>CM032909.1:9913338-12685754 GCA_019202805.1 Arabidopsis suecica
AAGGAGTCTATAGAAAATATGTAATTTTTTACAATGTGCAATTCCTGCAAGTAGAACCTCTTGAATTTGAAAATTTCAGCATATGACCAAGCCAAAAAGAGTTTTTATGGACCAGATATATAAATCATAATCCAAGAACCTCTTGAATTTGAACCAAAGTACTTGCATAATCAAGCACGATTTAAATCAACTGATGATAGTCATGCATTGCTTCTTATCGAAGAAAAAATTTGAGCTAATTTGAATTAGTAGGGTCTAATTGTTAAATTAAAAACACTTGGGGTCAAAATAAAAATATTGGATAAATATGGGGGTTCATCAAAAACTTAACCTTTCTTCTTCACTGTAAAATAATGAATAAGCTTATCCACAAACTCAACTTCTTCACTCTCTTAAACCCTCCAAAACCCTGAAGAGGTGCGAATGAATCATGCAGATTTGCCAAACCAAGCTCAATTTCACTTTCCCTAATCCCACAAACCCTAATTTCTGCAAACCCAAATCTATTCAATGGTCACCACCTCGCCGCATTTCCTTGCCGCCTTGCCGTGGATTCAGCTCCGATGAATTCCCCGTCGACGAAACCTTCCTCGAGAAATTCGGACCAAAGGACAAAGATACAGAAGATGAAGCTCGACGACGTAACTGGATCGAACGTGGTTGGGCTCCATGGGAAGAGATTCTCACACCAGAAGCTGATTTCGCTCGTAAATCGCTTAACGAAGGTGAAGAAGTTCCGCTTCAATCACCGGAGGCGATCGAAGCGTTTAAGATGCTGAGACCGTCGTATCGGAAGAAGAAGATTAAGGAGATGGGGATAACGGAAGATGAATGGTATGCTAAGCAGTTTGAGATTAAAGGTGATAAACCACCGCCTTTAGAAACATCGTGGGCTGGTCCGATGGTTCTTAGGCAAATTCCGCCGCGTGATTGGCCTCCGAGAGGTTGGGAAGTTGATAGGAAGGAGCTGGAGTTTATTAGGGAAGCTCATAAGTTAATGGCTGAAAGGGTTTGGCTTGAGGATTTGGATAAGGATTTGAGAACTGGTGAAGATGCTACTGTTGATAAGATGTGTTTGGAGAGGTTTAAGGTTTTCTTGAAACAATACAATGAATGGGTTGAAGCTAATAAAGATAGGTTGGAGGAAGAATCTTACAAGGTTCGTTTTTTTTTAGCTTTTTGCTTAGCTTCATTGTTAGGTCTTGCTGAGTGGTTTGAAAAATGAGACATTGTTAGCTTAATGGCTAAGAGAAGGATTCTAATCAAGATTATGTTTTTATTTATCCAGCTCGATCAAGATTTTTATCCGGGTAGAAGGAAAAGAGGGAAGGATTACGAAGACGGGATGGTAAACATTATACTACTGGTTTTGATTGTGTGACTAGTTTGCTAGGTGATGAACTGTTTGAAGTTAATTGCTTTATCTTTCTGTGCAGTATGAGCTTCCCTTTTACTATCCAGGGATGGTAAGAATCCTACTCCTTGGCCTTGTTTATTGTAACTAATGATTACTTAGATGATTGGTTATATCGTAATGTCCATGCAGATTTGTGAAGGCACAGTTACCACTTTACATCTGTATCAGGGTGCATTTGTTGACATTGGAGGTGTTCATGAAGGGTATATCTATGTCCCGTTACTTTGTAAAGATAGTTAAAACTTACCGTGATTGTTGTACTTAGGGTATATAACGTAATCAAATGTTGACTCTTGTCAATGAAAGAAGTTTCATATGCTCTTTTTGAAGGTTTTAAGTTTATGTGTCTATTGGTTTGCAGATGGGTACCTATAAAAGGTAATGACTGGTTTTGGATCCGGCATTTCATAAAAGTTGGGATGCATGTTATCGTTGAGATCACGGTAATCTTGAGGCAGATTCCTCTTTCACATTTATAAAAGCTGAATGGAAATTGTTTCATTCTCGTGTTTCTTTTGTTCTTTCAGGCAAAAAGAGACCCATACCGGTTTCGGTTTCCATTGGAGTTGCGTTTCGTCCATCCTAACATAGATCACATGATGTATGTAATTCACACGTCTTTATTACCCTTTTCATATCCAGTAAAAATTGGCATTGGTTCTGCCCTCTAATGGTCTTGGTTATTGTATATGTGTTGACTGTGTTTTTACTATCCTGCTCCAGCTTTAATAAATTTGACTTCCCACCAATATTCCATCGTGATGGGGATACTAATCCCGATGAAATACGGGTCAGTAGAATCCGTTCCTAGAATATTAATTCATTTCTTGTTCTCTTGAAGTCTCTCCCTCTTATCTAATACATTGTTTGTACAGCGAGATTGTGGAAGACCTCCAGAACCTAGAAAAGATCCAGGATCAAAACCAGAGGAGGAAGGGCTGCTCTCTGATCACCCGTATGTCGACAAGGTATTTTCCTGAGCAAAAGGGTTGGTTATGTGATTTCTGCTTTGTTTACTCATTAAGTTTAATGACTTTCTAATTTTTGTGAAACCTTGAGCAAATTTCTTTCCCGTTTGCAGTTGTGGCAGATACATGTAGCTGAGCAAATGATTTTGGATGATTACGAAGCTAACCCTGGAAAATACAAAGGCAAAAAACTATCAGAATTATCTGATGATGAAGGCTTTGATGAAAAAAAGGATATCGAGTATGGCGAAGCTTATTATAAGAAAACCAAATTGCCAAAAGTGATTCTGGTGAGAGTTTTTCTTCTTGTGTGTTCGTGAACTATACTGTCTTCAGCTTCGTGATTAAATCTTATCTCTTTCTGGCAGAAAACCAGTGTCAAGGAACTTGACTTAGAGGCTGCATTGACCGAGCGCCAGGTTTAAATTCTCTTCCCTACTTGTCGTCTCCAATTTCCCTTAACACACTGCTATGGCAATATTCTCGTTTGTATTTCTTTATTTTCGATAGTTTTCCATTTCACACTGTCTTGGTAACACTCCGATTATACTTGTGGTCACAATTCCATTTAAGGCTTTGCACTTTGTAATTGAATTGTGAGACTCACATTGTTGCATGAATCTTTTATACTGACACTGGTTAATACTCTCCTGTTGTCTTGTGCAGCACCACAATAAACTAATGATGGAAGCTAAAGCAAGAGGAGAAGGATACAAAATCGACAAGCTAAGACGAAATATAGAGATGGACGAGTATGATTTCTTACACTGGCGCCGATCTTTGGAGGAAAGAGAAGCATTGCTCAGAGATATCAGCTCGTAAGTATAAAAAAATTCACTTATCAAAGTGATGGAGCATGTTTTTCAAAGAAAGTGTTTAGATGTTTAAGATTTATATGTTTCAGTCGTCAAGCACTTGGTTTACCATTGGAGGAACCAGGGAGGTATAAGCCAGGAAGCTTCTTTGGGAAAGACCAATACGATCCAACAAGTGCACTATATCAGTATGACTACTGGGGAGAGCCTAAGAACTCAGAGATTAGCAAGCAAGAGAGAATGAAGGATGCACACAACAAATCCATTGTTGGGAAAGGCAATGTCTGGTATGACATGTCTTATGATGATGCCATTAAACAGACAATAGAGAAAAGAAAACAAGGGTCTACCGTGGCGAGTCAAGAAGAAGAAACAGAGTCAGAGGAAGAAGAAGAAGACGATGATGATGATTTTGACGATTTTGACTATAGCATTCTGAGTGATGAGAGCAGTATCGGTTACTCAGAACAGCAACCTCTTGTTAACGGTACACAAGTCTTGACAGACTGATGTTTAAACGAAAGTGAAAATAAGAATTGTTGCGGTTGTTGACTTTCGTTTATTGTTAATTGAAGAAAGCACTTGCTTAATATGATAATTGGCGTTATATAATAGAAAAGAAGATCACTGATGATTTATTAATTACACTATATAACACAATATGATCCATGATCAATTGGGATCAGTTTATTGCGTTAAAACATGCAATTTGTAATGAACATAACAACACATACATATAACTAAACGCTAGAATGGTAATCATAATTAGTAACAAAAAAATAAGTGAGATTGATAGAAAACTCATACCGTCAAAATAGTTCAAATTTCAAATTACATGACTGAGAAAAGAGGTCTCGTAAACATGACTTTTTATATTGACCTTTGTCACATCCTATAAATCGTCGTCAGAGAAGCTAGTCTTCACACCGCAAAATACACCCATATGTTTCTCCTGTTTCTTCTGTTTTTTCTGTTTGGTCTCCAAATCATCATCTTCTATCAAAAGGCTTTCTCGTTCGTACCTGGACCTGGAATATCAAAATCCCTTGTGATCTCTCCATGTACACCAAAAACTTCACCCAATGATAACAAATAGTTAAGACCCTTACCAAAGTTTCTCTACAGATATCCATAACATGGAAAATCAATTTACTTGGGTCGTGGAGTGTATGGAGCTGTCTTAGCCACATCAAGAAAAATCCTATGATCGTGAAAATAATCACCATTCTTCTCTTCCAGGGCATAGAGTATTGCAAGATTTAATCAGCAATGGTACTTTCAAATAACTAGTTGCATATTCTTCATTTTAAGTATGCACTACTATTCAAATTACTTTTTTCATCATTACCACAAAACTAGTCTCACCTTGTTTGCTACGCAAGGAGAAGCAAACTCAACAAAACCATAGCTCACATACTTACCCTTGGGGTTTACAAAGTCGAACACTAACAACTTCTCCAACATCTTTGAAGAAATCCGCGCTGGGGAGGGTAGGGATCATGAGCAATATTATGACCGTACCAACGTTTACCATTCTTCTTTTCCTGAGCCTACAGTAATGATAGTAGTAAATTTGACATGACAACAAGTATACACACTAGTTAGTTTTCATCATTAAAGTACTACAAACTAGTTAATTAGTCTCACCTTCTTGGCTTGGTTAGCCACTGGAAGTACGCTTACCCTCGTGGTTTAAAGTAAGTTGAAGACTAACAACATGTCCAACATCTTTGAAGAAATTGATGATATTTGATACTTGACTACCGACAGCGAGATGGTTAACAAAGCTAAGAGAGTCCTTTTTCTTACTGCTGCAACTTCCTTAACAAAATCTGGAGGTCTTTCCACTGTCTTCTTCCCTGGAGCCTGAGCCGGAACTGGCCATGGAGAAGATGAAAACAGGGACGGTTTATTTGCCGGGAAGAGTTCGTTAAGAGCAGCAAAATAAGTTATAAATACCTTAAAGAGGAGGAGAGCGATAGAGAAGAGGTGCTCCGAGTAGTAGTATATATGCTCGTTAAGGGTTTTCGCTCTTATTTGTGGGCCTTAAGGGGCTTCGGCCCAATTTGTTTGTCAAAAAATGGAACTGATGTTTAAGTTCCAAAAACACAGCTACACATAGTTAAAACACTGGTCCATGTGGCATTTCCATTATTGCATAGTACTCCCTCCGTATTTTAATAATTGTCGTTTTAGAATTTTCATTTTTTAAAATTGGATGTCGTTTTCAAATTTCTATGCAAAATTTATTACTTTTTAATGTTTTATGAATGTCATAAAACATTAAAAAGTAATAAATTATGCATAGAAATTTGAAAACGACATCCAATTTTAAAAAATGAAAATTCTAAAACGACAATTATTAAAATACGGAGGGAGTAGATGATTTAGATAGATCATAGATGTCCCACGTATCATTTAGATATTCGCACTTTTACCGCAGGTGTAGACTGTAGTACATTCAAAACTGTAGTACAACATTTATTCTCCACCCTCCTTTTTTGTTTTCTTTTGCTCAGACGTATCACGTTTTTATTGGATCGTTTACTTTGTTATATTCCTTGTTTCCTCAAAACGTGATGCCGACAAAAATAAAAGAAAAAAATCAAAATGTGAGTTCGACTGAAATGTCTCTTCTAGTAAGTAACTAGCTAAAAGTAAGCACACAGACAAAAAAAAAAAAAAGAGAGAGAGACTATTTCCACATTTCTTGTTTTTATTTCTTTCTCTTTTGATAAAAGGGTATTCAAATTCAAATAAAGAAAGATACAAATTAAGCTATGACATGATAAATTTCTTTTCGAATGGTAAATTTTTTATTATTGAATTACTTAAGATAATAGAGCGTTTAGCATGGTTATGCCAATCGAGAAAAATTATGTTCCGGTTCAACCATATAACATTGTTTTCAAAAAACCTCACACTTTTTGTAGCGATCAAGATAGTATATTAGTATGTTTCACGTTTTGGACCATTTTGGATTTTGCATGGTTGGACGATCACTCGGACCGTAATTTCAAACCGTCCTTGCCGTGAAATCTGACAAAAATGCGCCCATTATACATATGTGGGAAATGCACCGACGATAAACGTATTACTTACAAACCTTCCTTCATTAATTATCTTTAAACAGTCAGCTCGAAATTTAGCATCATAAATGCGTCAAGAACAAACAAAAGAAAGATGCATTTTTACAAAAACTCTTAAATAAAAATCTATTTAAGAAACAGCCAAAAAAAAAAAAAAAAAGCAGAACAAAACATAAATATATGTTAAAATCAGTTTTCCGAATCCATATTTATGTTTCGTTGCCTGATAGTGAATTAGTGACTATAGTTGATCAAACGGTGTCAAAGGCACAAAGCGGCCTTAACGTCGAGCCTCCAAGCGAAACCACCACCGTCCATTCTCCACACGTCGCAAGGCACCGTGACGGAGCCTCTCTCACGATTCTGACACGTGTACTGTAGTTTTACTCTGCATGTGAATCCAGGGGACGATAGCATCGGCCTCTCCCTCATCACCAACCGTACGAACACGTGAAAACTATCGCCGCTTATTAT
This sequence comes from Arabidopsis suecica, assembly GCA_019202805.1. Lineage (NCBI taxonomy): Eukaryota > Viridiplantae > Streptophyta > Magnoliopsida > Brassicales > Brassicaceae > Arabidopsis > Arabidopsis suecica. The sequence continues at coordinate 9,920,102 of CM032909.1, forward strand.
CTCCGGTGTACCTTCTTCCACGGGAATATTATCCCTCGCCATCTTCCGATACGCGTCATTAGTCCACGTGACTCTCCCTGAACCGTCGGATATGAAACCAGGACACGTGTCTCTCACAAGATTCATCTTCCTTTCTTCATCTGACCTCCCTAGACCGTAACCGTCAATCCAAGCGTCCGTTACACGCTCCACCGTCATACACGACGAAATCACCACCGTCCTCCGCACAACCTCCGCTGTCTGATAAGCCGGCGTAAGCATCCCTCCGCCGTCGCTGAAACTCAACCATAACGGACCCTGCCGCTTCTGCTTCTCCACCGCCGCCTTCAGATCTATAGGTTTCTCCGGTAACAGAGAAAGAGTCACCGCATTAGCACCGCCGTGAACGACGGGTTTATCCGACGTCTTCCGCCGGGTGCACCTCTTGGCGTTACCACCATTCTCCTTCTGCTGATGACATCTCCTCTTTCTTCTACCAGCTGATCTAAAGGAAACGTCGGAGCTTCCGCCGCCGCTATCTCCGCTGGATACGGGATTTACTCCGCCGGGGCTGGCCGGTTTAGGAGCGATGGGACGAAATCGAAGCATGATACGATCTGCTTTGGAAAGATCGTACGGTCCAGAGCCAATGGCGTACCTAGCTATGCAACACCCTCCCCTACCGTCCATTTTTCTCTCTATCTATCACTCTCTTGAGATTTTTGTGTAAAGAATGTTTGAGAATTAGCTAAAAAGCTTTACTTGGCCTGAGAAAAACTGAACAGAGATGGGAAGGGTTTTATAACGTCTGTGATCTGGACACGTGTTGGAGTCTACACTTGTTGTGATATGGACACGTGTCGTAGCCTGCACGCTTGTGGTTGTGTTTGGTCTAGAAGACACTAATAAGGGTTTGGGTTGCACATGGAAAGTTATTCTCTCTTTTTTTTGTTTTTTGCCTAAGTTATTCTCCCAAGTCTAACCATTAATTTTACTGTTATGTGAAATGAATTGTAGATTTCTTTTCTTTTTTTGGTTTTAAATTGTAAATTTCTTATACATTAGTGTAGGTGAAAAAAAAAATTGGTTCAAGAGTGATTTTATATAACACCATTATGTTTTCTTCAAAAAAACAAAATATATCTAGCATTTGTAACTTAACTAGTTGTGTTAAAAAGTTTTAAGACGGCATCGGTTACATGCAACTATAGTCAATAATTGAAATTATGAATTTTGTATAGTTACATGCAAAAAGAAAACATATAGCTCCTGTTGAGATTATGTATTTTGGATAAAGTTTTTTGCAGATTCCGTTTCATTCAATAATTGAAATCACAAAATATCCGGATTGTAATAAAATAAATAAATAATTTAATTTAATAAAATATTGGTCACTTTGACCCTTGTTCATACTTGAACTTAATAATCTTGTTTGCCATACTTGAACTTAATATTCTTGTTCATGACAAAATAAAGCTTAATGGCTAATAGTTAATAAATACTTGTTTTGGCATGAATTGGTGAGAGAAGCACGTTTCTATATATATATTAGATTATTTTTTATGAGATGTTTTAATTAGTTATATGGATATTTCAAGTTTGAAAGCTGTGTATTTCTAATGAGTAGTGGTCAGAGTTTAGGGGTATACAATTCAAGAAGAAACACAAAAGATGGATGATTTGAAAAAATTATGTATAATTATTGCAAACATCTTATAAAACCAAAACTGATAGACTTTTTCTATGCATAGGTTTAGGTTAAGCTCATCGAATTTTAGGTTCTACGTATTATTTGACTACTAATTATATAACCCTCATTTCATTGCTTTGTTTTGGGGCAACGTCAAAAAAATGTTAGGCAAAAGCTAAAAAAGAGTATAATTTGGTTAAAATGACAACATCCCTATTATACACTTGTCAACGAGTTAAGGTTCTTGGACTTTCATATATTTTCCAACCACACTATTAAAACTAATCCACACTCTATAAATTCAAGAATAACATAGCTTTTTGAGTTTTTATTTTGTAATTTGTCAATCAAGTGTAGTACAACCATATAGTGAACTAATTATATAAGTGATGCCAAAATCAGGTTAAAACACACGAGTTACGACCCAAAAGATGAGGAGCATCGATTATAATTATAATCATTGACCAAGTCTAAATTTAAAGCGAATAGCATCTTTAATTAAATTTAAAGTGATTGTGACAAATTAGATCTGAAAGGGGACAAGATGATCTCATGCGTAAATGACCTTAAAGATTTAGTGACAATGAAGGTGACAAAAAAAAAAAGATTAGTGCCAATTGAGTTAGGTTAGGTAATCGTTATTGACATAAAGAAGGAATATATATTGATTAATCAAATATACTCCTATTACCTATTTATAGTACATGATTATCGTAAGTTTAATATTTTTATTTGGTGTACTAGATTTTAACCCGCGGTACACCGCGGGATGATTTATTTTTAAAGTTAGTATAATAATATTTTGTAAATTGTATCTTCTTATAAAATATTTATTTATATTATAGTTTACAATTATTATTAAGTAACGGTATATCACGAGTCCACGAGACAATTGTTAATAAACTGAGGATTTAACCCGTATTAAAGCGGCATGCTAATGATATTTATAAATATTGATTCAAATTTGTCCGCCATATAAACCCGTTCCAAAATATAACTCGTTCCGTAATTTCTTAACCCGTCCCGTGATTTATTTTTATTTTAAAATTTAATGATTATTTATTATATATAAAAGCTTACAAATCATACCATTCTCTAAGACATTTATATTTTAATAAACTGAAGATTTAATCTGTATTAAAGCGGCATGTTAATGATATTTTAAATTTTATAAATATTGATTCAAACTCGTCCACCATATAACTTAGTTCCGAAATATAACCCGTCCTGTAACTTCTTAACCCGTCCCGTGATTTGTTTTATAAAAATAGTAATTTTTAAAATTTAACAATTATTTATTATATATAAAAGTTTGCAAATTTTATAATTTTTTTAGATATATATATTTTATAGTTTACAATTGTTATTAAGTAACATTATACCACGGGACAATTTTTGTTTTTATACAATCTTTTCTAAATGAGACTGATTTAATATGTCTAATATTGGTGTTATTAAAAAAATTAAGGATTTAATCCGTATTGAAGCGGCGGATTAATGATATTTTAATCTTTTTATTATTGTTGATTCAAAAACCCGTTCCGCCAAACCCGTCCCGCCAAAAAAACTCATTTATTTTATTAGTGTTGATCTTATTTATGATATGATTCTGAATCATTGTCTAAATAATAATATTTTAATCGATGTAGAACGTTGAACACACATTTTCGTCAATTGGATAATATATGTCCGTTTTTAAAATTTCGAATCACAGTATATGCAGAAAAAAAAATTGATTTTTTTTTACTTATGTATTATATGATGATTCAAAACAGTTAAAAACAAATCAAACAAATATGATAGGAGAATCATAATTCTAAATCTTAATCAAATCTTATAAATATCTAAATTATTAAATATAGAATATCCGGTGTATGAGTTGGGTTTTATTTAACCCGATCCAAGTATTTTTTGTGAAGGAATTTAAAAAACGGGTCGGATATCCGATTAACTCAGAAGCATTTTTACCCACCCGTCACCAAAGTGTTGCAAAAATACTAGTAAAGATAGGTGTTTCCATAATTAGAGGAATTCTTATGGATGAACTATGGACAAAATTTGGGTATACATATATAAATTACGCCAAATGTTCTAATCAACATATTTTTTTGAAGTAATTTCATTCTGCGATTTTTCATTCTGCAAGTTTTCATTCTGTGAGTTTTATGCTGCAACTTATATTATTATGCGATTATTTAATGTTACCAATCAAAACATTTGTTTTTCGATAGAATAATAAACATCTTACACCTATAAAATCTGGTTTGCCCAAAGAATCATACATATCAACAAACGAATTCATTCATCCACCTAAGAAAAGATGTCTTAAGAGTTCAAACCAAAATCAGATGCACCAACAGTTATTCTAGAATAATTTGGATGTTATTAGATAGATAATATGATAGAAATTAAAAGACCATAGAATAATGGAAACATATGAAATTAAATTCATGTAGAATGAAATAAATCAATTTATTTAACTTCGATAAAATTCCATTTAATCCTTTGGTATAAACAATTTCATTTGATAAAATGACTGAATATGAACCACTCAAAATTTTTAATTGGTTGGTATTATCTGTTGTCGTTTCATAACTCGGGTTAGAGTCGTCGACGGACAAAAAAAGTTTACTATTCGAGAAAAATGTATGAGTAAAATACAAACAAACAAATATCTTAATATCACTATACAAATTTCGTCATTCTGTGAATTAATGAATAAAATTCAAGAATCTTAAACTTAGACTAGAGTTCTAACCAAACAAATCTTGTAGAAAAATATTTAACGTTAGATTTGGGATAGTGTTCCAAGGTGCGAGGGAATCTAGAAAGTATTACGAGTGGTCCGTGTTGAGCTTTGCATGAGAACACGCATCAGGACACGTACAGACAATTCATTAGCTTATGTTTATAATATTCAGTATATATGTTTACTTAATCATATTAAATTAACCAAAACCAGTAATTAAGCATAAACTTATCAGTTTTATTTTTTATATGTTTTTAAGTACAGCACATTTATCGCTGGAAATGTTTTCACTCTAGAACCAGAATCTTTTTTTCGACTAAGACATCATGTACTCAAATATTCAAATCTAATTTGGTATAAGTCACTATAATTATGATTATGTTAGCATGACTTCTTAGAAATATCGGGTTTTAGACTTTGTGACTCCGTCCACACTTTGGTTTTCCAAATTGTTTTGAAATATTTGAAATCTTTTTAGTTTGTGAACTACAAATTCGATCGGAAGAAAAAAAATTCATTTGGTTTAATATGGTTAGCTAAAATGATATTAATTTTTTTTTTCAATGGAGTTGTGGAATATAAACATTTGGAATTGTAGTTCAAAACTTCGAGATAAACAGCATGGACTGATCAAGATGACTTCTTCGTATTGGAAATGGTATGGGTTTTCAGCATCACTAGATTAGTTTTTGTTATTTAAAGTTTTTTTTTTCCGTTTACAACTATTTTTCATTCTTCATGTTAATAATAATTTAGTTAATTGTTTGGTTCATATAGTGTTAGACTTAGAGGTTTAATTTTTTCTTCGTAGGTCTAACCTTTTGGATTGAGTAGCCATTTCGAATATCTAATATTCCTTCTGTTTCAAAATATAAGATGTTTTGGAAGTTTATTCTTTGTTTCAAAATATAAGATGTTTTTACATCCCATATAAAATAAATAATAAAAAAATGATCTAAAAAGTTTTAAAGAAATTAAATGATTGTTTCTATTTCTTTGACTTTCATTAAGTGTTTTTATTAAAAATTAATATTTTAGTTAAAAACATAAATTTTCTTAATCTTTATGCTAACTTCCAAAACACCTTATAGAATATAATTACTGTTTGATATAATTACTATGTTTGGGAAGTAAAGAAAAGTGAATTCATTGATTGGTGGGCAAGGGCTTGGTAGTTACATGTATAAAATACAGTAAGAAAAATGTTCACCCTCTTTTAAGCATGCCTCCTCGAACACGTGGCACGTCTCATATAGGTTGCCACCCACAATACCTACACACTTTAAAGATTTGATATTATCATCATCAGATAAGTTTCACAAATCTTATCAATTCATATAGCTAGATCAATAAAATATGATTGCATCCTATAATTGTGTTGATCTTCAGATGAAGACAGTTGTTCTGAGGATCATATATACTATATTCCGCGTGAAGATTAACTTCAAGATAGTTCTGTATTGAAGCATGCTATCTTTTACTATATAAGAGGAGGAATCCTTAAGTTTTGAAAACCAAATTATACGGCTCAAAGTCCTATGAAAATAGTAATTAACTAAATCTAAATTACACCAACACAAGCTGATTATAATCATTTATATTTCTTATATATTACAGAAAATTATGCTCGCGGAAAACGTAAAATAAACACCTAAATACTAAATAATAAACAATATTCTTTGAGTATCGATTGATTGTGTACATATATGAGCCTCAATTGCAATGTTACTGCCAACCAATTACCAATAGTTTTCTTAAAAAAGATTATTTTCATATCTTTGGAGCGTGCCAAGTGACTATCTTGAACTTGAATACACATATACACGTAATTCTTAAATGAAATTTAGGGAAAAAGATTAAAAAGTAGCCATGTGCTTCCATAAAATTACGTATAATTATACATGATAATTAGAGGTTCCAAAGGTATAATATGAATTGACCAAGATTTACGTCACTCCTCTTGTATATAATGTATAAAAAGTAAATACATTTCCTAAATAATATGCTCTATCTATATATAGCATATAAAAGCCTAATTTTCTCTAAATAATATGCTCTATCTATATATAGTACATGGTGTTGATAAATAATAGATGATAATTGGAGGGTTTCCCTTTAGAGAAGTCCCTAAGAATAGTGATTATAATAACGAAACAGGCCGATTTACTTGCTAAAAGTAGAAAGCGGACAATCTCTTATCCTTGGAAAGATATTGATTAAAAAAAGATACATAGGAGGAAAAACATTGATTACGTTCTCTAATCTCACCTGCTGCTTTGAAACCTAATTGTATAATTAATTAGTATCTGATAAAGTAATACTCCAACAGTTTTAGGAGTAGTACATAGTTCGCCAACAGTTTTCGTAACAAATACCACTATTATCTGCAAATTTAATTGATTATTAAACTAATGAAACCACTGGAGAGGCTTTTAATAATCACAAGGGAACAAAAGCTGGCATGTTCGACCAATGAAAATAAGCCAACTCAAGTTAAGATATTTAGGGTTTAAAGAATTTGTGAGAATAGAAGAATTAGGTTCGTCTTGAAGGCCGCAAAAGTCCCATAACCCAAGAATCCTAACTTGGAAAAATGACGAAATGGGTTTAAGCCATGTAATCTGGTTGGCAGAACTAGGATGAGTCACCAAGCTATTGTCCCCTTTAGGACAATAGTCACTACTAGATAGATGTCTTTTGCTCCAATTATACCAAAGTAGCCATGACTAGACCACTTCTCCATTTGTTTTTTTATTTTATGTTTGTACTCCCAAAACTCATAATGGTTACCGTTTATAGGCTTATTATACACATACATATCCATGTGCTTATATATGATACAAGGGCGATCCCACTGAAGGTTGAGAAAAATTACTAGCACAATTGGCAAATTTTGGTTATTGAAATTTTAAATGAACCCACTCACCTAGGTAAGGATAGTATAATACGGATGAAAAAAAAAAAAGGATAGTATAATACTTAAGGAAATGTATTGGAGTAATGATTTTGAAGACTTTGATTTTTTAACAAAATTCTGTTATTCAATTTGTTATTTGAAAATGTCTTCCCAAATCTGGTGTTATTGAACAGATAATTTCCTTAAAATACTTTATAATAAATTACATCCCTTGTTATTTATTCAATAATTTATAGAAATCATATAAAATTTGTTGTGATTTAAAGATTAGCAATTTAGCTTGAAATTATAGAAAAAAATTGTTGGTTTTTTGAATTGATATAGCAATTGATAGAGCAATAATTCAGAAGCTTATATAAGAGTAATTTTCAAATTATGGTTGAAAAGCTATATATGAACTTAATTAGCTAAAGAATCAAGAGAATTCGCTTTAAAAAATGATTTTGATATTAATTATTTTAACAATTTAAATAATCCTTTCTAGTTATAATTAAACAATTTTTACACATAATTATTGGAGAAATTGTTAAAAATGCCCCTTTTTCAATACCCCTTTTCAAAAATGCCCTCTTTGAGAGTCCATTTTTAAGTTTGCCCTCTTTTAATTTTTAATGACCATTTTACCCTTATTTGAAACAAAATTAGGTCCACAAAATACAAAATATTTTTTGGCGGGAAAAGTGATCCCGCAATTTTCCCGCCAAAACACTTGTAAAAACCTTTAAAATACCTTGTAAAATTTTCCCGTAAAAATTTTTCCCGCCAAAATTTTTTTTTTGCGGGAAAAGTGATTCCGCAATTTTTTTGGCGAAATTTTTTTGGCGGGAAAAATTTACAAGGTATTTTAAAGGTTTTACAGAGTATTTACAAGTGTTTTTGTAAGGTTTTACAATGTAAAAAACTTGTAAAACCTTATAAAAAACTTGTAAAACCTTATAAAAAACTTGTAAAACCTTATAAAAAACTTGTAAAACCTTATAAAAAACTTGTAAAACCTTATAACTTGTAAAACCTTATAAAATAGCTTGTAAAATCTTATAATATCTTATAAATACCTTATAAATACGTTGTAAAACCTTTTAAAATACATTGTAAAACCTTATAAATACCCTGTAAAAAACCTTTAAAATACCTTGTAAATTTTTGGAGGGAAAATTTAACGCCAAAAAAATTGCGGAATCACTTTTCCCGCAAAAAAAAATTTTTGGCGGGAAAATTTTTTGGCGGGAAAAAATTTTACGGGAAAATTTTACAAGGTATTTTAAAGGTTTTTACAAGTTTTTACAAGTGTTTTGGCGGGAAAAATTGCGGGATCAATTTTCCCGCCAAAAAATATTTTGTATTTTGTGGACCTAATTTTGTTATATTTCCTTATATATTTGTGATATATTTTATTAAAAGAAGGGTAATTTAGTCATTTTGTACATAAAAGGGGTATTTTTAAAAATGGACAGCCAAAGGGGGCATTTTTGAAAAGGGGTATTGAAAAAAGGGCATTTTTGTGAGTCTCCCTAATTATTGGCAATTAAAATAAATAAATGAATGATTTTGGACAATGTTCAAAATGTATTTCTTTTTTAATAATATAAAGATAGATCAATGAACATTTTTGACTACTTGACATCTAAAAGCGATCGGTGTGTGCCATTGTAAGTTAGGTTAATTCTACAGAGTTAATCTAACTCTGTGAACTAATAAAATTGTGGAGAATAGAAGAGTGATGAGATTTTTGAAGTAAGATGCTTATTTATACTACCTTGAAGGGTTTATTTGGGTGATAATTAGAATTATATTGTGGGCTCGGTATAGTCTTGGGCTTAATATGTTGGGCTAAATAAAATTTTTACTAATTGATAAGTTAATCCCAGAAAAAAAAAAGAAAAAAAATCCGACCTGCCGGAATCGAACCAGCGACCTAAAGATTATCTGTCACAGACTACAGTCTTCCGCTCTACCAACTGAGCTAAGGTCGGATGTTGCAATACCTTTGCTTTCTTTGCTTTAATTATAAAAACATTACAACTAAGAATAAGCTACATGCCTACAACTACAACAATGCAAAAGAATTGACATTATAGACATTCTCATTGGTTTGGTTCTCACTGTTCACATATCATTTAGCTTCAACATCTACATGGCCAGTTCCTAACTAGATTATTGATTTTTGGGCTTATTTGGTTATTTTCGGTTTGCTCAATCCAATTTCGTTTGGTTTGGGTAAGCGGCAAGACTACAAGCTATGTTTCTAACTCGATCCAATTTTTTACCTTTCAAGGGAATTGAACCAAAAATTACCTGATTATATTCGGTTTTGGTATGTTTTACAAATGTACACATTTTGCTTTCGCAGGAGTATTGCCACACTGATATTCTATAAATAACTCGTTTTACATTATTACATATTCTATCAAACGTTGTTAAGGATGTGACTTCTTCTCTTGATCTTCACCTTGAGCCCACCAGCCATATGAGCCGTTAAAAGAGGAACAAAAACCGGCCGGTCTTTGTTAACCGGTACAATCTCAAACCGACTCAAAACAGAACCAACGACATATTTCATCTGCATAAACGCCATCTCCTTCCCTACACAAACCCTCGGTCCGGCTTGAAAAACCGGAAATTTGTAAGGACTAATGCGTTTCAAAACCGGTCGTGTACTACCCGGTTCAGAATCAAACCACCGGTTTGGTTTAAACTCTTCTGAATCCGTCCCCCATAACGTCTCCATCCTCCCCATACCGTATGGGAAATAAGTCACCTTGTCTCCTCTCTTCACACGTGTCCCGTCTGGTAAAACGTCGTCGTTTGCAGCATGTTTAGAGTCCCACGACACTGGAGGATAAAGCCTCATGGCTTCACACAGACAAGCCTTTGTATAATTCATCTCTTTTAAATCCTCAAACCCTAACCCTAAACTAACCAACGGGTCAACTTCTTCTAAAATCTTCCTCTCCACGTCATCGTTCTCAGTCAACAACCAAAACAGCCACGTCATCGCTGCTGACGTCGTATCTCTTCCCGCCATGATAAAACTAATAACCATGTCCCTCACTGCTTCACCGTTGTGGCCGGCGGCTAGAAACCTCGATAAAAGATCTTGCTTCGCTTCTTCTCCAGTTCCGATCTCAAGACTCTTCTTCTTAGCTCTGACAATCTCAGAGACCAACACGTGTACGGTCCTGATCGCTTCTCTTAGCCTCCTCTCGCTTCCCACGTTCAACACACGCTTCACCTTCCAAACAGCGTAAACCGGCTCCGTGGCACGGCGAGCACTAATCTCAGCCGCGGTGTCAAAAGCCTCCACAAGAGGATTAACCGGTCGGGTTAGATCCAAACAATCCGGATCCCAACCCAACGAGACTTTACAAACAACATCGAAAGCAAAACGTTTCAAAACATCTTGCAAATCAACGGTCGTGCCAACATCAGCAGCCGCGGATAGCACCGGGACTAGACGATTCTCCACTTCGTCTTTAAGCACCTCAAAAGCAAAACTCCTAAGTGAACGAGTCGAGAACTCGTGGCTAGCGAGTTTACGTTGTGAGCTCCATGAGTGACCGTCGACGTTGAAAATGCCTCCACCGAGGAGATCACCAAGAAGATCAGTAAAAGGTTTACCTTTAGGGAAGTTGAAGAAGTTTGTTCTGAGAATGTATTCGACGTTTTCTGGGTTTGTTGTGACAATGGTGCGACGGTTTCCGAGGAGAGGAACTAAGATGGTTTGAGACGGAGAGATACGGAGAAGCTCGGTGTACCATCGGAGAAGACGGTGACGGTTTTTGTTGAAGGAGAGTATTGAGCCAATGAGTGGATACGATGGTGGTCCATAGGTGGTGGTTTCTTGGACTTTTTTAGTTGAAGATGAAGATAAAAAGAAGATGATGATTATAAGAAACGCTAGTATCACAAAACTCAGAAGAAATGCCATTTTTGTTCTTGTTTTTTCTTTTTTTCTTTTTGTTTGTTGTGTTGGAGAGAGTTTGTGAATGTGATTTTAAATTGCCAAGTGTGTGTGTGTGTTCTTGGTGGGTATTGCGTGTGTGTATATAGGAGGGGAAAGTGGCGGGTCCGACCAATCGGTCCCAAAAATATCGCTTTTTATATTTTTTTCGTCACCAAAAATATCGCTTTTAGTATTAATTTTATTTCTTATATTACATTTTGATCGACATAACACGGTATTCGTAGATGCTATTTTTATCTTTTTTGTCTTTACTATAGCAGAGTATAGCTGTATGTTACTGGATCGTTTCTTCTTTTAATGGGAATTGTTCTAACGAAATACTATAAGGATATTTAATCAGGTTACTTTAAATTTTTAATGATAATATTGTAATGAGTTCCTAATAATGTAAAATATGTTTTCTATTTTAGTAATAGGCTCCACCCATCACGATATTGAACTGTCGTAGTGAGAGGCCTTTTAACAAAAAAAAAAAAAAAAACTGTCGTAGTGAGTATGAATATCATCAAATGGATAATATTATAATAAATAAATTGTACAACTTTTTTGGAAAAAACCTCATTTTTATATAAGTAATTCATAAACTAAAAGGTTATAAAACATTTTTTAATTTTTTTATTGTTTATTACTCCCTCCGTTTTCGAATAGTTGTCGTTTTAGAGAAATTTTTTTGTTTATAATTAGTTGTCGTTTTCAGTTTTCGATGCAAAATTTATTACTTTTTTATTTTTTATATTTATTTTTATTATGCAACTTGATTTACTATTGGTTAAATTATGTTTAGGTAGATAATTAATGATATTTTTATATTGAAAAACTAACAACATTAATAGTTTCTTAATTTGTGTGCATATAGTTAAAACGACAACTATTCGAAAACGGAGGGAGTATATATTTGTTGGCTTACTTGACCCTTTATTTATCGTTCGTTAGCTATCCAAGCCGCATTTGTTTTCCAAAATTGACGTGTTGCAAACGCTTTGGAGACGCAGAAGTCAAAAATTCAGCACGTGGCAAATTCTCCGACAAAACCACGATAGAGACTATATATGACGCCAGGAAAATAGACCTATAGTATTAAGTAACTATATATTCTACTGTACTTTAAATGGTTATCAAAAAAACTCAAATGATACACGACATCTCCATTAATGGTTATAATAATACGAAACATCCAGACTTTATAATATTAGGTCCAAATTTGAATCTAACAGTGGTTTCTAGAATATAACGGTAGTTGAAATTTGAATGGTAGCTTGAAAACATGAATTTAGCTCAGGTTTACATTATATGTGTATCGTATTCTAACTATGTCTTAAAAAAAATTAAGCGATTTATACTTTTGATAAAATGGTCGGGTGTCAAATAAATAAGGAGCCGAAATGTAGAAAAGTAGATACTGAAAAGAAGAAAACAAATACTGGCAAGAGAGCCTGATTGGAAGACTGACAAACTGTTCCCACTCGAACAAGAGCACGTGTTTCTTTAGGCTTGAATTTAATCAGTAAAGTCAGTTTTATACGAGAGCATCTACTTCCAAGTTCCAACATTTTGTGATTATAAACCAAAAAGCCCATCTATATATTTTGCTTTTTTCTTCTATATATGATCTTGAGACAAAAGAAGGTAGGAAATTGATTTCAACCACTCACGTTGTGGATACCGTCTTCTCTTGCTCGTGCATGATTGTGCACAAATTCATGATGGAAATAAACAAAATAACGGCGCCGTTCTGTGAATTATATGAGCCAAGTTAATTTGATTGGTAGCACAAAATATAAGATTTAAGAAAAGGAAGGAAATAGCCCTTTTTCTTTTTTTTTCCATTTCAATAATTCTTATCAACTTCACCGTCCAAAGAACTCGTGGGTTATGCACGAGATATTTTTCCAATGTATCCAACATTTGTTATTGTTGTTGTTGTTGTTGTTGTTGTTGTTGTTGTTGTAATGTAATACAAGATTTCTATAATCAACTCACAAAAAATGAGAATTTGATTGTAAGTCGATGAAAAATTCTAAAACTTATTTGATCGATAGACAAGACGATGTGAAGAACAAATTTTTTGATCGATCAAACACAAACGAAAAAACATGCAAAAATTAACTAAAGTCTAATAAAACCATTTAATAACCAATTACCTCGCTCTAAAACTAACAAAATAAAATAAATCTGTGCTAGCATATACTGATATATAGACATCATGTTCAATTGCAAGACGATGAAGTGCAAAGAAACATATTAGCAAAAGAACTTCCTGTACGTAGCTTTTAACCCCAGCGCATACATAACTTGTTTCTTGTTCTTTTTGTCGTTGACTCATCTTCTTCTTCCTCTAGACATGAACTCTGTGTTCTTGTCATCAACTTCTTTTTCTTTCCTTTTTTATGGTAAACGATCTATTGGTTTATCTTCTTCTCACCGATTCTAACTTTTTCTTTTGCAAGTTTAATCGAAGGATTCAAGTCCAATAAGTAATAACAGCCCGTCATTACAAAAGTTATAGAACTCAAATACATGTCTGGTCCATCCATAAGACAAGTAAAACACATCGTTTAAGCCATAACATATAATCTAAACCGAGAGGTAATATTCCGAAAGTACCAATTTGGTCTACTTAGCCTATTTTATTTAAGGCAAGCAAATGAAGCAATACAAGTTTGATCCTTCTCTCTAACTTTTTTTTTTATTCTAGCATTCTCTTTCTTCCTTATATTTATATAGAATTTTTTATTTTATTTTATTTTATTATCTTAACGAATTCTGTAAAATATTATATTAGTTTAATATTAAATTAAAATTGTTAATAATTTATGAGTCATATTAATTAATAAAAAGATTTCTGTAAATAATTATTCAGTTAAGTGTGTTTGGACGAAAATAATAAGATAGACAATTTTCAGAAGTGTTTATGTTGTATTTTTTTGTTTTTGGAATAAACCTCGTGGTGGAAGCCCCCTTGGCTCATTGGTTGACTAAGGGTTAATTAATGCTTTTACATCAAGAGGTCTGAAGTTCGAGTCCCAGATATTGCGATTTATTAATAAATTTGCAGATTAAAGGAGGCAAGTGTGCAGGAGATCTCCAGCGAAGTACAATTATAGCCGTTCGCCAAGATTCTACGCAGAGAGAGAAGTGTCGTCAGGTCGTGGATCATTGAAGATGTCCGTCAAGAGCATGGAGAAGGAAGTGTCGTCTGTCGTGGATCTAATAACGGTCGGAAAGAATTGTCCGTTGTACAATCGTTTATGTAACCGTTCTCATAATTTGCAATAAATAATAAAATAAATATAGACGTGAAAAAAAAATAAACCTCGTGTTGTATTCTTTAAACAAAAAATTGTGAAAAAATAAAGATAGTTATCCATTTCATATGTCGGCTACTAATTTGGGCGGATTTCTAATAATTATATAAAATCCAATTATAATAAATAAAATATATGTCGTGGAAACTATATAAAGGATAGAGATAAGTACGACTTCGACAAATGGAGATATATTATTATTATTATAATCATTATCTTTGGCTTTTCCTGACCAATACCCAAACGATCTCCCCTACTCTTTCCACGTGTCAAAGGCGCTGAATTCAACGGCTGAGATCTTTAGTCTACTCGAAGGAGTAGAGTACATACAGTCACAGACTACCCTTCCACTAAAGTCACTAACCAAAACAACACTTGAACAAATTTATAACAAATCCCAGTTCCACCCAATGAAATCAATTTTGTTTCAAAATAACCCCGGATCTTTATAATGAAATTGAAAATCTGGGGACGTTTTCGATAAATTAAAAACATATAGGTCTTTATTCATAAGATTTAAGACAACAGGGTTTATGAATTTTAATCTTTATAGTTCAGTACAAAGATCAGCAAATTTTAGAAAACTTCTGACGGAAAACAAAAAGAGAGGATTTTTTTGATCAGTTCGAGCTACCGGAGAATAAAGACGATACCTTTTCACTGTTGACTTACCGGAAAAGATGGCGACTGTGCCGGAGATAAAGATAATGAGAAGCGAGAGCTTGGGTCATCGGAGTGACGTGTCGAGCCCGGAAGCGAAGGTAGGGATGCGTGTGGAAGATCTCTGGGATGAGCAAAAGCCACAGCTCAGTCCTAACGAGAAGCTCAACGCTTGCTTCGAGAGCATCCCTGTCTCTGCTTTCCCTCTCTCTTCTGATTCACAAGGTATGAATGAGGATTTGATGATGTGGGTATTTGATCATGAGCTGATCTTTAGTTGGGATTGGTGATAGTGTTGAATTTGAGGATGATCATGTTCGTGTCTGTGGTTTTGATGGTTGACTGATCTATGGAAGATATGGAGATTGATTGTGATTTTTGAGATGCAATCATATGCTTATTGATGGGTTCTGTGATCTTTAGATATGTATTTGCTGATGTATTGTAGTAGGAATATGTGATCTAGATTGAAATTCAAGTTATAGAAAGTTTTAGAACTCAGAATTGGGAATTCAATCCAACTTGTCGGATACTCGAATCAGTTCGATTTAAGGAATCAGAACTAGTTCTTGATGGTTTTTGTTTCTTGGTCCTCCTTGTGGTATATTCTTGAAAACATCTTCTCATTTACCAAAATATAAGAGTTGTTGTTTTCGCATCTCTTTCGCTTGAAAAAATTACATCTTGCATATTTTCTTATTACAGTGTTTTTCAGAAAATGCTTCAGCTCTGCTGTCTCTAATTTGTGCTAATATCTTTTTTGTGGTTTCTCTATTTAGATATCGAGATAAGATCAGACACAAGTTTGGCTGAAGCTGTTCAGACACTATCGAAATTCAAGGTCTTGAGCGCGCCTGTTGTAGATGTTGATGCGCCTGAAGATGCTAGCTGGATTGATCGCTACATCGGTATTGTGGAGTTTCCAGGCATTGTTGTCTGGCTTTTGCATCAGGTAATTGTTCTCTTTTAACCTTCTCTTTCGAACATCATTAAAGAAAATACAAGAGGCGACCTGTTAACAAACTATCGTTCATGTCTTTGCTTTTCTTGTTTTTGAAAAACAGTTGGAACCTCCATCTCCAAGGAGCCCTGCTGTTGCAAATTCAAATGGATTTTCTCATGATTTCACCACCGATGTTCTGGATAACGGAGATTCAGCAGTAACTTCTGGAAACTTCTTTGAGGTCCTTACTTCTTCAGAGCTATACAAGAACACCAAGGTGAAGCTTGTTTCTTTATGAAGGACCTGATATCCATAGGATTTTTTTTTCCTGATTACGGCTTCTGAAATGCATTGGATATTCTCTCTGACAGGTTCGAGATATCTCTGGAACATTCCGCTGGGCACCGTTCCTGGCTCTGCAGAAAGAGAACTCCTTTTTGACCATGCTGTTGCTTCTTTCTAAATACAAAATGAAGAGCATCCCGGTGGTTGATTTAGGTGTAGCAAAGATCGAGAACATTATCACACAATCAGGAGTTATACATATGCTGGCAGAATGCGCGGGGCTTCTCTGGTTTGAGGATTGGGGAATTAAAACTCTCTCTGAAGTTGGTCTTCCCATAATGTCCAAGGATCATATCATAAAGGTCAGTTTGTAATCTAACTCATAGCTCCATTGAGAGTTTTTTTATTCTTTTCTAACAGATCATCATTTCTGTTTCAGATCTATGAGGATGAACCAGTTCTTCAGGCATTCAAGCTGATGAGGAGAAAGAGAATCGGAGGCATACCTGTAATTGAAAGGAATAGCGAGAAGCCAGTAGGCAACATAAGCATTAGAGATGTTCAATTTCTCCTCACTGCACCAGAGATCTACCATGACTACAGGTTAATAACTTCACAAATCCTTGTGATGATACACCGAGTTTCGCAGCATTGTCAATCTTCAATACTTTCTCTTTAACTTTATTTTAGGTCAATCACTACGAAGAACTTCTTAGTATCTGTTAGAGAGCATCTTGAGAAGTCCGGGGATACATCAGCTCCTATCATGAGCGGTGTGATTGCTTGCACGAAGAACCATACACTAAAGGAACTGATCTTGATGCTAGACGCTGAGAAGATCCATAGGATATATGTGGTGGATGATTCTGGTAACCTTGAAGGACTTATCACCCTCAGAGACATCATCGCAAGACTAGTTCATGAGCCATCTGGCTATTTTGGGGATTTCTTTGATGGCGTCCTGCCTCTTCCCGAAAACTACCGAGTCTGAGAAAATGGTCTTTCTTCTGTAAATTGTCTTTTGTTTGGTAATAATGCTTGTGTCTGTTTGTGCTAAAGTTCTCGAATTTGTGTTATTAAACGTTAACAGAAATAAGAAAAGAAGAAAGAGCCCGTCTTTGAGTGAATATGTCTGAATTACAGTAAATCTTAAGATTCTCGGATTTGGCCCTACATTTTGAAGTGGAACAATTAGGTCCCTGGTTGGAGTAAGTGTTCTTCGAACTTGATCAAGATCTGGTCCATCTCTGGTTGGTGTTTCCTGACCTGAAAAGTTTGGTTTCGGAAAGATTTAGATACCAAAACAAGACTTCCCATTACAAGCATTGTAGAGTAAATTCATATGAAAGTGGCTTTAATTACTTTGACGTTGGCCATGGATAAGAGCTTGTGAGAAGCTACATAGGCAACATCTGAGTCATTTAGTCTCTTTTCCACAAAATAGATTACCTCAGCAACACCAGACTGCAAGAAAGAAAAGCCAAATGAAACAAGTCCATATGATTGTGATGATCTACTTGCATCGAATTGGTTAATCGGTCTAACTAGAGCATTCAGTTTTAAAATGACCGCTTAGCTGAAGACATTAACCATAAAAGATTACTAGAGTAGCTTATTAAGGATCCAAATTTGACGAATCCAGCCAATCGTATATAGAACAAACCTGTAAAATAATCTTGGCACATTCATTGCAAGGGAACATTGTCACATAAAGCTTCTGCAAGAGATTAGAGAGCACAAAACAAACTCATATAAACCATCCACACACAAATACTTCGGAACAGAAACTGCAGCAGAGTTCCTTAAGCTTTCTATAGCAAATAGCATTTTCAACTTATTAGCTTTTTGCACAGAAACCACAGAGATCAGATTCTGACAATCATATTGTGTAGAATTATTTAAAAGTTTTAATACTTTCGCTCAAACAAGGAACTCCATGATTTGTGAGAAAATAAACACTGAACAAAATCAAAAGAAACAAACCTGACCGGCTGCAGATGCGTGGTTTGTGTTTAGTATGGCATTGACTTCAGCGTGACAAACATATCTACAAACTCAGAGTTATAAACATGAGAGCTTAGCAGTGAGCCTAAACGGATGAGAACCGTAACATGTCACCGTATTACAGATCCCCAAAGAAAGTGTGCACAATACTCATCAAAACAAGAAGTTAAAAGGTTCAGCCGTAGTTTGCATCACTAAGATTAGTACTTACGGATACTTGGTCTCTAATGGGTCCCCAGTTCTTGATTTCTGCAAAATCGGTGGGAGCAAATTAAGAGAAAATGATCCTAGGGGAGAAAGTTCCTTGCATTATCTCTAGAGATTCATTTCTTTATTGGTACATTGTTTATTTTCTTGAACCTCTTGACTACAATGAACATACTTTTAATGAGTTTTCGTAGACAACTTGTGTATACATTCTTGGATATCAGATGAAAGTAATACCTTGGCCCAAGGAAGTTTGTCATCAGAGCAGCCTCTTGGAAAACCATTATAGCCAATCCCTAAATGAAAGATGAGAGTTTTTGAGTCGTTGTTTAAATGTACCAGCTAAGTGAGAACATGAAATAAACTATACGACCACACTTCATATAGTTCAAAAGAGATCAAAAGACAAGTGTGATCTTATTATCTTACCAAGGATTACACCATTTTGGCTCACCAAACACGCACCAACCTGCACAACCATAACATTTGAGCAGCTTCCACGGAAGAACATAAAGATAGAAAACTATATCATCATAAAAAATTACCTGCCTGTTAGGATCCTTGGATCGTTCTGCAGAAAGGAAAGCAATCGCCATGAAATAATCATCCCATGATAAGTACCTTCACAACAATTCAAACCAAATTCCAACATTAAAACTCAAAGCAGATTCTATTTTCTGAAAGTTTGAAAATTTAGCTATGTAACAACGAAATTCGATGGAATTATGACAAACCCATTTCGTTTCAAAGGACTGAAAGGATCTAGATCGTGGAATTTTCTGGGAATTGCGGTGATTTCGGTGGAAGTAAATCTTCGAGATTTGGGGTTTTTAGGGTTTGATGAGAAGAAGCGAAAAGCTACAGCTGAAATCAAAGCACCGAAAATTGCAGAAGTAGAGACGAGTGTAAGATCTCGAGAGTTCATTGGGAGCTTCAAAATCAAAAATTTATCCACAGAAATCTTTGCTCTTCTCTCTTCAGTCTTCACTATTAAATGTAGCGGGAAACTGTAAGAGAGTGGAAATCCCCGCCATTCCGGTTTAGATAGGTTTATCGTTCGGTCCGTCTAATTGTTGGTTTATGGTTCGGTAGTTAACCAGATTGGTTTAGGGACAGTGCTTTCTCTTCTCAGCAGAAAATTATGGCAATTGGCAACTAAATTGAAAGATTATGCGGTTATTAATTTTTAAAAAATTCTCGAAGAAATTATGTGTTAATCGGATCATTTTGTCTTCTTTTTCTTCTTATTTTTTTTTTGTTAAAATCATGCATTCATTTGTTATTTATTTGATAATGTTTTTAGTACTACGACTCTAGGAGCTAGTGGTAAATATTTTTGTTTTGTTTTGTTACTGATTTTTTTTATATGAATCAGACTAAAAAAAACTAATGTTGTGTACAAGAAAAACCTCAGTTTTCTATGGCCAGAAACGTAAGAAATTGGTAGAAAAACAGCGGTAGGAAATTGATATTAGTAGAAATTTAATTTCCTATGAGAAAATTTTGTAGGATAGTGGAAAGAAGTTTTTGACCAATTTTAAATAGCAATTAATAATTATATTCAAAAACATAGAAAGCATTACATATTTATCTCGTAAATAACATAATACTCCCTCCGTTTCAGTTTAGTTGTCGTTTTAGAATTTAAATTTTGTTTCATAATACTTGTCGTTTTAGGTTTTCAATTCAAATGTTTAGAAAAAATTCCAGTTTTATCCTTATTGTTTTAATGTTTTGACCAATGAAAAAATTATAAAATATATTAATAAAAGGTAAAACAGAAAATTTAATGGTTTTCTTAATTTGTGTGAGAAAACCTTAAACGACAACTAAAACGAAACAGAGGGAGTATAAAATATAATTTTTGATGATAAAGCAATCGTAGATCAAAATTCAGATTAGTCTCTTAAACTTGTGAAATTTTTGTTTTTGTCATTTAAACTCTAGGTAATGTGATTGAGATTGCAGCGGAAAGATTCAAACTCTAGTTTCCCAATTCTCAATCCTATAATGAATCTTTCAACTACTAAATCACCTATTTATTTTAAATATAAACTGTTTTTTTTTTGCCGAAAAATATAAATGTTGTATATGAGAAGAATTTGACTAAACTACTAAAATATTCGTACCAAGCACATAGTGAGCTAGTAGTTAGCTTTTGGAATCCATTAAGCCACGTGCATCTCCAATTATTACACAACCTACATCCACAGTTTCATATCCTTATAAAAAAAGGATACGTTAATTATATAAATCGCAAAGTTATTAGTTACAATAACATATAAAATGAGATAGATGATGAAAAAGTGAAAAGGGTTACTTTAAAAAGCCTCTCATGCCTCAATAACGTGATCCGTTATATCCCATCTTCTCTGTCTTTTCTTCAACGGAGATTTTCTCTACACCTTAACTATTCTTTTCCTATTTCTTTCTTCGTTTTACTAAATTATTCTCCATTACTTTCACTTACAAGTGCCCCTATGATTTGAAAAAAAAACAAACAAATACGGTAAAATTTTGCAATTGGAACTTATGTCATAATTATAGTTTTTAACGTAAAAACAACATTAATCACGTTTGCGTCTACATGTTTATATTATTCCGACATGATTTTCTTTGATTATATTTTCATAGAGTCAAATTTTTTGCTGTGATCGATGAATGCAAACTTAAAATCATGGTCGGCCTGATCCTTTAGACTTTTCAAAATATGACAGAAGTAAAACTGAAGGAAGCTTCAAAATGGTATATATGGACGACGATCATGCGATTAATAGTTGCAATTGTTTGATCTTTTGTGTTTAACAATGTTAAAGAAGTTTTACACCAAAAAAAAAATGTTTATATTATTCCAACATAAATGCAAATAAACATGTTCATCATAAAAACATTTCTAAAATTTTGGTTTTTGGTGACTAATGATCTTGTACCTCAACAAAACTTAAAAATCTTATATATTTAACCTATTTTTAACTTTAGTTGATTGTTGTACAATCACATCATTTCGTCTTATCATGGAACCACACTTGACAACAAATTCACATAATGGCGGTACGGTGGTCGTTTGTTAACTTATAGGACATATATAAAACCTAATTATCAAATAATACAAATATAAAGCTTTTTTCAAAAAATTAAATAATACTCCCTCCGTTTCATAATATAAGTCATTTTGGAGAAAAAAATTTGTTTCACAATATAAGTCGTTTTCAAGTTTCTATAAAAATTATATATTATTTTAATATTTTATAATTGTTTATATTATGCAGTCTCTATTATGATTGACTGAACTTATGAAAAGTATATCTTCTTAATCTGCGTGTTTTTACCTAAAACGACTTATATTATAAAACGGAGGGGCCGGCGCAGATGGCAAGCCACCGAAGCCATCGATTAGGGCCTCAAAATTTGAGGGCCTTTTTACCTAAAAATTTGTTAAGTTTTCTTATATTCAATAATTTTTGTAGGGCCTTTTAAAAATATTGTGGGGTTTTAGAGACGACTACAACATTCTTTTTAATGGTAAAAATCTAATTTAAAAGAATTTTTTTTTTATGGACTTTAATTTTGCTTAGGGCATCCAAATTTACCGGGCCGGCACTGCGGAGGGAGTAATACAAATTCGAATAAGGGGTTATAAGCGTAATTTCAAGTAGATAATATATGCGTACAGACGCGAAGCAGCTTACATATAAAGTGATTGGTAATTGCCACCCCCACACTTATTGAGAAGTGCAGCCTTTTAGCCAAAAAAAACAAACAAGAAAACAAAAATGGCTGAACAACAAGATCATCACAAAGAGCTTCAGCTTTTACCTTCTCCTCCGTCTACGGAATCTCCGGTAAGGAAACACCGACCAACAGTTATAACAACCGACCATCACCACCACAACCGTTCCTCCTCCATGATCCATCATGATCTTGACCTTAAACTCTCCATCAGCCTCAGCTCGATCTCAACCGCGGAGGAGATTCCAAACGGTGGTGGAGGAGGTGTGGAGGCGCTGAAGTGGCAGGCGGCTGAGCATATAAGGCTTGCTGCTATAGAGAAGGCTTACGCCGAGAGGGTTAGAGAGTTGACTCGCCGTGAGATGGAGATGGCTCAGTCTGAGTTTGCTCGTGCAAGGTAATTAAAGCTAGCTCGATCAAGTTATAATTCCGGTTTGGTTTGGTTCGGTTCGGTTTGGCTAACGGTTTTGGATTGTAACCAGGGTGATGTGGCAAAAGGCAAGGGAAGAAGTGGAGAGAGCTGAGAGGTTGAAGGAGAGATCAATGACGAAGATGGATACGGCATGCTTGGAGATCACTTGCCACTCTTGCAGGCAAAGGTTTAGGCCATAATTTAAGTATTTATTTGTTTCTCTTAATTATTGTTATTATAAATGGAAATTTGAAGAGAAAAAGAATGTTGGTTTAATTAGTTTGAGAAAATAATTTGAAAAATGCAAGAACGAATTCATTCTTTTGTTTAAAATTTGTATTTTATAGTTAATTTTAGTTTGTTTTCATTTTCGAGTTTGGTTATATTTAGTCCTTTCTTTTTGTTTTCTTGAAATCGAAGGAAAACAATGATATGCTGATCAGATAAGAAATGATTTGTGTTTCCGGCTACTTTACATCCTCTTCTTTGCCAAGCAAAAAAAAAACTTCATGAATAACCATTTAATGAATTACTTGGGAATTATGGATAAAATTCAAACTAGTTACGGTGTCAACATTAGCTATGTCAATTCAGCAACGATCAGCTATTATATGTATATATGGAGTATTAAAAATCTCACTATGACATTCATTAACCAACAGATCAAAACCTAATTACAGTGATCAGTTAGTTAAATGCTTGATATTAAAGTAACAAGAGATAGAGTGACATTCATAATAGAGGAACGTGGAAAATAGAAAAAGAATCGACTATTTGCATGATTTGAATATAATTGGCTGACCCATATATAGTTCATTTATTTGTTGTAATATCATCTTTGAGAATGTTCGTTCGATGAAAATTGATGATTATTCTGAAAACAAATAATCAAACATACACGTAAAGATATATGCATGGAGATGATGGGCATAATTATTGCATTACCGTGCTCATTTCATCCACTTTAATTTCTTAGGTCGCTTTAAATATTATATATATATATATATATATATATATATGTATATACTATTATTGTGTGTTTACATATATAATTACATTTACTTACGGAAACTTGATAAATGTATAAGTATTTTTGTTAGAGATAAGATTAATTTTAATTATGTACTTCCGTAATATTATATATAATATATATATATAGAAAAATACATAAAATTATGTAGTAGACTATGATTGAACTGAATAATTGAGTATTAAAAATACAATGTTCAAGTTTAGAAATTAGAATCCTGAAAAATGCCGAGTTTACGATCATACCCTAAAAAATTGTTAATCAACTCGGCGCTTATCTATTCGGTTGGTTGTCTTATTCTACAGAAAATGGTATGTAAACTGTATTAAAGATTATGACAATATATAGAATATATTTAAACATTTTGAAAATATATAAAATAATCAAAAGCATGTTACCCATTCTTGTCAATTATATATGTCAATCTTTAATATTTGGAACTGAATATACGTTTTCGAACAGTTTAAGTTTACTGTTTTAATTTGTTGATAAGATTTTTTCACATTGCAAACGTTAGTGTTTTTTTCTTTCTATTAAATTATAATTTCGCTATATAATGTAAGAATCTTGAAGGACCAAACTCTTATGCGAAAAGATGCGAAAAGACATTTCAATATAAAATAGATCTAGAAAAACTGTCTAATGAATGCGTGAAATTGCTGCAAATAACATCTTCTATATATAAATGAAGGCCGTGAAACCCTAGAGAGCTTCCTTTTTGTTCTTTGGATGTATAGAAAGATCTCTTTTCTTGTCAACATAAAGATCTTTATATTTTAATTTAATACATAAATTTAGTTTAAACTAACAAAATACCTTACTTATTATTATTACCACACACACACACAGAGTTCCATTCACACGCCTGTATAAACACACATGTACATGTACTTGTAGCCTGGTAGGTATTTTTTTATAAAGAAATAGTATAGTAATCAAGATTCCAATTCGGGTACTGTCTAATGCCAAATATATAGTTATTGATATATATGTGTAGCACTTGGTATAGTACTTTTCTTACATGTGTCTGATCATTGCAATCTCTTAGTGATCTATCTTGGTACAATATTTTATAGTGCAATGAATGTAAAATACGTGATTCATAATGCTACCGAGTATATGTGTTGATCCTTGCGAATCAATCATCAAGTCAACAAGGAAATGGCTCAGAAATCATATTGGACTATAATCACTATGCTATTATAGAATTTATATAAATAGTAACAAAATGGGGTGAAACATGAGGGGCCATGGCTCATATTTTTGATGATAGGAACCTTTGATAATGAAAGATAGAAGCAAATGGATCAAAACAAAAAAAAAAACCACAATCAATTTGTGTAATAAAAAGAAAAGAAAGATGAATAATTGATGTGAGAATTACAAGACAACAAGGGGTGGGAAGGAGTCGGAGTATCCACTTGTTTTCAACTTCTTCTTCTTAGACCTTTCTCTATACACAAACTCCAAAATTAAATTCAAATACTGTTTCTTAGTGCTTTGAAAATATCACCTCCCTTCACATTATCCAAAATCACCCAATGATTTCTAAAATTTTGCTATGCTTCTACATAATTTAAGGATATGCTGATTTATGATTATATATTGTTGTTACCCTAAAGATAAGAATATATATATATATAGTTAAATATTTTGATTTATTAACAGCTTAATTTAAAACAAAAACTTGGCTGAACTTGATTGAATCGTTTCCTCAAATCACCTCTGCTGCCCTCACTGTCCAACTTTTCGTCAATTAAATTTCATATTATTGACTTAATTTATCATTTTATATTCATATATTCTACTTGTAAAAGAAATTACTTTTTCGTAAGAAGAACAAATAATTCTAGATAACTAAAAGACATCTATATTCTTTAATTGTTTTAAATCATCTAGTTCCATGAACTACTTCTTCTCCTTAAAGCCCTTTAACAATTTTCAGAATGTATATAAAAGATACATATATTTGATGTAGTGACGCAAACATACGTGTATGAATATTATGAGTGTGGCTCTACGTGCATACAAAAAAAAAAGAAGGAAATGTATAATCACAATGTTGAATTCACCAGAAGGAAAGAGATGTGTCTGCGAAATTGGAAGATAATGGAAACTGATAAGATACATCAATACATAGCAATCTTGCCCATTGTGACACAACCTTAACATTTGTCTTTTCACATTTGTCTTTATACTCAAAATTTAATTTGTAGATGTACACACACATAGATACATACATGTATATACACATATATGTATCATAAGTGTATCTGTGCATAAATGTTGTATGCACCCACATACATATGTGTATCATCAGTGCATATAGAATCAGTCATATTGGTATCAAAGAGAGCCATCATTTTCCAAATGTTGTTTTCCTTTGTTCAGCTTTTTCACAAATTTATATATTTTCTGAATCCCATGTGGGATGGATCTTTGCTTGTCCCCTCTAGTTAGATTTTTTTTCCTTAAAATATATAATAAATCTCAATTCTAATTCTTTCTACAATATAAACTATTTAATAATAATTTGGGTTGTCTCTTATAGTTTATATCCTTATGACAGAGATTTGTTTTAGTTTCGATGTCTATATATTTTGTGGTCCTTACACAAGTTAGCTCATTATTATGCATGTTTATCTCTTTCCCTTCCACCACCTAAAAAAATATAGTTTTATTGAGAAATTATCATTTACAACTATTCTTATTAATGTTCATTTTCCATAGTATATATTTTAATTTAGTAATTAGGTCTCTTAATCATGGATTTGAATCAATACCAATCATGTAACCCGTACGTAGATATGCATGAACCTATATGATCCATAATTTTTTTATAATGTTTTGGAAAATATTGGATCTTTGATGATAGATTAGCTATTCATATAAATGGAAGTATTAACGAAGTTCTAATAATTGGGAGAAAATAAAACAAGAAGAAGAAGCCAAGTTTGGTTGGATTTAAAAGAGAAAGGGACAATGCCCTTAGAATGGAAGGGAATGAAAAGACAGTGTTAGGGGAAGGAAGAGGGGACAATGGATGATGGAAGTTACTCTCATCATGTGATCCATCACTACCTTATATCTAAT
Source organism: Arabidopsis suecica (assembly GCA_019202805.1). Lineage (NCBI taxonomy): Eukaryota > Viridiplantae > Streptophyta > Magnoliopsida > Brassicales > Brassicaceae > Arabidopsis > Arabidopsis suecica. The sequence continues at coordinate 9,947,069 of CM032909.1, forward strand.
TTTACATATATTTCATTTAATAGCCAAAAATATTTACCAATTTATATTTATTTTGGGATTCTCAAATAAATAATAATTTATAGGATGAAAGAGATAAATTTGAACTAAAGTTTCTTTCCAAAATCAATATCCAGTAAAATTAAGCGACATAATTTCAAAATAATTGGGTACAAAAAAAAAAATAATTGTTATATGGTAGATGATATATTGGTTGTTTATATAATAAGATAAATCTTTTAATGTGTAAAAGTTTAATTGATTTCTTTTATTTTGATATATATAACTGTATATGTATTCATTTGTAATATAATCTTTATATGTTTATGCTTTAAAAAAACTTAAAACTAGTGTTATATGATTCTATCATTTACGGCGTAAATAATTGCTAAATTATAACACAAATTAAATGTAGTTCACACTGAATTTGTGCAGGTATCTCAAAATAAGGTAACAAAAACTATAGAATATATAGACCATCTAAGTCTTGGAAACCATTTTGAGAGATAATAGTTTTGTCTCATGATCGAGTTAGTTACTAAGTGATAATTGTCATTAGTTAACGTTGGACATTCCCATATTCGAATGAATTTTTTAAAATAAGAGCCTGAAAACTCGGTTACCCACAAAAAGAAGTCTCGGATCCATAAAATTACAAAGCAAACATTTCAATAGTTGCACGCAAAAAAAATCTTATGGAAGTACATTTTCATTGATGTTTGTGTATAATTTTGAAGACAATAATAGTATATTCAGAATTCAGTACTATACAGATGGGCCAATATACAGATATATATGTATTATATATCTGTACTTATTTTAAATATTTTTCTCATTGACAAAAATGAGAAAAAGAAAGAAAAAGTAAAAAGAATTAGAAAAGAAAATCCCAAGTCAAGAGATTTTATTTTGTATATAAATGGGCCAAAAGTAAAAAGGAGAGAAAGTGAGAGTCTTTACTTTTAAATGTCTGAGAAAGGCGAAAGAGTCTCACTCTTTGAACAACTCACCAATTACAAATTTGAAGGTTGACCAATTTATATAAATTAATATGAGTGGTTGCTAGTTGCTATATATATGATAGATTGTTTGTTTATGAACGTGCTATGGAAAATAAAGCTTGATTCTGATCTTACATGTAAGTATGTAACGTTGAAAGTAACATAACTATTTATTTAAATTGTCATTTTGGATCTACTTTTCTTTATCAACTGCATTCAGTTTCTTCGTATAGAACCTATAGATTATGAGTATGTAGTTTCGATTAAAATTAGCTTATGCAGTTTGTACTTTGATCATTATAACAAAATTTCAGTTTCCATATAGACCCAAATAGTAGTAACTACTGATCATGTATATGTTCTTTATTAATTCAATTACACCATCATCGTCATTAGAAATTTCTGACATGCATATAAATGATAAAACACCATCCACAACTAAATTATTTAAGTTTTTGACATAATCTCGATCTTTATTGGTTTTGTGTAACTCATCTTTAAAATATCAAAGAAATTCATATCTGAGAAATAAACCTAATTTTATTTTACAATATACCGGACTTAAAGAAAAAAAAAAATTCATAGTTTGAAAAAAAAATCATGCTCCTGTCACTGAAAAAGAAGTATTTTTTTTTTGTTTTTATTTTCGTTTCAAATAAATTGTCGTTTTTAAACTAAATTATAATTTTGAATTATTAGTTACAGAAGTCGTTTCATAGAAATTGCTTGGAAATGATTTTGTACTAAAAAATTACTAGATCTTGACCCGCACATACGTGCGGGGTTTCATATTTTTCAAATAATTCTAACAAATTTTAATTCAATATAGATTATTTCGTTGTTTCTATGATATATATTTTAGTGTATTAGATCTGGATTCACACCTACGTGCAAAGATATTTTTATAGAAATTGTTATATAGATTTTAAAAATATAAAATATTTGTTGTGTTAGTGAACTTTATAATAGTATAAATATTATAAAATTAGAGTAATGAACGAAATTCAGTTGCGTTAGTCCATAGTTATATTTTAAGATCCTGACCAACACGTACGTGCAAAATTATATTTAAGATAAAACTAAGATATAATTTAGTTGCAAAAGTTAAATGATGTTACTTTTTTTATTTTCTAAACTAATCAAAAAATTTCTAATAGTTTGATTACATGTGTTAAATAGGATATAGATTCGGTTTGAGTTTGGTTATTTCATGTATATTAGCTAGGCGTAACTACTTTGGAACGGGAAACCTATCTCGTCTTGTATATGTCATAAATTCTTAGTCCCATAACCCGTATCGTATACGTGAAATAAAAATATGACGGTCCAGTATCCGGCATAAATAGAATATGTGTAACTGAAAACGTACGTACAGTATGTAAACAAATTTATTTTATATAGTGCTCATAACCCGAATTCATACCAGTTAGGTATTTAGTTTGATTTTTAATTTATGTTCCCCTCCTATCCCGTCTCGTAATTCCTATTCTCATTTCATACCATTAAAATCATGTTCCAAATTCTTGTTTGCTTACATTTAAATACCATACAATACATACTGTGAGTTTTGCAGATTAATATATATGCTGCTAAAGTTACAAATATATTTTAACAAATTTATTAATGTTTCTTTCCTTAGCTAAATTTTGCATATTCTTCTTTTTATTGTTTAATCATAATTAATTTGATTTTTGGACTAAAAATAAAAATTTGAAATACATCTATAAAAGGGATATGCTATTGCTGCATAATTTGTTTTGAATTCAAATTATATAATTAGTTTACATTATTTGAAAACTGGGTGCAATATATTAGGGATTTATTTAAGGAAGATCTGGTTAAAAAACAATAAATAAAACGCAAAATAAAATAGAAATTAATATATACAATCTATTGTTTAGATATTTATCAAACTTGCTCTAAACGAAGGCTATACTGATAATTACTTTAAATTTATTATTATTTGAGTTTATTTTATAGTAAATATAAATAGTTGTTAATATCTAATATCGTATTTTAGAAATTGTGAAATAAAATTTTGTTTTATATTTTAAAATTTGTGAAAATATTATAACAAAACTGAATCTTAAAATATTTGTATTTAATTTTCTTATGAAATTTTAAATTCAATCTTAAAGTCCTTCATTGATAAATCTTTTAAACGATAGTGTTTTTAATTTTGAATTAAAATGATATTATTTTTATTTTTATTTTTGATATAGAATAGTCTATTACGATTGGTTTAGATAAAATCTTAGTTGGATATCAAATCTTATTTTTTCAATTCTCATTGGTTAACAATTTTAAAAAAATTAATTTCAAATTTTCGTTTATAATTAATAGGAGAGAGAAAGTTAGTTTAATTTTTTGGAAATTAATAATTATTTAAAAAAATTAAACTATTTTTAATTTAAATATATTAATTTTGTGATTACTATTGTACCCTTAATGAAGTTATTCAAAAACACTAAAAACTAATGGCAATCTTTGTAATATCTTACACTTTATAAGGTTATTTAAGTTAGAATGATTCCCAATTAATAGTATAGATATATAAAATAATTTTGGTTTTTTCGTGCGTGAATTTTTTTAAAAAAGACACTTAATTTAAAACAATGAGTGTTACCATAAATTTTAATTTCCAAATGTAATTAAACAAAAACATTTATTAGTTGACTAACCAGTGAATGAAGAGAGCATCAACGCATTGAGATATATGAATGGGACGCATTATTGATCACCAAAAAGGTGTTACATATTCTTTTGGAAGTGTTAATTGCTAACTAAAATATCTATAATAAAACTAATAAATTTTCGTCAATTATAATAGATCAATTAAAAGGCTACAAAAGGGGAAAAATGAAATCCACATCTTGCCATCATAACCTCATGCTTGAAAAAGAAATGAAAATATTTCTTTTTGTTTATTATATTACAACTTTAATACTAATTTCTTTTCTGTTTTTTTTTTTTGACGTCTAGATTTATTATTTATTGCAAATTATGAGAACTGTTACATAGACGATTCTACAACGGACAATTCCTTCCGACCCTTATTAGATCCACGACAGACGACACTTCCTTCTCCATGCTCTTGACGGACACCTTCAATGATCCACGACCTGACGACACTTCTCTCTCTACGTAGAATCCTGGCGAACGACTATAACTATACTTCGCTGGAGATCTCCTGCACACTTGCCTCCTTTAATCTGCAAATTTATTAATAAATCGCAATATCTGGGACTCGAACCCCAGACCTCTTGGTGTAGAAGCATTAATTAACCCTTGGTCAACCAATGGGCCAAGGGGGCTTCCACAATTTCTTTTCTGTTTATTAAAAGATTTTGTCACTTACAAAAAAAAAAAAAACTTTTGGAAAATATTCCTACTTCCAATTTCTGATTAGTGCTTCTGGATTTCCTTTTTGGATCATGTGAATCCTCCTAAATCAGAAAAATCCATATAATACCTAATTCAGTATATTTTCATACTCCAATTTATAAGAGTTCTCTATGTTTATAGCTTTTTAATTTCTAGCCAATGTTTTAAGCATATTTTATACATCAAAAATTTAGTGCTGAGTTGGGATTTCTTTTTTTGGATTTACTTGTTCTAAATCTGAAAAATGTTTACAAAACTAAACACTAACTTAAAAAAAAAAAGGTTAAAAAATGAACCAAACGCTATCAATCTATATTTTAGATTAACCCTATTTCATCGTATAAAAACTCAAAATGTGGACACTTTCTCGATTACCTCGTATTTTTATTTAATTTTTGGAATCCATGGCCCAGATAAACACATTTCATTAAAAAACCAATGGTAAGGACATTGTCCTTGCTAAAACAGTGAGTGTTTTAGCAGTCATTCGAGAGACATGAACCCAGTGAGTGCTAAACCAAACCAAACCAAGGCATTCACAACAAGTAAACCGAACCGGATTATTTATATATAAATTGAAAAAAAAGGAAACCAAACAACAACAACAGAAGTAGAGTCTGAGGTAAACCAAAAAGCAGTTCAACAACTAAGAAACTCAAATTACCAAAACAAACTGGAAATTGCAAACTAAGTTTTTTACCATATGCATACAATACCATAGAAGGTTCTGATAATCACCGGTTTCATCTCTCAGTATTTAGTCCGGCCATCTCCTTCAGTTATGACATCGTTGAAAGTGCCATTACTCGGGATCATAGGCAACACATGTTCTTGGTGCGGACAAATCACATCCAACAAGTAAGGCCCTGGTGTATCCAGCATTGTCTGAATAGCTTCTCGGAGATCTGCTTTCTTTGTCACCCTTGCCGCTGGAATCCCGCAAGCTGATGCAAACTGCAGCATGTTCGGGAATATCTCGTCCTCCTGTGCCGGGTCCCCGAGATATGTGTGAGCTCGGTTAGCTTTGTAGAACCGATCTTCCCATTGCATAACCATGCCAAGATGCTGGTTGTTTAATATGAGTATCTTCACTGGAAGTTGCTCTACACGGATTGTGGCCAGCTCTTGCACATTCATTATGAAGCTTCCATCTCCGTCAATATCCACAACAATCGCATCAGGGTTGGCGACGGACGCTCCAATCGCAGCAGGAAGTCCAAAACCCATAGCTCCAAGGCCTCCTGATGATAGCCACTGCCTTGGTTTCTTGTACTTGTAAAACTGCGCCGCCCACATTTGATGTTGCCCGACACCGGTGCTTATAATGGCTTTTCCATCAGTCAGCTCATCAAGGAGCTGAATCGCATACTGTGGAGGAATTGCTTCCCCAAACGTCTTGAAGCTCAACGGAAACTTCTGCTTCTGTACGTTCAACTCATTCCTCCAAACTCCAAAATCAAGCTTAAGCTCCTCTGCTCGGTTCTCAAGAACCTTGTTCATCCCTTGCAAAGCCAGCTTAACATCTCCACACACAGACACATGAGGAGTCTTATTCTTCCCAATCTCAGCCGAGTCAATATCAATATGAACAATCTTAGCCCTACTAGCAAAAGCCTCAAGTTTACCCGTAACACGATCATCAAACCGCACCCCAAAAGCCAACAACAAATCACTATGCTCCACAGCGTAATTCGCATACACCGTCCCATGCATCCCAAGCATATGTAACGACAACTCATCATCACAAGGATAAGACCCCAACCCCATCAACGTACTCGCAACAGGAATCCCCGTAAGTTCAACAAACCTACCCAATTCATCGCTGGAATTCAAACAACCACCACCAACATACAACACAGGCTTCTTAGACTCCGAAATCAACCTAACAATCTGCTCCAAATGAGAATCTTCCGGAGGTTTAGGCATTCTAGACATATAACCAGGTAACCTCATAGCCTGATCCCAATTAGGAATCGCAAGCTGTTGTTGAATATCTTTAGGAACATCAACCAAAACAGGTCCAGGTCTACCAGAAGTAGCTAAAAAGAAAGCTTCCTCAATAATCCTAGGAATATCTTCAACATCCATCACAAGATAGTTATGCTTCGTAATCGAACGCGTAACCTCAACAATCGGAGTTTCTTGAAACGCATCAGTACCAATCATCCTACGAGGGACTTGACCTGTGATTGCTACAAGAGGAACACTATCTAACAACGCGTCGGCTAATCCGCTAACGAGATTCGTAGCTCCGGGACCTGAAGTGGCCATACAGATACCTGGTTTACCTGAGGATCGAGCGTATCCTTCGGCGGCGAAAACACCTCCTTGTTCGTGACGAGGAAGGACGTTACGGATTGAGGAGGAGCGAGTTAGGGCTTGGTGAATCTCCATTGATGCACCTCCGGGGTAAGCGAAGACGGTTTCTACGCCTTGACGTTCTAAAGCTTCGACGAGGATATCAGCGCCTTTGCGTGGTTGATCTGGAGCAAATCGGGAGATGAATTTTTCGGTTTTGGTAGGTTTTGTTGGAGAGGGAGTGGTTGTGACATTGTTGGTTGTGTTGAGCACGGCGGAGATGGAGGAGAGAGAGCTGGATTTGATACCGCGGCGGCGGGAGGAAGAGGAGGAGGAGGATGATTTGTTGGGGTTTAGTGCGAATGGGAGGGAGAATCTGGAGATTGGTAATGGAGATTTGGAGGAGGAAGGTTTGGTGGAGAAGGAGATCGAAGAAGATGTTGCCGCCGCCATGGTTGATGTTTCAGGAGAAGAGAAGCGAAAGAGAAAGAGAGAGAGAGAGAGAGAATTAGCGAAGAGAGACTTTGTGTGAACCTGAATCGTTTAAAAAATGAGACTCGAAGTTAAGGGTTTTGTGTTGTAATTACGAAAATGCCCTTTGGTTTTGATATTAAAAGAGCCATCAATATGCTAAAACCTAAATGTAGAATTTGTGGCTGACAAATATATCAACTTTATCTTTCTTTTTTGGTTAAGAGAATGAATGGATACATACAAGTGGATATCTTGATTGTGAGTTCTGAACATAAGATGCAAGTTGGTTTGAAGAATTGGGGTACAAACATAGTTATGATGATTTGAGTTTTCCATTTGAGATTTTAGATTTTAAGGGTGCTTCTTGATAAACAATATAATTTGTATACATGAATCAAAAATGATGAAAACGTATAAAGTCTACTAAGGAATAACAGAGAGCAAAAGATAAAGTGAAGATCGAATAAAGAACAGAAAATTTGGCTACAAAAACATAGCAAAACAAAGAGCTTCCCCAAAGACTGATATAATGTCGAGTTCTTCTTCTCCTACTCCTCGGCGCATTGCCTGTAGCGCGATTCAGAGTTTAGAAACTTTCACAAATGAGTGTTTTTCTCAAGATTTCATGCATGAAACCAACATGTTTTACACAAATATGACTAAGCAAGAGGAAACACAGACTCCATGACACAAATATGACTAAAGAATTCAGAACAAACCAAAACTCATGGGACAAATAGGTAGCAGAAACAATGGAAACAGAGCAAAGCACTAATCTTTTGAGGCAATAAGCCAAAAACTAGCTGAATTTCATCCTAAATCTATAATCAACTCCTATCCACCAATATGATTACAAATCCTTGAGCAATGAAACAAGAATGTGGTCTAGTCAATGATCTCTTTAAAGCAATTATTACCTCGTAAAGTATATCCTAAGCAGATCCAACGATGATGTTGTTGATTGGGATGAAGACGAGCTTCACAAAGAAGCCAACGAATCCCATCACCACAAATCCAATCGCCGTACGCACAGCAACTTTTGTAAATTCTGAGAATCAATCAAAATCACAACAATTTCAGAAATCCAAATCTCCAGATCCAAAATTAACATCAAAATCAGAAATGAGAAATTTTTTAAAAAATGGCGTACCTTTGCGATCGGGTTTGTGACAGCGCTGGACGAGACGAACACTGCTCTTAGCGAAATCTCTGAGAGGATCGATTGCGGAATCAATGGCTTCCATGACTTCTTAGATCGGAATTGGTAATTCAAATTAGGGTTTCAGGAGCTTCGTCGTTTAAGATGAAATTTGGGTCTCTTTTATTTGACATTTAGTTTTTATACTTTTGTTCCGTTGACTTCCCCTCAACCATAATTCTCCAATTCAGATTGATTCGGTCTGAACACAAAAGTCCGGTTTGGTTTCTTTTTGGTCTTCTTTGTATATGTCTTATTCGTACCGATATTTTTCATGTATATTAGTTATTACCAATATAAATTTTTCTAAAACATCTTTAAGAGATTATAAGAAAACGTTATATAATTTAATGATGTTGATGCTATGTAATTATAGAAAATAAACCCTAAAAAACAAATGTCTCACTCATCAAAGTAAGACTCTTGTAAACTGCAAGAACCCTAAAATCTGAGAACGACGACAAGAGTCCTTGTTACTACATTAACATCAGTCTCTTTTTTAATACATTTTCAGCCAAGATTCCGGATAATGATATAATCTTGGGATTCTAACACTTTTTCTTTTTTTTTGAAAGATGTTTTACAAATTTTAACACTTTTCTTGTGAGGATTTTCTAGTGAAACACATGTTTTGATCTGTCTTCAAGTGAACATTCATGTTACGGCGTCTATAACCGTCTGTTATCACGAGGTAACTACAACATATGAACATGAAATATACGTAAAGTACGTAGATTGTTTTTCTGGTTTCCCTTTTTTACCATAACAATAAATAATTAAATGGAAGAAAAACTTATTAATCTATTTTTTGACATTGTCTACTAATATGAGATTTCAAACCATTCGAAATATTATCCTGAAAACGATTTTCATTTATACGTGATTATATTGTTAATGAAAGTGGAAATACATAACTTAGACACGTAAATGTCGTATTGACATGTTGTGAAATGAGCTGTCGCCTTGGTGGCAACTTTTTGGCATTCTCTATCTCTTTCCACATTTACCACGATGGATCCAAATATAAAAACTTAGAGAGTTGTTTGCACGTTTTTGCTAAACTTGATTAATGAATCAATCCAACCAATAGACAATTAAACACCATCCTTTTCTACAAATCTCCACTTCTAATCATCTAAACTTAAAGAATGTTTTCTCATTTTATCACTAAATACAAAGCGACAAGACTCGTTACTTAACTGAAATTGACAGCGAAATGATTATAATAATATCGGCCATAAGGTCGAAGTAAGACCGGTAGTGGTGTGGTCATGTAAAGTACAAGTATATAACACTTGTCTAGATAACGGCTTTCACACTATAAGTCATTTTTTCCCTGAGACTACTGCAAGAAACAAACACGGAATTCTCGTGATAAACGGATTAGAACGAAGGAAAAGGGAAATGCAGTAACCAATTTTTATATTGAAAAAATAAGGCAGTGTGGATGAAATGAAATATTTGGATACTAGTAGTATTAATTTGATTAGTGACAACAGTTTAAATAGGAGTAATTATCTTTTCCAATATACTATAAGATGTTTTAAGCTTTTTCTTTTATTCTGATTTATTGGATTTTTTTTTAGTTTCTATGCATAAATTAGATTAATTTAATAGTTTATGACAATTTCAATTGTGCAATATTTTTTTCTATTGATTAAAATTTTATAATAGAAAAAGCATTTAATTTTAGCCAAAAAATCTAATAAAATGGGACAGAGGGAAAAATAACTAGGAATTCAAACACATTCATTATCAATGATTAGCAGAATAAAATTTTGGAACATTAAAACCTATGATTACTAAATGATTTATTCAAAAGTTTTTTTTACTTTTTAGAGCTTACTTTGTATGGAAAACTTTATAGGCTAACAAACCAAAGTATTGAAATCGTGAAAATAGTAAAGCTTTTTGAGATGCAATGCTTGATTCGTATAAAACGAGTTGGAAACAGCTTTCACCACACTAAAAAACAAACAGCTCAAAATTTAGATGGATTAAACTCAAAAAATTTTAATTAATTGAATGGGATTTTAGGATGATGTAGTGAATATAGACTATTTGGTGAAACAAAACAACGTAACGTACGTGGCTGCTCTAAGCCTATATAACATAGCCCAAGAGAGTCGTGTTCTAATGTGATTAAGTAAAGTGAGGAAGAAGCAAAGAGAGATAGAGAGAGAGAGAGAGAGATCAAGATGAGAGGATATGATCAGAAGATTCTACTGATGGTTCTGGTGGTTGTAGCGGTTTTAGCGGCGGCTCGAGGTCAAGAGACTACTGGATTCGTGACATGGGCCAACAATTACTACCAGACATGGGGACATCAAGCTTTGGTTATTAATAAAACCTCTGAGCTCCAGCTCACACTCGATAATAACTCTGGTATCTTTCTATCTCTCTCTTTGTCTCTGTCTATATGTGTCTGTGTGTGTTTGTGTCTAGACGATGATTGTGATTTGTCCATGTTCCTTACAGGGTCAGGGTTTGAATCCCAATTGATTTACGGATCAGGATACTTCAACGTAAGAATCAAGGCACCTCAAACTACGTCTACGGGAGTCATTACTTCTTTCTACGTACGTAAATGACATTACACTTATGTTTGTTTGAAATAAAGATGATGAGATTAGGTACCTGAATAGCTTCTTGAAATATGTTTTTCTGCTATGTGACAGTTAATCTCCCGTTCAAGCCGCCATGATGAGCTCTGTTTCCAGATCTTGGGAAAGAATGGGCCACCGTATTTGCTGAATACGAATATGTATCTGTACGGTGAAGGAGGCAAAGATCAGAGGTTCCGTCTCTGGTTTGATCCAACCAAAGATTACCATTCCTACAGTTTTCTTTGGAACCCAAATCAACTTGTGTGAGTATCATCATATAACACTTTTATCAGATCATCCATTGATTAACATCAGTAACAAAAGAAAAGGAATTTCAACATTTTCAGGTTTTATGTCGACGATACACCGATCAGGGTTTACAGGAAGAATCCAGATGTTTACTACCCATCAGTGCAGACAATGTTCCTAATGGGAAGTGTGCAAAACGGATCGATAATTGACCCGAAGCAGATGCCTTACATTGCTAAGTTCCAGGCATCAAAGATTGAAGGGTGTCAAACTGAGTTCATGGGAATCGAGAAATGCACTGATCCTAAATTCTGGTGGAATCGCAAACAGCTAAGCTCTAAAGAGAAGGAACTGTATATAAACGCAAAGAAGATGTACCTGGATTATGACTATTGTTCGGACAGACAGCGGTATCCAAAGGTTCCTCAAGAATGCGGAAGTTACAGTTAGAGAAAGATCAATACCTGTCACAGGGTTAAGCCTTGCAAAGCAAAAATATTGATAAAAATAACTTACGCTACTGTAAGATGCTTTGTAATAAGATTTTTCTATCAAATACTAATCATCAACTAAAATAACAACACTATTGTCATCGCTGCTAGCTACATTTTTATGTCACGAGTTCATATACAGATACACATTTACACAGAACCAAGTTGGTTCAGACTAGGTTTGCTTGAGGTTTCCAAGCACTGAAACCTCTGAAAAGAACCTTACAAGTTACAAGACTGCATTTTCTCAGATATGTTCATCCTAAAAAGTGAAAGAGGAGGATTAAAATACGAGAAGAAATCGAAAAAGAAGCATACAACTAGAAACTGCACATTAGATTATATAGTTAGGCAAAGTCACAGCAATGATGGTTTGCTGCAATAACATATAAGTTAACAGAGAGAAATAAGAGTTTGTTTTACTCTTTTTAAGCCTTTTAAATTGAATTCAGGCATAATCTATTAGACACATCCAAAATTCAAGGCAAAGTCGACTAATATCTGCTGTCTTCAAGCATCATCTGGAATACTCTGACCTTATCTGCAAAAATGATACAAAAACATTGAAAGGTAAGTTTTAAATGAGTCATAGTTCATTGATCCATTCAGATTCAGCAGAAGAGCAAGAGAACCTAAATCAGCAGATTCAAATCTTGGACTAGAGATTGAAAATGGTGACATGATTATATCCCAATCAAACCAGACTTAGAGATTGTTTATCATTCCAAATCCTAAAACCCTAAATAATCATGTAATCAATCAATGTATCTACATTGCACATAAAATGAAACTTACCCTTGGCCGTCGAGACCGGTGCTTCCACCACTGCCGTAAGAGACATCATCTCCAGTCCCCGCCGAAGTCTGCCAAACACTCTGCCACGCCTGAGACGGAGGCTGCACATAAACACCACTCGGATCCATAGCTGGTCTCCCAATCATCATCCCTCCAGGACCAGCTGGCTGTCCCATCGGCGGATAATAGTAAGGCACACCGCTCGCGGTGGGAGCCACCACCATCCCACCGCCGAGCACAGCGGCCTCATCCTTAATCTCATCTCTAGGAACAATATCAACAAGGAAATCGAAGATATCAGTCCTAGTAATCGCAGCAGCGATATCGTTTTTCTGAAGCGTACGACGTTTATTCTCCTCAGCGTGAAGCCAAGATCTGATCGTGAGCTCGAGAATGAAAAGCTCACAAGCTTTGGCGAAGAGAATCGGTGCTTCGGCGGAGATCATACGAACATCTTCATCGGCTTTCATGATCTTTTTGATTCGAGCTAGTGGAAGCTGATGGTTTTTGAAATCGTTAACTTGTTCGATCTCTTGGCGTTGGTAGGTCCAGAATAGTTGGAGTTGTTGTTGTTGTTGTTGGAGAAGGTGGTGGTAAGAAGCTCCTCCTCCTGCGGCGGATATGGTGGTTCCCGGAGGAGGAGGAGGGATTCCGGCGGCGGAGGGATGTGGTTGCTGGTTGTTGTTGGTGTCCATTGGTCGGTTTTGGATTTGTGGTTTTTGGATCAAAAGGGTTGTGACAAGTTTTTGCCAAAGGGATTGGGGTACAAGTGGATAAGGTGGACAGCGATGTAGCTGATTTTCCCTTAATTAATTATTAAATAAAATGCACGTTGGTATCTCTTTATTTAATGATTTTTTTATTACTATGTGAATTGTTTAAGTGTAAGAAAATTTTCCAAAAGTTAAACCATCTTACCATAACTGAATATACAAAGTATTCTCTAGCAGATGGATCAAAGAGTTAGTTTTGGTTTTTTTACACATATCAAAGTTCAATCGGATTAGAGTTTTTCATTTGCATTTGAAATGAACCAAAAGAGACCAAACTTGATTCTTGGATTGGTTTACTAGGAGAGAAACCTCACCAAATCAGTCGTCTCGTCTGTCAGGAAAATGTTGCATCAAGAGTGAAGAGAGCTCTTTGTTTCCGACTTTGTCTTTGCCATTGAATATCGTCTTCAAGTTATCATTGCATCGTATCCGCCATTTACTACACTTCGTAATCTACAAAAAAAACAAGTGAGTAGAAAGAAATCATAATCTCTAAACATGAAAATGGCAATCCATGACCATGAAACAGAGAAGCAAGCACATTGTACAAAGCCACCCAAAGACACTCTATATTCCTAACTGGTGTGTTCTTGATTTCACAAGCTAAGTTTTCAAAATATGCTATCAGAACAGACCAATTCCACTAACAAAACCAAAACATTTCAGTGAGTAGACAACATTTTCGACCATTTACATGCAACAATTCCTTCATTAACATTCCACAGTCTCTATAGACTCCAACCCCTAAATGCATAAACATGTAAAGACGATCTCAAGGAAAGTAAAAAGCAAACCCAAGGAAACTCGAGCAGAGTAACACCCTCATCTAAGAGGTTGTGATCAAACGGTATACTCTAGCAATTTTCTCAAGGCGGCGACAAAAGAGATTTCGCTTCTCCCGACGAATCTAGCCAGCGGCTCTGAGACTTTCACAATGTCATTAAACCCCCATATTTCTATAGTAGCTCCACCGGTAGCCTTCACCTTCGCCGACATATTCTTGACGTTAGGAAAATGTCGCAACAAGAGCTCCGTCATCTCTCTGACTCCAACGACTTTGTCTTTGCCATCGAATATCGTCTTCAAGTTATCATCGCACAGTATCTCCTCTATATTCTCCGGATTCTACAAAATCAATGACCTAGAAATCAGATACATTGCTCCAACACAAGAATCAGATCAAAAGCTAACCAAAATACCTAGAAATCACGAAAAGCAGTAGAACAAAAGAAAAATCGAGATGAGTTTAGAAATCCCTAACCCAGAGATCGTGATCATCGGTATACTGCTTCACTTTCTCCATGGCGGTGGAAAAAGAGATTTCGCTTTGGCCGACGAATCTAGCCAGCGACTCTGAGACTGGAAAAATCTTATGTATTTCTCCTCTTCTATCAAAGCCGGCGCCGGTAGCCGTCAAATTTGTCACCGCCTTCGCCATCAGTGTCCTGCATCCTCCGATAATCTTAGACATTGGCGAGTGGCGACATTGTTTCTTCTTCACTCCACTGCCACTAGAATAAACAAATGAACTAAAGAAATTGACGCTTAACTCATATTGGGCCTTGTATATTTTACAATGGGCCTAATTGGGCTTTAGTTAAATTGGGACTAACAATGAATTTTGTCTATTTCTTTGTTCCTCAATTCCAGTTTCCAAACATCAAACCACACATTTTCATATCAAACCAGAGGAAGAAGAATGCAAACAAGATTTTTAATCGTTTTCTCCATCGGTCACAGGTTGCGTGGCCGTGTAGTGAGCGAAGATCGCATATCGACAATGGCAGATTTATCAGCACCAAGCTTCATTGCCTCTTTACTAGCTCTAATGAATCGAGATGTAGCTCCTTTGACATATTCATGAGCTTGTTTCACAGTCATCTTCTTTCCAACTTCGTCCGGGAAGCTACTGAGGAAATGATCACCATTAAGAACCGCCGCAAGCTGAACTACTTCACCCTGAAACTCAGAAAGAGCTGCGTCCTCATTAGGCTCAGTGGCTCTCATGGGTGCAACTTCAGGTAGAGTCATGGGACAATCGGTTCGAGGAGATGTTAAGTGAGATACAACGTCTTCGAAAGTAGCAGCCCAAGCATCTCTATGTGTTAGGAAATTGGAAGAGAGATTGAATAGTTTCTTGATGGTTGCTGGTATTGATGAATGCTCGTACTCTGAGCTCTCTGTTGGCCCTTTTGCTTCACTTACCACTTCAAACAAACCACATAATAAAATAAGATGTTATTAAACTATATGATAATTAAATCAAATGGGGTCAGAGGATGGTTGAAAAACATGAGTCACGCACGCAACGACGCCGACAAATTATAATATACATCTTTCAATGGAATAATCAATAGATTCAATTATTTTTTCCACCATAATTAATGGTTATAGTTGTCAAATGCCATCCATGTGATTTGGTTTTTTTTTGCAGCCTTAAATTTTGTTAACAAATGTCAAAAGTCTGTCGGAAATAGTAGTAGAAAGTGGAAACACATGAAATACAAATGACTTTCTTTTTTTGGTTAGATAAATGAATAGTTTTCAACTTAACTATGGCTTTTATTCATAGGTGAAAAAAATAGTATGTTGAAATAGACATAAAATACTACATATAAGTTATAAATCTTTCTTTTTTTTTGGCAACAGTTTCAAAACTATTTATAAATCAATAAATCAAGTTCAAAAGCGGAGTCTTTTTCTTTTGTTAAAAAGCTTGAGAAAAAAATTTCTACTAGAAAGCAATGCACAGTAAGAACAAATTTGTAAGATTATCATAGAGAAAACATTAATTAATAAAAAGAAAAAGAGAACTAACCGGTTCCTTTTTTAATCCAAGGAGAAACCATAATGGTTGGAACCCGAACACCTAACCGGTCGAATTTAAAGAAACCAGGAGCCGGTCCAGTATTTCCATCCGGGTTTGGTATACCGACATAAGGAGTCTTGACATGATCATAGAACCCACCATGCTCATCATAAGTTATGACTAGGAGCGTCTCGTTCCACTGTGGACTCGCCCTAAGTGCCTCGTACACTTCTTTAACCAGCTTTTGACCGTTAGCCACGTCATGCGAAGGGTGATCATCGTTGGCCGGTAAGCCCTTGAGGTCGAAATACCTCGGTTCGATTACGGTTAAGCTCGGTAACTTTCCTTTTGCTGCGTCTTTCTTGAATTTTAGATCGTATTGATGCAAATTGAAAATGTATTTTAGCTGTCGGAGATTACGGTAGAATAATGTGGTCGGAATATTCTGAAAGTATATTCCGAAGTCAATGTCGTTACTGTGGAGCGAATCGAAGATAGTCCTCTGTGGATACCTGAAATCAAATGATGATACATATATAATTCGTTCTATGCAAATTACGTGTACTTTTTAATCTTTCTATATTCTATATAATCATTATTTTGTAGTTGTAAATTTGTAAGGATGACTAAGCAAAAATTAACTAATATTTTAATTATAGACCAAAACACTAGTGTTTAAATAATTAAATTCTTATTAATATGAGCAAAAAATTAAAAACCCATACTACTACTACTTTAAAAAATAGAACAGTTACTATTAAATGCTTTACAATAATAGACAATATTATATAAGGAAAAAAACATAGGTAATTAATGTAATTTAAGGATTTGTTTTTTCAAATTTCTCAAAATTGGGAAAATTATTATTGCTATTTCAGTTACTCAATATTTGCTATAAAAATAATATAAAAATTTAATCAAGTGTGAAATTTGAACTAACAAGGACTAATTGAAAAGAAAATTTAAAGAAAGAAGTTGATAATGTACCCTTGAGCGAGTTGTTTCTTGACATGGCTTGTTGAACCATGTGAAGTAGCCGAATAAACAAATAACCGGTTCGGTTGAGTCGGACCAGGAATCGAAGAAAACCACCGGTCGAACACAGCGAATTCTTTAACCAGCTCAGCATAAACCGGAACAGCTTCAGGCCTAAAGCCTTTCATTACAGTCTCCGACAAATTTCCCGGCATGGAAAGCGCTTGCTCAACAAAACCCATCATCGACGGGATCTGACCCGAACCCGACCCTGACCCAAATACTTGTTGCTCAACAGCTTCAAACGAGTGACCCGGATCCGGATCCACAAACTCAGCATCACTAGTGAAACATATGGTTTGTGTCGAATTTGGAACCGGGTTACATTCTTGACCCGTTACACCGTTTATTGTCGGGTTTACTGAGTTCTTCATCCATCCTAAGAGATGATCGAAAGATCGATTCTCCAATACTAAAACGACGACGGTTTTGATTGGTGATTGCCATTGATGGGATCCTTGAGCTACATGTGTTTGTGTGAGTAGACAAAAGAGTATGAGAAAGTGTGAGAAAGTTAAAGAAAATCTTGAAGCTGATGATTGTTTCATGAACGGGTTCTCGGGGAAAATCTGGTTAAGCTTTTTGTGAAAGGATTTGTTCTGTGGTTTTGTTTTGCCTTAGATTGGTTTCTTTCTTGAAAGAAGAACATAAAGACAATGAAGAGATAATTGTCCCTTTGTAACCAGAAAACAAAAAGAGAAAAGTGAAAAAATTAAAAAAATTATAAAGATTATGGGTAAATGTGAAGTGGAGAGCAAGAACAAAAAGCTATGGTGTCTATTTACTGCTTTATTTGTTTCCACTGCTACTGCTTTGATTTAGGTGGGCTCGATATGTAAAAGAAGATTCTGTTCTCACTGAGAAAAAAGTAACTAAAAACGCAGAGATTTACTCGGTCAATGAAATTCCGAATTTTTGGCTGATTTTATTATTTCTAGCTAAATTTTAAAACTTGGAACTATATATGCACGTGAATGTGAAGAGTTGGCCTTGAGAAAACCACGTACATGACCACAGTGGTGACTGGTGATGTTGTTTTTTTTTTTTTTTTTTTTTTTTATAAATAGTTAATAATATATTGATGAAAAACGAAAATCACCCCAATTGGGTCTGGGCTAAGGCCTTACAAATCTTTCAACGGTTACAAAAAGGAGAAAACAATTTCCGATGAAACTCCGGCGGAAGAGATCTGAACCCGGCGGTGGCCGGAAGCAGAGAGTGACCTAATTATACCGGCAAATACAAGATCCAGTGATTTGCGACTCAAACGACAAGAACAAAATCAGAGATCGGAGTATTTGGATCCTTTCTCAGATCTTAGACCGCCGACGAGTCAAGACCCTCACCAAACCTCCCGGAATAGAACCACCTCCGACAGACCGGAACCCCAACTTTGATTTCTCGACCTAGCAAACCAAAGAACAGACAGATCTAACCCCCTACCACCGAAGACATTCAACTCCGAAACCAACCCCGAGACAACAATCAAAACCGGTCCGGTGAGTATGACCCGTGGAGGCTGACAAGAACAGAAGCTCAACCCATCCTTCATCAACCCAGAACCAGGAGTAGCCAACTCTAGTTCTATTAACCACCGTACCCACGAAGACAAGCGACGCACCCGCCATCCTGTCAGCAACTTCCGCCGCAAGCCGATGCCCTTCCACGAACCGGTGAGCCGCGAGCAGCTTCAGGCCATTCCTCCAGCGTCCTCAACCAGAAGAAGCCACCGCCGAAGCCTCTCGAATCCGTCGGGAACGTCTCGACCGCATCACCAACAGGAAGTCCGTCGTCGGCAAACCGCTGCCTCACTCCCGTCTTCCAATTTGCAATCTCCACCCTGCACTTAAGATCAAGAAACCCAGAAACTAGATCTAGAACTTTGTTTTTGTCTTCAAGAGTGAGAGAGAAAAGCGTCAAAAACGAGGCAACGATTGTGCATGATGTTGTTTTCTTGTTGATGTTACAAGTGGATTCCTAGGGTTCTAAATAGTTTACTAGTTGTGACATCTTGACAAATGTATATCATAACTTTAAAAAGAAAAATTGGATCCACAATCTATAAAAATGTTTATAACTTTATATCTGATTTTTTTTAAGGAGTATTGTATAAATTTTCTGTACCAAGAGTATTGAAAAGAATATTAATATACTTTAGATATGTTTTACCAAAAAAAAATCATCATCATGGTAGTTACTTTTGTCTAATGTGCCCCACTGATCTTCCATTAGGAAAAAATAATTGGAATTTGGGACTTGGGAGCAGAGCCGTCCATGGGTACAAGCCAACCAAGCTGGTGCTTGCGGCCTTTTTAAATATATGTATTTAATCGGCCCCAAATTTGCATAAAGATCCATTGGTTCTGCTGGAAACATTGCTTTAACCTAGTGTTGAGGTCTCTGGTTCAATACTCCATGAAGGAGATATCTTTTTTGTTTTTTTTTTTAAAGAAAAAGTAACAAAAAAAAATTATTTATGCTTGGAGCCACCAAAATCTCAAGGACGGCTCTGCTTGGGTGTTAAAGGAAGAACCAATGCTTAGTGCTTTTTCATTCTCCAAATAAAATGTTTAGTATTTTTAGTTTTTCTGCCTCAAGTTTAGTGCTTTTAATTTTCCATATATAACTATCTGATTAATTTTGTGATCCACAAAACAACAGAATAACGAAATTATTTCGACTATTTTTCATAAATTAAATAATTACGTAAAAATGAAATCAATAAAAGTGATATGTGTGACATTAGAAGATATTGAGGAACAATTTCATTTCTTCGCTCTTAATCATGATCTTATCTAACTTAGTTACAAAAAAAGGAAAAAAAAACTAAAGAATACAATGTGTGAGAAAAATGATATCAAGACAAAGAGTGAAGCCAAAAAAAAAAAAAAAAACCAAGAAGAAAAACCAAGGGACTGAAAAGATCGCCCACCACAAGTTCGCCACTCGAGCTCGTGAGTAGTGAACTCATCACCTCATGCAACCAACTAGATTTGGTCGTGTGAACACATTCATACTATATGGTCAATTGAACATAAGCTCAGTTTTAAGTTTGTCTTCTAACCAATTCTAAATATATATATATATATATAATCTTTTAAGTAATAAATTACAAAGGGTTTGAATTGAATGTACACTATAGTATTTTTTTTGCTAAATAAATGATTTGCATTTTGTTCAGCGTTCACATATTCGGAGCTAAACTTTTTTTCTTTTAAAAGAACATAGTGAATTGTGTATTACACCTATACTCGTAATAAGAAACAATTAATGGGTTCATTTATATGTTAATACTAGAATTTAACCCGCGGTATACCGCGGGGCTATATTTTTTTAAAAAATGTAATGTTATTTTTAAAAGATTAACTGAAAATATATCATATTAATTTGTATTTTTAAATGTAGATATCTATCTATCAATTTTTGAAGTATAGATACGAAAACATACATTTTTTTTAAGTAACGATGTATGGTGGATTTTAAAATTTTGAATATTTTACTCTGCAGTATACC
Organism: Arabidopsis suecica; assembly: GCA_019202805.1. Lineage (NCBI taxonomy): Eukaryota > Viridiplantae > Streptophyta > Magnoliopsida > Brassicales > Brassicaceae > Arabidopsis > Arabidopsis suecica. Next base: position 9,967,692 of record CM032909.1, read on the forward strand.
GTGGGTCGGTTTTTTTATAACTAAAAATTTTAAATTTAAGTTGGATTTGTTTTGTTAATATTGTTTCTTTTGTTTTGTGTTTAAGATTGTATAATTGTATTTTGATTGTTAATTTTAGGATTTCATCCGTGATATACCGTTATTTATTAATATCGACCCAAACCCGTCATCCTATATAAACCCGTCTATATTATCTCGTTAGCTAAATTATATATTAGTATTATAAAATCCAAGAAAATAAATTATTATTGTTATAAAATCTAATAATTTTAGGATCTCACCCGTAGTATACCGTTCTTTGAACGATTTTAAATTTATACTACTAATATATATTTTAAATTTATCATATAAAGTATATGATTTCAAGTTTTTGTGTTCTTTTTTTTAATTTAAATAAAGCAACGGCTTAAATGATGATAGATATAGTTCTTTTTCCTATATGTGTATTTGATTTTTCTATGTGAATATTTTGATTATTATAAATTAGTATTTTTATTGCTATGCAAAATGTTAATATAAATATTTGCTATAAATGTTTTTGAAAATATATGGAAAGATTGTGTAGAGATTTTTAGAAACAAATTAGGCAAGATATTGTTTGGTTAATATCTTTTATTTAAATTTTGTAAAAGTAATAATAAATGCCAATGACATTCTTTGTAAATACTGTTCAACCCTAAGATTTATTTGCTAAAAGTGTTCTAAAAATGTATATATAGATAAATGACATGTTTACTTAGTCTATATCAAAATTAAGGAACAATAAAGAATTGGGAGATTTGTTGCAAACTATATAGAAGAAAAAACATCAAGAACCAAAAGAAGAGAAGAAGCCATGAAGCTAACTAGTACATTAGCAAGCAGACGACGGCGTTTAGATAATGGGTTATTATATTGGGCCAGATTTAGATACAAAACTGAACTGGATCTTAAATCAGCCCAATTTCAATTATAACCAGCAATTCAGTTACTGTTTCATTAGTCACGGACTCACGTGTCACATCACATCCTTCGAAAACAACGTATCCGCACGTGACATCGCCACCGGCCGTTTCTTTTTTTCACACCGCACGAGGAAGTTTCGGTTTCTTCAAAATCACAAAACCAAACAACAACAACAAAAAAAAAACTCTCAAACCATTTTCTCTTTAACTTCTCTGTCATTTCTCTCTCTAGTGGCAAAGTATGGCGGATTGGGGACCTGTAGTGATCGCTGTGATATTGTTCGTGCTTTTGACTCCGGGACTTCTCTTTCAGATTCCGGCGAGAGGTCGTGTCGTCGAATTCGGGAATATGCAGACTAGTGGTGCGTCTATTCTCGTCCACACCATCATTTTCTTCGGTCTTATCACCATCTTCACCATCGCCATTCGTCTCCATATCTATACCAGTTAATTGTACCGTACCGGATTCGTAACTTCCCCCGGTTGGTTTGGTTTATGGTTTTGTTTTGGATTTTGTTTCTTTCCTAGCTTTGTTTATCTTGTCAAAACTTGTGGAATATGTGAATCTGAATATGCATTAAGTTAATTTCAAAATCTGCTCTGTTTGATTCTCGGTTTGGCTTCCGGTTTAATCTGGTTATGTCGTTGATTTGAATGCGATGGTAGACAGTTAAGTTCCTTAATCCTTTGCAAATGACAATAAGTTGCATGAGGTTGTTTAGAATTCGGTATTAGCCTTAGTTTGGTTTATTGGTATTCGAATTCAAATTGGAATTGAGTACTACTAACGTGTTCTGTAACTCATTTCTACATCTCGAGTTCTTATGGAATTGTTGGTCTGGTTCGGTTCGTTGTGAAACGAATGTCGAGATTCTTTTGCTTGACTGTAAAATTAGCGTTCTTATCTTTTCATTAATTATCGCAATTAGTAAATATGTTGACCAAAAAGAAATTTAAGGTGTTGCCCAAAATAAAGTCTAAGGTAACATTTGAACGAGACATAAAACTTGCTAAAACCTTTCTTTCTTCTGTCAGCGTCTTAAGGTTGGTAAAAGAAAATATGGGCTTTACAATTAAAATCTAATGGGCCAACAGATGATCCACCTGAAAGAAGTGAGTCTTGTTATGTCTCAAATCGACCCGACCCGACCCGGTTACATCTTTAGATTCTCTCATACGATGTGATTGAACGTTGAAAGTAAACAGAAGTAGACCTGTAAAGATGTTTCACTGCGTACGATGTAACTTGCAAGTGAGTCAGTCGAAAACATGTCACCCTAAAAACTGTTTTCGTTAGCTCATTGTAAATTGCAGTGTATGGCATAAACAATGTTTCTACAAATTCCAAGAACATAAACTGACTATTTCAAGAAAATAATTTACTTAAGTAAAGTTTCTTTTTTTTTTTTTTTTTTTAGTCAAAACTTAAGTAAAGTTTCATCCATTAAATTCCCTTAAATTTTTAAAATAAAGAAAAAGTTGATATGGATAGAACAAAGACGTAATATTCGATGTGTTCTCTCTCATCTTCACTTTTATTGGTTTTTTTTTTTTATTGTCTGGTGTAAAAATAAAAATGAGAAAGGACAAATGTATTTTTCTTCAACCCTAGGTGAAATAAAGGACGACCCATTACAAAACAAGTGACGAGAGAGGAGAGAGAGCTTCTTCTTCTTCTTCCGGACACTGAACAGTGAGCACCCATCTCCAGCCTCTTCCTGTAAGTTTCCCCAACTACTCTGTTTTTTTTTGTTCTGCATTCTTTAAGACAAAACAGAGATTTAGGTTTTACGATCGATCTCTTCTGATTTCGAACTCACTGTCTAATTCACTTCTAAAACTCTTTGATTAAAAGCTTATCTTCATAATTTCTGTAAAACTCAAACATGCAATTCTCTTAATGATGCAAAAACCCCAGTTGAGGGATAAAGGAATCAAATTTAGTTTATAAAAGTAATGGAATTGTATTGCATTGTTGAAATTCAAAAGCAAGTTCAGAGTTTTGCTAAAGAATTTCACTTTTGATTGTAATTTTAATCAAGGAACAAGATGGGGAGCACTGTGATTTTGAGCTCAGATGATGAAGATTCAGATATTAGTGAATCTGAAATGGATGAGTATGGAGACAAAATGTACTTAAATCTTAAAGGTGGGAAGCTCAAAGTGAGACTCTCTCCTCAAACTTTTGTCTGTCCTTATTGTCCAAACAAGAAGAAACCTAGTTTTCAATACAAAGATCTTCTTCAACATGCTTCTGGAGTTGGTAATAGCAATTCAGATAAAAGAAGTTCAAAGGAGAAAGCAAGTCACCTTGCTCTTGTCAAATTCCTTCAACAGGATCTTGCTGATTCAGCTGTTGAAGCAGAGCCTTCATCGAAGCGTCAGAAAAACGGAAACTCTATTCAAGATTGTGATCAGGACGAGAAGCTCGTGTATCCTTGGAAAGGTACACACTCTAAAGGAACACACTTTGTTAGCTTATCTTAAGATATGAGTATTGGGGTAATGGAGGTTTATTGGATATTTATATAAAGATTCTTACTTTCGTTGCAATGTGGGTTTATTGGTTGTGTGTATGTGGCTGAATCAGGTATTGTCGTTAATATTCCAACTACAAAGGCACAAGATGGTCGATCTGCGGGTGAGAGTGGATCGAAGCTAAGGGATGAGTACATTCTAAGAGGATTTAACCCGACTAGAGTTCGTCCTTTATGGAATTACTGGGGACATTCAGGAACAGCTATTGTTGAGTTTAACAAAGATTGGAATGGACTTCACACTGGTCTTTTGTTTGACAAGGCTTATCGAGTAGACGGTCATGGAAAGAAGGACTGGTTGAAAAAAGACTGTCCCAAGATGGGTCTTTACGCGTGGATTGCTCGTGCTGATGATTATAACGGTAATAATATTATCGGAGAAAACTTGAGGAAGACGGGTGATCTCAAAACTATAGCTGAGCTTACGGAAGAAGAGGCGAGGAAACAGCAAAAGTTAGTGCAGAATCTGACACAACTTGTAGAAGAAAAGAAGAAAGACATGAAGCAGATTGAGGAGCTGTGTTCAGTGAAGTCAAAGGAACTTAATCAGTTGATGGAAGAGAAGGAGAAGAATGAACAAAAGCATTACCGAGAGCTGAATGCTATACAAGAGAGAACAATGAGTCACATTCAAAAGATAGTTGATGATCATGAGAAATTGAAGAGGCTGTTGGAGTCAGAGAAGAAGAAACTCGAAATCAAAGGTAATGAGTTGGCAAAGCGCGAAGTGCACAATGGAACCGAGAGAAAGAAATTGACTGAAGATCTTGAACAGGTATTGATTTACTCTCTGTATCTCTCTTTTTAAGATAAAAGTTCAAGAAATAATTGGTTTTTCTCTTATCAGAACGCATCTAAGAATAGTTCTCTTGAACTAGCAGCCATGGAACAACAAAAGGCAGACGAGGAAGTTAAAAAACTTGCGGAAGACCAAAGGGTTAGTAACTTTCTTCTTCTTTTTAAAAATGGTTGGACTTATTTATTTTTATGATTATTGAGAAAGACCATGCGTTGATGTCTACATAACAGAGGCAAAAGGAGGAGCTTCATGAGAAAATCATAAGACTAGAAAGACAAAGAGATCAGAAACAAGCGATTGAGCTAGAGGTTGAGCAGTTGAAAGGACAGCTTAATGTGATGAAGCACATGGGATCAGACGGCGATGCTGAAATTGTGAAAAAGGTGGAAATCATCTATAAAGATTTAGGTGAGAAGGAAGGAGAACTCGAAGACCTCGATAAATTTAACCAAACTCTTATCCTTAGAGAGCGCAGGACCAACGATGAGCTTCAAGAAGCTCGTAAAGAATTGGTAAACGTATGTATCAAAGTGTTGTTCTTTTCAATCATATCGAAAAGCTCTGAGAAAGCTTGACATTTTACCTAAATCTTGGTTTTGTTGTTTCATATGACTTTGTAGATTATGAAAGAATGGAAAACAACTATCGGTGTTAAGAGAATGGGAGAGCTCGTGACGAAACCATTCGTGGATGCAATGCAGCAGAAGTATTGTCAGCAAGATGTGGAGGACCGAGCAGTTGAAGTTCTTCAACTTTGGGAAGACTATCTCAAAGATCCAGATTGGCATCCATATAAGCGGATCAAGCTCGAAAATCAAGACAGAGAAGTGGTAAGACCGCCTTCTTGACCCGGTTTCATATGTTGAGAATCTCTCTGAAAGATTAAATTTTTTTTTTTGGTGTTTTTGTTAATTGGGTGTAGGAAGTGATAGATGATACAGACGAAAAGCTGAGGGAGCTAAAGGCAGATTTGGGAGATGGTCCATACAATGCGGTCACGAAAGCTTTGTTGGAGATAAACGAGTATAACCCGAGTGGAAGGTATATTACAACAGAGCTATGGAACTTAAAAGAAGATAGGAAGGCTACACTTGAAGAAGGTGTCACTTGTTTACTTGATCAATGGGAAAAGGCCAAACGCAAGCGCGGAATGGCTTAAAGGTTTAAACCTTTTTTGATAACCGAACAAAAATATGTTTTTCTTTTGCAAATATAATTTGCTCATAAGGATTTTGATTGATGTTTTGCAGCTGCAAGAGGACAGACATGGGACTGAATAAAAAGCCATTGCGGTTTTAAGTTGCAGAGAAATGTGTTTGGTTTGATCAGACTTTGGTGGATTCTGTTTGTTTTTCTTCTCAGAACTTAGTGAATAATGGACACAACTTTGATGTCTTGCATCGTTTTGATGTTTCATTGTAACATTTGTAGGAGTATGATCTCACTGGACAATGAGTAATAAAATGTAACATAATATCATTGTAATATGTCATCACAAACTTTGGTCCATTCGATCAACATTGATTTATTTGAATGACTCACAACACCAAACAAAAAACACAATCTTCGACAAGAGTTACATTTCAAAGGAAAACTTGAATATTGACCCCTTCATTAGATGCTAACGTATTTAAAACTAAATGCCACCGTCTTTAATCTTATGACCCTATAAAATCTAAGTTTCGTCCATTTTGCCAAACTCATCCAAGCATCTAACTATTTTTTTAGCATCATTATAAAAACATAAAAAGAGGAAAAGAAAAAAAACAGCCTGACAGAGATGGAAAACAAATCAGGAGCTATTCTCTGTGTGATCCTAGCTATGGCCATTTTTCTTCAAGTGAGGCCAGGGTTAGCTCAAATACTCCCTCATATCCCTGAAATTTTCCCACCGGGTTCTCCTATTGACATCGTAAAATGTTCGTCATCTCTCTTTAACGTCCAAGGATGTGTGCAAGAAATCTACAATTCGATCTTTTCTGGTCAATTTGCAAACATTGAAGCCGCATGTTGTAAAATATTTTTAGCAATAGACACAAACTGTTGGCCTCGTATGTTTCCGTTGAACCCTTTCTTCCCTCCTCTTCTCAAGAACAACTGCGAGCGCATTGCTACTACTCCATCATCAACACACAAGTGAAGGCTACACAATTAATCAAAATGTTGTGAGCCAGTTGTTAGCTTCGAGGTCTAAGAAGTTCTTCTATTGAAGTTAGTGATCACAATGCCCAATAATCCAAACGATTTTGCTGTACATTTTTTAGTTAAATAAAAAATGCTAAGAGTTTTGATGAAAATATTGTGCTTACAATATGGAACACAACAATTTTTCAGCATTTAAAATTTGTAAAAACGACGATCATGAAACACACCAAAAAGATTATATCGTACATGAAATTTGTTGCAGACTATGGTATAACTAATGGGCCTGTATTAACTTAGCCCATAAAGGCCCAATAAAACTTTCCGAACTGTTCATTGTTTAGATTTCGAAGAATCTCCCGACGACCCCTCTCTGTCTCCTCCTCCGGGAAGCTCTCTCTATCTCTCTCCACAAATTCTTGAAGAATCCGATTCCATAACAATGGCGACTTCGCTAGCTCGAATCTCTAAAAGAGGCGTCACATCGGCTGTGTATTCGAATCTGATTCGGCGTTACTTCGCCGCCGAAGCAGTTGCGGTGGCGACGACGGAAACACCTAAACCGAAATCGCAAATCACGCCGTCGCCGGATCGGGTGAAATGGGACTACAGAGGCCAAAGACAGATCATTCCTCTGGGTCAGTGGCTACCGAAGGTCGCTGTAGATGCTTACGTGGCACCTAACGTTGTGTTGGCTGGTCAGGTCACCGTCTGGGACGGCTCCTCTGTATGGAACGGTGCCGTTTTGAGAGGAGATCTCAATAAGATCACCGTTGGATTCTGCTCTAATGTTCAGGAACGGTGTGTTGTTCATGCTGCGTGGTCGTCGCCAACAGGTTCTTGTTCTTTGTCAATTTTCGGAATTTGAGTCTCTGTATGGTTCCATTGTAGCTTGTTACGTGTGTTTAAATTAGAGGTTGAGTTCTGGATATCCAATTTCTGTAGTTACTACCTGCTAGCGAATTGGAATCATTGATATTGAAATTTAGGGTTTTTAGTTTCATCGTCCAATTTGATTATATAAAATGTAGAGTTCTCACCTTTAAGGTGATTTTACACTTTTATTTGAAGTAGTGTAGTGTAAGTAAGCATATTGGTTTTGGATAGTTGTTTAGTAAAGTTACTCTTCAGAGCATTTTTCGTTTAACTAGACTACGATGCATAGAATTGCGTAGTCTTAGGTGATTAGTGTCTTAGTGATACAGGCAACAAGAAACTCGTTGAAGACTTGTTGTGCTTGATCTTGAGAGTTAGGTTGTTCAAGAGTTGAGTACGGTGGATAACACTACAAATGACCATCTTGTGTTGTAGGAAGTTTCTCTGATGCTCTGTATAAGTTCTGGAACAATGTCACAGTAAAGTTTTATAAGTTGCAAAAGAAATTTCTGAACGAAATTGACTTTCTACTTTGTGATAGAACCGGGGTTCTAAGTTGCATCAAGCCTTGTGAGTGTAGCTTCTTTGTAGTCTTGCCAAGGTTTAATTCCATGTCAATGTTTTAAGTACAAAAACCTCCTTGTTTGATTAAGCTCTAGTTTAACATTGACATACTTCGAGTTATCTTTGAAGTGTACAACTAGTACTTAATTACTTGAATCACCATCTTTTCTAGTCATTAGCTCTGTAATGTCAAACAGGCTTCCTGCATTTTCTATCTTAACATCTTGAAGGGTAGTGCATCTCTTTGTGCTGTTTTTCTGATATGATAGATAAAACATCTGACCTTAGAAGTTACTTTTCTACTTTGGAGTTTTCAGGATTACCAGCACAGACATTGATAGATAGGTACGTGACAGTTGGTGCATACAGTCTTTTAAGATCATGCACTATCGAACCCGAATGCATCATCGGGCAACACTCAATCCTAATGGAAGGTTCGCTGGTTGAGACCCGCTCAATCCTAGAAGCTGGTTCTGTTTTGCCACCTGGCAGAAGAATCCCATCTGGTGAACTCTGGGGAGGCAATCCAGCAAGGTTTATTCGAACACTCACCAATGAAGAAACCTTAGAGATCCCAAAACTTGCTGTTGCCATTAACCACCTAAGTGGAGATTACTTCTCAGAGTTCTTACCTTACTCAACTATCTATCTAGAGGTTGAGAAGTTCAAGAAATCCCTTGGAATCGCCGTCTAGAAAGCTTCTTCCAGGTTTCTGGCTACTTCCCTCATTAAGAAAGCTTCTTCGTTTTTGGAATTTGATCTGAATAAAGTAGCTGCGGAACAACAAAAAGAGCAGAGCTGTGTTTCAAATGTTGTCTTCTCTGTTTGTTTTGTTTAAATTCGTATCCTTGTGTCCAAACTTTCTATGAAGATGATAATGGTGAAAACTGAAAAGTGAAAAACTTCTTTTGTGTCCTCTAACAATTGGAAAAGTTAATAATTTAGTATTATAATGTAATAGAATTAAACATCCCTTACTAAATATTAATCTTCAATATGTATTGTGTTGCTTTAGCTGAAATGCTAATCACTGAAACATTACAGAAACTGAGAGACACAACTAAAATATGTAGTACCAAATTATTCCAATATCTATAGAGCACAAAGCTAGTTCTCTCCCTTAATAAACGCTGAGAATTTATGCATGGCTTCAATAGCATTATCACAATCAGGTTTCAACAAATGAAAAACATGATCTTCTCCTTCACTCTCCACCACTTGAACCTCTCCTTTCCAACCACACTTCTCAAGCTTCGCCGCGTAACCCCAACCTTGCCTCGCCAACGCATCTTTCTCAGCCACCATTACCAAAACCTTACCACAACCCAACTCAGACAAATCCACCGACTCTGATTGCACCACGTTGAGCAACGGATCGTCTGATCCATCTTTGCTATTGGGACTAGCCATCTTCCAAAACGCCTCTATCTTCATCCTCAACGTTTCATCCTTCGTGTCCTTCTCGTCGATTGGTGTTTTTGACCAGAAGTATGGATGAACCAAGATGATTCCAGAGATCCCTGTATCGTTCAAATCAGGACTGAGTTTCTCTTTCGCAGCTCTCATCGCCATGTGATGCACAATGTTTGCTCCTGCACTGTCTCCGGAGAGAAACACTTTGCTGAAGTCAGCATGTTTGTTTAACCAAGGTTCTTGACCAGATCCGGTGATATGTGTGAATACCCATTTGAGAGCTGTCCAAGAATCATCAAACGGGACGGAGATCGGATGCTCCGGTGCACGACGGTAATCAACAGAGACCGCTACACAGTTCGAAGCAGAGACAGCCGCCGTGAGGAAACTGTGGTAAGTCGGAGAGAAAGCTGTCTCAATGATGAATCCTCCTCCGTGGAAGTAAACGAGGAGAGGGAGTTTCTCACCGTTCTCGGCGGCTTTCTCCGGGAGGTAAATGCGAACGGAGAGGTTGTTGTCGGGAGAGTAAACGACGTCTTTGGAGACGACGCCGTTTTGTGGTTCGGAAGAAGGTGGGACGGTGGTTTCACCCATGAGTCGCTCGATGCGGCCACTTTTGTAGATTTTGAGCAACGGAGAGCAGTCGACGGCGATCTCGGAATCCATGATTGGTTGGTTAGTTGGTGAGATATGATAAGATTGAGACTTGAGAGTGTATTATTGGTGTGTGTGAGAGAGAGATTTATATTGAGAATGGAGTCTTTAACTCTATTGGTATTTTTGGTATGGTTGAGCCACGTGAGTTGTGACATCGTTACACGGAAGATATGCTTGCCACACAATTCAAAGTAGGTATAAAGAATTTGACTTGGTGAGATATCTTATTCTACGCTGCACATATTTTTGTTTCCTTTTTTTGTATGTTTATTCCTCTATTTTGTTTTCTTCCTTTTTTTTGTCAATTTATTTCCTTCTTATATATAGACAAAAAAGGGGAGAAAAATGCATTTGCATGTGAGAAACTTTGGTCGTTAATATGCATTTCCCCTTTTGACAATAGATTGCGTAAAAGATGAATTTATACTATTTCTGTATTTCATATATTAGGTTGCCTAAGACAACCTTTTTTACTGGATGAAACCCATTACAATCTACAGTCGCAATACCACATATCTTTGATATTTTTGCGTTTACATTAAGATAGTTGAGAACGCTCAAAAGTTTTTCATGATTGTACGTTTATAATGTTGAAAACGCACCTCAAAACGTGAATGCCTCAATAAGACTGTTTTTACCAGATTTAAACCAGTTTTCGTTAATAATCAAACCAAAATTTAACAGAAAAATCAAATTTATCCAAAATTACCGGAAAACCCGGATTTGAAAAAAAAAAAAAAAGTAAAAGTTTGGTTAATTTGGTTTTGAATAGAACCGAACCAAACCAAATTTTATTTCCATTTAGTTTCGGCAACCTTTTAATTTACTTGGGTTAACCATACGGACCGAAGAACCGAAGTTCCAGTCCGACAAAATTCATTGCCTGCTGTAATAAATTTATGGGATAGCTGTGAAATTTGGTGAGCGAGCCTTTGGTTTCATCTTTTGGCACCAAAATTTTTGAAATCCCCAAATTTTAGTTTTCGAATTTCTCTCAAAAGCTCTGAAATTTAGGGTTTATTTTGCTTTACCCTTTAGTTCGATTCTCTCTTTTTTTTTTTCACTCCATCATCTTTCTCCCTTATTCACCACTGCTTTAGTCGTCTCCACATGGCGACTGAAACCCTAGAATTGAAAACACCACACTTAGCTGATACAGTTGCTGTTACCGAGAAGGACACAGAGAAGAAGGAAGCTCCAGTAAGTGAAGACACAGAGAAGAAGAAGAAGGATGAAGCAGAGAAAGACGAAGCCATGAAGGAGAAAGGAGAAGAAAATGATGGAGAAAGAATTAAATCGCCGGTGACTCCAGTCAGTGAGAGGCCTATAAGGGAGAGAAAGAGGACTGGCCGTTACATTATAGACACTCCTTCTCCATCCTCTGTGAACAAGCCTGTGTCAATTGAGCAGGTATAAATATGAAAAGTTGCTTCCTTTATCTTTTTTTGGGTTGAGTTTTGTGAGAATTTCCAGAATTGGATGATGAATAGTTCTTGTTTTCTTTTGGTTGTTTCAGGGTCGTGGAACACGGCTTAGGGAAATTCCAAATGGTATGTAAATTTAACACATTTGGTGATTTGGTTTTTACCTTATTAGATTTAGATTTGGTGTTCTCTTTGAGAGCCAACTTCATCTCCAAGATGAGGAACTGTTTTGTATCTTTTCTTTTATGTGTTTACTTAAAGAGTGTAAATTTTAGTTCTTTTATGAGAATGTTGTCTTATAGAGTTGTTAATTGTTTCAGTGGCTTATAAACTGTCCAAGAGAAAACCTGACGACAACCTCTTCTTACTTCACACCATTCTTTACGGCAAGAAAGGAAAGGTGCTTCATTTAATATGTATAAGAAAGCTGTCTCTGTTTATATGATATGAATATTATCTTGAAGTTTCACTTTTTGTTCACTTTTGCCAGAGTGCATGATTGATTACTCAAGGGTTGTGTGAAAAATGATGTGCAGGCACAGATGCTGAAGAAAAACATTGGTCAGTTTTCGGGTTTTGTATGGTCAGAGCAAGAGGTAACTGTACACCATCTCTTAGATATTTAGTTCCAGGGATTTGCTATGATCAGTCTTGTTTTGAGTGTGGTATTTAAATGTTTTCCAGGAGGAGAAGCAAAGAGCAAGAGCTAAGGAGAAGCTTGAGAAATGTATCAAAGAAAAGTTGATTGATTTCTGTGATGTGCTTGATATACCAATAAACAAAAGTACTGTGAAAAAGGTAAGTGATAAGAAAATTTGGTCTATCTATCTATTAATGTCTTTCTCGATTTTATATTCATACATCTGTTCTGATATCCTTCAGGAAGAACTGGCTGTAAGAGTGCTTGAATTTTTGGTATGTCCCAAAGCAACAAGGGATATTCTACTTGCCGATAGTGAAAAGGTACTCTAACTTAGCAGCTGAATCTTGTGACTGTTCTCCATTGTTTTTTTTTTTATTCAATATGGGGTTTTGAATTGTTATCTCCTTTCTTTGAATACATAATATAGGAAACTAAAAAGCGCAAGAAGAGCACACCAAAGAACGTGACCTCTGGAGAATCATCAGATCTCCCTGCCAAGGTTTGTAATTGTTAACCTTTATTTTCTTCTTAGTTTGTAGTCCTTGACCTGATTTGTTTATTCTAGCTCCTGGCTGGTAAAACTAGCTCCTTTTCTAGTTTTGTAGTCAATATTTTTGTTATGAACCAGTAGGTCTTTATGGTATGAGTAGCTGTGTCTGCGCTCCCTTATCAGTTACTGCAACTCACATTGTAAATGAATTTCCAGATTGCATCAATGCGTTATAATCGGATGTTTTTATATTTCATAATTTATTAGTTGTACTTACAGCTGCCATTTGGTATGCAGTAATTATTAAGCAATGTGTAATACCATAATGAGAAAATTTGCGAATAGCAGGAAATCCAAGATAAGTTCCATGGCTTGATCACTTTTAATTGGCTGGTTTTTAGTCAACAAGGGTATTATTAGGCCGCTCAGTGAAGTTTTTTGGATAGTCTTAGCACTAGCTTAATACTTTATTTACTCAATGGCATTCCCATGTTCTTGTTATTTAGTTTTCCCCATTTAGCTCCTTGTGTGATATGGCTTTGAACCTTCTGTAAACCGTAAGATTCTACAAGAAAACAAAACATGTATAGATTTCTCGAAGCAAAGAGTGACCATTTTCATGACAAACAAGTCTCTGTCTCTGCGTTGCTTGATTTTAAGTCTTTGATGAAGATTGCATAAACAATCACTGACTGTGTCTGCTATTCTGTTTGATATATACAGAGGAGAAGGCAGGCGAAGAATTCTGGAAAGAAACAAGAACAGCCAACTGAGACTGAAGGAAACGGTGAGGCTGATGTTGGTTCCGAAGGAACAAATGACTCTCATGGAGAAGATGATGTAGCTCCAGAGGAAGAAAACAACAAAAATGAAGATACCGAAACTGAAGATGAGAAAGATAAAGCCAAGGAGAAGACTAAGTCAACTGATAAGAAAAACTTGTCAAAAAGGACTAAGAAGGAGAAACCAGCAGCTGAAGAGGAGAAATCCATTAAAGGTTCTGCAAAATCTAGTCGAAAGTCCTCCAGACAAATCGATAAATCAACTTCATCATCAAGCAAGAAGCAAAAGGTTGATAAAGACGATTCCTCTAAAGAGAAAGGCAAGACACAGACAAGTAAACCACATGCAAAGGGATCCAAAGATCAAGGTTTGAACGATTTCTCAGCTCTGTTTTGAAAGCTTAAATATCACACATTTTCATAGTGTATTGAATCTCTCTATTTCATTGACTATGGCCGGTACAGGAAAATCCCGTAAGAAAGGTAAAAAAGAACCCACAAAAAAAGAACTTCATGTGGTGGTGGCCAAAATTCTGAAGGAAGTAGACTTCAATACGGTAAGACTTCAATAGATTGAGATTTAACAGATTATAAACCATTTACAAAACCTTTGAACTCAAAGACATTATGAATTTTGTTTCGAAACAGGCAACTCTATCTGATATTTTGCGGAAGCTTGGTATGTTTCTGTAAAGCTTTTCTCTTTAACTTCAATCTGTAATTGTTATCGTCTTCTAAATCTGCAGGAAACGTTTTTTTTATTGAAACATTCTTTTCCTGGTTGTGATAATACTAGGGAACCATTTTGGAGTTGATCTTATGCATAGAAAAGCAGAGGTGAAGGATATCATTACAGATGCCATTAACGAGATGAGTGATGATGATGAGAAAGAGGAAAACACAGAGGATGAAGGTGAGAAAGAGAGAAAGGACTAGTTTTGTCTTTCTTCTCTTTTCTGCAATAAGAAAAAACATAACCCGAACAGACGGTTTAACTTAACCTTCCATGTGTGAATCATAGGAGTGATTTACACTTTTAGAGAATGGGATTTGTTTGTATGTTGGTGTATTGTGTAAACTGTTAGGCTCATGTAGTATCAGGTTCGTCCCTCTTCTGTAGCTGTTAAGTTGTTAACTTTTTATTCAACATTTGACATGTATTTGTAAGGACTTGCAATCTTTGTTTTTTGTTTTTTTGGGGGTCTTTTATGTCTAATATTTACTACACTACTAAGATTTTGAATGTTCCTTTTAACTCCTTTTCTCTCGCAACCAGATTTCTTGGTCAGAGATATTAGTACAAGACTATCAATTAGTACAAGAAGTCAATGTCTTGTACCCTTTTGATGGGTTTAAAAAAGTAACAAGTTCTTTCTATCAAATTAAGTCGGTCAAAATTTTTATTTAATGGACCGAAATGATGAGCCCAAATAATAAAGGCCCACTAAAAAACCGCCTAGGGCTTGATTTATATATTTCTTCTCAGCAACTTATTCGTTTCCTTGTTTCCCAAGCTTTAGAATTTAGATCTCGTCGAAATCGTTCGTTCTCTGCTTCTTCGCAACGTCACGGTGTTTCTTGCGACGGGGGTTGTTCCTTCTCGGCTGAGGTACGGTATTCTCTTTAAACCCCTAACGACTTGTCCTCTTTTTCCTATCGATCTGTTTCTCTCACAGTATTATTGCCTTTTTCCCATGGAAATATTCATGGGTTGGATTTTAATAGTTTGTTGGGGAGATTTTGTAAGCCAATTTATTTAGGTCGGAAAAAACACTGAGATTCGAAGATTTTGATTTTAGGGTTTCTTATGAATTTGTTATCCAACAAGTTTCCCCTCTTTAATTAAACCTGAATTGATAGTTTGTTGGGGTGATTTTTCAAGCCATATGATTACTGTTTTTTAAAATTCGGATTTAAATATTTCTTATGTTTTTTCTTGTTGTAGAAAAAAATGTCTTGTCCTTTGCGATTGGGGAAAATCATTTTAGCTAAAGCTCCATCATCTACTGCAATATCTGATGTTATCACTGAGCCACCTCCAGAGTGCAGAACTATGCTTGAGAGAACGGCACATATGGTTTCCAAATATGGGTTGGAGATGGAGAAGAAGATCAGGGACTGTCATGTGGATGCAGGCCCGGCCCTGTGCCCATTCTTGAGAAACATTTGTATGTGGCCTCAAACTTTTGAGGCTTTTTTGTGGAGAAATTAGGCCTCAAAATTAACCAAAAACCCCCAATATTAATAAAAAAAGACACATAATTAACAAAAAATATCCCACAATTAGTAAAAAAATCTCACAATTAACAAACAATGTATAAAAATTTAAAAAATATTTATAAATAAAAATTATAAATATCTCATAATTAGTAATAAAATTTTTTTTAGCAATTTTTATTATTTAAAAAGGCCTTAATTTTTTTTTTCGTATTTGGCCTCGGATTTTACCGGACCGGCACTGTGTGGATGAAAAACTTTTCAACTTCTTGAGGAGCTCAGACCCTTATCACGCATTTTACCAGAAGAGGCTCAAAGAATTCCAAGATGGAGCTCAATATGATACCCGAGTACGAGTTGATGCTCCTCTGCCTGGCCCTGATGCTCCTCTGCGTCTAGCTGATACTCCTAAGAGTCCTCCTGCACTCAGGGGTTATCCAGAATCTCGCTTTCCATGCATACCTCCTAAAGGGATCACTCTTAAAGAACTTGCTCTCGTCAAGCTCACTGCGCAGTTTGTGGTGCGCTATGGCATGCAGTTTTATGATATTTGATCAAGAGAGTCGCTATGAGCCGTCAGTTTGACTTTCTGCAGAAAAGTGATAGCAGGTTCCCTTATTTCACTAAGCTTGTTGTTACCTATATGTCTGTGTTAAAACCTTCCGAAAAGCTGAGCAAGAAGACTGCTTGTAGGAAGGCCGTCCTTGACGGGTTTTTCGAGCATGTTGGATTGGAAAATCAAGAGGAGGGAGTTAGTGATTTGCATGCTTTTGTGGGTTGTGTTGATTATTTTTCTCACATGGAGGAAGATGAGCTACCAGCTGAACACCTTCAAATGATGATGAACACACCACCACAAATGCTTATACCTGTTATGCCTGTAACCCCTCCACTGGGACCTTGTGGGCCGCAGCTTCCATCACCTTCAATGGGGTTGATGCAACCACCACCTGAGGAGCCTGAGGAACCAGAGCCAAAGAGACCAAGGGTTCGTTGATTAAGAGACATGTGTCTTGAGAATCATCATTCACCACCTGAGAATCATCATTCGAACACCTGAACACCTGTCTACAAGAGAGTCTTTGAGATGAAGTTCGCTCGCAAAGATCTTTCTCCCAGCTAATTTTAGCTTAAGGCTATGAATGTTTTGGGAGGATCACTAAAACAAGTCACCATTTATGCTCTTAATTTGATAAATGTGGTTTATAATTGAATAATAAAACCACATCATTGGCGGTTCACCAACACAAACAAATAGTTAGAAGCGTATGTGACAACAAATATGCTTCATATATAGTGAATAATAGCAAGTGTGCATGGTTTGGTTTTATTGTATGTTACTTTTTATTATTTTATAGTATTTATTTATTTCAATTCAAAGCAATTATGAATTATTTATTCAAAAAAATAAAAGGGAAATTGTTAATAATGCCACTTTTTCAATGCCACTTTTCAAAAATACCCCTTTTTAAAAACCTTATAAAAAATGCTCTTAAAAATATAAGATTTACCCAAATATGTATGTAATATTATTAAAACATACACAAACTACATTTCTATGTATCTAAAATCTTATAAATACTTTATAAATACCTTATAAATGCATTTTAAATACCTTTAAAAACCTTTAAAATATCTTGTAAAACCTTTGGAAAACCTTAAAAATCCTTTAAAACAACTTGTAAAACCTTTAAAAACACCTTATAAAACCTTATAAATACTTGGATCGAGTCTTCAAGTAGTAGTTACAATCCATAAGTACCTTATAAACCTAATAAAACTTTATAAAAATTTCAGATTTAAAAAGGGGCATTTTTGAAAATGGACATCTAAAAGGGGCATTTTTGAAAAGGGGCATGAGAAAAGGGGTATTTTTGCTAATCCCCCAAAATAAAAACACCCGTATTTTTGTATCTTTAAGATTATTCTTTTTATCAGTTACACAATTTTATATAGTTATTTTAAATAAATCAAAATCATTTTACATAAATAATGTTTTTTCAATGTAATTGATTGTAAGATGGCTCGCAAAAACTCGGACACGACACGGCTTCTCCGATTTCCAACACGACCAGTTTGGAATTGATATGAGTTAGGAGTCGAGCAAAAAATCGTTTGAATTAATTAAAGAAACTTTATAAAATTTATAAAGTCAATTCAGAAGATTTACAAATTAAGGCATAATTTAATAGTTTGTCACATAACTTGATGCAATTTTGGTGATGAACTAAATGCACAAAGTAATAAGCTTTTCACTATGAATTATTTTTATTTTTAGTACTCTAATTATGTTTTAAATTTATTAATCATGTTTAGTTTTTATATTTTATCATAGGAATATTGTTTTACTTGATTTAGCAAGAAATATTTTATTATAGAATGCCAAAGATTTTTTAAACTTTTTGAAGAATTATTTATTTATGGTTCATAATTAATCTTTCTGGTCACCATTCAAACATTTGTCTTATATGATGTTTTGTTCATTATTCAATATTATCTTGAATCAATTTTTTTGAATTAACCACACTTGTACCACATGATGTGTTTCTCTTAAAACCGTACCGCACTTAAACCGCACTGCACTGCTCAATCTGCTTGTTTCATGCCGTCCAATCCGATGTTACCATTCGGATCAAACCTAGAACTTCTCGTCCAACAAAAGAACAACACTTTGAGAGAGAAAATGATACTTAAAAAAAATATTTGATTATAAAATTTATTTTTCTCGGTTTTACAACTAGGTCTTAAACGAGTGGATACCGCCATATCGGACGGACCTTATTTACTTATAGCTTCTATTTTACATATTTGTGGTTGTTAAACATATCTCTCTATCTATCAAGCAATCCTCGCAAGGTGAAAAGGCACAATGGCTTTAAGAGAGAGACATATCCTCTCGAAGCGATCAAATTACACGTCACCGATCCAGTCTCGTACGTCGGTGCAAGTCTTGGCGACGGTGACTGTGAAAACTCCACCACCAAAACGCACTTGCTAGTACTTATCAACCTCCATTGTCTTAATTGCCATTGAGAGAGCGAATATGAAGATGACAAAGATAAAGATGGAAATTTTGAATTTCAAATTCGCTGGATCTGATTTTTTGGTGGAGAGGATAGGGCTTTATACTTCGTACAGGCTTCCGGCAAAATGCACCTGCTATAGTCTTCTGCGCTGGAGAGTCTTGATGGTCGCCATTGATGAAGATGGAGATGAGCGAGACAGAAGATGGAGATGGAGATGAGCGAGAGAGAAATGAGAGATAGTATTTAGATTTCGAAACTTGGGTCTCTCTCTGGATTCGATTTTGCTGAGAGGAAGGGGTTTATATACAAGCGAAAATCGATTCTGTTATGCAGGGCTGACCCAATCTAAAGTGTTGCCTAAAAAAAACTTTTGGACCATTATTCATAAAATCATTTTTTTTTATAAAGAAAATACTCTACAAGTATTTGAACTCAAGACTATTCCAGGAGAGAGGGAAGATCTTTACCACTGTACCATAATTACTAATAGAAAACAATACCACTAAGAGCACCATTATCAATAGGCTCTTAAGACAACTCTTAACTTAAGAGATATGTCTTATAACTAACAAAAGTCTCTTTGTTGCATGTAGTCTTCGTACCTGCTATATCAAAAACCCTTGTGATCTCTCCATGTATACCAAAAACTTCACCTAATGTGCTCATGGTAACAAACTCAAGAGGCAACTAGTTGAATCCCTTACCAAACCTTGTGATATATGCAATACCTAATTAACAAAAATAATAGCATTAGTATTCTGTAATGGCATAAAAACCGAAGAAATAAGTTACAACCAGTGTTACAGAAACAAAATCTCTATAACAGGGAAAATCAATTTACTTGGTTTGTGGAGTTTTTTTCGTAGCCATGCTGGTGCTACTTACATATCTGATATTTTAGTTTGGGAGAGAGACAGGTAACATAGAGCGTCTTTTGTCTTGAGGGAACTGCCTGAATTTAACAGCCAAGTGTGTAAGCACAACTCAAAGGAGAAAAAAGATTTTAACAACAAAAAGTAGCCTCATATAAAGATTCATCCTCAGAAAATAAGTCATGTTTGTGGCAACAGTTGTGTTACATGAGTAGCCATTTTGGAGACAATAAGAACGAGATGCTTAATTGGACATAAACTTGTATAATATATGCAACAGAACAAACAGTACAATATTTTTAGATTTTTAAAAAAATTATACCTTCGGTGGAGCCTGATCAGACTTTGTCTCGAACAACTCGACCCTTCCTTTGATCTCAGCAAATCCTTTCGTTGTCTCCTGTTACATGAGTGTGGCCATTAGAACAGAGTGTAATTCTATAAACAAAAAAAAACAAGAGGAATCCGACCATCTTAGGTTACCTCGGATTTGTTCTTATGTTTCTTCAGAATCAGTTTGGTCTCCAAATCATCATCTTTTGCCTCTCGCTTACCTAAATGAAGAGCAGCAAAAAGACAAAGTCAAAATCAACAACCTCTTCAGCTAGAGTAGCCCAGACATGTTAACACATTCGATAAGAGAGAGCCAGCTAAAACAAACCCAATAAATTAACTACGCCGGAACTGGCCATGGAGAAGATGAAAACAGCGACGGTTTATTTGCCGGGAAGAGTTCGTTGAGAGCAGCAAAATTAATAAGTTATAAATACCTTACAGAGGAAGAGAGCGATAGAAAAGAGATGCTCGTTAAGGGTTTTCGCTCTTCTTTGAGGGCCTTAAGGGTTTTTGCTCTTTTTTGTGGGCCTTAAGGGGCTTCGGCCCAATTTTAATATTCTGTTAAAACAGTAAAACTAAAGAAAAATAACCCAACCCAGAGATTCACCTGAAATACGCCTATAAGGTAAAAACGATCACCGATTTGGTGGTGATGGAAGAAGAAAAATAAACAAATGGTTAAAGAAGATATTTTCTTGAAGAGTAATAAGCTAGTCAAGATCAAGATGACCTTAACCAAGAAACGAAGTATGACACTCACGAGTGTGTGGATTTGAGTTAATTTGGGATGTCTTTGAAAGGATTTTTTTTCCTTTTCTTTTTGTGGTCTTTATGTTATATAATAACTGTTGACAAAAAAAAAGCACATGCTAACTAGACAAGCTGGAACAGCCATGGAGCATTTAAGTCCATCACACCATTAGCTTTTTTTTTTTTTTTTTTAAAAAGAAGATATTATTAAAATTTAACTTAAAAAAAAAACAGAAAATTTGGTTATTTTATTAGTAAATTGTAGTAATTGAAGTTGTATTGTGGAAGACAAAAATGTTATATTGTGCAAGACTTAGTTAAATGTTAAACCAAGTTTCAGCTGTTTGATGCAGAAGTACTAAATGCATATTGAATTGTGGAATATACTTTTGTTTGTATTTTTAATCCACTATACGTTTTAAACAATTACTCCGTAACAAATTGGTAAAAAGATTGTGAAATCGCGCGCGTTTAATACTATATGTCTATATCATATGAGGATTATCACATGTTCTTTCACAATGACAACAAACAAAATTGATGAAAACACTGATTTATATTATGAAATCATCTAAAAATACAGAAACTATATATTTTGACAAACAAAAAAATTCTACTAAAATTGTAATTCATACTTAGTAAAAAAATATCTATATTTACCAATTGAAACTTCATACTCCGACGTCCGAATATGTGATGATCAAATCATCAGAGGAATGATCAAAAATTGATTTCGAACCTAATATTAAAAAATCTCTTCATTACATATAGAAAACATCCAACTTTGACATTTGTGACAAATCCATGTAATGGACCCCGTAGGCCGTAACATCAAATATGGTTAGATATCACTCTTATCGATCAGCCAACCAATTACCCCATAAATATGTGTATTTATTCAATCAGCCGTCCATACGACCATACCGGTCTTAAAGTAATTAAGTAGCCAGATCTTTAGTGGTCCTTATTAAGTTTTCGATCACCTCCTTATCTCTGTAGCTACATAATCTTCACTTGTTAAATACCGAAACCCTAATCTCCAGACTCTACTTAAACTCCCTAAAAAACCTATATTTCACGTTATATTCTTGGTCTTTCACTTTTTCCATAAATTCTATTCAAAAACTCAAGTGGTCCTTACCTTATCTCTCCAGCTATACACTTGCTACTCAAGATACCACTAACCCTAATCTCCACTAGACCCCCTTAATTAGAAGTTAAAACCCTATATATCAAGATCTATTCTCTGTTTCTGATCACTTTCTTCATTCGAGCCATTCCACACGTTTTTCGATTTCTTTCATTGAAAACCCTTGAAATGGTGGCCTCATTTGAGTTCGTCGTCACAAGGAAAAACCCTGAACTCATACCTCCCGTGTCCGAAACTCCAAAGGGTCATTACTATCTCTCAAATCTCGACCAAAACATCGCCATCATCGTGAAAACATTATATTACTACAAATCGGAGTCAAGAACCAACCAAGAATCCTACAATGTGATAAAGAAATCTCTCTCTGAGGTTCTTGTTCATTACTACCCTGTCGCCGGAAGGCTGACGATCAGTCCGGAAGGAAAGATCGCCGTGAATTGCACTGGAGAAGGAGTAGTGGTTGTGGAAGCTGAGGCTAACTGTGGGATAGAGACGATCAAAGAGGCCATCTCTGAGAATAGAATGGAGACGCTGGAGAAACTTGTTTACGACGTTCCAGGTGCCCGGAATATTCTTGAGATTCCGCCGGTAGTAGTTCAGGTGAGCTTTTGATCGATCTCTTGCTTAACAATTATGTTTTTTCTTTATTAGCTTACATAAGCTTAGGTTTTGTCGGGAAAATAATGTTGCTTCGACGTATTAATTATCGTATTTACAATGACGGCGACATGCTTATAGGCAGCAACTAGAGTAGCAATTATCCTATCTAATGTTCGGGAGTAATTTGCTTATTTTAGCCACTTGATAATGGATATAAATGATCGCATTTAATGTCAGGAATGAGTTTAACCATTCGAGTATCAATCACATGTTATTGTCCAAAATGTAGATTTATGGGAGTTTTGCTTTGGAAAATTCAAATATACTGTACTTATTTATTGATATATGACAAAATACTTTTTGTTTGTAAAACTAAAATATGAATTTAAATAATTCTCCAAAAAAATTATACTATGTATATGTAAATATCTAATTTTGCATTAATTTTAATAAACATTTCCCCGAATAGCACTAACGATACAATTTTGCGAAAAAAATCATGTAGTAACGAACACACACACTAAAATAATAACACATGATCTGACGTTTACTATCTTAAAAACTAGAGTGGTCACTCTCATCATCTTCAAACTCTAAGGTACATTACACCATCTAATGAGAATCATACGTAAGGAAACAAAGGAAATAACTTTAACAAAAAACAAAGGAAAGAACGACGATTAATAGTTAGTTAAGTTAAATGGCTATTATGTCATTCCATTTTCTTTAAATCGGTATTGATTCATTCTTGAATGTTGCATGAATTTTTTTTAACATGTTTAGATAAATTTTTATGTTCCGTTCTTTTTTTCAGGTGACAAATTTCAAATGTGGGGGTTTTGTCCTAGGACTAGGCATGAGCCACAACATGTTCGATGGAGTCGCCGCTGCGGAGTTCCTCAACTCATGGTGCGAGATGGCTAAGGGCCTTCCTTTATCCGTCCCACCTTTCTTGGACCGTACAATTCTCCAGCCACGAAACCCTCCCAAAATCGAGTTCCCACACAATGAGTTCGACGAAATTGAAGACATCTCCGACATCGGAAAACTCTACGATGAAGAAAAACTCGTCTACAAATCATTCCTCTTTGAACCCGAAAAGCTTGAGAAGCTCAAGATCATGGCAGTTGAAGAAAATAATAATAGTAAGGTATCAACATTTCAAGCCTTAACCGGGTTTCTTTGGAAATCAAGATGCGAGGCTCTACGGTATAAACCAGACCAACGGGTTAAGCTTCTGTTTGCGGCTGATGGACGGTCAAGATTCATCCCACGTCTCCCGCAAGGATATTGCGGGAACGGGATTGTGTTAACTGGTTTGGTGACATCATCAGGAGAATTAGTTGGGAACCCTCTTTCTCACTCGGTGGGTTTGGTCAAGAGACTAGTCGAGTTGGTTACAGACGGTTTCATGAGGTCTGCTATGGACTACATCGAAGTAAACCGGACCCGGCCAAGTATGAACGCAACACTTTTGATTACATCCTGGTCAAAATTGACATTGCATAAACTGGATTTCGGTTGGGGAGAACCGATTTTCTCTGGACCGGTTGGTTTACCAGGGAGGGAAGTGATCTTGTTCTTACCAAGTGGAAACGACATGAAGAGTATCAATGTGTTTCTTGGGCTTCCTACTTCAGCTATGGAAGTGTTTGAAGAGCTTATGAAGAAGATCTGAAAAAGAACATACATTTTCATAATCAAATTATGATTTATTTCAACCAATTAAAATCAAGATAATTTATAATCTAATCATTATTTATACATGTAAGTTTGAATTCTCGTTTGTATCAATTACAAAAAATTATGTAATTCGCATAAAAATATACTCCCTCCGTTTCATAATATAAGAGCATCTCCAATGGTGAGAAACTATATAAGTTTCTCAAATATAATAATTTAATGCTTTTGTAATAAATAAATTATTTGTTTAAATTTTAATTAATTAAAAAAAACTTTAACCAATCAAATGATGCCAAGTGTTAGACACAGTGTCTCACAGTTTCTCAAATGAGACACTGTGTCTCATTCTCTCTCTTACTTTTAATTATTTTATTTTATTTTAATCTTTGAGACACTCCTTGAGACACTCCATTGGAAGTGCTCTAAGTCGTTTTAGGTAAAAACACGCCGATTAAGAAGAGCTACTTTTTAAAAGTTCAACCAATCATAAAAGAGACTGCATAATATAAATAATCATAAAATATTAAAATAATATATAATTTGCATTGAAACTCGAAAACGACTTATATTGTGAAATAAAAAACTTTATCCAAAACGCCTTATATTATGAAACGGATGGAGTATATGTCAAATTAAGTTATCAGACCGGATTGGTTAAGAAAGTCAAACAAACAAAATTTGACTTGTTTCAGATTCCGGGTCGAATCAAACCGAACCGGGTCTAATTTTAAACCACCGGGTCGGCTCCATCTAAAATCTTAAGATCATCATCTCCGCCTTATCTTGTTGACTGTCTCTGTACTGCTACGAGCCCAAGTGAGAGAGGAACAGAGAAACGTAGAGATATAGCAACAATGGCGGCGACGCTTACAGGATCAGGGATTGCTCTAGGGTTTTCGTGTGCCGCTAAGTTCTCTAAGAGATCTTCTTCTTCTTCTTCGTCATCCAACCGTCGCTGCATCAAGATGTCCGTTTCAGTAGAAGAGAAGACGAAGAAGTTCACTCTTCAGAAATCTGAGGAAGCTTTCAATGCTGCCAAGGTTAGGCTTTTATAATTTCCATGAATTCCATTGAGTCCCGTTGCTTTGATTTTGGGGGAATTAGATCATTTTTGTTGGTTAAATTGATTATCTTTGTGACCCTTCAAGGAACATTGCCAACAAGATAAGATTACATGAGATAAAATCATAATCTGAGATAAAGTTTGTGTTTTTATTGGTTTCGTTGTGTTCTGATTATTGAAATTGGTTTGGTTCTTTTGTGTAGAACTTAATGCCTGGAGGTGTGAACTCACCTGTACGTGCTTTCAAATCTGTTGGTGGACAACCAGTTGTGATGGATTCTGCAAAAGGTTCACGAATACGAGATATTGATGGAAATGAATACATTGATTATGTTGGTTCTTGGGGACCAGCTATAATTGGTCATGCTGATGATGAGGTTTGTTTCTTTCCGATTTCGATGATTTCGAGATGGCTGAAAGTTTAGTAGTTGATATGGTTATTGTGTCTAGTGCAGGTTCTTGCAGCTTTGGCTGAGACAATGAAGAAAGGAACAAGCTTTGGTGCTCCCTGTCTCTTAGAGAATGTTCTTGCTGAGATGGTGATTTCAGCTGTTCCAAGTATTGAAATGGTTCGGTTTGTTAACTCGGGTACCGAGGCATGTATGGGCGTGCTACGCCTTGCTCGTGCCTTCACAGGGAAGCAAAAGTTCATCAAGTTTGAAGGTTGTTATCATGGTCATGCAAACTCTTTCCTTGTCAAAGCAGGTAGTGGTGTCGCTACTTTGGGTCTACCTGACTCGCCTGGTGTCCCTAAATCAGCTACTTCAGATACTCTTACAGCTCCTTACAATGATATTGCTGCTGTTGAGAAGCTTTTTGAGGCAAACAAAGGCGAGATTGCTGCCATCATTCTTGAACCTGTTGTTGGTAACTCTGGTTTTATTACACCTAAACCAGAGTTCATTGAGGGAATACGCCGGATCACTAAAGACAATGGTGCTCTTCTTATTTTCGATGAAGTCATGACTGGTTTTCGTTTAGCCTATGGTGGAGCTCAAGAATACTTTGGAATCACACCTGACTTAACGACTCTTGGGAAAATCATCGGTGGTGGTCTTCCCGTGGGAGCATACGGTGGAAGAAGAGACATTATGGAAATGGTAAAGCTTGAGCTCTTAGAATTTGAACATAATAATCTTTGAATTTGTTTGAAGAGATTGAGAAAGTCCTGAGCCTTTATCATCACTCATGTCTTTTTGCAGGTTGCACCTGCAGGACCGATGTATCAAGCTGGTACGCTAAGTGGTAATCCACTGGCTATGACAGCGGGTATTCACACACTGAAGCGCTTGAGTCAGCCTGGGACATATGAATACTTAGACAAGATCACAAAAGAGCTTACAAATGGGATACTAGAAGCCGGGAAGAAAACTGGGCATGCTATGTGTGGTGGATACATAAGTGGGATGTTCGGTTTCTTCTTCACCGAAGGACCCGTCTATGATTTCTCGGATGCTAAGAAGAGTGATACAGAGAAGTTTGGAAAGTTTTTCAGAGGAATGTTGGAAGAAGGTGTCTACTTGGCACCTTCTCAATTCGAGGCCGGTTTTACCAGCTTGGCTCATACTTCAGAAGACATCCAATTCACTATCGCAGCAGCCGAGAAGGTTCTAAGTCGAATCTAAAATGTTCTGGAAGCTTCCAGCGAACCATGAATGTATTTGAAATTTTTTGATGTAGAGAAAGGTAGTTTCAATTGAGAGCAAGAAATCTCACAAAATTTAATGTGGTAAGAAAAGTCAAAACGTCTATGAAGATTTGTTAACTTTTAAAAGTTGAGTTCTTGATTATGAGCTTATGCTTTGCTTCAGCAAGAAAATTGGATTCGTTCTTATTCATGGAGATCTCGATGTAACGTGCTAGGGAAACATTATCAATCTCTTGAGAAATGTGTTAACAACGATTAGAGAAAAGATTACCACAAGTAATCGAAATTGGAAAGCCCAGTAAGATAGTGGTCCAATATTAATTGCGTTAGACAAAGGCTTGGCCCATTGAGTCCATACAAAATGCTCTTATTTATATTATTTTTTAAAATGTATACTCCTTACATTTTTAATTGGACCAATCAAGTTTATGATTGATATACCAATAATTTTCTGTATTGAATCATTTTTATAAATAATTTTTTTTGTTATATCAAAAAAGAACACCCCGTTAATGTTCAAGTATATAATATCATATTTCATGCTAGTTAGAAAATTTTAAACGTATGTATATTGATATGATACTCTTGAAATATAACAGCAAACACACATATATATATACAGTAGTAGTAATTGTAAGGAAAAAAGGCAGAATTATTGATGGATATTTTAAATAGTTTTCGTTAAATCAGAAAATAGGAAATATACATTATCACCAATAGATAATTACATAAAATTTAAAAAGAAGTAGTGAAATTAACTCCGGAAAAACATATATCATCACATCCGAAAATGCTTACATATGTTCCCGTAATTACTTCTCTACTTCGCACACTTGATAAACTCAGAAAAATACGACAGCGTAACGGGGTACACGTGGTGGTTGGTATATCAAGTTGGGGTAAAGTCAACATTGCATGGTCAACGTATTTTTATTCATGTAGCTGCTGCAGAAGAGGATTGCTTCGGGGTTTGTCCATCTTCAATCTCAGCCCTTCGATCATTGCCGCAGGTACACTTGTTTCCTTGACGAACGACTGAGATTGGCTCAGGGGATGAAACTGTGCCTAGCTTCAGCATATCGAGGCTCACCTCCGGTAACTTAGCAGCTTCGACTTCTTTCTCTCCTAGATGCGGCGACGTTTTACAGTATTTGTAGACAACGTAGAGTATCATTTGGAGTGCACCGAGAGCAAAACCAATCACATTCGGGAACTGCAACAACAACAGAAAAAAAAAACGAAAATATTTGTTTTAGTGGCAATAATAACATGATAATAGTTTAATATACTCACTTTTCCACTTTTTAGCTTATGAATAAAGTACGTTAAAAATGAAATAAAGTAAAGTTTATGGCAAACTTGTGCGGCATCGATAGAAGTTACGTACAAAATATAATTTCTGTGTAACAATAAAGATAAAAAGAACTTAATATATAATGAACTTCTTTTGCAAAAGCAAAATCTTTTTAATGTTTCTGTGGAACATAAAGCGAGAGATTCTTTATAATTTGGTTTATTTAATCGTAAAGGACGATACCAAACAAAAGGGTTTTGCTTTCTTTAATTGTGTTTTTTATCTTTTGCCAATCCATATCTCTTTTTATCTATGATTAGAACCTCAAAGTCTCAGGTTCATTAGAAACAAAAGCACCCACTTCATGTATATACGTTATGATAATGATAAACATATGATTGTGATGCTTAAAGACATGATAATCATGTTAAAAAAATATTTATTCATTAGTAAATAGAGAAATCGATGAAACGGCTTACAGCAACATAGACGTCCTTGAGAGCAAGACCATAAAGGAGCCATATGACAGCACTGATGGTAAGGGTTAAGGATAAGCTAAAGGGCATGTACTCGACACTTCTTGTCTTTATTACCGTCCTCTATATTTCAAACATAAAATATATTTGTTAGTAATTGAACCTAAATCATAATTTAATCACTTGATTAATTAGCGCTTTCGAAGTCCTTACGATTATGCTTAGAGGAGCAGCGAAAACACAAACAGAGAATCCGACACAGATTCCTCCGATAATCTTAGCACGGGTGGCTCCTTTTACCAAGAATTGGCAAAGAAGGAGAATCGCACAGAATCCTCCAAAGTTCATAAGAAGTAACATCTTCACTGTCAACATCTGCATCCATTAAGAAATGTTTTATTTAGCAACTTCCTTTGATGATTAACCACATGCATGCTTACATATAAACTGAGGTTTTTTACGTACCCGGGCTGGCTTGGTAGCGTAGGCAAGGAACATAGCGATGTAGATGGTTTCGATGAAGCATCCAAAGGCGTTAATGGTTACGAGGAGGAAAACATCTTTCTTCTGTGTCGCATAGTAAAGCCAAAGCGTCGCACTGAAGAGCGCCACAACATAAGGAATAGATTGAAACCCTTCTGTTGTCTTCTTCTTCCAAATCCTATAGAACGTTGGCCTGCGTCCAAAAAAAAATATGAATATTAATTACTCAATTATAACCGAGAATATTGATGGAACGTAGCCATATGTATTAACATGCATATGCTGATTTGTTACATATTACTTACACAGGAGAGAGGAACACGGCGAAGGAGATGAGATTTCCTGAAAATTATACAAGAATATAACGAAAATATGATATTAATAAATCGATATTAAATCTCTAGAATTTAGATTAGGGTTGCTGACTTGATCAAAAATATTCATAAGAAATGAACACAACGTTAGTATCATACCGAGCAAGCCAAAGACAAAGGCCCATGTGTTTTCAGTGTTGAAGAGACTCATGATTTTCTTTTGGTATATATATATAAGTTGTTAAGGGTTTTTAGGAGGAAGAAGAAGAGAGATAGCACTTAGATTTGTAAGTGTTATCTCTTAATATAAAAGCTATTGGCACGAGCTTAGTGTTTCGGGGACTTCACGTATATATAGGGGTTAGGGTTAAAGAGAGGAATGGGGTTTGTGTGGGAGATGGAAAAAGGAGAAATGTTTGTGTGAACAATAATATTTTGAATATTTTTTGAAAAAATAAATTTTAAAAAGCGTTTGGGTCATTGTAGATGTATAACAAAAAAAGACCTACAACAATAATTCACACGCTAAACAATTACCAAATTGTATACATTTTGACGTACAAATAACAATTCTGTAACCAAAATAACCTTTTTGGGTTTTGGCTTAAGAAATAAAACATAATTAGTTATGTTAATAATGCTTGTCAATCTCAGTTTAGGCAAGCTCTTTTTTTAAGGATTATGTCTAGATTCTACGTATGCATCTCTATATATACAATGACATAACTAATGACCTAATCATTTTACGATTTTGCGGGTTTTCACCAATCCTCTTATTTAACTTATTTACACAACTTAATAAGTATATTTGACAACTTCGGGTTAAACTAATATTTTTTCTAGTGATTAGTTCATTCACTTTTATTCTTCAAGTTTCCTTATGTTGACGCTTACGATGATTTCGTAGTGCTAATTAAAACCAACCAAGTAACTACAAATGATCAATCTGAATGACTATATACTTTGCAAAATCAATTTGCATGTAGTGGAAAATTATATTCAAAAGTTATTGTGCGTTTAGTTATATATGGATGTACAACTAATATAAATAGATACACCATATAAATATAATGTAATGAATTGAGAATTTCACTAGTTCTCTATCATTAAAATATTACGACAATCTGGAATTTGCTTTAATAAGATATTTAAAGAAAGTGAGATTTGCAAAGTTCTCACTAAATTTACGTTACCAAGCAAATTAGTTCACGTGACACTGTATGTCAAATTATTATGCCGTTTTCACTTTAGCTCTTTTTAATCCTGATATTCATGTTTCTTTATAGAGCAAAACAATAATTAGCCGTTTCTCAATCATTATTCTTTTTTCCGTACCATCGGAATAAATAACATGATCTTTCTTCAATTACACATATATAGGAGCTCATAGTTTTTTTTTTTTTTGAGTGCATAGTAAATTTTGTCAAAAAAATTTTTTATCTATATATTATAATCATATCAAGTTTGTACTTTATATAACAGATATAGTTAAATATTGGCGTGAAATTTTTATTTTTCAAATCATTTTCATTACGAAAAAGTGAAACTCTTTGGCGAATTTTTTATCATAGGAAAAAGTAAATACCTGTTGGATTAAAAAGAAATACCTGATGGATATTAAAAATTACTTGTATTCACCTGGTATGCTACGTAGGGACATTAAAAATTAGATAAATTACAAAACTATAATTAAATACTTAGCTTGTCCTAGTAGATATTGTGAATATCTAAATAATAAATACAACTATGGATTTATTTAGAGACTAAATCTTGGTAAATACCTTAAATAACCAATCATTAGCGTAATAAAAATAAACTCTACTTGTGTTCAGGTTTTAGGTTAGTTCAATTAAATACAAAGCATACACTTTTTCTTATTGTTTTGAAATTGCTATAATAATCTTCCTCCAAAACAGCCATTATTAGATTAGTTGTTCAATGATGTAATTATCAGTAGACCTAAATTAATAGCATATCTTTTAATATTACATGTGCATAAAACTCTAAACTTTACTATGTTATATACATATGATTCGTTGAAGTTGTAACTAATCTGCAGAGAGGCAAAAAATGAATCCATATCATTAAACATATATACAATATAAAACACAAGTTAATTAATTAAATGTGAATCACAATTTCTCTTGCGATAAACAAATCTTGAATCATGCAATTTCTTGTAACTAATTATACCTTTTTCAGATCCTATTTTACTTTATTTTAATGTTCTCTTACAGTAAATAGTTTGGAGAAAAAGCTTAATAAATATTTTGTCGGAAAACAAAAAGTAAAATCATTTTCATTACGTCAGGCCTCTCCGACGCGCGCATTAGAGATAGAAAAGCTCTGTTAGCGTTACAAGTGGCAAACTTTAGACACAGAGTGCCAATACTACGTATAAACCTTTTTTCTATTTTGCCAGTAGATAGAAGATATGTACGTAACCACCTTTGTTTTGTCGTCGTACTTTGTACATGCACACATATATGGAAGGTTTTTTAATCGCACTGATTTTAAGGCTCTCAAGTCAAAAACATATGATCATTGCCAAATTGGTAAGATTATCGAATCAACCAAAATGGCTGATTAGTTAAGTTTCTTTTTTTTTGGTTTGATTTATATATGTAATGGCTGATAAGTTAATTTAAGGTACTGGATTAATTGGGTTATGTGATTCAATTTTTTTTGCTGGTCTAAATATTTGATGTGAATCAGAATAGTAATATGATGAAGCGGAAGCTTCTAGGGATAAAACTAGATCCGTTGATTCTGAGAATACCCGGAAACTAGGGTTTGAGAGTCCTCCTCTCAGGGCTTTCGCAAAAGCTCTTAGGGTTGTGAATACTCTTCACAGTGGTTTATAAAAACCTCTTTAAATCTTTCGATTAATCAATTCAATAACAACTCAATAATACAATAAGCCTAAGTGGCTATTTATAATAAAACCCAAAACCCTAGATAAACGCTAAAATATTCTAATAATTATCTAAACTAATTAAAATACAAATAATAAATAAATAGAAGATAATCATAGAAGATAGTTGGATAATATCACGCTGCATCAGGTCTCGCCGGCCAAGAAAGATTCGTCCTCGAATCTTGTATATGCGCTGCATCAGCTCCCACCGGCTAAGAAAGATTCGCCCTCGAAACTTCAACATCATAGGAGATCTTCCAATATCCATCTTCATCTCCATCTTCTGATTTTGCCCGATTTTCGCACGAACCAGATCTGACCCGAATTTTGCACAGATAATTTTCTGTACGAAATCTGCACAGATCGGATCTTCCATAACTTCTGCAGAAAACCCTAATTTTGCACGGATACGATTTCGCCCAGATTTTGCACGAGTCAGATTCTCGAAAGCATCTTTTGGGAAAACGTAATCAATATGTATGACATCATCTGCATATGTGTCATAGATTGGATCACCATAGATCTCTCTGTAGATCTCATGGTTTTCTTCTTCTTCAGAAAAGAGGCTTTCGCCTGTGATAGGATAGATGCTACCAAACATCATGACAAACAGAATCGAGCTCTGATTAAGAAATCAAAGCACCAGCTCTGATACCAAATGATGAAGCGGAAGCTTCTAGGGATAAAACTAGATCCGTTGATTCTGAGAATACCCGGAAACTAGGGTTTGAGAGTCCTCCTCTCAGGGCTTTCGCAAAAGCTCTTAGGGTTGTGAATACTCTTCACAGTGGTTTATAAAAACCTCTTTAAATCTTTCGATTAATCAATTCAATAACAACTCAATAATACAATAAGCCTAAGTGGCTATTTATAATAAAACCCAAAACCCTAGATAAACGCTAAAATATTCTAATAATTATCTAAACTAATTAAAATACAAATAATAAATAAATAGAAGATAATCATAGAAGATAGTTGGATAATATCACGCTGCATCAGGTCTCGCCGGCCAAGAAAGATTCGTCCTCGAATCTTGTATATGCGCTGCATCATAATATATATAACGATGACATTTATACGAACTACTAGCTAGACTATATGTTTTGCTCGATGATATAAGTATTGGAGTAGAATGTAAGAAACTAATCAAATTTACCAAAAAAAAAACAGTAGTAAATCAAGGTTAATACGTATCAGATATTAAACATAAGCAATTTTTAAATATTCTAATTAACACCTAAATGAAAATTTAAACATCATATATACATAATATTAATATTATTATTATTACTGAAAATCTATTTGAGGTTCGCGTCCATTAGAGGCCAAATCTTTTACGAATGAGAAACATAATAAGGTAGCGGAAAAATTAAAAAGGAACATAATGTAGTAGTTTTGGAGCATCGGTATAATATTTATAAATCATTACAAATATAAAAATATTTAGCTTTAAAAACAAAACAAAACATTACACTGTAACATTTTTGTATAAAAATAAAAATATATATCTATATATAGATATGTGTATACTTCTTTATCGGTACAGATTAAACTCTTGTAATGTTATACAGTATTTTTTTTTTTTTTTTTGATAAAATGTAATGTTATATGTTCAACTCTATACTGTTTCTCTTTACCATTATCAACCGCAAAGGTATTAATATATCTTGAAACTTGACGTTCGCAAGACATGTGTCATTTATCCCAAAAAGCTAAGATATTTTCGTACGTATATGTAAACGTGATATGAATGTTTTGACCAAATTCAACTGGTAAAAGGTAATGTATGAACCAAATAATCATGAGAGAGTCTAGTAGTCCAGCTGTTAGAGTTCTTTAAAAAAAAAAATCTAGGATATTGAAGATGACTATGTTTTTATTTTGTTAAATTTCATCTATCCGCATGTGTTTTTAATTGAATAAATAAAAATAGAAAGTATAATTTGATTATGTTGTTTAATTTTTGGGTTGGTTTCATTGTTCAGTTTAATCCAATTGGAAGCTTGTAATTTGGGTTTATTTTTATTTGCTTAATTATTTGAGATTAGGTTTACGTAATGGCTTCTTGCGATTACTCTGATGTCATGACTACTTTTTGTTGCTGTTAAGAATTTAGTTTTTAAGATAGATCACTAAAAATATAATGATTGTGTAAAACCCAAATGATATAATATCTAGTGGTGACCTCTATATATCATTGTTTTGTTTTATGGCTTAACATTCAATCGATCTTTAATTTAGACACGATATATTAAAATTTAAGGTTTAATATACTATTTTTATTCAATAGTAGTCACTGACTCACTGCGACGACAAAGGTATAAGATTCTCCTAGATTGTTTTATACTTATATCTAATTATCTCACGTTCCCACTACAAACAATAATTGACAACAATTGCGTTATTTCTGTATAAATATTTTTTCGTTTTAGATTCATTTAGAGAAAAGCTAAAAACAAATTCTTATTTGTCTTTTCCTTTCTGTGGCTAACCACCTGAGTCACGAGACTCGAGTCAAATCTCATAGCTAATAAGTCTTCAATCATATGATTACTACTATCCCATTTTAAGATATTTGGAACATTTATTTATGTGTAGCAATTTTTTTTATACTTACAATAGTTTGCTCAATATATGTTTCATGGACTCAACAATACATTTCAGCAAATATATAATACAAGATGGTGAAATTTCGTGTTGATTTTTAAAATAATTTATATTTTTTATTTAACTAATCTTTAAAATAATTTATAAAATAAAATACTTTTCAACCGCGTGCTACTACAAAGATTTGAAAAATAAAAAACTTTTAATTTTGAGAGTTTTAGAACAATATGGAATGATACGAACCATGTTATTATGAATGACGTCAAAAACGTTAAACGTCGTCCGAAAATGCCACGTTTGCAAATGATTGCATGAAAAACCATGACACTCTAAATCAAAAAAGTTCAACGATGTGTCAATTAATCTCTTACTCACTGGTAAACTGCGGAAAAAGATATATATTAATCACAAATACAAAGAAATTTATGCAAGAAATAATGAAAACAAAACTACCAAACCATTTTCTCTATCAATTCCTTAAAAACATTTTCCATATACAGTTTATTTAATCTGAATCTCAGACCAACAAAATTAGTATCCCTAGATCCAAATTTATGGTAAACCAACTTAGATTTTAATAATTTATTTAATTAGGGTTAGAGCTTGTTGCCATTACATAATTTTACGTATTTCTTATGATTTACTATAATTTTTTTTAGATTGCATAATTTGACCTATATGAATTACCAACTTGTGTTTCATTAATACACACAACACACATATGTATAGATGACCGATATATATGCAAAAAATAAGTAAAATGAAAAATCGTTGTCCCATAATTGGTTACGTTTCCAAATGCCAACCTCCTCCACCATCCAAGCACCACTTGGAAAGTTCATACAACTTGAGCCATTGCTTTAAAGAAAGGTCACACACCACATTTCCTTTAAAACTCTTTTTATATTCTAAGATAATTCATAGCGATATTTAGAATTGTTATTATTTTGGATGATAGATATTCTGCTACATTAATTAAAATGTAGTGGACTAGTCCTCATCTAATAATATCTTTCAAACCATAATTTTAATAAAAGACATAAATTACAAGAAAAATTATTGCGACCAAAAAAAATTTATCTACAAGAATAGAAAATTGCGTTCTTTATTCTTGAGAAATTTCATAAAATATATTTTATATGTATTATCTTCCAAAACTACATTAACTAAAAATAAGAAAAACATGTACTATAGTAAAACTACATGTAGCCTTAACTACATCTGATTTATTTGTCATGCTAATGTAAAAAAATCACATAATGACATAAATTAAATGAGTAAAAATTAGGGTAATATGGCTAATGAATTAAGTAACACTTTTAAAGACAATTTTCCCTTGATATATAATCTACTAAATAGTAACTAGCATTTTCAAATTTGATTAACCAAAAGATATTTAGGTGAGAAAACTACCGTTCACAAGTGATAAAAGTTCATGTTGCTAAGTATAGCTATGTCAAAAACATTTATGAGCAAAATCCTTACTCCATCTGTTTTTAATAGTTTGATGTTTTGGAGTTTTCACACATATCAAAAACTCAATCGTTGTTTAATCATTTTAACATTGTTTTTAATCTTAAATATTTTTAATAGTTATCAACCAATAAAAGTTTAAGAAAGTTAATGATTTATAATCATTGCATTTTGAAATTTACAATTTACTATTATAAGTCAATAAAAATAAAAATGCTAGAAAATCAATCTTGGTGGAACAAATAATAAAAGCTTGAACATCATTAGGAACATAAGGGCTATATTTTAGCGTTGGAGAGTTCTCAAAAAGTATTTTTGGCTCTGAGTAGCCTTGCTTTTTTTACATAGTAAAAACTCATATGATTAATTTATGACGATCCCAAATATCAAGAAAAAAATTCGATAACCAAATTTATGCATGAATAATTATTGTTAGCATTTATCATTAATTGTTTACAAAGTACCTTAAAATTTACTCTTTGGCATTTTAGCTGAAAAACTATTAAATATGATAAATAAGACTAGTTCATCCTAATAACTAAATTTTTTATTTTTGATAGTTTAAATGTTAAAGTTTAGTTAATTTTTATAGTATTTGCTAGCTATTAGATCTTTTGATTTTTTGTTTTTCTCTCCTAATTTTGACGACGCATATTTTTGTCAACCCATGGGTAAAACAACCATTTAGCTTTCAGACACAACAATAACTCAGATAAATTAGTCTTAAAAAACAAAAATAGAGTATTATTAGGTTACCAATTGTTTTAGTAATTAATTCTTAGGATTTGAGTTCATAAATTTTAAAGGACATTTTCAAAACAGGATATTTTCAGCTTGTTATACTAGTTATTTGTGAAGATTTTTATACGAGATTATGTCTTTTTGTCACTTTTTTCTTCTAATAAAGACGGAATTCGAATGGCAGAAAAAAAAAGGAATTAATAAAAATTAGAAATTAGTTAAAAGAAAAGCAAAAGAAGAGGAGAGGAGATACACAACAACAAAAATGTGGCTCTTCTATTGTACGTAGTTGCTCTCAGCCTCCTCCATCCAATCTCCCTTCTTGCCATATTTTTTCCACCTTCGGTATCTTTCTCTATCTTTTCATTTTTATTTTTCTGTTTTTTAATTTATCAACCAACTTGCATCGTATTCGTACATAAGTGGTGTCGGTGTTGTTTGCGTTCATAAAAAAGAATATCTAGAAAATGTTTTTTTGATATATGTTTGAAATTTAATTCTTAATTATCATTTTAGAAGGTTATTTATGCACGTAACCA
Source organism: Arabidopsis suecica (assembly GCA_019202805.1). NCBI lineage: Eukaryota > Viridiplantae > Streptophyta > Magnoliopsida > Brassicales > Brassicaceae > Arabidopsis > Arabidopsis suecica. The sequence goes on from CM032909.1 coordinate 10,005,152, forward strand.
AATTCTAGATCATAATTATGTATATGATTTTTTCTTCAAAAAAAAAAATTATGTATATGATTTTGATGACAAAATATGTAAACAGTGGGAATGTAAGTTTTTCGTGGATTGCCGAAAAGCTTTTCTGCACTTTTGTGATATTGTTTAATTTATGAGAAAAGTGCATTATTGATTAAATTGCATGCTTTGATCATCAAAAAAAAAAAAAAAAAAAAGATTAAATTGCATGCTATAAAGATAAATACTTATGAATAAAAGTGCATTATTGATTAAATTGCATGCTATAAATAAAATAGATTAATTTCTACAACTACATTCAAAACGCTTACTAATGAGAATGTCAATTGGTAATTAACCAAGATATTGTTTACCTTTTAAAAAGGATAATTTTTTTTTTTTTTTTTTTTTTTTTTTTAAAGGATAAATTTCATATGCTTAATCTATAAGAAAATGTACGGTTATCATATATAATGTATGTATATATTCTAATTTTTATATTAAAAAATATTACACGAAAAAATACAAACCGAAAAGCTTATTGTTGCAGTGAACTTTTAGCATTTGAGTTCGTAAATTTCAAAAGAATTTTTTCAAAATAAGAGATTTCCAGCTCGTTATACTTGAATATATAAATTTTCAACCTTGATTTTCAGCTCCTGAATCAATCTAATGTTTTGTCAACATATTCCCATGCGGTCGGTATATATACTGTTTCAATACATTGATTGATCACATTCACAAGAAAAAACAACTACTATTAATGATTGACCCAACGTAAATCATATAGTAATTACTTTCATTTCAATATAATGGAAAGAATTACACGAAACAGTGAAATTCCATTAATTTGTTATAGTGATGACTGATGTCATGATTGGTTTTTTACTCCAACCTTTTTGGCAAATCATGGCTAACCATGTCCATCGAGACTCGTGATGTGCGAGTTCGTTTCATGCAAAAATTATGTTTTTATAAGATACGAAAATGAAAAGGAAAAATAAGCAATTATAAAACAAAAAGGGAAACAAACATCCATGAAGATAGCGATCACGTCGGCTTTATCTAGAGATCGTATAAAAAGAGAAAGATTAAAAGAGAGATTGGAGAGGATATGATATGATTGGCCACATTTGTTATTGCCACTTAATAAAATGCATTATTTATTTTATTTCTCAAAATGAGTTGTGTCAAGTTTCTTCTTCTTTCTATGCCGCCCCTAACCTTATATACAAAGTTGGATAAGAAATTCACTTGATTTTATGTCTTGGATTTACGAAAATTTTTGATTTTTTTTTTGAATAGAATACTAATCACTACTAATTATTTCGTTTTTTTTTTTTCCTAGTTTTTGTATTAATATTTTTTGCTAAATCAAAATAGTTTATGAGAAGACTTATTTGCACTGATTGCTATTACTATTCAAATTCCTTAACTGAACAAGGAATTTGATTGATAACACATATAGTTAAAGATGATGAAACTTTGCCAAAAAAAAAGAGTTAAGATGATGAAACAATATAAGTTACATAAGCACATGTTTTACCAGAATTTTTGCGAACTAGTATATATATGTTTAATATTGAGTCATTAAGTTCTTAATATTATAAGTTGAATGACTGATATAAATTTCAAAGAATTTGCAATAAAGCTTTCCTCATCATTGACCGAAAAAAGGTTAGGTTTTTCATTCAACGGTCACGCTATTCAGTTCCATAGATTTGTTTCTAAAATTAGGTCATTCCACAATCTTATTAGTTAGAGCCAACAATAATACAAACAGATAAATCTGTCAGTATTAGTACAAACATTGTCTGTTAAAATAGAAAAAAAAAGTAAATTTTAGAAATAATTTGATAAAAGTTTTTTTTTATGTGATAATTATTTTGAGAAATAAGTGTTTTTAAAAGGTAATCGCGATAATAGTTTAAAAGACCAGTTCATTTTTATATATTTCCTTCGCAAACAAAGTATTTTCTTAAATTTTAAAATCACGCAAATCTTAATATTTATATATTTTCTTCGCAATCAAATGATATTTTCCATTCTTTACTACACGTACCATTGACTTTTACTACATCGTACCTATATTAACTCTTTTTTATGATGACGGCGTAGATGTGAATCATGTGAGTGTGACTATTGTCATCCGTACACTACTAGATTCCAATGGAACTGAAGTTACCATTGAAGGATTTTGCACTGAATGATTATAATTTAGAACTAAGAATTAAGCTTTGGTGGAGCAACCACATAAGTAGACGTGTAGAACCACCAAGTTCAGCAGTTTTTTTTTTTTCTGAATTTTCACTAAACTCTAGATATATTCATGATCGATACCGTTCGTATAAGTTTTTGATTTTTTCACGATTACGGTTTCATTAGAGGGAAATTACTTTGAGTTGTATATTTTAATACACATTTTGATTTTAAATAATTGACTTAGTGTGAAGTATAACAGTTGTGTTAAATCAAACTCAAAATGAAAAAGGCTTTCTATGGAGAAATTTCTCATATTAGAAAAATGGAAGAGACTTGAATAATATATACAAAAGAATGTGGGCTTCTCCACTCTTGCCAATTGGTTTTGAGTTAAAGGCTCATGTAATCTAACACTTTCGACTTCTTTTTACAAATGGTTTATGTATTTTTCTGTGTTACCCCACCAAAAATAAAAATGTGGCTGCTTCAATTTGCACAAGCCAAATCGATCACAATCATATATGCTATAAACTGAACCAAACTCGTGCCCTATTTGCTATTTGATACCGTTTTCATTTGACTGAAATATAATTAATTTAAAAACAATGTTTTCCTTAATCTAAGATATATATGTTAAGAGATTTATTAATTATCGTTGGGGATAAGACTTTACATATAAGCTATGTTACATGGAAACTCTCTTCGAGGTCCGTTTCCCGTTTCCGAAACGTTTCGGAAACGAAAACTCTTCGGAAACACGAAAAACGTTACGGAATCGCGTTTCCTAAAAATCTATGTTTGGAAACACAATGGAAACTCACGTTTCCAATATGGAAACGCGACAAATCGTTTTTATTGACTTTGGAAACTTAATAAATAAAAGTTGAAAATATTAAGATTTATAATATATAACTAATTTTGGAAGACTCTGAGTTTTAAAATCTTTCTATCGACAAACTAGATTTGGAGGCATCTTTATATGATCTATGATGAAACTAATGAAAATGAGAATGAAAATGTTGGTCAAAATTAAATATTTGAACTTGAACCTCTTAATCTTTGTCTTTTAGAATTTTAGTTAACCTATTTAATATTGATGTTTTGGACTTGTATTGTTTAACTAAACCATTTTTTAATAGTTTTATGTTAATGTTATATATATATATATTGTATATGTATGTGTATACGTTTCCAATCCCTAATTTTAGAAAAAATCGTTTCCCGTTTCCGAAACGTTTCGCTTCCACGTTTCCGTTTCTGTTTCCATGCAACATAGCATATAAGTACCAAGTTTTTTTTTTTTTAATTATCTTATTAGTTGTTCGCATGATAGACAAATTATTGAAGGCTTTATTAGCCTTTATATGAGTGAACATTCCACTCTTCTTGAAAGAGAACAAGATAGATATTATCACAGCTTTGTTTTTTTCTTTCCATTCAATTCTTTTTTCTCCTTTTTCTTTTGTTTTAAGTTTTTTTTTTCTTGTGTAAATTAAGAAGAACATATCTGATATATATATTTTTTTGGTCTTCCACAAATTTGATGCAACACTTGGCAACTTGGGTAGTTGCATACTTATTTTTTGGGTGCGCATATATATATATATATATATATATATATATATATATATATATATATAAATATAAATTGAATAATAATATATAATTGTCGATATTTATTTGCTAGAATAAAGTAATATAGATCATTAATTAAGAAAGAAGACAATTAACATTATTTTTGTTTTTTATTTTTTAATCTTCACAATTTAGTAATGGAAAACCATATTACACAAAATTTATATCTATGCATTATCCAGATATCATATTGCCTTTAATGATTAGGAAATTTTAGAAAAAGCGAAATTCTAAAATAAATAAAACACACTCGTCATCCATTAAGGGCAAACGTTTAAAAGATTTCTTGTCTTGTGTACACTTGGCCGGCAGCTTTGGTGCACCAATTTTTGTCCCTCTTTTTTTCCCTTGTTATTATGAATCTCCTAAAATATTATAAAATCATACATATTTACACGTAAATCCCATTCTTCTAATTAGTATTTTAGTTAAGAGTGTAATCTCTTAAATGCATTACGATAATATTTTTCTAAGTGTGCAGATCGTATAGAAACAAAGTATTATCTACTCGTAAACTAATTCACATTAACTACTTGAGATTAAACCATATAAGTTTGCTTCGGTTTGAAACCTAACAAGAGTTTGTCACTTTGTTGCAAGGCGACTTAGATTAAACCTCTCTAATACCACGTAATTAAAAAGTATGATAGTGAATAATCCCTAAAATCTTAGATAAACCGTACATAGGTTAGCTTATGTAGTCAACTACAGTATATAGAAATAGGACTATATTTTTACAAATTTACACGGATTAATGTAATTATGTAAGTATGTAACTCACTATATCTCATATGAAATATCATTAAGGAAAGAAACATTTTATGATTTTTTTGTGTTGTTGATTTTTGCTAATTTTTCATACTAACAACGACTTTGCATTGTATTTAGGGATATTTGAGATTGAATCCTCTTTTTTGTTCAAGGAGGGTCTCTTTTTAGTGTTAATAATAGTGACATATCCTAATGCCTATGGGGGCTTACTTTGGCAACTAGAGAGGAAATATCGAAATCTTCTTCTTCCTTTTTTTTTTTTTTTTTTTTTTTCTTTTCTTTTGTTTTATTTCCCTTTTCTTTTTGTGTAGAGTTCTTTTCGATACATATTATAATGATGTAATGAGAAAATTATAGATTTTCGTGAAATATCAAAATATCTATATGATTTTCAATGTTGACAAGCGCATGAGATTTAGTTATGATGTTTAAGCTGTTAAAATTATGTCCACATTTCATACATGTGTTCGAGTATTTGCTATTTTGAACATAGAAAATTAAACCAAAAAACTCAGATATCTCAACGTAATACAAAAAATGACAATAAAAGTATATAGATGTTTCTGTTGTTTTCTATTCAACAATAAAAATAAATAGAAGGGTTTATATATATATATATATATATATATATATATATATATTAATATTAGGAGCTTCTGAACCAAAGCCCGTACCCCCAGGTTCGAAACTACAAGATGTAATATTAGTTTCGAACCAAGCGTCACTCGAACCGTTTACCAGAAAATATAGTAGAAATTTTAAAATAAAATTATGAAAAATGACAATAGAAGAATATAGATGTTTCTGTAACAAGTTACAATTAATTGTAAACAATGATGGAAGAGCCGACATAGCCAGTGGCGGACCCAGAAATTAATTTTACCTGGGTCAAATATTTTTTTTTAAACAACATTATATAATTTATTTTGGATTATATAAACAATTAAAAAATCATTTTCATAAGCAAGTAAAAAAAGTATAGAAAACACTGTTTTAAAAAAATAACTCAAAAATATCTAAGACAAAAGACATGTACAGTATATAAGTTTAAATAGGAAAAAATAAGACATAGTGTGTCAAGTTGGGGAATTGAACTTGTGTTAGGGGTGTCAATAGCATGAGAATTACCGACTGAGCTGTTGGTATTTATTAGGCATCCCTTACAAAAACAACTATTTGACTATTTAACCTGGGTCAGGTGACCCACCTTCTCTCTTAGTGGGTCCGCCCCTGGACATAGCACTTATGTTGTTTTTATTACCAAGAAAACTGAAAATATATTGTAATTCTTCTCTTGTATCATCTAAAAAACAAAAGAGTTTATGGGAAGAAATGGTAAATGTTATTCAAAAACTAGTTTTCTAGATTTCAAAAAGAAAACAAGTTTTCTAAAATTTTGAATAGTCAAGTAATTTCTTTGAAATATAAAACCGATAAGTCTTTAAAATTAAATCCATTCGTAAAAGGGTAATGTGGTGTCTCATCCATCATATAACTACTCTAATTTTTCGTTAATCGTTTTGAATAAAAGTGTGATATAAATAAAAGGTTCGTCGTTTTGAATAAAAGTATATAAATAAAAGGTTCGATTAACAAACACTCGGTTCTATGGTGTAGTGGTTAGCACTCTGGACTTTGAATCCAGCGACCTGGGTTCGACTCCCGGTAGGACCTTTTTTTACTAATTACTATTATGCAATTATTGTTTGTTTTGGGCCTTCAATTTCTTTTTTTTGTTAGGACCCAATACTTAGCGATTGATAGCAATAATGTCTTGACTCATTTAAAAACTTGGGGTCGACTCGAACTGGGCCAAGTTTTTGTTTCCCTCATTTTCTTCCTCTGTATCAAAAAGAAGAACTTTATGTATAATATACAAGAACGGGATGAATTCTCACCAACTATATATATTTTATTACTTCAAAAATTTAATATGTGGTAGTTACATGTTCAGAGATAACTTGAATAAATTGATCACGAGATCGGTTTATATATAATTAATATTCATGAACTCTTGGGATATTTTTTTCCAGTATTTGTGAAAGTTAGGGAAGTTTTCTATAAATCACAAAATTGGTTTTGAAGATATATCATAGAATTTTTTGTGATCTTTAATTACAAAATTTTTGAGTTTTTTTTTTTCCGTAAAATATTAGAATATCGGGATGATTTAATGAATGGTTTAATTTTTCTTGTTCTACTCACGATATTCTTGCAAGTATGAATTTGGTTGTATATAAAAAGAAGTATTAGGGATTTTTTTTGAGCTTTGCACAATCGTTGCCTCGATACACGAGCTTTCTCTCTCTCTTGAAGGCGATTTTATAGATCTCGATCTAGTGCTCCGGTGAACCTGGTTTAATTGAAGGTGAAGGTCTTTCGAAGGTAGTCCAGGAGTGAGTCGTCTTGTCTCTCTAACAACAATGGCGTGGTGTCTCCTGCTGATGTGGATGTGGCTCTGGAAGGGCGGAGGAGGAGCGTTGATGCAGTTGCCTCTCGGTTGGGGACGCTGGGAGTTGTGTCGGTGCTCCTCAGGCTCAACCGCCGGCCCATAGGCTGCGTCCACGGCGGAAGTTGGCGGGGGTAAGGTGGGTTTTGTGTTGTGTTGACAGGTGGCTAGCGGAGGATCTTTGATCCTTGATGGCTGATGCGGGGGTCGGATTTAAAGGCTCCGGGTGAGCCTCCGTCCTTTATATCCGCCGGATCGGGTGTGCCGACTGTCCGGATCGAGGCTCGACGTCTTAGGTATCCCGGATTTTCACGGAGATGGAAGAGCGAGGATAACCCCAAGCGCGACGGGTTGCTAGGTTGGGACTCGTCGCCGTCGATCCGTCTCGTCGGTGACTCTAACTTTCTGGGAGGTTTGTGGCGGGTTGGTTCGTCGGAGGAAAAGGATGGCTGTCGGAAACCGAAATCTTCCACCGGCATTTTTAATCCTCTGATGTGGCCACGAAGTTGTGGGCCTTGATTTCGCCAGATCTAAGGTTTGGGGTCACTGCGAACTGAGATCAACAGGGGCCGAGTCGGTCTGGTTTTTCCGGCGAGTCTCCGGCGATTCCTTTTTGTAACTGGGCTTATTTTCGTTGTAAGGCCTTGGCCCATGCCCATTTTGGGTTGAAATAATTAATAAAATAAATATATTTAAAAAAAAAAAAGAAAAAAAAAAAGTATTAGGGATTTTTATGCGAGCAAGTGAGCACCACATAAATGCGAGATAAACGAGGATTTTGGGACAGTCTTTTTCGGTTTTATTGAACGTTATACTATATAGTATCACATAAATATAACTGCTAACCACTAAATTTAGATACTAAAATCAACATTGATCAATTAAAAAAAAAAATCAGCATTGATGAAGATCCACATGAATAAGACTAGTCTCTTAATACAAATTTAAAATATGATTTTTCATATTATTGTTCATACTACCTCCGTCCCACAAAGATAGATTTTTTAGAAATTTCACATTCTTTAAGAAATAATGTATAATGACAATTTTAACCTTTTAATCATTTAATACATTTTAAAGAATATATTATTTATTGTTGTTTAATGAGGGTAAAATAGGTAAACTGTATTAAATTTGACATTGGAAACCCAAAACTTCTATCTTTGTGGGACAAATTTTTTTTCTAAAACATTCATCTTTGTGGGACGGAGGGAGTATATCTTTGTGTTGGTCATTGGTGCCAGACTTTATTATTTACATTTAATGTTGAGTTGCTTACTGACATATGTTTAATTAACGAACTTTATATTATTGCCCATTTAAGTTTCGGTTGGTGCTCCAAAGACTTATCAAATACTTATATGTTTCTCCATTTTCATTTTTAGGATCTAAACCGTCTGTTTCCAACTTAGATTCCATATGGTTATAGCAAACCGGACATACTTTTTTGGTCATTTTAGCGGTATATTTTTATCGTTGGTTACCAATCAAACCCGGTATAAAAAATACAATTGTTATCAAATTAATGCGGTTTGGTAATTCAATTTATTGAAAATTAAGAAAAAAAATAACGAACAAAATTTTCCTCGCACACAAAAAAAAGAAAAAGAAAAAAAAAACCCTGAGTCTCTCTATTAGTCAATCCCCTTCCCTAGTCGTCCTCTCTTCAAGCTTTTCACAGAAACCACCCTTCTCTCTCTACTGCCTTTTACCACTGAGAAGAGAGAGAGAGAGGATCCGTCGGTGTGTACTAATCTCACTGACACTACATCCGATCGTCGCCGGTAAGTTGATTTCGTTACCTTCCGATCAATTTCTTACCGGAGAGGACGAACTTGTTTTCCGTTCGGAATTTTGACTTGAACTTGTCGTCAATTCATCAAACGCTTTCTCTTCTCTCCATCTTCAATTATCTTACTGCTTCGTCGCTGATCTCTACTTGTTTTCCTCCGTTTTGCATTTTCCAGTGGCGTTTCTTAGTGTTTCACTAGATTTAGACTGGTTTTGCTTGTGTGCATTTTGTCGTCTGTGTTTATGGTTGTTCGCTTTAGCTCCATGTTTCTATGGAATCGATAAAATATGAGTTCTCTGCTCTAGATTTTGTTTTATTTTTTTTCTGATTTGTTTGCTCTTAACGATTCAAGCTGGTTTGTTTGATTGTTCATTTTCATAATCTATCCAAAGAATTGAATCACAGTATCTCGGATCTGAGATTGATTTGTTTCTTTGCGTCTTTGTGTTCAGATTTGACTTCAATTTTGAGATTGTTTTGTGCTGATATAGCTGAATTAATATAGCCTTTGATGTGTTATTATCAATCTACAGGTGACATTTTATAAGTGTGGAGTTGCTTCAGCTTGATTATTCAGGAATTGATGGATCAGGTTGGTGTAATAGTTGTTTTAGTTCTTAGTCACCGTTTACTCTTTTGACGAGAGTCTTTGTTAATGTGCTCTTACTAATGCAGTACGAGAAAGTTGAGAAGATTGGTGAAGGAACTTACGGTGTGGTTTATAAGGCACGAGACAAAGTGACTAATGAGACGATAGCTTTGAAGAAGATCCGGCTAGAGCAGGAGGATGAAGGTGTACCTAGTACAGCAATTAGAGAAATCTCCCTCTTGAAAGAAATGCAGCACAGTAACATTGTCAAGTATGAAGTTAATACCATTGTCAAAAACTGATTCAATGATGACTCTGGTGAACAATTTTGACTGATATTTGTTGCTATGCAGATTGCAGGATGTGGTGCACAGCGAGAAACGTTTGTATCTGGTTTTTGAGTATCTTGACTTGGATCTCAAAAAGCACATGGATTCAACTCCTGATTTCTCCAAGGATCTACATATGATCAAAGTGAGTGCTAAGAAACTTTAGGCATTGTTTTATATATGTGCTTCATGCAGTTTTATGTGAAGGGACTTTAACAAACCAGAAGCCCCTAAAAGTACTGTCTTATTGAGCTATTTGGTTGTTCATGATGCCATAAACTTCCCTCTGGTCACTTTAATACCTCTATCTGTTTGGTTTCGCTGAGTATTGGTGAAATCTAAGTTATGTAATGTCCTTTCAATGCGTTTTTAGTACTCAATACAAGCTGATCACAGCTGTTTATCCACTATTTGCAGACATATCTTTACCAGATTCTCCGTGGAATTGCGTACTGCCACTCTCACAGGGTTCTCCATCGTGATCTAAAGCCACAGAATTTGTTGATTGATCGCCGCACAAACTCACTAAAGCTTGCAGATTTTGGACTGGCCAGAGCATTCGGTATCCCTGTCAGGACATTTACTCATGAGGTACCAAAGAGCTTAATTCCTTGTTCATAAGTATCTTTTGGCTGACTTCATTCCTTAAGAGTATAGTGTATACTTAGAGTATTATACCACTTATGTATCTGATAAATGTGATGAAAGGACTAAGACATTTCACATAGAAGGTTGAACTATGCTAGATTCAAGATACTATAAAATATTTCAATGCTACATTCAGATTTCAGATCTCTTCGTGAATATTCACACAATTTTTGCATATTGTTCCTTTTAGGTGGTTACTCTCTGGTACCGAGCACCAGAGATACTCCTAGGATCTCATCATTACTCTACACCTGTTGATATTTGGTCCGTGGGATGCATATTTGCTGAGATGATCAGCCAAAAGCCCTTATTTCCTGGAGACTCTGAGATTGATCAACTCTTCAAGATTTTCAGGTTTCATTACTAATTTCCCCAGTCCAATATTCTTCTATATATTACAACCGGAAAGACTTGTCTGCAATGATATCACAAGGGATTCTGAAAACATTTTCATCTTGATATCACATTTTGGAGAAGTAGTAAACAACACAGAGATTGAACTGTTAACTGATTATTAATGTGTTACTGCCATGTTTTTTTGTCTTCTTCTAGAATCATGGGAACTCCGTACGAGGATACATGGCGTGGGGTAACTTCGCTGCCGGATTATAAATCTGCTTTCCCTAAATGGAAACCAACGGTACTACAAATATCTTCATTCGCTTGTAGCCTTGTACATCTTGTCTTCAGTAGTCAAGAGTTCACAACATAATATAATTTTTGCCCTTGTTTTTTTTTTCTTATACCACAGGACCTAGAAAGTTTTGTCCCCAATCTAGATCCTGATGGAGTAGATCTCCTTTCTGTAAGTTCCTTGAGCTTATATACATATATGTACACTACTTCTGCTACATTAGAGACCTGGATGCTTGATTGTGATGGATCTGGTCTCATGTTTCCTCTACTGAACCTTTAACATTTGAGATTTTATTTGTCTTAGAAAGGCATCAATATTTTCATTTGGTCTTTAGGACTAGAAACCAACCTTGGTGTGGTTAAAACCATCGTCCAGTGAGCCTTCATAGTTTCTAAACCCATAAGTGGTCATCAAAATCACATCAAGCCAAAACCAAACCGGTCTGAAACATGAACAACCTTCAATAACCGGAATTCTTGAAAGTCCTAGACTAAACCAAACTTGTGGATATCTAAGATTTTGATGCTCCTTTGCAAAGAAAGATGATAATATATGTCTCTGTTTGATTTGTTACAGAAAATGCTGTTAATGGATCCGACCAAAAGAATCAACGCAAGAGCCGCCCTGGAGCATGAATACTTCAAGGATCTTGGCGTCATGCCTTAGAAAGGCATAAAACCAGTAATCTCCTTCATTCTATATATAATTATCTTTCAATCTTAAGAAAATGAAGAACAACAATATTAATGGGTTTTGTTTATTCTTTTTTATGAGTTCATTTCCTACTTATATTCTAGTACGAAAAAAAAAAAGAAGAAGATTTCGAGTGTGTTTTTTTACTTCTAAGCTTTTGAGATCAGTTTCTTGTATCTTCTTTTACCCAGAATATAATATTTCCCCTATATGAAATATGGTTTTTGTTTGCAAAGTGACCATATTATGCAACTTCTTTTCTGTATTAATAGCAGTGATTATCATCTATCAATCTTATTTTATATTTGGATTCATGAATTTGATTATTGGCGTGATATGGATTAAGTTTACAAGAGTTGCCTTCTTGAATGACTTCTCAGCTGTTCGAGTGAGCCTTGATATAGTGATCTTTTGAAATATATCCCAAAAAACATCACTGTGAATTTTAACTACCATTTATGAAATCCAATGTTTGTTTATACTACTATATACATTCATATACAGTATATATAAGATTGATAAGTTTTTTGTTTGTTTTTCCAGTCAAATAATAATTTTGATAAAATATATCTTTTCTAGGGAGTTTACGTACTTCCCAAAACTTAACATAAAAAATACAAGACTTAATCTGATAGCTTGCTTGACTAGGAGGATTTTAGACTTTTAGTAGATGGTCTTCAGTTTTCATTTTTTCACTACTTCATTTCATTAGTACTTACTTATTTACGAGTTACGACGTCATTTTTATTTCCTATACTTTTAAAGGATGCACAGTTTTTATGTTTTAATGAGAGAAGAGGGTCCAAGTAAACCAATCATTAATGAGAGACCAAAGTTGACGAGAAAAAGCCGACAAATAAATTGACGAGAAGAACAATTCAACACGTATTGGATAGTTTGGATTACACATTTTACAGATGGTCTAAATTCGAAATAGATCAAATGTCAATAATCTAATCTAAGCTAAAATGAAGGTAGACAGATCTTTACCTGATGACCATCTAAATGTTGACATAATAATCAGCATTTTACTTTAGATAACATGACAAATATTAAGTGATAAAATTTATAATATTTTTAGATATTATCTTGTTAAATTTGATATATAAAATTAATAAATCATCTCTGTGTTAAAAATATGTATATAACTATGATTAATATTGTTTCGAATTTAGTTTATTTTTTTTCTCTAAATTTCGAATTTAGTTTTGATTTACTAAAAATATAGCTTTATATTTAAACCAATACAAAATTTTCATTTTACATATAAATGATTGTAGTTTTCATCAAAAATAGAAAAATGATATTTTTCAAAATATAACTCAAAAAACAAGGTAATATTCAAAATGACCCAAAAAAACAATAGAAATTTAGAAATATCGATGATTTGACACAAATAATACTGATATATTCATTCACAATTAATTAAATATATAAAGTTATATTTAAAAGAATAGGATATTAATAATAAAATCAAAATACTTAAAAAAATCAAATTCAACAGAAATAAATAGCACATTAATGGCAAAATCAGAATAATTTTAACTAAATCAAATTCAACAGCAATATGTCACCCAAAAACTATATACTTATTAATTTCAATCAGTTTCATTGTCATTAATCGCCTAATTAATTTATATATATATATATAGACAATTATTAACTGTAAATAACTTAAAGACGTGTAATGTCAAGACTGATTCCTCAGAATTTTTTTACTGAATCTATTACACATCAAATTATTTGGTGACAGAAAGAAAAAAAAAATCATAAATCAATTACCATAAACTCTATTAAAAATTGATATCTTGAAATTAGTTGACTCGTAAAAAGGGAAAGGTGGATTATTAAGAGAGGCCAAGTAGCCGGAAGAAAAAAAACATAATCCTCTTCTCTGTCCCCCAAGTCAATAATTCCTTTTTTGATTTTCCCTTTTTTATTTTCTTAACCAAATTTATTGCTTTGAAGACTTTCTTTGTTGTGTAGCCAAAAAAAAAACGCGATTTTTCTGGGTTTCTTCCGATGTTAGATTTGCAGCCGTCAGATCGGCGTCATGGAGCTCCGAGTAGTAGCGGCGGTGGTAGTGGTGGTGATGAGCTGATTAGAACTTATAAAGCCTGGAAAGGAAATAACGTGAGCTTCTTCTTCTTCTTTATCTCTCTTATGCTTGATTTTGTTTTTTTTTTCCTGGCTCAGATTTAATGTCTTTGAGTAAGATCTGACTCGAAAAACCTCAGATTTTTTGTGGAATTACTCAGTAGTTGTGGAATAATCATTTTTTTTTTTCTGGGTTTGGTCATTTTTCCTGAAGTTTATAGAGTAATAAGTTTGACTTGTATACCCTAATTTTTAGATGTATTAACCCTTTTTTTTGGGGTTGTGATCATTTGGAATTTGACTTGCTCATCGTTAAAACTAGTTTCCATTTTGCTTTCATGTAACCATTAGAGAGTCTCTATATAGCACCAGTGACCAGACCATGTAGTTTTACCTGGTTTCGTCTCATAGTTAGTTCCGTACTTGTCTAGAGGTTCTAAAGTTATTTGGATAATGTGTCTTCTTAAGATGATGAGATTTGGTCTTGTTTAAGCTGTCAACGATGCTGGTCTCTTTCAAAATTAGAGCTTTTTGATGTTTATCAGAGGTTGAGTAAAGATTTGCCTTAGATGTGTGATCACATAGTTACAAGAGTTTTTATTGTCTTTAAGTTGTTAATTCAACTGTTTTAGTTATGTATGGAACTAGATTTGTGACATTTGTCAATATTTTACTGATCTTTGGTTTTTTTCTTTTCTTCTTCAGGTGTTCTTCCTTGGAGGAAGGCTCGTGTTTGGACCCGATGCTCGATCTATTCTGATCACTATCTTCTTGATTACAGCTCCTGTCATTGTATTCTGTATTTTTGTTGGCAGAAAATTTATCGATGATTTTCCTCACCATAGAGGAGTATCAATTTTAGCTGTTGCTGTTGGTCTGATTTTATTAGTGAGTTCTTCTTTCTCATGAATGTTTGTTCCCTGATTCTAATATCGATTTCACTCCTGCATTTACATATTCCGATTGCAAACTTTTACTCTTGGCATCTTGATAATAAAGTTTAGTATTTGTTTGTCCACAGGATCTAATATTTCTTCTTCTAACTTCCGCGAGAGACCCAGGGATAATACCACGTAATCTATATCCTCCTGAACCAGAGGGTAATGAAGGCAATGGAGAACCGCGTCTTGCTCATACTCCTCAGAGTCGGTTACCTCGGACAAAGGATATGGTTGTAAATGGAATTACTGTGAAGATCAAATACTGTGACACATGCATGCTTTACAGACCACCCCGTGCTTCTCATTGTTCGATTTGCAACAACTGCGTTGAGAAGTTTGATCACCACTGTCCTTGGCTTGGTCAGTGCATTGGATTGGTAATGGATAGTATTTTGCCTCATCAAAATTTTTTCTTGTTCCCTCTTTTGTCATCTCTCTGATTGCATCTTTTTTGAGGCTCTCAATACGTGTAATCATGAATATCTAGGAATTCTAAATTTAGACATTAGAAGTAAATAAATTTATAGATGACCTTGTAAAGAGGATAATTGCATATACCTAGACGATTCAAGAGTAACTAACAGTAATGTGGGGTTTGTGAATGCAGAGAAACTATAGGTTCTACTTCATGTTTGTGTTGTGCTCAACTCTTCTCTGCATTTATGTCCATGTGTTCTGCTGGATCTACGTCAAGCGTATAATGGATAGTGAAAACATAAACATCTGGAAATCGTTTATCAAGACTCCTGCTTCCATCGCACTAATAATCTACACTTTCATTTGCGTCTGGTTTGTTGGTGGGCTTACCTGTTTCCACTTGTACCTAATGAGTACCAATCAGGTAAAATCATTACTCTCTCAAAGCTCCTTGAAACAGTTGGATAATTTAGCTGCTTGTTAACATTGGTTCTCTGTTGTTTAATATGTTGTGATTTTGCAGTCAACTTACGAAAACTTTAGGTATCGGTATGATAGACATGAGAACCCCTTCAACAAAGGAATATTGGGGAACTTTATGGAAGTATTCTGCACAAACGTTGCCGTATCTCAGAACAGTTTCAGAGCAAAGGTTTCAAAAGAGCCAGCAATACCACCAAGGACAGTAAATGGAGGGATGTCAAGCCCGAGCTTACAGAAAGTTTCCCATGACATAGAGATGGGAAGAAAACCAGTGTGGCACGAGACAGTAGAAGAAGAGCTCGGTGACATGGAAAAGGACATGGAAGCAGGGGTTACATCACGGGATTTGAGCAGAATGCTTCCTCCAGAAGAATCTGAAGGACGCGGGATAATGCATTCAAGAGAGTCAAGCAGGGGACGTGGGATAATGCATTCGAGAGAGTCAAGCAGGGGAAGAAGAGGAGGGAGCTGGGAATTGTCAAGCCGTGTTAATGAAGATTTAAGAACCAGAGATGAGTCTGTGTCAAGAGTCGGTGAAGACAGCTCAGAGTCTTCAGACAATGATGCTTCCAGAGATTTACATGTTGAGATATCTGATGCAGTAACAAGTAGAGGAAGAACCGGAACTGGTATAGGGCGGTTATAGTCTCCGGTTTTAAGCCAATTACACTAAGAAAAAAAGGTTACTGAAAAAAGTAAGGGAACTCAAGATTGTGATTCAGGTTTGTTTGTTTATCTACCACATTGTAACGTGTTTGTGTAAGTATTTGTTCAAAGGATAAAAGCTTTTTAAATTGCTGGTAAATGAAACAACCGAAATATTTCATTTCTAAATAGAAACTTAAGAGTCAATAATGTTACAAATAGGGATGTTGTGGCAGGTTAAAAAGCCAAGCCTAGCAGGAACCCGAATTGAGACCGCTCACAAGAAGCCTGAATTTGAAAAATCCGATGAGTTCCGAGCCTATCGAGTTTTTATAGTTGAGTTTTTTTTTATTTTCTTTTTCTTTGGATTTATATGTGTTAGTGTTTTATACTCATTCATATACACCTAAATCTTGTTATATATTCATCTAAATTCAGTTTGTATTTTATAAAAATTGAATGAATTTATTTTGATGTAAATTACTTAATATTTGCTACTAACAATTAAGAGTTTTTATACCATTGATCGAATTGGGTTAATTTGATTCTGCAAATGTGAATAAAAAAAGGAAACACCAAAAGCCAAACACAAACTGATCAAAGTTATCTTCCTTATTCCAAAATATCACCCTTAATCAAAGTACTTAAAGTTTAGACATAAACATAAGACATAAGTTCGCAACAAGACTTCTTCACTCTTCACATACTCAGCAATAGATGATAACTGGATGAACCTGCAACATACAAACAATTTAAAATGAAAGTCAGATACATCAACAAGAACCAGTACTAATCGATTTGAGTCATTCACATCTAAACAAATCTCAATTCCACCATCATCATCACCGGACTTCAAAATAAGTTCTAGGTAATTGCTGCAAACACCAAATGCAAAACTTTATTTCTGAGACTAATAAAACCTGAGAGACAAAACTTTATTGCACTAACAGAGTAATATTTTCAAGTACTAAAGATAATCATTTTACTATTTGTGCAAAGATAAAAGAACAGAGTTTCAATCACAGAGAGGCAGTAGAAACATACTTGATCAAGACCAAACTCCAAGAAATGTTGCAGGTTTTGTCGTGAGTAGAGAAAAATAGATGCATAAAAGAGACTAGCCATAGATAATACTTGTGAATTGTGATAGAAGAAGAAATCTGCAAAAAAGAAGAAAAAATATTCTTACATTTTCAGAAGCCGACTAAATTAACAGAGAGGACAAGTACCAAAATATAGAACCATATTTTTGACATACCTTAGGTTACTTGAGAGAGAATTCATCTGAGATAAGTTTCTCATCTTCTTCATAAACCTGAAGGTTCTTAGACTTCATAAGAAACTCTAAAGCCTCTTCATCAAACTCCACCAAGTAAGCCATCTTCACAAGCTCTGATAACCGTCCGATCAGATCCTCTCTCTCCCACATCACACCCTTAGCAATCACCTCAGCAAAACACGTGGCATACTCCAAAAGCTTTCTTTTACCACAAGTTTTCTCCATCTTCTCTGCATAAACCACTCCTTTCTCTCTCTCCCATCTTATCATCCTCTTAGCTTTTGCTATCAGCTTCTCTCCCTTTGACGGTAAATCCAGAGTATACTCTGTTGTGATTGTCTCCGATGTTTCATTAACGTCGAGGTCAACAAGGCTATGTATGATTCTTAAGCGTTCAGCAGCTTCTACATTGAGAGACGGATCAGAGAGGAACCCGAGAATGAGCTTCACTAGCCCCGGTCCGATCAGGTTATTCTTTGGATCGACAACCTCTTGCTGCTCGATTTTGACTCCGGTTAGGTCAGCTTCTGTGATCTCCACGCATTTGGAGACCTCTTTGACACCAATTCTTCGATAAAGCTCAATAAGCCTGGTTCGGGACAATGTAGGTATGCTTGGAGATGGATACCAGACGAAAACATGAGAATCAATGAACATGTCTTTCAAGAGCAAGTCATCAGCTATGAACACGTCACTGATGTTAGACAACATGACTCCTTCATTGTTGTTGCAATCTGGTGCTTTTACGGGCAAACGCGAAAAGGACTCCGAAAGGAGCTTCTCTGCTTTCACAGTGTCACTGTGTCGCACAACAAAGCTCCAGAACGCACAACACTCATCATTAGACAATCTGTTCTTCGTTTTCTCCCAATCTTTCCACAACCCACAGTAATCTTCAATAGACGGGTTGGTTCTCACGCCAAATGCAGATGAGAAGAAGCCAAGAAGGTCATTATCCTTACCACTCCCATAGTAATTTTCAAGAACGTTTAACTTTGATCCAAAGAGCTTATCTTTGTCAAAGAGCACGCAACTAGAAACATCAACCCATTTCTCATCACTTGGTATCCAAATCCGACCTGGAGATTCACCTTTCTCAGGTTTCCATTCAGCTTCACTAAGAAATCTATAGACCCGGGAAATAGCATCGGTTTCTGAGAGTTTATAGACGTTGCTTGCAAGCAACTGGCAAGCTTTGTCTAAACTATGACCAACTCCTATCGCAATAAGCTCTTCTCTAAACGATTTAATCTCTGAACCATAATACTCTTCGTTGATGAACGGACCATCACACGGCTCTAACTTCCAGCTGCTATCAAACAAGAGACACTCCTCGGGACAGCGGTAACCAGCATGAGTCTTCAACCATTTCACAGAAACCTTATCACGAAACTCTGTAGGAAGTTGCTGGAATCTGTCTTCAAGCAAGAACGTGATGCACTTAAAAAGAGACAAGGCGCTTGAAGGAGCGATGCGAGATGGATCAGGGAGACTTAGGGAGCTAATCACATGGCTCATGCCTTTCCTCAGCTCAACTGTAACTCCCAAGCTCTCGAGCTCTTTTTTGAATTCGTATATGCTCTTACCATACCAGTTTGGACCATCATCGATAAAGGGAAGATTCGCTATGAGGCGTAGAGGTTCCCAGTCTGAATCAAAGAGAATGCAGTCCTTTGGTGCACGGAAATCGCCAAGTTTGGTATGCAGCCATTGAAACTCTTTGAAGCTTTTCATAAGTTCATCAGGAAATCTGTAACTACTTCCCATCAGCTTCCTGTAGCAAGATAAAAGAGACAATGCGGTACATCGGGTTAGCCCAGAGGAGGTGGCTTTCTGTTTGAATGTGCTGACAAACACTTTCACAGCTTCTTCAAGCTGAAGCTTAACACCAATCTGCTTCAGTTCTTCTTTGTAGGAAAAGATTCTGCTTCCATAGAAATCATCATTGATCACAGGAAAGCAATCAAAAACAGAAACAAGACTACTCCACTCTGGATCAGGTATGAAACATTCAGCAGGAGATTTATAGCCATTCTTCTTTGTCTTGAAGCATTGAGAAGAATTCCTCAGGGCATTGATCAGCCTCTGCGGACTCAGTTGACGCATGCAGTCAAGTACTAGGAACATTGCATCGGGTGTCAAGTAAGTCAGCTTTGCAGTATTCAAATGAGAAACGATGAGGCTGTGGTTATTAGGAAACTTAACTACAACGCCAAGCAACTCAAGTTCTTCCTTATAACTATTGAGGCTAACTTCACCATAGAAATCTTTGTCAATGAATGGTATATCGCTGATCAACGACGCAGCTTTCCAGTCTTGGCTGAACAAAACAGCACCATCTGGAGATCTGTAACCAGAACTAGTCTTCAGCCAAGGACCATCTTTGACTGCAGTGATGAAATCAGCTGGTGGGAGGCGCTTCTCTCTTAAGTACCTAATGAATTTCAGTATCGAGAACACGTTTGCGCTAGACAATGTTGAAGTCTCAGCTAAACTCATTAGGTGGTTGCCAACAAATGTACATGCTTCACTAAACTCAAACATAACACCAGCAGTTTTCAACTCTTCTTTGTAGTTGTCAATCTCTTTCCCATAGTAGCTGCGATCAACCAGCGGAATATCAACAAGAATTGATCCGTTCTGCAGAATACTTCCCCATGATGAAGTATGATAAAACGACTGAGAAGGCGGCCGATAATCAGAAATCCCATTCATTGTTGTTCTTAACCAACTGCCTCCTCTAACAGAATGCAAAAAGTTGGAACGAAGAGAATATCTATGACATTTAATCCAATCCAACAGCAAAAAAACATTCTCCTTTTTAAGAGCCCCGGACAACGCAGGTATAGCAGCATTTGGAGGTTCTATGTCAGGTATATCTCCAGCCTCAACAAAAGATTTCAAGAACACGAGAAGGTCTTTCTTGTTAGACCGCAGACCAGCAAACCTGTTGGACGACAAATACTCTTCTGAAAGTTCAATATAGCCACTATGTCTCCACGGGTTGGAACCAACTAAGCTAACCCATTTACCTGCACTAGCTGGAACAAGAACCCCATTCCTGCTTGTGTTGACATTCCCATAGTTGTCCACAAGCGGCATGTCTTTGCAGCATTTACCTGCCTCTTCTTCTGATAAAACCTCTTTTGAGATAGAGTGATGCAAAAAGTGTGCATATGCAACTACAAGCCTCTTATCTCCATTAAGATTCTCCCGGAGACGTTTGGCATAGTCAGAGACACTAAGAGTGCTGACTTTCACGTTCTCTTTCAGCCAATTAAGTATCGTCTCCTTCTTGGAGCATGCTTTCAACGCTGTCCGGGTTGATGGTGGCATGAAAACAAACTTAGACATGCATCTGAACTCATCACTCCAATCAAGTAGCCATGCCTGGTTCTTCTCTGTGGACAAGCATAGTGTCCGAGGACTGAAATCACCCAAACTGCTAAGAGAACTAACTCCCTTCTGGACAACATACTTGATAAGAGGAACTTTCCCCATATTAGTATTCTGAAACCTAGACTGCCATTTCTCAGCGATGAAGAGCAGAACCTCCACATACGTACCTTCTGATACACTTGTCACGAGATCACAACCCTGAAAGCATTTTACATACCATTCATTGCTGACTTGCTTCAGACCCAAGAAGTTCAGAACGTTGTCATATTCTGCTCTGTCAAATGCGGAATTCAAAATGTAGATACCATGTGATGATATATTTTGCAAGCTCGCACCTTCACTTCTTGCTTTCTCCAAGATGTCCCAGAAAGTAGGTATGAGACGACCAACTTCACACGGCTTGTGGAAGAACTTCTGTCCTAAATGAGATATGCTTGGCACAATTTCCTCTGCACAAACCCTTGCCCTGATAGATTCTCGGACCACATTCAGCTTTGCATAATTAGATTCTTTTACAGGCAAGAACCTAAAAGCAGGGAGGACGCTAGACACCGGAGCATCAGTCTTTTTGACCAAGGACGTGAATGCATTCAAAAATGCTATAGGGACACAGCTGAGAATCCCTTGGTTCCATATATCATCTAATAGGATTGTCTCCCTGGACGATGCTAGGATAAAATCTGCCTGAATTATGAAGGGAAAGTTTGTTACCATTTCAGTGGGAAGAAACGCATAGATACCAGGAGAGCTATTTCCACGGCCAAGACGCTCTCCAAATGGAAATGCCAAAGTGATGACCCAATCATCGACTTCACTTCTCCTGTCCACACGGTTCTCATGTTTCACAGGAAACTTTTGCTTCCACATGTAGTAGCTGCATTCTTGTTCAGAGTTTTTCCCTTTCTCAGAAGCTGAAAGATGTATTGTGTAAGACTCAGCATCAATGCTCTTCCTCGTCACAAAGTTAGTCTCACTAACAATCCCGATTGAGTTCACTGTGCTGAGCTTCGGATCTAGGCAATGTTCTCTGATAGAAAGACGCTTGATCTTTGAAAGAAACAACAGAACCTCAGGATGAACATTGGAAAGCTGTTCTTTAACCGGCTTTACTTTGTCACTCTTCAAAGGCAAGATAATGGTCGTGGTCGGAAGAGCAGAACCCGAACCGTACATCCTTTGAATATCAACAAGAGAAGGATGTTGCTCAACCCACTCAGGAACAATGTAGCCAAGGCTGCAGTGGCTGCAAGGTGCCTCATTGAAGCGAATCTGATAGCCATTGCTGAAAATATACGGCTGTGAGGTGATCAAGAACACACTCTTGAAACCGATACCTGCCAAGATTAAAACATAAAACACAAGTACAGTCTTTTGATATTTGAGTTTGTCTTGAGGTTACAAGCAAATACGTACCCTTCTCTCCAATGTAACCACGTTTTCGATTTCCTTTCTTTGTAGACCTTCCGACACTGCAAATGGAATCGATATTTTTCTCAGAGAAACCTTGCTCATTGTTGAAGATAAGAAGAGTGGCTGGAGCTCCGGTGTTTGTGATATCCTCAGATGTTATCACAAATTCAAGAGATGGATCCACACCTTCTGGATACTCGTTATCTTCAGCATTCTGAAAACAAGAGAAAAAAACAAATACCTATAGCATTAGCAAAAACTGCAGGAGGAAGCCAATTTCTTGCTCAAAAGGTTTCCTAACTAATGGTGATCTCTGTAATATATTTGAAATACTAAACATCGCAGGCTAAGCAAAAAACCATAAACATGTGTTCTGTATCAATCACAAGCACAACACAAAATCACAGAAGAAAACAGAGCAAAAGGAAAAGAGCACAAAACCCTAGAGAAAACAGAGCAAAATCTGAAAAAAAATCTCACAAAAAAAACACAGAAACAGAGAAATATAAGTGATAGAGGCGTGAGAGAGTAAACATACTTGGATAAGCTCCATGAGGAAGTGAACATCCTTAGCATAAAGCTCAGCGGAGAGATTCTTCACAGCTTGATGAAGATCCTCCGTCAACGGATTTTCAGCTCCGCCGATTGAAAACTTAGTCCGACGAATTCGTTCAACGTGTTGCTTAGCCGATTCCGCCATTGTTTCTCTTACTGGTTTAGTTTTGGTTTCTCTCTGCAAAAGTGAAACGACAGAGAGTGAGAATTTAAAGAGAAGAAGAAGGAAACTTCATGGGGAAGGTAAAACTTGGGAATTAAGTATAACGATGATGTGACACTCTTCTTTTGTACGGAAAAACCAAAAGACTATAATTTTATTGGCTAACCAAAAGACAAATCTTGTACTGTGTTCTTCTTCATTTACAAGGAAAAAGTTATGTAGCTTCGTAAATCTAAGTATCTTTTAATTCTTTCATTTTCGACGTTTATTATTGAGATAACTCCTATAATTTAGATTTAGATAATGAAGTAATATACCCTAGTCTTTATCTAATATCTTTATCTAGTTACGATTCTCTACTTGTATAAAAATACCAATCTTCATGAAGATTTTCCACAAACCATTTCATTTCATTTTGATTAATAACGAGATAGTACAATGTAATCGACATGAACAAAACTTGGGTTATATTATCGATAACAAACCAACTACTTCATTTTATTTTCGGTGCACCCAATTAAATCTTGTGGGTTTTGAATTTGATCTTCCTAGTTGGTTGAAAAAAAATTGTCATCTTTTAGGGTAATGTAATTCAAAATTCACAACTTAGATAACAAAGAACAAAGAACAAATAATTTGAGACATATATAACTTACTCAATTACTTAGAGATGAAAATTAGGATAGATGCAAAGTGAGAGAGTCGAATCCCTAGTTTGAGATCAATGAAGTTTGTGATTTGTGAGAGAGATGATGACCTTATATAAGAAGATTGAAACAATTTTTAATTAGGATAATTTATATTTTTTTTCTTCTAAAAAAAGGATTATTTCTATATTACTTATTGTTACCTTATAAAGCTCATTTTCATTAAACCTCGCTCATATATCCCGCAATCAACATTAAATTCGATCATATAACTCATTTCTTAAACGAGCCTTAAAAACCGAGTTTGCGCTCATAAGAAAGCGAGCTGAGCTGACGGCTTATTTTGACACCCCCTAATTTTGACACAGTTCATCTTCTAAACTCTTTTGGAAGTACAAAATGTAAGTCGATACTAACCTTTCTTTTTCGGTTTGAAGAACTGAATAATTGATGAGAACTTTGACCAACATTTACTTCATTGTCTTGCATATCAAGATCCACAACGATTATTTCCTTCCGTTTCTCTTCGTTTTCTTTCAATGATTTTCTCATCGAATGTTGAACCTTGGAAGAAACCTTTTGGCCATTATAAAATTAATGCAATTGTCATACCGTTCCATAAATCATCTCTTGATAATTGCTATACATAATTGATCATATATTGTATATTGTGGTTAATCCTCTAAATTTTTTCTAAAGTACAAATGTAAGTCGATACTAACCTTTCTTTTTCGACTTGAAGAACTGCAAGATTGATGAGAACTTTGACCAACCTTTACTTCATCGTCTTGCATATCAAGATCCACAACGATTATTTTCTTCGATTTCTCTTCGTTTTCTTCCAATGATTTTCTCATCGAATGTTGAACCTTGGAAGAAACCTTTTGGCATGCACTTCTGTTAGTCAATCCAGCCAAGTGATGTTTCATTCTATTTATTTCACTTCCAACATATTGTTTACCACAAAAGTCACAAGCTATAACTTTTTTCCCTCTTGAATCAATAGTTTCATTAACATAGTTCCACGCCAAATCTTGTTTCTGATGACGCGTGGAACGTTGCACAGATTTCTCTTGCTTAATTATAGTGCTAGCATTTGGTGAAAAAGCTTTTTCCTTATGAATATACTCCATTGATGAGTAAACTACAAAAAGTAAAAATGTCTGCACTGTTAAATATATGTTCACGATCACCAATAGAAATGTATATACTCTTATATACAAGGATTGTCTTAAACGAACCACTCAAAGTTATACTATTTTCGGTTGGATATATCAACGATAAGAAGACTAGGCCAAACAACGACAAACACACAAGGATTGGAAGAAACTCGACACAATTAAGATATGAAGTTGGAAGATGTCAGTGAGAGTTATTTATCATTTCAGGATTAAAAAAGCATATGAAATTGACGAATAACGAATTAATGAATGGTGATAACTATTTAATTATGGCAAATTCAATTATGATCCATTAACACGTGAAGTGAAGAAGATGACAAGATAGATTTGGTGAAGACAAAGACATGATTATACCACGAAAGTGAGTTTGGTCGTCGTCTTTATACGGGTTCTGAAATAGAAGAACACAAGTTGACTCTACGTTGAATTCACCCGATCTCACGGGTTAAAAGCTTGACTCTGCCTTGAATCTAACTCAAACCCAATAATTATGGAGAAATCTCAGAGAAAAAAACTGAAAACGTTTTAGGAACCCTAATCAATTTTTAATCTTTTCATTTTTAAATAAGGAATAGTTGAAAACACAATAATAATTAAATCTTAACAAAATCAGAGAGAAACAATATCTTCCAAATTTCTATTTTACAACCTATACATAAATATTCATTTTTAATATAGTGATACTGTATAGTGTATACTAATTCTAATGTATAATCGTGTCGAGAATTAAATTAGTCTGTTACGAAATATATATCGGACGACGGACATAATGACATATAATAAAATATTGAATAGTGTCCGACGGTCCAAAAATACTCGTAAACAAAAAAAAAGCAAAAAAAAAAAAAAAAGAGAAGATGGAATGATCGGATTCTTCGACGAAAGGGGAAGAGGTTGAATTCAAAATCTCTCTCTTCTTCTCTGTCTCTCTCGCGTGAGAGAAGCGTAGATTTTTCCAGATCTCATCATTGAATTCAAAACTCAAAGCTAGAGAGAGATAGAGAGGGAGAGAATCGATTCGGAGAAGAAGAAGAAGACGAGACGGAGCTGAAACAATGATTACGATCCCATACCTTACCGCTGTATCAACGTATTTCAGCTACGGTTTGCTCTTCGCCTTTGGTCAGCTTCGCGATTACTCCCGCCTTATCTTCGATTGGTGGCGCACCAACAATCTCCAGGTTAATTTCTCGATTGGTAAGCGCTTGTGGCGTGTTGAGACTCTTCTTAACGTTTTCGCTTTTCGTTTAGGGATACGCGCCGATCTGCTTGGCGCATGAGGATTTCTACATCAGACGATTGTATCATCGGATTCAGGTACCTCTCTATTCTTTTCTCCTGCGTTTGTTTAGCATCATGTTGAATCTCGGCATTTGGTGACTTATGGTGGAAGGTATAAGTCTTTGAACAAGTAATTGTGCATACACTAGGAATTAGGAAATGTTTCTTTGGTGGAATCTTTGTTTCTGTGGTTTAGTGTTTGATTCTTAAATATATATGTGTGAAGGACTGTTTTGGACGTCCCATATCAAGTGCACCTGATGCCTGGATTGATGTGGTTGAGAGAGTTTCTGACGATAACAACAAGACGCTAAAGTGAGTCTGTCATCCTCTGTTTTTTCTATTCAACAGTTTTGGTTTCTATGGTCACATCAAGAGAATATGATACCAAATGGATTCATATGGTTGTCAAAGAATAAAACTTTGGTTGCAACTCTGTGCAGGCGAACTACAAAGACTAGTAGGTGCCTTAATCTGGGGTCCTACAATTATCTTGGATTTGGTTCTTTTGATGAATATTGTACGCCTCGTGTTATTGAGTCTTTGAAGAAATTTTCAGCTAGTACATGTAGCTCTCGCGTTGATGCAGGTACAGTGTTGTTTTTGTGTATTAGGTCTCGAACAATCTCTTCTCTTTGTTGTTGCCTGACATTCGTTCTTTCTCCCACCAGGAACTACATCTGTGCATGCAGAACTTGAGGAATGTGTTGCTAAATATGTAGGACAACCTGCTGCTGTTGTCTTTGGCATGGGCTACGCAACAAACTCGGCTATTATTCCCGTCTTGATTGGAAAGGTAAGTGTATGCTGCTATATCTTGTGATGAACACTTTTGTTACTCCCAAAACCTATGTTTTTGTAGCTTATTTACTGCCGTCTATGCAGGGAGGGTTGATAATAAGCGATTCTTTAAACCATACTTCAATTGTCAACGGCGCTCGAGGTTCAGGAGCTACTATCCGTGTTTTCCAACACAACAGTAAGCATTTCTTATTATGCTTCACTTTCCATATCTTTTGCAAATTAACTGGGTGACATGTCATCTTTATGCTCTCTTGTTAAATTCTTCGCAGCACCTGCTCATCTGGAAAAAGTATTGAAAGAACAAATCGCTGAGGGACAGCCCAGGACGCATAGACCGTGGAAGAAAATTATTGTTGTTGTTGAGGGTATTTACAGCATGGAAGGGGAAATTTGTCATCTGCCCGAGATTGTCTCAATATGCAAGAAGTATAAGGTGAGGTAACATGGTAAACCATCTTTCATGTTCAACATTGATGAGAGATTAAGGAGCTCGGTCAACTGAATTATCATTTGCAACATCAAATTGTCTAGACTATTTTGGTTGTCTGATGTGTACCTTATTTTCTTGCATATCATATGTTCCAGGCATATGTTTACTTGGACGAAGCTCACAGCATTGGAGCAATTGGCAAGACAGGAAGGGGTGTTTGTGAACTCCTGGGGGTTGACACTGCTGATGTGGACATAATGATGGGAACTTTCACGAAATCTTTTGGGTCTTGTGGTGGCTATATTGCCGGATCAAAGGTTAGCAATTAGATACTTTTGTTCATTTACTGTTCTTTTGTGTGCACATTTTCTTGGTTTATTTAGTTTTGGTATATCAGATTTAGACCTTTCAGAAAAACTTAGAACTAGCCAAACCAAATTACTAAATCATAAGAGATCTTTCAGAATTGCATAAGAAAGTTACGACCATTAGCAAAGATGGGTAAAGAGCTGATACACTAAGGCGCAACTGTATTTACACAATAGTCGTTGTGATTGTTTATGCTACTACACTTCATCTCAAAATCAATCAAAGGCGTTTTAGCGTATTGTGTTTCATTTTTGGTAGGACCTCATCCAATATTTGAAGCACCAATGCCCGGCTCACCTTTACGCAACAGCAATTTCAACTCCTTCTGCGACACAAATTATATCGGCGATAAAGGTTATCCTTGGAGAGGACGGTTCAAACAGAGGTATCTCTATAGTTTATTTTGCTCTATGAGCTGTAACATTTTGCCCTTTGAGCTTCGTAATCTCAAGTTAATAGTCTCAAACTTTTCTAAAAACCTGTGGCAGGGGCACAAAAGTTAGCAAGAATAAGGGAGAACAGCAACTTTTTCAGGGCTGAGTTGCAGAAGATGGGGTTTGAGGTTCTTGGAGACAATGATTCCCCAGTCATGCCAATAATGCTTTACAATCCAGCAAAAATTCCAGCCTTCTCAAGGGAATGTTTGCGAGAAAACGTAAGTTTCTCTTTCTTTTTTTTTGCAATAACTCATTTGCTTCCACCCAAGAGAGACTCACCTCTTATGTTCAATGGATATTTAAAACTGTGGACAGTTGGCAGTTGTGGTCGTCGGTTTCCCAGCTACACCGCTATTGCTAGCCAGGGCTCGTATTTGCATATCCGCATCTCACTCAAGAGAAGATCTTATTAAAGCCCTACAGGTAAAAGAAATCTTGCATTGAGTTCACTTCTTTTCTCTCCCATATCATTTACCACGAAGAGCCCTAGTAGTATTAGTATAAAACCTGAATTCCCGGGTTTCCAAATAGGTCTATATAAATCAAATGAAGCCTTTCTCAGAATAGTGTATATGATTTGAGTCCACCTCAGAAGGCTAAAAGCCTAAGAAAGGGACTGTGCTTATAGTTGATCCACAAATGGATTCACACGTTTTAATTTTGGACGTGTTATGACAGGTTATAAGCAAAGCAGGTGACCTTACCGGGATCAAATATTTTCCAGCTGCTCCAAAGAAGCAAGAAGTAGAGAAAAATGGCATCAAATTGGATTAAAACCGCAATGCATCAGTTTCTTTCCAAGAGAGGTTTGGTTAGGCAATTAGCATTAGTGTACAATTTCCTCGCTGTTCGCCTTTGTCTTGTCGTCCTCTCTACTTGTCGTGAAACATGATTTTGTTTTTTTTTTCCTTCACATGATTTTGTTGTCATTCTTCTGTCTTTATTGGTTTTGTCAAGAGTTAATTGTATAGTATCCCATCTTTAAATTGTTACCCCAAAAAATTACGGATGTTATCGAAGACATTTGTGCTTCTGCTTTGCTCCACGAATGTAGGGGCCCAATTCGTTGGTCCAGGTCCGGAAGTATTTTTGAATTATTTTGTTTTGGTCTTCCAGACCACGAATATGCCAGCAGAAGTGGTTCTCAAAACTACCAAAAAAACTTCCATCATGTTGGAATTGTTAGGGTTGTATATGCAATTCAAGGAACGTTCCATAAAGAGGTTTGTCAATATTGATTCACTCGTTTGTGACTTCATGTCTTCGTTAGCTATTCAGTTTGCCCATGGTCCAGCCAAAACACACATGAGTAACACATATACGAGTATTGAGTTTTTGCGGCACTCTGACTTCTTTTCTTGTGAGAAACTAAGAAGAAACATTCTTCAACAACATGAGTCCCATGATGATCCATCCAATACAGGTTACCTTAAGAGGAACATAATTGTTTGTTGCAAGAAACTCCTCCTATTTTAAAGCTTATTGATGGTACCCTGCCACTGTTGATTCACATTGAAAATTTTAAAACACATAATTATGTAGATATTTATAAGTTTGTTATATCGACTAACATGTAACAATATAAATTAGATCTTAATAAAAAATTAAAATCTTTTTGTAGAGGTAGCCGTTTTTGTCATATACGAATACTAAAAATATTTTATTAACAAACTTATAAGACAAATATCTATTTCTATACTGACGATAGTCTTTTTCTATGCCGGGCTAATTTCAAAGAAGGAGCTGAAATTCTTCATTGTTTGAAACTCTATGGTGATGCCTCCGGACAGGAAATTAATCTTCAAAAATCATCGATTATCTTTGGACACAAGATGGAGCCGATTATGAGACATTTGCTGGGATTGTTTCTTGGAATTTTTAAAGAGGGTGGCGATGGTATGTATCTTGGTCTACCGGAGTGTTTTAGCGGTTCTAAGTGTGATTTGCTAGCATACATAACTAAAAAGCTTAAAACCCGGTTGACTGGATGGTATGCGAAGACGTTATCTTTGGGAGGGAAGGAAGTCCTCCTTAAATCAGTAGCTATGGCTTTACCAGTGTACGCCGTGTCTTGCTTTAGACTTACAAAATATCAATGTCAACAGATTACAAGTGCAATGACAAGCTTCTGGTGGAATTCATGTGAAGAAAAGAAGAAGATGCATTGGGTCTCTTGGGAGAAGATGTGTAAAACAAGGAAAGAAGGTGGTTTAGGCTTTCGAGATGTTGGTGATTTTAATCAAGCTTTACTCGCAAAACAGGTCTGGAGACTTCTTACAAAGCCAAATTCCTTATTGGCTCGGGTTTATAAAGCAAGATATTATCACCGGAAGGGCTTTATGGATGCTGCTATCGGTGCCAGACCGTCTTATGCTTGGCGAAGCATTATTCACGGTCGTGATCTGCTTGAAAAAGGTCTCATCAAGGACATAGGTAATGGTCAAACGACGAGTGTATGGATAGACTGATAGACAAATGGATTTTTGATAATACTCCGAGGCGTCCTTTCAATAAACAGTCTCTTTTCGATTTAGACTTACGAGTTTCAACTTTATAACCCCCAAGGCTCTTGGAACCATCCTTTATTATCGGAGCTGTTCTTTCCACCGGATGTTGTCAGAATAATGTCGTTTCCTCCTAATATCGCATCATCGGACAGTTACGTATGGGCGTATAATCGGTCTGGTTGCTACACGGTGAAGAGTGGTAATTGGTTGATCTCTCATTTGAAACATGTGCCTGCTCCAATCCCTGATCATGAACAAGAGTCTCGTGCACTCAAAGCGAAGATTTGGGAGGTCAAAACTATTCCTAAAATCAAAATGTTCTTATGGCGAGTGTTATCTGGTGCACTAGCAGTTTCGGTGTGTTTACAAGCCCATGGCATGAACTCTGATCCTCAATGCTCTATGTGTCAGGACGCTATTGAATCAATCAGTCATGTTTTATTCAATTGCTGGCCGGCTCGTGAAGTCTGGGAATCGTCGACATACCTTTTCCTCCTCCTGGGTTCACAGATTCCATTCATGACAATATCGCATTCTTGTTAAAAGTTATGAAACATGAGAGTGTGTCTCTTAGGATTAGAATGGCGATTCCATGGATCTTGTGGGGAATTTGGAAGCACCGAAATGAAGTTTTATATGCTGGGAAACAGTGTGATTTGAATGCTCTGGTTATTCACGCAATGGAGGAAGCGGAAGAGTGGAATAAGATTAAGGAGGTACAACCGCAAACTTCCATTAGTACTGTCCCGGTTTTGCGAAGAGAAAGCCGTTGGGTCAAACCCCCGATTGACTTTCTTAAGTGTAACCTCCATATTTCTTGGATAAATGATTCACATATGTGTGGTGGCGCATGGATAGTAAGAAATCATCAAGGAGATGCAGTTTTTCATGCGAGAGAAATGTTTCTTCCTGCTTCAAATCGTATTGCAGCGGAATTACGAGGGATGCTTTGGGTTTTAAGTAGTCTTTCAGATTTACATTTGGATAACATTGAAATTTGGTCAGACTGCAGTGCTGCAATTGAAGCCATTATTGATCCATCAAACTGGCCAAGGTATCATTCCTATCTCGACAAGGTACACAGGCTAATCTCCTCCTTTGGTAAAATATTGTTCAAAGTTTCATCTACCAAAGGGAATTCGGTCGCAAGAGATATTGCAATGAGTGTCACAAGGGAGGGTCGCACACGATCATATTTTGCTCGAGGTGGACCGGCGTGGCTCCATTCACGTATCGAAGAGGAAAAGAGGAGATGAATTTAATAGAACATCTTTCATAGTTATATTGCTCTGTTTTTGTGAGGCTCTGTTTTGGGTTTTGTTTACATTCTCTGTTGTCTTTGGTTTTTGAATTTTCCTTTTGATTTTAATAAAGTTTATTAGACGGCAAAAAAAAGAAAAGACATAAATATCTACATAATTATATGTGAGAGAAATCACCTCTCACTTTCACCTCTACAAGAGGTAGCCGTTTTTGTGTGAGTGAAGGACTGTTTTGGACGTCCCATAGCAGGTGCACCTAATACATGGGTTGATTTGTTCGAGAGATACGCTGACGACAACAACAAGACGCTAAAGTGAGTATGTTTTCTTCTATTAAACACTTGTATGGTCACATTGAGAGAATATGAAACCAAATGTAAACGTTGAGAGGTTGCAACTACGTGCAGACGAACGACAAAGACCAGCAGGTGCCTTAATTTTGGTTTCTACAATTATCTTGAATTTGGTTCCTTGGATGAATACTGCACGCCTCGTGTTATCGAGTCTTTAAAGAAATTTTCAGCAAGTACATGCAGCTCTCGCATTGATGCAGGTACAGTGTCTTTGCCTATAAGGTCTCAAACAATCTCTTCTCTTTTGTTTCCTGACATTTGTTGTTTCTGCCATCAGGAACTACATCTGTGCATGAAGAACTCGAGGAATGTGTTGCTAAATTTGTGGGACAGCCTGCTGCTGTTGTTTTTGGCATGGGCTACCTAACAAACTCTGCTATCATTCCTGTCTTGATTGGCAAGATAATGAATACCCCTTGTGATATATGAACGCTTATGTTACTCCCAAAACATATGTTTTAGTAGCTTAATTACTGTGCCATGTATACAGGGAGGGTTGATAAGCGATTCTTTGAACCATATTTCAATTATCAATGGCGCTCGAGGTTCAGGAGCCACTATCCGTGTTTTCCAACACAACAGTAAGCATTTCTCATGCTTCACTTTCCATACTTTTATCCAATAAAGTGGGTGACATATCATATTTATGCTCTCTTGTTGATTGCTTCTCAGCACCTGCTCATTTGGAAAGAGTTTTGAAAGAACAAATCGCTGAGGGACAACCAAGGACACACAGACCGTGGAAGAAAATCATCGTTGTTGTTGAAGGTATTTACAGCATGGAAGGGGAAATCTGTCATCTGCCGGAGATTGTCTCAATATGCAAGAAGTATAAGGTGAGGTAAACCATCTTTCATGATCGACATAGATGAGAGAGAGATTAAGGTATTCAATCAACTGAATTATCAATTGTTTCAGGCATATGTTTACTTGGATGAAGCTCACAGCATTGGAGCAATTGGCAAAACAGGAAGAGGTGTTTGTGAACTCCTAGGAGTTGACACTTCTGATGTGGACATAATGATGGGAACTTTCACGAAATCTTTCGGGTCTTGTGGTGGCTATATTGCCGGATCCAAGGTTAGCAATTATATACCTTTGTTCTCATTTACTGATATTTTGTTTGCACATGAGTAAAGAGCAACTATAGGACCTCATCCAATACTTGAAGTACCATTGCCCTGCTCACCTTTACGCAACATCAATTTCAACTCCTGCTGCACAACAAGTCATATCGGTTATAAAAGTTATCCTTGGAGAGGATGCTTCAAACAGAGGTAACTCTATAGTTTCTTTTGGTCTTTGAGCTTCATAATCTCAAGTTATAGTCTCAAAATCTTCTAAAAAACTGGGCAGGGGCACAAAAGTTGGTAAGAATAAGAGAGAACAGCAACTTTTTCAGGTTTGAGCTGCAGAAGATGGGGTTTGACGTTCTTGGAGACAATGATTCCCCAGTCATGCCAATAATGCTTTACAATCCAGCAAAAATTGCAGCCTTCTCAAGGGCATGTTTGCAAGAAAACGTAAGTCTCTTATTTGTTTACCCCCATATCTCACTTGCTTCCGCACAAAAGAGATGCACCTCTATGTTTCAATGGACATAATTAACACTTTGAACAGTTGGCAGTCGTGGTAGTCAGTTTCCCAGCTATACCTCTATTGCTAGCCAGGGCTCGTATTTGCATATCCGCATCTCACTCGAGAGAAGATCTTATTAAAGCCCTGCAGGTAATCTTGCGTCGAGTTCACTCGCTTTCTCAGCATAGTAAACATGATTTGAATCTACCCCAAAAGGCTAAAAAGCCTAAGAATGGGCTGTGCTTATAGTTCATCCACAAATGGATTCACACGTTTCTTAATCATCTCCGTGTTATGAAAGGTTATAAGCAGAGCAGGTGACCTTACCGGGATCAAATATTTTACGGCAGCTCCAAAGAAGCAAGAAGAAGAGAAAAATGGCAATACTTCAAAGTTCAAACTAAGAATATAGCATTTTTTTTCTTTCAAAAACCAAATTAGAGCACAAATTTTCTAACATGGTTGAGTGCACCACTTCAAACCAATTGACAGCATTTTGTTACTTATACAAAAACCTTACAAGTAACACACATGAAAATTTCCTGTGTTAACTCAGATCCGCAATCTTTCTGGTTTTAGCCTCCTATGGTTCCTCTGTTTCCACACTTACCTTTCCTCTGTTTCCACATGAAAAGTCTAATTTCTTTTTCTCAATTGCTCCTGTTTCTACTTATTGAGATAGCTGAACACACCACACTGTAAATGAAATGCTAGGCTAAACACATTCGTTTTGTTCCCTTGAAACTTCTATTGCAAATAGCTACACCTATTCGATTGCAAAATCCTTATCATCATCAAGAACATCCATGGAGACCATCTCAAGTGAAGAAAAGTGAGATCAAAGAGTTATAAACCTTCCTTTTCTTCTTCTACTCTTCTTCATCATCCTCTTCCTTTCCAACTTCTACTTCTACTAATACTACTACGCCTATGCAACATTCAAACAACAAACATCAAGATAAGAAACAATAGAAACGAATGAAAGATCTATAGCGTAAAAAGAGGCTCTCATGGTTTCAGACATTGCAATCTTACACTCTGCCATGGCTTTCACTATCATCAACAAAAAACAACAATAACAAAAAAAAAACCATTTCTTTTCTTCTTAACCGATCAAAATTCTCTCACACACACTCATGAGAACTCCCTACCAAGCTTCTGAATAGCACAAAACATCTTCCTCCTCGACCCAACAGCATTTATCCCCATATCTTTAAGATCTTCCAATGTCAACAATGGCAAAACCTCTTCATCAACCTCATGTATCTCAAACATAGGCCAATATCTCCCTAACCCTAACTCTTGTAACCATATCTTCACACCTTCTCTTCCTCCTCCACCACCAACTCCTCCATCCATATTCGATTCAAATTCTCTGTTTCCACTACTATTGTTACTCTCATACCTTCTCCTACCATAAAACCCACCACCATCTCTATCCAAAGACTCTTCCTTTATCGGACTCTCTGAATCTTCTCTACTAAAATCCCTAAACCCACCTTCCAATTCTTCCCCTCCACTAATTTTCTCATCCCCATCCCCAATTTTCGATACCCAATTGGATCTAACTCTCTTCGCCGCTGCTGTAGTTGTCGATGACCCGACCCGTTTCTTAACCCGCCAACTCCCAACACCAAAAGAATCCACATTTCCTTCTCTTTCATCATCTAGGGTTCCGATATTCTCATACCCAGAACTCAAATTCGTTAGGGTTCGAGTCCTCGACGATTTACTCATATCTTTTCTATTACCACTCGTCGTCGTCGTTGGCGCCCATTTCGATTTCCGTCCTTGTGAATCATACGCCGCCGCCGCGTTGTGATGATGCTGCTGGTACTGGTCTCCGCCGATTTCGCCTAATCGAACACTTGGTCTTCTCAATCGTTTCGATCCCGCGGCTGTAATCGCCGTCGCTTCAGCTGAAGTTGACGCCGGAGTAGGAATAACGCCGCCGTTTGTTTGCTGACCATCCACTGGTTGCAACTCCGCCATTCTTTTTCAAGGCAAATTGGTTTCTTAATTTCAGATTGGAACCGCCATAGGCAAGTATGGAGCTACTGGAGAAGATGAAAGGTCGAGTCTTTGGCTTAGGCTATTTAGGTTTATCTGGAGGAATCAGAAGTGGATGTGAGAGAAAGAGAAGAGAATCGTCGTCATCAGGAGAATCGAGGAAGGAAGAAGAAAGATCGATGTTCACCTACTGACACGTGTGTGTTTGTGCAGTCACTAACAGTTTTTTTATACAATAATTGATCAACAAGTCCCTCAATTTCCGTCAGTTTCTTTTTAATGCCTCGATCTTCATTTTCTCACAGTTTTTTCCATTATCGAAGGGTAAAATGGTCATTTGAAAATCATCTTCAACCTGAGACCTGCGATTTTTCAGAACCCTAGCTTTGGCAGAAGATTTTTCAACATCAAACATCATTTCTCCGATTTGGGTATATTCTCGCGGTGGCTCATGTATCTGAAAGAAGGATGTTCGTTGCTATTGAAAGTTCAAAAACCCTTAATCCCATTTGTCCTCAACACAAATCTCAATGTGAATCTCCTCACAGAATCTCCAAACCACGCAGAGATCAAAGAATCAGCAGTGTTAAAGAGACTGAGACAAGAGTCATGTGTTCCCTTAGCTTTGCATTTCTTCAAATCCATTGCCAATTCAAATCTTTTCAAGCACACACCTTTAACATTCGAGGTAATGATTAGAAAGCTTGCAATGGATGGTCAGGTTGATAGTGTTCAGTATCTTTTGCAGCAAATGAAACTTCAAGGTATTCATTGTTCTGAAGATTTGTTTATCAGTGTTATTAGTGTATATAGGCAAGTTGGTTTAGCTGAAAGAGCTGTGGAGATGTTTTATAGGATTAAGGAATTTGGTTGTGATCCTTCGGTGAAGATATATAATCATGTTTTGGATACTTTACTTGGTGAGAATAGGATTCAGATGATTTATACGGTTTATAGAGATATGAAGAGAGATGGGTTTGAGCCTAATGTGTTTACTTATAATGTTCTTCTTAAGGCGTTGTGTAAGAATAATAAGGTAGATGGTGCGAAGAAGTTGCTCGTTGAGATGTCGAATAAAGGGTGTTGTCCTGATGCTGTGAGTTATACCACGGTGATCTCGTCGATGTGTGAGTTTGGTATGGTGAAGGAAGGTAGGGAACTCGCGGAAAGATTTGAACCTGTTGTGAGTGTGTATAATGCTTTGATTAATGGGTTATGCAAAGAGCATGATTACAATGGGGCATTTGAACTGATGAGAGAAATGGTGGAGAAGGGGATATCTCCTAATGTTATCTCTTACTCTACACTTATCAATGTGCTTTGCAATTCTGGGGAAATTGATCTCTCTTTCTCGCTTCTGGCTCAGATGTTGAAACGAGGGTGTCATCCAAATGTCCATACATTGAGTTCTCTTGTGAAGGGTTGTTTTGTAAGAGGTACGACCTTCGATGCTCTAGACTTGTGGAACCAGATGATTAGAGGATTTCGGTTACAGCCGAACGTTGTAGCGTATAATACTTTGGTACAAGGATTTTGTTCCCATGGGAAAATAGACAAGGCTGTGTCTGTCTTTTCACACATGGAAGAATTCGGATGTTCTCCAAACATCAGAACCTATGGCTCACTTATCAACGGCTTTACCAAAAGAGGTAGCCTCGAGGGTGCAGTTTATATATGGAATAAGATGCTAACTAATGGATGCTGCCCAAATGTTGTGGTGTATACTAGCATGGTGGAAGCTCTTTGTAGGCACTCCCAGTTTAAAGAAGCTGAATCTCTTATAGAAATTATGTCCAAAGAAAACTGTGCTCCTTCTGTGCCAACGTTTAACGCATTTATCAAAGGTTTATGCAATGCAGGGAGGCTTGACTGGGCTGAGCAAGTGTTCATACAAATGGAGCAGCAATACAGGTGTCCTCCCAACATTGTAACATACAACGAGTTACTGGATGGGCTCGCAAAGGCAAACCGAATAGAAGAAGCTTATGGTCTAACCCGAGAGATCTTCATGAGAGGTGTGGAGTGGAGCACATCAACTTACAACACGCTTTTACATGGATCATGCAATGCAGGTCTCCAGGGGATAGCTCTGCAGCTAGTAGGAAAAATGATGGTCGATGGTAAATCTCCGGATGAGATAACAATGAATATGATAATATTAGCATATTGCAAACAAGGAAAAGCTGAGAGGGCAGTCCAGATGTTGGATCTAGTTTCATGTGGAAGAAGAAAGTGGCGGCCTGATGTTATCTCTTACACAAACGTGATTTGGGGTCTATGTAGATCTAATTGTAAGGAGGATGGAGTGATTCTTCTTGAGAGGATGATAAGTGAAGGGATTGTCCCAAGTATTGCTACATGGAGTGTATTGGTTAACTGTTTTATTCTCAATGACATCTTGAGCCCATGATATCAGTCTACCATATAGCAAATCAAACTTGTTCAATTTTGTTGTGAAGCCATTTGCTTCTCTGTATGAATAGAAGAAGCATCAACTCCGGTGGATATATAGAAATCTTGTGATCAAATGGAAGCTTGGCTTGTGGGTCTTCACTGGACCCTTCAAGAACTCAAAGAAAACATTTTATTCCTCGTGGGATCACTGGACCCTTCATTTGTGTATCTAATCCCTTGATGAAATTTGGAAATAAAGGTTTGGCTTCTAACTGATCCAAGCTTCTAACAAACATATATGAGTTGATTTTCGAGCCGTTGAAAGATAAAACTCCCTGCTTCAGCTACCTTTCTGGTTCAAAAAGATCCTACAGGTATTTTCTAAGCTCCCTTCCTTGTCTTTTAGGACTTCTCAAATTTCACTGACAGA
Source organism: Arabidopsis suecica (assembly GCA_019202805.1). Classification (NCBI taxonomy): domain Eukaryota; kingdom Viridiplantae; phylum Streptophyta; class Magnoliopsida; order Brassicales; family Brassicaceae; genus Arabidopsis; species Arabidopsis suecica. Next base: position 10,043,966 of record CM032909.1, read on the forward strand.
TTCCATTTTCATTTCCTATTCATGCAGCTCGTAGAAACAAAGAGAGGACCAACTGCTTTACACTAGTCTGACACTAGTCTGCTTAATATAATTTTCGCGACTACTAAAAGGTAAGACATGGTTTAGAGGCAAGAAAAGAGAACATAACATTTACTTATGTACTAAAATTAGACATCAGACAATCAATCTCTAGCTTTCTTCTATATCAGTCCTCTATGAGTTTACCTACATCTCTGGTGAAGAAAATTCCGAGAAATAAGATAACAAAAGAATTAAACCTAACCTAGAGAGATTAGGTTTATAACTGTCACCTTGATGATCTTCAACTCCCTACAATGGCGCAATAGCAGAGGGACTTGCTTTCGAATGAATCTATCGTGTTTCGTGCTTTAGTGTGTATGATGATAAATCAAATTTCAGATATGCAGTTTCTTAGTCAGCTGGTGTAATGCAAAGCTGACCATGTCCTGGACTGTGCTCCACCGGGTACATGCTCGTGCTTCTCACAAATTTTTGATGGTCGCTCACAGGTTTTCTGAGGTGTGAGACCATTGGACGCTTGTTTTTGTTTCTCTTCTTTACTCTTGAGCATGAAGCTAATGGGTCTGAAGATCCTGCTCCAACTCTCCTGCATATAGAATGGTTTTCCTTGAGAGAATTGATAAATTTTGGCAAAGAAAGAAGATGAAATTGTGTTATTGATAATTACCTTAAGAGCTTCTCTGCTGCAATTCTTGCAGATCTAATAGTACTGCGGCTTGGCACCCATTTTACGACTCGGTTTGGATCAGCTCTCATGGGAGAGTGTATTTTAATGAGCTAAAAAAAAGAAGAGGACCAAGTTAAAACCAAAAACCTTGAAGAGATCTCTGAATGTATAATAGGCCAATGCAAATCTATTAAACATATCAAGTGGTTATTGCCATCTAACAACTAGTATTGGATAATAATGAAAAATGGGAAACCAGAGACTTACACCCAAGCATTCCATCATCTGGTAGTAAGCTCTACCATGCAAAGGAGTATGTCCTTGTCGGGATTCTGAAAAGTATCTTGTCCTGAAAGAACATTACAAGAGATTAACGTAAACCATGGTTGATACACAGACCGGTAAACATAAGTTAGACAGCAAGACAAAATAAACATATGTAGACTTTTTACCACTCTTTATAACCTGGGTCCACAGTGAAACCATACATATCCACTGAATCACAAGTCGAGAGAGCAAACTCAAGAGCCTTGAGCCCAGTTCCTTTGGCTGCTGACCCAAATGAAGCACCAAGCATTAAGTACACAGGGTTTTTTATTGGGACTTCCTGCAGAAAAATGAAAAATCCTCAGATTGAGTTTTGAAAGATCAGGAGCAGATTACAGATATTCAAAACCAAAGGAGCTAAGAGACAAATAAGTGCAATGTACATACCCGAATCATTTTGTTCATAATATCATGAATTGTTGTTTTTACTAGCAGGACCTCTTGCTTTTTTTCTGCATAATTTCAAAGGATCAGAGAGAGTGGAGCATCTATTTGCAAGCATAAAAAATGTGATACACAAATGATTAAATATAGAAAAACGATGGTGACGATAACCATTAATAGGCAGTGAAAAACAAGAGAACAGTTATACAGTACCATCTAACTCCACGACTTTGTCAAGGGCTTTTGCTGACCCTCTGTTAAGAAGTCGAAATGTACTTTTCTCTCCCACATATTCTTTATAGTTCTGCAAGAGGGCAGAAGATATTCCCAAAAAAATGAAGCTACGTGAGACTACAGAGGGAACAAAAGAATTGAAAGTTTGATAAAATAACTCATCATTAACCTGAATTGGAGCACCATTTTCTCTAAGAACCGCATCGTAACTATCTATCTCCTTTCCAAACTTTGTTTTTAAAAGATCACCAGAGTTACCAATAACAGCACATCGCCCAAACTGCCGGGGAAAATATGGCGGTGTTTCAGGAAGCACCAATGAAAGCTTCTCGATGCATAAAGATCTATTCTGGCAACGGTTACTGCACCAGAATGCGAGTCTCATTAAGGCCAGAAAAGGAAGAAGACAACACAGCATTTTACACTACGTTTACAAACTACTTGGTATATTGTGACTGAGACTCATCAACTAAAAGTTTTGAGCTGTTGTCTATAAAAACGGACAATAATAATAATAACCAATTATCATGCAGTTCATTCATCATTCGTCTAATGTCAGTCAATACTTACAGTTGAATTCCTTTATTGATTCTGCGCCATGCATAATCCTCCCATCCATTTGGTAAGGCATCAATGTATTCCTTGGTGAGTATGGTAGAGCTATTCCTAACCTAGTCAACCAACTCGCCAATTAACCCATCACTATAAAGACTAAAACAAATTTTATGAACTGAAACTTTAAAAAGACTTTCTGCAACACTTACTTGTTCCCATGTAGCTACTGCTTCACACAGGTCAAACTCATATGACAGTCCTTCAAGCTCTCCAGACTTGGGATCTTTCTGTTGTTGTACATAATCCAAGACATAGAGTACACATATTCAACAGACATTTTTGCTAGAAACTAAGACAAGGGCTATGACAAGCTTACCCATTTGGGGACAGTATCCTTGGGGAAGTTTATTGAAACTTTGCAATAATCACTACCCGTAGCAGCTTGTAGTCCTAAACCATTTGCACTCTGCATCATTAGATCAGTTCTAATCAGCTAAGGTCCAGATTCAGAGGTAAGATCTAACACAAGATAAGGAAGCTAACACTTACTACGCACTTCTGGAATCCGTTCCGCAAAGACTGCAACGCCTCTAAATCTTCATTGCTAAGCCGATTAGACTCGTCTGAATCCACGGAAGCATCTTCTTTATCATTAATCATCTCCATACTTCAGAAAAAATCACGAATACAACAGTACAAGCATCTACACTGAGACAACGATCACTTACAGAGATTAGAGACGCCGATAATGTAGATTAGAACAGCAGAGATTCCAGTTGTTAAAGCTAATAAGAATATCAAATGCAAGAGCTTCATCGATTCCCCAGTAAAAAGCTTCAGCTTCGAGATTTCAAAGAGACGATTGTGAATTTCTCGATCTTTCAAAGTAACTAAGTTCCGATCTACGCGACACGCGAGAATGAGTTTTCTCAATCTCAAGCGTAAGACGGCAAACAGTTTTTTCACTTTATAAAACGCTGCGTAGTGAAAAAAGGCACATTGTCTCTAGACATGTCAATATGGACCAGCCGACGGGCTAGTCGGGCTCATCCCTGAATAATAGTGAGATCGAACTTAAAAATATATAAATATAGAAAAAGTAGGGTCTTAACTTTTTTATCTTAGAATTAAACATTAAAAAATAAATCAAAACAAATTAAAATGCTAAGAGTCAAGCTTTTGGGAGTGTTAAGAGGCTATAAGAACTAAGATTTGACTCTTTAACTTACAAAAACCAAAATTTTAATATTAAACAATGTTAAGAGATAAAGTTAAGAACCCCCTGTTAATGATGGTCTAAGAGCATGATTATAGGTAGTCTCTTAGAAATACTTCTTAGCAATATTTAAGTAATTTATTGTAAAAGTTATTGTTAAGAGATAATATTTTTGAGTTAAAATTTTTGTGTGATTAATGGTAGGCTCTTAACATGTGGTTCTTAGAAGAAAAAAATATTAATATAAAAATAAAATTTATAATTATTGAAAATTTAATAATTATTGCAAATTAAAAAAATTAAAACATACATGAGATACAATTTATAACATAAATAACATTTTGGTTACAAATGTTTTAAACTTAATTTCTGGAATATTTTGTCCATATATGCTCGATCAAATCATTCTTCAATTGTTGATGCATTGTTCATTCGGTTAGTTTGCTAAGGATATTTTCAGATATTTCGGTTATTTTTGAGTATTTTTGGATATTTTTCGGTTATGTTCGAGTATTTTTACTATTTTTATATATTTTCAAGTATTTTTGATTATTTAGTCTATAAATAACTAATTATTTTGAAATGTATTTCGGGTATTTTCGGTTATTTGAAATATATCGGTTCGGTACCGATTTCGGTTCGGTTTATTTATCCATGCCTAATTTAACTCATCAACCACTCATACACGGACATGTGGCCGTCTCTTAGCTTCAGTTTTGGCTCTTAGCTAAGAGACGTCTCTTAACTATAAATTTGATTTTTGAATTAAATTAAATCAATTAATGCCTAAGATCTATCTAAGAATTTGCTAAGAGCTTACCTTTAATGATGCTCTAAGTCCGTTTAGGCTAAAAGGTTTTTTTGGGCTTAATTCGGTTGGGGTCGGGTCGGTCCGAAAAACTCTTAAAACATATTTTAATTTTTTGTTGTTAATATTTTTGTTTAACTAGGAGATTTGTTTAAAGATGAAGTATTTTTCGAAGATTTGTTACTGTACTAACAATGGAATACTGCAGATTTCTCAACTCCAGATCTTTGGTAAGATGATGAGTTGGTAGTTACGTAGAATGAATGGCTGGTTTCAAAAATGTGCAACCTGGTTTCTTTTGTTTCTTATTATGATCATTATATCATACCAAACTAGCTTTTATAATTTTGAGAATTGTTCCATTGTCTTAAAGAGAAAGAGATAAATAGTCTGCAAAGCTAAGTATATGCTTTAACGGCTATCAAGATTTATTGTCATTAAATTTACGAGAGATTTTTATTACAATCCGACAGTCTTCTTCCATGAGTCGTAGATTTCCAAGGCATTGTGCATGTTCGTCCTTTTCATCAATATCCATAAATGACTCAGCATATATAGACATGCAACTTCATGGATGTTTTACATTATCAAAGTTTTTTCACACAATTGTATACAGACATGTCGTTCATTGTAGACTTGGGGAGAGATAAAATAAGAACGACATCAGCTTTTAATGGAGAAAAGGTGAACGAAGGCATACAAGCCCTGATTTCTAACTCCAAGAACCGTAAGAGGATAATTGGCCTGGACATATTACAGACTAAAGCGCCACAACAGCCCTCACCTTTGGTTCTCCAGCTCAGCGATGCAGACCAGTGCCTTATGATCTATCTTTATTGCATGGAGGACATACCTCAATCTCTGTACAACTTCCTCAGTTTACCCGGTTTTACCTTTGCTGGTTTTGGGATAAAAGATGCATTGGCTAGACTCGAGACCAAGTATGGTTTGGTGTGCAAGAACTTCCTAGAGGTGAGACCATCTGAGTGGCACCAATCAGATGCCAGATTTCTCATTCCTTCCATGGCTTCTGAACTTTTCTCTATGTATATACCAACTGGTATCACTAGTTTTTTGGGTCACCGATGTAGTCTCACGGAAGATGCGGTTAAGCTTGCCGTGTCAAATGCGGTTGCTGCATTCCATATCGGAGACATGTTGCTTAACCTTTATATATAATTTTCCAGTTACACGCTGCTTTTGTGTTAGCATTTGCCTTCTTGCTTAATGTTTCCTACTTTCTAGTTAAGTTGTTTCAATTATTATGTTTGAAAAAAGAAGAATAATTTGTTGTTTCTTGAATCTTTTAGGAGGCTTTTTAAATTAAAAAAGAAAGGTTGGTTGTGTAAATTTAAATGTAAAAATATGTAAATACTTCCGAATGTTGCTCAAAAAAAAAAAAAAAACTTCCGAATGAAAATGAGCTAAATTGGATTTTAACTTCTGTGCAGAAACTACTCTTTTCACGTACCCTCTCTGGTTATATAGTTCAACGATCCAACCTTTTTTCATTGTGATATTTTCTCTAATAAGTACATCAGTAAATACTCGAAAATAAATATACAGAAAAAGAGATAAATGGGGGTTAAATGGGCCGAGCTACATAAAACTGTAACCCAATGAAAAAAACCTTAACGGGCCTTGATGCCTTGGATAAATTAGATGAAATGAAACTAATCGTTTGCCTTTAATCCTCGCCACAAATTTCAAAATTGTGAATTTCATTTCTCGATCTTTGAAAGTAACTAATTAATAATAGAGAATTTATAGTAACTAGCCATGGATTCAAAAAGAATTAAGAAAATAGCCATGAGCTACAGTACTTTATCTATTGGATGTCGGAAAGCACGTGTAATTACACACATGCCCTTTATAACATGTTTTTTTCTCGAATTACATGTGATATAATAATATATCTCTTTTTATCATATTATTTTCCGGTATTACACGTTATTTATAAAGAGCACATGATATTTTTTGAAAAAACACTCTATTCAGTTTAATATCTTTCTCTATCATGTTATTTTATAGTAATACACGTTTTTTATTATGATCACATGTGATTTCTTTAAAAAAAGATTCTTATTTTCTAGTAATTCACGGTTTTTATTAAGATCACATGTTATTTCTTTGAAAAAACACTCTATTCAGTTTAATATCTTTCGCTATCATGTTATTTTGTAGTAATACACGTTTTTTTATTATGATCACATGTGATTTCTTTAAAAAACGATTTTTATTTTCTAGTAATTCACGGTTTTTATTAAGATCACATGTTATTTCTTTATAAAAAGATTCTATTCAAGTTTAATTTTTCCGTAACAATGTTTTTTTAAAAAAAAAACACTACGTAACAATGTTTTTTCTTAAAAATTCACTACGTTTTTTTAAATAGCATGTCTTTTAGTTAAATATAACATGTGAAATTTAGATCTTACGTGCTATTTTGAAAAATATCACGAAACAATGTCGCCTACTGTAGATCTCAAAACAAACGGAGGATGGTTTTGTTATTTCACCTCTTCAGACAAGGTGGGTCCATGCTGTTTTCCGACAGAAATTTCTCTCTCTGCTAGTTTCTTAATTTATGTGTCAAATTTGGCTAGTTAGTAATATTACCCTTAATAATAAGTTCCGATCTACGCGAGTCTGAGAACAGCGTGTAGTCCTCATTCTGAAGCTTAAGACGGCAAAATAGGTTTATTCATTTAACAAAACGCTGCGTATATTACATTATTACTAAAGATAGACAGGTCAGCGAACGCCAAGATGTTCTAGTGAGTAACAAGAAAACGGCATCGACTTCACGGAACGTTATATCAAATGAGAACTGGCCACGTGGCTATAAACCCCTTCCTAGTTCATCTGCAAAACCCTAACATTTCTGTAAAAATCTCAAATTCCATCAAAGCAGATTGATAAAGCCCATGATGAAATGTTGAATCTTTTTTATTTCAATGGCGGTTTTAAGTCTGGGTTGCTTCGCTTGCAGATCCCATTTTCCGGTTCTTCCCCTGTTTTACTGTTTCTCGAAGGTAAACGCTAAGATATGATTCTATGCAATTCGTTTTCATATACTTAAAAATCTTATTCCTTTTTTCTTTAATTTGTTGTTTCGCTTACAGGTTCAGTTCAACACTGTTGCTTCTGCAATTGAGACTGTGGATGACAAAGACAGTGATCATAATGACAAGGGTTCTGATAGGACGAGTAAGTTACTTTAAACGAATTTGATGGATTTAATTGAAAAATGTGCTTCTTTTTAATCCCATTTATCTTTTTAAGTGATTGCAACTCATCAACTATTTTCAATTTTTTTAGCTTATCTTTTGGCTTGGTTTTGATGTTTTGGTAATTTTTGGTAATTGTATTGAAAGGTAAAGCACCAGAGTGGAAGAAATTGAATTCAAAAGACCTTGGGATAACCACTTCTATGATTTCAAAGTCCACACGACTAGTGCTAAATGGCCTTAAGAGTAAAGGTTGATTCTTTTTTTCATCATTTGATAGAATCAATCGATGAAATTTTATCTCATGCTGGTTTTGATAGTTGCTTTCTTTTTCCATGACCTGTAAGGATATGATGTTTACCTTGTGGGAGGCTGTGTACGCGATCTTATTTTAGAGCGGACGCCAAAAGACTTCGATATACTCACTTCTGCGGAACTTAGAGAGGTTGGTTTCCAATCTAAAAGTCATCTCTTGAACATCGTCTTTATCTGATTTCAATATGGATTTTTGTTTTTGTTGGTAATGTGTTTAGGTTGTTCGGACTTTCTCAAGATGTGAAATTGTTGGAAAAAGGTTTCCTATATGTCATGTGCATGTTGGGAATGATATGATAGAGGTTTGTTTTTTTTTTCTTGTCAATGATTTTCTTTTATATTACCAATATAAGCATAGCAAATGCAAATCACAACAATTTGTTAGCTCTCTCTTAAATTTTCTTCGCATTCTTGTTGAGTAGGTTTCGAGTTTTAGCACCTCTGCACAAAATTCTCCAGGAAACATGAGAACGGGTTCTGGAAAATCCAATGGCTCCTATGACGAGGACAGTATCCGTTTCAATAACTGCTTGCAGCGTGATTTCACAATTAATGGGTATCTTATTAATCCCTTGATGATATCATACACTCCTTTTGGGAGATCTCATAGTTTCTTTCATTACTTTTCTTTACATGTTTATGTTGTTTTTCTTCAAATCTCAGGTTGATGTTTGATCCATATGCCAAAGTTGTATATGACTATCTTGGGGGAATAGAAGACATTAAAAAAGCTAAGGTGTGAACATATTCTGTTATACCTTTTTTCCTCAGGTAAATATTTACAAATACCTTTCTTCTCATTGTGGTTCTTTGCTCACAGATACGGACAGTGTTTCACGCTGGCACATCTTTTCAAGAGGACTGTGGTGAGTTTTCTGGAAAAATAATCATCTATGTAACATTTCCACCTCGGATTCTTTTACAAACATCCTTCAGAGTTCAGAGTCTCGAAAAACAAATTCTTGTATGAATACCATTAAGAGTCCAGATAATAGATGCTTATCAGTGCTTACCGAATATAACATATCCAGCCAGGATTCTTCGTGGGACAAGAATTGCTGCGCGTTTAGGTTTTACAATCTCCAAGGAAACAGCTCATTTCTTAAAGAACCTTTCCTTCTTAGTACAAAGACTCCACAGGGTACTGCTTCACTCCACAAAGAAATATTTTCTCCACATTAATTTACAACAGCATGTTCATGAACGATTCTGCGTTATACATGTAGGGAAGAATCTTGATGGAAATGAATTACATGTTAGCATATGGATCAGCAGAAGCTTCTTTACGATTGTTGTGGAAATTTGGGATACTAGAAATTCTTTTACCAATTCAGGTGAGTGATTCCACTCATCTCTTGTTGTGTTGTGTCTTAAATGTATCTTTGCGTCTATCTAACTTCAATATCACAGGCAGCATATCTCGTTCACACTGGTTTCAAGAGACGCGACAAAAGGAGTAACATGCTTTTGGTAATATGCAGATGCACATTTGGCAATATTCGTCAGAGAGAAGTGTCTATTGCTTAAATTATCAAGTAAAGAACTTATAGTTAACATTTCGTCATGCAGTCTCTCTTCGGAAATTTGGATAAATTGTTGGCTCCTGATAGACCTTGCCACAGCAGCTTATGGTACGGTCTATTATGTTCCTGTAAACACAATCCTTATCATATACAGTGGATAATATTGTAACACGCAACAATATTGTGTTGGAAATTTGTAGGCTAACAATCTTGGCTCTTCACAAAGCACTTGCTGATCAACCTCGATATCCTTCAGTGGTAGCCGCGTTTACCCTTGCTGTCCACAATGGTGGAGATGTTCTCGAAGCTGTAAAAATCACCAGGAAAGTCACAAAGCTTCATAATAGAAGCTTCTTCGAGCTACTGGAGGCAGAGGAACTGGATTCCCAAACCTTGTTGGATGAAGTCATGAATTTTGATTCATCGATCAAAGAAGCCTTGGGACAGATGACGGATGGGAGGTTTATTTCTAAGGCTATGGCAGCGTACCCTCAGGCCCCATATTCTGATATGGTAAGCGCTCCTTTTTTCTTATCTTTATATAACAAAATTTCAGTGATACAAATGCAACTGCAGATTCTCCGGAGAATGCCTAGACTATAGGTTATGGAGCTTGATATATCTTTTGGCTGAAGATTAGAAACAAGATTTCCTCTGTTTTGCTGTTGTCCTAACTCTCTTCTATTCTTTTCTTTTTTACAGGTTTTCATACCGTTGCAATTGTACCTAGATGCAAGACGAATATTTGAGTGTGTGAAAGAAAATAGGCAGAAGGGATTTGTGCCTAAGCAAGACAGTAAAATTGATTATACCTCATTATCTTCAGGCAACCTTCCAGAAGTTAGGCACGTATTTGCTAGGGTTGTTTTCGACACAGTCTTTCCGGTAAACCCATCTCAAGAGTTGTAGTCCCTCTTGGATTGGTTGGGTTTAAACTGAGATTTTCGATACCTTTCATATGTAGAATCATAATAGCTAGATGTAGTGAACACCGTTTTTATATGATTACAAGATAGAAACAAAATAAGAATAATAGTTGGGAGTTTTGTTTCCCTTTTACTTCTTTAATGTGACGGCTTTGTGAGGAATGTCCTTGTAATGTTATGCACTTACAGCTGGAGCAAGCGCAGTAGCTGGAGAAGCACCACTAGTGGTTGGCCTAAGAAAATGAGAAAATTATAGGTAATTGATGGAGTCTCTTTCATATGTTGGTTCTAAAAGTATTGATGAGAATATCTTTTAAGTGCAGGTGATGAAAACTTACAATCCAGCTAAAACTTTGACAGCATCATAGATAAACCCATTGCGCTCCAGTGAGTGTTCCTATCATGAAAATGCGAAGAGGAAGGCCACGGGTAAACATACTCACTGGTCTCTGGCATTTTCTTGACTGAGAGTATATGTCTTGCCTGCTGTCAGAAACGTTATGTTGGATCTGATTTCCTGGTTCTGCTGGGCATTCAGTTTTAGATTTGATTGGTGATATTCAGGAAATGCTCTGGCTACTTCTTCAGTTGTTAAAGAATATTCTTAGTCCTCAAGCACTAAAGAGGATACAGTGATTTGCCCTATATGCCAAGCAGATCCTGCAATTCCGTTTATTGCTCTGCCTTGCCAGCACAGGTCTGGCATTTACCTCTCTCTCTCTCCCCCAGATATGTAGTAAAACTAATTCTACTAGAAGTTAAGTAATTGGACATGATTGCTTATTTTGAGGATATGAAGTTAGACAAGAGAGCAGTGATATCATTGGCAATGGATGAAGAATTCAGAGTATGTGATATAGTATTAGTTGTTACTTGCGCTTTAAAGTATGACTTGTGGCAGGTATTAAAAATAAAATTATAAAAACATTGTTTTCTTCTTGATTAGGTAATAATATGGAATTATGGGGTCATGAAGATTGATTTTGGTTATATTAAAAAAGACAAAGGGGCCATTAAACAGAATAATAAAATTGGGCCGAAGCTTATTAGCCTCTTAAAGGCCCACAAAGAAGAGCGAAAACCCTTAAAGAGCATATACACTACTCGGAGCACCTCTTTTTCTCTCGCTCTCGTTTTCCCTCTTAAGGTTTGTATTTATAACTTATTTTGCTGCTCTCATCGTAACGAACTCTTCCCGGCAAATAAAACCGTCGCTGTTTTCATCTTCTCCATGGCCAGTTCCGGCAAAGTTAATTTATTGGGTTTGTTTTGGCTGGCTCTCTCTTAGTCTCTTATCTAATGCTTTATAAATAAACATGTCTGAGCTACTCTATCTGATTTGAGAATCATGATTTTCCGAGGTTGTTGATTTTAGGTAAGCGAGATGCAAAAGATGATGATTTGGAGTCCAAACCGATTCTGAAGAAACATAAGGAAAATTCCGATTTGGAGGAGAAGGTAACCTAAGATTCTGTGGAATTCTCTTGTTCTTTGAGAACAATTTTCTTTACCCTCTCTTCTAATGGCTACTCGTGTAACATGATAATCTCCAGCAGATCAAAGGAAGGGTCGAGTTGTTGGAGACAAATTCCGATCAGACTAATTTAATTCCAGTGGATGAAACTCCCGATTTTGTTGTTGAGGCAGTTGCAGCAGTAGGAAAAAAGACGCTCTTAGCTCACTATCTGGCTCGCAGTATTCAAATATCAGATATCATCGATTTCTTTAAAGATGTTGCAAAAGTTGTTAGTGTACAAATTACTGTAAACCACAAGGATAAGCATAGGTCCTGTGGGTTTGTTGAGTTTGCTTCTGCTAACGAAGCCAAGAAGGTGAGACTAGTCATTTGAAAATTAGTGTCTACTTATTAATATACAAGTAGTACTTCTTTGAAAGTAGGATTGCTGATTAAATATTTTCTACTGCAGGCGCAGGAAAACAAGAATGGTAAACATTTGTGCGGTAATAATATTACTCTTCTTCGCGTGGCTGACATTGCTCCCTACCCTCCACGACCCAGGTATATTTGATTTGTTTCTCTAACTTATTTGCTATGCCATTACACAAAATTAACGCTATTCTTTTTTCTTGATAGGTATTGCATAGATCACAAGATTTGGTAAGTCTTTTTAACTATTTGCCTTTTGAGTTTTGTTATCAAGAGGACATTGGTTGAAGTTTTTTGGTATACATTAAGAGATCACAAGGTTTTTTGTTATTCCAGGTACGAAGACTACCTTCGACGAGAAGGAGAAGAAGAAGAAGAAGAAGAGGAGACACCTCCTGATTTTGTTGAGGTACCTCTTCTTATTATCTTCAAAATATGTCAGGCTCAGAAGAAACGCTTAGCTTTTAGTAACACAACTGTTGTCACAAAGTCGAAAGATGGGGATGAATCGTTATATGAGTCTACTTTTTGTTGTTATGCAATATAAGTCCTTTTTCTTAAGAGTCGTCTAACACACTTGGCTGTTAAATCCAGATAGTTGCAGTAAGAAAAAAGACACTCTTTGTTACCAATCTCTCTCCCCAAACTAAAATGTTACATATGTAAGTAGCACCTTAAATTTCCACTATCGTTCTCGGAGCAAGTTTTTCATGACTCATATTTTATCCTCCATTTTTACAGCATCAATTTCTTCAGTGATATTGGAGAAGTTGTTAGTGTTCGACTTATTGTAAACCCCGAGGGTAAGCATGTGGGCTATAGCTTTGTTGAGTTTCCTTCTGCTGACGAAGCAAAGAAGGTGAGACTAGTTTTGTAGTAATGATGACGAAAGTATTAAAGTAATTTGAAAAGTAGTGTATACTTATGATAAAAATTATCCAAGTAGTTATTTGAAAGTACGATTGCTGATTAAATCTTACATGCTGTAGGCGCTGGAAAATAAGAATGGTGAATATTTGCACGATCATAAGATTTTTCTTGATGTGGCTAAGACAGCTCCATAGTCTCCACGACCCAAGTAAATTGACTTTCCATGTTATGGATATTTGTTTACGTAACTTATTGCTTGACTTTTGATGCCATTACAGAAGACTAACGCTATTATTTTTGTTAATTAGGTACAACCTTGTAGAGAAGCTTTGGTAAGGGATTTAACTATTTATCTCTTGAGTTTGTTATTCAAGAGCACATTGGGTGAAGTTTTTGGTGTACTTCGAGAGATCACAAGGGTTTTTGATATTCCAGGTACGAAGACTACCTTCTACGAGAAAGCCGTCTGATAGTAGAAGATGAGACACTGGAAGGACTTGATGAAACTCACAGTTTTGTTCAGGTACCCCTGTTCTTATTATCTTCAAAATATAAGTTGAAAGATGACTTATTCTGGGGATGAATCTTTAGATGAGGCTACTTTTTGTTGTTATGCAATGTAACTCCTTTTCTCCTTAGAGTCGTGCTAACACACTTGGCTGTTAAATTCAGGCAGTTGCAGTAAGAAAAAAGACGCTCTGTGTTTCTGGTTTCTCTCACAAAACTAAAATATCAGATTTGTAAGTAGCGCCTTTAATTTCCTCTTTTGATCTTGGAGCAAGTTTTTCATGACTAATATTTTCTCCTCCAATTTTACAGCATCAATTTCTTCAAAGATGTCGCAACAGTTGTTCATGTTCGACTTGGTGTAAACCACAAGGGCAAGCAATATGGCTATGGCTTTGTTGAGTTTGCTTCTGCTAATGAAGCAAAGAAGGTGCGAGTAGTTTATACTTACAAGTAGTTATTAAAGTATGACTGCTGATTAAATCTTTTATACTGTAGGCGCTGGAAAAGGATGGTGAATATTTGCTCAATCGCAAGATTTATCTTGATGTGGCTAAGGCAGATCCTCCATCCTCTTCTCCACAACCCAAGTAAATTGATTTTCCATGTTATGGAGATATGTTTATGTAACACTGGTTGTAACTTATTGCTAGAGGTTTGATGGCATTAAGAAAGACTAACGCTATTATTTTCGTTAATTAGGTATTACATAGATCACAAGGTTTGGTAAGCGATTTAACTATTTGCCTCATAAGTTTGTTATCAATAGCACATTGGGTGAAGTTTTTGGTATACATGGAGAGATCAGAAGGGTTTTTGATATTCCAGGTATGAAGACTACCTTCGACAAGAAGGCCTTCTGATAGAAGAAGATGAGGCAGTGGAAGGACTTGATGAAACTCACAATTTTGTTGAGGTACCTCTTCTTATATTATCTTGAAATATGTCATGCTTAGAGGAAACACTTAGCGTCTGATAGCAGAACTGTTGCCACAAAGTCGAAAGATGACTTATTCTGGGGGATGAATCTACTTTTTGTTGATATGCAATTTAAGTCGTTTTCTCCTTAGACTTAAAGTCGTGCTAACACACTTGGCTGTTAAATTCAGGAAGTTGCCGTAAGAAAAAAGACACTCTTTATTGCCAATCTCTCTTTCCAAACTAAAATACCAGATATGTAAGTAGCACCTTTAATGTCCTCTTTCGTTCTTGGAGCAAGTTTTTCATGACTGATATTTTATCCTTTGTTTTTGCAGCATCAGTTTCTTCAAAGATGTTGGAGAAGTTTTTAGTGTTCGACTTATTGTAAACCACAGGGGTGAGCATGTGGGTTGTGGCTTTGTTGAGTTTGCTTCTGCTAACGAAGCAAAGAAGGTGAGAAGTATTTAAGTAGTCATTTCAAAAGTTGTGTATACTTATGATGAAAAATTTATAAGTAGTTATGTAAAAGTACCATTGCTGATCAAATCTTTTATACTGTAGGCGCTGGAAAAGAACGGAAGAACATTGCACTTTCAATATATTTTTCTTAGTGTGGCTGAGATAGCTCCCTACCCTCTCCGACCCAAGTAAATTGATTTTCCATGTTATGGAGATTTGTTTTCTCTTATTGCTAGAGTTTTGATGTCATCGTAGAAGTTTAATGTTATTATTTTTGTTAATTAGGTACAACCTTGCAGAGAAGCTTTGGTAAGTTTTTTGAACTATTTGCCTTTTGAGTTTTGTTATCAAGAGCACATTGGTTGAAGTTATCGGTATACTTCGAGAGATGACAAGGGTTTTTATTATTCCAGGTACGAAGACTACCTTGGACGAGAAAGCCTTTTGATAGAAGAAGATGATTTGGAGACCAAACCGAATAAGAAAATGAAGCTCGTTGGTGTTTATAAGAAGGCAATCTTCGGCGTATCTTGCGGTAAGAAGATTACCTTCTCTGACGACAATTGATAGAACAAGATAAAGCTCTTTGGTGTTTTTAACTTGTGATACAATGCAACTTTTTTTGTTACTTCGGTTTTCAGAAAATGTTCAATAAATCGTTAGGCGTCCGGTAGAAGCCTAGCGCCTAGATAAATAAATCGGGGCATGGGCATAGGCATTAGTAAATTATTACCTTTTTTTATCATTTTCATAATTTTATAAGAAAACATAATGTATAAAATATGGAATGCTAAAAAGTTACACAAATCTTTCCATTAAGCCCATCTCAAGAGTTGTAGTAGTCCCTCTTGGATTGGTTCTGTCGAAACTGATTTTTCAATGACTTCCATATTAGCTAGATGTATGTAGTGAACACCATTTTTGTACTATACTAAACAAAATAAGAATCATAATTGGGAGTTCTGCTTCCCTTTTATTGCTCTAATAATGTGACGGCTACGCGAGGAATGTTCTTGTAATTTTAAGCACTTACAGATTGAGCAAGCGCAGTAGCTGGAGAAGCACCACCCGTGGTTGGCCTAAGAAAGTGAGAAAATTTTAGGTAATTGATAAGTGTGTCCTTCATATGTTGATTCTAAAATGATTTGAGTATTGATGAGGATATCTTTTCAGGGCAGGTAATGAAAACTTACAATCCAGCTAAAACTTTGACAGCATCATAGATAACCCATTGCGCTCCAGTTAGTGTTCCTATCATGAAAATGCGAAGAGGAAGGCCACGGGTAAACATACCCAACAACCCTAGCCTCTTTACTGCCTGTAGCACATGAAAGAATCAAACCAAGTCAGCAGATCATATAAAAAGCTCTGTGTGTCCACAAGTTTGATGTTCTGGTGAAGAGTATGAATTTGTATTGAGGTTTTTACTTACATCAGCAACGGTTGCTCCTTTAGAGTTATTGAGGAAAGAGACTAAGTTATCTGCAGGGTGTGAGATGACGGCACAGAAAATTCCAGCAATGTATCCACCTGCAAAGCTGACTCCAAGCTGAACTGGCTTCGAGCACTCTTCTTTTGGGGTAGGCATCACTTTTTTATATATGAGCTCCACAGTGTTTTCAAAAGTAGCAAATTTCATCATCGTATCTGCAAAACCTCAAATTTTCTTTTACTGATATCATCATCTTAAATTCATGACTCTACATTTTCTTGAGTATAGAGACTTACATGGAATCTGGCGTCCCCAGAGAGGAACAAGGCCTTTGTGTAACCCGCGGAAGCCTTCGGATTTGATGATCTTTGGTAAACCATCAGATAAACCGCGGGCGAAACCAGGCTGAGTCTGGACCCTGACTTTGACAGCTTCCATTGGACAAAGAGCCACATCAGCGACGATTTCTGCAGAGGCCGAGCCAGCGAGGTAAATCAAGGTCTTGTATTTGGCTGCGTATTCTGGGCCAACAATGTCTGAGTAGTATTTCTTGGAATATTCATAGAGACCGTATTTAAAAGCTCCCTGGGCACTGTACCCGAGAAGTGTTGGTGACCAGCCTCTGGTGAAACCCTTGAGCCCTTGTTCTTTGATTGTTATCTTGAAAGCAGAAGTTATGTTCTTGTACTTGTGTGGATCAATCTGCAATAACAACAGAACTGAGGGTCTTTTTTTCCTATCAAATCAAACTCAGATTCTCTCTGAGTGTTACATCAAAGATCATGCATGAGATTGAAAAGTCTCCGACGGCGTTGAAGAGTCGATGCCGTGTAAAACAAGAAACTCAAAAGTTGACAGCAGGTGGAAAGTATAACAACTAAGTGGAATTACCAAAACTTTTACTAATAAATGGAATAATTCATTCCACTATTTCAAGAATGAATGGAACAAAATTATTCCTTTATATCAATTAATCTTTATTCCATTAAACTATTTACCATTCAAATCCAAACTATTCCAAATTAAAGTAAACAAAAACAAAAAATTGTTATTCGCTGTTTTTTTATTCCGCTAATAATTTCTAAATTCCAAGTTAATTTCTCTCATCAAATATTATACGTAGCTTTCGAAGAAGCTTTAAAAATGTTTGACTAGAAATAGAGTAGTTGGTTTGGAACTTCACCTGCATGTTGCATTTGATGACATCGAGAGGCGTAATCGCCGTGTGAGTGATACCGCAGCACAACATCCCGGCGACCGTACACGCCGCGAAGTATGCTGGCGAGTACATTTCCACTTTTTCGTTCGGCGTCGCGATGGCGAAACTGGAACCGTTAGATGAGGCTGAAGAAGTCGGCCGTGATTTAACATGAGTCATGGTCGTGGAAGGCTCCGGCGACTGAAACAGACGATGATGATCGGACGAGTAGAGGAAACTCGGGATCAGAGATCTGCTTGAGTCAGACATTTCCAAGGAGAAGAAGAGAAAATTCAAATCCTTGTGTTGGTTTTTGACTTTTCTCTTTGGAAGAAAAAAAATATCAGGTTTGTCTTTTGGTGGAATCGAATATGACGTTTTTATAGGTGCTGAGTTTTTGAAATGTCATATTTACCCCCCTCACTATTTGCATCTTTTACCATTGACTGATGACGGCGACAGAAACAGTCAAATATTGATTTGTCACGACTCTTTACGTGTCAACGAGGATTTGCATACCGAATAAAATCACTGAAAAGAAACATATATATAATAATAACACTAACATTACCCCATTACCCATTTCGAACTTGTTAATCTCTCTCTCCATACGTGAACTTGTTTACCATTACCCCATTACCACTTTCGAACCTTGAGTTGAGTCAGCATTTTGTTAATTACCTTTGCCAGCTTCAAGAAGATTAGACTTCATCTGTTAATTACCTTTGTGGATTCTTGTCAAGAGGGTTTTGAATAATTAATTCTCCATATATATTAAGTCTTTGATACCAAATCAACAACCCATGTGCTTTGTAATAATTGAATTTGTAAAAATTTCATAAGTAACCTGGATAATGACACTCTCCACACCACGGATATTCATGTAATTTGATTAATATGTGTATATAACACCAAGAAAATATATAAAGTTTCTCTTAGAAGAGAAAAAAATCTCTTTATAAACTGTATTAAAATATCACATATAGTATGATTTTAGATACAACATAAACAGTTGTATATTTTTGTATTTAATTGGTACGTAGATTAAGTGGAAAGGATTAAAGATTTTGTTAACTACAATCTTATTATTATCATCAAAAAAAAAAAAAACTATAATCTTATCATCTCTCCCCTCACTTGCCTACTTTGAAAGAGAGCTCGCATGTGTTTCTCTTCTCCGTATCAAACGCCGTCGTTTTGACGTCACTATTATTTCAACACTTTTTCTCCAAATCTCACCGAACGTTTTTTTTTTTCCCTTCCGTTTTCGTGAGAAAATTTAGCTTTTTCCCGAGAAAATCCATTTTCTCTGGTTCATCTTCTTTTTGCTCGCTTAAATACAGCGATTGCATCCAGGCTCCAGCTAATTAGTAACTTCACGAACTCTCTGATGGATCGGAGGAGGGCAGGTAGCCCAGTGTATGGTCGCCAGTGGAGCGAATCATCGAACAGTACGGAAACGACATCGCCGGCGATGTCTCCTGCTCACCGGAAGCAGCTCGGTGGTATCGGAGGTTTCTCCACCGTCAAACGGACTCAGAACGTAGCTGCAAAAGCGGCGGCACAACGATTGGCTAAGGTTATGGCCTTACAGAACAAAGACAACGGAGACGAAGATGATGAAGATGAAGATGAAGATCTAAGTCTCAGATTCGCATCTCCTTCTTTGAAACCTGCTCGTCGTGCACCTTCTTCTCTTTCCTCCACTGGAAGTAATAGCAGCAACGGAAATAATAATTTGCCGGCTGTTTCTTTCGCTCCCCGAACTAGATCGCCGTCTCCTGCGGTGAATTCCGTCTTGCAGCTTATAGAATTAGCTCAGATCAGCTTGATTTGATTGTAGCTGTGGTGAATTTGGTTCTTTAGGGCTAATTGGTCTCTCTTTTTTTTTTTTTATGCTTTGATTAGTTAGGCAGGAACTTCGCCGAGCAAGTGCCTTCAGTGCGTTCTGCTTCAGCCGGAAGGCCGTCAATGTCTGCTAGATCCACGACTCCGACTCCGATTCCTAATCTAATGCCGCCTAGTAGGGTGTCAGTGAAAACTCCGGTTTCTATTCCTCCACTTGATCCTCCAACTAGGAGCAGAGATAAAAGGTGAAAACATTTTTGCTTTCTCATTTTGAAGTTCTTAAGACTGTGCTTCTTATTATAGTTCTCAAATATTGGTAGTCAATTGAACGTGTGGCTTAGTGGAATATGTCAAAACCAGTGTGGTTAGTCTTTGGAGTTGGTGTATAATATGTTTTTTCCTTGACTAAATATCTGTCCTCAAAGCCTAATAATAGAGATTGCTATAAAGTCATGAGAAATGGGAAGTGAACGGGTTCTTTGCTCAAATAGATGGTGTATAATATGTTTTTTCATTGACTAAATTATATGTCCTCGAAGCCTAATAATAGAGCTTGCTATAAAGTCATGAGAAATGGGAAGTGAATGGGTTCTTTGCTCAAATAGATGGTTTTCCCCGCTGGTTTTGGTTGTGCTGCTTGCGTCTGATTTTCGAATATTTGATGTTTTTAGGTTTTTTGCTGATGTACCATCCGTAAATTCAAAAGAAAAGGGTGATCAGCGGGAAGCTTCAGCTCTTCGTGATGAAGTATGTGATTGTTTATTTTGAGCCTTTGCGGTATCTGGTCAATCTAGTTACATATGAGTCAGAAGAGTTGACTTGAGGCTGATTCATTTTTAAATGCAGCTGGATATGCTACAAGAGGAGAATGAGAATGTACTGGAGAAGGTATGATCTCTGCGATTGAATTTTATATTATATAATAAGCTTTTACTTCTGTTGCATAACATTTATTCTTGATTACAGCTTCGTCGTGCGGAAGAAAAAAGGGTGGAAGCAGAAGCTAGGGCTAAGGAGCTCGAGAAACAGGTTTTTGAACTAGTTGTCTTGAGTAGTCCATTTTTCACTTATGTTGCGTCTTGAAATTCTCACGGAAAAAAATACTCCACTTGTTTAAATCTCTTTGTATATCTTGTTGTTATCTTTTTGAAGCAGCCTCCCACCTCGTTGTTTTTGCTGCATCCTTAGATTTGTTTTAAGGAGAAAATGTAAATATGAACCATTTTGTGTAGCAGATGCAGATTTATTCTTGTCTATTTAAATTTACTTTAAAATCATATATTTCTAAGTATTGGCATCTGTTCAAGGTTTCATTTGTTTTTATTTTTGGTTCCTAAAGGTTGCCTCTCTTGGAGAAGGAGTGTCCCTGGAGGCGAAATTGTTAAGCAGGTGGGAGCTTGTGCTTTATTTAGCTTCTCTTTTGTTCTTTTCTTTCCCAGAAAATAAGGTGGTAGTTTTGATCGCTCATTTTAAATTTTTCTTTCTATAGGAAAGAAGCAGCATTGCGTCAAAGAGAGGTTAGTACCCTCAATCCATTTTGCTGCTCAGCTGTAGTCTTCTTTTAGTCGAGTTTCTTTTTCCACCATTATGTAAAACATACAATTTAAGCTGTGCAGAAAATTTGTACCTGTTACAGGCTGCTCTAAATGCTGCTAAACAGAAAAAGAGTGGAAAGGATGAAGAAATTGTTTCCCTACGTTCGGAACTTGAGGTAAGGTTCACTGATGTAGTGTTTTCCATGAGATGTACCACTTTTATTTGCATGATGAAACCATGTCTTATTTTTCTCTTCTATATTTAGAACTTGAAAGACGAGGCTACAACTGCTGCAGAACGGCTTCAAGAAGCAGAGTCTGAAGCAAAGTCTCTTCGCACAATGACTCAAAGGATGATTTTAACACAGGACGAAATGGTTTGTCAATAAATCTTGGCTCTCGTAATCTACCAATAATTTATAAGGCTCTGAGTTTATGAATGATTGAATTATCTAGGAAGAAGTAGTTCTGAAGAGATGCTGGCTTGCCCGGTATTGGGGCTTGGCTGTGCAACATGGTAGGTGATTCATCCATTCTTAAGAAAAAGAATTTATATTCTGAACCAAAGAAAATATTATCATGATACACTTTTTATTTTCCTTCAACATGGCATATACTTGTGGTAGGTATACATCAAATTTACAGATGCTTTTCCTATGGTGTGCTTCTATAGGCATTTGTGCGGATATAGCACCATCCAGGCATGAGCATTGGTCAGCGTTGGCTCCTCTTCCATTTGAGCTCGTCACCTCTGCAGCACAGAAGGCAAAGGAGTTATCCTGGGATAAAGGCTCGTCTATTGTCTGCTATAGTTTAAAATGTTAAAACAAAATTCCTTGCTTGCTGTTGTTGTAAATTTTTTTATTTATCAGCATATGAAATAATGCAGGTGGGAATGATCGGAGTAAGGCCGCTAGAGATTTGAGTGATCTAACTGGAGAAGGAAATATTGAAAGTATGCTTTCAGTTGAGATGGGTTTGAGAGAGCTAGCATCATTAAAGGTATCCATAATTCTTTCTGAGTTGCCTCTAAGTGTTTTCACCTAGAGATCTCCAAGGCTACGTTTTTAAATAATCTTCTCTCTTTTGAAATTCAGGTGGAGGATGCTGTTGTGCTTGTATTCTCCCAGCAGAGAAAGTTGAGTTTGGTTCGTCAAACTGTTTCTGGTATGTAATGTATTTACTTGCTATAAAACCAGATAATGCACAATGACAAATATATCCTTTTTGTTTTTTGTCGCTTCTATTCTTAAAAGTTTAAACGGTGGATGAGTAATCTGTTTTCTGTTTAGATACTTAACACTTTTAAGCTCTTTATAAGAAGGCATAACTTAAAGCAAAGCTTTTAACTTTTGTTTCTCTTTATCTTACAGACTCCAAAGGTCATGGAGAATCCAGATTTATCGATGCATATGGTAAGGGAAAAGTCTCTCTAATCCCAAGATAGAGGTCTTTATGTTGTCTTTATTTTCCACCGTTATGTAGAGGTTCTTGGGGTCGAACCCTCAACACCTTAAATGTTGTGGAATGGCTGCACTAAGTATAGCCACAACTTTAACCAAAAAAAAAGAAAAAGAAAGAGTCTAGCCACATCCGCTAGGTCTTTGACATAGTGCATGAGTTGTGACTTAGTAGAGTAAATAGTTGCATCGATGTCCCCTACCTGAAAGGATTTTCTGTGGTTTAAAATTTTACCTTTTCCCTACACATAAAATCATCTTATGTAGACGTAATCAACCATATCATGAAATCTTTTACAATGTTCTCTTGTTGTTTCAAATGCAGAACTGGGTGAAGCGGAACAAGAAGATGTTGCCTTTAAGCAGGTACTTTAACACTTGCACTCAGCATGATATACACTTTCCAGCTAAAAGCCTAAATCCTCCATCGAGTGACTTGATTTAGAGACAACCACACATTATCAATGTTGTATATCATCATCACATAGAAAGATAATATCAGTTGGAACGTGTCTGGATCTATGTGCTGGATGACTGAACTTATTAGTCCAAACAATGTAGAACCTTTACTTTATCAGTTTAAATCAAGATATCGTCTTGATTCCTACTATTCCATAATGCAGGCATGGCTGATGTACTTTTGGGGAAGAGCTAAGTTGCACGGTGTGGAAGATGACATCGCAGAGGAACGTGTCCAGTTATGGATCAGCCGTAGCAGTGGGAAATCTCAGACGACTTCTCATGATGCCTTGGATGGTAAAACCGGACTTAGCCATTTCTTTTAAATATCTGATTCTTTTGCTTAAAAGCTTTAGTGAGGAGTAGATTTATAATGATGATAAACTAAAGTTTCCCATTTTACTTGTCGTCAGTGGAAAGAGGGTTGATAGAGCTAAGGAAACTGGGAATAGAGCAACAGTTGTGGGAAGCTTCTCGAAGAGAAATCGATCAGCTTCCATCGCCTACTTCTTCGAATCACGATCTCGATGCTGATTCATAGTAAAGTCTCTTCCTCTCTTATAATCTGTTGTTTCTTCCTCTCTTTGGTAGAAGAAATTTTCGTTTTGTATATTTCTCTTCATTGTAATTTTCACGAAGAATCTATGTGTGCCAATTTTTTTTTTCTATTCCCTTTTCACACTCGAGTGTGTAAGCTTTGGTATTCTTATTTTTGCAATCAGGTCCAAAAATTTTGGGAGAACAAGTTAAAAAAAAAAAACACTGATCACAAAAAATTCAGTTTTATCGTTGCTGTTTTATAACCCGGTCTAAGTCTTACGAATAATATTATGACAGAAGAAAACTATTTTTTGAGGATGGGATGGGATAGAAGAACTGGATCACGTTAATCTGTGATTAGATCTCAGTTTTAACACTCATGACTCGATTCAAATCTAACCAAAGTCTGCTGCTTCTTTTTTTGTGGGAAATCCTCTATGGTTCCCGAACAATCAATATCCAGAAACAAAGAGAATAAAATACAAATACGAATCGAAGGAGACTCAATTCAATAACACTTGAGAAAAAATAATCTTTAAAAAAACCCTTACTTGAGAAAAAATAATCTTTAAAAAAACCCTTGTTTCCTTCTACAATATTGGAATTGGATCTTCGATGGCTTCTTCAGCAGCAAAACCACCAGCACGTACACTGTTGTTACCACTCAACACAACCACACTTCCTTCCGCATCAACATCAACAATCACAGAATCTCCTTCTTTAATGTCCCTTGAAAGCATCTTCTCCGCCATACTATCCTCCAAAAGCCTCATAATCGCACGTCTAAGCGGCCTTGCACCATAACTTGGATCGAATCCTTCATCCACCACTCTCTCTTTAAACCTCTCAGTCACCTGAAGCTCAATCTCTTTGTCCTCAAGTCTCGCCACCACTTCTTTAAGCATTATATCAGCAATCTCCTTGACCTCCAGCTTTGTCAACTGTCTGAAAACAATCATCTCATCTAACCTGTTCAAGAACTCTGGTCTGAAATATTGTTTTAGTTCCTCAGTCACTAAGCTCTTGATTCTGTTGTAACTGCTGTCTTTCTCGTCATGGTCAAGATCAAACCCGATTCTTCTACCACCTTTTTCGATCACGCTGCTTCCTACATTTGAAGTCATGATGAGAAGCGTGTTCTTGAAATCGACAGTTCTTCCTTTGCTATCAGTTAGTCTACCGTCTTCTAGGATCTGAAGCATCATGTTGAAAACATCGGGATGTGCTTTCTCAATTTCGTCAAAGAGAACAAGTGTGTACGGCCTGCGTCGAACCGCCTCCGTTAACTGACCTCCTTCTGTGTATCCTACGTAACCAGGAGGTGAACCAATGAGTTTTGAAACAGTGTGTCGTTCCATGAATTCACTCATGTCGAGACGTATCATTGCTTCTTCTGAACCGAAGTAATAAGCAGCCAAGGCCTTAGCAAGCTCTGATTTCCCAACACCAGTTGGACCAGAGAAGATGAAACTGGCGATAGGACGGTTTGGGTTTTTGAGCCCAACACGGGCACGGCGGATAGCCCGACTGATTGCTTTAACGGCTTCATCTTGGCCAATGACTCTTGTGTGAAGGGTCTGCTCCATTTGGAGAAGACGGCTAGATTCATCAGACGAGACTTTCTCTACCGGGATTCCTGTCCAGGTGGCGACAATGTGTTGGATGTCGGATTCCGTGACAGTAGGTCCTCCTTCCTCAGCTTCATTCTCAGCTTTGGCCACTTCTTTGCCTAGAGCTAAAACATTAGCTATCTCAGCCCTGAGCTCTATTTCACGGTCACGATGAGAACCAGCCTGTCGAAAGAAGAACTCAGGAAATGTAAATATTAATCTTGGATGTATAGAGAGTAAGAAACACTTGAAGTCGATACCATCTCGAAGTCTTGGCCTCGCACAGCTTCATTCTTCTCTTTGGTGATTTGCCTGAGTTGCTTTTCAAGCTCTCTAGCTTCCTCAGGAACCTAAGCAAACGAAACTTTCTCTGAATAAGCTCAAGTAGCTATAAAACACAGATTTCTTTGGTAATCGAGATACATGCAAATATCAACCTGAGCATGGCGTAGTCGAACCCGAGACCCAGCTTCATCAATCAAGTCAATCGCCTTGTCGGGAAGAAACCGATCACTGTTCATTCAAGAGAAGAAGCTGGGTTGAGATAATGCTGCAATTTGTCTATAGACAATGTTCTGTGTTGGTGAAAGACTGAAAATAAATGAAAAGAAAAACCTGATGTACTGATGTGACAATTGTGCAGCAGCAACCAAGGCTTCATCAGTGTACCGAAGTTTGTGGTGGATCTCATAGCGCTCACGCAGACCGTGCAAGATCTGTATAGCTTCTTCTACAGTTGGTTCAGGTACCTTCACAGGCTGGAACCGTCTCTCCAATGCAGGATCTTTCTCAATGTGCTTCCTGTACTCATCCGATGTTGTTGCACCAATACACTACAACCGTAAAAAAAAAAAAACATTTCGTAAAACTTGAGTTTACGGTTCTAATTGAAATTTTGACATCATTAGACTGATAAAAAGAATTGAAAATTTTTACCTGCAATTCACCTCTTGCTAGAGCTGGCTTTAAGATGTTAGCAGCATCGATCGCACCTTCAGCGGCTCCTGCACCGATGAGCGTGTGCACTTCATCAATAAACAGAATTATCTCATCACTTTGCCTGATTTCCTCCATAAGCTTCTTCAATCTTTCCTCGAATTCTCCACGGTATTTCGTTCCAGCCACTAGAAGACCCATATCAAGGGTAATAACCTGACAAAAAAAGTAAAAGTAAATATCTATACATATTTATGCACTCTAACTAAGCCTCTGAAGTTCATTAAAAATGATCCAACGGGAGAATATTTACCGTCTTCCCCTCGATTGTTTCAGGAACATCACCACTAGCAATTCGCTGTGCAAGACCTTCCGCTATTGCTGTCTTACCAACTCCAGGTTCTCCAATAAGACACGGATTGTTCTTGGTTCTTCGAGCCAAGATCTGGACCACTCGTTCGATCTGTGGCTGCCTTCCAACAACCGGATCCAGTTTACCCTGCCATAGAAAGAGAAAAAACCAAATTTTAGCAGAAACCTTCAAGCATTAACATGACACTCTCTTCAAAATGAGAACGCATTTTTAGTACCTCCTCTGCTAGTTTAGTTAAGTTAGTCCCATACTCTTCTAGTGTTGGCATTTTGCTGTTTCCGCTGCTTCCCCCACCAACGCTTGCTGTGACTTCATTGTTTTCCCCGACCATACGTATAACCTGAGAATGATATATGTATCTCAAAATGTAATAACGAAATGGTTTACTAAGACATAACATTAATATTAGAATCCAGATTTGGTGCATTTACCTGTGTCCGGATATTACTAGGATCTGCACCCAAATTCTCCAAGACACGAGCTGCCACACCCTCCCCTTCACGAAGTAGACCAAGCAAAAGGTGCTCTGAACCAATGTAGTTATGCCCTAGATTTTCAAAATAGCAAAACATTTCCCAAATGGAGAAGAATCAGTTAGCTTCCTCATACAATAAAGCTTATGTATTGCACAACACATAACAAGCTCCGAGGCTAAATATTCATAAATAGAAACAGATCCATACCAAGTTGTCGAGCTTCCTCTAGTGACAACTCCAGCACCCGCTTTGCGCGAGGAGTAAATGGAATCTCCACTGCCACAAATCCACTGCCTCTCCCAATTATCTTTTCCACTTCCACGCGTGAATCTTTAAGATTGATCCCCATGGATTTAAGAACCTTGGCGGCAATCCCAGTCCCTTCTCCAATTAGACCCAACAGTATTTGCTCAGTCCCAACAAAGTTATGACCAAGTCTCCGAGCTTCCTCTTGAGATAGCATTATGACCTTAATTGCTTTCTCGGTAAAACGCTCAAACATTGCTTTGGGTACACATCGGCTAGCCTTTTCTCTCCGAGATGATATTGCAAGTTTAAACTTAACAAGGAAACCTGGACTAGGCCTTGCCATATAATCTAATGCATTGGGGGCCCTTAACCCTGAGAAACTCTGAATTTTCAGAACAGGTGCTTGTAAACTGTACATCATCTTCACACACCCTCTTGGTTTTCTGTATTCTTTGGCCTGAATTCTCAGACCAGGTGCTTGAAAATTGCACATCATCTTCACACACCCTCTTGGTTTTCTGTATTCTTCAGCTTGCACATGCCTTCCGGGACCAAATAAAGGAGCTGTAAACAAAGCTACCGACCAAGCCATGATGCAGAGTTGGAGGCTGCATTGGATAATGGTAAAACATCAGTTCTAGCACAATACTGGCTTAAACCAAAATACAATAAAACACAGAGATAAAGTTTGGCCTTTTATTCAGTGCAAAGATGATTAGAAAACACAAACATCATACAAAGACAAAGTTACACCCAATCAGAAAGCTATGTGCAGTAAGTGTAACAAATGCCAAACACTGATACTTAGATACTATCTAACCAAAACAGAGAACAAGAAAAGACACCAACTTTGGGAAGTGTTACCACAACTCTAAAAGACAGAAAGACGTTAAGCTAATTCTCTTAAACACGTTTCCAGAAAGAGCTCAGGCACAAAAATACACAATTACAATTCACCAGCTAAAAGCAGAGCAGTGTCACAAAGCTTGAGCTTTGTTTCTTATCTCCAAACTCCAAAGCAACGAAAATGATAAGTCTATATCACTACGAAGCAAACAAGTAATCATCTTTGAACAAATCGATACGCGAATACACAACCCTAATCTCAAAGTAAGCATTTTTGCAAATCAATACAACCAAATGAAGAGTACCCAGATTCCTATAACTCAAAATGAAACCACCAAAAGAAACGAAAACCAAACGCCATGAGAAACAAAAAGAAAAAAACTCAACCTTTAAAAAGCTCACACAACAGAGAAACAGTAACCTAAAAGCTTCTTCAATGAAACACAATAACAAATGAAAAAGAAACAGACTGAGAAAGAGAGTGAGTGTAGCAAAGAAAGGGTTTTTTACCGTCGACGCCTTTGGATAGAGAAGTTCGAGAAAGCGAGAGACTCCTTTTAATGGTCGGCCCGTCTGGGGATAGAGATAGGAAAGTGAAGAAGATACGAAGAGATTTCACTATTCTCTCTCTTTTTATCTCTCTCGCATCGCCGCCCTTCATAGATTAAACACACTCACCTACCAAAGTTGCATATCAGCCGTTAGATTCTTCAAAATTCTTTTACACCGTCGGATTTAACTACTTTCTAATGAGTCAACCTCAATAAGAATCTTGGTCCCAAAGATAAGGGTTTGTGTTGAGTTTGAGACCGGTTTTGTCCGAATACTCCGTCAAACCAAAACCAAACCGATTTATCATTTTTTTTTTTCATATATCATCTACTTTCATTGGCTAGAGAGAGACAGAGAGACAGAGATTGTAACGGTGTCGTCGTCGCCAAACGATTTGCCTCTTCCTAAAGGTTCCTGATTTCTCAGTGCCCTTTTGCGTGTTTAAGCTTCTTGTTTACGATCTAATTCATTTATGTGTATCGGTTGATTCTTTCTTCGATTGTGAATTGAGAAAATGGCGATTCGAGATCTATCTATACGTTTCTTAGTTCGACTGATTTGGGAATGTCAAGAGATCAGATCGATTTTTTGGTAGAGTCTTGGGGGTTTACGGTCTTAGCCCTCTAGGTTTTCGAAATTTGATTCCTTTACATCAGATTTCGCTTAATTCTTTGTCCTACTGAGTTTTACGATCTTTAGTCCTCTGGTTTGTCAAATTCTCTGCCTTTTCATATTCTTCTGAGTTTTAATGGTTGATCTTCAATTTCTTGGCCACAATCTTTTGAATTTGAGACTCTTGACTTGTCCTCTATAGATTGGTTTTATGTTTGATTTCAATTCCTTGCTGAACTAGATTAACTATCTGATACGGAAGTTTTCCTTTTAATGGTTGTTGTTTCCTTTTTCTGATAAATATGGATGAAGATCGATTGTGATAATCATGTAAGAATATAAGAGAGCTTTGGTGGTTATATAGGTTTTACCTGAGGGAAGAAAAGTCTTTCTCTTTGGGACTTAAACTCTGTTTTCTTAACTCCAACATTATCATAGTTGGGTTCTGTTTGTGAGATTCATTCTGTTTGGTTCGTTTCTCTTATAGCAGTAATAAAAACTCATTGATTGAAAGCTTCAATCTTGTGATAGTATCATGGAAGTTGTGCTTGAGAAATACTTGGATTCTTGTGAAGAATAAGAACAGTTGATTAACGTTCTTAATGATTTTTTAGGGAACAGCAAGAATGGAAGAAGAGTATGAGAGTCGTCGAGTTAGGAGATGGGAAGAGTTGGACACTGACATCTTAGTAAGAATTTTCCAGAAGTTTAGCGTCTTTGAGTTGACTTCAGGATTAGCTCATGTTTGTAGAGGATGGAGAGCTGCTTGTTGCGATCCAATTCTATGGAAGACTCTTGATTTGTCTCACATGAGATCTAGTTTCATCAAGATCCCATTAGAGCCTTATGTCTATGTGGAACGCCGATCTGATGAGGCCCTGACCCGCATCCTGAAACTCTCCATGAACCTTAGTGGAGGAAACACGAGGACCTTGATTTTTCATTTCAACTTGTTCTTGAGTGATGATCAGCTTACTTACACCGCTGAAAGGTATGTCTTTTTTGTTCTTCCCCTAATTTGTCTTCCAAATTGTTTCATCATAGCCGTTAACTATGGGTTGATCTATGGCCAAAATCATCACTCTTTCTGTCTGTTGGTAGAACAGAAGTTTGGTTTAGTTTGGATATAAAAAAAAGTCACACTACTCACCAGTTTTTAGTCAAAATTTGGTTCAGGTTTTGGTTGGTTCAGTCTCTTAGTCGAAATTGCTGAATTACAATTGAGTTGACTCTTGGAAATGCTAAAAATTCACAAATTTGTTGTATTGAATATTTGCAGGTGTCCAGGGTTGAGACGGGTGGTCCTACCGGCTTGGAACAGAATAAAGAAGACTGGTATATGCAAAGCGATAAGAATCTGGAAAGATCTCGAGTCACTAACAATGCCGAGCATCGCAAACCCGCCTTATCTCTTAACAGAAATCGCCAAGAACTGCAAGAATTTTAAAGAGCTGAAGATCATGGGTCCATTCGAGGTCTTCTTTGCAAACACGCTCATCACTTGCCTGCCAAACATCAAAACCCTCAGCATCAGATGCTCAGCGATAAAGCGGGAAGCACTCATGAAAATCCTTGACGGATTACCAAGCCTTGAAGTGCTCAACATATCACACTCTCACCTAGTGGAGTACAGCGGTTGGCAACCGCAGCAGAAGGTGATTGTTAGAGAGCTCGATAAGACGATAATGGAGAAAACAGCGAGGCTAAAGAAGTTCTTGACATGCATGGAGCACAAGACGTGTGTGATGTGTCAGAGGACTGAGAGTGATGAAGGGATAGTGAGATGGTATAAGTATGAGGAAGGAGACTGGAAGGTTGATGAAGTGAGTTCTCTTCATCTTTGATGGGTTATGTGATTTTTACTCTGTGAAGGACTTAACTTCTTCTTGTTCATCTTTTACTGTTGAGTTTGTGGGTTGTTTTGATTTGAATCGTATTATGTGTATATATGTGTAGGCAATGCCAATGTTTGTATGTTGTGATCAGCTTTTGATCACCAACCATGACACCAAATAGGAATATAAAACAATAATCTTTCAATATTATCATTTTGTTATGGTTTTTCTTGATAATTTTTGGAACTTACATAAACAGCAAAATAAGTAATTGAAGATTTTAGTCACATTTATTTAGCAAATCATCAACCAATTTCTTACCTACCACTCTTCTCCGACGGCATTAACGACGCCGTTTTATCGAACTCAGCCACCACTAGTTAGGTGTAACGATATATTCTTAAAAAAACGTTTAGAAAATTTGTAATAATATTTCAATTGTCACACGAAGAAAACACATATTTTTCAAAAAAAAAAAATAGTACCTCTATAAATATATTTATTTTTCTAATTATGTTCTTCTTTGAACATCAGCGGTCATTTATGGACGACGACTGTTAAAAATCGTTTAAAATTCTTGTTGCGTAATTGACCAATTTTATTTTATTTTATACCAAATTTTAAGATATTTATATGTTTAATTCTCGGTTGCAAAAATAAATCATAAAATCTGAAAATTAAAACACAAAACGTTACTCTTCTCTCTATCTCTTGGCTTCTCGATAGCTCTCAATCATGGTTGTGCAAATATGGGAGACGTTGAAGGAAACAATCACAGCTTACACTGGACTTTCTCCAGCTGCGTTTTTCACCGTACTAGCTCTCGCTTTCGCCGTTTACCAAGTCGTCTCCGGTTTCTTCGTTTCTCCTGAAGTTCACCGACCTCGTTCTTTGGAGGTACAGCCGCAATCGGAGCCTCTTCCGCCGCCGGTTCAGCTCGGAGAAATCACTGAGGAAGAGCTTAAGTTGTATGATGGCTCTGATTCTAAAAAGCCCCTTCTTATGGCGATCAAGGGTCAGATCTATGATGTTTCCCAGAGCAGGTATTACTTGAGAAATGAGAATCTTTACTTGCTCATGAAATCAAGTTAAGTACCAGAATTAAACGATTTAATCCAATAGTTTCGAGATTTAGGGTTTAGGTTAGTTAATCATGTGAATTTCAGTGATTTCATGTGAATTTTAGGGTTTTTGATTTAGGGAAGAAATTCGTTCATTTGCTTGCTATTTTTGATTTAGGGTTTAGGTTAGTTAATCATGTGAATTTCAGTGATTTCATGTGAATTTTAGGGTTTTTGATTTAGGGAAGAAATTCGTTCATTTGCTTGCTATTTTTGATTTAGGGTTTAGGTTAGTTAATTATGTGAAAATTTGGGGATTTTGTTTGATTGTTTGATTATAATACAATTAGAAAACTTCGTCGTGGTAATTAGGTTTTGAGCTAGATGAGATAGTCACTTCAGTGATCATCCCATTTTGCTTGTTCATAGTGCTGACATACACAGACACACTCATCAACGCACATACATGTCGATGTATATGTATGCATAACTTGTTTTTTCTTGTACATAGTTCATCAGCTGTACTACATATCTATATGAATCATATTCACATGTCCCAAACTGTAGTTTTTTCAATGTTCAAACTCTACTTAACTCTTACTGGTCATGCAGGATGTTTTATGGACCAGGTGGGCCATATGCTCTGTTTGCAGGGAAAGATGCAAGCCGAGCTCTGGCAAAGATGTCATTTGAGGATCAAGACTTGACTGGAGATATCTCAGGTCTCGGTGCATTTGAGCTAGAGGCGTTACAAGACTGGGAATACAAGTTCATGAGCAAGTATGTCAAAGTCGGCACCATTCAAAAGAAGGATGAAGAAGGCAAAGAAAGTTCAGAAACTTCTGAAACAAAGGCTACCTCTGCGGAAGGTCTGTCTACAAACACTGGAGAAGAAGCTCCTTTGGTTACCCATGAAGAAACTTCTAGAAGCATAGACGAGAAAATCGCGGAAACCACGGAGAAGAAGGATGTCGCAAATGATGATGCTGCTGCAAAGGAGTAAAGTCAATGTAATCGGAGGCACACTTTCTCTTGAGAAATTAGTGAGATTTTTCAGGGTTTAAGTATGAGTCGTATATAGCTCAAGGTGGAAGAAGCAAACTCAATAAAAATGGTGGCTTTGTGTTTACTTTTTGGATCTTATATAATGACATCTAATTCTGGTTATGGAAGCTTCAAATTACATTATTTCTACAGTAATAAATCGATGTTTATTTTAATTATATCAAAAATGGAAAATAACTCTATAATATGAATTTTCAGGGTTTGGTCACTTTGTTGTTTATGCTTGTGAGCATGCATACTTGACTTCCTGCTATGTCCCTCGTGATTGAAGGTGGTTCAGTTCCAAGAATCGAAGCACTAACTTACATTTTTAAAACTCTAGTTTTGCATGTACAAGATAAACCTATAGGGTTAAGAAAACATCTCGAATTAGCTATCTATTAGCTTGTTTATGACAATCTTCTAGTGATCAGTGTTACTAAAATCTGACACACGCCTCAGGCTCACATTGACCCCGATCAGTTCCACTCTATTGATTTCACCCAACCGTGAATCTCAACTTGCTGTTTTGTAAGTTTCAAAGTTTTAATCTCACACTAAAGGCTCTGAGTATTAAAGATCAAACCTCAACTTCCAGATGTATATATATTTGTCGAAATCCTAACCCTAGAGTCGCCGAGAATCTTCAACACAAAGAGTAATTGATTTTTCTGTTTAATAATTTCTCCTTCAGCCACTCACACCATGACGCATCCGCCTCTTAGAATGTGTTTTGGCTCTTATATAAAAGTCGCCTTTTTGCATATAACTCAATTAAATATTAAATTTTGATCATAATTCCTTTAAGAACCATACTAAAAGCCCCTGCGTTAGAGCTGCTCTTAGCTTCCAAGTAATTTGGCGGGTGGATACAATATGGGCCTTCAAGATTTGTGGGCTTGTTGATATCTTGGTTTATGTAGTAGCAGAAAGCTCGCTCTGACACGTTGAAGGATGTGTCTCATTTGAATAAGATGGTAGGCTACGTGTAAGCGATTTCTCCTAAAAGCGAAGAAGAGGTGGATGAATAAACAACTAACAATGAGTGCGTCTCTATGAGCTGGAGAAAAGGAGCTTGATATTGCATTTGAGATACTGATTGACAATCTAATTTGATGACACACGTGAAAAATCCTTCAAACTATCTATCAATCACTCTAAAAATGAGGAGTTCTGCTGTTCTATCTATCAATAAAAAATCGAAAGTTCTAGAAGGCATAAAAAAAATCAACCAAAAAGCAGCCCTAATGGGTGGTTCGGTTCAAAAAGAAGAGAAGACATGGTCTTTCTGTTTTGGAGCTCTATTGCTTCTTCATACCGGTCGAGTGGATGATCACATGGAGTAGATATATCTCTTGAATAGGCCTAACTTTGTTTCTTGTTGGAGTCTGCAAGAGCACGGAATA
This sequence comes from Arabidopsis suecica, assembly GCA_019202805.1. Taxonomy (NCBI): domain Eukaryota; kingdom Viridiplantae; phylum Streptophyta; class Magnoliopsida; order Brassicales; family Brassicaceae; genus Arabidopsis; species Arabidopsis suecica. The sequence goes on from CM032909.1 coordinate 10,078,310, forward strand.
CAAATATTTTAGTTAGTATTACAGAAGAATCAAGTTATTATCCTAAGTCTATTAAACTATGGACCCAAGGAAAGCGAATCAATCGCCTATATGACTCTTGATCAAATTGAAAACACACACAGAGAACAAATAAGTCAAGCAAAGTCTTGATTTTCTTACCCTTGATCGCTTTTGGCAGACAAAGAGAGATTCTAATCAGGCAAAGTCTTGATTTTCTCTTTCATCTCATTTTTGATATTCTTAATGAATAACGTGACTTAGACAGCCAAAGCTTCAAAAAAAAAAAAAATGAAACACAAGTTGACAATTGAAAACATAACTCAACAAGGGAATAATTAAAGAAAACGAAAAGGATCAAGCGCTTCTATATCTTCTACCAATTTCAATGTCAAGCGCTTTGGACACTTTTTGTTCAAACCGTTTTCTCTTCAATCTATCAAAATCAAGAGATTAATATTGCTAATCGTTTAATAAAAAAAAAATCGCGGAAAATTAGGGATTCTAGAGAACTACCTCATTATTTAGATCATCGAAGGTTTTGCCTTTATTACCTTCCATATCGAGAATCTATATCAATATCAATGAAGGAAATCTCGGTGTGTATGACGGGAATCCATAAAACTTTAGTCTCAAACAAATTCAAGAAATAAATTGTTAATTGGCACATCAAACGCCCATGAGATCATTTTGGCAAGCATCGCCTTATCCCTGATGTCTATAACATCTTCTTGTGGTGGAAGATATATACCACTCCAAATGAGAATCTGATCCAACGAAAAACCAAGTTCAAAATTCTAAGAAAGATAACATAGCTAAAAAAATTAATCTTACATGAGAATTTGAAAAATTAATAAATAACCAAAATTGGTAGTTATTTAAGAAAAAAAGATAATGATATAGATAACAAATAATATATATATTTAATCTCTCCATCTAGCACATCCACCTAAGAAACACTATTTATTGTAACACTAAAATAAGTTTAAAATATTCATTTAGTACAAAAATATATATTCATTTAAAAGACTCTATTGTTTTTAAATTGTAAAATGCTTAATTGAATTGTCTTGGAAAAATAATAATCTATATATATAATAGGAGAGTCCTCGCTCCAGCTAACTTATTGACATAAGCATCCACCTAAGCAACACTATTTACAGTAACATTAAAATAAATTTAAAGCATTCATTTAGTGGAAAAATATATATTCATTTAAAAGAATATATTATTTTTAAAATGTAAAATGCTTAATTGAATTGTCTTGGAAAAACAATAAACATAACATACATATATACTTTTTGGGGTAAAAAATTTATATATATATATATATATATTTTATAAATATACTAAACACAAACACTATGTACTTTTTAATTTAATAAAAATTCTTAATAAACTAATAATTTTTATATATATTACTATAATTAAAATTATTCATAAAACTAAATAGTAGTATAAGATTTATATGTGCCCTGAATGCACGAATTCTTACCTAGTGTTGAATTCAATGGTAGCAACAATTCATTTAAATATATTTTAGTAATTAAATATTTTTTAAAATACGAAGAACTTTAACCGAGAGATGCGACTGTGTATATCAAATATACCAATTGTTGCAATGGTTCGTCAAAAAGCTAAAGATTACAAAGGTTAATAAAAACCAAAAAGTGCAATGATTCGTCGAATAAACCAGATTATGAAATTTTTATTAAATTTGTGATTACAATGGTATCCTTAATGAGTTTATTTAGAAAACACCAAAGACCACTGGTATTGTGATATAATTTTTACAATTTTTGTGTTAGTTTTTATTTTTGTATTTCTCAATTAATAGTAGTAGGATGGTAGGTCTGTTGCCGAACCGGAGTGAAGCATTTGCAAGAATTTTGGTTTCGGTTTGGAAGGTTCCAAACCGATCGGTTTCACCCAATTATTATTGATCCAAATTTTCAAATTCAAATATCAAATCATTTTCTTCCCTCTTTCTCTCTCTCTCGATCTCGAAGGTGAAGCTATGGGAGTGAAGTATCTTTGGGATGTTTTGGAGCCTTGCAAGAAGACTTTCCCACTCGATCATCTTCAGTGAGTAATTTCTTCGTCTCAATTTCTCTTTAATTTTTCTGGGTTTTTATAAAGTTTAAGTCTTTACGAGATCTCCGATGAACGTTAATCGCTGCAGAAACAAAAGAGTATGCGTGGATCTTTCGTGTTGGATGGTGGAATTACATAAAGTGAACAAATCTTACTGCGCCACTAAAGAAAAAGTTTATCTTCGAGGACTCTTTCATCGTCTCCGAGCCCTAATTGCCCTAAACTGCTCCATCATTTTAGTCTCAGGTATTTTGAGCCTACTGTCATAAAATTGCCATCAGAAGAACCAATTTGGGTTTAGGGTTTATGAAGTGTTTGTATTGTTGTCATTGTGAATTGATTTGAGTAATAGAAGCATCAGTGGTCAAAGCAGTTCTGAGTTATTGATGCTTTGCTCTAAAGAACTGTTTTTTTATATGCTATTGATCATAATTGACTTGTTGCAATGTGCCTTGTAATTGTAGATGGTGCAATTCCTGGAATCAAAGTACCAACTTACAGGCGTCGATTAAAAGCAAGATTCGAGGTACAATGATGCCAAATGAGGGATTAGTGCCTTTATCCTTGCATATTATTGTTAGTTCTCGGATTGTTTTTTCCGATTTAATGCTTTATGGGTTCAGCCAGGTCGCTGACGATGGTGTTGAGCCTAGCAAAGAGACTTCACTCAAAAGAAATATGGGGTCTGAGTTCTCGTGCATCATAAAAGAGGCAAAAGTTATTGCATCAACACTGGGGATACTTTGTTTAGACGGGTAAGACTTCAAGACCGTTCACTTAGATTGACAGTGAGACTTTGGTTTGAGTGTTTATTTTTGCTTATGAGAGGGTTTTCAATTGAAAAACTGATTATGTTCTGTTGTTTTCCATCAAATGCAGGATTGAGGAGGCTGAGGCGCAATGCGCTCTGCTGAACTCAGAATCTTTATGTGTAAGACACATTTTTCAGCTTTAATCAGTTTCTTGTTCGTGATGCTGTTAACCCAATATTCAATAATAAATTATTGTTCTCATGATCATCCATAGGACGCCTGTTTTAGCTCTGATTCAGATATCTTCCTTTTTGGTGCAAAGACTGTATACCGAGAAATATGCCTTGGTGAGTGAGAGGGACTCTTTAGCAGTCTTGGTTTCTTTTACCATCTGGTATGGTTAATGGTATTATATGGCCTAACAAATCTGCCAATGAACTAGGTGAAGGAGGTTATGTTGTTTGCTATGAGATGGATGACATCAAGAACAAGCTTGGTCTTGGACGGAACTCATTGGTAACTTAACGAGTCTCTACTAGTGATTAGCTTTATATACTTAACCCTGATCTTTAGTTTTTACGAAGCTATGTTATTATAAACTGATTGGATTGGTAGAAGCATGAATGCATACTTGCAAATGGTGGCCCTTCATATTTTAGCCTATTCTCGATAAAATCAGGCAAGATAGAGACTATGTGTATGAATGGTTCCACTGTAACGTTGTAGGCTTGTAGCTTTAAGGGCTCACATCGTTTAGTTGCATCAGTAGACAAGAAAACCAGCTGCACATTGTTGACTATTATTCCATACGTCAAAGAACTTTGAGATCCTGGATATGCTTCATCAATTGGTAAGGTTATTTATACAATGTTTTCTTGGGTGATGTTCCAGATAGCTCTAGCGCTTTTGCTTGGCAGTGACTACTCTCAGGGAGTTCGTGGTCTTCGTCAGGTGTGTTGATGACTCAAGCTTTTAAACCTTCGTCTATCGGGGTTGTATGTTATTCTAGTTTGTGTGTTTTATCAGTAGTTGGAATACAAAAGACTCACAATTAAACTTGTTCTGTGTACAGGAGAAAGCTTGTGAGCTTGTTAGGTCGATTGGAGAAAATGTTATCCTTGAAAAAGTTGCATCAGAAGGACTTGCCTTTGCAGAAAAACCGAGAAAGTCTAAGAAGCAAGTTAGGCCTTCTGTGTGCAGCAAAAAGGGGACCTTACCTTTGGTGGTTATAAATGGTATTGAAAGCAACAACTTCTTTGTGTTTTTTGATATGACATGATTTTGGTGTTAAACCAAACAGATTGTTTATTTATCATTGAAAAGCTCTTTCCGTAATTTCAACTTGTTGTAGGAAATAATCGTGAACCAGAAGGACTGGAACAGATCAAGCAGGTGATCGATGCGTTCATGGACCCCAAGTGCCACCAAGCAGACTCTGCTACAGTTTCCAGGTTAATACTTCTTTCCATTTCTTTGTTGTCAGTCCTGTTATGATCATTCTGCTCCAGATTATACCTATTCTTAGAGCTAGCACGTACACATTTGTAGCAATCATCTGCCACAAGGAATCACCAATTTTTGTCCTGAATTAAGAGTCTTGGAATAAAATGCTTCCTCAAATGCCTGAAAGAAATCAAGGAATATCTGATGAGAAACAAGCTTATAATAGGAATGGAGAATAGTGAACTTGAAAAAAAGTTGAATTTCTATTCAAATTTTGTATGTAGGAAATGATATAATATAAATACTACTGGTTTTGCAGGGCCTTAGCTAAGTTCTCTTTCCAGCGCACCAAGCTTCAGGAGATATGCCATCAGTTCTTTGAGTGGCCCCCTGAGAAAACAGGTATTTCTTGTTCCTTGTAGGTTGCATTTGCAGACATTGTGCAGAAGCAATTGTGAAACCAACGTTGCTTCATTTTCACTATCTTTCATTTAGATGAATACATACTTCCTAAAATTGCTGAAAGAAATCTGAGAAGGTTCGCTATTCTCCACAAGGTACCCTTCTCTCGCTCTTTCTATGCAAGTTATTAGCTATAGATTTTAGTTCCTCGGAAATGTCCCAGGCTATGATTATTGTGTTCAAGAATCACATAGTCTACTGTTGAAGCAAATACATAAGAACAATTCGGCTCAGTTAGAATTTTACTATAAAACAGGAATTCATCAAATTCATACGGTACATAAAAAGGTTTTGTTTTGAGTTTGGAGAAACCAGCAGCTTAAAATTAACTGGCTTTCCTTTACATAAATCAGTTGGAAGTTAAACAAGAACTTGTCTTAACTCTTGCAAGAAAAAAAATTCTCTTGCAGCCGCAGATGCCAGAAAAGTGTCCGGTGTCTGAAATCATAAAGACCCGCAAAGTACAGGGACGAGAATGTTTTGAAGTCTCATGGAATGATCTAGAAGGGTTAGAGACGTCCATTGTTCCTGCAGATCTTGTAGAAAGGTAATGATAGTGATCAAAGTCTGACCTTCAATCATTCACTCAAGGCTGGGAATAAAGTTGACTAGAAATCTAAACATTTAGCTCAAGGGATTGACATTGATTAAACCTGTGTTGTTTTGGCCTTTAATGCAAAAGCTTAATTCACTATGAATCAGTGAACTGAAATAGTGTCTGAAGTAAGCAGATCTTCAGGTGGTATAGTTAGCTGTGGACTAAACTGGATACTAGAAACACTCCAGCTCAGTTAGATCTACTTATGCAGCCAAAATTGCTTCTGTTTATTTGTCACATAACACAAAATATGGTTCAGTTTATGGTTGGTGTTCACTGAGTTACTGTTCTCGTTCTGGTTTTGCATATTTATTCTCCTTGTTTCTTTTCAGGGCTTGTCCTGAGAAGACCATAGAGTTCAAGGAGAAAATGGCAGCAAAGAAGAAGAAACCGAAGCCGAAACAAAAACAGAAGGAAACTAGTTCACCGACAAAATCTTCTTCACTTGCCGAACTCAGCCTCGAACTCCAACACCTTGATCTCAACTCAACCTCTCTAGTAACTAGAAGCACCGTAGAAGTATCAGAGCAAGCGAACGAACAACAAAACTCCAAGAAACATGATTACTTGTGTCTTATCGATTCACCAGATAGAGAAAATTGCAATAACGCTTGGTCGACCAGGAATAGATTCGGTGTTGGTCTGAGTTCCTTTTCATTGTATCCAGAAACAGAAGTCATTGATTTGATAAGCCCTTGTCCTGAAGCTCGTTCACGGAGCGTGTCAAGAAGTTATCAAGAACAGAAGAGACATGATCACCAACTTGAGACTGTGATTGAGCTGAGTGATTCAGAGACAGATGATGAAGAACATTGCAAGAAAGCTAGAGAGCTTAGGATCTTTCTTGAAAATATCAGGAAAGACATTATCCTATGAGACAAAAGAAGATCATTTATGATGATTATGTTATGAGTTCTTTTTATCTTATTTTCTTTTTTGTAGATTTCTTGATAAATTTTAAAACTTTAAAGCTATATTTTCTATTTTGTTGATCATATTTCTTCTCTACCTTGCGGTCCTTGCCTTGCTTGATTCAATTTAACAAGCGTATAACTCACGGAAGATTATCTTATTGAAATAATTCTCTTATTTAATAACTTTTCATGTATAATAAAATAATCCATTCATATTAGAGTTTTAAAGTACCATATTATTTTGTATTTTTGTTAAGATACCACAAATATTTTAAGAAATAACTCAAGAAAGTTTAGAACTTGAACATAAAAAAATGATGGGAAGGTTTCAATTGAATGCATCAATGACAATCACCAGTGGACAATTCTTTCTATATGCATGCATAATGACAAACCAAAATGTACCAATAAAAACGTTATGAGAGACTCTTTCCAAGAAAGACACTTATCAATAAAAAAGATCTTTTTTTTATTAAAGATCAATAAAATATTTTTGAAGAGGTGTATATTCACTAATTAGTAGTAGCTGCTTACTTAAAGTTTTGTTTTACGAGTTTATTAATTGACTTTGATGATTAGTTTAGATGTGAATCTAAACTGATCTTTCGTTTACAGAAAAAAAAAAAAAAAAATCTAAAAAAGAAGTACGGTGACATCACTGGTATAAAACTGTAACGAAAAAAAAAATTATGTTTATAAATAAAACATGAATGGGGAACAAACAAATTTAACGTTTGAACCAATTTTTTGCCCATTAAAAAAATAGATTAGTGACGATTTTTTTTGGTGTAAAGTTTTGTATTTGGATTAAGTAACCAGTCAAATATTGATTTCTCTTAAATATATAAGTGTGTGGTTGAAGAAAGAAAATTTTTTTTGTTGATCACAATTATCAGGAAAAAACATCTCTACAAATAACGATGTGATATAACCCCAATGAAAAAAAAAAAAAAAAAAAGAAAAAACACACATGTTTGGTAGACAACAACAAAAATGAATAGAAATGAGAAAATACATGATTGGTCCACGACTTTTTAATACATTGTTGACTTAATTACTGCAACGTGGGATTAGATAAGCTGGGTAGGCGAGCTTTATTTATAAGTTTAGGCAAAACCACAAGTATTTAGCCAAACTGTATTGTCACTGTTTTAATAGAACCACTTCTCTGTTTCTTAATTAAACTTTCCTTGATCGACACACCTCTTCTTGGTGACCAAAAGAAAATTTAAAAAAATGCATAAACCTCTTACTATCACAATTATATATTTGGTCAATTTCTATCCGCAAATGGGGGTAAAGAGTTGACTCCAAACAATATATTTGTATTATGTCTTTAACGATTTTTCTTTTTGTTGATTAAAAAAACGAATTCTTTACTATTATAGATCGTTAAATGATAATTTATAGTTCACAATAAGCATACGCAAACTATACTCATATGTCAATAACACTTTGATTAAATCCATAAATAAAACCTTTTGTTCAATGCTAGAGCTTTTGGTGTACCTGTTAATTTCTTGCAAATGATTGACATATGGTCATGTAAATATCATTACAAGCATATGCATCATTGCGGATATGTCAATATGTGATTGTGTCATTGTGTGATTAGGTCGGAAATTCGCTATATGCAATAACAAAACCATGCTAATAAGTCGTAGCACAGACAACGATATTAGAATCTTATTGAATTAAAATAAATAAATCACTTGTAAACAGTAAATGTCAAGATAACTAATCCGCAGCTAACGTCATCACAGTGTCGGCTGCCAAGGTCTTTTGCTCAGTGAAGGCGTCATTTTTATCAATTATCATCAATATAATAGAGAGGCATTGTGAAAAATATTTCATGTTTTTAAAAGTTTTGTAACTAGTAATAACCAAAACAATCCATAACATGTTTTTTTTTTTGGCTAAGCAACAATTCATAACATGTTAGGTATAATATAACCTTCCCAAAGTTTTCAAACGGAATTTTATTTGTAGGAAGTTTTAAGAAACGTTTCTTAATTTTGGAGAGATTCATAAACCTTGTTAAATGTTTTGTGAAAACTTTCTAACTTATATTATAAATTTTCACCAATATATATGGAACCATAATATTAAAGTAATACAATATTGCATCATTTTCTTTGTTTTTGTTTTCTATTTATTTTGTAGAACTTATATATAATAAAGCCATGTAATTCTTTTCCCGTCAATAATATACATTTTTATCAAATTTAAATTCAACTAGTGACACAACGACGACACTGATATAAATTATCAAGTTATTTGTAGTTGCCAAAACAGTAATGTTATTATTTTAATATTATCATAAATAATATTAAAAATATCTCTTATTATTGTATAAAGGACAAAAACAAAAGCCAATTCACCAATAATTTGTCTGTTTATTTTTTACAAGAGTTTTTATTGAGGAAGGCAAGTAGGTTTCATTTATAAATTGCAAAAGTCTTCTTCAACTCTATCCTTAGAAAATTTACTAACTTACACAGTTGAATTAGAATATTTCTATTCATAACCAATAAGAATAATTGACAATTTCACATGCGTATTACTATTATATAATTTAAGTTTTACCAAGACATATTGCTGGTGGATTATTGTGAAAATGTCCACTTATACATATTCAAAAATTGGTAAACTAATCGACTAGTTGCTAATCGTTCCATTTCATAGAAAATAATAATAATAATTGCAAGGAAATAAATAACCTCACTAGTGATCACTATATTATTGTGGCAGATTTATTAAGTTAGCCCCTAACATAATTTGAAAAGGCAAGCAAAACAAAGACAAACTTACAAAAGTCATTGTCCTGAAACAAAATATATATTTATAATATATACAGAAATGTTTTTTTGTCAAATAAAATAATAATAATAAAATGTTGATTTGTTTATTTAAATGTACTGTCGTATTGAAGTTATGACACTATAATTCAAAGGGTCAGGCTCCACCTAAAATTAATAAAGATTTGATGCAGTGTTTCAAATGCGATATATCATCTACAAAATATTGGTTTCGTGTGGAACAAGTCCTCTTTCATATGAATAGTTCTACACAATTATGAATTAGATATTACTAATCTTAGTTTTATTTTAATTAAACTATTTAAAACTTGACGTTCAAAACTGTCTATATATTTCCCCCTTTCGAATTACGTATCTGTGTCAAAGATTGTCATCACCAATCTACATATATTTATTCTGTATCATATACGTATATATTTATAAATATTTAAATTAAATAACTTGGGAAAAACAAAAATGGTGTTTAAATCTGAAAAATCAAACCGGAAAATGAAATCAAAGGAGAAGCAAAGGAAAGGATTATGGTCACCGGAGGAAGATGAGAAGCTTAGGAGTCATGTCCTCAAATATGGCCATGGATGCTGGAGTACCATTCCTATTCAAGCTGGTAATTTTTAATAATAAATATCTTGAGATTATTTTATTTTTTTGGAAGAAATCATGCAACATTATAATTTCATTTTATATTTAGTCTGCTAATTAGACAGAAAAATTCACTTTGATAAATAAATTGTTAGGCTCTTTAGATATTGTCATCGTTTATATGCTCGAATGTATCGGCTTTTTATGTAAATAATATGGTTTTTACATAATGTATAGGATTGCAGAGGAATGGGAAGAGTTGTAGATTAAGGTGGGTTAATTATTTAAGACCTGGACTTAAGAAGTCTTTATTCACTAAAGAAGAGGAAACTATACTTCTCTCACTCCATTCCATGTTGGGTAACAAGTGAGTCATTCACCCATTTTTTTGGTTTGATTTTATCATTAAGAAGAATTTAGGATTTATGGAGTTTAGGACTTCATGTTTATGGTTTAGACTTTATATAGGGTTTAGAATTTTTAAACTTATAGACTTTTAATTTATAATATTGCCTTAATATTGATATATGTTTTAGCATATATTTTCATAATTGACACCTTTTTTTGTTTTTTTACAAGATGGTCTCAGATATCAAAATTTTTACCAGGAAGAACAGACAACGAGATCAAAAACTATTGGCATTCCAATCTAAAGAAGGGTGTAACTTTGACAAAACATGAAACCACAAGAACCCCTCAAACACCTTCAATCACAAACTCACTTGAGGCCTTGCAGAGTACAACTGAAAGATCTTCTTCATCTATCAATGTCGGAGAAACATTTCAAGCTCAAATCTCAAGCTTTTCGCCGAGTCTAGTGTTCTCCGAATGGTTAGATCACGGTTTGCTTATGGATCAGTCACCTCAAAAGTCTAGCTATTATGTTCAAAACCTTGTTGTACCGGAAGAGAGAGGATTCATTGGACCATGTGGCCCTCGTTATTTGGAAAACAACTCTTTGCCTGATTTCGTGCCAGATTCAGAATTTTTGTTGGAGGATGAGATCAAGTTCTGTACTTCATTTTCAGACAATTTTTTGTTCGATGGTCTCATCAACGAGCTACGACCAATGTAAATATTCGAAGAGAGGTACAAGTACAAAGAGTATACGGTAATTTATATAGAAGAGGATAAAGAGTAAATAAATAAATACTTTAAATTACACTTCCAACAAATTTGTAATTCCATCACTATTCCAACATCCTTTTACGCTTTCGTAGTTGATAATTTGACGCAATTACATTAAAAGTTTGACTAAGAACATCAATTATACCGAACTAGAAAGTATTGTATTGGACTGGTCGGTCTAACAGGTTTCTACACCAGATTATCGAACTTTGTAAGAAAGAGTAGCAAAACTCAGGTCTTAAACAGAGATCACAGATTGGGATGAAAAAGATTCAGCAAAGTAAACAAAATTTAAATGTCTGGAAAAATTCAATAAGAAAATCACCATAAAACATAATTCAGCTCTATCCAGAAACATAAACTAACATCAACAGCAACAGCTTAGCTTACATTCCAGTGAATGCCTTCTTTCCAAAAGAAGAAGAAGACCCAGCTGGTATCACCTTCAACACATTGAACCTCACTGTCTTCGACAATGGCCTGAAATTACAAATAACAAAAAAAAAAAGATCAAAACAAATTCACAAAAATCAGAATAAATAGAGACAATGGTGTTGGTCTGAATCAGATCATAACCTGCATTGGCCAATGATGATATGGTCTCCTTCCTTAACACGGAAGCATGGAGATACATGAGCAGGAATGTTCGAATGCCTCTTCTCATACCTAAGAACAATAAGGATAATACTTTCTTAACATCAATGTATAAGACTCTATGGAACAAGTATGAGAATGTATGTATGTTATTACCTCTGATACTTCTTCACAAAGTGAAGGTAATCCCTTCGCACAATAATGGTCCTCTGCATTTTAGCACTGTGGCAAGTACCGGCTAAGATACGACCTCTAATGGAAACAGTTCCAGTGAAGGGGCATTTCTTGTCAACGTAAGCTCCTGTTCCACACAAAAACAAAACACAATCTCCTCAGAATCTGACAGACTTACAGATAAAAAAGAGATCCTAAGGAACATTTTCGTCTATTTCATCACACTATGATTCTCATTATCAGTAGCTTGATCAATATCAACTATTGGAATCATGGGAACAGTAATGCAGATCCAAATCAGGACTCACTAAATCAAGGCTTAAGATTCAACCAGACAAATAGCATTTGAAGTCTATGAATCTAACAACTATATGAACAACACAATCCCAGAGTTATTTATCCATTATAGCGAGTAAAAAGCTTTAAACATACCATCAATGGCTTCACGAGGAGTCTTAAAGCCCAAACCAATGCTCTTCCAGAAACGGTTTCCACCTTTCCCAGGTCGCTTCCCTTTTCCAGATTTCTTCGAGCTTGATTAAACACAAACAATGAACAACATAAACAACTTGGAACTTCAATACCATAGAGAACAGAGAGAAATCGAATCGCGAAATTACCTAAGGAAGACCTTAGGCTGCTTAAGAAAAGCTTTCTCAGTCTGAAATTCAGTAACAGAGAAAAGAGAAGCGTATCAGAATCATTTAAGTGAATAAGGATCGATAGATCATAAAACGAGGATAATCTTAAGAAAAGAGAACAGATCAAGTAACCTGTTCCGCCATGGCTGATGTTGAGCTCCCGCGTGTAAGCTTGAAGGCAAAGGAGGTAGGAGACGATAGTGCGGCAGCGACGACTGAAATGAAAACCCTAATTTGCAAGACCTGTTTATATATAAGACATTTCTACGTGAGATTATTACTATACCACAAATTTTATTGGGCCCTGAATTTTGGGCCTTCGTATTTAGGCCTAAGGATAGAAAATTCCTAATTTTGGTATGGCGTGGGTGTGTTTTATTTATTTTTTTGGTTTAAGAATTGACAATAAAATATAATCTAAAAAAGTGCAAAATTTTGGTTTTTTGAAAAAAAAATTCCGCTTGAATTCTTGTTTAGTTTTTCCATTGCTACACTAAATGTTACAATATTTTTTTATATATTTAATTTCAGGGATTTAACCGATAAATATCTTAAATTACATGCTCACCTAAATCTTCAAAAAGCCTTATTGACTCTTTTATGATCACTCTACTTGGGCCATGACAATGAAGAAGAAAACTAGAAACGAAATAATTGGGAGTTCAAAAGAAGCCTCTCAAGGAAAAGCTGTACAAATTGCCAATGAGTAAAACAGTAAACATATTACGGCCCAAACATAAGAAAGACGTTACATTATGGCCATGTAACTTTCTATGTTGCCAAATGTAACCCACACCAAGGCAACCACCTAAACCACAAATAATCCTTCCTTTCTCAAGTTAATAAAAATGAAACCATAAAGCAACATCAAAGACCATTCTCCTTATAGATCAGAAGAATCCAAATGGCTTCGTTGGAGCAGTTCCTGTGGCACGGTACTTTGCAGCCATTTCTTCAGCTTTGAGAACATCTTCTCCGCGTTTAGCTTCGGTCATCGCTCTCTTCTCTTCAGCTTTCTTGTGGATTTGAGCTATTTTGTTCTTCATTTGCTCTGTGTACTGTGCTTTCTTCTTAATTAGTTGCTCCTGTTATCAGGGGATAAATTAGATGAATGTAAAAAGTTGAAGCATTTCATGAAAAAAAATGAGACAACAAAATTGAAAAATAATGAATTACTCAGTTACCTCGATCGTTTTAAGCTCAGCTTCAACACAAGCTTTCTTGCTGTTTTCCCAAGCTCCAACTGAAGAAAGCTTCTTCTGAGCTCTGTTGTGTAAAGTTATAAAATTAGAAAAAAAAATTATTAAATTAGATTACACAAAAATATATAGGGAAAAAAAATCATGGAATCAAAAAAAAAATCATTAAAAAAGCTTAAATATGTTTAAGAAAAGAAGAACTCACTTGTTCTCCACTTTGGATTTCTCAGCCTCTTCCCAAGCTTTGATGAGAGATATCCTCTTATCTTGCTCGAGTCTAACCAAAACAGCATCTTCATACACACACTCACACCATAAATTATCAGAAAAAAACACAAGAGAAAAAATAACTATTATTATCAGGTAAATTACTGAAATTACATAAAGTAAAATATATATTTTTCATGGTTATGTATTAATCATGATCTAACTATATCGTTGATTACCTCGGTGAACTGAACCTTCTTTCTTCTCTTCCGCAGGTTCTTCTGCAATAACAACAAAGAACAATGGAAAAGGTTGTTCTTTACCGAAGAATACAGTAATTTTCCACACACAAAAAAAAAAAACATTTAGTTTACTGTTTACATGACCGAGTTAAATTAGATATATACAAACAACAATTAGACCAACAAGTGTTATAAACTATATTGTGAACAAGAAAAAAAAAATAGAGAAAACGAACAATATGAAAAAAGTTGAAGTAAAAACAGTTTTTGCAATTTAAATATGTAATGCTTGTTCTTTGAAATTTGAACGATTTGTTACTTGCAGCGACGACGAGAACAATAGCTTTCGAATCGTCCAACTTATCCTCCTTGGATGGTGGTGATGGGTCCGATGCCACGGTCTCGGGTTCTATGACTTTCTTCTGCTCCTCTAGAGTCATGTTTTCTTGTGGTAGCTACGATATTACGATTGATCAAATAAGATGATAACTCTTCTTCTGATTAACTTTCCTAATGAATTAGAAATTCGATTATTTATTAGAGATTTTTTTTTGACTCGATTATTTTATAGAGATAGTGAGAATAGTAGATACGAAAACTGAGCTGGATTAAGCAATGTCCTGTCTCTCGTTGGCATATAATGACTTTCTATATATTTTTTCTTAAATTCAATTATTCGTGACAGAAAAAGAAACAAATGCTATTTTGTCCAGTTTATTGTGTTGTGCACGATCATTATTGTTTACACAAATTCGTAAAATGCACCCAACTAATAATGATATTTCCGAATTCGGCCATATTTTTTTTGGTATCATATAACAATTATTAATTATATTTATTGACGTAAAGTGATAACATTATTTTTCAGTTTCTGTTCGCATAAAATTTACTATATATATACCAAACTGAATTATATATGTTGGCAGAATAAAGGAAAAATGACTAATAAGCTCACCGGTCACGTACGTACAACCAGTCTCCAACAACAACCCAACTCTCAATGGGAGGAGAACAGGTGAATCCAAATTATCAAATCAATAACATACGTCGGGTTAGCCTAGGATCCGATTCGATATCCGATCTTGACGTGGTATACTCTATAAATACAACTTCATTTCTTTTGATTAATTATAGCCAAAATTTAAAGTATACGCAAACAATCACTGTATTTTAATTTCTTTCTACATATTTTTGAAATACCTACTAAGTATTGATTTAATAAACTTCAACAAGAAGTTTATTGGAGAGGCTGATAAACTTCGTGTTTAAGTTCTGCAAGTAGTTTTGCTCAAGTACTTGTAGATATAGCAACGCATGGTAATAGCAACAGGAGCATGTTTGAAGGTAGGGACTAAGATGGAATTAAAAACTGTAAAGTTTAGGCAATGGGTCAGAAAGAGAATTAAACTATAGGCAATGGACTCATGTGTTAACGTTTTTTATAGCTCTCGCTTAAATTAGTAATCCAATACACATCTATAAATAAAGAAAGGAAGCTAATTCTGATTCATTTGTTTTTTTAGAGATGATTCGGACAAGTTTTTGCATACTAGTTGTTTTGGTTATATTCGATTTTCCGGTGATCGAATCACAATCCCTCAAAAGCGATGGGACACACTCAGCTCGGTTTCCTACACCTAGTAGGGATTTTGTTGAACATGCGGCGTTGAATTGTCGGAGACAAAGTGCGATTTTGACGGATTTCGGAGCTATTGGAGATGGAAAAACCTCAAACACGAAAGCGTTTAGAGAAGCCATAAGAAACCTTACTTCGAGAGCAGGCGATGGTGGAAGCCAACTCATTGTCCCGAAAGGGAAATGGCTAACCGGAAGTTTCAACCTCACGAGCCATTTTACTTTGCACATCAAAGAGGGTGCAACCATCCTTGCTTCTCAGGTAATGTCTATGTTTAGGTTCCTACGTTTATAATTAGCTTTTATATATATAGTAATTAATACAAACTTTTTGATGATTTACTATATCAAGTTCTTTGCAATCGCCTATTTTCATATGCCTCATTTTGACCTATAAAGATCCATGTTCGTCAGAAAACGATGGAACAAACAAAACAGAACCTAATCAAGTAGACCAATGCCTAACCAAATAAAAAATAATTGAACCAACTGCCACGTACATTTGTGTTGTATCCAATAGTATTATATCAGCCTGTATAGATACAAAGATTAATCAATTATACTTCTTGAGATAAATAATTACATTTGGTTTTAAACAAACAGGACGAATCTGAATATCCCATGCTTCAAGTGTTACCCTCATACAGAGATACAAGATTTGCTAGTTTAATCTACGGAAGCAACCTAACCGATGTTGTTATCACCGGTAAGCACACACAAAGAAAATATATATTAACATCCATCAAACAACTTACTGGGCATGCGACCAAATCAAATGGATATTAATGGTTTGTAAGACTATATGTTATTTCATTAGGTGACAAAGGGACGATCAATGGACAAGGGAAGTCATGGTGGGCAAAGTATCGAAATGGTGGTTTCAAGTCCATACAAAGACCAATGTTGATCGAGATTCAATCCTCTGAAAATGTTCAGATTTCGAATATCAATTTGATCGATTCTCCGATGTGGAGTATCCATCCTGTGTATTGCAGGAACGTCATCATTAAAGGTGTTAAAATCTCTAATCCTATCGATTCTCCTAACACGGATGGAATCAATCCAGGTATACATGTTTTTTATTTTCTATTTTATTTCTGTTATAGTTACAATTAAAATAAATGTGACAATCAATCTTTAATTTTAGAATAAGAACGTATTAAAATCTTGATTGTTTATATATACAGTATATGTTTTCAAAATATTATTGCAACTGCATGTGTCTACAATTATTTGATCAAAATATATATTTACCATCCCCTAGTGGTAATCCAAAATGTATGTTTTCATTGGTTCCACAGATTCTTGCTTCAACACACTAATAGAAGATTGCTTCGTAGTCTCCGGCAACGATTGCATCGGCCTCAAGAGTGGGATCGACCAAAACGGAATCGTAGTTGGAAAGCCAATCGAAATGCTTTTGATCCGACGGTTCTCATGCATTGCCCCCAACGGTGCAGGCATAGCCATGGGAAGCGAAATGTCTGGAGGAATCAAAGGTGTACGAATGGAAGACGTAACTCTACACAACACACAATCCGCCATCAAGATTGAAACAGCCGTGGGCCGCGGCGGTTACGTACAAAATGTTTGGGCTCGGAGATTCACGATCAAGACATCGAAATACGTTTTCTTGATGACCGGATCACACAAACCAATTCCAAGAGATGGAAATATTCCCAAGGCCAAGCCGGTGGTTACCAATATCAATTTCCGTGATATAACGGGGGAGAACGTTACGACCTCGGCAAAGCTCGAAGGGGTGAAAAGCAACCCTTTTACGGGTGTATGCATGTCGAATGTTAGTATATCGCTTTCGCCGAATGCTAGTAAGCAGCAGTTCCATTGTATGGATATCGTCGGAGAATCAAGAAGTGTTAAGCCGCAGCCGTGCAGTTTGTTGCCGGATAAGCATCCGGGAGTTAGGTTTGAGTGTACTTTTCCGACGGAAAAGATTCCTATTGAGAATGTTGTATTGAAAAGATGTGCTGGTCATGTTTTCTAGATTAGGATCTGCGAACATGCATGCGCAGGTTTATGATTTATGATTCGTAATGTAAATGTTAAATAACTAAAATGTAACATTTGTACATAAAGTTCAAGAAACGCTGACGTTTATCTTTTTCCTTTTTGCTGACATTAATTCATCTTCATTTTGAAGTCTCTCATTAAAACTAAGATTTCGTTTGTTTCAAACGTAACTAATTTTTGCATCAATGTGCATGATTTTAGTTTGTCGTAAATACTTTTACAAAATGCAAACAACTATAAAAACTTCTTAAATGGATGATTTTACTTTGCTGTAAAAAAAAAGAGAGGGTCTTTTGCAAGTGATATTGCAAATGATCAACATACGCTTTAAAAATGATTGCTTGCTAATGCATTGTAGAAGAAAGTATGAAGCTTCAGAAATGGATCGAAATATTAACTAGATCCAAAATACAAATTCTCATCATTATCAACACCTATCAAGAAGTCATAGGATCGTCTTTTGCTATACATGAAGACACATGCATGGAAAATTTTAAAAGAAAATCCATGAGTATAAGAGCAAAATACGTTCATGTTTTCGGATCTATGCAAATTTATCACAACCCTAGAAGTGTTTATTCCAAAGTTTAACAAATCTATTCCTAGCTAGTATTTATTTCTCATTTATTGAAAAGCAAACAAAGTTGTAGCTATCAATTGCAACAAATAAACTACCAAATGTGCAAAAGAAAATAAGATGTGGCCTTGCTATGAGCCTATGACTAATATTTTATACTTATATCAATTACCTAAATATATATAAAAAAACTTTTGTTAAGATGAATGATTTCAAAATTAGTCAAAGTGTGTACTGAGTTGATAAGTGTTAATAACTAATAACTTTCCTGAATAAAATTCATGATGATATTTATTATTTTAGGATTTTTTCTTCATAGTAAATGAAATTAAACATCTAATTAACAAAATATTTTTTCAATTTTCTCAATGATATAAAATCCATACATTTTTTGGATAAACAAAATCCATACATTTAATAACATATTTCTATAAACTGTAGTGGTCCAAATTTAAAATTGGTAAGAATCAGGTCAGCAATGAGAGTTGTGTTATTTTAAAGATATTGAAAAAAAAATCATATGGAAAAAAATCATATATATATTCTTTTTAATTATTATTTTCTTGTTTTAGACTTTTTGGTTATTTTATTAGGAAATCTGTTACTTAAAATACTATAATTTGAATTAACAAAAGTGCATGTACGTGATTTCAATCGGGAAAGAAATTATCTATATTCATTTTTTTGAGGAAAAAAATCTATAAATATTTAGGGATCCCATATATATTGTATATGTTACTATCTTCTGTTGTCTCCCACAGACAATCAAACCAGAAGGATTTCTTTGATTCTCAAAGCTTAAAAATATCTCAAGGTAATGAACATTTTTTTTTTCTTATTTTTCTTCCAAAAAAAAATATTCTCGTAAATTTATTTGTTTGTCGAAGTTTTCTTATTTTATGCATTATTGTTCCTTCTCTGTGACAAAATTACAGGATTATAGTTTATAAGATGTTGAATATTGCTTAACTTATACAATTTTTGTTATCAAAACTATAGAAGATTAAATTATCCAAATCAATAAATAAAATATATTCGTGGAAATACTAATTTGATAAATTTTGAATATTCAATATCTTCCGTCAGTTATGTTCATCTATTTTGCATGTTTCTATGTTGTGTAGATGATCAGGCCAATGTTTGGTATACTAGTCATTTTGGCTATATTCGGCTTTCCGGCGATTGAGTCCCGGAGTCACCAAAATTTGGTGTCTTCAGGGATTAGATTCTCAGCATTGAATTGCCGGAAACATAGTGCAATATTGACTGACTTTGGTGCGGTTGGAGATGGAAAAACTTCTAATACAAACGCCTTTAAGAAAGCCATAAGCAAGCTTAGCCAAATGGCAACCGACGGTGGAGCTCAACTCGTAGTTCCTCCCGGAAAATGGCTTACGGGAAGTTTTAACCTTACCAGCCACTTTACTTTGTTCATCCAACGAGGGGCTACCATCCTTGCATCTCAGGTAAGTGTGTTTAAAACAATAGTAATCAAGCAATAATTTTGTATCAGTTTTTGGTTTAGGCTGTGTTGAATCCGAATTAAACGTCTTTAATTTCACTTACCATAACAAGCTATACTGATTTTGACCAAATCAAACCACTCATAATGAATCAAATTTTGCCTAGTAGATACGTTGACGTTAGATTTCTTTTGGTTCGGTTCGACCTATAACAATTTAATAATATCAAAACAAAAACCACTACGGTTTTGACAAACACAGGATGAAACTGAATGGCCAGTGGTCGCTCCTTTGCCATCTTACGGGAAAGGAAGAGACGGGACCGGAACCGGGAGATTCAATAGTCTCATCTCCGGTACAAACTTAACCGACGTGGTTATCACCGGTAAGTTCCAACACAATCACACCATATTTTAGTTTATATAATCACAATTTTCCAATTCTGATTTTGATTGTTTTCTTGATTATAGGTAACAACGGAACTATCAACGGACAGGGACAATATTGGTGGGATAAATTCAAAAAGAAGCAATTCAAGTTAACAAGACCGTACTTGATCGAACTCTTGTTCTCCAAAAACATTCAAATCTCGAACATCACATTGATCGATTCTCCGTCATGGAATATTCATCCCGTCTATTGTAATAACGTCATTGTCAAATCCGTCACCGTTCTTGCTCCCGTCACTGTTCCCAACACCGACGGAATCAATCCAGGTAAGGTTTATCCTACGTGGCAATAATATTATCCTACGTGGCATTTCTTGAATCTGACGTGGCACATTGGTATCCTCTGTTTTTTTGTGTGTTTAAACGACTCTGTTTCTTGTTTTTTTGGTTCAGATTCTTGCACAAACACATTGATCGAAGACTGTTATATAGTCTCCGGTGACGACTGCATCGCCGTAAAAAGCGGTTGGGATCAATACGGAATCAAATTCGGAATGCCGACGCAGCAACTCTCCATCCGACGGCTCACATGCATCTCCCCAAAGAGTGCAGGAGTAGCCTTAGGAAGTGAAATGTCCGGAGGAATCAAAGACGTTAGAATCGAAGACGTGACTTTAACCAACACCGAATCTGCCATCCGAATCAAAACCGCTGCGGGACGTGGCGCTTACGTCAAGGACATTTTCGCTAGGAGGATAACGATGGAAACGATGAAATACGTTTTCTGGATGAGTGGAAACTATAATCAGCATCCTGACGAAGGATTTGATCCTAAGGCGTTGCCGGAAGTTACTAATATCAATTACCGCGATATGACGGCGGAGAATGTGACAATGTCAGCGAGTCTTGACGGGATTGACAAAGATCCGTTTACGGGTATTTGTATTTCGAATGTGACTATAGCTTTGGCGGATAAGGCTAAGAAAGTGCAGTGGAATTGTACAGATGTGGCTGGAGTTACCAGCAGAGTTACGCCAGAGCCATGTAGTTTGTTGCCGGAGAAGAAAGCTCCGGCGAAGAATGAGGACTGTGTCTTTCCATCTGATTTGATTCCGATTGAGAGTGTTGTATTAAAGAAGTGCTCTCTTTGATATAGTATAGTGACAGTCACAGATTAAGATGAACTAAAACTTTATGAAATTTTATAATAAAAATCCGAGACAACACTAACGCATTCATATGATTACTAACATTTTAAAACTAAACATATACTGAAAAAGAAACCAAATTCTGTATAAGAAGTGAACCATAGTGGTGGTTTGATCACTAGTCTAAGGCATGTTCTGGTTTAAGAAGTAAACCAAGTTGACTTGTTATCGGTTATAGAAGATGTTCAGCTAGTGGTTGAGTCCCGTTTAAGTTTTAAGATTTAGTTAGAGTAGAATAAGGTTTGAGTAAAGATTTATAGCAAAAACCTTCTCAAGATAATACTTCTTATCACTCATGAAACAAAATCGAAGATTTAAGGATAAAAACTCATGAAACAAAAAACAGAATGTGATACACATAATCCAAAAGATGATAAAGATAAAAAGTTTCTTCAACCTATGAAGAAAGACACTCACTTCTTCTCTTCGTTCTCAGCTTCAGAAGCTCTCTTGGCTCTAGCACCAGCATGTCTCTTGTTTGTGCCCTCTAGACGGATCTTGCCATAAGCATTGACCGATTTCATGTCAGATGTCAGCTTCACAAGCTCCATTGTTGGCATCTTATGAATAATAGGCATGTGGTCTCCTTGGACTTGAGTTGCATTGGCCAACTCTTCTGGTGCAGAATCACCAGCCTATACACAAAAAAAAACATAAAAACTAAGAGATCAGATCCAAACCATTCCATTCATACAGCCCACTGAACCCTAAATCAGTTGCTTGCGAAAGAGTACCTTGAATTTATGGGCACAACGCGGGAAGATAACCAACTTAGCCTTGTAGGTTTTCAGCCTCTGGACATTGGATTGAAAACCCTCCAAAGATCGGTTCTTGCGATGATGGTCAACAGAAATACCGATTGTAGGAGCCAACTTCTTGGGGATACCAGCAGCCTAAATTAAACAACAATCAAAACGATATCCAACAAGAAACAAAACACAAAAGCTAAATAAAGAACAGAGAGATATTACAAACCTTAAGCTCTTCAAGAGTGAATCCTTTACCGGCTCTGACTTTCATGTTGTACTTAAGAGTCTGACCATGTACAACAGGTCTGAGAGGTCCATCAGTGGGACGGGGAAAGATCTTCACAGCCTTATTCTGCCTCGCTATGTAAACATAACACACAAAATAATCAAATTCAGATGAGATTATGGTAAAACTTATAATAAAACATGGCACATAAAGATAAAGAAACCAGGAAAAAAATTAAGATGGCAAAGTAGTAGTGGTAACATTACTAGTTACTACTAACCAATTCTTCTTCTGGTTTTCATGGCAGGTTGGTTGAACGTAGTCTTCACATAGTTTCCCCACTTCTTTTTGAAGTGTCCATTGGGGATAACATTGTTGTGCTTCATTTGTTCACCTCAATCTGCCAAAAACAACAATCAGCAACATGTGTATTGTGCATTAAAAACCATTACGCTCAAGAGAAATTAAATGATGTAACTTCACCCTGCAAAGCTTAAAGCCATCTCAATGCTATAGCTAACATACAAAACAAACAAAACAGATAAGAAACAAGTAATATCTTCAGGATGTAGAAGACGCTTATTAAAACTATACTATGTGAGTCGTGTGACTTGTTAGCAGAACACACCACAAACAAACAAAAAAAACTCATCAATTAATGAAACAGTAGTATTACTCATTCCATAAACTCTAACGCAGAACACACAGCAGATCAATAAACTAAAAAAAACGCTTATATTCACAGACTCACAGTGATGAAATCAGGAAACAGAGAGAATTACAGAATTAAACAATACAAAATTGGCAGATCGAATTAAGATGAATCAAAAATGAATAATACGATCGCTAGGTCTTATTTACTTCAAAAACCCTGAAAGAGAGAAGAGAACTCACCCGAGACGACACGTAGAGAAACGAAAAATTCTCTCACACGTTACCAAAAAACCCTAAGTTCTGATTCTTATAAGAGCTTCTCATGTTAGATTCTGGAATGACGTCGTAAGGGAATTCCCTGACCAACTTGGTTCTTGTCTCTAATTCACTTGTACCGGTTTTCACTTGAATTGAACCAAAACCTTCCCTGCGTAATTTAATTTCGGGTTTAGCAGTTAGCCACTTAGTGAAAGAGAGGCTTCAACTTGGTTCAGATTCTTGAAAAACTACAAATCATTTCAATCGTATGAAAACAGATTTTGAATCGTATTATATTTGTTTAGTTGTTGATCCAATTTATTTAGACTAAACACTCTGACTCAAAACAACATATTTTACTTTCTCATTCCAACATTAGTTATACAAAAAAAATCACATCACATCAAATTTGGACAAGGAAGATAATTAAACAGAAAACATAATTTGTATACTAGAAAAAAATTTACATAATGGTACAAGCATGGGGATTATCATCACTAAACATCGAAGCCGCGATCTCATCGCCGGCCACCGCAACGGAGTAAACGGCAGGAGTGTGGAAAAAAGTGTGGACACCACCGGTGGGATCCGTACGGTGTGCATCAGAGTAATAGTGGTTGGTCACATAAGAAGGATATTTATAGAAAGAAGCAAAATGGCTATTGCCTAACCGGTATGGCCACAATTCAGCCGCCTTACCAGCCCGCCGTACCGCTTTCAATACCTTCTTCTCCTCTAACCGGTATCCTCGAGCCGTCACTTTTTGGGTTTCCATCTCTACTTCCACTTCTTCCACTCCTGCAAGTAAACGAATAACAACCGGATACATTAGTTAAAACATCTGACCATGTGAGATAACCGGAAAATCGATGTTCCGATTTTTAATTGGTTCATTATATTAATCCAGATATGTGAACCAAGCCTAACCTTAGTTTTGTTAAAAGGAATTAATTCGTGTTTAATATCTTAGAAAATGAAAACAAAAATATACCAAACTGAAAAATCTTTGATAACAAATAGAATGAGAACCAACATTATAATTAACGTATCATGTATATTTAGTTTTACTTTGGTTACTAACATTTTAAAAGTCAAAACCAAACTAAAATCTGTATAAGGACTCTTTACTTAGATTACACCAAGAAGAAACATATTAAAACTCAAAAACTTTCAATACCTTTAAGCTTGAGTAGAGTCTTCTTAAGCTTAGAAGCACATCCTTCACAGTCCAAGTTTGGAACTCTTATCTCCACTGACATCTACAAATTAACTTACATTTCAGCTATTTGATATTCATATCTTTATATATGGAAATATTTAAGTGATTGTAAACCAAGGACAACAAGTAAGAAGAATGAAGTGAGAAAGATACTCACAGACATGATCTTAAAAACTCGATCCAAGCTTAATCCCTTAGAATAAGAAACTCCCTCCAAGCTAATACTTGGTTCTAGAGAATGAAGCAGTACTGCACAATTGCTCCTAATTTAGTGTGTGTGTGTCTATATATATATAGGTCGATTATGTATATGTGTGTGAATACATACTATAATTATGATTAGTATTTTCATATTTTATTATAGTATATCTTATTATGGAAAGGGGTCTTGGGTTGTGAAATAGGGAGACAAAGGAAGAACAAAGCACGCGTGAAATAGTAACACAAAAGGAGTGTGAGCTTTAGGTTTTCTTCTCTGCCCCAAATCATATCGCTCTCACTCTCTGCGAATTACTGGTGATATTACTTTCTATTTTTCAATGTCAACAAATATAAATTTAGTTAGGCATCGCCAAATTTATAAATGGTTTAATTCATATTGATAATGATAATAGAAGCAGTCCCTACTATAAAGCAGATAATTTGAAAATACGGATTTATGCAAAGTTTTTGTGAACCCTTCACTTTTTAGTTCAAATATCTTATCATGTTTTAATATACTTTAGTAATGAAACAGTGTCATTGAAATAATTGAGAAATCTCATTTAGGAAAATAACAAAAATCGAGAAACCTATTAACTATATTATCTTTTTGGTTTATTAAGTTTCTTAAATTAAATACAATTTCTTGGAGGCATCATGATTCATGAATCATAATGAAATAATTCGATAAAGAAAATAATATATCAAAGAGCGTTTCGAGTAACTCAAATTTCTGATAATAAAAGAAACAAATTACAAAATCGCTTCATACATTTTGATTAACCATTAAATGTTTTCTTGATATACGATGAAGATTCGGTTTAGAATTTCACTGATACTATTTTATGAAATTTTTCAACTTTTTGTGAATAATATTGTGAATATGTAATAGCAAGAGCGTATAGTCTGATTTTTGATGTGAAGTTGTGATTAAGGTAGGGACATGGATAATTTCTTAAGCATGAGCTTTAATTCAAAAATGTCAAAGAGGGCACTCCTAAAAAGATTTGTTAATCCATAATTCGTTTTATTTGCTTTTTTCCTCATCATTATGTTCCCATTTAATTAAGAAGAATCAAGATGATGATATTTGCAAATGAAGACTACAAATTCCTAAATATATTAGACATAATGATCCATTAACTTTGAAATTGGTTCTGAATATTCAAACACTAAAAATGATCTCAATCAAACACTTGCGATTATTGTGATATTTCAGGCTTCTGCTCACGAAAGCCTAAAAACTTTATTGAACAGTGAACTCCGACCAAGACAGCTCTATATATTTTTTTTTTGATAACCCAGTATCCAGACCACACAGTGATCTGACTAGCCCACTGGGCCTAAGCCCGCGTCACAGGGATTTTTAAGCCTCCACTTAAGGGCCCCCTGATAAACTGGTGGTCTGGGGCGCCTGAGCAAGTCCGCAGGTAAATTCCCAGGTGGCCACAGGAGTGAGAGAGCGAAAAAACTGTTAGGGTAAACTTTTTATAGTGACTGACCCCACCCCGAAAGGCCCCATATCCAGGAAAATCCTATATGCGTCATAGAAACCCGTGGGCCATCTACAACAAGATTTTATTTGGAGAAGTTTCAGTTCCACCCCGCCGACAGAGAGTCGAACTCATGACCTCTGGCAGTCGTGTGTGAGAAGTCACATTGAAACCACTAGGCCATCAAGGACTTCTCAACAGCTCTATATATGTAAATGTCATGTCGTAAACCAGATCGTCGAAACTATATGATATTAGAACAAATCGGAAAAACGGTCTATTTCTCCACGAGAAGTATCGCATCATAACAGATAGAGCCCATTCTTTGACCTCGGTCCATATCTCCATGAAATCAAAGTTGTATTCCTATTTCTCCCCGAATCGAAAGTTCTATAGCTAAATGTCCCCGAATCTGGGTTATATCGGTTTGTGCTTTAAACCCAAAGTAAACCGTATACCAAACCACTAATATTTGATTCTCAACTGAATTTAAACATGACCCAGCCGTAAATGCTCCGATATCATCTTCTTCTTCACCGGATTCTTCAAACAACAAAAACAATCTTGAAAAATTTGATATCAAAATTACAAAAGCTCATTGGAGAAATTCATTGTAATTAACCAATAATCAAATTCGATGGTAATAAACTTACAACATCCTCTCCCTATAGCCACCAAATCATATCAGTTAAATCGCCGGAATTCGTAATCGACAACGACTGTAATCCTCCACATAAAGCTACGCCGTCGAACCTCCATTCTGTCCTAGTGTCAATGTTCTTAGCTTCTTGCATTTAGAATTCTATGCCTCTAAAGCTACACCACTATGCTTCACATCACATCCTTCACTATGTCAAGAACCAGCTCCTCTAGATTCGGTAAAACTGAGAAAACCTCAATTAGCATCTCCGCCGTGACAGCACAATCTCCAGCTTCTTCACTCGTTTTCTTCTTCAACAATGTTGACATTCTCACATCCACTCATCTCTAACCATCAAGGTTAGATCTCTCTCTTTTCTCTCTTTATATTTCTTGTTCTTGTTTTGTTTCTCTTCACATACATAAACGATTTGATCTTTAAGAAAAAAGAGAGATTTTCTTTAATGGTCTACATTTTACTAAACTTGGATACTCTTCTTACAAAACACACACACATATAGTGGAGTGGTTTTTCTCCACTAGACCATACTTTAAGACTTATGACAACCACTCTATTATGTTGGAATTCCAACTCCTTAATTCACTCTTACACGACACCTTAGACTAATACAACATAACACTTTCCTTTGTTGACTTTACTTTTTCCATTTTGTTGTTTTGTTTAACAACTTCTTCTTCTTCCTTCGATGCTTCTTCCTCTGTTCTTCATCTTCTTTTTCTCATGGATTCTTCTTTTCTCTTTTGTAGGTTCAATCAAGGATACAATTCCAACAAACAACCTCCGGATCTCCGACGGCGTCTTCTTCCCACACAAACGACGGCGGTCTCAACAAACGTAAGATTATCTCAAACAAGATCAGATCGTTGGAGAAACTTATGCCATGGGAAAGAAAAATGAGTTTAGCAATGATTCTAAAAGAATCGAATTTGATTACAGGTCGAGATGGTGTTGATGGGATATGCTCTCATTTTTTTAATTTGATTGAATGTGGTCTTGATTGTTTTAAAAAGTAGTGAATTTGCTTTACATTTTGATTTGAATCATCAAGATCCACCTTTGTGTTGATTTGATTTGTTAATTACGGACAAATTTGTGTCTATGATGTGGCTCTGTTTGTGGTTTACCATTGGGGTTTCGGCACTATGAAGCTAAATTTTTTTTTTTACCAGCTCTATGAACCGAAGCGGGTAAAATCGGGTTTATTCCGGTTATAATTAGGTTTACTTGGTTTGTTTATCAGTTTTGTATATAATAAACCGATTAAACCCAGCTCTATGGGGTTTTAGATCTCGAACTTTTGACTCGGGGACATTTAGCTATAGAACTTTCGATTCGGGGAGAAATAGGAATACAACTTTGATTTCATGGAGATATGGACCGAGGTCAAAGAATGGGCTCTATCTGTTATGATGCGATACTTCTCGTGGGGAAATAGACCGTTTTTCCGAACAAATCACTTGAAAAAGGGATAAACAAACGGGTCCATTTTCTCGAAATCACATGTGTCTACAATGTGCTTTATTGTGGTCCAAATCAATGCTCGGTTTGTTAGTTGTTATCACTTTTTAAAACTGATATTTAAATATGAACCTAACCTGAAAAGTCCTATGTCAATTATTTGATTGGTTGGATAATTACGATAGATGTCTATCTTTAGCCTCTTAGGCAATTTATTTCAAAACATTATTACAAAAACGTTTATTGCGGGCTTGGGCTTAGTCCTAGATCTTGGCGTCGACCTAGGCCTTGACGTTACATTGTTATTTTATTTTCTAACTCATCTTATTTCTAAAGAAAGTTTTGAGAAAATGTCTACTTTACAGTATTTTTATTCAAAAATATTTTAAAATAAATTTTATAGAGTATACTGTATACATGTTTATTGTGACTGGGACCTCCAAGTCATATTAATAAAATTTATAAAATCTTATAAAATCGTGTAAAGCAATTAAACTTAGATTTTATAATCATCTTTATAAAGTTTTCAATTTTTTTAAAAAGAGTATAATTGAAATTGACAATGTTTTGAAACATTTTTGAAAAGAGGTATTGAAAAAAGGGAGACTCACAAAAATGCCCTTTTTTCAATACCCCTTTTCAAAAATGCCCCCTTTGGCTGTCCATTTTTAAAAAGACCCCATTTTATGTACAAAATGACTAAATTACCCTTCTTTTAATAAAAGATATCACAAATATATAAGGAAATATAACAAAATTAGGTCCACAAAATACAAAATATTTTTTGGAGGGAAAAGTGATCCCGCAATTTTTCCCGCCAAAACACTTGTAAAAACTTGTAAAACCTTTAAAATACCTTGTAAAATTTTCCCGTAAAATTTTTTCCCGCCAAAAAATTTTCCCACCAAAAATTTTTTTGCGGGAAAAGTGATAAAAAAAATTTTTTGGCATTAA
Source organism: Arabidopsis suecica (assembly GCA_019202805.1). Lineage (NCBI taxonomy): Eukaryota > Viridiplantae > Streptophyta > Magnoliopsida > Brassicales > Brassicaceae > Arabidopsis > Arabidopsis suecica. The sequence goes on from CM032909.1 coordinate 10,107,332, forward strand.
ATTTTTGGCGGGAAAAATTTACAAGGTATTTTAAAGGTTTTTTACAGGGTATTTATAAGGTTTTACAATGTATTTTAAAAGGTTTTACAACGTATTTATAAGGTATTTATAAGATATTATAAGATTTTACAAGCTATTTTATAAGATTTTACAAGTTATAAGGTTTTACAAGTTTTTTATAAGGTTTTACAAGTTATAAATAGCTTATAAAACCTTATAAGTACCTTGTAAAACCTTTTAAAATACATTGTAAAACCTTACAAAACACTTGTAAATACTCTGTAAAACCTTTAAAATACCTTGTAAATTTTTCCCGCCAAAAAAATTTCGCCAAAAAAATTGCGGAATCACTTTTCCCGCAAAAAAAAATTTTTGGCGGGAAAAATTTTACAAGGTATTTTAAAGGTTTTTACAAGTGTTTTGGCGGGAAAATTGCGGGATCACTTTTCCCGCCAAAAAAATATTTTGTATTTTGTGGACCTAATTTTGTTTCAAATAAGGGTAAAATGGTCATTAAAAATTAAAAGAGGGCAAACTTAAAAATGGACTCTCAAAGGGGGCATTTTTTAAAAGGGGTATTGAAAAAGTGGCATTTTTAACAATTTCTCTTGAAAAAATATATTTTTAAAATTTCCACTTATTTGTATGCTTCTTTTTGCATATTTATTGATACTTAGTAATGTTATAGAATATTAAATCATATTTCAAATTCTTACAGTTAAGTTAATTTCTTTCAATGATTCTAAGTTTTCTAACAACTCGCCACACTCGTTTTCTTTTCTAATAACGCATTCTGTTATTTTCTTTTGTTATTTACCGAATAACTTTTTTTTTTTTGGTAAAGTTTACCGAATAACTTACAAAAACATTTAGAAGAGTTGTACTTTTGTGTCTCACATTTCACCTAGAAACTTTAAACATTTATTCCTGGTACACACATGACACACCCATCAAAAGTCTTGCAAACATTAAAAGAGTTTAGTTTTAAACCAAACCTTTTCTTCTTCTGGTTCACATGATACTCTGTCCTTTCCTTTTCTCACACACAAAAAGCTCTCATTCTCTCTCTTTCTCTTACCCTTCAAATCTCTCACCTCTCTCTTCTTCATCTTTCACGTTTGTTTGATTATCAAATTGGCATGCAACAACAAGGAGGGATGATGAGGAACTCGCCGTCATATAGCTCTGGAGGACATTCTCGTAATTTCGACACCATTTGGTCTCCACTCGTAAAAACCGGCACCGGTGCTTCTAACCGATCCTACGCCTTCTTCTCCCTCTTCCTCTTCCTCCTCCTCGGCGCGTTCCTCTCCACGCGCCTCCTCCTCGACCCTTCCGTACGAACATTTTACTATAATTAGATTCTTGTGTTCTCTTCTAATTACATCAAAACGACGATCCCGTTTGTCGTTTTCTCACTACGATATTTTTGCCACGTCGGATATTGGTATTAGTGGTGTTAAAACTCGTTCGCGCCTAATTTTTCGTGTCACCATTACTTTTTGTCAAATAAGTTACGGACGCTTGACACGTGTCTACATAGGAGTTTAATACTCACGTGTTTGTTTTTAGTCAATAACTAACTACGGCTATTTACTAAACGACTACGTTTTGTGTAACTATAGGTTTTGATAGAGAAAGAAACGGTGGCCGTGACTGATAGAGGAACGACCGAATCCCCAAAATACCCTCAGTCGACTAAGCTAATTACGGAAAAACCAAAAGAGTTCACGCTAAACTGCGCCGGTATCTCCGGTAACGACACTGTAACATGCCCAAAGAACAATTATCCGACGAGTTTCCGATCCAACGCCGGAGAAAGCGAACCAGACCATTCGCCATCCGCCACGTGTCCCGACTATTTCCGATGGATCCACGAGGATCTACGGCCATGGGAGAAGACAGGGATCACGAGGGAAGCCTTGGAGCGCGCCAATGCGACGGCGAATTTCCGGCTGGCGATTATCAACGGGAGGATCTACGTCGAGAAGTTTCGTGAAGCTTTTCAGACGAGAGATGTGTTCACGATCTGGGGATTCGTACAGCTCCTACGGAGATATCCGGGAAAGATTCCGGATCTCGAGCTTATGTTTGACTGCGTTGATTGGCCGGTAGTGAAGGCGGCGGAATTCGCCGGAGTTGATCAACCTCCGCCGCCGCCATTGTTCCGTTATTGTGCGAACGACGAGACACTCGACATTGTATTTCCTGATTGGTCTTATTGGGGATGGTAATTGCTTCTTCTTCAAGCAACCAAAAATTTTAGGGTTTTACAATTTCACCACTTTAGTTTTTGATTTGAAAAATGAAACCCCATAGTGAATTTACTTGGTAGCTAAAGAAAATATAGCTGTGAGAGTTGTTTAGAGAATGTTTAATTCATAGGTTAGTGATGAGAATGTCATTGGTTTTGTAGGGCTGAAGTGAATATAAAGCCATGGGAGAGTCTATTGAAAGAACTAAGAGAAGGGAACCAGAGGACTAAATGGATAGACAGGGAACCTTATGCTTACTGGAAAGGGAATCCGACGGTTGCTGAGACGCGACTTGATCTCATGAAATGTAATCTCTCCGAGGAGTATGACTGGAAAGCTCGTTTGTACAAGCAGGTAATTGACTCTATCCCGATATCACGTTGTTCTTTTTCTATGATCAATTAGTTAAGAGAGTCTTGGATTCGATTCCCATTGCTTTAAATCATTTGCATTACGTCAAAGAAACTTTTCTTTAACCGGTATCTAGTGGTGTGCAAACTTAAAAGCTTGAGAAACTTAAGTGTGACTTGTCTCGGCATCTTCTTGACATTGATATGGCTCTCCGAACATTAGCATTTAACCGCTTTTATTGGAGAACATTGGCAGTGATTTGTGTATTAATCAACACAAAAGGTGGATCTATAGTTGATGTACTATGGTGAAAAGTTGAGAGTTTTGGATTTGGGATGTCAGTTAATGTTTATATACTACTTCTCCGTGTGCTTCATTTTGGTGTGTTTTTGTAGGACTGGGTCAAGGAATCAAAGGAAGGTTACAAGCAGTCAGACTTGGCGAGCCAATGCCATCACAGGTAGTAGTAGCACATAAACTTCTTAGAGGAACCTTTACATTACTTTTGGGTTCTAAGAAATGGCTTATGCAAAAAAAATTGTTATGCAGGTACAAGATTTACATAGAAGGATCTGCATGGTCGGTGAGTGAGAAGTACATTCTGGCATGTGACTCGGTGACATTGCTGGTCAAACCTCATTACTACGATTTCTTCACACGAGGTATGTTTCCAGGCCACCATTATTGGCCTGTCAAGGAAGACGACAAATGCCGCTCCATCAAATTCGCCGTTGATTGGGGCAACTTGCATATGCGAAAGGTATGATATCACTTAAAACAGTATCAGATTAAACTGCGGCTGTGTTAACTGGTTCTCAATCTCAGTATAATCTAATAATATCTACACCGAGACACAGACACACATCCCTTTATTTCAATCAACACACATTAGGTAGTGAATCCTCTAGTTTACTGGATTCAATCAACACACCTTTATATGCACTTCATGAATGTTTGATTGAGAATCGGGTCTAAGTACTCCTAGTGTTATCCTCTCACGTTCTTTTGTCTTACCAGGCACAAGACATCGGGAAGAAGGCAAGTGAGTTTGTGCAACAAGAACTTAAAATGGACTATGTGTACGATTACATGTTCCATCTTTTAATCCAATACTCTAAACTCCTCCGGTTTAAACCCGAGATCCCTCAGAACTCCACCGAGCTCTGCTCAGAGGCAATGGCGTGCCCGAGGGATGGAAATGAGCGGAAGTTTATGATGGAATCACTCGTGAAACACCCAGCTGAGACAGGTCCATGCGCCATGCCGCCTCCGTATGATCCAGCATCGTTTTATTCGGTTTTGAAAAGGAGGCAGAGTACGACTAGTAGAATCGAACAGTGGGAGAGTAAGTACTGGAGGAAGCAGAACAAGACCGGTTCGTAAAATTAGATTGGCGTATAAAGTTTTGTTGTGTAGAGTAAACCACTTGTCAGAATTGTATCGAGTAGTATAACCTAGAAAACTTGCGATCTTTATTTTCTTTTCCGTTTTTGGTAGAAATTTAACTAAAAAAAAGTAAAATGTTCCTTTTCTATCTTTACAATTATACAAATTTATTTCTTACATCACCAAACTATTCAATGGGTAATCTATTATTATCTTTTGGAATAAGGTGTTGTTCGATCCAAGAAAGGCTTTCTTTGCATTGGTATACTGGTGAAGGGAATGGACGAGATGGAGTTCACAGAATCTGTATCTCTGGGACTGTCTGAGTCTAGGAGTCTGTATTCTTCCTTATGATTTATGTTTTATCCTCGTATTGATTTCTATACTGAAATTACAAAATTAACTTTCGAATTCAAATTTGTGGTTAAGGTTCAGAATTAGTTAGCTACAACAAGGAACTTTAATCGCACTTATAAAAGTACTTATTTTTGGCTTTGATGAGTCTTATTTTTGGACATAGTGAAAGCCTACCTGTCCCACTAAACGGTCGGTTTGTTCTACGAACCAAAAGCTTTAAAAAGTGACAATGTAATATTTGTCCTTTGCTTTACCCGTTTTGGAAGTGCGCTTTTAGTTGTCAAATTGGCCATTAGATCAAGAGCATCTTTAACAAACGATGCAGGGCCAACACCAAGAAAAAGAAACTCTTCTTTATTATTGTACTTCAATAATCACTTATCAACTTTATTCCCACTTTTGTGATTTATCTATAACCTTTACCACCATGTCCTCTTTTTTAACCATGAAACATATGAAAAGTAACTTTAAAACCAAGAAACCAATATAGAACGCAAATCCATTTGCGTGAAAACTAAGACTCACCACCAAGGATTTTCGAGCAAGATGGTGTTTTTAGGGTTTCTCGAGGAAATGTTGCGCGACGATACGACGCTGAATCTTACCAGAGGCAGTTTTGGGGAGGTTATCAGTGATGAACACTTTCTTTGGCACCTTGAAAGCTGCCAAATTCTTCTTACAAAACGCTTTGATGTCCTCTTCGGTCACTGTTGTTCCTTCTCTTGGAATCACCGCACAGTTAATCTGATAAATAAAAGAAAACCAGGAAAATACAGCGTTATTAACAGCTCTAAACATCTGATTAAGTTTCTTAAGTTCATTGATGAAGTAAGTTCACATGATGTTTGGATGTTTCAGGAGGACATAATGGTAGATAAGGGAAACCAATTCATCAATTCAAATTAGAGCAACTTAAGCACAGGTTTTGTTTACCTCTTCTCCATATTTCTCATCAGGAACACCGAATGCAACACCCTGAGAAACGTCAGGATGAGTTAAGAGTACTGCATCTACTTCAATTGGAGATATCTTCTCACCTGAATAGAGATTGTAATTAAGTACACATAGACTATCTAACTCATTGATACAAAAGAACATAGTAATGCACAAAGTAGCCTCTTTCTTTGACTTGTCTTATTTCTAATTTGTTTTTTCTTTGATAAGTCTAACATAGTACTGCACTAGTATTCTTGTGAAACAGTAAAGCCATCAAATAGAGTAAATGAGACTAACCTCCACGGTTAATAAGCTCTTTGATCCGACCCACCAAATGCAAATACCCATCGGAATCAAAGTAACCGATATCACCAGTGTGGAACCACCCAAACTCGAAACCTGCCTTGTTGGCATCTGGATTGTTCTTGTAACCCTTGGTCACATTTGGACCTCTTATACAAACCTCTCCTTTGTTATTCGGCTCTTGTATCTCGCCTTTCTCGTTAAGGATCGCCATTTCTTGACCTACCGGTTTCCCAACAGACCCAGGCTTGTGTGGACCTTCCTCTGGTAAGGGGTTTGAGCTCATCAAGTGTGTTGCCTCTGTCATTGCATAGGCCTCGAGCACCGGTGCTCCAAAAGCTTCCTCAAGCCTGGACAATATCACCTGACCAAAACCAAAGACATACAAACCATAAGTTTGTCGAAAAACAAAGAAATTCAAGATTTTGCAAAACATTGTACTGCTGTACAAAAGAAACAAGAGCATTACCGGAGCCAAAGAAGCACTGCAACTCCTGATGAACCGGAGCTTAGGGTATTCCGGCTCAGGATGGCTCGCGTGACGGTCCAATATGATCTGATGAATGGTCGGAACAGCAGTATACCATGTAGCGTTATACTTCTTCATGTCTGGCCAAAACGTTGTAGCTGAGAATCTACCAGCAGCAGGAAGAGTCACAGCCGCACCAGCTCCAAGTGAGCTAAGCAAACCAGCTAACAATCCATGAACATGGAACAGAGGGAGAACAATCACCGTAGAATCAGACTCGGTAAGCTTGTAAACAGCTTTAATGTTCTTGACGGATGAAACTAGATTGAGCTGCGTAAGCGGTACACCCTTTGGACGGCTCGTAGTGCCAGAAGTGTGGAGGAAGAGAGCACCATCGTCCGGGCTATTAACGAGTTCCGTCGCTGAATCAACGACCGAGTCAGAATCCGCAACGGACAGAGCAAGGTCTGAGCCAGCGTCAAGCAGCGTGGCGGTGACCTGAGTGATTTTCAGCTTTGAAGCTGCTTCTTGAGCCGGTGCGTTTCCTTCTTTAGAGGTTAATAATAGCTTTGAATCTGAATCAGAGAGGTAAAACTCAAATTCCTCCGCCGTGTACGCTGCGTTTAACGGCGCCGCCGTTGCTCTAGCTCTTATCACCGCTAAAAACATTATAACAAACTGAAAACCAAAAAATCAAAATCATCTGAATCTGGAAATCAAATTTTCTCAAATCAAGAAGCGATTGACAGATTTTCACAAATTCTGCTTCCCATATGAATCTTCAGCACGCAAAATAAAACCAGAAACGAAGCTTTTAAAATCGAAAATATATGAAAAAGCTCTGAAAACTACCTCGACGGTGTTAGGGAAGGTGAGAGCGACGACATCTCCAGGTTTGATGCCAGCGGCGGAGACAAGACGTGAAGCGGCGCGTTCGATTAGATCGTGAAGACGCGCGTGAGTGAGATCAAATTTTCCAGAAACGGAGAGAGCTCGGCGATCGGGGAATTGTCTGGCGACGTTTTCCAACAATCCGGTGAGTGTATCGCTATCCATAGTTACGTCGGAGACAAAAACACGAGAGCAACGATGATGAAGGAGAGAATGTGCAAGCAGAGAAGGAAGAGAGCAAAATGGGATATTTATAAATTTATATTTAATTAATACAGTATCTGTAGAAGCAAAAATGGCCTAAAAGACGATGCCACGTGTCATCATCGGAGCGGCTTTTCTAATGATCGTATGGTCAAGGTTTTTTTGTTTTAAACTTTTAATTAATTTTTGGAGGGTGGGGGTCACTGCTCACTGGTATATCCTCCTCCCTACGATTAGACCGACGTTTCGGTTTTTGAAGAGGTGGTTTTTAATTTCGATTTCCGGTACAAACACTGAACCGAAACGGCTAGTTAATTAACTTTTGCTCAAATGGTAATTTACGGTTTATGAATGATTTCATAGGAATTTGAAATAGTTTTGTGTATGTATTATCAAACAAAAGCAATTTACTTTGTGATTCTTAAATTTAGATAACGGAGGGTGATACATAGTTTAATTAAAAATAGCTTAATTGTGAGTGCTTAATCATTTTTAGGGCCTTTGCACATGTGTCTTTGACTCAGATTATCACGTTTCAAAGATGCTCGACGTTGTTTATATTATTATATTTAGATGATAATCCTTAGGAAATGGAGGTGGCCTGAAGATCACACAACACAGCCTAGAGACTAAATTAAATTATTCGAATCCCGGTTCCGAAAAAAGAAATAAGAAGTAGTAAATGACCGAGGCAAGGAAAAACCTTTGAAGGATAAGAATAAATAGATTATTTCTATTTTATATTTATAAAAGAAAAGGATAAGAATAAATATAATGAGACATGTATATCTTTTTGAAGTAATCAATTTTGGTTTGTCTATACATACAAATTCTTATATTATTTTATTTGGATTTGTTGCTTTGTTTGATATATGCACACTAACTAAACATTAGTGGAATTTGGATAATAATTATACGATGAGACTAATATAATCACTAAATTTTTATGAAATGAACATAAAGGGTAGTCGTGAGATGTCTTAACTTACTCCAAACTATAATTGGATTTGAAAATTAAAACCACAAAAATGTATTGCTGTTTTTGGCCTATATATATTATCTAGATCAGTGATTCATTGAAACAATTGGTGTAAACTCAATGACATGTACGTGGTTCGAATGTAGCAGGTTCAAAACTATTATAAACAATTAATGGTCCATAATTTTGCTTGCAAGAAGCCTAGCTGAAGAGAGAGCCAAAGTATAATTTACAAATTACAACTGATCATATGTTTAGTAATTAAAAGATTAAAGTTATGTATGTGAATAGAAAAAAAGTACGTCGATATTTAAATTTTAATTTCGTAAAAATGAAAACGACACATTATTTTTAAAAAAATTATAATAAGTCTTATTCATGGAGCTGAAAAAGTCATTTTCCTTTCTCGTAACTAAAAAACATGGTCTTCATGTAAGCCGTCACATACAAAAGAAGAATTTGATTTGTGTTTGTTCTTCTTACGTAGCATTGTCATCTGGCAATCATTGAAAATATGGTTGTCATATTAGAAAAAAAGAAAAAAGCTCTTAAATAGTTAAGTTATGAGAAAAAAAAAATAGTTAAGTTATCCATTTTTGAATAAAAATTTATCAACTACATCTCTTACTAATAAAAGATGTTGTTTGAAGCCTCTCAGGCTATCCACCTCAGATTTTCTAAATACTATGTGAAGATGCCACGTCAGCTCTCCCGTTTTCCTCAAAACAAAACACTCAAAATTAGGCCACGTGGCATAAGACGATAATCAATACCATCATGATCGATTGCTCTTCCAGTCTTCTCCAAGTTCTTCGTAACGCATCTTATAACCTTAAGCTATTCACATGTCATTTATTAACCTCCTTAAGATTCTTTATCGAAACGTCATTTTCTCTCTTCTCTTCTCCTCTAAAATCTGCATCCAGATTGAGATCTACAAATCTTACCCCATCAGGCCATCACACATCTCTCTCAAATCCGCCTGAGTTTAAATTCTCGGGTCGAGGACTCAAGGATCAAATAATTCGAGTGGCATTTTGTAGAATTCGAAATCATGTCCGAATAGTGTATCCTGCAGAAGATGGTAATTTAATCATCTCAGACTTGCTTAATGATTTGTCTTTTTTGGTGATTCTCAAAGATTTAAAATATTAGAGGATGCAATGTGAATTCGTATATGTGTGTGAAAGCAGACCAATATGTAATATTTCTATGGCTAGATTTTATGGCCGTGGCGTACGAGATTGTTACCGAACTTACAAAATTTGAGATCACTAACTTTCAAGTTTTGATTTACAGGAATGACTTATACTTTAACGACAAGAAAAGCGTGTACACAAATGGAAACAAGACAAAAGTCTTTTACCATCCTGAAGCGTTGTTGATCAGCAATCTAGAGATGGACATGGTAAGTACCTTTGTTTTGTTATATTGTTTCCTCTCTGCTTTTAGTGTGATTCGATTTGGCAGATATTTTGTTACTTGCTTCATATGTTCAGCACTAATGTAAACAGTACAAATGCAGGCTTTAAAACTCTTGACAAACAGCTAGATGATTTCTAACAAACAAGGACCCACTATTATGATGGTAACATTTACTCTGTTTTAGCTCTTACGCTTCATTTAAGTTGGAAGAAGATATCTTTTGAATCAAAATAACCTATGTAGTTGTACACACTTGAGATTTGCCTATGTATATAAATTCCTTACAAATTGGTAAAAATGTGGTTGCCGCCAGACCATAAGAGTCACATTTAGTTGTTAGTGTGTCTACGTATTGACTGAATTTCCAGTTTGGATTATGACCATAAACATGCTAGATTATTTAGATTACTTGTGCCTTTTGAACTTCACATGCTAGCGATTTTCATTCGTTTTCCACTTAAGCTCCGACTTTTACCAATTATCATCTCACAATAGGGAAAGCTAAAAGTTTTAAAAAATTTCAGTTAAGTAAGGGTGCAAGAAACCCAAACATTGTTCCCGACCTCCAAAGTGTTAAAAAAACCATGGTCGCGGCCGGAGAAGAATGAACTGCTGCAGAAGAAATAATGGAAGCAAATAGGTCAAGAAACCGTGGTTTATTAAACTCAATTCATGAAGGGTTAAAACCTTAACCTATAACCTTAAGCTACAATAATTAAATTTGCTTTCTCTGATTCATTTTTGGTTTTCCTTCTAGAGTGTTAACAGGGAGGAAACATTCTCAGAGCTAGGTTCCATGCTGAAAGCTGATGTGTAAAGATTGAATATGTTGATGAAGAACTGGAGAATGAGTTTTCTATGGATACATAGAAGAAGAAAAGTATGTTCATAAATTTTTAAGCAATATGCCTATACTATCTGGTCGTTTGTTGTTTTAAATCCGGCTATGAACTTGAAGAGCAGTAAAAAAGTAGTGCCAAAGAACATCGCATTTCATCACCAGATATCCAGATCAATGCAAAGAGAACTCTTCGCGTGAGGTCAACTTTCTTTGCCACTTGCACCATGAGAATGTATGTTTGGTTTCATCACTGCTCTCTCATCGAGTTCATAAAAGCTTTGAGTTTTATCACAACCAATAATTAATATCAGCTGCATGTTCTATAGATTGTTGGAATCAAATATTTGATACCACCTCGAGAAAATGTTTTCTGAGTTCGATGTTTACAATGCATATGAATAGATGGGTCTTCTCCTGCATCAAAATGTGCATGGAAGCAGGGCAAAGGAGGAAGGTCGGAGGAGGTGTATAAGGTCAACGAAAGGATGATCAAAAAGTTTCAGTGTGAGAGCTCCGCTGTGAAAATGGAGGAGAAATGGAAGTGGAGACATGCTGAGAGTGTCTGTAATGTTAAAATGGTAGATAAACAAATTAAGAAAAGACAGAAGTTGGTATAAGTAGTATTTTTTATGTTTACATGTTAACATTTTCTAAAATATTAGTGATACACGTATTCTAGGTATTGGAATTGGTCAAAATCATGTAACAAGTCTTATGTTAATATGTAACTTGCTAAAGCTTAAGTTACGAGCATGCTTCTATGTCCTATAATGATAGATGTATAAATCACAAGCAAAATAAATCGTATTCTTTCTTCGTGACATGAAATCATATTCTTTCTAATAAAATTTAAACATATTAAAATAATATAAATATGAAAAACACAATTAAACATCTACTATATACACTTCCAAAATCAAATCCATTTTTTTAAAAAACTATGTTAACCAACTTGAAAATCTCAATTGTCAAAATCTATATCCGGGCGTAGCCCGGAATAACCCCTAGTTTCGTTAAAGAACTAAACTTTTAATTTTACGTTGACGGAAATATTGTAGTCAAACCACTAATCTTTTTTTTTGGGTCAAAAAACCATCGTTCATTTTAATTCGAAATACAAGTTTAGGGCCTCTTAGGCCCAATTACCAAATACAAAGCCCTACGATAATATCCTCTCCTGGGATAACTTAAAATCGATTAGCAAACACCTCTATATCGGCCAAAACCTCCGTCAAGCTCCACAGAGTCTGTTCCTGTCGAGAATCATCCAATTTCGACAGTGATACGATTGAAACCCAGCACTATCAGTCATGGCTATGTCTGAGTTTGGCATTGTCTACGCCGTCCATATCATCACCGTCCAATTCGGCTCCGTCGTATCGGTAAACTGAGAAACCCTTTAAACCCTTCTGAGTTCTGAGACTTTTGTTGAACTCTGTTTAACGAATTTGGTGATGGGTTTTGGTTATTTTGCAGAAAGTTTGCGAATGTCTTCTACGTAAAGGACCTCTTTCCTCGCGAGACATCTCTCGTTTAGCTGAATCAGACATCAATCATAACCACGTTAAAGATATTCTTTATCTCTTGATTCAGCACAATTGTGTTCAAGCTTTCTCTATTGAACCTCCTGGTTAGTCCCCTTTACTTTGTTGATTTGGCTTGGCTTTTAATATGAATGCCTAAGGTATTGTTATATGCTTTTGACTTGTAGATGGTTCTGAGAACAAAGCAATTGTACAATATATTGTCCTGTTTAACAACATTGTGCATCGTGTGAGGTATAACAAGTTTTCGAGGCTTGTAAACGAAGAACTAGGCACTGAGGTTTAATCTTCCTTCTTCTTCACTCTGTTCAGTGTTTTGTTTAGTTGGTTTACGCTTCAAGACTCTAATGCTAATCTTATACTTTCTGATCTATATGTATAGTGCGGTGCAGTTCTTGATGGTTTACTTAGTAACGGTAGGCTTACCTTGGGACAGCTGATTGAAAGAGACAGAGGTGAGTCCTGATATCATATGTACCTCTTATGTTATATTACCACAGTTTACTCTCATCGTAGGCACTGGCTTTTGGACTTTGTGTATCTCGTTTTGATTACAATAATGCTTCGAACGGAATGGATGCTAATCTGTTATATACGTTTGCGTCATACATGATCAGATTCGGGAAAGACGATAGGTTCTGAAGCAATCAGAGATTCTCTTCAGAAATTGGTTGCTGCCCGTTTTGTTGAGCGCATTCCTTCTCCCGAACCTGTGCTTGGAAACAAAGAACAAGAGCCAGCAAAGAAAAGAGGCGCTAAAGCTGCCAAGGTAATTGATAATGTCTTTCTGGTGTTTGGTATACCTATACATTGTCCGATATATCAGTTTATTGTTTATCAGACCTACCGTTTTGATTTTTTATTCTGTTCGAGATTAATAAATCTCTTGGAACTGTGTAGATTCTCAAAGAACCGGAAACCTTGGAGGAACGTGTTGTTGAAGCAGCAACTCCAGTTGACGCAATAAGGTTTCCACTTATATTCGAAGAAGATGCCAATTCATCTTTAGCAGTTGACGATAGCAATATCACTGAGGGGAAGGTATCAGCATTCTAACCATAACCAATAGTGGCTATCTTATAAGCACACATTTTCATGATGTAGCACTGAATACCTTTGTTGATGTTTCTCATTGAACCGAATATTTTAGCGTAAACAACGTGATGTGGACTCATCAGATCCGAGCAGTGGAGTAATTTGGCGTCCTAATTTTGAGGAGTTCATCCACCGCCTTAGACATAAGGTTAGTTATCCAAGTTTGATGAGAGAAAAAGCTCTTCGTTATTGGCATTTGAAATTTTGTTTTTTCTAATCTATCTTACTGGTTCTTATCTTTTAACCACTTGTTTCCTTGTTGAAGGCGTGTGTGGAGATCGTGAAAGAGCGCAGGGATGAAGGATGTGCCATTGTCTTGAGGGCAATGTTAGAAGTAGGAAGATCACAGGAGAAGAAGGTGAAAACAGACAATTCGGGTAATATCTGTGTTGCTCACTCATTTTCATTCAATATCTTAACATAATCAAAATATGTTGAAGTTAAAGATGTATTTGGTGTGATTGATTCTGCACTCTCCACCAAAAGTCCACCTATGAAATTCTGTTGAGTAACTGAATTTGCTTTAATCTTTGAAACAGCTCCAATGTCAATTGGTTCCATTTATGAAGAGGTTATAAAGACAGAAGCAGGTCGCACTATGTTACAAGAGCGAGTTGAAGCATGCCTTGACCAATTGAGTGCTACGTCTTCTTATCTACCAGCATTTGTGACAGAAATGAATGATTCATACATAGTTGGTATAGTAACTCCATTTAAAATCTAGTCAACTGATTCTTGTATTCAAACTTACCTTTTATATTCTTTTGTTATTTGGTTTTGCAGATTTTAAATCCATTATCAGCGTAGCACAGAAAGATGAGGTGCGTTTCATATTTGTTTCCTTTCTTTTCCTGACATATTTCTGAAACTAAAAACGAGATCTTTGAGATGTTTATAGATAGAAGCAGTAGTTATGAGAAGATATGGGAAAGAAGCTTTCAGAATGTTCAGATACTTGTCACAGGAAGGGCGTTTTGTTGAGACCGATAAGGTTAATGACTGTTCTTTCTGATTCATATAGAAACATCTTTAAGTCATAATGATTTCTTAACTTCCATCAATTTGTTTTTTTTCTGTAAGATTGCTGATGCTGCGCTGACTGAAAAGAAAGACACACCGCAATTCCTTTTGAAGATGTGGAAAGACGGATACTTACATATGCAGGTATTCATAGTTTCGAAACCAAGTCATTTCTAAAACTTAAACGAATTGGTTGATATGAGATTCATTGTTGTTCTCTTCTGTTCGTTTTTGTAGAAATTGGCGATCACGGGTACGTATGTACCATTTCTGTTGTGGAAGGTAAACAAGTTGATTGTGACGAGGCAAATGTTAGATGAAATGTATCATGCTTCACTTAACTTGAATCTCAGGTTGGCTCATGAGCTAGAATCCGAAAAAGAGGTTAGTCACACTGCAAATCGATTAACTCAATGGGTTTCAAGCTGGTCAAAATACTAAACCTGTTATTGCTTCTGTGGCAGTTGCTGATGTTGCCATCAGATAAACTGGAAGGACCATTAAAGGAGAGAGTGAAAAAGGTCAAAGCCAAGAGGCTGTTACTCTCTTCCACTATGTTTAAACTTGATGATGCGATTATGCTATTTCACGACTTTTAAACTCTTAAATTGAAAATCATTTCTTTATTTTGTTCTGGTCGATTTAGTTCACCTTGTCGCCCTACCTATTCCTATCTTTTAACAAATTTTGTTTTCTTTGGACATAATGAAAATTTGTAACTTTGAAGGTAATTGATACTGTTTCGAGATAAATGTTGTCTATTATATACTTAAGATTTAGTTTCAAACTCTTTTATCTTTATCAGAAAACATTCTTAGGTTTTTATAAGCTTCCTTTCCTTTACTATGGCTGATGAGCTTTGGGATGAATTGCAAAATCTGGTTTTGGTGACCCAGAGTTGTTCATTCCCCATGAAGCCTATACTAATAGTCGTCTAAGTCTGATTGCTCGACCCCTCAATCCTTCAGTGCAACAGCTTCTGACAGTGGTTTATGATAGCTTGTACTTTTTCTCTATAAGAGTTCATGGAAGAGTATGGAGCCTAGCTACAAGAGTTCATGGAAGAGTTGTCTAAGATAGCTTGTACATTTTCTCTTTCACTCAGAAACTTATCTTTTATCTGTCCAAAGGAGAGAGCCATGGGTTATCAACAACTGGTCCTTTTCTACCTAATCCGGAAGAGCCTCCTCTTAGAAATTAAAATAATATTGATGTAAACATCAGTTACATGTTGAGAACTCTTAAATCTCAGAATTCTGACATCTCTTTCCAAACCTCCCCGGCCTGATACTCGTCCATTCAACTCTGAGGAAATAGCAGCTGGCTACTCCACTTCATTATGTTCAATCTTCTATACAAGAGGACTTTTTTTATCAGGTTGCTGCACCAATCCAACAGTCAACAAGGAAGAAAGAATCTGTGGTTTCAACTGTTACTCCAAACCATGAACATGAAGTTTAATCTGCAATCTACTGCTGCTTGTAAGTTTGATATTGGAGACTGGAGAGTCATCAAAAAGGAAGAAACCAGAAGAATCAAATGAGATCTCAAGGGATCAGGATTACAGAAGACAGAATGTAAGATCCTAAGCTCAAGTACTTTAGAATTGCAATGACATGTTGCAAGTTAAAGACATACTTTTTCGTAGCTTAAGGTCCTATATATGATTCTCGTAAATTTAGAGAGACATTGGGAGAAAAAGAAATAGCAAACTATCGTAAGTGGAGATGTGTGATATCTTTTCCATAAATCCAGAGAAGCAAAGGTAGTAGCAAAATCCAAGATTTAAGGATAAAAACTGATGAAACAAAAAACAGAGTCTGATACACAAAAATTCAGTTCCAAAAGTTGATAAGATAAAGTTTCTTCTAACTAAGAAGAAGGACCTCACTTCTTCTCTTCTTTCTCAGCCTCGGAGGCTCTCTTGGCTCTAGCACCAGCATGTCTCTTGTTCGTGCGTTCAAGGCGTATCTTATCATACGCCTTGAAGGACTTCATTTCTGAAGTCAGCTTGACGAGCTCCATGGTTGGCTTCTCACGTACAATAGGCAAGTAGTCTCCTTGAACTTGGGTAGCATTAGCCAACTCTTCTGGTGTAGAGTCACCAGCCTAACAACACACAAACAAAAACAGAAAAAGTAAGAGATCAGTACCAATCCAACAATTGATAAAGAACACTAAACCCTAGACTAATTCCTTCGAAATGATTACCTTAACCTTGCGAGCACGACGCGGGAAGATGACCAACTTAGTCTTGTAGGTTTTCAGCCTCTGGACATTGGTTTGAAGACCCTCCAAAGATCGGTTCTTGCGACGATGGTCAACAGCAATACCGATTGTAGGAGCCAACTTCTTTGGGATACCAGCAGCCTATATTAATCAAACAATCAGAAATCAACAATCCCAACAATATTCATTTACACATAAAATAAATGAAACTAGATAGCTATATGAATAAAGTTCAATAATCAGAAATCAACAATCCAATCGATATCCAGCAAGGCATGAAACTTGATAGCTATAAGAACAAATGAAAGAGAGATAGAATTTACAAACCTTGAGCTCTTCAAGAGTGAATCCTTTACCGGTTCTGACCTTCATGTTGTACTTAAGAGTCTGACCATGCACAACAGGGCGGAGAGGTCCAGAAGTTGGACGAGGGAAGATCTTCACAGCCTTCTTTTGCCTCGCTGTGTAAAACATAACAAATAACATAATTGGATTCAAAGAGACTTCAAGTGTAAACCTAAAACGAAACATGACATAAGCAGAAGTGGTGACAATACTACTAACCAATTCTTCTTCTGGTTTTCCTGGCAGGCTGGTTGAACCATGTCTTCACATAGTTCTGCCAGTGCTTTTTGAAGTGACCATTGGGGATAACATTGTTGTGCTTCATTTCTTCACCTCAAGCTGCAAAAAAAAACACATTTTAATCAAATGATGGAACTTTAACAAGCTCAAAGGAAATCAAATGATGAAACTTCAAACTGCAAAACAAAAGACCATCTCAATGCTATAGCTAACATAAATAAAGTAAAACAGATACGAATCTTGTAATATTTCAAGGATCACTCATATTAATCTATACTAAAGATGATACTTTCAAGCAATCTTAAACTCTCAAAGACTCCAAGTTTCTAGTGTTTGTATAGATTATGGATGTTATCAACATCAATCAAATAAACGAAAAGTTTCATCAATTAAACGCTAATCTTACTCATTCCAAGGACGATACTTTCAACAAATCACTAAAGCATAACAAACAGCAAATCAACGGACTCTAAACAACGCTTTATATCAGATCAATAAAACTCGAAATGAACAAAACAACGAACTTAGAATAATTCCAGGAGCTAGCAGCAGAACACGATGAGAGAAAACACGCAAGAACCCTAATTATAATCAAACGAGATAGCAGCGAAGAGAATCAGAGAGCCGACAAGTAGAGAGGAACGAAAACTCACAGAGAGAAAAGCTTCTTCGCGGCTGGACTGAAGTGTATCCAAGTCTAGGGTTTACGAGCTTTAAATAGTGAAGACCTAAACTCAGTTCAACTATTCCTGTAATTGGGCCTGGGCCGGAATCAAACAAATTAAAATGTTTTTCTTTTGGGCTTGTTAATGTTTTTATTTTGGACTTGATTTGGTTCGATTTTTCTTTCTTTCTCACATCTGTTAGTTCCGTCGTCTTCTTTGTTCTCCAGAATCTCATTGAGTTTGGAGCGGTTCGTAATCTGAAGGATTTGTAGCAAAATTGTTGTCTCTGTTTAACGAAAATGGAACAAAAATGGTATGTTTCTTTGTTTTGTTTATGTTTTTCTCGGAATCCCTTTCTATGGTTTTCTGATTCTTTTGATTTTTTTTTTGACAGCAAAATCGGTGGTGAAGGATTGGGAAATCGAGGTTTAGTGAATGAGGAGGACAGGCTCAGTGAGTTGCCTGAAGCTTTGCTTCTACACATACTGTCTTCACTCCCAACAGAAACTGTCATAGCCACTAGTGTTTTGTCCAAAAGTTGGAAATCTCTTTGGAAGATGGTGCCAAATCTCAAGTTTGATTCTAGGTACCATCATACATTTTCAGAGAATGTTTGCAGATCTTTGATTTCACATAAAGCTCCTGTTTTAAATAGTTTGCATTTGAGAGTTGAAGATAAGAGTGATGCTTTGGATGTTGGGATATTGATTGGAATTGCATTTGCTCGCCATATGCGTAAATTTGTACTGAGATTTCCATTTCAGGAGGAAAGCTATGTAAGATTTCCGAGTGCTTGGTGTAGCTGTAATGATACACTTGAAATCTTGAAACTCAAGTATTACATTCTTTTAGACTTTCCTTCTCTGGTTTGTTTCAAGTCTCTTCGTAAGCTGCATCTCTACCATGTGAAATTCAAAGACGAAGAATCTGTTTGCAACCTTTTATGCGGCTGCCCTAGTCTTGAAGATTTGGTCGTGCATAGATATAGCACTATCGATGTGCTTACTTATACTATTGCGGTGCCATCATTACAGAGACTAACCATATATGATGATTACTATGGAGAAGGTGTTGGAGGCTATGTGATAAATGCTCCTTCTTTGAAATACTTGAACATCGACGGGTTTAATGGTCTTGAGTTTTGTTTGATTGAGAAAGCGCCAGAGCTGGTGGAGGCCAAAATCTCTGACATTTTTGAAATAGCCAATGAGAACATTTTGGAATCTCTAACTTCAGCCAAACGTCTTTCCTTACACTTACCACCCTTAAAGGTAAACTTAAGATTTAAGATTTTCACGGGGTTTATCTGTAATTGGGTTAACATTGTTTTGTGTGTACCAATGTTGCCTCATGCACAGATTAAGTATCCTATGGGTAAAATCTTCTACCAGCTTTTATCTTTGGAGCTTCGTACATTTAGCTATGAGTGGTGGAATCTACTTTCGTTCATGCTCGATAGTTCTCCCAAATTACAAATTCTTAAGCTCTTCGATGTAAGCCATTTTATTAGTCAACTACTTTTTTCCAGTGCTCTACTTTCAAGTATTTTAATGTCCTTTAATTGCACTCTACTCAGACATATCGATTTGCTAGAGATGATTGTCCGGTGGGCTGGGAATGGAGTCGACCCAAATGTGTACCTGAATGTTTGTTGTTTCATCTTGAGACATTTGTGTGGACAAGATATGAGTGGCAACGAGAAGATGAAAAAGAAGTGGCTACATACATTCTAAAAAACGCAAGACAGTTGAAGAAAGCAACTTTCATCACAAAATCCATCATACCCGAAACACTCAAGAAGTTGGAAAAGAGAATTGAGATACTCAACCAGTTGGCTAGTGAGGCCAGGGCTTCAAATTCATGTCGCCTCGTGTTCGAAACTGTGTAATTATTAGAACTTGTTACTATGATGTTTTTGGCCATTGGCAAGTGTAAAATTCAACTTTACCTATTGATGGGACATTAAATATTGGTTACATTATGAGGAACAGATTTAGAAGATAATTCAAGGAGTAAGTAAAGTAAAATTATTAGTGATCCGAATCTGCGCGAGTGCCCGGAGTGAGGCTAACAAAGAGGCAATTTGTTGAGCCGTATGATGGGCAACTATCTCCTGCCGTTTGGAGAGGGAAAAAAAGGAAGAACAAAGGAAATAGAGCACAAGCAGTAAGAGATGAGTAAGGAAGCTCTAATTTTAGACAAATGTATTAGCAATAACATACTAACATCATCTCATATTGGTTTTCTCAAATGTTTTGAAACATGAGAGCAATTGTATATACATGTAATTTAGTTCACAAAAGCAAATCTTATTATTTTCGTCTCCTCCTGAATATAGCAGCAGTTCCATATGCATATTGTCCAAAACAAAAATGAATGAAAGTGTAAAAAAATAAAAAAACGTCTCAATTCTCAACTATAGATAAATGGGCCTATATGGAGACCAAACAAATCCATTTAAAAGCCTTTTGTCTTTTTTTTTTGTTCGGCCTGTAAATTTGCTGGAATCGGTTTGATTTTAAAAAATCCAAAAGAAAATGATCTGTCTCAATTTCTCACACTCGTCTCATCGACTTCTCTCATCTTCATCACACTGTTGTCACTCTCTGTTAGGGTTTTGTGACTCGCTAGTCCTTTTATTGATTTTGCAACAAGTGGATAGTTTTTAAAGCTGAATCTCGTCACCAATTATCATACATAAGCCCTAGGTTGATTCGTGTGTTCGGTTGCGTTTGGAGCGTTCGCAATCCTAAAGATTTGTACCAAATTGTTGGTTTCTATCAACTACAATGGAACAAAAATGGTATGTTTTTTTTTCTTTGTTTATTTTTTGGCTATAAATCCCTTTCTTAACACTGATCCTTTAATCCTAAAACTCATTATCTTTTTTTTTTTTTACAGCAAAATCGGTGGAGAAGGTTTGAGAAATCGAGATGTAGTGAATAAGGACGACAGGATCAGTGAGTTGCCTGAACCTTTGCTTCTACACATATTGTCTTCACTTCCAACAGAAACTGCCATAGCCACTAGTGTTTTGTCCAAAAGTTGGAAATCTCTTTGGAAGATGTTGCCAAAACTCAAGTTTGTTTCTAACAATCACCAAACATTTTCAGAGAATGTTTGCAGATCTTTGATTTTACATAACGCTCCGGTTCTAGATAGTTTGCATTTGGAAGTCGGATATAAATGTGATGCTTTGGAGTTGGGATTATGGATTGGAATTGCATTTGCACGACATGTGCGTAAGTTGGTACTGGAGTTTTACTTTGAGGAGGAAGGCTCAGTAAAATTTCCGGGTGTTTTGTGTAGATGTAATAACACACTCGAGAGCTTGATACTCAAGGGTTCAATTCTTTTTGACCTTCCTTATCCGGTTTGTTTCAAGTCCCTGAGAGAGCTGTACCTTGACCATGTGAACTTCAAAGACGAAGAATCTGTTTCCAACCTTTTCTGTGGCTGCCCTTGTCTTGAGAATTTGGTCGTTCATCGAGAAAGCTTTATGGATGTGGAGTCTTTCACTATTGCTGTGCCATCATTACAGAGACTAACCTTAGAAGATGAATTATATGCACAAGGTGTTGGAGGCTATGTGATAAATACTCCTTCTTTGAAATACTTGGACCTCAAGGGGTTTAATGTTCTTGATTTTTGTCTGATTGAGAATGCGCCGGAGCTGGTGGAGGCAAAAATCACTGAAGTTTCTGATATAACCAATGAGAACATTCTGGAATCTCTAGCTTCAGCCAAACGCCTTTCCTTGTACTTATCACCCTTAAAGGTATTTTTAGATTCATTTAAGATTTTCACGGGGTTTTATCTGCAACTGTGCTAACATTGTTTTCTGTACTAAACTACTAATGGTGCCTTCATGCACAGATTAAGTATCCTGTTGGTAAAATCTTCTACCAGCTTTTATCTTTGGAGATTCATACAGATGAAGAAGAGTGGTGGAATCTACTTTCGCTCATGCTTGATAGTTCTCCTAAATTACAAATCCTCATGCTCATCGACGTAAGCCATTTCATTAGCCAGCTACTTTTTTTTTCCAGTGCTCTTTCAGGTATAATGATGATCTTGAATTTTACATTGATTTCAGTCAAGGCAGTATATTAATAAAGATTTACCGGTGGACCGGAAATGGAATCAACCAAAGTGTGTACCTGAATGTTTGTTGTTCCATCTTGAGGCATTTGTGTGGACAAGATATGAATGGCAACGAGAAGATGAGAAAGAAGTGGCCACATACATCCTTAAGAACGCAAGACTCTTGAAGAAAGCAACTCTATCCACAAAACCTATCGAATCTAAAAAGCTTGAGGAAATGAAAAAGAGACGTGAGATGCTCAACGAATTGGCTGCCGAGGACAGGGCTTCAGATTCGTGTCACCTCGAGTTCGAATATGATACGTATTCTTACAATTAGGACATGTTCTTAAAATCTTCCAGAATGTGACAATGGGACCTAAAAAAAGTCAGAAACTTAGTCAAGTTTTCTGAGCTATATATTTAGGTTTTTGAACAGTAGCGGCATTTTAGATGAATAAAAAAAACAGGTAATATATAATGTTGCTATTTTGGATAGGCCATTTTTTACTTATTGATTTAAGCAAACAAGTTAAATGATTTGTTTGAATAATTAGGAAGTGATTACAAATTGGTCCCAAAGACAAACCAAAGTTGTTATATGTTACTCGTTTATTCTTGTGTTGACTTGTTATCTTGTCAGTTGTCTCATTGACTCTTCTTCCTCGTGTGACAACTTCTTCTTATCCTTTCTTCTTCTTCTTTGTTCTTCTTCGCTTTACTCTGTTCTTCTTCTTCTCCTCACTTGAAACTTTCTTCTTTGTTGCAGGTTTAATCAAAGGTTCAATTCCAACATGCTCCAGCTATTAAATATACATCTCCAATTCGTTTTCTCAAATGTTTTGAAACATAAGAGAAAATTACTTCACATATATTTTCCAACTCTGAATTTAGCAGGAGTTTCGTGTCCGTTCATGATAAAAAATAAATGGAAGTGGTGCAAAAACTTTTTAGAAATATAAATCATGTAACATAAGCCCATTAGAAATGTCGTTCGGTTTGGTTTGATTCTGTTTTCTTGGTAAGGTTATTTTGCCAACCAAAGCGTAGCTGTTCGTGGATTTAGGACTTTGCTTTAGAAAAGCCGAGTTAGTAGTGCCCATTAGAAAATACCTCTTTGCTTGTGAATATGTTGGATTTGGATTCACCTTTTAACCCTAAAAAAAGTCATCGGTCTCATACTTGAAACTTGTAAGTCACTCGTCGTCCTCTTTCTTCTCCAGATCATGTTCTCGAGTGGAATCTCTAAAATGCATTAGTTTCGAAACTCTGTTAGGGTTTCCAATTTGGTTTATGACAACACAAGTGAATCGTTTTGAGATTAATTATTGTCATCATATCTTAGTTTTTAGCCGGATTTTTGTGTTCGACTGCGTTTGCGTTTGGAATTGTTCGTAACGCGATAGCACGGGGAAGGATTTTTAGAGAATTTATATCTCTAATTAACTACAAAAGAATGGAACAACAGTTGTATGTATCTTTTACATCGTTAATTTTTTGTTTAGTTGTATAAAGATCAAACCCTAATTCTAATTTGAACCCTAATTTTTTTTGTATATTTTCGTCCTTTGATTTTTGACAGCAAAACTGATGGTTTAAATTTGAGTAATCGAAGTGCTATGAAGGAGGACAGAATCAGTGAGTTGCCTGACGATTTGCTTCTGCAGATATTGTCTTATATTCCAACAGAAAATGCCATAGCTACGAGTGTTTTGTCTAAACGTTGGAGATCTCTATGGAAGATGGTGCCAAATCTCAAGTTTGATTTGAAGTTTGATCCTAAGATTGAATCTAAGTATCACCAAACATTTTCAGATAATGTTTACAGGTCCTTGACTCTACATAAAGCTCCGGTTCTAGAAAGTTTGCATTTGAACATTATACGTGGAACTGATGGCTTGAATATTGGAATGTGGATTGCAACTGCATTTGCACGTCATGTGCGTAAATTGGTATTGATTAGTTTCTTTGATGTGGGTAATGAGCAGGTTATATTTCCATGTGTTTTGTTTAGTAATGATACACTTGAGATCTTGAAAATCCAGAATATTCTTTTAGACCTTCCTTCTCCGGTTTGTTTCAAGTCACTGAGAGAGCTGCACCTTTACCGTGTAAAATTCAAAGACGAAGAATCTGTTTCCAACCTTTTAGGTGGCTGCCCTTGTCTTGAAGATTTGGTTGTGCATAGAGATAGCAATGTCGATGTGAAGACTTTCACTATTGCGGTGCCATCATTACAGAGACTAACCATATATGATGAGTACCTAGGAGGAGGTATGGGAGGCTATGTGATAAATGCCCCTTGTTTGAAATACTTGAACATCGACGGGTTCGACTGGCTTGAGTTTTGTCTGATTGAGAATGCACCAGAGCTGGTGGAGGCAGAAATCATTGACGTTATTGATATAACCAATGAGAACATTCTGGAATCTTTAACTTCTGTCAAACGTCTTTCATTAGACTTATCACTCCTTGAGGTAAATTTCAGATTTGAAGATTTTCACCGGGTTACTCTACAGTTGGACTAACACTGTCTTCTATATTTATGTTGCTTCACTAGAGTTGAACCCGCGGTACACCGCGGGGCTATAATTTTTTAAAAAAATTATTGATGTGAATTTCTTTATATAAAATCGATTGATCGTGTATGATTTTTTTAATAAGACGCAGCTCTTATAGTTAAATATAGTATTATCTAGCTTTATATGGCTACATATTTATAGAATAAGATCTTGACCTGACCCATCAAAATCACGAAATTTTAATCGACAGTACACCATATGACAAACTTTTAGTTATTGTATTTTAGATAATAATTTTCAGCTTATTTGGTTTTTTAATTTTCATTATTTATTTTTCGTTTAACTAATTTATATTTTTGTTTGGACCCGTGGAACGAAACACATGTTTTTCTTATGTTTTATACTTATAGTTTATAACTTAAAATGTGTTTATTTTATTATATTAAATTTGTTATTGGATAAAATATAAAATTCTAGATTTAATCTGTTTTGTAGAATAATATAGAGATATATAGTAGGTTAGTGTATTTTTTGTTTGTTTGATGTATATACAAATTAAATATTTTTGTTTAGAAATTTAATAATTAAAAGTAGTTGGTTTAAAAGTAAGAAGGTGTTAGTTTGTATAATATATTGTAGTTTGTATAATAAATATGGATATCATTTGTAACTTAATTAATTCGACACCATGATTACAAATCCAAAATATAAATCAATAAGTTAATAGTTTTATTGTTGGTTTAATAGTTCAAACCCGCTATGCTAGGTCCGTCCCACAACGGGTTTAAAGATTTTTAACCCGCAAAAAACCATTCTACAAACCCGCAAATGTTTCTCATGAGATCTTCAACTCTTCAAGTTTTTTCTTCGTCATCGTTATATTAATCTCTCTTCTCCCTCAAGAAAATAACGAACTTGATGACGTAACGTTGCTTGTTTCTCCGAGCAGCCATTTTTTGATATTAGGAATCTACCATTTATTATATTTTAATGCCACAAATTAATATAGAAACAATATTGATTTTAGTTACAACTTTTGGAAACACGTTTTCTATAAGATTAGCTTTTTTTATATCAACGTTAGCATTAATTGTTTTTTTTTTTAATAGCAATTAGCAAATGAATGAATATAGGTTATGGAAAGATAAGTCTTAGGAGATAATTTAGGATCCAAATAGTTGTGTTAATATCTTTTATTAAATTTTTCAAATTTTTAGAATTAAAACCAATGACATTCTTTGTAAATACTTAGCAACTCTAGGATTTATTTGCTAAGTGTACTCCAAAAATGTATATATAGATGCTGCATGCACAGATTAAATTTCCTACGTACTGGTAAAATCTTCTATCAGCTAGTATATTTAGAGCTAGGTACATATAATAGTAAGTGGTGGAAACTACTTTCGCTCATGCTCGATAGTTCTCCTATATTACAAATTCTCAAGCTCAACAATGTAAGCAATCTTATTAGTCCTGTTTTTTTTTCTTTTTCTTTTTCCAAAGCTCCACTTTCAAGTACTTAGTTGATTTTGTATTACATTATGATAGATTACATTGTTCTCAGGCATATCTGTGTGATGACGGAAAAGGTCTATCCGGACTGAAATGGAATCCACCAAAATGTGTAGCGGAATGTTTGTTGTTCCATCTTGAGAAACTCTTGTGGATAGGATACGAATGGCAACAAGGAGATGAGAAAGAAGTGGCCACATACATCCTAGAGAACGCAAGATGTTTGAAGAAAGCAACTTTCTCCACAAAACGCATTGATCCGGATAAGATGGAAAAGTTGGAAAAGAGACGTGAGATGCTCAACGAGTTGGCTAATGTGAGCAGGGCTTCAAATTCATGTCACCTTGTGTTCGATTCTATCTAATCTGCTGAACTTTTTGTTGGATAAGCTTGAATTTAGACTTGAGAAATAAGTCTTTGCTTAAGAGATAATTATGTATATTTTAGGAGTTATCTAAAATATACTCCTAATCAAAGTAGGATTAGGTCTATGAGTTTTATGTATAAATATGAGTTACCAAAGTGTGGTAGACCATAAGAGATTGAGAGAGAATTTTATGTGTTTAAGGTTTTGAGAAAGAGAGTTTGAGAGTTTGAGTTCTTGAGATTAATAAAGAGAGTTATTCTTTAAAGAGTTGTTCTTATATTGTGTTTGATTCTATAATTGGTATCAGAGCGTTGCGATCTTCTTGGGAGCAATGGCGGAAGATGCACTGGTTCTCGTAGATCCAAAGAAAGGAGGAGGGTCTACATCTATTCTTTGTCCGATGCTGAACACCACCAACTACACCGTATGGGCGCTGAGGATGAAAGCTGCACTAAGATGTCATGAGGTATGGGAAGCTATTGAACCTGAAACAGAGGCAGAAGTAGTAGACAAAAAGAAGAACAACACGGCTATAGCGCTGTTGTTTCAGTCAATACCAGAGGCACTTGTTCTGCAGATAGGAGATTTGGATTCTGCAAAGAAAGTTTGGGATGCTATAAAGTCGAGACATGTGGGAGCTGAACGAGTCAAAGAAGCACGTCTACAAACACTTATGGCTAACTTTGAGAAACTCAAGATGACTGATACAGAGAAAATAGATGAGTTCGCAGGAAAGATGGCAGAGATATCTTCAAAATCTGCTTCTCTTGGAGTAGAGATTGAGGAATCTAAGATGGTTAAGAAGTTTCTTAACAGTCTGCCTCCTAAGTTTATTCATATAGTGGCTTCATTAGAACAGGTATTAAACCTTAATACCACCACTTTTGAAGACATTATAGGAAGACTTAAAACGTACGAAGAGAGGATTGTTGTTGCAGAGAATGCACCAGAAGATCAATCAAAACTCATGTATGCTAATTCAGAAACACAAACGTTTCAAAACAATTGGTATGCAAATAGAGGAAGAGGTGGCCGAAGAGGAAGAGGTAGAGGTCGCTTTGGTTACTCGCAAGGTAATGGTTACCAACAGAACAATGAAGGATACAGAGACGCGAGCAAGATAACTTGCTATAGGTGTGACAAATTGGGACATTACGCATCGGACTGCCCTGACAGGTTGCTTAAACTCCAAGAAACGCAAGAAACCAAGAATGATGACACACAAGAGGCTGATGCATTGATGATGCATGAAGTGGTGTACCTCAATGAAAAGAATGTAATGCCGAATACCTTTGAGACAAATTCAGATATTGAGAATATGTGGTACTTGGACAACGGAGCAAGCAATCATATGACGGGAAACCTAAGTTACTTTTCAAAAATTGATCAAACTATCACGGGTAAGGTGAGATTCGGAGATGATTCTTGTATCGACATAAAAGGGAAAGGCTTAATTACTTTTATAGCCAAGAATGGAGAACGGAGAGCCCTACCTGATGTCTACTATATACCCGATTTGAGAAGTAACATAGTAAGCCTTGGACAAGCCACTGAAGCCGGATGCCATGTTCGGATGCGAGAAGACTACCTAACACTATTTGATCGAGATGGTAAGCTACTGGTGAAAGCAAAGAGATGTAGAAATCGGCTTTACAAAGTGATCATGGAAGTAATGATGCAAAACGAGATAGTTGATAAACTTAGTATTCACACAGCTCCTGTTGAGATGCGTGAGAAGCTTACTATTCCAGAAGATGAATGGCCAAGAGCTATTGCTGAATTGTGCGGTTTGATTCATATCAATGAAGCTAATGAGCCTAGTACTTATAATCGTTTGGAGAATTCTGTTTTAGCTATATCTCAGCATCGTGGAGTTAAAGAAGTGACTGAGTGGATGTCAAAGACGAGTGGGATCCATGTTTCGGACATTTGTCAACACTGTTTTGCTACACAACATATATTTGAAGTCTCAGCTGGTCTTGACTCTCTTGTCCTAGGAGAAGGTCAGATTCTTACACAGGTGAAACAAGTTGTTGGTGACATCTCTGTTCCTAGAAATATCGGATCTTGTGTTGGTGAAGTAGAAACCGTACGGATTTACAATGTGGACGATCTCAAAGAAGTTGTTACTGCCAACAAAGAAGACAGGTTGAGGAAAGCAATGACAGCTCAAACCATAATCACAGAGGAATCCACACAGTTTGAAGCATGGAGGGATTCATTGGAGACAGTTCCAACGATCAAGAAGTTAAGAGCTTATGCAGAGAGAATCGAGAGTGACACAGCAGAGTTTAGCAACGTTGATTACCAGAAAAACACAGGTAGGAATAAAGATGATAAGAAGGAGAAGCATCAGGAATGTGAAAACAAATGCTGTGAGAAATATGCGGTTCCCGAGGTAAAATCAAAAGATGTGGATTTGGTTAAAGAGAAGAATAGAGAGGAACGAGAAAGGGAAGAGAAAGAGGAAGAGATTAATGGGCCATTGGAGCCACCTGAAAGTGTAGAGCAGCTTCATGAGAAGCTTCATGAGGAGTATTTTGTTGCAGAGGAGGTAATCTCCAAGGAAGAAGTGACGATTGTTGAAGAAGTAGACAATAAAGATGACGAAGAGAAGAACAGAGAGAAGTTTTTGAGATGGAGGTTTCAGCTAATGGAGAAGGGAATCCAGAAGCTTAATCTTAGCCCTAATTTGTGCAGTGAGAGAGGCACGGTGATCTTTGAATCACTTCCAATGAAGACAGTCACCGGAAGAGTTATTAGTGCTGAACCGGCTACGCTTCTCTCTGGTTTCGCTTCCTCCGATAATGGCACCTCTCTAGATGTTAGTGCGTACCTCCGACGAGCCTCCGCCGCGTTTACTGAATTGAAGAGTTTCCACAGGGAGACTAAATCAAAGGAGACGACACCAAGCTCCGTCAGTGAGTTTAAATCAAAGGCGACGAAGCCAAGCGCCGACGCAAGGCTTGAGCGGGACGTCACCGGTGAATTAGATGGAGGGAAGATTCTTTACAAGAAAAATGGAGCTGTGAGTGAGGAATCACTTTATGGTAGGGAACAAGACAAGATGAAGAAGAAGAAGAAGAGCAAAAATTACAAAGACGAAGATGTTGTTAGTGAGGAGGTGAAGGAGAAGCTGGAAGACGAGCAAAGGAGCGCAAAAGGAAAGGAGAGATATAAGGTGAAAGTGAAGGAAGCCAAAGGGGAGCATTATGCGGATAAGAGTACCTTCCATGGCAAAGAGGAGAAAGGTTATCAAGGAAGGTCTTGGATTGAGGCTACGAGGAAGGAGATGTTGGAGTTAAGGTATCATGATGATGCGTCTAGTTACTTGAAACATTTGAGAGAAATTAAGATTTCTCGTGTGTTGAATGAAGAAGGTAATGATAATGAGTTGATGTTAAGGTTATCAAGGAAGGTCTTGGATTGAGGCTACGAGGAAGGAGATGTTGGAGTTAAGGTATCATGATGATGCGTCTAGTTACTTGAAACATTTGAGAGAAATTAAGATTTCTCGTGTGTTGAATGAAGAAGGTAATGATAATGAGTTGATGTTTAGTGTGGCGTCGAAGACTGTGGATGATGACATTGCAAATTCAAATTCAAGCTTAAGGGGGAGATTGTTGGATAAGCTTGAATTTAGACTTGAGAAATAAGTCTTTGCTTAAGAGATAATTATGTATATTTTAGGAGTTATCTAAAATATACTCCTAATCAAAGTAGGATTAGGTCTATGAGTTTTATGTATAAATATGAGTTACCAAAGTGTGGTAGACCATAAGAGATTGAGAGAGAATTTTATGTGTTTAAGGTTTTGAGAAAGAGAGTTTGAGAGTTTGAGTTCTTGAGATTAATAAAGAGAGTTATTCTTTAAAGAGTTGTTCTTATATTGTGTTTGATTCTATACTTTTAGTATCTGTGTTTTGGCCATTGGTAATGCAAAAATTCTCAACTTTACCTATTTATTGGATGCTAATATTTGGTGACATTCTGTGGAAGATATTTTGAAGACAATTCAAGCAGTGGATTTAACAATGAACAATCTAGTTTCTCTGCCTAAAAACAGAAAAATGATAAACGCAAGATGGTCTGCATTTTCATCTCTGCCCAATCTTTAACGTAAAAAGGCAATAACACATCTGTAAGTAAAGTGATTGGGCCTTACTTACAAAGGGCCGAGTTAATAAGCCCATTTTAAGGAAGACTTCCTTTCCTTGTGAATATGTATTCGCATATTCGGATTCGATTTTGAACCATTGGTTTTCATTTTGTCCTCTTTCTTCACTTTTCGTCCTCTTTCCTTGTCATGATCATGTGCTCGAGTGTGATCTCTATTGTCTAACTGTTGCTAATGCATTAGTTTTGAAACTCTGTTAGGGTTTGCAATTTGGGTAATTGACACAAGTGAAAGCTGAATCGTCATCATTTCTTAGCTTTAGCCGGATTCTTGTGTTAGGCTGCGTTTGCGTTTGAAGCTGTTCGTAGTTATGCAAAATCTGAAGGTCTTTTTAGCAAATTGATACCTCTCCTACAATGGAACAGAAACTGTAAGTATCTTTGTTTCGTTTATGGTTTTCTTAGCTGTTATAAAGATCAAACCCTAATTCTTTTTTTTTTTTTTTTTTTTTTTTGTTTCTATGATTTTTGACAGCAAAACCGATGGTTTAGGATTGAGTAATCGAAATGCTATAAATAAGGAGGACAGAATCAGTGACTTGCCTGAAGCTTTGCTTTTGCATATATTGTCTTCACTTCCGACAGAAAAAGCTATAGCCACAAGTGTTTTGTCTAAACGTTGGAGATCTCTTTGGAAGATGATGCCAAAACTCAAGTTTGATTACAAGTTTCATCCTTTGGCTGATATGGATGCCCATGTATTTTCAGAGAATGTTTACAGGTCTCTGAGTTTACATAAAGCTCCGGTTCTAGAGAGTTTGCATTTGACATTTGAAGGTAGAACTGATTGTATGGATGTTGGAATATGGATTGCAACTGCATTTACACGTCGTGTGCGTAAATTGGTACTGGTTAGTGTCTATCATGAGGAGCAGATAGTCATACTTCCGAGTGTTTTGTTTAGCTATAATGATACACTTGAGATCTTGAAACTCAAGTATGCTATTGATTTAGAGTTTCCTCCTCGGGTTTGTTTGAAGTCCCTTAGAAAGCTGTACCTTTACGAAGTACAATTCAAAGACGAAGAATCTGTTTCCAACTTTTTATGTGGCTGTCCTAGTCTTGAAGATTTGGTTGTGCATAGATATAGCAATGCCGATGTGGAGAATTTCACTATTGTGGTGCCATCATTACAGAGATTAACTATAAAAGATCTTAACCAAGAAGGAGGTAATGGAGATGGAGGCTATGTGATAAATGCCCCTGCTTTGAAATACTTGGACATCAACGGGTTTAAAGAACTTGAGTTTTTTTCCATTGAGGAAGCGCCAGAGCTGGTGGAGGCAAAAATCAGTGACGTTTCTGATATAGCTAATGAGAACATTCTGGTGTCTCTAACTTCAGCCAAACGTCTTTCCTTACACTTATCACCCTTAGAGGTAAGTCTAAGATTGAACAGTTTTTGTTTGGTTATTTTCTCTGCAGTTGGACTAACACTGTTTTTTGTGTACTTATGTTGCCTCATGCACAGATTGATGGTCTTAATGGTAAAATCTTCGATCAGCTAGTTTATTTAGAGCTACGTACACATGAAACAGAGTGGTGGAATCTCCTTTCGATCATGCTCGATAGTTCTCCTAAATTACAAATCCTCAAGCTCACCGATGTAAGCAATTTCACTAGTCAACTACGTTTTTTGTTTGTTTCCGCAGCTCCACTTTTCGGTACTTTGTTGATCTATATTTACATAAACTCCATTGTTCTCAGCTATATCTAGGTGTTAATCATAAATTTATGGACAAAAAGAAATGGAATCCACCAAAATATGTACCGGAATGTTTGTTGCTCCATCTTGAAACATTCGTCTGGATAGGATACAAATGGCAACGGGAAGATGAGAAAGAAGTGGCAACATACATCCTAAAAAATGCAAAATGCTTGAAGAAAGCAACTTTCTTCTCCAAATTCGGGAATTCGGAAAAGCTCGAAGAAAAGAGACGTGAGATGCTCAACGAGTTGGCTTCAGATTCATGTCACCTCGTATTAGAATCAATGTAGTCTCTTGTACTTTTTTTTACTATGATGTTTGGCCATTGGAAAAGCGTAAAACTCTCAACTTTACTTAGTGATTGGATGCTAAATCTTGGTTACATTTTGAAGAAGAGGAAGTATATGATGTTTTAACAAAAGCTGAATTTAGATTTTGAATAATAACAACGACTTTCTAGAAAAGTTGGAAACCCCATCCACACGGAAAAGCTCGAAAAGTTGGAAGAGAGACGTGAGTCGTGAGATGTTGAACGAGTTGGCTAGTTTGGTCTGGCCTTCAAATTCATGTCACCGTGTGTTCGAATCTCTTGAACTTTTAGTAGGAGATGAATTATAGGATATTTTAACTTTTAGTCCCAATGATCATTGCATATCACTGTTAAACCGATGAAAGTTGATTCTTACACTATCTAAATGACTAAATCTAAAGACCTCAGATAAACCAAGAAACTTGAACATTAAAAATTTACACATCAAAATCTCAACTTATATATATTGGGCCTGGGTCGAGCCCACATACACCATTCTCCTTTTTTTACGGCTTGTGATGTTGAACTCAGTTTAAGTTTAATTGTCAAACCCATTCCCCTTGTACTCTTTTAGGGTTTTCTGACGTTTTGAAGCTGAATCTTCACCGTTTTGGCGTTATCATATCTAAGCTTTTTTATCGAATTCGTGCATCAGTCCGCGTTTGTGTTTGCTGAGAAGGCATAAATCTGAAGAATTTTTACTTTTAGCAAATTGTTCTCTCTATTAACGACGATGGAACAACAATGGTAGGTTGCTTCGTTTCGTCTGTGTCCTTTTTTTTCCTCTCTCTCTCTCTCTCGAATCTCTTTCTATGATTTTATTAGCAGTAAGCTCTAACCCTAATAAATCTTTGAACCCTAAAACTCTTTTTCTTTTGTTCTTTTAACATTTTTTCACAGCGAAAGCGGTGGTGAATGTTTGAAGGTTGTTGTGAATGAGGACAGAATCAGTGAGTTGCATGAAGCTTTGCTTGTGCATATAATGTCTTCACTTCCGACAAAAACTGTCTTAGCCACGAGTGTTTTGTCTAAACGTTGGAGACATGTTTGGAAAACGGTGCAAAATCTCAAGTTTGATTCTAAGTATCACCGTGTCCGTAATTTTTCAGAGGATGTTTACAAATTTTTTATGTTACATAAAGCTCCGTTTCTAGAGAGTTTGCATTTGGAAATTAGAAATGCACGTCATGCTTCGGATCTTGGAATTTTGGTTGGAATTGCATTTGCACGCCATGTGCGTAATTTGGTACTGGATCTTGACTATCGTCACGTTTACTATGATGATGTGTACCCCTCAGTCAGATTTCCGAGTGTTTTGTGCAGCTATGATAATAATACACTTGAGACCTTAACACTCAAGCATTCCATTATTTTAGATTTTCCTTCTCGGGTTTGTTTGAAGTCCCTTAGAAAGTTGTACCTTTACAAAGTAAAATTTTGGGAAGACTCTGTTTGCAACCTTTTATGTGGTTGTCCTAGTCTTGGGGATTTAGTAGTGCATGGATACAGTCATTGTGTGCGAACTCTCACTATCGCCGTGCCATCATTACAGAGATTAACCATAGTGGATGAGTCAATAGGGTCTGAATGCTGTGTGATAAATGCCCCTTCTTTGAAATACTTGAACATCAGAGGGATCAAGTATCTTAAGTCTTGTCTGATTGAGAAAGCGCCAGAGCTGGCCGAGGCAAACGTCAGTGACGTTTCTAACATAAGCAATGAGAACATTTTAGAATCTCTAACTTCGGTTATACGTCTTTCCTTACACTTATCACCCTTAGAGGTAATTTTTAGATTTTGGACTTGTTTTCTTTGCAATTGAGCTAACGCTGTTTTGTGTACTAATTAATGTTACCTCATGCACAGATCAAGTATCCTAGTGGTAGCATCTTCCATCAGCTTTTATCTTTGGAGTTACATACAGATAAAAGGAAGTGGTGGAATCTACTTACGCCCATGCTTGAAGCTTCTCCTAAGTTGCAAATCCTCAAGCTCACCGACGTAAGCAATTTCATTAGTCAGCTACCTTTTTTTGTCTTTTCGAAAACTCCACTTTCAGGTACTTTGTTGATCTAATATTACATAAATTGCATTGTTCTCAGCTAGATATGTCTTCCGCCAAAGGAAATCGAATCGGCCAAAAATGGATTCAGCCGAAATGTGTACCGGAATGTTTGTTATTTGATCTTGAGACATTCGTGTGGACAGGATACGAATGGCAACGAAAAGATGAGAAAGAAGTGGCCACATACATCCTAAGAAACACAGGAAGCTTGAAGAAAGCAACTTTCTCCACAAAACCCATCGAACCGGTAAAGCTCAAAAAATTAGAAAAGAGACGTGAGATGCTCAACGAGTTGGCTAGTTTAGGCAGGGCTTCAAATCCATGTGATTTTGTGTTTGAATCTATTTAATCTCTTGAACTTCTATATACTATGGTAGTATGGTGTGTTGGCCATTGGGAAATGTAAAATTCTCAACTTTACCTATCGATATGTTGCTAAATCTTGGTTACATTTTGAACGTTTACTATGGTATATATATTTTTTCTAACAGAAGCTGAACTTAGGTTTTGAATAGTAACGACTTTCTAGAAGAAATGAAATGAATTGATTGCACAATGGCTTTTTATTTTTTCTAACAAAAGCTTGATAGGCCAGTTGCTACTTTAATGAATTTGATTGCATAATTGAATGTAATACTTGAAAATCTGAACTTGCAAGTCCTGTAATTTGAAACACATCACAAATAATTGCAATTGGTCCCCAAGTTGTTTTCTATTCCATGACTCTTTTGACCTCTAGGTGAGAGTAACGCCAGTAGATGGAATCAGTAGCTACCACCTAAACTTAGATGAAATGACTGAAACGAATTTACATTTGCTGTAATTTATTTTTATTTTTATAAACTAAATTAGAACCAGATGGATAGTATTTTAAAAAGCCAATGTGAATTTCTGTTTGTGAAAAAAAAAAACTATTTCATTTAATATTTTTTTCGTACATAAAAATTTGGATTGAATCTACATTAATTTTCAGAATTTACAGTTACAAACAGTTATATGAAATCTATTCAATAAAAATAATATGACTGATGAAAATCAACTACTACTTATTTTGACTAACACAACTACAACCACTAAATTATCATTTTCTAATTGTAACTATGTAATGTAATTACTTTTTCTGTCTAAATCTAGAAACTTCGTAAACAAAATTAACAGTAATTATCTCAAAATTTAACTGTTAATAACTAAATTTTTTTGTCAAAAAATAGTATTATTTATATTATATCTTCTTCACACAACACAGCAAGCTCCAAAGTAGCTCTGCAACTGCAAATTTAACCCCAAAGTCACTGCCACAATTAAGAAAGCAAAGCTAACACGAGTCCGGCGAGTTTTGAATCCTCCTTCTATGGCATGATTTCCATTTCTTCTTCCGTTTTCCACGGGAAGACACTTCCCTTCTCTTCTTTATCTTCTCTTAAATTCTTCCGTTCCTTCTCGAAATCATTGATCTTGATTTGAGCTTAAAAGAAGAGAAGAGACAAATTAGTGTTTCAGTAGCGAGATCTAATTCTCTTCATATGTTTTTCTCTATAGAGTAGCAATTAGGACTTCAATCTTCAATTTTATCTCCATTACCATTGTTTCCGATTCACAAAGTTGACTTTTTTTGTCTTTGGTTTTAGCTTCAGTCACTTATTTCCAAACACAAATGCTACAGAATTTAGCTTCTTCCAAGATTCTTCAGTTGGGTGTACTAAAGTTTTGAAATTTCTTTGTTTAAACATTAAAAGTTTATGTTTTGATCGTTAGGTGTGCTTCATTGGTCTATGATGATGAATGTGTTATAACTCTGTATCTGTTCATGTCGATTCTATGTGGTTGTTGCCCTCTTTTAGAATGTGTTTACTGTCTTGGTTGTGCTCGTTGGGGTTATAAACGTTGTCTTTATACTGCTGGTCACGACAGTAAAGATTGGGGGCTTGCAACAACTGATGAATTCGAGCCGGTGCCTCGGTTTTGTCGTTACATTTTAGCGGTGTATGAGGATGATATTCGAAATCCTTTATGGGAGCCTCCAGAAGGATATGGGATTAACCCTGATTGGTTGCTTCTAAAGAAGACTTATGAAGACACTCAGGGTCGTGCTCCAGCTTATATATTGTATCTTGATCATGTTCATCAAGATATAGTTGTTGCGATCCGGGGGCTGAATTTGGCTAAGGAGAGTGATTATGCAATGCTTTTGGATAATAAGCTTGGTGAAAGGAAGTTTGATGGTGGTTATGTGCACAACGGGCTGGTGAAGTCTGCGGGTTATGTGTTAGATGAGGAATGTAAAGTTTTGAAAGAATTGGTGAAAAAGTATCCGAGTTATACTCTGACTTTTGCTGGACATTCACTTGGGTCTGGTGTAGCTACAATGTTGGCTTTGTTAGTGGTTGGGCATCCGGAAAGATTGGGGAACATTGATAGAAAGAGAGTTAGGTGTTTCGCTATTGCGCCTGCGAGGTGTATGTCATTGAATTTGGCTGTTAGATATGCAGATGTGATCAACTCTGTCATACTTCAGGTGTGTCTAACTTTATGATACAAGTTTTTGGCTATTGTAAATGTTGAATCTTAAGTATTTGTTTGATTTCTGTTTGCTTTAGGATGATTTTTTGCCTAGGACAGCTACGCCTCTAGAAGACATATTCAAGTCTGTATTCTGGTAAAGCTATCTCACTATGACACTATGTCTCAAAGAATCATCTGTGTTTTCTTGGACAGTTATACTAAGCAGAGGGTTAAGAGTATGATTTATTATTTTCAAAACTTTCAACAATAGGACACAACATTCTCTGGTCCATTAAGCATAGCAGAAAAACCGAAAAATCTGTCCTTTACATGTTTTGCATGCTCTTATGGGACATTTCAAGGCTTTTGGTATTCTTAGTTCTCATTCTCTTTTAGTTTTGAGGAGCTTTGGTTAGTTCACGTTGTTTTGTAGAGCACCTTCCATAACTCTGCTTACTTGTAATGGATTTGTGTTTAGTATTTGGGTTGTTTTTTTTCCTCTGGACAGTTTGCCATGTTTGCTATGCATAAGGTGCATGAAGGATACTTGTGTTCCAGAGCAAAAGATGCTCAAAGATCCTAGACGGCTTTATGCTCCTGGTCGCATGTATCACATAGTCGAAAGAAAGCCTTGCAGGTACATAACACAGCAAATCTATAGATTTACACATATAACTTAAATGACCATGGTTCTAAAGCAACCGACAATCTCAATAAAATGAGCTCACTTAGTTTGCAATTCCAAATGTCTTATGTGCCATTACATTGAAGACACATCACAGTTTTAATTTGTGATCATCATGTGAACTAAATGTGTTGTGAAGATGATATTTTTGGTAATTGTTTCTTGCAGATTAGGAAGATATCCTCCGGTTGTGAAGACAGCAGTGCCAGTAGACGGAAGGTTCGAACACATTGTTCTTTCTTGTAACGCAACTTCAGATCACGCTATCATCTGGATCGAACGAGAAGCTCAGAGAGCTCTCAACGTAAGTTTTCCCCAACCTCATTAGACGCGAAATCCTTACTGTTTCTTATTCTAACTTGCGTCTCCGAAATTTCTTCAGCTAATGATGGAGAAGGAGAAGAAAATGGAGATTCCAGAGAAGCAAAGGATGGAGAGGCAAGAATCATTAGCTAGAGAGCACAATCTGGAGTATAGAGCAGCGTTAAGACGAGCAGTAACATTAGATGTACCTCACGCGGAGTCAATGGCCTCTGAGTATGGAACATTCGACAAAACTCAAGAAAACGAAACCGAAGAAGAAGAAGAAACAGAGGAAGAAGATGAAGAAGAAACAGACTTGATTGCACCAATGGTGGGTGAATCATCATCATCATCTTCTGTTCGACCAACTTACAGGAAGAAACGAAACCGTAGAGTTAGTTGGGACGAACTAATCGAACATCTCTTTGAACGAGACGAGTCTGGTAACTTACATTCGAGAAATCAGATTTAGCTCAATGATCAAGATTCAAGTTCTTTATCTATGTATGTATGTGAATGATATTGTATTGTGTAAAACACAGTTGTTCATTACAATCATCATAATACAGACCACATTGGTCTGAGTTTTATTACAGAGAATTTCTCATAAACTTCCAAATCGATTTGAATTTAGGGTTTATTTCTTGTTGGGTTGAGGAAGAGAACAAGAAGATCTAAAAGCTTCTACCTGAGACTGACACTTTGAGTGATCTCCTTTGTTTTCTTCTAAGCATTTCTTCAACGCCTCCACATCGCACGACGAAGCTATCTTTTTCACCGTAACAGTTTCTGATTTCTTCTCTTCTTCCATAGTCGTCGTCTCGTCTCGTTCGGAAACTCGTCTTCTTTTTTTTTTTTTTTGGCTGCCGAGGAACGACAAGAAGAGACTTTTCTACTATTTCCATGAAACGACAGTGTTCTTCCTAAGTTAGGCCCATTTATTGTATTGCAAAGGCCCATTTAACGAAGACTTTCAAATTCATGTGAAACGTAAGCGTTTTCCTCAAGTTAGGAGCGGCACCGTAATTGTCACACAGCAGGCTTCTTGCACAGGTTCCACTTCCATGGTATGGGATTGAGGACGTGATTTGTTTAGCCGCGACACAAATGCTATTTTTGTGAGCTATTGCAGATGCATGCGTTTGAAACCAATCATAGGTACAAAAAGGTTTTGTGTCGATTGATAATGCTATAATTATAAACTGGTTTTATTGTAATTAAGAAAAAAAAAACTGGTTTTATTGTTTAAAACCAATCATAAAGAAGTAAAATGTGGTCTTTTGATTGTGTAGTGAAAATGAATATGTTTCTTTGAAAAGGAGATGCCAACTAGACGTCTAGACCAATAAGATGAGAATGAGCCTTTTAACTGCCATGAAAATTTCTCCCTTTTTTAGTTTAAGAAGTAGAAGACTTGGTTAAACTTTTTAGAAAAGAGCGTTGACGTCTAGCTCTATACGTTTCTGGTTGAATTATTCTCAAAAGAAAACTGATTCTGGCTTAACAAAAAAGAAATTTAACTGGGGTTATTGCTCTACACCCAAACTTGTCAGAAATAATCTCCAAGTAGTTCCTATGAAACAAGAGACATTTATGGAGCTGTAACGCAAGTAACTGGAACTTTCCCTTGAAAGGTGTCTTTCTACGCACAAAGGCAGTCCGGTCCTGCTTAGCAAGGAACAAATTCATTCCATCATGAGGTTTGACAACAAGTACGCCTTCTTGACTTTTCTATTGTTGCTCCTCCTTAGTTCATCAATTGTAGTTGTTTCGAGTTATTGTCAACCCACATGTGGAAATATCAAGATCCCGTACCCATTTGGAATTAGTAATAAGGATTGCTATCTCAACGATGATTACAAAATCGAGTGTCTTAAAAATTCACCGATCCTTTCAAAGTTCAACATGACTGTTGTGAGTATCTCTCTCCCCGAAGGCGATTATGGTTCTCATACTTCTGCGATATTCGGGTCAGTCCGTGTCAGAATCCCGATAACATCTAGGGGATGTTCAAACGATGGAAAAGAGACTGGATCACTTTTGAATTTAACGGGAAGCCCTTTTTTCGTTGAGAACGACAACTACCTCGTAGCGGTTGGTTGCAAAAGTAGGGTGTCATTGACGAACATTGAGCCAAGCAAGGTGGTATGCGAGTTAAACTGCACAGCCAAAGCAGAGTTGAATAGTAATAACATTCCCTTTTTTGACAAAACTGGGTGCTCCAACAACACATTGCCCCGTTCCGACAGCCAGATTTGTACGAAAAACAAAACAAGCTGTGTTGGTAACGGATGCTGCTTGTCAAGTATACCTTACCAGCCTCAACAGATCATTGGTATCAGAATAGAGAGAGATGATGAGAACTCGATGACAAAAGAAGAGTGTAAAGTCGCCTTCTTAACAGATGATAACTACGAGTTATTGAATGGAACCAAACCAGAACCGTTATTTGCTAAGGGAAATGCTACAGTGAGGCTAGGATGGGTCATCCAGACTAAGAATCTTTCATTCCTAGACTCCTTAAGCTGCAAAACCAAAACAGAGTACAAGAACTACCGGTACCCGTATGATCGCAAAATAAGCTGCGTATGCGACAATAGTACCATTCTGGAGAATACTTATGCAAGTTGTGGATGTAACCAGGGTTACACAGGTAACGCATATATCGTAAACGGATGCTCAGGTCAGTACATGTTCCTTAAGCTCTCTTTTTTTTTTCCGTGTGTGTAAACATTGTAAAACTTACAAGATGACAATAATATGACATTTCCTCTCTAGATGTCGATGAATGCAGCAACAAATCCTTGAACTATTGTAGAGCAAGCGACACTTGTGTGAATTTGCTCGGAGAATACAACTGTGTGGGCGATAAGACTCATGCAATAATGGCAGGTAAGTCACCGAGTTTTTCTCCAAATTCAGTCACAACTTTAAGGCTAATTAATTATAAACATGATGATCAACAAAGAGTTTGCTTGTGCGGGTTGTTGTATAGGGGTTGGTTCAGGTTTCGGTGTCTTATTCCTCGTATGTGGAACATGGTGGTTGAGGAAATTTCTAAGAAAGAGAAGGATAATAAGGCGCCAAAAGAAGTTCTTCAAACGGAACGGAGGTCTATTGTTGCAACAACAATTAAATACAAGAGAAGGCAACGTGGAGAAGACAAGAATATTCAGCACGAGAGAGCTGGAGAAAGCCACTGAAAACTTTAGCGACAACAGGATTCTTGGGCAGGGTGGTCAAGGAACTGTATACAAGGGAATGCTTGTAGATGGTAGAGCTGTTGCAGTCAAGAAATCTAAAGTTGTTGATGAAGACAAACTAGAAGAGTTTATCAACGAGGTCGTCATTCTCTCCCAGATCAACCATAGACATGTTGTGAAGCTCCTAGGATGTTGTCTTGAGACAGAGGTTCCTATTCTGATTTATGAGTTTATCCCCAATGGAAACCTCTTCCAACATATCCATGAAGAATTTGATGATTACACAATGATTTGGGGGGTGCGTATGCGCATTGCCGTGGATATCGCAGGAGCTTTAGCGTATCTTCACTATTCTGCATGTTCTCCTATCTATCACAGAGATATCAAGTCAACAAACATATTACTTGACGAAAAATACCGAGCCAAAGTGTCTGATTTTGGTACTTCAAGATCAATAACCGTAGATCAAACTCATTGGACAACAGTTATTTCAGGTACAGTTGGGTATGTAGATCCAGAGTACTATGGCTCAAGCCAATATACTGAAAAAAGCGATGTTTATAGCTTTGGGGTTGTCCTCGCGGAGCTTATTACAGGAGAGAAACCAGTTATAACCCTTTTGAATCCTCAAGAAATAAGGGGGTTGGCTGATTATTTCAGAGCTGCCATGAAAGAAAACAGATTCACTGATATCATTGATGCTCGAATAAGAGATGGTTGCAAACAGAAACAAGTAACGGCGGTGGCAAATCTAGCGAAAAGGTGTTTAAACTCAAAGGGAAAGAAGCGGCCAAATATGAGAGAAGTTTTTACAGAGTTGGAGAAAATTTGTTCATTGCCAGAGGATTCACAAGTGCAGGTTGAAATTGATGATGATGATGATGATGAAGATGAAGAAGTAATGCATATGGTAGACATAAATGATTCGTGGACTGTTGGTGTCACTGCCCCAGCCTCTAGTATTGTTGCTTCGTGTTCTTCCTCAGATGTTCAACCATTGTTTCCACGTCCAACATGGTGATTGTGCAAAAAGGTAAAGTAATAATGAATAAACTTTGAAGATTGTTTTGTAAGATTTTGGTAATATTGTTTTCTGATGTGATTGATTTGTATGGTTTTTGTAATTATGTTTGGAATTGAAATGCAAACGTTGCTTTTTTCATGTAAATAAATTACTACATCCAAGAAGGTAAAACTGTAACCTACTTAAACAGTTCCTAGCTAGTTGATCACGCATCATATCGTAACAATGCTCTATTGCTTATATATGAAGAACCACCAGTAGAGGTCACAGAAGCAGCGGCAACGGTAGGTAAGCGCCACAACGGCCAACACCAAACATATCTAAACTTTCTGCCTCTACGTTCTGTAGACTCTGCTTCTTCCTGTTGGCGGTAGAGATGTTCAATGCGGCTGAGAAGGTCAGAAATTCTTCTCTCGGAAAACCGCAGCGATGTCTCAGCTGCTTCTTCTGCTATCATTGCGGCTTTGGCCAAATCTTCTTTCCGTTTTAATTTTCCTTCGGATCTGGCCAATGCTGATCTCAGCTTCTCAACCTCTGACTTTAGAACAGCTATCTGATTGTAAACTCTGTCATACTTCAGGTGTGTCTAACTTTATGGTACAAGTTTTTGGCTATTGTAAATGTTAAATCTAAAGTCTTTGTTTTAGGATGATTTCTTGCCCAAGACAGCTACGCCTCTAGAAGACATATTCAAGTCTGTATTCTGGTAAAGCTATCTCACTATGACACTATGTCTCAAAGAATCATCTGTGTTTTCTTGGACAGTTATACTATGGAGAGGGTTCAGAGTATGTTTTTTTTTTTTTTTTTTAAAACTTTC
Source organism: Arabidopsis suecica (assembly GCA_019202805.1). Classification (NCBI taxonomy): domain Eukaryota; kingdom Viridiplantae; phylum Streptophyta; class Magnoliopsida; order Brassicales; family Brassicaceae; genus Arabidopsis; species Arabidopsis suecica. The sequence continues at coordinate 10,150,147 of CM032909.1, forward strand.
AACAATAGCACACAACATTCTCTGGTCCACTAATTATATGTCCTTTATATAATTATATGTTTTGCATGCTCTTTTGCATGCTCTTCTGGGACATTTCAAGGGTTTTGGTACTCATTTCTCATTCTCTTTTAGTTATAAGGAGCTTTGGTTAGTTCACTTTGTTTTGTAGAACACCTTCCATAACCCTGCTTACTTGTAATGAGTTTTTGTGTTTTGTTTTTTTGGTCTGTGGACAGTTTGCCATGTTTGCCAGGCATAAGGTGCATGAAGGATACATGTGTTCCAGAGCAGAAGATGCTCAAAGATCCTAGACGGCTTTATGCTCCTGGTCGCATGTATCACATTGTCGAAAGAAAGCCTTGCAGGTACATAACACACAGATCTATAGATTTACACATTACTTAAAGGACCATGGTTCTAAAGCAACCCACAATCTCAATAAAATGAGCTCACTTAGTTTGCAATTTCAAATGTCTTATGTGCCATTACATTAATGATACATCACAGTTTTGCTCTGTGATCATCATGTGAGCTAAATGTGTTGTGAAGATGACGTTTTTTGGTAATTGTTTCTTGCAGATTAGGAAGATATCCTCCGGTTGTGAAGACAGCAGTGCCAGTAGACGGAAGGTTCGAACATATTGTTCTTTCTTGTAACGCAACTTCAGACCACGCCATCATCTGGATCGAACGAGAAGCTCAGAGAGCTCTCAACGTAAGTTTTCCCCAACCTCATTAGTCGCGAAATCCTTACCGTTTATTATTCTAACTTGCGTCTGCGAAATTTCTTCAGCTAATGATGGAGAAGGAGAAGAAAATGGAGATTCCAGAGAAGCAAAGGATGGAGAGGCAAGAATCATTAGCTAGAGAGCACAATCTGGAGTATAGAGCAGCGTTAAGACGAGCAGTAACATTAGATGTACCTCACGCGGAGTCAATGGCCTCTGAGTACGGAACATTCGACAAAACTCAAGAAAACGAAACCGAAGAAGAAGAAGGAACAGAGGAAGAAGATATATTAACATATAATGATGTAATTAGGTAGATTTAAGTTTCCTTTAGCTTAAGTCTCCTGATTATGATCATGTATATAAAGAAACCATATGTTTACATTTCTAATTAATGAGAATTCAGTTTGACTCACAATGAGTTAATATGGTATCAGAGCAACTAATATTTCTCTCTCTAACAAACTTTGTTCTCATTCGTTTCTTCAAGCTTTTTTGACCATTTCAATGGCGATTTCGAGCTGATTCCAGCTGATTCTAGCTTTCTTCTTATTCATTGAGCTTCGATTCCTCAACATTTGAGCTTCGATTCCTCAGATCTGAACGATTTTCTGATTTTCTTGAACTTTGAATCTTCCGTCACTTCATCACATTATCATCTTCTTCGTATCTTCTTCATTTTTCTTCGCCTTTCTCTTCTAATCTTCGATTGTTGCTACGTAATTTGCACAATCATCTTCGTTTCTTGATAACAGTCATGGTTATCGAATCATCTAATTCTCAAATTTCAAGAACACAAATGGATCAATTTGATAATCCGTACTTCTTACACAAATCCGATCATGCTGGTTTAGTTCTCGTCTCCGATCGTCTCACAACTGGTGCAGATTTTCACTCATGGCGTCGCTCTGTTCGTATGGCGCTGAATGTTCGAAACAAATTGGGATTTATCGATGGTACGATTCCTAAACCCTTAGAAACTGATAGCGAATATGGATCATGGTCTCGCTGTAACGATATGGTAGCGACATGGTTGATGAACTCAGTTTCTAAAAAGATAGGTCAGAGTCTGTTGTTTATTTCGACTGCTGAAGGAATCTGGAAAAATTTGATGTCGAGGTTTAAACAAGACGATGCACCTCGTGTTTATGAAATTGAACAAAGACTTAGCAATATTCAGCAAGGATCGATGGATGTTAGTTCGTATTATACTGAATTAGTAACATTGTGGGAAGAGTATCGCAATTATGTAGAATTGCCTGTGTGCACTTGTGGAAAATGTGAATGTAATGCAGCTTGTCTGTGGGAGAGATTACAGCAGCGCAGTCGTGTTACTAAGTTCCTGATGGGGCTTAATGAATCTTATGAAGCAACAAGAAGACACATCTTAATGCTTAAGCCAATCCCATCTATTGAGGATACATTCAATATGGTAACACAAGATGAAAGACAGAAGAATATCAAACCATTGCCAAAGTCAGACAATGTTGTTTTTCAGGCATCAGATAATCAGAATCAGAATGTGAATGCTACTCAGAATATGTCATATGGAGGTCAGTCTGATAATGTTGTCTATGCTGCAATGCAGAATCAATATAGACCAAGACCATCATCAAGACCTGTTTGCACTTACTGTGGACAGACTGGTCATATAATGCAGAAGTGTTTCAAACTTCATGGTTATCCACCAGGTTATATTCCGGGTTTCAAGAGTACTTTCAATGGTCAAGCATCATCACAGAGGCCATTTACTCCGTATAATCAACCTAGAGGACAGTTTCCTGGTTCACAATCTATCAGACCTCAGAATCATGCAGTAGCAAATGTTGTGACAAGTTCAACGCATCCTTATCTACCTCCTCCGGCTGCTAATGCTGTGAATTTGGATGTTAGTCAACTCAGTTCTGATCAGGTTCAGTCTATACTACACCAAATTAATGCTCATGTTAAAGTTTCAGAGCCTTTGGCTCCTTCCCCACAGATCTCATCTATTTCAGATCATGGTATTATGGCTTCTCAATCAACTTCTGGTAATGTCTCAATGCCTATATTTCCTACTTCTTTTCCTTCTACATCTTTAAGATTTGAAAATCAAACTCTTACTTTTCAACATCAATGTCTCTCTTCATTATATACAAATCTTCCTCATGGTAGTTGGATCATTGACAGTGGTGCAACTAGTCATGTCTGTTCTGACTTAGCATTTTTTAATGAAACAGTGACAGTCTCTGGAGTAACAGTCTCACTGCCTAATGATGCTAGGGTGGATATTACACATTGTGGCACTGTGCATTTATCATCATCACTCATTTTAACAGATGTTTTGCATGTTCCATCATTCAAGTTTAATCTCCAGTGAGTAGTTTACTAAAACATAATGAATGTTCTGCTCATTTCTTTTCAAATTTTTGTTATATCCAGGAGTGTATTCAGGGCTTGATGATTGGTAGAGGTGTTCTTCTTCACAATTTATACATCTTACAGCTTGAACAATCATCTCCTGCATCATCTCCTGCATCTCATTTCTCTGGATCCTTGAAAGTAGATGGACATTGTTGGTGTCGGATCCCGCACCAGTGGACCGGGACCAACCAAAGATTGCCACGTAATCAAGATGAAGGCCCGCAAAGGATAAGGCCCATTAAGTCCATGGATCACAAGATATAATCGAAGTGGGCATCACCATAAAGAGAGCCCGGAGTGGTCACACCTCGGGATATGATTCGGAATCGAAGTCGGATGATTTGGGCCAAACGGCGAAGCCCATGAAGATCGGAGTCAATTCAAATTCAAACGTTGGGCATTAAAACTCGAAGACCAAAACGGATGCATTTAAGATAAAATAATTATGTTTAATTGAGAATTAAATGTCATTTGTCAATATAAATAAGAGGGCTAATAGCCATGTAAAGGGATACGCAATTTTTCTAGCAAATACACTATAGTCATTCCTATTGCAATTCATAGCTTTTTATCGTATTTTTGTCCTCAAGAATAATCATTCCCACAAAATAAACAAATATTCAAGTGTGCGAATCCGACATCCACATTTTGGCGCCGCCTGTGGGGAACTAGAAGATTCTTGAGTTGTCAGATTTCTCTCATTTCCGAGATAAGCAGCAATGTCTGGAACAAGCATCCCTGATTCGACAGTAGCCGAGGCTCTCAAGACCATGCAGCAAGCCATAACAGAAATGTCGCAGAAGTTCTCGGATGTGGAAAAAGCTGTGGACACGCTTAAAACAACCCAGGTATCTCTTGGTCAAAACATCAATGCTGTTCAATCTCGTGTTCGTTCTCTAGGTGCAGGAAGTACCGTGGGAGTCCGAAGAAGCATGTTCAGTACGCCAAACTCCCGTGTGCGAAGTGAGACCAACGAACAAACAACTTCTAACCCGACAATCCAACCGGATGTGGAAGAAGAGACGCAGCTCGGAGATGAAGATCAGCTTCTGGATCAGTATGATCAAGAGAGCTTGGATCAGCTCGAAACCATGAGGAAGGTTAGCCAGGAACTAAAAGAAATGAAGTCAAAGTTCCACCAGGCCACCAGTTCGGAGCCGGACATTAACCGAGTCATCGAGGAAGCTAGGCGAACTCCTTTCATTCCGCGAATTGCAAATTTGAGAATCAAAGATTCTCGGAAACTCAAACTGGATCCGTACAGTGGATTAGAAGACCCAAAAAGTTATCTCGCAGCTTTTCTGATTGCCGCCGGAAGAGTCGAATTGGATGAAGCTGATGAGGATGCAGGATACTGCAAACTCTTTTCGGAAAATCTTTGCGGTCAAGCACTAATGTGGTTCACTCAGCTGGAACCAGGCTCAATCAATAACTTCGACGAGTTGTCGGCTGTTTTCCTGAAACAATATTCTATCCTCATGGATAAAAGCGTTTCGGATGCTGACCTCTGGAATCTAACACAAGGGCCAAATGAGTCACTTAGAACTTTCATCACCAAATTCAAGGGGGTACTGTCAAAACTCCCAAGAATCTCGCAGCAGTCAGCTCTATCTGCCCTACGAAAAGGTTTATGGCACGATTCGAGGTTTAAAGAAGATCTAATACTTCACAAACCGGACACAATTCAAGACGCACTTTTCCGTGCAAATAACTGGATGGAAGTAGAAGACGAAAAAGAGAGTTTTGCGAAAAGGAACAAACAAGCAAAACCAGCGGTCACTTTCCCTACCAAAAAATTTGAGCCCAGAGAGAACCAAGGACCTAAAAAGTTCGGATCGCAACCCCTCAACAATACCGTCGGGAAACAATTTCAAGGAAAAGGAAGGTCGAACACTTGGGTCCGTGACGAAAGTTTGCATTGTGACATCCATAAGGTAACCGGACACTTAACCAAAGATTGTAGTGTCCTCAAAAAGCACCTCGCAGAGCTGTGGGCCAGTGGAGATCTTTCTAAATTCAAGATAGAAGATTTCGTGAAAGAATATCACGAGACGAAAGATACCCCTAAAGATCAGAATTTGAAAAGACCTAGGCAGTCCAACGAAGAAGAACCTAGAAGTTCTAAAGGAAAAATCAATGTGATCATTGGAGGTTCCAAGCTTTGTCGGGATACGATCAATGCCATAAAGAAGCATAGGCGAAATGTTTTATTTAAAGCAAATTTAGGTGAAGAAATGGACTTTCAAGGCACGTCAATATCATTTGACGAAGAAGAAACATGTCACCTCGAAAGGCCTCATGATGACGCCCTAGTCATTACCTTAGACGTTGCCAACTTCGAAGTTTCGAGAATTCTCATTGATACGGGCAGTTCGGTCGATTTAATCTTTTTAGGTACCCTGGAAAGAATGGGAATCAGTCGGGCAGATATTGTAGGACCGCCGTCTCCTTTGGTGGCATTCACAAGCGAATCGGCCATGTCTCTCGGGACGATCAAGCTACCAGTTCTTGCCAAAAACGTGTCAAAGATAGTAGATTTTGTTGTTTTTGATAAACCAGCAGCCTACAACATCATCCTTGGGACTCCATGGATTTATCAAATGAAGGCAGTTCCCTCGACGTATCATCAGTGCATCAAATTTCCAACTCCTAGTGGAGTGGGAACAATTCGAGGAAGTCAAGAAGCTTCACGAACGTGTTATCTGACCAGTCATCGACTGAAGATCCAATAGCAATTAACGAAACCTGTGAAGAAGGAAATTCCAAGATTTCCTAGTGGGCAAAAAGAAGACGATGTGGTAATCGAAGTAGTATTGGAAGAAGATAAACCAGATCGGAAAGTCCGAATTGGAGTCACTTTGACTAGCGAAATAAAAGAAGCTTTGATTGAACTTCTAAGGAAAAACAAGACGTCATTTGCGTGGTCAGCGGCCGATATGCCTGGCATAGATCCAAGCATAATCTGCCACAAATTAAACGTAGATCCAAGTTTTAAGCCTGTGAAACAAAAGAGAAGAAAACTCGGAGTAGAGCGAGCAAAGGCAGTAAATGATGAAGTGGACAAACTGTTAAAAATAGGATCTATAAGGGAAGTACAATACCCGGAGTGGGTAGCAAACACTGTCGTGGTCAAAAAGAAAAATGGAAAGGACAGGGTGTGTATCGACTTCACCGATCTCAATAAGGCATGTCCAAAAGATAGTTTTCCGCTCCCGCATATAGACCGGCTCGTAGAATCTACCGCTGGGAATGAGTTATTAACTTTCATGGATGCTTTCTCGGGTTATAATCAAATAATGATGGATCCCGAAGACCAAGAAAAGACGTCATTCATCACAGACAGAGGTACCTACTGTTATAAAGTAATGCCTTTTGGTTTAAAAAACGCAGGTGCCACTTATCAGCGATTGGTCAACAAAATGTTCCATGAGCATCTCGGGAAGACAATGGAAGTCTACATAGACGATATGCTGGTTAAGTCTTTGAAGAAAGAGGATCACATTAAGCATTTGGAAGAGTGTTTCGAAATTCTCAACCGATACCAAATGAAGCTGAACCCGACGAAGTGCACTTTCGGAGTTCCATCCGGAGAATTCCTTGGTTATATCGTGACAAAAAGAGGAATCGAAGCTAATCCAAACCAAATTAATGCCTTTCTAAACATGCCATCCCCGAAGAACTTCAAGGAAGTACAGCGTCTGACTGGTCGAATTGCAGCCCTAAACAGATTTATTTCAAGATCAACGGACAAGTCTCTGCCTTTTTATCAAATTCTGAAGGGAAATAAAGGGTTCCTTTGGGATGAGAAGTGTGAAGAAGCATTCGGACAACTTAAAGCATACCTCACTACTCCACCAGTGTTGTCTAAACCCGAAGTGGACGAGAAGCTCTATTTGTATGTTTCAGTGTCAAAACATGCAGTTAGTGGAGTTTTGGTCCGGGAGGACCGCGGGGAGCAAAAACCGATTTACTACATAAGTAAGTCAATGACAGATCCAGAGACAAGGTACACAATGATGGAAAAACTCGCACTTGCGGTAGTAACTTCAGCCCGGAAGCTGCGCCCATACTTCCAATCTCATCCAATCGAAGTATTAACCAACCAGCCACTCCGAACAATACTTCATAGTCCAAATCAGTCCGGACGATTGGCGAAGTGGGCAGTGGAACTAAGTGAATATGATATAGAGTATAAAAGCCGAGTCAGCATGAAGGCTCAGGTTTTGGCAGATTTCCTAACCGAACTACCAGTGCTGGGCATACCGGAGCAACCAGAGAATCAGACTTGGAAATTGTATGTAGATGGATCTTCATCAAAACAAGGATCTGGAGTAGGAATCAAGCTGGAATCTCCAACATCGGAAATTCTTGAACAGTCATTCCGTTTATTGTTTAATGCTTCTAACAATGAAGCAGAATACGAGGCGCTAATTGCCGGACTTCGATTGGCACAAGGGGTTGGAGCCGAAGAGGTGGTAGCTTATTGCGATTCACAATTAGTAGTTAACCAGTTCAATGGCGATTATGAAGCGAAAGACCTAAGAATGGAAGCATATCTCGAAGTAGTAAAGGGTCTTTCCAAAGACTTCAAGAAATTCGAACTAATTCGCATACCTCGAGGAGAAAATACAACCGCGGATGCACTTGCCGCATTAGCGTCAACGTCAGATCCTGAACTGAAAAGAATAATTCCGGTTGAATGTATCGCGGAGCGAAGCATTAAAACTGACAAAGAAGCCCTCGTTGTTACAAGGTCTCGAGCAGCAGCGCGCGAACGTGGCGAGCCCGAAGTCGAGTTGCCACCTGTTAAACGGAGAAAGTCGAAAAAGCACAAAGAGCCAGATGTACTTCCAGAAACTGTTACGGATTCAGAACCGGTAATCGAGGACGACCATCCCGAACCAGACCTTGAACCAAATGAACATCCCGAACCGGAACCACGAGTATTTCATGAGATCGACCAAATTCCGGCTAAAGATTGGGGGGCTGATTGGAGGGAGCCAATAAAGCACTACATCATGACAGGCGAGCTCCCGAAAAACAAATGGCAAGCCAGGAAAATGAGAATCACTAGCGCGAAATTTTGTCTATCAAAGGATACATTATATAAGCGAGGTGTTAGCGACCCCTACCTATTGTGCATCTTTGGGCCCGAAGTCGAAATCGTCGTGGGAGAAGTACACGAAGGTCTATGTGGGAGTCATGCATCCGGAAGGGCCATGGCTTTTAAAATAAAAAGAATGGGCTATTATTGGCCCACTATGATCACGGATTGTGTCAAGTTCGCTCAAAGGTGCAAACGTTGTCAACTCCATGCACCAATGATCCATCAACCTTCGGAGTTATTCTCCTCCATTTCTGCCCCGTACCCGTTTATGAGGTGGTCGATGGATATCATCGGGCCGTTGCATAGATCAACTCGAGGAGCACAATACCTATTGGTCTTAACGGATTATTTTTCAAAGTGGATCGAAGCTGAAGCATATGCTAGCATCAAAGATTCGGCGGTGAATACTTTCATTTGGAAGAATATCATATGCCGGCATGGGGTTCCATACGAGATAGTTACTGATAATGGGCCACAGTTCATTTCGCACGAATTCGAAGCCTTTTGCTCAGATTGGAACATCAAGGTCAGTTATTCCACTCCACGCTATCCACAAGGAAATGGTCAAGCTGAAGCTGCGAACAAAACAATTTTGAGCAATCTCAAAAAACGCTTGAGTCACTTAAAAGGAGGATGGTATGATGAACTCCAGCCCGTCCTATGGGCTTATCGAACAACCCCAAGGCGACCTACCGGAGAGACTCCGTTTTCCCTAGTTTATGGCATGGAAGCAGTAGTACCAGCTGAACTCAATGTGCCCGGTCTTCGCCGAACAGAAGCACCATTGAACGAAGAAGAGAATTCAGCAATGCTCGATGACTCGCTGGATACCATTAATGAAAGACGAGATCAAGCCTTAATCCGGATACAGAATTACCAGCAAGCAGCAGCTCGATACTACAATTCCAAAGTCAAAAGCAGACCATTCTTTGTAGGCGATTATGTGCTAAGGCGAGTTTTTGATAATAAAAAAGAAGAAGGCGCGGGCAAACTCGGCATCAATTGGGAAGGACCTTATATTGTTACCGAAGTGGTTCGAAATGGTGTTTATAGGTTGAAAGACTTGGAAGGCAGTCCAGTCCAACGACCTTGGAACGTGATCAATCTAAAAAAGTTTTATGTTTAATACGCATTTTGTTATGTACATGAACTACGGTGTGGCTTGATCCCGAAATGGGTACGTAGGCAGCTCAAAAAAGAGTTCAGCTACTAATAATAAAAATTCGTTTTATTTCTTAGGAAAAGAGTTCGACTATGCGAACATACAAGATGAAGAAAGTTCGGCTATGCGAACATACAAGAAATCGAAAGTAAAACATTTATTCAAACGAGCAAGACAAAGTGTCGATCTTCGCACACTTCGAGTTAGGAAAACCCTCCCGGAGAGCAGAACACTTGAACCCCTTGACCTGCGAGGTCTAGAACTGGCATCATACAATCCGGGATTGGAGCAAAGTCAGAGATCCCGAGTTCGATCCAATCTCCGGGGTGAGAGCCGAGGATGTGAAGATCTCGTGACACCGTAGTAAGCCTGCGTTGCATTCGGTTAATCCTTTTCCGAAGCCTCTTCTTTTCCAACGTAAGCTTCCGGTGTTGAAGCGCAAGCGCCTCTATGAACGCCATCGCTGTTCCTTGGTCCCTGATTGGGAGATTTCTGATCAAAGCACATGGAGCTCGGATCTGGGATCTAAAGAAACCGCGAGGTGGAGAAGATCGTCTGTTTGGCTCATTTGGAACATCTTCGTTAATCATTCCGATCCTGGAGAAGTCGGGCATAGATTCTGAACATCGAAGGTTGAACTCCATACCTGCTAAAAAGAAAAAGGATGGTGAGGAGTAAAGGGGATTGAGACTGTAATTTATAGGAACTTCATATTCCCGTTAGGTTGCGGATTCTATCCTAGGAATGGAGTGATTCGCGGAGAGATTTATGCTCTCAATCCGATCCTGCATTAAAAAGACGTATCTCCAAGAATAATATGAGAATTAAAGTGTTTCCATAAATAAAAGGGGCCGAGGCCCATTACGAGTTCAAAACAAAGAGTGAAGAGAAGGGAAAATAAGCAGAGTTAGGGAACATTTATGGAAGGGGCTCAGGAACAGGCTCCCTCATCGCCGATGTGGAATTCGAAGTGGAAGCACCGTTCCCACCCTCAACTTCGGGTTCATTCGGGACACGTTCCCAAGGATTGTCGTCATTTTCCTCGTCTTCCTCTTCACTATCAACAAGAGCTGCTTCAGTCGGGGCATTCACCGGTCCCTGAACTTGACCCTTGGCACGGAGGTACATCCGGAGCATTCGCGGGATCTCCGCGATACAGTCGAAGTTCCTCCACTCCCATTGAAAGGGGTCACTTTCCAAGGCTCTCACTTTCCTCTCCACTCGAGCAATACGAGCCTCGAGTGTTTGCCTCTTTAGTCCCAGCCGCTGCCTCTCGTCGCACAAGCGGCGATGTTTGTCGACAACCTGTCACCAAAAGAATAAATTAAAGTGAAAGGCATAAGATTTTGGTCAAGAGAGTCGAATTTTAACCTTGTCCATAAAATCGTAAGCCTCTTTCTTTTCCCTCGAAGGGAAGTGGAACACAGCATGAGGAAAGAGAACGCCGGCCGGTTCGAAGCCATCGCCGGACAGGAACAAAGGACTGCCAGGATCGGTGGGGACCACAGTTGCGTTTTCCATTGTTATAAAAATTATCGAGAGAATGTTGGAGTTCCTTGGAAAAATTTAGAGGTAAACCTGCCTCTACTTATAATAGGTCTAGGGTTTATCTCGAAACCACAATTTAATGATGATAGTGTGCCCGAGTGGTTTAAACTGTTTTTGGAAATAGAGAAGCAGTTATTGCCTTAAAGGCGTGCGACTTTCCCTATTTTCAAGGAAGGGAAAGGTCAACCGTCGCATTTAAGGCAAGAATCCCATTAAGCACAAAAGTTTTTTAAGGCCCAAGCCCAACAAATTCACCGAGTTGACTAAACCCGAGGTGGGGGACTCGTGTTAAGCCGAGCTCAGCTCTCGCATTCTAAGAGAAAGGCCTGATCAGCCTAAAAATCTCGAAAAAACCTAGCCACAAGGCCAAGAAGTGTTAAAAAGCGGACTTTGCAAACCCGCATATAATTTTTTAACCAAAGCCCCCTCGGGATCTAAACCTAAAACAGAAAAAGGTTTAAAAGCCTCCTCAGGCAAATATCTTGTTCAAAAGAAATTAATAATAAAGCCTCCTTAGGCAAAAACAAAAACATAAAGGTTCAAGTCTCAAAAATATATAATAATGGGACAAGCCCCAGTTCGGAGTGGACGCAGCCACTACGGATCAGCAGGCACTTCGACCTCCACTTCGGTTGTCGGGTTTTCACCCACATCCTTGGCTGGGACTTGATCAGAAGAAATTCCTTGCTCATTCCTTTCGGTACAAACATCTCCTGAGGTGACCTTCGGTGCAGCAGGGACTTCGGATGAGACAATGCCCTCCGTCTCACTTGAACCTATAGAAGACAGTTCGGGTCAAACAAAAGGGGAAGAAGAAGGTAGTAAGCATCAAGAACTAGTGTTTACCTGCCCAGTCTAGACCTGATTCACTTAGGGGAGGAGATTCAGTAAAAAACTCCGCAAAATCCTGAGGATTGAAGGACGAAGCGGGAAGAGCTGCCAGACGATTCTTCTTTTCAGATAAACTAGACGCCAGCTCGGATCTCTCTTTCACTTCGGAGAAATCATCGTCGTGAATTTGATCCAGCAAGATTAGGTTGCTCTCGTGCTCTTTGATGTCTGACTCCAGATCTGATTTAACCTTCTCAGTTTGAATAAAGCGGATGGCTCCTTGAATCAACTCCATCCCTCGTCCCTTTACCTCTTTTCTGGCCTTCGACGCCGACCTTGCCAATTCGGAATCACGCAACTTGGTAATCGCGTTGTACTTCGCGCGAAGTTCAATGAGTTGGTTATTCAGGGCGTCGGCGGATGATTCAGATTCGTGAAGCCTACCCTGAACACCAGACAGCTCGTTCTGTAGTTGGTAATTCTGGTCATACTGGTCCTTCAGATCCCCCTTTATCTTCTCAAGCTCAGATTTGAGGCCGTCTACTTGGTCTTCCAGTTGTTGCTTAGAGCCCGAAGATGATTGAAGGTCGGACTCAAGAGTAGTAAACTTGCCTCTCCATAGTTCAATCTCCTGTTGTTGACTGAGTAACAACCCTTCATAGTGTTCGATCATGTCATTGAGTTCGCTGTTCGCCTGGCATTTTGTATAAACTCGAAATGATGAACCAGGTGGAAAGTTAACATAAAAGGGAGAATGAAGTAAGACTAACCCGAGATGAGTGATGCGCATGAAGTAAATAGCGTTCGCGAATTGCAGGACGCCACTTGTCGAACTCCGGCAGAATTAGACCCGACCGAGTTTTAAAGCATCGAAAGACGCTACCTTCTTTCTCCATAGCTGTGAAGGAAGAAGAAGGAATTGTAATGTTTTGAATCAAGATGAAGTGAAAACCCTTAAAGTTGCCTAAACCATTACCTGTAAGCGATTTGATCTGTGGGACAAGAGCAGGTCTTGACTTCGGGGGAGCATCTTGAGATTCAGAACTTTCTTTCTGAGGAGATACGCTCCGAGCGGTCTTCTCACCACTATGTTGGGAAGACATGTCAACTGGAGGAGGAGGACCCATCGGTTCAGCAGGAGGGGACGAACGAGGAGAACGCTCAGTTCGGGCCCTCGACTTCTCTCTTTGTGGAGAAGAGTCACTGCGAGAAGATTTGTCTCTCTTCCTGCGAATCAAATTCTTAAGCGGTTCGTTGCTAAAGTCATCTCGGGGAGGTCGAGAAGAATCATGACGAGGAGACCGGGCTCTTCGAGGAGAACGGTCACTATGGCGTTCACGACGAGGCGTTAGCCTGTAGGCACCTGTAGATCTGGCCCCTTCAGCGGTACCGTCGTCGACTAACAATGACCGACTGTAATCTTTTTTGTCAATGGCAGCCGCGAGCAACGCCTTGTTCTCATCACAAGCCTTTGTGATCGGAGTAGAAAGCTTCTTGCGTTGGGCAGCAAGAGCCCGAGCCGACATACCCTGAGACGGGGGAGGGGGCGGAAGGCGTTGAAGTTGACCAGGAGGGCTCATCCTGAGTTTTCGATTAGCTTCTATGAATCGGTCAAGGGTGAAGGAATTCCAAAGGGTTTCCCCTTCGAGGAGGATTTTGAAGAATCTGACGAAGTCCTCAGTTGGGAGAGTTGGAGCGACGAAGGCTGCACAATGAAACAACGAATTTAATTAGTAAAATAACAAGGTGACTAAAAGAACTATCTGCAACCTAATTTCTACCGGGCTTCGCAGACCACTTCGATGGAAGTACATCGGAGAGATTTCCGATCGAAGCAGGAGTTTTCTTAATCAGGAACCAAGGATGGTGCCAGTTTTCATCCTTGTTCGGGAGATGCGAAATGATGTTCCTGTTGGCGTTCGGGTACGCCGAAAAATACCCCGCTTTCTTTGATGAACTCCTCACGCTTAGAAGTTCGTTCAGCTCGGGGACTCCGATAATATATCCAGCCTCCGCCGCAACAGTTATGATCCCGAGAATGGTTCGAAGGAGATTGGGGGTCAGCTGAGGAAGAGAAATTTCTAGAGCCGCTAAATACCGGACTAAGGCCTCGGGAAGAGGGAAGGTCAACCCACATCCCTTGAAGTAGATTTCATAAACGCAAAAGTAGCCATCACGGTGATCCTCCGGGGACTCCGTAGGGTCGGCCATCTTCGATTCCGCCATCACGTCAGGTGGAAGTCGGCAAAGTTCTTTCAATCGTTGAAGGGATTGAATGGTACAAGTAGATCTGTAGTGAGGTCCGGCGATATCGTTAGGACGAGTGCAATCGTCAAGGCTAGAACGTTTCCCGTCATAAGACGGAGATTCGGGTCTATCGGAGTCGGAAGACATCGAAGGTAATGGGAAAACTCAAGTTCCAGAAGAGAAAGTTTGACGAAAGAAACAGAAAAACTTGGCAGGGAAAAAAGCAAAGGAAATTTTTACCAAAAGATAAAGATGAAAAGAAAGGTTACCTCACGCAAACTAAGTGGTAATGATGGAACCGCCTCGGTAGTCGTGGGGGAAGTGGAAAGGTTTTTTCCCCGTTTTAATAGTAAATAATTAAGATACGGTCATGATGGTGACAGATGTCACGCGATCGAATATGGGTAATACCGAAATTAAAGGATTGACAAAATCTTGGCGGGAAAACTAGAAGATCCCATGGGCGCAATCTTTGGTCATTAAGACGATTAAGCCTTCCGAATTGGAATAAGCACTTCGAAAGACTTGGGGGGCTAATTGTTGGTGTCGGATCCCGCACCAGTGGACCGGGACCAACCAAAGATTGCCACGTAATCAAGATGAAGGCCCGCAAAGGATAAGGCCCATTAAGCCCATGGATCACAAGATATAATCGAAGTGGGCATCACCATAAAGAGAGCCCGGAGTGGTCACACCTCGGGATATGATTCGGAATCGAAGTCGGATGATTTGGGCCAAACGGCGAAGCCCATGAAGATCGGAGTCAATTCAAATTCAAACGTTGGGCATTAAAACTCGAAGACCAAAACGGATGCATTTAAGATAAAATAATTATGTTTAATTGAGAATTAAATGTCATTTGTCAATATAAATAAGAGGGCTAATAGCCATGTAAAGGGATACGCAATTTTTCTAGCAAATACACTATAGTCATTCCTATTGCAATTCATAGCTTTTTATCGTATTTTTGTCCTCAAGAATAATCATTCCCACAAAATAAACAAATATTCAAGTGTGCGAATCCGACATCCACAGACATTTGTGGCATCAACGCCTAGGACACCCATCTTCTGACAAGTTAAAGCACATTCCGGGTATATCATCAGTTTCATCTTCATCAGAATCTCATTGTTCTATATGTCCTCTTGCTAAACAAAAAAGATTGTCATTTGAGTCTTTAAATAATCGAACTTCTGTTGCTTTTGAACTTGTTCATTTAGATGTTTGGGGTCCGTTTTCTACAGAGTCTGTTGATGGTTATAAGTACTTTCTTACTATAGTAGATGATTACACTCGTGTAACTTGGATTTACATGATGAATAATAAAAGTGAAGTTTCTGTAAATTTCCCTATTTTTCTTAAGCATGTTAAAACTCAGTATGATTCAATAGTTAAAGCCATTAGAACTGATAATGCTCCCGAATTGAGATTTGATGATTTGATTAAAGAAAAGGGCATGGTTCATCAGTTCTCATGTGCATATACACCACAACAAAACTCTGTGGTAGAAAGAAAGCATCAGCATCTTCTAAATGTGGCTAGAGCATTGCTTTTTCAATCAAACATACCATTAGCTTATTGGAGTGAATGCATATTGACTGCAGTTTTTCTGATTAATAGAACTCCATCAGCTTTACTTAACAATTTAACACCTTATGAGTTGCTTACAAAGAAGAAACCTGAATATGATCGTTTAAGAAGTTTTGGATGCCTTTGCTATGTTTCTACATTACAAAAGGATAGACACAAATTTAGTCCTAGGGCTGATGAATGTGTCTTTCTAGGATATTCTTCAGGTTATAAAGGATATAAGATCTTGCATCTTGATACAAATATAATTTCTGTCTCTAGAAATGTCATTTTCCATGAAAATATATTTCCTTTTAAGCGCATTGATCATTATGTTCCATCATCAGACATTTTTAGTAATATCATCATGCCTTTATCAATTCCTGTTGCACTTGATAGTCATGATTCCACTGCATCCACATCTCATTCATCATCAACAAACACTGGTGCCACACATACTCAACACTCTAGTGTCACAGAAATTCCTTCTGAGACTGCTACTACAGAGACGACTGTGGTTTCATTACCTCATGCTAGGCCAAAACGACCTACTAAGGCACCAAGTTATCTTTCTGACTATCACTGTTCTTTACATCAAATTTCTGCACCTTCTCTTTCTCATTCTCCAGTAAAATCTTTAAAACTCAATACCACTCCTTATCCAATATCATCATATCTTTCATATTCTTCTATAAACCCTCCCTATCAGAATTTTGTTTTTTCTATTTCAATTGAGACAGAGCCTAAAACTTTCAAGCAAGCCATAGTATCACTGAAATGGACCAAGGCCATGGATGTGGAGCTTGGGGCTATGGAGCTTAACAAAACATGGAGTGTGGTTTCATTACCTCCTGGTAAGAATGTAGTAGGCTGCAAATGGGTCTACACCATTAAATACAATGCCGATGGTAGCATTGAAAGGTATAAGGCTCGTTTAGTTGCTAAAGGATACACACAACAGGAGGGAGTAGACTACATTGATACTTTTTCTCCTGTAGCTAAATTGGCTAGTGTGAAATTAATACTTGGTTTAGCAGCTAAACAGGGCTGGAGTCTGACTCAGATGGATGTTACTAATGCTTTTTTGCATAGTGAATTAGAAGAAGAAATTTACATGAGTCTTCCTCAAGGATATACAACGTCTGCAGAACTTCCACCAAATCCAGTTTGTCGATTACACAAGTCTATCTATGGTTTGAAGCAAGCTTCTCGACAGTGGTATAAGTGTCTTTCTAAAGCACTGCTGGATAATGGCTTCACTCAATCATATGCAGATGAAACTATGTTTGTCAGACTCACAGGTACATCTTTCATAACCATACTGGTTTATGTAGATGATATTCTAATAGTAAGCAATGATGATGCGGCTGTTAGCTCTATTAAGATCAATTTAGCCCGACTGTTTAAGATAAAAGATCTTGGTCCAGCTAGATTTTTCTTGGGATTAGAGATTGCAAGGAATTCTCAGGGAATATCAGTGTGTCAGAGAAAATATTGTCTTGATCTTCTTTCTGATACTGGTTTACTGGGATGTAAACCAAAGTCTGTCCCTATGGATCCTAAAGTCAATCTCACCAAAGATACTGGTACATTACTTGAAGATGGAAGACCCTTCAGAGAGCTTATTGGCAGATTACTGTATCTCTGCATAACAAGACCTGATATTACATTTGCAGTTCATAAACTGAGCCAGTTCTTATCATGTCCCACTGACATTCATCTTCATGCTGCTCATGATATTCTGAAATATCTGAAAAATAATCCAGGCCAGTGTTGGTGTCGGATCCCGCACCAGTGGACTGGGACCAACCAAAGATTGCCACGTAATCAAGATGGAGGCCCGCAAAGGATAAGGCCCATTAAGCCCATGGATCACAAGATATAATCGAAGTGGGCGTCACCATAAAGAGAGCCCGGAGTGGTCACACCTCGGGATATGACTCGGAATCGAAGTCGGATGACTTGGGCCAGAAGGCGAAGCCCATGAAGATCGGAGTCAATTCAAATTCAAACGTTGGGCATTAAAACTCGAAGACCAAAACGGACGCATTTAAGAGAAAATAATTATGTTTAATTGAGAGTTAAATGTCGTTTGTCAATATAAATAAGAGGGCTAATAGCCATGTAAAGGAGACGCAATTTACTCTAGCAAATACACTATAGTCATTCCTATTGCAATTCATAGCTTTTTATCATATTTTTGTCCTCAAGAATAATCATTCCCACAAAATAAACAAATATTCAAGTGTGCGAATCCGACATCCACATTTTGGCGCCGTCTGTGGGGATCTAGAAGATTCTTGAGTTGTCAGATTTCTCTCATTTCCGAGATAAGCAGCAATGTCTGGAACAAGCATCCCTGATTCGACAGTAGCCGAGGCTCTCAAGACCATGCAGCAAGCCATAACAGAAATGTCGCAGAAGTTCTCGGATGTGGAAAAAGCTGTGGACACGCTTAAAACAACCCAGGTATCTCTTGGTCAAAACATCAATGCTGTTCAATCTCGTGTTCGTTCTCTAGGTGCAGGAAGTACCGCGGGAGTCCGAAGAAGCATGTTCAGTACCCCAAACTCCCGTGTGCGAAGTGAGACCAACGAACAAACAACTTCTAACCCGACAATCCAACCGGATGTGGAAGAAGAGACGCAGCTCGGAGATGAAGATCAGCTTTTGGATCAGTATGATCAAGAGAGCTTTGATCAGCTCGAAACCATGAGGAAGGTTAGCCAGGAACTAAAAGAAATGAAGTCAAAGTTCCACCAGGCCACCAGTTCGGAGCCGGACATTAACCGAGTCATCGAGGAAGCTAGGCGAACTCCTTTCATTCCGCGAATTGCAAATTTGAGAATCAAAGATTCTCGGAAACTCAAACTGGATCCGTACAGTGGATTAGAAGACCCAAAAAGCTATCTCGCAGCTTTTCTGATTGCCGCCGGAAGAGTCGAATTGAATGAAGCTGATGAGGATGCAGGATACTGCAAACTCTTTTCGGAAAATCTTTGCGGTCAAGCACTAATGTGGTTCACTCAGCTGGAACCAGGCTCAATCAATAACTTCGACGAGTTGTCGGCTGTTTTCCTGAAACAATATTCTATCCTCATGGATAAAAGCGTTTCGGATGCTGACCTCTGGAATCTAACACAAGGGCCAAATGAGTCACTTAGAACTTTCATCACCAAATTCAAGGGAGTGCTGTCAAAACTCCCAAGAATCTCGCAGCAGTCAGCTCTATCTGCCCTACGAAAAGGTTTATGGCATGATTCGAGGTTTAAAGAAGATCTAATACTTCACAAACCGGACACAATTCAAGACGCACTTTTCCGTGCAAATAACTGGATGGAAGTAGAAGACGAAAAAGAGAGTTTTGCGAAAAGGAACAAACAAGCAAAACCAGCGGTCACTTTCCCTACCAAAAAGTTTGAGCCCAGAGAGAACCAAGGACCTAAAAAGTTCGGATCGCAACCCCTCAACAATACTGTCGGGAAACAATTTCAAGGGAGAGGAAGGTCGAACACTTGGGTCCGTGACGAAAGTTTGCATTGTGACATCCATAAGGTAACCGGACACTTAACCAAAGATTGTAGTGTCCTCAAAAAGCACCTCGCAGAGCTGTGGGCCAGTGGAGATCTTTCTAAATTCAAGATAGAAGATTTCGTGAAAGAATATCACGAGGCGAAAGATACCCCTAAAGATCAGAACCTTGAAAAGACCTAGGCAATCCAACGAAGAAGAACCTAGAAGTTCTAAAGGAAAAATCAATGTGATCATTGGAGGTTCCAAGCTTTGTCGGGATACGATCAATGCCATAAAGAAGCATAGGCGAAATGTTTTATTTAAAGCAAATTTAGGTGAAGAAATGGACTTTCAAGGCACGTCAATATCATTTGACGAAGAAGAAACATGTCACCTCGAAAGGCCTCATGATGACGCCCTAGTCATTACCTTAGACGTTGCCAACTTCGAAGTTTCGAGAATTCTCATTGATACGGGCAGTTCGGTCGACTTAATCTTTTTAGGTACCCTGGAAAGAATGGGAATCAGTCGAGCAGATATTGTAGGACCGCCGTCTCCTTTGGTGGCATTCACAAGCGAATCGGCCATGTCTCTTGGGACGATCAAGCTACCAGTTCTTGCCAAAAACGTATCAAAGATAGTAGATTTTGTTGTTTTTGATAAACCAGCAGCCTACAACATCATCCTTGGGACTCCATGGATTTATCAAATGAAGGCAGTTCCCTCGACGTATCATCAGTGCATCAAATTTCCAACTCCTAGTGGAGTGGGAACAATTCGAGGAAGTCAAGAAGCTTCACGAACGTGTTATCTGACCAGTCATCGACTAAAGATCCAATAGCAATTAACGAAACCCTGCTAAGAAGGAAATTCCAAGATTTCCTAGTAGGGCAAAAAGAAGACGATGTGGTAATCGAAGTAGTATTGGAAGAAGATAAACCAGATCGAAAAGTCCGAATTGGAGTCACTTTGGCTGGCGAAATAAAAGAAGCTTTGGTTGAACTTCTAAGGAAAAACAAGACGTCATTTGCATGGACAGCGGCCGATATGCCTGGCATAGATCCAAGCATAATCTGCCACAAATTGAACGTAGATCCAAGTTTTAAGCCTGTGAAACAAAAGAGAAGGAAACTCGGAGTAGAGCGAGCAAAGGCAGTAAATGATGAAGTGGACAAACTATTAAAAATAGGATCTATAAGGGAAGTACAATATCCGGAGTGGGTAGCAAACACTGTCGTGGTCAAAAAGAAAAATGGAAAGGACAGGGTGTGTATCGACTTCACCGATCTCAATAAGGCATGTCCAAAAGATAGTTTTCCGCTCCCGCATATAGACCGGCTCGTAGAATCTACCGCTGGGAATGAGTTATTAACTTTCATGGATGCTTTCTCGGGTTATAATCAAATAATGATGGATCCCGAAGACCAAGAAAAGACGTCATTCATCACAGACAGAGGTACCTACTGTTATAAAGTAATGCCTTTTGGTTTAAAAAACGCAGGTGCCACTTATCAACGATTGGTCAACAAAATGTTCCATGAGCATCTCGGGAAGACAATGGAAGTCTACATAGACGATATGTTGGTTAAGTCTTTGAAGAAAGAGGATCACATTAAGCATTTGGAAGAGTGTTTCGAAATTCTCAACCGATACCAAATGAAGCTGAACCCGGCGAAGTGCACTTTCGGAGTTCCATCCGGAGAATTCCTTGGTTATATCGTGACAAAAAGAGGAATCGAAGCTAATCCAAACCAAATTAATGCCTTTCTAAACATGCCATCCCCGAAGAACTTCAAGGAAGTACAGCGTCTGACTGGTCGAATTGCAGCCCTAAACAGATTCATTTCAAGATCAACGGACAAGTCTCTGCCTTTTTATCAAATTCTGAAGGGAAATAAAGGGTTCCTTTGGGATGAGAAGTGTGAAGAAGCATTCGGACAACTTAAAGCATACCTCACTACTCCACCAGTATTGTCGAAACCCGAAGTGGACGAGAAGCTCTATTTGTATGTTTCAGTGTCAAAACATGCAGTTAGTGGAGTCTTGGTCCGGGAGGACCGCGGGGAGCAAAAACCGATTTACTACATAAGTAAGTCAATGACAGATCCAGAGACAAGATACACAATGATGGAAAAACTCGCGCTTGCGGTAGTAACTTCAGCCCGGAAGCTGCGCCCATACTTCCAATCTCATCCAATCGAAGTGTTAACCAACCATGCCACTCCGAACAATACTTCATAGTCCAAATCAGTCCGGACGATTGGCGAAGTGGGCAGTGGAACTAAGTGAATATGATATAGAGTATAAAAGCCGAGTCAGCATGAAGGCTCAGGTTTTGGCAGATTTCCTAACCGAACTACCAGTGCTGGGCATACCGGAGCAACCAGAGAATCAGACTTGGAAATTGTATGTAGATGGATCTTCATCAAAACAAGGATCTGGAGTAGGAATCAAGCTGGAATCTCCAACATCGGAAATTCTTGAACAGTCATTCCGTTTATTGTTTAATGCTTCTAACAATGAAGCAGAATACGAGGCGCTAATTGCCGGACTTCGATTGGCACAAGGGGTTGGAGCCGAAGAGGTGGTAGCTTATTGCGATTCACAACTAGTAGTTAACCAGTTCAATGGCGATTATGAAGCGAAAGACCTAAGAATGGAAGCATATCTCGAAGTAGTAAAGGGTCTTTCCAAAGACTTCAAGAAATTCGAACTAATTCGCATACCTCGAGGAGAAAATACAACCGCGGATGCACTTGCCGCATTAGCGTCAACGTCAGATCCTGAACTGAAAAGAGTAATTCCGGTTGAATGTATCGCGGAGCGAAGCATTAAAACTGACAAAGAAGCCCTCGTTGTTACAAGGTCTCGAGCAGCAGCGCGCGAACGTGGCGAGCCCGAAGTCGAGTTGCCACCTGTTAAACGGAGAAAGTCGAAAAAGCACAACAAGGAGCCAGATGTACTTCCAGAAACTGTTACAGAGTCAGAACCGGTAGTCGAGGACGACCATACCGAACCAGACCTTGAACCAAATGAACATCCCGAACCGGAACCGCGAGTATTTCATGAGATCGACCAAATTCCGGCTAAAGATTGGGGGGCTGATTGGAGGGAGCCAATAAAGCACTACATCATGACAGGCGAGCTCCCGAAAAACAAATGGCAAGCCAGGAAAATGAGAATCACTAGCGCGAAATTTTGTCTATCAAAGGATACATTATATAAGCGAGGTGTTAGCGACCCCTACCTATTGTGCATCTTTGGGCCCGAAGTCGAAATCGTCGTGAGAGAAGTACACGAAGGTCTATGTGGGAGTCATGCATCCGGAAGGGCCATGGCTTTTAAAATAAAAAGAATGGGCTATTATTGGCCCACTATGATCACGGATTGTGTCAAGTTCGCTCAAAGGTGCAAACGTTGTCAACTCCATGCACCAATGATCCATCAACCTTCGGAGTTATTCTCCTCCATTTCTGCCCCGTACCCGTTTATGAGGTGGTCGATGGATATCATCGGGCCGTTGCATAGATCAACTCGAGGAGCACAATACCTATTGGTCTTAACGGATTATTTTTCAAAGTGGATCGAAGCTGAAGCATATGCTAGCATCAAAGATTCGGCGGTGAATACTTTCATTTGGAAGAATATCATATGCCGGCATGGGGTTCCATACGAGATAGTTACTGATAATGGGCCACAGTTCATTTCGCACGAATTCGAAGCCTTTTGCTCAGATTGGAACATCAAGGTCAGTTATTCCACTCCACGCTATCCACAAGGAAATGGTCAAGCTGAAGCTGCGAACAAAACAATTTTGAGCAATCTCAAAAAACGCTTGAGTCACTTAAAAGGAGGATGGTATGATGAACTCCAGCCCGTCCTATGGGCTTATCGAACAACCCCAAGGCGACCTACCGGAGAGACTCCGTTTTCCCTAGTTTATGGCATGGAAGCAGTAGTACCAGCTGAACTCAATGTGCCCGGTCTTCGCCGAACAGAAGCACCATTGAACGAAGAAGAGAATTCAGCAATGCTCGATGACTCGCTGGATACCATTAATGAAAGACGAGATCAAGCCTTAATCCGGATACAGAATTACCAGCAAGCAGCAGCTCGATACTACAATTCCAAAGTCAAAAGCAGACCATTCTTTGTAGGCGATTATGTGCTAAGGCGAGTTTTTGATAATAAAAAAGAAGAAGGCGCGGGCAAACTCGGCATCAATTGGGAAGGACCTTATATTGTTACCGAAGTGGTTCGAAATGGTGTTTATAGGTTGAAAGACTTGGAAGGCAGTCCAGTCCAACGACCTTGGAACGTGATCAATCTAAAAAAGTTTTATGTTTAATACGCATTTTGTTATGTACATGAACTACGGTGTGGCTTGATCCCGAAATGGGTACGTAGGCAGCTCGAAAAAAGAGTTCAGCTACTAATAATGAAAATTTGTTTTATTTCTTAGAAAAAGAGTTCGGCTATGCGAACATACAAGATGAAGAAGTTCGGCTGTGCGAACATGCAAGAAATCGAAAGTAAAACATTTATTCAAACGAGCAAGACAAAGTATCGATCTTCGCACACTTCGGATTAGGAAAACCCTCCCGGAGAACAGAACACTTGAACCCCTTGACCTGCGAGGTCTAGAACTGGCATCATACAATCCGGGATTCGAGCAAAGTCAGAAATCCCGAGTTCAATCCAGTCTCCGGGGTGAGAGCCAAGGATGTGAAGATCTCTTGACACCGTAGTAAGCCTGCGTTGCATTCGGTTAATCCTTTTCCGAAGCCTTTTCTTTTCCAACGTAAGCTTCCGGTGTTGAAGCGCAAGCGCCTCTATGAATGCCATCGCTGTTCCTTGGTCCCTGAATGGGAGGTTCTTGATCAAAGCACATGGAGCTCGGATCTGGGATCTAAAGAAACCGCGAGGTGGAGAAGATCGTCTGTTTGGCTCATTTGGAACATCTTCGTTAATCATTCCGATCCTGGAGAAGTCGGGCATAGATTCTGAACATCGAAGGTTGAACTCCATACCTGCTAAAAGAAAAAGGATGGTGAGGAGTAAAAGGGAATTGAGATTGTAATTTATAGGAACTTCATATCCCCGTTAAACTGCGGATTCTACCCTAGGAATGGAGTGATTCGCGGAGAGATTTATGCTCTCAATCCGATCCTGCATTAAAAAGACGTATCTCCAAGAATGATATGAGAATTAAAATGTTTCCATAAATAAAAGGGGCCGAGGCCCATTACGAGTTCAAAACAAAGAGCGAAGAGAAGGAAAAATAAGCAGAGTTAGGGAACATTTATGGAAGGGGCTCAGGAACAGGCTCCCTCATCGCCGATGTGGAATTCGAAGTGGAAGCACCGTTCCCACCCTCAACTTCGGGTTCATTCGGGACACGTTTCCAAGGATTGTCATCATTTTCCTCGTCTTCCTCTTCACTATCAACAAGAGCTGCATCAGTCGGGGCATTCACCGGTCCCTGAACTTGACCCTTAGCACGGAGATACATCCGAAGCATTCGCGGGATCTCCGCGATACAGTCGAAGTTCCTCCACTCCCATTGAAAGGGGTCACTTTCCAAGGCTCTCACTTTCCTCTCCACTCGAGCAATACGAGCCTCGAGTGTTTGCCTCTTTAGTCCCAGCCGCTGCCTCTCGTCGCACAAGCGGCGATGTTTGTCGACAACCTGTCACCAAAAAGAATAAATTA
Source organism: Arabidopsis suecica (assembly GCA_019202805.1). Taxonomy (NCBI): domain Eukaryota; kingdom Viridiplantae; phylum Streptophyta; class Magnoliopsida; order Brassicales; family Brassicaceae; genus Arabidopsis; species Arabidopsis suecica. Next base: position 10,174,967 of record CM032909.1, read on the forward strand.
AAATGAAAGGCATAAGATTTTGGTCAAGAGATTCGAATTTTAACCTTGTCCATGAAGTCGTAAGCCTCTTTCTTTTCCCTCGAAGGGAAGTGGAACACAGCATGAGGAAAGAGAACGCCGGCCGGTTCGAAGCCATCGCCGGACAGGAACAAAGGACTGCCAGGATCGGTGGGGATCACTTTTTCGTTCTCCATTATTGTTTAAAGAAATTTTGGAGTTCTTTTAAAAGCTAGAAGCAAACTTGCCACTATTTATAACGAGCCTAGGGTTTATCTTGAAACCGTAAAATTAATGATGATAGTGTGCCCGGGTGGATAAACTATTTTTGGAAATCGGGAAAAGCAGTTATTGCCTTAAAGGCGTGCGGCTTTCCCTATTTCCCAAGGGAAAAAGCAACCGTCGCATTTAAGGCAAGAAGCCCATTAAACACAAAGTTTTAAGGCCCAAGCCCAACAAATTCACTGAGTTGACTAAACCCGAAGTGGGGAACTCGTGTTAAGCCGAGCTCAGCTCTCGCATTCCAAGAGAAAGGTCTGATCAGCCTAAAAATCTCGAAAAAACATAGCCACAAGGCCAAGAAGTGTTAAAAGCGGACCTTGCAAACCCGCATATAATTTTAACCAAACCCCCTTGGGATCTAAACCTAAAACAAAAAAGGTTTAAAAGCCTCCTCAGGCGAATATCTTGTTCAGAAGAAACTGGTAATAAAGCCCCCTAGGGCAAAAGCAAAAACATAAAGATTTAAGTCTCAAAAAAAATATATATAATAAATGGGACAGGCCCCAGTTCGGAGTGGACGCAGCCACTACGGGTCAGCAAACACTTCGACTTCCGGTTCGGTTGTCGGGTTTCCATCCGCCTCCTTGGCCGGGACTTGTTCAGAGGAAGTTCCTTGTTCATTCACTGCGGCACAAACATCTCCAGGGATGACCTTGGGAGCAGCAGGGACTTCGGATAAGACAACGCCTTCCGTCTCATTTGAACCTATAAAAGATAGTTCGGGTCAGACAAAGGGCAAGAAGAAGGTAGGAAGCATCAAGAACTAGTGTTTACCTGCCCAGTCTAGACCTGATTCACTTAGAGGAGGAGATTCAGTGAAAAACTCCGTGAAATCCTGAGGGTTGAAGGACGAAGCGGGAAGAGCTGCCAGACGATTTTTCTTTTCAGCTAAACTAGACGACAGTTCGGATCTCTCTTTCACCTCGGAGAAATCGTCGTCGTGGATTTGATCCAGCAAGATTAGGTTGCTCTCATGCTCCTTGATGTCTGACTCCAGATCCGACTTAACCTTCTCAGTTTGAATAAAGCGGATAGCTCCTTGAATCAACTCCATCCCTCGTCCCTTTACCTCTTTTCTGGCCTTCGACGCCGACCTTGCCAATTCGGAATCACGCAACTTAGTAATCGCGTTGTACTTCGCTTGAAGTTCAATGAGTTGGTTGTTCAGGGCGTCGGCGGATGATTCGGATTCGTGAAGCCTACCCTGAACACCAGAAAGCTCGTTCTGTAGTTGGTAATTCTGGTCATACTGGTCCTTCAGATCCCCCTTTGTCTTCTCAAGCTCAGATTTGAGGCCGTCTACTTGATCTTCTAGCTGTTGCTTAGAACCCGAGGATGAGTGAAGGTCAGCTTCAAGGGTAGTAAGCTTGCTTCTCCACGATTCAACCTCCTGTTGCTGGCTAAGTAACAGTCCCTCATAGTGTTCAACCATGTCGTTAAGTTCGCTGTTCGCCTGGCATTTCGTATAAACTCGAGATGATGAGTCAGTTGGAAGACTAACGCAAAAGATGAATGAAGTAAAACTAACCCGAGATGAGTGATGCGCATGAAGCAAATAGCGTTCACGGATTGCAGGACGCCACTTGTCAAATTCCGGCAGGATTAGACCCGACCGGGTCTTAAAGCATCGAAAAACGCTACCTTCTTTCTCCATAGCTGTAAAGGAAGAAGAAGAGAATTTGTAATATTTTGAATCAAGATGAAGTGAAAACCCTTAGGAATGCGTGAATCGTTACCTGTAAGCGATCTGATTTGAGGGACAAGAGCAGGTTTCGACTTCGGAGAAGCATCTTGAGGCCCAGAACCCTCCTTCTGAGGAGATACGCTCCGAGTGGTCTTCTCGCCATCATGCTCGGGAGGAGAAGACATGCCAACCGGCGCAGGAGGACCCATTGTTCTAGATGGAGGAGACGATCGAGGTGAACGGTCAGTCCGGGCCCTCGATTTCTCCCTATGCGGAGAAGAATCGCTACGAGATGACTTGTCTCTTTTCTTACGAATCAAATCTTTAAGCGGTGCGTTGCTAAAGTCATCTCGGGGAGGTCGAGGAGAGTCACGACGAGGAGATCGGTCTCTCCGAGGAGAACGATCATGACGACGTTCACGACGAGGTGTTAATCTGTAAGCAGCAACAGATCTGTTCCCCTCGGTGCTGTTATCGTCGACCAGTAAGGTCCTGCTGTAGTCTTTCTTGTCAATAGCGGTCGCAAGGAACGCCTTGTTCTCGTCACAAGCATCTGCTATTGGTTTGGAGAGTTTCTTACGCTGGGCAGTGAGGGCCCGAGCTGACAATCCTTGAGTTGAACGAGGAGGCGGAAGACGATGAAGGAGATTTGGTGGACTCATCCTGAGTTTTCGGTTGGCTTCAATGAACCGATCGAGAGTAAAGGAATTCCAAAGGGTTTCCCCTCTAAGGATTGTCTTGAAGAAGTTGACGAATTCCTCAGTTGGGAGAATTGGAGCAATAAAGGCTGCAAAAATGAAACAACAGATTTGGTTAGTAAAAGAATAGGGTGATTAAGAAAATGTCTGTAACCTATTTTTCTACCAGGCTTTGCAGACCACTTCGATGGAAGTATGTCAGAAAGACTTCCAATCGAAGCGGGAGTTTTCTTAATCAGAAACCAGGGATGGTGCCAGTTCTCGTCCTTGTTCGGGAGATGCGAGATGATATTCCTATTAGCGTTCGGATACGCCGAGAAGTACCCTGCCTTCTTCGACGAACTTCTCACACTGAGAAGTTCATTCAGTTCGGGAACCCCAATAATGTAGCCAGCTTCCGCCGCAACAGTTATGATTCCAAGGATGGTTCGGAGGAGGTTGGGGGTTAGCTGAGGCAAAGCAATTTCAAGGGCCGCCAGATACCGGACTAAGGCTTCGGGAAGAGGGAAGGTCAATCCACAGCCCTTGAAATAAATTTCATAAACACAAAAGTAACCATCACGGTGATCCTCCGGGGACTCCGTAGGATCGGCCATCTTCGATTCCGCCATCACGTCAGGTGGAAGTCGGCAGAGTTCTTTCAATCGTTGAAGGGATTGAATGGTACAAGTAGATCTGTAGTGAGGTCCGGCGATATCGTTAGGACGAGTGCAATCGTCAAGGCTAGAACGTTTCCCGTCATAAGACGGAGACTCAGGTCTATCGGAGTCGGAAGACATCGAAGGAAATGGGAAAACTTAAGTTCCAGAAGAGAAAGTTTGACGAAAGAAACAGAAAGGCTTGGCAGGAAAAGAGAAAAAGCAAAGGAAATTTTTACCAAAAGACAAGGATGAAAAGAAAGGTTACCTCACGCAAACTAAGTGGTAATGATGGAACCGCCTCGGTAGTCGTGGGGGAAGTGGAAAGGTTTTTCCCCATTTTAATAGTAAATAATTAAGATACGGTCATGATGGTGACAGATGTCACGCGATCGAATATGGGTAATACCAAAATTAAAGGATTGACAAAATCTTGGCGGGAAAACCAAAAGATCCCACGGGCGCAATCTTTGGTCATTAAGACGATTAAGCCTTCCGAATTGGAATAAGCACTTCGAAAGACTTGGGGGGCTAATTGTTGGTGTCGGATCCCGCACCAGTGGACTGGGACCAACCAAAGATTGCCACGTAATCAAGATGGAGGCCCGCAAAGGATAAGGCCCATTAAGCCCATGGATCACAAGATATAATCGAAGTGGGCGTCACCATAAAGAGAGCCCGGAGTGGTCACACCTCGGGATATGACTCGGAATCGAAGTCGGATGACTTGGGCCAGAAGGCGAAGCCCATGAAGATCGGAGTCAATTCAAATTCAAACGTTGGGCATTAAAACTCGAAGACCAAAACGGACGCATTTAAGAGAAAATAATTATGTTTAATTGAGAGTTAAATGTCGTTTGTCAATATAAATAAGAGGGCTAATAGCCATGTAAAGGAGACGCAATTTACTCTAGCAAATACACTATAGTCATTCCTATTGCAATTCATAGCTTTTTATCATATTTTTGTCCTCAAGAATAATCATTCCCACAAAATAAACAAATATTCAAGTGTGCGAATCCGACATCCACAGCCAGGGATTATTTTACTCTGCTTCGACAGAGTTATGCCTCAATGGTTTTGCAGATGCTGATTGGGGAACCTGCTTGGATACTAGACGATGTGTTACTGGTGTTTGTACTTTTCTTGGTCATTCTCTTATTTCATGGAAGTCCAAGAAACAGGAAACAGTGAGTGGTAGCAGTACTGAAGCTGAATACAGAGGTATGTCTGTGGCAACAAAGGAACTACTTTGGTTCAGTCAGATGTTGAAAGATCTTCATATACAAGTCACTGCTAAGCCAAAGCTCTTTTGTGATAACAAGTCGGCTCTGCACATAGCTAATAACCCAGTGTTTCATGAACGTATCAAGCATGTGGAGATAGATTGTCACACGACCCGTGATCAAGTGAAGAATGGTTTTATGAAGGTTTTTCATGTGTCTACGAATAATCAACTTGCAGACATTTTGACTAAAGCCTTGCATCCGGGTCCATTCTACTCCATACTCAACCGATTGTCTGTGTCAAGCCTCTTCTTACCTAAGGATGATTCGGCTTGAGGGGGGTGTATTAACATATAATGATGTAATTAGGTAGATTTAAGTTTCCTTTAGCTTAAGTCTCCTGATTATGATCATGTATATAAAGAAACCATATGTTTACATTTCTAATTAATGAGAATTCAGTTTGACTCACAATGAGTTAATAGATGACGAAGAAACAGACTTGATTGCACCAATGGTGGGTGAATCATCATCATCATCATCTTCTGTTCGACCAACTTACAGGAAGAAACGGAACCGTAGAGTTAGTTGGGACGAACTAATCGAACATCTCTTTGAACGAGACGAGTCTGGTAACTTGACATTCGAGAAATCAGATTTACCTCAATGATCAAGATTCAAGTTCTTTATCTGTATGTGAATGATATTGTATTGTGTAAAAAACAGTTGTTCATTACAATCATCATAATACAGACCACATTGGTCTGAGTTTTATTACAGAGGATTTCTCATAAACTTCCAAATCGAATTTAGGGTTTATTTCTTGTTGGGTTGAGGAAGAGAACAAGAAGATCTAAAAGCTTCTACCTGAGACTGACACTTTGAATGATCTCCTTTGTTTTCTTCTAAGCATTTCTTCAACGCCTCCACATCGCACGATGAAGCTATCTTCTTCGTCGTCACTGTAACATTTTCTTGTTTCTTCTCTTCTTTCATCGTCGTCGCCGTCGTCTTTATTCGAGGACTTGTTTTTGGCCGCCGAAGAAGAAGATTACACTTTCTAAATACCTAAACGACAACGTTTAATTAAGTTAAACGTGTAACGTTGAAGGCTTCTTGTACCGTGAGGCCCATCTGAGATCTGACGCAGAGACTTTCTAATTTTTAAAAACGACAACGTTTTTGCTTTTCACTATAACGCCTCGTATTCGACAAATCGCGCTTCTTTACTTCTTACTTCTTAAACACGCCACAGCCTATGTTTCTGCAGTTATAGACATTTACTTACTTCTTTACTTTTTTGTTTTGAACCCAGATGAAAACTGACCTGCTAACGTTTTGAAGCTGAATCGTCACCGTGTTGGAATAGATTCGTTTTCTAATCAAGCTACAATGGAAAGTGAGCAAAAGGAAATCATGAAGAAAAGACAAACAAGGAAAAGAGGAAATTCTCACAATAAGAATTAGCAATTTACTATTTGTGTTCTGAATCATAACAATATAAATAGGATGCTTATGTTAGAGTTTTAACTATAGAGAAAAGTATAGAAAACAGAATAAGAAACAAAAGAGAGAATTATTAATACGAAGAGAGGTTTAAAGAGAAATCCACAAGATCCCAACACACCGTTATGGCGTTATATCATCTCTAAGCTTTTAGTCAGATTCGTGTATAGTCTGCGTTTGCGTTTGGAGCACTGAGAAGGCATCTTACCAAATTGTTGTCTGTATACTGTATTAACCAGGATGCAACAACAATGGTATGTTGCTTCTTTTCGTCTATGTCCTTTTTTTTCATCTCAATCAAATCCTTTTCTATGGTTTTATTAGCAGTAAGCTCTAACCCTAATATAATCTTTGAACCCTAAAACTCTTTTTCTTTCGCGTTCTTAATTTATTTTTACAGCGAAAGCGGTGGTGAATGTTTGAGGGTTGTTGTGAATGAGGACAGAATCAGTGAGTTGCATGAAGCTTTGCTTGTGGATATAATGTCTTCTCTTCCGACAAAAACTGTTGTAGCCACGAGTGTTTTGTCTAAACGTTGGAGACATGTTTGGAAGACGGTGCAAAATCTCAAGTTTGATTCTAAGTATCACCGAACATTTTCAGAGGATGTTTGCAGATTTTTTATGTCACATAAAGCTCCGTTTCTAGAGAGTTTGCAATTGGAAATTAGAGATAGATATGATGCTTCGGATCTTGGAATATTGGTTGGAATTGCGTTTGCACGCCATGTGCGTAATTTGGTACTGGTTCATGACTTTTACAATGACTATGATGAAGAGAGCTATTTAGTCAGATTTCCGAGTGTTTTGTGCAGCATAGATGATAATATTACACTTGAGACATTGAAACTCGAGAATTCCATTCTTTTAGATTTTCCTTATCGGGTTTGTTTGAAGTCCCTTAGAAAGCTGCACCTCAGCTATGTTAGATTTAGAAACGAAGAATCTGTTTGCAACCTTTTACGTGGTTGTCCTAGTCTTGAAGATTTGGTAGTTCATCGATACTTTGAGATGACTTTCATTATTGCAGTGCCATCATTACAGAGACTAACCATAGAAGATTATAACCAACAAGAAGGAGAAGGTAATGGAGGCTATGTGATAAATGCTCCTTCTTTGAAATACTTGAACATTAAAGGGTTAAATACGTTTGAATTATGTTTGATTGAGAAAGCGCCAGAGCTGGAGGAGGCAAAAGTCAGTGACGTTTTTGATATAAAGAATGAAAACATTTTGGAATCTCTAACTTCAGCCAAACGTCTTTCCTTACACTTCTCACCCTTCGAGGTAAATTTTAGATTTTAGATTTTCGACAATTGGCCTAACATTGTTTTGTGTACTAATGTTAATTACCTCATGCACAGATCAAGTATCCTAGTGGTATCATTTTCCATCAGCTAGTATATTTGGAATTAGATACAGATAAATGCAAGTGGTGGAATCTACTTTCGCTCATGCTTGAAGCTTCTCCTAAGTTGAAAATCCTTAAGCTCATCGATGTACGTAAGCAGTTTCATTAGTCATGACAGCTACCTTTTTCTGTTTTCCAGAACTCCACTTTCAGGTACTTTGTTGATCTAATATTACATAAATGCATTGTTCTCAGCTAGATATGTCTTCCGACAAAGGAAATCAGATCGACCAAAAATGGAGTCAACCAAAACGTGTACCGGAATGTTTGTTGTTCCATCTTGAGACATTTGTGTGGATAGGATATGAATGGCCACTAAGAGATGAGAAAGAAGTGGCTACATACATCCTAAGAAACACAAGACGTTTGAAGAAAGCAACTTTCTCCACAAAGCCCATCGAACCGGTAAAGCTCAAAGAATTGGAAGAGAGACGTGAGATGCTCAACGAGTTGGCTAGTGTGGGCAGGGCTTCAAATTCATGTCACTTTGTGTTTGAATCCATGTAAAGTCTTGAACTGTTACTATGGCCACTGGGAAATGTAAAATTCTCAACTTTACCTATCGATAGGATGCTAAATCTTGGTTACATTATGAGGAAGAGGGACTTTATTTTCCGCACAATAGTAACGATTTTTAATACAAGTAAATATTGAGCTTCTATGGTCATAGTTAGTCTACACAACTCTTGTGCTAACTGCTAACAGTACTAGATCATCACGCATCATATCGTAACAATGCTCTGTTGCTTGTATATGATGAACCGCCAGTAGCGGTCGCAGCAGCAGAAGCAGCGGCGGTAGGCAAGCGCCACATCGGCCAACACCAAACATACCTAAACTTTCCGCGTCTGCGTTCTGTAGACTCTGCTTCTTCCAATTGGTGGTAGAGATGTTCAATGCGGCTGAGAAGTTGAGCTATTCTTCTCTCGGACAACCGCAGAGATTTCTCAGCTGCTTCTTCTGCTACCATAGCGGCTTTAGCCAATTCTTCTTTCAGTTTTAGTTTTCCCTTTGATATGGTCAAGGCTGATCTCAGCTTCTCCACCTCTGTCTTTAAAACCGCTATCTGATTGTAACAATGAGTTTTGTTAGTTATGGGTTGTCTGTATTGTTTTAAGATTGGAATAGTGTATGATACTTACCAGTTGATCGCGTACTTCGACTTCGCGCTGCCCTGCTTCAACTTCTAGCTCACAAGCTTCTCTCCATCTACTTACTTCTGATTCAGCTTCTCTTATTACTTTCACTAGCTCTGCCACCTTTGGTTCAGGTAAAAACCTCTCTTTAGTAAGTGATTTGTGACAAAAATGAGAAACTTATTGAGGAAGACAGAAGCTATGTATCCTCAAATACATTACGTTTTGAGCAAGAAACATCTCTTGATTTTGCAGCTTGTCGATATACACCGTGTTCTCTGCTATTTTCTGAGCTTGTTCCTCTGTAAATTTCTTCAATCGCTCTTCTTCTAACCTGTCAGAACAAGATGAAAATTGCATTTTTCTTAATTTTAAGACGTTTCTTGCGCATTTATCAAACTCTAACCTTAACCATAATCCATCATCATCTATGTGTTTTGAGTTTAAGAAAAAAGCTTACCTTGATTCCTCCAAAGATATCTTCAGCTGAGAAACCTCTTGCCGTAGCTTCTTCATAGTTTTCTCTATTGCTATAACCTGTCCTTGCAATAGTTAAACACTTTATTGATCCTTGTTTCAAAACTCCACAAAATCACAAGAATGTGAATAAAGTAATGAACATACCACACCATTCTCTTCTTCTCCTTCCTCGTTCTTGGCCAGATTTCCCGCTTCTGAGCTCTCCTCTACAGAATCCCCGAACCCAAAACCAAAACCTATTCTCTGCAATCCTCGTCCTGCGATTTGCAGCAAAGCCGATCCCTTCTGCTCATTCATCTCTTTCAATTGCTTCTCTGCAGTTTGTTTCTCAGACAAAGCAGCCCTTAACAAGATACTGATATCTCTGTTCTCCTCTTCCAAGAACTCCACACTTCTACTTAGCTCTAGCTTCTTCTTCTCCATTGATTCCATGAAAGTCTCTAACTTCGTTTCAACCTCCTTGACTAACTCCAATATTGACATGAAATTATATTCCTCTGTTTCCAGTTTTCCCCCTCTTTCCTCTTCCTCTGCGTTTAAACAACGGATCGATTTCGACAAGCGGTCTTCCATAGATCGTACGGAATCCGCAATATCCGATAGTAATTTGGATTTCTCCTTCGTCTCTCCATCCAATTCACCGACTCTTTCTTTAGAAACTTCCATATCTCTCTTCATTTCCTTTCTAATCATCTCTGCCTCCAAAATTCCAGCTTCAAGCTCATGATTTCTTCGCCTAAGCGCATCTCTCTCGTGGGACAGCTCAAGATTCACTCTAATCAAATCTGTTCTCCGATAACTCGCTTCGAATATCTGGCTTCTGAGACGGAGAAAGTCAGAGTCTAACGAAGAGTGATCACGTTGTCGGAGGTCATAGTCTTGATCTGAGATAGGAGAATCCGAGCGGTTGATATCGGTATCTGTGAAAGCCATGGGAGAGATAATGATGATGATGGTGACTGATGAAATTTTCCATAGGTGAGGACGCAAAGAATGTCTGATGACTTTGATTTGCCATTTACCTAACAGTCAAATGACACTGTTAGAGTAAAACATCTCTCCAACGCTTTACATTTTCTTTTTGGCGGGCAAACGGAACGACGCCGTATTTTGTGTGAATCATACAATTATGAATTATGTGTACCGTACAACAAAAGAGAGATATGTTGAAACCTTCATTTCGAATTATAACTGCGACTAGGCATGTCAATCGGGCTAGCCCGGCCCGGCCCGGCCCGAAACCCGCAAAACCCGTACATATTTGAGCCCGGCCCGGCCCGGCCCGTAAAAATTCCGAGCCTATATTTTAAAGCCCGGCCCGGCCCTAACAGGGCTACAGGGCTTTTTCGGGCTTTTTTGGGCTTTTCTTCCGACAACAAAAAAACAAACTTTTAAGTTATAATATCTCTTAAAAAGAATCTATATATTAAACGAGTCAATCAAAATTTAAATAACCACTAACGCTAATTTAGTTTTTTAAAAAGAGAGTTAAAATCAAATAAATAATCTAAATAAATTGTTTAAACTTATACTATATAAAATATAAAATCAAAATAATTCAAATTAGGTAGTAGAGCTAATATTTGCTTTTTCGATTTCACAACATAAAAACTATGTTTAGAATTTTCAACTCTATTAAACAATTTTTTTACAACAAATCTTACAATTAAAGGAAAATATTAACAAAAAAAAGATCAAAATATTTTTTAAAGGGCTTTGCGGGCTAGCCCGAGCCCGGCCGGGCTAAGCCCAAAAAACCCTTTAGCCCGAACGGGCTTAGCCCGAAAGGCCCGATATTTTCTGGACATATATTTTTAAGCCCGAGCCCGCTGTTTTTCAGGACTGGGCCGGGCTAGCCCGCGGGCTTTGGCCCTAATTGACATGTCTAACTGCGACACATGTATATGTAAGGATTATATATTTATCATACGTTTAGGGGTAAATTTACAAAGTGACAATCTAAAAAAATTGGGAGTTAAAAATAGCAATATTGGTGTCTGAATAGAAAGGCAAAAGTAAATCACCATTGGTTTTGCCAATCTTGGATCGCTAGATGAAGAGCGTGATTTGGTATGAGATTGCAATCTTCCATCTTCAGGTTTGTCATTGGCGACGTATCGTGTCCATTCGCTAACCATTCTCTAATCGCTTCTGCTTCGTATGTGAAACCATCTGCTGCTATCAAAGGATCTTTCATCACTTCCTGTGATGACAACAAACATTAAGTTAGACTTTTGTCTTATTCCCCGATCAAACTCTGTTTAGGCTTTGAAACTCACCTGAAAAATAGGGCAGAGGTAATGAGAAGGAGGCCGGCGTGGACCTTTTTGGTCCGAGTATGATGTTTCTGATGAAGGCACTTCTGGGGCCTTCATTCGATCTATAAACCGTAGAACCACTGCTAAGTCTGGTCGATTCATTGGGTTTTTCTTACAGCAACGGATGGCTACATTAGCTAGCTTTTTGCCTCGTGTAATTGGCCAGTCTCCTGCTGAATTATCCAGAACTGCACTGATGTTATCGTTCTCCAGAGCGCATTTGACGTCTCTCAGTATGCCAGAAACAGGTCTTTTGGTGAGAAGCTGAAGGAGAATGATCCCAAACGCATATATATCTGATTCCAGCGTCATTTCCCTGGAAACAAAGTAATGTGGATCTACGTGAGGATCAGATTTGTCGAATCTGTCAATCGGGATCAGCTGAGAGATCCCGTAGTCGTTGATTTTGGTGACGAGATTGGAATCCAGGAGAATCTTAGACGGTTTTAGGTTTCCATGAATGATGCAAGGAATGTTTGAATGAAGAAACAGGAGAGCAGAGCATATCTCAGAGGCAATCCTGATACGTGATTCCCATGAAAGTGCAGGCACATTGTTCTCAGATGAAAAGCAGTCTTCGAGGCTTCCGTTAGGAATATATTGGTAAATGAGAGACCGAGACTCTGGACAAGCACCCATCAGTGTAACCAAATTTGGATGCCTCACCCTGCTTAAAATCTCCACCTGAAATCCAAAACACATAACCTGTTCGTTAAAAGAACTTCGAGGATGTATACATGTATATTTTCAATATTATTTTTACATATCGTAAGGTCCTTTACCCGACGCTCAAACTCAAAGTGATTCAGGGATCCATATGAGGGCAACATCTTTACAGCAACTTGAAGATGTTGAAGATTCCCTTTGTAGACACTTCCGTATTTGCCTTCTCCAAGTTTCCAAGATGGATCAAATTCATTAGTAGCCTCATTGATTTCCATAAAAGAGTAATCGAGCATTTCTGACCCAGAAGACTCTCCAGTCTCTCCTTTAATCAGTCTTCTCAGTGCGGTCACTTCCTTTACTGCGTTCTCGTGATCGATCCGGATCTCATCCCTTTTCTGTCTGAAACTTTTCAAGAGCTCCATAGCTGTATCAAATTTCTCACCATGTTCTTTTTCCAACTCTTGTAGTTTCCTCATCTGGCTCTCCAACTTAAGATTCTGACCCTGAACCATCTGAAGTTCTTTCATGAATCCATTGTTCTGCTCTATTACCATTTTTACTTCATGTTTTTCCTTTTCCAGCAATTCCTCCAATCTCTTTCTTTGGCTCGACTCCTTAATGCATAAGCCTTCCAAGGCTTTAGCCTGTGAGACATGCATGACAAAAAAATAATATTAAAACCGGGAGGAATGAGTTGGACATGCCAGCAAGCAGCAGCTTAAGATTCATCAGCAAAGGCATCAAGTATTAAACTAAAGCTCTTTGACAGCAAAATATATAACCACAAACACACATCGATCTATCAACTGAAGAAGTTCTGTACCTAATGCTAGCAATCTACACATCCCCAGTGAAATATTTTTTTCTGTAAAGCTTTTCATGTGGTAACATGATGCACTGATTAGTGATTACAACTAGCGGAAATGGACCAAGACTATCACTTTAATAACTGAGACACGAATCAGAGTATTACCTTGCATAAAGCCTCTGTTGTACTGGCATCCTCTTTCCATTTTTTCCCAGCTTCCCCATAAACCGTTCTCTCTGATTCGCTAATATCATGCATGGCTTTATCATACCTATGAACTTTGCGCGCTACATCCCCTTCACGCTCTTTTTCCTGAAATTTGACAGGATCACCCGATTACCAGGTGGATCAAATGCTTGCTCGTACGAAAAGTATACAGCACCATGTTCACTTTAAGTAGATCTTTCAATATATTGCATAGAAAAAATTACTATCATAAATTGTTTCCACAAAGTCATGTTTTATTATAAATCTCTATACCAAGACCTTGAAAACAAACCAGCAACTGTAATTATTTGCAAAAGTAGTGTCTTTTCACGCAAACGGAAGTACTTAAGCGTCTAATAGTTACTGTATAATCAGCATCATCAGTCGAAAAGTAAAGATGAAGCAAACTCCTCCTACCTCAACATTTGAGGTAGTTACTGTATCCGAGTCAACCAATTCTGGGCTAACCGGCTCTGGACCAACCGGCTCTCCAAAGGAAGAACTCGAACCTGAAGAAAAATGAGGAGTTTCTCTTGGTTCTACCTTTTCTCTATCCAGTTGACCTGTATCTTTCTCACCATCTGCACAATTCTGTAACAAATTTACACACAAAGACATATACAACTGATAGCAAAGGAAATGATATGCTGGGACCTTTCAAAATCCAAAGTATCCGCTACCTTGTTCAAGGAGGCTGCGCCAATATCTTAATCTTCTCCTCATATAAGACGATTCCAATTTTTCTGATTTCCTTGTCTCGTTATCTGAATCCAGCTGTACTAGGGGCGGCATCGTTTGTCTGTTATTAATATCCTCATTTGACGCCCTGTTTTAGAGTGTTTTTGTTTTAGTTAAACGAATAGAAGTAGAAAACAAAAACAGATAATAGAAGCAGTTAACTGAAGGTGGTAGACTAACTAAATCTGATAACCAAAGTCCCATGACATGATATATATTATATCGAAGTTTCTGCAGATGTATATTTATTTAGCTTTGGAAAGATGGTGATTTAAGATATCACATTCACTCTTTCTGCAACTTTCGAAAAGAAAAAGAACCTACCTTGTAAAGATAAGGTAACCTTTACACAGAAACCAGATATGGCAGGAATCAGGAGCTTTTTTGCAAACGAATATGGCTTTCTTGGACTTTAGATCCGTCATTTTCCTGGCATTTCAAATTTATATTGATTATATAAATTTCAGAGATCAAAACATTTATAAAGTATAAGATAAAATATAGAACCAAATCTTACCATGAGTAATGCTTATCTGATGCAGCTCCCATTACTAACCACTTAATTTTGTGCCGAGCAATTAGTTCTACGATACATTCCTCGATATTTTGCCCCGCTATGCAAAGTTTATCTGTTTGAACCTAAATATATGTCAATTCGTTAGTGTATCATATGAAAGGGTCCTGACTAAGAATGCCTAATACTTTAAAGAGTCTAAGCTCTACATTTTTGACAAACCAAACAACAGGGCACAAGGTTTTTCTGTTTAGGTTATACTTTACACAATTATATCCACCAAGATCATAGGAATATTCAAAGTGAGTTGCCTGATATCAATTCAACATAAGCACCAAAATGGCTAACTGATGGCTAGCGTGAGATTACAATCAATAACATTACACGGATAAAAAGATAGAATTGATACCTCGGTTTCAGATAAAAGACTAAGATAAGAATTCATCAACTCATCCACTTTGGGTTTCTCAGCACGCTCAATCACCTTGACATCATGTTTTTTAAAGCTACCACCAACAAGTTTCTTGTGCGCTGCACGTAAACAAGTCTTAACATCCTTGGCAATGGACAAGAAAAGTAAAATAAAAAATGCTATAAATAGCAGCTAAAGTCATCAACAATGTCCTGCTTCCACAAGCAAATTAAAATTTCCAGCTCTAAGAGCTTGGGCAAGCAAACCAACATATTTTTACAGTGCTTTGTACAATGTACATTATAACTAAATCATATTCATCATCATCTCCTTGTGTACTTAAACTATTAAATTACCGATCACGAAAATGTTAATCTCAATGGTTTATCTTCCTCTTGAAATTCCAGAATTCTCTCAGTAAATTTCTATTTTCAAACAAAGAAAATTCCACTCGAAATTTCGATTCTAATTCTAGGTTTTATAATTCAACAAACAGATCTATACATAAAAAAAGAAACCATAATTCACCACAAAGAACTAATTTAGAAACTGAGAAATAGAAGAAGAAGAAGAAGAAGATCTAACTCCAGGAGGCAGCGCGAGCAGTTCGATGAACATAAAGCAAACAAATCTTCTTGCCGGAAAAGTTACGCGCCGCCCATAACACCGTGGTTTTGCTTCTCTCTAAATCTTCCGCCACCGCGACGAAGATCGTCTCATCCACATCTAAGACCAGTTCTTCTCCACCGATTTCTCCCATATTTTTTCGCCTCTCTCACTCTCTCTATCTCTAGATTTGATAACTTTCTATAAGCATTTGTTCAATTTTTCCATTGTGCAAAGTGACTTTATATAAAAGTGGAAACTCGTGAGATTCGTCGAATTGGAATCGTTTTTATGGTTCGGACGAGTCGCTGACTCGGTTTATGAGTCAACCGATTTACCTAATTAGAAGATTTTTTTTTTTTTGGTGTGAACCTAATTAGAAGATTTAGGAAAAAAAATGTTGGTTCATTTTTTGATGAATAGTCTCTCCTACCCAAACAAAGAGGTCGTCTAAATTTTTGTTTAAATCGATTTTTTCATAATTTTCCGACACATGTAATGGACTTGGGATTTCTTTTGACAAATGTTAATAGTCCATAATTTATATTATACAAAGAAAGTGTATGGTACACGTTGATGAAAAAGACATTGGCATTTTCTTACATTTTCATTAGTTAATTATATTAATTTTAAATATACCGAGTACCCTTTTTATTTTTATAATTGTAACTTGTTGTGTTTATTTTATTAACTTTTAGTTTGTATATACATAATTAAATTCTCAAAGTAAGTTTTTTTCTAAATGTAGAGCTTAGACTTTTGAATTTGGCATTCTTATGACTTCTAATAGAATCCGAATATCATCCAAATGGAAATAAAAATGTAAAAGTTTCTAAAAATTTAAAATTATATACTTGATGGTTAAAAGAATAATACATTGTAAACAAAAAAAAGAAAGAAAAATCGACATGAGAAAATAGGAAATAAATACTACAATTTCTTTTTGGATTTGGGAGCAAATGAACAGTTAGGTGGATCATCCGAATCCAAAATCTCTCTAACAACAAGATTCCTTGCCCGATTAATAGTCATGAAACACAAGTAGATATGTTCTTCAAGCTCATCAAGTTCTTCACTAAAGCTTTCTTCACATCTCTTTAACTCTCGAGCCACTTCTTCACTGCCTCGAACCCGACCCGACCCTCTACCAACCCAAAACTCAGCCATGGCTCGAACATGGTCCACTTCATCGTTAATCCGAGTTACTAGTCGACTTATTGTGTCCAAATCACGGCTTAAAATGTAAGTACCTTTCGCAGCCACGTCGAGCCGAGCCGCTGTTTTCGTCAACTTATTCCTTAAACCGGCTGGTTTGAATCGACCGGTTAAAAGAGTCGGACCGGCTATAAATAAAGCAAAGGCATGAGAGGCTATGGTTACAATCAATGTAGTTGTTAGAGCCAAAACAAGAAGCCCTGAGCTATGTGTTAGTCCGTTGATGAGCTTGAGTTTGGCTCGTGACTTGTCTCGACTTGACTCTAGCCGTTTTAGCAAGTCTA
This sequence comes from Arabidopsis suecica, assembly GCA_019202805.1. NCBI lineage: Eukaryota > Viridiplantae > Streptophyta > Magnoliopsida > Brassicales > Brassicaceae > Arabidopsis > Arabidopsis suecica. The sequence continues at coordinate 10,191,792 of CM032909.1, forward strand.
AACAGCCGGATCTGATTAGCTGGATCCTAGAACCCGACGAGATAAACGGGTCGAACCATTTCGATATCTCCGTGAATTGGTCTACTAAAGCCAATGAATTATGATTCTCCGATTGAAATTTAGGTTTCAAAGACTCGTATTTAGAACGAAGACTATGAATGTTTTTAAGTAATAGCGTGCAAAGCAAGAAAGCGTTTGCCGTCTCCAAGAAGTAATCAGAGAGAAGAGTTCGGGTGGGTCGTCCGACCCGGGATACATCCAGTATCCGGGTTATGGTATTCGGATCCGGGTCTAGGAGATTGTGTGCGAAGAGGCGATATGACATGAGACGAGCTGACGTGGAGGATGATTCAATTGGTGAAGAAAAAGAAGACACCGTGGACTTTTTACGGCTTAAGTGTATGACACGTGTCCAAAACTGATTGTATGATTCTGTACGAAAGGCGTTTGCATATTCTTCTCGGACATCCACGTCATCACCATCTTTGGGACTTGAACTAGCCGAAGCTGTACCAATAGAGATTATAGAACGTTTCATAAGAAAATTTCGAATTATTATTATTTTTTCTTTGTTACAAACTGAATTGCATTAGAAAAGTTAGAAATTAAACCTGTGGATGCGAGAATTCTTTTGATCTTTGATGAAACTTTTATACCCATGTTCGAGATATTGGATGAAGCAAAATGTATTTTGGTTTTAAATTTAAGGTATTGGGAGAAGAAAATGAGAACGACAAGAAGGTGTTCTGTTATTATATAGTCATTCGAGTGATATGTTATTTTAATGGAAACTAAAATAGTTACTTCTATTGCTAGAGAAATGATATCTAGGGATTTGTTGGGAAATTGTTAATTTTGTTAGTACTTGTAGTAGGAGTGAAGAAATTGAATGAGTGGATGCTTGCACGTAATACCAAATAAAACCTACAAGTGAATAAAAGTTATCAACAAAATGTCAAAATCTATCCATTGCTCTGTTATGGAAAGTCTTTACACAAACTCATAAGTCACGTTTGCCATATCTGGATGGTGCAATAGAGTTTGTCCAATTAGACATTTTGGTAGGCGAGTTTGGGAAATATATGTATGTAGCAAATGGGATCAAATAGAACCTACAAGTGAATAAAAGTTATCAACAAAATGTCAAAATCTATCCATTGCTCTGTTATGGAAAGTCTTTACACAAACTCATAAGTCACGTTTGCCATATCTGGATGGTGCAATAGAGTTTGTCCAATTAGACATTTTGGTAGGCGAGTTTGGGAAATATATGTATGTAGCAAATGCAACCAATTCTTGTTTAGTCTATGAGAATTGGACACTCCTTAACATTTTGATCAAAAGAATCAAAATTTAGTAATTTACCTAAAAATATAATCCCTATAAGGAGTTGATCATTATGTTTAAACATCAATGCACTTTTTGAAGAAGCATGAAAAATTGTCGGAACAAAACATACAAATATATGTATCCGACTCACAATCCAAAGAAACTCAAGTTTCCAAGACTCGAGTCGTAGGAGAAGAATGTGTTGGTACAAGAAGATAACTAAGGGATCGAACCAAAAGAACAAGTTATTTGCCGGTGATTCTTCTAAACCCGGTATAAGTAGATGAACCAATGAAAATGACAGAGACAATAAGGAGAAGATATCGTACGGGTTTTCGGATTTAACGTTTGACCCATTGGAAGCTCTTTCTTGCCTTGGCTTTTCCAGGTTTCTTCCTTTCCACAACTCTCGAGTCTCTTGTCAAAAAACCAGCTGAAACATATCGAAGATAAAAAAAAGGTTGAGATCAAGACCAATCAATCCAACAGACACGAATACACACATACTGGCTATAAAATGTTAACATAGATTGGACGATATGTTATGTCTCTGCTGAAGAACACTAAAAGAACTACACAGATTTAGTAACGCAAAGATGCATGCAGTATCTTGCTTACCAGCTCGAAGTGATGTCCGCATATCTGGTTCCCAGTTTTGCAATGCCCTGCTGATACCCAATTGAATAGCTCCGACTTGACCTTTAAACCAAATATTTGAGTAGATCGTGAAGAATGGTTAGAACTGACTAAATGCTTGGAAAATTGTTGATTTTTGTAAAGAGATGACAATCTAATATGTTAACTTATGACCAAATCCTTTGGTGTATAAATCACACTTGCTAGAGAAATGAAAGCTCTGAGTAGTGACTAATAGTCGAAGAAAATGAGGTGATTGTGGAAGGTTTTTACCTGTAGTACCACCACCTTTAACAGTGCACTTAATATCCCAACGACCCAAGGTTTTGGTTTCAGCAAGTGGGCGTAGAAGAGCAGCGCGATGATCAAGCATAGGGAAATAGGCATCAAATTCTTTTTCATTAACTTGAAATTTTCCTTCCCCAGGTTGAATCCAAACACGGGCAATGCTACATTTTCTTCTTCCAGTTCCATAGGCTCTACCTGTTTCGTCAACCTGTCTCACCCGTGCTTTGGCAATGTCCTCTTGCATCTGGAGTTCTATCTCAGCTCTTGAGGACTTCTTTGAACTTTTCTCACGGCGCAGGTTTTCAATCTCAGTCAGAGGAGGCAATCCTTCGACCCCTTGGAAATCCTTCAAGGCTATTAAACTATCTAGCATTTCATCTGTTATACCTGACTTAGCAATTAGATCTCCAAATGCTCGATCAGGACCTGAAATAGCAAAGTTCCAAATCAGTTTAGCTGAGCATTGATAATGGCAAACACAGTAGCGATAAACTGATAACATAAACCACACATCAGGTACCAAATTGTTCCGTAACATAAGTAAGCACCAAACTATCCACTTCAAACACAACTCTTTCTACACAAATGCTCATGCCTCTTGAACATCCGAGCTTACTCCAAAACCCAGCAAAAAAATGCCTATCAATAGATTAATTACACAGCCTTTTGCTACTTGACTACAATCCAAATCTAACCTCAACAAGGAAAGTCATGTGATCATTATTAGCTATCCATTCATCCCCTAATTCCAAATGTAGACACATATCCAAACTACTGGTGCATTACATATTAACATCAAAACTTAAGATTAAGAATCAGCAAAACGAATTCACAAAATCTCACCCTTGATAACCTCAAGAAGCTCCTTCTCTTCTTTCTCAATCAACTCCTTCTTCACACGCTCTTCCTCCGCCATTTCCAAGCTATTCTCAAAGCTAAACGGCACTTCACCACCAGTATCAAACACAACTCCCTCGTCCTCTTCTTTCAAATTCCACGGCTTTGACACATCCCATTCATTAGATTTCACCTCTCCTCTAAATCCAAACCCATCCACCACATCTTCTCCAGCACCAAACACAACTTTCTCCTCTCCTTCCTTCATATCCCATCGCTTAGTCTCCTCCCATTCATTGCCTCTCCTCTCGCGACCACTCTCAATCCCTTGACCCACTTCACCACCAGTATCAAACACAACCTTATCCTCTTCCTCTTTCATATTCCATCTCTTAGGCTCCTCCGGCCATTTCCCCTCTCCACCAACAGACCCAGATCCTGCAACTCCAGAAGAACCCCAAGAATCATCGGAAGAGAAAGGACCAGACTTATCATCGTTTACTCCAGTAAAACTCCACGGAACATCATTCCGATTACGACCATTCCCGTCACCATTTCCGCCGCCGCCGGTACTGTTAGTGGAAAGCGGACGAATAAACGAAGAGAAGATCTGAGAATTTGATTTCGATGTAACTAGGGTTACGAGACGTAGATTCGAAGGTCTAAGAAATAAACGAGAGAGCATGATGGTGAAGAAGAACACTGAGATTCACAGATTTGGGAGAAACAAAAAAATTGCAGAAGTTTGAAGAAGAACGGTTAGGGTTTTACTTCGAATCTCAACACTAACGGTTTACTCCGGTTTTATTCGGTTTATTCCGGTTTGATCATCACTCAATTTTATTTTTTTAATTCAGAAAACACAAATAAAAATCCGTCTTTTTTCCTCTCTGCTTCTCCGTCGAGTCTCCCGGAGATTTCAATCGCCTCAAATCGAAGAATCGCCGTTAGAGCTGAATCAAGATGGTTTACATCGCTTCATGGGACGAATTCGTTGATCGATCTGTTCAGCTTTTTCGAGCTGATCCCGAATCTGTAGGTTAACTATTCTTTGCACTCCTCCTTTTCGATTTCACAAATTCACGGTTGATTTGGAGTTATTTTGGATTGGTTTGTGGTAATTGAACATAGTCCCTCGAATTTTGTACTGGGAATTTTGATAAACCTTGATAATTGATTTGAATCTCGTTGTGTTGGTGGCAATCTCAGATGTTTCGATTTCAAGTAATGAATTTGATAGTTGGATTCAATTGTTGTGGTGCAGACTCGGTATGTGATGAAGTATAGACACTGTGACGGCAAGTTGGTTCTCAAGGTTACTGATAACAAAGAGGTAATTTGACTGTGTCTAGTTCTCTATGATCACTGCTTCTTTGAGTTTTGTCTTATATAATAGTATGGAATTCAATATTTGCTATTGAAGCTGATATCTGAGTCGTCGAATGATGATTTGATGCTTGGTTTGGAGAATGTAATTTAGGGTTACATGATGGTTGATTACTAGAGATATCGTTTTCTGGTTGAGTTTTGATCGTACCTTGTCGTAGTTATGTAGTTTCTTTGGTTTTGGCTTGGTCAATGCGATTTCTAATAGGTTACGTTTTTGATATTTCTTAGTTTTCGTACGTTTTGATGAATTTAACATGTGTTGCGTGGTGAGGGGTTAGCTAAGCAGATCTAGTTCACTCTTCAGAGCAATAGTTGTTGGTGGAGGTTGAAGCATGTTGGTGTTTGTTAGTCAAAGTGTGATACTTTAGAACTCGTTGAGCTGGGCTGAGTTTGACATAAATCGTTGTATCAACTTATGTGGTTAACTAGCTCTCCTTGTTGTAGCCTTCTTGTTTTCATCTTGTCCATTCTTTTTGTGTAGTATATGACAGATTCTATTCTACTTTTTATTTAACTTAGTGTCTCAAGTTCAAGACAGACCAAGCACAAGAAGCAAAGAAGATGGAGAAACTGAATAACATATTTTTCACCCTCATGGCCAGAGGACCTGATGGTAAAAATTTCATTCTCCGCATATTTTCTCCGCATATCTAACTTAAAGAAAGAATATGCATCATCTCTTAGTGTTTGAGAAAAAACGTGCTCTGTTTTATTGAGCTATGAGGTTACTTCTATTATGAGACACCGTATCACATAGTCACCGGCTATTATTTTCTCTAACATTGCTTTTTACCTACCAAACTTGAAAGAATGGAACTTGAATGTGCATCATCTCATAACGTTTAAAAGGAAAGCTCCTTTTGTGTGTTGTAACATTGGGTTTATTATAACTTACTTAGTTTATTTATGTTGGCTGTATAATGCAGTCGATCTCTCTGAAGTCACCGGGAAAGAACAGATGGAGACACAGCCTGCCAAGAAAGGAAGAGGAAGGAAGCAATAAGTCTCATGAATATGTTTTTGGTTTTTCTTTGTATCAAGATTTTGATCCATTTTTGTTTGATATTTTGAGATGGTACGTAGGGTTGTCAAGTTTTGTTCTAAAGCTTACGACTTTTTTTTTTACTCTTTGATCGATTAATCACTTTTGGATTAACCTAAACCCAAAAAGCTAACCTTTTTAACTTGGATTTTGAAAGTTGGCCAACTCCCTATAGCTTGATTAGTAAGAAGACTAAAGATATTCATAGTCTTTGAAAAGAGAAAAAGCCCCGCTCAATTAGGATGGAGACAGAAGAAAAACGAGATGATTTTCTTAACAGATTATCTATGGGCAAATATACTAACGAGATTACCGCTAAGAATCATCACCACTTCCAAACTAGTTTGCAAGCAATGGAAATCGCTCGTTGAGTCTCCGTTTTTCCGCCAACTTTTCCTGTCTTACCATCAAAACTCGCATTCTTCGTGGTCTCTCATGTACATACACAGATACACTCACAAGAAAAGGTTGTAGGTTACTATGCATGCAAGATTTGGGGACTTCCACGAACTCTTGGCTTTTACATATCTTCTCTCATAAGAGAAAAGTTCGAATATGAGTTCCATCACCAACGTCAACGTGTCAAAGTTGAGGCTTACACCGATGTCGGATTGATTTTGATCCGTACGTGTTTGAGAGAAATCCATATCCCTGGGAGTTCAACTTACTTTGTGGCTAATCCGATTTCACGACAATGTGTCGAAATCCCTCCTCCTCCTCCAACAAATCGTATTTTCAAACCAGCTGGACTCAACCACACAAATAGGTTTTTGGGGTTTTTATATCCAATTACAGAAAATAGAAGATAAATCCGGTCCGACCGAGTCTGCTCCGTCGTCGATAGACATGTCAATTAGGGCCAAAGCCCGCGGGCTAGCCCGGCCCAGTCCTGAAAAACAGCGGGCTCGGGCTTAAAAATATATGTCCAGAAAATATCGGGCCTTTCGGGCTAAGCCCGTTCGGGCTAAAGGGTTTTTTGGGCTTAGCCCGGCCGGGCTCGGGCTAGCCCGCAAAGCCCTTTAAAAAATATTTTGATCTTTTTTTTGTTAATATTTTCCTTTAATTGTAAGATTTGTTGTAAAAAAATTGTTTAATAGAGTTGAAAATTCTAAACATAGTTTTTATGTTGTGAAATCGAAAAAGCAAATATTAGCTCTACTACCTAATTTGAATTATTTTGATTTTATATTTTATATAGTATAAGTTTAAACAATTTATTTAGATTATTTATTTGATTTTAACTCTCTTTTTAAAAAACTAAATTAGCGTTAGTGGTTATTTAAATTTTGATTGACTCGTTTAATATATAGATTCTTTTTAAGAGATATTATAACTTAAAAGTTTGTTTTTTTGTTGTCGGAAGAAAAGCCCAAAAAAGCCCGAAAAAGCCCTGTAGCCCTGTTAGGGCCGGGCCGGGCTTTAAAATATAGGCTCGGAATTTTTACGGGCCGGGCCGGGCCGGGCTCAAATATGTACGGGTTTTGCGGGTTTCGGGCCGGGCCGGGCCGGGCTAGCCCGATTGACATGCCTAGTCGTCGAGCTTCAGACCGATCGGTCTAGGTGTGGACCGATAGGTCTAACCGAGTCTGCTCCGTCGTTGAGCTTCGGACCGATCGGTCTAATTGTCTCTGGTTCCAAACTCTATAGCTGCTTCAAATGCTCGCCAAAATAACCTGTCTTCACTAATTCGCGTATAACTCTTGAAAGCATCGTTAGATTTCCTTCAAATCATTTGGAAAATCAATCTAACATCTTCATAAAGCTTGTGTCAAAAATTCAGAAAGATCTAACGGTAGAAAGTCTTCCATCTGAGGCCAAACGTCTGACACTTGTAAACGAAATTTTATCTCCAAATGTGTGTTTATATCCCAAAACAGCTCGTTTCTCTCCGAAACAACCTAAAACCTTAAAGACTCGATAAAGGACTAAAAGACTCTAAAAACACACTTTGATTCTATTAAAGATATGATCTAGGAAAAAAAACAAAGATTCAAAACCGTTAAAAACACAACATATCAGTGTCAATTTAAAAGTTTATTTTAAATGGTTCACATAATATATAGATTTAAAGGTATTATGAGTTTTAGAAAAAACCACTTAGATTATATAGTTCTGATTCACTTAGAAAACTTTTTTTTTTTAATTTTATGTTAGAGCCCTAAAAGATATGTGTCAAAAGAAAATAAGAAGAAAAAAAAAACTGATTTATGTTGCATCATTCCAAATTTATCGAACACATTTTAAGGACGTGTCTTTATGTATTGAGCCTTAGTAGACATTTTTTATTTTTATGTACTTTACCCTTTGGGCTTTGTTTTTAATGTTTGAAAAAAAAAAGGGGAATTGGAATGTATAACCAAAAATAAAACTTAAATTGACAAACTAACCAAAAAAAAAATGTGAAGTGATATTCTATATATTTACTATAATATATACCAAAATACCCCTTCTTTTTCCTACAACCCCACCATCACCAACCACCATCTCTACCTCTATCTCCAGCCACCGTCGGCCACCACCGAGAACCACCACCGTTGGCCACCACCCCGGCTACCACCACCACCGACCTTCGCTGGCCACCACCACCCCCGACCTCCGCTGGCCACCACCACCCCGGCTACCACTACCACCAACCTCCACCGGCCACCACCACCACCGCTGCTGGCCACCACCACCGCTGCTGGCCACCACCACCGCTGCTGGCCACCACCACTGCTGCTGGCCACCACCACCGCTGCCGGCCACCACCACCACCACCACCCCGGCTACTACTACCACCAACCTCCGCCGGCCACCACCACCACCACCACCCCGGCTACTACTACCACCAACCTCCGCCGGCCACCACCACCACTACCGCTGCTGGCCACCGCCTCCACCGCCAGCCACCACCACCGTCGACCACCACCACATGCCACCTCCCCTCTAGCCACCACTACAATGGCTATTTTGGTCATTATACTACCCTCTATGGTTAGTTACTATATTTTCAATATTAGTGTGTTAGTTTCTTAATTAATTTATCAGTTTTAGTTATTCACCTAATTCCCCCAAAAAAAAACCAGAAAATATTGCATCAAAACAAAAAAAAGTCGTCTTTGAAATCTGAAAAAGAAAAAAAATTTCCTTTTGACAATCTTCTCCCCTTCTTCAACCTATCTCTTATAGGTTTTCTGATTTTGGAGTTTTTCAAGCTATTTGCATGTGGATTAATCGATTGATTAAAGGTGATCGATGTATATAATTTGCATCGAATCGAAGGTGAGACGACACACAAACCATCGATTGAAATCTACTCAATTCTCGACAATCTTCTTCATCGTGGCCAAGAGATAGAGTTCATGTCTTCCTCGGGTTCTTCCAATATCCATATTCCCCGATTTTCTGTAAGTTGATTCAATTTCACGCCAGTAAATGTAAGCTCAAGATGATTATTATTGGTTCTCAATAAATCTCTTTAAGAATCCAAAGATGAATTTTGTCAAATCTAAGATATATATGAAAACAGTCGGATGGATGATACCTTTTCACCGTGTCTATTCCTTTTAGTAAAACATAAGCCATAATTTTGAATCTTCCGGTTAGCTAGGTCACGATCATATATGTTCTCCTCTTCTGCCAAAATCCAAACAACATAAACTTTAGCCCAATTGATCGAAAATAATAATTTGATTCTCGATGCAGCAATACCCATAAAGTTGGATTCATAATCTACGAAAACAACAGAGTAGGGTTTATGTTTCTTCTATAATAGAAATTAGCGTTTATCTTTTAACATTAAAACAAAAAAGCAATTAGGGTTTATCAATCTCTATACGATCCTAATGGGAATTAATTGGAGATGGACATGAACCGACATATGCAAAATCTCGTACTATGTGAAGATCTTGCATCAAAACCTGGATCAAAATTACATTTGACCATCGACGGATGTGGTCTTGTCCAGGTAGGCGCCATGGACTTCTTGTTGTTTGTGTTTTTAATCGAAGATGGCTTCCTTTTCAAAGTGTTAATCCATTCTTGGACCTCTGTTTGGACTTGTTGGACGATACGTGTCGGGCTGTCGTAGTATTTGTTGAAGACTAATTTATTCCGAGCTTTCCATATTTTCCAAAGAAGCCAAAATGGAACCAGTTGTTGATTGGTTGTACGGTTTTGGTCTTGATAAAGATCCATGATAAAATTAAAGTTCTCTTCCAAATCAGAGGAAAAATGATGAGCCTGTAATATAGGTATGTTTGATAAATGCCAGGCTATTTTTGCGAAAGAACAGCTAAAGAGGACATGGTTTATAGTTTCTTCTTCATCTTGGCAGCGATGGCAATTGGATCCGATCTGCAATCCGCGAGTAACCAGGCGTGAACATGTTGGTAGGGCACGTGATATTGATCTCCAAAGCATGTGTTTGATTTTGGGAAGTATCTGAAGTTTCCATATCTTGCTCTTCAAGTCAGTCGATCCCGGGGGAGCTGGCGGTTTTTGTCGAGTATCAGATGGGTCATGGGTGAGCAACCAGTAGCCGGAGCGGACCGTGTATTCACCATTAGGATTATAGTGCCAAATCAGTTTATCCATGGTTTCAGTTTTTGAGAGATAGATTTTTCCAAAAATATATTGATCACCAGGATCAATTATTTGTGAAATTTTATGATTATCCCAAAAACGATGAGATCCTCTCTTTGAGATAAGAGAACTTACTGTATCGTGAAAGCCGGGAGTGATCGTCTGAATTGGCCGAGGAGGATGAGAACTAGCTATATTATCGATACCAATACGTACAGTTTTTCCATCACCTATATTAAACCGGGTTCCTTTTTTAATAACGTCAAGTCCAGCAAGTAATGAAGACCAACCGTATGATTGATAATTTCGGGGCTTTGCATCAAGTAGAGACTCATCTTTGAAGTATCTAGCTTTCATTATGCGAGCAAATAGAGAGTTAGGGTACTGAATTATCCTCAAGGCTTGTTTTGCTAGTAAAGCGTCATTGAATTTTGCGAAGTCTTTAAAGCCTAGCCCTCCTTCTTTTTTGGAGTATTGAAGCCTATTCCAAGCAATCCATGGTATTCCTCTTTGCTTTGCTTTCTTTTCCCACCAAAAATTCATAAGAATTGTCTCGATCTCTGAAACTACACCCGCCGGGAGTTTAAAACACGACATGGCATAGACCGGCATTGCCATTGCAACTGATTTGATCATTATTTCTTTTCCGGCCGGAGAAAGAAATTTTGCACTCCAGGTCGATGTTCTTTTCCTCACTCGATCAATGATGTATTCAAACATTTCTTTTTTCTTTCGGCCAAACTGTTCCGGGAGACCGAGATATTTGCCGCCACCTCCATGATTTTGGATCCCCAAAACGTTCTTTAATCGATTTTGTGTACTGCCATACACTTTAGTTCCAAAAGTGATCATTGATTTACTCATATTTTTTGTGGGTTTTGAAACTCTCATCTTTTCATAAGTGGTAAAATAAACCCTAATATTAATAAACTCAACTTAATTTTTTTTAAATCTTTATATTAAACAGTAAGAAACAAAAACAATTTAATTTATGATTTTTTTTTCAAATTCGAGTTTGCAATTTTTCTTTCTAAAATTAAGGTTTTTGCGCTATAAAAATTCATTCACAATTTAGTTGAGATTAGACTAATAATTTTTGTTACCATTAGAAGTTATGTTATATAAACTACAAAAATTTATAAGATATCACATTTGATTTTTTTTGTTCGAGTTTTCAGGTTTTGGATAAAAATATAGTTAAATATTTATTAACTAAATGTAATTTATATTTTTTTTTTAAGATATCGTAAAATGTATATAGAAATATTAACTGTTAGTAAATCTTATTTAGTTTGTCCGATGAAAATATTTTGATGTGAAAATTCATGTACTTTTCGTAGTATTATAAAATTTGGTTTGGTTTCACGTTAGCAAATTTATGTGATCGAACCGAATAAACCTTTATTAACATAAACTCATATTCGGTTCAATATAAGAATTTCTATATTATTCGTAACAAAATCTGCCTGGTTTCACATTGATGAATTTTTATAACACAACCTAATACAATTAAAATTTTTAAGTAATTTTTTACATCATGACTTAAAAATTTTCAATTTAGAAAAAGATTGTAAACTAGAATTTTAGATTAAAAAATCCTAAATCAAATTGTTTATATTTATTATGTTTTAATATAACGATTTGTTTGAATTTAAATTAAGTTCATTAATAATAGGGTTTATTTTACCATTTATGAAAAGATGAGGGTTTAAAAACCCACAAAAAAAGGTGAGGGTTTTTTCTATGTTTTTTAAAAAGGTGAGGGTTTTTCTACCTATTTTTCCGAGAAAACGTGAGCATAATATCTTTGATTTAATTTTACAAATCTAAATAATTAATGTCAATGGCATGGCCTTGTAAATAAGGTGGAACTCCAAGATTTATTTCACAACTGTATTTCAAAAATGTAAATAAATAAATAAATGATAATAATCTTGTTTTATTTCTATTTTTCTATTTTTTAATTCTTTATTTTCCTTTTTTACACAGTAGCTAACGAGAGTGTGTATATAACTAGATGGCCTAACTACGTACACGTCCACTGTAGCTAACGAGAGTTTACTATACATAACTAGATGACCTAACTACATATATATACACTTCTACTGTATAGTACTCATTTCGCTAACGAGGGTACTTTTGTCTAAAAGCAAGCAAATGGTTAATATATGAGAACTCAATATGACTTTACCAAAACCTAAGAGGAAAACATGGTCAATTGCTTTGCCCCTTAAATTACCATTGATTTTGCTCTTTTAGTAACCGAAGAAAATCTGTCACTTGTCTATCCCATTATAAAATTATAATGGCGAATCTTTTTACATCTATCTTGTTGCTTTAGTCTGTAGTTTTCATTTACTTTAATTCATTAGACCATCTCCAATGTCAATTATATTTTCATCTATTTTAGAGGAACTCTATTTTAGAGGAGATTTTGCTCCAATGTATCCCTCTAAAATAGAGGAGAGAGACAACGTATGCCTCTATATATAGAGTAATCCAATGTCTCTCTCCTCTATTTGAGAGGAAACTCTATTTTAGAGGAATACATTGGAGCAAAATCTCCTCTAAAATAGAGGAAAATATAGAGGTTGGCATTGGAGATGCTCTTATATGCTAAGAATCCCAATCAATGACACATTTTACACGCCTAATAGAACACACCATAAAAATAAAGAAAATTAAAATAAAGGTTGCTGAAAAAACAAAGACCAAGAAAAGAGAGAGAGGCTTATCCAATGATCTCATCTCCCTATGGCCTCTATATGTATCCAGTGCAGCCACAGTTTTAGCAAAGCTTTAAGAAAACCTTGAAGAGTGATTATAGGTACACTTTAAAATCAGAAAAAAAAAAAAAAGAAGTTAAGCATGCAGGAGGTGATAAATACTTTGTCAGCGCTTACGACTGAAGAAATTAATCGGCCATTAGCCGATTTTCCGGTGAATATATGGGAAGATCCCTTGATCTCTTTTTCTGTTTTGGACCCGGTACGTACTCACGACTTGAAGTCACATTTGATTAAATAATTATAGGCAAATTTGTTCACAAAAAATTATAAATATACTCTAAATTATGATGTCTTCTCACGTGCCATTATATTGATGTATATAGGAGAGTGAGATAAACGAAGAGAAGCTGAGTTCACTAAAGGAAACCGTAAGAGAATTGTTAATGGCTTCAAAAGAAAAGCCGATAGAGAACATCAAATTAATTGATGCTCTTTGTCGCCTTGGCATCTCCTACCACTTTGAAGGAGAAATCTTCGCGCAGTTAGAGACGATGTTTGGTTGTCATGGTTTTCTGCAGATGATAAGAGACAACGAGTTCGATTTATACACCGTCTCTCTTGTCTTCCAAGTTTTTAGACAATTTGGCTATAAACTTGGTGTCGGTAAGTAAGAAATCAGAAAAATATAGAACTATAGAAGTGATCACTCTAATATTTAATTTATCGAAAGTAGTATGTTAGTTAATTTATCTTTATGACCAAAAGTTTCTTATTTATGTTTCCATATTTTTTGAGTTAAAAAAAAATTGAATTGATATTACTAACAAAAAGTCATGAAAGAGAATGTTGCTAATTATTACTCCCTCCGTATCAAAAAGATTGATTTTTGAGGTTTTATTTTTGTATCAAAAAGATTGATTTTGTGTAAATTTTTATCAATTAATGTTAATAAATTGTGAATTTCAAGAATTATTAATTGAGAATTTTAAAATTTGATGAATTACTATTGGTTAATAGGTATGAGAAATGGTTTGGTATGAATAAATTGTGCATTTAAAACTAAACATTAAATGTTTTTCTTAATTAGTGTGAAAACTCTATAAAATCAATCTTTTTGATACGGAGGGAGTAGTATTTTGTTTTTGGTCTAAGAACTATATTAATTGTTTCTTAGGTTTTAGATACAAATTCAAAATTCTGAGCAATATCCATAATTAATAAATCACGGTCTCGACTTGATCATATTTTTAATTGATCCAGCCAATGTTGTTTTTGCATAAGTACAGTTAAATGATAAATATGAAAGATATATATTAAAATAATATAAGTTATGAAAACTGAAATAAGTATAGCATATTTTTTCTTCTTTTAATTTCACCTACTTCGATCATATTAATATTGGATTAATATTGTGGAAGCGCAAGATATATTCACTATATGCATATATAATGATTTGTAAATCTACCAAACAAATGTTAATTGTTTAACTTGACGACTAACAAAAAAAATTTTATGTATAAGATGTGTTTAACAACTTCAAGAATAAGGATGGAAAGTTCAAGGAGCACCTAGCTGAGGATGCAAGAGGTCTTTTATGCCTTTATGAAGCTGCACATTGGAGCACCCATGGTGAAGACATTCTCGATGAAGCTCTTGCTTTCTCTAGGTCTCATTTGGAAGGACTGACTGATCAATCTAGTCCACATATGTCCATCCGCATTAAAAATGCCCTCAAACATGCATACCCTAGGGGTATATCAAGGATAGAGACACGGCAATATATCTCATACTATGAAGAAGAAGATCTGCACGACCAAACCTTGCTAGAATTTGCTAAGATAGATTTCAATCTTCTGCAAATGTTGCACCGCAAAGAGCTTTGCCAAGTCTTCAGGTGCCATTTTGAGCTAGCAAGATATATTATATATACATTAAAAAACTCTTATATGGAGAGACTACCTTAAATCCTTAATGATTGTTGGTTCTTCTTTCTTTATAGGTGGTACTCAAGTCTAGAGCTAGACTTGAAACTACCATATGCAAGGAATAGGACTGTCGAAAGCTACTTGTGGGCTGTTGGAGCATACTCCGAGCCCCGATATTCTCAAGCAAGGATTAGATTGGCCATTGTTGTTATCTTATTGACTCTTGTTGATGATACATACGATGCATATGGCACAATTGAGGAACTCGAACCATTTACAAATGCATTCACTATGTGGAATCCTAGCGGCATAGAAGGGCTCCCGGAGAGTATGAAGTATCTTCATCATGTGGTGTTGGATTTCTATGGAAAACTTGAGGAGGATATGGAGAGGGAAGGAAGGTCAGGATGCGGCCTTCTCGCTAAAAAATCGGTATTACTAAATACTTATATACACAACTACTTCAAAAGCAAGCATATAACTAATTAGTAAGTAAGTCTTAATTTGTTCATGTGTGTTGAATCTAAATGAAAATTTTGTTGGTTATATGTTAATTAATCAGATGATTGTAACTGCTAAAGCCTATTTTCAAGAGGCAAAATGGTTGAGTGAAGACTATGTGGCAACATTTGACGAGTACAAAGAAAATGGAGTTTATTCATCGAGCTACTTAGCTCTGTTAACAGGATCCTTTCTAGGAATGGTGGATGAAGGCACACTTGATGTGTTTGAATGGTTAAGCACTTTCCCACCCCTTCTTGTGACTTCTGCACTGATAGGCCGTCTCTGTGGTGACATTGCTAGTTGCAAGGTAAATATTAACTCACATTGTTGTAGTGATGCCAATAAGTCAATAATTAACCAGTCCAGTTTGACCTACCGAATCCCGAATGACAAAGATATATATTGCCACTAAAAAATAAAGAGTTATACTATTAACTAGATTTTGAGTTTTGACCCAAAAGAATTAAGAGAATAACCATGAATCAGAAAACTTAGAAAATAACGTTTTTTAAATATGGGAAAATTCAAAAAATTTCTCAAACAAAAGATAAAAATGTAGTAGCGTATTGTAATTTGGGAAAAAACATGAAACAAATAATTTTTTTCTCCTTTCAAACTTCGTGTTATTATTATTTGTTTAATGTTTTAATTTGACGTGAGTGTCATGAAAGAGAGACATTCGAAAAATATGAGAAAAAAATCAATGTTATTTTAAAAAAAAACATGTCATACTGAAAAAAACAGTGTCATGTGTAAAAATATTGTGTTTCCCGAATTAAAATCATGCTATTAGAGAACAGTTTGGTATAAATGTATATCTATAAATGTAAGAACCGTTTGGGCTTTAGCATTAGAGAATGTGGTCAGGTCACGCATAATAATCATAATGATCTCCTAATCCCAAAAGAAAAAGAAAAAAAATGGTTATGACTAAATTGTTAGACCCTAGTTAATCTTGGGATGAACCCGACCTTAAAACTGGTTGGAAATGGCCAGAAATTTCCAATTCCTTGTAGTATTCGAGAATAATATCAGACCTTAGAACTTAAGCTGTAGTTGACACCCTACATACAAATACAATTTTTGTCACAAACGTTGGTGTAAAATATGATTTCAAAATCTGATATCTATCAAATGCAGTTTGAACATAAGAGAAAGCACGTAGGAACATCCATTGATTGTTATATGAAGCAATATGGTATTTCATGGGAAAAAGCCGAAGAAGAGATCAAAATCATGGCACTGGATTCATGGAAGAGTCTTAATCAAGAACTGATGACGAGAGATCACTCTTTTCCTTTCCCTATCGTCATGCGATTCCTAAACCTCTCGAGGGTCGTCGAAGTTTTCTACAAAGACGCAGACATTTTCACGCATCCTGAGTTGATGAAACATCACGTGGTTTCTTTATTCCTTAACAAGATATCTATTTGAGCAGAACTTTACGACAGTGCAAGTTGTTTTTTTAGTTTCTCCGTTTTATGTTGTGTGGAAATTGGCGGTTTTCTTCTGTATCACAATGTGCGTTTTTTTTGTGTGTTTCAAATCCTCAATATGACGAAGATTAATATATTTATGGCTGTGTTGTATAAATATGTTTTTATTTTATTTTCAATAAATAAGCTTGGTTTGATTTCCATTGTTTGAATTTATTGGGTAATATCATAGTCCTTTTGACATAAGATTCACGGCCACCTCTGGTCCGGGTGCTCAACTTTATTTGCCCACTTAGAATTCAACTTGTAAATGCAACAAAAATGTTGTAAATGGAACAAAAATGTTGACTAGTATATAATTTTTTCTTGGGTATAAAACATTTAGTATCGTAGAATTTAGTAATTAGTAGAGGATGTAGTAATTAGTAGAATGAGTATTCAAAGAGATTTAGAACATAGAGCAAAGCGTAAAATACATTTTCTAAATATTTTAGATATATGATTTTCGGACTTCTAAAATTTTCAAAACAGAAAACTAGTCTAAAATATGTAGAATATGTACAAAAATGTAAAATACACATCTGACTTTCGCAGAACTCTAGAAAACAAGTTCTAACAAAATTAAACGAAACTTTATCTATCAAAATATCAATTTTTTTTCAACCAAATCTAAAAATTTTCACTTCAAATCATCTCTAATCTTGTATATCTACATGTTTTCTGATTTTTTTTTTAAAATGTTTAAAATAGGGTGTAGGGGTAGTTTCGTCTAAAGTGACAATCTCACAAAAAATGTATATATGGACAAAATTTTTAGTAGATATCCTTTTTTTCCAATTTTTCCTTTTTTGGTTTTGAAATTTATTGTCAATCGTTAGACTGCAATATATAACATATGTGTTGTATACTATAAATACGTTTTTAAGTTTCAATAATAACCTTGGTTAGTTTCCATTGTTTGAATTTATTTGGTAACTAATCATATTTGACCACCGTAGAATTCAATTGTTAGTGCAGCATCTGGAACAGAAATGTTGTCTGCATATTCTTTTTTGGGCTGTCAAATATTTCGTGTATTTTTCTTGAAATTTATAGTATAAAGTTGGTGTCATTTTTAGGACTTTTCGTTGCATTCAATTATGTTGAATGTGTAAAAGTAGTTTTCGCTTTCCTTGGTCACATTTATCAAACGTGTTTCCGCCTTTTTAATTTCTTCTTTTTCTTTTTCCGTGTATTAGTGGATTCTAGCTAACTTTTCGATGTTACGTTGTATGAAAATAATTGGCTGCCTTCGGTCACATGATCACATAGAAATTATGTGATTAAAATTCATTTAAACTATATTGTGTCTTTATTGTATATATAAATATATAATTACGTTATTTTTTCATAGTACAATTTATTTTGGTTTATTTCCTTTTCTATATGAAAAAAGAATATGCACTTATGCTGGTTAATGTATCAAATATAGAAGCTAACAAACGACTTAAAGGCTAGGGTTGGTACCGCGGCTGCTAAAGTCTACTTTTGTTGGATCTGTGGGTCGTCCCGAAGATGTTAACGTGACTTCTATAATTGAGGATTGTGTGTTGTTGCTACTCTCCTCTTACGATTAACTCACGTGGCCTTTTTCTTGTTCTTTTCCATATTTTCACAAAAAAATATCAGAGATCTTGAGAGATTTTTCACAAGGGAATTGGGCCCCAAATGGAGACAATTTCATGTGGCTGAATCGTATATTTCAGATAGATTAGACAGCTAATCTTGTTGATGTGCATGCGGTGAGGATATTAAGTCGCTATACGTCATATACGTGTATACGTAAAATCTCGTTTGATATTATTTTTTTGGTTTTATCTTCAACGACAATTATTGCCTCAGGACCTCAGCCCTGCCAACAGAAAACGACACCGTTCATATTTGATCTCGTTATTAATTTGTCTTTGAAGCAAAATATCATTATTAGCTACGGAGTTTCTGCAGCTATCACCATATAACATTTTAGGATCAATAAGATAGATCATAATGTCAGAACCAATAATTCTCTCGTGGGATAAATAACTTATAATCTCCACTTTAAATTCCTTATCTCTTTATCCAAAGAGGTCATGAGGAACTTGAGCAAAAGAAGAGGGCACCGTTTAGGAGTGACGGTGTAACGTGGCGGACACGAGGCTGATCTTATTTCAAATAGAGAGAGAAAATAGGAAGGAAAAAAAAGGTATTGGCGATGTTGATTTTTGTTTGTCTTTTAGCGGGAGACGACCAAGAGATTTTGAAAGGTCGTCGAGGAGTTATTTTATTTTCTTCAATTTATTATGGATTTCTTCTGAATAAAGTTTGAATGCAATATTTTTTGGAGGTTTCACCGTAAAGATGTTTTTAAGGGTTTGGATTTCCACGAGTCATTATATATTTCTATGAAATTAATCCAAACGCTAAAAAATTTCTAAGGTATTCTGACTCTATCACGGAGAATATCTATTAGAAATAGAAACCCTTACATTACGTTTTTAAGTCATCTTAATCTGATATAAACTGTGCGAAACAATGACAATCTTGTAAATTTGTAGTATTTTGCGTCCATGAAATTTGTTTATTCTCTTTACCAAAATTGAAGACGAGTTGATTGTCAAAAAATAGAAAATTGAAGACGAGTTGAGATACCATTTCTTTCAATCAAAGAAATTTTAAGAATATATTCTATATGGGAGAGTCATAAAATAATTTCCCATTTTAAGAATAAATTCATATTTGGAGGAGTCTTGATTTGTATTGTACGTTTTTGAAATAATATATATACATATCATACGTGTTCTATATATTAAATGCAAAATTTGTGTTCCACATTAGTTGTAAAGAACAAAGAACGATTTAAAATAATTTGAAAACAAGATATGTATTTTGCGGATTAATTACTGTGCGCATGGATGTATGAATAGACGGATACACTCTAGATATTAATTTTACTATACTTGTATGAGCATTTTTCCTCTTGGTTATATTTTACAGTCGGATTTTGAAATCCACAAAATACATATATTATTCTTCAATTTATCTTGAATACTTAAGTTTTGACAGTGGATAGTAAATATGTATAGAGATAAATTTTAAATAATTATTAAAAAAAAATAATTTATACCAGTATATAAACTGACATTTTAGGGTTTAGATTTTTTTTCTTTCTTACTTTCCATGTAGATAGCGTGGAGTAATACCACAGTTATATGTATCGTTAGTTGAAATAATTGACAAAAATAAACCATTCGTTTGCTGTTCTAGAGAAAAGCCATCAATTGAGAAAAAAATGCCTCCAGGTTTGACCCGTTTAGCCTATAAAAGGATTCTTCAAGATATGGACTTTCTCATCTTCTCGGATAAACAGAATCAAATAGTTTTTTTTTCCTCTTTCAAAAATGCATTTCTCTTCGTCTTCTAAATTGTTCACTTGGACAACCTTAATCACATTGGGATGTCTTATGCTTCATGCATCTTTGTCCGATGCTCAACTTACCCCTACCTTCTACGATAGTTCATGTCCTAACGTCACTAACATTGTACGAGAAACCATTGTGAATGAGTTAAGGTCGGACCCTCGTATCGCTGCGAGCATCCTTCGTCTTCACTTCCACGACTGCTTTGTTAATGTAAGATATTACTTTTCTTATATCTATAGCGTTGCGGATTACTGTGGTTCATCTTTTAAATACTAATAAATCTGTGTAAAAGTAGAAAAAAAAAAGTGATAACAAATGTCTTTATTAGACTCTTAGTTAATGACTAAAGTTTTGCTCTAAAGCCTAAATTTCACGTAGTTCGATGTCATTGCTACTTTGCTTTTTCTATATTGAAAATTAATACTACTCGTCGACAGTGATGTTACTGGTTAGTTATTAATTTCTTACACTATAATGATGCCAAAACATTTATGCAATCGGCTTCACGAAAATGAAGTATCCGTGTTAATGTAGTTAGGAATTGCATGGTGCCGTACCAAACACGATAGAAATTTAAGATCCATCAATCATTTTTTTTGTTGAGGGATATATATATTAAAAAGATGTTTTTCAAATCAATCAAAAATCATGATTATTAATTTATATTATTCAATTCAATTTTGATTAGTTTCAATATTTTAATGTGATTATGTATAAATATTCATTAATATACAAAATATTTTTGTTGAAAAGTGTTTTATTTTCTATTGAGTTCAAATGTTTCTGATCACTTTGTTTTCATTATACAGATATATAACCTTCACTGGTTACTTGCTTCAGAAGAACAAATGATTAAGTGAATGACAAAAGTTTTTTTACTATGGATGTAATACATTGACTAATAACTTGTTAAATAATATTTTGCACTTTTAAAGGGTTGTGACGCATCCATCTTGTTAGACAACACGACATCATTTCGAACAGAGAAAGATGCCTTTGGAAACGCAAATTCGGCTCGGGGATTTCCTGTGATTGATAGAATGAAAGCCGCGGTGGAGAGGGCATGCCCAAGAACCGTTTCGTGCGCAGATATGCTCACCATTGCAGCTCAACAATCTGTCACTTTGGTAAGCTCCATTTTTCTTTTATTTATTACAAACACTGTTTTCAGTTTTAATGTCAACTTTGAATAGCCGCTTTAATTATCAAACATGCGAACCTAAGTTTGAAACGAAAAATAACTGGGATATTTTTAGTTGTTTGAGAACGTCACAATCTATATTTAGTAACAACTTTTTAACTATATGAAAAGTATTCAATATTAATTGAGAAAAGCGCGTGGTCCCGTTAAGAAAATTTGACAAAATTAGGTCTCTTATCACTAGTTTTGATATCATATTAACCCAAAAGAATACTTTTCAACATTTTCCCAAGAAATAGTGGAGATATAAAAAGTTACTTTTATGTATATATATCTAATCAGTGAATTTATAATACATGACCGTCTTTTTCTTTTTACATATTAATTAAAACTTCCGGGTGATAAAAATAATCTCAAGAAATATTATCTTAATATAATGGTTATTATACTATAGGCAGGAGGTCCTTCTTGGAGGGTTCCTTTGGGAAGGAGAGACAGCTTACAAGCATTTCTAAATCTCGCTAATGCAAATCTCCCAGCTCCATTCTTCACACTTCCAGAGCTTAAAGCCAGCTTCAAAAATGTTGGTCTCGATCGTCCTTCTGATCTTGTTGCTCTCTCCGGTAATTAACAAAAGAAAACTAAACACCATTGATACAATACCAATTAGCGAGTTTAATTATTACTAATCTAATTATGGTATTTGTTTTGTTAGGTGGTCACACATTTGGTAAAAATCAATGTCAGTTTATTCTGGACAGATTATACAATTTCAGCAACACAGGTTTACCTGACCCTACCCTCAATACTACTTACCTCCAAACTCTTCGTGGACTATGCCCCCGTAATGGGAATCCAAATGCCTTGGTAGATTTTGATCTGCGTACGCCTACGGTTTTTGACAACAAATACTATGTGAATCTTAAAGAGCAAAAAGGTCTTATCCAGAGCGATCAAGAGTTGTTCTCTAGCCCCAATGCCACTGACACAATCCCCTTGGTGAGAGCATATGCTGATGGCACACAAACATTCTTCAATGCATTTGTGGAGGCGATGAATAGGATGGGAAACATTACACCAACTACAGGATCTCAAGGACAAATCAGGTTGAATTGTAGGGTGGTGAACTCCAACACTCTGCTCCAAGATGTGGTGGAGATCGTTGACTTTGTTAGCTCTATGTGAGAATTGTTTACCCAATATGTGGCTACAAGAATACATATATATTAATGAATAAAACTCTCAAGCTGTTACTTGAGAATATTTACTTTAAATCTCTCTTTTTCTAGAAGTCTAGAACATATATACCACTAGGTGTCTCTCGTGAATCTTTTTGCACCGAATTATTTTGTTTTAAAAAGAAAGAAATATACACTTACCACCAAGTCTAAAAATTAGATTATTCATGAGATTCGTCATATACTGAAGCTCGACATCAATGTTGCGATTAAATATGTAAACCTCTCTGTTTTTGTTTCACTCTATTTTTTCTACGATCCATCTATGATGCCTAAAGCGTTGAATCATATATAAATAGAGATGGAAAGAGCCAGCTATCATATGATTGAGGTTGGCATTCTTCACACTTCCACAACTTAAAGCTAGTTTTAGAAACGTTGGCATCAACCGATCTCCTGATTTCACTGTGCTCTCTGGTAATTAATAATAAGAAGTTAAAGACCATTTGATATAGTTGTAACTAGCAAGTTTATTATTGATCATGTGATCTTTCTTTTGTTAAGGGGACACATTTGGTCAAAAAAACAGAGGCGATTATTGTAGATAGATTATACAACTTCAACAACACCTGTTTACCGGACCCTACTCTCAACACTACTTACCTCCAAACTCTTCGTTGATTGTGTGTTCTCGTAATGATAATCTTAGTGGCTTGGCAGATTTTGATCTACGCACGCTCACGATTTTTGACAATACTATGTGAACCTTGGTGAGCGAAAAAGTCTTATCCAGAGCAACCAAGAATTGTTTACTAGCCTCAATGCCACAAACACAATCCCTTAGGTGAGATAATTTGCTCATAGCACACAAACATTTTTCAATATGTTTTTGGATGCGATGAATAAGATGAGAAATATTACACCTCTTACAGAAACTCAAGGACAAATTATGATTGAATTGTAGGGCATGGAATGACATCAGAACAACGTGAAACTGGTAGCATGGCATAAGGGAGTTTGGTTCACTCACTCGACACTAAAATACTCTTTTTATGCTTGGCTCACTAGGCGAAACCACCTATCAACAGGGGACTGCATACTGACTTGGAACAATGGTTCTACGGTGACAAGTGTATTTTGCTCCATACTCATAGAGACTCGAGACCATCTGTTTTTCTCGTGTTGATATACTTCTGAAATTTGGACAGCAACTGCAAATAACGTCTTTAAAACTCGGTTCTCTACGGATTGGCAAACAATAGTGGACATTATTTCAGAGTCTCAACCAGACCGCATTCAGACTTTCCTGACCATATACATATTACAAGGTACGATCCATTCTCAATGGAGAGAGGGAGGAATGCACGACGCCATGGTGAGGCACAAAGTAATGCGGCCAATTTCATTTGCTGGATCGATAAGCAGGTTCGTAACCAGCTCTCGACCATTAAATCAACAAGGGATCGACGATACGAGAAAGGTGTGCTAGCCTGGTTTGCTTCCCAAGGCTAAGAAGAATTAGCTAATACTTTGTTAAATAAATCAAAAACCTGTTTTGGTTAGTCTCTTCTCTATTTCAATTTCTATTCACTCTCAAAGGAGCTGATGTAAATAGTTCTTTAAAAAAATATATAATTTAACATTCTATTCAAACAAATAAAGAAAAAAGGTTTGATTAGCATGGTGAAGCAGTAATTGAATGGGACTTATGTTTTAAGAAAAGTTTCTTATGCTCAGAGTCAGATGTAAAACATTTTCATAAGTACATATATAGGATTTAAACTGTCCATTTTATTTTAAAAGAAAACGATTCTTTATGAAATAAATGGAAGCAAAACAAAGCTTAGGATTATTATAAAAACTCTAGTGAAAATTAGAGCTGGGCAATCTAAATATTCAGATAAATTTGGTTTGATTTTTTTTACATCATCAATTTTTTGGTTTGGAAAATTTTTTTTTGTCGAATTAAACTGAATAAAATCTCGGTTTATATGAGGTATAGTTTGGTTCGTTGTAGACATAATGGACCATTACCAAATGAAAACTGAAATTTACATACAGTTCAGTTTTAAAACTTCATAAAATAAGTTTCAAAAGTTTTGTTAGGGTTTTAAATAAGGTTTAACAAAGTGGGCAAGTCCGAAATTTAATAAGTTAGTAGTTGTGTCTCGGCTCAATATACATTTTATATCAATGCTCAAACATATATTTATTGTAAAAAAAAGGGAAATTGTTAATAATGCCACTTTTTCAATGCCACTTTTCAAAAATACCCTTTTTTTAAAACCTTATAAAAAATGCTCTTAAAAATATAAAATTTACCCAAATATGTATGTAATATTATTAAAACATACACAAACTACATTTCTATGTATCTAAAATCTTATAAATACTTTATAAATACCTTATAAATGCATTTTAAATACCTTTAAAAACCTTTAAAATATCTTGTAAAACCTTTGAAAAACCTTAAAAATCCTTTAAAATAACTTGTAAAACCTTTAAAAACACCTTATAAAACCTTATAAATACTTGGATCGAGTCTTCAAGTAGTAGTTACAATCCATAAGTACCTTATAAACCTAATAAAACTTTATAAAAATTTCAGATTTAAAAATGGGCATTTTTGAAAATGGACATCTAAAAGGGGCATTTTTGAAAAGGGGCATGAGAAAAGGGGTATTTTTGCTAATCCCCCTAAAAAAAATCTGTTTTCACAATATATTGTTTTTTTGTATGTAACTCATTCGCTATATTTTTTTAATTATATTTAACTGAGTTGTTTTATTTAATTTTGTTTTCATCAATGTTAATGTTAATACTGCTTTAGTGATTACCGCTAGGACACTAGTTTAAGATATTTTGTTAGGTTATTGTTAAATTATTAACAATTTTGGCCATTCCAAAACTAATACAAGCCAAAACCAGAAATAAACTCAATCAACATGATGATTCACAATGATATTCTCACGATAACCAAGGATGACGATGACTATTCTAGGTTTTATCATAGCAACCATCTCTGAAATTCAAATGTTCAACTTTATATATTGATTATGCCCTTCTAAACGGAACATCCACTCTAACAATTATGTACCTGTCTACCCAAACAACTCGAAGTGTTTCAAAATATAGGTATGGATCGGATCATACAAGAAGTTCACACTCTTCTTTACTTCTATGAGATGTCAAAACCATCCAACAACTATTCCATCCCCACAAAATCCATTTAATTTGCATAGATATCCTCCCCATGCCCCCACATTTTTTTAGTTTCTAGATGGATTATGTTGTGTCATGGAGAAAGTCAGCCACTTGTTCATTGTGAGAATTTCTACATTAGTTTTTTGAGGCTGAACAAATAAAATTATTATTCTACTATCAAATAAGTCTATCTTTGCGTTGGTCTGAATGTTTGTATTACTAGGATTATCATATACATGAGTGGTATATGGTGAGTCATTTAAGTTTATTTTCTTTTTGTGTTTAAATTTCTAGTTTTTTATTTGTGTTCTTATTTCTTTCATCGGATTAGTGAAACAAAAAATCAAACTTTCTGTTGTTGTGTGATGCGCTTTGCTCAACTATGTCTTTGAGTGGTACTAAGTTCTTATATTTGTTTTCATTTAGATGTTTTTTCTTAATAATCAACTTTGATGATATTAATGCTGATTTTGTGGCTACAACTAGGACAATAGTTGAACTGGAAACAATTCATTTTAATGCTTTTTCGAAAATGGAAAACTTGGAAGTGGAAGTTCTTCGAGTAGTCAAAACCAAAGTGGTGGATCCTTTTGGCTTTATCTGGTCATTGACAAAATGTGAACCAATTGTATGACAACCTCTTTTTCCATCTCTATTCTTGGAATGTAAAACAATGGTATGTCCACTTCTCTTTTCCAGTTTTAAAATATGAAATATCATGGTAGATCGCAAATCAAAATTATGTGGGACATGAATATAAAGATATTTCAAACGATTTGCAACAGAACATGTTAAAAGCGTGTGAATCTTTCATTGTTGTTTTAATTAAAACATGTATATGTGTATGTGACTTTTTATTATTTCTCATCCAATTTCTAATATGTGTATCAAATATTATATGTGACTTACTCTCTTATTTGTTTTCTTACAATCATCAAATTTTCATAAAATCAATTCTCAGAGCATTCAGTTATAATAAATATCTTAGTTACATACTAAGTGTGGAAATGGTTGATACATTTTAAGAGTTTCAAAAAGATAAATATACTTTTCAACTTTTAACAAAAAAATTCATTTAATCCCAATTTTACTCAACAATAAATTTAATTTCATCCCAATAAATAGAAAATAGCTTATCTAGTTGAAAATTGTTCATCTTCTTATTAAGAGATGAATGAAATATATGATGAAAAATTATTTATTCATCTCATTTTTATTCATTTTACCATCGTACATCCAATCAACTCGTTTATTTTATTAACAATCATTTGCAGCTTAAGTGATGTAACTAATCTAAAAAAGTTTCAAAGCATTTTGTTTTTTTTTTTAATTCATTTCTTATGCATCGGATCTTTTCATTGAAGAGACTTCTTATCTAATATGGTATATAAAATTTTTGTGACTTGTTATTTCATAGTCAACATCGAAATGAAAAAAAAAAAAAAAACTAAAACTTATGTACAAAAATAATAATCTCAAAGTATTCAATTCTCATAAATCTTTTTGTGAAATACTAAGGGTCCAAATAGTTGATACATGTTAGGAAGTTAAAAGAGATAAATCTAGTTGAAAACTATATTCTTTGAGAAATCCACAATTTATAGTAAATTTATTTTCATCCCGATTTTAATCCACATAATTGAAAAAAAAAGTTTGTTTTAGTTAACAATTGTTCATCAACTAAATAAGAGATGAACGATTAAATTTTTTTTATTCATCTTATTTTTACTATTCAACTTATTTTTGTTAATTGGACCATTAGTTTATACATAGGTTAGTTTATACTTATAAAAATAAGTATAAGTTAGTTTATAGAGAAAAAGATGAATAACAAAAATTTGAAGACGATGTACTAGTTTATATAGAAAAAGAAATAAATAATATGAATTAGTTCATACATAAGTTAGATAAATAATAATATTAATATATTAGACAAAACATTACCTTGTAAGGTGAATACCAAAGACGATGTTAATCATAATTCAAGAAAAGTGTATCGTGAAGATTCATCCACTTCATAGTTTCGGAGTCCGACCACAAATCTAGAAGGTCCAGGTAAATCAGAGCTTTTCTAACTCCACATCTCTGGAATATTGGATTGTATTGATGGCAGCACTTAGGTTAGGATTTTCGACTATTATCCCAGCACTAATAAATAAATAAAACAATTGTGTCAACGAATTAGTAAGTTTCACAAAATAAACAAAAATTGTACAAAACAAATGAGTCAACAAATATAATAATTTCCATAAATTAAACAAATGCTAAATACAGATTTACTTAGGAAAATCTGTTGCGGTATTGAAGACTGCGGTGAAGTCCGATGATAGCATGAGTTCGACTTGTGGATTAACCAGGTTGCTAGCACCAAGACGACTTCCAATCTAAGTTGCCTTAATTTTTTTTTGTAAAAGGCAACACCTTCAAAAAATCTTTGAAAGTTCATCGTGAACTCATGTTTCACAAGCCCATCCATCCTATATGAAAATTGTTGGACGAGCCCATTAAATTCTTTTTAAAGAATGTCTATATTCTATGGGAGAAAAAAATATAGCAAACGACACAAATATGTAAGAAAAACTCTAGAACAAATGATTGAAAAATAATTGAACGATGAACAATGTGTATATGCTAGGTTTGTTCTAGTTAAAAATTGTTCATCCTTTAAATATGAGATGAACGATGAAAAATTGTTTATTCATCTCATTTTTATGATTCAACACATTTTTATTAATTTAACCTCTATTCATCATATTCAATTCATTTTATTTTATTAACAAGCATTTGCGGCCTAAGTAAGCTAAGTAATCTTATTTTCTTAACAAGCATTTGCAGCCTAAGTAAGCTAAGTATATTATTAACTCAATAAGATAATAATCAGAAAATAAGATGTCTTATACGTTATTTAGAAGGTTAATTCTGAAATAGAAGGTCAATTCTGAAATAAGAGATGTCTTATGTATATTAAAAAGTTATACGTTATTTAGTCTCTTATTTATTTTGATGCTATCATGGTTGAAATTAAAGAAGATAAAGGTTTTTTTATAAAAAGAAAACAAATATCAAAGCATTCGGTTCTCATAAGTATATTAGTAACATACTAAGACTCTAATAAGAGAAAGAAAGTGAGATAGGTAATCTGAGAAAACTTTCAAAGCATTTTGTTATTTATTCATTTCTTATCTTTCAGAATCATATGAATGCAATGTTTATTCATTAATAAAATGAAATTAACACCATTTGAATAGTTGATATATTTATAATTAGCGAGTTTGTTATTGATCTTATGGTCTATTTTTTGTTAGATGGGCACACATTTGGAAAACAATAAGTATACCGGTTTATTCAGTCTATAGAATTTCAACAACATCGGTTTACCTGACCCTACCCTCAACACTGCCCATCTTTGAACTCTTCGTGGACAGTGTACTCGTAATAGTAATCAAAGTTCCCTGGATTTTGATATGTGCATGCTCACGAATTTTGACAACAAATACTATGTG
This sequence comes from Arabidopsis suecica, assembly GCA_019202805.1. Taxonomy (NCBI): domain Eukaryota; kingdom Viridiplantae; phylum Streptophyta; class Magnoliopsida; order Brassicales; family Brassicaceae; genus Arabidopsis; species Arabidopsis suecica. Next base: position 10,220,933 of record CM032909.1, read on the forward strand.
AACTTCGGTGAGTGAAAAGTTCTTATCTAGAGTGAGTAAGAGTTGTTCTCTAGCCTCTATGTCATAGACATAATTAATCCCTTTAGTGAGATCATATGCTAATATATAGCACACAAACATTCTTCAATGCGTTTATGGTGTAAGAATATTTTATTCTATGTGGCCTATGTGTCTTTCGGTTTAATCGTAAAGTTCAAGTTCATATTAATGTTAAGGATTCTAATATTAAAGACGATACCGTGATGGATCGGTTTCGATTAAAGAATTAGAATTCGGGTGTATTGATAACCCTCTTCCCTTGCCTTAATTATATTTTATAAGTAATATATATACATGTATATGTTATGTTCATGTATTATAAAAGTGGTGGTTATTACGAACCAATACAACCTTTTAAAAGGTGCTATATACATGTATATATATGTGTGGTGTTAAACACGTCAAAGGTTACGTTTTTGTTCTCGTTACGAGAGAAACAAAAACAGAACAATAACTAGACAGAAAAACATCAAACAAAGGGTTAGTGATCTTCTCCATCAAAGATCACGTGAAAGGAACAAGGACAAAGGGGAGAAGAAATCAATTGGTGAATTGATTCCATTACAAGCCTAATCAAGCAATGGATCAAGGTTAGTCTTTCTTCTTCTACAAGAAAGTGTTTGTGGTTGGATTAAACTAAATCTAGATGATGCTGGGAATTAGATTTCATGACTAGAAATCATAAAAGTGTAATTTATATTTGGTATCAGAGCAATTCTAGATTTGTTTAATTCACCATGTTTAAACGTACGGCACCATGAACGAATATTTAAAAGGTTCATTATAATCTGGGTCATTATTGATAATTATGCTTTCGGTTTTATGGCACATGAGTATGCACCGGTTCATGATTGTATCGTTATTGGGTTTAGTGATTGACATATGATATGTGTGTGCATGAGGAGATCTGTGTGCATGATGATTCACGTAGAACCATATTCAAAAGTTAAAGTCTCTATTTTGTCTTGTTGATGGTTACTGCATATGAAAAGTCACAATTGTAAAATATTGAAAATATGCAGTACCGTAGAAAGTATTATTGTTTGATTGCATAATAATGTTATGTATATACACGTTATATCGTGTATCTAAAATGCTTCCGCTGCATTTTATTAAAGGGTAATTGTGTTATGAAATACTAACACAATATAAAATAGTTATACCCATTAGAATTTTAGTGTTTATATTGGATATAACTTGTTAGTCACCAAAGTGGCCTTGTTATATTACATATAGACATTAAAATAAAATTTAAAGATTTATAATTGATCATGATTAAAGAGATGCTAAAAATGACATTAAAGTTTTGATTGATCAATTATTTTATTATCTATATCCTTGGAGATAACCCAAAGGTGGATCATTGGAGATAGTTAATAATACGAAAAGAATTAATCATTTCCAATATAGTCAATAATATGTATATCCAAAGGTAACATGTTTATTTGATTATATGTGTGATTTGATTAATTATAAAAGTATAAAATTTAGCATCGCTAAAAGTGCTAGTATTTAAGTATTGCCCAAAGGTTGCTTGAATATATGCTTTGAAATTTTTTTATGGCCTTAGAATCTGTATAAAAGTGTCAAAGCACTAATAGGGAAGCATGTTGAAATGTTTGCAGCTTCATCAAATTTGTTTGCATCCGCTAACTCTGTCGTGAAGTTTAATGGGCTGAACTATGAGGAGTGGTCTGAACAGATCCGGTTCACACTGGGTGTAATGACATTGGACCACGCAATCCTCACGGATGAGGAACCCTCAGCCATTACAGAAGAGAGCTCCGAAACTGAAAAGTCTCGCTATGAGTCTTGGGAGCGATCTAACAGGTTGAGTCTGAATCTCATGAGGATGACGATGGCGGAAAGTGTTAAGCCATCTATGCCTAAGACAGAGAAAGCGAGGGAATTCATTAAGAAAATTAAGGAGTGTTCACAATCGGATTTGGCTGACAAGTCGATTGTAGGAGGGCTCATGAGTGAGCTTACTACGAAAAAGTTTGACTGGTCTCAGCCAATCCATGATCATGTGACGCACATGTCTAACTTGGCATCCAAGTTAACGACCTTGGGAATGGAAGTTCATGAGCCTTTCTTGGTCCAATTCATCATGAACTCTCTACCTCTTGAGTTTAGCCAGTTCCAGGTGAATTACAACACCATTAAGGATAAATGGAACTATCAGGAGTTAAAGGCTATGTTGGTTCAAGAGGAGGGGAGATTAAAGAAGATGAAGGATCAAGTTGCTCATCTCGTGGGTCTTGGAAGTGCCAGCAGCAGAAAGGGAAAATCAAGTATTAAGGATAAGAAGATGGACAAGACTTTTGTGAAAGGGCCTGAAAGTCAAATCCATAAGGAAAGGAAGTGTTTCTTTTGCAAGAAAATGGGACACTTCAAGAAAGATTGTCCGAAGAGAAAGGCTTGGTTCGATAAGAAAGGTACGCAACATATTTATGTTTGCTCTGAATTGAATCTTATCGAAGTGCCTAATAATACTTGGTGGTTAGATTCTGGTGCGACTACTCATGTGTCTCATATTGAACAGGGATTCAGTTCGATTCAGCCCATAAGAGGGGCTGATCAATACTTGTTCATGGGAAACAGAATGAAGGCAAGAATCGAAGGCATTGGGACTTATAGGTTGATCTTGGACACTGGTTGTCATGTAGATCTTGAAGGGTGTCTCTATGTACCAGAATGTTCTAGAAATCTTGTTTCCGTAAGTAGATTGGACAATTTAGGTTTTGTTTTTAAGATTGGACATGGTGTTTTCTCATTGTACCGAAATGATTACCTTTATGGAAGTGGTACTTTGTTTGATTCACTTTATCGGTTTAATCTTGATGCAAAATTTTCTGAATCCTTGTTTAATATTGAAAGTCAAGGCATTAAGCGTAGTGCATCTAATGAAAGTTCAGCTTTCTTGTGGCATCAAAGATTAGGTCACATTTCCAAAGAAAGGATTATGAGGTTGGTAAAGAATGACATTCTTCCTCAGTTGGACTTTAGTGATCTAAATGTGTGTATAGACTGTATTAAAGGAAAACAGACTAAACACATTGTAAAGAAACCAGCCACAAGAAGTACTCAACTTCTTGAGTTAATACACACCGATATATGTGGCCCATTCGATGCTCCGTCTTGGAGTGGTGAAAAATACTTTATCACCTTTATTGATGATTACTCACGTTATGGATTTACTTATCTACTACATGAAAAGTCTAAATCGGTGAATATCTTAGAGGTTTTCATTGATGAGGTTGAAAGGCAATTAGATAGAAAAGTAAAAGTAGTGAGATCTGATAGAGGTGGTGAGTTTTATGGAAAATTCACCGAAAGTGGACAATGTCCAGGTCCATTTGCAAAGCTACTTGAGAGTAGAGGCATTTGTGCTCAATATACAATGCCTGGTACTCCTCAGCAGAATGGTGTAGCTGAGAGGCGGAATCGTACATTAATGGATATGGTTAGGAGCATGTTAAGTAATAGTTCTTTACCCCTTTCATTGTGGATATATGCATTAAAGACTGCAACGTATGTCTTAAACCGGGTTCCTAGTAAGGCAGTTCCTAAGACTCCTTTTGAACTGTGGACGGGAAGGAAACCTAGTTTAAGACATTTACGTGTTTGGGGATGTCCAGCAGAAGTAAAGTCATATAACCCACATGAAAAGAAACTTGATTCTAGGACTGTCAGTGGATTCTTCATTGGCTATCCTGAAAAATCAAAGGGGTATACATTTTATTGCCCTAACCATAGTACGAGAATAGTTGAAACGGGGAATGCTAGGTTCATTGAGAACGGTCAAACTAGTGGGAGTGGTGAATCAAGAAAGGTGGACATTCAAGAAATTCAGGTTGAAGTTTCTTCACCTGATGTTCCATCTAAGGTCGTTGTTCCTATTGTTTCGGTACAGTCAAATGACACAATAGAACAACATGATGATGTACCAATCCCACTAGATGAAGGGACAATTAATGAACCTGTCACTATTCAAGAAGAGAATAATAGTGTACCACAAGAACCATTAAGGCGATCTGGAAGGGAAAGAAGATCTGCCATTTCAAATGACTATGTGGTTTACGCTATTGAAAGTGAATGTGACATAAGCCTTGATGAAGACCCGATCACATTCCGAAAAGCCATGGAAAGTGACAATTCTGAAAAATGGTCAATTGCCGCAAAAGAAGAAATAAAATCTATGGGTGATAACGATGTTTGGGACTTAGTAGAGTTGCCTAACGGTTTCAAGACCGTTGGTTCTAAATGGGTCTTTAAGACTAAGCGCGACTCGAAAGGTAACATTGAAAGATACAAGGCTCGCCTTGTTGCTAAAGGTTTCACCCAAAAGGATGGTATTGACTATAAAGAGACCTTCTCTCCAGTTTCAAAGAAGGATTCTCTTAGAATTGTTTTGGGTTTGGTGGCTCATTATGATCTTGAGCTTCACCAAATGGATGTGAAAACCGCCTTTCTAAATGGAGAGCTTGAGGAGGAAGTATATATGGACCAACCTGAAGGGTTTGTGGCCACAGGAAATGAACATTTGGTGTGTAAGCTGAAAAAGTCGATATATGGACTAAAACAAGCTTCCCGACAATGGTATTTAAAGTTTAATGATACCATTACGTCATATGGATTTGTAGAGGTCATCGTTGATCGATGCATCTACATTAAGGTCAGTGGGAGCAAGTTTGTAATTTTAGTCCTATATGTTGATGATATTTTGCTCGCTGCTAATGACATGGGCATGCTACATGATATAAAGAAATATCTCTCTAAGAACTTTGAAATGAAAGATATGGGTGAGGCATCTTATGTGATCGGAATAGAAATTATTCGAGATAGATCACAAGGATTGTTAAGTTTGTCTCAGAAAGGATACATCAATAAGATCTTAGAGAGATATAGAATGGATGAATGCTCTGCTGGAAAAGCACCAATTCAGAAAGGGGACAAGTTCAGTAAAATGCAATGTCCAAGAAATGAATTGGAGCGTAAGGAAATGGAAAGAATTCCCTATGCATCAGTGGTTGGGAGTTTGAACTACGTTCAGACATGTACTCGACCAGATATCAGCTTTGCGGTTGGTATGTTGGGTCGATATCAAAGTAATCCCGGAATGGATCACTGGAAAGCTGCAAAGAAAGTTCTCAGGTACTTGCAAGGCACCAAAGAGCTCATGCTTACATACAGGAGATCCGATAACCTTGAGGTTATTGGATATTCGGATTCAGACTATGCTGGATGCGTCGATAGCAGGAAATCGACGTTTGGCTACTTGTTCCTATTAGCTGGGGGAGCAATATCTTGGAAAAGTGGAAAGCAGTCTGTCATTGCTACTTCCACTATGGAGGCCGAATTTGTGGCATGCTTTGAGGCCACAATTCACGCATTGTGGTTGCGGAACTTTATCTCAGGGCTTCGGATTGTCGACTCCATAGAGAAGCCGCTGAGAATTTATTGTGATAATTCCGCAGCTGTATTCTTCTCTAAGAATGACAAGTACTCGAAGGGTGCTAAACACATGGAGTTAAAGTACTTGTCCGTAAAAGAAGAAGTGCAGAAACGTAGAGTTTCATTTGAGCATATTAGGACGGACATGATGGTTGCGGATCCGTTAACTAAAGGTCTACCACCCAAGGCGTTCATTGGCCATGTAGAGCGTATGGGGATTATAGACAAAGCCTTGCTATTTTGATTATAGTATGCTCGTTATATGTATGATACTTGAATTCACTTAAAGTATGTTTCTGGATTTATTAACTATGTTATCATTAAAGTATGTGTATACACTTAAGATTTGTGGATAACATATGGTTTTTGAGAATTAAGGTTTTTCTCATTGTAAGGAAATTATAAAGTTAGAATTGGTTTGTGATACATGGAAGGGAGCATGTCGTTCAATGATGTGTAACCGCCATGATTCAATCAATTTTAATTTTTTATTTAAGTAATTAAAGATCTAATGAACTTGATGTTAAAGCGCGCATTAAAGTTATTAAACCATTAACTTGACACAAAGGCCAAGTGGGAGAATGTAAGAATATTTTATTCTATGTGGCCTATGTGTCTTTCGGTTTAATCGTAAAGTTCAAGTTCATATTAATGTTAAGGATTCTAATATTAAAGACGATACCGTGATGGATCGGTTTCGATTAAAGAATTAGAATTCGGGTGTATTGATAACCCTCTTCCCTTGCCTTAATTATATTTTATAAGTAATATATATACATGTATATGTTATGTTCATGTATTATAAAAGTGGTGGTTATTACGAACCAATACAACCTTTTAAAAGGTGCTATATACATGTATATATATGTGTGGTGTTAAACACGTCAAAGGTTACGTTTTTGTTCTCGTTACGAGAGAAACAAAAACAGAACAATAACTAGACAGAAAAACATCAAACAAAGGGTTAGTGATCTTCTCCATCAAAGATCACGTGAAAGGAACAAGGACAAAGGGGAGAAGAAATCAATTGGTGAATTGATTCCATTACAAGCCTAATCAAGCAATGGATCAAGGTTAGTCTTTCTTCTTCTACAAGAAAGTGTTTGTGGTTGGATTAAACTAAATCTAGATGATGCTGGGAATTAGATTTCATGACTAGAAATCATAAAAGTGTAATTTATATATGGAGCACTTCTTACAAGATCTCAAGGACAAATCGAGTTGAATTTTAGGGTGGTGATCAATTCTAACTCCCTATTTCTTGATGTGGTTAAAATTGTTGACTTTGTTAGCTCTATATGAGTCATTTCATTTGGATCTTTAGACTGAATAGTTGTTTTTCTTTTCTTATGTTTTCTTGGCCTTTTGCGCTTAATGGGATTACGTACATGGGCTTTTTTGCGCTAAGGGCAGTCGAATTTGATAACTATTTGTTAATCTGATTAGGCTTCGAATTCTTGTGGACTTTTCTCTTGAGTTGGACTAATGTGTGAAATCTACCAACACTAACACATGTACACGCACTATTCAACCATCAGCCTTTAGGGGTTTCTGGGAGATGCTTTAAAATCATCATTGCTATCGGGTCTTGCATTAAAGAGCATTTTACATGAAAAAAAATGTTTACACTTTACACCAAGTAAAGAAAGCTTAAAACACTTAGAACCTGCGTGGTTCTCTTCATGTTTTGGTGCAATCAAAACTAGCATATCGAGGGTTTCATGTGTTTTTTCTCCTTTATAACATATGTCACAAGTTTATTCATGGTAAACTATTATGTCACAAACTTTTAACGAAATAACGATGCATTTCACACGTATGATAATAAATGAAAAATCTACTACTAATCTATCTGGTATGGTCTCAACAGATCAATTATCATATTATTAAAAATATTTTTTTTGTCTAAGTTATTGGCGGTTTGGGCCAAATTTTCGCTAAATATTGGCGGTCTAAGTAATTTTAGTTTCCGCTCTGCTATTATAGGGTTTAGCGTTTCTAAAATGCTATAGTATCGTTATAAAAATCCGAGTATCATTTTTAATAGTATTAACGAAATCCGTGCTATTATGTTGTGCTATCAATGTCCACTTTTTTTGTAGTGGATATATCTTTGTCGTATTTTCATCAGTATGAATTATATGGGTTGGTTGGATGGCTGTAAAAAAATATTATCTAATTTCTACAATCCAGGTGATCTTTCTATATATCAATTTCCCTCTGTTTTTGGAACGAATAAATACTTTGACAAAGAGATTCGTCTCTAGTCCCGACAAGATTTTGAGAACTTGAGCAAACATAATTCTTTTATTAAATACATCACACAATAAAAATACCAAACAAATATTTCATTTTTAAAAATAAAGTATATAACATAATTTCAATCTCACACATAAATAAGATACAATTCATAGTTTCATTCTCACACCTAAATATAAGATACAATTTATTAGTGTTTTAGTTTGAAACATAAATTCGGTTGAAAGCAGCAATATAAGTCTCCCCAAAGTTTTTTTCGTTGAACAGGATCAAAATCTCATCAGAATGCTAAAACCGAAGGATGATGACAACGATGAGCACCACGCGGGAAGACGTCCACAAGATATCGTACATTTCTTGGTTCTCAAGCAAGCACACAAAACATTAAAATATGAAATAAAAACACCATGAAATCGAAGCTGGGAATTTGGGAAAGATCACCAGTTGAAGCTAATTGCCTCAAAATGAAGGTTTTTAGCCAAGCCAGAGGCACAGATCCTTGCGACCTCATGCCTCATTTTTCTTGGTCCACACACCATTACTCCCACGTCTTCTGAACCTTCTGCCTCAAACAGTATCTCTGCGAAAACGATATCGTTGTGGTTAAGTTTTACAATTTAATCTGTGTCATGCATGTGATAATAGATGACTTACTCTTTAGGTTAGGTTTAGAGCCGAAGTGAACATTAGTGGCCTGTACTATAGACTGATACGGGACACTCTCGAGCTCTCTCTCTGTGCTGCCACCAAACCACGAGGATGGAGAAGATGTAGGAGTCTGAAAGTCTACGACGTTTATCTGCTTTTTTGAATCATGATGTGCATTGTTGTTTTGTTTCTTGCGCCATAAGAAAACCCCACTGGAAGCAATGAAAATGCAGACACATCCAAGAAACATGTCCCAAAGTGATCTATAAGTGAAGTTGTAGATGCTTCCTGTGTTACGGTCAATAGGGTAGATATAATAGCGAGTGACGATCGCTGTGAGGATTAGAAACATTGCAAATGATGATAAGATCACAACGCCAAGCCATAGGAAGTTGTTGGTTCCAAGAACAGGTGAGATAGGTGAGTCTTGATGGTTTGGTTTGAACCATTTCGTCTTCAAATGATTGCCATCATCGGAGATTGTTGTTTTCGACTGTTCGTTATCCCTGGTTACGTAGGCTTCAATTCGAAGTTTCAACTTGGAAATGTCTGAGACTGATATGCCTGAGGGAGGGAAGATTAGGTCTAAAAGGGAAAGATCTTGGTGATGTTTGAAGGAGCAAACAAGAAGAAGATCTGGTAGTTTCGTGCTCGGGTTTTGACTCTGGAAAATGATTTCTCTGATGACTGAAATGAAAGGCGCGATTCCGCTTCCGCCACTCACTAGTATTAGAGAGTCATGTCTTAAGAAATCGAAGGAGGTAGGGCCATAAGGTCCTTCAGTTGATACTTCGACAGAATCGGTAGAAGAAGAAGAGATGTGGTTGTAGAGCTTTTGAGTCCAAGTTCCTTGTCTTCTGATGACAACGCTTAGTTTGTCTTCCTCTAAATTGCTGCTTGAGGTTATTGAAAAAGGATGCCATTGGAGCTTGGAAATACTTGGAACGTGTATAAATAGTATACTTGTTGGGTTATAATGAAGCCCTGCAATGGTCACCATGATCTCAATTGGTTATACATACTTACATTTATTCAAGACTTAATTAAAAAATGAATAAAGAAGATGTTTGTTTGTTCAAAAAATAAAATAAAAATTTAAAAGATTAAATATACATAAAGATTATCAATCCATTATGGTTTTATTTTCAAAATTTTAGCATATTTTGGGAAGAGTCGACTGAGACGGAGTATCCACTTTGACATGCATATCTATTTTTTTAACTTTTTTTTTTTTGGTTTTAATGTTAAGAGAAAAAAATAGTTGATAATTTTTTTTTCTTTTCACTTTGACATATGGGAAGGTTTCAACTTTCAAGAGTAAGGGAACTAATACAGATTATATAGGGTCATAGGTTACCAATTAATTGTTATTGAATTTTATGACAAAATCACATGAATTTTCACAATTTAAACCGATGAAGGAACAAGAGACCAAAAAATATAAATAAAAGGTATGGAATTAATAGAGGATACGTAGTGTGACAAACCTGGGATTTTGGAGAAAGTGAGTTCGAGGTTATCAGAAGGTAAGAGCCGAGCACAGACAAGCCTTGATCGTTTCGTTGACTGTAGGAATCTTAAGTAGCGATCGATGAAGAAGAGAAAGATGTTGGGCAAGATCATGCAGAACCACGAGTCTCCCACGTGGAACACGTAGAAGATTATGTAGAGACCATAAAGATGGTGAGTGTAGAAGAAAATTTCAAACTTCTTTCGCCTGAAGTAAGGTAAGCTCGTCACCCAAATAGCTATACCGATAGCCATTGCTATCACTCCGGCTAAATTCGGCACATAAGTCTTGTTCCATTCAAACGTCTTCATGTACATATAGATAAACAACAACATATATAAGAGCTTGTATATAATTGCAAGAGAAAAAATAAAAGATAGATATATTAGACAAGAAATCATAAACCCTATTTAGAACATAATTTATCTGGATTTATTCCGAGATAAAACAAGATGTCTATAAGAAAACGGTTAAGATGTAACGGACCTCGATCAACTTGCCGACCATGGCCCAATAGATAAGGAAAACAATGGTGTGAACGAGGAAGAGGAAATTGGAAATATGTCCGAGCCAAATGTGATATTTGATGCTTGACTCCGAAGTAAGCCCGACAAGTGGCAGAATCGTTGAGGCTCTTGTGACTGGGAAGAACAGAAAGGCCCAACATATGTGTCCCACATACCCTGCTCTCAATCCAAAAGCCCTAAACTTCGCCTGCCATCTGCATCATTTAGATTTAATTTTTTATCCATTAGGTTTTGTCAATGTCATTTGTAGGTGGAAATGAATGAATTTACATTTTAGCGTTGTCGTGGTTGTGAAGTTTGACGTTGTAGCTAATGTAGAGGTAATTGGCGAGAGCCCAAGTCAAAAGAGCCACAAACAGAATAGAAAAAGCCAAGTCTGTTGCGGTTACTATCCCCAATGGGTTCATCACCATCATCACCCTCCCCATCCCTCCTTTTACCTTCCATTTACTGCAAAATATGAAATTACATTACACATATTATTGCCCATATTACATAACTTGTTTCTATATGTAGCATATACGCTTTCATATCGGTAAAGTCCCTTCTAAAGAAAAAAACATATCCTTCTAGTATACATGAGGGTAAATTTTAGAGTAGTCAAATACAAATATATAGTGAGTAGTGAGATTTAATCTATGATCTATATCAAATGGACAAAATCACTAGATTCCAACCAAGTGGTTAATATATAGTACCCTAACCTTCCGGAACGTTCAATATCAGTTTCTTTCTTCTGAATATGCAAATAGACACAGCTCAGAACCGCAATGAACATCATTGGAATTGTAAGGAGCACAAGATTCGTGCCTACAAATACATGAAATGACAAGTAAAAACGACATTCTTGAAAATTGCAAGAGAATAAGTTCAAGAAAATAAAGGAAAGAGGAGAAAAATCAAAATCAACCAACCTTGAGGGCCAAAATAAGTAGTGTTAAAATACTTAGCAAGTTTTGGAGTCCAATTGTACTTGTAAACCTTAGTCGAAATCATTATCCACATAAAGAGCCATCCAACAAATACAAACGCAAGTATCATCTTCAGCATGTTCCTTATATTTCCCATGTTTTCGTAAATTAGTGTATATGTATATGCCGTATAGATGGGTGATTGTGTTTGAGTATGAATGATCTTTTAGGTATTGTTGGAGAAACTGGATTTCTTGATTGGGTATTTATAGAGGGTTGTGTGTGGTCGTTTAAATATGTACATATATGCAAATTGCAACATAATTGCATCATAATAGATAGAATGAGAGAAAGTTGAGAAATTCTACCCGAAAAAAGAGGCATGATTCATGCATGCACAAAATTTTGGTAATTTCTTTTTACCTTTGGTAACCGGATAGATTTTTTTTTTTTTTGTCAACCGCTTTAATTAGTATTCAAAAGAGTCATTCCTAAGGAATGTTGTTTACATATGTGATATGATGCAGTTCGGTACGAATTTTTCGTGCCAAATTATCCGCTTTTACATTTGCACTACGAGAAATTAAAGATAAAGAAAAATTTGAGAATTCTTCCTTGTCGCTCTGTAACTCCTCCAAATACACTGAAAATGCCGGCCATTCGGTTGGAGAAGACACCATCTTCACCAGGTCTGAACAGTCTGTGAAAAAGCTACATCTTGGTTGTCGGTAACCGGATAGATCCTTATTAAAAAAAAAAACCGTACCATTATCTAAAAAGGGAAATTGGGTATTTTTGTCACCAAAGAGAAAAATATTTGATGGGATTTGAACTTGGGCCTAGATTCACTCCATTCACAACCTGAGCAATTAGTTTTTGGTTTAAATTTACTTTTTGTCATATTAGATCTTCTTAACAACATAATGTATGTAGTTTACCAAAGAAAAAAAAAAATATGTGGATTCCAATCAAATGACAAATCAACGACACTAACACAAACCATTCTACTACATGTCTTTGTCAATTTTGGTATGGTTTTATCCCAATATACTTTCTTAGTACTTGATAATTATTGGAGATTATGGACAACCCACAATAAATGGAAAATATTTAACTATGCATGCTATAATATGACCAAAAGATATGCGGTTCAATTGAACATTCTAGAACCAAAATATTTCCATTTATCATCTACAATCACATATTCTAGTATTCAATCTCCAAGATTGGTATAAGATCTAGATACTTGTTCTATATTAGAGTAGAGGCATAAGTTGTAGTACGTTACTGTGGTACGTTACTGTGGTACGTTACGTACACGTACTACCATTAACGGCTATTGAATTTAGTACGTCTAACAAAGCTACTTCTTTGCCGGTGTCGTACTCGTAATAGCACTAAACTACTAATCAATATTGTCTTTAGATTTTCCCGATTAAGAAATATACTCATCAACCATGCACCTTCAAATACTACATCAAGATTCTTAAATTAAATGACGTCGTGAAGAAAAAATTCACGCTCGATGCTATTCTTTAACTTGAAGAGAATATGATCAAAATATTTAAAGACGTAAATAATAATTAAGTCTTAGATTTTTCCCCTTTGTTTTTTTTTTTTGTCAAGAGTCTCGTATATTTTCCAAATCAATTTGAGAATTCCGGTCAGAGCTCTAGTTTTGTGTTAAGTTTCATGGGCTTCCAACTCAAAACCAATTGGCAATGAGTAGATTGGCCAAAGTCCCTTATATACTACTCAAGTCCCTTCCCATCTTTCCAATGTGAGATCTTTCTCCACACGCCTCCTCGAGATAATGGCTCTTCTAGCCATTAATCTCGACAGAATCCATCACGCTCCATCGAGATAATGCTCTTCTAGCTATCTCGACAGAATTGAACCTTCCTTTGGGCCATCAATTAGTGGGGGTGATCAGACCACTTTCTGGGCCGGATTAATGGGTCAGCATATGGATCGGGCTCTGATACCATGTTAAGTTTCATGGGCTTCCAATTCAAAACCAATTGGCAATGAGTGGATTGGCCCAAGTCCCTTATATATTACTCCAGTCCCTTCCCATCTATCCAATGTGGGATCTTTCTCCACATTTTGCTTTTGTTTTTTTTCTCTCTAAATACAACGAATAGTTCTCCTCTTTTTATTTTTATTTTTATTTTGTTTTTAACAGTAAGAAACAAATATCTGAACCACATCAATTGGTTACAATTATTAAAAAAAAAAGTAGATATATCTATCTAATCGAAATGGTAGAGTTGACCTTTGATATGCATTTAATTTGTACATGGAAGTACAGTTGACTTTCCGAATCAGAAACCGAAGTACTGTTGACTTTATAAATTGAACGAGTGGCACAGTAGTACGAGATAAAGTACAAATGTACAACTAACTTTGTAATAGGTGAATAATTTTTTTAAAAGAATAATTATCTATATCTACTTGAATCATATTTAATTGATTCAAACAACTACATATATTTTTAGGTTTTTTTGCCTACTCAAATTTATATATCAATATGTTTAAATGTCGTTTTGTTTTAACGAAGCAACACGTGTAAACCAAGTTTCAAAGTTTCGTTAGGATGAGTTTAAAAAATGATATACTGAGCTGATTAATTATTTGTTGGGGCTCTGAATGTATTTTTCAACTCGAATTAGACTTAGGATTGTATATTATTTTAGAGCTTAATTTTGTAACATACCTTCTAAGTTTTACCATAAACACACATATAGTATTAGTACCTATGGGGATTTTTCGTTAAATGCAATAATTACAATTTCAAATTTAATATTTCTCACTTATTTATAATTCTGATCTCATGTTATACAGCAACCTCCGTCATCGTAAACATTTCTTTCAGCAAATTATAATGGTAGAATTATAGGGAGAGAAACAAGACCGAGGAAAGATTCTAACCAGGAAACATGGAAACATCAACTATCCTATATATTTTCTATGGACAATCAAATTAAATCGGTTTGACAAATAATTAGGGATCAAAATCAAATTAGTAAAGGCCCATTGGAAAATGGGAACTCGATCGAGTTTCGTTGGATAAATACTAGCCTAGGGTTCTTCGGTTGTCATTATGGGTTTTCCGTTTCCTTGTATTCCAAGCTAGCGTTGGACCTCCATACTTCGTTTGTTCTCCGCTTCTTTTAAATGTCACAGTGGTTCTTGCGGCGATTAAGGTATTGTGTTTCTTATCTCTCTCCTAAACCCTCTAAGTAGTCATTTGCTGCGTCGCCCATTCCTCTTTTTTTTCTCCTATAAGATGTAAAAAATTTCATAGGTAAAAAAATAGGATTTTAAAGCGTTCATGTTTTTATTTTGAAAGAAAACATTCTTTATGAAAGAAATGGAAGCAAAACAAAGTTTAGCATCTTATTTTATTAAATAAAATTGGGTTTTCAAAGTTGCTAACTCACGTGATCGCGACATGTGTTAAATAAACCATAAACTATCGTCACATGTCAAATTTAAATTTGTTCATATATTTAAATATAGAAATATATAAAACTTGAGTGAAAAGTAGACCTAGGCAATATCAGACCAGTTTCTTGTAGTGTTTTTTACTTCGCTGAATTTTCTGTTTAGAATTCCATCGAACTAAACTAAATAAAATTTTGGTCTAGATGAGGTATAGAAATTTGATGCAGATTTAAATAGACCATTGCAAAATGAAAACTGAAGTTTAATTTCACTTCAGTTTAAAAACTTCACAAAGCTAGTTTCAGAATATTTTGTTCGATTTTCTTATAAATCTTAACAATGTGGGCCCATTCCCAAAAATAATTACAAGCCCAAATCAGAAATAAGCCCAATCAACAAGATTCAAGATGAGATCCTCATGACAACAACTGATGACAATGACTTTGTTTTAGATCATCTCCCTATTTTGAATTATTCGACACTATATTTTGATTTTGCCCTTCTAAAATCAAAAATCTCTTTGTTTTTTGATCACCTCCCGTCTCTATCTACCAAAACAATCGAAAATGTGACTCTATCTACCAAAACATTTGGAAATATTTCAAAAAACAAGTAGGCATACATCGCACCAAAACTTCACGCCTTTCTTTATTTCTAATGACAGATGTCGTAACTCCTAACAATCCAACGATTATTACATCCCTATATATTCCGCTTCATTTGCATATTTATTCTCCCCTAGAATATGTTCACATTTATATGATTTTTATAATTTCATCTAATTTCCAATATGTTTATAAAATGATACGTGACATAATCTCTTATTTGTTATATATGTATATATAACAATCTCAAAACATTCAGTTCTCATAAATCTCTTAGTGACATACTAAGTGATGTAAGTTATCTACGGAAGGTTACATACGAGTATTTTTCAGCTCGAACGTATCAATGGAATGTTGCAAGGAGTTCAATTAATTTTTCATCAATCTGAAGGTTACATATGACTAGTTCTTTTGTTTACCAATTGAATAAGAATATGAAAGAAAAGTATGATATACATTCAAACAGTCTCCCGTCCATTACTTGTAATTCAAAGAGATGGCACAACCTCAAAAATGAACGTATGTAGTTTTTTTTTTTCTTTTTCTTTGTTTGCTATCGTAAATAGTTTTGTACTTTCATTTTTTTTGTTTAGCTTTTTACTTTTTTCCACTCTTCACTTGTCTTTTTCTCGAATTTAGTTGTACAGTCTCGTTTCCAAAGTCTTTTTATTCATAGAAATGGAATGCTAAAAACGAATAAATATATGATCGCTCGACCTTGTAGATATTCTTTAGGCAAATGTTTTTCTTTCTTTATCTTCTTTACGAGTGATAAATGTTCAATGTTAACTGATTGTGAAATTTTTTATATATGCACAAAATTATCAATTGTAGCCTCCTAAACTAACAAACTTACGATGATACTGATTCTAGGAACTACGTAAACTCTTCTCCAAACATTATAAGAAATCATAGTACAATAAGATCAACAACACTTTATATAAATTACAACTTGTGGTCAACATTATATGTATTGTACTTGAAGAACAATTGAGCTTCCACACCCACCTTAATTCCAACAAAAACATGATTTTCAAATTCGTCAAAGATAAATATCAACAATCCATTTTCTCCAAAGCTCTGTAAATTAAATAGATAACTTAAGAACGTCGATTTGAGATACCAAGTGAGATATATACCATATATTAAATGAATCTCGTTGCCATATTTGCATGCAGATCCCAAATTTTCTGAAAACGACTTCAGGTTTTTCGATCTTCATCTCTCAATTCTCATATCATCAGTTTCTTAAAAAGTTGTGAACACAAAAAATGATTTTTTTTTACTACAATCATATAATTGATGGCGAAAAACAACTTAAAATCATCAAAGTAGTGGTCTAATGGTTCTCATTTGATGAAAAGTTGTCACGTCTAAATCATAGATCAATTCCCTTCAAAACTAAAGATAAATAGGATGCAAATATTACCTGAAGAAAAAATATCAATGGTAGAGAATTTAAGAGTTACATAAGAAGTGAGCAAGAGAGCGCCAATATTAGAGATCCTGAAACCGTGAAAGTATTAATTAAATGAGAGTGAGTGGTTTACGTAAACCAGAATCGTTAGATTTAATTGATGTAAACCGAGTCAAAGCCTCTATATAAAGGAGAGTCTTAGAACATGTGCTTTTCTATGGACAACCAAATTAAGTCGGTGTGACAAATAATTAGGGATCAAAATCAAATTAGTAAAAGGCCCATTGGAAAACGGGAACACGAGTTTCGTTGGATAAATAGTAGCCTAGGGTTCTTCGGTTGTCACGAGGATTTTCCGTTTCCTTGTATTTCAAGCTAGCGTTAGACCTCCACAAGTCGTTCGTTGTTCTCCGCTTCCTATTAACGTCAGGGCTGTTCTTGCGGCGATTGAGGTACTGTGTTTCTTATCTCTCTCCCAAACCCTAAGTAGTCGTTTGCATCACCCATTCCTCTTCTTTGATTTCCTATCGAATCTCTTTCTCTCATAGCCAACAAAACTACATTGGCGTAGACCAACCTATTTCAGTAGAATTGCTAGTTTCTTAAAGCGTAACTGATTTAGGTTAGAAACAGAGAATCTGATTTTTATGTTTTAGTGGTTGTAGGAAAACAATGTCAATCACTGATGAGCAGCCTCCAGAAAGCATAGAATGGATCGAGAAAATGGCATATGTGGTTGCAATAAGGGGGCCGGAGTTTGAGAAGGAGATGATAATCGTTAATAGGGGAGATACACGTTTCAGCTTTTTGAGCAGCTCAGACCCTAGTCACGCTTTGTACCAGCAAAAGCTTACTGAATATCAAGGAGGTAAACCTCCGGATTTCCAACCTAATACTCCAGCTACTCCTGAGCCGGAGGAGCCTCAGGATTGTGCATTTCCATTTCCTGTGGTGATCTCACGCGAGGAGAAGGAGCTTTGTATTATTAAACTCATTGCGCAGTTTGTGGCGCGGTATGGGAAGCTTTTTCATGAGGATTTGAAGCGTGTAGGTGTTATGAGCCCTATGTTTGACTTTATTAAGCCAACTAATAGCAACTTCGGTCTTTATAATGCCCTCGTTACTTCGTATTCACGAGTATTAAAACCTTCCCTTGGTTCTCCCTTCTTTCTTGATCGTATTTTCGACCATCTTCGATTGGAGAAGCTGGAGGAGGGAAGTGAGACGGCTATGATTGATTTGTTTGATTTTGTGGGTGGTGTTGACTTTTTTGCTCACATGGACGATGCTCACTATCCTGCTATCCTACCACCACCTCAACCCTTTTCAATGATAACGCACTTGTCTGATTTGCAAGCTGATGATTCAGCTATTCATGAGTGTGTAGGCGATGCAGAAACCGGTCTTGGGCCTCCTACTATAAGGATCACACCCAAGGAGTTCGGTGTTATTAAGCTCACATCGCTGTTTGTGGCGCGGTATCGGATGCCTTTTCGTCGGGCTTTGATGATGAGAGTGGCTATGAACCCTCTGTTTGAGTTTATGTTCTTTCGCCCGTCTTCTCTGAAGAAAAGAGTACTGTTTACGGACTACCCTTCTCTGACGAAGAGAGTACTGTTTACGGACCCTTCGTTTGGGTTTGTGGAGCCAACCGAGATCAGGTTCAATATTTTCAATTTGCTTGTTGATGTGTATTCCAGAGTATTATTCCCTTGCAAAAAGCTGAAGAAGAGTGATGCTTGTACGAGGGCCGTTGTTGATTTTTTTCTCAAACTCCTTCACTTGGAGAGGCTGGAGGAGGGAGTGGCGGCTGCTGTGATCGATTTGCATGCTTTTGTGGGTGGTGTTGACCGTTTTGCTCACCTTGATGATGAAGATTATTCTGCTTCCATGCCACCACCTGAACGCCTTTCAGTGATGATGAACCGGGTAACACAATCTGAGCCTGATATGCTTTTGCAGCTTCCATTGGGATCTCAGCTTGCTAGTGTTCGTAAGCAATACAAATGTGTAGGTGATATCGATTCTTTAAGGGCTCCTACTCTAAGAAGCGTAACATTTAGAGTCCCTGGAAAGGGGATCACACTCAAGGAGCTTGGTATTATTAAGCTCACAGCGCAGTTTGTGGTGCGGTATGGGTATGATTTTTGGTGTGGCTTAACGGATAGAGTGTCTACGAACTCATTTTTTCAGTTCTTGAATCCTTTCGATAAGCAGTTCCGTTTTTATTGTGGGCTTTCTCTTGCGTACACCGGAGTGCTAAAATCTTCTAAAATGCTGAAGAAGCCTGATGCTTGTACGGCGGCCTTGCTTGAGGGGTTTTTTCACCGACTTCAACTGTGGAAGCTGGAGGAGGGAGTGGAAACGGCTATGATTGATTTGCATGCTTTTGTGTGTGGGGTTGACTGTTTTGCTCACATGGAGGATGGCGACTATTTTGCTATAATGGATCCACCTGAACGCCCTTCAATAATGATTAACCAGCTAACACAAATACATCCTTCACTGGGATCTCGGCTTACTGGATACCGTGCTCAGAATCAGGGTGGAACTCAGGATATCCGACCTGATGCTCCAGCTACTCATGAGTGTGACAGTGATGCACAACGCGATCTTGAGTTTCATTCCGCCTGGGAGAAGCGTATAGTACGTAGCTATCATTATCCCTATGTATATGGTGGCGGGATAACACTCGAGGAGCTTGGTATTATAAAGTTCACAGCTCTGTTTGTGGCGCGCTATGGGATGCATTTTTGTCAAGAATTGATGAAGGAAGTTGTTATGAAACCTCAGTTTAAGTTTATGGAGCCAACTAATCAGAAGTTCAGTTTGTATAATGTGGTTGTCGATGCGTATTCCAGAGTAGTATACCCTTTTGATGATGCTTGTACGGAGACAGTTCTTGAGGATTTTTTTCGCCGTCTTCAACTGGAGAAGCTGGCGGTGGAAGAAGAAGCTATGATTGATTTGGATGCTTTTGTGAGTGGTGTTGACTATTTTGCTGACTTGGAAGATGTTGACTATTATGCTTTAATGCCACCACCTGAACTCCTTTCAATTATCATGAACCGGATGCGTGGTATGCGTAAGTGGCTTCCACTGGAATATCGCCGTATGTATCCTCCTATTCCTTATACTCATGGTCAGTGTGCAGACAGTTGGTATCTTCATTGTCCGTGTACTCATGGGTTTGCAGACCCTTCAACGTGGTTGATGCAAACTGCAGGACCCGAGGAACCAGAGACAAAGAGACACTTAAGAATGTGTTATCATTCATAAGAAACAATAATTATTTGTTATAGTTACAATTCCTTGTTAAATTATAAGAAAAAAACATTAACTGTAACAGAAGTTGATAATAAGAATGTGTGCATCTACCTAAGCCTGACACAGTTATGTTTCTGCAACAATAAGTTGGTTAATGAAAAAGGATTATGTATAGTACAGCAGAATGATACCACAAATAACTCTCCTGCATTGCGTTTGAGGATGGTTTTGGTTTGATAATTTGAGTTACTGTCATTCTTGAAAACATTCATACACTTTAGTCATTTTTCGATTAGAGCCAAAGAAACCAGATAGGCTGGAATAACCCAAGGGATCAAGATAGTTCGAGAAATATCAGATCAGAAGTCTGGTTTAAGGGGATTTTGGCATAAGCAAGGATTTTCTAAAGAATGGGTTGAAACAAAATTTGCTTGAAGCCACAGATTTTACTCTTGGGCTTAGATCTCCACGAACTTGTTCATGTTTGTTCCATAAACATATGCATTGGCATTTTAATTCTTTTGTTTATGGAACTGTTTTCTCTGCGCAGCTTCACGGAAGATTACTACAGGCATCAACACTTCTACTGACTTGTTCATTTCGGTTTCTGTTGCTTCCATGAGTTTTTTTACGGGAATAATAGCTCTCTTATTCATCCCTCTGCATTGTCTTCTGATGTTGCCTGCAAGAGTTTTCATAGGCTTCAAATGTTGTAATACCGTCATTTATTAACCAGCTAACAAAAATCCAACCTAATGCTCCAGCTACTCATGAGAAGTGTCTAAAACGTAGCTATAATTTTCCATATGCATTTGGTGGCTGGATCTCACTCAAGGACCTTGGTATTATGAAGTTCACAGCTCTGTTTGTGGCGCGTTATGGGATGTATTTTTGTCGAGATTTGATGAAGAAAGTTGTTATGAAGCCTCAGTTTAAGTTCATGGAGCCAACTAATAGCATGTTCAGGTTATATAACGTTGTTGTTGATGCATATTCTAGAGTATTACAGGAGCCTTCCGATGATGCTTGTACGGAGACAATTCTTGAGGATTTTTTCCGCCGTCTTCAATTGGAGAATCTGGCGGAGGAGGAAGAAGTTATGATTGATTTGCATGCTTTTGTGAGTGGTATTGACTATTTTGCTAGCGTAGAGGATGTTGACTATTCTGCTTTGATGCCACCACCTGAACTCCTTTCAAGTATAATGAACCGGATACCTAGTATGCGTATGCGGCTTCCACTTGAATATCGGCGTTTGTATCCTCCTTATCATTATAGTTATGGTCAGTTTGCAAATGCTTCAATGGGGATGATGCAAACTGCACGATCCCATGAACCAGAGGCAAAGAGACAAAAGTTTGACGAGTCAGCTCTTGTTCCAGAAGGGACTGATCGAAGGCGTCACAGTCGATGGCAATAAGAAAGGAGTTCTATGTACTGAGGCAAGAGCCGATTTGCTTCAGCAACTAATAGCTTATAGCTCCTTCGAATGTGTCTGATCCATTAAGGTTTATTGACTTCCATTTAACAAAAAAGTTGGCACCGAGTTTTGATTGTTTGTTTGTATTAGCGCCTTGCTCAACACTTACATGTTATAAGAATATATGTTTTCATTCATAAAAACATTAGTTCTTTGTGTCAGAATAATGTTTCTGCAATAATAAGTTGGTTAAAGAGAAATGATTATGTAATATTTGAGATGCTGTGTACCGTATTTTGTGGGTGATTTTGATCGCAGTAAGCTTAAATTGATACCACAAATAACTCTCCAGTTACTGTCACTCTTGAAAACATTCATACACTTGACTACTTTAGTCATTTTTCGATCAGAGCCAAAGAAATCAGATAGGCCGGAATAACCAAAGGGATCAAGAGAGTTCGAGAAATATCAGATCGGTGGTCTGGTTTAAGGGGATTTTGGCGTAAGCAAGCATTTTCTAAAGAATGGGTTGAAACTTCAATGCCCAATTTGTGCAGAGTAACCGACAAACTTGAAACCAATTTTAACACGAAATTACAGCGTTCAAAAATCAATTGAAAAATTGCTTGAAGTCACAGATCTTACTCTTTTGCTTAGATCTCCAAGAACTTGTTCATATTTGTTCCAGAAACATACTGATTGCTTGTTTGGATTTTGGTTCATGGAACTGTTTTCTCTGCGCAGCGTCACAGAAGATTACTACAGCATCAACATTCCCTCTGACTTGTTCATTTCGGTTTCGGTTGAGTCGCCTGGTTCGTTGTCGGGAATAATAGTTCTCTAATTTGTCCCTCTGCGTTTTCTTCTGATGTTGCCTGCAAGAGTTTTTGATTGGCATGATATGTTAATACCATCATTATCATGTTAGCACGGTTTCTTAAAATATCATAGATCAGGAACAAGATCGAAGGAAAGAACTATTGTACCCTTGTCGAGAATGCGAACCGCAATGACTCAATCTTTGCTCCTGCGCAAAGCCTGAGGTCAAAACCTAGGGAATCTATCCCAATCAGCTTCACTTCCTGCAACCAAAAAGGAATTACGGTCGATCAATCTATTTGTACACAGCCAAAACCTACAGAAATATCCTGTTGAATTCCAGTT
Organism: Arabidopsis suecica; assembly: GCA_019202805.1. Lineage (NCBI taxonomy): Eukaryota > Viridiplantae > Streptophyta > Magnoliopsida > Brassicales > Brassicaceae > Arabidopsis > Arabidopsis suecica. The sequence continues at coordinate 10,243,604 of CM032909.1, forward strand.
CATAACTAGAGCTTCTAGAGTTAAGTTACAGGTATTTACCTCTGCTTGAATACCGTTATGTCTCCAACACAGAGATTTGAGGGCTTCAGTTAGTTTATCACCAGATTCTTCTAAACGGCTTATGATTTCAGCTGATGCATGAGCAATAGCATCAGGTTGTGCTTTTCTGACATCTTCCACCTCCACTTCAGTCTGTTCCCAAAAGTTAAAAAGACACTAGTAAGCATAAGCTTGCAACAAAAAGAAGAGTCTAGATAAGAAGTGAAGCTTGAAAACGAGAACCATGCGATTTGAAAATTCTGAAACAAAACAAGAACAAGCCTAACACAGTTTTCCAGATATGCGACAATGGTTAGATAGAAAAGAGAAATATTTTGCAAGAACATGAATAAATTTACATGGAAAAGTTGAAAAGCTTTATTGCAAACCTGATCCCCTTGTGCTGTAATAAGCTGAATTCTAATCATCTCCAGCTTGTAAAATGCCACCACAGTTCTTTCTTTTTCACCCTGCGATGAATCTACGTCAGATTCTTCACCACCAGCCTTACTGATGTCTGCAAGCTTTTCTTCTAAGTTTTCTGCATCCTTGTTTCTGTTCGTACTTGTAGAATTGCTATCAGCAAGTTTCTTTTGGATATCTGAATAATCTTCCACTAAGATATGACTCAGAAGTCCCTGGATAGCAAGGCCAGCAGACGGCTGATCCATCCAATCAACAGGATCATTTGAAGCAACCTAAATTTGACAACAAACAAATGTCTTAAAAGTTAACCTCAGTCATTCTCTTTTAGCCTCAGGTTTGAAGATGATCTTGCATATCGTTTTATAAAGAATCACAACACATTTTTTTAATGAATTTAAAGCTAAAAGTTAACCTCAGTCATTCTCTTTGCAAAAAACATGGGATGACAACTCCTCATTGTTTCCAAATTTGCCCAGTCTCCCAGCGATTCATCAGAATCAGAATCATCATCATCATCATCCTCATCATCATCATCATCGTCTTCATCTTCATCCTCTAGAACAGCAACCCATTCCTGAAGTCAAGAAAACGGTTGCTAGTGAAGCAAAAGTATTCCTCTTATAGAGTTCTTTAGTGACTCAATATAAAAGATGAAATAAAGTTTTTGTTAAACCTCCTCATCTTCGTCTTCTCCTGTATCCTCACTGTCATCTTCTCCACTTTCATCATCTTCAGTTTCAAAGTCACTATCAGAAAGACCCATCAGCTCCATTTCCTTGATCATCTCCATTGTATCAAAACCAACTATAACTTGCTGCAATGCATCCATAACATCTTAGAGGTTAGTACAGAATAAGGTCGAGAAAAAACTACGCAGAGCAGTATAGTCAGATATAATCAAGAGAAACATATTGAAGCTAGAAGGCTACATATTGATGCATGCATGTGCGTTTCAGTTTAAAATAATGGTGAATTAACAAAAAATAAAACGTCAGAAGATAGATGCTTTAGCTACTGTTACAGAAAAAAGAACAGAACTCTCATCCGACAAAGCTTAGATTTGAAACACTTGGAAAATTCCCCATTTGGCTATACATATAATGTAAATAGGATATGCATGTCTTGTGAAACATACCACATAATTATTTTCAGAAGTAACGGACTGCATGACGTCCTCATCCTCCTTTACTTGAAAGTACAAATCTGCAGGGCATTAGGGTGAATCAATTTAATCGTGACGGTGTTAGGTAGATTAAACAATGACAAAAACTAAGGATGATTAAATTTTATCTTACTTCCATTCTGATCTGTTATGTAAGGTATATCTGGCCAAAGAATATTCTCATGAACTCCATCACCAATTGAACCTGTAAGCATCAGGGTTCCTTTATTGTTCACCTGGACAAGACACACTACGGGAAATGTTAGATGCCCAAAAACGGATCATGAACAAAATAATGACAGGAAACCTGAAAATGGAGGAACAATATATGCAATGCAGACTTACGTAGACTTTGTCAAAAAAAAAACAACTCTCTACCTAAGAGGATTCTATAGAGGACTACTGAAAATTGATAGATGAATATTGAAACTACCCATATATAGGAGCAAGCAAAACTACTAAACACACTAACATGTGACTGCAACAATGCATGTAACATAAGGTATTGGACCATTGGCACAACAATGCTTTCACCAAAAAGGTAGCTTATGCTGATTGAAAGACGCAATATAACACCTCAATGATGGTTCTAGTAGTTTCTGCAGGTGAAAGCCTGGAATCTCCGACATTCTGTGGCAAAGATGCTCTTATTTCTTCTGAAGGATGATACCTTGACTTCCCAGTTTGCTTTCCTGGATCTGAAGCTGAATCTACGTACTCGGCTGTGGTTTGCGTTCGATTCTTCCTCAGGTGTTTTCTTGTTAAATAGTCACTGTTGTACTTCAGAAATCCACTCCTAGAAAAGTGCATATATGAATGTGAGAATTTACATATATGAAGAAAACCAAAATATACAGAATCCATAATATCCGAGTAAAATTTTAAAAGAATCGATCTTTGACTGGTTCCACGGCTCACTAACGAAGCATCTAACTTAGCTATCTCTATATAATTATATAATCAAGAGACATGCACTAAATTCAACATTCACAGCTGACAAGAAACATATTGCACTCGTATTATACACTAAGCACTCAAATACTAGAATCTATCCTCCTGACGAAACCAAAACTCTCAACAAGAAAGCACTTGATTCAAGTACCCAACAAATCACTTTCTTAGGCAAAAACCGTATAAACTATTTTACAATTTAATGACGGAACAAAGTCAATCTATCAGTATTCAGTACCCATCAATATGGTTGAGACGTTGAGGCTGAAAAACGCGGCGGGACGCATAATGGAAGCAGTTTCCTCCCTCCTCCGAGCTCGGTGCACTACGATACTCTGCAAATTTAGCATGAGACAAATGAACAAAGACTCAATAAAGAGGGAATTGAAGAACTGAACATAAATTCTGCTATTAATCAATATAACAGAGAGAGAAATAGAGCTTACGGAGTAACGCCGTCGACGAGCAAAATCCGGTGGAGAGACGGATGGCCATAACCGACTCAATCATCGGTAAAACTACGATTATCTCTAACCTCTCGCTCTCTCTATCTCTGAGCTCAGAAGCTGGGACAAGGATTTGCAGATTAGGCTATCTATTTGGTGAATCTTTCTTACCAGTGATGACGTGTCATATTCTCATTCGTCAAAACCCAACAAGATATTATAAAGGTGTCCTTAAAAAGTGTACACTAAACGCTGCGTTTTGAGTAATGTTTATTTTCACCAATAGTCACCACAAGAGCAAACACCAAACCGGAACACATGAAATCTATTAGTGTCTCTGATGATTATCTCTCGAGAAGTTATCTGTGAGATAAGCTTAGCTGCAACATGACAATCTCCGCATATCCTAAGATTCTTCGTTATTCTTATGGCATCAGTATTGTCTTCTTCTGTGTTCATCAGGGCAAACACTATGGCTAATTTCTCACTGTGAACAGCTAAATGTGTTTCTTTATCTTCTTCTTCCACATCGTGAAGTGCTGACTCTGAATCAGGAACATAACCTAACTCTTTCATTTTATTTACTAAAACATCCAGCTCTCTGTAGATCTCAGCGGATTGCGGGTGTGACCTGTCGCCTACTAAGAATGTATGAATTATTCTGTTGATCTCAACATTGCTTGCTCCGGGATTCTTCTTTAACCCTTTGCTCTTCATTATATTTCTGATGTTTGTCACTTCTTCCCATCTTCCAGCCTTTGCGTATATGTTAGAAAGCAATACGTAGTAACCTGATTGCTCGGGAGCTAACTGGAAAAGTTTATCAGCTGCTAGTAGACCGATATCTGTATTGGAATGCACCCTGCAAGCTCCTAATAGCGCTCCCCAAACTCTCTCGTTTGGTTCCATTGACATTTCTTGTATGAATTTGTAAGCTTCTTTCACTTTTCCGGCTCGGCCAAGAAGATCCACCATACAAGCCAAATGCTCTAACCTAGGAGTGATCTTGTAATGATCTGTCATGAGTTTGAAACAACTCCTACCTTCTTCTAGTAACCCCGCATGGCTACAAGCAGCGAGCGTTGTGACAAACGCAATTGAATCAGGGACGAGACCTGAATCTTGCATTATCAAAAATAATGCCACTGCGTCACAGCCTCTTCCGCTGAATCCATAAGCTGAAATCATAGCTGTCCAAGACACAACATCACGTGACTTCATGTTCTCAAACACATCTCTCGCTCTGTCTAAACATCCGCATTTCGCATACATATCGATCAGTGCATTCTCTAACAACAGATTCGGTATCAGCTTCTTCCTCTCAATGTATCCATGGATTTTCTTACCAAGAGATAGAGCAGATGTATCTCCACAAGCAGGTAATACACTTGTAATCGAGACAGCATCAGGTTCAAACCCATCATCCTCCATTCGAGAATACAACTCCACGGCTTCAACAGGCATCGCATTTTTCATATACACACCGATCATCACATTCCATGAAACCAAACTCTTTTTCCCCATTTTAAAAAACATATCTTTAACATACATAACGTTTTCAGTTGTTGTGTTACACACCGCTGGTAACAGACTAGCCATCGTGCCAGCATCGTGGCTTATCTTCACAGATTCCATTTCCCTACAAACTTCCAAAGCATCATCAAATCTCTGATTTTGCGCATACCCAGCAACTAACGAGTTCCAAGAGACCACATCTCTCCTAGACATCTCATCAAGTACAAGCCTTGCTTCAGATAAAAACCCACACTTTCCATACATAGAAACTAAACCATTCCCAACAAACAAAGTCGAAGAGAGCCCAACTTTTGTAGCAGACCCATGAATTTTCTTCCCAATGACAATATTCCCAGAGCAAGAACACGCCTTTAGAACACACGGGAAAGTGTAATGATCAGGTCTAACATGACAACCACAAATCGTTCCAAACACTTGAATACCTTCACGATAAAACCCATTATTCACATAGCTTCTAATCATAACATTAATGATAATTACGTTTCTCTCAGGAATTTCGTCGAACACCTTGCGTGCTGATGCCACATCTTTTAGAGAAGCATAAGCTCTCATAAGTTTAACGCCTAGAGAAGAATTGTAGCGTAGATCTTCTGAAATGATTCTGGAGTGGACTGTTCTAAGCGTTTTGAGATCTGGGTAAGTGTCAAGTACCTGACCAAGCATGAAAGCTGTCTCCTTTGGTGAATTTTTTTTATCAAGTTCCCGTTTGGGTACGGAAGAAGTTACTTTTCGAGTTTGAAATCTTCTGAATTCCGGAAAATGGAGAAGACGGAGATCGACATTGATGCGTTTCATGAGCTTTGAAATCAAACCTCATCACCATCATCAACGGTATATAGCGAGCGACCAGCAACGGTAAAAATGTTTGTGAGTAAGCCGGTTATAGAGGTTCAACCATCATATATAATTAAACCGGATCAGACCGGTCTCATTATTTTTGTCTGTTTTTTTTTTTTTTGCAATTTTGTCGTCTTCTTCAGTGTGTACAATCTGTTTCAACCATCAAGAAAACATGAGTTTGAATCTCCCATTAAATCTAGGCTCAAAGAGTTCGTTTGCTCACGAAGAAAACCCTAGCTCTCAGACTCCCAGTTTTTCCCTCGGTTCTGTTCTTCCGTCGCCGTGTAAAAAAATTCTGATCAGGTTTGTCTCTCTGTTTCATCTTTTACAGGTTTTGATCATAATGGGTGCTCTAATATTCTCGTTTTTATTCTCTCTTTTTTGGGTTCTGCGTTTCTCAATTTAGAAAAAGTGAGCTAGTGTTTGGTTTATAGTGTTTTCTCTGTTCTTTAAGCTCTCTGTTTTGGTTAAGTTATGGTTGTGAACTTGTGATTGATAATAATCTCTGTAATTTTTCTGTGGGATTATGAGAGATATTTGAAGCATATCTTATAATCTTTCATTTATTAAAAGATACGTATTATGTTAGTTTACAAACATGAAACACTTATCTTTTTCCTTACCTTGATCATCTTTCTGTTACCAATCTCACTAGTCTTTTACTGTTTACAGGTTTTGTTTAGATTCTGTAATGGCTTTAAGACGCACTTTATCCCTCAGATCCTTGTTCAATGCTCGCTTCTACCAACCATCTTGTAGCGGTATCATTCGTCGTGATGATCTTCATGAAGAGAAGCCAAATTACGGCTCTTTGCTTCATAAGAGATTCTTTAGCAGCTCGATGATTCTCTCTCAGAAGCATCTGATGAGAAGCTCTTCAGATTTGTCTCTATGCACTCCTTTTGGTATCTCTACCTGTCGGTCTATGTCGACTTCACATATTCCAGGCTCGGATGAGAGTGGCGATTTGAATCATGTTGCTGCAACTCTTACTGATTCAATGCTGCAAGATGTGTCTTCACAGAGCACTACAGTCATCAAAGTTGCCGATGCTGCTATTGATTCCTCCGTCCATTTCGATTTTGTTCAGCAGATTATTCATAATGTGCATTCATTCACAGGCTTAAACTGGTAAGAAATCCTCTGTTTTGTGTTGGTCAACTTTTAAATCATCTCTGTATGTTGTGTTTTCATATAATTATTGTGTGATTGCAGGTGGGCTTCCATTGTTCTTACCACACTTTTGATTCGAGGAGTGACAGTCCCGCTCATGATTGATAACGAAAGATGGTTGTCAAGGTGGATGGTATTGAAACATTGCTCTTGTGTAAACACCAGCTCAGATTTGAAATTATAAAAATAATCTCTAAAGATTTTTCCTTTCTTGATAACCATCCATTTGAGTCTATTATCGAAGTTCTTTTGTCAATATAAAGCACCTGACTGCTTGGACTCAACTGATAGCTATCAGGCAGTGCATGAACCTAATGTGTGGCTTTGTATGCAAGTGTTTTATGATGTCAATCAGATTTCACAACATGTGTCAAATTTTACCACCATCCTTTTTTCAATTACTACATTTAATCTTGTAGATGCTAGAAATACACTATACAGCAATGGAGGAGATTATGGATCAGGTACCATAACTTTGCTTTGCTAAAAGTGATCTCTTTGCTACTATGTAACTATATCAGTCATGTACGCATGATGAATCTTAACCGAAAAACTTCCCACATTGCTTTATTTCCTCATTTCATCCCTTTTTTCCTTTTTATCCAGGGAGGGGATCCAGCTGCTCTTGCTAGACATCAGATGGAGTTCAACAAGTTGGTGAAGGAGTAAGAACCTTTTTTACAACATGTTTATTGATTTCTTTAGACAAATTGAAATTTATGTCAATGTATGCTTCTCATATGGACCAAATTGTGGATTTGTTTGTGATGATGTAGGAATGGTGGTTATAATAGACTTAAAATTATTTTTTCATCCTTCCAGATAGTGAGGTTTTTCTTACAGTTTCCATTGTTGATCTGCATGGGGCTAACAGTAAGAAACTTAATGCTTCACAATCTATTTCCGCATGTGTTTTCTTTCTATTTCATCCCTAGTAACTCTTGCTCCCAGATCAATAACATGACAGAGAAAGTAGCATCCTTCAAAACAGGAGGTGCACTTTGGTTCACTGATCTTACAACGGCTGATACATCATTCATATTTCCACTTCTAACGGGATTAACTCTATGGATTGCAATAGAGGTACCTATCGATAACACTGTTTTCGATATAACACTTGCATTTTCTTGTGGCTGGTTCTGATCATACTCTTAAAAATCTCGAGCATTGCAGTGTGATGCACTGCTAGGCCTTGAAGGCATATTAGTAACCCTCAAAAAGCTGGCCCGGTTTCAGGTCATCCCCGTGCTCCTTATGGGAATGTATTTGTCAAAGGTGAAGTTGTGATTTAATTTTCACCAAATGCATGTGGAATATGATAAATCTCATAACACATAATATGTTGCATTGCAGGCGGTACATTTCTATATATATGATGAGTAGCATGTTGTTCTCCATTATGTTTATGTATGGTGAGTTTCGTTTTGAATCTTGTGGGATCAGTCTGGTTCGAATCTTGTGGGGTGTCTGATGTTGCTCTTTGTGTGTAGTGATTCGCCGTCCGGGAGTGAAGAAGTATTTTGGTATTCCAGAGGTTCCTGAATACATGGCTATAATGTTTTACAGAAAGAGACTCAAGGAATATTTTCCTTTTAAAAAGTAGACACATGAGTTTTGTGTCTCAAGCGACCAAAATTATAACTATCTCGTTTGTGGTAGAATTAAGAGAAGAAGAAATTCACAATTATAGTCGTATTGATAGTAGACTTTGAAAGGCAATAAGTAGCTATTTCGCTCTTCGGCTACTCTTTTTGCTATGTTTCTTTGTTGTAGTTTTCGTTTCTATCCGTTACTTGTGCGTCTTTATAATTATCTGTCAAAAACTCGAAAATGGTATAAAACTTAATATTCACACTAGAAAAAAAGAGTAGCTATTTTGCTCTTCGGCTACTTTTTTTGCTTTGTTTCTTTGTTGTAGTTTCGGTTTTTATCCGCTACTTGTGCGTCTTTGTAAAGTCTGTCAAAAACTCGAAAATGATATAAAACTTAACATTCATAGCAGAAAAAAAAGAGCCATTTCGCAGCAAACCAATGGTCTAAAATATGAAGTTGTGAGGAGAACATTATAAAAAATGAACTTGTACTACGCTTTTGCAATGTTTGGGGATCAAATGGAACCATTATAAATATGTTGGGCCATATATGAAAATATATAAAAGATAAAAGTGTAAAGATGTCTCAATAACTTGAAAGTACGAAGATGTAGCGGGAAGTGACGTGGCATGTTGAAATAACTGTTTTGATATTGCGGAAAAGCCCCCTCAAACCCTTCAAATTCGTTTTTCATACTATTTAGTTTGTATCTCTATCGTACGGATCCTTTTGATATAGCAGGCAACAGTCATGAAATCGTACAATTTGTTTCACCCATCGAGAAAGCATGAGCTTGAATCTACCACTAAATCGAGGCTCAGTGAGTTCGTTTGCCCACGAAAAACCCTAACTTTCACTTTTTTTCCCACTCGGCTCTGTTCTTCGCCGCCGTGTAGAAATTCCGATCAGGTTCGTCTCTCTGTTTCATTTTACAGCTTGTTTGATCATAATGGTGCTATTTTGAGACTGTATTTGTGCTCGTTGGTTCTAAAGTTCTCGTTTTTAGTCTCTCCCCTTTTGTGTTCTGCGTTTTTGTGCTCATTGGCTCTAAAGTTCTCGTTTTTATTAGTCTCTCCTTTTGTGTATCGCTTAATAAATGGTTGTGATCGATACTAATCTCTGAACAAGAGTATTTACTATTTAGAATTGATTACTGTTGTTTTGCTGACTATAAAAAGGCAAAAGAGTTGCTTAATATCTGGGATTATAAAGAGAGATAATTGAAGCATATCTTATAATCTTTCATTTGTTAAAAGATGCGTGATATGTGAGTTTACAAACATGAACTACTCATTTTTTTCCTTACCTTGATCATCTTTCTGTTACCAATATCACTAATCTTTTACTGTTTACAGGGTTTTGAGTAGATTCTGTAATGGCCTTGAGACGCACTTTATCCCTCAGATCCTTGTTCAATGCTCGCTGCTACCAACCATCTTATAGCGGTATCATTCTTCATGATAATGTTCATGTAAAGAAGCCAAATTACGGCTCTTTGCTTCATCAGAGATCCTTTAGCAGCTCCATTCTCTCTCAGCAACTCAGAAGCTCTTCTTCACATTTGTCTCTATGCACTCCTTTTGGTGTCTCTAATCTCTATCTATCATCGCTCTATGTCGACTTCACATTTCCCGGGCTCAGATGATTCTTGCAATTAAATTCAAACATTCGTTTATACAATGAAACTCTACTGTCTCTTTTTTTTTTCAATCTCTGTTGGGCATCAGAAGCATTAATATTTAATGCACATACATATCTAAAAGATGTCGTTAATCTATACTATATAAAAGTCGAAGCTATAAGCTTTTGAGGCCGTCCACGTGGGATTTAAAACATCCAATCGCGATTAGCCACCTCAATAATTAACATATTTTAGATATATCACTAATTAACATTTTTCTAAATTTTAATAATTTTCTATATCAAGATATTTATAAAATAGAAAAAACAAGATATATGGAAATAAAATAAATGTAAAATTTTTAAAATAACATATAGAAATAAGAAATATAATATATGTAGATGCAAATTGATTTACTTTTTTTCTTTTGACGATAATAACTAAAATTAATGTTGATTCTATGAATTTAAGCATATCTATATATATTATATAAAGGTCGAAGCTATAAGCTCTTGAGACCGTCCACGTGGGATTTAAACGACCAATCATATAAGTCCATGTCAACATATAAATTAAACTCACGTTTACTTTTCTTTAATAAAGGAAAATTTTCAAGAACCAAGAATTATTAGATGTCACGTAAACACGTTTACAAGTTGTAAGTAAATGTTAGGGTTAAATGTCAATGTTTTAGTTTCTTATTAAAAAAAAAAAGGTATTTCTAAACAACTGAGAAGAAAATTTCTAAACTCTAAGAAAGTTAAAGTTTAAACGAAAGGAAAAAAATTCATAACGTAAAAGAAAAATTCTTCTTAACAACCATGAAAAATAAGAAAGTTCTAAATTTTAAAGTAGTGGTTTGTATAAATAACCATCTATGGACCGCTGATACTCGAATAGATCAAAGATTTTATTATTGAAAGTTCAAACAAAGAGTTTATTGGGTTACTATGGCGAGCTAGAAAAAAGGTTTTTACGAACAAGGAAGGCATCATCATTGCTTCTGCTTGCAGGAATGTTAATGAAGATTCAATATATAGACAGGAACGATGCTTAAGGAATTAATCCACAAAACTGGTATTCTCTTATGGGATAAAGCGCCGAATGCTTTAAAAGAAGGAGCTTTAATAAACAAATAGGGAAATGAAAAGATTATTTGTTTTCTAAACACAGTTGGCCAAAAAAAAAACACGAGCAATGAGGAGAGAAATATTAAAGTTATACAAGTAAAGGAAATTTTTATACAATTCTTCTTATCTTCGGCCCAAAGGTGTCTGTATTTTTGGTAATTTAATTTCTTAATTTTTGTCAAAATACGTAGCTCTATGATTGTTAATATTAGCAAAATCTTTATGATATATATAAACATAAGTATGAGAAAATGACACATCCAATATTTGTTAAGTTTTTAGTAAAGCTATATTTAATATGTTTCAATCAAATTTTCTCTTTATTACATTATTTTCTTATGAAGAAAAATACTAACAGAAAATTTCTTGATTCTAAGGTAGTGATCTCATCCCCAACAATAGATAATCAACAATAACTAAAATATTACCATTCAAAATACATGGGAACATAAGGTTAATAATATTACAATTTGCTAAATTTCAAATGCCAGATTATCCCACGAACATTATTATATGTTGATATGGTTCTGATATTATATGTTAAATTTCAAATACAATTAAATGTTTGTCCATATATCTTAAATCGTTCAAGGAGATTTTAAAGCAAAATTTTCAATTTTTTAAAACCTAAAACTATGTTAATGTTAGAATAAGAATTTCTAAAATTTTGTTCCAAAGAAAAGGAAAAATACTACTAATAGACGAAGAAAAATATGACCAAACAATATAATGGAAAAATATCCAACTAACAACACAAAAAAAATAAGTTAATGATGGTCGAAGAAACTTTTAATATAAAACAAAAGGAAAAAAAAGTCTACTTAGCAGCAAAAAGATAAATATAAAAGTTTCCAAAATCTATAGTGGTTTTATGCATAAATAATAGAATATATATACTTGAAAGATCAAAACATATATTTTTTGAGAGATCAAACAAAAAACTCATTGAATTACGAGAGCGTTTTGCTGTCAGGATCTTCCTTTTCTGGGAAGCATTAAACCTTTAATCTCATGTATAATCTTTGAATCAACAACTCAAATCGAAAATCAATAACGAAGAGGTGAATATAAGACTGTTAGGAAGAGATTCAATTGGGGGATTATTTGCAAATAAAGATTTACAACAGAAAATTGTAAGAGAAAAGAGATGGATTGGATGCTTTATCAAAATTTTAAATAACGTAAATGATACTAAAAATAAAAATAAAAGAACATTTATGTTAAAAAGGAAAAAAAAACTTATACTCCCTCCGTATTTTAATAAGTGTCGTTTTAGAATTTTTATTTTTTTAAATTAGATGTCGTTTTCAAATTTCTATGCAAAATTTATTACTTTTTAATGTTTTACGATGTCATAAAACATTAAAAAGTAATAAATTTTGCATAGAAATTTGAAAACGACATCCAATTTAAAAAAATGAAAATTCTAAAACGACACTTATTAAAATACGGAGGGAGTAGTACTTTTGCATTATTATCATCAATGTATAGCTAAGTAGCTAAACAAAAACTATATATTGACACAATCTACAACAACAAACCCCCCGCGTAGCGGGGGTTAATAACCTAGTTACTTAAAAGGTTCTGCCTCAAAAAGAATTAACAGCCAGTGACGTGGCAAGTTTATAGGCTATGAAATTCAAAATTTAAGCTATTTATGTCAAACCAATTGTTCTGATATTGCAAAAACCCCAGTCGTTACATTTAATTTCATATTTGGTCCTCTTGCAATTTTGTCGTCTTCTTCAGTGAAGAGTCATGAAATTGTACATTTTGTTTTACTACCCACCGAGAAAGCATGAGCACGAACCGAGGCTTAACGATTTCGTTTGCTCACTAAAAACCCTAACTTTCACTTTTTTCCCCTCTGCTCTCTGTTCTTCCGTCGCCGAGTAGAAATTTCGATCAGGTTCGTCTCTCTGTTTCATTCTACAGCTTGTTTGATCATGATGGTGTTCTTTTGAGACTGTATTGGTTCTAAAGTTCTCATTTTTAGTCTCTCCCTTTTTGTGTTCTGCGTTTTTGTGCTCATTGGCTCTAAAGTTCTCGTTTTTAGTCTCTGCTTTTTGTGTTCTGCCTTTTTTTCAATGTGGAAAAGAAGAAGTGTTGGGTTTATCATAGCGTTTTCTTTTCTCTAAGCTCTGTGCATCGTTTAAGATACTAAATATGAGGCTTTATGATTTTTCCTGGCTTCTTCTGATACCAATCTCACTAATCTAACTGTTTTACAGGGTTTTGAGTAGATTCTGTTATGGCCTTGAGACGCACTTTGTCTCTCAGATCCTTGTTCAGTGCTCGTTGCTACCAACCATCTTGTAGTGGTATCATTCTTCGTGATAATGTTCATGAAGAGAAGCCAAATTACGGCTCTTTGCTTCATCAGAGATCCTTTAGCAGCTCCATTCTCTCTCAGCATCTCAGAAGCTCTTCTTCACATTTGTCTCTATGCACTCCTTTTGGTGTCTCTATCTATCATCGCTCTATGTCGACTTCTCATGTTCCAGGCTCAGATGATTCTTGCAATGTAAGTGAAGTTGCAGGAACTCCGATAGACTCGGTGATGGAAAATGTGGCTTCCCAGGATTGGTCATACTCATGCAATTTCGACATTGTTAAGGCATTAATTGAAACACTGCACTCTTACACAGGCTTAAACTGGTAAGACAACAATTGATAAGCTCTTTTGCTATGTTTTGATCAACTTGCAAGTTATGGTTACACTTGTCAATCATGTCGTCTTTGGAAGGTTGTATTGGAGAAATACTGTCTAGAATGTTGTCTGACATGTATTCTTCCATATCTAAAATTACCATTCGTTTTTTTAAATCATCTCTGTGTTTTCATATATAATTGTTGGGTGTGATTGCAGGTGGGCTTCCATTGTTCTTGCCACCCTTTTGATTCGAGGAGTTACAATTCCGCTCATGATTGATAACGAAAGATGGAGGTCAAGGATTATGGTATTGAAACATTGAACATAGTGCTTATGTAAAGACAGCTCAGATTTGAAATAAAAAATAACTCTCGAGAGAATTTTCCTTTCTTGATAACTATTGAGTGCTTGGATTCTATTTATAGCTATCAGGCAATGCATGAACCTAACTAAATGTGTGGCTTTTGATGCAAGAGTATTTATGGAGGACAATGATATTATCGCATCTTGCTTGTGCTACATACATATATATAGCTTACCTTTATCATATCTTATCACCATCCATATCACTATTTGATCTTGTAGATGCTAGGAATACACTCTACAGCATCAATGGAGACTAAGGATCCAGCTGCTCTTGCTGAACATCGGATAGAGTTTGACAAGTTGCTGAAGAAGTAAGAATCTTTTTACTTCTTTTCTACAACCTGTTTATTGATTTCTTTGGGTTATTCTTCTAACTACCGCAACATTACTATTTCGAAAATTGCTGGCAAATTGAAACTTATGTCACTAACTCGACTTCATATCCTTAAAATACAGAAAAAAATGTATCCACTCTCTCTAGTGGTTTTGTAGCTATTACAGGATTCTAAAAGATTTATCCTTAGAGTAGTTATCAGACTCTGGTTGAGTCTAGGTTATCTTGAGAAGTTTGTTTTGGTCTACCTTAAGTAGAAGAACATAAGTTGAGTGTTTGAAAAGAAGTTGAGTTTGTATTTAGATGTAGCATAAGTTGCATTTGAAAAAGACCTCTTGCCTATGTATTTGATGCTTTGACACTTTGTTAGTGATTATTATTATGTTACACGTGCAGTGAAGATTTCATGTATTTATATCTCGGTTACGTGCTCCCAGTATCGACCTAATTCTGGTATTATTTGTGATGGGGTGTAGGTATGGTGGTACATTTTCTCTGTCTCCCTTTTTGTACATGTTACAGTTTCCGGCTTCGGTCTGTATGGGCCTAAAAGTAAGCAACTTAATACTTCATAATCTGTTTAGGCATGTGCTTCTTTTCCTATCTCATCCCCAGTAATTCTTGTTTCCAGATTAGTAACATGACAGAGGAAGTAGCATCCTTCAAAACAGGCGGTGTTCTTTGGTTCACTGATCTTACAACGCATGATACATCATTAATCTTTCCACTTCTAACTTGGTTGACTTTCTGGATTATGATAGAGGTATCAATAGCACTGTTTTCGATATAACCAAGTATATTTTGTATCTTGTGGTTGGTTCTGATAAAATTCTCATCACAGTGCGATGCAACGGTAGGCCTTGAAGGCGCAATGATCCCCAAAAAGCTGACCCGGATTATGGTCATACCTATGTTTGTTGTGGCAATAATGGTTTCAAAGGTGAAGTTATGATTTTCACCAAATGAGGAATATGATAAATCTCATAACTCATATAAGGATCTTAAAAGTAGTTAATTTTGTGTAAGTTGCATTGCAGGGTGTACATTGCTATTTGATGAGTTGCATGATGTTCTCCATTGCGTATATGCTCGGTGAGTTTTCAAATCTTATGGGATCGGTTAGGTTCGTGGGTGTTACTAGTGAAGATGTTGCTATTTCTTAAATATCTCTCTGTGTGCAGTGATTCGTCATCCGGGAGTGATGAAGCATTATGGCATTCCAGAGGTTCCTGAATATGTGATGACAATGCTTTTCAAGAGGATTTGGGGAAAATGGCTTTAAGGGACCTGAAGAAGATATAAAAAAGATAGACGACAAATGAGTTATATCTCTCGAGCGACCAAAAACCCATAGTAGTAGTCGTATTTGATGCTAAGCTTGTCAACGTTACGGTTTTAATAAGAGAATAATTTTGATTTAAGTGTAAAAATGTCAATTACCTCACAAGAAAATCCAACGGTCATAGCGTGATGATGGCGGGAACAATGACGTGGCATTTTATTTTTCTTTGTTCCTTGCAAATTTGTCGTCTTCTTCAGTGCAAAAGTAATGAAATTGTACATTTTGTTTTCACCCAGCCAAAAAGTATGAGCTTGATGGAGCCTCTGTGAGTAGTTGCCCACAAAAACCCTAACTTTCATTTCTCCCTTCGTTGCCGTTGTAACTTTTCGATCAGAGAGTTTTCTCCAAGCTCTGTGGTGTATCTTTAATCAGTGTCTGATCCCAAATCACTAATCTTTAAGTATTTTAACAGGGTTTTTGAGTGGATTCTGTAATGGCTTTGAGACGTACTTTGTCCCTCAGATCCTTGTTTAGTGCTAGTTGCTACAAACCATCTTGTAGCTCTATCATTCATCGTGAACAGAAGCTAAATTACGACACTTTTCTTCATCAGAGATCTTTTACCAGCTCGATGATTCTCTCTCAGCAGCATCTGATGAGAAGCTCTTCACATTTGCCTCTATGCACTCCTTTTGGTGTCTCTATCTATCATAGATCTATGTCGACTTCACGTTTTACAGGCTCAGATTTGAATAAGAATTACTCAGTGCTGCAAGATGTGGCTTCAAAAACCAAAGTTGTCGATGCTGTTCACCAGTTTGTTGACAAGGTGCATTCTTTCACAGGGTTTAACTGGTAAAAAGGCTAAATTAGTTCTCTTCCTTTGTATCTAAAGCCAAAATGTGTGTTTTTGTCTGTGTTGGGATCCATTTTCTTGTTACTAGAAATGCTGTTTTTACATGTTTTGTGTTTTCATATAATTGTTGTGTGATTGCAGGTGGATTTCCCTTGTTCTTACCGCCTTATTACTTCCACTAGTGACAAGTCTGCTCATTTTTATCACCTCCTTGTCCAGGATTATGGTATGGAAAAGGCTTTCACTCTCATTGAACAATAGATATTTGTTCCTCTTTTATTCACAACCATGAGTTTTAGCTTGAAAGTGATTCTGTGATTTCTGAGCAAATTTCCTTGTGCAGATCTACTATCTGATCATGAAGACGCTATTGAGACTCGCGAGAGTATGTTTGGATATAAAGAATCAGGTACCACAATTTTGCTGCTCTGGAAATACTCTGTTTTGCTAGCATGTCTTAACCCAAAACCTTCCTCATTTCTCTACTCCATTTTCTTTTTTTACTCAGGGAGGAGATGTAACTGTTGTTGCTACAAGTCATAAAGAATTCGACAATCCGGTGACTGAGTAAGCATCTTTTTACCTCTCTCAAGTGTCTGATAGACTCTACCAACTGATACTTCTTCTTCTTTCTGCTATAACCTTACAACATTTCTGTTAACTGATTTGTATCGTGGTACACCTGCATTCAAGTTTGTTTCATTGTATCTTGCTCCCAATATTGGCTTAATTCTGGTATCGCTTGCGGCAATGCAGGTATGGTGGTGAAGATATAATTAACTGTTCTACTTCAGCCTTCTCTTTAGCGAGAAATGTTTTACAGCCTTGGCTCTATCCCTGGGTGGGAATAACAGTAAGTTACATTAATGCTTCAAAGTCTGTTAGAGGAATGTGTTTTCTTCATATTTTCAGAATGGTTTCAGGAGAAAATAGCATCCTTCACAGTAGACAGTGCGTTTTCCCCTGATCTTGCAAGTCCATATGCACTAAGGATGTTTCCAGTTCTACCAGTATTCCACTTCTTGATTGGTCTGGAGGTAATCTTTTTTTTCAATCTGACAATTATGTAAACAGCAAGTATATCTATCTTTTTTTTGTGGTTGTTCTGATCAAATTGTTCAATGTTGAGCATCTCAGTGTTTTGGAATACTAAGCATCGTAGGCTTCACAACCCTTGGAAAGCGAGTCCCTGAGGCCCGGATTTTCGCTCGTTTTCTGGCGTGGTCCTTTTGGGAATGGTTTTGTCTAAGGTGATGTCATATGATTTTTCACCATGACTATGATAAATCTCAGAACACATTTGATAATTCTTATAAGTTGCAGGCTGCACAATGCTATTTCAAGACTTGCTCGATGTTCTCCCTTGCGTCTATGTTCTGTGAGTCTCTCAATGAACAGTCATGAGTTTATTATACATGTGTTCTTCCACTATTCTTCACCAAGGCTAAATTTGTTGCTATATCTCTCTCTTTCTGTCTTTGTGTATGCAGTGCTTCTATGGTGCCTTCGAGTGCGGAAGCAGTATTTGCTGAATGCAAATGCATCCAATGCGGTTCCAACGGGGTCTTCTCTGTGCTTGAAGTAAAAATTGTATTTGTACATTCGAGATCTCTAGATATTTGGCTTAATGCTCTACAAGAGGACATTTGAAAAGGTCAGAATCATTTTTGTATCTTTTTCTTAAACGGTAGCATGATGAGATCATATCGCTGTTAAGGGATTTCTTTTAACCTAAAGCATTGGTTTAAGTGTTTTCCTTTTCTTATAGTTTCTAACCGCACTATTTTTAGGCCTTTCTATAGGAATAATAGGATCATCAAATTGGAAACTGAAAACAAGAGTGAAAAAGCTAAATCCTTCGATGTTACAATCTCTATTATTCAGTATAACCAATTCATATCTTAAATACATTTTAGATTTCCCTAAAAGCTTTTTTCTTATAGAACCTATTACACGCAGGAGATTCCAGTATAGAACCGATCTAAATCCTGAGTCCTGATACCCATTTGCAAGCCAACTACAAGTTACAAGTTGTGTTTTTAGTGAGAAGTATATCAATGGAGATTTTCAGATTCCGGTTTCTTGTAGATAAGCTTGGTATGAAGAATAGTATCCAACATCGAAACAGCTTCAACGATATTCTTGCCTTTGTTCAACATCACACAGCTCGCCCTGCATATTTTCAAAATCCAAAATTAGACAAAGAAACTGTAAGTTTTACCAAAACCATGTTTGGTGCAAAATATTTGACCTTTTGGCATTTGAAGCATCTGTGATCTCAGCTCGAGTTGGAACACCGGATTTGACAAGTGATTCAAGAACCTGAGTTGCCATAATCACCGGTACACGAGCAGCTTTACAAATAGCTATAATCTCCTCCTGTATATTAGCTAATCTCTCCCATCCACATTCCACCGCAAGATCGCCTCGAGCTATCATAACTCCTAAAGGATTCGAACACTTCATTGCTTCTAATAGAATCAAGGACAAATTCTTGAATCCACTTTCCGTTTCAATCTTTAAAACAATACCAAGATCATCTAGTTTCCTTTTCTTCAACTCTTGTCGAAGAACGGTAATATCATGGACATCGCGTATGAAAGAAATGCCAACCATGTCAGCATGTGAAGCTACATATTCAAGATCTTTGATATCTTTTGATGTCAGGCCTTTGAAACGGATATCGCTCTGCGGAATGTTAATGGACTTCTCTGATCCTAGTTTTGTACCTTTTGGACCAGCATGAGTGATGGAGACAATTACCTCTGAAGGGCTTGTTCCTTTTATTACTCCCCATACTTTTCCATCATCAAAACCAATGGTTTCACCAGGCTTGACTGAATCAAACAAATAACCGGAAGGACAAGTTAACCTATGAGCTCCTGGAACAGTTACAGATGGTTCATCGAGCGATCCTTCTCGGGTTATGACAAGTAAATCTCCAACTTTAAGCCTTACAAAAGATTCCTTGGGAGGAACATCTACTACTCGTCCAACCAAACGTCTCCCTTTCTTTCCCTTAACGCTTAACTCAGTTCCAGACTCTATATAAGAAGTGTCGAAACATTCAGCCACAAACCCAGTACTGGAGAAAACAGGAAACTCTTTTGAGATTTTAAGTCTCCTCTTTCTTCCTCTAGCGTCACATAGTCTTATAGAATCACCAATTTGGAGACCAGCAAGAAAATCTTGGTCTTGGACCGATATAGTAGCATCGGGGGAAATGTGAGAAGGAGGTTCTGTTCCTGTAAGGCAGAGCCATACCAAAGCAGGAGAAACAACATTTCCGTAAGCATCTTTCTTTGGTGAAACTTTCATCACACAGGGACCAGGTTTTAAGGTACCAGTTCTGAGTTTTGGTCCCGCTAAATCCATATGAACACGGCATGGCATCTCTAGCATCTGAGAAGTTCTTCTTACTCTTTTGATGATCTCACCCCAAATACTTGGATCTCCATGTGCACAGTTTATACGGATAATGGATGTTCCAGCTTTAAGAATATCGGTTATAAATGTTTCACTCAAAGTTGCTTCTTCACCAACAGTTACCATGATATGAGTACTTCTTCCTTCACGAGGTTTACCAAGTAATGACTCTTTGTATGATAAGACTCTCCCTTTATCATTCTTCTTAGTACTTTTACCCTTTTTCTGCTTCGAATAGTCATTAGTCCAAGACTCCGTCGGCACAGCATTTTGTTTGTTCAACAGATTAATAGAGGCGTTAAGGTGGGCTAGAACATCCAGATTGTTGTTGTCTAAACTTGACAGACCAAGAGAAGCTAGATGGCTGTTGAGCTGCTCAATGTCCAGGGACCTCAAAGCCATATAATGAACTAAGTTTGTTGCACATTCCAGATATTTACTGCAACAGACAGTACTAGGAAATTAGGCCATAGCAAAGCCGAAAATTAAGTAATGGAGATGGATAATGCAAGACTATATATAAATCTATAAAGCACAACAGACCTGTCACATAAGTGTAGCTGAGAAGAATTCCACTTCTCTGCTGCTAATAGATGTGACCGAAGAGCATTCAGTTTTTCAATAACACTAGCCACATTATTGTCCACATTGCTTCCAGAGAGGTGTGCTTCTGACTCAAGATGAGAAAACTCAACTTTAGACTGTGGAAAATCAAAACTCCAGGTACATTCTGTGGAGGTATTATCACCAAAGGTAGCTTCCAATCTGCTGAAACTTTCAGCTTCTCCTTCACCGCGGGCTGAGGCAAAAGCTACGATTCTCGGAACAAGAAATTTCATCTGATTAAGTGATAATGAAGAACTAGTCTTCCTATGTTGGTTATTCATGTGAGACCTGCTGTTGAAGCAAAGTATCTTGTCTCTCAACAAGTGACTTGAATCAATTCCTACCATATCGACTAATTGGATCACCTGAGAAACAAAACGAAGAAGAGAAACCAGAATAAAAACCCCAAAACTCTCTATGAGAAGAAACTAACAAGACTTCGTCATCTTCATCTCTATATATAATAAAACGTAAAAGCATAACATACTAGGAAAAAAGGATATAGAAACCCAAAAGAAATTTTAAAACAAAAAGGAAATTTTCCTCAATTGTATCAGGAAAAATAAAGACAACCATAATGTCTCAACGATAATGGAAACTAGAGGAGACAAAGAAATGCTCAATAACATCTTGGACAATTTCAATAATGAGCTTGATCATAGTGTTACTCACATTGTTGTAATGTGTTGTGCAGAGATTTGTGAGGGAAGTAGCAGAACTCGTATACAAAGCCATGAGTTATCAAAAAGCGTATAAGAGATTTGATAAATTTTGAATAATTGGTGAAAATCAAAAGCTACAATGTTTATTAGGTTGACACAGAATCAGACATATACTAGAGATTAAAACCTAAGCATAACTACAAAGGCAAGAAACGAAACATATACTTTGGTATTGAGACAATTTCTCGAAGGAAATATATATTAACCAAAATCGACCGAAACTTGTTTCGAGAGGACAAGAAACATGAGTGCATGAGAAATACCTTTGTTATGGAGAAGGAGAAGAGCTTGTTCAGATAATCTCTTCGCTCTCGTCTTGAGGAGAAGAAGAAGACAAGACAGATTTTTCAACGAAGAAGAAGAAAGAATGATGAAGAATTTTCTAAGGGACAGAAAAAAAAAGTGTGGTTAAGGATAAAAAGGGAGTGTGGCGAGCGCGTGTCAGATTCATCATCTTGTGGAATCTAGTAACACGGACGGAGGAGGCTGAAAGGTCCATTAAACAACGACGTCGTTTTGGGTTTTTAACCTATTCAGACAAAAAGTCCCAAAAGATAGAAAAAAAAAGACCCGTCCATTCGGTTTAACCAAACCAATTCCGTGAAAACAGATTAATTTGGTTTAACTATTCAAACAGTAAAACTTGTTTGGTAAATGTTTTAATTTTTTTATGTTTGGGAAAGTAGTACGAAAAAAAAATTTCGAGTTTAGGGGCCAATTGGTAAGGGCTGTTAGTTTTGTCTGTAAAGACTTCGGCTTTATAGAACTTTGGCCGTAGAAACTTAACTACAGAGACTTTGGTTGTAGAAATTTTGGCTTTTAAAATCTTATTGGTAGAATAAGGCTGTAGAAGCTGTGACAGCCTATGAAAAATTTTAAAGAGCCATTTTCATGTTCAGACAAATTTTAAAGAAAGAAAAAAAAAATGTTCAGACAATTCAAGACCGAATTGGCCTATGAGAAAATGGGATTAGGCCGTGCATGGCTTCAAAAGAAGCTTTTTGTTTCCGACGGTAAAAACTATACAATTCTATTCAGACATGTCTAAAACTATATAAATTCTCCATGTTGAAATACACAAACATACTATAAAGTAAAAAACTATACAATTCTTTTGTTTCCGAAGGTAAAAATTATACAATTCTATTCATAAAACTAGCCTAAAATTAGATAAACTCGTTTATGAATATATGAACCAAGTTTAACTGACCATTTTAAATTTTCAATATATAACTTTAACCACGTCAGAACAAAAAAAACGGCTAAGTTTCCTTAATTCGATTTTGTAAAATTTGACACATTATTATTAAATTACATTTAATTGAAAATTTGATTCAAAATTATTTTGTTGGATGTTTATTACTATAAAGTTTGTGAAAATTATTAGCGGATTTTTAAACTGAAGAATAAACATTAATCATTCAATCTTTTAGTTATGCGATTAATGAAACCTATAAATCGGTACAAAGTTACAAACACCTAAGCATAACATTTGTTCAACACAACACTCTCAATAGGAATCTTATCTGTCGGAAAATCACAATCCATCGTAGTTCCCTTATCCGGCAACAAACTGCACGGCTCCGGTTTAACCCTACTAGTAACTCCGGAGACATCCGTGCAGTTCCACTGCAGCTTCTTTGGGTCCGGTGACAAAGCTATAGTCACATTGGACATGCATAAACCCGTAAAAGGATCGTTCTTGATTCCTTCGAGCTTCGCCGATATCGTAACGTTTTCTGCCGTCATGTCACGGTAATTAATATTGCTAATCTCCGGCAACGCCTTGGGATCAAATCCGCCTACGGGATGTAGCTTATATGAACCGGTCATCCAGAAAACGTATTTCATAGTCTTCATTATAAATCTCCTAGCGAAAATGTCTTTAACGTAACCGCCACGCCCCACAGCGGTTTTGATTCGGATAGCGGATTGCGTGTTGATTAGAGTCACGTCTTCGATTCTAACATCTTTGATTCCTCCGGACATTTCACTCCCAATGGCAATACCTGCGCTATCAGGAGAAATGCAAGTGAGACGTCTAATGGATAGCTGTTGTGTTGGCATTCCCGTGGCGATCCCGAATTGGTCGATTCCACTTTTGACGGCAATGCAATCGTCTCCGGAGACTACGGAGCAGTCTTCTATTAGTGTGTTCGTGCAAGAATCTATGGAAGCAACATGAGTATTAAACCAAGTGTAGACATGTGACATGTCGTATGATATCTTAGAGTACAACACTGGATTTGTGTTATTAAGATAGCAATACGATTTTCTAGTATTCTAAATCGTTATATCATACCGAAATAAATTTATTTCGATTTACTATATATTAGGATTGGTTAAGTAGCATTAGTTTCTGTGTTTGATTTAGTGGTATGTCTTTGTCAACTAGAAGCCATATATCATAATGTATAGATAGAAGACATAGCGTACCAGGGTTGATTCCATCGGTGTTAGGGGAATCGATAGGAGCAACGATTTTAATGTCCTTGACGATGACATTCTTGCAATAAACAGGATGAATATTCCACATCGGAGAGTCGATCAAATTGATATTGGAGATTTGGACATTTTCGGAGAAGATAATTTCGATCAACAAAGGTCTTGATATCGACTTGAAACCACCACTTCGATACTTCACCCACCATGATTTCCCTTGTCCATTAATCGTTCCTTTGTTACCTAATCAACAAATTTGATCTTATAAATACATTTTGATTCAATCTCATATCCACCAAACGATTTTAATGATTTTTGTTGTGCTTACCGGTGATAACAACATCAGTTAGGTTACTTCCGTATATTAAACTAGTAAACCTTGCATCTCCGTATGACGGCAAAGGCGGAATCATAGGATATTCAGATTCATCCTGTTTGTTCACACCAAAAAAAACAAATATGATTTTCAAATTGAATCATTATTATATATGTACATTCATATATAGTAAAATTTTGAACGTAGATATTACCTGAGAAGCAAGAATAGTTGCACCTTGCTGGATAAACAAAGTAAAATGGCTTGTGAGGTTGAAACTTCCGGTGAGCCAATTTTTCCCGGCGGTACAATGAGTTGGACTCCACCGTCAACCGCCTTTGCAGTAAGCTTGCTTATTGCTTCTCTAAAAACTTTCGTGTTTGAGGTTTTTCCATCTCCAATAGCTCCAAAATCCGTCAAAACCGCTCTGTGTTTTCGACAATTCAACGCCAGATATTCAATCCCCTTATTGCTTTCAATGCTTGTTGATCCCACATTGTTTTGAATGCGGGATTCCATAATCGAAAAACCGGATATTGCTAATAACACAAATATCCAAAAACTTGTCTGAATCATCTGTAAGAAAATATATGAATCTTATTTATTTAAAAATGAGACAAGAACCGTATCACTATTTGGAAGAGGAAAAAAAAAAAAACTGAATCACATTACCTTAAAATTCGAGAGTTCAAGAGAAAACTCCATTTACAAGACTAAGAATCAAGATGGTAAAATCTGATCTACATAAACGGTCAATCCCATGAATTTATAGATTTACCAAAATAAGCAAAAGTTAACGCGTTATATACAGTATATCCTTTTACTTAGGCTACAATGCTACATTTAAACTTTTGATAAGCATAGTCTTTTTCTTTTATCGAAACCATTCAATTTTAGAAAAAAAATTCTAATAAGAAAAAAAGTATCAACTCATAGCTTATCAAAAATCAATCCAAAGAATATATCAGAACTGAACTAGACCAGATTAGTCCATCACATCATCAATAATTTGGTTAAGTTATTTTTAAGTTAGTTATTGAATAGAAAGCCGAAAGCCTCAGCTGTGTATAAATCTCAAGTTACCAATAATCATTACAAGAACATCTCCCATTTTTAAAATGATGAAAACGATTCAAATCCCTCAACACAATCTCTCTACCAGAGACCGTCGATATGTATTTCATCGCGTTATGGCAATCTCCGCAGACCCGTAAGTTCTTGAACACCCTAACCGGTCTAGATTTCGCGGTGCTTATAAGCCCAAACGCAACTGCAATTTTCTCACTGTGCTGATACAGTAACATCTCCTTCTTTGCCTCATCATCCTCTTCCTCTAGCTTGTGAAGAACAAGATCTGTATCAGGAACATATCCGCAGCGTTTTATTTCTGTAATTAACCGGTCCAATTCATCATATATTTGGTGAGCATTCGGGTGAGATGTATCGCCTACATAGAACTTATGAACCTTATCTTCCACTTCTATCCAACTGCAACCTCCTTCTTTAACCAAGTTTCTCTCTTTCATCTTCCTCCTCATCTCCGTGGATTCTTCCCATTTACCTACATAGAAATATTCAACAAAGTTTCGCTTTCACACAAGTTTAATCAGTAGAAGAAAGCATTTTATCGGTTTGTGTTTGAATTATATAGATACCGGCACTAGCGTATATGTTTGAGAGCTGTATATAAGCTGCAGGCTCATTCGGATCAAGTTCTAAGATCTTCCTCGCAGCTAACTTTCCGAGTTCTGTATTACTGTGAACTCTGCAAGCTCCAAGAAACGTACGCCATACTAAAACATCGGCTTGGAAGGGCATTGTGTTAATGAACTCAAATGCGTCTGTGAGAAGACCGGCTCGACATAGAAGATCAACCATACAAGCATAGTGCTCCATCTTAGGTTTGATCTTGTGGTCTTCATACATTGAATTGAAATATCTCCATCCTTCAGAGACCAAACCAACATGGCTGCATGCTGATAAGATTGCAACATAAGTGACCTCGTTTGGCTTCACCCCTTCTTTCGTCATTTGGTTGAATGTTTCGAGGACCCTTTCAGCGAATCCGTGTTTAGCGAAACCTGTGATCATTGAAGTCCACGAGATAACATTACGATTATCCATTAAACTGAAGACTCGGGAAGCTGTGTCAATGCTTCCACATTTGGAATACATAGAGATCAAAGCATTGCAGACCGGTTGATTGCACGAGAGCCCGAGTTTAAGCACCTGGGAATGGATTTGCTCGCCTTTTCTTATTGAACCAACATTTGCAACTCCACTCAACAAGCTAGCAAATGTGAAAGCGCTAACACCTAATTCTCTCTCAGTGATCTCACTTAAAAGCTCAAAAGCTTGCTCAAAATCCAAGTTCCTGCAGGTTCCGTCAAGAAAGGTGTTATAGGAGACCAAGTTTTTCTCAGAAAGTGATTCAAAAGCTGTCCGAGCATCTTCCATCCTGTCACATCTAACAAACATGCTGATAACCGAGTTTGAAACACTGCTATTCGAAGCAAGTCCTCTTTTGAAGGCATGACCAAGAACCTGTTTACCTACTCGTGGATCCGAAAGATTTCCGCACGCCTTGAATGCACTCGAGAAAGTGAAATGATTTGGCTCAACATGACCTTGGGTTATCATTTCACAAAAGAGATTAATAGCCTCTGTACCGAGATTACAGTTTTGCATATAACCAGTGATCAATGCCGTCCACGACATAACACTATGATCCTGCATTCTATCAAACACCTTCCTGCAGTCATCTACCGAACCATCTGCAGAACATTTCGCATACATATCAACTAAACTACACTCAACATCATCCACAAGCCCTGATCTAATAGCCCAAGAATGCAACTGCTTTCCCAAAGACAAATTCTCCAACTCAGCACAAGCCGAAAACACGGAGCTTAGTGTAAACTTATCCGATTCAAATCCGCTTAAAACCATATCCAAGAAAAACCTAATCGCTTCCCTAGGAAACCCCATCTGCATACAACGAGTAATCATCAAAGTCCAAGTAACAACATTTAGTTCAGACATTTTATCAAACACCTTATACGCATTCTCAAAACTATTCTCGCCTTTCACAAACATGTCAATCAAAGAACAACCCACACAAACATCAGACTCAAAATGCCCAGTCTTCATCAAGAACCCTAAAATCACTCTCCCAACTCCAACAAAATCCGAATTTGAACAAGCTCTTATCACCGCCGTGTAACAATAATCATTAGGCACCAAACCCAATTCCAGAAACTCAACAAAAAGCTTAATCGCATCGAACTCTCTTCCGTTATTGCCAAAACAAGCCATCATCGCACTCCACGAAACAACATCTCGCTTACCAAATCTTCCCATAGTCTCAAACACATCCTTAGCTTTCGTCAAATCTCCAGATTTTGAATACAAGCTAATCAACGAATTGTAGAGCACCGAGTCAGGCTCGATTTCAAACTCGATTAATCGAGCGTGAACGAGTTTCCCGAGACGAAAATCGCGTGCTCGGATACAAGATTTGAGGAGTGAAGAGAAAGTGACAGAATCCATGGGACGAATCCCATCACGAGCCATGAGATCAAGAGCTGAAACCGCTCCACGAAGATCTCCAGCATTGAGATGACGGAGAATCAAACGGTCGGCGACGTTGATCCGATTTGAAATGGACGGTGGAGATTTAACCGGAAGTTTGGCGGGAGATGGAAACGAAAAGCTTATCATCGCCATTGTTACCAATCTAAAAACGATCCGTTACTGTACGTATCCAATAAAATGTTAATTACCCAATATTTACATTATAACCCCTACTTTTAAAAACAATTACCAATGTTTCCCAAAACTCTTAATTTGTTCAGTAAAATACAATTTCATAAACCCTAATTTATAGGTATCACAAAACCCAGACTTTGGAATCAGTTTCTCTTTTTTTCCCTCTTTCTCTTAGCTATGGAGATTTCTGTAATCGCTTCATCGTCAATCGATCAAGGAATTGGAAGCTGGGATCTCAAAACCGGGAAAGAGCTGCTTCGATTCAAGCAGTGTGCTTCTCCGGCGCATGGTCTCACCGCCGTCGGCGAGAAATTCCTCGCCTCCTCTCAGCTCCGTAAAGAATCTACTTCTTCTGGCTCGATTTTTTACTGGTCTTGGAATAAGGTTTCTTCAATCACTCTCATTCCCAAACTTGAAACACTGTTTTTTGTTCTCTTTGGATTGAAAGTTTGAAACTTTGTTTGAATTGTAGCCTCAAGCTGAAGTGAGAAGCTTTCCAGTGGAACCAATAAAGGCTCTTGTAGCAAACAATGAAGGAACTTACTTAGTTGGTGGTGGAAACTCTGGAGATATTTACCTTTGGGAGGTTGCGACTGGGAAGTTGCTTAAGAAGTGGCATGGTCATTATCGTTCAGTGACATGTTTGGTGTTCTCTGGAGATGATTCTTTGTTGATTTCAGGATCTCAAGATGGATCTGTTAGAGTTTGGTCTCTTATAAGGTTAAAACTTTGTGTGTTCTCATGTTTGGTTTTTTGTTGCAAGGCATTGTCTTTTATTCTGATTCATTGCTCTTTGTGGTTAGTTAGGCTATTTGATGATTTCCAGAGGCAGCAAGGGAATACTCTCTATGAACACAATTTTAATGAGCATACAATGTCTGTGACTGACATTGTTATTGATTATGGAGGCTGCAATGCTATGATAATTTCTGCTTCGGAAGATCGGACTTGCAAGGTACTTATTTGGATCACTAATCTTACACATTTCGTCAAAGAAGTTAAATGCTTAAAGATAAGAAAGTAGACAGACCTATATTGTTGATGAGATTCATTTTTATATAGCTGGAAAATCTCGATCTTTGGCGATTATAGAACTTTGATATAGCTTTTTTTATATCATGACCATGGCTGGATTTATAAATCCATAGGTTTGGAGCTTGTCAAGAGGGAAATTGTTGAAAAATATCATTTTTCCTTCAGCCATCAATGCACTCGCATTGGACCCTGGCGGGTCTGTGTTCTATGCTGGTGGCAGAGATGGAAAAATCTATATCGGTGCCATCAATGCCACGAGTGAATATGGGACACAAGTTCTAGGTTCAGTATCCGAACAAAGGTACTTCCAGTTCCTTATATTACATTTCTAAATCCTAATATCTATATTTGAACAGTAGCTTGTAGTAATTTTTGACTAAGATGGTTTTATGAGACCTTTTATATATTTGAACATTAGCTAGTAGTAATTCTCTTGTTTTTATCAGATCTCTTAGCATGTTGCATCTTATTTTTCGGTATAATGGATTTGCATAATGGACTTGAATTAATAGATCAACAACATTTAGCTGATTATTAATCTATTTGTCCACTATGGCTGTTTTATTGTCTAATTATCTCTATTGATCAATAATTTTCGTCTGAACAGCAAAGCGGTTACTTGCTTAGCATATTGCACAGAGGGAAACCTTTTAATTTCTGGATCAGAAGAAGGTGTGGTTTGTGTTTGGGATCCCAAATCACGTCGCCCTGTTCGTACTCTCAGCAGTGGAAAAGGAAAAGGTATGTTTGTTAGCATTTTCTTCTGTCTGAGTTTTACTACTATAAAAAGAAATATTCAATGAACGCGTTCTTGCTTTTCAAACTTTTTTCTTACAGGTCCTCCTGTGAACAATATTCAAATTGTTAGAAAAACGATTGTTGATAATTCCAACAAAACACAATCTTCCTGGAAAAGACGTGGGTCTTTGATGCCACCGCCTTTGGAAAAATATGAAAGATCAGGAGAAGATACTATGGATGGTATCGTTACCGTTGATCCGCCCCCATTTTCTGATGTTCCTGTTTACTCTTCTTTCCTCAGCGCTGACCTTATTGACGAGCAAGTTAGAGAACTTCAGGTTTGTGTTTCCTCTGTTTTCTATAAAAAAAACAGTCTATTTGTGTTTTCTCGGTAAAATGACCCACGATTTTCTCGGTTTGTCTTGTATCAGCAACAAGGCTCTGCAGCAACAGAGATTGAAATGGAAAGACTGAAACTTGAATACAAAAGATCTTTACAGATGAATGATCAATGGCAGAAGAATTATGAGAATTTGCTTCAAGTGGTTATGGAAGAAGAACAAATCGGTGGTTCCAATTAAAAGCTTTTATTGTTGTTTCTACACATTTTTGGAATTACATTGAGAGACATATTTTCGTCACTAAAGATTAATTTTATTAAGATCCCAAATTTAGCATCAAAGCATTTTGTATAGTAGTCCAGCCATTTGGTAAAGTAGCCAAGCCACTCTATTGCTGAGAAGCCTGAGGTAATCCCACAAACCGAGAGACACTCTTTTATGGACAGCGGCTTTCATGCTTCGGAGAGATTCTTCCCAGTCGTCACAAAGCCGACGAGGATCACTTATCACCGTTGGATCTACGATTAGTGTAATTGTCATCTTATTCATATAACTTTGACAATGTATTGTCAAGGCCTAATCAAATTCAACAAAAAAAAAACAGTTAAACTATATTAGATTTCAATAGATATGATATGACATAACAAAAGGAAAATAATAGGTAATGTAGTTTATGGAATCATATTCTTTTTAACAACTTTTATGAACATAAAACTATTATCGGTTAAGAACCATACTTAGGTTTACCCCTGGGGTGAACCTTTAAATTCACCCAACAGATTATAGCCAATCGTTTTGCCATGTCATTATTAATACTAGAGAATTAAAAAAAAAAAAAACACAATTAAAAAAAAAGAAAATCACAAAATAGATTTAGGGTTTAAGGTTTAGGGTTTAGGGTTTAGGGTTTAGGGTTTAGGGTTTAGATTTTACAATTAAAACGAAATTAGATGTCGGTTTAATTGGCAACCCAAACCGACATCTAATTTCGTTTTAATTGTAAAATCTAAACCCTAAACCCTAAACCCTAAACCCTAAATCTATTTTCTGATTTCTTTTTTTTTTTAATTGTGTTTTTTTTTAATTCTCTAGTATTATAAATGACATGGCAAAACGATTGGCTATAATCTGTTAGGTGAATTTAAAGGTTTACCCCAGGGGTAAACCTAAGTATGGTTCTTAATAATTTGGTTTAACAATGATAAAATTAGTAACTTACATGGGGATGACCATAACCACTTGAGGCAAAGTAAGTGATGGGATGTCCATAGAAACTAACTTCTTCAACGGGACCAACCATGTTAGAAAACGTCATCGTTGTATTTGACACCATTCTGTTTATTATACTAGCCGCCACCTGTAAGTTCATCAAAAATTATTCAATGATCATAATCAAAGTAATGTCAACATTATTAACTAAAACTTTTTTCGTGTTGCTTTTAATTTTAAGTTTTAACCATTGCTTTCTTGTCTACACTAAACATATATATGATGGATTAGTTCTTTTTAAAATGACCTTAATTCCAAGCGATTTGACAATGATTCTACATAAAATGTATGTTAGCATTGCCCCGAATGAGTTCTTCTTTCGACTGATGATCTTTTGGGCTCTTTTGAGATGTTCCAATGGGTCATCACGTAATGCGATAGAAAACGGAAATACTATATACCCGAGCCAATTTCCCCACCTACATTTGGACCCCTTCTCCATCATATCTGCTAGATCCTGTTTTAAAACGAAAATAAATTTAACATTTACAGATTATTAAGTACATTAAATTGTAATCAAAATAGTAGCTTATATGAATTTGCCTGTATTCCAGTTGTGGGTCTTAAGTTTACAAGCAAAGCTGATCTTAGCCTTATTCTTTTAGGCATTTTTCTTGGCTTCCTCTTATTTTCTTCTTCTCCTATTAGTTTATCATGAGATTATTGAATTGTACACGTTAATAATGTGCAATATTTATTAACATATATATATACAAGAATATAGGAGAGTAAATTATAATTACCGTATCTTCTCTCAAGGTATTGCGAGAGACCAGCTTGGGTTACTCCAAGTACAACATCGTTGACTGTCTATCAAACCATACTATAAGATCCTCAATAATTTGTTTTTAATTCCGTATACATATCGTTTATAAAAATAAAAATAAAGAACAAAATTGTATGTAGATTCTTATAAGGAGAAATCTAACCATGTTCATGGCGTTCTTGATTAGCTTGATATCGTCAAGGCTTACGGTACGATGAACCAAACGCAGCCGTATACTCTTCATTGACCGATAATCACCTTTGATGGGTGTCTCGGTGTCCTTAACAAACAATATCGTAACAATAAACTCCAAAGCATCACAAACCGTGTTTAAACCCAAGATAACCGCCGTCCAGAGAACCTTAACCAGCCACAACAACTGGGAATCACTTCTTGAACCAGTAGTTAACAGGGATGACGACCGGTACTGGTACGGAAGACTAGGAAGCTCATCAGGATTTGATGTTTTACGCATACAAGCAAGGACAAGAGACATGAGTGACATACCATCACCAACCGAGTGATGGATCTTTAAAACAGCGACGTTTTCAGCGTCTGAGGTTTTCAAGTCGAGTAGGTGAAGCTCCCATAATGGCCTCGAGATGTCCAACGGGATCTTCATGAGGTCGGAAACGTAATCTTCGAGAAATGAGTCTGTGTTCTCTATGTTTTGAAGTTTGATTTCCGGTACGATGACGTAATCCTCGACGACCACGTTTGTCCGAACCCATCTTTGGTTTTGTCCATTCTCATCGGTCACCTTCAAGTAATTATTTTTAGTAAATGGTAATTGCTAGGAATCTTACGTCATCGTCACATATATATATATGGATTCATCAATTTAGAGTAAGATTTTTTAAACACAAATTAGTTTAAAATTTTGAAGGTAGTCGACTTACCAATTTACTTGAGAAACGAGGATGCCTGATAAAAGTTTCCTTAAAGCCTCTGATAATCACACATGGATCGAGCTTACTCTTTAAACCAATCACCGATATAATGTTGCAGTTAAACTCCGGCGAGTGAAAAAGACGCGCCGCTGGGCTAAGTGGTTGCTCCCCTTCCTTCTCGTCCTCCGATATGTGTCGTCGCGTCTTAATCTCCATGCTTTTTTGTTCAATGTTTCTTTCTTTCTCTACACTCTGGTTTCCATCCTAAGTCTTTATAGCCTCCATGCTGGTGCGGTGCCATTTCTTATGTGTATAACACGGAATATTTTTTTAAGAAAATTTGGTTTTCTTTTGGTATTAACAATGCATTTGTTGATTCGTTTGTTGATTCATTTTCAACAAATACATTGATCATACAAAAAAATTAGAATCATTGGAACGTTACGTATGTAACTTAAATTTTGCATTCCACATTTAGTAAACAGTAATTAATCTTTTAACCAATCAGTGAACCAAAAAACGTTTCCATTAGTAGTTTAACCGTGACACGATACGTTAACGCAATTAGCTTTCCAATCACGCCATGCACATAAATTTGCATAAGTATTTGTACGTTGATCGAAAAGTCAAATATGAATACATGTGAGATGTGTATTTGATCGAGAAGAAACATGTGGTGAATGTTTACACAAGAAACAACAGCTATTTTGTGGTTGTTCTGATAATATCTTCAAATTCAAGCATTGCAACGCTACGCTTTGTAGGCTTCGTCATAGATACCAGGCCCGTCTTTGGGACAAATTTTCCTGGAGTTGTCATAACTAAATTGTGACCTAAATTGTCATAACTAGCTAAAATCAAATTTGTTACAAATAGAGTTTTCATCTTGGTGCATGAGGCCGCATTGACAAAGTTAAATATTTAACAAGATATTCGTGGTCGTGGACTGATGAAAACACATTCATTCCGTATTTAGTCAAAGATGAGAATGCAAATGGATGATGAAACATCTTCTTTCCTTACTCTCTATGCTCTAGTGCTTCATCGTTGTATTGACTCAAGTTTTCATATATAAAATGGTATTTTTCAAAAAAAAAAAAAAAAATGGATGATGAAAATGGTTTATTTATATATATCAAGGTATCGATTCAATCCAAGTTATACATATTGATAAAATCCTAGAAATATAGATCACAATTTCTGTCCGTTTTCAAGTTTTCAGTTTTTTTTTTAAATAACTTTTTTTTCTTTAAATCAAGCATAAAAAGAAAAGAAAAGAAAAAAAAAAAAAAAAAGAGAGCTTAATCTACTGAGTAGAACTTCTTTCTTGAACCGCAGCTTTGATGCTTCTTAGAGATTCCTCCCAATCGTCACATAGTTTATGCGGATCACTAATGACCATTGGATCGACGGTTAAGGAAATCGTCAACTTGTTCATATAACTTTGAAAATGCATCGTCAACGCCTGATATAGATAGACCAATGAAATAGTCAAAATCTTAGTGACTAAACGAAAGAAAAAAAAAAAGAGAAGAAAAAAGATAAATTAAAATCTTACATGGGGATGACCATAAACACTTGGGGCCATGTAAGTAACGGTATGTCCATAGAAGCTAATTTCTTCAATAGGACCAACCAAATTTGAAAACGACATCGTTGTGTTTGACAATGCTCTGTTTATTACATTAGCTGCCCTCTGCATTCATTCAAATTTTGTTTATTGAGTTTTTGTTAGATAAATTGAAGCCCTAAGGGTATGACTATGCTTAATTTTTGAACTAAATATAAATGAATTATGTATAAGACTAACCTGAACTCCAAGCGATTTGAGAAGTATTTTCCCAACGGCAAACGTAAGAACAGCTTCTAACGAGTTCTTCTTCCTGTCGATGGTCGACTTGGCTCTTCGGAGATGTTCCAACGGATCATCGCATAATGCAATAGAGAACGGAAAGACAATGTAGCCTATCCAATTTCCCCATCTACATTTAGATCCTTTAGCCATCATATCAGCTAGATCCTGTTTTTGATTAAAAACAAAAACAAAAGAAATTCTTATAATCGATATATCTCTATTATTCTTTTATAAGTAAATGATGTTAATGTGCCTGAATTCCAGTAGTCGGTCTTATGTTTACAAGCAAAGCTCCCCTTAGCCTTATTCCTTTAGGTATATTACTTGAATTCCTCTTCGATTCTTCTTGTTCTCCTGCTTTCTTCTTCTCTTCTAACATTTTTTCATACTAGATTTAAAATTTCATATGTTATAGTAAAGTTTAATGCTCCTTAACAGAAAAATCATAAATATTTACCGTATCTTCTCTTCAAATACTGCGAGAGACCAGCCTGTGATACTCCAAGTACAACATCGTTGACAGTCTACTAACAGGAAAATCAATGAAAGCAAGATTAATGAAATATCATATTATGTCACATCTCTCAAATTTTGAAAATAAACTGGAAATGTCATAGAAATGCCATTAATATAATTAAAATTGATTACTAACTTAAAATGTATGGAGAATTTTACCATTTTCATGGCGTTCTTGATTAGCTTTATGTCATCAAGACTTACGGTACGATGAACCATACACATCCGTTTACGCGTGCTTAGCCGGAAATCGCCTTTTATCGGTGTTTCAGTGTCCTTAAGGAACAATGTTGTAGCAATAAACTCCAAAGCATCACAAACCGTATTCAGAACCAACATAGTTGCCGACCATAAAACCATAATCAGCCAAAAGAACCGGGCATAACATCTTGAACTGGTTTTTAACGAGGATGATCCAGATGACGGCCGGTTCTGGTACGGTAGACTCGGGAGCTCATTGGGGTTTGATGTTTTACGGGTACACGCGAGGACTAGAGACATCATAGACATACCGTCACCTAACGAGTGATGGACCCTTAAAACCACGACGTTTTCAGCGTCGGAGGTTTTCAAGTCGAGTAAATGAACTTCCCATAAAGGCTTGGAGGTGTCTAACGGGATCGTAGTGAGGTCGGAGACGTAACTCTCAAGAAAAGCGTCTGCGTTTGCGTTGTTTATGTTTTGCGTTTCGATTTTGGGAATGATGACGTGATCCTCGACCACCACGTTTGTCCGAACCCATTTTTGTTCCTGTCTATTGTTGTTCCAATTGTTCACCTTCAATAAAATTTATACGTTTTTATATCAAAACCATCGACAATAATCATCTGGGACTTGACATAATATACAAAAACATAGCTCAACCTATTTATTATCGTTTCTTTTGATATGAAAGCGTAAAAATATTGACATGATATCAAAAGAATATCAAGTGTGTGACTCACCAATTTACTGGAGAAACGAGGATGTCTAATCAAAGTTTGCTTAATTCCTTCGATAATCACATCTGGTTGGATCTTGTTCTTTAAACCAACCACCGAAATGATGTAGCAGTTAAACTCCGGCGCGTGAAACAGACGCGCCGCCGGGCTAAGCGGTTGCTCCTCCTCTTCTACCTCCTTTTCCACTGTTGTTTCCGCTATGTACCCTCGTCTTCGCCGTATCTTAATCTCCATAGTTTGGTTTTTGATCTTTGTTTTCCTTCTCTGTTTCTTTCGATCTCGACTCATAATATTTAAATCAAAATTAAAGAAAAAAAAAACATTTGTAATCATTTGGAATGTTTAATATTTATTACTCTTTTCTTTTCTTTTTCTTTTTGAAAAAGATTTCTTACTCTTTTCGCTCGCAAATTTTCCATCTTTTTGTGTTACACGTCAAAGTTTCCATTGTTATATTATTCTTTTCGTTACACTAAATTCATAAGTAGCTTTTCTTATGTTTGGAAAGTTTTAATAGGGTGAGCGTTCTGGAATCTGGTTCGGTAGGATTATGAATTTGAATTCGGACATTTATAATCATTTGGTACCAACCGCTATCAACCGTAACCAACCGCTAGGCGGGTAATAGTGGGAGAACCAATCAAACCCTTAATTTTGGTTTAGATTCACGTTCATTTTTAGATTAAATATTCTAATACAAATAATAAAATTAACGTTGTCTTAGATTTGGGTTTGCTTTTAGATTAAAATATTCTAATGAAAATAATAAAATTAACGTCTAG
The DNA here is from genome assembly GCA_019202805.1 of Arabidopsis suecica. Lineage (NCBI taxonomy): Eukaryota > Viridiplantae > Streptophyta > Magnoliopsida > Brassicales > Brassicaceae > Arabidopsis > Arabidopsis suecica. The sequence goes on from CM032909.1 coordinate 10,280,428, forward strand.
ACTTTTTTTTAAAAAAAAATTGTATATTTAATGAAAATCTTATTTTTAATGAATTCTGGTTAATTTGGATTTAGTTTGGTTTTGATAAATCTGTATACAACTTTTTATGTAGTTCGAGCTATGATAAACTTCAATTTGAATTCGGGATTGATGAATTTTAGTTCGGTTAAGTTTTCTCCCTAGAGGATGCTTATAACAAAAAGACATGATTGTTAAATGTGTGACAAAACAAAAATGTCAGGTCAGTTCCTCTCTGACTAGTGATTATTGTTGTCAGAAATATAAAATTTTACATAAATCAATAATAGATTTCAATATATAAGAGTCAATTGAGTTTAATAACAAAAAGAGTCAAGACTATCGTAATTTGTAAGGGAACTTCTCCTTTGTTAATGATTCTTCGTAATATAATTTGATACGGTCTCTTGTTGTACATATTCTTCCCCTTATCAATACAATTACAATTGTACATATTGGTATGTGGTATAAAACCCTTTAATGTATTTGTATAGTTTCTTAATCTTTTTCAATAAATAAGAGAAAAGAAAAAAGATTTAAAATCAATCTAATGAGCGGGAGCCTCTTTCTTGAACAGCAGCTTTAATGTTTTGTAAAGACTTCTCCCAATCGTCAAGTAGTCGATGAGGATCACTTATGACCGTTGGATCCACAGTCAAAGAAATCGTCATCTGGTTCATGTAACTCTGGAAATGCATCGTCAATGCCTAATCAAAGACCAATGAGATCGTCAAAACTTATGCACTTATTCAAGAAAAAGAGTTGATAATATATTTGTTTAAAAACTTACATGAGGATGGCCATACACACTTGGGGCCATGTAAGTGATGGGATGTCCATAGAAGCTAATTTCTTCAATAGGACCAATTAAATTTGAAAACGACATCGTTGTGTTTGACAATGCTCTATTTATTATCTTAGCTGCTAACTGTATACATTTTAATTTATAAGATTAGACAGTATAAAGACAAACAAAAATTATTGGTATGTTAGATTTTGGTTTGATGTCATCAAATAATTCAAACTAACCTCAACTCCAAACGTTTTGAGAATGATTTTACCGGCTACGAACGTTAGGGCAGCTTCTAATGAATTCTTCTTGCGATCAATGATCATTTTGGCTCTTCGGAGATGTTCTAACGGATCATCGCGTAATCCGATAGAAAACGGAAAGACTATGTAGCCGATCCAATTTCCCCATCTACACTTAGATCCTTTAGCCATCATATCAGCTAGATCCTGTTTCAACCAATTTTTGAAATTTTATACCAATAAATATATTATATGAGCGTTGTCAAAACAAAAACGAAGTTAAAAAGGCAAATGAAATTACCTGGATTCCAGTGTTGGGTCTTAAGTTAACAAGTAGAGCTGATCTTAGCCTTATTTCTTTAGGCATATTAGTGGAATTCTTTTTAGATTCTTGATCTTCTCCTACTTTCTTCTTCTTCTCTCCTATTAATCACAAGATTATTGAATTTCACTTGTTTAAAACATGAGAACATGTATATGTCAGAAAGCACGTATGTATTTACTTAGTTACCATATCTTCTCTCCAAGTATTGCGAGAGGCCAGCCTGACTTACTCCAAGTACTACATCGTTGACAGTCTACTAAACCAAAAACAATATCTTAACTTAAATCAACCGCTGATAATAAACAAAAAATAGAGACAGGATTTACTAAATCTAATAAAGTAGGAAAAAAAAAAAAAAACTTACCATCTTCATGGTAGTCTTGATTAGCTTTATGTCGTCTAAGCTTACGGTACGATGGACCAAACACATCCGTTTACTCTTACTTAACCGGAAATCACCTTTGATAGGTGTTTCAGTGTCCTTAAGGAACATTGTTGTAGCAATAAACTCCAAAGCATCACAAACCGTATTCAAAACCAACATAATCGCCGACCATATAACCATAACTAACCACAAGAACCTGGAATCACCTCTTGAACCGGTCATTAACCGGGAAGATCTAGACGACGACCGGTTCTGGTTTGGTAGACTAGGGAGCTCGTCGGGGTTTGATGTTTTACGCATACATGCGAGGACAAGGGCCATGAGAGACATACCGTCTCCTAAAGAGTGATGAAACTTCAAAACGGCAACGTTTTCTGCATCGGAGGTTTTCAAATCGAGTAGGTGAAGCTGCCATAATGGCTTCGAGATGTCTAAAGAGACCGTCGTGAGGTTGGAGACGTAGCTCTCAAGAAACACGTTTGCGTTTGCGTTTGCGTTTGCGTTTGCGTTCTCTATGTTTTGCGTTTGGATGTCGGGTACTATGACGTGATCGTTAACGACCACGTTTGTCCGAACCCAACTTTGAGTTTGTCTTTTCTTGTTCCCATTGCTCACCTTCAAGTAATTTTTAATTCAAATAAATGTTAAAATTAATAGTAAAATCTCAAAAGTAATATACAGATGCTGGTTAAAAGAGAAAAATAATCAGGCAAAAATGTGCCTATATGAGCTGTCAAAAAAAAATGTACCTATATGAAAAATGTACCTAATAGTTTTAGGAAATATACTTAAAATTGTATCATTTGGGTGGAATATGTTTGTTCTAAGATTCTGTTAGATTTCTTATAACAAAAAGGGGAAAATTATTCTCCCATTTTGTAATGAAATCCAAAAGTATTATACATTTCCTTGACCAAAAATATCTGACTGATCTTTGGATTTCTTTCTTCTTACTATTTCTAATTCTAAAATGTTTTTTTTTTTTAATTTTGCAAACGGTTACCATTTTAAGCCAGAGGAAACATAAGTAAGTATATGTTTCATATTTTATGTTTGAGTTTGTTAGTTAAAATATATTGTTTATATTTGATTAAACATGATTCTACACAATATAATTTAATAATTGTAGAAAACGAAGCTAAAAACGACATGTTAACTTCTGAAAATGAAAAAGTCGGCGATAAAAAGCTTTTCAAAGTGAATTAAAAAAAAAAATACACAGTGGGTTTTGCTCAACTATTGTGATAATATTGTAGACAAAATTAGAAAAAGAACCGCCCTAAAGATTATTGGTCAAAGAAACACAATCCGGTTCTCGACGATCACGCAACAACACCCAGAAAAGTCAATGAAACCATAAATCCATCAAAGAGTTGATGAAAACATTAATCTATGTTATATACATACGAGTTGATATATTTTATCATTCATATAACTATATAATATTTATCTATGTTTTATACATATGTACGAGTTAATTTGGACTCACCAATTTACTGGAGAAACGAGGATGTCTGATCAAAGATTGCTTTAATCCTTCGATGATCACATCTGGCTCGATCTTCTTCTTGACTCCAATCACCGAGATGACGTAGCAGTTAAACTCTGGCGAGTGAAATACACGCGCCGCCGGACTAAGCGGTTGCTCCTCCTCTTCGTCTTTCCTCACGGTTGTTTCTGATGTATCTAGTCGTGTCTTAATCTCCATGGTTTGCTGCTCAATCTTTCTCTCGCTCTTTCTCTCGCTCCCTCTTGACTTTTAATATTCGCTCTTCTTAATATAGCCTCCAATTGTGCTATGCCACTTTTTCCTTTATATAACTTTTTGGGAGTTTAATTAATATTTTTCATTGTTAATATTTTGTCCAAAAAAAACGAATTTAATTTTATTTGTTTTTTATTTGAATCCTAAATCTACTATCCAAAATCCGAAAAAAAAAAAAAAAATCGGACGGAATATACAACCGCCAGGTCTAAACTAATTGTCTGTTATATATTTTCAAAAAATGGACTAGATGACAAAAGAGAGCTTGTTTACAACTATTAAATAAAGAAGGCGAAGAAGACACATTCATTTCAATATCTTATTTTAATATCTAATTTAAATAAAGAAAGACGACGACACATTCATTTCAATATATCTAATTATGGTTTATTGGTCAATTTGTGGTTCTTGTTGGCTGACAGTTATACATTTAGTAAATTATGAATTACTCCCATGATGGAGTCTAGTTTAGTTTAAAATTCTTATTACAACTTGTTTACGATAATAATATGACCGTTACACAGACAGAAAAAAAAAAACCACAAAACTGACAGCGTCCATAATGTCCTGTTTTCGATTTTTAACAGATAAATATGAATTTATTCAAGTGACCAAAATATAGACACGCATATACAGATATGGGGGCAATTGTCTGAACATATATTAATAATAATAACAATAAGAAGATAAATTCATGGTCTAACACGGCACGATGCTAGTGACGTGACGACGACAAATCAATAATAGCATTCGCCAAAGAAACCAGTTCATCGTCCACCCACCATATACCGCATGTCACAACCATATAACTTTGGTTTATATTTACATATAAAGCTTTATTTATGTTATATAATACTAATTTCTTAAATTATGGTTTAATAATTTCTGGGTTTCTCGGTTTTAATCTATTTACTAGCAAGTAGCAAAGCTGATTTAGATTTCACTGTTATGTTTTTGATGAGATATTGTCATCTCTGATTTTTAGAGAAGCTTGATGGGTTTGTGCTCTGTCCCTATATATGATAGACTCTCTATTCTAGCGTTTTAGTGGATTTCTTCTCGTTTTTATGCTTTGGCCCAATCCACTTTTAAACAGTCATGAATATTTTCATGGACAGTTTTTGTTTTCACTAAATTGTGGATTGAGTCCATTATCACATTGGTAGGATCCATGACTAGTCGCCTACATTTTCTTATCCAATAAAATCTTCATAAGTATCTAATCATCTAATAATAATTCGGATTTTAATATTGTGCGCTTCATCTTAATAAATATATCAAAAATAATATATGTATCATATCACATTTATATCTTACGAAGTATTAAAAATAACTAAAAATTTAACAAAACACATTTAGTAAAATAAGAAATGATTAGTCCAAAATTTAATTTGGAAAACCAAATTTATTTTAATATATACATAAATAAAATTTATAGAACAAAACATAAAAAATATATACTAACACTCTCACCAAGTAATCTAAAATTCATCCTTTATGCTCATTGCTTTTTTAAAAAAGGTTTTTTGTGTGTTTTCACTTACGAATAAAATTACAATACATTCATAAATACAATTTTATCCAATTAAAATCTAATTGACCAATAACACACATAAATTAGCATATAATTTGTTTCTCGGTTTTTCTTATTTTTCTTTTTAGTTAAGAAAAAGAAAAGTGAAAAAAAAATTATATATACATATGTAAATAATTAGTATATAAAAATCTGATCGATAAATTTGACATGTGTCGCAATCAAATGAGTTTCTAACTTACAAACCAAACTTTATATAATAACATAAAGAATATTTTGTTATACTTTTCTATAATTCTGATTAACAAAAAAAAATTCTGTTTTAATCTTAAAGGTAAAATGTGTCACAATTTTGTTTGGTGGCTCCTATTTTAATATCGATTTGATACTGTTTTTGGTGAAAGAATCACTAAGTTACTGAGTCAAATCATTGTGCAAAGTACTATTTTTGTTTGTGTGTTACAAGTTGTTCTGTTTTTCATATAGTCCACAACCAAATCACATGGAATGTCTTTCCATCATCATTAATTATTATCATCAATATTTTCGCCATCACTATTATCATATTTTTTTGTTAAATAATGTCTTTGCATTATACGTTTCCTTCCTCGTTAATATTATTTAACCAAGAAAAAAAGAAAAAAGGCCACATGAATTAGTATCATATAACAAGACATAATTTAAGGATTAGAACGAACCCTATATATAATATTGCTATATATTATTTATGCTGCATCCTGTTGATATGTGTATATAGTATATATGCATGCATAAAGCTATGGTAAAAGTTCATTGACCTCAATGAAAGTTTGATATATTCGGCATTTCAATTATATTCGATTCTGTGATTGATTCACAACTCTATGTTTAAAGCATCTACTTTATGTTTTATTAAAAGATGACCAATACTACTTTTCGTTTGCTTAACCCCGAATCAGAAGTTGTAAAAGTTCTCTAAGAATAAACAAAATAATAAAAAAACAACTACTGCATTCAACGTGTTATCCAAAAAAAAAACGTGTTATCCAAAAAGAAGTCCTACATTCATCTCTACGAATACCATGCACTAACAACAAAATTAAAAAAAAAACATAGAAATGTAACATGCTAATGTCATATAATACTAGATCGCTAATAGAAAAAATGTATTAAAAAGCAAGTTTAGATAAATATAAAGAATAATGGTGATATGGAAGGATTTTTAACTAATCACTAGTATAGTGTAGCATGTCCATGTCAACATATAATACTAGATCAAATACTTAATGGAAAAATCGTAGTCGATAAAAAGCAAGTTTAGATCAAGATGAAGTCATGGATATGGGAGGATATTGAACTAATCAATATAATATAATTAATCTTTAAAAGGAGTATGAAATTAGGTCGCGATAACGTGAGGAGCCAAAAAACACAAACACTTTGGTGATGGGTTTCGATTGATGACAAAGCATCAACTTCTTATGTACTAAAATTTCATGTACAGTATTTTTGAATAAGCACAGAAACTGTATCATATATGGATATATAATGTGATATTGATCAATTTTAGAAATAGATTTTAATTAAGAGATTTTACTATATATTTCAATAAGTATAATCAATCGTGTTTATTACTTATTACGTGTAAGACTATAATTAATAATTTCACTGTGGAACAAATAAATTAGTCAGGCTAGCTAGACCGATTTGAAACCTGTAAAACATATGATGATTTCTATAGAAAGAAGAATTTTTAAAAGTTTTGGCTTATTCGAGAAGACATTTATTTTGTTCAATGGTTGCTTCGAATGTAAATATATATAAGATCATTTTGGTAGGTCTTTACTCTATAGTAATCTACACTCATAATTTTTCTCTTATGGGCTATTAACAAACTGGCCCTTTTGGTACTCATGTATAATGCTTCCAACACGAGTATTTAATTTTCACATTATTAGACACGGTCTTGCTTCTATAAATCTATTTTGACATTAGTTTTTAACCCATTGTTGTCATTGTTTACAAACGATATTAAAAAAAACACACACATGGACATTGTTAGATAATAATATTTCTTTGACATATTGATCTCGCTTTGATCTTTGCCAATAGGTCAACACATTTGCTGCTCTCGATAATTACTCAGCTCAACTAGCTCTTGTGGTTTTAATGTAATGGTGAAGCTTAAGGTTTTCTATATATAGCTTCAAATAGAACATACTAGAACCCCAAAGATTAGTTCACTATATGTCTATATTCAACCTGCATCAACTCCATTTGAAAGTCTGTATAATCCATCCGAAACAATCATATCTTGCGCTGTCCATATCCAAAATTATGTGAAGCGTCATAATTACACTTCATCCACCCTTCTGTCGGCATCCTCCATGGCACTGACCTGGAGCTTAATTAATAAACACATTTTGGTTTGTATTAAATATTTATGAAAATCCATTGTCACACGAATATAGAGAGGTAGAAATTAGAGAAATCTTATGGATCTTTTTATTTAAGCAACAGAAGTTTATCTATGTTACCTTTTATCATTTCTTTTGGAACAACCTTTTTCCAATAGTATTTAATTTATTCAGAGCGTTCCTAAGAATTTTGTTTGATAAATATGTTCACGAAGTTTCTGCTACGTTGAGAAAATTTATAGCAAAATGAATGTTATACTTATACGTACGTACATGTTTAACTCATAATGAGACTTTTTTTTCGATCTCGTAGTATATAACCAGAAAGCATTAATGTGGAAGGATTTATTACTGTAGCATATGATGAATTAAATCGTTGTATATAAATTTTCTTTTACAACTTACAAACAATTTTCACATGGATTTTTAAAGAAGCTGGTATAAATAAAAACGATTGTAGTTTAGTTTTGGAGTATTCGAATAAAATTCAGATTTTGAACTCATAAGAAACTTACTCCTTAAGTTAGCAACTTTTTAAAATTAAAAGAGAAAAGAGATACAGAACTTTCCAAACATTATTGAACATGTTCTGATACTTCACTAACCATATTGAAACAGATGGCATAATCACTTTAATTATATAACACACATATCTTATCTATATGACTATATATGTTATATATTTTTAGTTTTTTTTAACGTCTAAATATATATATATATACACACACACATGGCATACACATTTTATATTCTCATTCCACGCTAAAATTATAAAGAAAACGGAACTCAATCTGATTGAATACATAATTACATTATCGAATTTGTATGTCTTTACACACGATATATAATAATCTCAAATTATGGTTTAAGTCCGGATTCCGTGCAAGTAATTGGTATATGTATAATATTATCACGAAATTATTTTAAAAATCAAACAATCATACTGATTTATCACCCATGGAAATGTGGGTAAATCTATTAGAATAATTTCACTAGATTTAATTTAAATCCTGCGATTTAAAATTATTCCACATTTTGAAGGAAAAAAGGAACAACGTGAGATGTCTATGTAATCAGAAACAATGGGGGTCTTTTCTAGTCGCATTCTGGCATTAGTTGAGTCGATTTTTTTTCTTTGTTAGGCTGATGTTGGGAAAACAGATAGATTTATTTATAAAAAAAAAACAATGTATGATTTAATTAATTGCTATGAACTGTTTAAGTGTTTCTAACTATTAAGGAATAGTCTTAAAAGAATAATAATGCGACTAGTTTATATAGTCTCACTATCATTCATCAAGTTTAATCTTTGGTTGGTAAGTGCCAGCTCATGTTCTTTAATAGCCACATTGCACACATATAAATTACAATAATTAAATCAGTTTCAAGATTACGTAAATGTTTTAAATATGACAAAAAAAAAATTTTTTTGTTAAAATATGACAAAATTTTACTATATGTTTTCGAATCGAAATAATCTAGCGTAGTATTCATAACTACCACCAACATTGTTTTGATACTGTAAATGTTTGCTTTTAATAAACTGTCGAAATAGAACGGCGCAATTAGTTGTATGTAGAGTAAAATACTCTAACAAATGTGAATACACTCTTCTTCTTTTTTTTTCATGTCGACGAATCACAAACAAATACGATAGATTTTTTTAAAATTAAACTTTTTGAAATCATTATACGTGTATTTTTAGGGAATTTTCTCTTCTTCTTTTTTTTTTCTAATTCATGTCGACGAATAACAAAAGCTCACCATCAAACGAAGAATAACACAAACAATTAGAACTAGAACAAAAGAAAATGATAAAGCAATTTTATTCTCATGTTAAAATGACATAATTCAATGACGCGTGTCCCACCAATAATCACCACTCACTCTCCATATATACTTCACATACAATCTTTCACTCATATATATACCACCACAGTCACACACATTGTTTTATAAATGTAAATCAAAAGAGAACTAAACCAAGAAACAAAAATGGGATACGAAAGGCTCGGACCATCTGGAGCAACTGGTTCGGTCCCAACCTCCACTACTACAGCTCCGATCCTAAACCAAGTCTCCACGTCATCACAACCGGAGAACAACAACCGAGGAAGCAAAAAGAAGCTTGTAGTGTCATCAATCGTCTTAGCCATCTCACTTATCCTCGCCGCCGCGATCTTCGCCGGAGTCAGATCACGTCTCAAGTTAAACCAATCTGTTCCAGGCCTAGCTCGTAAACCAAGCCAAGCAATCTCTAAAGCTTGTGGGTTAACTCGTTTCCCCGAGTTATGCGTTGACTCACTCATGGACTTTCCCGGCTCACTCGCCGCTTCCTCCTCCAAAGATCTGATCCACGTGACGGTGAACATGACGCTCCACCACTTCAGCCGCGCTCTCTACTCCTCTGCTTCCCTCTCCTTCGTCGACATGCCGCCACGTGCTCGCTCAGCTTACGACTCTTGCGTCGAGCTTCTAGACGATTCCGTCGACGCGCTCTCACGCGCTCTCTCCTCCGTCGTATCGTCCTCGGCCAAGCCACAAGACGTTACCACGTGGCTTAGCGCGGCTTTAACGAACCATGACACGTGCACTGAAGGATTCGACGGCGTCGACGACGGTGGAGTGAAGGATCATATGACGGCGGCGATAAAGAATCTTTCTGAGCTTGTTAGTAACTGTTTAGCCATATTCTCGGCGAGCCACGACGGTGACGATTTCGCCGGAGTTCCGATACAGAACAGGAGACTGTTGGGAGTGGAGGAACGAGAAGAGAAATTCCCGAGATGGATGAGGCCAAGAGAACGCGAGATATTGGAAATGCCGGTATCTCAGATACAAGCTGATATTATCGTCTCGAAAGACGGCAACGGCACGTGCAAAACTATATCGGAAGCTATCAAGAAAGCTCCTCAGAACAGTACTCGCCGGATAATTATCTATGTCAAGGCCGGAAGGTAAAATGACTGTTTTACCCTTCGTATTAATCGATGTTTTTAACTGTTATGTCCGTGAATGACCAAAGTGAAAAACAAAAAACCTGTACGGAGGTTTAATAATTGCGTATCTCTGACTGTGTCTGAGATCTCTGTGTTTTTATTTTTATTTTTGGAAAGGTATGAAGAGAACAACCTCAAGGTCGGTAGGAAAAAAATAAATTTGATGTTCGTTGGAGATGGGAAGGGTAAAACTGTCATTTCGGGAGGGAAAAGTATATTTGACAACATCACTACTTTCCACACGGCGTCATTTGGTGAGTTTTTTTTTATCCCTCGCTCTTACTTTTTACTATACCCTTTTCACTTTTTGAACTCTTTTGAAATAATACAACAATAATGATAAATAGTTAAAAGTAAAACACGTAGAACCAATATTGTTTAATGCAATTAAACATGTACAAGAATTATAAATTGATACACTAATCTTTTCGGTGGTCGAAAATCAGAATATTTTTTTGGTTCCATAATAGAAAAGTTAAAGGATCTTTTTGTGTTAATTAAAATTTTAAAAAGGAGCTACGAGGGTCAACATTTATGATATAATAAATGTCGTTTTTCCATGGATTTAATATATACTTTTTGTTGTACATATTTTTTACTGAAAAAAGGTATTAATATAAATAAGTTAAGAGGGGAAAATATATATACTTTGAGGAGAATTATTGGAATCAGATACGTGAAGGTGGCCATGAGCTAGGCTGTCTATAGATTTCGGATTGATAGGGTTTTTAAAAAGTGCCCAATAGATTCTCTTAAATTTAGAAATTTTTACGAATATTAGTTGTCTTTCACCACCACTTGTTTTGTATGTGTTTTTTTTTTTTTTTTTTTTTTTTTGTAAAAGATTTAACACAACTTGTGTTTATTCTTCATATGGATTATGGACCCACTAAAGAAAGCTATATTTAAGTAAACCTTCTAAATAGTAGTAGTATGTACTCGAACCAGTAAACAAAGTCAATATTATGGACCACTAAATTTGTAAATAGTGATATTTGATTTTTTTTTTCTATTGTGTTTTGGTATTTTCTCACACTTTTTTTGCTAAGGCACTCAATAGTCGTTTTTGAATTATTTGTTTCTTGTCTGAATTATCATATGCGCAATAGAATCTTTGTTTAATCACTTTTTTCAAAACAAACAAGTTTTAATGCAAATGTCATTCACCCGTTTTTATCTGCCACTTCCGCTCAAGAACCTTCTTATGGCAGACTTAGCTTTAATTTACTTTTGACCAACTTTTTCTCGCGCATGCTGAGTTATTAAGACCTAAGTTGTAGTTCTTACGTAAGTTTACGTGTTTCTTGTGTTTTACAGATGATCATGATCTTTTCTTCTAACAACATTGATCTTTTCTTTTAACAACATTGAATTTTTTTTATTTTCAGTTTTCATATAAAAGTATCGTAAAAATCTAAACAAATTTACTGGTTTGCTAAGTTTTACCGATTTATAACCAACTTTTTCGTATATATTTTTTTCAGTTTTGATCTTCAACTCAGTTTTGTAGAAACTTAAATTTGATAATCTTAGAATGCTTTTTCGATAACTATATAGTACATCAACTTTATTTATTGGAATATTGACTTTTCCATAGGATTACGATTGAATTCGGTTAGGTAACACACTTACACTGAATTGGACATCCTATGTGATGCTGCCGCTTATCCAACCAAACTCACATGCATGTTGTTGTGATTTTTAATGTTCATTAAATGCACACAACTCATATCAAATCAAAATTATAAAACATTCTTTTGATCAAACACGTTTTTATACTTCTTTACCTTCATGATCTAATATTCATTCCTAAATACTCAGATCCACTTACGTACTACAACAGTAAATGCATGCTCCACATATGTATAAACAAATATACATAGAGACACGCACACATGAGAATGCATACACAGATAGAAGAATATGAACGTATCGTAAGGTTCGAAGTAGGCCGCGCAATTACTGACCACACATATTTGTATATATATAAACATGCATGATGGGAGACAGAGAAGAGTAGCATTTATTTACATATATAGTTGGAGGTGGGTCATGACTCATTATTTGTTTGAACGCGTTTAGAGACCACTCACTACTCACTAGTTGCATACAAAATTTGTAGGTAACGACATTTCTCAAATGCTAGTTTCTACTTTGACTATATATAAATTAAGTAGAGTTAGTTTTGTCTGACTGCGTCTTTATTTAGACCTTAAACATGTATTGATAACAATTAACTTTATCTGCCTTTTAGTGTGAGAAAAAAAAAACAACAGAATAAATATATTTTCTACCTGCAAAAATCTTAAAAATAACATGTCAAAATAAATTAATACCGTAAACTGTACCTGTTGTTGTCGATAATTTTAATATTTTGTTACTGACGCCAGCTCAAGATTAATGTATTGCAGCATTGATGATGAATTAATAATTCTGCTTTATCTTGATTTCTTTTTTATTTAAAGAGTTAGTAAACACAAAACATAATTGTATTTTTCTTGCTTTAATTTTTCCAGCTGCGACCGGAGCTGGATTTATTGCAAGGGACATCACATTCGAGAATTGGGCCGGTCCAGCGAAGCACCAAGCGGTGGCTCTCCGTATTGGAGCTGACCACGCAGTGATCTACCGATGCAATATAATCGGTTACCAAGACACACTTTACGTCCATTCAAACCGTCAATTCTTTCGTGAATGCGATATCTACGGTACAGTCGATTTTATCTTTGGTAATGCAGCCGTTGTACTACAAAACTGTAGCATCTACGCACGAAAGCCCATGGATTTTCAGAAAAATACAATCACGGCTCAAAACAGAAAAGATCCGAACCAAAACACCGGAATATCGATACATGCGTCTAGGGTTCTTGCAGCATCCGATCTCCAAGCGACAAACGGTAGTACCCAGACGTATCTAGGCCGACCTTGGAAGCTATTCTCTAGGACTGTGTATATGATGTCGTATATCGGTGGTCATGTACACACGAGAGGTTGGCTCGAGTGGAACACAACATTTGCTTTAGATACGTTATATTATGGAGAGTATTTGAACAGTGGACCCGGGTCAGGTCTCGGGCAACGTGTGACCTGGCCGGGGTATCGGGTCATCAATTCGACGGCTGAGGCTAACCGGTTCACGGTGGCGGAATTTATATACGGTTCGTCGTGGTTGCCTTCGACCGGAGTTTCGTTCTTGGCCGGATTAAGCATATAGGTAGAGAGAAAAAATGAAATGCTTATGTTTCCGATGAATTGTTTCATTCTTACGGTCCTTATATTAATGGACATATCATTAATCCTATATATATGAGTATATTTTAACTTTTAATTGTACTATCTCCAGAGGTAATATTCAATAAGATTGACACTCGAAGATAGTTTTCCACGATACAGTATACTTCATAAAATTTTAAACTACTTTGGTTTTACATAAATTTTGAAAAAGAATATAGGCTTTGATTGGTAATTCTTTACCGTATACGTCATACTTTAATGCTTTTTTGTGTGTCAAAACAAGGGCTAAAAGTCCAGACTCAAGCGACATTATTGTGTTTAACCGACTAAATGTTTCGAAAAATATGATTTTTTTTTGCATTTTAATATTGCAACAAAATAAAATTCAAACATTGAAAAAAAAAAAAAAAAAAAAAAAAAAAAAAAAAAAAAAAAATTCAAACATTGAAAAAAAAAATGAATTGGATGTGTCGGTGCCGAGTGGTGAGAGCCTGAGAGAGGAAGTCATGTGATTGAAGTCAATAGGTCACGGTCCACGACCGACACCGACGGTGGGATCCACGATTTTTGGGAACTTATGTTCCAGTCATGTTCGACGTCTTAACAATAATAATACCAAACATCATTTTCGTCACTTTCCAATTAAAATGTTTTCTTACCCAATTCGTTTAGTGATTTATTCTAGGATTTCAAATCCGTAGGTAAAACATGTTATTTCCAAATCAATAATAATTTCCAAATTCCGTATGGATTTACAAATCCAAAATTGAATAAACCCCCCTTAGTATAAATAATCTTTTCCAAATATAGTCAAACTAATCAATTTGAGTTTTTACTCTCGAACCCGCTAGATCACTATCTACTGCCTACTCGTTGATAATATAGTTTTGTACGTCAAATTTAGGTTTTGAATGGCTTTTTAGACCAAATGAAAACCAGGTGTTATTGGATTGGATTGGTCATTTGCTATATACTTATTAAAGGGCCGAGTTAAAAAGCCCATTTAAAGGAAGACTTCTTTTGCTTGTGAATGTGTTGTTGGGATTAGATTCGATTTTTAACCCATCGGTCTCATTCATTTCGACTTCGCTTTTCGTCCTCTTTCTTCTCCAGATCATGTATTGTTACCTCTATTAATTTCAATGGAACAGAAATTGTAAGTATCTTTGGTTCGTTTATGTTTTTCTTAGCTGTTATAAAGATCCAATCCTAACTCTTTGAACTCTAATTTCATCTATTTTTAGCAAAACCGATGGTTTAGGATTGAGTAATCGAGATGCTATGAATAAGGACAGAATCAGTGACTTGCCTGATGCTTTGCTTCTGCAGATATTGTCTTCACTTCCGACAGAAAACGCCATAGCCACGAGTGTTTTGTCTAAACGTTGGAGATCTCTTTGGACCATGTTGCCAAAACTCAAGTTTGATTGCGATTTTAATCCTGTGCTTGATGATAATAACATAGATCCCCATATGTTTTCAGAGAATGTTTACAGGTCTCTGAGTTTACATAAAGCTCCGGTTCTAGAGAGTTTGCATTTGTCATTTGAAGGAAGAACCGATTGTTCGGATGTTGGTATATGGATTGCAACTGCATTTGCTCGGTGTGTGCGTAAATTGGTATTGGATAGTTTCTATCAAGAGGATCAGACTGTCACGCTTCCGAGTGTTTTGTTTAGCTATAATGATACACTTGAGATCTTGAAACTCAAGTGTGCTATCGATTTAGAGTTTCCTTCTCGGGTTTGTTTGAAGTCTCTTAGAAAGCTGTACCTTTACCAAGTACACTTCAAAGACGAAGATTCTGTTTCCAATCTTTTATGTGGCTGCCCTAGTCTTGAAGATTTGGTCGTGCATAGATATAGCAATGCCGATGTGGCGACTTTCACTATTGCGGCGCCATCATTACAGAGATTGACCATAGAAGATCTTCGCCAAGAAGGAGGTTATGGAAATGGAGGCTATGTGATAAATGCCCCTGCTTTGAAATACTTGAACATCAACGGGTTTATTGATATTGAGTCTTGTCTGATTGACAAGGCACTAGAGCTAGTGGAGGCGAAAATCAGTAACGTTTCTGATATAGCTAATGAGAACATTCTGGAGTCTCTAACTTCAGCCAAACGTCTTATCTTACACTTATCACCCCTTGAGGTAAGCTTAAGATTGAACATTTTTGCCTGGTTGGTTAATTTCTCTGCAATTGAGCTAACACTGTTTTTGTGTATTAAATGTATGTAACAATGTTACACTGTTTTGTGTATATGTACTCAGATTAAAGTTCCTACTGGTAAAAGCTTCGATCAGCTAGTCTGTCTAGAGCTACTTACACACGAAAGAGAGTGGTGGAATCTGCTCTCGATCATGCTCGATAGTTCTCCTAAACTACAAATCCTCAAGCTCACGGATGTAAGCAATTTTGCTACTCAACTACCTTTTTTTTTTGTTTCCACAACTCCACTTTCAGGTAATTTGTTGATCTAGATGACATAAACTGCATTGTTCTCAGTTCTATCTGCGTGACAACAAAACAAATCCGGATGAACGAAAATGGAATCCACCAAAATGTGCACCGGAATGTTTGTTGTTTCATCTTGAGACATTCGTGTGGATAGGATATGAATGGCAACGTGGAGATGAGAAAGAGGTGGCCACATACATCCTAGAAAACGCAAGACGGTTGAAGAAAGTAACTTTCTCCACAAAACGCATAGAGGGAGAAAAGCTCGAAAAGTTGGAAAAGAGACGTGAGATGCTCAACGAGTTGGCTAGTGTGCTGTGGGATTCAAATTCATGTCACCTTGTGTTCGAATCTACTTAATATCTTAGACTTTTATTCTGTAGTTTTGGCCATTGGGAAATGTATAATTGACTGCTCTACCTATATATGTCGGATGCTAATGTTTGGTGACCTTTTGAGGAAGAGATTCAGAAGATTATTACTTTATATAGTTTAAAGAGTAGATTCGTTGCCATTGGAATATCTAGTTTTTGAATATCTTGCACCAACTAGAAGAGTTTCTCTCAAAGCTAAAACTGCTTCAAGAGATTTGTTGGCTCAATCTTATGAGGCTATAGTTTATCTCCTTTGGTTGCAAAGAAGGTTAATACAAAAATATTAAACTAATGTTGTTTTAGTTAAGACAATAATATAATATTTAATAAAAACTGAGATTTTAAAAATTATAAACTAAATTTTTTTTTTTTTTTTTTTTTTTTTTTTTTTTTTTTGGTAAAAGGTTAAGTTCTAAACTAAATTTTGTTATTTCTTGTCAACATTTTGGTATTTTCATAAAATCAATTATAACTATAATTTTCTTCCCTTATATAGAAACTTCATATCTTCAATATGGACGAACAGAAATGGAATCCACCAAAATGTGTTCCGAAATGCTTGTTGTTCCATCTTGAGACATTTGTGTGGAGAGGATACGAATGTCAACAAGGAGGGAGAAAGAGGTGGCCACATACATCCTAGAAAATGCAAGACGGTTGAAGAAAGCAACCTTCTGCACAAAACCCATCGAGACAGAAAAACTTGAAAAGTTGGAAGTAGGACAACACTCTCTACACGTGCTTGGATGAATACTAAAATGCTAATATCGGTTATGGACAGTGGTTCGCAATAGCAGCTTAGGACTCACATATGCAGCGACGATTACATTGTCTTATATTCAAATTACTTTTAGGTTATCAACAAAAGTTTTCGTTGAAGAATATATCTTGTCTATGTTTTTTTTTTTTTCGTCCCTTGTCTATGCTTTATTTTACATACTATTTCATTTCATTTATGCAAGGATCAGAACAGTATATACATATGTGGTCATGGATAATGTTGGTTACCCTAACTCTTGTACTCTATCATGAAAGGTATGGGAAGACAACTCATCATTTTTGCTTTCATCGCAATGGAAAACTGGTTGAAAGGGGTATCAACAGGTTCTACGCTATAACTTTTTGCACGAGTATTTATTTATATCTTGTGATAGTTATGGTTCTTTTTAGAATCAACGAGGATTGTGATCTTACTAGAACTTTTTTAGCCGTTGTATATATGTTGTTTTACGAAAAGTCAAAAGGCTTTGAGATCCTATCTCTTATTATCATCAGCATAGTCTTAGCTGCCCTCAAGAGTTTTTTAGTTGGTGGTGAAAGTTTTAGATACCCTAGTGATAGGCTCCCACGTCTAAGGTTGGGGGATCGGCCATCATACAGCGATAAGAGTTAGCATTAGGTTATGTTAGAATTAGGATTAGGGTTACAGTTAGAGTTAGAGGTAAGCGTTAGAGTTCTCTCAAAAAACAAAAAAACAAAAAATGGTTGTAACTTATTAACTCATCAGAACAACAAAACAAAAATGGTCAACTCTACATAGCTACAAAAGCTTTAGATACCATGCAGTAAGATATTTCTACCTAGAGATATATATTGGCTAACTTGATTTGGAATCAATAATTCATAGCTTGCTTTTCAAATATATGTCGGGTCATTTTGTCTCCGATTCAGTAAATCCTCTGTTCACACGATTCAATACCGTGTAATTTTGTACTAATTTTGTAAAGGTTGAATACCCAAACAAAAATACATGAAATACGGGTATTTCATCTAAATCTTAGACCTATTTCTTTACCCGTTGGATTAAATATACAATCACAAACTGGTAAATTATTTCAAAAGAAACAGTTATGAGATGAAAAATTGATGGCAGATGTGGGACAAGACGGGTTTTCCGTCCCACAATCGATATGCTTACTTTCTCTTATTTTCAAGTATGAGTATAAGTACATGAACGAGATTGAAATTATGGGTAATAGATAGATATCAGAAAGGTTGAGCTAAATTCAATTCTTAAACTCTCATTTTTCTTTTATATATTGAAAAAAATATATTTTTTTATTTTATTATGTTGTTACAGTAATGTAAAACGAATTTCTGTTTATCGTGAATGCAATTTTTACAATTTTAAAATTAAAAACCAACCGAACACAAATAAAAATTATGGTTATTTCCGGTTCAGCTGGACTTCCCCGTTGGGACATCAAATTGTTTTTTTAATCTCCCCTCCCCAAACTAAGTCGGTAAATAGTAGTACTCAACCAATATATCCTAAACCGTACCGTAATGATCAAACCGGAGCCAAAGTGGTCTTTAACACAGGTTTTTATTGTACATCTACTTAACATTTTTGAAGTACAAATTTGCTAAAGCTAATCGGGTCGGGTTTTAATTGATTTTGACCCGGAAATCTTTGATTCGGATCCTTCCATATTTATTTTCTTGACCCAAATTTTTTGAATCGGATAATTCCTTATTTGATAATCTCTACATTAAATCCAAACGACATTTAATCCCTACATTAAATCCCCGAAAATCTCTAACTGATTTTGACCCGAAAATTCAATTCAACAATATTTGATTTCCTAATAAAGATATTCAATCAACAAAAATTTCAAACCATATAATGCGATTTTAAACAACTAACTATATATGTATAATCGTTTAAATGTCAATCATTAAGTTAAGATTCTGAATCTTAAAGAATATTACCTAAATTGCAATCACCATTAAATAATTATCTAATTATACAACAATTTCCTCAAACCAATTTCCATTTTTACAAATGTATTTATTAGATCGACAATAATCGCATATATTTATTATTTCAAATTTTTAAAAATCTCCAATGTAGTTACTAACATAATATTCAAATCATCAGAAATTTAGGAACTTACACAATATTTTTGGAAATAATTTATTTTGATAATATATGCAACATTTGAATTTATAACAATAAAATATTCTCGGAATTTCAAAGCATATTCCAAAATTGACTTACATATTCTATAAATATATTATTCGTTTGCTTATTTTGATAATATATGCAACATTTGAATTTATAACAATAAAATATTCTCGGAATTTCAAAGCATATTCCGAAATCGACTTTTTTGGATCAATAATATAGATCTATTCATTCAACTTATTTTACATTTTATATTAGAATTGGCATAATATAATGTTTTTAAATATCTTTTTTCAACGGGTTATTTTTATTATCTTAAATATATATATATATATATATATATATATATATCACTAATCTAAATTGTAAATATAAAATAGAAAATATATTTTTAACATATATTTATCCCAAATATTATAAATATTTAAAATTTATAAGAAATTTAATTATTATAAATATTTTAACTTGATAAGAAGTTTAAACATTATAAATATTTAAACTTTATAAAAGGTTTGAATTATTTATAATATTTAAATTCTGTAAAAAGTTTATAATATTAGTAATATTTGAACTCTATAAAAATTAAAAATAAATATATTATGGGAACCATTTAAAATAAAACTTTTCAATTGACTCGAATTATTTATTTTTTTAAAAAAATTAATGTTTAATTTCACGTGACATGGTTATATGGTGGGACGGGTTTGGGTCGATATTAATACGGACCGATATACCACGGGTGAAATCGTTGAATTAACTACCAAAAATACAATTATATAATATTAAACACTAAACAAAACAAATAATATTAACAAAAGAAATATAACTTAAAATTTAAAAATTTTAGTTATAAAAAAATCGACATACGGTGTACCTAAGTTTAGACCAATAAAACAAAAAAAAATTAATACAATAACATCATAAGTTTATAACAAAAAATAAATAAATAACTAATTATCCCACGGTATACCGCGGGTCATATCCTAGTAGGTTTTATTTTTGTTACACCAATGGTCCAAATATATATTTATTTTACATAGGTTTAACATATATATACTTTCAGCTAGTCATTATACATAGATTATATTTTCAATACAACAAAGGTCCAAATATATTACATACATATACTGTAATAGGGGAATCGATCTAACAAATGCATTTACAACCTGTAGCATGTCCAGTGACACCCATGCGGACATGGCTGTTTTTTGCGGATACACGGTCACTTGGTTCATCACATGCGATCGAGATGGACTCGTGCTGCAATAGACTTAGACTCTCTACCATTCCATTATTAGGTAAAGTTATTTCTACAACGTTCAACGTTAAGAATAAATTGATTGTTATTCACATGAGATCACAATATTGAAAACTGAAAAGATTAAACTCTCGTGAACTTTCTCGATCAGTTGTAATCGTTTCTAAAAATCTATGATTGTCTTTTCAAATCCTTTATCTTATAAAGCACAAGTCACCTAGCCAATAAAATTTTGACATGTGGCAAGTTTTTAAAAATTTACAACTAAACGTGTCATAATTTTACATATAATTTTTATTATAAAATTTATCAGATATTCCTGGAAATAAAAACTACCCACGTTCTTCTATGTGCCCACGTTCTCTACTTTTTACCAAATCCCAAAATCTCCATAACTTCCTCAAAATTTCTTTATAAATAAAATTATCGTGACAAAACATTCATTCTAAAAAAAAATTTTGATCGCCAATTTTCTTTTTCGTATAGAGTCATCATGAGTTGTCTACCATCCTCCTTTCCAACGAGTCAAGGTCATCTGTCAATATACTTTTTCATCTTTGTCATCATATTGTATGAATATGTTTATGTATCTAACTCTCTTTTCCTCATTATTTTACGCTAGAGTTAGAAATACGGTTCTGCAATATCAACGTCCTTGATCACAATATTGGTTTAAAGCAGTACCTCTGACCAAAACTTACTGAGATTCGAGTTAAGGTAACTACTTTTTATTTGTTTCATTGTTAATAGTATTATCTTTCATAATCATTTTTATTATTAATTTTTTGTTTGTTTGTCAAGGTTTAGACGTTTATGAATTTATTTTCTATAATTCTCTTTATTAGGATTTCTTCTTTTCTAAACAAAATATTATCACAGTGCAGTTGGGCAGTTAAACGAGGAACACAATAAAAACTGCAAGTCATTCCAGTATCACTGAGTAAAGCAAGCCAAAGCTCAATAATTACATTCGTCACAAGTTAGTTTTGTTTGTTTGTTTAGTAACTTTACTCTATTCAAATTAACGATCCATGTTCTAAACTTCTAATATGTTTGTTATTTTTTATCAATAGTAAGACAAGAAGCCACATGACGAAAGACAATCTTGAGGTAAACTCTATCGGTGCATAGCACCGGGTATAATCCTAGTTCCTTATAAAGAACAACACAATTTCTAAAAGATAAATGAACATATATGTAGACATTGCATCATCACTATTAGTGATTTCATAACCAAATTGATGAAAGTGATCTGTCGATCCAAATTTGTTGAGTCACAAGTTTATTTTAACCAAGTTTATTATAGCATTTTATTACTTAATTTTATTAGTTTGACAGTTACACATATCATATAGCCATCATACTCTCAGATCTTTGCTTCATCATCATAGTTCTTAGTTCATATCCGGTGGTGGTGGCCGCGTAGGACGACCTCAACCGTTTACATCCGATGGCGGTGGCTGTACAGAACGACCCCAACCATTTACATCCGATGGCGGTGGCTGTACAGAACGACCCCAACCGTTTACATCCGTTGGCGGTGGCTGTATAGGACGACCCCAACCGTTTACATCCGATGGCGGTGGATGTACAGAACGACCCCAACCGTTTACATCCGATGGCGGTGGCTGTACAGAACGACCCCAACCGTTTACATCCGTTGGCGGTGGCTGTATAGGACGACCCCAACCGTTTACATCCGATGGCGGTGGCTGTACAGAACGACCCCAACCGTTTACATCCGATGGCGGTGGCTGTACAGAACGACCCCAACCGTTTACATCCGGTGACGGTGGCCGTGTAGGACGACCCCAACCGTTTACATCCGGTGACGGTGGCCGTGTAGGACGACCCCAACCGTTTACTCTCTGATCGTGGCTTGGGTTTGGGCCTGTTTCCGGACTATCCATCATTTTCGGAATACTCTCTTCAACCTACATTACATTTTTGGTTTGGTAAAAAATTTCACAATAATTATCATATGCACATCTATTTGTAAGTGACTGAAAATATTGATTACTAATCAGAGAGAAAATAAATAATCTATGAAAAATATTATGCATTTTGGTTAATGATATTGCTTACCATATTTACTGAATATTGGTCGGTGTGAGGAACTCCATCTCCATGGCTCTCTCCAAAGCCTAAAGGAGAAAAGGTGAATTCTATAAACAACCATATTATTAGATTATAAGTGTGAAATCGGTAATAATCAGACTAGATCTTGGATACTAAAAATGTAAAACTATCTAATTAGTTGATTTAAAACATTCTCAAATTACTTGAAGAACACAATGGAAGAAGGAGCAAGAACGACATGAGAACCACCAGCTTCATCTTTGAAAGCATTTTCTTAACACAAGATATATGTTTTGATTTTGTTGTTTGGAAGAGTAAGACATGCTTCTCTATATATATAGCATTCACAGGTTCGTAGTTACCCACTGGTGGAAAAATGTTTTGACAAATAGATTGGTAGGTCTGAATAACTATGCAATACACATTTACTAAAGCTTATTTTGGGTTGGATTTGGACGAAGGTTGCTAAAACTTTCCGTTTTGGGTATTAAAAAAAGTTGGTGAGATCTACTTTTCAAACCAAATTAACTTCTTTTTACGTTATACATTATCATTCATTTTACTTATATTGCGAAAACATTTACATAAGCAATTGATGACATAATAATTAGAATAGCTATCACTATACCATAGGTCCACAACTAATTAAGTATACAGAGATAGTTGTACTTTTCACGAAAAAAAAGAATACCCTATCATCAATCAACCATACTTATTTTGTGAAATAAAGAATCCAAGAAACAAGAACACAATGATTGAATAATTCATCTAGAGTAATTGGAATCAAAATGTAAGTTTCTTCAATGCTGATTTCAGATATTTTTGAGTTCGAGATATTCCATCTCTGTTACTAAAAGATACTATAACCTAAGTATATTCTTTCAATTGGTAAAAGTAAATTTAAGCTAGCTTTCTTGGATCTAAATTCGAATCTAACCGTTTTTTTTTTACCTTTCAAGAGAAATCTTTCTTTTCAAACGATCCATGCTAGAATATGAATCAAAACATTCTACAAACACTAATAATCGTCAAACCATAGTTACACGTTGAGATTCCGAAGCGGATCTTACTTGTTTTTAGCTCAACTGTGTTATTTTCTCCACTTTCTAATCAAACGATGATCCACTTTAAATAAAAATTAATAATAATCCTTCCGTTTTATAATATAAAATGTTTTGGAGAAACTTTTTTTGTTACAAATATAAGATTTTTTCAAATTTTAATGCAAATTATAGATAAATTTAATATTTTATTTTTTCTATTTTGCAGTCTCTTTTATAATTGGTTGAATATTTTTAAAATAGATATTTTTAATCTATATGTTTTTGGCTAAAACAACTTATATTTTAAAATGGAAGAAATAGTAAACTACGCCGCACACTTAGGCCTGGGCATAATACCCGAACCCGAAGAACCGAACCGAACCCGACCCGAAAAATCCGACCCGAACCCGAACCCGAATTTTTAAAATACCCGAACGGGTTCTAAACTTCACAACCCGAAAACCCGAACCCGAACCCGACCCGAATCCGAACCCGAACAAGTACCCGAACATACCCAAAATATAAGTACATAGCTATAATATATTAGTAATATTTATACTTGTAATAACCTAAGTGCCTAAATTATTTGGATGTTAAGATATTTTTGGGTGTTTTAGCTACTTTGGGCTAGATTCGGGTTAAAATACTTGGGTTTTATAGATTTTTTGAGTATTTTTCAATACTTTGCATAGAATCGGATACAAAATTTCTAATATTTGGATACTTCGGGTAAACCCGAATCCGAACCCGAAATATCCGATCCGAACCCGACCCGAACCCGAAGTTTTAAAATACCCGAACGGGTCTTAGTTTTCTAAACCCGAAAAACCCGAACCCGAAAAACCCGACCCGAACCCGACCCGAATATCCGAACGCCCAGGCCTACGCACACTCAAGGAAAAAAGTTGCAATCGGCAAGCTCTTGCTTCTTCTATGCAGCAAATATGCTGCGTTTACCATTTTGCTCCGAAAGTTCAAAAAATTTGGAAAAATATTATGAGATCATTTCGTTTCTACCATTTTACATGATTTAAAGTTTAAACAACAATGGATCACTCCAAAAACATCGTTACAATAAATCACATTTCAGCCCTTTCAGATTCAACCTCTTCCGTCAATGAATCAGAAACAGATGAATCTCTTCCAAATCAATTTGCGATAGGAGATGAGTCACATGTTCCAAAAGAAGAACCAATCTATGAACCAAAAATCATCATAATAAATCATCGTTACATGATTTAAAGTTTAAACAACAATGGATCACTCCAAAAACATCGAGCTAAAGGCCCAAAAGGGCCCATATATGAATAGCCACACTAAAACATACTTATCCTCGTTCCCAAACAACCCCTAAACCTCATCATCATCATCTCCAAACCCCAAATCTCCTAAAACCCTAACAAGAACCCTTACCTCTCTCATTTCCTCTCAAAGGAATCATTTTTCCACTGAGAAAATCTCAAGCATTTCCACCATGTCGATCTCTAAAGCCGCCTTTTTCAACCACCTTCAAACACTAGCAAGATCCTACCGCCACCGTGTTCCGCCGCAGCCATTTCTCGCCGTCCGATACATGTCATTCGCGACTCAGGAAGAAGCCGCCGCTGAACGTCGCCGTCGTAAGCGTCGCCTTCGTATGGAGCCACCGGTTAACTCATTCAACAGATCTCAGCAACAACAGAATCAGCAATCTCAAATCCATAGACCAATTCAGAACCCTAATATCCCCAAGTTGCCTGAATCTGTGGCTTCTCTCGTTGGGAAACGTCTCGATCTTCATAATCATATCTTGAAATTGATCCGAGAGAATGATTTGGAAGAAGCTGCTTTGTACACTCGTCACTCTGTGTATTCGAATTGCCGGCCGACGATTTTCACGGTGAACGCTGTTTTAGCGGCGCAGCTTCGACAGGCGAAGTATGGAGCGCTTCTGCAATTGCATGGATTTATTAACCAAGCTGGTATTGCACCTAATATCATCACCTACAATTTGATTTTCCAGGCTTATCTTGATGTTAGGAAACCCGAAATTGCGTTGGAGCATTACAAGTTGTTTATAGATAATGCGCCATTGAATCCTTCTCTTGCTACGTTTAGGATTTTAGTTAAGGGTTTAGTTAGTAATGATAATCTTGAGAAAGCAATGGAGATTAAGGAGGATATGAGTGTTAGAGGTTTGGTGGTGGATCCTGTTGTTTATAGCTATCTAATGATGGGGTGTGTGAAGAATTCTGATGCTGATGGTGTGTTAAAGCTTTATGAGGAGTTGAAGGAGAAGCTTGGTGGGTTTGTTGATGATGGTGTGGTTTATGGGCAATTGATGAAGGGGTATTTCATGAAGGAAATGGAGAAAGAGGCTATGGAGTGTTATGAGGAAGCTATTGGAGAGAATTCAAAGGTTAGGATGAGCGCTATGGCTTATAATTATGTGCTGGAGGCTTTGAGTGAGAATGGGAAGTTTGATGAGGCTTTGAAGTTGTTTGATGCGGTGAAAAAGGAACATAATCCACCGAGGCGTTTGGCTGTAAATTTGGGAACTTTTAATGTGATGGTTGATGGGTATTGTGCAGAAGGAAGGTTTGAGGAAGCTATGGAGGTTTTTAGGCAAATGGGTGATTTCAGGTGTAGTCCTGATACTTTATCTTTCAACAATCTGATGAATCAGCTGTGCGACAATGGATTGTTGGCTGAGGCTGAGAAGCTTTACGGTGAAATGGAAGAGAAAAAGGTGAAGCCTGATGAGTACACATATGGGTTGTTAATGGATACTTGTTTCAAGGAAGGTAAGATAGATGAAGGAGCTGCGTATTACAAAAAAATGGTTGAGTCTAATCTAAGACCAAACTTGGCTGTGTATAACCGATTGCAAGATCAGTTGGTCAAAGTCGGGAAACTCGACGATGCAAAATCCTTCTTCGATATGATGGTGAGCAAACTCAAGATGGACGATGAGGCTTACAAATTCATCATGAGGGCGTTAAGTGAAGCTGATAGACTCGACGAGATGCTCAAGATTGTGGATGAGATGCTAGATGATGACACAGTTAGAGTGAGTGAGGAACTGCAAGAGTTTGTTAAAGAAGAACTGAGGAAAGGAGGAAGAGAGGGAGATCTGGAGAAGCTAATGGAAGAGAAAGAGAGATTGAAAGCAGAGGCAAAGGCGAAAGAGTTAGCAGAAGCAGAAGAGAAGAAGAAGAGTCAAAGTATTAACATAACTGCATTAATTACTCCAAAAGCAGTGGAAGAAAAGAAAGAAACCGCAAAACTGCTTTGGGACAACGAAGCTGGTGGTGTTGAAGAAGCCGATGTGGTGGAGATGGCTCAAGGAGTAGAAGCTGGTGGATCCAACGGTCAGGATCCTCCCCCGTCCGGCTGATCGTATTTTTTACTTGAATTTATTAGACTCTCTAGTTATCTTCCTATTATTCAACTTTTATGTAATTAGGGATTTGGTTGGGACAATAAGCTATGATTAATCTTTTGTTATAATGCAGGTTTTGGCAAAATCTATTTTCCATGTTTGCTTTTGGTTTCAATCTAATATGCTCTACTCAGATGGTCTGTGTAAACTTTTCTTCATCACACAATCTGGTTCAAATATATGTAACAAGGAATTGTAATCTTATAACCATTTGGGTCAAAGATTTGAAGTGAATGCGAGATATTTAGGAAAGATTGAATTCCAATTACAGGAAGCAATAGAAACTTATCATCTGATTAAGAAAGCCTAGAAGGCTAGAAGATTATGTACACAGTAAACTGGTCAAGTCAAAACCAAAACAGATAAGAGACTGGAAACACAGAACCAAAACTAACCGATCTAAACCAAGCCGGTCTACTACCCTTCAATGAAATTTATTTAAATCTACCACCTGATTAGATGCATTCCATGGAAGCAATCTATCAAAACTAAGCTGGAAACAAGTTCTTATAGTCAAAATAGGATTCCTTTAGAAGCAAGGGTCACTGTAACTCCGAGCTCCATGCTTCTTTGCTTGCTCTCTTTTCATCTGGGTGTGTTCATTGGCTGGGGCACCACCAACACATAAACAGATCAATGTTAGCCATAGAAAACTTTCAGATAGAGGTATTTGAAGCTTTGAATTAAAACTGAAACAAAGATATGATCATATAGACGATTTCATGATTTGCTTCAACGGACATATCAAGCTTTCGACTTGGTTGAAGCATCTATACTATGATAGAAGAGAAGAGTCAGAAGAGACATGAGAACTATTTTTACTACCTGATTAGTGCATGAACTCTGAGCCAAGCATCGAACAAACTCTTCTTTCTTCTTGCCAAAGTTGAAGACAGCATGCTCACGAAGCACTTGCTCTCGCTTAATGTCCTCCAGCGTTTTCTCCTTCTTCCATTTCAGCTCTTTCATTTTCTTCTCCGCTTCACTATAGTTGTCCATCGTTCGTGAAGCAGTTGGCTTTGCAAATCTCACATTCACCTCATCACTGAAAATTACATTGGTTTCAGTTCAGGACAGCGGAAAAACAGCAAGAAGGAAAGAATATCCAAAGAGGGAAATAAGTTCACGGAAAAACAGCAAGAAGGAAAGAATATCCAAAGAGGGAAATAAGTTCACGGAAAAACAGCAAGAAGGAAAGAATATCCAAAGAGGGAAATAAGTTCACGGGTTACAAGATTGTGAGAATCTTACCGGTTTCCAAGATTGAAGATCCCCGGTGTCCTGATGATACCTCCATCCAAAGATACTGCACCATCACTTATGCATGGGAGGGCACTAATCATATCGGCCCTTGTTTTGTAAACTTGAAGGCGAGAGAATAGACTGTAGAACAAGGTCTCACGAAGACCATGTCCATATGATGTGACACAGAGCAAGTAAGCTGGATCGATTTGTATCATATTCACTGCAAATCCAAGAAACCCGGGAGGACACTCACCATTAGGCAATTTTGGTTTCAGAAGATCAAGCCTTCTTTGCAGATCATCAGCTATGTGCTGACCAACATACGGCCTAAAAGTCATCAATTGAAGTAATTAGAAAAGGATTGCAGATGGAAGTGTATCTAACCAAATTTGTAATACATCTAGAAAGATTCAAACAAAAAGTAGTACCTCAGGTTTTCAAGGCAGATGGCATCAAAATTGCCTCCAATGGTTCTGCCAATCGAAGCGCCAAGCCCATGAAGGCCAGCATTTCTATCAATGTTGCCTTGGTTATCATAAGCCTCTAAAGCCGTAACACTTTCATAATTCCTGCATACAACTGCCAACATGGAGCGAGTCCCCAAATAATTCGCCAAAATCCTGCATTTTTAAAGTACCACGAGAGAAACTAGTCAGTTTCAGAATACAAAACCCATTGCAAGAAAGTTTTTGTAATATAATCTCTTGACACTGAGAATTTGAAGGTAATCTGAAAAAGGAACAGTGAGAAATGGAACTAACTGGCTGAGATTTTCATCATTGACCTTCCCAAGCTTCGCTACAACACCAACAACACCTTTTGTCAACATCAACTGAGAAGCCTGCGCGCCATGAAAAGTCTCAACCAGACCTAAAACTCCAGCAGCTGAGTTTTCGTGGCGAAGGATCTGTTCATTAACATCTTCACCCTGAAGATTGTTATCACAATTTTCACTTCTAGGAGTAGGAGACGAATGAAGCTTACTCATATGAACTACAAAAGAAAACAAAACAAAGACATTGTAATTCACAACAAAACCTCAATCCAAATAAACATAAAGTACCGAAATGTAACTACATGATCTCGAACCTTGCAAGTCGACGATTGCTTCATCCAATTTGTTTTTCTGTGACTTAAGAAACTTGAGATTATCCTCATGCTGTTTGAGTTTGTTACCCATAGCTTCAAGATCAGATTGAAGCCTCTTGGAATTGAACATAGCAAACTCAGCTTGATCAATGCCTCCTCCTACTCCTCCATTCTGTGTTTCATTTCTTGAAACTGGTGAAGACTGACCCAAATTCATCATCCTTGTTGGATCTTGAACATTCAAAGGAGTGGTCTGAAACGAAATCTACATAATCGGATACAAGGGTGACTCAAAGTCCATTCCTTTATAAACCCAAACATACTAAACCCTCAAATTTCATCCAATGTGGTCGCATGCAATAAAAAAGAAACAAAATTTCGAGAGTAGATACATGAATAAACAAGAAAGTACAAGTCTTTGCTTCAGATTCACAGAAAATTTCAGAGAGATTTGATCTCGCGTAAGAGAGATTATAGAGTTAAAGTCCAAATTTTTCCGACTAATTTGCTTTCATTTGCAATTTTCTGGGTAATTGAGCTGAGATTCTTCAACTAACCTGTTGACCAGTCGGATACATTGCTCCTCAGCTTCAATGTTATCACCGGAGAATCTCTCTCTCTGCTTCTTCTCCGGTCTCTCTGAGTCTTGACTCTTGAGGGTTTAATTTTGTCTTCAGTGTTCTTCTTGAGAAAAACAGCCAATTGTTGTGACGTAATTAAATTAAAATATACAATAAAAATATAATTGAATAATAAAAGGAATATATTTTTTGCCAAATATGTATTTTGTTATCTTTTTGGTAAGAATATTTTTCCTTTAATTATTATTTTCTGGTGTATTTTAATTTAAGGCCCAATAAGCTTTGGAGGTGATGCGAATCTCAAATTCTCAATATCCAATCAAGTGCCACGAGTGGGCTTTGTCTTGTGACTTTGTGAGCCTGACTTTCTCGCTTATCGTAAGTTTGATGATGAAAAACCCAAAGCAGACGTGATTTTCTCACTTTGTATTTGAGTTTGATACTCGTGTGGATGTATGAGACTGTCAATGAGTAGTGAAATCGAAAGGTGGTCCAATTTGGAGGTGGTGTGTAGGTCTTGGGTCCTCATTAAGAAGTTAGGTCGCCGTTATTAAAACAACTGCACATTCTCATTTTTGTTTTTGTTTTTTGTTTTTGTTTTGTCTCTTCTTTTATTTACATCTTAAATACTGTATAAGACAAATAAATCGACGTAATTTGTTATTAATATCGAAGTTTTGCAGCTTTTGAGTAAATTTTGTAAGGTATAGCCATAACGAATCAAACATCTAAAATTTCCGTTCATTCTTTAAAATGTTTCGGATAAATATAAGTTTGAAACTTATGTCACCAATGTTAACATATAAATCATAACTTTATGTATAAATGCATATCATGTGTATGAGAACAATATTTCCTTTTTAAGCTCGATATAAAAAACCGATAAATTTCATGAATATATATTTTATAAAATTATTTCAGCATATTTAAGTTAATATCATATCAAGATACAAAAAAATTTCTCACCGACATTCAAATTCGAAATATTATTAAAAACTGAATTTGAACAAACTAATTAGTAAATAATTAAACTTATCATATAGAATATAGTTTTTTTTTAATATATAAATTCCGGAAGTATGTACTGGCTTCAACTTGAATTTCCTCCGAATCCGATTACTACATATTCGAAATATACATCTTCTTATCAGAATTATGTAAACATAATAGGTCCACAAGTCCACAAAATTTAAGTAAAAGTCAAATAATATTTTATATAGTATAGAACAAATATGTAAATACAGAATTCGATCATTACAAATGTCAGAAGACTTTATAACAAATGGAAATAAAGGCGATTGGCGTTAAAATAAGAAAAGACAAAAGTAGAAACCTCGTGAACTTCGTAAAAACACTTAACGGCGTTTAACCGAACCCCACGTGACTCCGTTAATGATTTCGTTTTATCGGTGGTGAAATATGAGTGAGACATCCTCTCCTTCTCTAACTTAAGTCTCTCTGTGACTTCTCTCTCTCACACCTCTTCTTCTTATCTCTCTCATTCTCTAGACTTCAAAAATCGCTTCTAATGGCTTGATCACATTGCACAAACATGTAAGTTCCTCAATTCACATATATGTCTAACTTTTATGCATGTTGTGGTATATGACAATGTTACACATTTTGGTTTTGGCTACTTTTGGAATTGGTTTTTGCTATTGGATTTTTTACAGCTTTTTCTTTTTGGGAATCTTTAAACATAATTATGCATTTTTAAATAATTTTTCAGTATTAATTGTTGTTATTGAGCTTATGATCAAAAAGTTTTGCCGGAAATATGGGAAAGAAGGGGAGTGGTGGGTGGTTCTCGACGGTGAAGAAGAAAGTCTTCAAATCCTCTCCTAAAGACTCAAAGGTTCTAACTTCTAATCACACCTTTAATTAATATTTTTATTATTTTTTGCCAACCACCATTATATATACATATTAAAGAAACTTAGGACATTAAGTGGGCTATTTAGAAGTATATATGAGGATCTTCATCAAAACTATTCTAGCCTAAAGAAAGAAAATACTGATAGGAATCACTAATCAAAGTACAAATATACATAACGTTTTAAGTAAGTTTAGCACTGCTAACAAAACATAGCTTTAATAATAAGATATAAACTAATACGACCGCATAACTACTTTTTCATAAGTAAGCAATTTGGTTTTAATGTCTTTTTCTTATTGATTGAAAGCAATTTCTATATTAATTACATAAATAACTTTTTGTTGCAATGAACACTATTTTCTTATTTTGCTACCTATTTAATGAGGATTCGTAAGATATATTTATGCATATTACAGCTTAAAAGGGGGAAACAATAATACGATCTTTCATCTTATAAATGTATGACAAGTTGAGTTACAAAAAGTAAATGTTTAGACCGTATATTTATTAATTAAAAGCCGAAAAAGATTGGTCCCCTTGTGAAAGAGATAGACCAAGAAGGCTCCTTATAAGAGCATTTAAATATGATTTTTGTGACACCTAAAAAAATCTTTTTTTCCTTCTCCCAATTTTCATGTGCATTGCTTTGTTCCCTCGCCATCACTCCAACCCATTTATTTCCCCACCTATAGATATAGTATACTTTTATGTCATGAACTTGTGTCTATAATAGATAGTCTCATATCTTCACATTACTATAGTATAGGTTCTTTTTTTACCACTATCCAAAGTTTAGCCCCACAATCTTTATTGGATCTGACTGGTGCATGGCTAGAAGGATAATAATTAGAGGAAGTGGGAAGAATTTTTTTTTTTTTTTTTTTGATAACCCAGTATCCAGACCACACAGTGATCTGACTAGCCCACTGGGCCTAAGCCCGCGTCACAGAGATTTTTAAGCCTCCACTTAAAGGCCCCTTGATAAACTGGTGGTCTGGGGCGCCTGAGCAAGTCCGCAGGTAAATTCCCAGGTGGCCACAGGAGTGAGAGAGCGAAACTGCGTCTGGGGAGGATCGATCCCTGGCCTAGACCAACAGGGCGATCCTTCCAACCAAACGAGAACTACTCGCCCACCACCATGTGGTTGGGAAGAATTTTTACCTCTTATATAGTTATAGTTATAGAGTAAAGTTTTCTTCTAAATACTTTGGACGTAGAAACTAAAAGTATAAAGCTAAAAATAGACAAGTAATCATAACCAAACAAGCTTATTAAGATGGAAATAGTTCAAATGATTATTATTATTATGTCACACTAAATTTACTTACATGCAGAGGGAGAACAACATTGGTAGTAATAACGCCGACATATGGCAGCAGCAACACGATACGCAAGAAGTTGTGTCGTTTGAAAATTTTCCGGCGGAAAGTTCACCGGAGATCTCTCATGACGTCGAGAGCACAGCTTCTACTCCAGCAACCAATGTTGGAGACAGAAAACACGCCATGGCTGTGGCTATAGCCACTGCAGCTGCTGCCGAAGCCGCGGTTGCAGCCGCACAAGCCGCCGCTAAAGTTGTTCGGCTTGCCGGCTATAACCGCCAGACGGAGGAAGATAGCGCCGCCGTGCTCATCCAATCGCATTATAGGGGTTATTTGGTAATTTTCAATCCTAATTTGATTATCAAATAATCTCCCAACTCTCAGAACACCCTTGCATAATTTACCATTTTACCATCAACTTTTAGCAGTTCTCTTATTCCACAAAAATTGAAATGCATTTGGTTTAGAATCCGGTATAACTAAATTCATTTCAGTATTATTACTAAACTGGTTTTAATGGAATTTCGTGTTTAGTACAACACAATTTATTGGCTACATTTTCTTTCATTGTAAACTTTTTGTGGTTGTAATTTGTAAACTAATGCCAAACCAAAAATCTTAAGAAACATTCTTCCTTACCAAAATTATGACCAGTTTGTGATCTTTTTTTTTTCTAGGCGAGGCGAGCACTTCGTGCCTTAAAAGGACTAGTTAGGCTACAAGCATTGGTCCGTGGCAACCACGTTCGAAAACAGGCACAAATGACTATGAAATGTATGCAAGCTTTGGTTCGTGTCCAAGGCCGAGTGAGAGCAAGAAGACTCCAAGTGGCTCATGACCGGTTTAAGAAACAGTTTGAGGAAGAAGAGAAGCGGTCCGGGATGGAAAAAACGAACAAGGGTATGTATTGAAATGATTTCAGTACAAACTAAATCACCCAATATGTACATACATTTATAACTAGTGGTGAACATAATATTTGTATGGCTTAAGTAGGGTTTGCGAATCTCAAAACCGAACGAGAGAAACCGAAGAAATTGCATGAAGTGAATCGAACCAGCCAGTACCAAACTCCGGGAAAGGTAATGAGGAAAAATCTTACGTACTATTTTGCTAATGTTTCAATATGTTTCTTTAAGTCATTACACTATTGGAATCTTCTTAGCTAATGTATTTTGAATATACAGGAAAAAGAGAGGAGTGAAGGAATGATGAAAAGAGAGAGGGCTCTTGCTTATGCATACACTTACCAGGTTGGTCGCCACTCTGTTTCTCTTAAAGAAAAATTCCCTCTTAATTGTCTTAAAATATACTATGCATTATAGGTCCTTAAACATCTTAATGATTTCGGTTTTCATATTGAAGCGCCAAATGCAACACACAAACGGTGAAGAAGGGATTGGGCTTTCTTCTAATGGGCCTGATAGAAACCAATGGGCTTGGAATTGGCTTGACCATTGGATGTCTTCTCAGCCATACACAGGCCGTCAAACCGGCCCGGCTCCCGGTGCCGGACAGTACAATCCTCCTCCGTATCCGCCTTTCCCGACAGCCGCGGCAACCACGACATCTGATGATGTATCGGAGAAGACGGTGGAAATGGACGTGAACACTCCAACTAGCCTCAAGGACAATATAATCGGGCTTATTGATCGAGAGTATATAGACTTAGGATCATATAGACAAAGCCACAAACAACGGAAAAGCCCAACCCATATACCAAGCTATATGGCTCCAACCGCATCTGCTAAGGCTAAAGTTCGAGACCAAGGCACAACCGTCAAGCTACAAGGATCTTCTTTTATGCCGTATTGGAACTCCTCAACCAAAAACGGGTCGGTTAATGGATCAGGTTGTGATTCATCAAGTTCAGGTGGAGCAATAACAACTGGTTATCCCGGTCCTAGGAGTCCTAACCCGAAATCGGAAACCCGACGTAAACCGGTTAGTCCTAGTCAAAGTCCTACCGGGTTTGGAAAGCGAGGCTGGAGGCATGATCATTAGAAGAAAGCATCTTAAATCTTGAATAAAAACTTACATGTGTGTGGTTGGTTAATTATCGTGTTTGAAATATATTTTCGTTGTTACATAATTGTATATGACATTAATAATGGAACATGTCATCTCAAGTTTTTAATGTCACGGTCATGTATGGGAACTAGGAATCCCATCTTGACCTGAATCTGTGGCCAAGGAGACCACGAGATAGTGATGACCAGACTTGAGAGGAGTATGACCAGGAAAAAAAAAGATGGTCCCATGTCTCTAGTTGTTCACTGCAAAATACACAATTACTACTCGCTCCTACATTCCACTTTACCAATCTATCTCACGTAGCTAGGCGATTGCGAATAGTAATTCTGAAAGAGAACTTAGATGTGAAGTTAGGGAACCATACAATCTTGTATCAATCAAAAATTGGATTTACTTGCCGAATCAAATGCCAAGGGTCGTGCGAAGAAAACTTACAAGTGAATGAGTCATTTTTCCTTCTCCAAAGAAGTCGATCCTTGCCGGTTGGTAACTTGTTTCTTCTCCATGGAAAAAGGAAAAAAGTATGTAAATTACTACTATTGGAACTAGGCACGTCTCAATCTATGAGAGGATTGTAGGTAAAACCAATAAAAAGTTAGAGTTTTTTACTAATTTTTTTTCAATCTAAAAATTAGACCCTTTTTTTAGACCCATAGCAAATGCGTTATGTTGCCTACTATTAGAGACGTCTTCGTAGTGTCTCTTTGGACTCTCCACAAGGCCAAGAGTTCGAATGACACTTTGTTCTTATAATAAATTTTAATCAAAACGACGTAGTTTTATATTAAAGTCAAGCCTTGTATTGGAGAATAGATTTACAAAAAAAATGAAAAATTGAAAATTTATTGGCAGTTTTTCCTTTCTTTAAAAGTTCTTAAGAGTTAGTATTATTAAATGGTAGTATTTTTGAAAAATAATATTTTTTAAAAAAAATGTTTCCAACATGCAATAATTTAAAGAAAATCCCATTGCTAACCAAAAAAAGCGAATTAAATATGGGACTCAAAACTTTTGTATTAAATGACTAAACTAAAAATGATGCAATTGAAAGAAATGAATCGCATGTTCAATTGGTTGCACCAAAAAGTTTTTTTGGTGATAAGAAATAACTGATGATATAAATTTGCACAAAATGATGACCGCTCCACCATAGTAACCACTCTCTGTGTGATTGATAATGAGAATGACAAACATGATTTATAATCATGAAATTATAGTTTTTATTTTTAAAAGTAATAAAGAATTACATGGCTGTCTAAAGACGTGCGTCCCTTAATCATTGCATGTTTTTCACTTTTTATCTTTTGTCACAAAAGTTTTTTTGTTTTTGTTTTTTTGTCCTCTAAAATTTTATTATTAATCTTGAAACGAAATTGATATGGAATATAATGCATAAAAGAGAGAGCAACTTAAGGCGGCATGCGACATGAAAATTCCTGGAGACAAAGCCGATGGAAGACGAAATTTTTCCAGAAGCTAAACCCTATAGAAAGGCATGTAACTAAAAATAGTAATATTACAAAGCAAAAAATTTCAAACCATAAACGTAAGAGGTCAAAGCCAAAGAAAGTATAAGCTTAACCCTTAATAGAAACAATAGATCCAAGAACACAAGTAACATCAGGGCCGGCCCGACACTGTTGGGTGCCTAAAGCAAATTTTTTTTTTTTGCTCTTAAAAATATAAAAATAAGAGGCTAAATGTTACTACCAAGACTTGAACTTGTGACATGAAGGACAATTAAAGAAGGAGCCAGCCACTGGACTAAAGGGAAGTTTTATATTCTGTTGCCCTTAAATTCTTATATAATATTTGGCGCCTAAAGCCCTTGCTTGTTGGGCTTTAGGTCAGGTTGGGCTTTAGGTCAGGGCCGGCCCTGAGTAACATGATTCTCCTAAAGCACCTGCAATTGTGATTTATCAAAGATGCCCGCGGTCAACCTAAAGATAACATCTACCTCCTCTTATCACGAGGAAAGTTGATCTCTCGAAACCAAGACTTAATAACCCAGCAAACGAGACAAAAGAGTTATTTTGTTAAAAATGTACTTTTGACATGTTTTTTTGGTCAAAATCAAATGCACATAGCAAAATTGTTTCAAAAAAAAAAAAAGAGAGTTAGAGGGAACAAAAAAGAGAGAGCGTTTCATTTCTCTCCGCAAATGATGTGACAAAAGTGGGTTAAGTCTGAGGTTTCTTCGACTTGGCTCTCTATACCAACAACACTCTACGAGTAGGAGACCATCGTCACTCACTTCCTTCCTTCAAATCTCAACTAAATCAATAGAAATTTCAAATTTCTCTATTTGGCTCTCTCTATCCAAATTTGAACTGTTGTTACTCTCTTCAAATCTTCATTTTTCTCAGACGAATTGAATCTCTCCTTCGAGTCGAATCACCCGGTAAAGGAACAACAGAGAGGTTTTGATTGAGTAATCACACTTCCACAGGTTTGCTTCCACTCTCATTATCTGACATTTCACTTGAAATCACTTGAAAGGTCGAAACTTTTTTTGTCTACTAGGTTCTCATTATCTTCTATAAAACTCATCAATTTGTTTAGGATTTAGCTTTGTGATTTTGAATTGGGTTTTGCTATTTCTCCTCTCTCGATTTTGCAAGTTAAAAGCTTTACTTTTTATAGTGTTCTTGAGGGTTTTAGGGTACAAGTTGTTTTCCTCAGGACTGGGTTTTACTTGCTTGTTTTATATGTGTTTTAATGAGCTTGTGATTGTCAAGTGTTCTTGGAAAATGTAGAATGAAACAGCTTTGAAGAAGACTTGAGGTTTATCTTCATTCTTATTTGGTGATTTCTTTTTTTTTCCACAGTGACAAGGATATAGAATCTGCTTCCTCTCTGTCGAAACAATAGAAGAGTACATTGGCTACAATGCCTGCGTCACATGATGCATCAAATTACGATGAGGTTTCTATGCAACAAAGCATGCTTTTTTCTGATGGTCTTCAGGTATATTCTGATAATTGGTTTAAGTCTTCATCCGAATTAGAAGGAGGATGCTATCAAGCACAAACACATTCTTTCTATGTGTGATAATTAATGGTCTCTGTGATTGAAGTTCCAAGTATTGTTACAATGCTGAATCGTATCTAGTTTTTCAAAATCTTTGTAGGTTAATTTGACAATTAAATGAAAGGCTTTCTGCTCTTTTTTCTTCTCAGGACTTGAAGAATTTGCGTGCGCAGTTGTATTCTGCAGCTGAGTATTTCGAACTATCTTACACTACCGACGACAAAAAGCAGATGTGAGTATTCAGCAGCACTTCAGATTTATTGAAATTGTTCTTGGTTTTTCTCAATAGTTGTTTCTCATGTTGAATGCAGAGTTGTGGAGACACTGAAAGACTATGCTGTGAAGGCTTTGGTGAATACAGTTGACCATTTAGGCTCTGTTACATATAA
This sequence comes from Arabidopsis suecica, assembly GCA_019202805.1. NCBI lineage: Eukaryota > Viridiplantae > Streptophyta > Magnoliopsida > Brassicales > Brassicaceae > Arabidopsis > Arabidopsis suecica. Next base: position 10,319,226 of record CM032909.1, read on the forward strand.
AGTGAATGACTTTATTGATGAAAAAGTCGATGAAGTATCAGAGACCGAACTACGAGTATCTTGCATCGAACAGGTATATCCTAAAACTTGTATTTATCCGTAAAGATTCCTACTTTAGGCTCTTTATCAGATAGATTTTTCTTTTTCGAGTTACTAAGTTTTAAATTTTTGTGTTTATGTTGGAAAAAATAACAATGGGATGGTGGTTAGAGGCTAAGGATGTGCCAAGAGTATATGGATCATGAAGGGCGTTCACAGCAATCACTTGTGATCGACACTCCAAAGTTCCATAAACGATACATCTTACCCGGTAATTCTCTCTTTCTCTCTCGCACTCGGGTTACAAATTTTTGAGACTCACGGGCAAAAGATGCATTCTGTATCAGCGGGTGAAATTATGACTGCTACCAATCTTGAAAAGCTTAAGTACTTTGGAAGCAGTTTAGAGGATGCAGATGATTGGAATCAATTCCGAAATGGTAATTTGGTATCTTCTATGTTGCTGTCGTACACAATCCAAGTTTCAAGATTTCTTACTAATTGGTTGGTTTCACTCTCGGTCTTTTAAAGCTGTTCGTGCTACAATCCGGGAAACGCCTCCACCACCTGTTAGGTAAAATATCCAAACGCTTGCTCAAGAAATGACACGAAACACATCTCCAACATAAAAAAGCAATGAGACCGGATGATTTTTTAACCGTGTTTCAATCAAATTTTCTTTGCAGAAAATCAACATCTCAAACTCCATCTCCACGGCAACCACCTCAACGATCAGCAACCTTTTCGTTTACCTCCACCATTCCGAAGAAAGAACAAGGTAAAAACCGCTATAGCTTGGTTCTTTTTTCGCTGAATTACTATCTAAATACCCAATCTTATACTCATGTTTTCGTGTGATATAATCAGATAAGAGATCAGTTTCACCTCATCGGTTTCCACTACTAAGATCAGGATCAGTCGCTACCCGGAAGTCAGCATCAATCAGCCGACCAACGACACCTAGCAAGAGCAGATCTATAACTCCTATACGGGTATAAAAAGCTTCCATTCGAACAAAACTCTACCAAAAAATGTCTGTCTCATCAATTTACCTCTTCTTGATTCTCCTTTTGCATTTTCCAGTATCCATCAGAACCAAGAAGATCAGCTTCGGTCCGAGTCGCGTTCGAGAAAGAAAACCAGAAAGAAACAGAGCAGCAACAACCGAGCAAGAGCAAACGATTGCTCAAGGCTTTGCTTAGTCGACGCAAAACCAAGAAAGACGACACTCTCTACACTTTCTTGGACGAATACTGAAATGCCAATACCGGTTTATCTGTGGAAGCGCTTTACTAAACCGGAAAATTGTGGATTTCCTATTTTTTTTTTCTTTTTTTTATATTAATATATTTTATAATATAAAGAAAAATATATATATTTATACTTTGTTGTTAAGAGTATGTAAACCGAAATACTATTAATATTGAATGGAATTTTTACAATTTTAGAAATTCAAAACCAAAGCGAATACAGAAATGAAATTTCGGTTATTTCCGGGGTCAGTTGGACATAAAATTGGGTTTTAGTTTCATTTTCCCTCCCAAAACTAAACCGGTAAATAGTAGAACCCAAACAAGATATCCTAAACCGTACTGTGATGATCAAACCTGAACCAAAGTGTTCCTGAACTCATACTGGTTACGCATAATCTGATCCATTTAAAACCCGGTCCCGGTTATCTTACGGAGGGGTTCACAAGAGCTTATGTTGAACCAAAATTCTCCTTCATTCTTTGTATTCGACTTTTGTCACATCACACAATCATAAACTATACCAAAACATCGAATATTAACCCATACAAAAGCCATAATCATGATTCGTGTTGTTATGAGATACTGTATAAAATTCACGATCTTATACCTCGATGTTCTCGGTTTGATATATAAGTTCATAGGCTCGATTATTAGTTAAGAATAAATAATTTTTTTTCTTAATTTACCAAAGGGATATACATTAGACATACACATAATAGGGGAATTTAACAGATAATTTACATACATACTATACAATAGTTGAATGTCATTACTAATTTTTTTTTCCTTCTGAAACTTTTATTAAACTTGTTTAAATATCGTTGTTTACAAGCTGAGCAAGGAAATGTGGACATGATTGATACAAAAGCCACGGATTTGAATTTCATTACTAATATTACTATAAATTTTAGTACTAATTTTATTATCAACTATACCATAATATTTGTATATGTTATTAGATAAATAAAATATACAATTGATAAAGTAGTGTGTGCCTTTTTCTGTTTTGGTTCCATATGGTAGATCATTTATGTACAACATAAAAATATTCACTAAATATTACTCCCTCCGTTTCAGTTTAGTTGTCGTTTTAGGATTAAAATTTTGTTTCATAATAGTTGTCGTTTTAGGTTTTCAATGCAAATGTTTGGTGAAAATTCATGTTTTGTCTTTAATGTTTTAATGTTTTGACCAATGAAAAAATTATAAAATATATTAATAAAAGGTAAAACAAAAAATTTAATGATTTTCTTAATTTGTGTGCGAAAACCTTAAACGACAACTAAAACGAAACGGAGGGAGTATAAGATAATTTGGATGAAAACAAATTATGAAGTTCTTTTAAACACTTTGGATCTTATATTTAATTATTATGCATAGGTTTCAACGGTGGATCAAACGTTTCAACTTTTCATTAATGGTGCATCAGTTTTTGTTGTGTAGATGTAGGAAAATCAGAGTAATGTTTATACGTTTCAGACTTTCAGTAGTGTGTCATAAAAATCAATTAGAATCTGGTATTTTTAATTAGATATTAATTGTGTAGAAAAATTGAGTAGAAGAGTCAACCAAACGTTCAAGAGTGATTATAATAGTACTCCCTCCGTATTTTAATAAGTGTCGTTTTAGAATTTTTACTTTTTTGAATTGGATGTCGTTTTCAAATTTCTATGCAAAATTTTTTACTTCTCATAAAACATTAAAAAGTAAAAAATTTTGCATAGAAATTTGAAAACGACATCTAATTTAAAAAAAAAAAGAAAATCCTAAAACGGCAATTATTAAAATACGGAGGGAGTATGAATTAGTAAATTTTTTCTTTCTTTCAGTTTCATACATACTTAGACTTCCCGGTTTCGGTTATCTCATGGACGAATTCACATGAGATCATATTGAAAACCGGAAAGATTGAACTCGGCAACTTTCTCGATGAGCTATAATCTTGTCATGTAAACATTTTTAGGACTATCATTGCCATTAGAACAACAATCACTAAAAGATTATTGAACGTATCGGTAGGCATTGCATCATCAATACTTTCTCTTATTAGTGTTTTCAAAACCTAATTGAAAGTAAGCTGCGTAATTTTCCCGATCAAGTGATTTGTAGATCAAATTTGTTAAATCACAAGTTTTTATTATTGATAAATAGGAAAAAAATCAAGGATTCAAACAATTGACCAATTCTTTTACCAACTTTACTGTAGCATATTTTATTTATTTAATTGATTACTTTGATAGTACATATCAATATATCATAGCATCAACATTTTTCAGTTTTTTTTTTTTTTGCTTCACAGAATACTAGTTCTTCTCGCGAGCATGATTTAACATTGTTACATATTTTTGATTCATCATGATTCTTAGTTCATTTTCGGTGGCGGTGTCGATGGCGGTGGCGGTGGCGGAGGAAAACCATAACCGGGTTTTGTCGGATCGTGTTTTGGGTCTGGGCCTGGTTCCGGATAATCCATGATCGTCGGAATACTCTCATCAACCTATATTACATATTAACAATTATATTTTGGTTTGGTAAAAATTACACAATAGTTATCATATGCTGATTTTTTTCCTTTCAAATGACTGAAAATATTATTGACTAAATTTATTATTAGTCAATAAATATGAAAGAAACTAAAAATCTATGAAAATAAGCATTTTATTAATGAGATTGCTTACCTTGTTTAAGGAATATTGGTCGGTGTGAGTAACTCCATGGCCCTCTCCAAACTCTACCAAAAAAAAAAAAGTGAATTCAGTGAAAATGTAAGACTAGAGAGATCTTGGATGTTGAAAATGTAAAACTATTTACAGAACCTGTTTGAATATAAAATAAAGAGTTTTTTCACACCTTTAATCATGCAACTGTAACCATGCATTCCTTTACTTAATTAGATGTTTTAAAATACAATATACAAATATACAAATTGATTTACCCGAAGAACACAATGAAAGCAGAAGCAAGAACGACATGAGAACCACTAGCTTCATCTTTGAAAGCATTTTTCTTTAGTTTTAGTTTTGTTGTTTGGAACTAACTCACGCTTCTATATATATATGCGTAGCGAAGATGTAGTTTACCTGTTGGTGGAAAAATGTGTTGGCAAATTGATGATATTTACCATTATGTATTTGCCCATAGGTTTATAGTATAACTACGCATTTACTACAATCCAGACTAAATCTTTTGGTCACAGATTTTATTTTCAGACAAGTAACATATTTATAATTCATCAAATTATTAATTATTTCCCCAAAAATATCAGATCATATTTAGAGAAGCATAATTAGAAAATAATAATTAAATAATGAGGAACTAAGGAAACTATATTAAGATTAAAAGAAAAATACTCATGATTAATGATTTTCAAAACATTTGACTAATGATTTAATACATTGAAAAATAGATTTTTGGGTAAGTACATTAAACATTAAACCTTTACTTCGACGTTTGATTACAATTTTTTTTTTTATAATCTTTAAGAGTTATGTAAAATGATGTGTATGATATTCATCATCCGGTTGATCCAATTTAAACCAAGAATAAACCAAGTTTTTGGTCTACTTTAAAGGATCGATCTTGTGGTAAAGCCCAACGAACTTGGAAATAGAAGAATTACAGCCGCCCTAACGAGAAATGGAAGGACTAAACCAAATCTACCTCGAATATTGACATTAAGAAGCGAAAGGAAGATTCTTTCTCGAGAAATAAGGAAAATATCATGAATTCGGTTATAAATCCATCCACCTAGAAGAGAGAAGTATAAATTCCGATCGATAAGCAAGCCATCCATACTTTGCGCCTCAAGAACCCTAGCCTAGACACGCAATTCGCAAGAAAAACCCTAACTTGTTATCAAAACTAGTTAGAACTCTTTGTAATTTTGCTGACTTGTTCTTGAGATCAATCAAGAAAACAATTTTCTTGAATTCTGCCTTTTCATATTAATTTCCAGTTTATATGTGCGGAATCCACTCGCACATTTATATTCATATTGCTTCGTTTTTATGACCAACAAATAAGAACACCTAATCAGACAATCCTAATTGGGATATTTACAAGGATATTTATCTGTTTTCTAAGGAATTGTTCGTAATACAAGGATTTCGATTATTACATTAGAAAAATAACTAGTTGTCGAAATCCTATCTTTCAAACATTATAATTTTCTTATTACGATCAATTCCTTAGAAAAGTGAAAGAACAATAACCACATATTACTAGACGTTGTTAATCAATATATTTTTTAGCGTTTTCAAAATCATATTTAAAAAAGTAAAATTCTGTTATTTATCGAATCATGGGACTAGTACTCTAGTAGTTAGAATTTATTGATGATTATAAGGGTGGATTAAACCAATATTACATATATTTGTTCTCCAGTATATTATAAAACGTTGCATCATCAATATATACTACATATTTTGTTCTCCATTATGGGTTCTTCTTCTTCATCATACGACGCGGAGGATGTGGTCCATGTGGACGTCCAGGATAACGTCGGCCAGGTTCGTTGGGACCAGGTTCTGGATAGTCCATCAGATTCTCAATACTCTCTTTAACCTGTATTACATATTTTTTTCCCCACCAACAATTACTATAATTTAATTTAAATCATGAAATTGTATTATTAGTCAATAGAATATTAAATTAAACGTGTTTTATTTTATTGCTTACCTTGCCTGAGGAATATTGATCAATATGAGTAACACCAAGGTCCTCCTTCAACCCTAAGAAAACAATTAGAGAATAACAAAAAAATTATGCAATATATAAATATGTATGTATAATTTAACTAATAAACGGTGTATACTAATATATGTATTGCGATAAAATATATTCTTAAACGTTGACAAGACAAAATCTATTATTAAACTTGATGTGTGAATTCCTTACCTTAAGAATCACACTATGTCTTGGGTACCACTACTTATATGGATCCTTTTTGACAATCAAATATGTTCTAATTAAAATATCGATTTTATTTATTTAACTTGAGATTACCTGAAGAACACAATGAAAACATGAGCAAGAACGCGAAGAAAACTACCAACTTCATCTTTGTGGATAGGAGAATCGGGTTTGAATAAAATGGAATTTGTGGTAAACTTTTTTTTAAACACGTAAGTAAATTGGACATACGATGAAAGAAACAAGTGAAATAGATTGTTTGTTTGTTTATAATTTTGAAGGAATGAATATAATATCAAAATGATATGAATAAGTTTTCTAAGGGTCTTTGACAAAGAAAAGATGTCCTCTCATGGTGACATTGATCTCCAATTTATAGCCTGATCCTCCCTTAATGGACCAATAATATACATGTGTGATGTGTCAACGTGTGATACCAATTTTACTAAAATGTTAAACACACGTACGTAACGTTTGATTGATTAAAACAAAAGTAAAAGTAAATAAAAGGTTAAAACATAAATAAAAAAATCTCCTAAACTTTTTGATATAGAAATAATGGATTCTGTAGTTGTAAGTAGTTAAGGAACAGATAATTAACATAAATATATGATATATATCATATATAACAGTTGAATTTCATTATTTTTATTTATTAATCTAAAATATGTCACTAATATGCAGTATTCTACATTTTTTGATAAGCTCACACGTATCACAAGCTTAAAAAATATATTGTAACACTTAATCTGGTAAATATTAAGGCAATGTCATTACTTTAAATCGAATTCCACATATAAGAAATTCTTTTCAGTCGATTGGAAAAAATGAAAAACCAAAACGTTGACTAGAATCCTATATATTTAAAACAAAATATTATTTTCATCAATCTATTAAACAAAAAACTCATAAAAAATCAAAACATAAAATCGAATCCCCAATATCCTTTTGAAGAACAAAAGTTTATTTTAAATCAGTAAACCTCGAAAGAGATCCATCGATCGAACTCTATTTCTTAAAGCTTTCTTGTCCTCAATCAAACAAGATTCTTTAGTAAATTCCAACGTTTTTGATATCCCCTCCCATAATTATTAAGTAATCTTCATATGATCCTTCTTTAACAAAAATAAATCCACGTGTGCAGAAGAGTTTACATATATATTAATTTAATTTGTATAGCATGCTTTATGATATGGCTGAATTAAAATGGATGTTTTATGTACCGAGAAAAAGTTTATATTTTTCTTCCTAAAACCATGAACCAATTTCAAGATACACATCTACTTAACATTTTTGAAGTACATATTTGCTCAAGCTAATCGGGTCGGGTTTTAATTGATTTTGACCCGAAAATCTTCAATCGGATCTTTCCTAAAATTATGGCAAAATTTAAAAACGAAAATACCTAATAAAATCTAATATATATATATATTTCTCAACTAATTACTATATCTAAACTCTTTATTTATGGTATATTCTTTACAATTTTATAGATTAGGAAATCAAATATGATAATTTAATACTAATATAACAAATTTGAGCTAATTTCCTAAAACTTCTCTACCTAATTTAAACATAAATATATGATTTTCATTTCACTTTTATTTGATTTTATATTTATATTATTTTGAATTATTATAAAATATATATAGTTAATAAATTTTAGTTTTTTTTTCTGCATATGTTATAATTCAAATTTTTCAAAACAGACATATATTACTCAATCGATGAAGAAAAAAAGTATGATTTTAAGAATAAATTGCACATTTAATCAGGTCTTTTTTATATTCTAATCCGAAATTGAGTCATTAAGATCTTTTTTTAATTCCTACAATTATCTAAAACGGGAGAGTATACCACGGGTGAGATCCTAAAATTAACAAATCAAAATACAATTATTTAGTATTTCAAGATACAATTATAAATTGTTTTTACGGGTTGGTCCAAAAATACATACTAATTTAAAAATATATATATATATTATGGAAACCATTTGAAAGTAAACTTTTAAATTGACTCGAATTATATGTCTTTTAAATAAAAGTGTTATTAAAAAAAATAACAAAATGATGTTTAATTCCATAGGACAGGAATATATGGTGGGATGGTTTGAGTCGATATTAATACGGGACAATATACTACGGGTGAAATCCTAGAATTAACAAATCAAAATTTAATTATACAATCTTAAACAGTAAACAAAAAAATACAACTTAAAATTTTTATTTTTTATATACAACGCATGTGACCCGTGGTGTACAACAAAAAATATTATACACAACAAATTCATCAGTTTATAAAAAGATAAAAAAATCAAATAATTAACCCGCGGTACACCGCGGGTCATATGCTAGTGTGTCAAGTAAAGTTTGATTAAATAAAAAGTAACTAAAATGTTCAAAATTATCAAATGAAAATATTTTAAAATTTTTGATATAGAAGAAATATATTGATTGTATTTAAGTAGTTACTAAATATGTGTGTACTCCATTATTTTAACATGTAACTCAAAAGACATAAAAAACATACCAAAATACATACAAAAACACTATATAACTTTTAAAACGAAAAAGACTCACTTTGACACTAAATGCAACAAAACAAAATGAAAATACCAATAAAATTAAACATTTTTTTTGCTAAATCAATAAAATTAAACATGATAGAATGGATATTAACAACCTTGACAAAGCAGTAAATATGGAGTATATCAACTCCCCATTCTTATCATTTGCTTGTCCTCAAGCAAACAATTAAAAGAAAGAACAAAAAAAGAGGTTTGACGGTGTGAAATCATATTTAAAAGAAAGCACATAAACATTTCAATCCAGTGTCCTTAGATAAAAGTAGTATAATGCATGAATCATCCATGCATTATACTCATCGCTACTCGAATCTTTTACTTTAGAGTCTTAATTTTAGCGTCTTTAAGCATTCATATATCCGACTCTTTTACATTCATTAAGCTTTAGAAATGTGGCTCTCACATTGCTTCCATGGCATGACTTATGAAACAAAACATATAGTTTTGTGATTTGTGTTAATGTCGATGTTATCAACCGAATTCACATCGTTAATATTGCATATTCTTAAGAAATTAAAAATATAAAAAACCATCCCAATTCGGTTCTTCGTCTGGTTAAAAGGAATAAATACATGTATATAAATATACATTTGAGAAAGAAATTCACAACCTTTAAACAAAAATTCTGTAAAATAATAAGACTTGATGTGCGTAAAAGGTAAATATAGAGTTACATACCCTATCAAACAATCAGCATCACTAACCCATGTAAAAAAAACTAAGAGCAAACCATTACCTTACTTTCTTCCTTCTGATTGTTTCTTTTTCTATTTCTCAAAAAAAAAAACAAAAAAAAAGAGTGAAAGTCACCAAAAATGAAATTAGGAATTACGAGCATATGAGTGGAACACAATCAGAGGGTAAGAGGATCAACTTCCGAGTTTCGCTCCTTCATCGGACTCCATTCTTCTGCCTCTGCAATAAACACACAGAGCTAAGTAAGACATTACCATTTACCCCAAACAAACAATGATTGCTATTTTGCTACACTCCTTAAATGTCAATGGCAGTAATTTCTTCAGAATTTTGGATTATATATGTATGTAAGACAGTAAGAGAAGAAAAGAACGCACTTGGCTTTTCAGAGATGACCATAAGCCGCCGTTGTAATATGGAGGCTACAAAGAGGAAGATCGAGCACATACCAAACATGATTGTGATCGGAAATGCATCCACCTGCAGAATCCGAAAACAAAACAAAAAACAAATTTTCCAGATTATTAGCTTTTTTCTTTTTTTCTTTTTCTATTATGTAAAGAGGATGAAGACATGAATTTTTTCTTACGTTGTACAAGACGATGCAGACAAAGATGTTGAGCGGCACACGGAAGAAATTCATTATGGTGCTTCGTGCTTCTTCAGGGATATACTGTGATCTCATTTTCATTATCGAAGGCCAAAATATTCCTACACAAGCCTCGAAAACACAGAAACCAAGTAGCTGAATGGAGCTAGTTAACGACAAGCCTTCATCTTTCACCTTTGATGGAGTCACCAAGACCTGTGCCACATGTTATCATGGGGTTAATGTGCGTATAGAAGATTGTACAAACTTAAGAGTACCAATGAAGTTTCAGACTCTTGACACGTACGCTTGTTGTAATGGGAAGAAGAAGTGAAGCAGCAGAGACTAGAAAGACAATTTGCATGTAGTTTTCGACTCTGAGAGATGAGCGAGACATGAGACGAGCTGCAAGGGAGCTTCCCAACATCGAGGCTAACATGAAGGTTGCAAAGACGAAGCCATGTGGAATTTCTTCATCGTTTGGGCTAAGAGCTGGTGTCCAGAGGAAAACAAAGGTGTACATTGAGGCTTCAAATAGAGACTGAATAGCGCCTAGCAATGCAATCTTTTCATCTGAGAAATCATCATAGATTGTGTCAGAGAAATGAGGAAACATAGCTTGCAAATAAATGCAGGATGGGATGAATGGAGACAGAGTATATTGAGAAGCCTTTAAAGCAACAGTTTTAACGCTAAACTTTGAACCTGCCTGAAGCAATTGCTATGGCAGCAACTTTGAACTGAGTCAGCAAGTCTTTGCTGTCAGATGGATCTCCAAAATTCTCAGACCATGTTGCCAATATGATGGCCATTCCAATTGCAAGAAAGCACGCAGCGGCGTCAAAGGGAGCAACAGGGCCAAAGGAAAAAGTGTCAACAAGAAGATTGCCGAACAATCCCGAGAGAATAGCCACCAGTCCGTTCCCAAGGAAAACAGCCTTAGAGAATGTAAGTGACAGCCACTGTTGCTCGAAGTTCCTCTGCATAGTTGTTCAGAACAGAGAAAAATTCACATCAGGCTATAGCTAAAAGAAATCACTAAAAGGTTATAAGTCTTTACTTTCTTCATTATCCAACTTTGTGTACAGATTGCACTTTGAAGTCCATAAATGATAGTTTATAGATACTACAGAACTTTATAGTCATCAAGAACTGATCATCTTAATTGTGTAATTCATCACGCTAGTTGAGAAACAGACATAGTTGGGAGGGATACAATGTTTCTATCAAATAACTATTAAGTATTTAGGGAATTTCCGTTGGAATAAACTAAAAAAAGGGTTTGAATACCTAGACTGAGTAATAGGACATGATTCATATGTATAAGAAAATAAGAGTAATAAAGCTAAGGTTGACCTTGTTGTGCTCTGCAATTAGCCAAGATTCGAATGCCGAAAACAAGAGAGATGTAGCAATACCACCTAAGATACGGCCAACCATCAAAACTTTGTACTGTGGAGAGTGCTTGGTGATGCAACTTAGTATGTAAACTATGCAGTATGTAACACATGCCCTCTTTCGACCCCTGAATCCAACACACACAAAGATATTAGTAGCCTAAACATAGTTCTCCTGCAATAACACAGACTTAAACAAAAGAGAGAAAGCATTCTCACTGTTTGTCAGCCAGAGATCCAACAATGGTTCCAAACAACATTGATGAACCAAAACCAGCAATGAATAGCTGACCAATATCTCCTTTCCCAAAACCATAAGTGCTGTAAAGGTAATATACATAAGGACCCTGAAGCCAGTCCCCAGCTGCAACAGCATAATCATCGATAAACACAAGTGTATCAGCATGATATGATTCATCAATGCATTCAAGACCAACAAACTACCATCATCACTCAATATCATCTTGTTCAATTGATAAAAATTCCAAAGAAAGAAACACTTAAGGAATCAGGTGATAGTCACTCGTCCTAAACATTCCATCAACATCATCCAAATCTTTGATCAACGACACATTTGATCAAACCTAGTTATGACACATGAAAACAAATCTGCCAGAATTATCGTCAATCACTGATACCAGATTTGGAAAGAGTAAAGCAAACCATCGTATTCAAATGATAAATTCCAGATTTGATATGAGCTACAGCAACAAATCCAATCAGTGGATGAAGAAAATTGTAAGCATAAATTGTATCTACTTCTGGATTCGATCTAGCACACAAGTGGATGACGCTTAAACAGAAAGAAGAACTCGAGAACTGAACACTCTTCCAAAATTCCGAATCACTTAGATCAGATCGATGACAGGTAACATCAATCAAATTGCAGGTGCCGATCAATCACAGAGCTGATTCCGCTATACGAGTGCGAAATCGAGACGCATACAGAAGCAATTCTGATATTGAAAGCGATAATGGCAGAGAGGCGTACCCATCATAATAGAGAAAACGAGGAGGTAATTGTTCTTGAAAGAATTGAAGGAAGACGAAGTGTTGATCCGATCCTTGTTTGTCTTACTCAGCTCCAACGCCGCCACTACGGCAGCCATGACTCCAAACACCAAGTAGTAGAAAACCTCCATTGTTGCTTCTCTCACTCTCTCAGAGCCACCGAGAAGAAGAAGAAGAAGGAAATGTCACGGAGTGGTTTGCGCGATTGTACCAAACCAATTACTGTGGAAATTATCCTCTACAACGCGGTTATCGTCCACGTAAGCATGAGTCGGTGAGTTTCACTATTAATATTTACTTTTTTTTAAAAATAATTACATCAATATAAAATGGTAGCTAAAATAAGATCACATTGTTTATGAATGAGAATGACATTCACATGGATTTTGATTCACAAATTATTTTTAAAGGAAACTTTTCAATATATAAAGTATTAATTAAAATCTGAATACAATGTAACTATAGTGACCATTTGATTCTATGTATAGGATTAGGAACCGGTTCAAACTTCAAACCAAATAACCGATCTTTGGTTATGATGTCATCAAAGAGACTCTTGCCATTGCTAAGGCACCTTCATAGGTTTGGTTTGCACCAATGAAACCACTCATGTGCACAAAAACACAGCCTGGGATTGAACTTTCCTCTGAGAGCTTCTCCTTTTCTAGACCTCTCCATGATAATGGCAAAGGTTTACGGCTCTCAACCCTCTCTGGTGTAACTGATACTGCTTGGATTCTCCAGTTTTCACTTCTATCATCCTGCACAAATCCACACACTCATTGGCTTAAAGGTTACGACAACATAGTAAGATCGTTGTATAAACGCCGGTAGTACCTGGTAAAGAACATATTTTATGGGAGTATCAATCTTCATTTCTTCCTCGAGCTCGAATATATGGAGTTTCCACTGTCAATTGCACAAAACTCTTACAACTTTGAAGACTATTCCACCATTTCATCAATTCTAATCCCTCTAGCAAATTATAACCCCCAACAACGAAGTAGATGATATATGTAAAGGAGCTCATTTTAACTTACTGGGCATTGTTTACTGAGCTTCATAATTTCTCCACTGGAGTCTATATCATACCGTTTTGCAAGACATTCCATAACAATTGACCGAGCTGGTAACCACGATTTCGCGTGAAAATGAACACACTGTCAAAAGGTAGAAACACAGTTAGCTTTAGAAATCTATCTGGCTGAATTCTCGATTCATACTCAAATAGGCAGGCAAACATATTCTTATACCAGTCATTTCTTATGAAACAATGGAAATGAAACAGTGCCATTTCTTTATCAGACGTAGACAACATTGTTATACGAACTAATAGCATCTCATTAGGTTGATTCATTCAATGTAGTAACCAAACTAGTTTTGGTTTGGGTACCAGCATTTCTCCTAGTTGCACCTCTATTCCAAGAAGAATAAGAACCAACTGATTTAGGTAATTGAACGAGATATAAAACTATAGAAGAGGAGAAAAAAAAACCTCCAAAAACTCGGAGCCAGCAAGTTCCATTGCCCGATGAAAGGCTTCGTCTTCTTTTTCACTAGACTGATCAGATTCAATCCAGTCTAAGTTTAACCTTCCAATCCTATGTCCCAGGCTAGTATTATTTACATATCTTGGAGGTTGGTCAGTATCATACTGATGGATGCCATTGTCTATAGCATCTACTGCCTGTAATTGTACACAATAAGAAGTTACCTCAGAACCATGTAAGAACATCACAGTATATATGAAGGTTCAAGAACTGGTCTACTATCTCTAACATCAATATTAAAATCTCTTTCTTCGCTAGCATCCTCAATTTGAAAAAGAAAAATGTCAGCCAGAGCCACAACTTATTGGTGACATTCGCAACGCAGGACATCAAAGTTCGCCAATTAGACAACAGGTTCATTAACTTGTTCCCATCAAACACTAATTTTTCAAATCCAAAGCCAACAACTTCAGATCGTTTCGTGCTGGATAGTTCACTCAATGGATACCAACGGACATAGCAGCTTAAAGAAACAAACTTTCTAGAGCAAGAAGCACTACCTCAATGAAGTTTTTGTACACAGCTAGAAACAATCGAAACACATCGGGATGTCTCTGATCAAGTTGAATCTCCTTAGAAATTATCTCCAATCCATAATGCTAGAAGACAAAAAGTATCAGCACAATTCACACAATTCTCAAATTAACCACCAATACAGAAGAAAGTATCTTCCTTTACCTTATAGACAAGCCCAGCACTACTGAGTTTAGTATTGAACCCAAGGCCAAACACTTCAGTGAAGCCTTTCTGGTGATGGTCATAACGTTCACTCTGAGGATCATACACACCTCCAACATCAAGTGCCGCATCTAGCTTCTCCAAAACCTTAAAAACCACATCACAAGAACAAGGTACAAAGTACAAACTAAGACAGAGCTGATGCAAAATCGCACACTCATAATCAATTACTGCACAAATTCATAGCTACACACACAAAATTTCAAGAATTTTACATAAAAATCAAACTAAATTAACCATTTCTCGAAAACTTCGAAAAACCAAAAATTGAACCCAAAGGAAGAAACTTTGCACACAGATAAACTCAAATACATGGTAAATTTATCAAAGTTTACCTGATGATCTCTGGTTCGTACGATTTGAGCATCGGAGAATCTACTGGAACGACGAAGGATGAAGCAAGCTAATGCTTCGTCGCAGTGGAAAGTTCCATTATGCGTCCCAACACGTTTCGTCGAGAAACAAGCTCGGAAGTTTGAAGAACGTTTGAGGAACAGAGAACGATTCCAGATTCTGCTGCAACTGAGACCTCTTGACCCAAACATGGCTGAGAGTGAGAAGAAGAAGCTCTTCTACAACTAAACCCTTGACGTCGCGGGTTTAAGCTTGACCAAAACGCAGTCGTTTTGTGAGCTTTGAGATTTGATGAAAACGACGCCGTTTTATTTTGGTCAAAGACGAAAACGACGCTGACGACGCCGTTTTTAATTTTATAAACTTTTACACTTTTGGAGAATTGATTTTGTTTTTTCTTGGGATTTTTAAATAGAGTTGATGATCTTTGGTAGACCTACCAATATTGGTTGATCACCACACTCACATTTTTGGTAATCAAATATGTTTGTTTCTTTATTTAATTGAATTTATGTACCTAAATACAAACACTAAATTTCATAGAAAACTCAGGATCAAAATCCAAATGACAATACAATAATAAACCAATGAATTATCATAATTGTGCAAGAATTTGGATTATACATAAAAACACTCTCACTTCTGGATAAGTTTGTTCATAACGAATTATTAAACAAACATGACAAAATGCAACCAACATTACTTTGGAAAGACTTCAAACCAAAGGAATTGAGAAATGTGGTCTATAAGCAATAAACATTATTGCCTTCAACCAAAATCACCAAACATATTTTCATGATCATTCTTCTTCTAACTCTAATTAATCACAAAACCACAATGATTATTGACCCGATCAACACAGAATTAAATAAATACTAAATTTTGAGATGTCAACATCATAATATTGAAGGTTAACAACTACGTTTTGGAACATATTCGATACATTCTATATGTCTATAAAAAGTATAAATATGATATTACCAATTAGCTTCTCTTGACTCTTGATCATATCATCAAAACAACACCTTATGAGCAAATGGCTTATGTTCACCTACTCATCTCTCTTCTCATTTTCATTACCTTCAAATCTTCAATCTCCGTTGTCCCTGATCCACCAACACAAAACCTAATCAACAGAATCTGCAAACAAACAATCGATTTCAAGTTCTGCAATCAAACAATCACATCACAGCTGATCAGACGACAAACCTCAATCAAAACAATCGCAAAACTAACCGCAGCTAAAGCTTGGATCAACGCGATACAAACGTTAGATAACATCGAAGATTCTCTTCTTCCGAAAGCGAAAGATAAACGAGAAAAAGCAGAGTTTGATGCTTGTAGGAAAGCTTATAAGTTGGTTGATGCTCATTTAGACAACGCGTTGAAGTATTTGTATTTACGAGATTATAGATTCATGAGGGCGTATCAAGCTCTTGCACTTGTGAATATTTCCATGTGTAGGACGAGTTTTTTTCATCCGACGCCTATGGTTTATGCGAATTGGAATATGAAGATGTTGACGGATATCGCGATTTATGCTGGCAAGATTCTTTCTCCTCCTCCTCCTCTTGTGAAGAAGAGCAAGTCGCCATGAAAGACATCAATTTTGAAAGTTGGAGCTTTGTTTCTCTTTTCTTCTTATTATTTTTCAATCAAATAGTATTTTCCTGAATTATTTCAAACAAAATTCCAAAATTTTTATATACGACAATGTTTTCTTTGTTATTTAGGGAAAAGTATAGGTTTGAGTCATTTTTTCTATATATACTTTTTTCTTTTCTTAATTTGTAACATTTTTTATATATAAATGTTCAACAATCTTCTAGATTCTTTTAGAATCATATCTTCTTGATTTCTATATCTTAAGCTTGTCAATTCGACCGTCGATCTCGGTCGATCTCCGGTCTCTATCTCCCAATAGTTATTCAATGGCAATAAAATGTCAAATATCATTTGATATCACACTATTTATATCACGTCCCTTAATTATATTGTTTAAAACTATGTACGCCAAAAGTTATGCAAAGTAGCCAATTTTAATACACATATGAATGATCTAAAAATATAAAGTTAACTGAAACTTGGGCCATACCCTCAGTCCTCAGACACCACTAGCCCAAATGTACCTCGCCTGAAATTCCTCGTCGGTGAGACAGAAAACTTGTTGACATCCAACTTGCACGTTTTGTGCGTATTCATGTTGAAGCTCTCAACATATGTTTCTTTTTTTTTTGTAATTTTTTTTCTTTTGAAGTAATGGTACTGTATCTCGTATTGCCATACAAAAATTAACTAAGTTTTGCGCATATTTCTAAGCAATTGTAAGTTTCCATAATTTTGGAGAAATGATTAGCAAAGAATACTAATCAAGATAATTCTAGCCTTGTTGAGATAACAACCGTTGGGTTTTTGGTGTTTTTCAAGGGACATGACGGAGACAGAAACATACAAACAAGAAAAGAACTGTGTTTAAACAGAGTTGGATTGAGTTTAGAACCGTTGTGTGGCTATTAGAGAAACGAAAAGATATTGTTGCATTACATTTGTGAAGAGCATGGAACGAATATTTTTATCAAGAGAACTGACCTTACTGAATTATATTATTTTGTTTTTTTTTGTTCTTTGGTAGGGAATTTCACGCAATCCCACCATGTGTAAATGAACTCAGACCAAAACCCAGGACACCAAGTGGCCCACGAACTATGACTCTGTTCACAATGAAGACCTGGAGCCGTAGCTTGAGGTGAGTTAAATTATTTTTTTGTTTATTCCTTATTCCATCATGTACTATATCATTATTATTGGTAACGATAGATTTGTGTTAGATATATGTTGTGCATATTAAAACTCACTTGAAAAAAAGCTACACATGCTTTTATTTTATTTTATTTCATCAAATGAATGTAAACTTTATTCAACCAAAAAACTTGTACATTAAATACATCCTTTAGTAGAATGTTTTTTAAAAAAAAATTGTAAGATGAATTTTTTTTGAAAGATGAACAGAGGTGCTATAAAACAAGAACATTGCCGAGCAAATACGAACTTAATACTACCAACGTAATACATACTTCAACCAACATAAATTCCAAAATACTTAAAATACATATGACTGCGAAATAAAGGACAATTATTCATATGGGTGTTGTCAAATACTCTGAACAAAACCCATTTACATATATTCGACACAACTATAAAAGGATCCATCAAGCCACTGGATAGTAAGCACGGTGGGCCAAACCACACATTCCTTGAGGTTCATCCACGTCTCTCTTGATTCTCATATAACCATTCTCTCCCCAAGATTCTCCCCATGAGTTCTTCAGCAACCAATACTTAATCCCTTCTTCACTCGTACCATAACCAACAATCGCAACAGCATGATGCGAATCCGTCCCACAGTACTCATCCTCGAATATACCGCTGGAGTAGTGCTTAAAGTTAGCCCCTGACCCAACTATCCCAACAGAAACTGGCTGTTGAGACACCGCTTTTAGCAATGCTTGCTCATCATCTTTAGGAACCGCCTCATATCCGCTGATGGTAGCAGCAGCTGGATCAGTTGACTTACAGGTTTGTTGTGCTGCCTGGTAGGGATAGTTTTCCTCACTGGTGATTCCTTGGTTTTCTTTTATGTAGTCGTAAGCTGTCAAAGCTGACCCTCCGTCACATCCCATGTTGTTGTTGGCTGTGCTGCAATCCACTAGTTGCTGCTCAGACAGCGATACAAGCTCTCCATTCGCAATCTTTGTTACCCCTTCCACAGCCGCCACCGCCGCGAAAGCCCAACAACATCCTGTTTCATTTTAATAAATTTTATTTTTAGTGTATAGTGTAGTAAATTTCATATTTTTGATAGTCATTTATTTTCAAAAACAATCATAAAAAAATCGTAACCAAATTGTTATTTATTTACAGTTTTGTCACGGGGGAATTTTGGCACCTCTAATGATAGCTAAAACACCATTTTTGTATTCTTTGAAATGTGTCATTAACACAAAATAGAGTTGACAATGAATAGAATGCATGTTGCTATGTATATATATATATATAGATTACGATAATTTAATTAATTACCACATCGGCCTTGGTCCTTAACGGGTGTAACGGCCCCTTTCAGTCTCCAATCCAAGCTCTCACCGGTTTCACTGACATTTTCATATCTAAACGACACCGTTTTCTGGGAATCTCCGGTCATACCTTCCGGCACCAGCCCCATGTACCTCGCCTGAAATTCCTCGTCGGTAAGATCAGAGAACTTGTTGACATCCAACTTGTACGTATTGTTCGTATTCATGTTGAAGCTCTCAACGAACTTTAAGTTCTTCTTAAAGATCTCGAACCTACTCGTTTTCTCAGAATCGTCTGAGTAAACGCGATGGAATCGAGACATCCATTGCTCATGTTTCTCAATAGCAGAAGCTTCAAAGAGCCCCCCACGAGATGTGGCTCCTGAAGTTCTGGAACTCAAAATAATGGCTAGAAGAAAGAAAATGATCGAAGTCATTTTATACTAGAGAGAAAATGTTTTGATATAAGTGTTTAGGTTTATCCGTTTATATGACTTTGTTGCCAAGAAACGAGTATGAGAAGGTGGTGTTATATAGAGATTGTGAAGTGCGTGTAGTGGCATGTTTTCTGTTTGAATAGTCTAATGAGGTTTTGATAATCGTCTCATTGCTAATTTTTCTACACGCTACCAAGTCAAGTAAAATGGCCCATTAGTGAAATTTTGAGGGTCCCATTAGCGCAATCTGCAAACGTTTTTTTGGGTCTAACGGTAAATCTGCAAAAGATAACTATCTTGCCTTGTTGAGAAAACAACCGTTGGTTTTTTGTTGTTTTTCAAGGGACATGACAGAAATGGCCACAAACACATACAATCTTTTTTTTTTTTTTTTTTTTTTTTTTTTTTCGCCAAACACATACAATCTAAACACGAAAAACTATGTTGAAACAGAGTTTTAAAACTGTTTGTGTGGCTGTCGGAGAAACGACAAGATTTTTTCCCGAATATATATCGTTGCATGTGTGAAGAGCAACGAAGATTTTTTTAAGAGAAATTAATCGACTTGACTATTGTTGTAAAGGATAAACTTTTGTATAAGTTTATCTCTAATAAGTATTTAATCTTATAAAAAAGAATCTAATCATTTTATTTCTAGCTAATGTATGGTCCGTTTTAAATAGTAATTGATTCATCGTACGTTTAATCATGTATTGTCTTGTCCTATGTGACTATGTGTTTCACGTTTTACTCGCTTTCCACTTTAAAAAAAAAATATTTTGTTCTCTTTAGAAATTATAAACATGACAGTTTCCACTATAAATCTAAAATATTCTAATCTCCTTAGCAATTTCACATTGTGACTTCATAAATCCTAGATTACTCCAAGCAAAGCCTAAGTTATAATACAGTCGGTGCCGTACGTGACAAGCGGAAAACGTAAAGAATCTACCTAAATTTTCTAAGTATGAGTTTCCAAGAATTTAACCCTATTTCAATGGAACCAAATTAAATTAGCCTATAATATTTGAATTGTGGCTGTCTTCCTCAAAACAAAATTTAAAGAATTAATGGAAGTCAACTTTTACATGGAACATACTTTTTATTAGATTCAGTTGAGACTCTCTTTTTTTTTTTTTGGATGATTCTTTACGTCTGAGTCTGACTTTACATGAACTCAGGCTAAAGGCCATGACACCAATCAGTAGCCCACGCACAATGACTTCATTCCAAAGGAGAATCAAACCCGAAACCGTAACAAGTTTACGTCATAAACCATGTACCTTCAACTATACGTACAAGTTTATATTCTCAAATATATATACGTATTTATTCTTATAAAAAGAATCTAATTGTTTTGTTTATAGTTGAAGGTATGGTCCGTTTTAAATTACTGATACCACGTTTAATCATGTGTATTCCTATATATGTGTTTCATGCTTTACTCGCTTTCCACTTTAAAACTAAAATATTGTAGTCTTCTTCGAAATTTCAAACATCATACTTTAATTCCCATTTTAAGTCTAAACTAATTTCTCGCATTTTTTCTTTTAATAATTTATAGTCTCCTTCCAAATTCTAAAAAATGTGACGTTATTACAGTGACTGAATCTCATAGAGCCTAGGATACTCCAAACAAAACCCAAGTTATACAGTCAGTGCCGTGACAAGCGAAAACCAACTATACCGGGTCGTATCAAAAGATGAAGAGGAAGAAGGAGAACTATATAATAAATTTTAGTGTGTCGTTTTTCCATAAATTTTTTTATATATAAATATCATTGCCTAAAAAATTTGATCTAATATCGATCTAAATCGAAGTATTAGTTTCCAAGAATAAACCCATGATAGTGACTTTGAATATAACCAAATTACCCGAGAATATTTAAATTGCGGACTCCCAAATTTTAAGAGAATGAATGGAATTTTGAACGTTTCGGTCAACTTTCACATCAATGGAACATACTTTTTATTAGATTCAGTTTAGGCTCTCTAAGTTTGATTGGAGTTAATATAGTCGTATAACCAAAGATATATTTCATCAGTTCCTTTTTATTTGATGTTTTAAGAGAATGCAAATAGATTAAGAAATTATTTAATTTTTGTTTATTTCTAAACTAAAACATTGTTTATTATCTACTCAATCAATAGAAAAATAATCTGCATAGTATAATTCGTCAAACAAAAAAAAAGCTAATGAATAAAACATCATCTATTTAAAAACAAAAATAAAAGCTTAAAACATCATCTAAAAAATAAATGTATATAACTCGAATTTGAAACCGTAGGTTTTTGACTTCCTTTCCTCTTCAGTTCTTCCCTCTCGATCTTCTTCTCCACCTGAAGTATCAGTATAAAAAGAAATGTTAGATGATTAATAAAATTGTTACTAGTTAGCTTTCTTAATTTCATCGCATATACAAAACATAAAATATAGATGGACCAAAACATGCGCATGTCATGAATAGAAGTAGAAAGCTAAAATACACTTAATATGATCATTTTCTTTTTAAGGAAAAAAATAGGTTGAGTCATTTTTTATGTCATTTCTTTTATCATAACCTTTGATAGAAAATATACATGCTTGCCAACACTGTTGTTAATAACTCTAGCCTTATTAAACATGTTTTCCTTTGTGCATTTTTTGCTAAGCTCTAATTACCAATACACACTTAATTAATGCATTTTATTATACCAACGTAATACATGCTTCAAACAACATACAACTTCCAAAATACTAAAAATACATTTGACTGCCACAGGTCAATTATTCATATGGGTTTTGTCAAATACTCTGAACAAAACCCATTTTACATATATATTCGAAACAATTATAAAAGGATTCATCAAGCCACTGGATAGTAAGCAAGGCTGGCCAAACCACACATTCCTTGAGGTGCATCTACGTCTCTCATGATTCTCATATAACCATCTTCTCCCCAAGATTTTCCCCATGAGTTCTTCAACAACCAATACTTAATCCCTTCTTCACTCACACCATAACCAACAATCGTAACCGCATGATTCAAATGCGTCCCACACTCTCCGTTAAATATCCCGCCTGAGTAGTGTATAAACTCATATCCTGACCCTTCTATCGCCACGGAAACAGGCTGTTGAGACACCGCTTTTAGCAATGCTTCCTCGTTATTTTCGGGAACCGTTTCGTATCCGCTGATGGTAGCAGCAGCTAGATGATTTGACTCACAGGTTTGTTGTGCTCCTTGGTAGGGATAGTTATCCTCTGCGGTGATTCCTTGGTTTTCTACAATGTAGTCGAAAGCTTTCCACATTATCCCTCCGTCACATCCATTGTTTTCCGTACTACAATCCAACAGTTGCTGCTCAGACAGCGATATGAGCTCTCCTTTCGCAATCTTCGTCATGCCTTCCACTGCCGCCACCGCCGAAAAAGCCCAGCAACATCCTGTTCCATTTTTAATAATCTTTATTTTTAGTTTCTACGAGATGTGAATATATTTTTTTTTTGATAATCCAGGTATCCGGGCCGAAGCCCGACTAGCACCAAGGCTTGAGGCCGGTTCCTTGTCAGGCCGTCCGAGCCCAACGCTCAGTGAGTTTCCTGGAAGCCCGAGGGGGCCAGGTGAAAACCTCGGTGGCCAACGGGAATCGAACTGCGGGCACCATATTGGGATTACCCCCTCAAGTACCACTAGCCCAACCCACGTTGGTTAGATGTGAATATATTACTAATAGAATTTAAATGAACATATAGTCTAATGATTTTTATTAGTGTCATTAATGTGTTACACCATCTAGATTCAAATATTATAGTCTATGCATGTTACTAAAAAAGACTAGAGTTATGATAATTAATCAATTACCACATCGTTGTTGGTGCTTAACGGATGTAACAGCCCCTTCCTTTCTCCAATCCATACTCTCACCGGTTTCACCAACATTTTCATATCTAAACGATACCGTTTCATGAGAATCCGTTGTTGAGATTCTGGTCATACCTTCGGGCACCACCAGCCCCGTGTACCTCGCCTTAAATTCCTCCTCGGTGAGATCAGAGAACTCGTTAACATCCAACGTGTATGTTTTGTTCGTATCCATGTTGAAGCTCTCGACGAACTTTAAGTTCTTCTTAAAGATCTCGAACCTACTCGTTTTCTCAGAATCGTCTGAGTAAACGCGATTGAATCGAGACATCCATTGCTCATGTTTCTCTACGGAAGAAGCTTCAAAGAGTCCCCCACGAGATGTGGCTCCTGAAGTTCTGGAACTCAAAAAAATGGCTAGAAGAAAGAAAACGATCGAAGTCATTTTATACTAGAGAGAAAATGTATATGAAATGTTTTGATATAAGTGTTTAGGGTTATATGACTTTGGTGCCAAGAAACGAGTATGAGAAGGTGGTGTTATATAGAGATTGTGAAGTGCGTGTAATGGCATGTTTTCTGTTTGAATAGTCGAATGAGGTTTTGATAATCGTCTCATTGCTAATTTTTCTACACGCTACGAAGTCAAGTAAATGGCCCATTAGTGACATTATGAGGGTCCCATTAGCGCAATCTGCAAACGTTTTTTTGGGTCTAACGGTAAATCTGAGACCCTAATAAAGATCGAACTTAAGATTTGTGAAATTTATTCGGATTGTTGGGTCTAGGTATTTATCGGAGGGTGAGCTTACATAATTTTTTTTTTGTTTATTGAAACTCATGATTACCTAAAACAAATATTCTAAACATTGTTGTAGAGGTTTTAAGAAGTGATAATTGAATTACATGTCACATGTCATATGTTGATATGTTTTTTTTTTTTTGCATATTTGAAAGCAACTATAAGTTGTCCATAATTTTGGAGCATTGGTTAGCAAGGAATAGTAATCAAGATAACTATCTTGCCTTGTTGAGAAAACAACCGTTGTTTTTTTTTGTTGTTTTTAATTTTCAAGGGACATGACAGAAATGGCCAAAAACACATACAATCTAAACACGAAAAACTATGTTGAAACAGAGTTTTAAAACAGAGATGGGTTGTGTTTAGAACTGTTTGTGTGGCTGTCGGAGAAACGACAAGATTTTTTCCCGAATATAGATCGTTGCATGTGTGAAGAGCAACGAAGATTTTCTTAAGAGAAATTAATCGACTTGACTAAAGGAGATTTATTGTTGTAAGGATAAAATTTTGTACAAGTTTATATCTAATACGTATTTAATCTTATAAAAAGAATCTAATCATTTTATTTATAGCTGAATGTAAGGTCGGTTTTAAATAGTATAATTGATTCATCGTACGTTTAATCATGTATTGTCGTCCTATGTTGCTATGTGTTTCACGTTTTACTCGCTTTCCACATTAAAAACAAAAATATTTTGGTCTCTTTAGAAATTTCAAACATGACAGTTTCCACTATAAATCTAAAATATTCTAATCTCCTTAGCAATTTCACATTGTGACTCCATAAATCCTAGATTACTCCAAGCAAAGCCTAAGTTATACAGTCGGCCGGTGCCGTGACAAGCGGAAAACGTAAAGAATCTACCTAAATTTTCTAAGTATGAGTTTCCAAGAATTTAACCCTATTTCAATAGAACCAAATTAGCCTATAATATTTGAATTGTGGCTGTCTTCCTCAAACCAAAATTTAAAGAATTAATGGAAGTCAACTTTTACATGGAACATACTTTTTATTAGATTCAGTTGAGATTTTTTTTTTTGGATGATTCGTTACGTCTGAGTCTGACTGGAGTTGATATAGTCATTTTATCAAAGTTTCAAAAGTTAGAAAACAAAACAAAAATCGTCGAATTTGAAACCCTAGATTATGGCTATACATACATAAATGATAAATTTACATACCTGTTTGTAATCAGACCGGTTGGGTTTTAAACAATCCTTGATACGTAAATGGTTTTATAAGTTGTAACATTTTTTTTTTTTTTTTGATAACAAGTACTACACATGTCTTTTTTTCTATAAGACTATTAACCATAATTTACATAACATTTCTATAACCTGATTTAGATTGTGACTCCCGGAAAAAACAAACAAACTTTGCACAGCTTTGTTTGCAAATGCATATTTTTTCCAGTGTAGCCTGATTTCTCAAGTAAAGAATCTTCCCTGTGTAATTTAGAAAACCCTCCTCAACCTTTTCACATTCTTCAC
Source organism: Arabidopsis suecica (assembly GCA_019202805.1). NCBI lineage: Eukaryota > Viridiplantae > Streptophyta > Magnoliopsida > Brassicales > Brassicaceae > Arabidopsis > Arabidopsis suecica. Next base: position 10,344,996 of record CM032909.1, read on the forward strand.
AACACACACATACACTTTATTTTAATTAAATTACACACCCCTCTCTGTTCACCACTCTTTCCATTCTCTACCCTCATTTCGTATCGGCAACGATTCAGATAGAGCTCACGGCCCAATTCGGACCTCCACGGAACTGGGGAATCCACCTTTTTAGACTAGTCGCAGGATCTTCAAAACCCGCGGAAGAAAAGATAAAATTTTATGAGAATGAATGTTCAATCTTGGTGTGTAGAGTAACGACGAGGTCATGTGCATCATCCAGGAGCTTCCACACATCTAATTGCCCTGCCATACTTTGACACTCCCTTAAAATCTCATCCATGCTGTTATACTTCTCTATTATAAGTTTCCTTCTTTGCAACACTGAGGCCGCTATTGCATAGAGCACCAAATCATCGGTGGGAGGTGCACGTTGCCTTATCCTACTCCATGCGGATTTTCCCATCCCGGCTCTGATTGCGGCTTGATCTGCCCACATCACTTCCCATAGACATAACGTCTGATCGAGTGTCAGCTCCCGTCTAAACATCACAACCACCATTCTATATACAAAGAAACAGTCTTCTGCTTGGAGTTTCTCCAGGTGCCTATAAAGCTGAGAGTCTTTAGATTTGATTATCTTGGAGACTATGTTGAGTTGTCTTCTGATTCCAACCTCGTCCAGTCTGAAATTGTGACGGGCTTTCTTCATGAACCCGACGAAGCACCAAAAGACTTCATGGTCATCAGGGATTACGGAGAGTATAGGAGAGAGAAGATCACTCATTCCTTGACAATACCCGATGTCAGGGTCATATAAAGCATACGCTTCAAGAACAGCAACTAGCCGTGCAGCTTGAAATATTTTGTATGGTTCCAAGTGATTGTAATCTTTTAACCCAACGGCTTCAGCGGCACGACATGCTCTGTCCTCGGATATAACTGCCTGGGATGGAGAATAGGGGGTCCACTCTGAATTAGCACGCACAGCATCTAGACGAATAATACGCTGCCATGTCACAAAATCCTCTTCTGTCCGGGGGATAGATGAGCTAGCTGGATATGTACTATTCACATCCGGAGTAGCAGAAGATTGAAAGACCTGTACCACTTCACTCCCATTTGAAGAATCTGAATCTGATGACTCGGAATTTAGTGTAGAGATAGTAGCATTGGTGATTCGTCTTGAACTACTGCCGTCATCCCTCTCAACTGTACATGAAACTTCACTCATGTACCCAATATCTTCAGTGATGTCTTCATCACTCGAGAGAGACTCACGGGCACTGACAACTTCATCAGAACATGAACTGTCAGTGTCTTGAACTTGAGGCCAATTATATTCATCTTCCATAGTTTCACTGCCCATGTTTAACTTACGAGTCCCGTTATTGTGTTTTTGAAGCCGTTTGCACTGCCTACGTAGTCTCTCATACTCCTTTCTGCATTTGTAGGATTCGAAACAGATGAGCTAAAGAATCGAAAAAGAGGTAAAAGTAAAAACTTTCCCCCAATATAGTAATTCAATCAGTCTATCTCACCTTCTCCGGTTTCTTATAGTGACTCTCTCTTCTTTAGAACTATTAAAACCATACCTGTTAGTAGAAAAGTAATTTAGCAAACATAACAAAAACAAACATAACAAAAAGAGGCAAGAGAACTAGCTTCCCGCTGCTTCTCAGCTTCTTCTAATAAAAACAACTAGTCTTCCATAGATGCAATTGTTACAATAGGATTCAACTAATAGAACTTGACTGTATACTTACACTCCAAGGAGGAATGGCCACACCTCCAGCCGAATGCTCGGTTCAATACCCTACAAGGAAACAACAGAAAAATAAACATTCTATAAAATCAACAACCCACAAATGGCTGTGACTGTGAAGTTAGTTCCATGAAGCTGTAACTCACTCTACTCCGAACTTTCTTCAACAAATCCACTCCTCCATTCCGCAGTCTACCGTCAGGCGTAAAAAATCTCTTCCATTGCTGAGGTCTAAGTGGCCTTTTCCTTCTCCTCCGAGACCATGGTGATTTAAGACGAGGCCTAAAACAATGAAACAGAGGTTAAAATATGCCTACTTGGACCAAAATAGAAAACAAAACATCCAGAAATAGCCATGAAGCTTTAAATGTGCAGATTCAGCTGAAATATTTCATTCGAATCGATCGAAATAACCAAACAAATGTCAATAATATAATCACTAATGCTAAAAATATTCACAACCCAAAAAAAAAAAATTGAAGCTTTGGATTCTTAATGAATCACATTGATCTAAAGGAGACGAAAGTCTAACAAAGTCAATAAAAAAAAGATCGAGAGATCTTAGAATCTAATTTCAACAATGGAGAGAGATCTAAAAGACTAACCGATCAGAAGAAGAAGAAGAACAAGAAGCAGGAGATGAAGAAGCAACAACGAAGAGAGCAGAACGTATTTGGATCCACGAAGATGATGAAGAAGGAGGAGATGATAATGGCGATGAAGGATTAGAAGACGAAGACGTCGTTTGAATCCTTCTCAAAGCTTTCATCTAGATTTAAACCTAATCAAACGATTTCACCAACCGCGACTACTCAAGCAACCAATTACTTGAAGTAGACGATAACTTCAAATCTCCGGCGAGGTATAAACACAAACAATCGCCGCCGTCAATAATAACTCTCCGACTACGTCTTCGTCGGAGACCGATCAAGTAAAAATTGAAAAAAATCTATTGCCGCGTCTCTGGTCTTCTTCTTCTTCTTCTACCACTTGCTTGCTTGCTTCGTCTTCTTCGTTTCGTTTACTTTTGGTTTGGCTCTGTGGAAACGTGATGGCTTACTTGTAATTTCTCTATCTCTTAAGAATCTAATGAATGAGCCCAAAAAAGAAAAAAATCTTCAGAAAAATTGCGACTGGAGAGGCTTCTTTCTTAATGGTGAGACTTTTACTTTCTCTCTCTCTCTCTCTCTTATGGATCCACGAACTAATCAGAAACTTTGAATTTACACTTTAGTCCTGTTTCTTTCGCTATTATTTTATTTTGCCCCGATTCTTTTTTTAAAACAATTTGACCCATGTATTTGTCCAATAAATATCAGAATTATTTTCTTGCGAAAACAAATATGGTAATTTAAAAAAAATGTATTTATCATTTCATTCAGTAAGAAAAACATTTAAACATAAAAAAAATAAACATTAATTACAAAATTGGAAATAGTATTTTCAAAATAAAGAGATTTTAAATGTTTGCGTTCTTATTTCGTATGTTATTTATGTATTAGCTACTGGTTGTTACTTTTTTTTCTTAATCAAGTTTATATAGTTTACGCTCTTTACATGTTCGCATACTGATTTGGAATCCGTATTAACATGCAGATCAATTAAATTTAAGAAAATAGAAATAAAAATATATGAATAACTATAGTTCATAGAAAACAAGGTCAGTGAAATTAATATATGTGTTTTTTTTTGTTATTGAATTTTTCCATGTTTCTAGGTTAATTTTTGAGTTCACAATTTACAAAAAGAGCTAAATTTGTAAGTTAATAGTAATTCGTAACTAAGGCCCTGTTTGTTTCATCATTTTACATTTGCATTCAAATGGTCCATTTAGATAATTCATTTGGATGATGCATTTGAATGATGTTTGTTTTAATATTTGTTATTTCATTCAAATGGATCTTTTTTTGTTTGATCATTTTGTAATTCATCCTAAATCTCATATTAACCAAAATGACTAAATACCCATGCTTTCATTTTGACAAATAATCACATATAAAAACTAAATAAATTATTATTTTAACATATAAAAATTAATTTTATTTATAGTTATTAAAATATATACAAAATAATTATACAAGTTTGGCTGGAAAACATGATTTTGCGGGTTTTGGCAAAAGATATAATTTTTCTGTTTCGGCGGGAAAAATATGTTTTTTGTAATTTTTAACGAAAAAATTAATATGATAAGAAATATGATTTGCCGTTGGCGGAAAATATAACTTTGCAGTTTTGGCGGAAAAATATGATTTTACGGTTTTGGCGGAAAAATATGATTTTATGGTTTTGGCTGAAAATGTAATTGCGGTTTTGGTGGAAAAACATGATTTTGCAGTTTTAGCGGAAAAATATGATTTTGCGGTTTTGGCGGGAAAATATGATTTTACAGTTTTGGCGGGAAAATATGATTTTGCAGTTTTGGCGGGAAAATATGATTTTGCAGATTGGCGGGAAAACAAGATTTTGCGGTTTTGGCGGGAAAATACGATTTTGCAGTTTTGGCGGGAAAACATGATTTTGCGGTTTTGGTGGGAAAATATGATTTTGCAGTTTTGGCGGGAAAACATGATTTTGCGGTTTTAGCGGGAAAATATGATTTTGCAGTTTTGGCGGGAAAATATTATTTTGCAATTTTGGCGGGAAAACATGATTTTGCGGTTTTAGCGGAAAAATATGATTTTGCAGTTTTGGCAGGAAAATTTTATTTTGCAGTTTTGGCGGGAAAACATGATTTTGTGGTTTTGGCGGGAAAACATGATTTTACGGTTTTGACGGGGAAAATAATTTTGCGGTTTTGGCAAAAAATGTAATTTTACAGTTTTGATGGAATAGCGCTTTCTATAATTTTACATCAAAAAATTATGATTTTACAGTTTGTGGCAGAAAAACGCAATTCCATGATTTTACGATTTTGACGTAAAATAATAATCCGTGATTTCATGATTTTTAGAGTATTTTTTGGTTCCAATATGTAATTTTAAAAATATTAAATAAGAAATCTATAGAAAATAGTATTATTTAAAATATGATTGTATAAGAGGGTATATCTGTCTTTTGTTCTTTTTGAATGAACCATCTCCATCCAAATGGTTCAATCAAGTTCATCCAAATGAGTTTCATAAATTTGCCTAAATTTAAAAACTCATTCAGATGGATCATCTAGATGATCCATCCAAATGCTTGTTAAATTGTCAAAAACAAACATCATTTTTCATCTCCATCTAGATGGATCATTTGGATGGAGAAACAAACAGGACCTAAACAGAACTCAAACATTATTTAGTGTGCTATGAGTTAAATATGAATTTTGGTAGAATGGAAACAACTATCTAGAGATAATGGCTTCCAACGAGTGCGATGAAATAATTCCCATGTTTTCAACCGACCAAATCAAGCAAAAGAAACATAATTTTATATCTTAAGTATAAATTATATTATTGTTGTTTAGGAATCGACGTACATAGCAGTTTTGTTAATGTCTATGTTATAGATTTGTATAATACAGCTAAACAAATAAAGAAATCTGTAATCATGAAGAAAAAAATTCTGTAGACAAGAATGATTAAATTTGTTATACGCTTTTTTTTTTTTTTTTTTTTTTCCTCAAACACCATTTATATTAAGATATCGGAAAGAGACTCTCCGCTAGGGAGAGCCAATCAGGAACCGACGAGCTTACATGGAAAAGAGACTGTTTCGAGATCGAGCATGTTTTGCTAGACAATCTGCTCGAGTATTAGAACTACGAGGAAGGAATCTAATACTAAAAGAAGGGAAAAAAACAAACGAGTGACCGGAAAGATGCCATTTCTGCTGCGAAGGTTGGCCAAGTGTCTTGGTTGTCAAGGAGGGATATCAAGTCCGAACAATCGGATGCGAAGGCGCAAGTAGTAATGCCTAGCGAGATCAGACAATCCATTGCCCAAAGCAGAGAATCAATCTCCGCATGGAGTGGTGAGAGACTTCGTCTTAAACTCTTTAAGCCAAGTTGGAGAATATGGTCTTGGTCGACTAAAACCCAACCATGTCCACTTAGGGAGTCCTCCGAATGCCAAGAAGCATCCGTCTGACATTCTGAGATCCGGGAAAGGGACGAGTGGAGTAAAACCGAACCGGCGAGAGGCGCAGGCTCTTCCGCTTCTTTCGTGTTCGCTTTCTTCCAAACAGAGGCTTCTTGTAAGGCCAGAGCCAAAGTCTCCGGAGGAGGTTCTTTAAAGTTTTTAAAACAGAATCTGTTACGACTTTTCCAGATATACCATAATATCCATGGAAAGAGTTCCAGAGTGTCCTCTTCTATTCTGAATTCTTTCCCACGCCAGAAAAGAAAGTCGAAATTATAGAAGAGGGAACTTCTGGAAAAAAGATGCTCTGAGGTAGGAATGGGTGATAAAGGCCCAAATTTGCCTCGAAGGCGGACAGTCAAAGAGAAGATGGTTATTAATTTAGCTATAACAATTTCCTTCAAAATTTTGCTTTACGTGTCTCCCGTTCCTGGTAATAATTTGTCTTATTCAATTGAAACAGTTAATGCTATGCCCTATTACATTAATTTATAACTAAAATAAACAGTTCGATTACGGTATTATATATCGAATGCAAAGGAATGATTTATTTTAATTAACCTAAATGATTTGACTCGTTAACCACTTGGATTAGGTTTGGGAATATCCCAGATGCAAAGTATCACAAATTATTCGTCTGTTTTTTATTTTTTAAAACTACAAATTATGCGTCTGTTCGGATCTATTACCTACTCAGAAAACTAGATATGTTGGATCCGGTTTTAGTTTTCATACAAATTTTTTTTTTTTCTTGTGGATTCTTGAAGTATTTAACTAAAATGAATTTAGAAAATGAAACTAGAATAGATTTTATTTTTATTTATTTATTTTGACATGGTTTGGCTTTGAATTAAATATATTGAATCACTAAAAAAAAATAGAAGCTTAACAATCGTTTTATGAGTCTTTTTTTTTTTTTTTTTTTTTGGGACAAATCGTTTTATGAGTCTCTTCTTCCGATTTAGTGTGGTCAACAAAAACAGACGCGTATATATTTTTGTCAAACAAAATATTTCAAAGAAGGTGACGCAAAATGTGATTGTTTTGAAGTTACTATCAATCACATAACCATCAATGTGTAGATTCTTGTAGTGTAATTTATTATATTAGCTATTTTTGAAGATAAAGACATTTTGGTTAAACCAAATTGAAATGACTAAAACCGAAATTAGAAAAAGCTAATTTTTGATTTAATATGAATGACCTCTTCGACCATCTTTTATTATTTGTATAATACTTTATTATACATCTCGTTCGTCATCCAACCGGCAAATGGATGTTGATATGTTCTTATATTATAACCTTAGAATTATATTAAGCCTTTATTATCATTATCTTCTAGGGTGGAGTCATCAAAATCTACACAAATTGTCTCAATTGTTAACAATGATTCCATTTAACAAAAGTGCAGGCTGCACTAATATTTGGTTTTTAACAGACATATCCAACAGCTACACGAATATTTCATGTTTTTATTTTTAAATATAAATTTTGTCAGATGATTCGTTTCCTACAGTATTTGCTAAGTTACTCGTGGGAAAATAATTCATTCCTCAATATTACAACGAACATAATGTCGAATTCCTATAAATTGGTTAATCATTGTTTCCGACAACAGCCACAGTTTTCTACTATGATAAGTCAAAAAATTAATTTTAGTAAAATTCCTTTTTCTTTTTCTTTTTTTTTTTTACATCAAAACACCATTATTATTAAGTTAGTTTGAAAAAATTAGTTTCCTGAGCTAACTACTTCGGAACTTGGAAGCTTACATGGGAAAAGACTAGACCTCGTACTCGAGTTTACATCGTAAAATACTTTTTTAAAAAAAAAATAGGAAAGTGTAGTATATAATTTGCTATTGTAGGTTTGTTTACTGTGTGATTATATTGTTTACCATCTGTTATCTTATTATCTATTATAATAATTATCTACCATCTAGTCACCATGACTATATTTCTTCTAACAAAATTCATCTTTTTTTGTTTGTTTGTAGGAAATCAAAAGATTCCTTGTGCTGATGACATCTGATATTGAAGAAGTTAAAAACATTGATGGATAATAATTAGATATAAGCAAATGTTTAGTTAAAGTCGAAATACATATTGGTGATTGGTGAATCCAATGGTGTGGATATTTTAGTTTTAATAAGAAAGATAAAATACCAAAGCTAGATCCGTTGCTTTATAAAAAGGGAAAGTAAAGTATCGTTTTCCATATACGATACTTATTAATTGCTTCGTTTGAATATAAATTTGAAAAAAAAAAAAAATTGGAAAAGAAAGAATATGCTAAAAAAAAAAGAAAAAAAAGAATATGCTTAAACCAGCTAACGAAAATATTTCTTTGATTAAACAAAATAATATTGAGAACCTACTATTTTTTTTTTTTTTATGAAGCCAGCCATTACATCATTCATTCTTGAGAGTTACTCTATAAACTTCCATTGGTGAAAGAATTAAAGATATTTAACTGATAAAATAAATGATTTTAAATCCTGAAAAACAGATATTATTTGGGTTTCACAAAGAAAGTTATGTTAATCAATATACCATTTTGTTGGAAGAAAAGATGAAAACAAAAAAGAAAGGCATGTTACTTATTTTTGTTGTGTCATGTATTTGTCAATTATTTGTAGATAAAACTAATACATAGATTTGTATAGTGTGATGGATCCATCATGTGAATTAGATTCGTGTTCTTGCTTTTGTCTGCTCGTGTCTTTCATGATGTGGACACAATCATGGTGTCTGACATAAGATGTCCATAGGACCATAACCCATCTTTAGCTATATCACAGTTATCTCCGATCTTAGAAACTATAGCCGCATATATATGTTATGTACATTAATAATTGCACTTACTTGATTTATTTCTGAGTTTTGCGTCATTTGTTGATAAACTATAGGCCGACAAACTTGTATACCAAAGTCACCAAGATCAATATGGTGTTGGTACACAACATAACAAGTAATTAAGCAATACACGGTTTACAAACAAACCAAACCAAACAACTTAGTGAGACAAAAACATGAACGTTTAAATCAAAGGATGGAGCACCAACCATGAGGGAGTTTAGACGCAGCAGCTAGGTCAAGGAACCAAACCACTTCAACATCCGCGGTTAGTCTACCGGCTGGTAAGTCTTTGGTATGAGTAAGAGCAGCCGCAACCGAATCAGCCTGCTCTTTATCACATACAGCCATAACATTGTAGGAAGCACAATTGATAACCGGTAAAGTAAAAGTTATTCTTTTTGGTGGTGGCTTAGGTGAATCGGTTATAGATGTGACCCATTTCACTTTCTCGTTGATCTGATCATGCCCCGGGAATAGAGACGCCATGTGACCGTCCGGTCCCATTCCTAGAAGCTGAAGATCGAACTGTGGAAAACCAGAAGATTTGTACGTTCGGATTATGTTCTGGTTCACCTTTTGTTTGAGGCACTCCTCGTACCTTTCAGCTGCTAGCTCGGCGTTGCCTTCTGCCCCGAGTCCGTTGTCGATAGCGTAGATGTTTTCAGCTGGAATTGGAACCTGAATGGTGGGATTATATATCGTCATGAAGACAACTTTGATACTATATGGTCCGTAGCTCATAATTTAACAATATAATTTACTTGTTAAGCATCACCAGTCATTTTTGAAGATAGACTTTGGTATTCTAAAATAGAAAATTCCTTCTATTTTTTTTTTGTAATATCTTTGGATCGACAAAACTCAATTCATAGTCAATACCATACTACGCGAAATAACGCGATTTAGTGGTGTCAAACTTCGGTGGAGATGATGGAGTCAATTGGATTTAACGACTTGACTAAAGACACATCCCAAAAATTTATTTTGCTAATTAAATAGTTCCTTTTTAGCCTATATTTATACATGTTTACCTTGGAGAGAAAACCGTCGTAAGCGAGTTTATAGTTGTTATCCACATTATCCCAAGCACAAACCCTCTCGTCGACCCAGAAGATGTGCCACTTAGACCACTCAATTGAATCAATATAAGGAGCTTCTAACAATTTCCTATAAAATAAAAATTTTAATTAGATTTTTTGGAAGAATCAAACAAATTAAGATTGGTATTAAGTATATTGATTAGAGAGTTTTGTATATAAATCTTGAAACAGACCAAAGCCAGGCGATGAGGTCGCCGCCGGAGAGAACGACGGTGAAAATTCCTCTTTCTTTGCAGAATTTGGAGGAAAGATCAGCCGTGTATTTGGCCAGCTCCACTGCCATTTCATTCTTTGTCTTGAACACCCTCCTCTTCACCGGCGCCATCTAATTAGATGATGATGATGATGATAATTATTGTGATGATGATGGTACGTGGCATCATACAAGTGGAGGAGACTTACTTCTTATAGGGAAAGTGAGTGAATGATTCTTGCCAAATGAATGAGACAAAAATTTTGTTTTCTTCTAAAAATGTATATCTATATAAAATTACATGTATGTTGATATTTTTTTTGGAAAGAGTATACTGTTATAAAATGGATAATAATCCATGTGATTATCCATTGTTTTGATCTCATCCCCTTATCTTCTCTAAAACTTGGTGACCAAGTTTCTTGTCTACCAAGTTTTGTTGTACTGTATATACTTCTCATTTGAGAAGTGGAGGAACACACGTAGAAGAAGAAAACGTAATAATGTAAACGATCACCTCTCCTTCCTCCTCTCTACTACTTTAATATTTTCTTATTTCAGTATTTTTATTCAACACGTTATCAGCACGATGTCTTTACCGCTAGAGCGTTTACGAGGTAAGTAAAATTTATATTATTTAAATTTTATTTATGTTTATAGAACATAATTATTTTAGACATCGTGAAACTATGCTTTTTTCCGGTTTGATCGTTATAAATGGTAGGCTCTGCCTTCTTTACGATCAAATAAAAAGCTATGTCTTTTCCGGATATATCGTTATATATGGTAGGCTATGCCTCCTTTACGATCAAATAAATGGCTATGCTTTTTCCGGATCGATCGTCATATGGTAGGTTTTACCTTCCAAACGATCAAATAAAAATTTATATTTTTTCCGGATTGATCGATATATATGGTAGGCTCTGCCTCCTTCTCTACGATCAAATAAAAGCTATGCTTATTGAATTCTTAATGGAAGGCGATGCCTCCTGAATTCTTGTATGAAAAGGCTATAGATTATAAATAATTATTTTTGTGAATTTATATGTTTAGTTATTTTTATTTATTTTATTCGTAAAGAATAAATATATGTGTTATATGAGATTTAAAGACTTTGAAATATGTCTTTAAAATCAAAAATATATTTCTCTTATGAGAATATATGAAGCACGGGTCAATATATTTTTAGACAGTGCAAATTAATTAGAAGGTCTAGATGAGCTAGTCTCTCGACTTCTAAATGCATCAGATTCATAATAATCGATGCTTCGTGTTCTCCAAAGTCTCAAAGAAACTCGTGTAGTTTCAAAGACATTTATTTTTATAAATAAATGTGGTATTGAATGTCCAACCACAAATGGAGACACACATATGTATGATTATATCATACAAAATAAAGATGGCAAAATATTTATGATAGCAAACAGAGGTTTGCTAATTGCTATAACATAGCATAACCGGTCAAGTCATCCCGGTAGAAAAATGCAATATATAATGATGATCCAGATCCAGGGTCTATATTAGTGCCAACAAGGGCCTGATTGGGAGAAATAGAAAATTGCAATGAAAATTGACTTGCTTTCCCTTCATAAAAGAGATGGCGTTGGACATCTTGTCACTACATCTAAAGATGTAAAACCTGTTGTGTGCAAGTGGGTCTTCGTGCGAAAAAGTTGAAATCACACGATTTAAAGCCCGATTTGTTGCACAAGGTTTTTCTCAAAGACCTGGAGTTGATTATGAAGAAACATATGCTCCGGTCATGAATACAATTACATTCAGGTACTTAAGGAGCCTAACGGTCTCTACTAATTTAGAAATGTACCTTATGAATGTAGTGACAACATATTTATATGGATCATTGGATAATGTTATATACATAAAAATCCTAGAAGGATTTAAAGTTCCAGAGGCATTAGACTTAAAGTCTAATGAAATATGTACGGTCAAATTACAGCGATCACTTTACGGATTAAAATAATCCAGACGCATGTGGTGTAATCGTTTGAGCGATTATTTATTAAACAAAGAGTATGTTAATAATGAAATATGCTCTTGCATCTTTATTAAGAAATCTCCATCGAGATTTGTGATCATTGCTGTATATGTTGATGACCTAAATTGGAACTCAAAAAGAGTGATTAAATATCACTAAAATTTTATATAAACAAAGAGAATGCTATTCAAGCACTGCATGTTTCCGTCTACATTTCAGAGGTAACATTTAATTTATGTTTAATTTATTTAAATTCATTTAAATTTAAATTTAATATTATATACGGAGTTGAAGGTTATATATCTCCTCCTCCTTAATTCTGTAGTAGACTAAGCCTCTAGAAACATATGATTTTTGGCCAAATCACCATTTTTTTTATAAGCTCATTGTATATGCTTGTTGATTTCCTCAATAATCCCCAAATTAAACCCCGAATATAACCGTTCTAAAAATGAGATTCGGTCCAAGATAAATAGGCTTAAAAAGCCATCATCTTGAGAAGGGGTATTACAAGTCCCACATTTTTATAAGGATCTAAGAATAAATACATGATCCATATTGGATATGTTATTGATCCTAAAGTGGGATTCAGTTCGAGATGAATGAACTCGAAGAGTTATCATCTCGAGGGGGAGAATTAAAGGAATCCCACATCGATAATAAGTCGATAATCCCACATCGACAATAAGTCGATAAATTTTGGTGAGTTTGACACCCTAGAGCGAGATAACTCTGGTGAAGTCATATCCTAAAATTTATCGCTTTTTGATAAAGTGGAACATCTAAAAATGATGTTCACTCTCAAAATGAGCTTTAAGCGAATCGTTCATAGCGCAAATCTAAGAGATTGCAAAACGATTCATGGTGATTTAATCTCCATGTTTTTACATGGAGCATGCAGTTTTGCATGTATTAATAATTATATATAAGGCCAACAATTTATAAGAAATATTCTCCCATGTTATATATACATGATTGGAGATCAAATATTTCTCATTTTGAATTTTATGCGTGTGAGATATATGTTATAAATGCTCCTCTGCACTGCATAAAAATATCATCCAAAAAGGATGAAATATATAGATGCAGGAGATGAGTCTCTGCTCTATAAATACTGAGCCATCTTTTTGAGATGTGCCTATTGCAAGATTTGCAAATCATCATGTTGATGATAAAAATTCTCCATCATTATGGGAAAATCATTGAATAGTTTAGATCTTTGAACAAATAAATATAATAAATATGAACTTTAGAGTTCAAAAGTTCAAAAGGATCACTATTCAGAATATATTGCAAATCAAATGCAAAAAGCTGATGGATGAGATTCCATAAATTATTGATCCTCGAATAAATACATATGAACTTAAAGTTCATAGGAAATCTCTTGTCCCAGCTAAAAATGCTCTACAAAAATTATGTCTCTGGCGGATGACATATTATTGTCTATAACACGATAAAAACGTGATAGACAACTTTGGTTCCAAATATAAAGAAAATCCTCGAAAATAAAAAAAAAAGAGCATATTATTACTAAAAAGAGGATTATACTCTTAAAAGAGGAGCATATAGACTTCTAAAGAGGAGCATATAAACTCCTAAATAGGAGCAAAAAGACTCTTCAAGAAGAGTAAAGAGACCGATTGTCATGGTTAATAACGAAATCAGGTACCTGAATAAAATCATTTATAATGATTAAGAGATCTCGATGAACCATGTCATTACGGCAAACATGGAACCAAATACAATACAATGTCGACAATAAAAATGATCTAGTGCGCAAATGAAATTAATGAGGATCATAAATCTCCGCTCTGTGAGCGTAAAGAGATATATATTGGCCAATAAACAAAGACGCAGCCAAGTCTATATTAATCTCGTATAAGAAACGAGTAATTCTTGGACACATGGTCCAAGCATCAAAAGAGTATTATGATACTTAAGACAAGACGGTGTGTCGCACCGGGTTTTGTCAAAATCACTCGATATTGAGTTGATGAATAAATGACTTGAATTGCGCCTCATGGGATGTCTGAAGGACTAATCCTAAAATATATGATATCATAGTTATATTCCCGGGAACTTATAAGCATGATGTTTTTGAACATCATCAAAACTCTTTAAGAGTTATTTGGAATAAAAGATCTTGGAAAGACAAAAGTGTCTCCAGATATTCCAACTGTCTCCAGATATTCCAACTAAACATCTAAAGAAAGAGATGTTATATTAGTCACTTTTAAAGGAAGTCGACTTTATATAATTTGATCATGAAGCACTATATATAAATGCTGACGAGTATTTATATATTTTGTGAATTGTAGCTAGCATATATAAATGCTGACGAGCATTTATATATCTAGTGAATATATTGTACCTAGCAGTTGTTACTGATCTACTTGCAGGATTAATTCATTTTCTCTGACTAGACCTTTGAATGAGTTCAAATGTGTCTTCCACTATCTGCAAGGTACGATTGACTTGGGTTTATTTTATTCTAGAAACCCCGAGTTTGGTTTAGTTGGTTTTGCAGATGGATGATCTATATAAATATATATCGCAAAACAACAACTACGTGGCGTTTCCAACAACAAATTTTTGTCGCCGCTTGCTCAAGCCATGCCAAAATTATTGCGCTCCATGAAGCTTGTCGAGAATCTGTATGGCTCAGATTGATGCCCTCAACATATACAAGTAGCAAGAAATATATGCACCAGTGAAGAGCCAACAACAAGACGTTGTTACATATGTTTTCCAACACAAAGGAAGCTATGTCAAGAGCAAGAGAGAAGACATATTTTTCCAAGATTCTTCTCTTGCACTCAAGAATCTGAGAAGAAGCAAGAAGTGGATGTCAAGTACATCCGGCCGAGTAACAATGTAGCAGTTTTAGTTCAAAGGCGTTGCCTGCTACGCCATTCAAAATTCATCTTTTGAAGATGATGCTTCCAGGGGGAGACATATGATGATGAGCGTGGCTGCACTCTTTTTCCCTTATCATGGTTTTTATCCCACTGGGTTTTTCCATGACAAGGTTTTTAACGAGGCAGCAAATAACACGCAAAAGATAGACATCAAAGTGAAAGTCTATCTCTCTTCTAAAATCTTGACAAAGATCAGAAGAAGCAAAAGAATAATCGAGATGCATCATCTACGAAAACTATGAAGAGAACAAGATTCGTCTGTTCCAGCGGGAGATTGTGTCACTGTACTCTTTTTTCTTTATCATGGTTTTTATCCTATACGGTTTTTCCATGATAAAGTTTTTAACGAGGCAGTACGCAATACGCTAATAACAATGGATAATCAAGGGGGAGTGTTATAAAATGGATAATAATCCATGTGATTATCCATTGTTTTGATCTCATCCCCTTATCTTCTCTAAAACTTGGTGACCAAGTTTCTTGTCTACCAAGTTTTGTTGTACTATATATACTTCTCATTTGAGAAGTGGAGGAACACACGTAGAAGAAGAAAACGTAATAATGTAAACGATCACCTCTCCTTCCTCCTCTCTACTACTTTAATATTTTCTTATTTCAGTATTTTTATTCAACATATACAATGTATCTTATACCTTTCTTTTGTTTGTAGTTTATTCATTAACAACATTTTATTATTCCTTTCGTCGTTATGAATTTATTCTACATAACACTATATATATTCACATATTATCTCTCAAACTAAATTATTCTCTTGACTTCAAAAGCAAAAAAGAAAAAAAAATTCCTAGTTCAAACTTTTATTATGACATGAGTGTAACTAAAAAAATTAACATAGATTTTGAACGATTTTGATGGCATTAGCACAAAGTTTTATTGTATCTAGACCTCGATTTATTACACCTCTAATACCATTGCTTAGAGGAAACATTACCAGAACCGAACCACAACAACTCATCTAATTCTTTCTGTACAAACCGGAATTTAAATACAAAAAAAAAAAAACATCTCTCTTTTTGTGTGTTTGGTTTAGAATGGTTCCTCTAAAAACAAAATGCTTAATACAAATAGAGGTACCTTTTTTTCCGGTTGATGTTTTTGTCTTGAATTGACAGTATAATAATGAGATTCATGTTTTAATGATTAGGGTTTTTGATTTGGAAAGTTAGAAGTCATCTCGTTGGTCTCGAGCTCGAGCTTCGTACAGTCACACCGTGCAAGAACTTGGCATAGCCTAAGAAATTCAGCTTCCCATCTAAACTCCGGATCCAATCCTTGAGCAGAGGATACGCATTTGGTCCCAAACCCATCTCCTACATATTCCATAATAAACCATAATTCATGCAAAAGCTATTGGTTTAACAGATCTCAGAGATATACTTAAGTCTCTACATACCTCGGCGAGTTCTTGGACGGAAATGGCTCGGCTTCCTTCACGTTCAAAGTGTTCAAAGGCTATCGTTGCGATCTGTTCCCATTCTTCAAGAGCCTCAAGTTGATAAACGCTGACCGCTGCCGCACAGAACTCTTCAAAATCTAGTTTTTTATGTGCCAATGGTTGCATCTTCAATCAACAAAAAGGAAACACACAGAGAAAGATTATTACAGATGTATTTTAGAACAGATTAGAAATGCTGGGACTTCAAATTATGTGTTAGTACGTACCAAGTTTAGAATGTCAGGAAGCCTAGATTCGATCATAGCATCTGTAGCATATCTTGTCAAAGCCTGCATTTACCACAAGACTTCGAATCACTAATTGCGGATCAAAAGAATGTTCGATTATCAATTGAAGAACGGTGGCATTAGAAGTTATTCTTAAACAAGGAACGATGAAATGTTGTAATTATCCACTGACCGTGGTGAAGTTGTGTAGATGCAAGCCTCCATCTTCTGGCTCCAGGAGCATAAACTGTGCTTTGAGGAACACTAGTTCCTCTTCGGGTATAGCTTTGGATAGAGACTGTTGTACAAGTGACAGCAAAATAAAGATACATACAAGACATATAGATGATCAAATCTATCAAGAACAACAGAAGAAAGGATCAAGCAAACAGAGGAAATATTTTGTCATGTGTGCCTATTCTGTTACTTTTTTTTTGTCACAGCTGTTATGGCATTTGCAAGGGTAAAACAATAAGATGTCGGTGAGAGTTATTATCAGATAATTACCTTAAGTGCTGCTCGTCGGTAAGGCGATGCACGAATATAAGACTTCACCAATTTGTAGATTGAGAAATCCAGAAGCAAACCAGGATTTTCATCTCGAAGCCATGGATGAGCTGAAAATTTACTCATACTCATGTTTTCATTTCACCAATCAATGTCACTAGTTTTAACATTAGTGGTTAGGAACTTACCTAAAGCTTGAGCAGCTGTCATTCTTTTCCTATGGTCTTTGTTCAAAAGCCTTTTCACAAAGTCTTTGGCCATAGGAGATATGGAAGGCCACGGTAAATCTTCGAAATTAGGATTCGCTCTAAGAACACAACGAAAAATTGCAGACTCGGTTCGTCCGTAAAAAGGTCTACTTCCACAGAGTAATATGTAAGATATGACACCAATGCTCCATATGTCTGCTTCAGTGCTATATGATCTGTGAAGTACTTCAGGTGCAACATAGTATGCACTTCCTACCACATCGTTGAGACGCTGATCTGATTAAAGACCACCACAAAAACTGTTCTTAAGTTGCTAAGTAAAATTCAACAAGCAGAGTTATGCGTAAGAAAAAGGAACGAAGAGTTACCGAATCTAGCGTAATCAGACAAGCCAAAATCTATGACCTTTAGTATTGCATGCTCATCTTTGCTTGTAAAGAGAAAATTCTGGGAACAACAGTATATATAACATTTGTTTAAAAAAGTAAGCAACAGAAAGTTTTGATATTCACAGTGGTAGAAGCAGAAAGTGTGTACCTCCGGCTTCAGATCACGGTGCACAACACCTTGAAGATGGAAAAAAGCAGTTGCAGATAAAATCTGTACAAGAATACGCTTAGCATCTGCTTCCGGGTATCGACCACCTCTACAATAAGATATATACAATACAAAATTATACTCCATATGCAACACAAAGCTAGCTAATTAACCTGAGTGGGCCACAATTCAAGGTGGATTACACAAAGAAACAGAGAAAGGACTAGTTTTGATTTTACCTCGCCAAAATACTGTCCAATAGCTCTCCACCTTCACATAACCTGGAACCATATTGGCGTCAATATCTTAAGTCAAATCATTTTGACATCTAAGAAGCATGAAAGAGACATACTTACTCCATAACAACAAAGACATTATCCGAATCCTCGAACACATCGTAGAACTTAACCATATGACTATGCCCAGACAAAGCTTTCAACAATTTCACCTCTCGACGAACATCTTCAATCGACAAAGCTGATGTCATCTGAAACACATTATATCAACACAAAGAACCAATCTTTTGATGAAACAGTAACAATTCTATGTTCCAATAATCTTGGAATCAATCACATTGTCACAAACCTTAGTTTTAGAGATGATTTTGACTGCAACAGTTTGACCTTTGATCTTCCCTTTCTTTGCTTTAGCCCAACAAGTATGACCAAAATGCCCTCGACCTACTTCTCTCCCAAGCTCATACTTACCTTCAAAATTCTTCGCAAATCCGAAATTCTTATCTAATCTCTCTCCGATTCCGCCTCCGCTTCCGCTGGCTCTGCCGTGATCAACGTCTTCACTATCCTCAGGGATTGGACCATCTCGAGGATGTGGTGCAGTACCTCGTCGTCGTCTTAAAGCCGCCATAATCGGTTTCGCAGGTGAAGGAGGCGGGAACGGCCATTTGAATTTTCTTCCCGGAGTTCTCGCCGGAGATGGAGCTACTCCAGCCGGTAACGGGCTTTGAAATGGGCTGATTGTGTAAGGGTTGACTTCTGAAGCAGCCGGAGACTGAGGAATTGATGATGAACTCTGGTGGTTTTGATCAGACCGATGTGGTAACTGAGCGATTCCGGCGGGGATATCGTCGTCATCGTCGACAGTGGAAATGTTCCGGCTGTAACAATGACCCATTGTTGCCGGTCAATGATTAATTGATCGGGGAAAAAAAGTCAAAGCATCGAACGGTGATGAGACGGAGTTGAATAGTAGCTTAAAGAGAAACGACCGATGAGGAAATTAGAGAAAAAAAGGAAGCGAAGATTTTAAAATTAATTAAATTGACCAACAAAGATTTTAAAAAAAAAATATAACGGAAGAAGAGAGGGCGTTGAATAATGCCGGTGGTTTGCTAAAACGACAACGGAGGAAACGTGACTTATACGACAGCCACATGAGCTTAGTGACGTGTGATATTAATGATTTCATTTTTGTGTTGTTTGTAATTTTTTTTGCTGAAATTAAAAACTAAAGCGCAATTATAATCATTATAATTTTTGGAAAATTAAAATTTTGTAATAGTATAGAAATGAAAATCAAAATTATTTAATTGTTTTTCAAATTTTAGAAAATGGATAGGTTATCACTTTCACAGCCATTATAAGAAACGCGAAAACAACTAAATTTGATAAGTACAACCTATTAATGTAACAACTGAATTTAATCCGGTTTAGTGGATTAATAACATTTGGTACAAATCGCATTCAACCACCGGTTTGTCTATAATTGCGGATGTTTGAATATGTTTGACATCGAAATAGTCATTATTCACGTTGTTTTAGCATTGAAAAAGTCTAAAATTGATAACTGTTTGGTGCATACTAGAAAAATAATAAATATTTGGTTACATATATAAAATTAAATATCATTTATCGTCAATGGTTCAATCGGCTAGACTTAACCGATTCGGTTAATTTTAATACTGAAAATCTTCGTGATCATTGGTTCTCTTGTCGATGTCGTACCAAAAGTAACCATCACCGGCAATATAATCGTGCGATTGCGGATTATCATTGTGAAATGACAATCGCTTTCTAACCAATGTTAATCTTGGTTCGTTGTTATCTAAACCGGTTCGGTTTGATCTCTGCTTTGGTACGCTTTGTGGCCGGCGAAATCTAGCCATGGTTGAGGCAGTGGTAGACATGTAATTTGGTATTGAATGGACTTGCCTTGTGACGCAAGATTGTCCACGTGGCGTCTGGTCGTTGAGTTGTTGGTGGTGTGCGTACGTTTTATACGTATCGATCTCGACTATCTTGACCGGTTCAACGACAGCCTGATCGGTTGACATTCTCCTTCCGGTTTCTTGATAACCGTACCGGTTTAATCTACTCGGTCTTTTGTCCTCTAATTCACTTTCACTATGAGCTTCTCTCGCTGTAGTTTTCCACATCTTTATTTGTAAACCCAAAAAGAAGATCGGTTTGTCTATTAACATGTATATGAATGAAAAGTCGTAAATCAAAAATGGTAAGTTTGATTTATTGAACCTGCTTAGAGAAAGCATGAGACAAGGCAGTTTCGTCGCCGAGATTGGTGGTGAGTGTTTTTCGGTGTTCTACAGCTCGAGCCTGGATCTGAACCAAAGCCTGAACCCGAAGCAAAGTAATGCTAGCTCGTCTACGCACGATGTGGCCTCTCACTAAGGCTTGTAGTTTCACAACTCCTTGTAAAGCCCTAAACGCTGTTCGTGCCTTGAATTACAAGTCATCAAAATCAAACTCAGTTTGGTCTATAAAGGCAATGTTATCACAAAGCTAACAAAACAATTAAAAAGTATTGTTTGGTACTGGTGACTATATTAGTAAGTATTGATTGTACCAGGCATCCTCGGAAAGCTGTCTGAATGAGAATAGCAGCCAAGTGTCTTTTGAGGTAGACAGATATCCGGCCGAAAAAAACGGTTTCCTTGGCCGCCGGAGATGCAGTTTTCTCTGTTTCCTCAGCCGCAATCGCGTCAACATCCGTTGAGTTAATGTTGCCGGAGTTTCTTATGTGTATTCCTACGTCTATTGCAGAAGAATCAGAAGAAGCTTTCTTGAATAGCCATATTCTTTTTCTTCTCTTCTGCACCAACACAATTATTAGTATTATTAGTTGTAATAAAAATGAAAATCCCAAAATTTTCCAAGTTTTAAGTCAGATTATCAAAAACCAGGTTTTCATGCTGATGAAGATTTTTTCTAAAACTATATACCTGGATCCAAACTTGAAGAGTAAGAAGAGAAAAGTGTTTTCTTGGGGATATATTAAAAATATACAATGTAAATGCTGATGTATTTTATATAGTATGAATTAATGAAGATTTAAAAAAAAAAACAAGAAAGGTAACTGAGTGTGAAGTATACCGGTCGTTGGTGTTGTTCGTCCTCTTCTTCTTCGACGAGGTCGTTGTCTTGTCGACGATTTATTCTTCTAGGGATTTTCTTCTCCGGTGATCGGAAAACATTCTTAACGGCCGTGAACCATGAGCTTCCGCCGGTTTTCCCCATCAAGATCGATCAATCTCGCCTGCTTAATTTATGTTAATTGTACTGTCACTTTGGTGAAATGTATTGTCACTTTGTTAGAGATACGAAACTCATTTATATAATTATTAATTAATACTAGTACATATGGAATGAGTTATATACTATAAGTTAAAAGAACACACACACTCTCTCTCTTTTATGATGAACAAGAACCTTTTTGTTGCCCAATATTAAATTAAAAAGTTCGGAACATGTACATGTATCGTATATATGTTTTGGCATTTTGCGATGTTAAGTAAATGCATTAAGAAGTGAAACTCGAAACTCCTATATATGACCGTATGTGTTCAATGCTTTATGATATTATGGTCCCATGCAGTCCCATGCATAAAAACTTCTTATTTATTTTAATTTAGTATTTCTACAATTGTAAGCAATATATGCATTGTCATGTAACGGCCAAATGCAAAACGATCAATAATCATAAAATGCTTTGTATCCGGAAAAGCAGAGAAAGAGGAAAAATGTTGGAATAAGAAGAATAACGAAGCCGAAACTAAAATAAAATAGTAATAGATAAAAGCTAAAGAAAAATTAAAAGAGGAATAGCAATAGGTAGGCATGCTTTGTGTTTACAAATTAGATAGCTTTGTGTCAGAAATATATATAATTGTAACATGAAAGAATGTGTCAATATGTCTTTATCGAAAAAAATGGAAGAATGTGTCAATGTTGGAATGCATCTCTCGAGAGTGCAGAAAGTTGTTCCTTCTCTTCTTTCGTATTCTATTATTTTCATATAATCAGTTTCCATTAACGTCGATATTTTACTCGTTTATCTTTGATTGTTTGGGATAGTGATTGAGCTACACAGAAATTTTTTTTTTGTTTAAGGAAAATACTAATATATATACCCTAATTTTTAAAATACGATTACAATTTGTAAGAAAATTGTAGAATACAAAATCTTCTTCTATATTTTGTTAAAATATTTTTCTTGTTCTATTAAATATTTATCAGCTAAAAGTCCTTAGCAAGTACATAAGTAGTTTGTAAATTATTCACCAAATATGCAGTTTCTAATTTATTTTTATCTGAAAAGTAAACTCTCTTAGTATTTTGAAAGTTCATAAAGAAAAACGCTAAAAAACGAATATGAGAAATTATTCATTTGACCGGAAAAAATTAATATAGCCAGAAAAACATATGATGGGAAAGATCTAACGAATGCTAAGCAGAACAATACAAAGAACAAAAGAAATCAAGCAAGACCCAAATTCAGACAAGATCTAACTGAAATTAATTACACCAAAGAACAATGAAATCTTTTTTTTTTTTCGAAAGAGAGGAAATTTCTCCAAATGTCTTAAATAATTCATAAAAAATATCCAAAGGGTATTTCAACAACAACAAAAATAATCCAGTTTTTGTTTTTGTTTTTGGAGACTATAGAAAGGAGAAAGTTTAGACCAAAGTTCTTGAATTGTTCAAAGATACCGGGCAGGCTCTGCGACCGCGAAGCATAACTTAAAATAATCTAAAAAGAGTTTAAATATAAACACAAAACGCCTCAAGTACCTTCTTCTTTAGACTTCTTCTTCTGCTTTCTCTCTCTCTCGTTTGCTATATAATTTTGACATCTCCAGCGAGAGTGTTTTTCGCGATCATTTCACTTGAAATCAGCGCGGGGAAAGTGCGGCCTTACTGGTGTCTTTGATGGACTTACCCTTCAAGAACAGATAAATCAACACAAAGATGAATACAAGTTTCTCAAGAAAAAAAGATAATAAGAATAACTAAAGAGATTTAACATATGTAGACCCGAGAAAGATGTCACATTATATGCAAATGAACCATATAAAGAATTAAGTAAAGAGCTAGCCAAGTCGAAGTTGATCGATATCAAATTTGCTTTTAGTAATGACTAAAACAACAACCTACCATTCAAAAGTTGACATTTAAGGGGATAAGATAGAATGAGAAACCAAAGTTAGAAGGTAAAATGTTGAAATCTTATACCTTATTGGGAGTGCCCCCAAGACAATACCACTGCAGTGAAGCGCAGCAATTGCACTCTCCGCCTGAGAGAACAAAGCAAAGTATGAATCTCCCATTGACAAACCAAAACATAATTTTGAATCTTGGACCCTTTTACCTAAACTTCATATTCGAGTTTATTTGGATGTCATTGAAAATGTAAGAAGCTTTTTGAAATGTAACGTATCAAGTTAGAAGGGATAATCCGTGTTTCCTTAAATGGATCATACCGGCATGCAATTCAAAAAATAGAATCTTAACTAGCAACTGAAACTACTCAATCACCAAGAAGACTAATGTCCAAAATGGGAACACTTTAACTCAAAACATAGGCGGAGAGAATTACCATCGCAAACTCAACAAAAGCAATACGGGTTTGGTGGTGATAGTCTCCAAGCCTCAGACGATGAACCTATAAAAGATATATAACAAAAACAAAAAAATTGATCGCAGAGCGGAAAACAGATATATACATATTAAAGCGTAAAAATATTTGTCGCATTCCAAACCAATATTCATACCTCCCCGCAAAGATTTTCAAAGAAGCCTTTCAAGTCAATTTGAGTGATCTGCAAATAAAAGTAACAGGACATTGAAGAAAGTCAGTTGCTCCAATACTTTAGAAGTTAAAAGTTTCCAAAAAAGATAAAATCTCATCAAGGAAATGGTGAATGGAAATTGAATTACCCGCTTGTCAATGTTGGTACAGTAAACAGTCCTAACGCACATCTCACGCTCATCCTCAGACTGGGAGAAAGAGAGCAACATTATGCTCGAGAATACTTACATTTATAAAATTTATGCCAAGTTTAGCCATGATAATGTGAACTTACTCTTGGAAGAAAAGTCGGGTTAACAGGGGCAATAGCGGTTTTGGAAGGAAGAACCTTAAGAGGGTAAAAACCGAGCACAGTACCCGACATGCTCAAAGCAGCCCTAGCTCCCTCTGCAGCAACATCTCTTGATAAGTTAAGAAACAGTGCTATAAAATATATCTCAACTAGTAAACAAAGGGTTGACAGGAAGAGTACCTTCATTGGTAAATTCAATGAAAGCAAAACGAAGGACAGAATTTGGGTCACCGCATACGCGACAATCAACAACCTTTCGATCCCAAAATGACAAAAAATGCTATGAGGAAACGAGTTACTGAAGATAATCAAAACATCTGAAACATAGTAAAGATCATTTAAGTACCTGTCCACAATTAATAAAGACACCTGCGAGGTTCTCCTCGGTAACCTACAAACAAAACAATGTAAGAGAGGCAGATGTTATAAAATGGATTCCTTTACGCGAAAAATGTTAGCGAAAATAACTTCCTTCTTTTTACCTGTTGGTCAATGTCGGAGACATATACAGTTCTCCTGATTACATCGTCCTTCTGAGCCAAGCTTGTTCTTTTGTTAGTTCTTCGCTTCCCTTGGCCAAAACTCCTTCTCTGTAGCAAGCGGTAAAACAAGAAGCACACGAATTACCAACTTGATCTCCGACACACGATTTTAATCAATAGTACAGTTTTGCATACTTTCCCTTCACATATCTGACAACTAATACCATTGTTTGAAGAATGTGACCACAGAAACGATGAATACTTTCTATTTAAAACCCTAAAACTTCAAAGCTCATACAAAGAATAAAATTTGTACAGCAAAGGCAGCCATTTTCTCAAAGTGTAACAGATAAGCAAACAGTAAACAAATCAAATTAACAAACTACACACAAAGCGAAACTGCTATTATATCAATGATCAAGCAATAGATGCAAGAACAAGAAAGCAAACACGTAAAGCTCGAAACTCTTTTCTGTTATCCATTTGCTGAACGTTTCAGCATACAAGCTTTTTCAATCAACAAACAAGCTAGCAAAATCATGGTAAACAAAAAAACACAAAAGCTCGAAACTTTATATCATCATTTCTCTTCACCTCACTGTATCATCAAAATCTAAGGGAAGATTAGAAAAATACAAAGATCAGAATTCACACACTAACGAAAAAAGAACATTCCTACACCAAAACACATCCATTTTCTAGAGATGTAAATGCTAACAATCAAAACTTATAACATGATTATATACTCAAGAAATAGACATCAAATGAAGAACCAACAAGACTATCCATCAAAACACAAACTTTTTATCAATCAAGAAAACAAAACAAAACATAGAGATCATAAAATGAAGAATATACCCTTGTAGGAAAATGATCATTCCCATCAGCAAGTTTAGGTGGGGCTGCAAAATTGTTAGTAAACCCTAATCCATGTCTCAAAACCCCAGATTGACTTCGAGCGAGAGAAGGAGGAACAAACTCCTGAGCCATGGGATTAAGCTTAGAAAAAGCATCAGCCAAATCTTTGATCTCACTCTTGAGACTCCCTCCATTGTTATCTCTCTCACCATTTCTGTTAAACCCATTTAAAGTCTGACCCTTTAGAGCAGTCTCATTGATCCGATCGTCAGTTTCTGGAGTGGAATCGATGGTAGGAGGATTCGATGAGTCAGATTTAGGGCTCTGATCATCATCAGGACATGGCGGCTTCGTCTCGGTAGCTGAATCAGTGTTGTTGTCTAAATTCTGACCAGACGAAGAGTCCACTTTGACACCAGCATTCTCAGCAACAGCCATGATCGGACCAAAAAGGTTGAATCTTTATAAGATCAGACAACAACAACTTACCAACTTGTCGATTTCTGCATCAAAAACAACCAAATTTAGAAAGAGAATTTGATATAGAAAAACTCAAGAAACACACAGAGGGAGAGATCAAGAATTGATACGAACCCTGAGAGTTAATCTCGATCAAAATGGTTAAGCCATAAAAGGAGAGAATCAAACTTAATTAAAAGATCAATGAGAGCAGAAGAGAGGACTGAAACAAAGAAAAATTGGATTTTTTTTCAAGGGAAAAATAGTAAAGACAAAATGAGAAAACTTGGAAAATTCAAGGAGATGATTAGAATAGAAGGAACACAAGAGACCCCTTTGGTTATAAAATTAAATAACTTAAACTAGTTTCTTCTGCCCTTTGGAGTTTGGACAACATCCTATGAATATTTTATCTCTTTTTACTTTATCTTCTTTCTTATGAAGCTTCCTACTTTTCAATTTTTTTTTTTTTGACAAATCCTACTTTTCATTGATCTATCTGATCCCTTATATATTAATAGAGAAACACTTTAAAAAATAAACCTTACCTTAACGTGTTATTAACAAGATTGCCATGCTGACGTGTCGTTCTCAGAATGATTTGTCACCTATTTAAATAATTGCCCAAATTTTATTAGATTATTTACAGAATTTGCCATTAATATTATACACACATATATCCTATTAATCAAAAGAAATTTTTAATTAAAATTGCAAATAATTATGCAACAAATCTTTCCAAAATAAATATACCACAAACTTAAGCAAATGATTACGTAACTAATATTAGTAACACAGGCTACGAGACCACATTTATCTCTATATTAGCAAGATCATTAAAATGTAACAAAGGCTACGTCCAACCTTAAGCAAATCTTATCAAATAACTAATACTTCCAAACTAAATATACAACTGCCTTACAATTTTTCCATATAAATATTAGATATCTATATTAATTAGCAAAGACATTAAAATGTGACAAACATTTATGTTTATATTTAAGGGACAAAGACATTAAAATGTAACAGACGGTGGAAGCGGATTTATCAGTGAGAGTGGCTTCACTTCTTCAGTCACGAGCAACACTGTCCCGGGAGAATAGCCAGTTGAAGCAGCAGATGGCGATACTAAACAGGACAAGCTCATAAGAGAAGGTAAATAAACCACACATTCAAGGAGTCTGAATACAAAAAAAAAAAACTAAAATCCTATATTTTATGATTTGTTTTTTATCCGATATCCGGTCAGTTCAACCGATTTATCAGGTACGGGTTAATGGCAGATTTTTGTGGGTTTTTTATTCGGTTTTGAAAAAACCGGACATCTGAGCAAAAAAAAAAAATTACCGGACATTAGCACTAAACCTAAACCGGAGAAGTGTACGGATTGCATGTTAACTGATCATACTAAACGGTTCGGGTCGGACGTGAAAACACTAATTTATATGTATATAAAAATTTTTATTAAAAGACACAAAATATTCAACTCTTTAAAGATTGAACAATTTCTTTACTTATACAAAAAATTGTGACCATCAACCATTTCCCGCGCAAGGCGCGGGTCCTATATCTAGTTATGAATTATTAGTCTTTTAATCAATCAGTCATTATACCAAAATTTTTTAGTCATTATACCAAAATTATATCAAAATTATTAGTCATTATACCAAAATTTTTTAATTTTTTAATTTTTTTTCCTCGAGAGAAGAATATGTATGTTGTTTAGTGCTCTCATAATCATATGTCTAGGCATTGTACCATATCCTCTTATATACATGTGTTATGTGTATAATGTATGTGTAGGCATTACCGCATTATACGATAATTAATTAATTATTCGCCTACCTAGAAATTAATTTATTTGCATACCAAAAAAAAAAAAAAGAAATTAATTTATTTTAGAACACTTTGTGACATATATATATATTACTTGGTTCGCCCAAAATAATAAAAAAATATATTACTTGAAGATCACACTATAAGAAGTGATCGAACCCCCAACATTTGATGAGTCATGAGCTCAGAGCTTTACAAGTTAATCAACATTAAGCTTAGAAACTTTTATCATTTGGAAATTAAGAAGAAGCAGGAGAACCACTAAAGCAGAAACAAAAACAAACAAGATTAAAAACGTTGAATCTTTATAACAATGTTTACAGATTTATAAAACAAATGTTCTGAAACAGTTACAACTTCTAAAATTCGATCTGAATTTCCTTAAGAAATCATCGAGGATTAGAACTTACTAGCTTAACAATTCTTTGACTATGCCACTTTCATCTATACACAAACAATAAAATACATGATCTACTTAACCAAATAACCATGAAGTTATCACACAGGTGAAGCTGAGAGCAGAAACTCAGGCTGCTTTCTCTGCAGGAGAACTCCACAGAAGAGGCAGAACGGTTTCGAGGCAACTTTGCTAAAGGAGGATTTTGGAAGTGATTTGAGATCACTGGGGAATGAAGGCAATGCAAATAAGGTCTCTGGAGCGAGTTCTAAAGTCATTCGGTTGCAGCATTTGCAGAACCATAAAGGAGTTGGTGGACATACTTGCATTGAGACACAACACCTCTCAAGCTTGTGGCTTTGATCACATCTCTCTTTTTCTTTGCTCTTCTTCTTTTTTGGTGCGGAGATTCGCAAAAGGCTTCCTCCGCTGAGTGGAAATTGACTGGCGCTGCACAATAAGGACATTTCTCTTCCTCTAATGAGGTTTCTGTGCTATTACTTGATCTGTGATGAATTAGAAACATAGAACATATGAATTTGAAACATTCTAGTATCTATTACCAAGGGAAGAAGAAGGTATGTGAGAAAATTACCTCGTTAGACTAGATTTCACTTCTACGGAAAGTGTTTCCAGCTGACTATGGACAATATCGCGATTTATCTCAACCCATTGTTGCAACTGAGCCAATCCAGCTGGACACCAATTCCAAGAGGAAGGCGAAACAGTACCCTGAGATGACTCAGCGAGTAGATAAGCCGAGAAACTGAGACCAACCAGTCTTTCCCGGAGTTCTCGTTCACTTTCTTCAAGCAGTTTGAGCCACAGATCAATTTCTTCTTCATCGTTCGTTCTCTGACCTTGAAGTTTTCTGTTGATTTCCTCTGTTTTGAGCTCCGATAACATAACACGTCTAGAGATTACGTTGAGAATGTGTAACAGCCTGGAAGGAACAGCAGAGAAGCATTTGGTGATCTTTGGCACCAGATCTTCCATGGAGATATCAGCATGAAATCCAAGGTATGACACAGAGAGCCATTTGGTTAATACCAATTCAACAAACTCTGGCATTGATTGTTTGAACGCCAGCATTGCAGCTATCATATCCCAAAGAACTAGAGGCTTATTCAAATCTTTGAATTCTTTCAACGACCAGAGAAAATTAGATTCCCAATATGCGAATTCATTTTTTGAGAATCCCAGAATAGCTTCGGTTACCGTCTCTGAAGAATCTTCTGACTCACCAGATTGTTGTGCACCATTCCAGAGGAATTCTACAGCAGCCTTCTGCGACCTGAGGGCAAAAAAAAATGAACAGTCAGGTTTTGTAACGAGCAGGACACAGAAATGCTACTTAATGAATAATAATCACCTGGCTTGGTACATCGGATTCAAGAGTTCAACGTTAAAGTTGCGGACCTGCACAATTTCAAAGAGAAGTCTTAGTTATCTAATTCTGAAAAACATGATAGCTTAGAGTCACCGCGAACCAGGTTTCTGGGAAAATCATACCAAAGCAACAGCAAGGTTTCCAGGGGACAACGCCACACCAAGGCATGATAGGAAATCATCAGGAAGCTGCGGAATTATTCCATTGTTTGTCAAGATAAACTAGAGGTAGGATAAACATCGAGACAACATTAAAAACATAACATAGTGACGTACATCAGTCGTGCTACTGAGACCAGGAGTGTTTGCAGGAATTGGCACTTCAGAGATGGTATTCTCACATAAAATCCAGTTCAAGACATAATTATCCTGCATGTTACAAAAGAGTAATGCAACCTATAGCTAAAAAGAATTCGACAGTAGTTGATAGATCACAATGTAGCTCATAGCTTAGTTTTATGGTAAAAAAATCATGTTTGTTTGTCTCTCAGAAGACAAGCAGTACAAAAGCTGTTTTTACAGAGGAGAAATATAATACCTGACTGCAACTGTACAAACAACGGCCATCATATGACCAAGCTAGACCTGTAACCTAAAAAGAGTGCCATATGCATCAATTAAGGGAACACTTACATTGCATTTTAGAAAAGGTTTATAGTAACAGAATCATGTTTTACCACTTGGTTATGAGCATTAGTTGAAACAATTTGTTCAAACTTTCTTGTAGATATTTCACACTTCCATACTTCGAAAGAACCAGATCCTTTGCCGATTGCCAAGTGCATTGCATTATAATGATTGCTTACAACAAAAGAAAGCGTTGAAACCTGAACAGGATTCACTGCTACAACCTATAAATAAGCCGGAAAATGTCAAAACACACAAAACTCTTAATGTTTGCTCGATGAAAACAGCATATACACTTACATAGAATGGAATTAAAGAGAAAAACAGACAGATCATGATAGACTGATAGTTTCATAAAACAAGGAATAGATATATATGGAGTCAAAAGCACAAGGATCTACAGACACAAAGCGCAATATAAATCCAACTTTACTTACAGAAAAACTTCAAAAAGGATCACAGTCAAAATTGAAGATGGTCTCAATCACAATCAACGCAGATATCACAGAAGCTACTATACTCAATCTGTTCCTAATCAGAATATCAGAAAAAGTAGAAAACATAGAGAAGAAATATTAACTTTCACCTGTTTCAATAGAAAGAATGAAGATTTATAGACATCCACAGATTTTTGCAAGTCTTCGTTGTTGCTCATCCAAATTTTTACACTGCAGAAAGAAATGGACAGGAAAGTGTTATAAAAAAGATTCCATTGAGAAGCATATGCAAATGAATGGACATTAAAATGGCTTATTTCCAAGAGTGAGAACTTCAAAGAATTTCTAATATTTTTTGTTATGGTTTACAAATACAATTTGTTTCTTGTAATAGAACACTAACTTACCTACCATCGCAACTCCCAGTAACCAACACCACTTGCGGATTCGAAGAATCACAGCCAAAAATTCCCCAACTCATAGTTGAAACCCATGAGCTATGGGCCTGAATTATAGCATGAAGTTCCACCATGGGAGATACATTAGTACGTTCAATGTGATAGCATTCAGGTGCATGAACTTTCCATATGGAAACACTACCGGACTTTGAACCAATTGCCAAAAGCGAGAATCTTAACGTATTCTCACTAGAAGAACTTTCTGATGAGAATCTTAGTAGAGATGACCAGGCTACGGAAAGGGAGGATAATAATGCCTCACGAGACACATACGTTTCTGGACTTATCTCTTGACCACACTTTTTCAGAGCTTTAGGCAAAGAGTGACAATCTTGGCCATTGCTTGCCTGCTTATATACTTCAATCTCAAGTACCTGGGAACATAATGAATCATGTTAGATATGAGTACAATACGATGATTTGATTCTTACTAGATGACACTTGACAGTGAGAGTGTCAAAACTTCTAAGAACCATATGGTGTGAGCGATGCGTTAAAGGATTCTGGTGGAATTCAAAAGCATGCCAAGATTCGAAATGCATCAAATCAATGATGGTACAATATAACAGAAACAAGTTAGTGAAGAGAAATGAGGAAATACATTATGCTCTGCTTGACTGTCTTGCTTGGAACATGATGCTCGATCTGTATAATTCTTTTCATGCAAGTTGCTAGAACGAAGTCACAGATGAAAGTAAGTTAGTAAAGTGATCAAAACAGAAAGAAATATATGAAAAACAATTTCTCAAATCACTAGTATGCATCTGAGGAAATTTAAAAGTGAAAAAATGCTCTTTACATGTTGTTTGCGCTTGTTTTTCTTCGCTTGCGTGCCTTCAGACTTGAAATCCTTTCATCGTCTTCATGGTGATGTTCTACCAATTGATCCTGTGATAAAAGAGCACAAATCATTTCAATAATATATAGTTTGGATCAAAATAATATGCAAGAGATGTAAATGATTATGCAATACCTTCCACCACAACAATTGTCCATTAATAAAGGACAACAAAAGATGTAAACGATTTGTTAAGATGAGTCCTTATCAAAATCTAAAGGTGAGAGTACGAAGTACAAACTATCTACATATTCCTCCCTTATAGGAAACACATACATTATATAGTTTGCCGGAGTAGTAAGTTGTCCTTCATGGTGACCAAATTTCCACTGAAAAAGTGATTAGTTAAGAGATACAAGTTACCTTAGATAATGAAGTAGAAGGATTGTTGGACTCTCCAAAGTTCATGCTTGATAGATTCTCATAAAGCATTTTAGATACATCAACAATCTGCAAAACCGATGGAAGCAACTGTAATGCATAATTTAGTTATAAAAAGGTAAAACAGAATTTACGACTTACCTCAATCCACTCAGCACAAAAATCAGAATATGGCGGTCGGTATAGCTTAACCCTTCCTTCCGCTGTGCAAACAGCCAGTAAGCACCTGAGCAGAGTTATTTCAATCACCAATTTTAGGAAATAGAGAGACTAAACAAATCGAACATGTTACAAGAAACTGTATAATACCCGTGGTTGGGAGACATTCCTATCTCAGACCATGAGAGAGATCGAACACATGGATTCCTTTCCCGCTTCAAACTCGAAGGTAAGAGTCCACCAGTCAGCAAATCTACAATCACATCATCACTCAAATTGTTATCCGAAACCTCAAATCAACAGAAATTTGATCTACAAACACACAACTTCATGTTCCTGAACACTAAACAGTTGCAAAATATTGAACTTTGATCTGCAAATCTGAATTGAAACATATAAAGGAAGGATTTTGAAATTTGATCTGAAACTTTTTATCAATAAAAATCAAACCTTGAGAGCGAATACGACCAATCTGATAAGGCTCAGCGTCAGAGATTGTGATCAATCCACGAGGTCCAGAAGGCAAAGCCGGATTCTGACAATTATAAAAGTCATCAATACAATTTTCAAAAAGACTCAAACTTTAACCTCAAAAAACGAAGCAGAAGAAAACTTACAATGATGATGACTAGATGACCAGCAGCGACGGCGATGAGATTTTCCGATGACCAAGCGACGGCGTTAGGATACGATGGTGAAGTAACCAGTGAAGCTTCCTGAAACCGCGACGCCATCAAATTGACGAAGAATCTCTTCTAGATCCGTTTAAAGATCAACTGAATTTTTTTGGAGGGAAAAAAAAAACTTGCTCTGCTCTGCTTTGAGCCTTTGACAACGAACTGATGAAGTTGATTCAGTACGGAAACCCTAGTTCGAATCGCAGTGACGCAGATGCGATCCTCAATTATTTTTTAATTTTTATTTCTTTCCGAGATTTAATTTAAAAGTCAACTCTGTGAATTCTTAAACGACGTCGGTTAAAGATGGGTCAAGCCCAAATCATTTGAGTCCATTAGAGAATATTCAGTACGGAGAGTCGGAGACCATAGTTCGAACCGCAGAAACGACGAAGGAAATCTCTTTATTATTGAAACGGTATCGTTTAGCTTAAGCAATAAGCCCAAATAAGTAAAACTTCAAAAATTAAGGGTTTTGAAGCCGCGAGAAAAATATTCGCCGTCGCCGATGTCGGGAAACAGAAGAACCTGAGGCAAAAATCCCGTTTTTTCCGGTGAGTCTGAAGTCCGGAATTATAAGCTTTCAAATTTTACGACTCCATTTCCCAATTCTCTGTCGACAAAAGGCGACACAATGAAGCACATATAAATGAAAAAATCAATAGGAATATATATATACAAGTTATAATTCTCCAATTGCATTAGCATTGGATTTATCTGTTTGTTTTCTTGTATTAGAGAACAGAGTTAACTGTGGAAAGAGACAATGGGAATCATAGAAGAAGGAACAATCTCAGGTACCTTGCCTAGCAAGGAGGCGTTTGTTGTACACTTCCCTGGTTACCCATCTTCTATTTCCCGAGCTATTGAAACACTTGGAGGTATCCAAGGAATTTCACAAGTAAAAAATCTCTTAACTTTAGTCTTAAAAGTCTCTTCCTTTTTACTGAAATTGTCTTCATATGCTACTTATTAGAGCGATTCCAAAGTCTATATGTTGTTAGTTGTTACAGTCTTGGTATATGCATCCATATGACTTTAAAAAGGAGAGATTTTTATTCAGTTTTGAGTCTTTTTTTTTTAATTGGGTAGGCAAGGGAATCAATTTCAAATAAGCTTGAGCTGCGTTTCCGGCCTGAAGATCCTTATGCACATCCTGCATTGGGTGAACAACGTCCTTGCTGTGGTTTTTTGTTAAGAATTTCTAAGCAGGATATCAAGAAACCAGAAAGTCAGCCTGTTCTTGACACTAGTAGTGATGTATGTTTAGAGGGAGCTAGTCCAGCTCTATGTGCAGATATCGTAGCTCGTGTGTCTGAATCGTTTCACTTTGATGGTAATTAGCTCTCCTCTTTTGCTTGGTTCTAATGCCTCTGAAATTTTGTCTTCCATGTGAGAGTTGGTACTTGATAGATCATATTTATAGTGTTTCAAGACTTTCGCCTCTTATTTGTTGTGTAGGCATGGCTGATTATCAGCATGTTATTCCAATTCACGCGGACATTGCGCAGCAGAAAAAGAGAAAGTGGATGGATGTTGATTCCCTTACAGGTGATTCACTTGCAATTATTTTCTG
Organism: Arabidopsis suecica; assembly: GCA_019202805.1. Lineage (NCBI taxonomy): Eukaryota > Viridiplantae > Streptophyta > Magnoliopsida > Brassicales > Brassicaceae > Arabidopsis > Arabidopsis suecica. Next base: position 10,379,737 of record CM032909.1, read on the forward strand.
TTTTTCAATTTATTCGAAATTTCTGCTGTGATCACCCTAAATTATATCGGATATATGCAGGAAACAGTGATTTGATGGGCCTTGCTGATGAAGATGTGATGATGTTATTGCCACAGTTCTTTGCACCCAAAGATATACCAGACAATGTGGCGTAAGATTACACTGCCTGTTTCTATTTCTTTCAATTTTTATCCTTTCTTATTCGGTGGAATAGCCGTTTACTTAGTTGTAAATATATTTATTATTGTCGAGCGGTGAAGAAAAACATTAGTTGATTGAAGTGACTTCAATTATAGAGCTGATTTCAATTTTCTTGTGTGATTACAGGTTGAAACCTCCGGCAGCATCTGGTCCTAAAAAGAAAGATGATGCGGCAACTCAGAACTTTTATGAGGTAAAAATAAAGAAATGGAAGCATCTGAGTTTTCTAAATAAACTAAACACAGACTGTTGGTTGCACCTAGAAGATAGAGAATAGGTAGTTGGGAACACTTGACTTTAAATATCTAAACTTTATCTATAGACTATAGGACATTATTTTCTTGCTGAACTAATTGTCTGGGACTTAATTTATTTGTAATCTTGAAGTTTTAGGAATTTCTTAACCAAACCTGCATTTCGATTTCGGTTACTAAGAATAGGTGGATTATACTAGTAGAGGTTTGGCATGATAGTCATTAATTTGCAAAAGTTATATCTCAATCATGCAAATGCAGTAGTAAAAATATTTGAAGCATGTAAAACTCTTGGTTTCACTCTTATGAACCATCAAGAATGCGTGATCCGTTCTGTTTTCTTCCGGATTTCAAAGATGCTGTGACCGCTTCCTTATAGTTTTGTCATAACCTAATAGATCTATGTCATGCCATTTTCTTTTATGATGCAGATTGATGTTGGCCCAGTATTTGCAATTGATTTCAGTGTCAAAGATATCCTTTTTCTTATATGCTAGTTCTTCTTCCGATATTTCTTTTGACATTTTTGCATCTGACAAGTAGAAAGAGCCGTGTTGGCTTGTTCTGTCCTTAGCTTTCAATACAGATCCCAAAGAAACTGAAGTGGGAAGACTTTGTTTCTCGCAGCTCCAACCACTGGCAATGGCAGGTATCAGTGTCTGCATTGTTTGAGGAGCGGCCTATATGGACAAGGGATTCTGTGGTTCAACGACTACTTGATAAAGGTCTTAAATGTACACATCATATGTTAAACAGGTGAGATAGCTTTCTAATACGGGTTTCTTATACTGAGGTGTTTTTAGGACTACATTGATCAGTTTGGTGTGTTCTCTGTAGGTTTCTGCTCAGGGCTGCGTATTATTTCTCCAGTGGTCCGTTTCTTAGGTTCTGGATTAAAAGAGGCTATGATCCACGGAATGATCCTGAGTCTCGTGTGTGAGTTCTCTCTTAAGAAATTGATTTATATATTCTTATTATATGGTTCTTGGTTCGTGACATTTGTTAGGTGAAATGGTAATAGACATAGATGGGTGCATAATGTTTGACTTTTGAATAATTGTGTTTCAGATATCAGAGAATGGAATTTAGGGTTCCTCCTGAATTACGGAGTTATTGTGATGCCAATGCAACTAACAGGTAAGTCTTTTTCTATTTCTGCGGTGAACTCTTCCTACATTAATGACACAGCCTCCTGGAGATTTAAGCCTGAATACTCTCTATAGCATTCTAAGATTGTAGGATTGTATCATACATTTAGCATGATTTGTTAAGAAATTTGCAACTGAACCATTGGATTTATGCAGGAAAAAGTCTGATTATATGTTTTTTCTTTTCTTTGCTACAGCTCAAAGCCAAGCTGGAACGACATTTGTGCTTTTAAGTTATTTCCTTTCAAATGCCAAACGTTTCTGCAGTTGTTTGAACTTGACGACGAGTACATCCAGCGAGAGATAAGAAAGCCTCCCAAGCAAACTACTTGTAGCGTGAGTTCTCAGCTTAGCTTTTTTTCATGAAGTAAATACCCATGAATCGTGGTCTTTTGCCTGTTGGGTTAGAGATTAATCGCACACAAAGTCACGCATCTACGCCAATAGATAAACTTTGGCAAGTCCTCAAGTTTATTATCTGATTCGTTTCTTGTTTGCAGCATAAATCAGGATGGTTTTCTGAAGCTCTGCTTGATACTTTGAGACTCCGTGTAGCTGTGAGGTTTGTGTCTGTCTTTCCTGAGCCAGGTTTCGAAGATGTATTTAAATCCATTCAAGAAGAATTTGAGAGGTCAGCAAAAGTACAAAGTCAGAAAGAGACACTTAAACCATCTTTAGTGAAGCACCGGGAGGCAACTAAAAGTAAGATCATCAAAAAAATTGTGTGTATATCTCTTTTAGCGTTTAGAAGTCTAGTGAGTGCTTTTTGATATGCCTTTGCGTTTGTAGAGTATTATTCGGAGTTAATCAAATCTTTAACAGAAACTCAGTAGACTCAAAAGATCATACTGCTCTATGAGTATATTAGATGCATATATATTATGTAGAAATTTGTGTAATAAGAATTCTGTAATGAGCTAAACTAATCTTGATACATATCACATGCTATGCTTCTTGTCGTTAGTCATTGAACATGTTTTCCTTGAAGACTCTGAAGTAACAGCTACTGACAGTATTTTAATTTGCAGGCTCTGAAGACATGGAAAAGTGTAAAAGTGTAAACGAAGATGTTGATGCTAATGTTAACGAGGATGGAGATGATGAAAATCTGGATGACGAAGATGATGATGAAGAAGAAGAAGAAGAAGAAGTCGATATGGTAATATTACTGTTAAAGTAAAGTTTTGTTGTTTTCTTCATCCGCTAGGATTCACCGTTTCTCTGTTCCTCTTCTTTTGCAGGCTGCAGGAGACAATGAGATATCTCTCGGTTCCCATGGATGTATCCTTCAAAGTTTAGCGTTTTCTTGCATTGCAGGAATTAAGACCGAGAAATTAAGCTATGTGTTTGGTTCTAACACCCTTTTGACACTCTGTTTCTTTAGATTTTCCTATACCATGATAAGATCTTGATACTGAGAACAGCTCCAGGACGTATCTGCAAGGCTTGTTCGATAGTTTCCCAACCAGTGAACCTGGTTTATATGGAGACTTTGCTGTTGATGATGGGAGTGATGGAGAGTTTCAGATATACGAGGAAGAATCTGAGGGATTGTATTCCATTGATGAGGACGACGACGATGATGATGACTGATGCGTAAAGATCATCATTCCACACCACAGGTACTGTTTCTTGTCTTCATCCATAATCTCGTGATTGGTAATTTTCACATAATTTTCTGTTGTTTCTTTTGTGATGTTTCAGGTGAAGTATAAGGCTTTTGTTCTTATGAATCTTGGTCCAGAAATAACATCACCAGGCCTGAGCTCCATAAATTGGTTGCAAATTGCAACATAATGCTTAAAACTAAAATGTAACGTTTTAGGTTAAATACTCAATTTTGTAAACGAATCAAAGAAAAATAATTGTTTCATCTCACAAAAAACCTATGTTGCATGGAAACTCTCTCCGAGGTCCGTTTCCCGTTTCCGAAACGTTTCGGAAACGGAAACTCTCGGAAACACCAAGAAACGTCACGGAAACGCGTTTCTTAAAAATCTATGTTTGGAAACACGATGGAAACTAACGTTTCCGTTTTGGAAACATGACAAATATTTTTTTTTACTTTGGAAACTTAATAAATAAATATCATGGAAATATTAAGATTTATGATACATATAAATAATTTTGGGAGACTCGAGTTTTAAGATCTTTTTCTCCACAAACCAGATTTGGAGGCAGTTTTATATAGTCTTTGATGGAACTAATGAAAATGAGAATGAAAATGTTCGTCTAAATATTTGAACTTGAGCCTTTAGATCTTAATTTTTTGGAATTTAAGTTAAACTATTTAATATTTTATGTTTTGGATTTGTGTTGTTTAAAACATATTTTTTTTTTAATTCTTTTATGTTTGGTGTTATATATATATATATATATATATATATATATATATATATATATATATATATATGTGTGTGTGTATATGTTTCCAAAACGTTTCCATTCTCTAACTTTAGAAAAAAACCGTTTCCCGTTTCCGAAACGTTTCGTTTCCGCGTTTCCGTTTCCGTTTCCATGCAACATAGCAAAAAACTCATTGTAAGTTGTAATTTACGCATATTTCATTGTAATCATTAGTGGTTCTATTGGACCCAAAGAAAGCATAAAAAAAAACTTAGAGGTTATACTGATAATTAGATTACTTATATAGGGACCGAAAAATAAAACTACAAAAGAATTGAATGAATCAACTTAAGGGCAATTCCGGTAATTCACATAATTCACATAATTCACAAAAGTTAAAGGATAAAGTACAAACCCTAGTTTGAATTCTCACGGCCGACGTATCTCTCATCTATTAAGCTCCTCCGAGTATTGTTGGCTTCAGACCGAATCTTCTCCGGCGCTGTAGCGGTTCTCCGGTACGGAGTCTTTCACTTCTCTCTATCTCTATCTCTATCTCTTTCTCTCCCTCTCTCTATCTCAATCTCTCCGTTGTTTTCTCTGAATTTGGTTTCCGTGTGTTCTTGTTTGAGCGTTACGGGTCTTATGAATTCGATGGTTTGGTGTTTCAATTTCGTTAATTGTACTGCTAAGTGTTGGTCCTTGGCTCTCTAGAGGTTATTATACTTCGCTTTGGTCGTGGGTGTAGTTTTCTTGACTTCAATTATCTTTTATGTGTCGAATGTTCTTGAGTTGCGTAATGTGATTTTGATTCAATTGAGAGGGTTTAGACTCTGTATACTCTTAATTGTTAGAAAGATTCGGAATTGATGTAATTACGAAATTGTTCTTACTAAACTTCCCATGAACTATGAATTGGGAAGATTTCTTTCTCCTGCATAGTTATAATGATTTTGTTGGTTCCATAGTTTTATCTATCCTCCTTACTGAGGAAAAATTCTTACTTCCAGGAGATTCTATGTAATGATGATTAGTGGGTCGATCTTTTATTTAAATAGTCGGTAACAGTGGAATTTTTGCTCTATGTTTGAAAGGAATAATGAATGTATGAGTAAGGAAGATGAACAAGGTTAGATGCATGAGTCTATGTTACATGATGTCATGACACATGCTTTCTTTATGATAGATGGCAAGCGCTTGGAACATGAGCATTGCAATGGTTCATAGGGATATAGAGAGGGAATGGGGAGATCAATGTGGACTTGTTTCATATTGTTTTTATTATTATTGGAGATTCATGGGAACCATCTGGAGAAAAATATATATTTCAAATTTTTAAGTAGCTTTTGGAGCACATTGGAGCAAATAAGCATTTGGAGCTTGTGGAGCACTGCTCTGACCGAGGATTGCTCTCACTTGGTTTGCTTCATATATATTTTGGTCTTACCATGTTTTTTTTTTTCATCTATCTCATCTTGATGCTGAGGCTATATGGAAAGCTGTTTGAGTGGAGGTTCTTTGACTATAGCAGTAAACTTTGGTCCGTTATTGATTAGTTTCCTTTGTTTCCCCATGTGCAGTTTCCTCTTTGGTTTATTTTAGCCTTCGCAAACAATGAGTGGGCGATTTTCTCGGTCAATCTATGTTGGTAACTTGCCTGGTGACATAAGAGAACATGAGATTGAAGATCTCTTTTACAAGGTCAGTTTTTGGTTATTTGTTTGACTCAATCACGTGTTCTCTATTGAATCATTATCCCTATAAGACAAAATGAAGATTCTTGAGCCTCTTTTGTATTGATATTTAATGCTCTTGTTTGCAGTATGGCCGCATTGTCGATATTGAATTGAAGGTTCCACCTAGGCCTCCATGTTATTGCTTTGTTGAGGTAAGTGTATTCACTTACATTACATGTTCCTAACCAAATTTAAAAGTTATATTTCACTCAACCAAGTTCTGTTGAATGTTTGTAGTTTGAGCATTCCCGAGATGCCGAAGATGCCATCAAGGGCCGTGATGGCTATAACTTTGATGGCTGTCGCTTGAGGGTAATCAGTTACTTCCTTGCTATTTTTTCAGCAGACAAGATGGGCTTATGCTTCACATGTCCTGAACAGAAGAGTCCACACTTTTCTGGCTGCTTCACATTACCTTTTGATGTTTCTTTTTATTTGTAATAGTTTCTAATCATTATGAATGCAGGTTGAGCTTGCCCATGGTGGTCGAGGACAGTCTTCAAGTGATCGTCGTGGTGGCTACGGTGGTGGTGGCGGCGGCGGCTATGGTGGTGGAGGTGGTGGTGGTGGATCAGCTCGGTTTGGCGTCTCACGACACTCTGAATTCCGAGGTTTGTGTTACTTGCTGTAAGAAGTTGGTATTGATAAAATTTGGTTTCACTTCACTTCTTCTGATTCTTGGATGGCTTTTTACAGTTATTGTACGTGGGCTCCCATCATCTGCTTCATGGCAAGATTTGAAGGTCTGATGACACTTAATGTTTTGCTTGAACATTTGTTTCTACTCCCTAGTCTTATTTTTCATATAAAATCCATTTTTTCAGGATCATATGCGGAAAGCTGGTGATGTGTGCTTTGCTGAGGTGACTCGAGACAGTGATGGTACGTTAATTTACACTTTCTCATGCATATTTTCTTAGCAATATCTTACTTATTCAGCTCTGAGCAGTGTTTTGTTTGGGATATTATAGTTATGTTTTTCTCTCACAACATGACTATTATTAATAATATGATCAGGAACTTATGGTGTTGTCGACTACACCAATTATGATGACATGAAGTATGCTGTAAGTGAACTCTGTTCTTCTCTCTTGCTGTATTGCATGCTATGATTTGTATATTTACTGATTTTCAAAAGTTGTGCTTTCAGATAAGGAAACTTGATGACACAGAGTTCAGAAACCCCTGGGCTAGAGGTTTTATCCGGGTACCATTTCTCTGTGCAGTCTTTTTTTGTTTGACCATAATGAACAGATTTTATGCATTCTGATGAAACTATTGACTAGGCCAGATATAATGTTCAATTGCAAATACGCTTCTATGAGTAATGAAAAGGGGACGGGTTAAACTAAGATTTGAAAGATAGAAGTAGAATTCACCTTTCTTAGGTTTTAGTTATCTCAAGTCACTCAACAATTTACTTTGGTTGATGCTTCATTCTCTCCCCTCCCATTCATAAAACATCTGTGACTTTCGTAGTCTCAATTGGTTAGGCAAGAAATTGATGTTGACATCATTTAAAATCATGATCTCACAAGTTTATATTCATGTTATGTCTGTGTTTTCTGCTCATATGCAGGTGAAGAAATATGAAAGCTCCCGATCAAGAAGCAGAAGCCCAAGCCCAAGCAGAAGCAGAAGCAGAAGTCGTAGCCGAGGCCGTGGTCGCAGCCGTAGCCGCAGCCGCAGCCTTAGCAGAAGCAAGAGCCCAAGGAAGGATCTGAGGTACTATGTTTGTTATCAATGAACCTTATATATCTCCCATTTTCAACAACTAAAAATGGAGTTGTGTGTTTATCAATATTTATTGCAGTAAATCACCAAAACGATCCCTTTCCAGATCGATTTCAAAATCTAGGTCGCCATCTCCCGACAAGAAGAAGAGTCCCCCCAGGCAAGTTCTCTCCCTTTTTTTTTTTTGTGTGTTCTCTCTCTCACTGGCTTGGGATTTTTATTAGCTCTTTTATTTCTACTGTGACTAATGGGATTTGTTTTTCTTTACGGATTCAGGGCAATGTCGAGATCAAGGTCCAGGTCCAGGTCCAGGTCTCCGTCCAAATCTCCTCCCAAGGTAATTTAGCAATGTGTTTTTGAAAATATACCAAGTTATAGGCAAAACACCAAACAGACAATCTAAAACAATCTTTTTTCTCAGGTTCGTGAAGGCAGTGTGTGATTTTGTTAGGCGGTGAAAAGAAAGAGTGCGAAAATTCTCAAGTCAAGATCCATTCTATGTGTTTTTACTGTTTTCGGATAATTGACATCTTCTGCTGTTCTCTGCTTCTTTGCTCACAAATGATCATCTTTATACTATTCTCTCTTGTTATGTTATGAATGCTTCCGTGAACATTACCATACCTTTTGAGTTTTGTATGGTTCGACCTGTTCTTGTTTAACCCTATAAAGTCCTAGCGAACCCAGATTTTTTGACTGATTTGTTTCAAAATGGCATCAGATTAACGATATCAAATTGTAAAGTCCAGTGCGATGTTCAAAATATAAAAACTAAAAGGTCCTCCTAAAAGAGATATCATAAGAGTATCATAATATGTATTTTTTGGATAAATAGAGGCTAGCTATATATATGTAAGATCCCCAACTTAGAAACAAAACAAGATGTTATAAAGTCTTATGAAGCCATAATCGCTTCCATAGACCTCGCATCTTCTATATGGTCAATAAATGTGTAAACATTCCGACCCTTATAAGCTTCCATCCCTTTTGATTCTTGTAATAGTGTTCCTCTTCATATTGTAATAAAAAATGTAGAAAGGATCATATAAACCGAGTGAGGCCAACATAATTTCACCGTTACGAGCCATCCCGACCATATATAACCGGTAATTTTCAACTAAATTCACCCACAAAGGTGGTAACATGTAGTAATGTCTCCACCATTTATGTTCCTCGACATCATCTAAAACCCAAAACTCAATGCATGTAGTCGCTCTATGAAACATTCCATCTGTATCAGTGATAAGGGCACCTAATTTTCCCTTGTAATTTATCAGAGTCCGAAGCGAGAACTGGATCTTGACAGCTTCATAATCGGCAGCTAAAGCGGAAGACGAGTTCTTGTCTAGATTTAAAGGCTGAGTTGATGTGAAGAAGAGCCACGTATCCTCAACATGTAAGGTGAAGAGAAGACGTGGACGAGCCGATGAGTTGGTTAGGTAAAGTTTGGTGAAAGATGGAAGGATGAGAATTGAAGCCCAACGGAATCTTGCCATGGATTTTGCAGGCATTCGAGAGAGAATCTCAAAGACGAGATCATTTGGTATCTCTTTTGGCAAGGAAGATTGTGTACTTCGACGTGAGATGGTTTGTGTGCTGCGTCGTGAGATGGTTAAACCCATTTAGGTTCTACTCTACGTACGAGTTGATTATTTTTATTTTCTTATTATATAGGCGAGAAATTGAAATTATGTGGAAAGGGATTTAAGATTTAAAGGAATAACCGAATAAGTGTTTACATTAATTACTATTTATCAATTAAAGTTAAATATAGGTGATAAATCTTGTCATATCAATCTAAAGCAAGTTACTAAAGATGAAAAAAAAAAAAACAAAATCCTATCATATCCTAACACTTTTTATAAGTAAATTTATTAATTAAATGGATGTATTTTCAAAAAAAGTATATTTCTAAGATCTTCATGCATGTGTGTCAAATTAATAAATCTTGTCAATAATTTAGTAGATACAAATATACAATGGAATCTATATAAGAAAAATAGTTTTATATATTCAAACTTTACAAATTAGAATTTCCTTAAGAAACGAAAAGACAATTACTAGATATTTGTGTAGGGGTTTTTTCATCCGTGGGTCCAAGCTACTTAGGAACAAGGTCTACTGAGTCAGGAAAACACGATGAATGGTGTTTTCCGACAAATATTCGATAAGTCAGAAAACAAAGCAAATGTAAGAAAGAGCACAAGAGAAGTGGAGAAAGTGAGAAAGGGTCGAAAAACGGTTAAGGGAAGGTTTGTTCACCCCATACCGAAAAAATGGGTCCACGGGTGAATTTTCAATTGGTTAGAGAGATTTTTAGGGTGGAAAATAGAGAAAAAAAAACAAATGTTTAGAATTGCGAGGAGAGTTGCATGTTGTAGAGTTGTTCATATAGTCATTCATCATAACTCCCATGTAAATTCGATCAATTGATCATCATTTGTAAAAAGATTATATCAAATATAGATTGTTTTACATGTATTTTGATGCTTTCAAATCTCTATATGGTTACTATACCCTTTTTTTTTTTTGGTTACTATACCCATAATCTTGCCACATTAATGGTTACTTTGTTTTAAGATGCATGAGGCACCACTACCTTTTATCCAATTTTCCAATCGATATGAACTCTAGATTTGAAGGCACGAGGGAAATGATAATAATGAAAAGTAAATGAATGAATGTTGATGAAAGAGAGTTGAGATGATAAATCAAATAACTTCAAATAAAAATAAATGTTGTAAGTTATTATATGATTACCCAACTTCTTCATGAAGAGACAAAGCGGCTGTGCACATAAAGAGACAGTTAAGGACTGTCTTTGTAAAGTCTTATATATGAAGTCCTAAAACACTTAGATGTGCTTCACATTCTCTACATGGTCTATAAAGGTGAAAATCTCTGAACCCTTACGAGATCCAAGCCCTTGGATTTCAACTTTTATGACTGTGTTCCTCTCCACATTGTAGCTCAAAACGTAGAAAGGATCAGATGGAAAATATGAAGAGAACACAATTTCACCACTGCGAGTCATCCCAACAACGCATAAAAAATCCTCTTCTGCAACTAAATTCTTCCAAATAGGCGGGAATATGTAGATATGCCTCGACCATCTTCCTTCTTCGGGATCATCTAATACCCGCAGCTCAATACTTTCCGTTCCTCCGGAAACAATACTTTCAGCTATTCCGGAATATAGATTCGAATAAAGCACACCTAATTTATCCTTGTAATTTATCGGAGTCCTATTCCACTTATTCTCACTATTAACTGGTGGAATAATAAACTTGAACTTCTCAGACCTCAAATCAAAGCAATCTATGGATACCAAGACTCGTCCCTCAGCTTGAAAATACAAAACTCCACTTATGCAAATCGCACGACATGTAGGAGAAACATAATCACGTCGTACCCTATAACATTCAATATTTCTCCATGACAGTTTACCCGTACCTAATGTCAGAACCTTGGCTTTTTGAATACGGGATTTTTCACTAACTAGCAAGCACAATACCTTGTACTGTTTCCCGACTGGATCATACCCAAAAAAGATTCTCATTTTAGACTTCATCCATGTCGGATTGGGTAAGGTTTTGTACTCTCCTGTACTAGGGTTACATATCATCAAACCCCTATCTCTATTACATATCAATCCACAGACAGGTGGACAAATCTCATGGGAACAATCTCTGGTGTGGAAACACATGTGATAATCGGTTGTTAAGTTCTGGTCGGTAGTTAGAGCCTGAGGTGTCGAGAAGAAGACCCACTTACCGTTGAGATGGAAGGTGAACAAGATACGAGGACTAGTCGAGTAGTTGGTGAGGTCACGGCTGAGAACTGAAGCCCATTGCTTCGACACGCAACGACACCTTGCTAGGTCTTCCACTGGCAAACTCGAGACTATCTTAATCAAGAGATCATTTGGGATCTCTGAGAAGAAAGATTGTGTATTACAATTTTGTCGGGAGATTGTTAAACCCATTGAGACATACACCACAACGACTCTGGCTCTAATACTTCTTAAAGACCGATTTTTTATTTTTTATTATGTAGGCAAGAAATGTTTTCTCTGTGTTATTTCACATAACGATCAACTGATATTTATACAATGAATTAACCTTAATTGAAACCCTAATTGATATATTAATAAAAGACTAAGGGGGTATTATTGGTTTGTGATTTAATAGTGTTTTAATGACTTTAAAGAATTTGTTGTTATTCACTCAAAATTTTATTTAACTTTGTTAAAGTATGATGTTATTTGTTTTTAATTTGTAAAAAGTTTTCTAAAATCTTCATAAATCTAGAGTTATTAGATTCATAATTTTAGAAAGTCAATAAAAGTTTTGTGTTATCCAACTAAAATAAACAAAAGAATCTCTGATTGTTAATGAATTGGATTATTATGTTATTGGTTTATAATTTTATACATTTTTCACGTAATTATTAAAATCATGAAAATATCATTAAAATACAATCTCTCTATTCATATATAATAGAATATGGCCAATGGCCCAATAATAATGACAATCTTGTAAAGTAAATCAATAGAAATAAAACTTCATGGGCTAGATCTTAGATTCAGGTACCATTTCGCTTTGTAGTTTTTTTTTTCTCTTTTGTTTTGATAAAATATGAATTTTATCAAAATAATGGAGCGTTTAGTTACAGTTTGCCAAAAGGGTGTGGAGCTTCAGACCACCCAAAAAAAAAAAAAAAAGAGCCACTGAAACTAATAGAGCAACTATGATTAGGTGTTGGAGGTTACATGTTAGTAAACTAGAGGGATAAGAGATTATTGTAGAGCTAGCTAATAACAATGTGTAACTTATATTTATGTTGATGATCCAAAATAGGGGTGAGCGTACCGTTTTTCGGTTTGATTTCGGTTTGCTTCGCTATTCAATTGAGGTGTTTGAACCCATTACCGCAAGAGGATGATGATCAGCCAATTAATAAATATCAACCAGTTCACGAAGGTGAGGCATTGAAGAATAACACGTACGTATGTAATGAGATGCCCTAGTTTACAAACTTTGATGGAACTGGTAGTTGGTTTAGGTGGAGCAGTCCAGAAAGTAAAAGCGTGTTTATGCACTGGAACCATTCGGTATGAGTTTAAAATTTATTGTGTATGGATTAAGAGTTCAAATTTTATTTATATGTGTTATTTTGACATTTTTGATTATTAAACATGTAATTTTACCAATTTGATTGTTAACTAATTCTGTTCCAAGTCAATGTACTTATCTTTTCTTTCTTCTTGAATTCCAGATATGAGATTAACTCACGTGTCTTTCAAATTTCAGTTTCCTTTTTTTTTGTCTCACAAGGTTTAGTTCTGTTCTACTGATTTTGTTATCACAGACCACCTCTATCGAGGGGTTTATTACATAGGATTCTAAACAATTTTGGTCTACAAAATAATAATTAAAATATTATATGGGTTCTCAAAAGAGGAAAGAGTGTATCTAAATTTTTCAGTTTAGGAGAGAGGGGTTTCACGAAGATATAGAGTGGGTTTCTCATGAAAAAAAAGTGTTTAAAATAGCTAAAACATAGCTTACAACAATCACTGGTTCTCATGGTCACAGTTTCCACAATGAGATAAATTCAACAAAATACACACACATATAATAGTCATACAATTGTAACCGAACAACTGTTACCTATACGAAATAGGTGCACGCTAAGGACTTTTTGAGAGATTCCAAACTTTAGAAGGCAAAAACCGTTCATTATAAAGTCCTATGAACTCCCGAGTACTTCCATAAGCTTCACATCTTCTACATGGTCAATAAAGGTGTAAATCTTTGGACGATCAGGAACAACAATCCCTAATTGGATTTCAACTCTTACAACAGTGTTACTCACCACATTGTAGTAGAAAATATATAAATGTTCCTCTCTATAGTATGGGGCGAAAACAATTTCACCTGTACCAATCATCCCTACAATGTATAGAAACTTATCCCCAACTAGATTCTTCCACGAAGGGGGAAATTCATAGATATGCTTCGACCATTTCCCATTCTCGACATCATCTAAAACCCACATCTCAAGCCTTGGACTTCTTTCACTGAATAAAAACAACTCATCAGGGAGAATTGCGCCCAATTTACCATTGAAGTTTACAAGAGTTGACATCCAAATCATATTGTCCACATCAATAAATTTGAACTTCTCAAATCTAACATCAAAGCAAACTAGCTTAATAGGTGTATGAAGTCTAGTGCCATTGCACGCAGCTAAATAGTACACAACCCCATTGATGCAAATCCCATCAGATGCAGAGCAATGGGATATCGAACATTCTATCGTTCTCCATGATAGTTCTCCCGTTCCTAATGACAAAACTCGAGAATAATCCTTGGACATGTGCAATACCTTGAATAGTTTGCCGATCGGATCATATCCGAAATAGATATCGGCCACCCTAGATTCCGCCCATGTCGCCTTGGGTAAAGTTATGTACTGTCCTGTGCTAGGGTTACAGATAAATGGATTCCTTTCTAAAGTACATAGCAATCCGCAGACAGGACGTAACATCCCAGAAGAATCATTTTCGGTTGAGAAACTCATGTGACGATCGGCAGCTAAAAGACTCAAGTTCTGGTGCTGAGGTGCGGAGAAGAAGAGCCACTTACCGTTGAGATTGAAGGTGAACAAGAGACAGGGACGAGTCGATGATATTTTCAGGAACAAGTCGGTGAAATCTGGACGGCGGAGAATGGAAGCCCATTGCTTCGAAACGCAACGACACCTGGCAATGGATTTCACCGGCAATCTCGAGAGTATTGAGATAAAGAGATCAATTGGTATTGAATTTCGGGAGATGGTTAGGGGATCCTTCTCGGAGACTAGTTTCTGCCGTTTTTCCATGGCGGCACTAAACCCTAGATTCCCAAAATTTACACTAGGACAAGAGCCTCGGCAACAATATTTGCCCTAATTTATTTATGTTTTCAAAAGAGACAACGAGGGATAAATAAGACAAAATAAAGTTACTTTGTAAAAGAGATATTGTCCAAGTGTAATTATCTCCACTCAAATTCGTTCGGGTTATATCTTCTGAGTCACCGATTCTATTTTGGCCATAAATGTTTTTGCTTTCTTTACTTTTTTTTTTTGGGCAGCATTTCCTTTATTAAAAAGGTGTGTTCATAAAGACGACGGGAATACTTCATCCCAAACAATATTTTTTAAAATACGTCTAATATATTAGACTATTAATTACCCGTGTAAAACCGTTATTTTTGCGGTTTTATGTTTTTGAGAAAATTAATTTCCATTTTGGGATAAATACTAAAACAGATAAAAGAAATGAGAAAGCACGGTTTATACTTCATATAGTTAAAAAGCTATTTATCGTTTTTTAAAGTTTTCTTTTTAAAAGATGTAAAATTTAAAGGTGAAATTTTCGGAATATATGACTCATTGATTTAAATCTATAAGTGAATTTTGCTAGTTTCATTAATAGCAAAAAAACAGAGAGATGTTCAAGAGTTTGATCAGACTTGTTTATGAACATGTCTCTCAAGAGATCAGACTTGGATCCCGACAGCTTTAAGATGGTTGTTCACCTAATATAGATTTAATACTTAAACTAATTTTTAAAAGTTTTTAACTAAAACCATATTAATTTCATTAAAACTTTTAAATAAAAAGTTTACAGATTTTTGTCTTTAAAAGGGGAAATCCAACAAAAGGGATAATCGGTTTAAGATATTAATGTCATGTAGATCTCCACTCTCCATACAAATCCAATCGTTGTATCTAATGAGCAACCGATTCTTTTTTTTTTTAATTACCGATTCCTTTTTTATCAATATAACTAGATCATCACCCGTACTACAGTACGGGTTGAATTTCATTTATTACAAAATTTATATATTATATAGTTATAGAATAAAATCGTGATATATTATAATAGTAAGTAAAAAATATTAATTTTTTTTATGTCAGTCCATATAAATAATATTAGAATGAATATATTTTTATTTTTCCTGTAATCCTCAATTATGGATATATTTTTTAAAGATATGAAAACGGAAAATAATATTATTTTCAAAAAAATAATATTGTTTGAACTATGAGTTAATTTATGTTAACAACCACAAAATGAGAGTGCATATAATTTAGTTAGATCAAAAATCAAAATATCATAAATGAATCGCATCTAAAACGTAGATTATTTTGAATTAGTTAAAAAAGTTAGCTATTATTTTGAATTAATTTAGGAAATTATTTTTTCAAATTCTAATTCATTGGTTGTTGAAATAGAGATTTGTTTGAGCTAATTAATTACGGAATTTACCAATTATTCACATAATCGAATATGTTATGAACATATATTTGGTATATAATAATACCAAATTCGATCCGTGTGTGGAGTCTATATTTTCATTTTACAATCCCTATGAAAATATTGTGGCACAATCTATTATTCATTATTTCCAAAATTGCTTGCAGATTTAAATTTTCAAATATTTAGAAGTGTCAAACCTTATTTAACTCATCTCATCATAAAATCTTAAAATGTCATCTATTATAAGAATCATAACTTTCTATCATATAATACATTACTTTTAACATGCCGCCTACTATAAATATATTAAACATATCTTTTTAGAAAATCAAATTAGTATTTATAATTTTTTTTATCTTTTTAATCTATTAAATATTTATGATATTCTTTAATATATTAAATTAAACTTTTTTAAAATGTTCCAAATTAAAATCCTTAAAAAATTTATTGTAGTATGTAAAATTTTGAATTTTAAAAAAAAATATATATATATATATATATGAAATTAAATATAAATATTCAAATAGTTATAAGGATCATAACTCATTTCATCATATAATACATTATATTTAACCCGCCGCCTATTATAAATATTTGTTTCAAAAAATCAAATTAGAGTATTTGTATTTCTTAACTTTTTGATCTATTTCGTATTGATGATATTAAAAAAAGGAATATATTACTCAAATATGAATTTTTGACCCGTTAAATTTGTTCTTTCATACATTGAACAATTTTTATTCGTTTTTAAAAATTCAAATCTTTGTATATGCGGAAAAAAATTACTTTTTTTTTTATTATGTAGATGATATAATAATTTATTTATTTTATAGAAATAGAATAATATAAAGATGAGAGGTGAAGTATAATGATTAATAACAAATTAATGTGATAAGTTAGATATCAAATCTTATATGTTCATTTTGATTGGTCATTCGTTTAAAAAAAATTAATAATAGATTTTCGTTTTTATAATTAAATTGCATAAAATAGTATTTGACTTGTTTATCCTTAATGAGTTGAATTAATTTACTCTATAAAATTTTATTTCTAATGGTATTCTTAAGTAAATTTTTACAAAAAAGAAGGTTAGTTAAGGGTATCTTATAAAGTGTACTCCCCAAATAATAGTATAGGATCTTATTTTTCCTTATCAAAATGTCGTGCGGTTAAAAAAAAAAACAGAAACACTCCATACTAAAAGATTTTTGTTTAAATGAGTATAATATATTAGATTATTACCCGCGTAAAACCGTTATTTTGTTGATATTCAAAACAAACAAACAAAAACCGTTATTTTTGCACTTTAAGAAAAATTATATAAGAAAAATTATCCTCTTTTTCTTTTGTCAACGGAATATTATCGATGTAAAGTTATTTAAGTCCAAGTCTGTTAAAAAGGGCTCCTCCACGTTGAAGTCGGAATCATCTTTAGGACCATCGTAAAGAAGGTTCCTACCAACTACCTCCTAGTAGTAGAGGAGGCAAATACAAACGGATATATTGAAGCTTCAAGCGTATTGAGAGCCCGTGCAAAGAATGACTCGTGTGGTTGAGCTACACATGGGTGGTTCGGAGAGCAAGATAGTTAAGCCACTCACAGCAAGGGAGGTTATACAGTACTAGAATATCTTGGGAGAGTTGATTCTCTCAATTGGTCTATCAGGTTACAATTTGGATATTTTCATGAACTTCACAACCCTTGAACATTTTATTTGCCCAGCCTATTTTTTCCTTAAGCCAATAAAACCTTGGCAAGTCCTGATAGTTATTGATATTTTATCAAATATCTGATTTATATATTTGAAAAGCAAATGTACGGTTTGTTAGAATGTAAAAAATGTAAGGACCATTTTGAAGAGATGATGAGAGATAGGCATAGTGGCGAATTATGAAAGAAATGCAAAGTATTAAGGTCCAATAAAACAAGGGTGTGATTTTCGAGTGTTAAAACTTAGAACAAATATTTCTCCCAAGTGTAGTTTATGTTAACAAGAGCATGGACACAATAACCAGACAAAGATAAATTGAACATTGAAAGATTAGGAAAATTACAGCACTGATATCTTAAGTTTTTAATCAAATTTAAATTAAGAACTTACATAATAAGTTTCACATTCTCGATATGGTTTACAAAGGTGAAAACTTCTTGACCTTCACGAGGTCTAGTCCCTTTGATTTCAACTCTTGTGATAGAGTTTCTCTCTATATTTAAGTGAAAGATGTAGAAAGGGTTAGACTTCACGAATGGAGAAAACACAATTTGATTTGTACCTATCATCCCAACAACGTAAACTCTAGTCTCCCCAACTACCTGCTTCCACATAGGCGGCAATATGTGAATATGCCTTGTCCAATTCTCTTTATCAATATCAAGATCCCACAACTCAAAGCCTGCAACTCCACCATCAATAAAGCCATGACGAATTCCTCCTAATTTTCCGTTGTAATTTATTAAAGTTGATGACGGAGCTTTGTTCAGTATAAACTGGAACGTCTCACGCTTAACATGAAAGCAAACTATCATATCTTCTTTAGTCTCATCATTCACAGCTAAGTAATACAAAACCCCGTTGATGCAAATTTCCTTATGATGAGGGTAATGCTCGACAGAACATTCAAGCATTCTCCATTTCAATTTGCCGGTTCCTAGTGTAAGAACTTGATACTCTTCAGCTTTGAACAGAAATGGCCTTTGACGAATTGTCATGCACAAAACCTTATACTCTTTTTCGATTGGATCATACCCGATATAGGTTATAACCTTATTCCTTCTTGATCTCACTTTGGGTAAAGATTGGAATTGTCTTGTGCTAGGGTTACATATCATCATCCTTGCATCCTTTTTTCTACTTAAAACCCACTCATCTCTAGTACACAACAATCCACATACAGGTTCACAAACTCCAAACGAGTAATCTTTAGGGACATCCATATGATTATCAACAACTACAAGATTTGAGTTCTGGTCTGAAATCAGATACTCGGGTGATGAGAAGAGAGACCACTTACCCTCAGCTTGAAAAGTGATTAGGAGACGTGGCCGAGCAGGAGACCTCGTCAGGTACAGGTTGGTGAAATATGGACAGCGGAGAAGAGAATTCCAATTCTTTGACACGCAATGAAACCTCGCGGCCGATTTCGCTGGCACTCTGGAGAGTATTTCAACCATCAGATCCATTGGCAACGTACCCGAGTTCTCTCCATATTCACCCACTGAAGAAGATATGGTTAGGGCAACATCTTCCTTGGAGACGTGCCTCTTCCGTTTTTTCATCATGGTGGACATTGCAAATGAAACCCTTAGAGTTCTGAGTACCGATAGACAAACACAACAGCGTCCTTATAAATGAAACCCTTAGAGTTATGAGTACCGATAGACAAACACAACAGTGTCCTTATAAATGAAAACCTTACAGGTCCACTAGACATACACGACTGCCACCTTTCGGTTTATGTTCTACCTACCACATTTTTTTTTATCTTTTCTCTTTTTTGTAACCTTATCTTTTTTGTCTTTAATTTCCTTTTTGTAGCATCCTTATTAGATATCACTCCATATATAGATTATTTATCTATTAGGCAGTACTTTTTTTTTATGTATACACACTATATTACCCAATCATACCGTTGCTTTCGTGCCTTTTTGTATATTTTAAAATAATAATAATTAAGCGACTTTATAAAAAATTGATTGTGATTATCTTGCAAAGATATCAAATTTACATTTAATCAAATTGAATAAATTTTGAGTTCAATTTCTTAGAGAAATTTTTTTTTACTTTGATAAAGGGTTTTAAATTAAATGCATAAAAAATATTACAAGGATATGACTATGAGGTTATCATTTAGTTTTTGAAAGTAGATAAAAGAGAAGAACATACAACTACAGTAGATAGATTCTAGTCTTCTAGATCAGAGAAAGAAAAAGCAATGGCTTAGGTAGATAAACCGCGACCACCACGACCACTTTGCCACGTCCTCCAACCGTAGTCCATTGATTTTCTTGAACTTTTTGCGTAGGCTTGATTGGCCTTCCTTCTTGGGTTGTTAGAGAGGAGTCACCCATCTCAAACAAGTATCAACTCCTGAGTTTAAGGAAACAAATATATTGCTTTCAAAAACATTCCCTAAAATTTTATTTGCCAATGAACCTTGTTTTTTTTTTTTTTTTTTTTTTTTTCCAATGAACCTTGTTGGGTAGGAATAAATAGGGTATCCACAGCTGAAGGAGTATCAACCATAGAAAAAGCCTCAGTTGGTGAAGCCTTTGAAGAGGCTAAATAGTGGGAGTAAAGTTGGCGTTTATTGACGCAGTAGAGAGAGAGAAGCCAAGTATAGTGGCAGTTGGCGTTGCTGGTTCCTCCTCGAATAGAGTAGAGCGTGTTAGAGCAGAACTCAATCTATCCCAACGTTTTGAACAAAGTGAGTTGAGTTGGCTGGAGCAAATTTGGTAATATATATTTAGATTATCTTACGGTAAAAATACCAAAGTAAACAATAAATTAATAAGAAAATGATATTGTATCTTTTTATGTTTTGCAAAATGTGTCTCTCCATAATTTTTTTTTTTGAATATCAAGACTGTCATATTAAATATGGCAGTTTCATAATTTTTAGTTGGTTGTTCTGTTACCATTCAAATTCAAACTTGCAAGATATGTTACCATTTAAATCCAAGTGGGAGAAAGAGAAGTTTTTTTTTTTTGGTCAAAGAGAAAGAGAAGGTTGGTGGGCATACTCGTTACGTTGGTCCGTGATAACGTGTTTAACAAGTCCATTATGGTCTCTATCGTCAACGAATGAAAGCCTATTGGCTAGGGTTTTCTTGTGTTTTAGGAACTGTTCTTCCTCAAAATAGTTCTTCGCATATCTACTATATATATCAACTTAACTGAGAATAGCGATTAGTGCAAGTTTCAAATCCAAGAATGATGTCAATACTAGATACAATCCAAAATTTGTCACGTGTAGGGTTTAGGTAAGCGAGCGGAATTAAGCGTTATAACCCAAAATCGTTGCATTGATTAACATAAAAGAATAGGCTTAAAACTCATGTATGTACCATGTTACATATGGATTTCCTAAGATTAATGAAAAAATCTTACAAAATTTAGTCGCCGCCTAAACACAATTGCCTTCAAAGAAAATACTTGAAGAGGTAGATTAAAGCTTCTGAGTCAAAGAAGCCGGATACAAAATCATCGTCACTCTCTTCCTTCACGTCCTCCTAAAGATGATTCATCACAAGATGAACAAATTAAACAAATAAATTAGAAATGATGAATATCAGCAGTAACTACAATTATGAATTTATTATGAGTAAAGTATATTAATTTAGTAAAAGGGTTTAAAAAGAGAAGAATACAATACCTTCTTTTTCTCTTCAGCTACTGGGGAAGCTTGAGTGGCACTTCCAAATGAAGATGAAGAAGAAGAAACGGCCATGGGAGAACCAGCAGATCCACAGGCACCAGCATTCATGATGAGATCATCCATATTTTTGTTCTGGAAAAGCTTGGCAAAGAGACTAGGCCAGTATGATTCAATGTTTAAATTGGCTGTTTTCACCAGTGTTGAGATCTTCTCAGCCTATTTTACAAGTAACCAAATTAGTTTGAATACATGTTAAGACAAACAAGCTACAAGTACTTAAGGCTCAAATAGAGCTGTGTCCAAAAATCGAGGTCAAGATTGAGACTAGTAAAAAAAAGCGATTAACAACTAAACAACTACTAGGCATTGAGTACACTATACAAGCTACAGACATGTACATAGATTGTACTAGAAATGGCGAATGTGGAACTAATTAAGCAATTCAACCGTTGCTACAGAGAAGGTAAAGCGGAAGATAAAAAGGACTTACAGTGACATCGATTCCATCGTTGTGGAGGACTAGAGCTGCGTAAGTGCAGGCGAGCTCACTGGTAGCCATTGTTGCTAGCTCGCGTCCCACGAAAGATCTAAAAAAAATCAATAGAGCTCATCGACTCATAATCAGATATGATGAAACATAAAAACAAAACATGAAGAGAGTACAGAGAGAGGATTAAAGACCGAACAACCAAACGGAAGTTTTTAGGGTTCACCTACGAGGTCTCTATTTATTTCGACAGAGTTAGGGCTTCTAGACATCAAATAGTTCTTTGATAAAGTTTTCTTAAAATCTGGACTACTTTTGAGTAATTTTCGAGTTGTTTTTTTTTTAAAAATCTTTAAAATAGGAAATATGACAAAATAAATATACGATACTGACAAAAAGGGATAATCGGTGTAAGGTGTTGTGTAGCTCTCCGATCCAATCTCCATACAAATCCAACCATTATATCTCCTGAGCCACCGAAACCTTTTTTGTCCATCCTCTTATTCTTTCCTTATCAAAGAGTGCTCTTAAAGATAACAGAAACACTCCATGCTAAAAGATGTTTGTTTAAATGCATATAATATATTAGATTATTACCGCATAAAACCGTTATTTTTCGATATTTAAAACAAACAAAAAATCCGTTATTTTTTGTGCTTTAATTTTTTTAAATAATTGTTTCTATATAACTTTTTGATTAAAATACCAAAACTTTTATAAGAAAAATTTTCGTCTTTTCTTTTGTCAACGGAAAATTATCAATGTAAAGTTATTTAAATCCAAATCTATGATAAAAGGGTTCATCCACGTTGAAGCTGGAATCAATCTTAATTTCTGACCATCGTACCTACCAAGGAATGACACATAGGTGGTTCGAAGAGCAAGATAAATAAGCCACTCACAGAAGGGGAGGTTATAGAGTAGAATATCTCGGCAGGGTAGATTCTTGTTCTAATCTCAATTGGTCTATTGGGTTACAATTCAGATATTTTCATGAACTTCACAAACCTTTGAACATTTTCTTGCCCAGCCTATTTTTTTCCCTAAGCCAAGAAAACCTTGGCAAGCCCAGATTGTACCATTTTGAAGAGATATAGGCATAGTGACGAAGTACGACAGGAATGCAAAGTCTTAAGGTTCAATATAATACAAGGGTGTGATTCTCGAGTGTTTAAAGTTAAAACATATAAAACTTAGAAATATTTCTCCCAAAATGTGGTTAATGTAAACAAGATCATGTGACACAATAACCAGACAAAGATGAAGTAAATATAAAATAGTCATATATAATAACTGAACAATGGGAAAACTACATGATCATAAAAATAAGGACTAACTAAGAGCCCATGATATAGTACTTATGAAAGATTAGGAAGAAAATTACAGCACTGATATCTTAAGTTTTTTAATTTTAAAATTTAAATTAAGAACTTACAGAATAAGCTTCACATTCTCGATATGGTTTACAAAGGTGTAAACTTCTTGACCTTCAAGAGGTCCAGTCCCTTTGATTTCAACTCTTGTGATAGACTTGCTCTCCATATTTAAGTGAAAGATGTAGAAAGGGTTAGACTTCACGAATGGAGAAAACACAATTTCACTTGTACCGATCATCCCAGCAACGTAAACTCTAGTCCCCGCAACTACGTCTTTCCACATAGGAGGCAATATGTGAATATAGCTTACCCATTCCTGATTTACAATATCTTGAAGAACCCACAACTCAAAGCTTGTATCTCCACCATCCATAGAGCCAAATGATCTAAGACGAATTCCTCCTAAGCTGCCCTTGTAATTTATTAAAGTTGACAACTGAGCTTGGATCGGTATAAACTTGAATTTCTCATCCTTCATATCAAAGGAAACTATCCTACATTCTCTAGACTCACTAGTCTTAGCAATATAAAACAGTATCCCGTTGATACAAACTGACCCATCATTATGAGGGTAATGGGCTTCAGGACATTCAAGCATTCTCCATTTCAATTTGCCCGTTCCTAGTGTAAGAACTTGATGCTCTTCAGCTTTGAACTTAAATGGCCTTTGACAAATTGTCATGCACAATACCTTATACTCTTTTTCGATCGGATCATACCCCATATAGGTTACAACCTTACCTCTTCTCGATCTCACTTTGGGTAAAGATTTGGATTGTCTTGTGCTAGGGTTACATATCATCATCCTTGCATCCCTCTTTCTACTTAAAACCCACTCATCTCTAGTACACAGCAATCCACAAACAGGAGCACAAACTCCAAACGAGTAATCTTTAGGGACATCCAAAAGATTATCAACAACTACAAGATTTGAGTTCTGGTCTGAAATCAGATACTGGGGTGATGAGAAGAAAGACCACTTACCCTCAGCTTGAAAAGTGATTAGGAGACGTGGCCGAGCAGTAGACCTCCTCAGGTACAGGTTGGTGAAATATGGACTGCGGAGAAGAGAATTCCACTTCTTTGACACGCAACGAAACCTCGCCACCGATTTCGGAGGCAATCTGGAGAGTATATCGACCATGAGATCAATTAGCAACGTACCCGAGTTCTCTCCATATTCACCCACTGAAGAAGATATGGTTAGGGCAACATCTTCCTTGGAGACGTGCTTCTTTCGTTTTTTCATGGCCGACATTGCACACGGAAAAGAAGTGAAACCCTTAGATTTCTGAGTACCGATTGACAAACACAACAGTGACCTTATAAATGAAACCCTTACAGGTCCACTAGACAGACATGACTGCCACCTTTCGGTTTATGTTCTACCTACCACAATTTTTATCTTTACTCTTTTTTTGTAACCTTATCTTTTTGTCTTTAATTTCCTTTTTGTAGCACCCTGTTTAGATATTATTACATATTTAGATTATTTATCTATAATTAGGCATTACTTTTTTATGTGTGTGTATATATATATATATAAAACCAAATTGAATAGATTTTGATTTTATTATAGAAAATTTGGCATATATATTTAGACTATTTCCCACAAAAAGACAATTATCTTATGGTAAAAATACCAAAAATAACAATAAATTAATAAGAAAATGATATTGTATATTTTTTTTCTGTTTTACAAAGGGTGTCTTTCCATTTTTTTTTTAATATCAGGACTATGATTTTTAATATGACAGTCTCATAAACAATAACATATTTCAATAGAATTTTAGTTATGACGGAAATACAAATACAATTGATAAATTAGGCATCCGCATAAAACAAATACTACAAAAAATGATGTGAGTACAATTGCGTCTCGCAGTATCAAATGAGAGGTGTGTAAAATCGTTGAAAACGTGTTCATAACATTTAAAATTCACTAGTGTGTATCTTGTTGTTATGTTACCATTCAAATTCAAACTTGCAAGATATGTTACCTTTTAAAATCCAAGCGTGAGAAAAAGAAGTTTTTTTTTGTCAAAGAGAAAGAGAAGTTGGGTGGGCATACTCGTTGGTACGTGATAACGTGTTTAACAAGTTCATTATGGTCTAACATGCAAGTTCATTATGGTCTCTACATTGTCAACGAATGAATGCCTTAAAACAAAAAAGCTACAAGTTAAGTCTCAAGTAGGTAAAAAACAAAAAAAGAGAGTCTCAAGTAGGTTGTGTTCAAAATCGATGTAAAGATTGAGCCTAGTAAAAGGAGCGATTAACAACTACTAAGCATTGAGTACAATATACAAGCTACACACACATAGATTGTACTAGAAATGGCGAACGTGGAACTAAGAAATTGAACGGTTGCAACAGAGAAAGCAAGAAGCGGAAGATAAAGAGCACTTACGGTGACATCGATCCCATCGTCGTGGAGGATTAGAGCTGCGTAAGTGCAAGCGAGCTCACCGGTGGCCATTGTAGCTAGCTTGTGTCCCACGAAAGATCTACAAACACACCAACGTATTTATATTTCGAATTGGGCACGTGAATATCATGTGCGCCCCATAGAAAATTGGGACTGGGATTCATGACCCATATACATAACCTAAATTATTTTAAAGTCGCTCTTGTTGTTATTGGGCCTTAAAAGCCCAAGGATTGGCCCAAATGGACAACAAAGCAAAATCCGAGTCGTTTACCACACAGTCACTCACCACCGCACCGTTCCTTATCCATTTGGCTGACGCAAAATCGAATCGGAACCCTAAAATCTCTCGAAAGCCATGTCTCCTCCTCCTGCTGTAGTCACTGAATCCGCCGATGGACAACCTGAGCAACCACCAGCTGCTGCCATTGCTGAAGAGCTGGAGAAGAAGCTTCAGGTTAAGACGATTTTACATTTATTTGTCACTGTTTTTACTTCTTAGTCTCACGCTCGAGGATTTTTTTGTTTTCCAGACTGATGAACCGATTGTAGAAGATGTAAAAGATGACGAAGACGATGATGATGATGACGAAGAAGAGGAAGACGACGATGCTCAAGGTGGTTTGATTCTTCCCTCTTTTCTCGCCAATTTAAGAGTTTTGTTCGTCATCAATCATATTACTAAAGTTTCCAGATAGTGTTTGTGATTTGAGTTTTTAATCCTTGGCCTTGTTCGTTCTCACATTCGTAGTTTCGAAGAGTATCACATTTCAAGATTGACTGCATAATTATGTAGAAATGGTGGATTTACATGCTTTTGTTAACATATAGAGGTGTGGGAGATGATAGATTAATGGATTTACTTGGAACATGTTTCGGAGAATAGAGATCCCAATATGTGTATAGCATAGTGAATCGTTCTTGAAGTTGAATGAAGTTTTGTTGCTATAGGTGTAAGTGGAAGTTCAAAGCAGAGTAGAAGTGAGAAGAAGAGTAGGAAGGCGATGTTGAAGCTCGGTATGAAACCAGTCACTGGTGTTAGCAGAGTAACCATCAAGAGAACGAAAAACGTAAACCAATTTCTCTGTTTTCTCACTAAGTTTAGATGTGTTTCTGCGTTTATGATTCTAATGAGACACTACATTAATGTTGCCAGGTACTCTTCTTCATCTCTAAACCGGATGTCTTCAAAAGCCCGCATTCAGAAACCTATGTTATATTCGGTGAGGCCAAGATCGAGGATTTGAGCTCTCAGCTTCAAACGCAAGCTGCTCAACAGTTTAGGATGCCTGAAATCGGAGCCACATCTCAGAGAGCAGAGGCATCGACAGCCACTGTAGAAGCACAGGTGGAAGAAGATGAAGAGGACATTGATGAGACCGGTGTGGAGGCTCGTGACATTGACTTGGTCATGACGCAGGCTGGAGTTTCGCGTAGCAAAGCGGTTAAGGCACTCAAGAGTCACGATGGAGACATTGTAAGTGCAATAATGGAACTCACTACTTAAGATTTAAGAGGAAATGTGTCTCTCTGCCTCATTCACTTGCAGATTGTTTTCAAATACTTTTGGAGTTGTCAGAAAATCGGATTATTGTTGTCCTTTCGGGTATCTAATCTAGTCTGTTTGTCATGATGCTTATGCAGTATCTGACTTTTAATGTGTCTTTCACGACATGTTTGAGAAACTTTCAAATTTTAGGATTTAGAAACATCATGTACTAACAAATAGACAGATATATTAACGTCTAAATAACATTCGAGCGGAGGACAGAAGCACAGACGTTGGAACCCTTTGCATTGATTCTAACTCAATCACCATCTTCTGTTTCTCTTCACTGCATGTTGAATTCGGCGAGATTCCCGCTGTTTTTAAACACTTGGAGTTTTCTAGAATGTATCTTATGAGTTCTTTCTCATATTCTCTTCCTGCATATCCTTCCCACTCAAAGATCTCGAGATGAGACGACAAGCATCTTGGAACAGAACTCGGTTGATTCCATAAACCTGGACCACGATTCGCATACTGACCAATCTCAGAGTCGACCATAAAAACTTTAAGCTTAGAACAATTAGAGAGCAAAACCAAAAGTGATTCACACAAGTCTTGGTCAGATAGAAATATCATACATTCTACAAGTCGAGAGTAGTTATTTACTGCGTCACACCATGGAACCATTATATCGAACGGAGATAACGCAAGATACTTGACCGAAGAGAGAGACCTCATAAAGTTTTCATTAGGGAAGAGCACATCAATAACTACTGTAACAAGATGGGGCATGTACTCAACTGAGAAAGAGTGTCCAAAAATATCAAAGATGTGAAGAGACAATAAATTTGGAGTGTCTATAACCAAAAATCTATCATCACTGTCTTGAAATGTCGTATCTGCTTTGTAGTCTAATCTCAATAAAGAAGGCACTTTAACACTAAACGTTCTCACATTATCTTCCACATGTCTATTTCGAGTCACCTTTAGACACTTGAGAACGGGACAACTTGATAAAAGCCTAACATGAGAATCTTCGTCTTTGTACACAACACAGAAGAGATCAAGTTCTGTGAGTGATGGGAGAGAGACTTGTCGAGGAACATCCACAAGAATCTTGTAGGAGAGAGTCAATCTCTCAAGCGTTTTGCAAAAGTAAAGGCTCTTAGGCATTCTGATCGGCTCTCCTTTCCAAAGGAGCCTGAAAATTAGCCAACGCACACGAGTATCAAGTGCTTTTGCAACCCACTTTACAGGATTAACATAAATAGGACATTGTGGACCGAGTTCGATACACAAACGTTCTAACAAAGGTGCCTTGTGAAGACGGAATGAATCTTCAAGAAACCACCAAACACTATTGATGTTACCGTCACTAGTTTCGGTTTCTCTATATTCAAGTCTAGGTAACATCCTCCAGACAAACCTCCATCGTTTAGACAAAAACGTGGTGGCCACTGCATCTTTTGTAGGAACGAGCAATAATATCTGCACGAGAAGATCGTCAGACAAAGAACTGATTCTATCTTCACAAACTCTACGTTCGACTTCTGCCATAATTAACAACTTAACCCTAGACCTTAGTCACTTCTCCTCTAGCTATGAGAATGACTTCTGTCTCATCGAAGAGAAGGAAGCACTGGTTTTATATTAGGGTTGAGTCAAAAAATAGGAATCTTTTCCAAATTGAAATTCGTTTTTTAGTTTATTTTTTTGTCAACCTTTTCCCAACTGAAGTTAAAAGATGTATGTTTTACTGTTTTTCGTTCTCGGCTCTACCTAAAAAAATTTGTTATCTTTTCCAAAATTACGTGGATTTTTCACGTCAAAGTTGCGTAAATTTGTAGCACTAGTGTAATAAGTTCGGTGTCTTATGTAGATCAAAGTCATGTAAAATCGGAACATATGAAGGTAATTATAAGGCTCTTCATCACTATAGCTAGTCCCTAATTAATTTAGCTCGGCTTTGAGACACATAGAGTTTTGTTCGTCATCACTACTCAAATATATATGAAAATTAGAAGAAACAAAGTTTGAGAAACTTCCAAATTTTAGGATTTAGAAATATCATCTTCTAATAGATAGCCAAAAGTTATTGATCATTAAAACTCATTAACATTTTAGCAGAAAAGAGAACTAGAGGAGAGATGGTATTATAACCCTAGGCAGATTCTAACTCCTCTAACCTCTAGTGTTTCTCTTCAAGATTGCCATTTAGCATACTGGATTTAGTGTTGCTGGAATTAGTCGCAATTTAGGATAGTTCACGAACGAATTTGTGATTGGTGTAACAGTAAGACGATTTTTTAATCTTTTGTTATGTGAATTGAATAATGTGAAAAGGGACGACTATATGAGTATATTCTATCCATGTCATTGAAACTAGTTAAGCTTATAATCATAAATTGTTTAAATGTTCTGAAATCTGTCTTCTTTGGCATTCAAATAACGGAATAGCAAAACAAAATCCTAAGTTTATTTTAAGAAACACATCATCTTCTGGCAAATGGACTAAAGTTGTTGGTCATCATACACATCTCCAAATAACATTTGAGCAGAGGACAGAAGCACAGACGACGTTGAAACCCTATGCATGGATTCTAACTCCTCCATCATCTTCTGTTTCTCTTCACCACTGAAGGTTGGATTCGGCGCGATTCCCGCTGTTTTTAAACACTTGGAGTTTTCTAGAATGTACCTTATGAGTTCTTTCTCATATTCTCTTCCTCTATATCCATCCCACTCAAAGATCTCGAGATGAGACGACAGGCATTTGGGAACAGAACTCGGTTGATTCCATAAAGCTGAGTCATGATTCGCAGGTTGATCAATCTCGACTCTTGTGTCGACCATAAAAACTCTTAGCTTAGAAAAATAAGAGAGAAAAACCACAAGTGATTCACACAAGTCTTGGTCAGATAGATATATCGTACACTCTACAAGTCGAGAGTAGTTAATAACTGCGTCAGGCCACGGAAACAATATTGTATCGAACGGAAATAACACAAGATACTTGACCGAAGAGAGAGACCTTAGAATGTTTTCATTAAGGTAGAACTCAACATCAATATTAGCTGTAACAAGATGAGGCATGTACTCAACTGAGCAAGAGTGTCCCAACGTATCAATATCAAGAGACAATAAACTCGGGGTGTCTATAACCAAAGACCTATCAGTATCATCATCCTCTTCTTGAGATATCTTATCTGCACTGTACTCTAATTTCAATAAAGAAGGCACTTTCACACTAAACTTTCTCACATTATCATCAATACGTTTATCTCGAATCACCTTTAGACGCTTGAGAGCGGGACAACTTGATAAAAGCCTAACATGAGAATCTTCGTCTTTGTACACAACACAGGAGAGATCAAGTTCTGTGAGTGATGGGAGAGAGACTTGATGAGGAACGTCCACAAGAATCTTGTTGGCGAGAGTTAATCTTCCAAGCGTTTTGCAAACGTAAATGCTCTTAGGCATTCTGATCGGTTTGCTTTTCCAAAGGAGATTGAAAGCTAGCCAACGCACGCGACTATCAATTGCTTTTGCAAACCACTTTACAGGATCAACATCAACAGGACATTGTGGACCAAGTTGAATCAACAAACGTTCTAAGAAAGGTGCTTTGTGATATCGCATTGATTCGTCAAGAAACCACCAAACGCTCTTGCTTTCGACGTCACTGTTGTCATTGGCTTCTTTATAGTCAAGTCTAGGCAACATCGTCCAGACAAATCTCCATCTTTTAGACAAAAACGTGGTGGCCACGGCATCTTTGGTCGGAACTAGCAATAATATCTGTATGAGCAAATCGTCAGACAACGAACTGATTCTGTCCTCTTCACAAACTCTCTTTTGAATTTTCCAAGGACGTTCAGCTTCTGCCATACTTCAAAACTTAACCCTAGATCACCTTGGTTACTTCTCGTGTCGCGGTGAACATGATCGGTGAAAAATACAAGTTTATATATGACGAAGATATTTTCGTGTAATTATCTTCAAATTAAAGGTATATTTACTTTCTTAGATTAAGATTTATTTACTTTTACTTGATTAAAGTATAAGTATAACCATAAATTTATAAAAAATTCATAATCCCGACATAATTAATTTATAGAAGTTTTACTGTAATACAAATAAATTTAAATTTTGTGTTTTAAGAAGTTCGAGAGTAGTTTTTAAAGATATGTTTTAAATATCGTTTTGTAGAACATGAAAAGAGCGATTTACTACTTTTTTTTTTTTTCTTTTTTTTTGGACAAACGATTTACTACTTCTAAAACCTTAAAAGTAGGACATATTTTGAAAATCAGTAATACCATCCACGCAGTTTTATCCCTTATCATAACATAGCAAACGTTTTCATAATGGCGTTCATGTTATTCTACAAATCCCTTTTATTTATAATAACAAGCTTCCATCATAGGATCGAAACTTCTTGTCCAAGGAAGTTCCACTACTCAATCATCCTTGATGACATGTTCCCAGTCCGAGTTCGGGCTCTCGTAGCCTTTGCCAGATGCAGATTGTTCAGTGTCTGCAGCGCATGTTTCTCTCTGAGAATGTCCACGTATTGGGAACATCGAAGCTGACCAGAGATGATCGCGCTTTTGTGGCTGGTCATTGTCTGAATCTGAATCTACATCCACGCTGTTGAGAGATTTCTTCACTTGTTCAGCTTCCCGGCGTTTCAGTATCTGGAATCTATCCATAACATCACTCACATGGCTGCTTCTGCCAATATTAGCCATCACTGAAGCTTCTAGTTTCTCCTCCTGGTCACCCTTTTTTGTCTCTGAACAGTTTTGAGTCTTGAGTTTGCGATTTGTTTCCTGCTGCTTGAGAATCTGAAACCGGTTTATAACATCAATGTCTGAATCTGGTAAATTCTGAGACTTGAGTTTGCGCTCTGTTTCCTGCTGCTTCAGAATCTGAAACCGGTCTATAACATCATTATGTTTGTTCTCTGTAGTGGATGCAGGGGTTTCCTGTCGTATTGCATCTGGTATCTTTCCAGAGGTTGCAGCATCAGGCCTTAAGTTTCCATGAATGATCTGTTCTAAACCACCCGTAAAGCTTCTGGACATAAGCGATAATACTGCATCCACAGGATCTGAGTTGAATCTAGAGTATTGTGATGCATCATGACTCATTGTTACTACATTGTTCCCACAACTGCTTCCATGTTTGCTGATCGATTCAGTTGTCTCCTTCTCTGCATTTGCATTGTTCATGATGGGAACCGATTTCTGGGGGTTAAGAGAAGGTTCCTGCATAAAGGTTGCTGCATCTGCAGAGATCTCTGAGAAAAGAAAGCAAGACATGAACATTAAAAACATAGGCAAAACAAATATTTTCACAAAATGATGTGCAGGCTAAGCATTTCTGATACTATATCTAAAGCATGACTAAACAACATTTTAGCAAAAGCTGTTGACAAAAAAAAATAACATTTTAGCCAATGTTTGAATTTGGTAAACCAAAGGTGACCTATAACTGGGTTAAATCTGATCCATAAAAGAACTACTGCCTGCCATTCTCAGAGAAAGATACAAAACTGATTTCGTTAAATTCGTAGAGGACCCGAGAGAAACAGCATCCTAATCTCCTCTATGTCATTTTTAGTATTTAACTGCCTGTGGATCTGTTATAAGCAATTAAGCATAGCGGTGGCATCTATGACAGGAGTGTGGAGAAAATGCACTTGCGATGGAGCTCTAGGCATTAATAAATATCAAACAGATGAGATGGTTAGTTTGAAAGTTACCAACCTTTATTGTTTAATTTGAGATTATCAATCTCGTTCTTGATCCGATGATACCGAGCCATGCAAGTTGTGGAACATAAGGCAGCTTCAGTTTCGAGCCAGAGATTCTTGTACAAGAGAGTTTGTGGGTGGTTTTCTTCACCATCAGGAAAGTTGGAAGCAAGTATGCTCTTAATACTCTGCAAAGTTAAGATTCAGTAGGCAAGACTTTAAATGATGCACAAAAATAATATGTAAGTAAATACCTGAGTCATTTCATTCTTATCCACCGGTTCTTTGACCCCAAAGCTGTCTAGTGGCTTGACACTAAACCCTTGAAAGTCTTTAGCAACTCCCTTTGCGGCCTGAACAAGTGTACCGTTAAACAACTAACAGCAAACAAGAACAAGTAATGTGTTTTTCAAATAGGTCGAGAACATAGCACAAATTAACACTTTACCTAGGCTCTTGTGAATACTCTAGATATCACAAGTGGTGCTCTAGATTATAAATACATTATTATCCCATAGAGCATGCTGATTGTTTTTTTTTAACTTCTAGCTATGCTATAAATCACAAAATGCCGAGGTAAAACTGGAGCATACCTCATGCATAGCTTGCGTTGGAAGTGAGGCTTCCCCTGCTGTTGACTTATTATCAGTTATTTTCTTTAAGCACTTTGTGAGATTATCTACTACTTTGTCAAGGTTCTCAAGTTGCTCCAGCTTCAGCCAGCTTCCATTGTTAAAGCATTCATAAACAAGCACTTCTGACAAATTATGCATGGCGTTAACCACAGAAGAAACTCTTGGAGAAGAAGTCGGAGATGGGAAATCTCCTTGATCACAGAAGTGCTTTTCAGGTGATCGGCCAGTTGAGACATCATCTGCATTTGATCTACTACTCAAATCGAGACCCACATCTGTCAACAACCTGATCTTCTTATCTCTATCCATTATATCAAATGTTTGTTCCTGGAGATTACAAGACTTTTGGTTGGTTGGAACATTTTCACTAGGCTGAGTAGTACTACCTTCGAAAGGGGGTTTGTAGTTGACAGCTGATTGAGCATTCTCATTATCCGCTTTCATCGTGGGAGCTGAAGATCCACGTGACGCACTTCCCATAGAAAACATCGTGGGAGCTGAAGGTCCCTCAGAAGATACCATGAAGTGGCTCCAAGATCGAGGCTCGTGACAATTTAAATCTTCAGTTGCATTCTTCACGGAGCTCTCAGAAACACCATTCTCACTGTCAGCAACCAAAGTATAAGGCCTATGATAAAGGGAGGAGACACCACTACCTTCTAGTTTATCATTTACCAGAGACAAAGAGGAATTAATATTAGCTGGTAGGGGGTGGGAAGATCCCGGACTTCTCGAAGCTTGCGAGCCAGCAATCCGATAGCGAAGATCTGGATTCTCGGGCAAAGGCTTGATATGACCAGTAGCTTCACCATATCCAAGCAACACATCAAAGTTAACTGGTTCAACAGAGGAACTCTGCAAGCTGGATTGACCTCCCAAAAAATTCTCAGGCCCATGACTACAAACATCACTGTTGCTCGGGAATGATCTTCCATCTCCTAAACGAACCCCGGTCTGACTTCCATCAAAGAGAGCTTGTGTTATCAAATTCTGCATTGGCAAAGATGGATTACAATCTGTAACACCTATGTAAGGCTCCACATGAGAAGCAGAGACAACATTCATAGTCTCAGGTCTATCTGAGCCTGGAAAGTAATATCCAGGGCGTTTCTCATCAACAGCATTGCTAGAAGCGTAAACACTAGATGACGTGATAGGCGTAAAGAATGGTTCCTGAGAATTTTTGATTAGCATCTCTGCATAAGAAGACACTGGAGCTAAGGTAGCTGAGTTGTAGGTAGGCGCAAAGTTCGACCGTTGCCTCTCCGAGAAATTCTCAGCAGGAAGTGACACAAAATCAGATGATGATTCCCTTGAAGAGTAAAATCCACTCGGTGATAACATTTCTTTATAATAATCTTCACCTCTTGGACCACAATTTCCTGCAATTACATAACCATTATGCGTAAGAGCATCAAAAAGAAGATCAAACCCAAACGAATCAAAATAGTCCCAAGAAAATTGATCAATCCACAAATCCACAGTTCGAAACCATCACAGTACCGTTAAACCCCAAATTTGTTTTCAAAAAAGGGATTAAAATCATACCAAGTCGAGTACTGTCAGCGTAAAACGATGAAGAAGGCGTCTGAGAGCGAGAATTTTCACGATACGATGGGTTATTTGACCAATCAGCCGGCAATCGTTGATAAGAGCCAGGATACATCATCGGATCAAACACTTCTTTGGTTGGATCATAGGATTCAACCGGATTGCTTGGTTGAAACGGCGGCGCAGAAGCTGGATGAGGCGGAGGCGGAGATGAGAGCCAAAACGGGTATGCTATTCCAGAGAAACCATTATAGCGAAATCCATCGGCCATCGTTTTTCTCACCAAAACGATGAAGAGACTGGTGAAGGAAAAAGTGTTGCTGCAGCTTAAGTGTTTGAGAATTGTCAAACTTTATCGGAATTAGCTTCTTAATGGGCCTTTTAATGGTCTAGGCCTTATAAGGAAAGCCCTATTATGTCACTTGTCATTATCTAATTTAACTGATTAATTATAATCACAGATTAATTAAAAATAAAAATAAATATAGGAGGAATAAAAATCTTAACAAATTTATGTAATTATCATTTGATATATTTTCCTAATCATATGGAAAATTACATTATGTATTTCACATTTTGATACTAAAAGTCAAAGACTTAATTTGATTCATCTTAATCAAACCAACAACATCGAGTTAATAAAGACCAAATCAACTTTGTTATGAAGATAATAAGAGCATATTGTTTAATAATTAAAGTAAATTAAGTGCCACTTGTTTTGACTTTTGAGCATAATAAAGTGTCTAGAATAGTAAAATATATAACCACAAACAACGGCAAGCAGTTGAGCTGTTTAAATCATGAACATCAAGCAGTTTTTTTCTCGAAGCAAAGATGTTTCGTCACACATACAAAGTTTCCTGGACAAAGCACATTCAAACAAGCTATATATACTAGAGTATCTGTGAATCTCCACAGACACATGGCAGAGTGGCCTTACGGCATTGAAACATTACCTTTTAGAGACGTTGAGCAAGAAACTTGGCCAAAGAATCAACAGGCTTGGCTGAGTCGATATTTCCCATTTCCCCTGACCGGATTTTGATTCTTGCAAGATAATCAGCTGCAATCCAAGCAAAACTCAGCATCACCGCATGACTAGACGACTCATCTGGATCTTGCAGCTCTAAAGACTTCTTCACCCACTTGTGATGGTAAGTGACATGATACCAAGCTGAAGCCTTCTTCTCATACAAAATGTTCTTTTCCTCTTCGCTGAGCTTTTCGTGGTCCTGGATTGTTTCCTCGAATACTTTTCTGAACTCTTTTTTCAGGGAATTATAAGAGTGCTTCAGTCTTTCTTTCAGTTCACCTTGTTTCTTACTTGTGTATTTAGGCATGGACCAGATATGACCCGTCACAATCTCTTCCTCTTTCTGGACCTTGTATTGCCCGAGAAGACCAATGAGCTGCCCGTCGTAAGAACATTTGTGCCCCCATGCCTCGGGGATCAAATCTTCAAATCCTGGTATTTCAAGATCAATGTCATAAGGGATGTCACTTGGGTCTGAGCTTTCTTCTGAGGAAGCTTCTGCATCTTCATCATAAACTTCTTTTACCCGTCTGTAAAGCCGACCCAAGATTTTGTTCGACTTGTAAGTTTGGTAGTCTTCTTTTCCCATAAAATCTGGGTAGAGTTTTGGTTTTAGGTGGAAGGGCATTGACACAATTTTCCCTGTCTTTGGGAAATCAACTGCAGTGGCAGCTAGTTCTGCCAGTAGCAAACATTCTTCGTCCATGGCTCCATAGTCACTTCTATCAGCATGAACGACATGTGCATTACAAATTGTGCCCAAATGCTCATTCGCCATGTTTCTTGCAAAGAAATCAATTATATCCTGTAACAAAAGCAATCAATTACCCAAGCCTTGTTTTGCAAGCACAAAGAAAGAAAGAAATTAACAAAGAATTCATAACTACATTGGCAGAAGCTAGCATCATGGTACTGCCTTTGATAATAACTAAACAGTCACAGTAAGGCATGCGAAAACGTCAAATCAGAATCAACAATATATGACGAAGTTTTCTTAAATGTCATCATCTTAGCTCCTACAGGATGAACACAGTATGCTATTAACAACCCATGCAATGCAATCTAAGAACTCAGAAGCAAGCAAAAATAATCACTACAAGCATCCAAAAACAAAGTTTCCAGCAGTTTCAGTAATATCAGAGAGTAATACTGGAATCACCTATCTATTTTATCTTAAGCGTCATCATCTCAGCTAACAGAACAAAAGTGGGGAAGTAGATATTGACCTGGTGGTTGACAGCACGGCCTAAACTCTTCTCTTCAGCGGCATCATAATGCATGGCCGGATAGCTTTTTCTGTTGGGAGGGATGAGTTTCTGATCCCAAGCCACAAAGTACAGGTCCCCGTCAAGGTCACTGCCAGAAGCTTCGTTTGTATGGGGCCTATCACCTTTCTGAGGGAAAATAAGGCAGTCATACATGTGATGCAGCTGGGGTACATCAACAGCTTCTAAAATCCTTACATCCCCTGGGTGAAGACAAGGATTCTTAGCAATAGCTACATAGCCTTTAACTACTTCCAGATCTGTCTTTGTCTCCTTAAAACGAGACCCATGTTTGGAGAAACAATTTTCTAAAGACGGTTTTGAGACTTGGATAAAGCATTGGCCATGTTCAAGTATCCCTGCTTCGTCTAGGCAACCCATTAGCCACCTTCCTGAAGTAACAAAAATACGTGATTTTTCTCTGAGACCCCAGAGTTGTGCAATTCTGACTGAAGACAACATTCCGCGTAGATGTGGCTCAGTTTTTGGTTTGAAACCTGCACTTAGCATGATAGCTGCAGTGTTTCCCTGTTCAGCACATGATGCCGTGAGAACTTCAAATGCCACATCTGTATCATCAAGGATGCGGTTCAGTTTATAGAGCATGGATTCCTGCATATCCCAAAATATTTCATCCGGCACACCTAGTACAGAAAGGAGGGTAATTATCTGCCGATTTAAGAATCCAGGTTGAAACCTCGTCCAGGAACAGATCTCCAAGATGGTATGTTTGGAATTGAACTTCTTCATACTATCTCGAAGGGCTAGCCTGATTCCATCACCTTTTGATGGCCAACGAGCAACAACTCCTTTGAAACCTGCGTAACGTATCTGATAAGCACAAGGGGTACAGTGGAGATCCAACTTAAGTTTCTCCATTACTTCGTCAGCGAGGTCAGGTGTGATTGTACCAATTCCATCAGAGAAAACATACCCATTTCTCTCAATGTCTGGAAGCTCGGTGTCAACCTCGTGAGGCATGACATCTACAGTGGCATATGTGGAGGAGAAGCACAGGCCCATCCTAGCAGCACATTTTGCCACATTCTTGTCTTTGAACTTCCCCATCCATGTTTTTATATCTGACACTCGTGTTTTCCCGTCTTCAGCAAAGAACCATGCAGAGCGGTCTCTCAGTTGATTGGCTGAGAATGCTAGAAAACTGTATTTTCTACCACATAGTTTAAACCCATCAGTTAATATGCTCTTCACTCTTTTAAAAACGTAGGTCTTCTGGGAGAAAGAGCTTGATGTCAGATCCTTCACAATAGGAGCAACAAAGTAAGAGAGAACATTCGAATTTATGGTCTGCATACTTTCGTCCATGAAAGTTACGCGCAAAAATCTTTCAGCAACAGCTCTGTATTTCCTGAGTACCCTGTTGGAGAGCTCAACTTCTGGGGGTAGGCAATAGGCTCTGGTTGGGGTAATCACTAGCCTTCTGATCTCAGAGATATCCTCAGACTGTTCATGACCCCCTAAAAGCTTTGGATTTTTCAGAATCCATTCCTGAACAAGCTTCAACCTCTTGTACGCATCAAAAACTGGTCGTTTATAGGTACAGAGATGCTTGAGAGAAGCTATATTGACGTCCTTGGGTTGGTTTCTGAGAAGATCAAAGAAACGCTCAGTCAACTGAAACTGGTTAAAAACCCCCCTGTGCAATACCGAATTTACTAGGAACATGATCTCAAAGGAGATTCCTTCCTTGTGATGAATGCAGAAGAAATGATCTGACACAGGCTCCCCAAAACAGGGCTCATTACGGATCCGGGGAGGCCACCTCACACGTTCCTCTTGCACCCTCCGCATCCTTAGATACTCTAAGGCTGTTGTCAGTTTTTTTTCATACCGTGGAGATATGAGCACTCGATATGAATGGCATCGACCAATTGCCCCAACCTGGGTAAAATCAGTGGTACGGATCCAAGGGTCATCATCATCCAAGAGATCGACAGGGATAGTATCGTGAATATCATCATCAGCAGTTCTGTACCAGACACGAGGTGACGACGCCAGCTGCAAAATAAGTACATAGCCATGCGAGTTTTTATACCGCCTGACTGTTTGTATATCTCTCACCAATAACTCCAGCTTATAATCACAATTGATCACAGCATGCATCACTGCATCCTTGAAAGAAAACGCAGTGCTCTTTCTGAAGCAAAACTTACACGTGTTGTCAAAAGGATCTACCAGGAAATCAACCCCGTCAGCTCTCCAAGAAACAAGAAACTCATCCCGGGAAACCAAGGTCCCAATCTCAATAGAAACACCAGCCAACTTATACGGTGTCGTCGTTCTCCTTCTTTGGTTAAGAGTATAAGGATTCTTAGGCCCCAAGCTGACTTTTAAAGGCTGGCCATCCAACATGAGATTGCATTGCCCTGCAGCATCCATGGCACGAGCTGCTGATTCAGGAACTGCGAAATGGACAAACGCATGAGGCTCCACTTTCTTGTAATCATCAATTTTGGGGATACTTGAAGTGTCTGCGATTTCAAAATTAGGATAAGAGCCAGGAGGAGTCCAAGAAGTTTTTAATCTGCATCGCCAAACAAGTCCTACTTCATCTTCAAGGTAATCTGTAAGTTGTTTAGCAGTAGTGGACTCTCCAAATCCACCAATGCTTACTTGTGTCACAACCGAGTTCTTCATGTTTCCCTCTGACCCCATTCTCCTGGAAAAAAAAAAAAAAAAGTCATGTCACTATTGAAGAAAAGCCCTAATTCGCTACTCCGTTGGAAGATCAAAGAATAGAAATATCAAATTAAGAGACAATATCGATGATTCCAACTACAAACACTATTGAAATTGATCAACCAAATACTCGAGACTGCATAAGTTTTGAATCGAGCGGGAATAAATACCAAAGAACGATCAAATTAGGTACTCGAGACTTACACAGTGAGATCTTCTTCAATCTAATACTGGATACGAGATAGACAACGAAGACGACATAGAAGCAATGCGGAGATCGGAGAGAAGATTAGTGAGTAGGCGAATTAGGATGAAACCGCCATAGCTGAAACCATCTCTCAATTATTTGACTTCTCTCTAGTAAACGAAAGAGACTGATGAGGGAAGAGAATAGATCAATAGACTGGAGAAGAAGTGCTTGTGCTGCTCACGTGCTATTTGTCTTCTTAATGGGCTTTTAAATATTGGGCTTTTGTATTTTAAACCGTACCCATTCGAGCCAGTTTTTTCAGAGTTATCCGGACAATTTGATTGGATAAGTTGAGTAAGGTAAAATTGTTAAATGGGCCTTATTCAAGTAATAGGCCCATTTAAA
The DNA here is from genome assembly GCA_019202805.1 of Arabidopsis suecica. Lineage (NCBI taxonomy): Eukaryota > Viridiplantae > Streptophyta > Magnoliopsida > Brassicales > Brassicaceae > Arabidopsis > Arabidopsis suecica. Next base: position 10,420,160 of record CM032909.1, read on the forward strand.
GAACTTGGGCTCAAGCAAAACATTATTGCAAGCCTACCAAAATTATACAATTAAGCGATTCGACATTGATACATTAAAGATAGCAGCAGACTGAAGAAGAACAGTTCACAAATCTTTGAAGAATGACGACAATTTCCGCTCTATCAGATGATTTGGTAGGGGAGATTCTTTCTAGGGTTTCATTTACATCTCTACGCGCAGTGCGATCTACTTGTAAAAGTTGGAATGCTTTATCGAAAAATCACACCGTTGGTAAAAAAGCAGCATCAAAGAATCAGTTGCTGGAGTTCATGATTATAGATTCTAGGGTTTGTTTTTTGAGATTAGATCTTCAAGTAATCTGCGACGAAGACGAAGAAGACTATGTTGATTCATCTATGAAGCAGATAAGTATACCTAACAATCATCAAGTCGAGATATCTCAAGTCCATCACTGCGATGGCTTATTGTTATGCATCACCAAAGACAACTCGAGTCTTATGGTATGGAATCCGTATCTGGGGCAAACGAAATGGATCCGACCCAGAAACACATTCCACAGATATGACAGGTTTGCTCTTGGATACGACAACAACCGTAACCACAAAATCTTGAGGTTTCTTTATGATCACGAGAGAACCATAACCGGTCGAGGAAGCGACATTGATGTCTACGATTTTAGCTCTGATTCATGGAGGGTTCTTGATGTTAATCCTGATTGGGATGTACAGTTTTATCGCAGTGGCCTGTCTTTGAAGGGAAATAGTTACTTTTTAGGTCAAGAGAAGGTAACAACAGAGGAAACAAAAGTGATAACAGACATTGTAAATTATTTACTCTGTTTTGATTTTACCACAGAGAGTTTTGGTCAGCGTTTGCCTCTGCCGTTTAACCCTCCCTCTCCTAGTTTTGATACTGTGGGTTTATCTTGGGTTAGAGATGAGAAGCTCGCTGTGTTATACAGCCACTACGTTACATGTGAGATTGCAGAGATTTGGATTTCGTCTACGATTGAACCCAATGCGGTATCATGGGGTACCTTTTTAACAGTGGATATGTCACTAATCAATGGTTTAGCGGATGATTTTTCGTTGCACTTTCCACGTAAGAACTTCTTGATTGACGAGGTGAAGAAAGTAGCTGTGCTTTTTGATGATAGAGAGACCGAGACCTGTCGCTACCAAATGGCTTACATCGTTGGAGATAATGGTTACTTCAAATCTGTCAACATTAGAGTTATTTCCAATTCCCAGCCAAAACCAGGAAAACTTGTGTACTGTTCCAAGTTTAGTGCAACTGCAAGATTAGTCCATTATCAGCTTTTCTTTTGAACAAGACTTCTTTTCGTTTGAAGAAATAGTTGATATAAGTATGAGTGTATATATGACTAAAGATCACTTTTTCCAGTTTAGTGTTTGAAGTACCATTTTGAAATCTTGGTTTCAGACTGAAGATGAAAATATCATTGATTTGTCTTATAGAGGAAGTCTTTATTGGCCTGCCCTTGTATGCAATATACAGTAGTACTTAAGGTCCATAGTTTGATGCAACAAAAAGTTAGTAATAAGCATTTTTTTATCACAGAAAGAAAAAACAAAATTATCTTATGTATAAAACCTTATTGGTGTAGCCGTGTAGGAGTCTTGTTTTATCCTGAAAAGTGAAACTGCAGTTAGGCTTTAGCATTTCATAGATACTAGAAATTTACTATAAGTATTGCTAACTTTTGTTTAAGACTTTTAGTGATGAGGGAAGAAAATAGACCGGAGAAGAAGTGCTTGTGCTGCTCACGTGCTATTTGTGTTCTTAATGGGCTTTTGAATATGGGCCTTTTTGTATTTTGAATCATACCCATTCGAGCCAGTTTTTCAGAACTATCCGGACAATTTGATTGGAATTGGATAAGTTGAGTAAGCAGAAATTAGTTTTTTTTTTTCTTAAATAATGGGGAAAATCACAAAAAAAAACAGTAATTTTATTCAGACTTTTAATATCCTTAGAATAAAAATACTTCGTCTAATTATTGGTGATCTTAAAATACTTCGTATATAAATTATTGGTGGAATCAAACCCGCAAGTTAACAGTCGTTAACGGTGTAACGAAATATAAGCTTATGCTACTTATTATTGTAAGAGTGTCTTGTTTTATCCTGAAAAGTGATAACTGTTGTTAGGCTTTAGCATTTTATAGATACTAGAAATTTACTCTCAGGATTCTAAACTTTTTCTTTAAGTGATCACTTTTGTTTTTGTTTTTCGTTAAAGTTTATGTCAATAATATTGTAATCTCTTAAAATTTGATAAATGTTTAAAATGTTTGTCTTTGATAATAAAATTTTTAATATATATATATATATGAGTTTAGTTAACAATATACGGTGGTAAGATGGTGCAAAAAATTGCAATAGATTAAATAGTAACAGCATTAAACACTTGGAAAAAAAAACAAGTAAACAATAAGAAAATAATAAGCAAACAATAAGAAAAATATAAACCAAAAGAAAAAGAAAATTTCATAAATCTAACATAAGTTTTGGATGCTTAAAAAATACATGAATTAATTATGTTTTCCGTTATAATATACAAACTTTTAAATTGTACCCATATAAATATCTATCAGTTGACCGTTGACAAAAAGTAACATCTTTTAGTTTCAACAAAAATAAAATAGAGTAAATTTGGATAAATGTCCTATTTTTGACTTTTCTTTTGAAAAATACCCTTTTTTCTCTTTTAAAACTATATTTTAATATATTAAATTACTAAAATGGCTTCAGTGAAATTTAATATTAATTAAAAAGAATTTATCCGTAAAACAGAAAATCTATTAATTTAGTTTTGAAATTAATATTTGAAATAACTAACAATTTTAATAATTCTTATCTTAAATATTTCTTTTAAACAATCTAAAATAATTGTGAATTCACCTATCAAGTGAATCATGTTCCTACATTTGATTAAAATTTAATAGTTCATCATTACTTTTAAAATCTCTTGACTAAAATTACTTTTGATTGGATTTCCATTGGTTTTTGGTACTCTATCATTAATATTATGTTAGAGCTATAAGCCGTATGTTGATTTAATCAATGATACATGTATATTACATCATTCTACCAATGTTAAGTCGTAATCTACGTTAACCTTGAAATTGGAGCAGACTTTGGAGTTGAAGAATTTGATTGTTACGTTGAGATTTTTTTTGTTTATACAATATTAAAGGATAGACTTTATAGACTTTTTTAATATTTTTAGATATTATCATATTAAATTTAATATATAAAATAAATAAGCTATCTTTATCTCAAAAAATAATTATAAGGATAATTAATATTATTTTGAATTTTTCTCTCAATTTTCGAATTTAGTTATAATTTTACTAAAAATACAGCTTTCAATTTAAATATAGACGAAATTGTCATTTTACATATAAAAATTTGTAATTTTCATTAGAAATAGAAAAAAGATATTTTTCAAAGGAAAACTAAAAAATATGGTAGTTTTCAAAATCACCCAATAAAATATTAGAAGTTGGTTCGACTGTTGAATAAAAAAACTCTTATTAAAAACGCTTGCAAGGCTTCTCTACACGAATGCAAATAAAGTAGTAACAATAATATATACAGTATTGAGTCAAAATTTGTAAGTCGTTGTTAATTGTTATCATGCATTCACTATAATCATCTGAGTGAGACAGTAGTGCGTTGAAAGAGTATCCAAGCTTGGATTGGACTTGAGAATGTATAATGGGGAGAACAACTTGTAATCCGAGAACTCCATCTCCATATATACCAATCAAAATCTACAAGCTGCATGAAACAATAGAAGTAATTATTTTGAAACGACAATATCTAAGAAAATCCTGCAATGTTTTCACCTCGATCGGCAGTTGTATGTAACCTTCTCACAAACCTTGTTATGAGAATCGTTGGAGACTACAAAAAAAGATTTTGCAATGTCATAATGCTTCACATCTTTTATTTTAGTGAGTACACATTATTCTATAAATCGCCATCAAAATCATGTTATTAAGTTTTTTTTTGTTTTGTCAAAACACATTTCACAGATTTTAAAAATTATTATGTGTCATGTCGTCCTAAACATGATTATGTAATTTAAATGGTAAAAACTACATTTGCACCCAGTGGCTTCAACGTTCAGCTTCAGGTCTCATAAGTGGTAAAAACTATTTTACTTTTTTTATTTTTCTAATAATATGTTTACGATCATATTTTTGGGTGAATCATTTGTGTTCGAACTCATTTTTCTTATTAAACTAAATTTCCGTTTTTGTAAATTTCAACTAATGGGCCTATTTAAACAACTTCGGCCAAACCAAAACGTAACAAAGCCTTATTAAGAGAGACAATTAAGGGATTCGACATTGACACAGTAAAGGTAGCAGCAGATTGAAGAACAATACACAAATCTCTGGAGAAAGTTAAAAACTTTGAAGAATGACGTCAATTTCCGATCTATCAGATGATTTGGTAGGTGAGATTCTTTCTAGGGTTCCATTTACATCTCTAATCGCAGTGCGATATACTTGTAAAAAGTGGAATGCTTTATCTAAAAATCACATCTTTGGTAGAAAATCAGCATCAAGGAATCAGTTTCTGGAGTTCATGATTTTAGATTCTAGGATTTGTTCTTTGAGATTAGATCTTCAAGGAATCCGAAAAAAAGACGATGAAGACTTCATTGATCCTTCAATGAAGCCAATAAGTATACCTAACAATCATCAAGTCGAGATATCTCAAGTCTATCACTGTGATGGCTTATTGTTATGCATCGCAAAAGATAACTCGAGGCTCTTTGTGTGGAATCCGTACCTAGGGCAAACGAAATGGATTCAACCAAGAAACAAGTTCCACAAATATGACAGGTTTGCTCTCGGATACGACGACAACCGTAACCACAAAATCTTGAGGTTTCTTTATGATGAAGAGAACAACGAAAGCGGTCGAAGAATTCAAATTGATGTATACGATTTTAGCTCTGATTCATGGAGGGTTCTTGATGTCAATCCTGATGGGGATATACCGTTTTATCAAAGCGGCGTGTCGTTGAAGGGAAATACTTACTTTTTCGGTCAAGAAGTAACACAAGCGAGTAAGGTAACAGACATTGAAACTTGTTTACTCTGTTTTGATTTTACAACAGAGAGATTTGGACCGCGTTTGCCACTGCTGTTTCACCCTCCCTGTCCTAGTTTTGAAACTGTGACTCTATCTTGGGTTAGAGATGAGAAGCTCGCTGTGTTATACAATCACTACATCACATCTGAGATTATAGAGATTAGGATTTCGACTAAGATTGAACCCAATGCGGTATCGTGGAGCTCTTTTTTGACACTGGATATGTCACTAGTCAATGGTTTACGGGATGATTTTTCGATGTTCTTTGAAGCTAAGAGCTTCTTCATTGACGAGGAGAAGAAAGTCGTTGTGCTTTTTGATAGTAAAGTGATCGAGAACTGTCGCTACCAAATGGCTTACATCGTTGGAGATGATGGATACTTCAACTCTGTCAACATCGGAGTAATTTCGAATTCCCAGCGGAAACCAGGCAAACTTGTGTGCTCTTCTTATGTTCCAAGTTTAGTGCAACTGCAAGATTAGTCCATTATAATTTTTTCTTTTGAAAAGACTTCATTTGGTTTGAAGAAATAGTTGATATAAGTATGAGTGTATATATGACTAAAGATCACTTTTTCCAGTTTAGTGTTTGAAGTACCATTTTGAAATCTTGGTTTCAGACTGAAGATGAAAATATCATTGATTTGTCTTATAGAGGAAGTCTTTATTGGCCTGCCCTTGTATGCTATATACAATAGTACTTAAGGTCCATAGTTTGATGCAACAAAATGTTAGTAATAACCAATAAGCATTTTTTTATCACAGAAAGAAAAAACAAAAATAGCTTATGTAAAACCTTATTGGTGTAGCCGTGTAGGAGTCTTGTTTTATCCTGAAAAGTGAAACTGCAGTTAGGCTTTAGCATTTCATAGATACTAGAAATATACTACAAGTATTGTAAACTTTTTGTTTAAGACTTTTAGTGATGAGGGAAGAAAATAGACTGGAGAAGAAGTGCTTGTGCTGCTCACGTGCTATTTGTGTTCTTAATGGGCTTTTAAATATGGGCCTTTTTGTATTTTGAATCATACCCATTCCATTCGAGCCGGTTTTTCAGAACTATCCGGACAATTTGATTGGAATTGGATAAGTTGAGTAAGCAGAAATTAGTGTTTTTTTCTTAAATAATGGGGAAAAATAAAAAAAAAACATAGTAATTTTTATTTAGACTTTTGATATCCAATATTTTTGGGTTAGATTAAAAATACCTCATCTAATCATTTGTGATCTTAAAATACTTTGTATATAAATTATTGGTGGAATCAAACCCGTAAGTTAACAGCCGTTATCGGATATAGTGAAAAAATAAGCTTATGCTACTTATTATTGTAGGAGTGTCTTGTTTTATCCTGAAAAGTGATAATTGTTGTTAGGCTTTAGCATTTTATAGATACTAGAAATTTACTCTCAATATTCTAAACTTTTTCTTTAAGTGATCACTTTTGGTGTTTTGCTTTTCGGTAAAGTTTGTGTCAATAATATTGTAATCTCTTAAACTTTGATATATGTTTAAAATGTTTGTCTTTGATAATAAAATTTAAATATATATATAGTTTAGTTAACAATATACGGTGGTAAGATGTTGCAAAAAATTGCAATAGAGTAAAAAGTAACAGCATTAAACACTTAGGAAAAAAAACAAGTAAACAATAAGAAAATAATAAGCAAACAATAAGAAAAATATAAACCAAAAAGAAAAGGAAATTTTCATAAAAATACACCAATTCTTTTTTTTTTTTTTGATAACTCAGGTGATCCTAAAGGCTTTCTAGGCCCAAAGACTAATCCTGGGGCCCGGGGAAACCATGTTAAAATTCGAACCCCGATGGCCAATGCTACTCGAACAATTTTTTATCTAACATAAGTTTTGGATGCTTAAAAAATACATGAATTAATTATGTTTTGGATTCTCAATCATTAACCAGTTTTAGTGTAGGATATAATCCTGGTGACTTAATTCGTAAGTACAATTATTATTCTGAAAAAGTTAGAGAGAACTCGGGGCTTGTGATTGATGCGCCTAGACTCAAGTATTTGACTTTCAACTACGAAAGATCGAAAAGTAAAATCGTAAGAAATTTGAGTTCTTTAGTTAAGGTCAACGTTCTTAGTGACTTTGATATTTCAAGTGTATTTGGCTGTTCAGAGCAACAAATGGCCCATAATTTTTTCACCGGTATCTCGAGAGTTAGGGAAATGATCATCTCTCGGAATATGATGGAGGTTTGTTTCTATGAACTTCATATTATATATATTCTGCTATATAGAACATTTGCTAACCCATAGTCTTCTCTTCGTTTCCTTTTTGCAAGTAGAGAATATTTCCCTACTTGAGTGTAGATTCATTGCCACAGTTTTGCAACTTGTCCTATTTGAAAGGAAACGTTTGTTCAACATCCGTGACATTCCTGGACGTCTTTACAAAGCTTCTTGAAAGCTATCCGAATCTAAAATCCATCGTCTTGGTAATGACTTGCACCAAGTCACCAACCCTAGAGTTTCAAATTAATCATGCAATTAGAGAAATCTTGATATATCCAGTATATTAACTCATCTTATGTATTTTGTAGGGTTTAACTTGTTTTACTGATTATACGGACGAAATGGTTGAAATGAGAGTCTGGTCCGTGCCTAAGTGTTTGTTGTCATCGCTCGAATTTGTAGAGATAAAAAACGAATACGAAGCAGATGATGGTGCATTGGAAGTTGCAAGGTACTTTGTAGAGAACTCTGTAAACCTTAAGAAACTTGTTCTGCATTTGGCATCTTCCTTTCTAGAACAAGGAAATCCAGCTCTCTTGAAGGATCTCATTGCACTGTCGCGCGAGGCGATCTAGCATGTGTCAAATCGAAGTTTTTAATGGGCTAAACGGCCGTGCTCTTGGAATCTTTTGATGTTGTTGAATTCTATTATAATGCCATTGTGAGCTTCGGCCACAATGTTTTAGAATTCCAAAATGTTTTTATGTAATGACTAAAAAAACTGGGAGATACAAAGATTTGTAATTCTGTCTCAAGTGCTTTAATTTCGTTTAAAACAGCCGGATCTAACTTTTTATTTAAGTGATCACTTTTGTGTTTGGTTTTTCGTTAATATTTATGTCAATAATATTGTAATCTCTTAAACTTTGATAAATGTTTAAAATGTTTGTCTTTGATATTAAAACTTTTTTAAATATATATATATATAATGAGTTTAGTTAACAATATATATATATATATATATATATACATATGAGTTTAGTAAGATGTTGCAAAAAATTGTAATAGAGTAAATAATAACAGTATTAAACACTTGGGAAAAAAAACAAGTAAACAATAAGAAAATAATAAGCAAACAATAAGAAAAATATAAAACAAAAGAAAAGGAAAATTTCATAAAAATACACCAATTTTTAATCTAACATAAGTTTTGGATGCCTAAAAAATACATGAATTAATTATGTTTCCGTTATAATATACAAACTTTTTAATTGTATCCATATAAATATCTATTAGTTGACAGTTGACAAAAGTAACATCTTTTAATTTTAACAAAAATAAAATATTAGAAGTTGGTTCTGACTGTTGAATAAAAAAAAACTCTTATTAAAAAGCTTGCAAGGCTTCTCTACACGAATACAAATAAAGTAGATACAATATATACGGCATTAAGCAGCACTGACATCTTAAGTTTTTTTTTTTTTTTTTTTTTGAATGAATGTAAAAATGATATCTTAAGTTTTTATTAAATTTAAATTGAGAACTTACATAATAAGCTTCACATTCTCGATATGGTTTATAAAGGTGTAAACTTGTTGACCTTCAAGAGGTCCAGTCCCTTTGATTTCAACTCTTGTGATAGAGTTCCTCTCTATATTCAAGTGAAAGATGTAGAAAGGGTTAGACTTCACGAATGGAGAAAACACAACTTCACTTGTACCGATCATCCCAACAACGTAAACTCTAGTCTCCCCAACTACCTGCTTCCACATAGGCGGCAATATGTGCATATGCCTTGACCAATCCTCTTTTTCAATATCAAGATCCCACAACTCATAGCCTGCAACTCCACCTTCAATAAAGCCATGACGAATTCCTCCTAATTTCCCATTGTAATTTATCAAAGTTGACGACGGAGCTTTGTTCATTGTAATTTCCCTTTGATGCAAATCTCCTTATGATGAGGGTAATGCTCGACAGAACATTCAAGCATTCTCCATTTCAATTTACCCGTTCCTAGTGTAAGAACATGATATTCTTCAGCTTTGAACATAAATGGCCTTTGACGAATTGTCATGCACAAAACCTTATACTCTTTATCGATTGGATCATACTCGATAAGGTTATAACCTTATTCCTTCTCGATCTCACTTTGGGTAAAGATTGGAATTGTCTTGTGCTAGGGTTACAACAATCCACATACAGGTTCACAAACTCCAAACGAGTAATCTTTAGGGACATCCATATGATTATCAACAACTACAAGATTTGAGTTCTGGTCTGAAATCATGTACTCGGGTGATGAGAAGAAAGACCACTTACCCTCAGCTTGAAAAGTGATTAGGAGATGTGGCCGACCAGGAGATCTCGTCAGGTACAGGTTGGTGAAATATGGACTGCGGAACCTCGCGGCTGATTTTAGATTTTGAATTGTCAAAAACACCATTTCGTAGAAAACGCTAGTCAACCGATGAATAGGTACTCTGTCATCTACCTCTAATATGTTATTTATATCAATACTTTCGAGACTTATATATGGAGAAACCGCCATAGAAGCAAAGCAGAGACCGGAGAGAATATAAAGTGACTTAGGCCATTAGGGAGAAACCGCCATAGATGAAACCATCTGCCATTATTTGTCGTAAGATGCTGCAAAAAATAGTAGTAGAGTAAATAATAACGGTATTCAAAACCGTGGTAAAAACCAAGTAAAACAATAAGAAAATAATAAGCAAACAATAAGAAAATAATAAGCAAAAGGAAGGTTCCATCTCTAAAAGTACACCAATTCTTTATCAAATTTTGCAAAAATACATAAATTATTTTCGGTGGTTAAAAAAATACATGAGCTAATTAGGTCTTTTGATATACATAAAACTTTTAAATTGTATCCATATACAACCCACAAGTTTAAAATACCATCCGCTAATTTTTCTAATTTTTAATACAAATAAAATATTAAAAGTTTGTTGACTTGGATAAAAACTCTTAGTAGAAATGTTACAAGGTTTCCCAAATATGGCTTAGCACTCGAGCTTGATTGGTTTTAAAACACTTCTCGGATTTCTTTTGAAAATTAGATTGTAATCTTCAAACTTTTCTCTCGATTCTTCGTTGCACTCGTTGTAAAAACGTATATTTTTTCTTTGAATATAATTTAACATTACATTCAAAAAAAAAAATGTTACAAGGTTTCTCTGTACGAGTACAAACGAAGTAGATACATATTTCCGAGTTTATTGATTTGATTCTCACTACGAAGTTCCTCTACAGAAGCAAATGCATGTTTTGCAGTTAACAAACTTTTAATATTTGCAAACAAACTTATTAAAAGTTGATTATGATTTATGAACTTTAGCTTGTGCTTCTAATTCTCTGGAAGATAAAAATTCTTATTAACCCACTTCAAAACATATTTATGTTTCTCTGGTGGAACCTCGTCTAGAATCTCAAGGTTACTCCCCCTCCAAGAACTGTATATGAGAATTTCATCTCACTGAGACTGAATTTGTAAACTGCTGTTTGTCGTTCCCTACAATATCATACGAGCCAGACTAAAATGCGTTGAAAGACAGTTCGAGCTCATATTGGACTTGAAACTTGAAAGTGTAAGGGAGAGAAACTCAAACTCTAGATACCAATCAAAATCTACAAGCTACATAACATGATAATAGTCATTACTTTGTAAACGACACTAAGACAATCATGGAAGAAAATTATGCAATGTCCTCACCTCGACCGTTGTAACCTCATCGCTATCCCAGAGATTATAAGAGAAGATTCTGCAATGTCATAACGCTTCATATTTTTTGTTTTAGTGAACACAAATTTCCCATCAAAAGTATGTTTTTCTACCACAAACATCATTTAGCAATTTTTAGCGAAAAACAAAATATATATGATTACGCATTTTCTGTTAAAAATATATTTTGAATATTTCAGTCAAAATATGAAAATAAATATTCTCAACTACCATTGGACCACAGCTGTGTGGACCAAAGAAATCTTCATACGTAGTAAAGTTTTTGTATGCAGTTTTATGAAGGGAAAATGGTAGTTTTAAGTAGTAAATACTATATTTACCCCCAAATGGCTTCAACGTTCAGATCTCGTAAGTGGTAAAAAAAATTAAAAACTATTTTACTTCTCTATTTTTCCAATATGTATATGTTTACGATCATATTTTTGGGTGAATCATTTGTGTCCAAACTCATTTTTCTAATTATTTAAATAGATTTCTTATTTGTTTCTGTTACTGGTTGCATCCTTATTCAACTAATAGGCCCATTTAAACATTCTGGGCCAAAGCAAAACGTAACGACGCCTTATTAAGAGATACACTTAGGGATTCGACATTGATACATTAAAGACAACACTAGCTTGCAGAAGAAGAATACAAAAATCTCTGGAGAAAGTTGGAAACTTGGGAAGAATGACGACAATTTCCGATCTATCAGATGATTTGGTTGGTGAGATCTTTTCTAGGGTTCCATTAACATCTCTAAGCGCAGTGCGATCTACTTGTAAAACGTGGAACGCTATATCGAAAAATCAGATCTTTGGTAAAAAATCAGCATCAAAGAATCAGTTTCTGGAATTCATGATTACAGATTCTAGGGTTTGCTCCTTGAGATTCGACCTCCAAGGAATCCGTAACGAAGACGAAGAAGACTTCGTTCATCCATTTATTAAGCAAATAAGTATACCTAATAATGATGATCAAGTCGAGATATCTCAAGTCTATCACTGCGATGGCTTATTGTTATGCATCGCCAAAAATAACTCGAGTCTTATGGTATGGAATCCGTATCTTGGGCAAACGAAATGGATTCGACCCAGAAACACATTCCACAGAGCTGACAGCTTTGCTCTTGGATACGACAACAACCGTAACCACAAAATCTTGAGGTTTCTTTATGATGCCGAGAGAAACAGAACCAGTCGAGAAAGGGAGATTGATGTATACGATTTTAGTTCTGATTCATGGAGGGTTCTTGATGTTAATCCCTATTGGGATGAATTGTTTTATTACAGTGGCGTGTCTTTGAAGGGAAATTCATACTTTTTTGCTCGAGAGGTAACAACAGAGGCAGAAGTGGGGAAAGAAGACTTGTTGGTAACAGACATTGAAGATTATTTACTCTGTTTTGATTTTACAACAGAGAGATTTGGACCGCGTTTGTCTCTGCCGTTTAACCCTCCCTCTCCTATTTTTGAATATTTGACTCTATCTTGGGCTAGAGATGAGAAGCTCGCTGTGTTATATAGCCACTACGACACATCTGAGATTTACGAGATTTGGATTTCGACTAAGATTGAGCCCAATGCGGTATCATGGAGCACTTTTTTGACAGTGGATATGTCACTAATCAATGGTTTACCGGATGGTTTTTCAATTTACTTTAACCCTAGGAGCTTCTTCATTGATGAGGAGAAGAAAGTAGCTGTGTTTTTTAATATTAAAGGGACCGAGACCGGTTGTTACCAAATGGCTGACATCGTTGGAGATGAAGGATATTTCAAATCTGTCAACATTGGAGTAATCTTGAATTCCCAGTTGATAGCAGGCAAACTTGTGTGCTCTTCTTATGATCCAAGTTTAGTGCAATTACAAGTGTAGTCCATTTTCAATAGTGTAGTTGTTTCATGCTTTAAACAAGACTGCTTTTTGTTTGAAGAAAGATTTGACATAAGTTTGATAACTAAAGATCAAATTTTCCAGTTTAGTGTTTGAAGTTCCAATCTGAAATCTTTTTACAAACTGAAGATTTTTTTTATATTGGACATGTCATTGATTGCCTTATACATGAAGTCTTTGTTGGCTGAATGCAATATAGTACTTAAGCTACATAGTCTACACATGGCCTGAATTACTTTGCTTGCTGCAATCTTGAGTCTTCGTTTGCTAGACTCGTATTGGGAATGCTATTACTTAGGATTTCGGGTATTTGATGTCCTAAGCATGAATAATATTCGCATCTTGACCAGAGCAAACAAACAGAGTGTATGATTATATAAGATTGAACCCTTATGATTTCTTTCTTGTGCTAAGCGCGGGTTTTCATATACGAAACGTGTTTTGTCAAGTTTTGGGCATCTAGTTTTGTTATTGAGATATGAGAATTCCATACCTTGGAATCATCTCTAGAAGCTCTCTGATCATTACTTTTTGATCTCATTTCAAGGGTCCTAGAACAGTTTTTTCGGGCATTGTAGTATTCGACCTATAAAAGCTACAAGCTTTTTATCATCCTTTCTTTGTTGTCTCATACTTTATGCAACCCGCTGTCTTTTGTCGTCCTTCAACTTTATCTCTTCTTCTTCTTCTTCCCTATGTCTCTTCCTCTCAGCTGTTGGCCTGTTGCTGCCTCCAGTTTCTTTCTCATCTTCTGCTTTAAAGTCATTTCTGACTCTTTTTTATTTCGGTCTATGTAACCGCTTTTGACTAGGGTTTCATTGCTCGGTCCTCTCAAACCAAAGGGTGTTACGCAATTAGCTCCAACACATGACAAAAGCTCTGAATTTTCTGATCCAACAGTTCTTTGTGGCCGGTAACATCCACGGTTATATTCCGGCACAAAAGCCACCGGTTTCAGTTCTCGTTTTAAAAGTGTTTCTATCTTCGCCAACTGTTCTCGGGTTGTACAATAAGTAGTCCTCCAAATATTTACAGAATTGTTCTAATTACCTTTGCAATGTCATTGCCAGAATGAACATACCAATTGAAATGTTACTTAATAGACAAAAAAAAAAACATAACTTTAATCATGTAAGAAGAATTCTAATAAGTCAAAGAAGTAGAGTCTTGACCTCTCTCTCGTCATAACGTTTACATAAGCAGCCTAACTACATGTAAAAACAAATACCTCTTATGAACTGGCGAAAGCCTGAAACCAATAACAGAAGCAAAAACACCGGCCGGTTCAAGCACTATATTTACAAAAAGTTTTGTGTTCAGGGTATTGCAGATGCTCTGAAGTCTACGGTTAGACTGCAGACTGACATCAAGAACACAACTGCAACTACCGCCGCCCTAAAGAGTCCTCTGTATGAACATTTCACGGACATAATCTTTTTAAACACAAAACCGGTTACGTTCTTTGATCTCTTTAGCTTTCCACACCCTTTCTTTATAGTTTCTCCAACCGTGTCCTCAGCCTGCGTAGCATTAACATATTTAGTGTCACGGTTCGAATTCAATTTGCTACGTGAAACCACATCCCACCAAAAGAAACCAAGTAATTCATGAGAAGGTGGGTGTTATTCTCACCTCTCTCTTGATAGCTTGAAGCTCTGGATTCTTCGAGTTAATGCCATTAAGGTTACTTTGCAGACGTAGCCTTCTCGGGCCATTTCCCTGCGCTATATAGTCATTGGTACAACCTGAGGATTGTGCCTGCCGACTCTTAATCTTGATACCCGTTACTGAAACATCATTGCTCATGTTAACTGCTGAGCCCTGTTGATACACTGGCGCAATCTGCAATCAAGTAGAGTAATTAGAGTCAATTATGATTTCTGTTTTCTTAATGTACATACAAATGATAAAATGAGTTTTGAGGAAACTCCATGTACCTGATCTGGTGCTGTACCATCAAAACCACTCTGCAAAACATACTTGTGCTTCTCTGGATCCTCGTCTGGGCTCTTAAGAATCGAATCAAGAAACTCGGATATATACGTATCTACTTCATTTGTACCATACTGAGTCTGAATCTGGAAGCTGTTGTTGTTGTTCCCTGAAAAATTACTCGAGCCAGGCTGAAATGCATTGTAAGAGGATCCAAGCTCGGATTGGACTTGAGAATGTAATGGTGAGAACAGCGTGTAATCCAGGGACTCCAATTCCGGATACCAACCAAAATCCACAAGCTGCATGTCGAAATAAACGTCATTAGTTTTCAAACCAACACTAAAGACAATCATCTAATAAATTTCAAAGATAAATTTTTTAATGTCCTCACCTCGGCGGTTGTAGCTTCATCACAAGCATCACTATGAGAATCTCCAGAGATTACAAGAGAAGATTCTGCAACGTCATGACGCTTCACATCTTCGGTTTTAGTGACCTCAGATACTTCTGACTTACTCACTTCAACAGTTGGAGACGAGACAGCAGGTTCTTCAACTTCATCCGACTTCGAATCTTCTTCTGCTAAATTCAGTTCTTGTTTCTTGAACAATTTACATATGACAAACGGATTCTGCATATAAATATCAACACAAGCACATGATAAGCTACATAGCCAAATTAGTTTTCCAATCATTAGACATCCACAAGTATGCATTCTTTACCTGGCCAGGATTGGTGCCACTAAGATCATCCTCCGTGGCACGATACTCATGAATAACCCAATTGGTTCGTGTTCCCCTAGGAGCTCGACCCGCATGGAAAACCAGAGTTCTCTTCACACCAATAATATTAGTCTTACCAGACTTTATCTTCCGGTCTTTCCCTGTCGCCTTCCAATAGCCTGCAACTGTTGCCCGGTTCTGTCTACTTCCATTCGGATACTTCCGATCCAATGGACAGAAGTAGAGCCACTCTGAGTCTTTAGTTTTGATCACAGAAAAATCTACAACAAAAAATCACATCTTTTAATCAAATTTCAGTCACTTACACTATACATTAGCAGAGATATATTTGTGATCTATGTCAAACACATATGATCTGTTTAAAGTTCTAAAGTTGCTAACTTTATTCACCATAGAAACTAAAGTTATAGCATTTCTAAATCCCAGTAAAAATCTGCTGCAAAGTCTGTAAATTTATGAATCAAGAGATGAAGAAGAAGAAGTAAGTACCAGGTAAATCCCAAGGTTCCCATTTACAAATATCGATCTCTCGGATAGCTTTGACGTCGTCATCGTGGCCGTTGATTTTCCTCCGGAGATAGTAACGGATTAGCTCTTCGTCTGTAGGACGGAATCTTAATCCAACTGGTAACGAATCCATTGATAATACTTGAAGATTCTGATTCATTGATGCTGCTTTTTAACGAATCGTGAGAAGAAGAAGAACCCAAGATTTAAAGATACGAATCAGAATTATATATGTATCTCAGAGATGCGATTCCAAGGTATCACGAAGAAGATAACAATAAAAATTCAGAGAGATAAACAAAAACCCTAGAAATCGATTCGATGATTTTGGTAAAGTGAAGAAGAAGATTGTGAACTTTGATTTGTTTTTTTCCTTTGGGGTTCTAATAAGAAGAATTATAGAGAGATGGTGATAGCAGCGCGTGGTGTGTACACGCGCCAAACCAAGTACGTTACGCGTTTAGGGAAATGAGGGAAGTACGATTTTGCCCTTTAGCGACTTTGGAATAGTAGTAAAGATGCAGGGGTAAAAGTGAGAAGTGGATGACATATTAAAAAAGGTAATGGAAAAAATGTCATATAACTAATGAGATAATGACACGTGGAAGAAGGAAAGGAAGTTTCGGTGCATATCACTTTGTTGAGTTCTGGGATGATGTTTTGCTTTCTTGACTTTTGGAAACTTTGTCTTTATTTATTTATTTCTAGCAATATTTTAGATTTTTGCAATTTTTATGTCTTTTTTTTTTAGTTTGGTATTTGTGCTTTAAATGCTTACCCAATCAAACCTCTTTCATGAAATTATGTACAAGGCAAAATACTCTCTATCTTTGCAAGTTACAAAATTTAAAGAATCGAAATAAAATTTTAGTAGTGTATATATCTCTCTCCATGGAATGGAAGTATTATTATTAGGAGGAGGACCGACTAAAAATAGAGCACAAGAGACGAGAGAGGTCGACGAAACTTCCAAACGTGTGACCATATCAATGAAAGCTTTTCAAAGACAGAGAAACCTCTATCTAAATTTACTCTTACCTCTCTGTTAAACTCTAATCTTAGCCATCCCCAATTTGAATAATTCAACACACAAGAGAAAAATACCAAAGGCTCTCCATAAAAATCGGAATCATCTTCATCTATATAACCATGATTATGTTCTCTTCATTTGCTCAATCCTCGGGTCAACAATAATAAAAAAGAAGAGAAAAATAAAAAATCTTGTGTAATTTTTTTTGCACACTCCACAGCCTAAGCCCAACCAAAATCACAAAAACAATAAAAATATAATAATGGGTGGCTGTGCGAGTAGACCCAAGGAATCAGACATGAACAACGAAGAAGGCTCTGTTCCTAACAAGCCTGTGTCTGAAACCGTAGTAGCCAAGGTAAACAACAATCTCTAGGTTTAAATATGAAAATTTAATTAGGTTTTGTTATAGAACCGGGGTTAACCGGTTATGATCTTTTGGTATGGTTAATACAGGAGAACAACACAGAAAGCGGTGAGAAACAGAACCAGACAGTGGCTGAGACCACTGAAACAACTTCTGTCGAAGCTAAGGAGACATCTCCGGTCGAGCCGACCAAGGAAACAACTCCTGCTGTACAACCAGAGGTTTCAGCCGTCGAAGAGTCTTCTTCTGCTGCTGCTGGTGAGGCTGCAGAAGCCACACCTGAGAATGTGGAGAAGGCTGCAACAGAAAACGTTGAAGCAAAGGTGGATGCGGTTGCGATAGCTGCACCTGAAAAGGTTGAGGTTGAGGTGGAAGCGGAGAAAAAGGCTGAAACTGAACCAGTAAAGGCCGAGGCTGAACCAGTAAAGACCGAGACTGAACCAGTAAAGGAAGAGAGTAAAAAAGAAGAGAAAGAAGTTGTTGTCACCGTTTGATGATTAATTAAAGTTGTGAAAGTATTTTGAATGTTGTTGTATGTCACCTTGATTTGATTTGATTTGATTTGCTACTACCAGATCGGTTTGGCTTTGTTTGTTCTTTGTATCTCAAAATGATTCTTCTTTGATTCAATTAAATATAAATCAGTTTTGCTTCTTGAAACTTTCTAATCAACATTTCTTAAGTCGAATATTCGTGTGTGAATTGATATCTCTGATGATTATTTTTTCTAAAACATTGAAAGATCCAAAATCCCCTGGAAACCAAAATCTTGATTTGATCATTGATCTTTATATTCTTGTGATTTTACTCCATCTTTCATTTTGACTGTATCTGCAATCACTAGTCCTGCTCCTTTTGTAGTTTACGTACCATATAGTCGTAATTAGCATTATTGTAACAAAAATCTATAACAAAAAAAGAAAAGAGGGTAGAGAAAACAATTCTTAATTAATAGTTAGATTTCAATTTAATGTCAAATGCAAAATGTAAAAAGCCCAATGAAAGTAGCCCACAAAATCCCAACTACATATAAAAAGGTTAGGAATACGAAGAGAGTTGGTCATGAGAATCCCTAAACCCTATGATGAGAGTTAGCAAAACCCCAAGGGAGACGGGAAGAAGAACACTCCCAGAGGCGTTGTTGGTGGAGATAATTGCGAGATTACCTTTGAAAAGCATAGCAAGATTCAAATCGGTATGTAAAACATTGAAATCGGTAATAGAATCGACGTATTTCCGCAGTTTCTTCGTCTCTCTGCATCTAAACTCCTTGCCCTCCTGGTCGCTCATGTTGGTACCAGAGTATTGGGGTCATTACATCGCAGAAACTATTGGCTTCGCAAAATGCGAGACATGGGGTCTTCCCAAATCCCTACATTCTTATATTGTTCCTTTTCAACTGTATCCGAACCTCTCTCCGGGTGATTATTACTACGTATGTTCTTCAAATGGATTGATTTTGATCAGTTTGTACAGTAAACACCTTGAGGACAACTATAAATACTTTGTGGGTAATCCAGTTTTACAACAATGGGTTAAAATCCCTCCGCCTCCAAATCCAAGATCCCATCCAAATCCAAATCCATATGGGGCCACTGGTTTGGTAACGCGTGTTGAGAACGGTGCCGTTTCAAGCTTCAAAATGATTACGGATGCTGGGACTGATAAATTACCTAGAGACAAGGGAATGTATGTATGGAGAGTGTGTGTTTATTCTTCTGAGACAGGGTTATGGAGTTTCAAACAACTTCTCTCCCCTCGTCCCGTGGAGACCTTCTATTATTACGCTCCAGTAAATATCGACGAGATGCTTTATATGTGGAAGAAAGATTGCGATCCTACCGAACCTAAAGTCCTTATAGCTCATGACTTTTATGGTTCTGAAACCGAATGTCGGGTTATACCTCTCCCTGTCCCATATAATGAGAATGTTAAGAGATGTTTGACTACTTCACGAGGAGATGTGATCTGCGTTGAAATACTCCATCGAAAATTGAAGATTTGGAGGCTGAATATTAACAGCTTAGAGGATGGATATTGGCAATTGTTAACACCGGAAATCAACATGGCATATGTCGGATTAAATTTCAAATGTTTTCCCATGGCAATGAATCCGTTTGATTCTGATATCATCTATCTATGGAGTCGAAAACACTCGTGTTTGGTATCTGGTAACTTGCATACACAAGAGTTTATAGTTCATCATCAAGATTCGGAGAATTGGACTAGTGATGAAAGTTGTTGCCGCATAAACACTTATGATTTTAAGTATTATATGGAGCATATGGAACGTCGTCGTAATCGCCGTAATCAAACTTCGATCATTATGTTATCTCAATTTGTGCTCCCACGGTGGATGGATTCGGTACCCCGTCCTCCAAATTGAGCATCGTTAACTTTTTCTATTGCTATATGCAAAACAGGTATTTTACGTATTTTTGTTTTATCCTTAGCGCATCATATAACATATTCGGTAGCTTTCTCTAGGTCTAGCTATTCTTTTGTGATGAATGACTTGTGCCATCTATTTGTAATCGTTTTTTCTTCTTCTTAGTTCTTTGTTTTGGCCAAAAGAGAAAAAGAATTTCAATCTCAATGGTTAAGAGTCTAGAAAAAAGTGAGACTGAGAAAACAAGTATGGTTTAATTCAGTACTTCACGTTCTTCTTACCGTTACCGTTACCGTTACGGTTATGACCTTTTTCTGCAGTGTTCCTCTATAAATAAATATCCAATAACTAATTAATTAAATTATCAATACCATTTCCTGCCCACGCCTAATAAATAGGGTATTTATTATGGAATATACGAGTAGATATTTAAGTAGTATCTAACCATAAATTAATCGACACGTGAATTTCCCCATTCACCGCCAAGAAAAGACAAAAGAAATTGTGGAGAAATTAATAAATTAGCTCAAGGAATCTTTAAATTTTCTTAAAATAGACTATAAAATAAATAAACAAATACTAATTAAGTGGAAAAATTTTGGATGTGGTAAGACCAAGTGGAACCGTTTGTTTTTAGTAACGGAGTTAGTTTGATTCTATAAATAGTTAAATATGACCAATTCATCTTCTTCTTCTTCACATACTTTCTTCTCCAGCAAAATTATTCAGTCTGAGTCAAAATTAGGGTTTGAAATTTGCTGCCTCTGATCAGGTCTGTTTCATTTCTCTGCTTATTTCATTACTTGTTCTTGTCGGATCTCATAATGCGATTTATCTGCTGCGATTAGTTCTGTTTGATTGAAATTTGTGCCCAATTAGGAAAAATAATCTCTAGTAGTGGATCGATTTGGTATTTAGGCTACGGAATTTTCCATAGCATATGTGATTCATTCGGGGTTTCTTGGGTTATGCAGTGAGTGAAGAAAGTTTGGAGCTTTGAGTACTTTAACAATGGAGGTATTTGGAAAATCTCCTGTGGTTGGGTCTGCTAATGTTATTTACTTGTCTGCTTTATTGGGTCGCGATGGACCCAATCCGTGTCACAAATGTGATTGGAAATGCGAGAATGAGAATGTTTGTGGGAATATGTACCGTTGCAAACTAACTGGGTTGACTCACGTCTGTGACAAGAACTGCAACCAAAGGATTTTGTATGATAACCATAACTCTTTGTGCCGAGCTAGTGGTCGTATTTTCCCGCTTTCTTCGGCTGAGGAACAAGCGGTTAAAGGAGTCCGGAGGAAGCTTGATGATGAGAGTCAACAACCCTCTGAAAGCTGCGTTAAGCGTCGTCGACGTGATGCTCAGTTTCATTCTTCTCCTTTCGAGAGGTCTTTTGCTGCTGTGAGCCCAATTTGCAGCCAAGCTGGAGATGGAATGGAGATGAACTAGATCTTTGTTGATCTTTTATATCTCTGAGAGGCTTTTCTTTTATCTCACCTAGAATAACTTCCTTTCCTTTATCATTTTGGACAACTATGCAATAAGAGACATTATTCCATGTGCTCTTCCAGAGAGACTAGGCTTAGCTCTCTGTCTGAAGAAGCATTTTATCTTAGTATTGTTGAACTCTATGTAGTATTTAACGTAGGAGAGACTTTATAATTCTGCTACTACTCTGTTCTGGACGTTCTTGTTTTGATATTATTAGGTGAAGTAGAATAACACGCTTGTTTCAGCTTTCTTTCTAGTGCTGTCTGATATTCTCCTTGCGCACCTTAAGTTTGTCCTCGTATATGGACACAGTGTCGAAGCAGTCTTTGTTTGGCTGTGTATCTTGTATTGTTTAGCTGTGTATCTTGTTTTTGTTAGCCTCTACTGGTACAAGATACTATTGGTGATTCCTGTAAGTTTATTGAGACAGGTTTGTCACTTTGCTGAAAATTGCAGTGTAGGTTTCCACCAGGTCTTCAAGACAAAATTGTTTCTGGTTTTTCATCGTGTAGAATATTCCACTTCATCATCCTTTCAATGGAAATATTATTGTAACCTATACTTTGTTCAAATTTAATTTCCTTTCTTTGCTTGATTGATGAGCATTAGAAGTCCTGAAAATATTTTATGTTTGTGCAGGTTTCATAATCTTGCCATGCAAGAGAGTTTTAGTTACCATTATTCTCTGTACAATGATTTGACTGTTATGTTTCTCGATTCTCAGTGTTTGAGGAGTAAGTCTAACAATTGGAAAGCTTGAACCTTTCTTTGTAGGTAGGTCTATGTTTGTGCTCAGCAGGCAACTACGCGCCATTTGTAAACTGATGATCGAGACAGCAGAGGAAGGACAGTTGTCGAAAGAAATGATACCCAACATGGTAAATTTTATGAAAAAATCCCCGTGACGATTGTCCAATTCTTTGTTTTGTTCGTTTATGTTGCAAGCTTTAGCCTCTGTATATCACCCAGTTACTTTCTTTTCATTCTATTTCCACGTGTCTGAGGTTCTGCTTTTTTCAAACATCTCTGACTAGGTCCAATAAATGTAACTGCGTGAAAGAAAGGAAATATAAAGTTGGTACTATTCTTACTGGGATTACAGAGAATTTTGCCCAAAAAGGTGTGGTGGTTGTCGACTCGTCCCCTGCTATATTATAAGGTACAGTGCTGGAACATTTCTCCTTACCTATTGATTATTATAATGGATGTTATATTCAACTTAGAGCAAAATGTAAGATATAGATCTTTTGGTGTATGAAGAATCAATAATAGTATCTAAATTCTGACATTTTTTCTCTTTTCAAATCAAACACCTAATATAAGACTACAGTCTTCCTTCTGTGCCTTTCAATCTGCTACAATGCTTTCTTCAACTTTGCAGAAATCTTTGCACATTCTGATTAGTCTTTGACATTTTCTTAGTTAAATCCGACGAATTAAGTGTCGTTCTTCTGTATCAAATCCAGGTTAGAGGATAAATCGAGCTGCCAAATATCTGATCCACCAAGTCAGAATTAAAACAGCAAGGTGTGGCAGTGGCTCCCCAAGGTCAGCATCAAGATCCAAACCTAGTACCTTGAGAATCTTTATGGTGAATCATTATCAATCTTATCCATAAATCTACAGAGTCCTCCTTCCACATTCAATGCGCATTTTATTTTCTTTTTCTTATAGTAACCGCTAAGCTCCATCTACTGATCTTCTCTTTGGCTGATCTATGCAAACATTTATTTATATCTGAGCTTCTTTCATGCTTCAAACATCATCTAAATTCAGCAATAAAACAAGCTTCTCCATACACTGTTGCCCATGTGTGTTTGGTCCTACTGCAAATTCTCAACCGAAGAAAAATCCTGAGAAGCCACAGATTATTTACCCAAAAAGAATGGAGAAATTGAGCGATTTCAGAAATCAAAACTGAGTAAATGTGGCAAAAGACGATAAATGGGCCTTCTCAGGCCCAACGTATCATATATAACCCAATGGGAAATGGTAAGGAGGGAGTGAAGTCAGGGAGAGATAAGACTGAGAAGCAGAGAACCGAAAGAAGAAAAAAAAAACAAAACTCAAAGTCGCAACAGAAAGAAAAGAAACGAGATATGGTGGTAGGCGGCGGAGGAGGAGGAGATCAGAAGAGAAGCGGCGGAGAAATGATGGCGATGGCGAGTTTGTTCAACGATCAGCAGAATCCAATTCAACAGTTTCAGGTTAAATTCAAAGAAGTAGAAACTAATTTCAAGACGTGGTTGTCGAAACAGTCGATTCCGGTGGAAGCCGCCGTTGTCTCCACCATGAGCGGTGTACAAGGAGCTTTCATTGGTGGTCTCATGGGAACACTCTCTCCTGAAATGCCTCAAGCCGGCGTTGACCCTCAAGCTATAGCCTCGCTGAAACAAGCTCAGGTTCTCACTCTATATAACCCTATCCTCATATAAGTAAGTAACACAATTGAGGTATGAGAATTAGGGTTTGTGAATCTGTAGGCTCTTGTGGGTGGTCCTTGGGTTCAAGCTCGGAATTTTGCTGCCATTACTGGTGTTAATGCTGGAATTGCTTCTGTAATGAAGCGGATTCGAGGCAAAGAGGATATTGAGTCTGCGTAAGTTTCAATCTTTGCGATTTGGTTATCATTGTGAATGAAATTGTTAGAAAGTAATGATTTAACTTAACGTTGCAGCGTGGTGGCGGCATTAGGATCTGGATTTGCATACTCTTTGGTGAGTCAAGGATTGCAGGGACAACCTATGAATGCGATCACCACCGCGGCGGGATTCGCTGTTTTTCAAGGAGTGTTTTTTAAGGTGAGTGATGATATTGGAAACTCTCTACTCATGAAAACGGTTTTTAAGCATTTGTTTTTTTCCTTAGTTGGGAGAAAGGTTCTCAAAACCGAGCACTGAGGATCCGTTTTACACACGAGGAAGGACAATGCTAGTGAAGTTAGGTTTAGAGAAATACGAGAAGAACTTCAAGAAAGGACTTTTAACTGATCCCACATTGCCATTGCTCACTGATAGGTAATATTCTAAAGTCCTCTTCAAGTTTCTAGCCTTTGTTTATGTTAGCAACTAAAGTTAATAATTTATGAATCCAGCGCGCTGAAAGATGCGAACATCCCACCAGGGCCAAGACTTATGATACTAGACCATATTCAGAGGTTTGAATTCAACTTCTCTGATATTCCATTGATCAAATATACGAATAATTACTGAATTTGATCGAGCTATTCTCTGTTCTTTTGTGTACAGGGACCCGGAGATAAAGGGCAAACGAAAGTAGAGCCTTGTTGTTTATATGGTTATCACCTTAATCAATCTGTTTTGATGGTAACGATCTTCAAACACATATGTAATGCTATTGCCAGGAAGAACTCTTGTTAGATTCTTCTGTTTCTATTAGCAATGTTTGATTCTCTTTTAAAATTTATGAGTATTTCGTCTCAAATCGAATTGGATTATAGGTTCTGAATAAAACAAAAATGGAATATGCTTTTGTATGAGGATAAGATGATTATATTATGTATGTAGTTGATTGGCTTAAGATCAAGATTCGATAAATGTAGGTTCATACAATGGCCAGTCACCAATGGGATTCGATAAGCTTTTGTTAAATTGTTTAATTCTCTTTCTACCTAATTTGCGTTGTTGTTGTGAACTTGAATCAATACAATAAAAACATTAAAGTCTCTCCAGCAGTGACACATCAGCTTTTTGAGCTGTTCCGGAGGTGACACGTCATTAAAAATTTTACCCAATCAAAACATTTAAATTAATACACATCAGCTTAACTGTTTGCCACATCAGCTCGCCACATCATCATTTTTATTAAAAAAAAGCTCATAATTTTTTTAAAATAACCATTCAAATTAAAACAAATAATACACACAATTATTTTAAATTTTTTGATAATGACAAATGAATTTCTAATTTATTTCATAATTTAATATTTACAACAGAATAACTATATTTTGAAAAAGTTTTTTTGACATCAAATGGGTTTTAGTGAACAACATGAATGAGGTGAATTTAACGAGTGGTTTACGCCGAATATATCTTTTGTAAATTAATTTTGTTTTAATAGAAATATTTATGGTAAAATTTAAAAGTTTTTCGGATTCTGTATTTTACCTTTGCTCGTATTTTAATTGTTTTGATTTAATATTTTATTTATGCATACATTGATAAATAATTTTGTATCTTACTTTTACAAAACAAATATCGTATAGTTAATCTTTGTATTTGTTTGTTTTTATTTCATGTTTTTAGTATATGTTTAACTTTTTACAAATGTTAAATTATATAATGTGATATTTGTAAATATTTTTCAACGATTATTATACCTCAAAAAACTTAGATTCTTTCTGTTAAATTTATTTGTGCTACACAAGCATAATTTGAATCAAACGAAAAATACTTAATATATCTTTTGATTTTTTTAAAATACAGTTTTTTACTATTAGATCACAATAATTAGTTACATCAAAAAACTTTTTGTGTATTTTTGTTCGTTAAAATCTGAACACTATGAACAGTTTTTAACTTTAAAATAATTCAATTTTCGAATTAGATCGGATCAATATTATTAGGGGTGAGCATTTTAACCGAATCGAACCAAACCAACCAAAGCCAAACGGACCCAAACCAGACCATAATTTACATTCAAACCATAATCGATAACCCAATATGTATATTTGAATTTAAATCCCGACTGTTATGATTTTTCTCAAAAGAGATTGATGTCTCTCGTGGTCGACAGATTGACTGATTCCAATAATAAAGTCAATGTAACAAACTTTATTATTTTTGAGTGTTCTTTATGTTCTCTTATGGCCTGAATTTATGTGGATAACCTTATTTATATTACTCATGACATAACAAAGATGAAGGGTATATATGTTATTAAGCTCTTAGACAAGTAAACATATTTGTAATTAGACCATAATCATATCCTCTTTCTTTTGAATTTTTTTTTGCAATTATACTACTTTGATTTTGATTGTTTGAATAATAAATTTTTTATAAAAAGTATCCCGCAGCGTAGCGCGGGTTTCGACCTAGTTAGTTTAATGTTTGATTTAAAGTCGTCGTCTTTTTAGAACAATAAGCGTGACCACGAAAGAAGAGAAACTTTGTAAGACGTCTCTGATTATGTCGTAATCACTAAAGTTACATGAATACAATAATGTCTTGTTTTAATGCGGTTTTTTATGAAGGAAAATATTAATTTCGTGGATCAAAATATCTTCAATAGAACAATAAGCGTGACCACGAAATAATAAACTTTCTGAGACGTCTCTGTAATCACAAACGTTACATGAATACTACAAAGTTTGTTTTAACAAAGAAAATATAATTTCAATATTTCCCCAAACAAATTTTTGTCTACATGGGTTTCAAAACATTTTTCCGGACATAATTTTATAGGATTACGATGAAAATGAAAATTTGTAATCTTTTATGCAAATTTATTTACATATCTTTTTAACATTAAACTACTTGGATCTCACAATAAAAAGCTCTAAAGACAAATAATTATCATTTATCTACGAATTTGTAACAACGACTTCAAGAGAGGAAGAAGAGAGACGAGAGATTTGGTCCATGAGAAAGACTATACGAGAGTGATAGTCACGCGCCTGATCTAAAGACTCGACCTCAAGCTCCGCCAGTTGCGAGCAGAGTCTCTCCTCCGCCTCTTCCGCCACCACCGTCCGCCGCCACAACTGAACCATCTCCTTCTTCATCTCCTCCATTTCTCTCTCCAACTCTCCGTTTCTCCTCCGTAGCTCCTCCACTTCTTCCGCCGCCACCGTCACATAACCTCCTCCTTTCCCCATTAGTTGAATTGTGATATATAGAAAACAATTGATTTTAGGTGGTGTTGCTGCTTTTTGTGTGTTAAACTCTTAAATTCTCTCTTGTCTTGTGAAGATCCTTTTAATAGGCATCTTTTGAGTTTTGGTCTTTGGAATTGCAAAGTGTCTAGGTTCAATGTATCTCGTGTTCTCTTGTTATTCATTATTTTTATTTTTATTTTTTGTCGACATCATTGTCTGTCTTTTGCCTTAGAAAAGTAACAACACGTGTCACGTGGTGCAGCATATCATGCAAGAATATCACAATAATTTATTATTTTTTTGTTAGACTATCACAATAATTTTTTTTTTTGGTTAGACTATCACAATAATTATTATTTTTGAATACTTGTATTTGTACGGAACTTAAATACGATCACTCGATTTTTATCCCAACGTTTTAGCGATACAGTAAAACCTCTATAAATTAATACTCTATAAATTAATAACCTCTCTAAATTAATAAATTCTTCCGGTCCTGAGTTGGGACCATTGTAAAATATGACATAAATCGATAAATTAATAAGATAATAATTTTTTTGAAAATCTCATGTAAACATATGGTCCCATCTACATCATAAATTAATAATTGTATAAACTTATCAATATATAAATATATATTTAACTTAATATGATATAAATTTATATATGTCATATATGAATTACTATGATATATATTTAAAATATTATATGTAAAATTTTTAATGAAATATGACTATTATTTTAAAAAAGTTTGTGTTGTTTTTTAAACTTAGTAATTGCTTCTCTACTTGTAATTAGTTTTAAAAAGATATTGATTATAAAAAAAATTATTTTTAGATAGAAATTTTTTAAAAATTACAAAATTAATAAAATCTCTCTATAAATTAATAATTATTAATTTATCGATAAATTAATACCTCTCTAAATTAATAAAATCTTTTGGTCCCAACATTATTAATTTATAGAGGTTTTACTGTATATCTATTTTTTTGTATCAAAATATTCCTATTGAATATATATGCATCTCAAGTTTTATTAAAGCAATATTTAAAAGAAAATCATTTAGATTAATGTATAAATTAGATATTGTTATCAGAAAATATTTAATTTAGATATGAACTAGTATTATGTAAACACACAAAAGTAGATAACTATTTAATACAAAACCAAATATACAAAGATATATCACACTAATGATGACTAATATTAACTAGATATACTAGTAACCTAATTAAAAAGGTTTAAAATGAATATTCAAAATGCAAAATCCATACATGTCCATGTTGGTACAAGTACTGTATATCTGACCTATTGTAGATATGTATCTTATATCCCAAATTTGACACATTTAAGAGAAAATCTCATATTCTATCAAACTTTTCATATAATTTGCTCATCAAAGCTCATAGTGATTAGAAAAATATCTTATAGTTATACTCCTTAATTAATACTAGCTTATTAAGGTGTCAAATTTCTTTTATCATCATCACCATAATTTTTTTTTTTTTAAATACACAAAAAGTTAGAAAATCATATTAAGACGAACCATATATATAAATATATTGTTTAGTATTATGCGAATTAATTGAATATTAGGAACCGGTGAACGTCGTGGAGATATTTATAGGTGACTTCACCAACCACGTCGATGTAGTAACGTCGTGGAGATACATATAAGTGTCATTTCCCATTTCTTCGTGCCTCCATTGGACCACTTCTACTTCTCCCAAGTCAATGGCCGTCGCACCAATGAAACACGTAACGATTATTCCTACTAATTTAATTATTATATTCTTGAATCTACCAATATAGTTGTGAGGTTTTGCCTAAGTGTCTAAGAGTATCTAACCCAAGAAGAAGGTTTCAGCAAAAGGAACAAAGAAAGGTCACGAGGAGCTCACGTGACGTCTATGCAATTCAGCGGAGGACAAAGGAGTAATTAACCTATGTCTAAGCTCAATCTCATTTGTCTCCTTCCTCTGTACGGAACAGAGCATGCGAGAAAGAAGAAGAGAGAGAGACAGGTTGTCTTGTATAAAAGGGAGTAAGCTGAGATGTTTTAGGGTTAAGAGAGCAAGAGAGAGGCGGCTGAGTTTATAGCTATTCTCTAGGGTTTGTGTAACCAAGAACAGAGCTTTCTAGTGGATTTCCGAGTGAATCTCGGCGAGACGTAGCGTTTCCGGTTTGGAACGTGAACTCGTTAAAGTTGTGTGTGCCTGTTTTACTTTCTCTGTTTAAACACACGAGTGATCGAACAAAGAGTGAAATAGAGAGAGGTTCCGCATAAAACAGTTCAAAGCTTCAAGAAAACCTTCAAAGGATCATCAACAAATTGGTATCAGAGCAAAGGTTGAAGAAAGGTGCAAGCTTTAAGAAGAAAGGTGCAAGCTTTAACGAAAGGTACAAGCTTTATCATAAAGCTTAAGGTTTTCTCAACAAAGGTAACATCTTTGTCAAGTTAGAGCTTCAGTTCAAGAAGTTTACCTCTAAAGAGTTAGTCATGTCGTCCGGGATAAGTGGTATAGACAAGCTGACTAGGGGAGGAGACTATATCCTCTGGAAACAGAAGATCCTAGCTCACTTTGAGTCTCTGGATCTGCTAGAAGCCATCAAAGAGGAGGAAGTTGAAGATAGAAGCCCTGGAATCACAGAAGTAACAAAGAAATGGGGAGAAGAATCTGAAAAGTTTCAGATATTGGAAGAGAAAAGGAGAAAGGCGAGAGCTTTCATCATACTAAGTGTCGAAGATCATATCTTGAGAATGATTATGAAAGAAACGACAGCCTCAGGTATGATAAAGACTCTTGATCAGTTTTACATGTCTAGACCATCATCAAATCGTATATATCTCAAGAGGAAATTGTATGAGTTCGGAATGAGTGAAGACATTTCCATTGAAGAGAATATAAACGAGTTTCTGAAGTTAGTTTCAGAGCTAGACAAAGAGAATGTTGATGTGTCCGATGAGACAAAAGCAATGGTGCTACTTAAGTCTCTTCCTAGGCGGTTTGATAAACTCAAAGATTCTCTGGTGTATAGCGAGTATCCCTTAACATTAGGGAGAGTTATGAGAGCAATACACATGAAAGAGGTGGAGCTGAGTCAAACTGTGAAACAAGAAAAAGAAGATGAGATGGTGGTGTCCAAAACAGAAAGAGGAAGACCAGATTGCAGTGAAAACACAAAAGAAAAAGAAAAGGCTGAATCTGTGTCTAGAAGAAGCGTAACTCCATGTTGCAAATGTGGAGAACGAGGACATGTCAGGAAAGAGTGTTTTAAAGGGAATGAGAGCAACCAGCTGAGAGAAAGGTTTATTGAAAGAAGTGAAGCAACAACGACCAAGTCGAGTAATCAAGATGAGTCTGCTTCATTGGTCTCAGATTTTGCTTCTCTTACAAGAAAAGAATGCTCTGACGTGTGGTTTTGTGACACAGGATGTACCTCTCATATGACCCCAAGAAAGGAGTGGTTTGTAGACTTGAAGATGTTGGAACCCGGAAGTGTTACGATGGCAAATAACACTGCGTCACAGGTTAAAGGGATTGGAAGTGTGAGAATTCAGAATGAGGATGGAACAACGGTATTGTTGACTAATGTCAAGTATGTTCCGGATATGTCAAGGAGTCTCATATCGTTAGGGACACTTGAGAACAAGGGATGCTGGTTTAAATCCAAGAATGGGATTTTAAAGGTTATCAAGGGATGTCTTACACTGTTAAAGGCTCAAAAGAGTGAGTCTCTCTATATCCTAAAGGGAAGTGCAGTTGCAGTTGGACCAAAAGCTGCAAAAATACTTCAAGATGAGACAGAGATGTGGCAAAGAAACGCTACTCACAGAAATCAAGAAGGTCTCAAGATTCTGGATAATAACAGAGAGAAGAACAGTGGAAGAGAAGCTGGTGAAGAAGATGTACAGGAGGAAACACAAAGAATCAAGTTTGTTTCTGAAAAACCTGTTACTGAAGAGAAGCTTAAGAACACAAACTCAGAGTTGCGGTGTTCTACGTTAACTCCAAGATTAGTAAGGAATTGGCACTTCTTAAAGAAGGTGGAGTGGAAGAAGATAGTGGAAACACTATCTAGCAGCAAAGAAAAGAACTTGATAACAAGAAGAGGAGTCAAGCATTGTGACTTGGAGCTTGACAGTATCTGCAGACAAGAAGAAGTTGCGAAAATTAATTTAAGCAACATCACACTGCATCCAAGTGGTTCTGCAGAAAAGGCAAACAGATTGATTGTGGAGAAAGAAAGTTACTTGCTAAGTGAGAATGTGTTGTTAGAGGAAATCTGGGCAGAAGGTACTGCAAGAACACTTCTTTCCCTAGCAAGATCTTCATCATCAACAGTGCTGGATCCGGATAGTCTTACAGGAAATTGGACTGGATCATTATCATGTCACAAGAAGTTTCAGAGATTTGGATGCGTTGTCAACGCACACTCAGACCAAGAAGATCAAATCTCGAGATTCAAGAAAAGGAGTTTACTTGTATATCCTCATGGGGTAACAAGTTTCAGGGTCTGGTTATTGGAGCAAGAAAGGTGTGTAGCAAGCAGAGGTATTATGCATCAAGAACCCAAAATGCATAAAGACGACCTGAAAGTGTTGCACACATTTAAGCTGTCAAAGGAATCTCAGGGAATCAGTCAACAGTCTCTAAATGGTGCAAATTGCAACCTATTATCAGTCCAAGGTGGAGCTATTGGAGTTGATTCAAGAATGAGAACTCTCTTGGGAGGAGATTCTGGCTTTCTTAAGATTATATCAGAAGAAGATGATATTAATGTAAAAGAAAGTGATGACGAAGTTGACAAAGTTAGGCTGCGGGTTTGTCAATCAACAATGGATCAAGTAAGAAGAGATATCAAGCCAAACAAGTTTCATGGGGGTTGGAATGCATTTAGACTAACTAGTGCCAGGATCAAGGAGGAAGACGGACAAGTACAAGTAAGTCTTCAAGAAGAAATTGACGTCAAAGAGAGGTATAAATGCAGGCAGTTTGGAGGAGGAAAATCAGATATCTCTAAGGGTGAAATGCCAAGTTTTGATCCCATGTCTGTGACAAATCAATACTCACAAAGTAACTGGGCTGAAAGTTGTGGAGTATGCAGAAGAAGTCAAGTCTTGACAGAAGAACAGTCTAAGCTTCAAGGTAAAGGAAGAAACCAGTGGGTTTCGAAGGTGAAAAGTAAGAACAAGCAAGAGAGGTTCTTACAAGCTGAGAAGTGCGTCTCAAACAGGTCAGTGATGCACGGTAATGATGAGTCATGTCTTGAGTTGGATCACGTTCGTGTAGAAAGCAAAAATCTACACTTGATTAAGAATGAGTTCATTCTCATGGATCAACCTGCAAGATATGAAGAAAAAGAAACAGGCTGCATCAGTTATGATATAGTCAATATATCAAATGGAAATTCTGAAATCAAGCTCCTAAAGTATCTCATAAGCACTAAAGTTGACTTGGGAAACTTAGATGAAGAAGAGGAGATAGAGATTCAGTGGTTAGCAGCCAACAGAGACAAGTTTAGAGCAGCAAGTGAGTTGTTTCTAGAAGAATGTCTGAAAAGGAAAATTGAAATGTTCAGTGTGGTTAAGTCCAAGAGTGTTTTTACACTAAGAGAAGATCATTTCAAGTTTAAAGCTGCAGCAACAGAGGAGTTGGCATCTCAGAGAAACTACATGGAGTGTGTTTCAGCTTTAACTGCTGAAAAGAACATCATGAACAGCATGATAAGAATCAGACCTGCAAATTCGTGTCCTGCAGGTGTTATAAGAAGCTTCATGGGTAGTCAACAGGAAGAATCTGAGCTGGTAGTGAGTTGGACACAAAGGAATTGCAGAAAAAATCTGCAGGTCTGTTTAAACAGCAAAGAGAAAAACAGTCAGGTGAGAAGTGGCTGTAAATCTGTTTATGAAATTGATCAAGACAAAAGGAGGTCAGTTCTTCTGTTTGAATTCACAGCAGGTGACATCATAAGTCAGGGAAGAACAGAGGTTCAAGAGGCTGTTGGTTTCAGTTTTGCAGAAGAAACAGAAGTAGCAAACATGATGAGAAAGCTGTTTGCAGAAGATGGTTTTCAACAAGCCATTGTAGAGGTTTACTGTGATTTTAAGAGTGAGACTACTCTGGTCAAGATCACAATATGCCAAAGAGGATTAAAGGGGTTTGATACCAGAAGGCAATTCATAGAAGAAATGATTGCAGAGTTGGTAATCAAGGTTGTTAAGAGTGAAAAAGCTTATCAAGCTGGGAGTTTCACTAAAGTGACAATAGGGAGAATGCTTCAAGCAGATATGGAGCTTCTCAAAGTATCACAAGCCTGAGAAGATCTCAGGGTCCGAGATGGAAATCAAGGAAACTAGAAAGGTGAAGAAAGAAGAGTCTTGACACTAAGGCAAGGTGGAGTTTTGTGAGGTTTTGCCTAAGTGTCTAAGAGTATCTAACCCAAGAAGAAGGTTTCAGCAAAAGGAACAAAGAAAGGTCACGAGGAGCTCACGTGACGTCTATGCAATTCAGCGGAGGACAAAGGAGTAATTAACCTATGTCTAAGCTCAATCTCATTTGTCTCCTTCCTCTGTACGGAACAGAGCATGCGAGAAAGAAGAAGAGAGAGAGACAGGTTGTCTTGTATAAAAGGGAGTAAGCTGAGATGTTTTAGGGTTAAGAGAGCAAGAGAGAGGCGGCTGAGTTTATAGCTATTCTCTAGGGTTTGTGTAACCAAGAACAGAGCTTTCTAGTGGATTTCCGAGTGAATCTCGGCGAGACGTAGCGTTTCCGGTTTGGAACGTGAACTCGTTAAAGTTGTGTGTGCCTGTTTTACTTTCTCTGTTTAAACACACGAGTGATCGAACAAAGAGTGAAATAGAGAGAGGTTCCGCATAAAACAGTTCAAAGCTTCAAGAAAACCTTCAAAGGATCATCAACAATAGTCATTCCTTCATTAAACCCATTAATTTAGGCCAAAGTTTAAGCTATCTCAAACTATTGGCACATACTGTAGAATACTATAATGTAATTATTTCCAAAATTGTTGAGGAACTATTGTTAATTACAGCTTGGTCACCCGATATCAAAAGAATTATATCTTGGTAAACAGTCAAATTCGACGGTCGATATCGAAGACAAATGGTTCCAATAATGGTAGATCCCTCTTTTCGAGATATCAAAATCAAGGATAAAGTAGCATCAGAAAAATCTAAAGAAGAAGAAAAAGATCAGGAATATTATTTCGCCCAATTATTAAAAAATGCCAAAAAGGTTGCGACATGAACAATTTCGGAGCATGGGATGCTTACATTTTAGACCACACAACTTGATTGAGTTCCTTTACCGTCCAGGTTCAATGTATATGTTTTCTTGTCCGGTTTAGTTTTCCGAAATCAGATACTGGCTCACTTCGGTTTAATTTATGCTAATTTGGTTCAACTTTGTTCATAAAAAAACATCTCAAAACAAATTAAAGATTCAATACATTTTTTGGCAGGCTCGGTTTATTCCGGTACGGTTGTCCATTAAAGTAGAGATCAGAGATGTTAATAAATCCACGCATGGAATATTCTCGTCGGGTACTATCTCAAATTATTACGATCTAAACAGTTAATTAATAGCAAAACAAACAGAATCACGTCAAAATCGAAATGTCACTCTTCCCTCTTAATTTGCCAGCACCACTATTTCTATTGCGCTAAATGAATTTTATATAACAAAATAAAGTTATATAATTAATTATGAAACAGAAAAAGAAAATGACCCTTGACCAATAGAAAGCTTACACAATTTCATGTTTTACGTCTCGTAAAAAACTATTATTATGGTTCCATGGAAAATCAATGAACCCTTCTCTTCTCTCGTAAGATTTTCATGAAAGTCTTTCTCTGGTTTCCATTGACCCAAAAAAAAAATCCGAAAATTGTGGAAACTTTCCATGAAACTCATGTACCCAAAAAACCTTCTTTCTGATTATGTTTCCATAGACAAATTGTGCAATTATAATAAGAAACACTAATTCATTAGAAATGGATCTCAACAAACTGTATAATTATCAGAAATACTAATTATTCACTAGAAATTGATTCAACATTTAATTTATGTTGAAAACATAACATATACATGTATACCAAACGTATATGTACACATACACAACTATACATAAATTATGATAAATATCTACATGACTATATATATATATATATTTAATTCTACAACGAAACGGCGAGAGAAGAAGAAGAGAGACGAGAGATTTGATCCATGAGGAAGAGCATGCGATCGTGATAGTCACGTGCCTGATCTAAAGACTCGACCTCCAGCTCCGCTAGCTGCGAGCAGAGTCGCTCTTCCGCCTCCTCCGCCACCACCGTTCGTTGCCACAACTTAATCATTTCTGTCTTCATCTCCTCCACTTCTCTCGAGAGCTCTTTGTTCCTCCTCCTTAGCTCCTCCATCTCTTCCGCCGCCACCGTCACGTATCCTCCTCGGTTCGCCATTAATTAATTTTAGATTCTATGTGTAAATTAAGGAGTTGATTGGTTTATGTTTACTTTGTTTCCTTGTAGAGTGTTAGGGTTTGATGATGTTCTTTAATAGGCGTTTTGTGTAGCTTTACCATGTCCAGGTTCAATGTATCTGCTTCTTGATATTCATTTTTCTCCTCACTTTTTATTTGGGTCAATATTTTCTCCTTTACGTGAAACTAAAACATATAGGGTCTGATTGGTAACGAGCTGTTAGCTGGTAGCTGGAGCTGTTAGCTGGAGCTGTTAGCTGTTAGGGAATAGTGCAAAGCTGTACAAAAGAATAAAACACGAGTAAAACAATAAACAAATTAAAATTTTGAAGATTAGAATAGACCACCCAAAAGATAAATTTTATGATACCAAAAAATAATAATCAATATAGATTTTTTTACTATCACAGTTTAGGTTCGACTCACATTTATATTAGATGAACCTTATACAATAATAGTTTTGAAATTTCCAGTTTATCATGTGGTTAACTAGTTTGAAAATTAAAATAAAATTGTCGTTTATGCTACTATAAATTGATATATAAATGGATAATTACTGACATGGTTAACGTGTAAATATAATAATCAATAATTCTAGTGCCGTGATTTACACAAATTCAATTTAATTATATGTAAATTCAATTTAGTGTGTTGGTCTGATATGTGTATGTGGTGTATATTGATTACATTATTGAGTTAGTAGGGCTTGTAATAGCTGACGTCTGAAGCCAATCACTATAGTGTTTCGTACGATATTGTGAAAGTTAAGGAGTTTTTTGTTTCACATGATAACAAGTTATTAATTTGGGAAAACGCTGCCGCTTAATATTTTGTGTTATACAAATATGATGGAAGAACCCTAAGATAACTGTTGTTTCAAGACATTATACATCTACAAACACTATAAAATAGAAAAATTGGTGTACAATCGCCAAAAATATACTAGACATATATAACATTATATATCAATTTGTTAGTAACATGCATTATGTTCGTTTGAATACACATTGTTACACAATGATAATACTAACACAGAACACTAAGCTACATTGCAAGAATGGCTTTATATTGTAATGATACAATATAACATTACATACTTTTTTAGTTTGTGAAAACGATATTTAATTTGAGACAAATGGAGTATGTATATGCATGCATACATTAAATTACCTAAGTAAATGTGCAAAATACCACTATGCAAAAATATATGTAAGCTCTATATTCAATCAATAAAATTTAAAAATTCTGTAGGTTTTAAATTATCAACTAGTCTATAATTTCAAGACGCGCATAGTTTTGAACTCTATATTCCACCACCATGAACATAGATGTTGGGCCTAAATGTTTTAAACATTAAAGCCCATATAATAACAGTCAGCGTTTTTAACTCTCAGACTTGGCGCGTATACTTCACCGTCTCTACCAGAAAAGCGCGTGATATTCAGATTCACTGTATACATCAAGAGCCTATTGTCTCCTGTAATTAAGGCAACAAGATAAGGGTAAACCCAGAAAAACAAAAAATTTCAACGAAAGAGAACAAAGACGTGGCTATTCCTCATTGGTTGCATTTACGAAAGTCGGAATTTAATTATAATATTAATTAATTTCACAGTGTTCTCTAATCGTGTTCGTGAGTGTTTGTTTCTTCTACCTCTGAAACTCTTTTTTTTTATTTCTTTTTAAATGTTCATGATGATCATCATCTGCGTGTAAAACACAATCACGCCATCGTTGACGTCTCAGATCTTCAAATAAAGCTCCTGTTATCTCTATCTTCCTCACGGTAACCCTAACTTTCGATTTTGCTCTTCACTTTCTTCATCTCTTGATACACATTCTCCTGAAGCTTTGTTTCTCCTTAACCAAAGTTTCTCGATCCTTCTCCAAAATCAACGATTCGTGATCTCCATTTTCAGATTTCGATATTTGTTTAGGGATCTGGTGATATTTTTAGAAATTTTAGTAGTTGTTTCGATTTTAGGGATTTGTGTGAAGAACAATGGATTTTCCAGAGAATTTGCCATCAGATATAGGAAGATTAGAGCAGATTGTTTCTCATTTCTTCCCAAAAGCATTACACATAGTTCTGAATTCTAGAATCCCTTCGTTGCAATCTCGTGGTCGTAGTCGTGAGCGTTTATCAGGTCTCAATGTTAGAAAAAGTGATAAATGGTTTAATCTTGTGATGGGAGATCGTCCTCCTGCGTTGGAGAAATTGCATTCTTGGCATAGGAATATTTTGGATTCTATGATTATTGATATCATTCTTGTTCATCCGATTTCAACCGATAATTTGGATGTTGATGATGATCATCATGGTGATTCTACTGTTAGATCAGCTGAGACTGTGATTGAGCGTTGGGTTGTTCAGTATGAGAATCCTTTGATTATGTCTCCTCAGAGTTCTGAGTCTGCTACGCGTTATCAGAAGGTTTACAAGAAATCTATTATTCTGTTGCGGTCTCTTTATGCGCAGACTCGGCTTCTTCCTGCTTATCGTGTTTCTAGGCAGCTGAGTTCTTCTCTTGCTTCTTCTGGTTATGATTTGATTTACAAGGTTTCATCTTTCAGTGATATATTCTCTGGTCCTGTGACGGAAACAATGAAAGAGTTTCGTTTTGCACCGGTTGAAGTACCTCCTGGTCGTCTTTGTGCATCGGTTACTTACCGTTCTGACTTATCTGATTTCAATCTCGGTGCTCATATCACATTGCCTCCGAGGATAATAACTGATTATGTAGGAAGTCCTGCAACTGATCCTATGAGGTTTTTCCCTTCTCCAGGGAAAAGTGTTGAAGGAAATTCCTTTATTGGTAGAGCTGGTCGGCCTCCATTGACTGGTTCATCTGCTGAACGTCCGCATAGCTGGACTAGCGGCTTTCACAGACCTCCAGCTCAATACCCAACACCTAACCAATCATTTTCGCCTGCTCATTCACATCAATTTTCACCCGGGTTACATGATTTCCACTGGTCACGTACAGATGCATTTGGTGACAATCACCAGCTTTCACCTCCTTTTTCGCCATCAGGTTCTCCGTCTACTCCAAGATACATATCTGGGGGGAACAGTCCACGCATTAATGTGAGACCAGGGACTGCTCCAGTGACCATTCCTTCTTCAGCCACATTCAATAGATACGTTTCATCTAACTTCTCTGAGCCAGGTAGGAATCCACTTCCTCCTTTTTCCCCCAAAAGCACAAGACGCTCCCCTTCATCGCAGGACTCTTTGCCTGGGATTGCATTGTACAGGAGTTCTAGAAGCGGAGAGTCTCCTTCTGGATTAATGAACCAGTACCCTGCCCAGAAGGTTATGCTTCTTACTTTATATGTGTCTTGCTTGATGCAAGAACAAGATCACAAGCTTTTGTATTGCCTTATCTGATATTTTGTTGTTTGGTTTATATCTACTCTTCAGTTGTCAAAGGACAGCAAATACGATTCAGGCCGCTTCTCAGGAGTTCTGTCTTCGAGTGACTCACCAAGATTTGGGTTTTCTAGGAGCCCCAGTAGATTATCTTCCCAAGACGACTTGGATGACCCTGATTGTTCATGCCCTTTTGATTTCGATGATGTTGACGAGTCAGGACTTCAGTACAGGTTTTATCCCACTACCTAACTTAAATCATTTAAAGGAAATATTATATACTTGGATTAGTTTTTTGAAATCTTTACACAGAGAGCTGGTCAATGACAAGATGTCATCAAGAAAACACTAATGTGTTGGCTGTTTTGTTTAATGTGAAATTGTTGGCATTCACACTCTATACTTGGCCTTTCTCTTACTGTTTCTTTATCATTTTTTTCTGTCAATTTCACTTCTTCTTGGGATTTTTTAGTCTTTGGTAATATAAAATGACATAGATTTTGCAATTTTTTCGGTGCAGCCAAAGTCTTGACCGGAGGAAAATTTCAAGCTCTATATCACAGTCGCTACCTCTAGGGAGAAGGTCATCACAGGACGCAGCTGTTGGTGTTCTGGTTCACATGCTGAAGACAGCACCGCCATTACGACAAGACTCGAGCACTTACATGGC
Source organism: Arabidopsis suecica (assembly GCA_019202805.1). NCBI lineage: Eukaryota > Viridiplantae > Streptophyta > Magnoliopsida > Brassicales > Brassicaceae > Arabidopsis > Arabidopsis suecica. The sequence continues at coordinate 10,459,963 of CM032909.1, forward strand.
GTCAATGTCTGGGGTTCAGAGAGAAGGTTCAGTGTCAGGTACAGAATCTGAATTTTCGATGGCTCGTAGCACATCAGATGCACTAGAGGAGCTGAGAAACTACAAACAGCTTAAAGACTTGCTTCTCTCCAAATCCAAAAGTGGGTCTGGAGCAACTCGTGTCCACTGAGCCAAATCGAAGAGCGATCAAGATATGAGTTATCGGATGGATGTTTGTAAATATGGATTTGATGATGAGTACTTAACTCTGTTGTATAAATGCCAAAGAGCAATCACGTTTCAGTTTCTGTAAAAGAACTTGCCTCTGAATATGCACATAAAAAACTAATAAAATTTGAATCATTTCATTATGAAGTAGTGAAATTTATAGAGGGTTTTGCTGTTGTTGATCAATGATGTGAAAACCTTGTTTTCTCATCAGGACCTCTTTCTATATGAAACATGGAATATATGATAGTTCCTATTGTGATAACAATCTATATGGGTTTAAAGTCACAAGATGAGCAGCACAAAACGGTATTTAAGACATTAGCTTCAACTAGAGAGAGAGAGAGAGAAGAGTTTAAAACGCAACGCCCGTTAAGATAAAGAGTACACCAAAAAAATACACACACAAAAGTCAGCTTTAAATAGCCATCCACAATAAGCCTTTGAATCTACACAAATTCAGCTTGTGCAAAAGCTTTTTCCAAATCATAGCGTTTGTTTTTTACACAAAATGAAGCTCCAAAGCCTTGCCTTGCCTGCCTTTACAAAAAACTGACCCAAAAAATGTGTCATCCGTCTCCTGCACAGCTACTGAGAAACACAAAAAACATAAGACCACCGAAGATAAGAGATTATAGTTTTGAGAAAGTAGCTCTTATGAGATGTATTACCTCCTCTAGATGATCCGCCAATGACTTTCTCACGCATTTTGTTTTTACACTCTGATCTCAAATTACAATTTCTAGCAGGCTTCAGAAGAGATATTCCCAGTCAATAGAGTCCCTCGAAACCCTTCTTCGATATCTTGAGCTCCTGTTTTCTTATCGCATAACTCATCTGTTCAAACATGAAGATGATTATTTTTTTTCGTGGACATCTCTCTAACCAGACAGCAAATAATGGTAAATTTGTTACCAGCAATATCGCGGTGTTCATGCATCTCGGTATCTCTCACCCAAAGCTTGTCGCCAGGGAATATGTTCATGTCTGCAAGGGTTGCAGATTCCTGATCAATCACTTTTGTGCCTTTGTGAAGTTCCTGGTTTTCCTTCATCACCTGCATATATTATTGAAGCCCCGTTTTGTCGTGTATCTGCAAGTAATCTACTGAGACGAAAAAACACTATCTCTAAAAGAATCTTACCCCAAGTAATTCCCATATCATCATCTTTAATTGGTATACAGTCGTTGTCGCAGACACTTTCAGGCTTGTCAGGTTTCCATAATTTGTTCTCCGAGATCGCTTTGAAGTACGCCGATCCACCTCAAAGCTAGAGTCAGATGCCTCTAACATTGCTTTTGGAGCTTCCTTGCCACGCACAAGACAGACAAATACATCTCCCTCAGAGTAACTAAGTTTCTGCATCAACTCACAGCTTTCTCTCTCTCCTATGCATTCCTCACAAATCTAGCGAAAATAAAAGATCCTGTTAAATACGACTCTATTCATCGAAGTCATACGATAATGGATAATCAATGTGAAAGCAAATGATCACATTAGCTTTTAAGAAAAAAAACAGCATACTGTAACGCATCTGAACCTCATATATGGACCAATGTGAAATGCTAAGCCAACATTGCCATTCAATATTATATCACAAGCTCAAGATGTTGACCAAAAATAAGGGCTCAAGATAATAATGCAAATACCTCTGGGGATGCCCTGAGAATAAGCTGTTGAGCATCAACCTCCATATTATCATCCGGAGAAGAATGCTTCTCAAGGTCAATGATGTCTGGGGATGAACTTTGGTCTGTATTGTTACCAACCTCAATAAGAGCAGATATTCCATTCTCCATGAGCCCTCCCCACTCCTCACAGAAATAATTCCAATCAATCTCAGGGATGATTGTCAGCTTGTCTGTCTAGAAAAAGGTGCAAAAGTACTAGAGATTAGATCAAAGTCAGGATTCCCCAAGTCTGTGTTTGACACTATAAACAGCCACGGAACACGAGAGAGGATGTAAACTGAATCGACAATCACAATACCAATTTGTTAAATTCAGAACATGATTCCCTTTATTTCTCACTGAAAGACAATCACACCACAGAACCACGGAACCATACTATCAGACACCTTACTTCCAAGCTCTAAAACCAGTCCCAAAACACTCAGACACCTCTCTACTCTTGATTAATCTCTTATTAATAATATCCTTATACAGAAACAAGTTATTTATGTTCACATGAGTCATGAAAAGTGTTTGTTGAAGCCTCTCTGTGTTGTGATGAACACTTATCAGTTTCCCATTCCGATATTGGCTTTACTGTTATAAACGGTCTCAAAATAGATTAAGAATCATCACACGGTATATATGATCACTTACAGATGGATTTTTCTGAAAATACGAGCCACGTCTGCAGACAAGTTCAGGGAGCCTTTCAAGGAGTCGTGTGTGCTGAAACAAACAGCCATAGGAACAAACCATTAGTATTATGCTCAAACCCGCGTTTACTAACATATATCGAAATATTTCTATGACAGGAAACAGAGAAAGTGGTCAGGGACACTGATTTAGAATTAATCACTTCTGTCCACATAAAGCTTTACCCCACAATATCCAAACGCCAGTAAATTGGAAACCGACTCACTGCCGAGTAACAGATCTTACCTTTTTGCATTTGAGAGTATTAATTACTCCATCAAGACGTTCAGGCTCTGGTGCTGAAGAACTATTTTTTCCAGTCATGTTAATATAGATTCTCCATTGCACTAGCCACGGAGAAGGCAACAAGAAATATCGGCTTTGTGGCGTTAATGGTATATTCTTTCCCGTGGCTAACTTCTCGTGATTTTGGCGCTGCTTGACCTTCAATGTTCTGTTGCATCAAATAGAAGGTAAGAAAATATTTAAGAGTGTCACGACCAACAAAAATAATTACTAATCATGGTTAACCTTAGTGAATCCTCAAGGCATGCAACCTCAGAAAGTTCCTCTGTGCAATGACAACATTGGCTGGAGTCCACAGGGAAACAAGTACAATCCGAAGCATCTTCTGGCATCACCTTTAGAGCATCTTCAACAAGGAATGACCAGAAATTCTCTGGAACTACAATTCTTTTGGCCCCTGGTGCTTGCTCTGGCATCAGCTCTCCATGATTGCACGTAATAGCATTTGTGGGCCCCGCATCTGCTTCAGTAGGAGCATCAAGATTTTTCCTTTTTATCCATTGCTGCAACCTGGAAACATGCTATCACGCTTTAGAAGCAGCTAATTGTGGAAACACCGCACAAAATAATAGTAATTAAGTGCTCCATATAATAAAAGCGTCATCTGCATATGCATCAAACTTACAAGACACTTGAATACATACCATGCTCTAGAGATATAATACATTCCGTCCTCACACTTTCCCGAAAGAACATCATTTGCTATGCTTTTCATGAATGTTCTTCGATCCCTATAACTGTCAGAAGAGACAACCATGCGAGCACCATCCATAAGGCAGTCCCTGCAGTAGTCCGCTTTCCCTAACTTTGGTCCACCATTGAACTAAATGTAAGAGAAAATGATTCCATCAGAAATAATAACATAGCATCAGAAAAATGTTGATAATCGAACAGAAGTCAGTCTACTGGAATCTACAAACTTTAAATTTGTCTGACAATTACACAAAGATGGCAGCTGATGCAAACTTGAAATGAATAAAGTTTCCGTCTTGAAAAAGGAAAGAAACTAACCCATGAGCTACACATTGCATACCTTTGATTCTAACTTGGTCCATGCAAGTTCAGATATCCGCTTCATGCAATTTACTTTTGAGGCAAGAACTTTCCCATGGGAACACAGTAAAGGGGTGTTGTCCAAAGCGCTACATCATAGAAGAACAAATATAATCAAGAACACTTCAAAATGATTTGCTAAATAGAAAATCATATTTACCAATACAAATTTTCAAAGGGAAAACAATGTCTAGAAGTTTGGTGTGGGGTACAAAGTCACCATCATATTCTGATAATTTGTAGATGATGCATTTGAACGATACAATATTTTGTTGCAGATTTAAATGCATTGTATGTTGAAAGCAATGCAGTTGGCACATGTATGTAGAGATTAACAACAAATGTATGTATGAGGAGCTTTACTTACGGAGGCAAAGTGGTATCAGCCCATAGACGAAGCCAATCTGTGGAGATCCAAAAATATTGTTCTTCAAGTGACTGAACAGCAGCTTCTGAAAGGATAGTCCGTACTTCTTGCCTCCTTTCAGTCAAAGCACTCAATTCTTTTTCCTTTCTTAAATCATATTGCTTGCAACTCTCAAGGAATACTGCATTCATATTATTGATCCATTCATAAAGATGTAACGGAAGATAACCACCTTTAAGCTGTTGAACACTATCAACTTTTCCTTTAGATATGTCAATAGGATTTTCTTTCTGTCCTTCCTGATTTTCCTGTTTATCGCATCTAAGACTATACATCAGCATATAAGCATCACTGGATGAGAAAACCTCTGACTTAATAGCAGACCTACAGTCTGAAGAGCCTGATTGAATGACATCTGTGATATTCTCACTACTAGCCGTACCATTACTCTCAGATTGTGGAGTTGAAGAAGAAGCTTCATTGAATGGACGTTTACCCAGTTCTGACACATGTTCATCATCAAATTCCCACCACAAGCCAGTCTTTTCATCTTTTATGTGAGCAACATAATGTCCGCTGTTAACAGCGCTTCCTTTGTGGATTAACACAGCAGAGAGATCGTATGTCAACTTGTTTTGAGAAGACTCTGCCAATCTCGATCCCATATCCAGCACTTGAGGAAAGGAAAATGAGGAGGTGATTTTCTTCTTAGCTGTTGTCTGTTGACATGATCAAGCCAAAGAAAAGGAAAAGTTTACGCAACTTTAACAAGGTCTTATCTAGGATTAAAATAGGACAGAAATAATGATTAGATTTAAGCATAAAAACATGCAAGTTTGTATCAGGAGAAGGAGGGAAAAGGTATGAGAATGACCATGAGTAAAAAGTCGATAACTCAATCAGCCAAAGAGAGCATACAAGAAAATCGCCTCAGGACTTGTAACACACAAAGACAGACAAGAGGTAATGAGGCTTCTCGTTGAAAAAAAGTATGCAGGACGATGTTTGGATTTTTATGCAATTCACAAGAAAATGACTAGTAAAACAGTGGAGATCATTTTCTCTTGATTCATGAACAATGGCATATTAAGATCGAGGAAAGCACCTTAGGAAGGAAAATGCATCGTTTGAGCTGAAAAGTGATAACAGGAGGTAGTGTGCGCAGCTTAATGCAGCGTGTGGCATCTACTCTAGCATTGCAGCTTCCACAAAAATATTGATTATCGCCATTAAGCTGCTCCAAGCTAAGGTAATCATTCAAACTAGCATCCAAAGTTTTGAGGCCCTTAACATTCAACTCAAGGGCATAAAAATCCTCCACCTTTGACGAAGCTTCGGAATCCCTCCCACATTTTGAGCACCTACAAGACAATAGACAAAATCAACGGATGACCATGACACAAAAAAAAACAGATATGATTTGTCATTTCATGATTCATCACATTTGCACATAAGTAACTCAGACGTAGATACTAATTTGCCTTAAAAACCATATAAATCTTCCTAAAAAAAAAAGCTCAATCTTACGTGGTCACATGCGAGACACTACCACTGAAGAGATCTTGAACTATTGTTTTGGCTTTGTAAACTCCAGAATGGCGTAAGCAACGCTCAAGCAAGGAGAGAAGCAATGTCAAGAACTCATGGGTATCCTGTTGAACCCCATTATCCAACTCCAACGTCTTCACAAAAGCATCTGAATCAACAAAAGACTTTTTGCTAGCATGCAATTGTGCAAAAAGCCGAGCAATCTGATCCAAAACTGGATACTGTTTCAAGACATCAACCTCAACAGAAAAAACTCCTTCTCGGAAAGCAGTATTCATGTACAAACACTGAAGTATACTGTTGGCATAACAAGTAGCACCCAAATTGGTCAGACCAGCCGGTGTAGAGTCAGAATCACGACGGTCCAAGGTCGGATCTGGACCAAGAGACTGAATAACTTCAGACGTTTTCTGCCACAAACCCGATTTCCGGCTTCCATTAACCGGTGGAACCAACCCACAAAAGCAGTTAGGATTGTCACGAGTGTTTACACGACAACCTTGACAAACTGGCTTCCATATCATGAAAAGTTGGTTTATGTCATCATCAGTTACATCATTAGCCTCGTGAATTTTCCTGCAAAAAGAAAGCATTTTTTAACAAAAAAAGATGTTAGTTTTGTGAAAAGCTAATGTTGAAGAAGTGGGTTTTTGTTATCGTACCGGAGAATCTGAGAAGAAGAATCAACAGCGTCTGGTCTTTGCCTCTTGTTCTTGTTTCGGGTGTTAGGTCTACTCATTGTGTCACCACTAACAAAATTTCCCCAGTAACAATCGAAAACCCTAGAAAACGGAAACACACCAACATTGTTAACAATTCCGATTTAACGAAAATTTGGAAATTATCACGGCGTTTCAAGGAAAAAAAAAACCTAATCAGAAATGCAAACTCAAGGAGATGAAATCGCATCTAGGGTTAAACGATTCAGCCTCAAAACCCAGATCGAGAAAGGAACAGTGATAATTACCCAAGAAATTACAAACAAAATTGAGAATAAAAAAAAAGAGCGAAGAAGAGAAAGTACCTGAGAATCTATACAAGAACCAGTAGCAAGTAGAGAGAGCTTCACAAGCTCAAGCTTCTCCGTCTTCTTTCTTCTTCAACTCCTTCGTCTTCTTCGTCTCCACAGCGATTTTTTTTTTTTCTTAATTCTATTTCACTTTTTTTTTTCTCACCCAGTTCTCTCGTCCCGCGCTCTCTTATTTCAGATTATATAAACATCTTAAGAAAAAACGAAAATCATCAATTAACCAAAGATTTTATTACAATTTCTCGTAGATTTATATCCATTTTCATGAGATTTCATACCAAATAAAAACTCATAAAGCTAAATCTAGATTTTAGCATTAATTGTCCCAATAACTCTAATTCTCGAAATGTGACCAATTGATCAAATTCACCAGATTGAGCCAGGTGTTGCGAGATTTGGCTCCAATCCAAAAGACAACATTTGACCAACATGTAACCTTAATTAATGTCTCAAAAGTAAAAACAGGATTATATGTTTGTGACAAACCCATAAAAACACAACAAACATTTAAGAAACTTAAAAGAAGACACACAGATGAAACATAATCATCAAGCTCTATCATCACCACGGGAGGATCTCTTGCCACTTGATCGGCCATCATCGTAACGACTTCGACCCTTGTTTGAGTATTCACGCTCTCTGCTTACTCTATCATCATCTTCTTTACCCGTTGCACGTCTTGCATCACCTCTGTACCTGTCCTCATCACCTCTGTACCTGTCTCTCCCATGCTTATACTCTTCCTCATCGTCCTTAACAGATTCACGTCTCGGTCTGTATCTACCCCTGTCATCATCTCCTTTATCGCTGTCTTCTTCCTCGCTGGCTCGACCTCTATACCTATCATCTTCCTTAATTGTCCCATGTCTTTTGACAGTATCATCACTTCTATACCTTTCCCTCCCATGGTTATTGTAGTCCTCATCCTCTTCTCTTATGTTCTTCCTTCCTCTTTGGTAACTCTCATCCTTTAGCTTCCTCCTGTTTTCATACTCAGCCTCACTGTCATCAGAGTCTCTTGCAACTTTCTTGCCACGAGAATCACTTCTATACTGGTCCTTGCCATGTTTGGACACATCTTCTTCCTCAGTTCTTTTCTGGCTCATTCCTGCACTGTAAGCTTCTACTTTACTGCGCAGTTTTTTCTTGTTCTCATATTCAGCCTCACTGTCATCAGAGTCTCTAGCAGACTTCTTGCCACCAGAACCATCTCTATATCTGTCTTTTAGATGATCCGCTTCCACGTCTTCCTCATCTCTTTTCTGCTTGTGTCCTCCACGGTAAGCTTCTTCTTTCTTTCGTAGTGGTTGTTTAATATCCTCAGACTCAGGCTCACTACCATCAGAGTCATGCCTCTTTCGTCCAGCTCTGCTTTGCTCATCATGTTTGTCCCTTACTTCTTTAGAGCCAGATCGGTTGGAGGGGCGACTCTTTTTGTGTGACTTCGTAAGTTTCTTGCTATCATCACTCTCAACTTCTTCAGAATCAGAAGAGACACTTCTTTTGCTTCTACTGCGTTTCTTTGTAGCCTTCTTCCGTCTTCTCTTCTTTCCATCATCACTGTCAGAGTCAGATTCAGAATCCGAGCTGCTAGAGTCACTTTCACTTTCTTGTTTACGCCCCTTAGCCTTCTTCTTAGAGCGCCTTCTACGGTCACGACCATTCTCATCAGACTCATCAGATGAATCACCATGTCTTCTCTTCTTGCTGTCTTTTTTCTTGTGACGCTTCACTTCATCCACATCATCATCCTCCCCCCGCGGCTTCTTGCTTTCCTTAACCTTACCATCTTTCTCATCCACATCCTCATCTACCTTCTTCCTCCCACTATCTCGATCCAAAAAAGAATGTTCCCGCCTTTCTTTCAATCTACTTTCATAAGCCTCCACCATCGGCTCATCATCAATAATACCCTCTTCAGCCACCTCTTTCTGATCAGGCAAACCCAACGCAGCTCGAAACGCTTCCATCTGCTTCTCCTTCCTCGCAGCAACCTGATGAGTTTGAGTATCAGAAATCTTCGAATCACCAGCCCCATCACTCTCCTCATTAGCAGCAGCTTCAAGACTCACTCTAGCTTCCTCAAGCTTCTGAGCAATCTCAGCATCAGAATAGCCCTGATCAGCAAGCTTATCCTCAAGAATAGCAAGCTTAAGATGAATCTGACGTTTTCGGTCATGCTCGAGGATAGCTTTATTGGGTTTCTTAGATAAACCAGCAGTACCTTGATCATCCTCAAACCCTTTACCACCATTAACAGGCTTACCACCATTTCTAGGTCTCACAAAAAACTTATTCGTCTGAACATAACCATTAGTTCCTGATCCTCTTGCGGTCTGTAACCCTATTCCGTTGTACATCTTTCAACTCTAAATCAAACCCTAAATCGAAAAAAGGGAAGAGATTGGGTTTCAGATTCAAATCGAAAGAAACCCTAAACGAAACCAAATCACAGTATAAAAGCAAACAGAAGCTACAAGCAACAGATCTTAGATTGAAGTGGGAAACAATCAAAACCAAAATTACCAGTGTCGTCGTGTATGAGAGAAGATGAGAGAATCGTCGATGCTTACGGACTCGGAGGAGACGACGATGAGGAAGATAGAACCAACAGAGAGAGGTTTAACAATTTCTTCCCCAACAATGTCTATACAAGTATTAGATGGGCTTAGGCCCAATATGGTTTTGTTTTGGTAAAAAGGCCCAATACGGTTTTTGTTTTGGCTATTTAATGAGCACTTATTGGCAACAAAAGGGTTTGGTACTTGAAACTCTGATAGTCTGATCTCTCAATCTTATGAAAAGACAGAAGCTAAGAAACTAACATGTATTTTTGCAAAACTCAGATGTTCCTCTAATGGTTTTTAACAGTAAATTTTTCTTTTTCTCTGCACAAAGAAAAATCTCGAGGGTTATTTAATCTCATCACAATGTTTGTTGCTATACTGAGGCAATTAGGTGAAGTTGGGAATCTCAGTAAATTTTGCAGCACTTTAGTTGTTTCATCACAGTGGCGTGTAACAATTGAAAATGTTCCAAGTTCCATACTGAATCTAAACAGATTATATATTACATGCCAAATAAAAAAAAAACTGTCTTGGCAACAAATTTTACTCCTGATTTTGGTTTTTATGAACACATTTTGGAGGAATTTACCTAAAACAATTGCACGATTGGATCAATTCCATCACACCAGATTAGACTTTGTAAAAGATTTGAGAAGAAATCGTAGGTATTTATTGATGCAGTAACTAAAGTAGAGCAAGCAAGAGAAAGAGCAAGTTACTAATAGTGATAGAGGAGAGAAGAGAAATAATAAACTAATAAAGCATTAAAGTGTAAGATCACAATCATAGTAAAACCCTAAGTTTGCTTGCAAGAAACTACTACTACTGTCGAACAAAAACCTCTACTCTGCCTATTGAAAACTAGATAAAACCAAGTTAAAATGTTCCAATTATAAATGAAACATATCAGAGAGTTAAAGGAAAGAGCTACTCTTTCTCAAGGGCAAAGCAGAGGTCTTCACCACACCTGAAAGTCCAAAGACTAATCTTGTCTTCGGCTTTCAATTTGTTACCACTGACGACGTTGTTCCACCCCCGATTCAAAGCATAGTTCAAGGTTACTTTTCCAGATTTTTTCTTCTCCATTACACATATCTTAAAACGTAAAGCCCACTCTTTAGAAAATTGATCCACGACAATCGTTCTCATACCAATATTCTTGTTGTTGTCGGCTTTTTCTTCTTTATCTATGGCTATGGCTTGAGACTCCTCAGGAGTCAAGAAGTCGTTTCTGAGTAACTGACTGAAAGGTATTAAGAGACGGCTCTGTCTTGGCTTGACGTCACTGGCGGTCAAAGTCTTCCTATAGATCAGCCTAATCGAGCCTTCAGCTTCTTTCATCTTTCTCATCATATCCAAAAGCCACTCTGGCGCCTCTCTAGCTGTCTGTGATAAAGGATCAACCTTTGCTTTCTTGGATTTGCCACTACTCCTTCTCTGATACCTCTTGCGTTTTGTGTTCTCCATTAGACACGAAGAAGGGGAAGATTGCAAATTAGGGTTTGGAGGACTTTTAGTCCCCGTCCTCTCAAACTCAGCCGTGTTGAAGAGCGATGAAGAAGTAGAAACTCTATTAAGTGTTTCATTGTTTCGTCGTGTGTATACTCTAGTAAAAAAATACTCAAGGGAAGACCTTGGTTTTTGTGGGAGATGATCCAAGAGGCTCTTCTCGATATCATCAAAGAGAGTCTTGGTTTCTGTGGGAGATGATCCAAGCATACGACGTTCTTCTTCATCACATAACATACCCACGTAATCCACCAAAATACTGAACCTCGTCTTCTTTTCTTCTTCTGAGACACTCTTGCGGTCTTTGGATACTCCTTCTCTTTCATATAGCATATCAGCCTTATCCGCCAAATCACAAAAACGCGACCACATATCTATCCCCGCAGTACCGAGATGATCATGATGATATAAATTCATTGTGATCGAACCGAAAACTCAAGCTTCTAAAGCTAAAACTTGAGGACCAAGGAAACTAGAGAGAGGGAGAGAAGAAAAAAAACTGAACGAAAGTTACGTTTTGTTTTGCTCTCTTTGCAACATAAAACCTGTTTCGTTTTGTTTGGTTTTATACGAGCTCTACCTACATTAGGGTTTTATTTGGCAACAAACTTAATTTGTGTAAATTTAATAAATTGTGAAGATAATCACAAAATCTTATTAAATCTATCCTAATAAACTTATAACTGAAATCCTAAAGCAAATAGATGAGTTCAGCTTCAATAACCTTTTTCAAATTTTTCACAACATAAAACCATGTGAGAATCGTTGATGGCCTTAGGCCCAATACAGTTTAAGATCTTTTTATTTTTTTCCAGGGCTATTTAATTTTGATTTTAACCTTAGACATTAGGAGTCAGTACTTATCAGAAGAACAAGTCAATTATGTGCATATAGGTTGGACTCTAACTAGTTTTTTTAATTTAGATATTTATAAAAAATGATTGGTAAATGTAATATTTGTCATAATTTTTTTTTTGTTATATAGTAAATAAAATGTCTTGTATAAGTAATTTAAATAAATACATAATGATGTCATATAAAAATAAAAACAACAAATATTTTAAGAAAATCCTAGTAAAAACATAAAAGCCTATAAATTTTTGATAAGATAAATCTAATTTTACCTATGATTGTTTTTTTCAAAGATTTTTGATGAACTATGGAAACACAGATTTTACATTTGTTTTTGTTTTTTTTTACAGCCACAAATTTTACATTTGTTTGGTATCAAAGTAATGAGTTTTGGAAGCTCACGTATGATGAATAACATTTTCTTTTCTTTTTTTTTTTAGGCTTGATAATTACCTGTTTTCTAGAATTTATCTTTGTTTTTGTTAATTATTTATGTAGATAATTTCTAACTTTTGTATTTATCTAATGAGTTAAAATTTCTACAGCCAAGAAAATAGGGTTGTGAGAATTTACTCTACTACAGCTTAAGCTTAAGGAAAAAAAAATTAGGTTATAAGTTTGAAAAAATTATTTATTTGAGGCTTTAAATAAAATTATGGTTCAGTCTAACCAATCATGCACTATATCCAAGCACAAATTAGATTTTAAATTATGTGTTGGACTTCGAACAAATATTGGGCCCAATGGCACCCTCGTTTTTTCATGCAATTAAATAGTATACATTTTTCAAAACAATATTATTATTTATTTATTTTTGTTTCTGAGACTCAGACATGCATATTCTACGCATTTCAATATTGATTTTTTTTCTTCTTTTTCTTTGTGTTAAGTGTGTTTGTGTTTGATCACTCGAATTCGTAAACAAAAGCACTGGCCCATCCTTAATTTGTACTGTTATGTTAGCCTGTTTTGGGCTTCTAATATGAAAAGTCGACAAAAAAAAAAAAAGCACTGGCCCATACTTGCAAGATGCAACAATCACCAATATTTGACTTTAGTCTACTGAAATAATGTGTATTGGTTGCCAAAAAAAAAAAAAAAAAAGAAACTTGAATATTGAATTTGGCTCAATAAATTAATTAATGTGTATAATAATTAATAAAAATAAGAGACGAACTTTGACCCTTTTCCTGTTTTCCAAGTGTATGCAAGAAAATTCTTTCTTATTTTGAAGCCATTGAAAAATTCAAGGGGAACTCTGCTAAGTAGTGTAATTGCCATTGAACTCGAATCAAGACGAATATTCCTTATTATATCTTCATTTTTTTTAGCCTTTTAATTTGTTTTTTAAGTATCAAAAAAGGTAATGCAAATCAAACTTAATGAGACAAATCTTCTTTATTTTTATTTTAATTTAACAAATACTATATATTTTTTCAACCCGTAAAGTCCTCAAACATGCAATCACCACACACAACAACATAAGACTTGAAACAAAACCAAACTGGTATGATACTCGAGCCATGCACTATAGTCCTTAACTTCCCCGTGAAACAATTTGGGTTTTCCTAGCAAGAATATTTATTATTTACTAAAACATTCACATAGAGTCGTGCTAATTGTAAAAAAAGAATATTACTTTAAGAAAGTTAGCTTAATTATGCTAGATCATCCAAGGTGTATAATGTCTATGCTTTGTTAATCTATTTTGCCGTGCATTTCATACTCCTAATTTTATTGTTTAATTTAAAAGATGTGATCTCTGGACAAGTGATATTGGATCCAAGACCTTAGGGTGGGCCGGGCTATGTAGTGGCAAGCTAACGCCGGCGGCCGTTTGGTTGGAATTTGTGCTAGCTGCCACTGCCAACGTGTCATTCTTACTGTTATTGGAGGTGCCGTGTACTTTATGCTTTTGATGTTTGTTGACTAACTAACGAACTTATTTAGTGAATTGAGTTTATGCGTTTTCTTTTTTCCGCAAGATCTGATAAGAATGAACAATTCCACAAAGATAACTAGATAAGGATACTACCATGCATAATGCTCAAACTCTTATCACGGGATTTGGATGACCCATTGCTTTTTATTCTTATTTTTCTCTAAGCTAAATTACACGTGATGATAAATATTTGTATTATAATATTTAGTAATTATTATTTCTTTTTTTGGTAGGTATATTTAATAATTATTATTAAACCATCTTTGTTGATGATACCCCATGAATTGGACAAAATTGGGACGGTGATCCGATTTTTGCACTGTGAAGTTTTAACTCTTTTATTATTCAATTTGCACTGTGAAGTTTTAACTCTTTTATTATTCAATTTGCACTGTGAAGTTTTAACTCTTTTATATGTTACTTTTGGGATGAATTGGTAAGAAAAGAAATTCTTCCAACTTTTACTTGATTGATTAACTTTTAGAAGAAAATAGAAGAATTAGAATTCTTCTCTTTATTTAACAGTCAGACCCTATAAAACAAAATGGGTGTCTAATTTTTGTTTTTTTTTTCTTCTTTGCTTTTTAAAGACACTCAACGTTAACCCCTCCATCAACTCACCAATGGACGTAGCATTAAAGCTGCTATATACATTGGAAACTTTTTATTTATTTTTGAAATAGCAAAGAAAAAACGGAATATTAATTATCACTACATTTATTTTACTGACAAAAATATGTCCCATAACAGATCACAAATATGTATTCCCACGTGGGCTGCTCCGTTTGGCCTTTAGAAATCCTAAGGGGCAATTATTTGATGTGTATATAAATCATATGACATAAGTCATAACCTATATCATCGCAAAATAGTCTTTACGTACGTAAGAGCAAATCGTTTCTGTCATTTCCTTAATATCGAAATGGTGACTGCAGACTTCAAATCCCTACTACCAGTTATCGGTACGTACGAAACCAAAATTCATTATTTTCAGCAAATCTTCACTCTTATCATCAAAGTCAAAGCTTCCATATATATATAATGCCAATTAGGAAACTAATTAAACTAATGTGATAATGTTTTTTTTTTTTTGGTTTTAATGTTAATAATGTGATAATGTTGTTGCAGACATCAGTCCTTTACTGGCCAAATGCGATGTTTCCGACATGGCTAAGGATGCCGGGGTTGCGGAAGTTGTCAAAAAACTAGACAGGGCATGTCGGGACGTCGGATTCTTCTACGTGGTAACAAACTCTCGAAATTTTTTTTGTTAAAAACAAACTCTCGAAATTTGAGTTTTCTTTGTAGGATTTTATATTAAAGAGTCTGATTTTGGTTGATGAGTGTGGATCAGACTGGCCATGGAATATCGGATGATCTTATAAAGAAGGTGAGAGAGGTGACACATCAATTCTTCGAGCTTCCTTATGAAGAGAAACTTAAGATCAAGATTACTCCAGCTGCTGGATACAGGTTTGTTTCCATATTATATATCTCAAAATATGAACAAAAGTCTAGTTGCTAACTTGGTATCACCGATCGTTGCAATATTGTTCAATGTTCATAACGAACGAAACAATATATTATTATTAATTAACAAGATAGTCTCAGCTTGTGCAACTTTAACAAAAAAAAAAAGAAAGAAAATATAGATATTTCTGGCAATTATTCACAAGATATGGCTGGTGCAATTATTCACAAGATATGGCTGGTGCAATTATTTACTTTTAACGAAAACATGAAGATAGATATCTCTGACTCTGGCTGGTGCAATTATTAAAATCCAGACACAAAAATATGTCATAAAAATGCTGGTTAAAATGGTTTTTATTATTTTGAAATATCTAAAAAAAACATTAATAGATTTGGTTTTACATTCCTTGCTAGTTTCCGGAAAAGAAAAACACGAATTGAACACGCTAGAAAACAAAAAGTCTTATCGATAATAGAATCACTCATAGTTGTTGTGTTTAACAGAGGATATCAGAGAATTGGAGTAAATTTTACGAGTGGGAAACAAGATATGCACGAAGCCATTGATGTAAGTTTGTCTAACTAGCCGTCGGTTTGAGTGATGTGTTCCAAGGAGTGATTCTAACTAACTGATATGGTTTTATTCTCTTATGGATCGACCACGACTAAGACAGTGTTACAGAGAGTTCAAGCAAGGGAGGTATGGGGACATTGGAAAGGTCTTGGAAGGGACAAACCAGTGGTACGTAATATCAGTTCAATTCATTTTTTTCTTTCTTTTTCTTGCATCTACGTTTGTGTTGAAAAATATTAAAAAAACGAAAGGGCCAAAGAAAAACTCACTAGTTTAACTAATTAAACACACTCTATTGAGATTGACACAGAAAATTGTGCGTTTAAGATGCATATGAATGAGAATGGTGAAATAATCATAATATTATATAGCTAGCAGAACTATTATAACTGAAAGCTAATTTTAGTTGATTAATGACGATTTTATATTTGTAAATATATATTTTTGAATAAAAATGTGAAAAATAAATGAATTAATTTGAATGATAAAAAAAATATTGTATTGACATTTTGGAAACATGAAAATGTAAAAACATTGTTTCCCAGTCACACGCCATAGTAATTTGTTACTGAGTATATTTGCGACCTCTATTTTGAAGGCCAGGGAATCCTCAAGAGTACAAAGATTTGATGGAGGAGTACATTAAGCTATGCACAGGTGTGTTTTACCCCCTTTTTGTTTCTCAGTAAAATTTATAAGTTTCTAATATTTCATTTCATGTTTTTTTAGATCTTTCTAGAAATATCTTAAGGGGAATCTCACTAGCCCTTGGTGGATCACCTTATGAGTTTGAGGGAAAGATGCTTAGAGACCCATTTTGGGTCATGCGTATAATTGGTTATCCAGGTGTAAACCAAGAAAATGTTATTGGATGGTAATTAATGTTTTACTACGACCACTTTGCATTTTAACTTTATTCAGATTCATTTGTATTGACTAACTCGTCTTTTCTTTTTTCACCTGCAGTGGAGCTCACACTGACTATGGTACGTAAGCCTGAACTCGAATCAAGTTCACTCTCTTCATAGTTGTTTTTTTTTTTTTGGTTTGGTCTCAGACGGGTTTATTTCACAGGCTTGTTGACGCTTATAAATCAAGATGATGATAAAACTGCTCTTCAGGTAACTATATATCATTGGGCTTAATTATTTGCTGATAGCCAAATTTCGTTCTTCTTTTCAAAATTGGGAAAAAGAAGCTAAATTAAACCGTAAATAAGATATATGTGATATGACATGATATATGATGTTGTGAAAAAAAATAAAAAAATATGATGATGTGAAAAATAACACTATGTTTGGTAACATCATGTGCAATATATATCCATATTGTAATTAAAAAATACATGCAATAAATTAATCAGTCTATTTCTGATTTGTCATCATTTTGTTTTTGCAAATAATAGATATAATTAATTTGCTTATTTAGTTGAATTAGTTCACATTCTCTACACTCTTATTATAACCTTATATCATTTTGTGTTTGAAAAAATGGTTAAAGTTTTTTTTTTTTTTTTGCAACTTCTAAAAGGTGAAAAACGTGGACGGTGATTGGATACCAGCTATTCCGATCCCTGGATCGTTTATCTGCAACATCGGTGACATGTTAACGGTTTGTTTCTTCTTCTCTCTCCCTCTCCTTCTTTAACCTCTTTTTCTTTTGTTTTAACAATTCTTGAAAACATTGGGGCAACGTATATGCAGATACTATCGAACGGAGTTTACCAATCCACACTACATAAAGTAATCAACAACTCTCCTAAATACCGTGTTTGTGTTGCATTCTTCTACGAGGTACTAAAAACTTGTAACACTCTTTGTGTACTCCTCTTTTGGATTTGGATTCATGTTTATCTTTAATATCTTGAATGAACAGACTAACTTCGAGGCGGAGGTGGAGCCACTGGATATCTTCAAAGAGAAGTACTCAGGAAAAGAAACATCTCAAGTTGTCAAAAGAGTCGTCTATGGACAGCATCTGATTAACAAAGTCCTGACTACCTTTGCAAATTTAGTGGAAAACAGTTAATATGGTTGGTTGGCTTTGGAGTTTGGATGGTAATTGTTTACCTAAGCTGGATTTCGAGTTTTAATAAAATAAAATAAAGTTCTAGGCGACAATAAAAATAAATAAGGAAGACATTGTAATCTGGTTCTAATACTATATTAAAAATTCTACAGTTTGTTTACCAATCGGCTAGTTTTAGTAATTTACTAATTTGAGTAAAAACAATGAGATTCCTCTATATGTAAAATTCAAAAAGAGATTAATTACAAGAAGATAGGAAAGAAATTGCAAAGTTTAGGCACATACTTTCATTATATCACAAAACATATATAGTGTAAGTCAAGTGTCAGTGGACGAATGTTCTTCACCGTCCTATATATAATAATCTTAATCCGTAAACCCACCTGAAATATCCAAATAATTGGTATGAGAGACTCGAGCCATTATAGTCCTTAAGATCCCGGTGAAACACATTTTCGGTTTGGTTAGATCATATTCGTTCTCTAGTAAGAACCTATAGAGTTTGTGTTATTAGTATGAAGAAAGTTTAAGTAAAAAAGTTAATTTACACTAGATCTTCTTAAGTGTTTGTTTTATTGAGAGACTTCGCTTCCGGTAGTTCAAGACAAAAATGATGTGCTATCATCTCCTATGTAAAGTATTTGATCAGTCCCACTCCTAACCGATGCCATCGACAAACGCACCTTGGTGGCTTGCTCAGTTGCTCTCTCTCTCACCTAGTGTTTCGGTGCTGGTTTTGGAGTTAAATTGAAAATTTTGTATTATATTTTCTGTCGCTGGATTCTGTCACAGCAACAATATCACGTGCAGAGCAATCATTTTTTTATTGTCATTATTTCATACTCCTGAATTTATTATATAAAATAATATATATATGATCACGTGGTAGCTTGTCATCCGTATTACTTGTTGCAGCTGACGCGACGCTTCATGTTCATGGATTACATTTCAATTCAATTATTGCTTTTTAATCATAATGTACCCACATAATACGGAAAATAAATAATCATTGATGTTCTTTAAGAGTAGCATTTTGACTTTCGAGGTTTAAAACACACACATTCTACCTCACGAAAATAAATCAGTGAAAAAATATATGTTACCATGCATATCATATTTAAGATGTGTAATCTAGTAACCAGATTAGATTTTTAACCTTTAAAAAAAAAACACATTCTAGTTATTTGTTAGATTCCGTTTTGTTTGATGAGTTGAAGTTTAACCGTTTTCTACTCTGCACATAAATGAAGAAAACTGCCAATGGATACATTTTTACCTTACACCCAAACAAATAATGCTTAAGTGATGTTTAGGAAACAAAACAAGTTACTAATCTTGCCCAAGGGATTGGATTACCAATTTAGTTACACGTGATATAATAAAAGATGATTCGTCCAATCTTAGTAATTTTTTTTATCTAAACATGTAGTATTGACTTTTGAACATTATTCATCAAACTAATCATATATGCATAATTCATAAAGCAACTAAAAAGTTTCAAAAAAAAAAATCTAGATAACACACTATTATTTTTCAAATGACACGCTATTTCTACATCATTCCCGCTAAAATCATCTATTATTTACAATTTTGCCACTATTTTTTCTTTCTAATTTGAGCTAGAATTTGACTAGCTATAACTTGTCATAGAAAAGAAATAAAAACCACAAACATGCATTCCCACGTGGGCGACTGCGTTTGGCCTTTACAGATCCATAAGGGACAATTAATATTATGGGTATCGAAAACTAGTTGGACTATAAATTATAAAACCATATTGTGATAAAATATTTCATTGCAAAGAGTTTTTTTTACCTTTATATATGTTGTTAGAGCAAAGTGTTTTCCGTCATTCTCTAAGTATCTGAAATGGCGACAAACTTCAAATCCCTACTACCAGTTATCGGTATGGATATATGAAACCCTAAATTCATTATTTTTCAGTAAATGTCGCTCTCATTGTCAAAGTTTTCATATCAAATCTCAAGGAAACTAAAATGCATGAGACAATGTTTTTGCAGACATCAGTCCTTTAGTGGTCAAATGTGATGATTCCAACATGGCTGAGGATGCCGGCGTGGTGGAGGTTGTGAGAAAACTGGACAGGGCCTGTCGGGACGCCGGATTCTTCTACGTAGTAAGTTAAAAACACTTTCAATAATGGAGTTATTGAAGGTTTTGATTTTGGCCGGTAAATGTGGAACAGATTGGTCATGGAATATCGGAGGATCTTATAAGGAAGGTGAGAGTGATGTCGCATGAATTCTTCGAGCTTCCTTATGAAGAGAAACTTAAGATCAAGATTACTCCAGCTGCTGGATACAGGTTTGTTCCATTGATCTCAAAATATGAGCCAAAGTTGGTCTCACGATTAGTTAGATTAGATCGCTACTATGTATTGTTCTTAATATTAATATCGTCAACTTAAAATCATCTTTTAAAAGTCAATAGTTAAAAGTCTACTTCTACGTACATTGGAGTTCGATTCAAGCACCTTATAATAAGGTTCAATGGTCCTAGAAGGTTATATAATATATATATATATATATATATATATATATATATATATATTTCCTAAACTATGGTTAGTAGCTACCAATTAAAGCTGTAACATGTAGTAGTACGTAAAAATAGTTCTATCTCTATTGATATATATTATTAATTTTAATTGAAATTTCCGTGGAATTCAAATCAAACCAAATGTCAACCATTTGTGTATATATATAACAAAAATAAAAAAGTGATGTTCCATTCGGGTAAAAAAACGAAGATTATTCATGGATGTTGAGTTATACAGAGGATATCAGAAAATTGGACTAAACTTAACGAGTGGGAAACAAGATATGCACGAAGCCATTGATGTAAGTGTCCTCCAACTAGCCATTGCCTTGAATGATGTTTCCAAGTAGTGATTCTAACTAACTGATATATTGATTTATTCTCTTACAGTGTTACAAAGAGTTTAATGAAGGGAAGTATGGGGACCTTGGAAAGGTTCTGGAAGGGCCAAACCAGTGGTAAGAGTTTGATTGATTTTTTTTTTTTACTTGTGCTGAAAAAATATATTAAAAAGATAGGACCAAACGAAATTTCACATTCAGACTATTTCTCTCTATTTTTTAAAATTTTTTTTTTTTGCTTTCTGTGGTGTTTTCATTGAAGGCCAGAGAATCCTCAAGAGTACAAAGAGTTGATGGAGGAGTATATTAAGCTCTGCATTGGTGATTTACCCTTTTTTATATTTTCTTTTACCCTTTTACACATGTGTTTTTGTTTCCAAGAGGGCAAGTTCTTAATTTATTTCATGGATTTACAGATCTTTCTAGAAATATCTTAAGGGGAATCTCATTAGCCCTTGGTGGATCACCTTATGAGTTTGAAGGAAAGATGATGAGAGACCCTTTTTGGATAATGCGTATTCTTGGTTATCCAGGTGTAAACCAAGAAAATGTTATCGGATGGTAACTTTTCTCATTGATCTTTTACTTCGACGAACTTTCATTTCACTTTATCATTGAAGTAACTCGTCCCCTCTTTTTTACTTACAGTGGAGCTCACACTGACTATGGTAAGTAAGCTTGAACTCAAATCAAGTTGAATATATTCTGAAGTTTTTTTTATATTTTATCTCAAAACAAACCATAACTTTGCAGGCTTGTTGTCGCTTATAAATCAAGATGATGACAAAACTGCTCTTCAGGTATTATTGATCTTATTTGCTAAGCTTATTTGGTATTTGTTTAAACTTGCAAGAAATACAAGTTATAGATGAAATGAACCAACATAAATATGATTTTGCCATCCCTCCTTTTTGCAAATATAAGAGGATAGCATTTTGCATATCTAGTGCATATTCTCTATATTATTACTAGGGATCCCTTATTACTATGATCTTCTATAATTGTTTTGTCTAAAAATATGGTAAAAAGTTAATTTTTTTTTTTTATCTTTGAAAAGGTGAGAGACTTGGCCGGTGATTGGATACCAGTAATTCCGATCCCTGGATCATTTGTCTGCAACATCGGTGACATGCTAAAGGTTTGTTTCTTCTCCTCTCTTTCTAATCTTTCTTTCATTTCAACGACTCCTAAAAAACATTTTTGAATCATATATATATGCAGTTTCTTTCTAACGGAGTTTACGAATCCACACTTCATAGAGTGATCAATAACTCTCCTCGATACCGTGTTTGCGTCGGATTCTTCTACGAGGTAAATTAACTTTAACATTCTTTGTGTGTTTTCCCCACTAGGCTTTGGAATCATGCTTCTAATTATCTTGTTCAAACAGACTAACTTCAACGCGGTGGTGGAGCCATTGGATATCTTCAAAGAGAAGTACCCAGGAAAAGGAACATCTCGAGTTTTCAAAAGAGTTGTCTATGGAGAGCATCTGGTTCACAAACTCCAGACCACCTTTGCAAATTTAGTGGAACACAATTAATGTGGGTTGTTAGACTTTGGATGATCAATGTTTTTACTTTTAACTAAGTTGGATTTCGAGTTTAATAAAATAAAAAGTTGTAGTTGAACAAAAAAAGATTTATTAAAATTAAATTCAATGATAAAATTAAAACATAATACATCAATTATAATTTGATTTATACCATAATAAATATTCTACAGTTTGTTTACCAATCGGCTAGTTTTAGTAATTTACTCATTTGAGTAAAAAGTAAAAACAATGGGATCAATCTATATATAAAATTCAAAAGAGATTACAAAAAGATATGAAAGAAAATGCTAAGTGTTGGCATTTTCTTTTCAGTATCATAAAACATGATTTAAGTCATGTGTCAGTGGACCAATGTTCTTCACTGTCCAAAAGTAATCTTCTAAATCGTAAAGCCGCCTGAAATATTCACACCCAACACAACAATATTAGACTTGAAACTAAACCGAATTGGTTGAAACTCAGGCTCGAGCCACTATAGTTGTTAAGATCCTGGTGGATTAAGTTTCAGTTTGGTTAGATCAGATTCGTTCTCTAGTAAAAAAACCATTTAGAGTTTGTGTAATTAGTATAAACCAAGGATAAGTAAGAAGTTGACTTACGCTAAATCTTCTAAAGTGTCTGCTTTGTTGATAGACTTCCCTTCCGGTAGTTCAAGACAAGAATGATGTGCTATCATCTCCTTTATCGTGTATTTCGTGCTCTTAACATCGTTATTCCACAAGATGCTCTGTAACACAATACACAAAATCTGCAAATCAAATCTTATCCAGGGAAATTTATCTTAGTCTTGAAAGGGCTTTTTTTTTTTTTTAACCTTTCTAAGGTATTTCTTTTTCACATCTTCCCAGTGTGATTTTCCTTTTGGAGAGAAAATTGAAGCATTCCACATAGCTCCTCTTGCAACCATCACTGATGCAGCACCTATACGGGAACCCAGAAAAAACAGCGACATCAAATGTAATCCTTAGCACATGGTAGATAATTGTTGGGAGATATTTGCTACTATCATGAATCTGAATTCAACAAGTCTATATTATGTGTACCTGTTGCATTTTTGATGCGAGAGAAATCATCGTATTCTAAAACATCGCCATTTGCAATAACGGGAATGGATAATGCTGCCACCACATCTGCAATTTCATCCCATTTAGCAGGATCTCTTGGCCTATCTGCAATTTTCCTGTATATAAGGAAGGAAGAATCATTACCAACTATTAAAAAAACAGCTTAAAAGAATGAGAACCAACCAACGGTGGTGTATATTACCTCCCATGTACAGCAAGAGCTGGAACACCAAGTTTCTCGATTCTCCTAGCCAATTCAACAGTATCTGCTGGAGATTTTAATAAACGAATCTTGCAAGTAACCGGTACGTCTAAGTTCCTCTTAAGTGTTGCCAAAATCTGGGATGAAAAAGAAACCATATGAGGAAAAACTAAAATCGATAAGTAAGAAACAAATGCATAACTATGCAAAACAGAGTCATACATCATGAATTAGCTCAGGTTTACTTAACAAAGCAGCACCCATTCCTCCTTGAATAGAGAACGCCTTGGGGCAACCCATATTAATATCAACAGTTGCAACGTCGTTGCACCTAAATGATGACACAAAAGCATTCAATTTTAAAATTGGTATAACACACGGAACGTCGACTCTTTGCAACCAATGTGACGAATATGACTAAACTTACACAATCTCAGCAGCCTTTAGAGCCCTAACAGCATCAGAAGTTCCCATCTGAAAAACAACCCTATTTTTTTCTTCCTCACATGTGCTAAAGACGACATTGTCTGTTCCCTTCTCCACAAACTCAGTTGTCCCATAAGCAACTGTAGAGGGAGAACTACAATAAGAATTCGAGAATCAGGAAGAACCACAAACAAAAAGCAGCCTACATATGGATAAACAGGGAAACACCAAAGAAAATATCTTGTTTAAGTCTCTCCTTATCATCTCAAGCGATACACTGACTGAGTTTTTATTATTTCAAAAGAAACTTCGATTAGCAGAAGTGAGACCCCAACATGGCACCATATCAAAACCGAGATAATTCTTTGCATAGATCTCAATTAATGTTGGTTCGATTTCATCCTTGCTTAGCTCTATACATACAAAAAACAGAGTAATTGAATATCTCTCATCTTTCTCTTCAAACTAAGCTGATTGAAGTAAAATGCAGCGAACATAACATAGTACATGATAGCAAGCAGAGAATCTGAGAACCAAATGAATCAATTCCAAAATTGAAATTCACACCACGAGGAAGACACCAAAAGTGTTTACCATTAAGTCGGCGTTCGCATTTAACAAGCTTATGATCGATAATCTCTTCGCCGTAGGTAATATCGGCGCCGTATTCCGCCGCCAACATCCTGAAAGAGAGCGTTCCCTAAACCACAGAACACCTCCCGGAATAAGCAAAGGCGGAAGCGAGAGAAGAAGAAACAAAAACGAGGAACTAGTTTCACGATTTGGACTTACCACACGAACCATGGGAGCAAGGACAAGCTTGTTCTGGTAATCCATCTTCGTCTTCTTCTTCTTCTTCGTGGCAACGTTAAACGCAGCCACGAAAAATTCGAAGACGCCGCTGCTAGCTAGATCTGCGCACGAATTTGTTTGTTTTTGCTTCAGGAAAAACAAAAAAAAAGACTTTTTGATGGGCTTGTCTTAGTTAATGGGCCGAACTAGGCCCATTATAGTTGTTTGAGTAATGGTTTGCGTATGTGATTTTCGGATGTTTATCTTTGATCCAAAAATCATTCAAAGTCATGCTCTGTTCAAACAAAATTGGATGAAAATAGTATTTTTAGTAAATCCATTTCCATGCTCTGTTCACAATCTCATCTTCTACAAACGGACGCAATGACCACATCAGACTGTAAGTCTCTAGTTCACCAGAGGATGACTTCAAACTAAGCGATCTCACAATCTTTTCCTGCAAAGGAAGTATCCATTTCTCTTCAGTAAGTTTAAGGTTTTTAAAGATCAAACATGAAGAAAAGGGTTCATATGGCCAACCTGCATCGCATAGTTCTGCTTCATCATACTATAAATTACTGCGATAAGTGCAGCGTACTCTGTAATTTCAGGTCCTTGAGGTAATTGTGCAGTCTCGTTCTCCTAAATCAAACACATCCATACTACATTACTCTTTTCTGGAATCGTTTTTCAAGTTAGTTTACTCGAGAACAAATTCTGTTGACATCTTACCTCATCACATGTTACTTGTTGCAATTCATCACTTGAGTCTTTATCTAGCAGTGTGGCAGACTCAATTGCAAGAGCGGCCTCATCAGTGAGACGCTCCAGCTCAATTAACAAGCTTTTGGCTGCAACATTCACATCTCACAAGGTTAAAAAGGTATAATTGCTTATCGAAAAAAACGGAAAATATGATGATGTGGGAGTGAGTGATGCCATGAAACAGTAACTAATACATTACCTTTGATTAGGTGGTCAGAAAGTCCTGATAGAGATGTATGCACTTCTTATTCCGGTATGTTTTGGTTTCAGATAAGAAACGGAAGACCAAGTCAGGAAGATGAAGAAGTGCAACATGTAAGCAGAACATAAAAGAATCATGTTCCTAAAACATGACACTTCTCACATAAATCAAAAGAGTTGTTCAGAAACTTACAAGCTCTTGTGCTTTGTGCAGCATCATGGATATTAATACATCCTGCTTCTATATATGATTTAAGCCGTCTTGTTTCATTCTTTTTGATAATGTTCTCCATCAACTTAGACGAAGTAACCATTGGAGGGCGTTGAAGAAAACCTGAAATAATAATTTCATAAGAATCAATGTCAATTTGCAATCGAAAGTGAAGGTTATTACAAAGTAAACGTACTTAGTCCTTGATGAAACCGTAGAAGAAAGGTGTTTGCAGCATTCCCTAGTTCCTCAAGCTGAGTGATTCTATAATCATTACAATAACCAAGATCCAAAGATTTTCAGAGGGACTCAATTTACTTGAAAGTAGTTATATGTGTAAGAGAATCAAAGCAAAACAATAAAATTTACCCTGTCACAAAATCTTTGAAAATCTCATAAATTTTCTTCTTCTGTTCGATTCTCGCTTCCATGTCTTCGTCTTTCATTCTAAAAGAACACATGTAACATTGTTTCAAGCTAAAAACCACATGAAAATTCAGAGACAATACTCGCTAACAAGAATTTGCATGCCCAAGTATCAAACGGAAATTCAAACAGGAGGCGCTTCGATGATCCAATAAGGCAATGATCTATTTAGGCTAAGTAATCGGAACCAAACCGTAACTGAACTAATCATAAACCAGAGTTTGATTTTTCAGGGAGATGACGAGAGACGTACGGAATGGTGGTAAATGAAATCGGCGAAGCTCGGAGGAAGTTGAGTGGACGCCGGAGAAGGTCGATTCAGGCGGAGAGAACAGGAGGTCGACTTAGGGATCTTAGCTTCAAACTCAATTGGGCGATTTTAAGTTTTATTGAACGACAACGTTTTGCTTAAACTCTTAAGTTCCTTTTTTGCTTATCGAAACAAAAATGGTTCAGTGAACATAAAAGCTGAAGATTTGTTGAGCTTTTTTTTGGTTCAAAACGTAACAATTGTTTTTTTTTCTTTTCACTAAACCTTTTCCCCATATATATACACACACATCAATCGTATCAGAAAGAAATCAATACCGTTGAAATTTCTGTACAAACACACAAAAATCGAGTCATGTGAGAGTGAGACTGAGTGTGAGGCGTTTTTAAAAACTGTGCCCTCCTCAGAACCCATGTTTTGGTCTCATGTCATTGGTGTTGGCGTTGAGTTTTGTTTCCTTTATTGTGCCCTTTAGTGCCTCCTCCTCCTCCTCTGTACAACTTTGTGGCGCTGTTCTGTCCATATGAAGAGTTCTTGACGCCTTTGGTTCCTGCGAGTGGGCTCGTTCCAAACACTCGTTGTTGGTTTCTAGCACCATTGGATGAAACTGCAGTGGGGGCACGTGGATTGTTGTATGAACCGTTTCTCACGGTGACGGCACGAGGACTTCCATAGAAAGGTTGCACGGACGGGGTGGTGGCCCCGTTGATGAGTGCAGCTCGCGGGCTACTATAAGGACTCGTTGTGTTGACCAACATTTCCTGCTTAATCAGATTTTGCAATCAGAACATAAAGAATGTTGTTTTACTAGCCAAACAAGTGAGGTTGAGAGTAACTGCATCATCATCTTAGTTAGATTTAACTTTAAAAAATGGAAGAAGAAATGGAGCTGTTTTGATATGTACCCTTTGAGGAGTCTGGTAAAAGGTAGGACCCGGGGCCATCCGAGGAGAAGAATTGTTCACAGTTTGTGGATATGAGACTCGGCGATGATTGCCTCCCGTGTCGATCCGTGAAGCTGGTCTGCTACCACCAACCCAACCATCATGGCTTTTCCTAAGATTGACAAATGCAGGTGGCTCCTGTCCCATGAAGTAGTAAGAGCTGTGGTGTTCCTCTCTGCATAAAGTAGGAGTTGGAGCCCATTGTTGTCCTTTCGAAGAAGGGTCTTGATAGCTCTGGAAAGTGCATGAGGATTTAGAATATGAGTGGCCCACGAAAGGGATGTTTGCTGGTATGAAACTTGGTGTCTGTTTCCGGTAAGGAAGTCCTGGAAATGACGCCATACTACTCCAGTCTTCGATTGTGATTCCTTGTTTTGCAGCGAGATCGAACACTTGTTTCTCTTCAACTCCTAAACCCATGAGCAAATTCCATAGGTTTCTCTGGGCTTCCCTTTGGTTGTAAATGATTTGGTCCCTCATTGCCATTTCAAACTGTAGTTCAGTATTACCCATCCCCTAGATTTATTAAAAACAACAATCAATGTGAATCAGTAATGTAGGAACTTCACTGTCAAGAAAATAAGGCATTGCTTTGTATAATCTACTCACCAGGAGCTTATACTGATTAAGAATGTGCAGATAAGTTTTGTTTCCGTTGTTATTTATTGCTTCATTGAGCATATCCTGTAGTTCGCAACGATGTTTTTCATTTTCTTCAATATCCTGCCAAAACACAAAAAATAAGGATAATAAGCAATGACAATGATGAAATGCAGAGTTGAAATATATGATACAGAAAAAGGTTTACTCTCTGGTAGTTAACACCGGCTTCATCATTGTCGCGGATATTATCAAGTATTACTTGTCGTCTGCTACTTAGAGCTTCGACAACATCTTTTTCTGTCGCCTATAAAACAGAGAAGAGGTTACAGTAACGCAATATATTGACCACCGGATTAGGAAAAGGTTGATCACCTAACCTGTTTTGCAATTGCATCATCGAGATGCTGAAGTTCAGTGCGATTTCTCAGGTTAGTTTCCTCAAGCTCAAATAAAGCCTTCTGTAAGTTTATACGGTCTTGAACATTTTCACTGATCTGGTGGCTTAAACCATCTAACCACGAAAGTTCGCGTTCAACACCTCTTTCAAAAGGTTTGATACTTAGCTGTGACTCCTTTTCTGCTAGCTGTTTCTTCAGCTGAGAAACCTCACTCTATGAAACCAAAGCTCAGAGTTATATACTGCTATCATTTTGTAACAAAAGTAGATTAAAGTAATTAACTTACTTGAAGATTGTCAATCATTCGTTGGTAGTCTGACATATGAGTGTCGATGGTACCAATATTTTTCTAAAACGCATGAAATGTGAATAGTAAGTACTTCTGGACCAATTAACAATCTCGTGGACTACAATTATTCAAATGAAAATTATTGTCACCTGAATGTGTGTCTTAATCTCTTTTGCTCGGTCAGCATATTTTAAGGTGTTCACAGTATGATGATACTGACTATCAGCAGGTGATATAGTTGCAACCATCACTGTCTGGGAGTTCCCACTCAGACCATCTTTAAGAATCCGCGTAAGTTTGCTGAAATTAGTATGTCTGTCAGCCAAAAAAGACTAGTAATCTAAGATAGAAAGATCACATATCCACTCATACCTGTTTCTGTATGGGACATAAGCAAGACCCTTCTTGTGTTGCTTCCCCAAAGCATTTATACAATTTGCTAGTGCAAGGAGTGAGCGATTGATATTAGCTCCATCCCTCAGTTTTTGACCTCCATTGTTCGTTTCAGCAGCTCTTTCACTGCCAGCAAGATCTACAAGGGCGAGTTTCCCTCTCATGACTTGATTTTGATTCTTTTGCCTTCTTTTTACTGCAATCTCCAGAACTGCATGGGATCTGGTAATTGACAGAAATTCATATTGGTAATAGGCCAGCACGAGTTCATTTTCAAGAATGTTTTGATTACAGTGCAGGAAATTACTCAAGAAAAAAAAAACATTTTGCTGTGAGAAGTGAGATCTAGAGATTCAGAAGAGAACAAGCTTCTAACATTCACAGCATATTCGGGAGGTAGCATCGCTTACCTTGATGACGTTCCATTCATCTCCGTGCTCTCAGTTTTTCGTCTACTATTCCCTAAGTTCAGCAGTTCAAGAATCCGGTCAGCTGAATAGACCTACAAAAGAAACATTTTGACTAAGGCCCCAAGATGCGAATGACGAAAAGGTGAAAGGTTTCACTGAAGCAAATGAAACAGATTCCCTCAAAGTATTGGAACAGTTAACAGGAGATAAAAGTCTGGTTCTCCTCTTCATGAGCAATTCTAATAGAAATACTTACGTATACAAACAGGAAGGCAGAGAAAGAACTCTTAATCTAAACCATACTACAAGGGATACTTTAAACTTTAAAGTGATCTCTGCAAATCAGGTTAACAGTTCATTAAGGAATGGTCTTATCACATCTAGAAGGAAAGAAAAGAATATGGACCTTGATTGATCGCAGGCCAGCAACTACTATCCCCTGCTCTGGATCCTCTCTGAGCTCCAAATGACCAGATGATTTTTCAAGCAGATCGTATATAACCTGAGTTGCAGTCGAGATAAATTATTATGAGAGAAAGAGTGATACACATAATTGAAAGAGCACCCACACAACAAACAACAATAACCAATTTTATCAGACTAAGCCTTACTTCATTGTAGACTTCAAGATATGAGCAAGTCACTTCAAACTCATCTGAGCTCTTGTCACTCTTGATCATATCAAAAATGGTATTCAGACTGAGCACCATCAATCCAGGATCACTTCGAGTTCCAACCATTGTATATGTTTTGCCACTAAACAAAATTACACCATTGAGTCAGATAACAAAAAAAAATCCTGGTAATGTTCTTGTCGCTTTTGCAACTCGAATATACTAAATAATATTGAAGATCATTTACATAACTGCATACCTTCCAGTGGAACCATAAGCAAACACTGTAGCATTGAGTCCATGAACAACACTAGAGATCACAGAAGACATACTCCTATATACATTCTGAAAACCAATACATGTTTAGATTCATAAACACACAAACCTTAAACCACAAGTCAAAATATCCCACAACTTCATTCACTTACACAAAAAAGTCACATACACACTATAAACAAAATTCAGAGATTCTCGGAATCACAAATTCCCATAGAAACGAACCTTGTTCGTGCTCTCAGGTCCAAATGCATGATCAAAACAATATTTCTTCTCTTTAGTCCGATTCTGAATTCGGTCAAGATAATCCTTGGATAAGTCAGGGTCTAACACAATCACTTCCTGAAATCGAAAACAAAAAATTAGGGCGAAATTTTCAAATCGAAAGAGCTTGAAATCAGAAATTGTGGAAAATTTCTGAAGAGACCTTAGAGTTATTCACTCGA
Organism: Arabidopsis suecica; assembly: GCA_019202805.1. Lineage (NCBI taxonomy): Eukaryota > Viridiplantae > Streptophyta > Magnoliopsida > Brassicales > Brassicaceae > Arabidopsis > Arabidopsis suecica. The sequence goes on from CM032909.1 coordinate 10,490,972, forward strand.
ACAATGTCTCGACCACGTTCTTTCTCCATTAACGGTCTACATTTCACCGCAACCTACCGGAAAACACAGAGAATTTAACCGGTCAAAAAAAATTCAGAGGAATTAAACAGGAAATTTTCTACGAGGATTAACGAAAAGCTAACCGTGAGTGTAGTGGTCTTCTTCGCAGCTGGAGCTCTAATGCTTGGCATTTTTCAGTATAGAGCTCTAATGCGAGGTTTAATTTTCCGGGAAAATTAATGCAGATTTTCTCGGAAACTAAACAGAGTCCCTCAACGATCAGAAACTCACAGCTCGAAGAATGAAAAAATCTGAAGCTAAGAAGAAGAAAATTTCAGCTGAGCTTAGCTAAGAGGATAGAATTCAAAATGTTTGATAGTTTCAAGATTCTTCTCTCTCTCTCTGTAAAATTTTCACCGTTTCAAAATTTAAGCTGGAAAATAAAAATCAATAAATGCTTGAGAGATTTCTCCAAACATAAAACGAGAAAAAAAATTGTATAAAAATCAGGAGAGGGAAAAATAAAGATCGTGCGAGAGGGATATTGAGAAAAGATCACATGTGTGACGGTGCATGTTATTTAAGATGTGGTAATGCCATCAGAGCCGTTGAATTTGTATCTGAACTGCAAGATCGATCGGGGTATTAACTATAAAGTTTTGTTGACATATTTAAAGTTAATTAATGGCGATTTAATTTAGTCCAACAGCTTTTTCAATTTGGATTTATGTGGCAAATTGAATTTTAAACAAATTTAATTTGATGAAGTTGTGAACTCTGTACACGACGTGCCATCTAATACCATAGGATATACAAGATATGCTGACGTGACGTTTTAAATAAATTTATAAATATATAGGTTGATAATAGTTTCACTAAAATATGTTTTTGTTGTTGATTTTTTTTTATTATTTCTTTGGCTACAAGAACAATGTGAAGTTAACCGATAAAGGTTGCTATTATATTGTTGGATCATTCGGGTTGTAATCTATTAGGCCTAGACATAAGTTTAGCCAGATATATTAATTTAGTTAGGTTGTTTTTGTTGAAACGATGGTGATTAGTTTGGTTTAAGATAAAATAACTAAAAATATAGATATCATTTATTGTTATAAACTTTTTTTTCCAACAATTTACTTGCACACGAATGAGAAGATGCTTAAAAGTCACTAGATTACAAATATTTGTCATGGTTAGTTGGTCATCGAGTATTCGAATATGATACAGATAAATACTATAAATAAGCATTTTACACTTTATAAGAAAAAGATTCAATCGACTATGATCTCATATAAAAGAGGGAAATATTCTACCAACCTTACTGACTTATAAAAATTGTAGATACCACATATTAACTATTTTTAGTAATCATCTTTTTCTGCTCGAATCAATTTAGTATGATTTGAGCATCGGAAGACATCACATCGATATCCTCCATAAGTTTGGTAGTTCAAGTTTATATATTCTCAACAATATTAATAGCAATACCCATTAACGAAAAACGATATCGAATTGCAACGTACTGTATAATGAGGAAGACCAAAATTCTACACAAACAATTTTAAATTGGTTACTGGTTATAAAAGAATAAACTTGTATAGGTTTTTATAAGCAACAATCCGGAATGACAAAATAGTAGAAAATAAATGTTCGTTATAATTTTTAGTAGTTGAATCTCGGGGGAAAAAAATTAGAGAAATAGATTTAACAGAATCATAATGTTTAAAATAAACAATGATTTTCGAGCTAAAGATGATATTATGACCTTCCAATATTTTATGATTGGTAAAACCCTGCAATATTTTTTTAATTTTTTTTTGTTATTTCGCCCATCATGCACATTACCAACGAAGTCACAATTTTATATGAAGCAAATATTTTCTTAGTTATTTATGCATTACTACTACCCACATAGAAGTATGGGTACTCACACCTAGTTTATTTACAATTGAATATGCATTGCATGTTCTATAAATTCAACTTGAAGTTTATATCACCGAATAATCTTCTAGTTCATCAAAATGTACATAAATTACAACAAGGAACTCGTTCACTGCTAGCTTTCTCATTTATAACATACGAAAATGTAACAGTTGAATTGTTAGCAGAACGTTAGCAGAACGTTAGCAGTAGTGTAAACTGGTAGTTGTAAGTCTTGTTAGTAGTTAATGATTTGTTTGGTCGATAATAAAGACTAAATCTCAATTTAATGTCAATAGTAGCTGAAAATAAATTTCAATGGTTCGCTAAGAAAAACTTCGATGCTTGGATCCTGAATGTAAAACAAGATACTAAAGTATCGCAGCCTAGCCTCTGGATTTGTAAAGTATGAGGTAAAAAATGGGAAGAGGATTTCTTTTTGGCATGATAATCGGTCCCCTCTAGTACCTTTGATTGTGATTACGAGTCAACGGGGCTGCATTGATATAGTAATTGACATACAAGACACTGTGGCTGAAGTGATTCTGAAGCGTAGACGAAGAACGCACCGAACTATTCATTTAAACCAAATGGAAGCACTTCTACAGGAGCTTCGTTCTAAAGGGAGGTTGAAACAGAGGACGTGGTTCTTTGGAAAGGGAAATGAGATCGGTTTCAGGCAAGATTCAACACCAAAGAAATATGGGCAACAACACGGGAACAAAGACCAAAGAAGGAATGGTATCAAGGTATATGGTTCTCACACGCCACACCTAAATATTCTTTCTTAACTTGGCTTGCAACTAAAACTCGTTTAACTATGGAAGATAGAATGTTGAGTTGAAATGTTGGGGTTAACCCCTCATGTGTGTTCTGTCAAGAGTCTATGGAAACTAGAAGTCACTTGTTCTTCACATGCCAATACTCAAGGGAAGTTTGGTCGGACCTCACCTCAACAACACACTGGGAAAGGTTCGTTTGTTTCTATTGAGATATACTTTCTAGCTTGTAATTCACTCGTTTTGGAGAGAAATAAACAGTAGAAAACACGGCGACAATCATACTCTATTTATCCAATTAATCAGAAGGCTACACAAGGATATTTGAAATAGGATATCTTCCATTAAAGAGCAAGGAGATGGAAGATGTGAGGAGTGTATGGCGGTTTGGTTTGCAAGGAGATAAGAAGATGTTTTTTTTATTTTTCCTATTAGCATAGTGTATGTTAAAACGTCTAAAATGTAAAAACGTTTTTTTTTTATTTATTCTGAATAATTTTACATTTTATTCAAAAGAAAAAAAAAATTCAAATTACAAGATTGGATTTCATTAAATATGTATGGTTGTTACATCACAAAGAATTTTCATGGTAACTTAAGTTCGTAGGTTATCTCTGGTAGTCAATTCATGAAGAGTGTTTCTTTGATTTGTGAAGCAAGAAAGAACAAATTTTTTAAGAGACTCTGCATTAGTCTGAGGGTTTGAGCTTTAGAAAGCGAGCACGTGAGCCGCTCGTGGAACTACTCTAAGTTTACGAAATTTCAAAAGATACCCCAATAGTATCAATTCTTTCAAACCACACCCCACAATTTGTTTAAACGAGTCAGGGTTTCTCCAAGAACACTGGATCGTCATCGTCTCTCTCCTTAAGACAAAGCCCCCGTTCCCAAAACCCTAAATCAGCCAATTTCAAATCCGCCGAAATTCTCACAATTCCAATAGCCATGGCAGAGGAAGTTCCAGCAACTGCATCATTCACTCCTTACATCCACTCCCAAACCCTAACTTCTCACATTCGCGCCGTCTCCTCTGTGAAATTCTCCTCCGATGGCCGTCTCCTCGCATCAGCCTCCGCCGACAAAACCATCCGTACTTACACCATCAACACCGAAAATGATCCAATCGCCGAGCCCGTACGAGAATTCACCGGCCATGAAAACGGTATCTCCGATGTTGCCTTTTCTTCAGACGCGAGGTTTATAGTCTCAGCTTCCGATGATAAAACCTTAAAGCTATGGGACGTTGAAACTGGTTCATTGATCAAGACGCTTATTGGACACACTAATTACGCCTTCTGTGTCAATTTCAATCCTCAATCAAACATGATTGTATCTGGTTCGTTTGATGAAACTGTTCGGATTTGGGATGTTACTACTGGAAAATGTTTGAAAGTTCTTCCCGCGCATTCTGATCCTGTGACTGCCGTTGATTTTAATCGAGATGGGTCTCTTATTGTTTCGAGTAGCTATGATGGGTTGTGTCGTATATGGGATTCTGGGACTGGGCATTGTGTGAAAACGTTAATTGATGATGAGAATCCTCCTGTTTCGTTTGTTAGATTCTCTCCCAATGGCAAGTTTATCCTTGTTGGTACACTCGATAACACACTGGTGAGTTCTTCTTCTCCTTCCTCATTGTACTATTTGGCTGAGTTCATAGCAAATACTCGTGTTAACTTTAGATTCTAGATTGTGTGTTAATAGAAGTTTGATGTAGGAGAAACGAATCCAAAACTTAAGTTTGCAAAATTGTTTTCTGGTTATGGATATTTCTCTGTATGGAGAAGTTGATAGCTTTAAGTATAGTTCTGTTATTGATTGAGATTCAAGAGTTTCGAAGGGTTGAATCTACTATCTAGACGGTTGTAGCTTCGAAGATACATCGTCGTTTGGTTGTTTGATTTATTTGCGTTTGGAGATTGGAGAATAAATTCGTATGATTCGTTATTAATGCACTTATCTCTTTGTGAACTTAGATTCTAGATTGTGTGTTAATAGAAGTTTGATGTAAGAGAAGCCAATTCAAAGCTATATTTCCAAAATTGTTTTCTAGTTAAGGATATTTTTCAGAGAGGAAAAGTTGATAGCTTTGGAATGGTTCTGTTATTGATCGAGATTTTAAGAGTTTTGAAGGGTCGTCTCTAGAGGGTTGTAGCTTCGAAGATGCATCTTCTTTTGGTGTTTGATTTATTTGCATCTATAGGGTTTTGGAGAATAAATTCTCATGATTTGATATTAATGCACTGATCACTCCATAATATTCAAATTTGCAGAGGTTGTGGAACATTGCGTCTGCTAAGTTTCTCAAAACATATACGGGCCACGTGAACGCACAATATTGCATTTCCTCTGCGTTCTCAGTCACAAATGGAAAGCGGATAGTTAGTGGATCCGAGGACAATTGTGTATACATGTGGGAGTTAAACTCCAGGAAACTGCTTCAGAAACTTGAGGGTCATACTGAGACCGTTATGAACGTGGCATGCCACCCGACAGAGAACTTGATCGCATCAGGCTCACTCGACAAGTCTGTTAGGATTTGGACACAGAAGAAAGAATGAACCATCACTCTCTCTCTTCAGAAATCGTACATGTAGGTATGAAATCTTGGTTGCCGAATCATCTATTGCTTACTAAGTTTGTTAGATTGATTCTAGCCTCATTATGTAAACGTCCAATTTTTGTTTGTTGCGAGACTGTTGTAAACTTGTAGTAGTTCTCTGTGTGACTCAGAACTATTTAGGTAGGTCTTAAGGCAAAGACAAACTTGAAATCCTGCAAGTGCAAAGGCACTTGAGAGAATGAACACAAATCTTCATAAAAGGTTTTCCATTTATTCATTGTATCTATTAAGCTGATGCAATGCTTCTCTGTGTTCCTACAATAATACGATTGGTTTTAAAGTATTTCAGGATTGAAAATTGTTCATTCGAATCAAATTGATGGGTAGCTCATGGGACAAAGTACAGATATATGACTATAAGTAGATAATGTATGGTAGTTGGTTACTTTGGTTGGGCCATGATGATGAAGCTTATGGTCCCCTGGTCCTGCTCCCTTTTTTTCACTTTTATCGTAAAGTCTTTTTTTTTTTTACCCTACAAAATTTTGAAATGGACCACTTGAAAATTTGAACCCACTCTCTTATTTTCAATTTTCGAAACCAAAAAAAACAAAAAGATGACTTTGTGACCATTGTTCTGTCTTTTTGCTACACACCAGTGGGCTGCTTGCTTTTACAGCGTGTCTTCTGTTTACATGATTCAAGAGAAAGCAACAGTTCCTAAAGACTGAGTCATGTTTGTGTCTCTCCAAATTGATACAAACACCAAATTTTAGCTTTGGTTCTTTGTGTAAAGTTCTCGAGATATGTTAACAAAAATAAATAAAAAAAACTTTTAAAAAGAGTAATATTTAATACTTTTATCATAGAAAACAAAATTTTGTTAGGTTTAGTGCTAACATAATCAATTTGTATGGTTAAATACGTTTGATTTGGTACCAAATACGAAATCAAGCTTCAACAAACGAATCTTCATTCAATACACACCCATCCAAAAGTACTATATCTTCCCAAATTATGAAAATTACACACAAAAGATGGACTTTTCCTCACACGTGCTTACCAATTGTTATCATTCGAAGTAGAATGTTAAACTAGAAATTATTTCATTATTATAATTTTTCACTAATTTTAGTTTATTATTTAGTGCAAGAAAGTGCGTTGCAGATGAAAAATTATTCTATTGATCAGGGTCCATAAAGAAGACAACAAAAATTCACCTAATATGAGTACGACTTATTCCAATGGCTACATAATTCTCTAAACACTACTCCAAATTTTGACATTCTATAATTCAGCTCTATATTCATTGTCATTAAAATTTAATAAAAATCTTACTTTCTTATCACATATTTTAAAATCAAATTGGATAATTTTGTGAGATATAATAAAATCAGTAAAAAAAAAAATGGCGGAAAACCATATATTTGTTCACTGGACACACCATTATTGTTGATCAGTGAACTGTGGTAACTGGCAAAAGATGAAAATGATGCACATAGGACTGTTTTTACTGACTTACTTCCACTAACCAAAATTACGATCGTATCCCTACCCGTCCCTCGAGGCTCTTAACTGTTGCCGTGCGTCATCGCAGGGTTGTTCTCGTCATTTTCAGTCGATCAGACCCGGCTCTCTGGTTTTTGTCGATCATGTCATTGCCTTGGGCTTGTTGTTGTGGTCCTAAGGATAGAAATGTGATTACAAAGCTGTATGAGGGATTATTTAGTCATTTAAGTGTTAAGTTTTGGTTACAGAGAAAGAGAATATTAATTAAAGTCGAAATTAATAATATCTCGTTAAATAAGCGGGTACATCGATAAATCCGTAAGTTTGTGAATCCAAGTGGGTGGACTCCATATTTTCCCGTCAAACTATAACATCAGGACCGTTGATTTCAACATCATTAACTGTTTCATTATGGGGTTTTGTCTTTAAAACATCTTTATGAATTTATGGTTCGCTTTGATATTGCATTATTACACTTAAGCCTGTGTAACATCACGTTTCAAAACAACAAGGCTCCAAAATATAATTAATGAACATTCTCTCACCATGTAATTATCGTTTTATCCTTCCTTTCTATTTCCATGTTTGATGTTTCATTAAATCCATCACATGCATATGTTTCTATATATGTAGAATAAACGAATTTTCATGTTTTTGGGTTGTCTTCTACAATTTGAAGTATTTAAATTTTGTGTTTTCTATCTTCAGAAAATTTATAATTTTGTCTTTAATAAACTCTGGTCTATAGAAATAAAAGTTTCTTAAAAATCTCCCTCCAAGTAAATTCCAAAAAATCTACAATATAAAAATATACAAATAAAACTCAAAAAAAACACCATCTTCATCCTCCTCACTTACCCTCACCACTTTCTCACCCTTTTTAAAACCAAACCCTAACTTACACAGAAAGAGAAAAAACCTAACCATGAAGCTTCTTCTTCTCCTCCTCCTCCTCCTCCTCCACATTTCTCATTCCTTCACCGTCGCTAAACCAATCACCGAGCTCAACGCTCTTCTCTCACTCAAATCCTCCCTCACCATCGACGAACACTCACCTCTCACCTCATGGAACCTATCAACAACCTTCTGTTCATGGACCGGTGTCACGTGCGACGTCACTCGCCGCCACGTGACCTCTCTCGACCTCTCTGGTCTTAACCTCTCCGGAACTCTCTCCTCCGACGTAGCTCATTTACCTCTCCTACAGAACCTATCACTCGCTGCTAATCAGATCTCAGGTCCTATTCCGCCGGAAATCTCCAATCTCTATGAGCTTCGTCTTCTCAATCTCTCCAATAATGTCTTCAACGGTTCATATCCCGATGAACTCTCCTCTGGATTGGTGAATCTCCGTGTTCTCGATTTGTATAACAACAACTTAACCGGAGATTTACCGGTTTCAATCACTAATCTGACTCAGCTCCGTCATCTTCACCTCGGTGGGAATTACTTCTCCGGCAAAATCCCGGCGACGTACGGAACCTGGCCTGTTCTCGAGTATCTAGCGGTTTCCGGTAACGAGCTAATCGGAAAAATCCCTCCGGAGATCGGAAACCTATCGACTCTTCGTGAACTCTACATCGGATATTACAACGCTTTTGAAGATGGTCTTCCACCGGAGATTGGAAATTTATCAGAGCTTGTTCGGTTCGACGCTGCTAATTGTGGTTTAACCGGAGAGATTCCACCGGAGATTGGGAAGCTTCAGAAGCTGGATACGTTGTTTCTTCAAGTAAACGCGTTTTCAGGGACATTAACTTCAGAGCTAGGATTTATCTCAAGCTTGAAATCAATGGATTTGTCTAACAATATGTTTACCGGTGAGATTCCGGCGAGTTTTTCACAGCTGAAGAACTTAACGTTGTTGAATCTCTTCAGGAATAAGCTATACGGTGCTATACCGGAGTTCATCGGTGAAATGCCGGAGCTAGAAGTGTTGCAGCTGTGGGAGAACAATTTCACCGGTGGTATTCCTCAGAAATTGGGGGAAAATGGTAGATTAGTGATTCTTGACCTCTCTTCGAACAAACTCACCGGAACTTTGCCGCCGAATATGTGCTCCGGTAACCGGTTAATGACATTAATCACTCTCGGTAACTTCTTGTTTGGTTCAATACCGGATTCGCTTGGCAAATGTGAGTCTTTGACCCGGATCCGAATGGGTGAGAATTTCCTTAACGGGTCGATTCCGAAGGGGCTTTTCGGGTTACCCAAATTATCTCAAGTGGAGCTCCAAGATAATTACCTCACCGGAGAGTTACCAATAAGTGGAGGCGTCTCTGGTGACCTTGGTCAGATTAGTCTGTCTAATAACCAGCTCTCTGGTCCATTACCTGCTGCTATTGGAAACTTCTCCGGTGTTCAAAAACTACTCTTAGATGGTAACAAGTTTGCTGGTCCGATTCCACCGGAGATTGGGAGGCTTCAGCAGCTATCTAAGTTGGATTTTAGCCACAATCTGTTATCGGGTCGGATCGCACCGGAGATCAGTCGCTGTAAGCTGCTAACGTTTGTTGATCTGAGTCGTAATGAGCTCTCAGGTGATATTCCTAAAGAAATCACTGGTATGAGGATCTTGAATTACTTGAATCTTTCAAGAAACCATCTCGTTGGTTCGATACCTGTGACGATAGCCTCAATGCAGAGTTTGACATCTGTTGATTTCTCTTACAACAATCTCTCTGGTTTAGTTCCGAGCACTGGACAGTTTAGTTACTTCAATTACACATCGTTCTTGGGTAATTCTGATCTTTGTGGTCCGTATTTGGGTCCTTGCGGCAAAGGAACTCACCAGTCTCATGTTAAGCCTTTATCTGCAACTACAAAACTGTTACTCGTCCTCGGATTGCTCTTTTGTTCGATGGTGTTCGCAATAGTGGCCATAATCAAAGCTCGGTCCTTGAGAAATGCTAGTGACGCCAAAGCCTGGAGATTAACTGCTTTCCAGAGACTAGACTTCACTTGTGACGATGTCTTGGACTCTCTCAAGGAAGACAACATCATCGGTAAAGGCGGTGCCGGGATTGTCTACAAAGGCACTATGCCTAACGGCGACCTAGTCGCAGTCAAGAGATTGGCTACAATGTCCCATGGATCTTCCCACGATCACGGGTTCAACGCCGAGATTCAGACGCTAGGTAGAATCAGACACAGACACATTGTGAGACTGCTCGGGTTTTGCTCTAACCATGAAACGAATCTCCTAGTGTACGAGTACATGCCTAATGGTAGCCTTGGAGAGGTTCTTCATGGAAAGAAAGGAGGTCATTTACATTGGGACACACGTTACAAGATAGCTCTTGAAGCCGCCAAGGGCCTTTGCTATCTCCACCATGATTGTTCCCCATTGATCGTTCATAGAGATGTCAAATCCAACAACATCCTCCTTGATTCCAACTTCGAAGCTCATGTTGCCGACTTTGGTCTCGCCAAATTCTTACAAGATTCCGGTACTTCAGAATGTATGTCCGCCATCGCGGGCTCTTACGGCTACATAGCTCCAGGTATAAAAAACTCAACACTTCTGTAAATTGGCATTTAATCAAACACTTGGTGGGTGTAAAAATCTCTGAACAATTTATGTTCCTTGGTATGCAGAGTACGCGTATACATTGAAGGTAGATGAGAAGAGTGATGTGTATAGTTTCGGTGTTGTTCTTCTAGAACTCATCACCGGAAAAAAACCCGTCGGAGAATTCGGCGACGGCGTTGATATTGTTCAATGGGTTAGAAGTTTGACGGATTCAAATAAAGATTGTGTGCTCAAAGTAATTGATCTTAGACTCTCTTCTGTACCAATTCATGAAGTAACACACGTCTTCTACGTTGCGTTGCTCTGCGTTGAAGAACAAGCGGTGGAGAGGCCGACGATGCGTGAAGTCGTTCAGATTCTCACTGAGATCCCAAAGATCCCTCATTTGAAGCAGCTAGCGGCGGAATCAGACGTGTCGGAGAAAGCTCCGGCGATTAATGAATCGTCGCCGGATTCAGGAAGTCCACCGGATCTTTTAAGTAATTAGACTTTCCGGCAGTTGGGTTTGGTCATCGAGGGGCAAATTTGTCTTTTCCTTCTTGTCGCAGACGTCTCGGTAATGGAGTTAATTACTTAATTAGCCCGTCCTTGTCTCATTCGGTTAAGGCAACAATTAGTGGTTTAAACTCTTAAGGTTGTTTCATTTCTTTTAATGCTGCCACAAATTTTCGAGTAGTTTTATCCTTTGGTAGGAGTTTTGAATATGTACATTAAGGTTTAATTTCATAAGATAAATGTTAATTTCAAAGAAATTTCGAATTTCGAGAACATTATGATTTATGCATACACACACGGTTATGTATATGATTAAGCTGCCTGGTTCAAGTATCTCAAGTGTGGTAGACCAAAAAACACTTTTGCCCTATTCTTAAGAACTTCATTTGGTTTCATAGTCAAGCAAACACTAGATTTTTAGTGTTTTCGTTGTCTTAAAATGAAACTAGTGTTTCCATTGTGTTGGAATTTGGAACCTCATCTATGTTTGGAATCTGGCTGATTAGTTGTTACATTACATATTCCATTCTCACCTTTGCTTTTACCCATTTGGATTGTATCTGATTGTGGTAGATGTTGTGTCACAACAAGACATTCCATGTGAAAAGAAGACAGAGAGGGTGAAACTAAGGTATGAATGTGTTTGTGTGGGACTGAAGATGAGTTATGCTGAGAAGAGAGAAAGTGAAAGCTCACTCACAATTTGTCCAATTATTGCAAATTGCAAATGTATGGGTAGTGTCTTAATGAATTCAGATGGTCCTAAGATTTTTTTTCCACTCTCTTCCCTTGTCTTGAAGCAAAAATCTAATTTAGACGAAGCATTTATGACATCTCCCTCTCATTAAATATAAGCCATATATTCAACTTTGATTTTGACTCATCAAAATATCAAATCCTTGTGTGTTGTTGCTATCCTTGATATCTAGTAGTAATTTCTTCCATAACTATGACTATTGTGAGATACGAAAGATATAAAAAGAACAATAAGAATATCAGTTATGATATTTTAGATGTATTATGTTCAATATCAAAGACTTAATTTTTACCTATATGAACAAGAAGAAGAATTAGTCTGGTGTATCATAAACTAGATATGTACTTTTGTGTTTGAATTGTAACGTTTGTTTCTTTCTTCCGTCTTCATTGGTTTTACTTACCGACACAGTTATGTTATGTTATGTCACCCCATTTGTAAGAGAATCATTATGCACAGTCGTTTCGCTTCAGAAATCAAGGAAACTTCAACATAGTAACGAAACAAAACAAGAGCAACAATCCAAAGAGTACAATTGTATATTATAGGCTAAAGTTAGTTCATAATGTAACCAGAGCCCATTCATAAAATTACGCAGGGCTTCTTCAGCAACCTTCAATAAAGCTATAATTGTCCTAGCCTTCTCCGTCTTGAGTTGTGTGGGCTTAATACATATTGGTGCTGGGCTAGGCTCACTTTTTCATAAAGACACGATGGGCACAAACGCATGAAACACGTTTGTCTTTTGGAGTATTCAAGTTGTTGGTAAAAGGTAACCAAACAATTTTCAGGTTTAGTCTTTTATTTGTTGCTAAAACAATACCAGTCTTATTTTTTTTTCCTCACCCTGAGTCAACTAGAATTAAATAATTTTTGGATTTAAAATTAGAAAAAATGTTTTAAAAAATCATCAATTTTTAAATTTGATTAAAAAAGACAATTTTATCTTGAACATTTTAAGTCACCAATTTATGTTAACTTTCTATTTTAATCACAAATTTTTGTTGGTTGAGCCAGTTTAAATACGTATTAAGTGTTTTAACGGAACAAATTAAGAAGTTTTTGATAATAATTTATGTTAATTTATCGGCAATCTGATCAAGAAGATGACTAACAGAGAGTTAACCTTGTTAATTCGTTTTGTCAAAATATTTATGATGGATCTAAATTGGTTCAATTACCAAAAATTTGTGATTAAAATGAAAAGTCAACTAAAATTCGTACTTCCTTTGTATCATAAAGAATGATTTTTGAGCTTTTATTTTTGTATCAAAAAGAATAATTTTTTTGTAAATTTTTATCAATTAATGTTAATAAATTGTGAATTTCAAGAATTATTAATTGAGAATTTTAAATTTTGATGAATTACTATTGGTTAATAGCTATGAGAAATGTTTTAGTATGAATAAATTGTGCATTTATAACTAAACATTAAATGTTTTTATTAATTAGTGTGAAAACTCTATCAAATCAATATTTTTGATATGGAGGGAATAATTTAAACGTTCAATGAAAAATTAATACTTTCAACCGAAGTTCGGAAGTTCGAAAAATTTTCAGACATTTTTTCTATTAAAGACCATGATTGAAAAACCTCTCTTATATATTAGTATAATACATTATTTTAGTATCTCAAATATAGTATTTTAATAAATTTTATATAATACAGTATGTTTTTAAATTTAAAATTTAAACTACAATATATTTATAATTTATATTACAAATAAATAAACTGAAATGAGGTGTTAGGGCAAGAAGCAAAAACGAAAACGCACAGAGCCTCCCTCCGTCTAACCCTTTGTCATCGTCTTATCGAAGAAGAAGACACATAAAACTAGACACATTGTGAACATAGAAAAATGGAGAGAGCTGCGATTCTCCCGAGTGTGAATCAAAATTACCTACTTTTCCCTTCACGCGCCTTCTCCACGCGCCGCCACTCTTTCTCCTCTACTCGTAACTTCTCGCCGCCGTCATTTTCCTCCATCAAGGTCAACTCTTTTCTCAATCGATTCCTAAACTCTTATCATCTTCTGATTTATCTAACCCATTTCTCCGATTATCTTCACAGCTTCAACATTCTTCTTCGTCTTCTTCCTCTGTTTCTTCCAATGTCATCAATGGTGGAATCTCCCTTACTCGATGCAACGCTGTTTTGTCCAATTCTTCCAGGTTTGTCGGAATCAGAATCTTTGTTTTGGTGGGTATTTGTCCAATTTCTCTCAGGTCCACTTATATATCTTTTGTTTATCTTGAATTAGTACGGAGGTGTCTGAATTAGCTGACGTAGATTGGGATAACATTGGATTTGGGCTTAAACCGACTGATTACATGTATGTAATGAAATGTAACATCGATGGAGATTTCTCAAAAGGTGAATTGCAACGTTTTGGGAACATTGAAGTTAGCCCATCTGCTGGTGTACTTAACTATGGACAGGTTTGTTTCTTAGCTTCTTCAAAGTCATGTCCTTTACTGTATTGAGTTGGATCAAACCAAGCTTAATCTATGAATCAAGAAGCTTATTTCTGTGGGATTAAGGTTAAGGATTTGAACAAAATGTGAGAAGTTTGTTGAATTTGTTTCCTAGTTTTTTAAAGTCATGTCCTTTACTGTGAAAAGTTATATGAAATGAGCTTAATCTGTGGTACTCGAGACAAATTTAGGAGGTGAAGGCAAGGGTTTGAAAGTATGTAGAAATTTATCAGATTCATGACACTGTAACACAATCTGTCAAGAGTCTAGTCTCTTAGTTACTATGTTAGTTGCATCTAGTGAGGATTTCTGCTATCTACTGAATCTACATTTATCTATTACACGGAAAAGTTCTTCTTATATCTGCTATTGATGATAAGAGATGCCAAGGAATGTGTTGTGGTAGTGATTGGAGTTTAGGATTGTGCGAGTCTTATTAGTGTATGTTCTGTTGTTGCTTGTTTGTAGGGATTGTTTGAAGGGCTAAAAGCTTACAGAAAGGAAGATGGTAATAACATCCTCCTCTTTCGTCCTGAGGAGAATGCAAACCGTATGAGAAATGGTGCTGAGAGGATGTGTATGCCTGCTCCAACCGTTGAGCAGTTTGTTGAAGCTGTGAAAGAAACTGTATTAGCAAACAAACATTGGGTAAAGAATCACTCAGTTTCTTTTGCCAGATATGCAGAGGAAATTATTTAGATATTTGTTTGCTACTATGACTTTAACGTGCGTGTGATGTCTTGCTTTAGGTTCCGCCTCCTGGTAAAGGTTCCTTATATGTTAGACCATTGCTAATGGGAACAGGAGCTGTTCTTGGTCTTGCGCCTGCACCAGAATATACTTTCATTATCTATGTTTCGCCTGTCGGGAACTACTTCAAGGTCTTTCATAGTTTCTCTTTCGATCTATTCCAACTATCTAAGATTAGTTGTATGTTTCTCTGAATGATGATACGGATTTATATTACGATGTCAGGAAGGTGTGGCACCGATCAATTTGATTGTGGAAAATGAATTTCACCGTGCAACTCCTGGTGGTACCGGAGGTGTTAAAACCATCGGAAATTATGCTGCAGTAAGTAAAAGCTGATTTCTTAAATGTACTGATTTTATTTGGACCAGCTTTTATAACTCACACATACAAGTTATTATTTAGGTACTGAAGGCACAGTCGATTGCGAAAGCCAAAGGATATTCCGATGTTTTGTACCTTGACTGCGTTTACAAAAGATTTCTTGAGGAGGTCTCGTCCTGCAATATTTTCATCGTGAAGGTAAGGAAATACCAATCTTTCGGAATCTGATGATGCCTTGTAGATTCTATAAGATGTCTCTCCTCCTAAGACGTAAGAGATGAGATTAAGACTCTGGCACCATCTTTTTTGGGGGCATTTACAAACATATTAAGATACTGATTCTTTTACATAACTATTTTTTAACATCAATTTTCTTTGCCAGGACAATGTGATCTCTACTCCTGAAATAAAAGGAACCATTTTACCTGGGATCACACGGAAAAGTATAATAGACGTGGCTCGAACCCAAGGGTTTCAGGTAATCTCTCCTCTTCTTCAAATTCTAAACAATACTCACATCTTTAAAATGGAATCATAGTACCACTATTGGCTTCTGATCACAGTGCATGTTTATTCGGTATCATTCAGGTGGAAGAACGTAATGTGACAGTGGATGAATTATTAGAAGCGGACGAGGTTTTCTGCACAGGAACCGCCGTGGTTGTCTCTCCCGTTGGAAGCGTTACTTACAAAGGCAAAAGGTAAATACCTATCTTCTTTGTATCCCAATTTATATGAAAAGCAAACCTACAAAGTCGTAAAGCTTTCGACTTTTTTTGTATGCCGTAAGAGTTTTTCTTTTTTTTTGTTCGAATACACACGCAGAGTGTCTTATGGAGAAGGTACCTTCGGAACTGTCTCGAAGCAACTCTACACTGTTCTGACAAGCTTGCAGATGGGTCTGATTGAAGACAACATGAATTGGACTGTGAATCTGAGTTAAACCAGGCAAATGCATTTCCTCAATTCGGCTTCTTGGTTTTGCTTTTCATTTTCTTTGGTAGTTTTGTCTGTGATTCTGATTCGTGAAGACTATAAGTTGGATTGTTTAGAATCTGGTCGATCTAGAACTTAGCTGGTTCAATATCAGTAGATGTTGTTACATCATACCAATAATATTATCTTTACATCTCTGTTTTTGATTACATCCAATGCTTTCTCTAAAGTCTGAAACACCATTTCCGAGACATCATTGATATCTAATAATCAAAAATTAAGAACCAAAGTAATAACTATTTCTTTCATATTCAAGCCAAAACTTTTCAGACAGCAAAAAAGTTTAGCAATAACAACCCATAATAAGTTTAGATTGGGTCGAGCTTTTTTATTTTATTTTCCCATAAGTTTGATGGATCAAGCAAGCTAGATTCGAATCTCTATAAGAAGCGTGGACTTGTTACGACCTGAACAGATGTCATGATTATCTCATGATTACGAGATAATAACAAGTCTTATCTACTAAACTAATATAAAAAGTAGTGAGGATGACTTGAATTACTGAAGTCATAGAGAAAAATAGAAAAGGAAAGGAGATAGAGAGGTGTGTTTTTCATGGGAATAAACTTTTTTCACCTTTAGGGCATGGGCAGTGGAGCATCTTCACGGGTGTAAGTGGTAATAAAAAAAGCAAAAAATTGTCTCTCTCTTCACACCCGGGTGTAAGTTTACACTCGGGTGTAACACTCACTCTCTCTCTCTCTCTCTTCTTTATCTCTCTCTTTTCTCTTTTTTAGACAACTTTTGCATTAAATCAGTTTTTTTTTAATACTTACACCCCCCCCAAACAAATGCCCCACTGCCCTTGGTCTTAGAGTACTTCCAAAAGACTTATTGGGTCCTTAATTAAAGTAGCAAAAAAGATCAAATCATTAAAGAGTTTTTTTTTTTTTAAATGCCTACTCAAAATATTCAAGCCTCTTCTTCTAGCTCTTTGATTTATCTTAGGGGTTAATATTTCATATTAATGTAAAACTACAATCATTGCATCTATCATTCTATAATCATTAATTAATATCATGGATTTTTTTTTCAACACCATGCATTATGCTAGTATAAATTTAGGTGACCATATAGGATATTTTAAGTACAAATCAATAAGGGAGATGTTCTTATGTCTTTATCTAACTTTATGAATTTGTGTTATTTAGATGTTATGAAAATTGGAAAAGAAGAGATGGCCTACGCTACAAGACCAATTCCTACCAATGGGCAATGGTGTTGAAATCTGAACAAAAATTTTCCTTTCTTTAACCCTTAGCTTTAAAGTTCAAAAAGCTTTATTTATTTTTTCAGTGAGAAAACTTTATAACTTTCATATAAATGACGTATAAACAAAACTCAATAATTTGAATCGCTTATGACTTTATTACTCCAAGTGCTTTGACTTTTAAAACCCTAATGTCCAATCTCAACTTAAGTCAACCTTTTTTCGTTCGTCTAGAAGAATCGGTCATTAAGTATACATTAATCATATTGACATCTTAAATACTCGAAAGTTAATTAATACAAATATTTCTATGTGACAATCTTATTAGATCAATCTTTGTAGTTTATATTACGTGAACATGGTTTATATAGAATCGTCTATCACATATTTCTGTGGTGCAGTCGTGCAGATATAACTTACTGTTGTAGAACCATTGTACAATTGTTCGTCGTGATTATTAAGATCACCATCTGTAATCATAATAAAAAGTACTGTATTATTTTTCTTATTGTTTGAACTAGGATTCAAATATTCCAGTTAAGTAATATTTGATATCACTCTATATACAGTACTGTATTATCTTTCTTATTGTTTTAAGCTAGGATTAATAAGTTTACCGGATCAGGGGTAGAATTTCTTCGGTTTGGCAATTTTGTTCACCTACCATAACGAATTTTTACTCTTATATTTAGTTTCAATCTACTTTTGGTGCACATCCTTTCATTTTCAACTGCAAAGACGTAGTTAAAAGTCCTATACATAACATTTTTAATTTATCATAAGTAACTTAGTGTAATAAAGATCCTAAAGTGATGTATAAAATATTTAATAGTATTTCATGATTTGAAAGAAAAAAAAATTGAATTTGTACATATCAATATATTTAAGAAGAAATTAAGAGAAATTTCTTTGACGACTTGCTTGTGCAATAGCCTTCCTTATCTTCTCTACCATTTCTTAATTCCACTATTGTATAGTATATAATTATGTTGAATTATAAAAACATTTAAATTTCCCTAAAGTTACTTTTTGATTTTCTATGTTTATTAGAACTTTCCTACTTTTTGACATCTTTTCTCACAAAGACTTTTTGACATCTCCTCCAGCTATTATATAGTCTCCTTTTTTCTTTTCTGCATTCACATAATATTTCCCCTATATAGTTTACACAACATCATAACCACCAACATATATAATCTTGATCATAGAGAGATAAACAGAGACAGATATCAAGAACAAGACTTAGACCTTGATCAAGAACAAGACTTCACTAGAAGTACAAGAATGGGAAGAGCACCGTGTTGTGACAAAGCAAATGTGAAGAAAGGGCCTTGGTCTCCTGAGGAAGATGCAAAACTCAAATCTTACATTGAAAAGAGTGGAACAGGAGGCAATTGGATCGCTTTGCCTCAAAAGATTGGTATTAATAAATTTATAGCTATTCCTTTATATTATTCATATATAATTAATAACTAAAGATGCTTTTTGTTTATATGATTATTTCTTGGTTGGTTTAAGGTTTGAAGAGATGTGGGAAGAGTTGCAGGCTGAGGTGGCTTAACTATCTGAGACCAAACATCAAACATGGTGGCTTCTCTGAGGAAGAAGAAAACATCATTTGTAGCCTCTATCTTACTATTGGTAGCAGGTACTATTCATATACGTTTATTCATCTATATATCGTCAAAATATCATGTAGAAACTCTTAAAGTAGTTATGTGATGATGTCTACAATTTAAGGTGGTCTATAATCGCTGCTCAATTGCCGGGACGAACAGACAACGATATAAAAAACTATTGGAACACGAGGCTCAAGAAGAAACTTATTAACAAACAACGCAAGGAGCTTCACGAAGCTTGTATGGAGCAGCAAGAGATGATGGTGATGATGAAGAGACAACAACAACAACAACAACAACAACAAATCCAAACTTCTTTCATGATGAGACAAGACCAAACAATGTTCACATGGCCACTACAACATCATCATGATCAGGTACCAACACTTTTCATGAATAAAACCAACTCGTTTTGCGACCAAGAAGATGTTAAGCCAGTGATCAAGATCGAAGATCAAGAAGTGGAGAGAACAAACCCTCATCATCATCAAGATTCGATGACAAACGCTTTTGATCATCTCTCTTTCTCTCAACTCTTGTTAGATCCTAATCATAACCACTTAGGATCAGGAGAGGGTTTATCCATGAACTCGATCTTGAGCGCCAACGCAAACCCTCCATTGCTTAACACAAGTATTAATGATCATCATCAGTGGTTCGGGAATTTCCAGGCCGAAACCATCAACTTGTTCTCAGGAGCCTCCACAAGTACTTCGGCAGATCAAAGCACCATAAGTTGGGAAGACATAAGCTCCCTTGTTTATTCTGATTCAAAGCAATTTTGTTAATTAATATATTATTCTCAAGATGAAACGTACATCATTATTATAAATTGGGGTAATGCAAAGCTAGGGTACGTATATATGCAATAACGTTTTATTTTGTTTGAATTTATTGATATCTCATATCTCTTAAGTTGGTGGGTTTTAAAACAATATATGGATTTGAAATTAGTTAAAATGCAGAAGTGGAAACTCATATGCTAAAGATCCTAACGAAGCAATCACATTTAGATAGACAAAAATTTGTTATTGTTACTTTATTTAAAGTAAGAACGTGTAATATGCACGTATATATATGGATGCGTATGTGAAAAGAGTTAAGAGTGTATTGGGCATGATGTGTTACGTTTCCATCTATATATATAATGATAATAGATAAATTTAGACTCATATATATACATATTTGGCGCAAAGTTATATATACACACATTTAAAAAAGAGAAATATTAATGGTGCTTTTGAGTTCTTGGCATATGTACTGATTATATATTTATATATGGTCGGATCCATATTTATGTGGTTGGATTTTATGGATTGTGTGTTCAATATATTCATCCTACTTTTTCGAATAATTTTTGTTTAATTAGGATTCGTTAGGGTTATTACCTGGATGTCGGATTGTGCAAAGCATTTAGCTGGAAACCATTAATTGTTGTTAATAATAATAAAAATTAACGTAGATGGATTTATAAGGATATAAGAATACCTAACCATTTGACTGAAGAAAAGTTTTGATTACCAAATAAATGAATGTGTGTACCTCTGAACTTCTCAAAGACATGACCTCTCTATTCCTAGCAAGTCACTAGTCTGTTTCTTATTTCCTCACAGAATCAAATGATGATGTCATACGAAAATTCTCCTTTCCCTTACGAGTTTGGCACATTCGTTGCCTATTCAAAAATCAAATCAAATTGGGAAAGTCCTAAAGTGACACTGTCGCTTGAAATAAATGTATTAAAACTCTCGCTTCAAAATCTTTTGTTGATCAAATAATCCGTTCAGTCCTAGGCTCCTAGCTACAAGGCTAAAAGTAGACTAGACTTCACGGTTCAATAAAAAAAAAAGATATTATGTTTTGATCTTCATATGTATTCACTTGTATAGGACAAATGAAATGATTTTTAAATGACACTTACAAAGAGTATTACAAAAACAAATGCATCAATTTTATATAAAAAAAAAGAGAGTATATATTAGAAAGAGACCCTATTACAAACTAGTCTCTGAAAGACAAGTCATTTGAATGTTTCAGTCATTCTCTTCAAACAGCAAAATGACAATCATAATTATTTATTCGCCTTTAATTTTATATTTATAAATCACGCACCATATATTCACTAAATAGTAAATATCATATCGTTTTATCCACAATTAAGAATATTATTGTTGCATTACATACTGCCAAAAAAAAATATTGGATAAATTATCAACAATCTAGTATGTTTTTTACTTGTATATGAATGTCGTTGAAAGTTTCAAAGTACACTTCGTTATCAAAATTTCAAAATATGTCTTCCAATGAAATCCTAAGTTTATGACGCGTGGAAAGTTCTTATCCTAATGTACGTATCTCAGTATTTTATGTAATTAGTTAAATATATTATTAATCGTGTTTAGGAAAAAAGGGACCTAGTGATGAAAATCATGCACGTAGGCCACTTGCATTAGTGATTCAGTGGATTGTAGAACGTGTCATTGGCATGCGACATATTCACATAATATATTCTTTGAACCATTTTTCATTTACCTACCAAAAAACTAAATTATTTTTCAAAGTGTAAAACATAAATGTCATAATAATTAGAAAGTTTATTGTTATATAAATTTCCACATTTGCAAAAGCTATAGCTACGTAAAATACATGAAAGTATACTGTATATGTCATTTGCATGTCAAATGAATCTAAAATACAAGTAATCTTTTAAAATTAAACTACTAAAACATACATTAAAGAAGAGAGATCTTTCTTTATCTTCTTCACTTTGGTTACTGTTTTTCTCAAGCTGGTTGTTTCTCTTTGTTGGAAATTTGAAGTTAGAATAAACAAAAAAGAAGTGAGAATTTTTTGTTTTTTTTAATAATTTGTGATCCTATATTATATATGAGATTAACAATAATAGATATGTATAGTATAGCAAAATCAACCAAACCGCTAAAGTTTTCGACCCTCCCTTTCTAGACGATTATGTGATCCGAGAGAATATATTTTTACTGTTAAAAGCTTCTTAAAAAGTAAGAAAATATCGAAAAAATTGATGGGTTGCGTCTCTAGTTCTTTAATTATGACAGCCAAAAGACAACAGTATTTTATAGGGAGATTTGCATGTTAAGGCACTTATAGAGAAAGTTCTTACACTTTAGACACTTTAAAAACTAGAGGCACTTCATCATGATTTTGGGGAGAAAGTTGACGCTTCTGCCCCTCCGTAAAACAAACTCGATCTGTCGTGTTCGACAACAACACATTTAGAAATAAACCAGTGTAGTTGAGTGCTTTTTAGTATAGACCGTTGGATTAAAAAAATACACTATTAAGATCTATAGCTAAGATGAAAGAAAGGAAATCATAATTTTGTTTCTTCTATGTTATCTGATGAGAACATCTCTCTCTTCGTCTCTACAAGGAGCCAAGACTTTCTATCACTCTCTCTAAAACAAATCCATACAAGTATGATTCAAACAAAAATCAAATGGCGAGTTGAGGAATTTTGTGAGTGCTAAGTATGTTTGGTGAGAGCAACAATGGAGTTTGTGAAGATCGTGTTTATGTTGTCAGATCTGATGAGAAAAAAGTCTCTCTCTTCGTCTAAATCTCCTTCTCTAAACAACAATCTCTATTAACTCTCTCCCCTTCCATGGAAAATCACAGATCTTGAATATATCATATATAATCTTTTCATAAATTTTTTGATCTGTCGTCTTCCAAGCCACGCGATTCTGGTCATCCACAATCTTCGAGTTCGAAATCCACGAACTGTGAAGTTTAACGCCAAAGGGGAATCAAACCCAGGAAGAAGATGATCATTCATCCTTGGGACTCTCAAAATTCTAACTGTAAGTTTCTTTGATATTGTCTCTACTCAATTTTTTTTCTGTTTATTTCAAACACAAGTTATATGAAACCCAAGTTCCATGAAACCCAAGCTAAGACCAAACATGTTGAAGATAGAGGTGGATTTGTATCCAATCTACCAGGTAAAGAACTGATTTGATAGTGTGTGTCTTTAATCATTGTTTTGTTCAGTTGATTATATCGAATGATTGTTGACATGGATTTTGTGGATGTGGTCTAATAATAGGTGATGTTCCTCGGGTGAATGGTCAATTAGCTGTGTCTCATGCTTTTGAGATAAGGGACTTAAGACACACTTGAGTTCAGAACCTGACATAAAAGAAGCCACTGTAGATAGCCAGACAGATGTTCTTCTCGTGGCCAGTGATGGCATTTGGAAGGTAATGGCACATTCTCTATATATATTACAATATAAGATCGATTCTGCTCTCGGATGAAACTATTAATCTCTTGTTAACTAAGTGTTATGAGACCATTTTTTTCTGATTACTGAAATGATGTTAACAGGTAATGACAAATGAAGAGGCAATGGAGATAGCTGGAACTCCAATCTTCGCATTCTCAAATTCCATTAACCCACTTCGAACTGTTTCAGATCCCAAGTTCCATTAACCCACTTCGCATTCTCAAATTTGATTACCGTCGCAGCAGTACCCAAATCAGTCTCTTCACCTCCAACGGCGCCGTTTTCCGAAGCGGAGGAGCTTTCCGCTGGAGATTTAACCGGAACTTCCTCTACAGCCACAGCCGCAGGCTTCGGAATCTCCACGACGGTGGTTGCCGAGACTGAAGCAGACGCTGGTGAAGTCGTACCATTGTCGGAGGAAGCTCGAGGGACGGAGATGAGAGAGAACCGCTTGGTGGAGAGGAGAGAGGATGAGATCTTGGGGATGAGATTAGGGTTTTGAAGTGAGGATGAGATCGGTGGAGAGAATAATGCCATGGATATTGACATTTTTCTTGAAGAGATCTCTCTCCGTCCTCTGCTCTGAGTTTTTTTCTTCTTTTTTTTTTGTGCAGAGTTAGTTTGAATGTGTGGTTTGAAATGAGCTTTGAAGGAAGTGAAAGAGATGTTGTTTGTTATCGTTAGAAACTTGGATTGTATGTCGTTTTCGTTTTTTATTTCAGTTTTAAGGAAGAAACTACGTGATGTTTTCTGTCAGAAAACAAAAAACTCTGAAAGGATACTTACGAGGAGATGGTTCCTAATATACTCTGAAAGGACGGCGCCGATGATCTTGATTTGGTTAATCTAGTGTGTCACGGTGTATGGGCTTATGGTAGGGTTAATGGTGAATTTGATCTTACGGTGGAGAATGATGTCCTTTGATAAGAATCTTGAGATATTGGTTTGGATTGGATGAGTGTATGGTCATATGTAACACGGAACGATATATAACTTCTTTTACATACTTGATACTTAGGTCAGAGTTGAGGTCAAAAACGGAGGAAGCTAATCGGCGACACCGATCTATTAGATCGTCTGCTTAAGTACATAGTAGGTAAGGTGGCTTTTGTATGTCAAGATAGGTTTACGAAAAAACACTAAAATGCATATCCATTTGGTCGCCGCTAGATGGATACACCGTCATTTCTTACACTATATCCATTTGTTCGATGTTACATGGATACACCTCCACTCCTAAATGTCATATATGAACGCGTACTTGCGTATTGTCAACCATAGGAATCCGTCCATTACCCTTCGAAGATATGTTCGCCAACTTATAAGGTGTTCTTGTATTTCATTTTGGTGAACAATGTTTAGATATGTTCGCCATCGTGTCTCTGTTTGTGGTGCTAAACCATTTTAATTTAAGAGATGTAAAATATAGGATCATTCCTATGGTTATGTTCATATGACTTTAGGAATTATTGTGGAATAAGGTTAAACATTAAATCCTATCCACCATCTTTAGTGTCTCAGTCACAACAACAATATAAACCTAAAATGAGATGAAAGTTCGGTTTAAAGGTTAAAACACTAAATCCTACCCCTACCTGCTAAACCCAAACCGATATTTAACTTTTTTTTTAAATATATAACACTAAACCCTACTCCCTATCTACTAAACCCAAACCGATATTTAACTTATTTTTAATATATAACACTAAACCCTACTCCCTACCTGCTAAACCCAAACCGATATCTAGCTTTGTTAACAATATAAACCCGAACCGATATTTAACTCCTTTTAAATATATAAGACTAAACCCTACCCCTACCTACTAAACCCAAACCGATATTTAACTTTTTAAAAATCTATAACACTAAACCCTACCCCTACCTAGTAAACCAATCTAATATCTAACTTCGTTAACAATATAAACCCAAACCGATATTTAACTTCTTTTAAATATAGTTAACACTAAACCCTACTCCCTATCTAATAAACCCAAACCGATATTTAACTTCTTTAAAATATATAACACTAAACCCTACTCCCTACCTACTATTTAACTTGATAAAGTTTGTTTTTAAACCAACTTTATCATGATAACTTGTTCACTTAAACTTGACCATGTGGAGTTATGGTGAAGCATGGTAAACATTTGAACACAAATGATTCATGTGTATAGCTCAATATTACAACTATGTATCCGCTTTCAATATTGTGAATAGCTTTTGAAATTTAACTTGTCAAGACGCATATAGTAAACGCGTTTGAATTTTGTGAAACTTGATGGTTATGTGATAAACTCCATAATCGTAATTTTTGTTTTCCAAACCGTATTGTGATATAAGAGATGCTTAGCATTAGTAAGAATTTGAGTTTTATGTAGAAAGAAAGAATTTGAATTTGATACAAGTCTAAGTTTAGTTTTATCATATCCACCACAAACTATAAAATCCAAATGAAATATGTTAGGTCGTGGTTTTGCTCCTCTACATCACTCACCCAAATACTCTATAAGTAAAACGATTCTCTCCATTTTTTTGTTTTAAAATATAATCTCTAACTCTTTTATAAAACTAAACCGATATTTACTAAACCGTTATTTAACTTCTTTTAAATATATAACACTAAACCCTACATTCTACTAACTAAACCCAAACCGATATCTAATTCGTCAACAATATAAACCTAAAACGATATGAAAGTTCGGTTTAAAGTTTAAACACAAAAATGTTATCCATTTGTTCACCGCTACATGGATACACTGTTAATTTCTTACAATATAACACTAAACTCTACCCCCTACTTACTAAACTCAAACCGATATTTAACTTCCTTTAAATATATAACACTAAACCATACTCCCTATCTACTAAACCCAAACCGATATTTAACTTCCTTTCAATATATAACACTAAACCCTACTCTCTTATTTAACTTCCTTTAAATATATAACACTAAACCCTACTCCCTACCTACTAAACCCAAACCGATATTTAACTTCTTTTAATATATTACACTAAACCCTACCCACTACCTACTAAACCCAAACCGATATTTAACTATTAAAAAATATTTACACTAAACTCTACCCCCTACCTACTAAACCAATATTTAACTTCTTTTAAATAAATAACATTAAACCCTACCTCTTACCTAGTAAACCCAAACCGATATCTAACTTCGTCAACAATATAAACCCAAACCGATGTTTAACTTCTTTTAAATAAATTACACTATACCCTACTCCCTACATACTAAACCCAAACCGAAATCTAACTTCGTCAACAATATAAACCCAAACTTATATTTTTTTTTTTAAATATATAACACTAAACCCTACTCCCTACCTACAAAACCCAAACTGATATTTAACACTTTAAAAATATATCACTTCGCATATGAGAATCAGTTATTTCCATCTGGTCACGTCTATTTGGACAAGTTTTCATGGAGACAAACTGTCAAAATATAAACTAATAATCCTATAGGTCTCAACACGATTTCATTATGTATAAACTAATAATCCTATAGGTCTCCACACCCCAAGAACAAGTTGTAGACATTGCTTTCAAATAGCAACACTCAAAACCCAAGTAGTTAATGATAGTTTGGGTCCATGTTTAACACTAAACCCTACCCCCTACCTTGTAAATCCAAACCGATATCTAACTTCGTTAACAATATAAACTCAAACCGATGTTTAACTTCTTTTAAATATATAACACTAAACCCTACCCCCTACATACTAAACCCAAACCGAAATATAATTTCGTCAACAATATTAACCCAAACCGATATTTAACTTCTTTTAAATATATAACACTAAACCCTACTCCCTACCTACTAAACCCAAACTGATATTTAACTCTTTTAAATATATAACACTAAACCCTACCCCCTATCTACTAAACCCAAACCAAGATCTAACTTCGTCAACAATATAAATCCAAATACATAGTAGGTCATCCGATTATTATAGAATATTTTGTCATTTTAAAACATTTAGAAATTCTTTTAAAACTACACACTAAACTTTAAATCTAAACCCCCTAAACATCTAACACCTAACCCTTTTCCACACAACCTTATATCCTAAAATCATAATCTTTAAACATAAACTAGATTTTAAACCGTAAACCAATACTCAAAACCATATATATATCGTAACTATTAAAAAAGTGATAATTTTACCAAGTGATAAAACACATTCTCATAAATTTAAAGACATAACTGTCCACGGATGACTGCCCAACAAGTCATGTCCATATGGTCATCTAGTAGCTCACATAGTCGTTTCATATCAATACAAAAATTTATATATGAACGATAATCGTCAATTAAAGTATACCGTCCATTTTTCTTTAACCAATATTCACTTGTGTATGGACACTGCCATGCTAAATTTATATATGTAGTGACACTTTAGCACACTATATGAAACCCAAGTTAACACAAAACATGTTAAAGCTTGATTAACCAACTTGCAAAGTTTTTGCAAAAAAAGCTCAACTAACATGAATGCTATATCTATATATCTATATTATAATCATGTTACGAGAATGGTGAGTCCATAACACAATACAATAGTCAATCTCGTTTCTTCTTTGCAGACGTTCAATGGCTTTTTCTCTCTCTTCAATGGCCGTCGAAAATGATGTAAAGGCTTAATCTTCACAGAGAGTTCACCATCAAAAAGCAATGAGAATTTCTACAAAACAAAATAACGTACAGAAACAAAGTCTAGTCAGAGTATGCTAATCACAAATTTGTTCTAAAGATTCATATTATTTAAACCAAAATAGTAAACAGGAAAAAACATGTTCAAAGTTATCTAGATGAGTATAAGTGGCTCGAAACTCAGCCCCTAGAGCCTTAATGAACAACTTCATGTACACTAAAACCACTTCCATGGATCCATATAGCTCACTTAAGTTAGCCACCACCAGAATCGAATAAGAACTCACAAACCCAGAAACTACCAAATCAATAGATGGAAACAATACTCGAATGTATAAAGTAAAGATTAAAGAACATAACTCTTGTCTACATAACTAAATTCAATCTGACTTTTTACGATTATCCTCCTCATGAAAAAAATTTCATCTAAAAACCCCAAAATCAAATCAACATTCAAAATTCGTTTACGATTATCTTCCTCCTTCATTAGATTCGTTTCTCTCTCTATGCGTTATCTTCTTCTCTTCTCAAAGATCTGAATTCTCTCATCAATGGCAATAATTCTCCGTTCATCAGATCCACTCCTCTCTCGAATCCATCCCCAACCTCAACAAATCGACCACTTCGATTACCACCCTGACTCAATCCTCCTCCTCATCTTCAACAACATCGGCGACGTCAAAGCCTTAGGTCGTTGCTCCGTCGTCTCCAAAAGATTCCATTCCTTAATCCCTCAAGTCGAGAATGTCGTCGTTTGTGTCGATTGCGTTATCTCCGACGACGATTCTTCCTCTATCCTCTCCGATAAACCTCGATCCGTCGCCGCCGCTACTCCTTTCTCCGCCATTTTCCGTCTCATGTTTAAGCCGTTACAAGCTTTGGGACAGTTCCTTAAACGCTCAGGCTCTCCTTCAGGATCATCTTCTCCTTCTTCGTTGTTGATTAGTGGTGGTGGAGATGATGGAGATTCGTTTATAATCCCCGTACCTTCGTCCTCCGACGAGTACTTGCTTCGTCATTCACATGTCCGCCGTTTTCTACTCCGCCATAGCCAAAACTTGACTAATGAAGCAATCCCAAAGACAAGGATTTAAATTAATTTTGCAGCAAGGAGAGAGAGAGGGAGTGCAAAATCTGAATCTTAGATTCAAACAAAATTTTAGAATTTTTTTGAGTGGAACAAAATTGAGGAACAAATTGGTAAATGGACTGATGATGGTAAAAGAGAGAGAGAATAAAATCATGGAAAGATTATTGTTTTTTCAGCTTGATTTTGTCGATAAGGTGAGAGAATAGATAGGAGAAGGAGAGAGACAAAGAGATTGTAACTAGAGAGACTTAGTTATAAAGGGTAAATTGGTCAAATTGTCCACACAAAGTGCCTACTCCTTGGAAAGTGTCTAAACTCACAAATATGTTCAAAAAAGTGCCTAAATGTGCAATAATTCCTATTTTATAACATTTAAAAGTCTAAATGATAAAACGAACTGGTTTATGAGTGATTTACATGTTAAGGCACTTTAAGACAAAGTTGTTACGTTTTAGGCACTTTGCAAGGAGAGGGCACTTATTCTACTATTTGCATCTTTTAAAGACTTTTTTACCCCTCTTTTGACGAAGCACAAGTTAACTAAGCCTCTCTTTTTATTGTTGTTCGACACCAACACATTTAGAAACAAACCAGTGTAGTTAAGTGCTTTTTAGTATAGACCGTTGGATTAAAAAAATACATATTAAGATCTATGGCTAAGATGAAAGACAGGAAATCATAATTTTGTTTCTTCTATGTTATCTGATGAGAACATCTCTCTCTTCGTCTCTACAAGGAGCCAAGACTTTTTTTTTTTTTTGTTAGGAGCCAAGACTTTCTATCACTCTCTCTAAAACAAATCCATACAAGTTTGATTCAAACGAAAAATCAAATGGCGAGTTGAGGAATTTTGTGAGTGCTAATTATGTGTGGTGAGAGCAACAATGGAGAAGAAGGAGATTCTTACTCTCCTCTACCGAACTCCCTCTTCCCTTAATCTCCCTCTTCTTCTGGTTCTCTGTTCTTGTTTCTTCTCTTACTTTCGTTTTTTGGTTTCGTTGGTTTTGAATCATCAAGAGCTGGTTTTGTATAGGTCAATGGTACCAAGAAAAGCTTCGAAATTTAACACAGAGATTGAATCTGAGACTCGATTTTGACATATCCAAACAGAGATCCTATCAAACAGAGTATTGAATAGGATGATATGAAGTCGCTGAATGCAAAAGTAAAGTGATTATAGTCGCTGGAGCTAGAAATAATCAAACGATCTTCGTTTTTTTAATTAAAAATGTTTGGATGTCATTTGCGTAGACGGAGAGTGATTTGACGCATAAGGCTGGGTATGTGGTGGTTTTGCAAGAAGATTGGTTGATGTTTATGAGCTTTTATTGAAGCTCGGTCTGTGAGGCTGCGGTGGCTGCAGTGAGCTCCAGTGAGAACAGGAAGGAAAGATTAAATTAGCCAATTCTGATATTGAATTTCATATCCATTTGTTCAGCTTGTTTGGTACTATTTGATTCTGGTCATGGTTCGCGATTTTGCTTGAGATTAAATCGAACATTTAGTGGATTATGCTCTTACGGTTGGCAATCGTGTTGTTTTAGGAAATTTTTGAATGATGGGTTAAATTTCTTTGAAAACTGCTAGGGCAGCCCAAGTAGCTAAGAAAAACATGTTAAGAATGATAGTGAGAAGGAGAAAAATGCAGTGTCTGACAACTCCATACTTAGGTCTGAGTTGAGGTCAAAAGATGAGGAAGCTGATCGGCGACACCGATCTATTAGATCGTTTTCTTAAGCATATGGTAGGTAAGGTGGCTCATGGATTTCAAGATAGGTTTACAAAAAAAACACAAAAATGCATATCCATTTGTTCGCCGCTACATGGATACACCGTCATTTCTTACACTATATCCATTTGTTCGATGTTACATGGATACACACCTCCACTCCTAAACGTCATATATGAATGCATACACCTCCACTCCCAAATGTCATATATGAACGCGTACTTGCGGATTGTCAACCATAGGAATCCGTCTATTACCCTTCAAAGATATGTTCGCCAACTTATGAAATGTTCTTGTATTTGATTTTGGTAAACAATGTTTATATTTGGTATTACTCATCTTTAGTGTTTTTGTTTGTGGAGCTAAAACATTTTAATTTAAGAGCTGAAAAATATAGGATCATTCCCAAACTGATATTCATATGATTATATTCAAAAATGGACACTATATTCACACGACCATTTAGCGGTGAAAAAATATATGTTACGGTATAGACGACGATCCATGACAATATATTCAAGATGGATTATCCACACAATATCTCTTTGGTCAAAATCATCATTCTTTTACTTACCCTAGAGGTGTCAAAATGGTTTAAAATTGATGGATCAATCCAAACCAATCCAACTCATGGATCTAATGAGTTAAAAATTTGGATATTAATGGATTAATGGATTAAATGGTTTAATGAGTTTAATGAGTTGGATTGAAATAGTTTGGTTTAAAATGGATTAATGGTTATCCATAACCCAACCAATAAAAATTAAATAATTGAAATCAAATATGTAAACCAAATATAACCGAATTGAATAACTAAACTGATTTTAGTAAATCGAAATAAACATAATTTTCTTAAATCGCTTAACCATCGATCTCCCTCGGGGTCAAATCTCTCACTGTCGATCTCTTAAATATGTCGACAGTGTCGTTTTGGGACATTGTGTTGAACTGTCGATTGCGTTAGTGTAACCGTGTCGCAAGCGTAAACCTTTTTTTAATCAATTTATGAAGCAATGATCATAGTTACAAGTATGACGATGACGATGACGATGACGATGACGACGACGACGAAGACGAAGACGACGACGACGACGACGACGACGACGAACGACGACGATGACGACGACGACGGCGACGACGACGACGACGACGACGACGAGGACGGTGACGGTGACGGTGACGGTGACGGTGACGGTGATGATGATGATGATGATGATGATGATTGTGGTGGTGAATTGATGACGATGGAGTGATGAAGATGATGATGAGTGTCCAAGAGGTCAAGTCCTAAGGGTCATCTAACTCACATAGTCGTTTCATATCAATACACAAATTTATACATGAACGATAATCGGCAACTAAAAGTACACCATCCATTTTTTTTTTACCAATATTCACTTGTGTATGGACACTACCATCATTATAAAATGGATCAATACCATATTAGTTGTTTATTGATGTTTGTCCAAGCTGTGCAATCCAAATGGTCATCTTGTGACTCACATGGTCGTCGTTTCATACCAACACAGAAGTTTATACATAAATGAAAACCACCAATTTCACGAAAAGCGTCCATTTTCCGCTGACCATTTGTTCACTTGTATATAGACACTCCAATCATTATATAAACCAACTTTGAATGAAAAAAAGTGTCATTGGTGATGCAAGAATCACAACTTTAACCATACACTAGATACTCTAAACC
The DNA here is from genome assembly GCA_019202805.1 of Arabidopsis suecica. NCBI lineage: Eukaryota > Viridiplantae > Streptophyta > Magnoliopsida > Brassicales > Brassicaceae > Arabidopsis > Arabidopsis suecica. The sequence continues at coordinate 10,523,361 of CM032909.1, forward strand.
CTACTCCCTACCTATTAAATCCAACCCGATATTTAATTTCTTTTATATATATAACACTAAACCCTACTCCCTACCTACTAAACCCAACCCGAGATTTAACTTTTTAAAAATATATAACACTAAACCCTACTCCCTACCTAATAAACCCAAACCGATATTTAACTTTCTTTAAACATATAACACTAAACCCTACTCCCTACCTACTAAACTCAAACCGTTATTTAACTTTTTAAAAATATATAATACTAAACTCAAACCGATATTTAACTTCTTTTAAATATATAACACTAAACCCTACTCTCTACCTAATAAACCCAAACTGATATTTAACTTCTTTTAAATATATAACACTAAACCCTACTCTCTACCTACTAAACCCAAACAAATATTTAACTTCCTTTAAATATATAACACTAAACCCTACTCTCTACCAAGTAAACCCAAACCGATATTTAACTTTTTTAAAATATATAATACTAAACCCTACCTACTAAACTCAAACCGATATTTAACCTTTTTTAAATATATAACACTAAAACTTATCCCTTACCTACTAAACTCAAACCGATATCTAACTTTGTCAACAATTTAAACCTAAATCGAAATGAAAGGTCGGTTTAAAGGTATAACACTAAACCCTACCCCTTACCTGCTAAACCCAAACTGATATCTAACACTTTACAAGTAGCCATCCACATAGTTAGAGTTGTATGGATCAATTATAATTTTCTATTTACGTAATCATGTCCAAAATTGTTTATGGATGTCGTTGGATGCCAGACCATTAATTGTTGTCCATATGGATAAACCACTTTGTAAAAATACATACGACAAGTTATATGAAACCCAAGTTAAGACAAAACATGTTAGAGCTTGATTAACCAACCTGCAAAGTTTTTGCAAAAAAGCTCAATTAATTTAAATGCTAGATCAATATATTCTAAAAGAAACCAAAAGTTATTATAGAACACTTAGTCATTTTAAAACATTTAGAAATTCTTTAAAAACTAGACACGAAAAGTTGATTTTACTAAAAATTTAATTTAAACCCAAACCCTAAAAATTCAACTTCAAATCCTAATCCCAAACCCTTAACTCTAACCCCTGAACATTAAAGTCAAACTCTAGATCCTATCCCTCAACCCTATACCCTAAACACTAAACATTAAATCCTAGACCAGAATCCTTGTCCACTAAATCTTAAACCGTAAACCAAAACTCTAAACCATATAATATATCGTAACCATTAAAAAAATGATAATTTTACCAAGCGATAAAACACATTTGCAGCAAATCAAAGTCATAGTTGTCCATTGATGAGTGTCTAAGCAGTCAAGTCCAGTTGGTCATCTAGTAACTCACATGGTTGTTTCATACCAATGCACAAGTTTATACATGAACGATAATCGTCAGTTAAAAGTATATCATCTATTTTTCTTTTACCAATATTCACTTGTGTACGGACAGTCCCATCATTATATAGCATTTAGTCATTCTTTAAGTATTAAGACAAATCTAAATGTCAATTATATATAACACTAAACCCTATCCCCTACATACTAAACCCAAACCGAACTCTAACTTTGTCAACAATATAAACCCAAACTGATATTTAACTTCTTCTAAATATATAACACTAAACCCTACTCCCTACCTGCTAAACCCAAACTCTTTTAAATATATAACACTAAACCCTACCCTCTATATCTACTAAACCCAAATCGATATCTAGCTTCGTCAACAATATAAATCCAAATACATAGTAGGCCATCCGATTATTATAGAATATTTTGTCATTTTAAAACATTTAGAAATTCTTTTAAAATTGCACACTAAACTTTAAATCTAAACCCTAAACATCTAACACCTAACCCTTTTCCACTCAACCTTATATCCTAAAATCATAATCTTTAAACATAAACTAGATTTTGAACCGTAAACCAATACTCAAAACCATACAATATATCGTAACTATTAAAAAGTGATAATTTTACCAAGCGATAAAACACATTCTAATCAAATTAAAGACACATATGTCCATTGATGAGTGCCCAAGCAGTCATGTACAAATGGTCATCTAGTCGTTTCATATCAATACACAAAATTATATATGAAGGATAATCGTCAATTAAAAGTACACCGTCCATTTTTCTTTATCCAATATTCACTTGTGTATGGACACTACCATCATATCCTATTCGTAAAATATTTATATCCAGCGATAAAACACATTAACAATAAACAAACGCAGCGTTGTCCATTAATGTTTGTCCAAGCGGTTGCAATCCATATAGCCATCTTGTGACTCAAATGGTCATTTCATACCAACACAGAAGTTTAAACATAAATGAAAATCACCAATTTCACGAGTAGCGTCCATTTTTTGCTAACCATTCGTTCACTTTTATATAGACACTCCAATCATTATATACCATTTAGTCAAGCATGAGGTCTGTATGGTTAAACGTCTTGAGGTTTTGTTCCGGTATAAACATGAAAGACAAAGAAGAAAGCTGATAGAAGCATGAAAAGTTATGCAATCTTGTTTACACATTATAACCAAAACAAAAAAAACAAAAAATCTTGTTTACACTATCGATAAAATTTGGACACTTCAATAATGTTGTCCAAAAAATAGACAATTAATAATGAAAAACCAGGACTACACATGGACTACACCTCTTGGTGTTTGGACGATACTCTTTATCCTCTTAGCTCCGGAATCGCAAGAGAATGTGGGAACAACATCAAAGGTAGTAATATTTCTTTTACCACAATCGATTTATCGCTTAACAATACATTCTGAAATTGCTTTTTGTCTTTCCGGTTTAATAGATTACATGACCGAGAAACTCGGTATACCAAAGGACAAAATCTTCGAATTGTCCGATCTTCTCTACAAGAACTATATACCAAAGGACAAAATCTTCGAATTGTCCGATCTTCTCTACAAGAACTATGGAACAACAATGGCTGGTCTTAGAGTACGTAATCAATATCATCCCTAAACTTCGATTATTTTTCATAAAATTTGTTTGTAACATTTTCTCGTTCTCTAGGCCATCGGATATGAATTTGACTACGATGAGTACCACAGCTTCGTCCACGGTCGTTTACCATACGATAACATAAAACCCGACTTTGTTCTTCGCAGCCTCTTGCTTAGCCTCCCTCTCCGCAAAGTCGTACATGTCACAATCACTTAAAAACTCAAATATCCCCAATTTCCAGAAACAAATTACAGGAAATATCTACCTTCGATGGAGCAAATAAAACATAAAGAAGCAAAATTTATGAACCTAAAAGGAAAACTCTAGCGAAAAACAAACAAAAAACTCAGAAATTAAAATCCGGTGACTAATCAACGCAGATGCATAAAAATTCGTGAAATTGGATGATGGAGCTAAGAAATTTCCAAAAAATCGATCTTTCTATTAACGAGCACCAAACCAAATAAAACAAAACAATTGTCTAAAAATCAATCCTTTAATTTGATAAAATCGAAAGATAAATCATTTAAGAGCAAAAACAATAAGCAATGGGAAAAAAACGAAGAGGCTGTGACGATATTACCATGGCAGTTCTTTTATTCCAAAAGATCCTCCCTCTTTTCCCACTAAACTCATCCAAGAGAGACCCGAGTTTACATAAAGCCGATTCAGCGAATCAGGTAACTAAACCAGCCAGATCGGACAGATTCTAAAGTTGGTGGTCTGAAAAAAATCTCCTTGAAGTTAGCTCAAAACAGAAATCGAGAGATCCGATTAACCGGAAAAATTAAATAGCTTAATCTGAATGTTCAATCTCTCTTTTTTTAGAAAGGTGATGATTTGTTGAAGTAGGAAGAAAGAAGAAGAAAGAAGCTGGACTTGGCCTTCTTCTTTGGAGAGAGAGAGAGAGAGAGAGAATGAGAGAGACAGAGAAATTGTAGCGAAAGCGAGATGTAGTTAGAGGGCAAATGGGTCAAATAACTTATGCAAAGTGCCTTGCATTTCTAAAGTGCCTAAATCCACAAATATGTTCAGAAAAGTGCCTAAATGTGCAATAATTCCCTGGTTTATTTATACACACCAAAAGAAAATTAACAAACATTTACATCTTATTTTAATTTTATAGTTTATAACTTGATTATTCATCTTATTCATAAATGGCTGAATCTTTTATATAATATATCGTTATCTTCGTATAATTGGGTCAAGCTATAAAGCAGTGAAGAAGGAAAAGAGAATAATAACGGAGAAGAAGAAATCAAGAAACAAAAAATCAAGAATATAGGAACGAAAACTATTAGTATAAAACTAAGTGGATTACATAAAATAATCTTAAGTAATAAATAACTAATTATACATTCTGTCAAAACCCCTCGACGTTATATAAACAAAGCCATATATATAAAACATTGATTGGCTCGGCCACATATAGCTCCATGACAAATAAAAATGAATTTTATTTATCTGCTTACATACAATTAAAAGACTTTGTCAAATAAAAATAATCAAAAAGACAACTTACACATATAATTAATTTTGATATAATAATCCAGCCGATGTCGACACTCGCTAGAAGAACGTTAATTCTGTTTCCAAAGTTTTTCTTTAGAAAAATGTCTCTGTCTTAAGAAAAGGAAATATGCACGTCAAAAAGAAATAGAAGAAATCTGTTTCTAACAGAAGATATTGACACTCTTTTTATTTGTGGGAACGGAATTTTATTTATTTTTTTTTTTTTTGGTAAACATGTGAAGATTTTATACCAATTTTCAAATTTTTACAGAATACAGAGACTCAACAAAGAAAGACGGAAGACCGAAATCTACAACGTACGACACTACAAAAGAACACTGCAAAACAAGAGCAAAACAAAGGAAGTAGCTTTCGTTGGAGGAAGAGGAATCCCAATTCAATCTGAATTGCCGCGAGTCCACCGCACCCGAGAGAACGCCCTCAAATACTCTGACGATGCGAGCCTACAGCTTTTCGGAACGCAATGGTCATCTTTCACCTGCAGAAATAAGTCATATTGAAAGAATTCACACGAACAGGAGCCACCACCTTAGAGACACATACTTCCAGAATGTCGAACACTGGCAGCAAAGAAAACTCAAAAAGCAGAAGCAGAACCTCGATCGATGGCGAACCAGCTTCGCTACAGCCTATGCGCTAATAACTCTGAAACTACATCAGACCCGCCACAACGAAAATTCAGCCGCAGCTTTGCTGGAAAAGGATCTGAGCATCGCCATTGGTCTCAGAGCGAAGAACCGTCCTAGCCACATCAGACCCGCCACAATGGTTACATCGCAGCTTCGCCGGAAAAGCAAGGCACCGCCAGCCGCACCACCAACCAGCGTGGTTGACCATCAGACCACCAGCATACTTCTGTGTCGAGCGAAGAGAAGAACAACAAAAGTAGCAACCAACAGAGCCACACCAGAGCCACAACAAAGTCTCAAACCGCCCTGAACAACCGCTGGGAGACTTTCCGAGAGCTCCGTCATGCCAGTCGCCACCACGAACGAGGAAACAAACAGCAGAAACAAACACAAAACCACCATAGGCGGAGGCACGACAACGGAAACAAAGCGATTGCAAGGTTAAGGAGGGGAGGTGAACATGATTACACCAATGCGAGTGGATCCCTGAACTCCACCAGCCACCATCCGAGGAGATCTACCACACCGTACGAATCGCCGGAGAGATCTATCTGCCACAAGAACCAAACACGTGCGGCAAATCCGACGCAGACAGAACCACCGAGGAGAACCATTTCTCATACCCAATCACCGTCCTTGAGCAATTAGGGTAAGAGGAGGCAACCTAGAAGATGGAAACGCCGTTATTGGGAGGAAAGCCGAAGCACTCCACCGCCGAAATGGCCTCAGATCGAACCACCATACCAAAAGCAAGTCACGAGATCCGTTGCCAGAACCTAGGGAAAAGTCGCCGGAGTGGAAGCAAGCCGAGACAGAGAACGTAAAGAGCCCTCTCACGGCACCAGCGAGGAGCGCCGGTGACCGGAGAGGCAAACGCGGCTGAGAGAGATTAGGGTTGGCGGCTGTGAAATTGGGAGAGTTTGGGTCGGGCGCGTGTACACCACACGCGAGGTTTTTTTTTCTTTTACGGAATTTTATTTTAGTTAAAAGGAATGTGGAAATGGAATAATCGAACTGGTTTAGCGTTTGACGATTTCTTGTCATATGGTATACAGAACTGCATTTTATTAAATATGCATGTGTCGCAGACTACATACTCTCTTTTTTTAAAAAAAAAATATATAATATTTATTCATCAAGAAAAACCTGTGTTACAAATGCATCAGTTTCGAAGGAAAAGTTTAAACTTTCATCTTACTATCGAGTAGAAAACTAAAGAATATGAGAATGTCTGCATATTTCCGATTTCCAGTTTTGTAGAAGAGTAATCCTATTTCGTATATACTACATACTTGGTTCCATGGAAACTTCACAGTTGGTTCACTCTCTCTATATTATGTATTCTTGATTTGCCATTTTCTTTACCTTAGCATAGATAGAGAGCTCTAAGATCTGGTTTAGTATGTTTTTTTCGGGTTCTTTTTGTAAGGCCTCCAAATTCTTTTTCCCTTTATCCCCCACCAGTTTTAGTCCCAATATATATGTGTCCGTTTTAAATTATTAATCGAAAACTGATTACGAAAATACAAGGCTTTTATGGCCCAACTTTATTTGTTTATGGCCCATCATGTGTACATGAAGAGGAGCATTGAAAACTTGAAAGGGGTTTACCGCTTTCGCTTAATTCTCGAGTCGTGTTTATTTTGGAAGTTACTTTTTTTTTTTTTTGTCATCTAGTTTTATTATTATCATCGAGGAAGGATACAAGGTGAAATACTTGTTGGAACAAACACTTAAGCCGGCGGAAAACAAGATTTCCCCAGAAACTAAGCCCAAACAAGGGAAGCAAAAGACTAATACGATGAGGCAAAGAGATATAATGATAGGAGACATATCTCACGACACAAAAACCAGAAAACTCGACCAACAGGATACTACCAAAACAACACAGAAATCCTAATTCCAAGAGAGTCTCTGAAAGAACCAATCGAAGATGCCCACGGCCAACCATCGAAACACGAATCCTCCTCATAAGGTGCCATACTGCCTAAAAGAACCGAACTCCAATGCTATGCTTCATAACCTGGCAAGACAGAACAACTCTATGTTCCAAACACTTTCTTCCAGATACGGCGACGTCGTAAACAAGGCGACAATTCACACCTAGATAGAAGCCACAACAACGGACCAAATCCCGATCAGATCTGAGATGCAGAGATGAGGAGCGACCAAACCAAACCGGATAACACCATTCTCGAAAGAGACAAGAGTAGTGAAAGATCGAACCAGAATGGAATCAAAGACATCTCCCAACGAACCAGAAAAGAACCTGCAAGCTTAGCAAACACCAAAGTCGAGCAACCACTAATTATCATGCCAATAAATGAGAAAAGCCGACCCCCTAACCAACAGCCAGAGAAATCGCGATCAACTTCATCAAAAACCGGAAGACACTGCCTGTTCCGCATCCTAGACCGAAGGATATGATAGAAGAAAAATCGACAAAACTCTGAAACTGTCACTGCCTAAACTTGGAATTAAACTTGGAATCAACTAAAAACAGACATCTCCCAAGACCAGCACGGGCAAAGCATAAACCCAAGTCACAATATACCTCCTCAGCAACACAACCAAAACCAGGAGCCACTACGGCAAACAACCGTCGCGAGCATCCACAAAAACGCCACAGATCCAAACGTCTCCTCTTCTCCTTTGAGACAATATCAAACAAATCCACCACCGCGACGCGAGTGACGAGCCATCACTGCTGGAGGAAGAATAGACCGCAACCACCGGACACAAGGGACAACGCTGCGTACCACCGAGAAGGGAGAACCAAAGACCCGATGAGAAAAACTTCTGGCCACAGAGGAGGAAGGCAGGATACGGAACGAGTGGAGAGACACCATCAAGGAGCAAGCACCACCACCGAATCACCACTTCCGATTTAACCTCCAGCCCAGATCTGACGGATCGATTCTCCAATCACTACTACACGAAGACAAAGCACAAACTACACTTGAAAATTAAAAGGAGAAACAGCGAGACCGGAGCCAGTGCTAGGGAAGCCACCGCACTCCGGTCTCAGATCTGGCCAAATTTTTCGACGGCGGCTGAGTTTTTAGGTTAAGCGAGAGAGAGAATTAGCTTTTTTACTCAGGGTAATTTTGGAAGTTACTTGCTTGCATTAATATGAATGCATAGATTAAAGTATAATTATTTTCTATTGTACGTTCATGGCATGTGCAAGTTGTGGCCTAAGACCATACACAGTGGGGCATTTTTCACCCGGGTGTAAGGAATAAAAAAAACGGAAATAAGAGAATAGTGAGCCTGGAGTCGGAAGTCGCGTGTTAGTTTACATCCGGGTGTAAGTGCCAGCTGTCAAAGTTTGGTTGGTTCCAATTTTGTTATTGAAAAAATGATTTTTATTTGTTGGGGAAAAACAAAATCGATTCCTTCCCTTCCTCCTCTCTCGAGTCTCGTCTCTTATAGTCAACTCTTATTACATAGTTTCTAAACTAAACCTCTAACATTATTTTACTAATTTAATTTCCCTAACATCTATCCTCTAACTTATACCACTGTGGATGCTCTAAGCTCATGAAACCCATGTCACCTTTTTTTTTTTTGTCAACCATGTGACTGCATTCTTTGTTCAACTTTTACATGTTAATCAGTTTTTTTTAAGAAAAAAAATTCAAAATGAAGTTTTATATTGATCATATTGACGAGAATTTATTTTATCTTGGACAAATATGTCAAATAATGACGAGACATAAAATATGTGAATCTACGATTTCGATCTATCGTTATAAAACCAACCGACCATTTTGCTTTTTGTTTAGATATTTGTGATCTAAATCATATCGAGAACACCTCACAAATCTCAAAATTTAGTAATATAAGGTCGATAATACAGAGGACAAATTCTGGTTGGGTCGTATGCAATTAATAACAGTATTGAACATCAAATTCTCAAATCATATGAATATCAACCAAAATTCTCAAAATCAGTTTTACGAATCTAAATTAGTATTTCTTTAGCTGGAAAATTCCTTATATGTTATACAACCCAACGACCACTATAATGCTCCTCACATGTAATGATTATTTGTCGTCACGGCCGATTTCTCCGCGTTTCATACAACTATACAAGACAGGGAACAAAATCGTCATATTTGGATATGTTGTTAAATCTGCGTAGTATGAATTCCATTAATAATTCGTTCGTAGTAGTACCAACAAAGGTTACAAAAGCACATGGAATTTTGGAATAATATATATTTTGAAGATATTAATTAGATCATGTCTACATAAAGCATCATAATCTTTGACCGGTATATGATAAATTGATAATGATCGTCTACAATTTGAATAATATTACGATTCATAATATGTTTTAGATTCATGAATTACTATTAATGAGAAGTTGACAAAAGGAATATATAGCTATTAGTGAGAAATTAGTTTTTCTTTCTAAAATCCAAATGATGACCACTACAGTCATTACTCATTAGGCCTAATAGTCATTTCCTCAACCTGAAATAAAAAAAATATTGACTGATATGAAATGTTTGCATATATCATATTGCTCTTGATGTAATATAACATGTACAGATGTACTTTAACAAAATATAAATATATATATATATATATATATATATATATTACATGTAATTTTTCCATTGCATTTTTAGAAAAAATGGAGAGTTGTCGTTGTCGTAAACAAAAAACTAATTTAGGTGGTTCGTTAGGGACTAAACCCTCTAATTCAATATATAAACAAATCGAAAGTAGTTTTCATGTGATCGTTTGTAATTGAAGCCGATTTACTTATTTTTTTAAAGAATTATTTTCTTAAATATTTTGCTCAATTAAGTAATAATTAATTGACCAAAGACTATAATTTAAATAGTAATTTAATATTTTAATCTTTGAGTGACTTTGTCTTTGACTATGTGTGTTCCATTGGTTTTCTCCGTTGACTAACCGGCATTGCAATTTAATTTAGTAATTAGTTACAGTTAACGATAATTGAAGTCAAACGAGGATGTATAAAAACCGGATATTATTACACGTATACCTACGTGAAATATACACCAACTTAAGTAATTTACTAAACGTTGAATGTGTATATACATGGCTAATTAATTATATTTGTATACTGCGAAAGATCATCAAACTTTATGAAATACATTATATATATAAATGGACATATATTATACATATTCATGGATATACACGCAGCATTCATTGACATTACAGGAGATAGATAAATTATAGCCATTACAAATCCAAATTTGGATTGAGTGCACTTTATGATAGTAACACTTATATCCAAAAAAAAAAAAATTGGCTACAAATTCTCAGCTAAACATATATATATATAAATAAATAAAATATAGTGATATTAAAACCAAAAAAAAAAGAACGAAAGAATATATAGTAATATAAATATTTAAGAAAATGTATATAACATTTTCCCAAATATTAAAAAACGAATTTTAAATATTTTTTAAAAAAATGAATTAATTGGTAGGAAGATTTGCTTTGTCTTAACTTGGGACGATGAATTTATTTTCATCGTTCATCAGGTACACGGTCGGTCCATGAAACCCGGAAAACCCAGTTAGAGACAGTTCTCTTCCTCAAACTCTTGATCCTTTCATGACTGCTTTTTGAAATCACTCTTCTACTATCTGTTGACTCTACGTACTCTTTGAGCCTCTTCATCGCCAAATCAAGCGTGTCTTCACTCATGTTTGCGAAACAAACCCTAAACCAACCCGGTTCAGTACAATGGCACGATGAACCGGGTGAAATATTCAGCTTCACTTCATATACAATCTTCTTCCATAGCTCAAGCTCTGCTTCAAATGTGTTTGTGTCCAAGAGATGTCTCATGTCAACCCAACAGAACAAACCCGCGTTGCTTTTAAGACAAGTAACCCCTGCAGCTTCTAGACCGGACACGAGTTGCTTCTGACGAATCTTGAGTCTTTTCTGGTTTTCGTTGAGGTATGTACTTGTGAACTTCTTGTCTGAAAGCAATGCAGAGAGAAGGTACTGTGTTTGAGAAGACACGAGGCCGAAACTTGACATTTTTGTGGCAGCGGAAACAACCATTTCGTCGTTGGAGTATATTGCTCCAACGCGAAAACCCGGTAAACCGAGATCTTTGGAAAGACTATAAACAACGTGAATCCGCTTGGAGACTTCGCTGTTCTCAAGGTTCTTGTCTTTTAAGACATCCATGACACTAACAAACTGTTCAAACCCAAAAACAGTACCTGAATAGATCTCGTCGCTTATGAGATGAATGTTTTTGGAAGAAATGAAGTCAACTAGGAGGTTAATTTCTCTTCTGGTCAACATTGTGCCAAGAGGGTTAGACGGGTTGGTTACAAGAACTCCTTTGACCTTAAGATCAAGCTTTTGAGCTTGTTGATAAGCTTGCTGAAGAGCTGACTCTGTTATTTGAAACCCATTAGAGCTTGAGCAGTGAATAGGTACGATCTCTGCTCCCGTTCTCCATTTCAAATCTCTATCGAATCTGTACGCATAAGCGAATCAAATACTGTTGGATCAGGTTTCTTGTGAGACAAGTAAATTAATTATAAAACCTAAGAAATTAGGATGTAGAAATTACCCTGGGTAGTAAGGAGTTGGTAAAAGGAAAGCGTCCCCGGGTTCGGCGAGACAAAACATGAGAGTTTTGTTGGCAGAGGTTGAACCAGCAGCTAGGACAATCTTGCTGGGATCAAATGTTACTCTATTTCCTCTTATTTCCTCCATAAACTCTGCCAAAGCCTGTAGGCAGATAACCTTATTAAGTTACTAGCGTCTTGAGTTAATTATTTTTTTTGAAATGTAAAGGATTACTTACTTTCTTGAATTCAGGTAGGCCATGATAGTCTTGGAAGAGAGCAAGCTCTTTGAAAATGGATTGGCCGTCTTTCTTGAGTCCGGCTGCGTCCGGATTCTTAGCTAACCATGTCTCTATGAGATCAAAACATAGCTGCATACAGTATAAAGAGTATATATCATATTAATTAAGTACCAAAAATGTAATAAAGATTTGTCGATATGTCGAAAACTAGAAGTTATTGTTACCTGATTTTCGGCAAGACCCATTTGAATAATCCCATTAGGGTTCTTGATTTCGTTGTAAGGGTTCTTCTCGTATTCTTCCCATCCCAAGAAGTAGGAAGAGTCTTGTCCATGACCATTGCTTGTCACTTTTGTCGACAGTTGTTTCATTTTTTTTTTTTATAAAAAAAAGAAAAAGAATGTTTGGTTTAATGAAGAACAAGAGAACGGTTGTGAGGGAGATATGTTGAATTAGGGTTTAGTTAGTTGGTGAAGACTGAATAAAGAGTGAGACATGGAATGTAGTTGTTTGAGGTATGTGGGAGATATCTAACGGAAAGTTAACCCCGTCATCGTCTCGTTAACGGAAATTTAACGACATGTCCGAAATGGCCAGGTCAACGAAAACTTAACCATTTAATCAAAAGTCAAACTAAACTTTATGATTTAAATGACATTTCGAAAGTTCATGTTTTTTTTGTCCCAAATTTGAAAGTTCGCGCATTTTCCGACATTTTTCCCATTTGTATTTGTATCTTCTTCTCTTTTTTTTTTGGGAGATAAAATCCGTATCTAAATTAATTGAATAGTATATTCTTAGGAATCTAAATTAATTGTTGGAAAAAGATATCAACAAGATCGATCGAGTTGGATCGTTTGAAATTTTGTTACCTTGAATAATAAGATAAGCCGAATAAAACGTAAACCATAGTTACCGACAGAAGATATCATCAGAAAAAGAACTTGCTCAACACATACAATTATTGACTATTAATCAAACTATAAAATTCATAACAAGAAAATCAGGTGTAAGATCTTGAAAACCACTATGTATAGCCGTTGGATGTTCCAGATTTTCAGGGGTCTTTGTTCGTCTTTAGAACCTCGTCAAATAACTAAATTATCTTCTTCTTTTTTTGTCGTCTTAAGATCGACAAGGTCCGATCCATAGTCAATCCCTACTACGTGGGGTAACGCGACTTAGTGGAGTCGAACTCCGATGGAAAACGAGGATTCAAATGGAGTTAACTACTTGACTAAAGACACATCCCCAACTAAATTATCTAATCGTCTAATAATGTAGAAATCTAAATGGATGTTCTTCTCTTAATGAGCTCATAATATATGAGCCTTTAACAGAGACTAAGCCCAAACTAATGTAAATAAGCTATGGGCGTTTGACAGAGACTAAGCCCAAAATAATCATTGAAAAATAACAGACGAAACTAAAACTTGTGACTTGGTACAGCAGAATTCACATGTGGGAAGTGGTTGGGAAGTGGTTAAGTCACAATCTCTGAGACAACATGTACTTTCTTCAACTAAACTTGGTTCAGCTGTCTTCTTCTGAAAACAGAACCTCCATATGCGAGAAACAGAGTGGTTGATTACATACAATCTCTGAGATTGACTTGCCACTATTAGATGAACCAGACGCAATGGCAATTCATATGTTTTCGATACCTTCTACTGAAATCTGTAGGGGAGAGAGATCTCTTCACTGGGAAATCACTTCACGCGCTCTACGTGAAGTCCATTGTAGCTTCTTCTACTTATCTCTCAACCCAGTTCGTGAGTCTCTACTCCAAGTGTGGTTGTCTTTCCTACGCACGAGCCGCGTTTGACTCCACGGAAGAACCCAATGTCTTCTCTTACAATGCAATTATCAAAGGTTATTTGAAAGATTCGAAAATCCATATTGCACGTCAGTTGTTCGACGAAATTTCGCAACCAGACACTGTTTCTTACAATACTCTCATCTCCGGGTACGCTGATGCCGGAGAAACTGTTGCCGCGATGGTTCTGTTTAAGAGGATGAGAGAATTGGGTTTTGAGGTTGATGGGTTTACGTTATCAGGGTTGATAGCAGCTTGTTGTGACCGTGTCGATTTGATAAAGCAGCTTCATTGTTTCGCTCTCTCGGGAGGGTTTGATTCGTACTCGTTTGTGAATAACGCATTTGTTACGTATTATAGTAAAGGCGGGCTTTTGAGAGAGGCGGTATCGGTGTTCTATGGGATGGATGGATTAAGAGATGAAGTTTCGTGGAATTCGATGATTCTGTCTTACGGGCAGCATAAGGAAGGAGCAAAGGCCTTAGTTTTGTATAAAGAAATGATCTTTAAAGGATTCAAGATCGATACGTATACATTGGCAGGTGTTTTACATGCTCTCACGAGGTTGAATCATTTGATCGGTGGCCGTCAGTTCCACGGTAAGCTTATAAAGGCTGGATTTCACCAGAATTCACATGTGGGAAGTGGTTTGATTGATTTTTACTCAAAATGTGGGGGTCGTGATGGTATGTCTGATAGTGAGAAGGTGTTTCGAGAGATTCTATCGCCGGATTTGGTTCTTTGGAATAAGATGATTACTGGATATTCAATGAACGAGGAACTCTCTGAAGAAGCTGTGAAGAGTTTCAGACAGATGCAACGTATTGGACACAGACCTGACCATTGCAGTTTTGCCAGTGTCACAAGCGCTTGCTCGAATCTCTCCTCTCCTTCTCAGGGCAAGCAGATTCATGGCTTGGTGATCAAATCTCACATCCCTTCGAATAGAATCTTTGTGAACAGCGCATTGATTTCGTTGTATTACAAAAGCGGAAACCTGCAAGACGCAAGGCGGGTATTTGATAGAATGCCGGAACTTGATGCAGTATCTTTCAGTTGTATGATTAAAGGTTATGCGCAGCACGGGCATGGAACAGAAGCTTTGCTTTTATACCAACGGATGCTGGACTCGGGTATTGTTGAAAGTTAAACTTGATTTTGAATCAAGTTTAATTATTGGGTCAATTACCCAATAATCATTTGATGGGCCAAATCCAAGTTCTAGAGTTTTCTCTAGAAATATCATAATTACCACCTCCTTAAAATGTTCTAGAAATTTTCTAGAATCATCTTCCACCTCCTTAAACATAAAAATCTAGATATTCTTATAGAATAATCTAGATAATTAGAATATTGTAATCTAGATATTATGTTAAGAACTCTCTAGATTTATGATTAAAATATTTTAGATATTTTGTAGTTTGGAGGCTATAAATACCTCCTCCCTCTCTCATTTGTTGTAAGATTATGAAGTTGTCTTCAAGTTAAAATCAAAGTAATAAAAGTTCTATTTCCTAAAACTCTCTCTCAAACACTTAAACACTTTCTCCATTACCTCTAAAAGAATTTTACTCTAACAAAGTGGTATCAGAGCTTGAAGATCCTAAAGATGGCGAGTAACAACGTTCCCTTCCAAGTTCCAACGCTCACAAAGAACAACTACGATAATTGGAGTCTACGAATGAAGGCTATCCTAGGAGCACATGACGTGTGGGAGATAGTCGAGAAAGGTTTCGTTGAACCGGAGAATGAAGGTAGTCTTTCTCAAACTCAAAAAGATGGTTTGAGAGACTCAAGAAAGAGAGACAAGAAAGCTCTCTGTCTAATCTATCAAGGATTAGACGAAGATACGTTCGAGAAGGTCGTTGAAGCTACATCGGCCAAAGAAGCATGGGAGAAGCTTCGAACCTCTTACAAAGGTGCCGATCAAGTCAAGAAGGTACGTCTTCAAACTCTAAGAGGAGAATTTGAAGCATTGCAAATGAAGGAAGGTGAACTCGTCTCGGATTACTTCTCAAGAGTGTTGACGGTTACTAATAACCTTAAAAGAAACGGAGAGAAGCTAGATGACGTGAGAATCATGGAGAAAGTTCTTAGATCGTTGGATCCAAAATTTGAGCATATTGTCACCGTCATTGAAGAAACAAAAGATTTAGAGGCTATGACAATAGAGCAACTTCTTGGGTCGTTACAAGCTTATGAAGAAAAGAAGAAGAAGAAAGAAGATATCGTCGAACAAGTCCTCAAAATGCGGATTACTAAAGAAGAAAATGGCCAAAATTACCAAAAAAGAGGTGGAGGTCAAGTACGAGGACGAGGTCGTGGATATGGAAACGGAAGAGGTTGGAGGCCATATGAAGACAACATAAACCAAAGAGGAGAAAACTCATCAAGAGGTCGTGGGAGAGGAAGCCCAAAATCAAGATATGATAAATCAAGTGTCAAATGCTACAATTGTGGGAAGTTTGGACATTATGCTTCCGAATGTAAAGCTCCTAGCAACAAAAAAGTTGAGGAGAAGGCCAACTACGTTGAAGAAAAAATTCAAGAAGAAGACATGTTATTAATGGCTAGTTACAAGAAAGATGAACGAGAAGAGAATCATAAGTGGTACCTCGATAGTGGTGCAAGTAATCACATGTGCGGGAGAAAAAGTATGTTCGCGGAGCTTGATGAATCGGTGAGAGGAAATGTGGCTTTAGGAGATGAATCGAAGATGGAGGTAAAAGGCAAAGGAAACATTCTCATCCGATTGAAGAATGGAGATCATCAATTTATTTCCAACGTTTACTATATTCCGAGCATGAAGACAAACATCTTGAGCCTTGGACAACTCTTAGAGAAAGGTTATGATATTCGACTAAAAGATAATAACCTTTCTATAAGAGACCAAGAAAGCAATCTCATTACCAAGGTGCCAATGTCGAAAAATAGAATGTTTGTCCTTAACATTCGAAATGACATCGCACAATGTCTCAAGATGTGCTACAAGGAGGAGTCTTGGCTTTGGCATCTTCGATTCGGGCATCTAAATTTTGGAGGATTGGAGTTGCTTTCGAAGAAAGAAATGGTGAGAGGACTACCTTGCATCAATCATCCAAATCAAGTGTGTGAAGGATGTCTACTTGGAAAGCAATTCAAAATGAGCTTTCCAAAGGAGTCAAGTACAAGAGCTCAAAAACCGTTGGAGCTAATACACACGGATGTGTGTGGTCCGATCAAGCCAAAATCACTTGGTAAAAGTAACTACTTCCTTCTCTTTATTGATGATTTTTCAAGAAAAACATGGGTTTGCTTTTTGAAAGAAAAATCCGAGGTGTTCGAGAACTTCAAAAAGTTTAAAGCCCATGTTGAGAAGGAAAGTGGTCTTGAAATCAAAGCCATGAGATCCGACCGTGGAGGAGAGTTTACATCGAAGGAGTTTTTAAAGTATTGTGAAGATAACGGCATTCGAAGACAACTAACGGTGCCAAGATCCCCTCAACAAAACGGTGTAGCGGAAAGAAAGAATAGAACAATTCTTGAGATGGCAAGGAGCATGCTCAAAAGTAAGAGACTACCAAAAGAGTTGTGGGCGGAAGCGGTCGCATGTGCGGTTTATCTATTAAACCGATCTCCAACAAAAAGTGTTTCGGGAAAAACACCACAAGAAGCATGGAGCGGAAGGAAGCCCGGTGTTTCTCATTTAAGAGTCTTTGGAAGCATTGCTCATGCTCATGTACCGGATGAGAAGCGAAGTAAACTAGATGATAAAAGTGAGAAGTATATCTTCATTGGTTATGATAACAACTCCAAAGGCTACAAGCTCTATAATCCCGATACGAAGAAGACAATAATTAGTCGAAATGTCGTTTTCGATGAAGAAGGAGAATGGGATTGGAAATCAAATGAAGAAGATTATAACTTCTTTCCACACTTCGAAGAAGATGACTCGGAGCTAACAAGAGAAGAGCCACCAAGAGAAGAACCTACTACACCACCAACTTCACCAACAAGTCCTCAAGGAGAAGAAAGTTCAAGTGAGAGGACTCCACATTTTAGAAGTTTACAAGAGCTCTACGAGGTAACCGAAAATCAAGACAACCTTACTTTATTTTGTCTATTTGCGGAGTGTGAACCCATGGATTTCCAAGAAGCCATTGAAAAGAAGACTTGGAGAGATGCCATGGATGAAGAGATAAAGGCGATAAAAAAGAATGATACATGGGAGCTAGCTTCACTCCCAAATGGGCACAAGGCGATAGGTGTGAAGTGGGTGTATAAAGCAAAGAAAAATTCTAAAGGAGAAGTGGAAAGATACAAAGCAAGATTAGTGGCCAAAGGTTATAGTCAAAGAGCCGGAATCGACTATGACGAAGTATTTGCTCCCGTTGCTCGTCTAGAAACGGTTAGACTAATCATTTCACTATCGGCTCAAAACAAGTGGAAGATACATCAAATGGATGTCAAGTCGGCCTTCTTAAATGGTGACCTTGAAGAAGAAGTTTACATTGAGCAACCACAAGGCTACATAGTCAAAGGAGAAGAAAACAAAGTCTTGAGGCTAAAGAAGGCGCTTTACGGATTAAAACAAGCCCCAAGAGCTTGGAATACTCGAATTGACAAGTACTTCAAGGAGAAAGACTTCATCAAGTGTCCATATGAGCATGCACTCTATATCAAAATTCAAAAAGACGATATATTGATCGCATGCTTATATGTAGATGACTTGATATTCACGGGTAACAATCCAAGCATGTTCGAAGAATTCAAGAAAGAGATGACGAAGGAGTTCGAGATGACGGATATTGGATTGATGTCTTACTACCTCGGAATTGAAGTAAAACAAGAAGACAATGGAATCTTCATTACTCAAGAAGGCTATGCTAAGGAGGTACTTAAAAAGTTTAAGATGGATGACTCAAACCCGGTGACCACACCAATGGAATGCGGAATCAAATTATCAAAGAATGAAGAAGGGGAAGGAATGGATCCAACAACCTTTAAGAGCTTGGTTGGAAGCTTGAGATACTTAACATGCACAAGACCCGATATATTATATGCGGTCGGAGTTGTTAGTCGTTACATGGAGCATCCAACAACAACTCATTTCAAGGCGGCAAAGAGGATTCTTCGCTATATCAAAGGTACCATAAACTATGGCTTACACTATTCTACTTCTAATGATTACAAGCTTGTTGGATATAGCGATAGCGATTGGGGTGGAGACGTAGATGACCGAAAGAGCACAAGTGGTTTCGTGTTCTACATTGGAGATACGGCTTTCACATGGATGTCGAAGAAGCAACCAATTGTCACTCTATCCACTTGTGAAGCGGAATATGTAGCGGCTACTTCATGTGTGTGCCATGCTATTTGGTTGAGAAACCTCTTAAAGGAACTAAGCTTACCACAAGATGAACCAACGAAGATCTTTGTGGATAACAAGTCGGCAATAGCATTGGCGAAGAACCCGGTCTTCCATGATCGAAGTAAACACATTGACACACGCTATCACTACATTAGAGAGTGTGTTAACAAGAAGGACGTGCTATTGGAGTATGTGAAGACACATGACCAAGTAGCCGATATTTTCACCAAGCCTCTCAAGCGCGAAGATTTTATCAAGATGAGGAGTTTGCTTGGAGTAACAAAATCAAGTTTAAGAGGGGGTGTTGAAAGTTAAACTTGATTTTGAATCAAGTTTAATTATTGGGTCAATTACCCAATAATCATTTGATGGGCCAAATCCAAGTTCTAGAGTTTTCTCTAGAAATATCATAATTACCACCTCCTTAAAATGTTCTAGAAATTTTCTAGAATCATCTTCCACCTCCTTAAACATAAAAATCTAGATATTCTTATAGAATAATCTAGATAATTAGAATATTGTAATCTAGATATTATGTTAAGAACTCTCTAGATTTATGATTAAAATATTTTAGATATTTTGTAGTTTGGAGGCTATAAATACCTCCTCCCTCTCTCATTTGTTGTAAGATTATGAAGTTGTCTTCAAGTTAAAATCAAAGTAATAAAAGTTCTATTTCCTAAAACTCTCTCTCAAACACTTAAACACTTTCTCCATTACCTCTAAAAGAATTTTACTCTAACAGGTATTGCGCCTAACAATATAACCTTTATAGCCGTTCTTTCTGCTTGTGCACACTGTGGTAAGGTCGACGAGGGTCAGACGTACTTCAACACCATGAAGGAGACATTCAAGATCGAGCCAGAGGCTAAGCACTATACTTGTATGATTGATCTTTTAGGCCGAGCAGGGAAGCTAGAAGAGGCAGAGAGATTCATAGATGCAATGCCTTGTAAGCCAAGCTCTCATGCTTGGGCTGCGTTGCTCGGGGCTTGTAGTAAACACAAAAACATGGCACTTGCAGAGAGAGCAGCTAATGAGCTTATGGTGATGGAACCATTAGCTTCCGCGCCGTATGTGACGCTAGCAAACATGTATGCAGATGCAGGGAAATGGGAAGATCATGCCTCGGTGAAGAAATCAATGAGGGGGAAAGGGATAAGGAAGAAACCGGGATGTAGTTGGATCGAAGTGAAGAAGAAAATGCATGTATTCCTCGCAGAAGATCGGTGTCATCCGATGATACGGGAAGTGAATGGATATCTAGAGGAGATGATGAAGAAGATGAAGAAAGTTGGGTATGTGATGGATAAGAAATGGGCAATGGTGAAAGAGGATGAAGCAGGCGAAGGAGAAGAAGAGATGCGGTTAGGGCATCACAGCGAGAGGCTAGCGGTGGCTTTTGGGTTAATGTCGACAAGAGATGGAGAAGAATTAGTTGTAATGAAGAATTTGAGGATATGTGGGGATTGTCACAATGCTATCAAGTTTATGTCTGCAGTTGCAGGTAGAGAGATCATTGTAAGAGATAACTTTCGGTTTCACTGCTTCAAAGATGGCAAGTGTTCATGTGGGGATTATTGGTGATAATAATTAATAATTATGATTTAATTGAATAGGAAAAATTGTGTTGACGGATACAACATTGAAGGATAAAAACTGACCTGTTACAAAATACAAGGAGAATATCGATTACGCTATTTCAAAATTATGTCTGCAAATCGATTCTTCAAAAAAGCAGCCCTGTAGATCTTTTCAGGAGGTAGTTGCCTCTCAGTCTGAGCACTATTTCCTAGTCATTATGGAGGTGGTGGTGGTCCTTTGAAGAAGATTAGACAAAGCCATAGCCATGAAGATGCAGACCATCCGAGTCATGTGAATTCTCTGGAGTGTAATAAAGTCTCTTTACCTCAAATACCATTTTCTCAAGCTGATGTGAATCAAGGTGGGGCAGAGAGTGGAAGAGCAGCTTCGGTGCAGAAGCAGTGGATTGAGTCGCGGCCTCTGCAGTTAGAAGAGCAGAAGCTTCAGATCCAAGTTGAATTGCTGGAATTGGATAAGCAGAGATTCAGGTGGCAGAGGTTTAGTAAGAAAAGGGATCAAGAACTCGAGAGAATGAGGATGGAGAATGAAAGGATGAAACTTGAGAATGATCGGATGGGATTGGAGTTGAAACAAAGAGAATTGGGTGTTGAATTGTAACAGAATTTGCTTCACTTCTCTTGAGTGGTATATACCTTCACAAACGAAGACTCAGTTTCTGCTCTTGTAAGCTTGCTTTGATTAAAATGATCTCGAGACTTTGTTGTGAGAGATCATTATGGTTTGCACATCTGATGATGGTTGAGAATTGAGTGGTTAGTGTAAGCAGCTCTCTGAGGTTTGCTTATAACTCAACCTAATAATTTAATGCCATTATCTCGCCATGACTTGTCGATATGTAATAGAGATTTGTCGATATGTCGAAAACTCGAAGTTATTGTGACCTGATTTTCGGCAAGACCCATTTGAATAATTCCATTAGGGTTCTTGATTTCGTCGTAAGGGTTCTTCTCGTATTCTTCCCATCCCAAGAAGTAGGAAGAGTCCTGTCCATGAGCATTGCTTGTTACTTTTGTCGACAGTTGTTTCTTTTTTTTTATATAAAAAAGAAAAAGAATGTTTGGTTTAATGAAAAGATGATTAACGAAGAACAAGAGAACGGCTGTGACTGTGAGAGAGAGATGTTGAATTAGGGTTTAGTTAGTTGGTGAAGACTGAAAAGTGAGAGATGGAATGTAGTTGTTTGAAGTATGTGGGAGGTAATATATACATTTTTTTTTTCCTTTTGAACAAGTTAGTTTGATTGTGTGTGTAAGAGAGAGACAACTTCCGTTTTTTACTTGACGCAGCTAATTAATAATGAATCAGTTATCATGTATTGTCATTATCAACTTGAAAACTCAAGATTTGTTGCTAATTAATGCTTTGCTAACCTTTTTTTTTTTATCGTCTGGATTTATTATTTATTGCAAATTTAGAGAACTGTTACATAGACGATTCTACAACGGACAATTCATTCCGACCCTTATTAGATCCACGACAGACGTCACCTCCTTCTTCATGCTTACCTCCTTCACCTCTTTCATGCTCACCTCGTTTATCTCCTTCTTCATGCTCTTGATGGACACTTCCTTCTCTGTGTAGAATCCTGGCGAACGGCTATAATTGTACATCGTTGGAGATCTCCTGCACACTTGCCTCGAATAATCTGCAAATTTATTAATAAATCGCAGTATCTGGGACTCGAACCCCAGACCTCTGGGTGTAGAAGCATTAATGAACCCTTGATCAACCAATGAGCCAAGGGGACTTCCACGCTTTGCTAACCTTATACTACGAATCAATATATATAGATAAATATATATATATATATATACACATATATATAGGGAAAATTCCCAAAAAAAACCTTAATTATTTTTTATTTGGACGTTTAATACCCAATTATTTTCGGTTGGAAAAAAATACATATATTAATAAAACTGTGCGATTTAATATCTAAACAATTAAATGTTGTTATTTTCATACTCACGATCTCACAACAAAAATAAAATTCCAATTTTACCCTTACTATCTCAATTAATTATTAACTTTTAAATTACGTGACAATAATTTTTTATTTAAATAAAAATTAATTTTATTAATATTTTATTTCTTTGTTATCCCAAAAAAAAATTTCAAAATAATTTGCAGTTTATTTTACAAATATTTAATTTTTAAAAATTAAAAATAAAATTAATTAGCAAAAAATTTAGAAAAAGTAAAAAAAAAAATTAGCCATTTTTATGAATTGATAAATCTTGAGAGAGACGATGAGATTCGGATTGAGATTTTGTCGAAAATAGTTTCATTCGTGAATGATTTATATTCGAATAGAGAGTTTCTCACGACAAATAAAAAGTTCATATTGATGCTCGTTGATATCATATGCATCACGACGAATCAAATCAAATTAGTTTTATTGGCGATGAAGATTTTGGATAGGATTAAAAGGAGATTGTGAACGGTTATCGAATTTGATGGTTGCAAAAGAGGACGACGGAGATTGTTTACCGGTAATTCTCGTAGATATTAATCGAAAAATTAGAATCGAAGAGGAAACGTCCCTTTGATATTGCAAAGACGGAATAAGATTGTACAAATGACTATTTTTAATATTTTTGATTTTCTGCTAATTTTTATGTTTAATTTTAAAATAAATAATTATATAAATTTAAAATTTATTTTTTAGGCAACATAAAATAAAACATTAACAAAATTAATTTTTATTTAAATAAAAAAATAATACCACGTTATTTAAAAGTTAATAATTAATTGAGATGGTAAGGGTAAAATTGGAATATTTTTTTTGTTGTGAGTTCGTGAGTATGAAAATAACAACATTTAATTGTTTGGGTATTAAATCGCACAGTTTTATTAGTATGTGTATTATTCTTCCAACCGAAAACAATTGGGTATTAAACGTCCAAATAAAAAATACATGAGATTTTTTTTGGGAATTTTCCGCATAAATATATATATATATATATGTGTATATATATCTTTAATCCTATCTCCATATAGAGTTAAATTGAAAAAAGACATAACAATGATTTCAATCTTATATTCACCAAAAAAAAAAAATGATTTCAATTTTATCAAAAAAATAAAATGATTTCAAGTATGTGTGAAATTGGCTTAAGAATTAGACTTAACAATGATTGCAAACTTTAAGAGGAAGTAAATAAATATTAAAGACATACTTTAACCATCACTAATCATTAGTATATTACACAAACACATGAAAGATAAGTGAAGTAAAATAGAAAGCTTGAAATTTAGGCTTTGAATGGTTAGTCCATATGATGCGGACTGGACACTGCATACCAATATTTTAGTATGCAAAATATCAGACTGTAGTATGGAGCAGACAATTGTATGTTGGTATGAAGTTTATGACGGTATGGAGCTTTTGGGGAGTGAAATGAAAAAATGCAGACTAACAGTGAATTTATGATGGTATGAAGTTGTATGCTCAAGTGGATACTAGTATGGAGATTTTAGTCTGCAATAGTGCATACTAGTCCGCAATAGTGAATGGTGAATTAAGTGCAGACTGGTCCAATTTTAGTCTGGTCTGTAGCATACTAGACAACCATTCAAAGCCTTAGTCAAATAAAATAATTTTGTCCATAAAACTTGTTTTCTGTCACCACCCATACATGACAATGAATTAGCAACCAAAATCTATTTTTAGATCGAATGTCATGATGGTGTGTTGGGGCTTTCACCTTGTATTGCGGGAGTGTTCTGAGATATAGAGGCTTAAAATCGAGTTTGATAAATGTAACATTTTCATATAATTTTGTTTATAACTATTATAATTTCAATAAATTTAACAATTCAACCAAAAAAATTAAAATTATTAGGATTTTGATTCGGAAAAACAATTTGACAAACAAAAAAACAGATATGAGACTCGGAAATAAAACACCATGACTAAGAATAACTTAGTTTTGTTTTACCAATAGATCAAACCAATTTTTGCAAAATGATCGCCCGGGACTGAGAGAAAAGCTTTGATTGTGTAATGTGTAAAAAATACATGAATTATGACACAATTAGTATATGAATGTTAAGTTTTAGAATATAAATATGTCTGTACTCACAAATTAAATATACAAAATGATTATCTGTATTTGTATTTTTTTTTTTCTGTTTGGGATAAAATCTGTGTCTAAAAATTAATTGAATTTATTTTGTTAAAGGAATATAAATTAATTGTTGGAAAAAGATATCAACAAGATCGGTCGAGTTGGAGGATATTTTAAAAATTGGCTACCTTAAATAATAAGATTAGCCGGGATGTGCCTTTAGTTAAGTGGTTAAGTCCATTTGACTCCGCTTTCCCCACCGGAGTTCGACTCCAGTAAATCGCGTTACCCCGCGTAATAGGGATTGGTTATGGATCGGACCTTGTCGATCCAAAGATGTAAAAAAAAAAAAATAATAAGATTAACCGAATAAAACGTAAACCATAGTTACCGACAGAAAATAATCAAGATATCATCAGAAAAAGAAATTTGCTCAACACATAATTATAGACTATTAATCAAACTATAAAACATAACAAGAAAATTAGGTGTAAGATCTTGACAACCACTATGCATAGCCGTTGGATGTTCCACATTTTCAGGGGTCCTTGTTCGTCTTTAGAACTTTGACTCGTCAAATAACTAAATTATCTAATCGTCTGATAATGTAGAAATCTAAATGGATGTTCTTCTCTTATCTTCCATTTGATCTAGAGAAAGTAAATGAGCTCATAATATATGGGCCTTTAACAGACACTAAGCCCAAACTAATGTAAATAAGATATGGGCTTTTGACAGAGACTAAGCCCAAATTAATCATCGAGAAATAAGAGACGAAACTAAACTTGGTTCAGCTGTCTTCCTCTGAAAACAGAACCATATATACCATCTCTGAGATTGACTTGCCACTATTAGATGAACCAGACGCCATGGAAGTTCAAATCTTTTCGAGACCTTCTACTGAAATCTGTAGCAGAGAGAGATCTCTTCACTGGGAAATCACTTCACGCGCTCTACGTGAAGTCCATTGTAGCTTCTTCTACTTATCTCTCAAACCACTTCGTGAACCTTTACTCCAAGTGTGGTTGTCTTTCCTACGCACGAGGCGCGTTTGACTCCACGGAAGAACCCAATGTCTTCTCTTACAATGTAATTGTCAAAGCTTATGCGAAAGATTCGAAAATCCATATTGCACGTCAGTTGTTCGACGAAATTCCGCAACCAGACACTGTTTCTTACAATACTCTCATCTCCGGGTACGCTGATGCTAGAGAAACTGTTGCCGCGATGGTTCTGTTTAAGAGAATGAGAGAATTGGGATTTGAGGTTGATGGGTTTACGTTATCAGGGTTGATAGCAGCTTGTTGTGACCGTGTCGATTTGATAAAGCAGCTTCATTGTTTCGCTGTCTCGGGAGGGTTTGATTCGTACTCGTCTGTGAATAATGCGTTCGTTACGTATTACAGTAAAGGCGGGCTTTTGAGAGAGGCGGTATCGGTGTTCTATGGGATGGATGGATTAAGAGATGAAGTTTCGTGGAATTCGATGATTGTTGCTTATGGGCAGCATAAGGAAGGAGCTAAGGCTTTAGCTTTGTATAAAGAAATGATTTTTAAAGGATTCAAGATTGATATGTTTACATTGGCAAGTGTTTTAAATGCTCTCACTAGCTTGGATCATCTGATCGGTGGCCGTCAGTTCCATTGTAAGCTGATCAAGGCTGGATTTCACCAGAATTCACATGTGGGAAGTGGTTTGATTGATTTTTACTCAAAATGTGGGGGTCGTGATGGTATGTCTGATAGTGAGAAGGTGTTTCGAGAGATTCTATCGCCGGATTTGGTTCTCTGGAATACGATGATTTCTGGATATTCAATGAACGTGGAACTCTCTGAAGAAGCTGTGAAGAGTTTTAGACAGATGCAACGTATTGGACACAGACCTGATGATTGCAGTTTTGTCTGTGTCACAAGCGCTTGCTCGAATCTCTCCTCTCCTTCTCAGGGCAAGCAGATTCATGGCTTGGCGATCAAATCTCACATTCCTTCGAATAGAATCTCTGTGAACAACGCGTTGATTTCGTTGTATTACAAAAGCGGAAACCTGCAGGATGCCAGGCGGGTATTTGATCGAATGCCGGAACTTAATGCGGTATCTTTCAATTGTATGATTAAAGGTTATGCGCAGCACGGGCATGGAACAGAAGCTTTGCTTTTATACCAACGGATGCTGGACTCGGGTATTGCGCCGAACAATATAACCTTTGTAGCCGTTCTTTCTGCTTGTGCACACTGTGGTAAGGTCGACGAGGGTCAGAAGTACTTCAACACCATGAAGGAGACGTTCAAGATCGAACCAGAGGCAGAGCACTATTCTTGTATGATTGATCTTTTAGGGCGAGCAGGGAAGCTAGAAGAGGCAGAGAGATTCATAGATGCAATGCCTTGTAAGCCAGGCTCTGTTGCTTGGGCTGCGTTGCTCGGGGCTTGTAGGAAACACAAAAATATGGCTCTTGCAGAGAGAGCAGCTAATGAGCTTATGGTGATGCAACCCTTAGCTGCCACGCCGTATGTGATGCTAGCAAACATGTATGCAGATGCAGGGAAATGGGAAGAGATGGCCTCGGTGAGGAAATCAATGAGGGGGAAAAGGATAAGGAAGAAACCGGGATGTAGTTGGATCGAAGTGAAGAAGAAAAAGCATGTATTCGTCGCAGAAGATTGGTCTCATCCGATGATACGGGAAGTGAATGAATATCTAGAGGAGATGATGAAGAAGATGAAGAAAGCTGGGTATGTGATGGATAAGAAATGGGCAATGGTAAAAGAGGATGAAGCAGGTGAACGAGAAGAAGAGATGCGGTTAGGACATCATAGCGAGAAGCTAGCGGTGGCCTTTGGGTTGATGTCGACAAGAGATGGGGAAGAAATAGTTGTAGTGAAGAATTTGAGGATATGTGGGGATTGTCACAATGCTATAAAGTTTATGTCTGCAGTTGCAGGTAGAGAGATCATTGTAAGAGATAACCTTCGGTTTCATTGCTTCAACGATGGCAAGTGTTCATGTGGGGATTATTGGTGATAATAATTATGATTTAATTGAATAGGAAAAATTGTGTTGACGGATACAACATTGAAGGATAAAAACTGACCTGTTACAAAATACAAGGAGAATATCGATTACGCTATTCTTTTTTTTTTTTTTTGCGTGCGGCTCTACGTGTAAATATGCTTTGGTGTGGACCCAATAGGCTTGGTGGTGGCTGGTTAATGTAATGGCTTGAGGTGGAAGACTTGGCAGGCTGGTTTGTATAATCCTTTGGAAACAGCCTGATCGAACTTCTTGCTTGGTGCTTCGTTTTCTTCTAAGTTTGTCTGGACGAAAAAGCGGTTCCACCACGATGCGCTACGCATTTTAGCCTGCCAACAAAAATAAGAGTGCGAGTATTAAGTCTTGTACTTGTAGTCTCTGTCTTGAAGAACTTTGTGAAAGATTGGTAACTGTCATTTAAACACAGTGTTTGAATCATGAAGAGAGCTACTGCCTAACTACATACACTAAGCTAATGCCATTAAACACTAATGAGGAAAGGTGGATTCATATGTAATCATCAGGAACAGGGTATATAGTTATAACTTACGGGTCGGCCGAATTTAGACAGTTCAGCAACTTTAGCTCTCTGCTGACCAGGGAGACCTAGAACAGTAGAACTTAAAGAGTTAGACACCAAAACATGAAAGACATTTATTACCAACCCTTTTTCTTAAGTTTTATGATAGTTTACCTGCAAAAAGAACAACACCGTCTGAAGCCACCCTTGCGAGTTCAGGCACAGTCTTGTTCAGGTACTTGGGTGAGAGATAATCCAGAGCATCTGACACAATCACAAGAGAGAAAGATTTTGCCCGGTAGGGCAGAGGGAACTTGATATCAGCCACACGTACAAGGCCCTTGCTCACAAAACTCTTGCAGTGAGAATCTGCATCCTCGATGTCATATGGTTCAACACCCCATGCTTCAGTCTCTTCTTCTTTCAGTAGACTGGAAACCACTGAGCATGTGTCAGGGCCCACATGCAAGACTTTGCGCATGCCATCTCCATAAGCCTTCTTAAGAACAGGAATGGCTCTTTGGACTTCTGCTGTGCAAGAATAGTCACCTGAGAATCCATAACAAATTGCACAACAAATGTCAAACCCGAGTGTCAAGCATTTAAACGGGTTAAACTGCTGATAAAATGGCTCAATGTCAATGTGGATTAAGGCATTAACTTAAGCACATGAACTGAACAATGAGAAACAAGGATCACCTGTAACTTTGCTGACTTCTTTAATACTTTTAAAGATTCCTGTATTCGAGAAAAAATGAAGGCGATGAGAAAATTCGCTACTAGAGCTATACATGATGCAAAAAGAGCTATAATATACATACCAGGACCACTGTAAGCATAACCAATGAGAAGGCAAGCCCCCTAGAAATTAAAAACACACACAAAACAACAATAGACTATAGTTAGAACCATACCATTCATCTCCCAGGAATCGAATCGCTAAAAAAACACAATAAAGTACAGAAACCATACCACAAGAACAAGGCAAATAGAGAGTAGTGGAGAAGATCGAGACTTTGAATGCAAAGCTCCTGCAAACGGGAAGCTTCCACCATCTCCTACACGTCTCGTTGAACCTACTTGCCGTCTCGCCATAACTAAAATCCCCACAAGCTCAAGCTATTAGATCTACAAAGCAACAATAAAAAACCACTAAATTGGATTACGTTATATCCTTTTTTAGACTTAAACATTCATAAAACATAAAGCACAACGCTTAAGCTCTTTCATTATAAAACAAATCAACGTGAAATAAAACACCACCACTCTCAAGCAACCAAAAACAGAAAATCGAAAAAAACTAAGCTAATTCTCCAATTTACAGATCCAACATTACCCATCAACGAAACAAACACATAACCTTAAAATCAATCAGATCCCACAAAAAATTAGCTAAGTTTCGTTCTCCATTAATAGTGAATTTCACCAGAAACAAATCAAATTACATATAGATCCATGAAACAGCTCGCATATATAGAAATTTACAGGAGACGAACGAAACCCAAATCGAGAAGAGGAAGAAGAAGAAGGAAGAAATCAAATCTACCTTGGATAAATGAAACGAAGAGGGTTTGGATCTAAGATCTGAGATCCGAGAAAATGAGCACTTTATGAATAACACCTCCACTTGAATTTACTTAAAATGAAGAAGAAGCTTCGAAGTGTTAATATTCACTTCAATATCGCTATCTACTTATTTATACCTGCCTCGTCAAAGCGCGTATGGCTATGAGTCTCTGACGCGCTGTTACGAAAACGACGGCGTTTTAAGTCCATTTATTAATCAATAACATCAACAAACATCTTGCCGTTTTATTATACAGTACGAAATTTTAAAACGACATGCGTTTCTCTGGTTCCGTGGTACAGTAACAAAACTATTGTTTCGTTTCTTCTTATATTATCCCCGTTGATCTAACGGGATTAATCTCACCTCTTCATCATCATTGTTACGAGGTGGTCTCCATTTACGCTTATGAAGATCACTCCTTTCGACTATTGTCTGAGACTTGAGCTTCTTCTCTTCTTCAACTTTCATTTTGTCATCAATAAGATACAGCAACTCCTTCAAACCAACTCCGGTTAATGCAGAAACTCTAACATCTGGTCCTTTCTTCTGTGCAGCATCTAGTTTAGCAACTTCTGGAACCTTCCAGAGCT
This sequence comes from Arabidopsis suecica, assembly GCA_019202805.1. Classification (NCBI taxonomy): domain Eukaryota; kingdom Viridiplantae; phylum Streptophyta; class Magnoliopsida; order Brassicales; family Brassicaceae; genus Arabidopsis; species Arabidopsis suecica. The sequence goes on from CM032909.1 coordinate 10,553,896, forward strand.
CAGAGTCGTCAGCATTTTCATCTTCAGACAATAGCCACCCATCAGAGTCATTGTCTTGGTTTTGGATTTGGTCTTCATTAACTGTTGCTTCAGATGCATCAACAGTTTCTTCAGCTTTTAAATCCGCTTCTTCTTCTTCTCCTTCGCCATCATCTAGATATTTCGCGTCCTCCACTTCTTCTTCTTCTTCTTCTTCATAATCAATCTACAAAGAAATTCCCAGTGTGAAAGAAGGTGGTTGTTTCTTCTACTTGTATAGATGGTTTATATTTCAACCCTACCTTATTCCAGACTTCAATCATATTTTGAAGCTTTTCTTCAGATACTCCAATTTGATTAAGGATATGAAACACTGTTGAACGGTGCTCCTCGATATTTGGAGCTGTTGAATCAACTACATGCTGCAGGGAACCAATCACATCAATGCCAAGTCTTTCTGCAGTTTTCACTCCTAAATGTAACTCAGGAATCTGATTTTTTTTTCTTTTTATTTAGCTCTTACCAGAAGTATATCAGCTTCAACAACTTCTTCCAGAGTCGATTGAAATGCTTTCACCAGCTGCAAAAAGGCATGAGCCAAGAAAAGAAAAGTAAGTAAAATATCACTTGAAAAAAAAGATAAATGGAATTAAAGTAAGTATATATTACCTGTATAGGCAGATCTGATATGAATCCAACAGTGTCACTAAGAAGCACAAACTTTCTGAAAAGAAATCAACTCTTGCGATTCAATACAAGTTCATGTGTACCATAAAGTTATAAACATGATTCTCAACGTACAAATCAACTTACCCAGAAGGAAGATGGGCACTCTTGAGTGTAGGATCTAATGTGGCAAACAATCTGCAGAGGCCAGACCAAGCATTCAAAAGTTATGACTTCAGTTTCAAATTTGACAGTTTAAGATAGTTTTTAAAACATTTGAATTATACCGCTCATTGCAGTAGAGAGCAGTCTTTGTTAATGCACTTATCAGAGTCGATTTTCCCTACCAAAAGCAGATAATTAATAATCAGAAAGTATACTAAAAACAGTTGGTTTCTAGCTGAAACTCCTTGGAGCAAAATTCAAACACTTACAGCATTTGTGTAACCAACAACAGCAATGGTACCTGAACTCTCCCCCTCTAATCCCACTCTTTTCTTACGTCCAGCACGCTGCAATAGCCGTGTTCGCTGGGCTTCTTTAATTTGGGATAACAAACGAAGCCTCCGGTCTGATATTCTGGTGCATCAAGATTTTGTTTAACACATGTATTAAATATTAGAAAAGAGAGCCATGCACTAAGTCTTTCAGTTAACCAACAATTAGGCAAGACCTTCGGCGTTGAAGCTGAAGCTCAGTTTCTCCTGCACCACCTACAAAACCGCCGCCGGTTCCCTTGCTTCCTGCTCTCCTGCACAAAAATTTTAAAAACAGTTTCATCATTGTCTCAAAAATCATAAGAGTAAAAGGAATACACCAAAGTATCAAAGATAAATCATTACCCTCGGGCACTGACAACTTCAGCTTCTCCAAACTGCCCAAAAGTGTGGCGTCCATCAGTACCACGCACTCGAACCAGCCTGCTCTTGTTGTACATCAGAGCTGCTAACTCTGCCTGTTGAATGGATGAACCAAACAGCTATTAATAAATGTTCCTAGCATATAAAACCCGAATCTGTATTGTCACAGTACCTGTAGTTTTGCTTCCTTCGTATGCGCATGAGCATTAAATATTTCGATTATAAGGCCTACACGGTCTAGGACAGGTTTTGCCCATATTCGCTGAAGAGTCAAAAGCAAAGACACAACATTAGCTTAAACTGAAGGAAAACAAAAAAAATGAAGAAATTTTGCTTTGGGTTTTCGTGGCGTTACCTCTAAATTCCGTTGTTGAATAGCTGTCAAAATGGCGTTTACAAAGACAGCATCAACTTCTTCCTGAGCATCAAGAGATTGTAAACAGTATGATCCAACTTTTCATTACAGGCAGAAAAAAAAAAAAAGAGATTGATAATGGTGAGATAATTCGCGGAAATAACTGAAATTTAGCTGCTTGCCTTGGAATCTTCAGCATTGAGATGGCATTTGATGTTGTCTACAGTCCCAGCCCCAAAATAAGTATCTAAAAAATCGAAACCCATATTAAACATCAGTCTCTCAAGAATATCGTCGAACATATGGAGGGCATGATTCTTAAAAACATCCAACACGAACCTACGCGAGGTTTAGACGATCTACGAACAGGGTTTTGAACCACAACATGAGAAGGCAATTCCTTGTCGAAGAAATCAGATTCAAAGTACCCATATCGTTGCTCTTCAAGCGAATTCGCGAGACAAAGCGCTTCATTCAGCTTCGCCTGTAGTAACTTAGGTGGTGCTAAACGAGGCTGAACAAGGAAGAGCTTAGGTGGGCTTGATGGATCTTTAGGGTTTAACAAAACGGAATCTTTTGGAGTCGACTCTTCTTCTACTTCGCTCGTTTTAGGCGCATGCCGTTTGGAAGAAAACGGAGACGATGATGGCGTTTTAGACCTAAGATGGTTTCGAGCAAGAAACGATGATGCCGTTTCGGACCTAAGACGGTTCCGAGCAAGAGACACTGTCCTCAACATTGGGATACGATCCGAACGACGATTAGAAAGTTTTGAAATTTCACTCGCTTGACGATTAAAAAGGGAAACTTTGCTTTTCGTATACAAAAAACTTGCTTGATCACCAAGGTTTAAGTGATTCAGCCAAATTCCGACACTTGTTGTTGTACACATCCACAAATATCAAATCTGATCGTCACCGGAACAAAGCTTCTCGTTTGTCACCGGAGCAGTGACTTTTGTGTTAAGACTGGATTCGATTTATATTTAGTTTTGAGTCGGTTTGTTTACCGGTTTTGAGACAATAAGCGAATTAAATTGGATATGTTACGGTTTACTCACTCGGTTACACAAATTGGTAGTGATTCTGTAATAACCTCGGTTTAAATTAGGTTTCGTATAAAATATAAATCCCTAACAACGGTGCCGTTTTGAACTGATAACAAGAACATGAAGCAAACTAACAAAGCAAAAACAACTGTGCTTCTTTTGGAGATGTTACAATGCTTTAGCTCTACTTCTTTCACCTCCTCCTTTATGCCTATGATGATCTGTTCCTTTCTTCTTCCCTTCTTTATTCCCTTTAGGTTTAGCTTTCTCAATCAAATCCCCCTCACCTCTCTTCTTATACATCTTAAAACTCATCTCTCTCTCACTTGCCATCTTCATCACCTTCTCTGTAATCTCTGCAGCGATCGTCCTGTTATACAGTTTATTCAATCCTTTCATAAGTTTCGCATAAGTATTAGGTTGCGGCATCAAGTCCATCTCCATCATATCAAGACAATACGAACATGCTTCCTTCACGTGACCTTTTGCGAACAAAGCATGGATCCATATTGTCCAAGCTGATACATTCAGCTCGCATGAAGAGGTTTTGTTTGATATGCAACTCCAAACATCTTTCGCCATTTCGAGCTTATCATCTCTAATAAGAGTATTCAGCAACGACTTGAGTGTTCCGTACTGAGGCGCAGAGAATATCCCTCGGCTTACCATTTCTTTGAAGTGATTGCAGGCTTCGACTAGATAACCTTGGCTTGTAAATCCATTGATCATAATAACAAACGTATCAACTCCAGGACTTAAACCATTAGCTTCCATTTCGTTCCATAACCGAACCGCTTCTTTCACTTCCCCTAACTTACAGGCCAATCTAACCACTACATTGTAAATGAGAAGATCGGGATGACAACCTATTTGCTTTATCTTCTCAATCAACTCCAAACACTCTTCAAATTGTTCTTTCTTCTCATGAGCCACCATTATCTGCATATATGTTACTTGCAACGGCATGACTCCTTTCTTTCTCATATCATCTAAAACACTATAACCCTTATCAATCATTCCCCATTTACAAAACCCACTTATCAGCGCGGTATAAGTCACGATATCAGCCTCACATCCATACCTCTCCATCTCAACGAAAACCCTCATCGCCTCATCCATTCTCTTCTCCGTCCTACACAACGCCTGGATCAAAACCGTGTAGCAATTCGCATTCGGCTCATACCCTCTTTTTCTCATATCATTCAAAAGATCATACGCATCCGCCATTTTCCCAGCATGAGCATATCCACTAAGCAAGTTAGTGAAAACCACAATGTCAGGCTCAAGCCCAGCTTCCTTCATCTGAACCAAAACTTCTTTAGCTTCCATCAACTTCCCTTCCCTACACCAACCATACAACAACGAAGTAAAATACCGCAAATTCGGAGGAAACTTCTCTCTCATATCCTCAAAAACCTTTGAAGCATCCTTAACACTACCGTTCTTACACAAAGCATCTAACAAACATCCAAAAACATACTCGTCAGGCTCAAACCCATACTTAGGCATTTCGTCAAGCACCTCAACTGCTTTCTTCACCATATTAGCAGAAGCAAACCTCCGTATCAATACAACGAACAACTCCGGCTCAATCAACTCCGGATTCGTCTTCCTCATCTCTTCAATTAAACCCCAAACAGCTCCAAATTGCCGCATTTTACTAAGAATCTTCACCATTGATTGACACACTTCATAGCTATGACAATAACCAGGTTGCTTCGTTGCCCATAGAAAATATCTATAACCTAAATTTCCAGCATCCCCACAACGACTCAACACTCGTACGATTAACCCGGGTCGGAGATCAATACCTGATTCGTTAAGAGAAAGCTCCAATTTTGGAACCCTAGAATGGTGATTCCGCAAAATTCTGTATATCTTCTCAACGTCACCGGAGAATTCATCCTCATGCTTCTCTGGGCAAACTAAACCAACCCCATTCTTTCTCTCTGTTGATTCCACGAAATCGTGATTGAGAACTCTTGAAATGTGAAACCTTTTACAAATTCGATCAATTCGAGAATATGCTTGAGATTGAGAAGATGGTTTTTTGCTGATGAGAAGAAGATCGACAATGGTAGAGAATCTACGCATCTCTCTCTCACTTCACTCTCTAAAAACGACAGCGTTTTCGTCTTTTAAAGTCTTCTCCTTTCCTCTGTTTTGCTTGCATTTAGAAAACTTAAACCCTAAAAGAGACAACTTTCTTTAACAACAGAGCATATAGATGACTGATGAGAAAAGCTCTATCAGCCATAGGCGAAAGCTCGACTACGTTGCTCAATTTAAACCGGAGACTAACCGGTCTCACTCGTTCCGGCGAGAACAGAAACGCTCTCAAGCTCTTCGCCGATGTTCACCGTTGTATAACTCTGAGACCAGACCAGTACAGTGTCTCGTTAGCTATTACTGCTGCTGGGCACCTCCGTGATACCATCTTCGGTGGTCAGGTTCATTGCTATGTGATTCGCTCTGGTTTATTGTGTCACTCTCACGTCTCCAATACGCTTCTTTCGCTCTATGCGAGATCAGGGAACTTAGCTTCGTTGAAGAAGAAGTTCGAAGAGATTATTGAACCTGATGTTTATTCATGGACGACGCTTTTGAGTGCAAGTTTTAAGCTTGGAGATATAGAGTATGCCTTTGAGGTGTTTGATAAAATGCCTGAGAGAGATGATGTTGCGGTTTGGAATGCTATGATCACTGGTTGCAAAGAGAGTGGGTATCACGGAACGAGTATTGAGTTGTTTCAAGAAATGCACAAGCTTGGTGTTCGACATGATAAGTTTGGCTTTGCTACTGTTTTGAGTATGTGTTACTATGGCTCTTTGGATTTTGGTAAGCAGGTGCATTCGCTAGTTATAAAAGCTGGATTTTTTGTTGCACCATCTGTTCTGAATGCACTGATTACAATGTATTTTAATTGTCAAGTGGTTTGTGATGCCCGTCTGGTGTTTGAAGAAGCTGATGTTGCTGTTCGTGATCAGGTCACTTTTAATGTGGTTATTGATGGTTTGGCTGGTTTCAAAAGAGAAGAGTCTTTGTTGGTGTTTAGAAAAATGCTCGAAGCTGGTCTTAGACCAACTGATCTGACCTTTGTTAGTGTAATGAGTTCTTGTTCATGTGAGACTATGGGACACCAAGTACATGGACTATCCATCAAGACAGGGTATGAAGAGTATACTTTGGTTAGCAATTCCACTATGACAATGTATTCTTCTTTTGAGGATTTTGGTGCGGCGCTTAAGGTTTTTGAGTCATTGGAAGAGAAAGATTTGGTTACTTGGAATACAATGATTTCTGGTTATAACCAAGCGAATTTGGGGCAGTCTGCGTTGTTGTTGTACAAGCGAATGCATGGAATAGGAGTTAAACCGGATGAGTTTACTTTCGGAAGTCTTTTAGCAAGCTCTCTGGATTTGGATGCTCTGGAGATGGTTCAAGCGTGTGTAATCAAATTCGGGCTTAGTTCAAAGATCGAAATTTCGAATGCACTGATATCTGCCTATTCGAAGCACGGAAAGATAGCAAAGGCGGACCTAATATTCGAAAGTTCGCCGAAGAAGAATCTAATCTCATGGAACGCAATAATCTCGGGGTTTTACCATAATGGTTTTTCTTTTGAAGGTTTGGAAAGATTCTCTTGCTTGCTGGAATCAGAAGACCTAATCATACCTGATGCTTATACTCTTAGCATTCTTTTGAGCATTTGCGTAGACATTTCGTCTTTGATGCTCGGAGAGCAGACTCACGCTTATGCCCTCAGACATGGGCAATTCAAGGAGACATTGATTGGTAATGCCTTTATAAACATGTACTCTCAATGCGGGACTCTACAAAAATCTCTTGCTGTGTTCCATCAGATGTCTGAAAAGGATGTTGTGTCATGGAATTCTCTGATCTCTGCATACGCGAGACACGGGAAAGGAGAGAGCGCGGTTCTTACCTACAAGACGATGCAAGATGAAGGCAAGGTGGATCCTGATGCAGCCACATTCTCAGCGGTTCTCTCTGCTTGCAGCCACGCCGGTTTAGTCAAAGAGGGACTCGAGATTTTCAACTCAATGGTGGAAATTCACGGTCTGATACCAAATGTGGATCATTTTTCATGCTTAGTTGACCTTCTTGGTCGAGCGGGTCACCTCGATGAAGCAGAAAGCTTGGTGAAAATCAGCGAGAAGACCATCGGATCTCGGGTAGATGTATGGTGGGCTTTGTTTAGTGCTTGTGCTGCTCATGGAGATTTGAAGCTAGGGAAGATGGTTGCGAGGTTACTAATGGAGAAAGAAAAGAATGACCCATCGGTTTATGTTCAACTGTCGAATATTTACGCAGGAGCTGGTTTGTGGAAAGAAGCAGAAGAGACGAGGGAAGCCATGAACATGGTTGGAGCTATGAAACAACGAGGTTGCAGCTGGATGGGATTGTAATAACCGGTCGATACGGTTTGTTAAATTGAATTATATATATTTATTCATTTGTTTTTTGATGGAGGAAAGTGAAACTTTTTTTTTTTTGACGTCTGGATTTATTAGTTATTGCAAATTATGAGAACTGTTACATAGACGATTGGAAAGTGAAACTCTTTAGAATAGAAAAATTGTAACAAAAATGCAGAGAATATTTTTATGAAAAAAGTGAAACTATTGTAGGAGATAAGAAAGATATTCAAAATTTAAATAACATAATCATGAGCCTCTTCTTATAGAGTGGGGATGATTATGATGAAACATGATCATCGTATCCTAAAGGAGCTGTATTATACAAAACGCACCGTTTAATCTATCTGACAAATTCACTGGCATAAACGTATCCAAATCAGTATTAGGGTCCACTTGTCTCTCAAAAAAATCCCGCAGTATCCGTTAGTACCAAAAAAAAAAATTTCCATTAATTATTATTTCTCATCTCTAATAATTTCTTCCAAATATTACTAAATTTACATGTAATTTCATTATCCTATTTCTGCTTCACCTTCCACATTACTAAATTTACAAAATATTCTCATTCCTTAAAACAGAAGTGAAACATAAATATATATAAAGTTAATATAGAGGGAAAATCAAAATCCCAAATAAATTAAAAAAAACTCACACATATAAAGAATCTTCTTCAAAGCCGTAATTAACAAACAAACTCCTTAATTAATTTGACTTAGTAATCAGGCATAGATTGACTAATCTTACCTTCTTCTTCAACAATCTTCTTCTCAGTAATCCTCAACCATAAACAAACACCAGTAAAACTAATCATCAAGCTCGCGATTCCACTTCCAAGTCCAATCCCAACAATCGCCATCACAGACAATCCTTTACTCTTCATCATCATCTCCTGCAACGGATAACCATACAATCCTTTATTCCCTATAAACGAGCTCGCGTTAAACCTCGGGAAATTCCCAGTCCTATTCGACAAATACGTCGGAATCTGACCGGAAAGTTTGTTATTCGACACATCAAACGCCGATAACCTCGCTAAAAGACCTAATTGCTGCGGAATCTGACCGGAGAGTTGGTTATCGTGTAGATCGATTACGTTTAAGTAAGCGCAAAGAGCTAGCTGCGGAGTGATTTCGCCGGAGAGTTGATTCGATGAGAGATTTAACACGGCGAGGTTAACGAGAAACTGAATCTCCGGTGGGATGATACCGGAGATCTGGTTTGATGATAGATCTAGGGATTGGAGATTTGTACAGTTTGATAGAAACGGTGAGATTGAGCCGCGGAGAGAGAGGTTAGTGAGAGAGAGTTTGTAGATTCTTCCGTTGTTACAGGTAGCTCCGGGGAGGTAAGAGGTGAAGCCGGAGCATGGATTTGAGAAGACGGAGTTTGTCCAGTTACGGAGATTACTCGCCGGATCTTCTAAGTTTTGCCGGAGGTTTTTTAAACATGCTTCGTCGTTTGGATCAGCGGTTGTTAAACGTCGTGTCGTTTTGAAGATTAGTAGAAGGAGAAGGAGTAACCGGTAACTAAACCGGTGACTCCTCACCATTTTGATTTTAGAGAGATTTTGAAAAGGTTTGAAGAAGAAGAAAGTGGAAGTTTCATGTGAGTGTGTTCTCAACAAAAGAGAAAAACGGTTACAGAAATTTTGTAGTTGATGATAGAGGCGCGTTTTAGCAGGTAGGCGTAGGATAGAGGTGGACGATTAAATTGAATTGATTATGTTGGGTATGTGTGAAATTATATATGCTGTTTTCAACTTTAATTATTGTATAAATGTGTATACCAAAAACACTCATTATTAGATTTTAATCATGTCATCCATTTTATCAACTGAAGTTTTAGAATTGTTCTTGGTCTTCTTATTAACAGTCGCCAATACTTTTTTAAAAAAATGAGAATGGAACTTTGGTTTTAAAATTAATTGTATAGAATAATAGTGCAGTGGACTGTTTATGTACCTTTCGTGTGTGTGATAGATTATTTTTTGAAAAAGAGTTTTATAATTAAATGGGCTAAAAGGAAAATCATGACATCCATTCACTGAGTATTTTTTAAAATTATATTTTTGGTCCAGTAATTGGGAACCATGTGTAGAGACATGATATTGCGAGTTAAAAACCAGCTTAGACCAAACAAGAAATGACCAATAAAGCAATTTCACCAAATTCGTGAGGTGGTGCTTAGACCATGTACATAGCTGATATAATGAGAGTATCAGGAGCCTATTAATTATTTTTTAATAGATCAGAGTATCAAGTTGGGCCTGATCAGTATCACTGGAGTGATACTTCTGATACCCAGTATCAGGTGACGTGACGGCAGCTGATTCGTCTGGGAAACGCGTTTTTCCTTGAAAGTAGAGAAAAAAAATTCATATTTGGCAAAAATGGGGTCAAGGTAATTGATTTCGAGCGACTAAATTATTTTTATCATCATGTTTTTTTAAGTTTTTTTGAATTTTATGTTTTATTTTGCTTCAGTATATTCTACGGTTTTTTAATTCTAACTAGATTTTAACCCGTTGTACACCGCGGGATGATTTATTTTTTAAAGTTAGTATATATAAATTTTTATAAATTGTATCTCCTTATAAAATATTTATGTATTATATGATGATTCAAAACAGTTAAATACAAATCAAACAAAGATGATAGAAGAATTATAATTCTAAATCTTAATCAAATCTTCTAAATATCTAAATTATTAAATATGGAATATCCGGTGTATGAGTTGGGTTAAATATAACCCGACCCAAGAAATTTGTTATGACCAAAATTTGGAAACGGGTCGGGTATCCAAATAACCCGAAAGCATTTTTACCCACCCGTCACCAAAATGACTGCAAAAATACTAGTATAGATATTACCTTTTGTAATCCTATGTTTTTATATATTTATTTTTGATTTTGCAAATAATTTTCTTTTATGATATTTAAGCCGGTCTCACCAATGCAAACATATTTAGTAGGAATATCATAAAAAATCTCAAACAATAAACAAACATTAAAAATAATACTAAAAAATTCCTAATGATACTATATGGGTATCACCCATATACATGCTCTTAGTGCGACACACTCTTTTCACTTTCCAATTTCCATTACCACAATTAACTATTTTCTTATATAATATTCTGTTTAAAATAAAATAAAAATCAGTTGACAATTTGACATATGTAGTTAATAAAATAAAACCACTCAAAATTGTTTTAGTTGTGAGCCCATATTTAGCCCGTTTATAACTTTTGTAAAGCCCAATGCGAAGCTAATTCGGTCATATGACAATCTTGAATTCTAATTATGTATTCACCCACACGTATGATATGTAATGAATGTGAATAAGAAAGACCCATGCATGCTCTTCTGAAATTTATTTCAATAACTATAACAAGCAATCGCATGTCTCCTCCTTTATTTTTTCTTTCATAATGTTCAAGCCTTTATTATGTCTCAACCCCACTCAAAACGTAACAAAATCGTTTAATAGACATGTATATATAGTTCGTAAGTTTAGTCTTTCAAATTTCGTTATTCAAATCGTATATCTTCATCAAAAAAAAAATCGTATATCATCGAATTTTGATCACTAATCATTAATAATAGAACCATGTCCTCTCAGGAAACTAAATTGCCTTTGTCAGCATCGCCTCAAGTTTCATCATCACTAACTAATAGAGGTGAAATAGAGATAGATATGCCGTCGAATGTCGATAATAAAATGGCGGTACCAACATTGCTACCTTTGCCACCACCATCACCATATCCTTTATCATCAAAACGGTTGGGTAGATCTTCCTCGTTAGTTAAATCATCGTGTATAATGAAATGGAAAAAGATGGGAAATAGACGAGAAGAAGATGATGATGATCCTTTTCTTATTGCATTGAGAAAGTGTTCAAATGATATAAAAATCGACAATGATAAGGTTGTGTCTAAAAGGAAGAATAGTCTTAAATTCCTAGTTTCTTGCAAAGCTCCTTCTGTTAAAGATTGATTTTGATTCCATTTTTTTTTTCATTATTTAAGATATCATCTTTCTTCTATTTATTTTTTTATTTTTTACCTTTAATGTATTTTTTTGAATATGAATATATACCAATAATAAAGCATCTTATCATTAACATAAAAAGGTCTTCAAATTATTGAATTTTCTCCCTTTTTATTCTCCATCTGTCGTCAAATTACAAGATCATGTAAAAGGTTCCAAACTCTAAGTCAAATATCTCAAGTTGTCTAAGTATCAAAATCCGATTTTTACATACTCTTTTTATCTCTTTCCTTTCTCCAAAGTGAAAAGACAAAATAGAGACAGCCAAAAATATCACAAAAGGATATTATTTTTTGTTACCAAAGGATCATTTCAGACCAAAATTTGATTAATCTCTTTGAATGAGTGAGTCTAAGCATATTCACTGGTTTTTAAATAGACAACGTATGACACCACTATCTACTTGTTCAAATAAAAGAAAAAGAGATTCATCAGCATTTGTATAGTTAAGCCGTTGTTGTGTATATATATGAACCACATTTTGTTCTTTTCCTTTAAATTTTCAGTGTCTGTTTTAGTCACGATTTGTTATACCCCTTTTACATTGTTTAATTAATTCAATGCATACGGAACCTTAAATATCATATCACAACCATTAAAGTTTACGCCCGAAAAAGTATAACAAATGTTAGGGAAAAGCATGTTAAAATTTTGTTCATGACTTAAAAGTTAATTGGCTAATGTTTAACTATCAAATCGATTAAAGCCTTCAAGGTCAAATCGTGGACGACAGACATTTGAGAACAAAAAGTAGAAAAATAAACAATAATGGTATATATACGTGTCATCATTTACACCGTAATCTTTATTTGTCTAAATCAAATAATGGCCGCATCTTTATTTTTATAATAATCATTTCCCATGCATTAATTAACACAAATAAATTAGACTATATAATATGCCTATATGCGTTTTTTTATTTTAGTTTAATATTATTATCATGTCTCCATATCTCGTGAAAGGTTAAGAGAGCCTAAAACTTCCGCTAATGAACATATGCATACACAGATATGTGCCCTTGTGTGTGTATTAAGACTATATAATTTAGCTAATTAGGATTTAATTAAGTGTAGTTAGTACATGATTAATGGACCTATTTGGTCAGCAAACAATCATTATCATCGACCTAATTTTTTCTCTTCGACTATAGCTAATTTCTTACCATGTATGTAGAGCTTAACATCTAATGAAAAATCTGTCATATACTTTATTAAAGATAATGAGTCTTGGGTGATTAATTAGTCGACCTCTTTACGAGCATTTGAATTTGACCTCCTTATTCAAAATAGTATTTAATCAGGCATATTCTCGTATTCTATATTTTAGACCACGAATTTATTTATTAGGATACCAAGACCCATCTATTTTGTCGTTGCACGCGTCATTAATCGTTTTTCACGGGAATATTTTTAAATTTGATCAATAGAAAGTTGGACGATATAGCTAAGAATCATATATAAATTAAATCAATGTTTCGTGTGTGACGTTTTAGAATTTATGCTTGGAACATAGCTACTTACGATGATAAAATTCTTTCTCGTTATCTTCCACTAATATAGAAATGATCACCTCGATGAACAAAATTCTATGAGGCATTATTAATAATGCAATATAAATATGATTGTTAGAACTTTATATGACTTACAATTGCAAATGTTTAATATCGTAATCAGCTATATCGTTTGTGCTTATTTCTTGAAAATATAATGATAAAAAGGCATATTCAACAAAGTTAAATGAAAAGAGTGAAAAAGAAAACAAGTTGAAAAAGGGTCTCGACAAAATTTGCCAGTAACACATTTCTTTGTTCACAATTTTAAACACGCCAATTTAATTACTTTATTTATTTATTTAATTGGAACATAGATATAAGAAAACGAAATCTAATTTGCTAACGTACGTCAAATGACATCCATGCATAAATTTGTTTAATTGGAACATAGATATAAGAAAACGAAATCTAATTTGCATAAATTTGTTTATTTAATTGGAACATAGATATAAGAAAACGAAATCTAATTTCATAAATTTGTTTTTACAATTTTTTCCCATTTTATCGTCGAAACAAGTTCAAGAAACATCAAAGTATTATAACATGATCGACGGATCTTGTTGGACCGTAACAAAAGTACTGTTACTACAAGGCCAAGTGGAACAGTTTAATGAGCTTCGTTCGATTTGACGAAACATCAAAACTTGTCTTATGTTTAACAACTTATCTTGGAGTATACTATGCTCCATACGTAGACGATCATTTTCCATCTTCGTTCGTTGACAGTGGTATAAAACGTACCGGAGCTGGTTTGTCAATTCTTGGTTCTGAGTCTTGAGCTGGTTTAGCTGCATACTCATCTCCTCCAAGTGTTTTTGTTTCTTCTCCCTTGACCTCTTAGCCGATTCCCGGTTCGATAATTTCCGTTTCTTTTTCCGCTCATCGGTACTTTCGGTTCGAGCAACGTCTGTACCGGTATGGTTTACTGAACCATAGTCATGGGCTGAAGCCGGTATTGGATCCATTGATGTGTCGAAGACCGAGAAGAGGTGTGAAATGTCCCATGGAGTGAAACCGGTTTCGAAAGCTGGGACAGAGGTTAATAGACCCGGTTCGGTTGAGAAAACCGGAGAAATAGTAGACATCATGGTGCTTAACCGGAAAAAAGAGAGTACAATTTAAAATGATGATCTCAAAATGTAGAGAGAAAGAGAGATTAGAAGGGGAAAAGGGAAGGATTGCATTGTTGGAGGCCCATATTTATGGACGAGAGACTCTGCACGAGAGGCTATTTTGGTCAGACATTAGTAAAAATACTGATGGTTCTTTTTCCTAATAGCTTTTTACTTTTCTTTTTCTTTTTATCTCTTTTTTGAGTTTTTCTTTTTCTAAAAAATGAAAAGAGAAAGACCAAAAATTGAGAAAATGAGTCGCATCAGGAGAGGAAATTGTTGGACACGTGTCGGTGTAGGATTAGATGTAACTCAAAAGTAATTTGGAGAGCCAAACTTACAGAACATTGGATTGTATACAAAGATTCAAATTTAATATTTAATTGATCTTAGACTAAGAAAAAAAAACAAAATATTGATCTTATATCTTAGCTCTTCTGTGAACATATGATTGTTGAATGTGATCTGCCATGTTTAAAGGAGATCATTGTTGTTAAGTGTGTCTTTACTATTTAGCTAGACTTTCAAATAGGAAGTAGAGACTTGTGTATATTCAACTTCTTCTTTGTTGTTTGCTATAGTTTTCATAACCTGTTTTTTTTTTTTTTGCTAAAAGTTGGTATAATGTTATTCTCCATTGTAGAAAGCCAATTAGATAAATTCTTGTAATATTATTGTATGTTTTTGTTTTTTTGCTGTGTTCTTTGTTTTTGCAACATGTGCAAGTCTAAACCTCGTTACAAAAGTTGAAGAAGGAATCTTATGTTTTTTTTTCGTTAAGATTCCTTTCTTTTATGGTATATGTAACTGCAAATATAGTTAGTGAAATCTACGTTCTGAGACAGAAGAAAAAGTTATGGACCAAAAAGATGAAAAAGCATCCTATAGCATTAAAAAGAAGAAGAGATATATATATGGGAAATTTGCCAAAATGGGCATTATTTGGCCCAGAAATTTCACATAAGGTACATCTACCGGGCCTTTCAAATTGGGCATTTATCACACGTGCGAAATTACACATTTGCCCTCTAAATATTGGGCGGGATTGGAATTGCTTGAATTCGCAAAACTGACGACGGAGATGACATCTGCAACAGTGCCGGCCTTTTTTGTGGCTGAGAAACGACGATGTGTAAGCTTAATCCGTGGGGTAGGTAAACGTGAGGAACGATACAGGATATAAGAAGAGTGGTAGGTGTTTGTGGATATTTGGATCTGATAATTGTTGTTTAAAATTGTTGGATTCATAAAGCTAGAGCTGAAGATAGAAGTTCTTAGAGAGAAGGTGGCCGTTTGAACCATGAACTCTGAGGTAATGATTTCGCTTTTATACTCCTATACATATCCATTAGCTCTGGAATCGATTACTCTGAAGCTCATTGTGAGGTTAATGATGTTAAGTTGGAAACTCACACAACTGTCACTGGAATTTAGTTGTTTGTATGATGGGTAGTAGTCCGTTTCTGTTATGGATATTAGTCGGGTTTTTAATTATATTATGCAGAGCTATGTTTGTCATTTTGGATGCTAGGTTGAATTTTTGTTGGGTTTAAGTGGTTTTTGTACTTGTAGTCAGTGTATAGCAGAATGAATTCGTCAATGGAGTTTGGTTCTGTATCTTATAAGAACTGTTCACGTGCAGGGAGATGAAGATGCAGTTATCGTGATTGCTGGTAGCTGGGAGTGCTGTGAAAATGGTATATGGGATTTTCTCATTGCAAAGGAGTGCTATGCCCGAAGCATATCAATGAGCATGACAATGAGTTATGACGAGCTGATAGCGAAAGTTACTGCGGAGTTTGATCTGTCCGAGATGAGCCTGATGCCAAAGCTGAGTTATTGGCTTCCAAGCCAACTGTCAATGTTTTCAGTTAACCGCAGACCTCCTGTAATAATTTCAAGTGAAATGGGAATCCGGAATTTCCTTAATGTCCGAAGAACTGCAGTTCATCTTAATTTGCTCCTGTCTCTGCAAGAGGCTTCGGAAGCAAGTTGTAGTACACGCATGAGAAGAGTTTGTGTTGCAGCAGAGGATGAACAGGATCCTATCCATGGAGATGGGATCAGGATGTATAGTGTCGAGACTGCCACAACTGAGAACAGGAACGAAAATTCCGGCAGTCAGGTAAGGCGTAGGCTCTTTGGAGAAGGCCTAGATAAAGGGAAAGGGGTGATGATCGATGAAGGTGGTTGTAGTAGCCGGGGGATGCCTGAGTTATGTGTTGATGCTGGCCCTAGTTGTGTAAGGGAAAGTGTTGCTGGTTTGGGAAGGAGTATTGAGGAGATACCGGGTAGTACTGTCCCTGGTATAATAAGTCTTTCAAATGCATCAACACCTTCTTTATCAAATTATCTGAGTGAGACCAATACTGAGGATGAACTAATGTTGCGAGAGTTTGAAGCATTGGAGAAGCGTCAGGCAGATTTGGCTAAAGAGAAAGGTCAAACCAGTGCAAGGGAAAGGGGGAAGTCTCAATCTGATGGAGAGTCTGACGCCTATTTCACGGATGGCGTTGAAAGTTCAGGTTCTGAGGAAAATGGCTTGACTGCGTATGAGCTGACTGCGTACGCAAACTGGGGGGACCTTAATGACTCCGATTGGTCAGATGATTGTGCGGTTCCTGTTATGGAGGAAGGAGGCCCTTCTGCTGTTGAAGAACCTCAAGATGCTGTAATAAGTAATGAGTGGATGGAGGAACCAAGGCATTCCAGAGAAAGAGATGTTGGTGATGAGGTCCTCGCTTACTTGAATAGATCTCTTGATAAACCTCTGAGTCTGCAAGACACTGATGATATGGGTGATGAGGTGGGGACAATGCCACCAACTGATGCAGGACCTTCTGCTGTTGAAGAACCTCAAGATGCTGTAATAAGTAATGCCTGGATGGAGGAACCAAGGCATTCCAGAGAAAGACATGTTCGTGATGATGTCCTTGCTTACTTGAATAGATCTCTTGATAAACCTCTGAGTCTTGAAGACACTGATGATATGGGTGATGAGGTGGGGACAATGCCACCAACTGATGCAGAACCTGTGTTTGATGATGTCATTGACTTGACCAACACAGATGGGTGTGCTCCTGTTTCAGCTGAAGATGATGCTATCTATATTGGACGTGTTTTCAAAGACAAAGTTGATATGCAGAACACCTTAGCCGTTTATGCAATCAAGAGAATGTTTCATTTCAGGCAGACAAGGTCTGATCCAAGAAGGCTAATCTTTGTGTGTGTTGACCCCAGATGTAGGTGGAGAGTGTTTGGGCATCGTGTCTCAGACAACTCTAAAAATTTCCATGTCCGAACAATGACTTTAACCCACAGTTGCACAATTGCGGCAAGGTCACAATATGGAAAGCAAGCTTCAGCTAAGGTTATTGGTTCTGTATTGGAGAAGAAGTTTGCAAACGGATTAAGGGGGCCAAGAGCTGCAGACATTCCTGACATTGTACTTGAAGAGCTGAAAGTATCTGTGACTTACATGAAGGCGTGGCATGCGAAAGAAGCAGCAGTTAGGAAGAGCAGAGGCAGTGACGAAGAGAGTTACAAACTGCTTGCTGGTTATATGTATTTGCTAAGGGAAGGTAATCCTGGGACTGTTTACAAACTTGAGCACAAGTTGAGTGCAAAAGGGAGCAAACAGTTCAAATATCTTTTCTTTGCACTTGGTGCAAGCATTGCTGGTATTCCGCATATGAGGAAGGTAGTCCTTGTGGATGGGACAGCTATCAAAGCAAAGTTCAAAGGAGTTCTGTTAGCTGCTAGTATGCAAGATGCGAACTTTCAAGTCTATCCTATAGCATTTGGCATTGTCGACTCAGAAAATGCCCCTGCCTGGACATGGTTTTTTAGGCAGCTAAGTGCCCTTCTTCCTGACTCTGAAGATTTGGTGATCATTTCTGACAGGCATCGAGCAATATATGCGGGACTTCTTGAGGTATATCCTCTGGCTTTCCATGGTGCATGTGCAGTGCACATAGAGAGGAATGTTAAGCACTTTTCTGGGAAAGGACTTGCATGCCTAGTTGGAAAAGCTGCAAGGGCTTTCAATGTTGGAGAGTTCAAAGAACACTATGTCGAAATTTGTAGCAGAAGCAAGAAGTGTGGAGAATACTTGGATGCCATTCCCCTTGAGCACTGGACGCAAGCTTACTGTAACGCGAAGCGGTATAATATGATGAGCAGTAACATTGCTGAAGCGCTTAATAGTGCATTGGCGAAGATTGTTGAACTTCCTATTGTAAGTATGGTAGAGTCGATCAGAACAAAACTGATGCAATGGTTTTGTTTTAGAAGAGCAAAGGCAAAGCGTTTGCTTTCACTTCCGGAACCTATAACACCAAATGTGAACAAGTTAATGATGCGCTACCATACAGCATCAGCAGGTTTGAATGTGAAAGGCGTTTCAGATTGGAGTTACCAAGTGAGTACACCTGAGGGGAAGTCATACTATGTGGATCTTCAGAAGAAGACATGCTCCTGTCAGCAGTTTCAGAAGTTGCTGATCCCTTGTCCTCATGCACTGGCTGCGGCAAGGATAAACGGTGTACACATCCCAACACTGGTTGGAGATGTTTACAAGCTGACAGTCTTCCATGCTGCATATGAGCAGTTCATATTCCCTGTACCAAATCAGGGTGATGCAGAAGTCCCTGAAGTTGTGGAACAGGAGCAATTCAATCCGCCAAGGAATCCTCCTGGTCCAGGAAGGAGAAAGAAACGTAGGATTCCCTCAGCTGGAGAAAATGTGGTACCTTTCTACACGCCTTAAACTTGTTATCAAATACAAGGATACACATACTGTATTTTACAGGCTTCCTCTGTTTTGTCTATATCTCAGGGAGGAAAGCGGAGAAAGGGTGGTCCTCATAAGTGTTCAATATGCTATGAAACAGGACATAACAGGGCCACTTGCTCTAATCCTGCTGTATAAGGTTGGTCAAGTAGTTGACGAAAAGTTAGAAGTTTGGATTTGTAATGGAACTAGTAACATAGAACTTTTAACATAGGTAGGTTTTATAATTGCAGGGGAGAGAACAGTTTTTTGTGCACCAAATGCAGGGCAGTGGAGGTTTTTTGGTAACTACTGTAAAGCAGCAGGCAGAGCCGGTATTGACTAGAGGCTGGGGTGAAATCTGTTGCGACTTGTAGAACAAGTCTTTTGTGGAACTGGTGCAAGAACTTTTTGGCCACTGGAGTAAGCATGCTTTTGGATTTCAGCTTGAAGTCGTAGAAGGTGAAGGCGGAGACATGAGGGGTTTTGTTTTGTGAACATGTACTAGGCAAGGTAATTGATTGATATGTATTGCCTGTATGGTTGTGTTTGCCTGAAGGATGTAAGTTTCTATTAGGGACTGCAAATAAGTTGCAAATATGTATGTCGCTTTGTAAAGGACCTAACTATATATATGACAATGGCATTTGGTGCAAATTTTGTTTTCTGAATCAAAAGAAAACACTAGAGGTAGGACAGAAGTAGCAGGTTTTTTGGCTTAGGCGTTACACAGTTTGGCATAATAAAGACTACAGCATACGACAGTTCCATATACTAATACATCAGTAACATGGTCTACAGAATAAGAGCGAGATAGTGGCTGACGAGATAGGAGGATGGGTTAGCACATTGCCTGAATACGGCTTGCGTAGTGGAAGGCGAAGCATTTTGGGCAGAGATGGAGAAGAGAGAAGTTGTTGAGCACACAGTGTGGTAACCCACCAAAGCGGAGTGTGTTGTCATAGAGGCCAGAAGGTAAAATTCCCATGTCCGCTATTTGATGTATAACCATTTCAGCAACTCCAACAGCCTCCTCAATGGTGCCAACACTTCTGAAGAAAGCAAAGAACACTTCCATGCCTTGGTCAAATGCACCGCAGCAAATCAGGAAAGCTCCAAGAGCAAAGTGAGCGTATATAACTTCGTCAGTTGCTGAAGCTATCAGATCGAGTGCCCTTTGGCTAGGGCCCGTCTGAACAGCTAAGCGGAGACCTTCGACATAGTTTGCAGTAACGTTGCCTGCAGCAACACATTTTAAAAGGAAAGGCCTGTACCTGGAGTTTTCAAGGCATAGGCGGCTCACGAAGATGAATTCATCTATGTCAGCATCCTGCAGCACTTCGTCTGCGAAAGCTATTGCTTTGGTAGCAGGACCAGCAGCGATTAGAGGGCCAAGCTCACGGAACCCATGCTTCCCTACACGCCTAACAATGTCAGTAAGAAGAACATTTGGAATGGTATTCATTGTCTTGCGCTTGCTCTTTATGTGTTTGGGGTACGCTGAGGGAAGACGGTGGAGAGGTATTTCTCAGTTTTATAGGCGGAAGAAGTTTCAGTGTTTTCCATTGTATGCAATAAATATGGTAGTTCAGAACTGAGTAAATGGTGTACTCATTTATGACAACAGGTGAAATAGGAGAACATAGTGGATGCGTTTTGGGGGAAGAGAAGGAGTAGGTAAATGTGTCAGTAAGCTTATTTGGTGAGTGGAGAGTAGTAAAAGGAAACAGAACATAAGTTAAAAGAAGAATAACATATTTTAGCTGGAGAACAAACACATAAAAGGGAAAATACATAGAAGAGGAAGAAATACTAAAATTATTTAAAAAAACAATAAAAGACACCAACATAACTGAGCAAGAGCAGAGAACTAGCAAAGGAGGAGGTACATAACAGAGAACCAATAGAGGAAACAGTTACTGCATCTGTTGCTTAGGTTGCAGCCTAGACAGAGAGGAATGTCGACCCATTTCCAAGTATTACTATGACTCCGTATCTTCAAAGGGCCAATTTGCATTATTTGCCTGAAGACAGTACTGCCAATGGAATCTGCTGCTTCGAATGAGCCAGCAGAACATAAAAATGTAGAACAACTACGAAGAGCATCATCGTAAAAGCCCAAACACACTTGCAGCAAGGCTATGGTGAAGTTAGCATGAGGTAGAGAATCCGGTTGCGATAGCAGCATTTGGAGAGCATACTCTGCCCTGCCCTCTCTTGTTGCAAGCTTTAGGCTTTGTAGGTAACACGCAGTTGGATTACCAGCTTGGACACAGCGGGAGAAAAATGGATGGAAAGGAGATTCATTGGTAATAAGATGAGGATTGTTGAAAAGATATTGTAGAGAGATAGTACGAAGAACTGCAGGATCAGAAGCAAGTGTGTTGTAGAACTTTGAAGTCCCAAGCATTCCCCCTAGATTGATGAAACTATCAGCTCCTACACGCATAGCAATATCTATGGCAACATTGATATCAAGGGTTTCCATATTTGTTGTTTGAGTTATGGTTTGGTAGAAGAAGCATGTACATTATATAGGGAATGTAAAGTGAGGTGGTGGGTATGAAATTTAATACAGAGGGAGATGGTTGTTCTTGTTGTCATTAATTGAAAGAATACAGTAAGAAAGAGATAAGGAACTTATTGTGGATATGTGTAAGAGTAATTAAACAAGTTTGGTAGAACAACTACAATGGTTTACATGAGCGAAGAGAGCAACAATAGGGGGAAAAGTCTCAGTGTACTCCAAATGGAAAAACTTGATCACGTTGAACTAAAGAGAAATGATAGTATCCAAAGGGTAATACAGCGTCAAGGCGAGAATGGCGTCTTACTAAAACCAGGTGCACTACAGTTTCTTGACATATGTTTCGTAGATGTCAAGGGCATAGCGGAGGCGTGCATTGTCAATCTGGGCAGGCGTAATATTGAGAAGGCTACTCTGCAGACCAAACATGGTGAACTCCATAAACTTGACTGATAAAGGACCGCAGTCGCCGCCACGTTTATTCTGCGCAAGCCCAGGAACTCTTGTAAACGTGAAAGCAGTGTCAGGCCACAATGCAGGAATGGAACCGCAAACTGAGAGAATGAGCTGGGGCAGCATCTGCGCAAAAGGAGACATGAAAGAAACAACCTTACGGGCAGAAGTTAAGTCTTCAAAAGGGTCGAGGATATCTATATGGCCTTTCTTAAGATCGATCGCCAAGCCAACCCAATGACGCGTACCCCAATTCATGGGCAGGTAAACTGTATCAACATCTCGCATCCACTGAATCTCCGGTCGCCTTGGCGAAACTTGACCTTTGACATAGGAAATAAGCAAAGGGTGCCAAACAAATGCTTTGTTATTGTTGTCCTGCTTGAAACTCATGTACTTGTTGCTGATGATGGAGGTGAACATGGAGTCAAGAATGGTGATCCGGCGCGTAATAAAGAAGGGATTGTAAGTGTCCCAAACAAAGGCGATCAGCAAATCCATGTGCTGATGAGTAAGGCAGTTGTCAGTTTAAGATACAGAGAACAACACAAAAGCAGTAGGAAAGGAGAAGGTAGAAGTGGGTGGACAGACCATAGAGGAAACCCATTGTTGGGGTTTGAGAAGGTCGAAGAACAATGTTGCAGGGAACACAGTCCCACAGATGCTGTAATCGCTGCAAGAAAGGGCAAAGGCAATGTAAAAATGTTAAAATGGTAACATAAAAATGACGAATGTAGGTGGAAGTGTTAAATGACGTAAGGACCTTTTCGTTGAACGCCTAAGCTGAGACATGAGGGTTGAAACTTTGGCGGGGGAGGGCTTATCAAGGGTATTAAGAAGTTTAGAACAGGCGGCTTTCAGCTTAACATCTTCGGAAGTATGACGCAGACGGAGCTTAGGAGCAGGTGCAGGGGGATTGACTTCTGGTGCTGCGGAAGATCGAAGCCTTTTGGAACGACGGGTTTGGGGCCGTTGAGAAGGCAGAATAGATGGTGATGGGAGGACTGGAATAACGCGGGGAAGACTACGGGTGGGCATAACTTCTGCATTAACATCCATGGGAGAGAAAACATCTAAGGGTTCATCAGGGGGATCTACTAAAACAAACTGCGTGATGTCAACAGCAGCAACAGGGGGCACTTCCACTGGTGGGTCCTGCGTGTTATGACTTAAAAGTGAATGGTCTGACACTAAGACTGAGAATAGAGAAATAAAGAAGAATAATAAGTTAGTCAGCGTACCCCGGCAGTGGTCAACGATACTGATGGCGAAGAGAGCTTCTTAAGGTGATCGCTGACGGGAGGGACAGAAGGGGGTAGCTCATTTACCACCGTGGAGCAGTGCCTATCAGTGGACGTGTGGGTAGCTTCAGCAAGTAACGAGAACGCCTGCAGATAGGGGAAAAAAGAACAAGCGTAAATAGGCAAACGAGGATACAAGGATATGATGGGGCTATATGAGAGGTGCTCCTGTTATCAGTACCTTGGCAGGGGTTTTTTTCTGAGCGAAACGGAACCGTTGTTTTACCGGGGAGACAGCAGGTGGCTCTAGTGGTTGCTCCCGAGCAGTGGAGCACGGAGAAGGAGGCTGGTACAGCAGAGGATTTTAGCACATAGAATGAGAAAGATTATAAGGGTAGGCTGAAAATAAGTACCTGTGAAGAAAAATGAGGTACGGCGGTTGCAGATGTAGGACGGGAAGATGGAGGATGTGAATTTTTTTTTGCGGTACAGGTGGCCGATGTGGAACCTTCAGGTTCGATTGTATCTGATCTTGT
The DNA here is from genome assembly GCA_019202805.1 of Arabidopsis suecica. Lineage (NCBI taxonomy): Eukaryota > Viridiplantae > Streptophyta > Magnoliopsida > Brassicales > Brassicaceae > Arabidopsis > Arabidopsis suecica. The sequence continues at coordinate 10,577,487 of CM032909.1, forward strand.
GCCATCACGTTGAGTAAGGCTGTGACCAGGGGCTGTTGGAACACGGACATACTGACCAGCACGGCCGGAACGGGTCACACGTGATGGTTCTGAAGACCGGGCTTCAGAAACATGAGAGGGGCTTTTGCCTTTCGGTGACTGAACAGCAGGTGGAGATTCATTTGCTCGCATCATTCCACGAAGGTCAGCGAGCAAAGATGCTTTAAAACCTTTAAGTTTTTTATCCAGAAGAGTGTTAACATCCTCTGCAGTATTGATAAACTTGGGCTTTGAAGATTTCCTCTGTCGTGGCATTTCGGAAGAGTCAGAATCAGAGGTGGTACTAGTTGCAGTTCTTTCTTTCCGCCTGCGGGAAGTGTACAATGACGGTAAGGACCCATCACCACTACACCAAAAGGCTTTGGTAAATGGAAAACCAGCAAAAATAAGCCTTTCAAGGTTTCCGACTTTATCATCTTCTGATTCTGAAGAACCAAATGGAGGGCCATCCGGGTGTGGGTACAAAACCACCATCTGTTCACATGGGAAATAGATATTAGACCAACAGTAAAGTAGTACACAGAAAGGATGCAAAACTTAAAAGAAGCAAAACTTACAGATGGATCATTTTCAACAGCCAATATGTTGGAGGTATGGAATGACTTGCATTTGGGAAGGCGCGTTAAGGTTTTGTGAAGGAAAGTTGAGTCATCTTCAGAATGAGGGAGGTATTGAAGGAGCAACGGGATGGATCGAAAGGCAAAGAGCTGGATAGCAAGAGGGAAACCATGAACAGCCATGGTTGATTGCTTTAGCTTGTTTATAAGGTCGGCCTTCGTCTCTATTTTTTCCCCAACTTTGACCATACGCAGAATCCTTTGGAACGAGTGGCGGCCCCAGGGATAATTTAAGAAGAAGTCAACATTCTTCACCATCTCTACAACTTCAACCGAAGGTTTAACAGGTTGGGTCTTGCACAAGAGTATTCCTTCAACAATAACAATTAGAGCAAGTCTAAACCTACGCCAGATAGGCATATTTGGTTCATCCTTTAACCAACCAACAATCTCCTTAACCGTAGCAGCACCAAGCGTTGGACCAATTAGTTGATACCAATAAGGAGCACTACCATTTTCATGCGTTGTTGCTGCAGCAAGTTGTTCAACAGGCGGCAGAGGAGAGCAACACAAACCAGTAACTTGGTGAAATTCTGTAAGAGAGAAACGCAAAGGCTGACCCCCATAGACAAACCAAGTTTCGTCTACATTGGTGGTATGAAGCTGTCTACATAACATCTGGTGCACCAATTGCCCAGATACAGAACTTTGCCTCACCGGCAAGGAGAATAAAGACCCAAGCGGGGACGACAATAGCTTCTCAAGCTCAGGTGTCCCTTCCAATGCAGTAAGTATGTCAATTAGGTATTGAGGCTTAGAGTATGAGTTGATACGCACCGCATGGCCAGGGTACCGATCAACTTGAAAAATCCTTTCAGGCAGGTCTTCTACAAGGTATGGAAAAGCAGAGGTGGTTAAGAGTACTATATACAAAGACAATAAGAAATGGTAGACAGTAATGGAGAGAAGGCTATAAAGCTACTTAAAAGGGCAACAATGGTGGAGAACAATGGGCAGGAAAAAGAACAATAATCAGTAAACCAAAAGGGTAAGGGTTAAACTGAACAGAGAATAACATTACAGGGCAGTACAATGGCAGTAAAGATAACAGGAGTAGCAGGACATATAGAGTTCTTTAATATTCAAAACTAAACCCTACAGGAACAACATAGAAACACTAAACCCAACTACAAACACCAAAACAGTATACATCCTTGTAAGCACAAGAGGCTTAGCGAGGTTTGCGTGATAGAAAGTGGTAACAGCTCAGTATAATGACAATCAGAGGACAGTAAACCATGGGATATAGAGTTCTTTAATATTCAAAACTAAACCCTAAGGGAACAACATAGATAGCCTAAACCCAAACGGGAAAGGGCAAAACACTAAGCATTTAGAGTTCTTTAATATTCAAAACTAAACCCTAAGGGAACAACATAGACAGCCTAAACCCAAACGGGAAAGGGTAAAACACTAAGCATATAGAGTTCTTTAATATTCAAAACTAAACCCTACGGGAACAACATAGAAACACTAAACCCAACGGGAAAGCCCACAATAGTATACGTCATTATAAGCACAACAAGCTTAGCGAAGTTTGTGTGATAGAAAAAGGTAACAGCTCAGTATAATGACAAGTATAACACACAATACCATGGGATATAGAGTTCTTTAATATAAAAACTAAACCCTAAGAGAACAACATATACAGCCTAAACCCAAACGGGAAAGGGTAAAACACTAAACACCATAATGAATACAATCAGGTTAGGGCGTTTTATGTGATAGAAACAGATAAGTATGGCTCGTGGGGTTAACATATACCTTTGGAAAGGAAATGATCAGCTAGAGTCGCATTGGAAGGCATTGTTATGAGCTGAACCTGCAAGGAATCAAATACAAGTATGAAGGAAACGAAGTCGATATCCACGAGGAAAGAAAGCGCAAGACAAATCCACGGGGATGAGGAAGGGGAAACAAAACTGTAAATAAAAAATGCATAACATTGGAAGTACAGATCGGAAAGAAAAAATGGAATTTCAATTGGATTGAAAGATCCGAAACTAAAGAAAAGGGAGGTCGCAAATCTGTAAAAGATCTGCAGAGAAACCCAGAAAAGAAGAAGATGTGAGGCGATGCGTACACTTTTAGTCAGTCCTGTGTCACCGGGAGTTAAGGGCGGAGATTCGCAGGAGCTACTGGAAGGGTGATAATCGGAGAGTTGAGCTACTGGAAGGGTGATAATCGGAGAGTTGAGCTACTAGAAGGGTGATAATCGGAGATTTGAGCTACTGGAAGTGCGATTAATGCAGATTTGATGAGTTTCAGTTCTCGATTTCAAGAGGACACTGACCAATGGAAATTGTTTTTTTGAGCAGAGAGAAAGCACACTGACAAAGCGTGTAACAACTGCTTTGATTTAGCTCGTGTTATGAGAAACGTCATCATGGTCTCGAAGCCACGGAAAATCAAAAATCAAAGCGTACACGGGGAGCTTAAGCGTGAGGGCAAGGTGGACATTTCCTCGCAGGTGAAAATGCCTAAAACGAAAGTCCCGGCAATCGTACCGGATTCCGTAAGTTTGTGTGAAAAAAGGCCCAGTCCGGTAATTTAATCATATATATATACATATTTTGCTGTTATATATAGTGATATGCATGCATACCACTGTATTTTAATTTTATTTATATTGGTCGGCATACTTTTGTATTTTCAAATCAAAATGATGGATTATTATTCTAGCTAGGTAAGATATAAAATTGTTACTAAAGCGGCAAAATAAGTAAAGGGACTTGAATATATCTATTTAATTAGAAAAGTTACACCTTGAATTTTATATCCCAAAAAAGGTTACCTTCAATTTTGAATTCAGTTTTGATATGATTTAATCGATGTTATTACGTCTTGTTTTCAAATACAGTCTTTCGAAAAGTTTTCGTATATATTTAGAAAATTGACAGTCCTAAGATTTCTTGTTTCTATAGTGATGTTGTTGTCTTATCATCCGAATTCAAAAAATTCGGTTATATTATTAATAAAAAGGAAAATCTTAATTAGTGCTACTGAGGAACTAATTTGATTTATAATTATCATACGAATTAAAGAAGACTAGAGGGAGAGAATATTCTACAGTTTTCTTAATAGCAAAGCTGTTTTAAAGAAGCCGTTCCTATGGAATACAACAAAACAGGAAAAAGCATGGCTTAATTATCAAACCCTTTCAGCTTTATAATGTTTTCAAGTTTGTTGGAGATCATGTTCATGTGCACGACCACTTTAACTTTTTAAATTGTAAACTCTTTATAAAAAAAAATCATTTGCAAATTAAAAACTGTTTAAAGTTATCAACCAATAGTAATAACAACTTTCCTTAAAAAAACTGACCAATAGTCACAACATACTCATACAATGAAAACAAAAAAAAACACTAATAATTAAGTTCTAAAATAATGAAGGTATTGGTTATGTGTGTTTTCACGAATTAGCTAGTGAGTAAAAAACTATAGTTGTAACCTGTAGAAAATGATATATTCTCTATTTCACTAAAATAATACATCTACATATACAAAAGCAAAAACAAAAAAAAAAAAACAAAACTTGTAATCTAAAAATTTGTGTTAGTGTGTCATCATTGTAGTATTACTCGGGTTCAAATTAAACTAAAGAAAACAAATTTACTATTTGTTTAAGAAGTTGTAAAATTACTATATTTTTGTGGTCAAATTACTACAGAATAGTATAGTAGATTTTGTTGCAATTTACTTGATTTTTATTGCAAAATTTGTTTTCTTTTTTGCTCAAAAAAAAATTGTTTTCTCTAAGAAGTTGGTAAATTTAATCTCGTATAAATGTTTATAACTAACTTCTTAATTATAGAAAACATTTCTTAATTTAAAGCATGTATTAAGGGAAGACACTCCCGGTATTGGATATGGTGTTGAAATAATCCATAGGACTATACGAGATGGGTCTTTAATAATCCATACCAGTGTTGGAGGGGCTAAAACTGGCCCATAATACTTCAACAAAAGAATTATCTTTTTGTTAGTCCGAGACCATTGAAGCAGAGGTGTGAGTGAGGGCCAATTTAGATAGTATCAAGTTAATAACGATATATAAAAGTTTAGAATTGGGCACATTAGATAACATTTTCCAACGTCGTGAAATCTTTGAATCTTAGTTGATATGTATATGTTTCGATCAGTTTAACAATGGGATCCATATGATTCATTTAGCTGACTTTTTTTTTATTAATATCACCAAAGAATTTGTCTTTTTAGGTTTGTAGAAGGCTAGTCTTGAGGTTGAAATGAAAAAGCTGCATACAGCTTCTCTCTGCGACGATGTTGTTGGTTTCGTATGTTACAAATCTCGTCACACTGATCTTGTTGATGATGCTGCCGTTTTATATTCAGAAGAAGAAAGTTTGCCTTCCACTTTAAAATTGTAATCCTTCAGACTCTAGGAAACAAAACAAGGATGGGAGTTCTGTTGGATATCTTGTGTTGATCATGAACGAATAGGACGACTGTTCCATGGAGGAAGTCTTCTGCTTCTAAACCGTCACGTTCTTCTTCTTCCTCATCCATGGAGGAAGATATTGGGTTCGAGGAGGAATACGGATGAGCAAGCAGGACTTGTAGCTCGGATAGAGTTTGGTGTGGATGATTGAATTGCTTACTTGTTCTATTATCTGCCCTAACTTGTACTCTTCTAAACTGGTTACTTATTTGCACCTTTTGATATCTAGTGACTATTGGGACTAAGATATACTTCTATTTCCTAGATTTACTTAGATGCGATCTTATCTCGTATAGGAAATTGTGTATAAACTTCACTCTTCTATTGAATACAAGACATTACAACTATTTTCATGGTATCAAAGCTAGCCATCTATGAAACCGACGCCGACGTTCTCTTTCAGCTTATATTGTTTATTTAGGTGATTCCCCTAGCTCTTAGAAAACAAAGAAACAAAACATGGTTTCAAGCTCATCCATATAAGCCGATCGAGTATCGACCAATGGCCTATACACTTAAAGAACTCAAATGGATAAAGACACTTCTGAAGACATTGGGGTTTGATCATCAACACCCAATTAAGTTACATTTTGGGAGTTCGGCCGGGCCGTAATCAACATTGCTGCGAACCCGGTCTTTCATGAGAGAAATAAACACATCGAGTCAGATTGTCATCAAATACACGACGTTGTGCAAGAAAAACTGATAACTACAACACACATTTCTACCATTTAAGTGATACAATCAACTTCTTTTTTTGTAGTGCAAGGATCAAGTCGCAGATCTTTTTACCAAAACCTTACCAAGACCGACGTTCGAACAACTCTTGTCCACGTACGTTAGGTTAGGTGTTAGCAATTTCGTACCACCATATTGGGACTCTCCTAAGATATATGTCAATCTTCTATTTCCTAGATTTACTTAGATACGATATTCTTATCTCGTATATAGGAAACTACTTGTGTATAAATACTTCTCTCTTCTATTGAATACAACAAAACACTACAACCTATTTCAGTGACCATGCAAGGCAAAGCATATATACCAAAGAAAATCCAAAACCCTTTGCCTAAATTTTTTCAATTTCTAAATTGCAGAGAAGAAAATTTATCATTATTAATTGAATAAAATTGATGATTTCTTGCTTATTCTCCTTAATTTTCGATTTAGAGCAGTTATTGAAGATTTCCGTTGCAGATAAACAATGAGTTCCTTTGATTTTTATAATCAAACAATTGTTTAATATAATCAAGCACGACACACTAATAAATAAAGGTCTAAATATTTAACATCACAACATAATAATAACACTAATAAATAAAGGTCTAACATAGTTAGCATTCGAACTTGATAACACCAACAAGTAAGGGTTTAAGATATTAACTTAACTTTTCATATATGAACTAGATTATGCATCATTCTCGTCGTCATCCTCGTTGTCATCCTCGTCGTCGTCGTCATCCTCGTCGTCACCCTCGTCGTCGTCATCATCCTCGTCGTCCGACTCGTAATCGGGTTCGGAGGAGGTGTAGTAAGAAGCAGGTCCCAACTGGAGACCATAATAGTTGATGGCAAGTCTCAACTTCTCGAGTTTTTTTTCCCTAGCAGCCGAAAGCGGAAAAGGCTCCAAAAAATCGACAAGAGCATCATAGTAAAGAGCTGCCTCATTGTTTAGTAGATCTAAGACAAAACTTTGCAGTTGGTCAAATGTTAATTCGTCAAGTGTTGAAGGTCGTAGCGAGAATCCTTTAGAATCGCCAACTTTCTTCCACCTTTTATCAATCTCATGAAAGCAATCATAAATACTTTCAACATATTCAAGAAGATCAAAACAGCTACGACCTAGTCCTTCCTGCAAGAAAAAAGGTTAAATTATTATTATGATAATAACAATTACATAATCCCCACGAGTTTAATATTTAATCACCGTGTCTTTGACGTAGTTCGTTGCATGGCGAAGACTTTCTTCAAACTTTACAAGAGACTTGTGTAGAGTTAATGGGTTTAGTTGATCACCAGGCTTCAGCTCGGAGACAATATCGTCATCGGACTCCTCCTCCTCCTCCTCCTCTTCTTCTTCCTCTTCCTCCTCCTCCGACGACTCGGAGTTCAAAAGATAAACATCGGACTCCTCCTCCTCCTCTTCTTCTTCTTCTTCTTCTTCTTCTTCCTCTTCCTCCTCCTCCGACTCGGAGTCGAAGAAAGGAGGAGAATCGTCGTTGTGGTTGGCTTTACACATTAGTGGACTTCAGATATCAAGTACGAAGAAGACAAGATCGAGATAGAGACAGAGAGACTGAAGTACGAAAAAGACAAGATCAGAGAGATAAGACAAATGGGCTGCTTCTTTTTAGGGCACTAGGGCTTTCCCGTGGAAACAATGGCTGGAAAGCCACTTTTGAGAAAAAAAAATGCTGGAATGCCACTTATCTAATTTTTATTTCTGAGAGAATTAAAAATAAAGCAATTTAAATCAGAAAATTATGAAAAGACCAAAAACCCAAAAATCAAATCCCTAATTTCTCATTTTTTCCCTTGCTCTTGGAACAGAGGATTCGAAACTCACACACAGCCTGATGGAATCTTCCTCCGGCAGAATCGTCTTCTGAGCTCTTCGTCGTTTTGGGGCACCAAATTCGGAAACACCGTGAGGTTGGGAGTATCAGGATGTAGTAGCTGCTATCAGAGGAGCACCACGAGTGTGAATGCTTCATTAGGTGGTCTTCTCAGCGAGATTTTCAAGGGTTCTGATAACGGAGAATCGACTAGGCAACAGTACGCATCAATCGTTTCCTCCGTCAATCGATTGGAGACTGAGATTTCGGCACTTTCGGATTCAGAGTTGCGAGGAAGAACTGATGCGTTAAAGCAACGGGCTCAGAAAGGAGAATCCATGGATTCACTTTTACCTGTAATTTTCCAATCCTTTACTTTCAGCTTTTGGTTTGATACCAAAATTTTGATGCAATTGTGGAAATTTAAATTTGTAGGAAGCATTTGCTGTTGTGAGAGAAGCTTCCAAGAGAGTTCTTGGACTCAGACCTTTTGATGTGCAACTAATTGGTAACACAATCTCTGTGGACTGTGATCTTATGGTTTCACTGTTAAGAAGATTTTTTTGAGTGGACTCTCTATTTGGTTTTAATTGTGCAGGTGGTATGGTTCTTCATAAAGGAGAGATAGCAGAAATGAGAACTGGAGAAGGGAAAACGCTTGTTGCTATTTTACCTGCTTATTTGATTGCATTAAGTGGGAAAGGTGTTCATGTGGTTACAGTTAATGATTATCTTGCTCGAAGAGATTGTGAATGGGTTGGTCAAGTTCCTAGGTTCCTTGGATTGAAGGTTGGTCTAATCCAACGTATGTCTCTTTTCTCTGAACTTCTTGGTCAATGTGATCATCATCTTCTTTGTTAGTTGTGTGTTGTTGTTCTACTATTTATAGATGCGTCGCGCATTCTGTTACTTTGGCACTTTCCCCTTGCTCCTCACGAAGCGTTGCATGCGTCAGCAGCAGCAGCCTCCCGGAGCTGGCCTCGACGATCCAATCAACCTGCATATTCTATGGAAGGTGATCTGAAAAATGAGGTATGCGTTCTTACTTGGCATTGTGCACTCATGGTCATGCCAATTAGATAGAATTTAATGTCCGTTGTTTCACATGTTTTAAGAATCCTCTGTTCCTTTCCATGAATTTTCTTATGTTTTCTTTTCCAATAATTGCAGAAATCGTTTTCATTTGCAGTGAGAGATTCACTAGTTAATGTTGGTCCAGTAAAAGATTTTGCGTACGGCTTAAGGATTAATGCTGATGCAAACGCCACTGGGATTTCCAAACAGAGCAAATATGAATTGGTGAGCCGTTTATTTGGAAGTTTTATATTATACTAGCTGCGGAAATGTTTTGTACAAAATATAACTTGCTTAGGGTTGTTATTTGTAATGTCTATTTTTGAACTATTCTTTTAATTAACAATGAAATCCTTTGTTCTACAAATTTAGTAGTTGACATGCTTGCCTCGTATTTGTGTAAAAACTGTAAACGCCATACTAAATTTCTGTATTTTTGGCGTTGAGGTGTGCTGTTCTAGTCATGGGAAGAAGTGGAAGGAAGAGCTTGATCAAGAAATGGAAAGAAAGCGCACAAGTCAAGTCTTGTATGCAATCGTTTATTTAGGTACAACTGGTATATTTAGGTACAACTACGTATAGGTGCAACTGGTATATTTTTGTTTTGTAGTGTTGCTCTGTCAAAGATAGAGGATAAGTGGAAGGAAGAGCTTGATCAAGAACTGGAAAGAAAGCGCACAAGTCAAGTCTGAACGTACTTGTGGATTAAGATTGCACATGACTTATGTTTTTGTATTTCATTTTTGTATTTTGTTGTGTTGTGGATTAAGAACATATGACTTCGTATTTTTGTAAACCAAAAAAATATTTAGATTATATTTATGTTCAATTGGTTTTGTAGGTACAACTAGTCTATTTAGGTACAACTATGTGTATGGATTACTTATAAGAAAGTACAACTAGATCACTTTGGTACAACTGAGACAATTAAAAATAACATTTTAAAAAACAATTTTTAAGAAATTTCAAAGAAGTAAAAAAAAAAAAAAAATTATCCACGTAAGCATCATTTTTGGCGGCGGGATATTATTTTTAATCCACGTAAGCATCATTTTGGCGGCGGGATATTATTTTAAAATCATCACACGTGTGGTAAATTGTTTTGTTTTAAACATAGTTGTACTAGTTGTCCAGTTGTACTCACATGTTCATAGTTGGACTTTGGCGATTTTTGCATATTTTGAGTTGGACTTTAATAAAAATTAGTAATTTTAAGTTGGACATATGTTGTTACACTATTAATTATCATCTAAGAGGTTTTCAGAATACAATTTGCACGAAATCATAATTTTCACCTCTTTTGCATCAAAAGAAGTGATCACCTACAAAGTGTTCCTTATACTATAAGGAGTGTTTTATATGAAAACAATAGTATGCACTAGGAAAATGATAAATTCGAGTTTTACTTATTTAAAATTATTTCTTTATAGTTCAACATGTTTTTAGAATCCTTATTAACTCTAATTTATCGTTTTCATAATTATTGAATACAAATACGGATACATTTATGATCTTAGTTGTACCTTATCGAACCTAATTATACCTAGTTGAACATAGTTGTATGAATACGACAAGTACATATACTGATACATATATGGTTATAGTTATGGTCTTAGTTGTATCCAGTATAGTTATGGTATTAGTTGTACCAGTCAAACCCAGTTGTACCCAGTCGAACATGGTTGTACAACAAATACAAAAGATTTTTAGTCATTTATCTTCCACAATATCATATATTTACTTTGAAATTAATATACTAATAATTTTAAAAATATAATCAGTAAAAGCTTTATATATGAAAATGCAAGCTTACAAATTTGATACCCAAAGTATAACGTCGTTAGCAATAATATAATAACCAAATTTATTCTCTCTATCTAACCAACATTTATAAAGTATTGGAAAATATTTCGTCACTTTGTAGAAACATAACAAAGTATTTGATATAACCCAAAAACATTCCAAATCTTGAGAATGGGCAAATACTCAAATCTAAGCAAGAGCATGCATATCCTTGATCCATTGGTCCAATGACTTACCAATAGAGTAAACAATAAATCCTATCTTCCCCAGCTTCTCTACATCAACAACATTTCTATACCATCAAAGACAAACGCTGGTTTCTGCATCTTTTCAAAAATCCTCTCATAGTCAAGCGTCTTACACTCATCCCACTCAATTAACAAGCAGATTCCATGGGCGTCTTTAGTGGCATCACAATTAACAATCCAAAGACTGTGATGATCCATCTTGAGATCACATCTTTGACCTGCATAAGGAAAACATGGATCGAGTAAAGCTTTCTTTCTCTATCACTAAAAAGTGGTCACCATACAATGAGAATTTTCACTACTAAGCACAACATGGTAGCAAATCAGATTTTGCCTTACACACATTACAATGATGGCAACGATGCAATTACAAGCAATGGAATTCAAGACTAAAGTATTTTTTGAGGTAATATTTGCCATAAGAACTCATGATTACAGAATTGACAGTTCTCGTTCCCAACATCGAATCCCACCACACTCATCTAAGCGAATCAACAAGAGATCTTAGATATAAAGTTATAAACGCATAATGAAATTCTTGCTCTTCGAAGAGAAATCAAATCAAACGAGAAGGACAAAAGATGAAGAAGACTATACAATGATCTGAAACTTCGAATCGTTTATGCAGGACATCCGGTGACTGAGAGAGCGTTGTCGTCGTCGTCGGAGCGTTGTCGTCGTCGGAGCGGTGGTGATTATTGTTGATATCCATCGGAAGATTGAGGAACTAAGAAAGAATCTCTAAGTTTTATAATGGCGTAAGAGAGAGGAGAACAAACCGATTGTGAGGGCGAGACGTCGGAGACGACGGCCGGCGAGATCGGCGGTGCGACCTCTGGTTTGGGAGGAGAGGATGCGAGCAAAAGTTTTTGTTGCTTTTTTTGTTTTCTTTTTCGTTTTAGATTTTAAAAATTAATTAAATCAAAATATTCATTAAGGGCAAAATAGAAATAACACATTTGAGTGGCACTCTCAGACTCTAAAGTGGCAGGCGTGATTCTCATTTCCGGTTCAGTGGCAAACTAGCCTTGGTCTCTTTCCCGTGGCTGTTAATGACGAAAATACCCCCACTGAAGTAAAAAATATCTCCGCTCAAAAAAAAAATCTACGCTGCCATACCTTTGTTGAGCCCAGGTTCCTGGGACTGAACGAATTTATTGTCTACTCATGTAACTAAATATCGTTTATGGATCATATAGTATAATACTTCTTCTGGTACATTTTATAAAATGTTTGGAAGTTTTTTATTTATTTTATTTTATTATATATTTTATAAAACTTAATGTAAAACTTTAGGATATATATTTAATATTTTCAATTTATGTTATGCCATATTTTTTGTGATTGGTTGAATTATTATAAATTTAAATTAAATGATATTTTTGTAAAGAAAATATAATTTTTAATATACTTGTTTTCAGCCAAAATATCTTATAAAATGGAAGAAAAGAATATTACTATTGTTTATTTTTTACTTTTCTCGATTAGATAAGCCATAAAACTCTCGGCTAGTGCCAAAAGAGTCATGTAAGAGAAGATTAGACGCTCTAATTCTTGATAGATAAAATTACCTATAATAGTTTCTTTTCGTACGTAGCCTTCTACGTTCATTTTTAAGATGCGCTAGGTGATGATACACGCTCTTCCATCTCCTCGAGCACATTTGTCAAGTCGTTGACAAAATTGTCGCTTTCACTACTATGCTACGGAATTTGATATCTAATTAATTCATCAAGATCATTGACCTATTAGAGCACTGAGGTCCAGTTCTTTCTTGTAATACATTTGCAACAGATTACCAGTCTTTCTCGCCAGACAAGTCTACCGCGGCACGGAGTTGGTCATCTTCCTCTGCAGTCCATTCTTTTCTCAATATATCTGGATTTAAGCTTCTCTGCTATTGAGCCAAATATTGAGATAGGGTCCTATTTGTCCCTAGTGATACCGCAATGTCAAGCCAGTCTGTAACACCCTTGTTTTTGGTAATTAGGCGTATGTAATTGTCCTCTGCTACAGTCCATGGGCCGTAGTTAATCAATTGATCTTACGAGCTCATCCACCTACAATGAGGCATACAAATTAAAAAATCCATTGTTGATATTTATCTAATTAGCAACTAGAAGTTTAGCTAGATGAGGAACTTACCGCGCTTCACATTCTGCAGCAGAACGGTTCTTGATATCGAATTGATCCCAATTAACTTTCGGAAGAAACTGTCTAATCATTTCTGGTGTGATCTCAAGATTTTTTATCTCTTCAAGAAAATGCACAATCTTCGTCTTGGTGCATCGATAATGAATTAAGGTTATTTTGTAATATATTTTCATAATTTTTTTCTATGCCCCATACTAAAAAAAAGTTTTTGGATCCGCCTCTAGGTGTAACCTGAGTATTTAGATTTTTATTGTATTTAGCAAACAAAAATGCTTACACCACATGCACATTTTACTAATAATTTTATCATAACGTTGAAATTTAAGCTTTTACTGTCTTTGTGACTTTTGTGATTGTGTTCGAGTTTCGAGAATCTATATATTCTACATCAATTCATTATTCATATAATCATATGCAAATCTTATCAAACCGTTTTTCCAACTCATTGAGTTTGTTTCATACGATAGATGAAATCAAACTAAACCAGGATGCTTTAGTTAAATATATTACAAGGAAGAAGAGCCAGAGAATTTTCTCTGCAACTGAATAGTATCTTGAGAAGCAACATCAATTGTACCATTGAGAAAACCAGTGTACCAAGAAGCAGAGAGTTTTGGAGACCTCTTGCGACCAGGATCACTGAAATTCACATAGTACATTCCATAGCTGGTTATATATCCACCCATTATCTCATACAAATCAACCATCGACCATACAAAGTAACCTCTCGTGTCCGATCCATTCCTGATAAGTCAAACTATTAGTCAGGAATTAAAACAAACAATGCGAACTAAAAGATGAAGAAGAAGAATTTTACTTGATGGCGTTGAGCACAGCACCAATGTAAGCTTGAATGAATTCAATTCTTGGTGTGTCTTGTAGCGTTGAACCATGTTTCATCGGTTTACCTGTTTTTTTTGGGTGTGATTTGAAGAATCTTAAGAACAAAAAGGTGTGCTCTCAAAGAGACAGAACAGAGCAAGAAGTCAAAAATAGAATGAAGTGTACCATTTTCAAGAATGTAGATTGGAGGATTGTTATAGCTCTCCTTTAGATGCTCAAGAATATCTTCAAGACCCCATGGAATAGCATCAAACTTCAAGAAAGCAAGAAGCATCAAACCAGAGCTTTTGGCCTAAATATATAAGTATTGGATTTATAGGTCCTTACCTCGAATGATGAAGCATTCCCAGTGGCTGTCCAAAGAAGAAGAGTTATTAGCTAAAAGATTTGGGAAGCTAGCTTGTTCGATCGTATGAAAAGAAACTAGGCTTACCGATCAGAGATGCGCCAATATCTGTAAAGAAGAGTTTGTTAATGCTGGTAATGGGAGAAGGTGCGGGTCGGTTTGTGACATAGAATGTGTTGTAGTGAATAACTCCTACAAAGTCAGTTGATCCTTTCACTTGTTCTGACTCTTCCTCTGAGAAAACAGGTAATCTCGATCCCAAGGTTCTCTTCATTATATCCGGATAATCCCCAAATACCAAAGGCTTTAACATCCTGAAATTATCAATTTCGTCTTCAGATTTTGTCCTCAAGTTACTTAAACAAAGAAAGCAATTTTCTCACCAGCCATAGAGGAAAGCTTCAGCTCTCTGAGTTGCGATTTCATCGTCCTTGGAGTTTGTATAAGGCGACAATCCATAAGCAGATATACTAAGGCCTACGGATCCTCTTTGCTTAGTCTGCACCATCATATGACTATATGAGTAATGTTAATACGGGTTTAGTTTTTTTTTTATTTTTAATATAGCCAGAGCATTTTAGATGGTCCTCTCCCAAGCGTCACTCGAACCAGCGACCTCTAGGCTTTGCGTGAGAGTCTTTAATTACCAGTTGAGCTATTGACACTTTGGGTTTAGGGTTCTAAGAGCAAAAAGGAGATATGTAAACCTTGTACTTCAGTTTATACAAATTTGAAGCAGAGGCGTGAGCTAGCAACATGTTATGCCCTGCAATATATGTTTCCGTACAAAAATTTCCGGTAGAGTAATTGATAGGAAGACAATGTCCAAACTTTATTCCTTCGCCATAAGAAGCAATGGCGAATATTGGAGCTTCGTTGATTGTTGTCCATAACTTCACATCATCCCCAAACTCTCTGAAGCATACATTTGCAAAAGCAGTGAAGTCTTCTCTGCAATATATAACATATATAGAAACAGCATTGTTATTGTTTTCTATTAGTATTTTAAAAAGTGACTTTGTTAGCTACTCTTTTTTATCCGTACATGATTTTTGGATTGATCCATCCTCCGTACTCATCTTCAAGAGACTGAGGAAGATCATAGTGGTAAAGTGTAACATGTGGTTCAATTCCTGTTAATAGTGTTGTCAATATGTCTATATATCAGAACTCAGAAGCTATGAATTGGCTTTAGTTGCGATAAAGTATAAAAAGACAAAAACCTCACCATGGCCTCGTAGTTCTTTGATGAGGTTCTTGTAAAACAATAGACCTTTTGGGTTAATGGGTCCTCTTCCATCTGACAAAAAAGGGTTTAAAGAGGTCAGGAACAATATCGTTAGTTACAATCAAGAAACAAGGAAGAGGCGTTACTAGGTATAAGTCTTGGCCAGGAGATAGAGAATCTGAATGCTTCTAAACCCATTTCTGCCATCAACTTAACATCTTCCTGCCAAAGTCACAATAAAATCGAATGCAGGGCCAGAGACTTACGGTAACTTCTTCCGAAAGTAAAAATGGCAAAGAAGAGAGACAAACCTTGTATTTGTGATACCCATCACTTGCTATATCTCCATTACTTCCATTATCTGCAATTTTTGAACAAGCGTCTATAAAAAAAAAGTTCATATAAAGAAAATTTAAACAGAAAAGGTTACCACAGTGGGAGGTTGTATCCCAGACGCTATGAGTTTTTCCGTCTTCATCAAAGGCTCCTTCCCACTATTTCCACACATATTCCTCATTAGGAACTCTATATTTAGACGCAGGAAGCAATAATATATGAAAAAAGAACCCACAAAGCAGAGAGTCAAAACCTGATAAGCCGAAGTGGAGGCTCCGAAGAGGAAATCCTCTGGAAAATCGTTCCTGGTGAAGGCATCAATGTAGCATGTTGCCAAAACGGTGACCAGATTAAAACTAGAAAACAGAGACAAAGGTTTCATTTTTTTTTTTTTTTTCCTAGACAAAGGTTTCATTTATATTTTCCTCTTTTATCTAAGTTCAAAGTGAATAAATAATTATCCTTTTTTGGACCATTTTATAATGGAAGTATTGAATGAGAGTGACCCATCTTTTCTATTCCTTCTCCTCCACTCGTTAAAGCAAACAAATATATATATTTTGCCGCAAGTGTAAATAAATCCTTGTGGTGTGACCGTGTGAGTGTGACCGACATAAAATTACAAAACGTGGCAAATTAAACCAACTCTACGTACAATATAGGTAACACATCATAATGGTTCATTTTGTGGTTCTGTTTGAGTGTTGTTAACATTACAATGAAGAAGAGGCAGAGAAGTTGCTCTGCAACTGAGTACTATCTTGAGAAACAACATCAATTGTACCATTGAGAAAACCAGAATACCAAGAAGCAGAGAGCTTTGGAGACCTCTCGCGACCAGGATCGCTGAAATTCACATAATACATTCCGAAGCTGGTCGTATATCCACTCAATAACTCATACAGTCATACACATCAATCATCGACCATACCAAGTAACCTCTCGTGTCCGATCCATTCCTGATCAGTCAAAAAAGATTTGTCAGAAACAGAGAGTCAAGTAAACCGGAATTAAACCGGGATATCAGACCATTGCAAAAGATAAAACGTATAAAAGGACAATCGTTCCACTGTAGCAACAAAACTTTTCTCTCTCGTTTCTCTTTCTAGATCTGAGTTTTCCTTTTCTTGGATCTTCATTGTTCGGTCTTGGATGATACAGATAAACTCAATTTCTTTATAAAACACAAATCGAACGATAGATTGAACCAATGTTCATGAAACAAGGATTCACTTCTCAAATCGCTAGAGCTTAGAATGAAGAAACAGCTCAAGCTTCAATGAGGAAATAACCATGAGAATTCACAGAGAATTCTCAGAGAAACAGAGAACAAAAGGAGAAGAAGAAGATCACAATTTCACACAAATCTCATGAATGATCCCAAATCTGTTTTTGCTTCCTTTTAACGCATCTTTCTTCATAATCTTGAGCTCCAATGATCTCAGCCGTTGATCTAAACTTCTAATCTCCACCTTACACGTGTCCATTACTCCTTTCTCTTTTCCTATATCATTGGATTTGCAGAGAGGAGGCAGCAGTGAGTTTGACATCATCTCCGTCGATGGCGGTGTGGATTCTTTCTCATCGGAGGCAGTTGTGGCTCCGGTTTGGCGGCAGAGAAGGCTCGCGGTCGTGTCCAGACTTGGTTTGAGGACGCCGGTGGAACGTTGCGGGTTCTTCTCACGGCTCAACCGTCACAGCGGTCGCTGCGGCTGCGGCGGAAGCCAATGGGAAAGAGGTGGGTTTTGTCGAATTTGTCATGGTGGTTAACAGTCGATCCGTTTGGATCGTAGACGGCTTTCGTGGATTCTGGTATCTGGGGATGTGGTTGAGCCTCCATCCTCGGGAACTGCCGCGATGTTGCATCCACTGGACCGGATTGATGATGTTCTTGCTCTGAGGTTTTGAGGGTCGGCAGATCTGGAAGGTAAGGAGTGATAGCTGAGTTTATCGGGTTGCTAGGCACGGGATCCGATAACGGAGAGCCGGCGAGTCGGAGAAATGAGCAGATCGGGAGATTTGTAGCGGAGCGGTGGTTCGGTGGTGACGATTCGGAAACGGAAACCGGATGCTTTCGTCGAAGTCTCAGATCCATTCAAGCCGCTGCGATGTTGTGGATTTTGTATCCGCCGGTATTACTGTTCTGGTTTCTCTGCCGTCGATGTGTCACCAGGCTCCGTTCCTTTTTTTTCCGGTGATGGCTTTGATTCTTAATTTCTTGTTTTTGTAACTGGGTTCTAATTTGCAAAGCCCAAGACCCATTTCGGGAAGGCCCATTATGGGGAAAGCCCTTTATAAATAAAATATTTATTTATAAAAAAAAAAAAAAAAAAAATCTATATATAATAGCAATCAAATAAATACCATTTGCACATCTGAACGGTTGCGTCTTTTTATCGCAACCTTTCGTTTAAATCGGTTATTTTTTTACGGTTATGTCTTTTTATTGAATTTTCTCTTTGAATTTTCGTTGAATTATTTACGGTTATATTTGTTCAATTACAGTCGTATCTTTTCAGTTTACAGTTATATCTTTATAGTTGCATTAGTTCATTTAAAGTTACGTCTTTCCATTATATAATTTCATTGCATTTTTTGTATAGTTAGTAATATTACGAAGTTTTTTTACATCAACCATTAGACTACATATCAAATTGGTTTTATTAACCAAAATAACAACCTCAATAAATGCATTTTGCACTTCTGAACGGTTGTGTCTCTTTATCGTAACTTTCCGTTAAAATATTAACGGTTATTTTTTCGGATGTGTTTTTTATCGCAACTCTTCATTAAAATATTGACGGTTATTTTTCGGTTGTGTATTTTTATTGCAACTTTCAGTTAAAATATTGGTTGTTACTTTATTCGTTTGTGTCTTTTTATCGCAGCTATCCGTTAAAATATTGACGATTATTTTTTCTCGGTTGTGTCTTTTTATCGCAATTTTCCGTTAAAATGTTGACGGTTATTTTTTCTCGGTTGTGCCTTTTTATCGCAACTCTTCGTTAAAATATTGACGGTTACTTTTTTAGTTGACGGTTATTTTTCGGTTGTGTCTTTTTCTGGCAAATTTTCGTTAAAATATCAACGGTTACTTTTTTCGTTGACGGTTATTTTTTTGGATGTGTTTTTTTCTCGCAACTTTCCGTTAAAATATTGACGGTTACTTTTTTCGTTTCTGTTTTTTATCATAACTTTTTGTTAAAATATTGACGATATTTTTTTCTCGATTGTGTCTTTTTTTGTCTGTTAAAATATTGACGGTTATTTTTTTTCTCGGTTGTGTCTTTTTATCGCAATTTTTTGCTAAAATATTGACAGTTATTTTTTCTCGGTTGTATCTTTTTATCGCAACTCTTCGTTAAAATATTGACGGTTACTTTTTTCGTTGACAGTTATTTTTTCGGTTATGTCTTTTTATCGTAACTTTCCATTAAAATATTGACGGTCATTTTTTTTGTTTGTGTCTTTCGATCGCAACTTTCCGTTAAAAGTTTGACAGTTATTTTTTCTCGGTTGTGTCTTTTTATCGCAACTCTTCGTTAAAATATTGACGGTTCTTTTTTTCGTTGACGATTATTATTTTGGTTGTGTCTTTTTATCGCAACTTTCCGTTAAAATATTAACATTACTTTTCTCGTTTGTGTCTTTTTATCGCAACTTTTCGTTAAAATATTAACGGTTATTTTTTCTCGGTTGTATCTTTTTGTCCTAGCTCTTTGTTAAAATATTTACGGTTACAATTTTTCATTGATGGTTATTTTTTCGGTTGTGTCTTTTTATCGTAACTTTCAGTTAAAATATTGACGATTTCTTTTTTTGTTTTTGTCTTTTTATCGTATCTTTCCTTTAAAATATCTACGGTTTCTTTTTCTCGGTTGTGTCTTTCTATCGCAACTTTCCGTTAAAATATTGACGGTTATTTTTCTCGGTTGTGTCTTTTTATCGCAACTTTTCGTTAAAATATTAACGGTTATTTTTTTCCGTTTGTGTCTTTTTATCGCAATTTTTCGTTTAAATATTGACTGTTATTTTTTCTCGAGTGTGTCTTTTTATCGCAACTCTTCATTAAAATATTTACGGTTACATTTTTCGTTGACAGTTATTTTTTCTGATGTGTCTTTTTATCATAACTTTTCGTAAAAATGTTGACATTTACTTTTTTTGTTGTGTCTTTTTATCGCAACTTTTCGTTAAAATATTGACGGTTATTTTTTCTCGGTTGTATTTTTTATCGCAACTTTCCGTTAAAATATCGACGGTTATTTTTTCTCGGTTATGTCTTTTTATCGCAACTCTTCGTTAAAATATTGACGGTTACTTTTTGTGTTGACGGTTATTTTTCTGGTTGTGTTATTATATCTTTTCGGTTTTGACCCGCTAGAAGTTTTTCTCTCTATATTATAACTCTTCGTAAGTTATTTTGTCACTTATAAATAATTTTATATTCACAAAAAATGTTTCAAAAGTGTTTTTTAATCATAATTTTTTTTTTACATTTTTATTCATAATTGTTTTTTAATATCTTTAGTAAATATTTACGATATAACTTTAAGACATAGTTAATTTATATAATAATTCAATTATTTGAATATATTATAATAATAATTTAATACATAAACGTAATAAAATATATTTGTTGAAAATGAGTTTCCCCGCGATATCGCGGGGTTCATAACCTAGTAATAATAATAATAATACGTATAAAAGATGAAGAAGGAGAATCATAGTTGATGGCGTTGAGCACAGCACCAATGTAACCTTGAATGTTTTCAACTCTTAGTGTGTCTTCTAGCATTGAATCGTGTTTCATCGGTGTACCTGTTTTTTTTTTAATGTTTAATTTGCAATTTGAATCATCTTAAGAACAAATTGTGTGCTATCAATCAGAGAAAAGAGATTGAAGTGCACCATTTTCAAGAATGTAGATTGGAGGATTGTTATAGTTCTGCTTTAGATGCTCAAGAACACCTTCAAGACCCCATGTAGTAGCCTCCCACTTCAAGAAAAGCGGTTGAATAAGGAAAATCATCCGATTCAAGAAGATCAAACAATAGTTTTTGGCATATAAATATATGTACATGTTCTGCAGATGCATAGGTCCTTACTCTGCACCATTATATGAATTATGTTCATACGCATTTTGAAGTTAGGTTTTTTTTTTTTTGCTAAATATGTTAATATCATTAAAAAATGAAAAGTTTGGCCATTACAGAGAAAGCCTTTGGTCATTGAAGCCTTGGCAAAAAGAAATAAAAACAAGGTTTCAATATTTGGGAGACATAAAAACTGGGTTTTATGAAATCCATAGAAGTTAGGATTTTTAAGAGTGAAAAAGAGATTTATATGTATACCTTGTACTTTAGTTTATACAATTTTGAAGCAGATGCATGAGCTAGCAACCCCTGCAAGATATCGCGTTACAGAAAGAAACAAATGTCTATAGAGAAGAAAAATGTATCGAAGAAAAACATGAACAAGGGTTTTCTTCTTTCTTTCTCTATAAGTTAGGGTTTGTTTTATGGGTCCGTTTTACACATCAGAAACAAACGGGTCGAATTTGATTGGATCGGGTCGGATATAATAGTAATTCGATCAGATCAGTGGTTTTGGACCAGTCTTAATACTAGTAGTGGTCTTTAGGCCCATAAGTTCGACATTTGAAACCGGATTATTAACCTGATGGGTTGACCAAAAAAATATCGGTTTTTATTCGGTTAACGTTGACGGCTCCCAAAATATTTTTACTTGAAGATGGTTTTTATCCTCCATCTATGGTATGAGGATGGGATTTTCAAAAATTATGAAAATAAAAATATTAGTTAAATATCAATAGTTTCTCATCTTTTAAAAAATTGTTAATATTGACCAATGTGAACATCTTACTACTTGTACCATTTTGTGATTCGTGTGTTCACATGCAAACCGGAATTTGCAGAATGGCAACACCTATGTTTTTTTTATTTCCCAAGTCTTATATTATCGTCACAAACATGACAAAATGATACAACAGTGGAGACATCCACTACAGAACTTAAGCTTTTGATTAAACATTAAACACCTATGGTTACAAATTTATATTCGCAAAAGTGTTTTTTTTTTTAATGAAAATTATATATCTAATGGCAATGATCTAGCCAAAATAGTAAAACAAAATAAAAAGTTATGCATTTGGACTACTTTGGAGTAAAGATAATAAGGTTTTGTTCCCTAAAACATATTTTCTCTTTATTGTAATCCTTCTTCTTCTTTTTTGTTAAAATTAAAATAGAAAATTATCGACCGAGCCTCACGTTTTTTTGTAATAACATGGTCCAGTGGTAAAGGGAGGTAATTCCCGCCACCTGGGTTCGAGTAGTATTGGCCACCGGGGTTCGAGCAATTTAACATGGTTTTTCTGGACCCCAGGATTAGTCTTTGGGCCTAGAAAGCCTTTAGGATCACTTGAGTTATCAAAAAAAAAAATGTTGAACAAAAAAAAAGCATTCAAGCGAGAAGAAAGTCCAAATTGTTTTGGATTTGGTCATAAATTATCATTGTGACATTTATGAATTATCTATAAAAAATCTATATCAATAATTGACAAAAAAGAAAAATGTATCAATCAATTTTCGATTTGAGATAAGCATAATTTTCTTCACTTTTTCAAGTGGTTTTAATTGTTCTCACGTATATGTATTGACCATTGAATATTAAATCAGTTATTACTATTTGGCGCGACATTACCTTAACTACTCATCGAAATCAATCTAGAAGACTAAAACGGAAATGAAATAATTATTAACTTCAAGAACTTTCTATTCTTACTAAATTCAACGTAGTCATTTCTAGAATAATGGAAATTTATCTTCACTAATCTACAATTAAATAAGGTTTTTTTCGAATAACATAAAGATAAGCCGGAGCTTCTAGCATATATATTAAACTAGACACAACATCGATTGAAATAGTAAGTAAGAAAATATCAAAAGAGCTATTGAAAATTTGGTAAGAAAAAAATCTTAGGTATCTGGAAATCATGGCAAGAAAAAAAAAGAGGAGAATTATTCATGCATGTCGCAAAAGAATATATGTTTAATTATGTTCGTTGTTGGATAAAAAGAAAGATGATGACGAATATTTTGGAGTTCGGATCTTGACCGAAGAATGTTGGGTTACTTAATAAATCAGCAATTGCAAATGCTTCTTCTTTAAACTTTCGGTTTCGGAAGATCAACTTCAATAACTGTATTTATGTTTATATTAAGATAACGATAACGCTTATCAACAATATATTCCTTCGCTTATGGGTCAGATATATATTCCAAGAAAAAAATGGTTTTATCAACTGTTAAAACTAACCCATCCATATTCAAGAGTTAATCTATCATTTTCCAGACCTGTACCAATAATAATTTCATAAAGACAATGAAAACATAACTAAAAAATTATTGAATAATCAAACTCGTAGACAAAAATTTATTTTAATTAGTTTTGAAATATATTTACCAGATAATTGGGTTAAATGGGTTAGAGAAAAGTACTAAGTAGTATAATTTATAATTTCATATAATCAACAAATGATGAATTAACAGAGAGTTGAGAATTCTTTAATTTAGATCGTTCGAAGTTTGAAGCAGCCTGGATTCAATACGAACTTTTGATCGTTACCAGATAATTGTGTCATGCATATGAGATGTAATCAAATCGAGATTATCAAGTAAGAAGCTTACGATACGTGTGACGTAATTACAAATGTGAATGGAATTAAATATTCATTGTATTTGAAAAGTGTAAGACGACTTTGCTAACACCTCTTTTCCCTATTCTTTTGACCAGAATTTTGCACAATATCCCTTATTATCCCATGCGCGGTTTTATGGGTGTTAATTTTTTTTGTTTTTTTTGATCGATAAAGATTGTCTAGTATTTCTTCCTTTTCATTTATTTTGTGATCTTATTATGTCAGCCATTTTTGTTAATTGTCACCCAAAACTATAAGCTAATATGTGGTCGTAACTCGTAATGCATATGTTCGTTTATTCATTTATCTTTTGATAGATCGGTACCTCACTACTTTAGGTAGTGGAAATAAACAAAAAAAAAAAAAGCAATTCAACTATGACGTGGGATGAGGTTTTCTATCTTCGACGACATTCTAGAATACCTTACAATTAAAACTACACCATCAACTGTTTTTGATAAAATGTTTGGTTTAGTTTTCACTGACTGGTCTTCTTTTCCATTCAGCTGCACGTGAGAATCATTAGGTGATCATCTTTTCCGCTCTTACTTATATATATCCACCATCAAGTTTCTTTAACCCTCTACGAAATGATTTTTTTTTATCATACACACATTTCTATTATTTATATGATTTGACTAATGATCATTTTCCACATTATATTATACATCTAAGGTCGGCTATAAATCTACTCATATTACATGCAAAACATTTTGATTTATGCAAAACATGGCGCAAAAATAAAACTTTCTTTGCATTAAAACATATACTATAAGTATATATTATGTTTTTAACAACTTTAACCAAAAAAAATATGTTTCAATAACCCACTGACCACAATTTGAAACAACTTCGAAATTAAATCAAAATGTATATTTTTTTTGTTCTCATCCAACGGTCACCTTTTTTCCGTGGTCACATGATAATTTGCTTTTTTGAGCAATCATTCACACACAGCAACAACATCAAATAATTTAGTTGGGCCATACAATTATAATCTAACACGGCATGAATAAAAAGAGCATTTTCTTATATAATTAACATAAAACTAAATTCAATTAATTTGAGCGATATATATGAATCGTTTTATGACGCCATAAAGGTAGTTAACTTTACCCCTTTATAAGTTTCTATGGTTCACATTTGGCAGCATCTCGCTATTTGTCAACTCGTGTTTCACTATAAATTCACCTAATTGACTTCATCTTGTATTCATCCTCACATCTAATAATTTCTCTTATCTCTCTCCTCTGCAAATCACAATGGCTAAGTTCACAACCATTTTCATCATGGCTCTCCTTCTTTGCTCAACACTAACCTATGCAGCAAGGCTGACTCCAACGACAACCACCGCTTCTTCCAGAGAAAACTCCGTCAAGGTTCGTTAACTTCTATGTCTTTGTAGAATATCACAAGTCAAAACATATCTGCAAAACCAAGATATATAGCAGTATGTTCCACGCGTATAGTAAGGAAGAATATACATATGTTATACCTAGATTAGTCTAAGTTTTTGTCTAAGATTCTAAAGTATACAATAAAGTTTGCATGCATGGTCCTTAATTAAGATGTTCCTTCATTTCTTCCGATTTGTTTCGTGTAATAGATTCTATATAATATCAAAAGATTTATTTATATGTTACCAGGAATAATTCAAAAATTAACACTGATCAACGTCCATATTTTGTTATTATGTATAGGAAATTGAAGGAGACAATGTTGAAGAAGAAAGCTGCATAGGAATTGGAGAAGAAGAATGTTTGATAAGACGAAGCCTTGTTGTTCACACCGATTACATTTACACTCAAAATCACAAGCCCTAAATTTCTATGTATTAGAGGAATTAATAATTAACTAATTATATTATCAAAACCTATCCCAGTACTTTCTGATTTCTGTTCGTCTTTTTGTTTTGTTTTGTTTTTGTTATTGCTATTTTAAATTTTTAATGTCACTTTGAGAGTTCTTATTTTTCACGCTCGTTTGTATAATTATGGGTTTTAATATAGCTATAAGTGTTTTATTTTGTAAGGTTTATAATTTAGTCACAACAAAGATTTGATTCTGTCCAACTTCCGAGTTTGGTTATAACCACCAGCTGTATTTTTGTCTTCAAATTAGACGCGTTGACTGAGAAAAAAAAAGTAGTTGGCTTTTCTTGTGAATGACCTACTTTTCTAACACCTCTCTATCAGGCAGGGGCCTTTGATTGGGTCTATGATCGTATGGGATACGTCAATTATGGGCTAAGGCCTTGAAACAATCAGTCTGGAATATTCAAGGAAATTGTTTGTGAGCTTTGCATATCTCTTTGTTTTCTGACACTTATGTATGACCCCCAAATAAATAAGTGTGGTTAGCTCATCCGGTTAAAGAGGTGTTGTTATGACTGACAAAGGTTTTGGCAACCACTTAGTAGTTTAGATGGTAGTGAACAACATAAGTAGAAGATGAAGAGAAAGAGCTAATGAAGATTAGCCAGGATGTCCACGACCACCTCGACTTCAATTACCGCGATCTCCAACAATAGTCCACTGCACTTCTTGGACCTTTTTGAGATGGTTTTACCGGTCGTTTTTGGGGATCCGTTGTGTGGACACATCATGTGAGGCTTATGAGTATGGAACATACACCAATTGCTCTCTAATTGCGTAGACTCGTTGTTCCCTAACACTCCCAAATCATCAATACGAGGCATAATAAGGAAAGGAGCGTTGTTACAATGTTATTGGAACCACGTTCGAGTCCTAGATGTTTTTACTTGAGAAGAGATGGTTTATGTATGTGGTTCCACCACAAATATTTGCAAATACTGGTCTTGGACTTATAAAACCTATGAACCAACAATCCGGAACTTCCTAAGTATGGATAAAATAAGTATATGGAACAAAACCCATTATATTGTTTGGAATTAGCCTCAGATTGTTCCATCTAAAACAAATGGCTACTTGTAGAATTACGGGCTGATGATATAATCTCTGTAATGGGATAATTTTGAATGGCATAATTGTTCATGGTGTTGAGATTACGCAAAATTGGCATTGTCCTATAATTTGCCACACTAAATGTTGCAAATTGAGAAAAAATTGTATCTAAGTATAAGTTGAAGTTAGATGATCAGACCAAATCAGGATGAGAGTTGTTATCAACTTTCTTTTTCTAGATAACAAGAAACTTCTTTGTTACTTATTGACTCTTTCTCATAAACGAACATGTATGGGCCTTGTCTCAACCACGTCACCACATTTACTCAGCAACTATATCCATACCATATATTATCCACAAAAGTGTAACAAATAATGTCCCACACTTATCATTATCCAAATATCCAAATCCAAAAAAACATTCAAACCAACCCATTTCTTTCTTCTATCCAAAAAGTCAAAAACAATCATCTCTCAATATCTCCTCAAATAAAAATTTTAAAAAAACAAAAAAAAAACAATTTTACATCAAATTTGATTGATGAATCCAAGAATTAAACCAAACACAAAAGTGTTTCTTGTCTTTTAGCCTGAAAATCCAAAATCAGTTTCTTGGAGTCAGCATCCATGGAGCTTCAACAATCTGTAAACACAGAGACAAACATAAACTATGAAGAAGTGATGTTTTAACTCTTACAAATCTCCTTGTCTCATTTCCTCTCTCTCTCACTTTCTCCACATAACTCTCCACTTTACCATTTGCTCTCTCAATCAACACTTCTAACAACGATCTAACCGTCTCAAACGTTACTCGCCCGGTTAAATCCACCACATATTTCCGGTTACTCGGTACCGATAACGACGACGATACCCGATCGATCCACGTCGTCTGTTTCGTTGATCCAACGGTCAGTGTTTGAGACGAATCTTGACAAGACGATGATCGGTTCAATTGAACCGGTTTCCGCGACGCTCTGACAAACGTTTCAACCGCGTTATTACATAGCGTTACAAGCGTTTGCTTAACCTTCCCTTCGTGTTTCGGATTGGTTAAACCGGCGAATAAATCATCGAAAACGTTAACATCACTCGTCTTATCGAGATAAACCGAAACCGCAGTACTCACGAAACGCTGAACGCAATCGCCAATCAATCTCCTCCCATCATCGGAGAAAACCGCGTCGAGCAATTTCGAATTCGAAAAGATCGAAGATTCACCGTCGCTGGAAGATGAATAAAACGCAACGACTAAGTTTCTCGCAAAGCTACCAACAATCGCCGAAGCAAAACCCGACCCGGATTTAGTAAACAGCTTATCCATAACCCGATCAGTAAAACCCGACCCGGATCCATCATCAATTCCACGGATCAATCCAACAGTCATAGCTTGAGTGAATCTGATCAAAGAAGAATTAAACTCATCTGATTTCGCGATTTTCGAAATCTGCTTGAAACTATTTGGGATTTGATCTGAATCGGATCTGAGAAAGACAGTGAGATCTTTGGAGATAACACTAACAGTTTGAGCGGAATCAGAAGCAGCTTCGATGAGATTGAGAAGAAGAGTAAAAAGCTTAGAGATTTGTTTACGTTTCTGGGAAATTGAAGGAGAATGATAAACCCTAAAAGCACCATAACCACTTACTGCTAATAGAATCCATTTTTTGTTCTTGAGAGCAAAATCAAAATAACCCCTTTTGCTCAACCCTAACTTATCCATAAAACTACAGAATTTCAAAGAAGATTAAAAATGGAAACTTTATTTGAGAGAAATTTGAGTACCCTTTTAAGCTGGTGAGAGCTCTCTCTCATTCGTTTTCACTTTCCCGGGAAAATAAATGAGAAAGGAAGCAACTTTTTTTTCGAAAACAGAGCAAGACTAAAGAAGGAAGTGGGAGAATCAAGAATCTCGAAGGAATGAAAAAGAGAAAGAGAAAAAGGGAAAATTCTGTTGAGGAATGGAATTGGATAAGAATTCAAAGCGTGACGTCAAAGTTGTTAACAGAATTGTAGCAAAAGAGAGAGAGTGAATTATTGGGGGCTGCAAGTATCTGATGATCAGAACAATCAAGTAGGTATGATGGAGACAAATACATGCGTGTAAGAGAAATCCATAGGGTTTTATTGGAAGGTTCGAGCATGGGGGTTTAGTTGGATGATGATAAGAGTCAGTTATGGAGTTTTTAAAGTTCAACATCTTCCGTCAAATCTCAATCCCATATTTAAAATAATATTTTTTTGGTTTTTGTGTAAAAATAATATTTTTTAATACATAAACTCATTAAAAACCCTTATCAAGAAAGTGCATGGTCATCGTGGTAGATGCGTGGAAAATTTAGTAATATGATAAATACCATCGATTATTTTTTGTTTGTAAATTGTATATTTACTACTACTTTTGCGCCCATGGATTTTTTTTTATTCTGTTCTTTTTTTGCTTACATATGGACATTTAGTTGTGTCAGTAATACATACCACAATTGGGTTGGTGGTAGAAGCTGAAATTCCGCAGTTTTTCTCTCATCAAATGGAAAACCCTGACCTCAAAAAAGATCCTGTAGCTTTTTGTTATTAAGAATTTTTTTTTGGAAAATTCTACAGTAAGACAATCATATAACTATACAAAAAGAACTGTCTCGCTGAATGAAAACCACTGCAACAAGCCTTTATAGAAAATCTATATCAAAAATGTAAAAGTTTACTGAATACTATTAGAATAACAGAAAATATTGTATATATTTTTTATTTGTTTTTAAATTTTTTACTATAGTTACATTTTCTGAAAAGCAACAAGCATTAAATATCATTCATTCAAAGCACGAGCAGCGGCAGAGAGCAAAAAGAAGCGGTGGATTAGAGCTCAAGATTAACAGGACATCAAAGTCCAAAAATAATACTTTAATCAAACGGATTTGGTCTACTTTACCAATACCAGATTTTTTTGTCGAAAAACAAAATTGGATATACTTTTCTTTTTTTTTTATTGGGTTTTTAATGATCATATTTCATATACAAGCATTTTTTATTATTAGGATCTATATAGATTTTACATAAGAAAAAATTTCAAAATTTCCCTATATAAAAACTAATTTCATAAAGTTTTGCCATTTTTGCTGTGATTTTGAAAAATAAATAAAAAGGAATTTAATGAGTTAAAAAAAAGGAATTTATTCTGCTTCGTTTGGGACCTGTGGAAATGGGCCGGCCTTGCATTCATAACCTCACATTTTTTTCTTTAAGTCAATAATTTTGTTATTTTATTATGCATAATTAACAAGTTGAAGCCAATGGATAATGGCGGTGGCCATTTTCTTACCAATGTCCATAAAATGAAACAAAACAAAAAAAAACGAAGAAGAAGAAATTAGGTTTAACTAACCAGAAATCGGAACCAGACACGTGGACGGTGAGGTGCTAACGCCTTGGAAGAGGCGAGCCGTCGCGTCTATTGCAAGTCAGATTTTTCATTTTCACCGCCAATAGAGAGTTCTTTTCCACGTGGCAACACGTGGCATCTTCTTCTTTTTTTCCGGGCTCCTCCAATCTCATCATATTAAAATGTTTGGTCTCTTCGAACATATCAAAGTTCCAATATATTCGGAGGATTCATTTTTCTTCATTTTCTTTTGTTCTTTTTATTTTTAACCAGATCTTCGTAGTACGTACCAATGTGCCCACCACTTTTCAAGATTTGTTTTAAAAAAACAGATATTTTGGCTAGTTTAAAATGTGTACAATGGTCAATCTAAAACCGTAAGGAACCTCAGATCCTAATATTTCACGATATAATTTCCAATCAATAACCACCAAGAATTAGTTGAAGATCATTTAGTTCAATTTCAGCATAGCATACAATGAATACACTATATATTTGTAATGTACCAAATTAGCTTCAATACTCAAAAGGTTTAAATTCAAAAATTAGTTAATTGGACAATTTAAATATTTTTGCGCCATCACAATTTTATATACAATACAAACCACAATTTTTTTGAAAAGGCAAAGTGTTACAAAAACTATTCACAAACATAATTTTAATTAACGTATAGGATCACAAATATAGCATCCATGTTCGTCATCAACATTCAAGCCCATCGTTTGATTTCTTTCTTCGTCTAACTTACCTGACCAGCCGTGGGACATTATTCTTCCGAAGGCAGCCTTTTCGAGTAATGGTGAGGTCTTTGGTCTGTAGGAATCAGGAATCATTTCTTGTAACTCACAGGCACATCATCATCGTCTTCTTCAAGATCACTGAACGACACATCTTCATCCACATCCTGCACAAGATGGTGGGTGGCGGCACTAACAGTTCCTGCATTATCTTCATCCTTCAACCAATCATCAGCATCAGCATCATCATCCACTTGAACATCAATAACTCTAGGTGAAGAACCAGTGACTGGGCTCTGCACCGGCTTGTCATGGTACGCTGGTGCTGGTCTTTCTTCGATGACAGGCTTATCAACAACTTGTATCTCCATGGTCTCGACTGTATGCTTCTCTGTCTCAAACTCAGATGACTCAGTCGAATGTATTGTTTCGACAGCGATCGTTTTCACAGGTTCTGGCTCTGATTTGGGTGAAGGTTTAGTAGGTAGAGAAAGAGGTCCCACATTTGCAGTATCAGCTCCTGTATCACTACTCTCTGGCACCACTACTGTACCTTTGTTTCTCTTATGCAGCAGCTCGTGAGATAATAGTGCTCTTGATTCAAGTACCTTTATCAAAACGCAAAATCAGTATTCACATCATAGAAAGTTTCACTCTTCTCCCCATTATTATTTGAAAGTTGCAAATCTACCATTAAAAACTTGCAAAGCTAATTCACATGCTACTATTAAAGTTCACTATTAGCAGAGAGAATCATCCATTCATTGAAACATAAAGCATAACATCCAAATAGCTCGAAAACAGAAATGACCAGCAGTGGTGTTGAGAATCAAGCTAACCTGAGGAGTTGAGAGAATCAAGGCATCATGTTTACTGAATAAAGGATGCACAAGTACAAAGTAAATCCTCCAGAAGCAATACTCGCTCATGTACCCTGGACAAAGCTCGACCCTTAAAGCAGCCAGACTCGATGCAAGATTCTCCACAGCCAGTGCATGCTCATATTGAGCATCAGTCATTTCAAAGTCTGAACATAAGATAAGAAGTTGTAAAATACCCTTAACAACAACACCTTCAAATTCAAGCATAAAAACAAACAACAAATATTCCAGGAAATTAAACAAAGAACTATATAGTCTTCACCAAATTAAACCACAATCAAAAATATATGACAATTCCAACTAACCCTAAAGTAACAATGTGCTGCGAATTTGAAAACGTACCATCAAAGTTATCATCCTCATCAGGAAAAGGAAAATCAAGCCAAGTCTCTGGATGCAGAGCAAGATCTCTAGCAAATAGAACTACTTCCTCCGTCACACCAATTGCATTTCCAACCGCAACATCACGCACCTTTGAATCCACACCTTCCGATCCCAATTGTAAGAAATTCGAAGCCATCTTTGTAAACTCCGATACCGGTAAGTTTCCAGAGAGTTTCGATATCCCAGTCCTAAATCTACCTCCGATCTCAACGAAATCGTTCCTAATACCAGCAATCAGATCCTCATCACCTTCCCCGAGATCCGATGACTTCCGTGTCTCCTCCACATGATCCGCCGTCTCGGAAGAAGAAGGCGGTGGCGCGAGGAAAGAAGCAACGCCCCATAGCTGACTTCTCAAGGTCTTGGTGAGTTCAGAGATGTCTTCCTTCACGCCGCGAGGAGACTGTGATTGCAACACCGATGGAGAAGACGGTTGATCGGAACCGGAATCTTCAATCGAATTGGTCTTAATCGTTTCCTTTTGATCATCTTCTTCCTCATCTATCTTCAGAGAATTCGCAATGGATCTAGCTAACCATGCCATTTTTCTTTTTTGAGATCTCTCACAAGTCTCTCAAGTATCTCTTAATCCGCGACCTTCAACGAGACACCATTGACGCTAAAATATTCAACCTTAAGAAACGTCGTCGTTTAACTAATTAAACGGGCTTCGTAGGGAAAGCCCATTAGGTTCAAATTTCAGCCCATCTATATAGGTTTGGTCACTGTTACTCTGTCCCAGACATGAGCTCTCACATCACAAGTCACAAGAGTGTGATATTCACACTTATTCAAAACAGAGATTTGCTCACTCTCGTTTCAAAACAAGACAACTGATATATGCTTGTGTGTTTTGGCGAGAAAAACAGCATTTAAAACGCATTAGGCGTTTAGACAACGGTTGCAACAACGATGTTGAAGATGGTTGATCAGCACAAGATTCTTCAATCGAATTGGCCATATTTTGGATTTCTCTCAAGTCTCTCTTTATCAATCGTCACCTTAAACTTCGTGTGAAGACTTGGAGATTAAGTTAGAAGAGTAAAGTGCCCGGGCTAGGATATGCGAGCCACCGTTCAATCTAAGAAACTCGTTTAATTATAAAAATGGGTTTCGTAGCTAAAGCCCATAAGGTTCAATCTCCAGCCCATCTATAGGTTTGGGACACTGTTACTCTGTAACAGAGTTTTATGTCAAGACAAAAACTCTCACATCACACTCACACTGTGTTATTCACAAACCCACTCAAAACAGAGATTTGCTCAGACTCATTTCCAAAACAGGACAAGTGATATAAGCCTGTGTTTTTGCGCAAAAAAACAGTAGAAATTGTTGAATGATTCACTTGTCAAATCTCACTTTCTTTTCAATTGTTCATTACAACAGTAGTAGCTCAGATCAATGTATGGAGACTTTTGGTCTCCACCACAACTTATGTGCTCTACTTATTAGACAAGAATCAAATTCTTATCCTACTGTACTTTGAAATGTCACTCTATGCAATAACAGTGATTGATTTTTCAAGAATCACGTTTTTGGTATTTATTTCACATTTAAGACAATAAGGAGGCTGAGATTGAGAACAAAGATGAAATCATGACAATTGTCTAATTTCATAATCTAAGTAATGCTAAAAGAAAACATTGAATGAAGAAAAAAGATTCAAAAGCTTAAAAGAGGCTCTACAAGTTCAGGTCAAAAGAGTTTGCTTCTTTTCTTTTTTCTGTTGTGAATGGTCAAAAAAGCAAAACAACCTCTCACAAGAACCCAAATAGAGAGGTTAACAATAAGAGACTTAATATGGTTCCTTTCTTCAAATTCTTCTTTTTCCTTTTCTCGTCTGAAATTGATTGAACCAAAGGCAGTAACTTTACACAGTTTTTCTAATTCCCAATGCTTATTGCAAAACGAACCGACATGATAACATTACATACCGATCCCTCACCCGCCCGGTTTCTTCCTCTTCCTCGTGTTTCCATATACGGATTGCTTCTTCCTTTGAATTGTTACCACCAAAACCAATAGCTCAATCTTCAAACTCTTCATCTATATATACATCAGGGCAGAGGCAGATTCGCAATGCACATTTCCCGTTTCATGGATTAACCCGCTGAATCATGTGTCGTGTGATCAAAGATTTAAACTTTTGCTATTGGATTGTCCTTGTGAGTTTGCATTTGGAAATAAACATGGTGTCTGAATAATGTAGACTACAGAGCTTGAGTAGCTCCGCTGACCGCTGCTTTAACGCTGCATCACACCCACTCTGGATCACGAGTAACAGCTTTGCAGCAAGACCGACCTCAACAGCAAGTGGCGAACATTCTTCTGGAGCTAATTTGCAGACAGACCAAAGAATCGACAGCGCGTAGTTAGTGCAATTCTCAGACACCCTCATCAGCACCCTAACGGTATATGGTATCGTGTTTGCAGAGTCTTTGACAGCAACTCTTCCTTCCATATCTGAACACAAAGCATCAA
This sequence comes from Arabidopsis suecica, assembly GCA_019202805.1. Taxonomy (NCBI): domain Eukaryota; kingdom Viridiplantae; phylum Streptophyta; class Magnoliopsida; order Brassicales; family Brassicaceae; genus Arabidopsis; species Arabidopsis suecica. The sequence goes on from CM032909.1 coordinate 10,611,697, forward strand.
GAACAAACAGAGCTAACTCCAAACATTCCGGGTCTAAAGACGGTAAGATATCGACTAATTGAGGCACTGCTCCAATGCTAACCATCAAGCTTCGAACTTGTTTATGAACCGAAATCGGTTTAAGCAACCCAAGAGCAGGGGAAACTCCATTTCTATGTCTCTTATCCTTAACCAATCTCATTAACCCAACAAGCAAACTATGACTCGAAACCAGCTCTGCTCTAAACCCTTTCTCTTCCACCAATCCTCTAATCAATCTAGCACAATTGATTTTAGTCTCATTGGATCCATCATTCAACATATCAACAATCAAAGAAACCTTAGCCGGTTGCATCAAACCGGATTTGGAATCCGAATCAAGATCAAGACTGACAAGAATAGCAACAACCTCAGATCCAACAGCATGAGAAGTAAAAGGACCCAAAAGAGAAGAGATCACAGAGACACCTCCTTCTTCAACAACAGTCTTCCTCGCCATAAGATGAGCAACAACAATCTGCTTAAGCTCACTCAACGCATGAACCCTAGCTTGACCTTTAGCTTTCTTCAAAGTCCCCAAAATCTCAATAGCTCGTCCTTGAACATCCTCAGAGCGTTTCTTCATCAAAACATACTTCTGAGAGAACCAAGTATAGATCAAATGATGAAGAGTTTTATTAGGAGTTACCGTATCATCCCAAAGCTCTTGCATTGTAGTAGGACAAGTCAAGTGACCTAGGTTAAACCATTTGTGAATGTTTAACCTTTCATAGGTTTGACCAGTACACAAGGTCACAGGATCTTGCATCGGCTCTAACGAGATAGGACAAATGAAAACAGAAGGTATATCTTGTAAATCTAGCTCCTTTATCATCTTCTTCAGATCCAATTTCTCATCAACAACTCCACCATTAACACCACCGAGAACTCCATCTTTCACCGCCGTATCCAGATCTAAGACTTGCCCATCACCACCACCTTCAAATCCTATTAACCCATCTCTCTTTAACGGCTGAAACATCGGCATTTCCAAAGAATCTAAAGAAACAAAATCTCTCACAAAAAAAACCCAATTTTTAGAGATGTTTCTTCTCAAACTCACAACATTTGGGAAAATAATGCCTTTGATAGAAAAGCATGTCTTTATCTAACAAAGAAGCGTTAAAACAACAACACAATCTTCTTCTTCTTCTTCTTGCTCTTTCCTTTTGCTTTAATTTTGTTTTCTCTCTTTTCAACGGTCAAAAAGAAGATTCATTCAACTCTTGTTAATAATAAAACATCATAAACACATGATTGAAGAAGCCCAACTGCTCTCAAAAATGTGAATTTTATAACCACAAATTTCGAGAAACAGAAAAAGGAGAAATCATGAAGAATAATGACAAGGAACAAAAAAAAAAAAAATCAAAGAACCCAGTACAAAAGGTTTGCACTTTGCAAACCATAAAATCTCAGAAGATAAAAAGGAAGAGAATTTGAGAAAACCCAGATGACGAAAACAAAAAAAAATTCACGAATTCGTGAGAATGACGAAGAAACCCGTACTCTCTCTTTTGTTTGGTTTACCTTCTTGTGAGGTAGTGTGAGTGATTATTTTGTTTTTGTTTCTTTGAGAGGAAAAAAAATGAAAAATGGGTAAATAAAATAAGAAGGAGAAAAAAGGGTTAGAAATTAAAGATTTCTTGAAAGATTCGGGTGGAAAATCTAAAAAAATTAAAGATAAGCTGACCGGTGAATTCACTGGTTATAGCCGGTCATTTAGTCCTCTCGACTCGCGTACCACACGTGCAAGCTAAACCACATGCCCTCACCTCCCGCTCCCGGTTTTATTATAATACTCACTTTTTTAATTACCATTGAAAAACTCAGCTTAATTATTTTAAATTTCCAACTTCGTCCCTACATTTTAGTTTTAAAACGTAAATAATAAAGAATTCAGAATTTCACACTCCCAATAATAGACGTAGAGAAAAAAAAAACAAAAAACACTCCCAATAATATAGAATTCAGAATTTTAAAAAATAAAGCTTAGAAAAAATGAAGTTCAGTCAAATAATATTCAAATTATACAAGAGATGTAATTGTTCCAATAAAGTGTGGAATAATCGGTTTAAATTTTAAACACTTTAGGTATGTGACTGAATAATAGTTTCAATTTTTTTGATAAATATTTTGGTCAAAAGACAACAGTGAAATTCTAAATCCTCTTTTTTAGCTTTTTTTCTTTTTCTTAATATCCACGCTAACTAAGGAAATCTACTTTCCCAATTTATTTTTAAAGAGATGTTTGTGAAGGATAAACAAAAAGGAGGGTAAAGTGGTAAAAATGAAAGAGTAAAGAAAATCCCGCAACGTAGTCAAAAAAGCTGATAAGTTTTGCACTAAACTCCAAACACCCACGGGGAAGAGTAACCCGTACAGGTCGGGCACGTGTGACGATAATTTCTATGTTTAATTTCTTAATTAATCTTTTCACTCTTATCATCGTTATTAACACCATCAAAGCAACTATTTGTGTTATACCAAATTACCAATACCCTTCTTTTATACTCCCTCTGTTTCACAAAGAGTGTCGTTTTAGAGTTTTGCACACAGATTAAGAAAACATTAAATTTTTTGTTTTTTTCTGAACAAAAACATCATTATCTATATACTTAAACACAATCTGTCTAATAGTAAAACAATCTGCAGAATACTAATAGTCATAAAACATAAAAAATTATTAAATTTTGCATTGAAAACCTAAAACGACACTCTTTGTGAAACAAAAATAAAACCTTAAAACGACACTCTTTGTGAAACGGAGGGAGCATCTCTTATTTTATGAACTCGATTAAAATTATTATAAAAAAAAACAATTCTGAAAAAGGGTAAACTATATTAAATAATTAAATATAGTAATACAGAAAAAATTATCAATTTTTGCAGTATCTCTAATTTTTATAGACTTTGTGATTGATAACTATTGAAAAAGAAAAATTCCATAATCGTACAGTTTCTATAGATCATATTCTTGCAAGTTCGAATTTTTTTTTTATTACTAAATAAATAATCAACAGTGCAAAATTATTTTGTCATTTTAACAAGAATTAAGTAAATATATTTTTTTACATTTTAACTAGAATGAAGTAAATACATTTCAAAAAAAAGGAAATTAAAAAAGAAAAAAAAGCAGAGAGAAGTGAGGTAGGGACCACAAACAAAAGTGCCAGCTAGACATAATATTTGACCGTGACAGTGTCTTGCTTTGACTAAAAGCCTCGATCGTCTCCGGGTCTAATCTCTTTGCCCCTTTGACTGTTCCTTTTACCCACTCATAGCCCACCACGTGTCCACATCTGCCTCTTCCCCACCCAACCTTTGATTAAATTAATTAATTGTTTTTCAAAAAATTGCATACAAATTTAACAATCTCTCTACCAAATCAAGATAATTTAATAATAACTTGAAATTGATGGGAGTGGGGATAGAGAAAGAGATAGAGATCTGTAAGAGAGACCATGTGTTGTTTTTGTTGCAGTTGAGTACTGACCCATAACTGCAAAGTTTGCTGTCCAAACAAATATTTTTATTTTCATTTGAAAATATATCATAATAAATTTATATTAATTACTTACTGGACCCAATTTTGATTTGAAAAATTGCAGATTCAAATGAAATGATTTTCAGAGTTGATGATAATGATAAAACAAAAATTTGTGTCTATGAAGTTTTTTTTTCTAGTCAAACTAAGATGATATACTAAAGTGGACCGGCAAGTGTTTAAATGTGATATGACGTGTTTTGTAATCAAGTTTTTATAGACTTTGGGATGGGAGATTGATAGTGATATTATAAAAATTTAATAACTATATAAAAAATAAAAATTGATTTAACATGTAATGAATTATCATCTCTTGTTGGTTATTAAGTAAGTAATACGGACCCGAGTGCTAATGACTGGTGTGAGTGGTGGTGACTAGAGGTGGACCTACGAATAAAAGCGTAACAATTTCATGAAAACGAAGTGACGATAATTCAACTACTGTGTGTCGTATTTTCGTTGTTGGAATCAACAGTTTTGAATAGGTTTGTTGAACTTGTTTTATACTTTTATGTTTGTTTGGGACAAGACGATTTACATTGTATACAGAACGTATAATCAATCGCTGAAACTGGGGATGGAGTCAGAAACTATAGGCTAAATGCTCTTAATTTATGTAGTAGTAAACTGACTCTAAAGACACTTGATCAAGTAGAGTCTTCGACTTTATCGAGATGAGTGGGTTCTAACCACATGTTGCATTCATCATCATGTAACCTTAACAATCAAGTGGTTTGTGATTTTGGAGAATGTGAGGAAAAGTAACTACAGGAAATGATACTAATTCGATGGTATATTGGATTGGCAGTGTAACACTCAAAACTTTCGATGGTAGCAAGTTTGTGGATGTCAGATATATATAGTTCAACTATGTAACAGAACTTAACTTCTATGAGAATCTTGACAGTTAAAGAATGTCACTTTAGGTAATGAGGTTTGTTGTATCAATTTACAATGATGATGACTGTAATGCAATAGAAATATTCTTGTATCAAGTTGAAATCATTTCGGAAAAAAAGTTCAATTTGTGTCTAAAATATATGAGATTACATTGTGGCATAGCAGACTCAAAACATGTTTTAAAAGAAAATCAGTTTACTGATATAGGAAAGACTAATATAAAAGGCAAGAAAATTCGTATGTCGATTATGCAAGAAGCAAGATTAATGAAAAAAAAACAAATTAATTCAACCATCACATTGTTCTAATCAAATTACATTTTTCTTGCTTTCTACCATATTTTTCCCTTTCTACCGTTTCGTCATTCGCGGTGTTACTAATCGAGGCCATGACATCAATACACATAATGCATAGCTACGCATATGATCTATAGCATTTTAGCTAATTTATTTTAACGTTAAAGAAGTGTGAAACAATCTTTTTAGAAATGCAAAAGTTGAAGCACGAAGGAATAAAAAAGGTATATACTGCATTGCTACGCGTATTCTATTATTTATCTATCTTCGATTCTTTAGCCATTTTTTAGCTTTGGACTGTCACGTGAGTCGTGACGCTCTAACCCCCAAATCTATGTCTATATAGTATGTACATATTACATACACATGCATGAGGCACCTATACTTTTGTAATTAAATTATACACTATATGACGTATGGATTCAACGATACCAAGAGTTTTTTGTTCGTAACGCTCAAGCTTTTTCGAAACCTACAATCTAAGGATCTACATAGTGTATTAATATTACCTCCAATTATAAATTATATTTTTGAATACGTATGAACGAATATATTTTTTTGCAAAATTATTTTATTTATTTTTAAAGAATTTGTACAAAACATCTGGATAGTTTGAGATAAACTTGGTCTATATACGTATCGTTTTTTAAGTTGTCGCTGTAGATAAGTTAGACTAATGGCCAAATCTCGATAACAATTTATTTGTGATCTCCTCACATGAAAGTCTTTTGAACCAAATTAATCTCAAACAATGGGATTCAATAATCAATTTTGTAGTATTCAATAGTGGATTAGAGTAATGTATTAATTACAAACAACAGTGCTAAACAATTGGGTCTATATTGGGTCAAATTTAATATATGGGCCGGACGATCATACTAAGCGATGTTATACTTTGAAGAAAGTAGTTGAAAATCAAGCCATTCATACCCTCTTAAGTACTTAGTACTAAGTACTAACAAACCTATCTTAAATTTCCAGATTTTAATTGGTGTCCATACTTTATCAAATAGATTAGGTTGATTTGCCAACAACACCTTAATAAATTTAAACATCTAACTGAAAGAAATGTATTTAATCATCCATTCATAATTTTGTTGTAAAAAGATCATATATAAGTAATAACACATCTACCGGACCGGAGGAAGGAAGATGATAGACCTATGGGTCGGGTTGCTTGATCAGGATTCAACTCCGTAGAACCAGCTATCGCGGTGGCTAGCTTTCCGGGAGATATCCGGCGAATCTGGTGCTTCAGTGGAAAGAGAACGTGACTGGGAATTGAACCCTTCCGATTGTGTTTCTTCGATCTACCGAGGTTGCCGTGAAGTTGGGGATTTTGGGTTCACCGGATCTAATGCTCCGGCCATCGTGTAGTCGACCATCAGCAGGGTCCGATCCTTCAATTCTGTCGTTGGAATTTTTTTCTTATTGGGCTTTTTGTAACTGGACCATATCCTGTAAGGATGTAACCGAGCCCATTTGGGATGTTTTAATGAAATTCATTTTTTTTTAAAGTATATATAACAGCCATCATGGACTTTGTCTTCTCTTCGATCCTGCCTTAGTGACTCTAATGTCTCTTTCGATTCCGTATAAATCTATTATATATAGTTTATACATACATGTTACATATATCACTTTGATTTGGACACTCTTTGAGAATCCAAATATCCAATAATGAAAGGGGAAGGCATAGAGAAAGAGAACTGCTTCGTATGGTTGGTCAAGGCTCCTTTTCGTTTGTTGATCATGGCACGTGACGCCTATATACGTAGCATTACGTCATGCTCCAGCACCGGAATCCTTACCGGTGGTGGATCCTCCGGTTTTGGTCAGCTCTCCGGAAACTTCCAAATCTGCGATCCGCCTAGCACCGCTCTTCCCCGGAGCTTTACCTTGACGTCAACGGCACATGATCAAGAGTTGGCAATGAGACAATCATTGTCGTTGGATCATCGGAGGAACTATAGATGCGTTGTTGTGATGGGAAGAATCGATGAGGAGGTTTCTTGTGATGATGATGAGTTTCAAGAAGAAGACTCTTTTCTTGATTATGGTAAATGCGAGATTTTTACAATAGAAAAACCATCTGTTGACCAAAAAAATAAGCCTCTAGGAAGGTTTTGAATTTTTTTTTTGGGTTTATTATGTCATTTGTTTTTTTGTTAAGCTTCTTTTGTGACGGCTTTTAATTTTAGGATGAATTTATTTATTTATGAGACTCTTCAAATTTCTTAATAACCCGTACGATTTCTTCATCAAAAAAAGAAAACAAAACCCAGAAAAATCGATGAGTGATTCATCAGTCTTTGTCGGAAGCTCAAATTTCATTGTCGTGTTTCTCTTCCTCAACCTCTTCACTTCATTCTTCGTTGTCTCCGCCAATGAACTTGTCTTTGGTAAGTTTGTGTCGGAATTGAATTAGACTTTTAGGGTTTTGTTTTAATTTTTCTGTGACTCGAATGTTTTAGTTTAGCATCACCAAATTTCAAACCTTTTTTACATAGTTAAGACAATTTCGATAGATTTATACCCAAAAAGATCCAATTTTTCTGTTATGGGCAGTTGTGGGTGAAACTGGTTCACCGCATGCAAGGGACTCCAAGAACAGAGAGGTGATAGATTTTCCTGGTATAACATCGATATGTGAGAGATTACATATCCAGTATCGGTTCAGTGTCCTTTATCTTAGTTTCTTTTTTAAGGCGCAAAAAGGTTTTTAAATAAATCATGGATTAAACCTGTTGTCTTTACTTTACGTGTGTACGAAGCAAACAACCCTAAGATTTTTATTACTTGCTTGAACAGATCATTGGCTTTGTTGTTGTACTCACTGATGGGCAATAGTATTATTACCCTAAGTAGGCCTGGGCCGGATCCGGATATCCGGCTTTTTTTGGATATCCGGATCCGGATCCGAACCCGGCCGGATCCATAGTTTTGATATCCGGATTCGGATCCGGCTGACCCGGATATCCGGGTTTCGGATATCCGTTAAAAAACCCGGATACCCGCGGATATCCGGATCCGATTCGATTTTTTTTTTACTTAGTCGTTTCCTCTCTTTTAAACCACTTGAGCAGCCGGTGAGCATGAGCAACCAGCGACCACCTCCGGACGAGATCTGAACTACCACAAGAATGCAAGCTGAATATCAACGGAGATGGAGGAAACCACCCGAAAGGCTGAAACACCTCTAGATCTGCCACAAAACAGTAAATCTAGCGACTCCGACGTCGAGGGGAAGGGGAGGACGAGAAGGCGGCAGCAATTTTACCTGAAGCGGATCTTACATCTCTCTCTCCTCTCCGTGTTATCTCTCTCTTGTGGTGGTGAGTGGTTAAAATCGCAATTAAAAGCAGTGGTGATGAGAGGTGACAACAACGGCGAAACCCTAATTCCAAAAAAATCAGTCGGGATTCGACTTTGGTCTCGTGAGATTGTCTTTTGGAGAGACAATTGGGCTTATGGGCTTTAGATGTTTAAAAACAATTGGGCTCACGAGACATAATTGTTGATGAGGGATTACTTTAGATTGTATAGAGTATAAACCCAAATGCAAAATTCAATATAAAACATGTACCCCCGGATCCCCGGATCCCCGGATATCCGGTTTACAAAATTTTTATTATCCGGATCCGGATCCGGATCCGGCCGGATCTGCAATTTCGATATCCGGATCCGGATCCGGCTAGACCGGATATCCTATTTTTCGGAGCGGATTTGACCGGATCCCGGATCGGATCCCGGATCCCGGATAATAAGTCCCAGGGCTAACCCTAAGTAGTTTTGCTAGACCAAATTGTTGCTTTCTTAAAAAAAAAAAAATTGTTGCTTTTTTGTTTATAAGGGTTGGCGAAAATATCTACCTGAACCGACCGATCCAAACTAAACCAGGATTCATTTATCCGAACCCAAAATTATATGACATGCTCGCTAGGTTTATATATGCCGTCGAGTATATATGTCATGCCGTATAAGAAAAAGTCAGAAAACCAGTACGAAGAAGAAGGCGTCGCTGTCTCTGACACCGTCAATGTCACCGGAAAAGAAGAGGAAGATAAAGGTAACGATGAAAGAGAAGAAGATGATAAAGAAGAAGCTAAAGCCGTCGGTTACGCAGCAATCGATCCTAATTTCGTCACTTCCCGATGATTTGATATTGAGTTGTGTGGCACGGGTCTCAAGATTGTACTATCCGACTCTCTCTCTCGTCTCCAAGAGCTTTCGATCGCTCCTGGCTTCACCGGAGCTTTACAAGGCTAGATCACTCTTGGGACGCACGGAGAGTTGTCTCTATGTTTGCTTAAGGTTGACACCTTTTAAAAACAATAGCTGGTTCACCCTCTGCCGGAAACCTCATCAAACCCTAACCAGTAACAAGAAAAAGAAGTCAAGTGGGTATGTTTTGGCAACAGTCCCAATCCTCCATTCTCCTCGTGCGCACTTGTTGAAGACATATTGATGTCGGGCTACAGGAAGATCCTGTGGAGCACAGGAGAGAGCTGTATGCGAGAAACTGCGAGACATTAAATGAAGATGACGTGGCGAGCAGTGATTGGTGATTGGAAGTTTCCAGAACGTGATGCTCAAGTTATTCGGTGTATTGAAGATACGATCAAATCAAGGAAAGAAGATTTGGTGTGATCTGAAGATTAGGAAAGTTGTCTATGACGCTTCCTTTATATTCGCAGTCTAGACTTTAGGTTTAGGTGGGCGTTTAGACTATCTCTGTGAATCTCAAGTACTAGGCTAGAAGCCATTAGGGTTCTTGGTGAGTGAACAGAGTGTATGCATAGCTGTTGCTGTGTTGTAAGTTTGGGTAGATTAAGAATTGGTCAGTCACAAGTAGTGTTAAGCTTGTGTAAATCTGATTAAACATATCTTGTAGATTGTTTAAGTGATTCTTAATAAAGGAAAAGAAGTTCTTTTTAATTGCCTCAACATCTATATTTCTACACTTGTCAGGTCTCGTGGCTATTGGTTCTGATATCTACAACATTGGCGGATGCAGAAAAATCTACGAAACGCCGCCCTCCTCTAGCGTCTGGATTCTGGATTGCATGTCTCACACATGGCGCGAGGCTCCAAGCTTGCCGGTGGAGCCAATTAGACTTTCTGCTAGCGTCCTTGATGGAAAGATATATGTAGCAGGAAGTAAAGAATCCTTGGAGAACTTGTTTGAGGTGTTTGACACAAAAACACAAACTTGGGATCCTGAGTCGTCTATCCCTTGCAGCAAGACAAAAGACATCTTTTTATGGTCCAAAAGCACATGTATTGACGGAAAGTTCCACGTGGTGGTTGACAGGCGTGGTGTGGTGAGTCACATGGGTGCTGTGATTGCTTACAATTGCAAGGAAGGTAGATGGGACATGGTTGAACAAAACATGGAATGTTTTAAGTTTTCCAGTTCTCATTGCGAGATAGACAACGTCTTGTACTGTGTTCTTCACGGAGCGATTAAATGGTATGACACTAAGGTAAGATTGTGGAGAAGGTTGAAGGGTTTGGTAAAGCTACCTAAGTTCTCTTATGATGCTTGTATTAAATTGGCTGATTATGGTGGAAAGATAGCGGTTCTATGGGTCGATGAATCATCTTATAGTGGCGGCAAGACGAATAAGATTTGGTGTGCGGAGATTGCGCTTGAAAGACGACGACAAAATTGTGAAATTTGGGGAGAAGTTGAGTGGTTTGGTCATGTGCTTACCGTACCTTCAACATGCGTTTTAGAGAAAGTTCTTGCTGTTACTGTTTGATGAATGAATGTGTCACAAATTATGCATTGTTTCACTTTCTAATCATTTTTATGTCATTTGTTTATTGTTAAGCTTATTTTGTGACTGCTTTTAATTATAGGATTAATTTATTTATATATGTGAGTGCTTTTAATTTTTTATTAATCCATACGATTTCTTCATCCAAAAAAAAAAACAAGAAACCCAGAAAAATCGATGAGTGACTCATCAGTCTTTGTCCGAAGCTCAAATTTCATTGTCGTGATTCTCTTACTCAACCTCTTCACTTTCTTCTCCGTTGTCTTCTCCAATGAACTTGTCTTCGGTAAGATGGTGTCTGAATTGAATTAGACTTTTAGGGTTTTGTTCTGTCTGTGACTCGAATTTTTCAGCTTAGAATCACCAAATTTCAAACCTTTTTTACATAATTAAGAAATTTTCAATAGAGTTATACCAAAAAAGATTCAATTTTGTTGTTTATTGGCAGTTGTGGATGAAACTGGTTCACTACAAGTAACTCCAAGAACAGAGGTGATAGATTCTCTTGGTATAACATCGATATGTGAGAGATTACATATCCATGGATTACAAAGAAGACTTAAGCACATTGATAAATATGCACATTCACTAAAGTTGACCCTTTTGAGTAATAATGCTTCCAATAGTATAGACATTTGTTTCCACAGGTAAAATCTAGTAATCTGTGTATCTATATGTGTCAATCTTTAGGCTTGCATTTGGCTTGATTCCAAGTTTCCTTCTTGTTGATTATAGGAATTCGTCGCGTGCAATTGGAATGTGTCCTCATGGTCAGTGGAAGAAAGTGTCCAAAGGGTTACCTTGGGTTGGGATAATGTCACCTTTTGACTATAAGATCCTTGAAATAAGAATATTTGGTGGCTCATCTAATGTCATAACCTTGGAGTTGTCTGCTAAACAAGGTAGAGTTTGTCTTTGTTTAGTGTTATATCTATGTGTTTTGCAAATTTTAAAACTAAACAAGATCGAGTTTGTATTTGCAGAGTTTTTCATGTACCGGATTGTGTTTTTAATCATGGGGATAGTGTTACTGAGTTTGGCTTCTAGACTTAGCAAATCAGTAGTGTTTTACTATGTTGGTGCCATGTCTATTGGGATTATCATTCTTGTAACTCTTATCATCAATCAGGTAAAAGTCTTCAAAACAATATCAAATAATTTTGCTTATAATTCTCATGGCTTCTCTCTGGTTAACGCGATAAACGATTGTGAACAGGGGATAAAGCGTCTACCAACTGGAGGGAAGAGTCGGCTTGAGCTATTTCTCTACTCTTCTATGGTGAAAGTTGTCTTCTCTTTGACTTCTTTTGTTGTTTTTATCGAACATTTACTAAACAAAGCCTTTTTTTATCTTCTAAGATTGGTGTGGGAGGTTACTTTCTTCAATGCATACGCGGTTTAATTCAAGATCTGCTAATGCAGATAGGAATCAATGAAGATTTGTACATCCCTGTATGTAAGTTGTGATACTTGTTTTTTTGTCACATATGCATATTCTGGTTTGATGAATCTTAAACGGCTTATGTAAAATTTGCAGCTGGCGATTGTTTTGGTAGTGTTTGTATTTATATTTGGAGCATGGTCAGGATTTTGGACTGTAAAGAAGTTTGTTGTGACAAACGATGGTTCTATTGACACTGGTACAACAATCTTTGTCTCTTGGTCCATCCGAGCTTTCGCTGTGGTTCTGATCCTTCAGGTACTTCGTTTTTTCTCTGCTTTTGCTTTTGATTCATCTTTGATTATAGCCAAACCTTTTGGGGATTGAAGTCATGACCTTGTGTTAATTAACAGAGCTCTTTAGATCCATTGCTTGGTGGAGGAGCGTTGGTTTCTGTAATTCTCATCTCATCGATTCTAAAGAGTATCAGCAGAAAGTTGTTAGCGCAAAGAATCTATGAGCAAGATGATGAAACTGAGAGTTGGAGCCTCGGCTTAACCCATGCTACTTCGTTTGCTTCTCCTCTTCCTAGAGGTTTTTTTTTTTTTTTTTTTTGTATGTTTCTAGGGGTCTGATTTGATTGATACTAATCCCTTTATCTTGTAATGTTCTTGAAGAACCGGTTATCTTCTGTAAATGGTTTTTGCAGGTTCCAACAAGATGTCCAGGACAATACCGTTATCTGATTCAGATATATTCCCGTCGTCATTCCACAAAACACCAGAAGGGAGAAGAAAGCTAACGAATGAAGAGTTGGAAAAGTTCACTAAAGAGAGCACGGAAAAGGCATTGAAGGAATTGGTTTCTTCACCCGGTTTCGGCGAATGGGCGGTGAAAAATGCTACAAGAATTAGCGTAAATCCGATAAAGGAATCGTCCAGTAAATTCGGTGATACTGTCAAGCGCCGAAGATGGTTCCTCTGATTCTGAAAACCAAGCAGCTAGGGTAACTTTTGAACCAGTCAGAGTGTAGACTCTTGTAACTTTTTAGGGCACAATTGTTGTAATAACCCTAATTGTTTCTTCTTAGGTTGGTTGTGTACGAAGCAACAAACATCCCTTCTACATTTCTTGTGAAGAAAAAATTTCATTGATGAATGATTTGTAAAATTCTTTTTTTTTTTTTTTGTTTTTGATCATCAAAATGTTAACTTTTTACAATATGTCTTTGGCAAAAAAATGATCTTGATCTATTAAGATAATACTTTTTCCATGTGTACAAGACTACAAGTTATCTATGATTTGTAACTCAATGTAGATTAGTATTTTTATTTGAATAATGGAAGAAGATGTATGATATAATAGAGAGGAAATGTCGTCTTTCTATTTTCTTCAACTATAGTAGGAGAGTGTAGAGATTCTTGTAACTTTGCAAAGTACAAATGTTGTAATACGCAATAGATACTAATTGTTTTTTTATCATAGGTCGCTTGTGAACAAAGCAACAAGCCTTGCTTATGTATTTTCTTGTGGAAAATTACTACAGTATGATTTATTAATGTACATTATAGTAAAATCAACAAAGCGTAAAAGTTGATAGATATATAAATCAACAAAATGTAGCCTTTGACATAAATTGATCTTGACCAATAAAGATTATACGTTTCCATGTGTGTGTATAGTCATCAATGATGTGAAACTCAATACTATAAATTAGTATTTATTTGAATAATGGACGATGATGGATGATATAATAAAGTAGGAAAGAAAAAAGTCATCTTTTAGTTAATGGGTGAAATTTCAATAGCAATTTAATTTGAATGATTCCACAAATGTGAGTTGGTCATCTATCACTTGCAATTTTTTTTTTAGTTCGATTTAAAAATCATTAAGATCTAAGATTAGTCCTTGGAGAGAACATGTCTTTTGTCTCCTAAACCTCCTTTATTATTATTCATCATCATTATCACTAATCCTATTATTATTATTCCATTCACAGCGAATTAAGAAAAGGAAGCAAGAGGCTTCGTTATAAAGAAAGAAATAAACCTCAGATAAGAGCATAACAGAGAAGCAGAAGATGTCTTATCAAGATCCACAACATCCCGTTGGTGCTCCTCCTCCTCAAGGTAATTCCTAAACCTTTTTTTTCTAACTTTTTTAGGTATTTTTGTTTCTTAAGTTTTGATGTTGTTGTTTTACAGGGTATCCTCCTAAGGAGGGTTATCCACCGCAAGGATATCCTCCGGCGGGATATCCTCCAGCAGGTTATCCTCCACCACAGCAAGGGTACGGTCAAGGATATCCAGCGCAAGGCTATCCTCCACCGCAATATCCTCAAGGTCCTCCACCACAGTATCCTTATCAAGGTCCTCCACCGCCGCAATATGGTCAGGCTCCGCAGAAAAAGAAGAAAGATAAGGATTCAGGCTTTATGGAAGGATGGTGCGTTGACCCAATATCTCTCTATGATCTCTCTTTTTTTACATTAATATAGTTTTCTAAATGATACATTTTTTTGTTCATTACTTATAAGTTTTGGTATGCAGTAATATGGATATTGAAAGTCTATATGTTTGGTACTTATAAATATGTGTATTTGTTACTACAGTTTGGCTATGCTCTGCTGTTGTTGTCTCTTGGAAGCATGCTTTTGATCGGAGGATGAGCTGATATTTGCCGTTGACCGTCTTGAGGATGCCATTGTATTTTGTCAAAATGTTTAAAAGACGTGTTTGATATAACATTTTAGATCTCTTCTTCTGGTTATGTGTGTCCACGTTTTGGGTTTATTTTTATACTTTGTTATGAAATCCGAATTTGACTTGAGAGATCTTGTTCATTTGTATGACTATTGATTGATTCAGGGTAATGTACATGTACCCATCTTTTGTATATGTAAAAAGTGTGTTGTCTTGTCACTTTTTGTATAAAAGCCATTCATTTTCTTTTCAGTAGAGGAACACAAATACTGTAGATGAGAATTAGCATAAGCAATCAAACTTATATGAATTTATCCTTACGGTCCAGTAAGTTGAAAATATTTACATATTTGTCTCAAACTTTTTTATGCCACATCCACCATTCATTGTCGGTTTGTCAATGTACAATTTGTCAATTTTATAAGATTACTATTAATTAAATCATATATATAATCTTAATCTTCACCTCGCAATAGTTAATATAATTTCATAAATTAATCCCTAAAGGTAAAAAAAATCAAATGGGTGTGTTTTTGTAATTAAATAAAGTAAAAGACGAATTTGTAAATTGAAGGATAATAAAAGGGCTCCTAAGTCAAGCACCCCAAAATCGATACATCATCAACCTTCGTAGCTCTGCTAAATCGAAAAAATAAAAGGTCAAGTTTTTGTGTCTTCTTCCTTTGTCTCTGCGACAAGATTCAAAATTTGATCCATGACACTCTCCATAGCTTCCTCTCTCATTCTCTTCAGCTTTCTCAGGCATGTCTTCTTCTTCTCCTAGCTAATTTCCATGATCGAAAAAGCTTTAATCTTTTCTCATGCTGAGGATGGTTTTGCTTGGCTTCGTAATCTCTTGCATTTCTATTGAATTTCTAATGCAATTAACAAGATTTCTTTCTCTTACCGTCTCATTTGTTTTCTCGATTATAAAGTTTTGATCTTTGTGATGTTTACAGAGAATTGAAGTCAAGACATTAGAAGTTTTTGTTGTGTGTGTGTGTTTCTGGAGAAGTTTTGAATTTTGTGATAAACTTGTGTAAATGGGAGCTCCAAAGCAAAAGTGGACACCAGAAGAAGAAACAGCTCTTAAAGCTGGAGTACTTAAACATGGAACTGGAAAATGGCGTACCATTCTCTCAGATCCTGAGTATAGCTCAATTTTGAAGTCTCGTTCCAATGTGGATCTCAAGGTAAATGATCAACAACTTGAAAGAGAAGAGAGACTATATAGAAAGTTAGAAACTTACATTGTTGTCTACAGGACAAATGGAGGAATATAAGTGTAACTGCTTTATGGGGATCTAGGAAGAAGGCTAAGCTTGCTCTTAAAAGATCTCCTTTGTCGGGTTCTAGGCAAGACGATAACGCTACAGCTATTACCATTGTGTCTTTAGCTAATGGTGATGGAGGAGGACAACAGATTTATGCACCATCTCCTCCTGCAGGTTCTTGTGAACCACCAAGACCTTCTACAAGGTTTGGTCTCTCTTCTTGTATTTGTCTGAATTCTTGATTCTGTGAATGTGGAATATGGGAATAGTGAGGAATATAATGGAGGATAGAGGCTTATTTTTAAGTCTGTTGAAGATAGATCTGAGTTGTAATGTGTTTGTTGTAGTGTGGATAAGATTATACTGGAGGCCATTACCAACTTGAAGAGACCGTTTGGTCCTGACGGAAAGTCGATCTTGATGTATATAGAGGTACAATGAAGTTTTCCTTCTGTGTTTATTCGTTGTGTCTGTATATAATTAGGCATTGCTTGCTGCATCTATATACAATCATCAAGGTCTTAGTGTTGCTGTAAATTTTCAGGAGAATTTCAAGATGCAACCGGATATGAAACGGCTTGTGACGTCAAGACTAAAGTATTTGACAAATGTTGGAACATTAGTTAAGGTAAAAGAAGAGACACTTTGATCGAAATTTACGCTTGCAAATATCACATATTTTTCAATGACTTAACAATGGTTTTCTCGCGTTTGTTCTCACCTTTCAGAAAAAGCACAAATACAGGATTTCTCCGAATTATATGGCTGAAGCAGCAAGACAAAGGTCTCCTCAACTCTTATTGGAAGGAAACAAGGAAAATACTCCGAAACCCGAGGAGAATGGCGTCAAAAATCTTACGATAATGGGTTTGACAGAAAAAGAAGCTGCTGCAGCCGCTGCAAGAGCCGTGGCAGAAGCAGAATGTGCAATCGCAGAAGCTGAAGAAGCAGCAAGAGAGGCAGATGAAGCAGAAGCCAAAGCTGAAGCTGCCCATATTTTTGCAAAAGCGGCGATGAAATCTTTGAAGTATAGGATGCATAGCCAAACTCGGTAAGAAGTAAGAAAAATCGTTGATGTTGTATCGGTTGATATTATCGTTTTGATATACCTTCATGCTATCTTCATCTAAAGCAATAGTTTACAATCGCTGCAGTGTTTTTGGTCAGTAACAGTGTCTTCTAACTCAGATAATTATGTAAAACCTGTTCCTTTTCTTGTTTCGGTTGATCTGGTGTTGTTAGTAACTTTTTAGGTTTTCTTGTGACTGACTTTGAAACTGGTTTGAAGAGATATAAATAAAGCCATTGATTGTATACAGAGCTTATTTCCCTTTCCTTGGAATTTTTGAAAGTTAAGCGAGCCACTTATGTTTTTGTGTTTCTAAATTTGCAAAGCCTTAAGAATAGAAAACAACCCACACCTAATACACAAAAGACAAGAGCAGACCAGACCAGCAGCAGAGACAGCTGGAAAACAAAGACAAACTCTTGTTTCACACGAAAGTTGTCTTCAACAATACAATCATCATCAGCATCAACCAGACAACAAAGGAAGACTAAGAAGAGAGGATATATATGTTGTTGGTGAAGTTTAGTTCTTTGATTTTGAGTGGTTTACGAGCCAATCAATGACCTGATCAATTGTGGTAGGGTTCTTGCAGGATATCATGAAACAGCAGACTTCTCTATCTGTAAGCGAACTAAGCCCCCTGCAACAAAAACAATGCAAGAAACATAATCAGATCGAGCTAAATGAGATATATGGCTTTTGTGCTATTCTTGGAGTGTTAAGATGAAGAAATAGCTATACATTTCTTCTGTCAAGGCTTCTTTGGACAGAGCTCCAGGTTTGTCAATCTTGTTCCCAAGAACCATAAGAGGGATACCGTTAAGCGAAGTCTTGCTCAACAAATCATGGAGTTCACTTCTCGAGACACTTAAGTTGTCAGGATCTGCAGCATCAACTACGTACCTAGAAATTGGAATCAACATGAAACCAAATTGTGAATAAGCCGAGCAATAAAGATAACAGAGAAACCTGAGTCTAAGATCTTTACACAATCACAGAAACAGCGCGACAGTAACGTTCCCACATGAAGCGGAATCTTGGTTGACCACCAAGATCCCATAGTCTGATTGCAACATTTTCTTTTGTCACTTTCCTCATGTTAAACCCGACCTGATAAAACCACAAAGACGAAATCTCTTCATGTTGTTCCAAAAAAAACAGGTTTTGGATCGAAAGCCGTATTTTGTAAAAGATGCAGTGTAACACTTACCGTAGGAATCATGTCTTCACTGTATTCACCAGTCTAAACAAGTAAATATCAGATTCTCCAACCACCAACAACTAACATGCTAAGAAAATATAAAAGGAAAATCATTACTATACTTACTGCAACAACATTTACAAGTGATGTCTTTCCTGCATTTTGAAGTCCTACTAAAGAAAGCTCCATTTTTTTTGGCTTGAAGAAGAGGCTGCAAAATCATATCGATCGAAACAAACAAATGAATAGGTCCTCCTCAAAATATCAACTAAGAGAAGAAGAGGGAGAGCACTAAGTTTTGTTTTTTACAGACGATATATCATTTTATATTTAGATTGTTGAAGCCTGAGGGTAATGGAGGCAACTTAGAGCTAACATATAATCAAGTCCATGGGAAACAAGTTGTCAAGAGGACTGAAACATCTAAAAGATGTTTCCAAATGGGTTCCTCTACTATCTCAACGCTGGACATTGGCCTAAGGCTTCCCTCTTTAACACTGCCCTTGCTGGTTGATTTGATTCATGTACATTTCCTTATTGAGTTTATTTCTCTTCTTACTGAACCCCGTTTAGAAAAATTGAGACACTTATGTTTATGTGTTTCCAAAATTGCAAAGCCTTGGGAATAGAAAAACAATCCACATCTAATATACAAAGACAATACTGGTCCAAACCAGACCAGAACAGCAGGAGAAGGAGAGACAGAAGACGACAAATAAAGACAAACCCTTGATTCACACGAAAAATTGTCTTCAACAATCACCATCATCATCAACCAGACAATACAGGAAGACTAAGAAGATCAAGAAGAGAGAATAATATGTTCTTGGTGAAGTTTAGTTCTTTGATTTTGAATGCTTTACGAGCCAATCAATGACTTGATCAATGTTGGTAGAGTTTTTGCAGGATATCATGAAACAGCAGACTTCTCTATCTGTAAGAGACGTAAGCCCCCTGCAACAATAACGACGTAGAAAACATAATCAGATCAAGCTAAAATTGTGCTTTTTTGGAATGTTCAGATGAAGAAAAAGCTATACATTTCGTCTGTTAAGGCTTCTTTGGACAGAGCTCCAGGTTTGTCAATCTTGTTCCCAAGAACCAGAAGAGGGATACCATTAAGCGAAGTCTTGCTCAACAGATCATGGAGTTCACTTTTCGAGACACTGAGGTTGTCAGGATCTGCAGCATCAACTACATACCTGGAAATGGAATCAACATGAAACCAGATTGTGGGAGATACAAAGTGAAGAAAAACCTGAGTCTAAGATCCTTACACAATGGCAGAAACAGCACGACAGTAACGTTCCCACATGCTGCGGAATCTTGGTTGACCACCAAGATCCCATAGTTTGATTGTAACATTTCCTTTTGTTACTTTCCTCATGTTAAACCCGACCTGATAAAAAAAAACAAAGGAGATATCTCTTCACGTGATTCCAAAAGGCAGGTGAAAGATGAACTTCATAGTAGATGTAGTGTAACGCTTACCGTAGGAATCATGTCTTCACTGTATCCACCAGTCTAAACAAGTAAAAAGATGGAGTAGATATCAGATTCCCCAACCACCAACAACTAAATGTTAAGAAATATGAAAAGGGAAGCAGGCTATACTTACAGCAACAACATTTACAAGTGATGTCTTTCCTGCATTTTGGAGTCCTATCAAAGAAAGCTCCATTTCTTGCTTGAAGAAGAGGCTGCAAAAGCATATCGAAACAAACAAATGAATACAGAATCGAAACACATTTTTCCAGGCCATGGCTCACGAATAGAGCATATAAACATAAGTAGACACCAAAAAAAACAATCTCTCACGAAATTTTAAGATTTCTAGAACCTGTTCCACACTACATGCCTTGAAAAAACGCATCTTTTCAACTAGATTGATGTTACACCGATAATGTCTTGCTCCTTGAGAAACCACAATAAAGATGCTCTCATTCTTACATGGCTAAAATTGGCAATCTAAAATCAAAGATAGATTCACTTTTCCCACACAAGAAACGTATGACCTAAAAACCCTGACCTTGGCAATCAAATCAAACAAAGATTACATCAAATGCCTAAAGTTTGCTCTTTTAAAAACTAAAAGATACAGAATCTGTCATTATTTGTAGAATCTTCTCAAAATCAGCTCCAATAAACCAAATTAGAACTAGACCACAATTCAAATACTACTGAGTTGATTACGGTGATGTGATTTGGCTGCTACACGATTTCAATTTCAAAATTCTTCGTAAACATTCAAAATTCGGCGGAATAGGTATTTGAATTCAAATTAAAGCAACAATAAACTCAAACTCAAAGTTCCAAGATAAACAAAATATTTTCAGCTCAAGATAATCAAAACAAGAAAAGATAAGATTGAAGACGAAGAAGAAGAAGAAAGAATCTTAAAGGAAGGCTCTTTACCTACGAAGCCAATTGAGAAAAGCTTCCCACACACCCATTGATGATGATGAACAAAAGCTCCGACAAACAGATCCGCCTGAGAGAATTCTCCTCCACGGATCTCTCTGAGAAGAAGCTTCTTCTTCTTGTCCTCCTCGTTCGTCGTCTGCTGTTGATCTCTCTCAATGATATATCTCAGTGACGGCGAATTAAAAGAGTCAAAGAGAACGAATTTGAACCGTTCGATTTTTTATCTGGTCCACCAAATCAACGGTCTAGATCTTGTTATAGTTTTTGGTTGATAGACCGAGAATCATGGGGTTGCTATTTTAAATAAATTCATTATTATTATTTCAAATTTGGATTGGCCAATCAGAGGAGAGATACGGTGACAGATCACCAGAAGTTCGGAAGAATGAATGGATAAACAACCTAACCACTCGCGTTTCAGAAGCGCGTGATGAGCACGTATGTACCGTCCATAGTTTTTTTTTTCGCTGGGTGGTGCCGCCAAAGATTTGGCGGTGATATGATGATCATGATACTGGAGAGATTAAGAAGTGCAATTACACGTGTCGTTTCTAATAATTTGTGGGTTGAATATATATGTTTAATGGGTTCTTTGTCATGGGCCTTTAATTGACCCACTAGTCATGGGTTGAGCCATCAATGATTTTTTTTTTTCTGTAGTTATGATTTTTTTGCTTACACTTTGCATATCCATTCATTCATCTCTTTATTTCCTCAAAATTAGGACAAATTAACTACCAAATTTGATGAAATGTTGTTATTCAGTTCATGTTTTATCTTCTAAAAGACATAATAGTAAATGATTACTTATTTGTTTTGTTTTGTTGCCATGTTTAAATTGGGGTAAGTTTTTGACTACAATCACTAGAGTTCTATCCATAACAACATTTAAGTGAAAAAGGAATAGCAAACATTATGGTTAATAGGAATAAGTAAAACAAATTTAAAGAAAAAATTTCACTATGTTGCTCAACATTTAAAGATACAAAAACTATAAATTATAAAGAGTTGGCTTCATTCAACTTTCTAGTATTTGTTTGGGTTCGTTAAAACTGTAAACATAAATAAATGGGGAGAGACAAAGAAAAGGTGAAAAACGAATTGATCAACCACTAAAGCCGTTATAGGTATAACACTTTTTTATTGCATGAATAATTATCCAATTATTGATTTACAACACATTTTAAGCTGTGTGTTTAAATCTAATAATGTGTATGTTTGATTTATTATATAGACCATAATAATCAGAACTCCCAAAAGTTAAGTTTTGTTTTTTTTGTCAACATTGAAAGTCTAATATGTCAACAAAAAATAAATGTTTTCATCGGATTAAATTAACTTGTCGTCTAATTTTCTCTCAAATGTTGGACAAAACTACTCCTTCCGTTTCGTTTTAGTTGTCGTTTAAGGTTTTCTCACACAAGTTAAGAAAAACATTAAATTTTCTGTTTTACACTTTATAAATATATTTTATAAAAAAATTCATTGGCCGAAACATTAAAACAGTAGGGATAAAACTGGAATTTTCACAAAACATTTGCATCGAAAACCTAAAACGACAACTATTATGAAACAAAATTTTAACTCTAAAATGACAAGTAAAACGTAACGGAGGGAGTACTATTTTAAATTTTAATTGAAAGAAGTGGTGGTACTTACATAATTAAGCATTAATGAATCCTATACTCAAGGAGAAAGTATATTAACGGGACAATCATTAAATTTCTTAAATGATAATTACCAGAACGACAAGATTCCAAGAAAAAAGAAAAAAACAAAAAACCAGAAAACTCATCAGACGAGGAGTAAAGAACTAACATCGGTCTCGTCTTTTGGTCGCACGTCTGAATCCATCATCATCATCAAAGACCTCTCTTTCTTCCCGTGACAGATCCTTCTTAACCAAAACTCACCGACCCATTTCTTAATTCCCTCCAATCCTCTTCCTGGGTTTCGTAATTACGTTCCCAGGTTCGAGCTTTCTTCTCCGGAGAATCTGAAACCAATTGCAAAATCGAAAATTTGGTTTCTTTTCTCAGACATTGTTTACTTCGGAGAAAGCTTAGGTCTTTAGACTCTCATTACATGTCAGAAATTTCAGCTCCGGCTTCTTTTTCAGGTAAAAAGATCTCGATGATTTTTGTGTGTTTATCTTCCGCTGGAAATTAGCTGTCTTTAGGGTTTAGCTTCTGCTATTTTGGATCTGATACGATAATTGTGCTTAATTTTTGCTAATCAACTTGCTAAATTGACAATTTGACCCTCTTATGTGGAGGCCAAATCTGTTATAGGGGACAAAATTTCATCTCCCAAAAGAGTAATTAGCTAGAGATTAAGCCAAAACAAATCACTTTCTTTATTTGTTATAGAACATTTGTATTTAACTTTAGACACTTAACACTTGTATACTTATGTTTTTTTTGTTGTTGTATGATTGTGTTGGATCTTCATAGGTTGTGTATTGTGGAGATAAATCTTTGGAACAAAGATGAGGGTGATGAAGAACAAACACTACAAGAAAGCAACGTTTTTGCGTTGTTCACCGTTTGGTTTAGTATCTACAGTTGTGGGATGTGTTTTTATGATTCATTTAACCATGTTATATAGCAGAAGATATAGTGTAGATCTTGAAGTTTCACCTCAGTTACTTATCCATCATCCAATTGTCCGTGAGCTCGAACGCGTTGAAGAAGAGAATATTCATATGCCGCCTCCTAGGAAGCGTTCTCCTCGCGCTATCAAACGGAAACCAAAAATACCAACCACTTTAGTCGAAGAGTTTCTCGACGAGAATTCTCAGATTCGCCATCTTTTTTTTCCCGATATGAAATCAGCTTTTGGTCCTACCAAGGAGGATACTAATGACACATCGCATTACTACTTCCCCGGGAGAATTTGGACAGACACGGAAGGGAATCCGATTCAAGCACACGGTGGTGGCATTTTGTTTGATGAGATATCTAAGGTTTACTATTGGTATGGTGAATATAAAGATGGACCAACTTATCTTTCTCACAAGAAAGGTGCCGCTCGAGTAAGTTTAACCTTTTCTTGCTTTCCATTAATGTCTCATTCTTGGAATTTAGAATTAGAATGTGAAACAGATTTCTTGGATTTGTATCAGGTTGATATAATCGGTGTTGGATGCTACTCGTCGAAAGATTTATGGACATGGAAAAACGAAGGCGTTGTATTAGCAGCCGAAGAAACAGATGAGACACATGACTTACACAAATCCAATGTTCTGGAGCGTCCTAAAGTGATATACAATTCAGAAACAGGTAAGTACGTGATGTGGATGCATATCGACGATGCAAACTACACTAAAGCTTCGGTTGGTGTAGCCATCAGCGATAACCCAACAGGTCCATTCGATTACTTATACAGCAGATCGCCACACGGGTTCGACAGTAGAGACATGACAGTCTACAAAGACAATGATAACATCGCCTACTTGATATATTCATCAGAGGACAACAGCGTGCTACATATCGGTCCTCTAACCGAGAATTACCTCGATGTGAAGCCGGTAATGAAGAGAATCATGGTGGGACAACACAGAGAAGCTCCTGCTATCTTCAAACACCAAAACACTTACTACATGATCACGTCTGGTTGCACCGGATGGGCACCAAACGAAGCATTAGCTCATGCTGCCGAGTCGATAATGGGTCCATGGGAGACATTAGGGAATCCATGTGTTGGCGGGAACAATATTTTCCGGTCAACGACGTTTTTCGCGCAGAGCACATTCGTGATTCCATTACCAGGTGTTCCCGGTGTGTTTATATTTATGGCGGATAGATGGAATCCAGCGGATTTAAGGGATTCGAGATATTTGTGGCTACCGTTGGTAGTTGGTGGACCAGCTGATCGGCCGCTTGAGTATAATTTCGGTTTTCCGATGTGGTCGAGAGTTTCTGTATATTGGCATAGACAATGGCGGTTGCCTTCAGCAAGAGAGAAGAAGATTGCTTAGAAAAAGACTAAGCTTTTAGAGTCGTTTTCACTTGTTTCTTCTTCTTCCATTTATTTGTTGTGCTCACTGTTATTGTTGTTGTTGTTGTTGTGCTGCTCTGTTTTCGTTTACAGGTTAGAAAGAGAGAGAGAGATCTATAGGGCCATTGTTAATACAGATCACTTTTGAGGATAGTATATGAGTTCTGTTACATTTACTTTAGGACACAGTTCTGTTACTATCAATTTCTTACAAAACCCAGAAAATCTGGGGTAATTTGGTAATACTAAGAGATTCGGGGTCCTTCATTAAATAAGATTAATCTCTCTTCCGTGTCAAAATTAAACCCGACCCGAATCCGGAAAAAGTGTTATCTAATAAAACCCTTGACGACGTTCTTCTGCCGGAGATTACACAGTTCGCCGTGAGACAGAGAGGACATAGAAGAGAGATTTCACGGCGACGTTGTTGGAATGGCTGATCGAGAGAGAAGTGATGTAGATAGCAGCAGTGAAGATGAAGATCCCAAGTGGAAAGCCGCCATCAATTCGATAGCCACCACCACCGTTTACGGCGCCTCCGCCACGAAACCTGTAGCAACTCAACCACATAAAGATGGAGATTTTCGTCTTAAACCTAAAAAGCTAACACATGGGCAGATCAAGGTTAGTCATTACTTCATATATATTGAAGAGTCTCACGAATGTGAATTTCATCTACATATAGCTCTTTTGATGGCAATTAGACTTTGTTTAAGAGTTTCAATGGTTAATGTAGAATGTTAGAAAGTTGCAGAAGTTGAGTGGATTTGAGTGATCAGTTTATTGGGTGTTCTTGAAACTGTTGTTTATGGTGTTTAAGACTTTTGTCTATCTCTAGTCATTGTTCATGCTAGTTAGGTATTGTTTTCGAGTTGGTTATTTGTTGCTAATTGAGGTAAGATTTGATAACAGGTGAAGAACCTTTTGAATGAAATGGTGGAGAAGAGTTTAGACTTTGTTAAAGATCCTGTCAATGTTCCCGAGGATAAACCCGAGGATGATTGTGGAGTTCGGTTATTTAAGCGGTGTGCAACTGGCATTATCTTTGATCATGTAGGTTAGTCATCGCTGAGAATCCAGCTCTGAATCTTGAATTGTATTATTATTATGAGTCTGTCGAGAAACTTATTTTCGTGTTTTTCTTGTTAACCAGATGAGATTAAAGGACCCAAAAAGAAGCCTAATTTACGCCCTGACAGAGGAGCCGAAGGAAACTCTAAAGAGGTTTTTGTTAAGCCCGTTTTCGCTTTCTGTTTTTGATGAATCTTATCAAAGCTAATTTTCTGTTTTCTGTGGTTACTGCAGTTTAAGAAACGAATAAAATCAATTGCTGTTGATGGGTCGGATATTTTAACTGCTGCTACGGAAGCAGCTAAGAAAGCCTCGGCTAGATTAGAGGCGAAAGAAGCAGCAGCAAAAGCTAAAGCTAAGAAAGAGGAAGAGAGAATCGCAGAATTGAAGAAAATAAGAGGAGAAAAATGGTTACCTTCTATTGAAAGGGCAATGAAAAAGGAAATGAAGGTAAGTTATATATGGTTTCTCATATTTTTGTGTTTAATTCTTGTGTTAGTAGCACCACATCAACTTAACAAATCTTGCTATATATTTGCAGCGTATCAAACATACGGCATGGAAGTCTGCAATGTCGTGAAGATCCATCGAACTATCTTCTTTTGAACTTATTTATCAATTTTGGAGTCTCATTAATTGAAGAAGAAACACAGAATCATTCACTCTTGGCTACAAAACTTTTACTGAAAGAAGGTTATGAAATTGTTATGTAGAGTAGAGAGATTATTTGTTCTTGATGTAGTGCGAGTGAAGTTCTTCAGAGATGTTGTCATCATCGTCGTCTTTGATCCAGACGAAATCTTCTAATCCATCATAAATCTCCTCGACTGCGTATGCATTTTTCTTGGGTACTTGTTTGGATGATGTAGAGAAAGCGTTCTTTATTCCCTTAATCAGTCTTTTTCCGATACTTTTCTGCGGTTGCGGTGAAGATGCTCTTCTTCGCCGGAAAGTCGTGCTCAGGTTTGAAACCGAACCTCTATCGCCTCTCAGCGTCTTATTTAAGTTACTCGGTTGGTGAACGCAATGGAAACTCGCGGATCGAGCAGAATCCATCACACTTCTTGACCCTGACTCGATGATGATCCGGTCTGATTTCTGCTTCTCCGATTCTTTCGATAGGAATTTCTTCATCGCGTCTAGCTCTTTCTCCAAGCTCTCAATCCTCGAGCTTGTGGAATTCATCGCAGCTCTGAGCCGACAGTTTTGCCGCGCCGCAGTGTCTCGTTGGAGAAGCGATCCAAGCGTAACGGAGGAGTCTCTCGCCGCTGCAGCAATATCCCGGTGTCGGTCTCCAACAGGAGCAGCGGAAGCGACGGCAGCAGCTGCCATAATCGAGTGACGAGTATTGAGCTGCTCTTGTAGCATCGCGCGAACTATAAACCTCAGGGGCATTTTCGGGTTTTGAACAGCGTGAAGTAGTAACGGCGGCGAGAGTTTGTCACAGTCTATCGAATTACATATCTGAACCTTCTCTTCCTCCGTTATCTCTCCGTCATGCTCCTGAAAAAATTCAAAATTTCCAATCCAATCACAAAATGACACGTCACATGATCAGTTTAGACAATTCCAACTGACGAAACTACCCTTTTTACCTTCACATAAGCATCAACTATTCTATAGAGCAAATCGTGACGCGGGAACCGCTGCTGCACGGCGTCGGCGACGACACTAAAATCGCCGGCGGGAAGTCTAACAGCTTCCTCGAGAAACTCGTTAACGCAGTCACCGTCTCCAATTTCCATCAAAGCTTCTACGCATCGTCCGATCAAAAATGCCGTCGTTTCAGACTCCGGAAGCAGAAGAAGGCACGAACGGAGAACGATCTGGATATAGTCAACGCTGACGAAGACGACTCGTCGGAGATAAGACTCCGTCAAGTTTCTCAGACTCTCTCTTCCTCCGTCGTCAGCTTCCGTTATCAGAAGAATCTCGACGGCGATTCTCAACGAAACAACATTGAACGGCGTTAAGTCAGTGTGAGCGCCGTAACAGAAACCGGCAACTAACGAGAACGTTTCAGCCGTTATGTTTAACGGCGGTGAGAGAGTTAATTCGTTAACGCCCGTTAGGTAGCGTTTTAAATAGCCACTCTTTGACAGAGGATCCTATGGAATACAATAAAAACATCACATAATGACATAAACATAACCTCCCAATAAAAACCAAACCTTTTTGCTTGTTTTGCAATAAATGTGTTATTTTTAAAATTAAAAATCACATAAAAATACCATAATTTTGTTAAAAAATCGTTGAAATTTTTGATGAGAATTGAAAAATATCCGAAATTGGCAAATAAAAGTTTGAAAAATATGTAACCTTGTGAAGATGGAACCTTGTGCCTCCCACATTTACGAACACATCAGGTTTAGAGTTATTAGCCAACGACCTGAATTAAAAATATAGAAAAAAACACCCAAAAAGAGAAGAGAAATTATAATGTGGTAAAGACCTACCAAAAAAAAATAGGGTAAAGATTTGGAAATTTTGTAAGAGAAACATTACCATTTATGGACTCGAGATTCAAGCTCCATTGAAGGAGAAGAAGAGAGATTGATACGTTGTTTAGGAGAAAGAGACAACGATGAAGAAGAAGAAGATAAAGAAGAAGAGTGATCTACGTAGTCTTCGTCTTCGTAGATCGTATCAACAAACCCTAAGTTTGTCCATCGCTTCATGTTTTTTTTTCGAGAGAGAATATAAAAAAGAATGAAAATATTTTGAGAGATTTTTTGAGAAGATTCGAATTCGCCGGTTAGGTTTTTAGAGAGCAATATAAAGAAGAGAAGGAAATTTTGAACAGTGAATTGGCAATAAATGTGGTAATATGGGAAATAAATGAATTTAAGAGGATTTGTTGTGATCGTTATTATATGCGTGAAAGTCTTTAAATGCGTTTTCCTTTTTTCTTCACCATAAACCTTCTATTTCATATAGAGGGACCACGTCCCACATGTTCTCCAAAATGTACATTCGTTCTAACATTCAAATTTCACGAGATTTCAATTAGGTTTAAATTGAGCTTAATTTGTTGTGTATATATAGTACTAGTGCAAGTTTTGATTGTTTTTTTCTTTACTAAATTGGCATTCTTGTCTTTGTCGTAAGAAACATGGATTGTTTATATCAATTTGTTTGCACAAACCACCATAGGAAAATTAGTTTGATCGGCCAGTTTAATACAAAGTCCACTTCCTATGATACTCATTTCTTTCATAATTTGTTAGCCCCTCTAATTAAAAACTTTTGACTTTCTTTTATGTACAACCTTATTATTTTGCTTTAATTTGTGCACATGGGTCTCCCAATAACTTAAACCGGATGATGAGGTTACTAAACCAATGAACCTCTGGTCACCCAAAAATCTATACTATTAATTGGGAAGCACTCAAACATAACTAACCTTATAAAGTGTAAAGTATTACAAAAATGCCATTAGTTTTTGTTTTAAAATAAATTCATTAAAGATACAATAGTAATCACAAAATAATATATTTAAATATAAAATAACAAAATTCTTTAAAGTAATTATTAGTTTCCAAAAAGTTAAACTCACTTTATCTCTTTTATTAATTATGAACGAAAATTTAATTTTTTTTTCTAAAAAGTTGTTAACCAATCCTAATAAACTATTCTATATCAAAAATAAAATAAAAAATAATACCATTTTAATTCAAAATTAAAAACACTATCTTTTAAAAAAATTTATCAATGGAAGATTTTAAGATTGAATTTGAATTTCGTAAGAAAATTAAATACAAATATTTAAGACTCAGTTGTTATAATATTTTCACAAATTTTGAAATATAAAACAAAATTTTATTTCACAATTTCTAAAAAAACGATATTAGATATTAAAAAAATATTTATATTTACTATGAAATAAACTCAAATAATGATAAATTTAAAGTAATTATCATTATGGCATTCGTTTAGAGCAAGTTTCGGAAATATCTAAATAATATATTGTACATATTAATTTCGAAATATTTTGTGTTTTCTTTTTATTTTTCTCAACCGGATCTTCCTTAAACAAATCCATAACATATTGCACACAGTTTTCGAAATAATGTGAACTAATTATATATTTTGCATTCAAAACAAATTATGCATCAATAACATATCCCTTTTATAGATGTATCTCAAATTTTAATTTTAGTCCAAAAAATCGAATTAATTATGATTAAACAATGAAAAGAAAAATGTGCAAAATTTAGGTAGAAACATTAATAAATTTGTTAAAATATATTTGTAACTTTAACATCATACATATTAATCCGCAAAACTCACAGTATATATTGTAATATTGTATGGTATTTAAAGGTAAGCAAACAAGAATTTGGAACATAATTTTAATGGAATAAAATGGAAATAGAAATTACGAGACGAGATGGGAGGGAAACATATATTAAAAATCAAACTAAATAACCAAATGGTATGAGTTCGGGTTATGAGCACTATATAAAATAAATTTGTTTACACACATAACCCTGTACATACGTTTTCAGTTACACATACTTTATTTATGACATATATGGGACCGTAATATTTTTATTTTACATATACGTGACAGATTATGGGACAAAGAATTTATGATATATACCGGACGGGATATGTTTCCTGCTCCAAAATAGTTACGCCTAGCTAATATACATGAAATAACCCAAACTAAAACCGAATTCATATCCTATTTAACATATGTAATCAAACTGTTAGAACTGTTTTGATTAGTTAAGAAAATAAAAATATAACACCATTAAACTTTTGTAACTAAATTAGTCCGGATCTTAAAATATAATTATACATTAACGCAACTGAATTTTGTTCATTACTCTAACTTTATAATATTTATACTATTACGAAGTTCACTAACACAACAAAATATTTTATATTTTTAAAATCTATATATAACAATTTCTATAAAAATATTTCTACACGTACGTGGATCCAGATCTAATACACTAAAATATATATCATACAAACAACAAAATAATCTATATTGAATTAAATTTTGTTAGAAATTTTTTAAAATATGAAACCCCGCACGTACGTGCGGGTCAATGATCTAGTTGGAGAGTATTGGAAGTCCTTGTGAACACATTGGCAATGGGCTCAAGCCTCAAAGATGTATGAGTTTCGCCCTGAACTTTTCTCTCGAAAATAAAAAAGTTGCAGTAATTGATTCAGTGTTCAAGAAAGCGCTAGGCGCTAAGCGGGCGGTGACCCAGTGCCTAGCGCCTAAAACGCCTAATCGGGACCTAGGCGATTTTTTAGGCGGTTTAGACGTTTATAACATTATACATTATAAATATGATATTATATATAAAAGTTATATAAAATATCAATATAAAACTAAAAATTATGAAATTATAAACAAAAACTAGATAAAATATTTATTTATATTTATATTAAACAATATATGAATATTTATAACTATAAATATAAATAAAACTCTAATTGAAATTTAAAAAATACATTAAACAAGATCTATGTAATTTTAGGCGGTGAAGGCGGTTATCTAGGCGTCGAATGAGAGCCTAGCGCCTAGTCGGGGCCTAGGCGACCGCCTAGACCGCTTTTTAGAACACATCATAGTTATGACTATCTAATATATCATTTAAAAAATTCTGACATAATTTTTTTGTTAAATCAACACTGACATCCAAACTTTATGTATTGGTTTCTCTTATTTCCACAAAAACGTCGAAATTGCATGATAGTACAAAACTTCTCTAAATTGCATGATACAACTAGCCAATTACATCATGAGATGAGAGAATAAGAGATACCAACTGATTGATCCAAGAATTGACTTTTAATGGGCCAGAAATGTAGTTACAGGCCCACTATAAAACCCTCAAAAGCAAAATCTAAAACAGGCCCAAGCCCATTCATAAGAAAAGCCCTAATTTATCAAGTAAACCTAGCTCCACTCAAAACCTAACTATATAAGCTTCACACACACTCATAATCTCTTCCTCATCCCCTCAAAAAAACCCTAAAGAGAAAGACTCTCTCAATCCCGGCGGCGAAGATGAAGTACAATCCAAGAGTGACCTCTTCTCGCAGGAAGAACAGGAAAGCTCATTTCACAGCTTCCTCAAGCGAGAGGCGTGTGATAATGAGCTCTCCACTCTCCACCGATCTTCGTCAGAAGTACAATGTCAGATCCATGCCGATCCGTAAAGACGACGAGGTTCAGATCGTTCGTGGTACTTACAAGGGTCGTGAAGGTAAAGTTGTTCAGGTGTACCGTCGCAAATGGGTGATTCACATCGAGAGGATTACGAGAGAGAAGGTGAATGGAACAACAGTGAACGTTGGGATTCAGCCGTCGAAAGTTGTGATAACGAAGCTTCGTCTTGATAAAGATAGGAAATCGCTTTTGGAGAGGAAGGCTAAGGGACGTGCTGCTGCTGATAAGGAGAAGGGTACTAAGTTTACTTCTGAGGATGTTATGCAGAACGTTGATTAAGTGACAAGGAAGAAGAAATCTTCTTGAAAGGTTTTATCTTTAGATTTATCAGCAATCGTTTTTTATTTTCAAGTTTTGGATATTTCGAATGTTGTCACTGGATCTTTATGGTGTTGGACATGAGAACGTATGTTTTGATTTCGAATATTTGAAGTTTTATTATGGAGTTTGTCTCTTTGCTCATTTTGGTATATGTTTATCTTTGTTTGGTTAAGCTTTCGATTCTGTGTTGAATGTGTGTTGAGATTGATGTTGAAGCTCGTGATTTGATATAGGAGTCGTGCGTTTATGAGTGTATTGCAATAGATTTGATGAAATGGGTTAATTTATCTGGTGACTTAGCTGAAATGATTTTCTAGATTGGTGGTGATATTGGTTTAGGCTGTTTAGTTTTTTGATGGTGGAAGTTCCATTTTTCGATTGTGGTTTTCATCTATAATTGGAATGACAAATTTGTGTGTTTAATTTGTGTGTTTGAAACATAATCATTTTATCAGACCAATCATTTCGTCTCTTGACTCTTTAAAAATCTGTGTTGTGTAATATCGTTGTTTGTGGTTTACCAACATTGGCTGACACTCTTCTAATTGGAAGAGCCATCTTTGTATGTGATTTTCATTTGCAATTTTGGTTTGGCGTATAACTGGATTTAAAAGAATCATTTTGAGACTAGTTCTTTCTCATTTCCTTGAAACGAACAGACGTTTTCTCGAATAAAGAAGATATTTTCTACCCATTGATTATGTCAACTAAAACAAACAAATCTTACAAGACAATTAACCGATTGAGGAGTCTTTAAGAACATCCCTTGTTGTTTATGAATGAGTACGAGAGTCGGGCTGAATCTGCCAATGTTGGTAAAATCCGACCTTTAACGAATATTTTGAAGTGTATCTTATGATTGAAACGAATTCCGGTTCTAATTCTATCTAAACACTGTCTTTGTTTGTTTCTCGTAGCCAAATAAAAAAAGAGAACTCCCATCAGAAAAGAATGATAAAACTGTTTCCACTAAGCGTGAGCCTCAAAAAAAATACAAATCCGAAAACGAATTATCCGACAGTAGGAGATTACCTGAGGGATCCATTTTTCAAAACAACGAACTCAACTCTAAACAATGCCATAGGAGAGAAAACAGGGTAGTCTCCATTGTTAAATCAAAATACAATTGGTATGGGTAGCTCTTCAAGGTTTAAGGGCAAGAGAGAGACCAAACCTTGGGTACTTATCTAATGTCTTGGTATCGATCTCACCTGAGATTGTCACTATCGATTTTGGAAGGACCTCATGTAGCAGAACAGCTCCAAGCTTACCGTTACTGTTCAGCTTAGCTTTAACATTCGTCAAGTGATCAACCGCATACAATCCACCAACAGTTACTGTGTTCTCATTAGTTGAGATTTTCCTGACAACCTCTCCAACAGCCGCACTTCTCTTCGACTCATCTAGGTGATAAAGATAAGAAGCTTTGATCGAATCTCCTTTATCTCCCCTGAAAATACCGAATTAAAGATTCAGATACTAAAGATAGCTAGATAGAAACTTTGATTAGTAAGAGCTTCGTTGTCTTACAATATTATGGAGGCACATCGATCTGGCTTTGTGACACTGATTCCGACGTTGTACTTTGTGAAAGTTCGAGATGTAGTGTCATACCCAGCTTCAGCACCAAATGAGATAGTTGGTGAGCCAAGAGTGGCTGTTACATCAATTAGAGGGTTTTCTTTTAAGGCTGCAGCCGCTGTAACTGTTGCATGATCATGGAAGTATTGGACTTCCAGCTATAAATCATAGTTGAGATTGAATTAAGAAGGCTGAAAAATCATTATAGCGTATATCTAGCTTAAAGAATTCTAAAGATGCAAAACCTTGCTAGAGTTGTAATCAGGCACTTTGAAGGAAGCAATGGCTTTTGTCGATGGGAGGATCTCAGTGAATATGATGGTTGTCAAGATCTGGTCAAGTGAAGAAAGAAGAGGGAACAAACTTAGTAGTGTGATCTTTAGGACAACATTTATTCATTGGATAAACGAGAGACATTACACTGGAATCAGAATCGATCTTGACATCGAACAAAGCGTTTCTGTACTTGTATTGTGTAGCAACATTAGCAGCATGTAGTACTCCATTCTTGAGAGCAGTGGAAGTAAGAGCCTATAATAAAATAGCAGAAGACAAGAGTCAATGGATGCAACCATTAATCCAGGCAAAATAAACAAAGCAACCTATATGTAGCTCATATCCCCATTCTACATATTCATAAGTATTGTTATGGTTCTGAAGCCACAAATGTATATTACCAGGATACATGTAAATTGTTCATCAGCCTCCTATGCTAACTCCAAAACAGGAGATGATCTTAAAACAATGACAGAAATACATGCTGATCAATCAAATCACAGAAAGGATTGTGCAATGCTTATGCAGTTGAATCTATCAAGAGAAGGTTTTTGTCTCCAAAACCACAGTCCACAGGTATATCAAGATTGACTTTAACTTCACTCAAATGCGTTGTCAATTATCAATGATTCACTCCGCAGCTAGGGCATAGATCAAATCTATCAAACCAAGAAGAACTTAAAACAGTTACTTGTTAAGCAAAACATTTGCTACAAATTCATCAATGTGAACCAAAATCTACGAATCGACTACGAAGAAGATGATTCACAGATTATAAAACCTAGAAACGAGATTTGATACTTACCACGCCGGAGATACTGTTAGTGGAGATACTAAATTTCTGATCGGTACTGTAATCTCTCGTCAACAGATCTAACACAAAGGAAAACACAAAATCAGCAAAACGCGAAACATCAAAAACTACTGGAGATGAAGAAGGGAAGATTATCATACCTTTCGCAGATTTTCCGATGTCGGCGAATAGTCCCGGACCCTTACTCATGGTTATCGGAGAATTTGAGAGATCGACAGTTGAGAGAGAGAGAGAATTCCAGTTTTTTTTTTTTTTTCCGTCAACAAAAGAAATAAAGAGATAGTTACGCGAGTAAGTTTTTTCAAGTAAATAATATATTAAATAAAACTATTAGTAACAACGAAGGTTTCGTGGTGTAGTTGGTTATCACGTCAGTCTAACACACTGAAGGTCTCCGGTTCGAACCCGGGCGAAGCCAACTTCTGTTTTTGATTTTTTTATTACTTTGTAGAAGAGTCCATTGGGCTTTTAGATGGGCTCAACTAAATCAATAGCGGTAGCGCCGGTAGGGACAAACCTTATTTTGTTTGTCTTTAGACCAATTACGTTTGAAGTTTTAAGTTTTCTTATCAGATTGAGCGCAAAGATAAATTAAGTTGAAATTTTATTTAACTTAATAAGTTAATATATATGTATAATGAAGTCTTGCAAAAAAAAAAAAAAAAACACACACCCACACAAAGTTAAGGAGGAAAGAAGAAAATATCTCTCAAATCTTTAAAACATAAAAAAAAAAAACTATGAGATCCTAAACTTTATGGTTGTAAAATAATATTGGAAAAAAAAAAATAGTTGCTTATGAAGTGGGTGGTGTCACTCAGCCATGTCGCCTGAACCTTAAGAAAGTGTCTCGTGCCGTCTTTTTTAAGTCTCCACCAAATCGTACCATTTCCACCATACATAACTAACCACGTGTCCTCAACCAAAGAATCTAACCTTCTTCCAACCAATAAGAAATTGACAGATCAGTTATGACCCAACGCTATGAAAAGATTCGCTAACCTGGCCAAACCTTTAAACTAACTCCGAAGATATGGCAATTCAAATCTTCATCAACACCTGTCGCGTTTTATGCCTTGTTGTTTTTAGTTTCTTGCTTTTAGTAGTAAACTAAATTATCCTCTCAAAAATTCCATTTCAAAATAATAATAGTACCATAGACTACACTACAAATCTAAAAGTTATTTATACGAATCATTTTTATAACCAAAAAAAAAACTAAAGTTCTAATGTAAAATTATGTGTGGATATAGTTTGAATAAAGTATTTTAAAATTGACAATTCGGATAATAAATTATTGCCAATAGA
The DNA here is from genome assembly GCA_019202805.1 of Arabidopsis suecica. Lineage (NCBI taxonomy): Eukaryota > Viridiplantae > Streptophyta > Magnoliopsida > Brassicales > Brassicaceae > Arabidopsis > Arabidopsis suecica. Next base: position 10,647,858 of record CM032909.1, read on the forward strand.
AAAAAGGGAAATTTACCAGATGACACACTTTTTTTTCCCCTCTTTACATTTTGACACACTTTGTCACTGTTCCATACTTTTTTCTTGTGCTAAGACATTTTTACCCTCAAATGATGTTTGTCTCTCTTTTGTCTCTCGTTACTCAACCCTAACCAGAGAGACAAACCTAAACAACCCCCTAACCATCGCTTTTATCTTTTCACTTTCATTATTAAAACAAAATATAGAACGACACAAACTTTTTCAAAATCAACGAAAATAGTTGCAGATTGGAAACGAAAGAGAGATTCGATCTTTTCCACAGATCCGACGGCGAGGGAAAAAAAAGAAGATGGAAACATCATGATTCATGTCCAACGACCAACCTCACTTTCGCCGCCTCCGACAGTACCATCATAGAACCATTCCGATGGAGCTTCTACTTCTAGTCGTTTGAGGTCTCTAAGCGTCGACGGTGTTTTCCTGGGTTTAAGTTTTCGCCAACAGTTGTGGAGCTGATTTCGTATATTACTTGAAGATGAAGATGGATGGCTTGGAGAGGTCCGTCGAGGTTATACCGGACAGTGGGCGCTAAGATTTACAATTTCGAGACTTAAGATTTACCAGTTTGTCTTCGAACTGATTGATTCTTTTTTGGTCTTTCTTCTACTTTTAATTTGCTTTGCTTCAGTAGAAACTCTTATTTTTAATTTTGCTCATGTAAGGTAAATTTGATTTTTTAAAATTTAAATCAGAAATCAGAGAAGAATTTAGCTTAATTGGAGAACGAGTCATAGGTTTGCTTAAGATTGTTATTCATTTTGGACATAAATTTGAGCTTGTTATGTTTGGTCTCTCATGGCTAATGCTTTTTTTGAGATTTGCAGCATCCACGATATACACTCTAGAATCAATCTACATCTGCAACTTTAATTAGGAGTTCTTATGCCTTTAGACTTGTTCCTTGTGAGTGACAATTTGCAACTTTCAACTTTTGCCTTTTCTCGTCAATAAAAGTGGATCCTTTGATACAATTTGATTTCATTTGTTGGAATTTCGCAGTGATGGAAGGTTTATGGTCAGTGTATGGAGAATTGGAGTTACCATCTTATGGTTTAAATGAAGAATCAATGGTGTTTTATCTCTGTGTTGGCTATTCGACTGCTCTTGTTCTTGGTCCTTTACTTGGTCTCTGGATTGTTCTCACGCACCTATTGTTATCTTGGTTTCAAGGTTTTTTGTATTGTGAAATTTGTTCCTGTGCTCTTGCTGGTTACAGAGAAAGAAGCAGGAAAATTGAGGCACTTTATCGATCAGCCCGCCTATGTGGATCTGCACTGGGTACGTCTTGCGCCTCATTTATCTTCTAGAGACAGGATTTTGATAGTTCGATTCATGGTTTTTGTATCTCTTTTCTATAGTTAATGTTTGTGCCTGCTATTGGAGTTTGTCGCAAACGTGGCTGTTGCACTGTAAGTTCTCTTCCAAGATCGTCAAATTTAGTTTGGAAACCAAATCTTGATTCTTGAATCTTGGAAAAGGTTTTGAAATTTCTACTTTGATTCTTGTTTGCAGGTAGAGTTCTTGATTTGCTTGGTGCTGACAATCTTAGGATACATCCCAGGGATAAATTATGCACTATACGTGATCGTGTTTCAAAACCGTGAAGGCTCTCACGAACTCGGAGCACCACTCAACTCAGCTTGATCTGTTTACACGGATCAATATGTTGTTGAAACTGTTTTACTTATCCTTTATGTTCCAAATAAGTTGCTTTGCAATTTTCTGAATCATCCAAAATTCTCTGTTCGATATGGAAAGATTGCTTGGACCCGCAGATTGCGCCATTACTCCAACATTCCTTTCCTGTACCTTTCCCGAACCACCTGCAGCGAAGACGACCGGCGCCACCGGTGCCTCAACTCTCCGCCCTTGTCTTCTCACCATGGTAAAACCATCGTTACTCTTCTCCCCTCCTTCCAAATCAGTATTCCCACCCTGAATACTCATTTGCACCATAGTCTCAGAGACCCTTTGAGGACATGCGCTCACTACATGGCCATAAACTCCACATATTGGACAAATATTATTCAAGCCTTCATAAGACACATAGTAGCGTTCTCCATTCACCAACACCGTCCCCTTTAGCGGTTTTTTCAAGTGAACCTCCACATAGACCCGCGCAAACCTCGCTCTTTCAAACTTCAAAGTTGTCATATCCACACGTACTGGTTTCCCGAGGCCACCCGCTATCCCCATCAAAATGGCTCGATGATAAAAGTTAACCGGAAGATTCGCAATTCTCACCCAAACCGGAGTAGTCACAATCTCATCTCTTAGTGGATCAAACCCCGGCGCCCAAGCTTGAACCATAAGAATACTCCCAAACACTCTCCATGGACCCCCTGTCACCGCTGCCAGATAATCCTCCTCCATGTCAAAACGCACCATGAAAAACTGTCGTGGAAGATCAAGCACATACATCCCTCCCGACGGTTTCCACAGCTCCCTTAACTTCCTACTCAAAGCCGCTATCGGAACGTGACGACCTAAAACTTTTACGATCATACACTGTTTCCATAGCCCATTCATGGCCTCCAGCACCTCCTGGCCAATTGTCACCACCGGCTCACCTTCCGCACCATCCGGGAACTCCAAACTCATCCTGGCCGCCACAAACGCATCGTCTAAAACCCTCTCCGGCACCGGTAACCCACCACCACCACTACCCTGCACCTTCTCTACCCACGATGGTGAAGACACCGGTGTATCTCCAGGCGGCCGCCCAACCTCATCCATACAAGCATCTTGATCCCCGTTCGCCAAAACCCTAGTCTCGCTCATCGCCTCGATATGAACTAATTGATTGATATGAATAAATTTGTTGCTAAAATAGTAGAATATTGTGTCGTTGTTTGTAATGTAAAAATTTAAAAAAACATGTTAACATGCATCTTGAACCATATGTTTTTATGGCAAGTTTAAGTGGACAAGTTATTACGGAGAAAAATTATGATTAACTATTTGTTCTAAAATTTTAATGTAATGTTCTTTTGGATACTTAGAAAACATAATTAGGCACAAATACCAAATTTTATGGTGTTAGTATTTGAAAGATAATAATGGTAAAATCGTTATTTTAAATTTTGGTCAAATATTTGTTCGTATAGATTATACCATCTGGACATAGTTTCGTGGACGATAATAATAAGTTCAAAATAAAGGTACCAATCACTTTCTTTTCTTCTCCAAATTCATAAAACAAGAATGGTAGTAGGAACCTACTCCCATCGTAAACTCCATATGGACACACTTTTTTTTTGTTCCATTTTAGTGTTTGACTGAATATATTCCTACTCGTATAGTCACTTCCATGTGGATAAATTATTAAAATGGTTAAGTGTTTAGGTTTTAGTCTAGAGTTTAGGGTTCTTGTGGACATATAATTATGGACACGATTATAGTTTTGAAGTGGTATGTTTATGTACTGAGTTCCTAGGATCATTGAAATCGAAACTTATTGTGTGGACATATAATCATGGCATTACATTAAACCGGATTTTCTTCTTTTTCCTCCAATTATCGAGTTCGAGATCCATTTGATTCTATCTAGGCATTACATTAAACCGGAGAAACTCGTGTTGTTCATATTTTTGTCTATTCACAATTTTGGCTTTTGAAAAAAAAAATTCATGTGTATGATTATAAAAGGATGAAAAAATTGATGTGTAATAATATAGGGTTTAGGGTGTAGGGTTTATAGTTTAGGGTTTAGGGTTTAGTTTAGGGTTTAGGATTTAGTATGCTAAAGTGTCACTAACCCTTTAGAGAAAATCAATCAAATGGTAAAATTAGTATTTTTGCTTCTTAATTATGAGCAAAAAAAACTTTGTATTGACGATTATCCTCCAAGTATAAAATTGTGTATTGATATGTTTTGATGGTCACTAATTTGTGTTCACTTAGAATCGAAATATATTTTAAAACGGATGAACGCGGATGAATGACAATTGGAACTGTGAGGTATATAATATAATCAAAAGTTCTTTTGAACACCAAAAACATATGTTCGAACGCTAATTGATGGATTCCCTTGCTTGGCTCTTTATTAGAGTTTGCGGCCACCTTGTTTATGTGTATCCACGTCGTCAGAGTTTGACAAAGATATTTGAATGGTCAGTAGTTTGTATTCACTTAAAACCAAACATATGTTTGAAAAGGATGAACGTGGGTAAATATTAATTTTAAAAGCGAACATATGTTCGAATGCTAATGGATGGATTCTCTTGTTTGGGTTTATAAGATAGGTGTCATGGTATATTTTTATACATTTAAACAAACTTATATATTTGTTTGGGTTGATAAGATAAGAGTTAGGGTATATTTTTATACATTTAAACAAACTTACATATTGGTTTGGGTTTATAAGGTCAGGATTATGATTATTTGTATACATTTAAAAGAACTTACATAACGGTTTGGGTTTATAAGGTATGGGTTTGGGTTTAGTGTTATAAATTTAAACAAATTTACATATAGGTTTGGGTTTATAAGGTAGGAGTTAGGGTTTATTGTTATAAATTTTTTCTAAAATAGCATATCGGTTTGGGTTTATAAGGTAGAGGTTAGGGTATAATGTTATTCATTTAAACGTAGTTACATACACATCACTCGGATCTGAAATCGGAGCAGTAATGATTTATGATCTATTAAGAACATAATCAGCGACGACGAGATTTGAAAATTGGTTTCTAAGTACGAAAATTGGTTTCCATGAATCTTGATACATCCATGTGTTAAACACTTTCAGATCATCCACTTAGATTCGACCATAAACACTGGTCTATTTTACCATAAGCACTTACGAAAGTTACCAAAACACATGACAAAATGATGTCTGGAAACAACAAGATCATGCTTTAAGCTCTAACTGAGCATGAAAGATTACTCTATTCTTTCAACCATTACTCTAATTTAGACAGAATAAGCAAATTAAACAACCATTACCTTATTTTTTATAGCTCTCCACCTAATTCCCACCTCTAATTTCAATGAACAAGATTTCAATAAGAACACAAATCCCTTATAAGGAACAAAAAAAAACAGCGAGTGCACGGGAAAGGCAAATAACCCTAATCATCTAGATTTTTATATTGTTTCCTAGTGATTCCCGACATGTTAAAAAATGAAATCACCAAGCACATGTCACAAGATATGCAATTCAATGTAAAAAAATCATTGGAATTCAAAAAGAACCCTAACATAATCGGATGGTCAAAGGATATTGCTTAGATCAAGTTCACTAAACACACTTAATAACACCGAGATAGCCAACATACTTGCCATCATCCATATATACAATCTTTGATGGACACCTTACTTGTCATGTTCTTCTCTTTTATTTGAATCAAATCAGATCAGAACTCTTGAATTAATACATCTGCATTTTTGTTTTTTCAAGCTTTGCATTCACCTTCTCTCACCTTGTTCTTCTTCTTCTTACCCTAATTTCAAAATCCAGAAATATCCACCGAAATTGGTGGATGTATAGTCCACCGAAAAACCTTATCTTTATTCATCCATGTGGTCAAAGTTATAAATGTTAGTGTAGTATGTTTGTTCAAGTACCTTTGAATATCCATTTAATAACAAACAAATGTTCAATCGAAAATGGATAATATGTAATGTAATTATTTACTTAAAATATAGCAACAATGGATCTTAAAAAGTAGGTAAAATTAAATCTTAATTTATTATATATGTTATATTAAGTAACTAAAATGACAATAAAAAGAAAATGAGAAGAAAAAAAAAAAAAAAAAAGAAGAAAATGAGAGAAAGAGAAGTGACGTGGAAGGAGAGAAAAGATGAAGAGGTATGCTGTATATGTTTGTATGTCTAACGTTTTCTTTTACACACAATATCTAGTTCAGGGGTAAAAGGGTATTGATGAAAATTGAACAGTGAAATATATTGAAAAATCTTCAAAAGTGTCTGTTTTGCTCACAAACTTAAAAAAAGTGTCCCAAAGTGCACATCACCCTAGAAAAAAGAAGAAGAAGATATTGAATTAGCTGATCAGCTGCTCATGATTTGGACTGGTACCTATCGACAAAATTAGCACAACTTTGATAAGTACTTTAGTTTTCCATCTTTGTGAATGTGTTACTTTTTTCGGCTTTTCAATAAAGTTTGATGTTAGACTCTAATACATTTATAGTTACATGATATCCCCCATACCATATAATTTTAAAAATAGGCATTCGTAGATTACTCATTATTAGAAAGTTAGCCTACTGAAAAGATAGTTTTTTCCAGGCTTTGACGTACTTTATTTTTATAAAAAATTTCATAACTTATCAAAGATCATTCAAAACTCATCTCCACTTCATTATACATGGAATTATTTCATTGGTTCAACATTAACTTCATCGAAATTTAGGCTCCTCGATCTAAATTGATTTATACGATTTCGATTTGAATTTTAGTTTTTTTTTATTAGGTTTTATAGGTAACTATTTGAGCTTGAGAGTGGAAGAGTAAACAACAATTTCTTGTTAGTATTCAAAGGGCTTATTTAAATGAATTAGTTACAAACTTACAATCAAAGTACTATATAAGTATATATATCTCGCATCATAAGTGGTTTAATTACATCAACATAACCGGTATAATTAACTTGAAAGTTCTACTTTCTTTCGTTTTTTTTTTGTTTTTTTTCTTATATGTTGGAAATTTGGAATGGATTTAGTTCAATTCTAACTCTATATATAAATGAAAAATATAAAAGATGAAAATAGGATGAGATATTAATGGATATGGAGAAATAAGAGAAGAAGCACCACTTGATCACTTAGAGCCCACGTTCCCACTCTTAATCACCCAAAAAATTAAAACAAAGACGTGCTCACATCTCATCTCACTCCCTCACCAGCTCACTTCACTCTCTCTTTCTCTTTTTTTATAATCATCTCTCTCAATCATCTTTTAATCAAAGATCACCACCATAGATGGCTCTCGACACTCTCAATTCCCCCACCTCCACCACCACCACCACCGCTCCTCCTCCTTTCCTCCGCTGCCTCGACGAAACCGAACCCGAAAACCTCGAATCATGGACCAAAAGAAAACGTACAAAACGTCACCGTATAGATCAACCAAACCCTCCTTCTGAAGAAGAGTATCTCGCTCTTTGCCTCCTCATGCTCGCTCGTGGCTCCTCCGATCATCACTCTCCACCGTCCGATCATCACTCTATTTCTCCACCGTCCGATCAGCAGAAAGATTATAAATGTTCAGTCTGTGGCAAATCTTTCCCGTCTTATCAAGCGTTAGGTGGACACAAAACAAGTCACCGGAAACCGGTTAGTATTATTAATAACGACGATGGTAATAATAGTAACGGTTCCGTTACTAATAACGGAAATATTAGTAACGGTTTAGTTGGTCAAAGTGGGAAGACTCATAACTGCTCTATATGTTTTAAGTCGTTTCCGTCTGGTCAAGCATTGGGTGGTCACAAACGGTGTCACTATGACGGTGGTAACGGTAACGGTGATAATAGCCACAGATTTGACCTGAATTTACCGGCTGATCAAGTTAGTGATGAGACACTTGGAAAAAGTCAACTCTCCGGCGAAGAAACAAAGTCGGTGTTGTGATTATTATAATTTTTTTACCGATCGGTTTAGCTAAGTGATTGATCATTAGCTGAGTCTGTAATGAAAATGATTGGAGTGGACTTTGGATTATTTAATTTTTGTTTACGTATACGGAAAGAAAAAAAATCTTCAAATGTTTATTCGTTGTTGGTTTTTGTTTATAAAAAGTAAAAAAAAAATTATAAGAGTAATAATAAAGAGAATTGGATTAATGAAAACTACTATTTCATGGAAACTTCCTACTGTTTATTTTTTCCATTATTTTTTTATTTTCATTTACTACTTCCGCAAGCAAAGGAACCACTTCTGTGAATCTGTCACTCCCAGCTTGAAGTGATCTGTTCCTAAGAATTTTAACTATTCGATTAGAAATTTTTAATAATTTTCCTATTTAAAAACATAATTTGATAGGAGAAGTAGTATTAATTTTGGGTTATGTTAGTATTAATTATTGAAGTAGTGATAGATCGGTTAGTAGTACCTAACGAAGCTAATCCTTAAGTGTCTTGTCGTCTTTGATTGGTTGGCACTCACACTTCCCTCCACGCTTAAATTATTTTATAAATCTGTATTATTTCGTTTTCACGAGTTTTACGAGTTTTTTTTTAATAATTAATTAATTACAATTTGTTGCCATAAAATATCTTACACGTCCTTTTTTTTTTTTTTCGGCAAATCAAATATATTGATATCAAAAAGTGTTTACAAGATACACAATCATTTCTAAACAACCGTTTACGCAAATACAGGAAATTATTACAATTTCGATGAAGGAGTGGAGAGTAACCATGCTATCTTTAGACTTATAGGCTAACAGATATAATCTGTTATGTCCCCCCTTCACACATTTTTTATTGGCTATCAGCTTATAGCTGAAACTCCAAAATGCCATTGGCACTACATTTTTTGAAACAGTGAAATTAAATGTCGTTGGAAATGATTTTGGAACTTGTTGTCTCATTGAAATCAAAGTACTTGATGGATCCAGCATAGACCTTCTATGTTCATCGGGATATATCCATTGTTTTCTCTCCCACGGTTGTTGCCATAGTGAATGTTTCCATTGTAACCAATAAATATTTGAAAGTAAATCCAAGACGGGACACAAGTATATACCATGTTCAATAGCAAAACGTGGGCTCGGTAGTATCTCTTTCTCTTGTATTTTCCTTTTGTTAATACCAAAGAATTCTCTATACCAAAGAACAACGATAATGGCTGATTCTATGAAATGGCCTTTTGAATACGTTGCCTTTATGTGGTGAAGCTTCTCGGCAACAAGATCATGAACTTCAATAACATGTTGGTCGAAATAAGAGATAAAACTATAGTCTTCAATAGCCTGATTTGCTTTCTCTATGACTCCAATAATATGTTCTCTGAGATACTCATCATGAATTCTCCATTCTTTAATCCATATTGGAATTAACTTCAAAACTTCATCTTGGATATTTGGAGGCCAACGATGGATTGTGATCATCCAATCAACAAAAAGCCATAAGCCTCTCTGAATCACCAAATTCAACTCTTCCTGTGAGGATTGGGGAAGTGACACCGGTTCATCGAGTCTGCGATTAATCCTAGTTTTGAAGCCCAACAAAGTCTCCCTCAATCCAAAAGAAACAATCGGAGAAAGTAAAAAAATATCACCATCAATACTGAAACTTGTTGACGTCTTCGCGAGATGGAGAACTAAGATCTCAATCGTCAAAACAAACATAAAACGGCTTCCCTTGATCTGATCCGTACGGAGTCGTCGTATTCCACCATTTGCAAATCTGTAAATATGAACTCCTGGATCCCAAATCTGGGTTTGAAAGTTCTTTCTCAATTTGAAGAAATTAACATCATAGTCATGAATTCGACGATGATGAAGACGAAGATATTCAATATTGAGATAACAGAGGCCGCTTTGACGAAGCTTCAGCGGAAAGACACCGCCACTAGTCCAAGACCATTGTCGGATTGTGGTCGGAAAGAAACTCTCGTGAGTGGAGAGAAAAACGATGAATTGGAAATCTACCACCGAACAAATTTCGTTGAGAATCATATGCCGATGTTATTATTTATCTATAGAATAAATTTAAAGCAAAGAAAAAAAGGATCCGACCCATCTTACACGTCCTAATCGATCTGTATCTTCCAAGAAAAAGAGTAGTTATGCATTCCGAGAAAAATATGGATATTAAAAAAAAAAAAAATGGATATTGGGTATTCTCTGAATTAAATGCCGGTATATATACAAGACAAATTCGACTTCTATTTATTCTTTATAACTGTATTGTTGTATCTGATGGTTAAAAATTATTAGACTTAATTTAGGATTTGGCTTTGAAAAGACAAAAACATAATTTCTAAATCCAAAATGGTGTGGGGAAAAAAAACATAATAATGCCTTAGTAAATAAGACGGAAAATATGTCATGCAGATGCAGCTTACATCTTACATAATTTATTTACCTATTACCTAATGCTAGTAGTGTAAGCTTTTGGCCATTCTTCTTTTACTACTGTCTTCATATTGTTAGAAACTTAAGAATTTCAACAATTTTCGTGGCCATCTTGTAATAGTAACTAGTAAGGCCTTACAAGAGTGTTAAAGGCCTAAAGCATGCGAACGTTCCAATAACAAGTTTTGGCATGGTCCCGTTCAAATGGAGTTTAAACTATTAATGTACCAAAGATTTATTGTTTGGACAATAAGAAATATGTAGTAGAGCCCATAGTGTGTTTTCTCTTATAGCTGAGAAAAATTAGCCCAATTATATTAATAGCCCAGTATTTAATTTTTTTTTCAGAACTCAACGACTCAACGGCTGTCAGAGGGAAAAAAAAAAAAAAAACTCAATGTGAAACTTGATAATCAAAGAGGACATGTTAAAGCGCACATGAAAAACCCAACACAAGTCCATAAACGCATGTAATACAAGTCCACAAACTACGTTATCTAGCTTAATATAGTGAACATCAATGAATGTAAGTAGGAATACCATTTGTGTTTCTTCCATTTCTCTCAATCAAACAACATCTCAATAATTTATTGGTCTTGTATATATATTTTTTTTTTGTTAAAAGGAATAAGACTAATCCTAGAACCCATGGAAACCATGTTAGAATTCGAATCCCGGTGACTGCCAATGTTATTCGAACCTAGGTGAGAGAGACTTTTTTCTCTTTTACTACTGGACCAAAGCGACTTGGTTATTAGTTAGTAATAGTATATTAAAAACAAAGAAAACCAGCAGTTGATTAATCGATCATCTAAGCGTCTGTTTAAACACCATTTAATTTGTCAACTAAGTTTTTGTTGTTCTTGATCGAAATTGTCGCGTTCAAGTGACTTGGATCGACTGGTCAAATGTCTAAGCAAATGAACTTAAGAACCCAAAAGTTCACGATATATCTGCATTCGTTATTACTTTTATTTTTCTGTGCAAACACATTCTTTATTACTAATGGAGTGAAGTAATTTGGAATAAAGAAATATATAGAGACGGCGGCATTCAGTGGAAATTTGCCTAATTGGAGTGTAGGCAAGCACACCACGTAAGCCATGAACGGCGCCGTTTCACCGCATTGCTATTGGAAAGTACAAGAAGACACTTTGATTAATATTATATATAGATCTTTTGTTCATATCATATTTGATTTTGTTACTAATTAATGTAAGGAGAAAAAATGTTTGAATTTGTCACACACGTGATACAGCACCGTAGGCAAAAACGCCTCTATCTTTCTTCTAAAACATTTTCCATATTAAAATATCAAAACCCTTAAGGTTGATTTAAGGGTCAGATAGTGGATTTGTTTCGTTGAAAGGTCAGCTTAGCCTTAACCCTAAACAAAACGATTTCATTGGTTTCATAAATAAATTGTTTACTTAGTATACGTACTGCATGAATGATGAACCATATTTATATTTATAAAATCATAGAGAATAGTTTAAGAAAGGGAATTTTAGTTCAACAAATAGTAGCGAACTTGAGAAAATTGGATAAGTTATATCAATTTTGAAATTTAAGTGCGATATTTTATTTGAGAATCAATTGTATTTTTTACTTGCTGAGAATATTTTTTTTTTAGAAAATAAAGAATCAATGTTTTTTTTTTATGATAAGCAGGAGGTGATCCGAACTTGTACTATCCAATTAATTCCTTCGGAATAAGGGTAGTCGTCGAGTAGTCTACTCACTATATTTTCTAATAAACCTAGATAATAACATCATTTTGATTGATTATCTAGAATAATTTAGTAAATTTTGCGCTTAAAAATCTATGTACATAAAAAATCTATGTTTAGTCGTCGAGTAGTTTACTCACTATATTTTCTAATGATTCAGTAAATTTTTGCTTAAGAATCTATGTTACTCACACCGATTTTTGTTTGGGAAAGATATATGAATAAAAAGTAAAAAAAAACAAGAAGATTCGAAAATATTTGTCAACAAATAAACACTGAACAGATAGAATTGGGAATTGCCATCAAATAATCGAGATCGTTCATGCATGACGCAAACATTTATAGAATTATATACAAATGAAATTAGTAAAAAAAAATGAAAATGAATAGAAATAAGAAATTTTAAAAGAAAAAAAAGAACCAATGGTTGAGGAGGCACAACTATTCGCGGAGACACGGAGCCGTTCGCACCCATCACCTTGGAATCTCTTTCTTTCTCTCTCCTCATCACCAACTAGTCAACAACCACACACCATTTTAACTTTCATAATTAAACCTAACATCATAAAAGAAAATTCATTTTCTTGGGTATAAACTATAGCATAAATTATGATAAATAAATATATATTGCAGTAATCATTCTATTTTGTAATTTGGTAGGGCTCTTTAAACTTTGATTATCCAATTTTTATTAAAATAAAATAAAATCTTAAAGCATGACCCATTCCTTTACTCAAGTATCAATGTCTATGTCTATATATATTACATAACTCTCCTTCTTCTTCCAAACATTGAAACCCTTTGTCCCACTCTCTCTCTCTCTTTCTTGTACCAAAAGCAAATCTTTTTTCTTCTTGAATCTCCAAGATTATAGCAAAACCAAAGAAAAACATTCATTAAAAGATTTTGATTTCTGATAAGTATGAGTTGCAATGGTTGTCGAGTTCTTCGAAAAGGTTGCAGTGAGAATTGCATCCTTCGTCCATGTATTCAATGGATCGAATCACCTGAAGCTCAAGGCCACGCCACCGTCTTCGTCGCTAAGTTCTTTGGCCGTGCCGGTCTCATGTCTTTCATCTCCGCCGTACCGGAATCTCAATGCCCTGGTACTTAAACAAAACCTCTTCAGATCTTTTAACCTTTTTGTCAAAAACGATGTCGTTTTTTCTGATGGTAAGGGTATTTTGGTCTTTTTACAGCTTTGTTTCAGTCTTTGCTATACGAAGCTTGTGGAAGAACTGTGAATCCGGTGAACGGAGCTGTCGGATTGTTGTGGACTGGGAATTGGAATATTTGTCAAGCGGCGGTTGAGACGGTGCTTCGTGGCGGTTCTTTGAAACCGATACCGGAGCTTCTTAACGGCGGTGGATTCGCCGGGTTTCCGTCACCAACTTCCGATGAAGCTTCTGAGATTTGTACGGAAATGTTGAATCTACGAAAAGATGATGATTCCGGTGACCGTAATATTTACCATCACTGCCGATTCTCAAGCTCTAGATCTAGATCAACGGCTTCTCCACCGAAACGGAAACGTTTAACGTCGGAGCAACCCTCGTCGGAGCTCGATCTCTCTTTAATCCCTACTTTTCCGATTAAAACGGTGCCGTTTAAGGAAGATACACCGTCGATGTACTCGGAGGAGTCTGTCACGACGGTTTCGTTTCGAGACAACAGCGGCGGTGATCGGTACGTACGCGGCGGAGGAGGAGAAACAGCAAAGTTGCTCAACCTTTTCGCTTAAACGGCGTCGTTTTTGTTTTCCGGGTTAAGAGTGTAATTTCGAGTAACTTTTTGTGCCCTTTTTTGGATTTATATTTTGGGAAATGTGGCAAATTACGTGATTTGTTTCTCTCTTTAATTATGAGAAATTAACCAAAGTAATAGAGAATATATTGTAATGATAATTCGTCGGTGGTGTACTAGTGTTCTATTTTTAGTTCATAATCATCATTCCCATCGAATTCAAATTAAAAAGATAACAATGATAATTATTAATTATTAAATTATTTGTTTCTATCGAAATATTCAACTTTATTAATAATAATAGTAATAATCAAGAATTGAAGTCAACATATACATAATGCATACGCATCTTTCCAAATCCAAAGCACCGGCCAAGTCTTCGCACCCAACATACTTCGATTCTTTAAGGACCAACATGTTGTAATATACACATAAATATAGACAACTTGCTATTTTGATAATCATCTTGATTACTCCAAAAAAATTTTTAGCATTAATTATCTCCAGGTTTATTGTCTTTCGATACTACATTTGTTATTCAATGGTTTAATGATACCTAATAGTATACACAATAGTATTCCTTCCTCGAGATGTGATGATCTTTTGTGATATCCCAAATTATCTTACACTACTGCAACGGTCTTCTTTTCATGTATCTATTTCTATGTAAAATACAATGTTTTAGATTAGTATATACCATACATTCTCCATATGAATACAAACTCTAAAAAGGATTAAACAAGGTGCATTACATAATATGTGTATGTATAGAGTAGATATGCATTATATAATGCATGTAGTTGGATTGAACAAAAAAGTTAGGGTTATAAAAGGGAAAGCTTTTGGGAGAGGCGGCTTTTGGACGACGCAAAGAGCCGTTTATGTCACTCTTCATACCTTCGTGGAATCTTCAAAAGCACTTTTTATTTTTTCTTCTATTCTTCTTCATATTTTGTTTAATAAAAAACTAATAACAAGGTATTGTTGCTCTATGGATGATGGCGTAGAAACAATGAAAATTGACCAATAACATGTTTGCTTTTGAAACTTTGAAATGAGAATGGATTGTTGTTGGAACAGAAGAAGTGATTTGAAGATCTTATGAAGTGGGACATAATTACAATATACTTTCGACCAGCCACCAGTGGGCAAACAAATGCTTGTGGTCCACGTCACTCTCCTTTCCTTTTCTGACCACCGGAGACTCTTTATTTTATTTTCAATATATATGTATATTTAAATATATATATATATATATATCCCTTATATATTAATAGAGAAACACTCTAAAAAATAAACCTTTCTTTGACGTGTTATTAACTAAACTGCCATGCTGACGTGTCGCATTCAGAGTGATTTTCCACCATTTAAATTATTACCCAAATTTTACTAAACTATTTACAGATTTTGCCATTAGTCTTAATACATATATATATATATATATCACACAAATAAAAAACGAAATTATAACTAAAAAGCAAATAATTAGGCAACTAATCTTCATATCTATATTTAATAAAAAATCACGAGAGCTTTGTTTATTTATATTAATGATTTATTTTTTAATAATTAAAAAACATACACTTTTTGTTTATCTTATATTAATACATCTTTATATTTATATTTTTCTTTATATACATTTATATAAATCTTCGTCAATACTTATTTTATCACGTTGAAGCTTTATTCCAGGTTTAAATATTTCACGGGTGAAACGTATTCTTATACGAAATAGTCCCAAATTTGAATTAAAAAAAAAAATTATTACATGTTTCGTTTTACACAAAAAGATCTTGAATTCCAGATAATTTTAATCATAATAATTTTACTTAAATCACTTTATCCCGCACATAGTGCGGGCTGTTATCTAGTATATATTATTTTTCGCAACCACCCTGTCGAAAAGAAAAATCGAATGGTTAAATGGCGAAACGAACAAAATTCATATAGTAGAACTAAACATGAAACTAGTTCTTAATACAATAAAATCTTACTACTGTTTCTAAATAAATTAACAAAAAAATAAATTTATAAATGAGTATATATCATTTGATTTTTTTTTCTAATTACTATATGGAAAATTAAGAAACTGATACGCTTTACTCATCTTGAATTTGATTCGAAGTTGGCAAGGGAAAAAAATTATTCGATTCATAGGTTTTCTAATAAGATATAGAAACATTAAGTATAGTTGAGAGTAATTATTCTTTTGATACCAATTTGTTTAGGGCATATACAAAACTAAAAGTTGGTGTTCCGCGATCTGAGGATTTTAATGAATGATCTTCTCGAATTCTGGGACGTGAAAGTGGGGCTTACTTCATTCTTCTACTTTCCATCTCGTCCGTTTATTACATCTAATTAGTGTCTAATCATGAATTACAATCTTTCTGGAGCTAATTTTCTTTTTCTACTTCTAAATTAACTATGGAGCTAAGTAGCTAACTATACTAAAATATAACAATGTGGATAAACATGAGTCTATCAAGTAAAATGAGAATAAAATAACATTAGCAAGATTCTTGTTTAATGCCAAAAGCCACGAGCAGCCGCAGTTTCTTATGGGCCCAATACTTTCATCACCTTCTCCACTTAAGTCGGTGTGAGTCCACTTGATGTTTCTTAAACTTTTCTTTCGAATACGAACAAAAGTTTAGTTATTATAAGTGTAAAAATAGTTAATTTAGTAAGGAATAACTAAAAGTAAATAATTATGTTGAAAAATCAAACCCAAATCTCACATGATTATTTTGAAACATTTATTTCTTTCCAAATTCCACAAAAATGGTGATCAATAAAAAATATATAAAGGTGAAAACAAAAAACAAAAAACAACGAGGAACATGAAATGATCACAAGAAAACTAGTCAATCTAAATAGAAAATCAAATAATTAATTAAGAACATCAAAATCAAGTTGGTATTCATGATGGTAGTGATTCCGGATAAAACACAAAATTAACTAAGTGACTTTTTTTGGATATCGATCTATGATAAATAATATTAATCCTTTACTTCAACGACTTTTTTTGCAATAGTTATATATACATCAAACTAACTCTCAAATAAAACTAAATTAGGATTAGCTGAATATTAACTACCAAAAAAACATTTTATCAACCGGTAAACACACTTTAAACCATAAATCTTGATATGTAACTGGATATAGTTCTTGATGATTTTTTTTTTTTGCACATTAGTACATTACTATACAAAGTGGTATATTAATTTCTACAACACCTTTTAGGGGAAGATATAACTAATTAGCATTTTTAAACTTATGAACCTTGTGTAATTGAATATCCCGAATATTATCCCGATGGATTTTGTATATGAAACTCTTCAAACAAGACGTCTCAATTGTTTGTTTCTTGCCTTTAGTTTTTCTCAAGTTAGCTTTTGCTATTTCAAGAGTTTATTGATCTTGTGGATCAATATCACTATTCTAACAATTGTTTTTGTTTTTAATCTAGATAATCATAAGACTTGGTCTACATTTTGTCGTTCTTAGGGTTTTGTGTTATTCTTCGAGTAAGGAGAGGACCCAAGAGCCATCTTGCCCCTTCAAATCTTTTGTAGGCCGTACACTCATTTACACTTAATTAGGTTATTCTTTTATTTAAAGCAAAAAGAAAAGAGTTTAACAAAAAAAAATACAAGATATATAACTCAAGTCTTTGATTCTTCTAATGTCTGGTTGATTCAAGTTTTAACGTCACTTATAAGATCATCTTTTGGTAATCATAATCCCTTTGTGAAGGGTAGTTTTGTAAATTTAAACGAGACTTTGGAGGAGCTCGGATCAGTGTTGAAGATTTGGGAGAGATCGCGACAAGGACGTGAAATAGATGCGACACGTGACTTTCACGTGACTGGTTCCCTCATCGCTGGAACATATTATCCACTCTTTCACCTTTTGGGACCTACGATAGCTTCTCTGATCTTTGACTAAATCTTTTACATATCAAGGGTATAGTCCTGAAGAAAATAGAATATATACTTTGGTATAGTTTGAAATATTTATTTTGCTCAACTAACGCTAGTAAACACCAGTCAATAACCATTAATATAGTTTCTCAATTGTCAGTGAGCTGAGTAATCAGTTAAATACACAGTCTCCAAATGTGTTTAGTGTAAATTGGACCAATCAGGAAAATGAGTGCAAGTTCTATGGTTCTTTTATAGGAGTAATCAAGATGATAATTATACATTCTGAGAAGATAGATCTTGCATTCTTTTCCCATAGGATCCATATTTCTTCTTCTTGTTTTTTTTTTTAACTGTACATAACTTTTAATTGTAATATTATTTGCTTAAAAAATAGTAACACTTCAAATTTCCAATCAATGAATAAATAAATAATTGAAATGGGCTTGATATCATGAGGCCGCAAATTTTCACTTTGTATTATTTTGATAATACCCAATAGACTTTTCGTAGATCCGTTATCTCCGATAAACAAACAATGGACTGACTAAAAAATTTAAGATAGAAACGGTTTAATACTCTGTTACATATACAAGACTATATATATGTATAAGATTTGTTTTTTCTTTAAATAAACCAAATTAACAACTTTATTATCCAAAATACATGGGCATTCTTAGTCAGAACTTTGCCGGGAAAACCGTAAATTCAAACCCGATTAATCAAACATAATTTGCTTCAGAATTACTTGACCATGTGCCCAATGTCTATGTCTTCTGGAGGTGATGATACTTCTTGATCTCTCTATCAATTTTCTTGAAAATAGCATGCGTTGAGCGCTTGCATAGTGTGCTGCATAAAATACCCAATGCATAATGAACTCTACTACCAAAGGCATAAAAAAAAAACTGATAAATGCGATATACATATATCAAATATCAACCGTAGATTTATTCCTATCCCCCAGAGGAGCCGTTTGATTGTGTAGTCCATGCTATATAACTTTTTTTTTGTCAGTCTAATGTTATATGACTTATATCTCAAGAGATAAGGCCAATAAATCTTCTTTTTATATCTCAAGACTCAAAGGCAACACATTTTGAGTTTAATAAAATAAATAACGGCCAAATGCTAAATACAAACGGACCAAAATCATGGGGATATAGATTTCATTTTTGTTGCAAAGTGCATGCAGTGATTTTATTGATGAATGCGATAGCGTGGCGAAAGAGAATAATCGTAACCTAGATGACAAAATACTCGGCCGTACACACATACATAAATACAAACCTGCCACTTCACATGTCACCCACCTTTAAGCACCCCCTTCACATACTTATACTTTCTATCTATAATATACTATAACAAAAACCGGGCCTTGTGGCCTAGTGGTAAAGGGGTCACAGCTGTGACTTCCGCCACCAGGGTTCGAGGCACGGCCACTGGCAGGTTTACATAGGGGAATTGCCAGCCTCGTGGGATTAGTCCTTGGGCCTAGGAAGCCTTTGGGAGACCCGCGGTTATTCAAAAAAAAAAAAAAAAAAAAAAAAAAAATATATATATATACTATAACAAAAACATATACTTTTTGTTCGTATTTATGTTACTACAATTCGAGTGAATAATACTAAAAATGTTATCTCTTTCCCTAAATAACAAATATATTGTTCACATAGACTACAAGATTGAGCATAAAATGCACCCTTCGACATAACTATATATAGATTCCTTATTTTAGCTATTTAAGACATATTGCACATGTATAGCAACATACATAAATATTGCATATATGCACATCTATACATTGAACAAAGCTGTTCTTGCAAATATTTGTCTTACACAACACAAGCGACCGAAGCGATGCGTTTCCCAATGATAAGGTTACCACATACTTACACGACTCTCTCTACTGTCTCGTCTCTTTCTTTCCTCATCCCTCTCCTTTGTCTCCTTTCACTCTATTTTTCACTTTTCAGAATATTTTTACGTAAAAATTATGGACATGTCATTGTCTCCACCCTACTCTACTCTTTTTTTGTTCTTTTTGTTTCCTCTTGTGTCACAAAAATAACAAGATTAAACGTACATTTCTCTCTAAAACAAGACTCAAATGACCAAAACCCGGATTCTCAACCCGACCCGATTCCCTTCTCCCAAACCCTTACGTGGAGGCGGCGACGCTAACTTCATGGAACAGCTCCTCCTCCACTGCGCTACCGCCATCGACTCCAACGACGCCGCATTGACTCACCAAATCCTCTGGGTGCTCAACAACATCGCGCCACCAGACGGTGACTCCACACAACGACTCACCTCCGCCTTCCTCCGCGCGTTACTCTCACGCGCCGTCTCCAAAACCCCTACACTATCATCCACCATTAGTTTCCTACCTCCGGCCGATGAACTCCACCGGTTCTCAGTCGTGGAGCTAGCTGCATTCGTAGACCTCACTCCGTGGCACAGGTTCGGATTCATAGCAGCCAACGCCGCGATCTTGACCGCCGTGGAAGGTTACTCAACGGTTCACATCGTTGACTTAAGTTTGACTCATTGTATGCAAATTCCTACTCTCATAGACGCCATGGCAAGACGACTCAACAAACCTCCTCCACTTCTTAAACTCACCGTCGTCTCTTCCTCCGACGACTTCCCACCATTCATCAACATCTCATACGAAGAACTCGGATCCAAACTCGTAAACTTCGCCACCACACGAAACATAACAATGGAGTTCACAATCATACCTTCTACTTACTCCGATGGCTTCTCTTCTCTACTCCAACAATTACGTATCTACCCTTCTTCATTCAACGAAGCTCTCGTCGTCAACTGTCACATGATGCTCCGTTACATCCCTGAAGAAACCCTAACGTCATCATCATCATCTCTCCGAACAGTTTTCTTGAAACAACTCCGATCTTTAAATCCAAGAATCGTAACCCTAATCGAAGAAGACGTAGATCTCACATCGGAGGGTTTGGTTAACCGGTTAAAATCAGCGTTTAACTACTTCTGGATCCCGTTTGATACGACGGACACGTTTATGAGCGAGCAGAGACGGTGGTACGAGGCGGAGATAAGTTGGAAGATAGAAAACGTGGTGGCGAAGGAAGGTGCGGAGAGAGTGGAGAGGACGGAGACGAAGAGACGGTGGATAGAGAGGATGAGAGAGGCTGAGTTTGGTGGAGTTAGGGTTAAGGAAGAGGCGGTGGCTGATGTGAAGGCGATGCTGGAGGAGCACGCCGTCGGGTGGGGAATGAAGAAGGATGACGACGACGAGAGTCTTGTGCTGACGTGGAAAGGTCATAGTGTTGTGTTTGCTACCGTTTGGGTTCCTATTTAAATTGGGTTGATTTGATTTAATTAGCGTTTTAATTGGATACTAGTAGATTAGCATTGCTTTGATTTCTGATCTAATTACAATTTTATAATAATTTTTTAAAAACTTTTTTTGTTCTAATTCGAGTGTCATTTTTAGTTTACATAGATATTATCTTTTGTATATAGATTTAGACGTTTAGTGATAACAATTAAAACAGGAAAAACAGAATAGTGTATAAAATTGTACCAGAATAAAATGTTTATTGATAATTGCGATTATATATTACTAAAAACGAATTAAATTATATGACTTGAAAAAACAAGGATATGAAACATGTTGGAGATACAAAGTAGAGATATTTGCCCTTTATATTTAGTGAATATATAACTTTTGTTATAGTTTATGAACAGTTGCAATATTTATCTTTTATAGGAGATTTTTGTGAATATAAATGAAAGTATATATGTCCATTTAGAGTTGATATTTTCACCTTGTTTTATTCATGTTTTTTCATCACAAATTCTTCATTTTAATAATTGTGTCTTTCAACACATAGTTTTTGTCTATTTAAATTTTTTTGTTTTTAACTCTATATATATATTTTTCCAATTGCTTAGAAAATATTGTGTATATTTATTATTACTTTTTGTTTTGATATTTTCATATAAAGGTATATTCTTTCGTCATCTTGCATTCATGTATACACTTTGATATCTATATCATTATCTTTTTTTTTCTTAAATAACTAATAAGTTTGGTTATTTATTAAGTTCTCATGTAAGATTAATTTCTTTAGCTATGTTTCTATATCCTTTTTAGAATGTGTACCTTGGTTTTTTTGTTGGATAAGATTCTCAACAGGAGGTGTATTAATCATTTGCGCGAAATTCGCTCAATCAATGACATGATCTCATATGAAAACAAACACTGCCAAAACTTTTTCTTTTATCGATTTTGAAAAATTTGACATGACCATATCTACTGATCTCTCTGGCGTTAATATAAAATTAAAGTTACCGATTCAACTGCTCCAAATGATATTATTGGGCCTCAATATGGAAATGATATTGATCCTGTCAGGCTACCTAGTTGCCCATCACATGTAAACATATTAATTTCATTCTGGGCATTAACCTCTTTTCTTTATAATATCGTAGCCCTCTGTTTTCTCTCCTTTGACTGACTCAACTTTTTTTTAGCTTGATTTCAGCACTGCCAAAACCGCCGTTTGGTGGGACGTTGACAGCTGTAGACTTCCTGAAGGCTTCGACCCCTACCAACTGGTGGGAAACCCTAGAAAATCACTTAATGAAAAGGGTTACCGAAGACCAATATCATCAATAAATGTATTCGGAAACATAGATCGTATCGATCATGATACAATGTTTGCGCTTAGTGCTAAGCATTTACTAAAGTTTATAATAATATTAAGAAAACATTATGGTAAAAAATACTAAGTAAAACGAATAGTTATAATGAGTAGACGTAATTTTTCAGTTTCTTAAATAATTGTAAATATAGTTATATAAATATATTCAACAAAACATTATGATATAAAAGACAACATTTTAAATTTTATTATGTTAAAGAGACAATCTTCGTTGAAAGGTGTTGATACGTTTTTAAACTCAGTGATTTCTTTGTTATTGTCAAGGATAACATTGAAACCGTTATCTTTCAACATGTCAACACCACAGACGAAATCAACATCGCTCGTGAGTTGTGACTAATAGAACATTTGTCGGTTCTAGTAAAAATAAAAACATAAACAGAACAAATGAAAAAGCAATATCTTCTCATCGTCAAAATGAACGTTCAAACATTAATCAAACCAAAATAAAATAAGTTGAATTATATAAGATAACTTATATATTCCCATCATCAACATGATCTCTAGTTAAACGCACCACAGTCACGACGAATGTTTCCATTGCGGCTATTCTTAACTCCAACACGGCCAAGTTTGGTCATGGCGGTCACAAAAGCGCGGTTGAAGGCCGTAGAGTTTGAGGCCCAAGCATTAACGGTGGGCCTAGAGCGACCATCCGTGAAGAGAACTTGATCGGAGGTGAAGAGACCTTTGCCTTGTTGAAGATTCTTGAAGTAAGTGTTGTCAAACGTCTTGGGCGTGACTGGGTCCATGTTGATTGCAATTCTTGGGTCCACATTCTTAGGACAAGCCTTCTGAAGCTCAATAGCGTAAGCCTTGTTTAGAGATGGATCCACAGAGTTGATGCCGTTGAAGTTGTAGATTCTTTTAAAGACCTTGCCGCAATGTGCGAATCCAAGGGTGTGAGCCGCTACATTATGAATCTAACGGTTTAGAAATCGATGCACTTTGGTGATATAAATATATATAAGATGTTTTGTTTTAAATTTGGTTTACCTGAAAGAGCAATCATATCTTCTTGGGTAAGTTTGTTTTTCTTGAAAAGAGCGTTAAGTTTGTCTACATTGTCCGAAGGTCCTGGTAAGTTCCCTTCCACGCTAGACGCGGTTGATACCAAACCATCGAACCTACCAAGTTCAACTTCATAGGACGGTCCTCCAGCCTATACATGCATAGAACCTTGGTTCATATTAAAACATTTCTCAACAAGCAATGGGATGTACTATTTTTTGACATATAGTATGGTAGATTATGAAGAGTAATATGAATTTTGGTTTGGGATTATCTGGTTATAGAAAGGATAGTACAAATACTCACCGCAACAACGACATCTCGGGTGGCCAAAGTAAGAATATCGGCACATGAGACTTTGTTCTTGCAACGAGGGTTAGCGTCAAGGGCTTTCTTAGCTTGGATCACCACGTCAAATCCATCTCCGGCTAGCGAAATGTTATCTGGATGGTCTTTCTCTGCCTTGTTCGTAGGCGTTGATTGGATCATGACAGATGCATCACAACCCTACAATGCCAATCACACCGAAGGTAGAACTAAGAAACCAATTAATCGCCAATGAAAGAGGAAAAAAAAAAGATATAAAAACGCTTAAATTAAAACATACATTGACAAAGCAGTCGTGGAAGAAGAGACGGAGAGTGGCAGGGATGGTGACGAATGTCTGCCTTACTTTCTTTTGGACAGCATTTCTCACGATTTGTTCGACATTGGGGCAAGTTTTGGAGTAGAAACCGCGGCTTAGTTGCGCGGTGGTTGTATCGGGAAAGACAGAGATTGTGAGACAAAGAGCCAAGACTAGAACCATACCGAAGCGACCCATTTTTGGACAAAACCGAGAGAGAGAGAGAGTGTTGTATATAAATTGAGCCAAGACAAGATGAAGAAATGCTTTGAAATGATGATGGTAAAAGTTGCACGATACATGGTTTATATAATGATGGGCTTGAAGAATATAACACATTATTAAAGAAGATCCATTTGTTTTAGTTTAGGCTTTTATTCGATTTTTGGTTAACCGCACCAGGCCTACCTTGTTCATTACATAATTTACATTTATACTTGTTAGCATGATGTAATTAGTTATATTACTATAAACAAATTCTTACAAGAGTGGAAAATTACCGAAGAGTTATTAAGTGAGAATGAAACATATACAATTAATCGACCATTATCCAATTGCTAATTTGTCTCAGTTAATTAATCGTTTACTTGTATGATAAATTGTATGAATATGTGTAATTATGGATTTATCTGCTGTAAAAGGTAAATCTGGATTGCCGACAACAAAATACAAAAAAAATGGATCGCCGAAACAAAAAGGAAGAAAGCAAAAGTGGATTACAAATACTAAAAGTGGACATGTGGCTTGCACGTCGTTACTTGAAAATGAAAGTTAGTGAGAGCATGTAATGAAAAATTAAGAACAATAGTAGTACATGTTAATGAATATACCATAAATAAAGAAAATAACCAAAAATGTTTTCGAAAATATTAACTTTCATTTAACTGTCATATGCTTTTTTAATCTTATTATGTTAGTTTTCATGTGAGTTTTTTTAATTTATTTATCAAATGGAGGTTTTAGACATTTTTTACGATTATCACTTTATTTGTTCATATATAACACCTAATTTTGTCCCTTATCATGTGTATATCCTACGTAGACAGCTAATTTATCAAATAGATTTATATATTTATCATACAATCATGTGATATATTGGTATATGTGTTCGAAATAGATTTTTAGGATCGATGAGCATAGAAATATGTAATTCGACCGCGAGAAAGCGAACTTAGCTTATCTTAAATTTGTTATTTAAAGTTTGTGCAAGATAACTCAAAACCATACATAGAATTTGGATCTTTACTCTTAACACGCTTTGAAATGATTAAAGAAATGCCATTAAAAAAAAGAGAAATTGTTAAAAATGCCCCTTTTTCAATACCCCTTTTCAAAAATGCCCCCTTTGAGAGTCCATTTTTAAGTTTGCCCTCTTTTAATTTTTAATGACCATTTTACCCTTATTTGAAACAAAATTAGATCCACAAAATACAAAATATTTTTTGGCGGGAAAAGTGATCCCGCAATTTTCCCGCCAAAACACTTGTAAAAAACCTTTAAAATACCTTGTAAAATTTTTCCGTAAAAATTTTTCCCGCCAAAAAATTTTCCCGCCAAAAAATTTTTTTTGCGGGAAAAGTGATTCCGCAATTTTTTTTTTTGGCGGGAAAATTTTTGGCGGGAAAAATTTACAAGGTATTTTAAAGGTTTTACAGAGTATTTACAAGTGTTTTGTAAGGTTTTACAATGTATTTTAAAAGGTTTTACAAGGTACTTATAAGGTATTTATAACTTGTAAAACCTTATAAAAAACTTGTAAAACCTTATAACTTGTAAAAACCTTATAAAATAGCTTGTAAAATCTTATAATATCTTATAAATACCTTGTAAATACGTTGTAAAACCTTTTAAAATACATTGTAAAACCTTATAAATACCTTGTAAAAAACCTTTAAAATACCTTGTAAATTTTTGGCGGGAAAAATTTTCCCGCCAAAAATTTAACGCCAAAAAAATTGCGGAATCACTTTTCCCGCAAAAAAAAATTTTTGGCGGGAAAATTTTTTGGCGGGAAAAAATTTTACGGGTAAATTTTACAAGGTATTTTAAAGGTTTTTTACAAGTTTTTACAAGTGTTTTGGCGGGAAAAATTGCGGGATCACTTTTCCCGCCAAAAAATATTTTGTATTTTGTGGACCTAATTTTGTTATATTTCCTTATATATTTGTGATATCTTTTATTAAAAGAAGGGTAATTTAGTCATTTTGTACATAAAAAGGGGTATTTTTAAAAATGGACAGCCAAAGGGGGTATTTTTGAAAAGGGGTATTGAAAAAGGGGCATTTTTGTGAGTCTCCCTAAAAAAAAGGCAATGACATTTTTCTTTTAATAATAATTATGAGCAGATTGTGCAACCCACGCTCCTTGTTTGGGTTGACAACTTTGTTCATGTCAAACCATTATTAAAATATCTGCGGTAACTATAAAGTCTAAGAACTTATCGTTGACAAATATTTTTTATTTATTTATAAATCTATTGATATTTAAAAAATTTCATTGATTTTAAAATAAGATATATGAACCAAAGATTTGAGTCTTTGTATTTTTCACATGTAAATCCATTAAAATCTAACATAGATCTTGAAATCCAACAAAAAATAATAAGATTTTAATTAGTATTTATAAATGATCGAACCAGTAAAGGACCCAACCAGTAACACATGATTTTGATAAAGATTTTAAAATCAATTATTGAATAAGAATAACACATGATTTTGCTTGGATTTTAAAATTTATTAAAATGAATAACACATAAATTAATTAGTGATTTAACGATTCTAGAAAATTACTCTTCTTGTGTTTCTTTCTACTTGAATTTTTTTTAACAAAAAGTTGGTTTTCTATAAGTTTGTCCAAAAAGAGAAGTTGTTTTTCTATAAATGGGACCTATAAAATGTTATTTAGTTAAATATGGAATTCACAAAACACATAGTTTAAATCTAGACATTGCTTCTTTCTGGCTTGGTAAACTGACTTTTCCCATATATAACACCGGTCACACTTTTAGAAGAAAAGAAGATAATACTTCATGACAACTCTGGTATGGGTCCAGGTTTGGTGGTACACGATACTAGAGTAGACTCTTATTGTTTATCTTCCAGAGAATATCATTTGGATCGAACTATTTCTTATTTTATTCCAAGCTTAATCTCTATATAATAACATCTTATTATTTGTTAATCATGTTGGTTTTTTCTTCTAATTGATTGCCTCGAAATAGTTTTATGAGAATTGCTCTACATATGACTTTAGGATTATATATACTCAACAGGGAAGTTCAAAAGATAATCTCAGCTCTCTATACAATCAAAACAGAGAAAATTCCAAACAAGAACAAGTGTTCATGTATTGTTCAAGATATAGAGTGTCTTCGGCCTTTAGGTGGTTTGGTTTGTCCTTGTTTGAGGCCAAAAGGGTTAAGCTTTCCGAGCTTTCGAGAAACAGAACTTATAAATGAATTTTTCGGTAATCTAGGCTTAACCACCGAAGCAGTAGAAACCGAAGAAGAACAATCCGAACCACTCATGACTTCAAAAGCTTTCTACTTCTCCAACTCCTTGAACTTCATTTTCACTTTGATCAACTCAAGCTTCAAGTATTGGTTTTCCCGGTTTAGTTTGGAGAGTTCACTCTTGTAGGAGCTGAGCTCAAGATGAGGAAGAGTTTCTTCTGCGGTTGCTGCTGCTGGAGAATCTGAATCGCTTAAAATTTCAGGGAGACGATCATTTTGAGCTGCGTGAGCATACACTTCTCGCGATAGCTTTTGATAGTCCATTAAGCTGCAAACTTTCTTCTTCTCCATTTCACTTATATTCGGATGTGTCTGAAACAACATTTTCTTGGTCTAAGTAACACTAGAGATTTTTCTCATTTTTCAATCATATGATTCAAAACACATAAGATCTTTAAATTTTTCAAGATATAGGTCAAAACATTATGAAAATGTCTACAATTTGTTTATCAAAATAATTTTAGTGTTATAAAAATGTATACCTTGAGGTAGATGTGTATGGCTCGATACATCCCATCTTCAGTAACCCTAGACTGTTTTGGAATGCATTCAGCAAAACCGATGAACTTCGCCAAGTTTATGTTTTTATCAGAAGCGATTTCAACCAGATAACTCTCCATCAATTCACCAATATCACTAGCAAAGTCAGCAGAGTTTCCTTCAACTTCAAACTCAAGATAGTTCATGAGGATACGTTGAACAGTGTCAACATCAAACATTGTGTTGTCTCCATTGAATGAGTAAGAAGGAATCAAGAGATCATCAATCACGGCTTGTCTTAATTGCAATCCCATTCTCTTCTCCAAATCAAGCCTACAAGCTACCGTGGTTTCGAGGTATATCGCAGCTCTTAAAAGTATCGAAAGAAAGATAACTGACACTGAGTTTCTCTCCCTCGGAAGAAGACTCACAATTGTTTCAAGAATCAACCTTTTCTCATGTTCTTGTTCCGCCTCCATCTTCTTTGCCTCTTTCTCAAAAATGTCCTGCATTTACCACAGAGAAACCGACATTACATTATTCTTTAAAGTAAGCAAACACATTGTTCTGTTAAAAAATTCAAGAATCTCACCAACCCTCTAAGAGCTTTTTGGGCATAGAGCATAAGTAGTGGACCAAGTGAGTATCTCTTAAACCCTCTAGCAATCATCGCGACCAAGACACGTCGAAATATATCAATCCTTAGAACAGCTAAATCCTCAGCCCACCAGTCAACTATGTCCTCATTGCTCTGGCTCTCCTGAGAAACTCCATAAGCAATTGAATCGATACACCGGTCTACGAGTCTCACTCTCTCGGCTAAAGGCAACAAATCTTGAGATTTTCGCAGAACTTTAACCGATTTCGATAAACTCTTGAGGATAATTTCGTTTAAGTAAACCTCTATTGTCTCCACTAGGTTTTCAACAGAGTGTTCCTCTGTCATCTCTAGATACTCTGCTGCACATCGTAGCATCGCAATGTTCTCTGTGTTTATCTCGAAGCTTATGTCGTAGCAGAATTTGATTGCTAGCTCAAATGCTTCTGCACCTCCGGGAAAATCTGGGAGTTTGATAACGGTAATGTTCGAATCGTTGCTTGATTTGGAAGCAAGTTTCTTTATAAACCCACATTTTGAAACAAGTGGAAACTGCAGATTATCACAGAGACTATGTATAAGAAAAAAATGATCTCATTGTGTATAATTAGTAGATCTTGAAAAAAAACAAATCACCTTGTGGAGTGAAAACGAAGTTTCTCCAACATGAACAGTGACGTCACTAGGAATTTCTTGAGAAGAAATCCTGAAATTTATTTTGTAAAATAAGACGATGAATCGACTGATTTCGTAATCACAAACACAGGAAGTGAAAATATAAAAGATTTGAGAAAAAATATAGGAACAGAGTGAGAAACAAAACCATTCACTAGTTCTCTCCATGGCTGAGGACAGAAGCTCCTTCTTCTTTCCAGACATGACGATAATCAGTTTCTTTTTGCTCAAGAAATAAACCCTAGAACATATTTCTGATTCATATATAGATATAGTTTCATGTTTAACATTCTTATACGTAATCAAAAGAGACGAAGAATAATATGATCCACCGAAAAGTTGATGGAGTGTGGTTCAAACGTCAAATAGGTAAGGGTCCTTGTGTATCTGAGACGTCTTCTCGAAATAATCCACACAAAAAATAATTGTCAAATATTTTATCTTTGAATGATCACACTGCAAAATAGTGAGACTGTGGATATATTTAATTACTGTCAAATCGCATAATTAGCATAATCCTTGTGTTACCGACAAAAACATGTGGAATGACAGAATTTTAGCAATACTATTGCCCATAAAGGCAAATAAAGCTTAATTCAATTCTTTAGTTCTTTCTTCAAAGTTTAAGATCTTAAATTTTGTCGACTATCAATAATTCCAAAATCTTATGGTCCATACAGCTTTATTATAGAACATTCACCGATTAATGACCGAACATGAACAAATGACTCATGAAGACTAAATAAGCTGCACGGGCTGGATTATGTGACAGAACATATGTCTCGTATCCCCACAAAGCTTTTATTACCAGATTTATACATTTCGTTTGATAATTGAATTTCTGATTGAGACACTACTCAACCTTTGCTATAAATGGTGTCTCTTGCTTTGTCACTTTCTTGAAGTTTGACTAGTAATAGTGATAAATAATGTTAAATACGCTCCGCATCCAAAACAAAAATGATTCAAGATTTGTAATTTTGATAATAAACAACAAAACAGAAAATATTAAAAGTCTTTCTCTTTTTAACTCAAAAACTGATTTTAACAGTCTATAAGGAAACATGATTTGATCAAATAGTAGCACTTCATAATGAATATCGATCAAATCATGTTTTCACGATCAAATCATGTTTATTCTGGGCTGTTAAAAACATTCAGTAGTAGCACTTCTTAATGACTATCGATCAATAAACTATTCAAAGGTATAAGAAAAATTAATAAAATCATAAAAAAATGTAATTTATTCGCCTCTTTCGTTTGCCACCGGTTGCTGGATTTGAATCAAACTTGGAACGTAATCAACGAAAAATGGCCAATGTGAAGGCATTGTCAATACTGGAAAATACAGTGGTGTGGCATTACTATCCTCCCCAACAGTGGATACTCTTATAACCGGTTGGGGTTTAAAAGGGCATTTCTCACAACACACGACAATTTTATTTTCCTCGTCGACCAAGAAACGAGTACCGCTCCACATATGATGTATAGTACCAACTTCCACTTCTAAAAGCTTTCTCCACGACATCTCTTTGGTCTCATCATCAATCTTATTTGTTATCCATATCTCTCTTCTTGGTGTATCTTTAAGCTGTAATAACACCGAAAGTTTTTCTTCTCCAACAACTGATAGAGAAAAATCATAAGAAATATGACACTAATAGGGAAGACGTATACGTTCAAATCTCTCTGTTGTATAATCAAAACTGGTTAAGCCCACCTGCTCAGCTTTCGAATCATAAGCAAACCAATAAGTCTGGGATCGGAGTGACATCAAGATTCCTCCATGAATAGATTTTATGTCATAAATTTTGAATTCTTGGTCGTCATAAATATAAGAATCCTTGTAGCTCAATATCTTGTAGCTCTTATCGCAGGATTTATTGTCTTGGTAATATCCAAGAACAAAGGCGTGACCGTTATCTTGAGAAATTGGAGATGTTACACATATAATCCACATTCCTATTCCATTCTCCAAGTTGTTTCTTCCTCGGCTGTTCCAATAAACTGCGTGAAACAGCGTGAAACATCGAGAGCAGAGCAAGAATCTATGGTGTTCATTTCTTCTGATTATGTTGCATACCCAAATACTGCCTCAAGCTCAATCAATGTTATATATATATATAAAAGAATCTCATTTTTCAAATATTTGTTTGACCTACTGTATGAAAAAAGGTCTGAAATATGTTTCTATGTAAATTGCTTATGGATTCCGTTTCGCATGTGCAGTCGTGGAATGTTTGTCGTTTTTGTTATTGCAATAAGAGATTGAACGACACGCTGTTTTATAACTAGACTGACTAAGGTCACATTTTAAACCAAACCAGGCTAAAATTGATCACGGTGGTTACATCGTGGTTAAGCTTTTAACCAAAAAGATTTCTGGTCTTTGCTAAACCAATTTTTTAAAAAATCCTGGATTAGTGGGAAAGTCTTTACTAAACCAAACTTTGTGCACATCACAATTGCGACGTAACGTTAACAAAGATGGAATTTGAGTTTTCATTTTCGAAATGGGCGGTCTTTTCAACTTTTCAAATTTGAATTTTTCTTATATAACCGACTTAAAATTGGAGTCGTAGAGCAACGGAAATTAAAAAGACGTTAAAAGAAGAAATGCGTCTACTACAAGTCTCTCGCTAATATCTCTCATATTTTTAGAAAACCCCAAATTCTTATTTTCGAAAAATGTCTGCCGAAGTTTAAAACCGGTGGTTTTGCGGCGGCGTTGCTTGGGTCACCGGCGATGATGATCTAGGAAGGGCGTTCTCTGAGTTCGGCTAGGTTAATCGATTATCTAAGGTCAGTTACACGAGCGATCTCTGACTCCCAAATTCCAGATTCAGTCGAGCCGATTCCGATGAATCTGTTTCCGATTTGTGTTTCTCTGTTACTTGATTCGATTACTATTACTTTAATTTATCCCATTTGGTTCGTTAATCTTCTTGAATTTTATGAGTCTGGGTCGAGTGATTTTGTGATCTTATCGCTTTCAATACCTTCTCCGATAGTTTTTTCTGATTTGCGATTTGTTTGATTTGACAGATCATTAACGATCGCGAGACTGGGAAATTTTAAGGGACTAGGATTCGTGACTTTCAAAGATGAGAAATCAGTGAGGGATGTTAATGAATAGGTGGATGGGAAAATGCTCGATGGCATCACCGTGAACGATGAAGCGGTGGTGCATACGGTGGATGATACGAAAGTCATACAACGGAGGCTATTCATTTGGATGCGGCGGTGGTGGTGGACGCCGAGAGGAAGGTTGTTACGGAGGCGGTGACGGAGGTCACAGAGGTGCGGTGGTGGTGACTGGTAAAGTGGTAATCGAAGATAAGTGGTTTTGGGCCTCCGGTTTGGTGTTTTGTTCTTTTGATTTTGCTCCTAGAATGTGATGTTCTTTTGCAGGATTTCTATATTGGTTGTTCACTTAACGAATGCATTGACATAGATGCACACATACATACATGATTCTTTGTATGATTATATGTTAACTTACTTGCTTCCTCATTTTCTGTCTCCATTCCTTGGTTCGTCATTTACTTTTGTACCTTCATTCCTTAGTTCCTTGCGTGTGTTTACTTGTTTCCTTATTTTTCTTCTTTGATTCTTTGCTTATGTACTTGTAACATGCATTAATACATTCATACACTGGATACATACATTCATACATGCATACATACATAGCTTACATACATTCATCTATGCATACACACATATGTATACTTGCATACTTCCTTGTACACATTCATAATTGCTTCTCTGTTTCTTTGATTCGTTGTTTACTTCTTTGCTTCCTTGATTCTTTGTCCGGTTCTTTGCTTACTTGTTTTTCTGCCTTCATGGCTTGCTTGTTTAATTTCCAGTTTCCTTGGTTTGTTTTTAACTTCATTGTGTGCTTGTTTGCTTCCTTCCTTTTGTCCTTGCTTACTTGTTTGCTCTCTTATTTCATTGTGTGCTTGTTTGCTTCCTTATTTTCATGACTTGCTTGTTTAATTTCCAGTTTCCTTGGTTTGTTTTTTATTTCATTGTGTGCTTGTTTGCTTCCTTCCTTGTGTCCTTGCTTGCTTCCTTGATTCCTTGATTACTTGTTTGCTCTCTTATTTCATTGTGTCCTTGTTTGCTTCCTTATTTTCATGACTTGCTTGCTTAATTTCCAGTTTCCTTGGTTTGTTTTTAACTTCCTTGTGTGCTTGTTTGCTTCCTTTCTTGTGTCCTTGCTTGCTTCCTTGATTCCTTGCTTACTTGTTTGCTCTCTTATTTCATTGTGTGCTTGTTTGCTTCCTTATTTTCTATCAAAATATGCATTTTGCTTACATAGTTCATTGAGCGTCTGTCAAAAAAAATTCCTTGTGGTTATTAATGTATGTGGAATAACTGTTATCAAATAACTTACTGGAAAGACATATGTGGAATAAATGTCGCTGGTCAAGTTCTATGATCATTATTCTCTCTAATATTTTATTTGTTGGTTTTAATTGTCAGGGTTTGAGTGAGACCCTGACACAAGGTTTACTTGCAACCTTCTTCTGAACTGCCTCATGGAATCTCTGGCACAAGGTTTAATACCGTGTTTTTCCCTCAAAGTTCAACAGTTTGATGCGATGTCATAGTTTCTATACCAAATCAGATAAGGTATAAATGTTTTAACTCTGCTTGACCAACCGACCTAGACAAAGGTATTCTAGATATGGAACTCGTTTGATATAGATATTTCATGTACAACTTGTCCTTTATTAAGGTTGTCTAGTTTTATGTCTCCAAAGTATCTTACATGCTTATTCAGCTTGCTGGTCATTGCATAAATTTCGTTTCAAAGTGAAGACAAATTGCTAACAAAATAGTGTTAAAATTTCTGCAGACCAGTGGCTCAGTTTACAGAGCATTATATGGCTCAATTGTGGTTGTTAGCATTGCTCACATTATAGGTTGGTTTTGTTTCCCACTTTCTTCACCTGGTAGACAGAAATACTTAGCACTGTTTCAGTGTGAAAGAAACTAAAGTTTGTGATTTATTAAATTTTGCAAGGAAGAAAAAAGGAGCTGATTTTGGCTGCATTCTTGTTTTGTTAGAGCCCTTGTGACTGCACTAGCACCAATCTATTCCGTCTGATAATTGGACATGTTACTTATGGGGTGGCTAAACTGGTAAGTAAGACTGATCATGCTTTATTAGTGGCTGCCAAAATACCATTTTTCACACAAAGAATTTGGAAGGTCCAGTTATCTCCAAAAGTGAGAATTTACTTGATTTTCATTTTTGTTTTGTTTGATTGTGATATAAGATTTTGGAAGGTCCAGTTATCTCCAAGAGAAGAATATCTATGAAATGGGTTCTGCCTCCTGGCATCTATTTTCCTTGGAACAAATTTCAACTACAGGTTGCAACTTGATATTTCTTATAGTTTTTATTTGTTTCTCCTGCACTAAGTAAAAAATCTCTGTGCTAAATATGGTGAGGAACTTCTGTTGTTTCTATTGGATTTCCTTAATAAGTTTTCAAGGTAGTGGGGATCAATACAACATTTAGCGGCAGAGAACGATGTGGTTTTAGTATGGGGAACATGAATGCATCAAGGTATCTAAATTTAATACTCTTGTTTCTACTATGATCTGGTCATTCATATTTTTGTATCTCGGATTTAGTTTGTAAATGTGCATTTCAACAGGGAAGATTCTTGAAAATTATTACAAGAGAAGAGAATTTTCATTAAGTTCATGATTGGAACACATGCAGTTTCAGCCTCTCAGGTATATTTTTCCACTACAGTCGCAGAAGTAGATTGATAGTCACAACAATCTTGGTAAAACTTGTTTCTAGTCTTGTAGGTTGCACATGGACTTGAACATATTAATGTCTTTTGCTTTCAGGTAAATTTAATGCTCTTGTTCCGAATCTAATCCGATCGTTGACATTTAGCGTCTGAAGTAGATTGATGGTCACAACAATCTTGGTAAAACTTGTTTCTAGTCTTGTAGGTTGCACATGGACTTGAACATATTAATGTCTTTTGCTTTCAGGTAAATTTAATGCTCTTGTTCCGAATCTAATCCGATCGTTGACATTTAGCGTCTGAAGTTTAGTTAATATATGTGTGTTTTCCTGTAGCTTGCAAAAATAGAACAAGAGAAGAGAGATGTCATCAAATTAGGTACTATTTTTTTTAATATAAATGTGCATTTCAATAGGGAAGATGCTTGAAAATTAGTACAAGAGAAGAGAATTTTCATTAAGTTCATGCCACTAGAGTCGCAGAAGTAGATAGATGGTCACGACAATCTTAGTATAACTTGTTTCTAGTCTTGTAGGTTGCACATGGACTTGAACATGTTAATGTCCTTTGCTTTCAGGTAAATTTAATGCTCTTGTTCCGATCGTTTACATTTCGCGTCTGGATTTTAGTTAATATATATGTGTGTTTCCACAGGGAATAATAAGCTTGCAAAAATATAACAAGAGAATAGAGTTGTCATCAAATAAGGTACTATTGTTTAAACTCTTCTTGACCCACTAATTAGTACGTGAGAGAAATCGAGGTAAACTAAACAGAAGTTTATGAGTTTGTACATTTATTTTCTTGAACCTATAAGCAGTGCCAAAGCAAGAATCGTTTGAAGAACTTGCATCTCTAAATTATACGATCAACAAGCTGGCCATGAGTCGCGCTAAACCTTTGCATCCCACTTGTAAGTTAAAATTCCTCTAAGTTATTCGTTTATTCAATTTTCCTAATGTCGGTGCTGGTGTGTCCTCTTTTCCGGTTAATCCCTGAAAACAAGACATGTAGTTACAGAGAGCTGCCAAGAACTGGAGCGATTCAAAAGAACTGTAAGTTATCTTCTTGTTTTAGAAGTTTAATTATTTTCCCAGGTATGTCTTCAATATTTTTTTCGGTTTAGTATGTCGATTTATCTCTTATAACTTGAAGTTATCGCCTCTTCTGTTCTTATATATTCTCATAATTCATTACTAATAGACTTTTCAAATTTCTATAGTGAGTGAGCAGGTACGTACCAGAAAAATCAGAGATTACACTATGTACGGAAACGAAGAGAATATATTTATGATTCCTTGAATAGCACGATCTAGGTTGATCTCTTGAATCTCCCAACACATTGTATACATGTATGCTTAGATTCTTACATTCATGCATGTTTGCTTCCTTGATTCGTTGCTTGATTCTTTACTTACATCATCAACTTGTTCACTTGCTATCTTCTTTGTTTCTTTCACTACTTGCTTACATGCATTTACATGCTTAACTCGTATGATTGATGCTTTTTCTGTTTCTTTGTTTCTTGCTTACTCAATTGCTCCATTCATTGCTTAACTTGTTTGCTTGCTTCCCTTTTTGTATCTTTGATTGTTTGTTTCCTTACATGCTTTGAAGTTAATGTGTTTACATATTTTCTTCTTTGATTCTTTGATCTTTTGTTTACTCAATTGCTTCATTCGTTGCTTAACTTGTTTGTATGTTTCCTTACTTGTTTCATTGTTTGCTTGCTTAACTTGTTTTCTCACTTTCTCTTTGCTTCTTCCTTTCATTCTTTGCTTCATTGCTTGATTCTTTACTGAATGTTTAATCTGTTCACTTAGAAAACTTGCTTGTTGTGTAACATCCCTGTCTCGGGATCCTAAAAGAGTCGATTTGTTTTATGGAAAACTTTATTTTATTTTATTTTCAATTCTATTAAAATAAACTAAATAACATATAATAATTAAATTAAATAAAAAATTAGAAAAAATACAAAACGAAAAAAAAATAGAAAACGAAAAAAATATACAAAACAAAAAAAATTGAAAAAAACGAAAAAAAAAATTTATAACGAAAAAAATTTAAATTAAAAAAATTCTATATATACGAAAAAAATATGAAACAAAATAAAAAATTGATAAAAAACAAAAAAATGAAACAAAAGATACAAAACGAAAAAAAATAGAAATTGAAAAAAATAAATATAAATATCTAAAACGAAAAAAAAAACTTAATCATATATTAACGAGGAGACATCCACACATGAGCCATTTAATATAACTATGTCTGTCGCGGTAAGAATATGTCTGTCATTACCTTATTATTATGCTGATTAAATTCTATCTTCATCGATAAAACTGTCATCATATGACATATTTTTTTATATCCTATCTGAAATCTGTCGTAATATAAAAAAAATCTGTCATAACATAAAACATTTCAGTTGCGAGTATATGTCATTCTAGCAATTTTTATTTTAAAATAATAAATCTGCTATCACACTCCAGATTTTTGTTAAAACAAAAAAAACTGTCATAACGTAAAATAAATCTGCTATCACTAATAAGTCAAACTAGTAATTATTTTTTTATTAACAAATCTGCTACATTATGATAGATTTTTATCAAAAAATATAAGTCTGATGCCACTAAAACAATAAATCTGCCACATATTTAAATAAATCTGTCAAAATTACAAAAATCTGTGATGTTATAATAAAATAATTCTGTCGTAGAGAAAAAATCTGTTACAAATTAAATATCTGTCGTAACCTACTTCATGTAAGTCTATGGAAGAAAAAAAAATCTGTCGCAAAAAATCTGTTTTAGACAAATAAGTCTGTCAATGAAATTAAATCTGTTATAACTTATCCAGCAGACTTTTCAAATAATTTTTTTTTCCTAATATTTTTTGCCCACGTTTTTATTATTTAGTTAAGAGTAATTTTGTCTCTTTTTTTTTATTCCTAACAAAGAAAGAAAGGGTATTATGGTCACGAAAATAACTTATTTAACCCCTAAATTTTTTAAGACATTCTAGTAATTAAACTCATAATTTGGGTTAATCTAGTAACTCTCCCAAAAGGCATAAATAATTAATTTACCAAGTGGAAAGAAAAGATAGTCGTCATGAGACAAGGGACAAAAATCAATAGACTAGATCCAGCGATCTGCTATGATAGATAGATAAGAGATAGAGAGAGATCCTACAGTAAAAGGGATCATCATACATGGCCATATTGATCGACGATATTAGCTAGAGAGAAAAGATGGGGCAGATTCGTTGAAGAAAGAGAGTCGTTTAACCTAGACGCAATCTTCTATTGTAAGCAGCCTCTTTAATCAAGTTCAAGATTTTGATTGTGTCGACTTATTAAATATTTCCAAAATTTAATGGTCTATACAAATTTCAAGATTGAAGAAAAAACAGAGGTTAACTTCTGATCGGAGACAACTCAAATTTTTGCTAAAAAATGGTTTCTTCTGTTTCCATCACTTTCTCGAAAGTAGACTAGTAAAAGTAATAAATGATATTCAAAACGTCCACATCCAAAAAAAGATTCTTGATGAAACGAAAAAAAACAGCAAATATTACATGAAATGACTTCAAAAACTGGTTTTAAACAGTCTGAGAATTGTTTTGTTTTACCTTGGTAACATAGTATTATAGATGTTTTGACTTTGGACCAGAGGAAGCAACAGCTTTCTGAGCACGCAGCGTTTCATAGCGATACAGCTCGGATGTCTGTTTCTTCATTATCCTTGCTTCTCGCTTTTCGGTTTTTACAGCATTTTTTCGCTCTTTCTTCTCTTCTTTCGACTCTTGACCATGAGTCTTCCTCTTGATCGGTTCAGCTTTCGGGATTTCCGCTTTGACATCGGCTTGTTCCGCTCTCCTACCAGGTAAAAACTCGACAGGAATCTTCTCTCTCCCTTGGAGAGTAATGATTCTGCCATTTGAACTCAATGCTTTAGCTACTGTTCCACTCAGCTTCTTCTGCCTAGCTGACTCTGAAGCAAGGATTTTACCAGGGAGGTTATCGAGATTCGAGTATGTTGAGACTATGGTGAGACAATCATGCTTCTCGCTTTCGTCGCTACTTTCTTCGGTCAGCTCTACAAATTCATCTTCATTCCCTTTATCAAAATTTTCAGCATATTCCACAGTACGGCGGATAACATGAGCAGCAGTGTCCACTTCCTCTTTATCTCTAACAGAGTCACTGTTCTTCAATATATCCGCAGGGTTCATATATTTTTCTTCAAGCTCATAATCTTTCGCCTTCTCATGAATAAAATTCTGAACGTCGTGAGCCATGAAGTCTTCTTCTTCTCCATCTTCAGCTATGTAACCATCACAGTCACTATCACTTCCATATTCATTAAGTTCAAGCTGATCAAATAGCTCATCAATTTGACGAGGAACTCTCGGGTTTTCAGCCACAGGTTTATCACTTTCTCTTTCTCTAACCTCACGTCTTTCAGAAAACTCGAGCTCGCCATTGCTCACACCAG
Organism: Arabidopsis suecica; assembly: GCA_019202805.1. Classification (NCBI taxonomy): domain Eukaryota; kingdom Viridiplantae; phylum Streptophyta; class Magnoliopsida; order Brassicales; family Brassicaceae; genus Arabidopsis; species Arabidopsis suecica. The sequence goes on from CM032909.1 coordinate 10,687,231, forward strand.
AAGTTTCACCCTGTTGAGTAAGATTAGCTTGAATAACAAAATCTTCTTCCAAATCCTCAACATCAGAACCAAACTCAGACCCATCACTGTTTTCAAGCAACGCAGCAACTTCAGGATCAATAGCTTTCTGCACCTTGACGTTAACAGTCTTCGACGCCACACTATACATCAACTTATTATCATTACCTTCTTCATTCATCATACCAGAGATCTTAACACGAGACGCATCATAAGCCTTAACATCACGAGGTAACTGATCAACCACAAACTTAGGATTCGCATAGAAATTAGAACCACCACCAGTATTCTTAATCTCTCTCAAATGCTCCAAGTAATTATAACCATCATCAGGATACCCTAACTCCAAAATCTCCTTCCTCACATGAGCAGGTAAAGGATTACTACTCGATTCCCCGAAACTAGAGTAACCATAAGGCAAATCTTCAGGAGCATCTTCAAACCGTGAGCTATCTCCTTCTTCTTCATCTTCTTCTTCAATGAAACCATTGATGTTAACAGGGTTTTGATCAACTCGTAAGAAGATCTTATCACCACCTGGTGCATCACTATATCTTGGGTCAGACGTATCACGAGGACACAACTCGAAAGTCGCCGCCTTTTTCTTATCAATAAACTTCTTCTTCCCCATTGTTTACCTAATTCACAAAACTGTAAAACAATACAGAGATTAAGGTTTCTTCTAACTTCTAAGTCACAGTAATCTACTAGACTACGATCCAATCCTGACTAATAAAGGTGAAAACTTTTATAATTAGAGTTCATCAATCAACAGAATTCATCAAAAAGGGACAAACTATAAGTGTAGAAATGATTCAAAAGCACTAATTGAATGAAATAAAAAGAAAATTGAAGAAGCTTACCTGAGAGTTTGAGAGAGAGAGAGGCGCAGCAGAACGATGACGGTGAATAACAAAATCGATGTCGAAGCTTCTTAGGTTTTAGGGTATCAACAAAACGCAACGTTTTAGGGTTTAGCTAAAAACGCGTCGTTTTAATGTTTAGATCAAAACGCAGCGTCTTGGTGACAAGTCAAATTAAATATTCGTTTTATTTCCTTAAACTCAGTGTAAGCCACTAAGGGAAATAATCCACCGCGGGAGAGTGCACTGAATGATTACATGCACCTAATCTTCTTCTTCTCCTACTTTCTTCGACGTTTCTTGTTATTGTGCGCCATCTTGATCTTACGTGCGCCGTTGGCGCATTCTCCTATACCACCGTTAACGTGCGTCGCCACTGGAACCGCTGAATCAGACGTTTCTGGTATCAGGTTCGATCGTTGCCTCGATACCGATTCTCTCGCCGAGATCTCTCTTTCCTCCGTCACAGGAGCGATGTCGAAAGCTCGTGTTTATACCGATGTTAACGTGATTCGACCTAAGGATTATTGGGATTACGAATCTCTCAATGTTCAGTGGGGGTAAGATCTTTGTTTTTCGAAATTATGAAAACCCTAGGAAGCTAATCCAGTTAAAAATTGGATCTTGTGATGTAGAAATTGAGGTTTTTGTTTAGCTGGTGATGTTCTTGATTTTAAATTTGTTTTAGAGGAGAGTTAGTTGGTTATTTATGATTTTGAGCATGATGGGTGATGATGTTTTTGTTAAAAGTTTTGAGCTTTTTATGTGTTTCGTTGTCAGTGAGCAAGATGATTACGAGGTAGTGAGGAAGGTCGGGAGAGGGAAATACAGTGAGGTTTTTGAGGGGATTAACATGAATAGCAACGAGAAGTGCATTATCAAGATTCTCAAGCCTGTTAAGAAGAAGAAGGTGAGTGTCTCACTCTCCAATCATTTGATGACTTATGAATGTTAGGATTATATCGATTTTAGTCGCTTTCCGGTTTTTTTGCTGCTGTAATTCACCTTAGTGTAGCAGAAAACAAAGAAAAGGTTTTGCCTTTAATCAGTTTTTGATTTTGGGTTACCTATCTGAATTAGTATGATCCTTTTACAGATTAGAAGAGAGATTAAAATACTTCAGAATCTCTGTGGAGGGCCAAATATTGTCAAGCTGCTTGATGTTGTCAGAGATCAACACTCAAAAACACCGAGCTTGATATTTGAGTATGTTAACAGTACAGACTTTAAGGTTCTGTATCCGACGTTGACTGATTATGACATCCGATACTACATCTATGAGCTGTTGAAGGTAATTTATGTAGTGTTATGTAATTCTATTACGACTACTGATCTGTGGAATTTTCTCGGTTCCTCAACAAATTTAAGTCAGTGATGACCTTGCAATTTTCCTATGACCTGCTGCAGGCTCTGGACTTCTGCCACTCACAAGGAATAATGCACAGAGATGTCAAGCCACACAATGTCATGATTGACCATGAGCTGCGCAAACTTCGCCTTATAGATTGGGGTCTCGCTGAGTTTTATCATCCTGGGAAAGAGTACAACGTCCGTGTGGCCTCAAGGTATGATAGGCATCTTCAAAATAGATTGGATTACTATCCTATCGTTGCTCTAAACCAATTTGTATATGTAGTCGTTGTCAGTAACTAAGCTTGATCTAACGTTGTCTCATATATCAGATACTTCAAGGGTCCCGAACTTCTAGTGGATTTACAGGACTATGACTATTCCTTGGACATGTGGAGCCTCGGTTGCATGTTTGCTGGGATGGTGAGTACCTTGCGAATTTGCAAGGCTTCCAATGCTCATCCTTTTCAAAATGTTTCCAAAATACATTATGGTCATTTGATGAGTCTAAATCATCTTTTCTTGTAGATATTCCGCAAGGAACCTTTCTTCTATGGCCATGACAACCAGGATCAGCTCGTCAAGATTGCCAAGGTAATCAAATGCGTGGCTGAATGTTGGAATGTTAAAGAGGATTGAGTGCTTTTTCACATCTTAAGAGTATTTATTTGATTCTTGACTCAGGTACTCGGAACCGATGAATTGAATGCATATCTGAATAAGTATCAGTTAGAACTTGATGCTCAACTAGAGGCACTTGTTGGGAGGTAAGCAGAACTCACATATTATCTATAGTATAAGAGTACGATTAAAGCAGTACCAATGACCAATTCTCTTTTCACAGACACAGCAGGAAGCCTTGGTCCAAATTCATCAACGCCGACAATAGGCATTTGGTCTCACCTGAGGTTTGTTTACTTTTTCTCTCTGTATTCTATTACAAACGCAAACACTATTGTCTATTGTCATGGTTTCTCTCTCGAGCTGTAACTTTGTTTTACAAATGTAGGCGATTGATTACCTGGACAAGCTACTACGGTATGATCATCAAGACAGATTAACTGCAAAAGAAGCAATGGTAAGTATCATATAACATAACTCAAACAAGTGTTCTTTCTTAGTCTGCTAAGTTTGATGTTTGTATGAATTGATGACAGGCTCATCCCTATTTCGCTCAAGTCAGGGCAGCAGAAAGCAGCAGAATGAGGACTCAATAGTGATGTCTCGATCGATTTTGTATCTTCTTCTCCAGTGTGCTCTTTTGTTGTTTTATTAATACATTTTCATATCCATATGGATTTCTTTTGAAATGTCGCAGTTATTTCAAATTATGGATTTCTAAATATGAGAAGTTTTATAAGGTTCCTAAAAAATGTATGTTTTAAGATTTTTGACACTTTAGAATTATTTGCAATAACAAATATTTCTTAACTAAATCCATTAATCTTGTTAAATGTTACGTTATATTGTATTAAATTGATTTGGGTGAATTATCCCAATAACCGTATAATTTTTTTAAATCAAACACTTCATACTTCATTAACAAGTGTTTTATTAGATTGATCTTTTGTGTTCTTCAGAGTGTCTAGATTCCATAACCTGAAGCAGCTTGTGTTTGAAAATTTCAAAACAGTAAAAATTACAAGTACGTTGTGATCGCAGCGGAAAAACAGATTTCAAGTCTTGACGACTCGAGTCTTTTGGATGATTCTCAAGAGTTACATAGCTAAATTTTGTTATTAGAGTAAGATGGTAGGATGATCAATGAACAAGCACGAGCCCTTTGCACATTAATTTCATTATCCTTGAGAACATATTTATGAATGTTTTTAAAATATCCATTATGGACATAACCTCTTTTATCATGTGCTCTTATTGATAGTTTAATGACTGATGGGTGGTCGATTTTGATTTATCCTGCAGAGTTGTTTTTTTTTTTGTTTTTTTTTATAAAAAAGGTTGTTCTGCATTCAATAGTAGATGGGGGCGAAGGACTACGTTGTTCAGCCAAAGACCAGTCGCTGTGACGCCTATGTAAGGAACATTCAATTACCAAAAGAAGAAGACGAACAACAAACAAAAAGCAAAGAGACAAAAAAAAAGAAAGAAAAAAAGAGAAAACATCAAAAAAACCATTTCTTTTTTTTTTTTAAAGAGGGAAAATGGGGAAAGGAGGAACCTATGTGATGGTGCCGGCTTTTAAGGTGGAGGAGCTACGACAGAAGAACGAGGAGATGGAAATACTAATGTCGAGTAATTGTCTTGCTTTCGATCTCTCTAATGACATTTGCAAGTTGATTCAAGTTTTATCTAAGAAGGCGTCCATTCCAGCTTGAATAGTTTCTCTTGCTTCTCTTAAACCAGGATCATGACCAGATAAAGCTATAACTGGTATACGCACCCCATAACTTTTCTCCACTTTCCTAATCTCTCTAGTTGCTTCATATTCATCATCCATATCTGGCATCTGTGCAGAACATTAATACTTATTAGGAGTCAACTATTTGTTATTGTGTTATGGAAGGTTAACCAATTAAACTTACTTGGCAGTCCATGAATATGTAGTCAAACGGAAGGTTATCTACTGAACCTTGTTCTTCTCTTCTTTGTGTAAGCCCTTCAGTGACTAATCTCAAAGCTTCTTTTCCACTATCGCATTGCTTGACCTCGGAGACTCCCATCTTTTTCAGCTTTCCTGTTGCAACTTTACGTGTTAAAAAGTTATCATCGACCACAAGAACTCTCTTTCCCCTTAAAAATTCATTGTCACTCGTCCTCTGGGTTCCCAATAGGATTTCCACCTATAAAGTTGCTTATTAAAGAATGAATACTAGAATGGTTGGAATCTTCAAATGTATTTTATCCCAATCCTTTTGTTATGCGATGATACTTTGAAGTTACAGTTATGTAATGTTAGAAAGTAATAATTGTTGACTAAAAAAATCAATTATAACATTAAAAGAAAGAAAGAATTGATGGGTTTGACCCAAAAATAAAATAAAGATAGATGTAATGGTATGGTAATGTACTTTAAGTGTACGTATACGTATATAGATAGCGAATCAAAATGTAATTTGTTATCTTTTTGGGATTGGTCAATATATAAGCAGATATGTGTATAGGGAAACCTATTCAATGTAATCTATACTATTAATCGGACAACATCATGTAAACCTATTCACACCTTTTAGAAAACGGTAGCCGAGGAACAAACACTTGTAGTATATCTGTATATGCCTATATGGAACGGTTACGTATATTGCTGAAGAAAGAAAATAAATACATGTCCAGCCTTTTGTGTCATAGTCCATAACATCAGTGGTGTTCAAAAATAATAAATTAAGAATTTAATCTGTATTGAAGTGGTGGATTAATAATATTTAAATTTTTTATTAATATTGATTTAAATTTGTCCCGCCATATAACTATGTCCCGTAATATAACTCATAGTATGTTATTTTAATTTGTTTATATTTTCAAATGTTACATAATATTATAAAACTTTTTTTTGTTGATTTGAAATATATCAATTATAATAGTTAAAACTTTTTAAAATTTAAAATTTAAAATTTAATATTTTTGGTAAAATTAAACAATTTAACTAATAACCCAAATTAAACCGTATACAAACTTTTAAATTTGGATGCTTGTTAAGTTAAGCTTCCTGCTCATTCGAATTTGAATTCATTTTGATCTTATTTAAAATTATTGTCTAAACATTTTAGCCAATGTGGGATGTTAAACACACATTTTTCATTAGTTGAGTAATATATGTCCGTTTTTAAAATTTGAATCACAATATATGTAAAAAAAAGTTTTTTGAGATTTTGCTTAACTTTATGTATTATATGATGATTCAAAAAAGTTAAAAAATCAAACAAAGATGATAAGAGAATTATAATTTTAAATCTTAACCAAATCTTTTAAATATCTTATATTATTAAATATGGATATTATATGGATATTTTTATTTTATAATATTACATATGCAAGGAATATAGATGTTTCCGAGAATTAATATAGATATCCGGCTTACAATTTCGGATATGTTTTGACACGATCCAAGTGGAATACGAAGAAGGCTTGAATTTCACGGCTTCGCTCTGTAACCGGAAATTAATTGGTGCTAAGTTATTTCTGAAAGGCTTCGAAGCAGAAATGGGTCTGATCAACCATTCTGATGATGAGTTTAGATCTCCAAGGGATAGTCTCGGGCATGGTACTTACACAGTTACACTTCATCAACGGCCACTAAATCTGTAGTTAAAGGAGCAGCCTTTCTAGCATGCACCTCAGGTGTTGCTCGTGGAATGTCTCCACAAGCTCGGATTGCGATGTATAAAGCTTGCTGGCGTGGTGGTTTCTGCGTAAGTTTCGATGTTCTAGCAGCCATCGACAAAGCTATTGAAGATGACGTTAACGTCTTGTCCTTGTCGCTCGCACTTAACAAATTGGAGTATGATAAAGACATCATCGCCATCGGTGCTCTAGCAGCCATTGAACGTGGTATTTTTGTGGTCGCAGTTGCTGGCAATGACGGTCCAAATCATGTTTCTCTCTTTCTTCTTGTTCTCTCCCCCGTCAACTATGCAAAACGAATGACTTTTATCGTTCATATGGTTGGGGAGATGCCAAGGAGCTTTAGAGAAATCTTAGTGGTACGAAGCTTTTGTCAGATCCATCTCAAACTCGGCGGAGATCATTTAGACGTACAATCATTCAACTCATGGCTTTAGGTTTAAGAAAAATACAACTTCAAAATAGATATAGTTCAACGAATCATTTAAAACAGTTTCTATTTTTCTTTTCATAATTGTTTATATCTTTTATTTATGAGAATTACGAAAATCATAATAGGATATCAATTATATATTTAATCTAATTAATTTTTGAAATATCATATTAATTGTTTCAGTGAATTTAATGATTTTTTCAATAACAACTTCAATGATATGTTATAGTTATTGAAAATGTTGAAATAAAAAAGGAAAAAATAAACAAGTTGGCAAAAAAAAAGCAAAACATAAGCAAAATATTAGCATAACCATAGAAAATAAAGATTTGAATTTGAAAAATTTGAACAACAAAAATGATTGTAAATTACCAACTTCACCAAATAATATAAAGATATGAGAGGCTCCAAGATATCATAAGCGATGGCTTAGATCTTTTGTGCTATGAACCAGAGCCATATAATGTCAATGAGAAGAAATCGTATTCGGTCATTTTCACCGTGAATCCATCAATGCCTTCGGGAACCAACATCTTTCGGAGCATAAGTGGTTGGATGGCACTAAGCAGGAATTAGGATTTAGTGGTAATGAAACTAAAGGGACTTATGAAAGAAGGTGTAACAGATATTGTAATACCCTCTTTTATGTGTTTTAAGTGTCAAGTTTAGAAATAATTTAGTCGTTGTTGGCATAAGAAACAAATCCTCGCAGCTAATCACTATTTTTTCAAACAGTAGGTCGTGTTGACAAGCTAATATAAAGTTGCTTTTAAAAGAATATTAGAACGGTTGGAAACTTCAAATTGATGAGAAATAAGTTTTTGACTTATGAATGTTAGAATTATATCAAGTTTATTCGTTTGTTTTTTGTATGAATGTAAAATTATACTTTCTCTGTTCCTAGAAGAATGATGTTTTGAGTTTTATACACCAATTAAGAAAAAATAACTTTTACATTTTTTTTTATTTTTCTGTTAGTTTAATAATATGAATTTCACTTCTCTCCTCTCTATTGGTTACAAATAAAAATAATAATGATGCTATTCCAAAACATCAATCTTTGTGGAACAAGGAAAAAACCCAAAACATCAAACTATTAAAAACATAGAGAGTATTCAACAAAAAAAACCATTGTTTACAATAAATGCAATTTTCTTTTTGAAAAGGCTTGAAAAGAGATTCAAAACAGCTTAGTTAGTCGTTTTCCATTGTTTTTCTGTAATTCACCTTAATGTAGGAGAAAGAAAGAGGTTTATATTCTATATAGTATAAGAGTAAGATTAAAGCAGTATACCAGTGACCAATTCTCTTTCCACAGACATAGCTGGAAGCCTTGGTCCAAATTCATCAACGCCGACAAGAGGCATTTGGTCTCACAAGAGGTTTTACTTTGTTCTCTGTATCCTATTAGAAACAGAAACACTTTTGTCTATTGCCACGGTTTCTCTCTTGAGCTGTAACTTTGTTTTACAATGTAGGCGATTGATTACCTAGATACCAATAAATAATTTACAAATTGATATTTTACTATCTATTCTTTTTATTCCCGATTGATTACCTAGATACCAATAAATAATTTACAAATTGATATTTTACTATCTATTCTTTTTATTCCCCAGCAGTATTTATGAAATTATGAAAACCAAAAGTCTTTCAAAAACGATGCAACAATATTGAAACAGATCAGTGTTTTACTTATCAATACAGCAAAATAAAATTTCTTACAACTTGGAAGACTAATGGCCACCAAGCTAGATCACCTCTTTACTTTTAAAAAATAAGCAAGATCTGGAACAATGTTTGAACCCATTGCACTCGAGAACTATTTTGTGTGGACAACGCTTCTTTTCCACTCTTCGACATAACCCCAGAGAAAATCCACGTGGCGTTCATCTGTTTTCTTATCATCTGCGCCGCGTAGTAGGGAATCCTGAATCCTCTGCGTATTCGAATGCTCGAGTCGTTGATCAACGAACGCTAAACAATCCATCAAGCTCTCTCTCGCCGATCCTTTTAAATCGAACGCTTGAGGTCTTCTCCACAAACTCTTACCGTGAGGATCAACCACACCAGATAAAACACAAAGCCCTAGTAGTAGCACATCAGTACATCACTAATAGCAGACTCAGCTTTCTTCAACAACAAGTAACATTGTGCTCTATTGCTAAACAACACAACCCTATCTCTTATCACATCCAACGGACACAAAACAATCCCAACTGTGTAAATCTCCATCGCTTCTTTAACAAAACCCTTCAAAAACTTCTTCTTCCCTTGTTTCTTTAACGATTTCACCATCTTAAGAAATAATATTGTCGTTGAACTTAGGCCCAGTTTAACTAAGCAGCCCATAAAAAAGATTAAAACAGAACCCTGATTTGTGTAGTTGAATCATACCAAGTAATTATTGGCCTACAACAAGAAGAACATTTTTGCAGCAAATAAATTAACATCACCATGAAATAAGCTAACATAAAAGTTGGCACAAAAGTATAAGAAAATATCTTTAAATTTTATTATTCATTAAAAAAAAAAACGGTACGACCAAAATAGGTTTCAATCGGAAAACAAAACAAGACATAGCAAATTATTGAAAGAAAGATCAAATTGAATCATGTAGAAGAATAACACAATATTATCATCATCCGACTTGAGGACGATTAAGGACAGGACCGTTGGGACAATTATCGGCAGGTAGACGGAGAAGGACACGGTTACAACAATTGATGGTTAAAACACCAACACCTTGTGGAACTAAAACACAAGTCACTTTTGGATTGTCATGTTCGATGATTCTCTTAGCTTCAAGTCCACTTACTCCTTTTAGTTCTGGCCATTCCACTTTCAATCCTACACACAATAATCCCAAGACCACTAATCTTTTGAGATTTCTTTATTAAAAATATATGAATTCTTAACCTATTTTCCATACATAAAAATCTGCTATTTGTCTATGTTCTATCAACCGGCAAAAATAAGAAAACAAAAACTTAAAAACAGTACCTGGAAATAGATATTGGCACGTAATGCCAGCGCAGTCACAATTTTCACAATCAATATGAGGGAATGGACACTTAAAACTCATTTCGAAAAATGGTTGATATTTTGAGTTTTGAGTTAATTCTTCTTATGATTGTTTTTCTTCATTTTGGGTTGGTCAATATATATAGTACGTTGTTGACCAAAAAGAAAGAATTAATGGTGATATCCAAGTGTATAATAGCAAATCAGTTTTTTCTTTCTCAAAGATATCTTAGCTTTTTTTAGTATCAATCAAATATTTTACTTTTACTGATATTAATGACGATTTGATTTTAGCATTAGGAAACTTAGCCTAATTAGTGGTCAATAGAGAATAAATTTTTTGTAACATATTTTTGACGTCTTTACAAAAATAAGAAGATCTTCGTCATTGTTATATTTAAATAGTACATTTAGTCGAGTTGTTCAACTCCAAGTAATCGTGTTGTAAGAATTTGGTTATAGATCGTGTTTTGTCGATCCAAATGATAATATATTAAAAAAAAAAAAACATACAACCACAGTTTCATCAATCTATCACTGATTATTAATCACTCATTCATTCTACTTGAAGACGATTAGCGAATTGTTGAGGGGAACACGAAGAATGACACATTTACAACAACTGATAACTAAGAGAACAACTACTTCCTTCGAATTTTGATTTTCAACCGTCAGATTTTCCACTCTTCGACACAACCCCAGAGAAAAGCCACGTGGCGCTCATCTGTCTTCTTATCATCTGCACCGCGTAGTAGGGAATCCTCTGCGTATTCGTATGCTTGAGTCGTTGATCAACGAACGCTAAACAATCCATCAAGCTCTCTCTCGCCGATCCTTTTAAATCGAACGCTTGAGATCTTCTCCACAAACTCTTACCGTGAGGATCACCCACACCAGATAAACACAAAGCCCTAGTAGCATCACTAATAGCGTACTCAGCTTGCTTCAACAACAAGTAACATTGTGCTCTGTTACTAAACAACACAACCCTATCTCGTATCATATCCAACGGACACAAATCAATCCCCACCGTGTAAATCTCCATCGCTTCTTTAACAAAACCCTTCAAAAACTTCTTCTTCCCTTGTTTCTTCAACGATTTCACCATCTTTCTTCTTTCTTCAATCTCTGTTTCACTCATAAGCTTCTCTTTCTTCTTCCTCTCTACTTTAATCTCCCATAGATTCTCTATACTTTTATGAGCTTCCTCTGTAGTCATCTTCAAGCCACTATACTTAATCTTGTGATAATCTTGCAAAACTATCTGAGCTACTCTGTCTCCAACAACTTTATCTTCTGCTAAATCCACTAAACAATGACCCAAAACATCGATAACTCGATACCTAACATTTGAGTCTTTAAGAAGCAACAAAAGGGTATCTAAAGCGGTTTCTTTCCAATCATCAGACGATCTCGAAAGATCGCAAAGTCTCTCAATAACTTCTCTAACCTCACTAACTCTCTTTCTCCCCAACTCTGTTTTACAAAGAGTCTTTATCAATCCAATTCCTCCCGGAGACTTCCGGTTTACTAAACCACCCCACATTTCAATCACTTTCTTCAAGAACTCTCCCTCGCAGATCCGGTCAATAGACTTACCTCGCGATGCGAAACTATTCAATTGAAATAAAGACCAACATTGTAGCTGAATCCCCCATTCCTCAGCCTTTTGATTCTCTGTCTCAAACCCACCAAGCCCTCTCGTCAACAAATCGCTTTGATACTTTAACCTCTCTCTATCTTCAACCCCAAGGAAGCTTTTATAAACACTCTCCAAACAATTAGTAGCTATCTCCATTGAAAGCTTCACAATTTCTTCTTCGAACAAAGAAACTGCTTCAAAGCTCTTCTCATGGCTAGCTAAATGACCAAGTGCTCGAGCCGCGGCTCGCTGCTCAACCCAACTGATCTTCCCTCTCAAAAGCTCCAACAAAGCAGGAACAACAAAAACCTTTGAATCAACCGCTATGGCAGCTAAATCTTCCTTGTTCATAACATACGATCCGATGATATGAGCTGCGTAATAAGGAATGAATATGTTCTGGTCTTTGAGAAGCCAAGCACTGTTTTTGATAGATTTATGTATGAGTTTTGACATACACTCGAACAAACCTAGTGATGGGAACTCAGGATCGTCAGGCTCGGACATGGCTATGTTCCACAAACCACTCAAGACCAAGACATGGTCTTTTGACTCCGTACGAGGAATCTCTTTGAAGATTGCAGCGAGTTTCGATCTTCGACGAAAAGGGTTGGTCTCTTTCATGCTGCAGAAGAAACAGGATGGGTTTGTGCACTGTGGTTCATCGAATTTGAGCATCTTCTTCTTCTTCTTCTTAGATTTTGGCTTTTGGTTTTTCAAGGAGATAACTAATAAATATTGAAATAGAAGAAGAGACACTAATCAATCACTTGTGCTTTAAGGCCAAAAAAGACCACACAAGTTTTTTCTCTTTTGGATGAATTAATTTATAATTGCAGACACATAGGAATATTAATCACATAAATATTCGCCGGCGTGGAAAGTTTATGGCGGCTCCTCTTTTTAGCCTTTAACTTTCCACTTCAAGTTCCAAGATTATTAATAATAATAAGCTATAACGTAATGAATCAGAATACTAATGTTTCGTGTTCTTTACCCAAAATTAGGTAAAACAAGAAACCAAAAGGTTTGTGTTCACACAAACTCTAGTTATGTAATGGAATCATGAACAAAATCCATGGTGGTTTTGATATAATGATGTTATCAACTTATCCATTTATAGTCCAAATTTGTGTCTTGCGTACATATTCAAGATTTGGAAATGTAAAGAGAAAGTGAAAATGGATTTGCGGTCCCCTCAGAAGTAAGCCAATGAAAGTGAAGAAACTGTCCCTGAAGAAAAGCTTTGTCGTCGTCTACAAATATCAAAGTGTTTTGTTTGGGTCTCAAGAAAATGCGGCTACCTAAAAAGTCACTCTTTAATTATCACTAATATTTGGTCTTTACAGGTAAATTAATTATCACTAACCTGACTCATCTTCCATGTTAATCATTTCTTTTTCAAAGATTCGAAAATCAAGAAAGAGCCTTTTGTAGGAAAAACACTTCAGAGTTCAGACTAAGTTCTCGACTTGACATGTGTATGTGTCGGATAAAGTTTCTCAAGATTATTAAAGAAACCAAAACAGAGTTTAGTTTAATCATAGTTTGTTGTTAATCGGCGTGCGTGTGACTTTTTGATTCTTGTGCACAATCACATGAATAAGCTCCATAAGGAAAGATCAAAAAGATTTGAATTTAGAATCAAATAGGGTCTAATGACTCATATAGAACAAGAAAGATAAGAGCCTATGATATGGTTCTAAGTCACATAACTGTGCACAAAGTCTGAAACCTATGCTGGTCTCATAATTCTCAAAGAGCCAAATCCAAAGAGTTAGTAGAGAGAGAGGGGTAGAAGAATAAACGGAATCTACCAATTTTACTATCTTTCGAGAGCTTTATGGACATGAGTTTTGGCTCATCAGGCAGGAAGATAAGGCTCTGTACAGAGAGAGCTTCAGTGAGAGGTTTTACGCTTCTTGGTGACCGGTGTAGGATCACCTTCTGCATCTGCTTCTTCTGGTGGCACGCCTGTAATCTCATTGATTAGCTTCCTGAAATAATCAAGCTTCTCGTCGTCCGCTTCCATTTCATCATCATTCATCTCTGTTTCATCCATTAATAGCTGCACAATAACCATTTAGAGATTTTTTGAACTCTATTTCAATTCCAAACAAACGTTTTTACTGTAATACGAAAATATTGAATCAATAAGTCTTACGTCTTCAAGGATAGGGTGAAATCTTAAGCTTGTAGATGAAATTGGAGAGTTATTAGTCAAACATTGCCCACCAATTTGTGTCTGAGGCACCAATAGATGTTCAGTATGATCAGCAGGTATACATTGTCTACCAATTTGTACACTCGCCTCTCTCTGCCTACGAGCCAACGGGTCTTCAACAAGTGCACATTTGTTGCCATTTTTTATCGTAGAGTCTCTATGACAGGGAGCTACCGTTTGAGGCATTGATGATGTATGAGCAGTCTGAGAATCCCACATCAACTGATCAACACGCTTCCTCAATCTTCTGGCTTTCCCCTGTGCCTCATCAATCTTACACAGAAGCTTTGCAAGTACATCATCAGAACAATCTAACTCAGAAATAAGGCTATCATCTTCAATTCCATCTTGCTTGCCCATAGCTTTGCGGCCTGTACCAAAATCTAACATAATACTGATCATTTACTGCTAAAACTCCCATTTCTTAATCAAACAACTAACATCAAACAAACTGTATATGTCTTACCTGAATCAAGATACTGCGCTTTAACATTTACCGGCACCCGCTTATCTGATAACAAAGTTTTAGATCACAAAGTTAAAACATTGTTATCACGAAAAAAATACGAAAGTTAAAAGAAGCAAAGAAAGCTGCAATGTAGATATACCAGCATAAGAGAAAAGATTATGGTTAGACATATAAGCAGCAACATCTGTACTCTCTTCCACTCGTTTCCTTCTTCCTCTCTTAAAAACATTCATCCTCTGAGTTTTTTCGCGAAAAGGAATCGATTTGCCATCAAAGCCTTCCAATTTCGACTTCTCCAAATCAAACTGTTTAGTCAAATAGTAATCTTTAACTTCTTTCTCATACCCTCTAGCTTGAGACTGAATCTCCTTAACCTTAAGCTCTATCCACTTACATCTCCACATTAAAGGCCTAGTCAATCTCCTCCACCGATCATTAGTCTTCTTCTTAGTCAAACCCAAAATCTCAGTCCCATCATCACAAGTTCCAGGCAATGGATAATCTTGACTTAACATTGATTGTGCTTCATCACCAAAACCAAAAGCATCACCATCACGAGCACACATTGAATCACCAAAAGAACTCGAAGAAGAAGAAGCTTGACACAAATCCTCTTGAAACTCATCATCACTCTGATTCACGCACTTCATGATATCAACCTCTACGTCCTCCTCTTGAAACTTAACATCATCTGATTGTTGATTTGCAGAACAATCAGAGATATCTATTTCAGATCTTGGCTTCGCTTTAAGCGCCATAAAGCTTTCAACTTTCTGAAAAAAGAAAACAAAATCAGACCAAAAAGCTTTCAACTTTAATGAAATCTGAAACGATAAAGCAGTGAAATTGATCTTACTGATCCCAAAGGCTAAGAGTGGTTCAAATCTTATGACCGAGAAAACAGGGAAGTGAGAAACTTTCGGCGAAATTGGAGTGATTCGCTGAATCTTAGAGGATAATCACACCAGCCCGAAAGAGATTTTTGATGATAAAAATAAAAATCTGTTATGAGTGAAATTAAATTTCTTGGAGTCTTAAACCCTAAACCCTAGGCAGGCCCGGCCCAAGGGCAAGCCATTGAAGCTATGATCCTCAAAATTTAAAGCCCTTTTAAACTATAAATTTTTAAAATTTTCTTAATATTATTATTATAAAACCTATAAATATTTTTGTAGAGCCTTTTAATAAAAACTTGTGAGCTTTTAAATATAAATTTACAAACTAATTATTATCTTTAACTGTAAAATTATAATTCAATAAAATATGTTTATCTTGACATAAGAAACACTATTTTGCTTAAAATATATATATTTCAAAAAAAAAAAACTTTTTCATTAAATCTAATATCTTGGCTTTAATTTTTAATTTTTTATGAAAAAATTTGCCAAAACATAAAGGTTTAATGTGATTTTATTTATATGAAAGGGGCATATTTTTTAAGATTTTGCGTAGGACACTTAAAATTGTCGGACCAGCACTACCCTAGGAGATATAGAAACAGAGAAGAGAGAAGAAGATACTCACCAACTCCTTCCGAGAGACCGGCGATCTGATCGATATTACTGAATCTAAAAGAATATTTTGGAGGTTTTTAATCCTTATTTAATTTAGCAATGTTGTTGCTAAACATTATTTTGATTTTTGTTTTTTATATATGTAAAAACTTGTTAATAATGATTTTTCTAAAACATTTTTTTTGGTTTTGCTAAAACTAATTTATTCAATATTCTTTTTCCCTTTTTGGTTTCTTTAGTTTCCCTATTTTGAGATTTTTCTTGATTCTCAAATGATCTTTCTAAATTTTTTTGACAGCAGAAGCAATTAATATATTGCTGCCTAAAAAGTAGTAAATGGATTCCTTTTTTCTCTTGTTTTGAATTGGTCAAATTCAAAACATTTGTGTCCATTTTTAGGAACTGAATGCGCATGGTCACATCTGTCGAGAACACAAACTGTTGTATCCTTAGCTATTGCATGGCCGGCAAAGACCGACGTTGACCAGCAAAAATATTTAAAAACCATAGTTTTATTTATTTTTAAAATTAAAAACAAAAAAAGAAAAATAGTTTTATTTGGTGTTGTATAATCAAAAAACACATTCTATATCCAATATAAAGATATTTTTATATATATTTAATGCATTAGTTCTTATAATATTTAGTTTTTTCAATTTCAAAACTAAACTAAAAGAATAATAAAAACTAATTTAAATTTTTTTAAGATATTAAAATATAAATAAAACTCGATAAATCTTATTATAATCAATTAAGTAAGGAAATTGTTTCTTTTTATATTATCTGTTAGAGATTAGATGATAAAAATCTGTTAGAGTAAATCCAAATTTCTCGGAGAGTCTTAAACCCTAAACTCTAGGTAGGCCCGACCCAGAGGGCAAGCCACTCAAGCCATGGATTCGGACCTCAAAATTTAAGGGTTTTTTAAACTAAAAATTTGTTAAAAATTTTCTTAATATTATAAAACCTATAAATATTTTTGTAGGGCCTTTTAATAAAAACTTGTAGACTTTTAAATACCAAGTTACAAACTAATTATTATCTTTAATTGTAAAATTATAATTCAATAAAATATGTTTATCTTGACATAAGAAACACTATTTTGCTTAAAATATATAGATATTTAAAAAAAAATACCTTTTTCATTAAATCTAATGTCTTGGTTTTGATTTTTAATTTTTTACGAAGAAATTTGTCAAAACATAAAGATTTAATGTGATTTTATTTATATGAAAATGGCAAACTTTTTAAGATTTTGCATAGGGCACTTAAAATTGCCGGACCAGCACTAATCCTAGGAGATATAGAAAGAGAAGAGAGAATAAGATACTCACCAACTATTTCCGAGAGACCGGCGATTTGATCGATATTACTGAATCTAAAAGAATATTTTGGAGGTTTTTATCCTTATTTAATTTAAAATATAAATTAAAACTCGAAAAATCTTATTATAATCAATTAAGTAAGGAAATTGTTTCATTTTATATTATCAATTAAAAAATATTAACTTCTTATGTATTAAACCTTAATTAAAATATCAATTATGAATTAAATATTTTTTACCGTGCAAAATTTAGACTAAAGAGTTATACATTCAATTGTTTTGCATATTATTTCCTAATGAAAGTCATATGTATTGTGTTTTCTAATGATTTTCATTGTAGGAATTTTTTTGTTGTTGAAAAATATTAAGTAGTAGAATTATTTTGTATTTAAATAAATCAAATAAGAAGTTAATGTCTTTTTAATTTACAATGTAAAAATAAGCAATTCCCTTAATTAATTGATTCTAATAAGATTTTCCAGTTTTCGTTTAAATTTTAATATCTTAATTTATTCATGATTTATTTTACACTTTTAGTTTAGTTTTGAAAATGAAAAAAAAAAAAACTAACTACATTAGTATAAGAATTAATGCATTAAAAATATATATACAAAAGGAGATCTTTTTTCCATAATAAAACAATAAACTAAACCAAAGGAGAAGTTTCATAAATTAAAACGAAAAGTTGGCATTATTTACTAAACAATAAAGATCAGTAAGACAGTTGGGATTCTGTTTTTTTTTTCTTGAATAAGACCAAACATCTTTGCTTTTGCATGAAAAAGATGAGAATATAAAAATAAGGTACCACCAAGTTCTTTATTATATAGGTTGCAGTTCTTGCTCAGCTACTATAGCTTCATCAACAGGTTTGTATGGAATTGATGTTTGTTTCCGTTTCCATATCAACCAAGCTCCATAAGCTGATAACCCGATAATTACAGCGATGATCCCAATCGCGATCGCGACAATGATTTTATTCGTCCTAGAAACGAAAGGAAAAGAATTTTCTTTTTGAGACAATGAGTGAGAATCTTTTAGCTACGATTAAGAATGAATGGTGCGTACCGTTTTCTTGAGGGCTCGAGTTTGTAATTAACCAGATGATAGTTTCCGAAGATTTCAGGAAGCTTGATTTGATGATTGGTAAACCGGGATACTATATTCTACAAGAAGCACAATAGAATGTCATGTAAAAGGATAAATATTGAGCAATGTAAGGAGAAGTTTGTTATATAATCAGTACCGTTGCTGTGCCATTCGAAAACCAAGTAGAGGGTTCAGGAGGGACAACAACCATTCTGATGAGAGACTCATTTCCTTTGGAGGTGAGATTCGATAAACTGACCTGTGACAGAGACATTTTCACCCAATATTAGCAAATACAGTGCTTAAGGCTTTACAAGTTATTGTGTGTTTATCAGTTTGGCTCACCTGTGACGATTTGACTTCAAGCTCCTTGGATAATAACTTGGAGAGCTCTTCAATGCGAGGTTTCAGATAGGACGAATTGACTGTTAGTTGCAAATCAAGGTCTATTTGACCAACTTGAATCTCCTCTGAGGAAATAAGTGTCACATTGTCAAAAACATCAAGAGACACAGAACTAGTTTCCGTTTTCAGTTTGTAATTTCCAAGACAAAAGAGTTAAGATGAAATCTACAGCTGCTGCGCTAACCTTGGACATCGCTTGATGAATTGCGGGATGGATTTGAACCATTTGGAGGCAAAGTAGCAGGTGGTGGTGCACCATCAATATGAAGCCTATCCGATAACTCTGAACAGTTGGTTCTCCAGAATCCAACCTTAGAATTCTCGCGATCATACACAACAAGTGTATTGCGAACCACAATTCCTGATAACATAAGATAATTTGTTACCAATAAATCTGTTGGCAATACAATGAAAAACGAATGAAGGTAGCCAGAGAAAGAAATATAACAGAGACATGACATCTATTTACCTCCTAAAAGAGTTGTATGATCTTTTCCATTTGGAAAAACACCGAGACAGTATGCGCCATGCACCTTGGAATGCTTTTGTTGAACAAAAAGAAATCACATCAGAAACTTGATATCAGAGAGACTATAATGCTATAATGCTAGCTATAGAGATCAAATGTAACTTCATGAGAGGTTTAAGAGCCAAAATTCTTACTCGAAACATGTAATTTTCAGGGGACAACAGCCATGATTTCCCACTCTTAAATATCATCTCGACTGCCGGGAATATCTTTGAAAGTTCCGAGACATCATTACTTCAGCATAAAACAATCTAACAGTCAGTTACTTCCCTTGATTGAAAGTTATGATATAGATCACAAGTTTGCAAGAGACAACAAATACCTTGCAGCGACAAGGAAGCAAGTATCTTTAAAATTTGGATCAGGACCATCAATCTGCTTCAATGGGGAAACTTCTCTCATTACCTTCAAAAGAATAAGATAAGAGCCCAATGTAAGAAAAGGCACACAGAAACCGGGAACTTAACCAAACATTAACAATTCTCAGAGAGTTATAAGGGTCTTACAGCTTCCTCAAATGCTGCAAATGCTGCGTCTGGAAGATAAGCATATGTTGTACCACTGTCTAAAACGGCGCCATGTTCCCCATCAAAGACTCTCGAATTAAGCGACAATTGCTTCCCAGCAACACGTATCCCCGTCAAATCTATATTGTAATATGGACTGTCGCCATCCCGAAACTAGAGTAAATGTGTGAAAGGTATTAAACGTATTTGTTAGGATTATACAAGATCCCATTCACCAATCAGACAAAACATTCCCTTGGAAACATACCTACGATCAGGGTCAGAGTCCGTGAATATCATATCAGATGGATAATCAAACCCGCCAAGAATCATCGAACCTCCACCAACATCCATCCCTCCATAACACAAACCAAAAGAGTTGCTTATCAAACCTTTATCCACCAATTGATCCACAAGACTAAGATCTCCTTGACCTAATCCAATAATGCCATCAGCACGTTGACTATAAAGATCACCGGTTTCAACAGTCTCACAACCGAAAACAGCTCGTTGAGGAGTCAGCTGACTTTCATTGCCAAATGAAATAAGATCTTCTCCAAGCACACCTTTACTACTACTATGTTCCGCATACTCTCTCTCGTAAACACATTGCTCCTTATCATCATCACAATTACAGTCCATGTTACACTTCACAGGTTGATAAGTGCTAGACAATTCTGGCTGAAATTTTGGGTCCTGATCAATAACCATAAGAAAGTTTCAAAATTTGAACTTTACACGAGACAAGACACAAGATTTGATCTTTTGGAGAACTGAGCATTACCTGGTGTTTGCCACATTGTTCACAATCAGAACAAGGAACATAAGTAACAGTACTTCCAGAATCAACTATAAGAGCAAACATTTGTGGTGGTGTACCAATCCAAAGCCTCGTAGTGTAATACCTACAAATTTTGATAATATAAAAGAGACATCTTTACACGATCCAATCGGGAAAAGGGTGTTTTTGTTTACCCGTTAATAAGAAGATCGTCGTAGAGTCTCATGCGAGAGTGCGGCAGTGATTTTGAGTCGGATTTGTGGAGTTTTCGATGAGGGATTGACATGGATCTCGAAGAAGAATTTGGTTGAGAGAGGAACAATGGGAACACCATGGGACGTCGTGATCTAACGGCGGGAGATTGGTGGAGGATGTTTTCACCAGCTGTGATTGAATAAGGAAGAGAGAAGAAATAGATCAGGATTGAGACTGTGGCGCCGATTGATGAGATCGACGGCAGTGCCATTTGATCTCCGTGTTAAAGTATGATCCAACCTTGAGACTCCTTTAAATCATCTTGGAGAAAACACAAAGAAGATGAGTGTTTGTTCAAGCGTATGAAAGAGAAGAAGGAGAAACAAGTTAAAAGTGTGGTAAAGACTCTACATCAACTAGAGTGTTTGGACTGACATGTTCAAGTGAAAGCTTCTGGTTCAAGAAGAGACTCTCAAAGAAATAGAGAAGAAGTCACACGTGTGGGTAATACGTGTGAACGTTAGTTAGATTCAGCTCACCGCCTAAGTTTTCTCTGGTATAGAGCATCTCCAATGGTTAAGAACCAATTGGTTCTTAACCTTGAATCTTAGCCTTATTTTAAATTAAAATTTCACTGTTTTGGAGCTAAGAAAAGTTAGAGAAGATCTTAACAAATTACTACTCCAATGGTTGAGAATCAAGGGGTTCTTAAGAAAAAAAAAATTCAAATTGTTGCAAAACATTGTCTTACAATACAAGTAACAATAAGTAAAACACATTACAAAGGAGAATTTAAAGAATTGCTAGTATCATCATTGAAACAGAGGAGAAGATGTCACAGAGAGAACCTTGACTGCACCTAATCTAAAACAAACAATATTTACATATTCAATGATTCAATATCTTCACCTAATCTATAATGAAAGAAGTCTTAATCTTATTCAAGCATAGATCACACATAGAAATCAGAGGATATGCTAAATCATTAAAAAAATCATAGAAATATGCTAAGCCACCTGCAACTAGCTAGCATATTAGGTGTAGTCACGATAACAAGCTCCTCCTCTTCCTTCTTTGATGCGAGTTTCTCCAATTCTCTTCTCAAGACCAAGACAGACATGAGTTAGAATTGCTATAAGACAACAAAAGAGAGATAACAACTTTCAAACAAAATGCTTCATAGAATTTGAGTTTTATATACAAGTAAAAAGTGAAAAGTGAAGATTTTACAATGTGAACATGCTGTTTCATGTGGCCATTCTCATAGACCAAGTGAGAAACTTGCTTCTGCAAACGATCATTCTCTTCCATCAAGAGTTTGTTCATGGCATTGAGCTTTCTGTTCACAGCTTCTTTCCTCTGCTTCTCTCGACATCTAAGAATCAACATAATCAAAGAAAGCTTTCAATAAACCAACATAAAAGCCAAAACTTAATGATCACTGATCATTGGTTTTGTATAATACCCAAGATCACTGGTTTCAAAAGTCTACAAACCCTAGTTTAAGTAGAACCACATAAGAACAATCGAGTAAAGGGACAAAAACCAGAATTTAACCAACCATTCAATATTTCAATCAAAAGAGAATCCAAACGGAGAAAAGCAAACCAAACCTTGATGAGAATGGTATCACCACGGAAGAGATGAAGCTTCTCCATGGTTGCAGGGTGAAGAGATACGACAGAGTTATCATCGTTGAAGCCTCATCGACGACAAGGCTGTTCGGAGACTTCTTCCTCTCGAGATCACAAGATCAACCAAAACCCTAATCCCCAAAATCGAAAAAACGCAGACTTTGAGTACTTACGAGTCTGAAGATTTACCGATATCTCCACCGGATCGAAGAGATTTCGAATCTCCTCATTTTTGTCGCCGAAGGTGCGAGAGAGATTGAGAGAAAGAGATCGAGAAATGTTGGGAAAAAAAACCAAGGGTGAATAATTTTTTTTTGGTTTTGTTTTTTCTTTCTCCCATTCACATAGCGACACGTGTGCATTTCTTACCTTAAGAAAAACATCTTAGTTAAGATATAGTTTGATTAATTATAATTGCTTTTAATGCTAAGATGTTTGCTAAGATTTGGCTAAGATATACCGTTGGAGATGCTCTAGAGTCGAGAGGTGAGTGTAATCTAAGTAAGATTCTTATTCTCAATTCTGGGTTTCTTGGTGAGAGTTATAGAGAGAGAAGTGAGAGAGAGTAATTCTCAGGTTCCTTCTTGTTCTTTTATCTTCTTCTTCTTC
The DNA here is from genome assembly GCA_019202805.1 of Arabidopsis suecica. Taxonomy (NCBI): domain Eukaryota; kingdom Viridiplantae; phylum Streptophyta; class Magnoliopsida; order Brassicales; family Brassicaceae; genus Arabidopsis; species Arabidopsis suecica. Next base: position 10,710,139 of record CM032909.1, read on the forward strand.
GTCTTCTTAGATAGAGAGAGTTAATGTGAGGATCTCCATTGAAGAGCACCATTGTAATCTCTTGAAACATTGGATAGTGGATTCGGCTTGTGAGGAGCAATACCTCACCGAGACGTACCTCAAAGTTGCGGTTTGCAACAGAGGGAACTCGTAAATCTCTCGTGTTCTTAGTTTCTGTTTTCTCTCGTAATCGCAACAATCGAAGAAAGCAAATTGGTGTTAAATCGAGTCTGATTTACAACACTCCGGTTGAATTTCCGATGTGATTTGACCGTTCCGCCGGAGAAAATTGGAGGGGAATAAAAATAGCTGAGTGAGAGAAGAGGAGAGACTCGAACGTAACTTTAGATCTACGGGAACCAAAAGCAGCTTTTGCTTTTGAGACAAATCCCAGCAATGAAAAACGACGTAGTTTTCGGGTTTTAACGCGCTTTTCTAATCTTTTCTTTTAACCATCACTGTTCAAATGTTTATCTTGAAAATTTATTAACTTTTTTGTAAAACTAGAGAAAATATGAATTTAGACTTTCTAAACTGTCAAATAAATAATTATGTTAGAAAAATCTGATTTGACCATGTAATGGTTTATACAAAAATCAAGTTATCAAACAAACTATATAAATTATTCTAGAACCTATACTTTGGTTATGTTATGTTACAAGGTCTCATAATCACGATTACTATATACAACACTATAACTATATGAGGATTTATATAAACATGAAATTATTCTAGAGAATATGTAAGAATATTTCATGTTATCCTACTTTTTGTTGACTAAACTCAGTATAGGTCGCATTTTATGATAATGTCTCACTAATCAAGGTTAAATTTTTAGATTTAGTTACTAACTCGTTATAGTTTTTGATTCTATATCATCAACACCAGTAACAAAAGAGACATTTGGGATTTAAGATTATTCCATGGAAATTTTAATTCATCTGTACATTTTTTTAATTTATTTAACCATAAACCCAAAAATGAATGCTTTTGAAAACCCCCAATCGATTCGAGTTCCTAAACCAAAGTCCAAAACTACTCAACCTTAGGTGTTATTATCCCACAATCCCTAAAACCTCCAACGACGAATCCACCACTCTGCATCTCCGCCATGTAACTCCTCACTTCAGCTTTAATCATCTCCTGCACCACCGTCATAAACTCACCTCTACGTCCTTCTCCTCTCTCCTCTACATTAATCTTCATCTGACTCTCAAATCTCGGAAACATCAACGCGTTGTTGTTGTTGATGTAGCTCGAACTCGTGTTCTCAGCTCCAGGTAGTGACAAACTCAACGAAGTCGTCGGATCCTCCGAAGACGAAGACATTTCAACCGGTAACGGCGGAGGGGGGACACCGGAGAATCCGCCGGAAATCGGCATTGGTTTAAAAAGCTGAGCAACAGGAGACGACGGAGACGGAATCGTGCTTGAATCACTAACATCGAATCCATTAGGACTCTCAGGGCTCATGTACAATCCAGTATCCACCGGAGCAAACGCAGAATCAAAGCTAACAGATCTCCTCTTCTTCGGCCGATCCTCCTCCTCCTCCGTCTCCGTCACCGTCATCCCCGTCACCGCCACACCTCCGCTGCATTTCCTCTTAAGCGTCGAGTTCCAGTGATTTTTCACAGCGTTATCCGTACGACCGTTGAGAAGACGAGCAATCGTCGCCCATTTGTTACCAAACTTAGCACGAGCCGTTACAATAGTCTCATCCTCCTCCGGCGAGAAAGGACGATGCTCAACCTCCGGAGATAACTGATTACACCACCGTAATCTACACGATTTACCAGATCGACCTGGAATCGATTTGCTAATCGCCGACCAATTCCTCGGACCGTATTTCTCCACCATCCTACGTAGCTGCTCATCTTCTTCTTGACTCCATGGACCTTTAACACGATCCGCCATTGAAACAGATCTTTTTTGTTTGTTTAGAAGAAGAAGAAGAAGGTGGAGGAAACTGAAGAGAGGAGAAAAAAGGTATTTATAACAGAGAAGAGGATAATAACCGGTAACCGGTAGAGACGGTGGAGAAAGTCATGGCCTTAAGAGCACCGCTTCTTCCACGCAAGCGGTTTTGAAAGTTTTGGGATACAGCTGTAGGTGAACACGTGTCGTGATCTAGCTGCGTCTGTTTTTTTGTTTTAAGGAGCGTGTGATACAGTCGAGGGAGAGAAAGCGAAAGAGAAGTGGGAACACGCGCGTGAGAAGCGAGTGGGGTAAGTTGGGAAGTTAAAGCGACAAAATCACGGAAACCTACAAGGAAAGGAGGTCTGATATTATTCGCACAATCTGAGGTGAAAAATTAGAAAGCTGTTTTGAATTTTATTTGAAAAATAAATAATAAAATATCTGAAACGATAACGGTTAGGTTTGGCCGTTTGGGTAAAGACAGTTTTTTATGCAGATTTCTGACTTTTTTGACTGGACACGCCAGCCTGTATACCAATTTACCTTTTTCTGAAACTTTTTTTCTTTTATTTGTTTTGGAGAATACAAAACGTTTAATTTGAAATATTTTTTTAACTACGTAGGGTTTAAAGAAATGGACCGGGAAATATTGGAGAATAAAATTTGATCACAGTTTTAGGGGAAAAAAAATTGTTTTCTCATATATCAAGAAAATATTAATTCTTTTTGTTAATGTACCGTATTATTTTTTAATTGGCTAATACAAATAAACATTAAAAATAAAACTGGAAATTTTGTCAAAAATCTGCATGAAAGTATAAAACGACATTTCATCTGACACAAAAATTAAAATCGAAAACGACATATAGTTTGAAACGGAAAAACTTTTAATTAATTTTTTAAAAATATTTTGACTGGTTGAACTTAAAACCATAATTGTAACGCACTAAATTAGTTGAATTTAAAACTATGTGCGTAACGCTTCTGACCACTGAAATTACTATTTTGTATACTTTTCTTTATTCGTAACCGTTATGTTTTAGTATACTATTCATACTTGTTTTTTTTTTTATTGCGAGAATACAAAACGTCTATTTTTGAATATTTTTAATCACATACGTATAAGTATAAGTATTGAGCAGACACTAATAAAAAATTAGATTTTTATTAGATTTTCTTTTCTAATATTAACTAATTTTTAATTGGTTTAATAGTAACGATTGTTATTTTTAGTTTAGTTGTTGAAACTTTATATTTTAGATATATAAACTTTGACAGTTAAAATTTGAAAGCTCTGAAAGTGCTTATTAGACATCTCATAAGAGTTTCTTACTGAAAAGTGTAGTTTTAAACTGCCGAGTGCTACAAATTTGGGGATAGTAACGAACAGGAAAAACTGTTAATTTTCATTATATAAAAAAATGTTTATAGATATGTGGTTCAGCTTTTTTGTTTTCGGTTTTTTTGAAAGACTATTTGTAATTAGATATGGTGTACATTTTTAATGTCCCAATTCAAAGTGATACTCCATTTAGGAAACTACATATATATGAATAAATACGATTAATATTCTCTGTTTCATAAACTTGTTACAAAGAAACGGCCACACAAGATAGTGGTCGGAAAAAAAATAAAAACAATTAATTTTGATGACATGAAGAAAACGACAAAAGAGTGTTAGGCAAATTAGAATGTGAATGAAATCATATTTATTTATAATATATAGTTTTTGATTGGCAAAAATCCAGGCTGTAATCCTCAACAAACAACTAACTGTCGTCCATTAAGCAAACTGCCACGTGTCAGTTTTTTGGACTGTTTTATTTGAAATTGTGTGTAACTGTCTCTAACGTTAGTAACGCACTTTAAATAATACTCTCAACGTCATTTGCACCTTCTTCCCAACCTTCCTCGAACGGTTTCATAACTATTTTTTTATTTTATCTTTTTCCTTCTTTTATGTCAAATTAGTTACAAACTAATTTAAAAAACGAATTTTGTAATGTCAAATTATAAACGGATTACCGAAATTATTTCAGTTTTGATGTTGTTGGTTTTCAGTTTATTGACCAAACACTCTCTTAATGGTTACTTTTTCATATTTATGCATTTCTTTATACAAAGTTTGGTTCTCTTCATAACCAGAAGAAATATTAATCCTTAAATTTTAAAGAAGTAATATACATAGATTATCATATTTTTTCTTTATATCTTTGAATCGATAAATATTTGATCTATAGTCAATCCTATTACGTAGGTAATACGATTTAGTGGAGTCGAATTCAGAAAAGAAAAATGAAATCAAATAGATTTAACCATTTGACTAAAAACACATTTCCTAGATCATCATATCTCTATAAACTTAAATATATATATTAGTTCCTAAATTATAAATATTTTTATCCCACAAAACTCAGGACCCGCTCTACTTATATACTCATTTTTTGATAAAAATTAACTATAATATTTACTTTTTGTTATTATGTAGTTTATTTTATATTCTATCTAAGATCTCTAACATGTCCTATTTTTTTTCCGTGTAAAGGTAAATTATATAAACATGAAGAAAGTTACAAATACCAACGATCAACGAAATAATAAACATGTCTTATTCCAATAATGGTTGTCTTGGTCTATTTCGAATCGAAATCCATTCTATGTTCCACAAAAATATTTTGTTTAAGATATTTTCATTGGATTAACTTAATTAAACTATAATATCATGTTAAGTTTTATAAAATTATAAATCAAATAATTGACAGTAATGTATCGTAGCTAGGTACTTGGATCAAACCTGGCTTTAATACCGCTTCATTGGCTTATAATGTAAAACTGAAATGAGAATTACTAAATTAGTAAATCGGTTCGTGTCACTTAATACATTATTAAGATCCATTTTACTTCCGATCTAACATTTTATTTGGGTCAATGTATAATTGACACGTACTTTTGCTGTACACTTAGCTAGATTTTGAAAGATGCACGTGAACATTTGGTGAACACATATATCTGAGAGACGGTGCACGATGTAGAATAATTCCAACAATGTGTGTCTTAGAAAAATTGTAATTAAAATATTGGTAATAGGTTGTTGTCAAAAGGAACAAGACGGTGCACGATGTGTGAATATATAAATAAAAGTATATAATTTGATGTTTGTTGTTACGTTCCATGCTTCGATTGTCGGGTTTGTTTTCCTAATTATTAATTAATTTTTGTAAGGTTTGCCTAACATAAAATCGTTCGATATATCTAAACAACGATAAGCTTTAATTAACAAAAAGATAATACTAACACACGGTGGTAGATTAGTCGGTGTAACTTGTAAGAGGCGAAAATCAAATACTATATGACTGAGTTCATTGTATCATTTGAGACTTTCGAGTTAATAGACAAACCCCAATTCGTTTAACATTTAGTGGAATTTTATATGAATAAAAATTGTTAATCTTGTCCCAAAATATTCATGAGAATAATAGTATTCGGATTTATTAGGATATTAATGTTGTTGCCGTGAGTCATATAGAGTGATAGTTGTTCCATTTAGCCAAGCTCCCTTGATAGCATGGGTTCGATACCACTCTCCTCCAACGAGGTTAGATGTGTAAGTTTATATAGTTGATTCATTTTTTGTAATCCATATTTAAAATTAGATGTGGAATACTTCAATTTGATCACTGTAGACAAAATTAGAAATATAGAAAGCAAAATTGGGAGGCTTGATTCTACGGCATTGTTAAGAACTTTTACAATAAAAACATTATACATGTAACAAAATTGTTGTTGTATATATATACATCACATTCTTGTAACAAACATGTGTACATTGGAAAACTAAAATTGAAAACATGACTAAATGTCTGCAGATTATACATGTAATTTATCTTCAATGTTTGACATCATACTAATGCACAAGTTAAACATGACTAAATGTCGTCTCATCTTTTTGTTATTTTTTCATAGTCTGTTGATAAGTTGATTATTTTCTTAATAAAAACTTTTTTCGTAAAGTTTTTAAAAGGCATAAAATTCAGGATATTAAAAGGCAAATATACATAGAACTGGATAAAATGACAAAAGAATCAATTATCTTTTTACTTTTGACCGACGACACTATGCATTAAACGGCTTCACTTTGAAAATTTAGCCGCTTATTGGCCAACTAAAGACTTGTCCGTACTGCCAACAACACGTGTAGGATTTTTCCATGTGAAACACCCACGTGTATACTACTTACATGCACGTGTGCTTCTAAACCGGTCAATGGTTAAATCGGTCAGAATTCAGTATCAAGAAAATGACTTATACTTAATGGGCCGTATCAATCTTCTTTGGTTAACTATTGGCCCAAAACGTATCAATAAATACGTCATCATCTAGTGATATCATCTTGAATTGTCAAGAAACCAACGGTTTATAAACTTATTATTCTTGCTTATGCACTATGGTGATATTTTTTTCAGAAATTCTAGTTGCCAATTGTTGTTTTTTTTGGGTCAGTTTAAGTTGGTCCAAGTTAAGATTATCATCATTTTGAGATTCTGAGTGCTATCTTATTTCAAACATTATGGAACCTCATATGATACATAGTTAATAGTTTACATGCTTGATTTGAGATTTAGGGTCTAATACGTCGAAATGTTTGAGACTTTGAGAATTTTTACTTTAGGACTCTGTTTGTTTAGTTGTCTCTTAGCTGTCTAGTAATGAATATAGGAAAGATCAAATGTTGGATTTTCAATGGACTCATCATAATCAGAAATGATGATGAAAACTTTTGGTTTGTAATGAATGTCATAATTTGATAATTCAAGGTCCCACCAAATTAATAGATTCATAAGTTTAAGATGTTTAATATTCAGGGTGGGTTCATGTGGGTGGGCAGAGGTGCGATAACCCGTACCCAACGATAAAAAAATACTCGAACATTCAAAACTATCCTACCCAAAAAATTTCGACTCCGAATTTGTTTTTTTTTATTGGAATTAGTGAGAGTGTGAAAAAAAAAAACCCGACTTGTTATCTGAACTAATGATCCAAAATTTTAAACTTTTTATATTAGAATTTGCTAAAGAAAAATCGCTTTGAAGCGACTAATAATCTTAATTAGGTCGGTCCTGTTAATGTACACTGATTAATCTTTGGAATGATATAATTATAAGGGATAAACTCCTTCATTTGCATATGTTTGCCTTAGGGGAACGATTGACTCTTTAACATTTATGATTTATGTCTTTAGAGTTCATAATTTGTGTTGTTTTTTTTTTTCTCTTTGTTTCTTGAAAGTATTAAATATAAAGTTTCACACAAGATCTCTGAGATGACAGAACCAAAGTTTTATGAGTGGTTTGGTTTTGGTACATTCACTCTAGTTCAAATAAAAGCTTCTATTTTATTTTCTGTTGAATCTCTTCAATGCTATTTGGTCCTGTGTGATAACAAGACTCTTCATGGAAGGTATTTATTTAATGTTTTGACATGACATAGCAATGGCAAGAAGTAGATAAAGTGATATGTGTACGTATGTTATGTGTATATCCCAACCTGTTTGCTTTTCACCACAACTGAATAGAACACAAGTGCTTGGACCAATCCAAGTGTTGGTCTCTCTGCATTTCCTCTCAAATCAACCCCCCAAAAATAGGAACCAAAATTAATTACAAAATATGAATATAAATATTGGAGGAGGAGCTATCAAACTCTCTAGTTGTCCAACACTATTGGTCATCCAACTAACTCAATAGTTGTCTCTTCAATTCAAAGGACAAAGTTCCACATACCTGTACTAAGTACTAAACAATAATGTAGGTGATGTTTAAAAACATTATGTTTTAGACCAATACCAATAGTCTGTGTAATATGGTAATGTTGGTGTGTAATCTTTAACTGTTATCTTTCTATTTGCAAAATGCAGAGACTGTGAGATGAAATTAGAGCATCATCAAAACATAAAATAGGTAGACCATAAGGAAACTTTTGATGTAAACGAAAGAACTTTGTTTTTCGATTATCAAATAACGAAAAGTACACCATTTGCAACAGTCGATAAACACAAGAACCGAGTAACAACGCATAATGTTTCAACCGTACCATATAGCCGATAATATGTAAAACATGGAAACAAATTTTAAGTAACTAAATCGAGACATTATTAGCGAGGACTACTACTAAGCACATCGAGAAACATTCGGTTTATTGAAGATAACCTCATCTGCTGCTCTTGCACTCTTCTCCTCTTGAGCAAAGGCTCTGAAGATGGTGAAGACGACACTGAAGCAGAAGCAGACACAACCCATGACTCATTCGAGCTATCAGAGCTGAATGACGCATCAAACACACCGATCGGACTAGCTGGTTGTTGCATCCAATTCATCATCCTTTTCTTGCTTGGACTGTGGTCTAACACTAACTCATAGCATTTATTTACTTTCTCCTGTTTCAAGTAAAAATGATAATCTAATCAGTTCTTGATCCTTATTCTTTACACTAACTACATTGGCATTTATTGATCCAACATACTAAAAACCACATACCGAATCAACTTTGAGTAGAGTCATGAGCTGAGATTGGTAATCAGCTTCGTCACACATCTTCAAATCTCTAATGACAGAGACCATTATTGCAGTGGCTAACACAGAAGGACTAAACCTCAGAAACCTCGAATCTGAGAAAAACAAGAACAAGAATTTAGCATCCAAGTTAGAAATCAAGTAGCTTCAAAGAGATCTAAATCTAATGATAAACATTACCAGGAACAATGGAGAGCAACAAAGATTCACATCTACTCAAGAACTCCAATTGCTGATGAGATTTAAAGCTGTATCGTCGAATAATGTGATCGAAAAACGAGATTGCAGTCACAGGATGCATCTTCCACTCAAGAGTAGACAAAACAAGAAGCTCCATTCTCTGTATAGTCTTAGCTTCAAAGACATATCTTGCTTCTTCCACCTTCAAAAAGAGCAAACACAAGTCTCATCAAAATCGGCAATTTCACAAAAAAAGATAAAATTGAATCTGAGAAAGTGAGAAACTTTACTTGAAAATCTAAGAGTAAAGGAACTCTGATCTCTTCAACCTTAGCAGCTAAAGAAAGACAAGCCAAAGCAGTAAGCTGAGACATCCATGGCTTATCTGTCTGAAACTTCCTGCTTGTAATAAACCTATCGAAGTAATTAACAGCTAAAAGAGCCGTCAATGAATTAAACCCATAATGAGATTTCACTTTGAAAATCCAATCAAGAGACTTTTCACGACACAGAACAAGAAACTCATCATCTAAGATTTCGTCATAAAGACACGGTTCTTGTTTCGAAATCAAAGTTAATAACTCATCATCATCCCAAAACATATCATGATCAGACAAACCCAGATGTAAAAAAGGAAACTTTTTGACACTCTCGTCGCACAAATCTGCTTCTTGTTCCTCAAACTCACTCTCTTCCTCACAGAAAAGACCATCAAGAACACAAAACGGTGCGTTTTGACTCTCTTCTTCTTCTTCTAAAGCCATGATCTTTCTCTTCCGAGAAGAAGGAGATTGTTAATTCCTTTGTTCATTCTGCCATTAGAGACTCTCTGGATTCTTCACTGTGTGTGTGAGAGAGAGAGATAAAAGAAGTGAAGACAAATGCCAAAGAAAGTGAAGGGTTTTATTTCACGCTTGTCCTCTTTTTTTTTTTCTTTTTTATTAAAAGATTTTTGTTTTATTTAATTATTTTTATTTTCTCTCTCTTCTTTTTTTTTGTCTTTTATTATTCGGATGTTTGGCGCGCGAGAAAATTAATGAAACCGTACTTCTTCTTTGTTTTATTCACAGAAATGGAAAAATCTTTCTTTTTTATTTAATTTTCTATCTCCATAAATTAAAAAACTAACAGTATAAATTGAAATCATAACGATGAATTAATTGCGTTAAAAAATAAAAGTAATGAATTAATTAAAATCGTTGGTTTTTCAAAAATACGTATTATTACGAAAAAGCATATACTCACGCGCTAATCGAGTGTGTAGTTACACGCTTTTAATCCCTGTTCGTTGGATGCGAGTAACGATGCTCTCTGTTAGAGCGTGTGGGTCACGCGCTTATGAGATGATTGTGGGAGTTTCAGTGGTGGATAAATGCGTTGACCATTAATTATATTTGTCACCTTTCGGTTTTGAGCATCGATGATTACAAGTAAAAAGAGTTTTTTTTTTTTTTCGTCATTAGTTCTTTGATTTTTGTATTAGAAAACATAATTTTTACTAAAACTTTCAAAAATCGTAATGTGTAAAGTCAGTGTTTTTGTATCCATTTAATATAAAGATTTCTAATTATTTTTGGGTAATTATTGTGTGTTACATCGAGTAAAAATGTTGGAAAAATCAAAATACAAAATTTATGAGTTCCATCAATTTTTTTATTTTTCACTTTTTTTGGTGAATTAATTTATGTTATACGGAAAGGAAGATTCAAATTTGATATATAATCATATAAAATCACTCGTGGGGTCACATATGTCAGAGAAAAATCCACGTGGACGAATGGGAAGCTTTATATGGTCAACGAGCTGACATAAACCATTAGAAAAAGCAAACATGATTAATTAAAAAAAAAGGACCTCGTTCTGTTAAAACGCTTGCGCTTTATTATTAAACTAGTTTAATTAAGTTTTCTTTATGTATCCTATAAAGTTAATTTTTAAATATAATAGCTTGATCTTGATGAGCATTTCAATTTTAATTCTCACTGCTTTATATGCTAAAACTAAAGACTGAGGACACAGAAAAGCCGATTAAAATGTAAATGTATTCGTTGTACTCGTAAAAAGAGTTGTACCAAACTTTAGCATTCAAGATACATACATGCAACTTATACATAGAATAATATGATATAGTTAGTAGTACAAAACAAGGGTATAATAAATTAATGCTGAATAGTGAACTGAAAGATGTATTTTATAATGTTTTAGTCGGTATATTTACATGTATAATTTTCTTATACTAGTAAAAATGTTTATAAGCAGAGTGAATGATCCTGTTGTCACGTTCCTATAGACCTAGACGCGGTTAACAAAGCAACAATTGTTACTTTTTTAACACATATATATTGATGATCTTTATCGATTGTGAAAGAAAGCAATGTGTGGTAAAAAAAAATGAAAAAGCAAAAGACAAATAAATAAGGGAATGGGGAAAAGTAAATCACGAGAGGAGGCTAAGGCCATTGGTAACAAGCGGGAGAGTCTGAGATTTGTACAAAGTTTAATAGCGACTTCTCATTTCCACATTTCATATCTTTTCAAAAGAAAAAAGAAAAACAAAGAAATTCCTTATCATCGCTTTAAAATGTTGTCTGTTCATAGTCTTTATAAAAAAATATTCCATTTGTTCTATTATGTTTTTTTTTTGTTGATGTGTAATGGCCGAATACTTCTACAATATGTAATTGTTTTACCAATGGGTCACACAATTTTATAACACTTTGATTGACGATTTTTATATTTAAACATTTTAACTATACAAATTTCCAGATTTTTACTAACAATATAATATGATAAGTATTGATTTCGATCCATAAGTTGATGAAAGTATAAAACTCTTATGAAAATAATTGTACTAGTTACATTCTCTTGTATAAAGATTGGAGCAACTTAAATTTACTAAACTAAGAGCAATATAAATATAATGATATTTATCAACGATTTTTTGAATCTTTCTTGATTTTTTATAATATCGGTTAGTCATTTTGATCGTTGGATCTTACTTTAGATATATCTCATCGATCTTTCAAAAATAAGATAAAATTTATATTAAAAAAATTACGTATATTAAAAAAAATTATATATGTGTATATATATACATGTCAAAAAACACTTTATCTTTAAAACTTTAGCTCTAAAAATTTGGAACAAGTTTTCTTATTTAAAAAAAATTATAAATTAGAAACAAGGAAAAATAAAGGTTGCAATCTAGAGGAGACAAGAGTTATTTATAATAATGGTCCAAGAATCCGGACGGTAACCTTTTATTTAATGGTCAAGAAGCTAGAAGATAAGAAGTGTAAGAGGGTATTTTTGTTTAATGACAAATAACAAATAAAATAAAATAAAAACCAAAATGAAGTTAATTAGATTAATAAGAGGATGTGTGTGTAAGTGTTGTGTTATGTTGATTAGATCGAAGAAGGTTTTTGGGTCATAATTAATAATGGCGTCTTGTCTGCCAGAGACCAACGCCGTACGCTAACTTTCGATCTCCTACTCTAACCTCTTGTTTCTTTAATTCTACCACTAATACTATAAGATATAAGTGTACACATAATATATTTCATTTATAATAATAAACTTATCTGATGTTAGGTGTCACCCATTTGCTGTTAAATGTATTGCATAGCTTTGCTCCTATTCCCTTATAGTGTTTTGTGCATTTTCTTTTTTAATACTTAAGATCCCATGCGTTTTTGGTCTTCTTGTTCATAACATGTAAGACTAAATGGAGTGACACCTCACACAGTTCATACAGTGTCAACTAGTTCATATTGGGTCAAAGAACATAACATGCTAACTTAGTCTTGTTCATACCATCTTACTTCGTAAGATTATATATAGTTGAAAGTTCATACTCGTGTAAAATTAAAGTAAAATAAATGCACTCATTTCTTTTCATTTTCATTTGAATTTTGTTTTGTGCATGTCAATATGATATGTTTTCATGAAATTGTGTTAGCATATTGTTTACTAATCTTAATATATATTGTTTAGAAATCGATTTAGATCGGTTTAATATGATGTCAAAAAGAAGAAGATCATTTTAACATAAATGGGAAAGTTGGTTGTCTAGTTTATTTGGTGTAGTTGAATGTATATAAGCCAATGTTACCTTCTTCTTCGTTAATAAGAAGAAACATAATCTCATAACCTCTCCCTTGATTGTGTTAGTTCTATTATTAATCGCTTGAGATTTAGGATATATGCGCTAATAAACTAAAATTACAAGATAGTTAAACATAAAGAAGAGTATTTTCAACTTTTTTTTTGCATATAATTTAGTTTGTGTAACCAATTGGAATAATACAAAAAACAAGTAGTAACTTGTGAAATGGCAAAATTGCACACGATTCAGTTAATAGATTAAATACCAATCATGTCAATTTGCAATTGTGTTAGCAAACTGCTTACCACTCACATGATATTCAGATATTCACAATTTCTTTACATAAAATAAAAGTTAAAGTAATGTTTATACATTCCAAAATCTGTAAGATAATAATTTTTTGCATTTTACATTCAAACACAACAGATAACAAACAATAAAAAAAAAAATTGCATTTCGTAATTTTGTTTCATTAAAATATACTAATATTTTTGCTCAAACGTATAGTGGCGAGTATTTATCAGTCTCTTTGATGAATTCATATTTCTAGAAAAATGGTTTAGTGATGTTGGTTCAATTTGGATAGTAAGCAACTAAGCATGATGAAAAAATGTTAGGTAAGAGGTAACATTATACCATTGCTCCAATCCAAATAATTTGTTAGATATATTCATGATTTTCCATCATTTTGGTACGTTCTCATTATTACACAATCTAACATCATTACCACCAACCTAATTACTGGCACCAGTTCATAATAATGCATATAGTATTAAGATAAATATACACAAATGACTACGTGTGTCAGAATTCTCTTGAATTTCACCATATTTTTTGAGTCAACCCTACAAAGTTGGCCGTTTATAGCACTCGTCACTGTTCTTGCTCTAATTTTCGGTTGGAAAAAAAGAGACAAGCAAAAGAAAAAACATACTCAATATAAGTTTATTTTTGTAATGATTTTAATTTGTTAATTACAGTATTAAATATTGCAGTTCTATAGTCATTTAACAGGAGGATATTGCAAAAATAAGAATACCAAAACACATCGTAGAAAATTGAAACATGTGTTTTTCTTACTTTACCACAAATCAAACATTTATTTACCTTTTTCCAGAAAATAGAATTAAATGGTAAAAGTGAAAAACAGGCTGGTGATGGGGCCATGGCTTTATTTTTTAAATTTATATTCTATACAAAATTATATATACTCCATAAAACAATAAAAATCAATCAAATTGTAACTCCACGACAGAGGCACAGCTGAAGCCTGAAGCATGGGTGAATTTCTAAAGCAACCAAAAATTAAATTCAAATTGAAATAATAGTTACATACAGCTAGCTGCCTACCATCTGATTTCTCTAAATAGTACTAACATTTTACAATAACTAGAAAATAGAGGTTTGTTCAAAAAATATATATAGAGAAACAAAATTTATTTTATGTTATTTCCCAATTTTTAATGGTCAATGTTCATAGGTGGATATGAATGTAGTCTTCTTATGTTCTTAACTATTCCTCTTGGAATTATCTTTTAGGATATGGTCAGAATGTGCAATTTTATTTTGGAGTATCATTGTGGAATGAATATTAAACTTTAATGTCACAATTCAAATTCATATACACAATAAAGGAATCAAAAACTATAAACAAGAAGAAAAACGAGAAGCCCTTACATATAAGGAACAAATCTTTCTGATTAAAATCTTCCAAAAACCAAGTCTAAAAATTGCACCTCTTGTCAAAGACTTTAGCAGAGGAGTCTTGCCAAAAAAAAAAAAAAAAAAACATAACTTTCATATATAAACATTTGATTTGATCTCCACTAAAATTGTAGTTCTCTCTTTCTTTCTTCTAGATTCGTATATCATTTTTATTATTTTTTGTCGTTGAAATGTATATTATGTGAGATCTAGTTATTTTAAAAAAATCTTTCAAAAATCATGTTACTGTATTATATCAACTATGCTTTTTAATAGTATTAGTTTTACTTTGGATGGCTCAAGAATCTAAGCGAGATATGGAGAGATGGATTCAACTTTCAAGTTCAACCTATAGTGTAGTGTATTCCAGCAAAACCCACCCAACTTCCCAATAGTTTTCACAAATGTTCTTACCACAAATACTACTCCATATTTTTCTCTTTGCTTCCCCATTTTATGAAATTTATTCCATATTTTATGAAGTTTGTAACTAGAGCATTAGAATTAGAACTTACAAGAAGCAAATAAACGATGGTTTTGTCAATTATCAAATTAATATCGTTATTGGGCCTTTTTGACCCATTAGTGAATATTCAGGGTTTTGACCTATTGCGATCAACGACCGAATTCAGACGTTATATGTTTTCGTGTTGCAACGACTATCAACTAAATGCGGCAATAAGTCACATCAATAAATACAATCAACCTTAATTTTCAATTTTATTGTGTTTCTTTAAGAAATCCGGCAACAAATCACATCAATTAGTTGCAAACTTGCAACGAATAAGAAAAGAACATATCGCTGATTAGTGTCGTTGATCGCATCACATTTGGACATAGGCCATGTTCATTTCATAATCGCAAGCGATTAAGACTGCGACCGCTATTTTGAAATTACGGGATATTGTTTGTTTAGCAATCGCACAATGGTCGCTGCGACTAATCGCTATTTAAAAAATCGAATCGCTAATTTTTCATGCGACCAAAAAATTCAATCACAAATCCTAACGATTATGGTGGAATAAAGCCCATTGGGCCAAACGTGTGAGAAAAATGGTGGCCTCGAAGGATAGTTGGTGACTACTCGAAGAAAAAAACTTGAAAAAAGAAATTTTTTTCTTTAGACTAGAGAGTATAGAAAATTTCATATTTACAATTATTTTACCTAATTGGTTTTTGTTTTATTTTTAGTTTAGTTTTGAAATTATTGAAACTAACTAATTATAAAAATCAATGCATTGAATATATATACAAAATATTTTTATATTGAATATTGTATATATTTTTTTAATTATACAATATTATAAATGATTCAATAACATAATTTTCTAAATATTAAAAAACTAAATTTTTTTTTTTTTGTAATATTTATATGTTGGTCAACGCCGGTCAACGCCGGTCAAACTGGTCAATACCGGATTCCGGCGAAAAATGTATCGGAAAAAAATGTTTGTGATGTTGGCAACATGACTACATATAGTTCGTATATGTGGGCATGCGTTACATATAGTTTGTGTAGTTAGAGATACATTTTTAAACTTTGCATGTGTGGCCATGTTTTCGCGGATACTTCGTGTAGCCAGCCATCTTTTTTCCAAGAAAAAATATTAAAAACGAAAGGTACTGAAAAAAAAAAAAAAAAAAATCTCACGAGTCGTGGTGACTCGTGACTCAACCCAACCTTACCCTTATACTCAACCACAAAAAAATGGGCCAAGCTCCGTCGTCTCCGGCGGATTCAAGCGTACGCGATACTTCTTTATGGCTCTATTCACCGGAATTTCTCGATTGCGAATCGATTGGTTTCGAAGACGGAGATTACGATTTCACGGCAAATCTACCAGACGATTGCCTCGCTCATGTCTTTCAATTTCTCAGCGCCGGAGATCGGAAACGATGCTCTCTCGTATCTAAACGGTGGCTATTCGTCGACGGTCAGAATCGTCACCGGTTATCACTTGACGCTAAAGCTGAGATTCTGCCTTTCTTGCCTTGTATCTTCAATCGATTCGATTCCGTAACAAAGCTCGCTCTTCGTTGTGATCGGAGATCTTTTAGCTTGAGCGATGAAGCTTTATTCATGATCTCGATTCGTTGCTCGAATCTGATTCGAGTCAAGCTTCGTGGTTGTCGAGAGATCACGGATCTAGGTATGGAGTCGTTCGCTAGAAACTGTAGGAACTTGAGGAAATTATCGTGTGGCTCTTGTAATTTCGGTGCAAAGGGATTAAACGCGATGCTTGAGCATTGCAAGGTTCTTGAGGAGTTATCGGTGAAGCGAATTAGAGGAATTCATGAATTGGCTGAGCCGATTTTGTTGAGTTCGTCTTCTTCACTTAGAACGATTTGTTTGAAGGAACTTGTTAATGGTCAGGTATTTGAATCTTTGGTTGCTACAAGAACTTTAAGAAAACTTAGAATCATTCGGTGTTTAGGTGATTGGGATAGAGTTCTTGAAATGAATGGAGATGGGAATAGTTCTTTGACTGAGATTCATCTGGAGAGGCTTCAAGTGAGTGATGTTGGACTCTCGGGTATATCTAAGTGTTCAAGTTTAGAGACTTTGCATATAGTGAAAACCCCTGAATGCTCGGATTTAGGTTTAGCTAGTGTTGTAGAGAGATGTAAGTTACTGAGAAAGCTTCATATTGATGGTTGGAGGATTAAGAGGATTGGTGATGAAGGTTTGATGTCTGTAGCTAAGCACTGCTTGAATTTGCAAGAGCTTGTACTTATCGGTGTTGATGCGACGTATATGAGTTTGTCTGCTATTGCTTCAAATTGTAAGAAGCTTGAACGGTTAGCTCTTTGTGGGAGTGGTACTATCGGGGACACGGAGATTGGTTGTATAGCTGAGAAATGTGTGGCGTTGAGGAAATTCTGTATCAAGGGATGTTTGATTTCAGATGTCGGGGTCAAGGCGTTGGCTTTAGGATGTCCTAAGCTGGTGAAACTGAAAGTGAAGAAATGTAGATTGGTTACAGGTGAAGTTAGGGAATGGCTGCGTGAACGGAGGATGACGTTGGTGGTGAGTATGGATGATGATGAAACCAGTGGTGTGGGTATTGTGGATGGTGGTGATCAGAGAGTTCTTGAGACGGTTGTTGAGGAGGATCCGCTGCCGGTGACTGATGGTGATGGTGGTGCGGGGTTTGCAAGCGGTGGTAGATTAGGGTTAGCTATCTTAAAGACAAAGTTAGGGTTACTTGCAGGAAGGAACTTGGTTGCTTGTACGTTTAGAAGATGGTCTCAAAGTGAAGCTACTAGTTCCATTTGATTGAAAACAAAGGGTCTTTGTGCATTCAGAACAAAAACCTACTTCTGTATTATTATTTCTTGTTTCTTATGTTGATAATATTCACAATTCATTTTCAAATTTTCAAGCCTTAAGGTTATTATTGCTCTTGTAACTTCTGCTTTTGATTCCTATCGGCTCCACGGTTATTGAAGTGTGAATTTGGACGTCTAGATGATTCACCAACCTCAAAATTTCTTGGATTTGGACGTCTAGATGATTCACCAACCTCAAAATTTCTTGGCCTACCTGAAGAGATATCCTCCTCATTATTGATCGAAATATTAGATCCTGTGGAAGATTGTCTCCTCCACGAAGCAGCTTGAGGTATAGGACAAGCAATGCGTTGAAGTTCTTCTAGACTTAATCCAGGGAAATAAGGAGAGGCAGCTGCAAGTTCATCAGAGTTCAAAGGTGGAGCTGCGACTCGTGGTGGAGGAGACAGTGGAGCAGGAAAGGAGTTCTCAGAATTTTGGGATTGAGAGTTAATATCAGATCTTCTCTCTTCATCATAAACCCTTCTCCTATTGAAAACTGGCACATCGAGAACTTCAGGGCTATTTCTTGGAGTAGGAGGCATTTGATTGTAAGGGCAGTGACTTCTTTGATGAGTAAGTCGAAAACAGTGACTACAGAGCCTTCGCAGGCGCTCGTACTGAAAACTAAGCATAGCCCTTTCTCTAGACTCAAAGCAGGCCCTCCTAAAGAACCTTAAGCAATCAGTGATGCCAAAACGGATACGTACTCTTGTAAACCTGATTTGGTTAGTAGTTGCATCATTAAAGTCCATATAGATGACCTCTCCTAAGGTTCTTGCTATGAATCTTGCTATGAAGAAGGAGGAGGATTTCTGAGGCCTCCTAAAAAAAGATAAGTCACTCTACAAAATTCTGTCACAACTTTTTGGGTCCCTGTAATCTGCTATTACAGGTTTAGTCAAGTTAGTTAAGTTAAGTTAAGTTCATGGAATAAGGATTCTAAAACAGAGAAGGCTCTTCATGAACCAATCTGTCATCTTTTGGTTCTGTTTTAGCATAACTTGATGGTTATCAAACTTACTCTTTGATAATCTTGTGTTGTAATAGTTAATAGGCTTGTTTACTGTGGCTATGACCACTCTTAAACTCTTGTACTGGTTATGTTTTGACTTATATAATATTAACACTATTGCGCAAAAAAAAAAAGGTTATTATTGCTATTTTTTTTTTCAATTGGTACTTACGTTAAAGTATAAAATAATTTAATCTCTAAATCAGTAGAATGAAATTTGAAAGAATGATCTGTATGTAGAAATCAATTTATCATATCTTGTTTCTTATATTCTTTCTTCAAATGATTAATAAAAATAAATAATTAAAATTAAGCTTAAAAAAACCAAGACATTATGTAACCTCAGTTTATCTTAGTTAAGCTTAAGGTTCTATATACTTTAGGATTTTGATTTGGCCTTATATATCTCTTTTAAAACAAGGGTCTTGCAAATCAAAACAAATACCTACTTCTGTAATACTATTTCTTGTTTCATTTATTCGTTCCATCATTCAATTTCAAGTCAAGGAAAGCACATTACTCAAAATATTGAAAAATGTTATTTTTATTTTCCCACTGTACTGCTAATTATGTACATTTTGTAATCGTGAAACTAAAAAGCAATATACAGTATAAAACATTAATTTCTCATATTTATGTCTTCGGTAATACAAAACAAAATGGTTGACCGACCAAAATACAATGTTCCTTTTGTTTTTTGGTTATTTTTTTCGAAATCGCAGCATAATTGACAATTGATATGTTCATACTTTTATAATTGATTTTTCTTTTTACTTAAAAAAATCTCAAAAATATTAATACAAGATTCTCTGATAACTGGTTATTTTCTTATAAAATGTCACATTACTATCATTTCTATATATAATATAACATATATGATTTGTTAGTGCTGCTGCTGCATCATCATTAGTTTTAGAAAAGAAATAGTATATGATCTACTATTTTTATCTCTTCTTTTTTGTTAAAGGATATTTATTATCAAAGCGTGGTGTTTTCCAATTTTCAATAAAAATCAAAATTCACATTTACGTTCTTAAATTAATTTTCATACACTTCAGTGAGGTCAACAATGAACAATTAGTGGAGTATTAAAACAGTTTCGTAACCACTAACTCTCTATATATCTCTATATATATCAACATCATCACGTGAAGGTTCTTTATAAACTTACAACACATACACAAGAAAAAGCGAACTCAAGAAAAAATTGATTGGTCCTTATGGAGAATTTGCAAGTACGTGAAGATATATTACACAATGTGATTGATAATTTCATTGTAGTGACTAATGAGTTTTGGTTTTTTATTCTCTGCTTTTTATGTTAAGGCTATGCATCGCCAAGCCAATCGTCTTATGATTGAAAAGTTCAAGAAAGAATCTCTGGTTAATGACACTCCTGAGCAGGTGTGTTGGAAATTAATAAAAAAAAAACATGTTTTTGATGAATGTGTGTATAAGTTTTACAGTAATATGTTTGAAAATGTTGTTGGTTGTACAGAGGCTAGTTCGATTGACCGTTGAGCATCCGCAATACAATGTCGACTTTTCGTTTCATTCATACTCCAAAGTTTGTTTCCTCTCCTAAACAAAGGTCTTTTGCTGTTTAATATATCCAAGTATTGTGTATTTTATGCGGCTCTTTAATTGCTAATAAGCAGGACTGGTTTGTATCCGATGTTGGAATGAAAATGTCGAATGTGATGATTTCAAACCAAATGGTAGCTCTTGACTGTGAAATGGTTCTTTGTGAAGATGGGACGGAGGGTGTGGTTAGAGTTGGCGCTGTTGACCGCAATTTAAAGGTATAGCTTAGAGTTAGTTTGAGAGTTTTGAATCTTTATTTCTTATTGAGGTCTTTGAAATATATCCTTAGCTCGGGTGATCAAATGCATGTTTGTGGCTTTAGGTGATCCTTGATGAATTTGTGAAACCACACAAACCTGTTGTTGACTATAGGACAACTATTACAGGAGTTACTGCTGAAGATGTCAACAAAGCTACTCTCTCTTTGGTTGATATACAGGTAATATATCATATTGTCTCTTTCCCAGAGACAACACATACAAGTTTTGTTGACTGTCTTGTGTCAAATGTGCAGGAAAAATTGCGACCGTTTCTCTCTTCGGGTACAATTTTGGTAGGTCACAGTTTGAACCATGACTTGGAAGGTAAATAAATTTTGGTAGGTCACAGTTTGTGTTGTGTTAATTATTATTGGACTTTTGCTAAAATCAGGAGTATTTTGTTACCAGTGTTGAAGATAGATCATCCCATAGTAATTGATACTTCACTTGTATTTAAGTATCCTAATTCAACAAAGCGAAGAAGACCTTCTCTTAATACCCTTTGCATGGTAAGTCTATATATACTCTAAAGGGAATCACGTAAGAATAACATTCTTAATACTTTCTAAAAAAGAATTATTTGCCAGTCTGTGTTGGGGTACGAAGTCCAAAAGCCCGGTGTTTCTCATCACTGCGTACACGATGCAGCCGCTGCGATGAAACTTGCACTTGCTGTTATAGATAAAAGAGTTGACACAACAATCACACTAACTAAAGAGGTGACAAAAAATACGAATTTACTTAACTTTTTATTAATCATAAATTACAATTACATTGGTTTATCTATAGATGGTGGAGGCCGAGAAATCAAGACTCTTTCTACATAGAATCCCTCACTATCTGTCATCTGAAGAGCTGAAAATAGATCTTTCTCTAAAGTTTTTTCCCAAAAAGATTGCAGTTGATGTTAAGGTTGAGAATTCAAACCATAACTATATTTTCTTTTCTCTAAATCTGAGAACCCTTTTTTTTCTTTGACCTAAGTTTTTTTCTTTTGGCAGCCAGCAAAAACACAGGGAGGTAATTATTGTGCAATTGTTATCTTCGGTAGCTCAGTAGAAGCAAATCAAGCATTTGAGAACATTAATGGATACCAAGAAACGGTATTATATAATCTTTTATTTGTTTTGAAAGGACCTGAATTAAACTCTGTGATCCAGAGTGATGAAATGATTTTTATTTTTATTTTTGATGTTTGCTTTTCAGGATTCATCGGGGCTGCCACAGAAACTCCTTTCTTGTTCAAGAGCTACTATTTATATCCGTAAAATGGCTTAAGATTGGTGATGTAACCTAGGGTTGGTTGAAGCTTAAAATTTTCTTTTAATTATGCTTTTTATGTTTGCATTTCTGAAGCTGTTTTTAACATTGATTAATAAATTTAAGCTAAGTTTATTTTTTCTTCTATCTTTAATTTTTGGTATTTTGTTTGATTTTTTTTTTGATATAAATCATTGGCAAAATTAATCATACACTATCACAGTATTAGAACACAACTCTAATAATATTAATCATTGTGAAGATCCATCATTTAAATGAAATTGAAGAGCTGAAGCTGAAACTAAAAGACAAATTCCAGAATCTATAGAAATAGACTCAATAAAGGATCTGTCAAGCTTAGTGGCTTTCATAGTCTTCTTCCTCATCTCAAGAGGAGAAGACCGATGCGTCCGCATCAATAGCTTTGATATCACTAGCCGCTAATGAGAGCATAGTACAAGATGTGATTTAAAAAGATAATTGTACTATAGTTTCAACTTTTGTAAGAAGAATTTAGGAAAGTTATGTTAAAAAGCACATAAGAAAGTTTCCAAAATCTATAAAAAGATCTCTGAAAATATAAATTAAAACCCCAAAAAACAAAAAAAATTGCAATTAATTATATATTTTTTAAAAGAGAATTTCACAAAACAAAAATACAAAAGACATAAAAACCCTAAACCCTGTTTCTTCTTCCCCAAACAGTTTGTGCCAAATCACACTCAGCTGAAAAAAACTCGTTGAGCCGCCATTGTTTCGTACTATGGAGCTTACACTAGCCACAGCCGAGAAACAAGTTCGTCTCTTTCTTTCTCTAATTCCTCAGGCAAAAGTTCCCATTTAAAAAAAAAAGAATAATTCACTGTTTTCGGATTCGTTTCCCATTTTTGTGAAGTCAAATTAGCTTCTCTGTATCTAACCACTCCGTTGAATTCTCCGATTAGGTGCTTGAAGAGTTGGTGAAGCTAGTCCAGAGTCGAGATTTGCGTGGCGAAAATGGAAATTGGAAGGAATTTTTACTTGCCTACGACAAAAATGCTGAATCACCAAATGACCCTTCGAGGCGGTCTCATGAAGAGTTGGTTCAGTTTCTGACAACTTTTAAGAAGAAAGAAGATTTGCAAGTAAGTGAACTGAAGAAAAAAACACAATGTGATTGTAATTTTGGCCACTAAAGTTTTGTTCTTTTTGCTGCTAAGGTTCTGAAATGTCACGCCAATCATCTTCTCCTTGAAAAGCTGAAGCAGGAATCCGAAGATGAAGACACTCCTGAGCAGGTGGGAGATGATTTTGTTATATTTGTTAGGAATATGTTTAAAGTGAGGTTTTAAAATGTTGTTGTTTGGCAGTACAGAGGTTAGTTCGATTGACCGTTGAGCATCCGAATTACGCGTTAGACTATTCATTCAAGCCATACTCAGAGGTTTGTTTCCTTCTCCTAAACAATGGGTTCTTGTTACGTGTTATATGCGGTTCTTTAAGAGTTGTTGAATTGCTTAAGCAGGACTGGTTTGTATCCGATGTTGGAATGAAGATGTCGAAGGTGATAAAATCAACTAACATGGTAGCTGTTGATTGTGAGATGGTTCTTTGTGAAGATGGGACTGAGGGTTTAGTTAGAGTTGGTGTTGTAGACCGTGATTTAAAGGTAAAACTTAGAGAGAATCTTTGTTCTTTGGTGACCGCCTTTTCGCAGTGGACTTGTTTTCTTGACTTGTGTGATCAAATGTTAATGGCTTTAGGTGATTCTTGACGAATTTGTGAAACCGGACAAACCTGTTGTTGACTATAGGACAGACATTACAGGGATTACTGCTGAAGATATCGAAAATGCTACACTCTCTGTGGCAGATATACAGGTACCATGTAGAGTCCTTCTATTGGTTTATCTTCCCAGCAATATTGTAGAGTCGTTATGTTGTTAACTTTGTGAAATGTGCAGGAAACTTTGCAGCCCTTTCTTTCTACGGGCACAATTTTGGTCGGTCACAGTTTGAACAGAGATTTGGAAGGTAAGTAAAAGTTCCCAGTAGACTGAGTGGGTATTGGTTTTAGCTACAAATTTATGGGTATTTTCATATTTTGATCCCAGTGTTGAAGATAGATCATCCCAAAGTAATCGATACCGCACTTGTATTCAAGTATTCCAATACACGAAAACTTAGAAGACCTTCACTTAACAACCTTTGCAAGGTAAGTCTATAATGTGTTTCTATACTCTTGAGGGAATATCACAAAAAGATAACATTTTAAGTACTTTTTTTGTTTGAAATTAATTTTCCAGTCTATTTTGGGTTACGAAGTCCGAAAGACCGGCGTTCCTCATGATTGTGTACACGACGCAGAAGCTGCGATGAAACTTGCACTTGCTGTTGTAGAGAAAAGAGTTGACACAACAATCAAACCATCTATAGAGGTTTGAAAAAAGAATAGATTTACCAAACATATAGTTTTATCATAAATTCCAACAATTACAAATGTCTGCAATTTTTTTCCATAGATGTTGGAGGTTGAGAAAGCAAAACTCTTTCTACATAAAATCCCTAACAATGTGCCATCTGAAGAGCTGGACCAAGTTCTTTCTGGAAAGTTTACACTTGATGTGAAGGTTGAGAAATCAAAACCATGTACTTTTTCTCTAACGCTCCTAACATAAAACCTTTCTCTGACCTTGGTTATTGTTCTTTTGGCAGCAAGCAAAAACAGAGGGACGTTATTATTGTGCATTTGTTGTTTTCGATAGTTCAGAAGACGCAGATCAAGCATTTGAAAACGTCGATGGAATTCAAATGACGGTATTTTAGAATCGCTCTTTTTGGATCCGAAACTATCTTGATCGAGAGTGATGAAATAAGTTTGTGCATTATGTTTTTTTCAGGATTCATTGGGTTTGCCACAAAAAGTGGTCATCGTTAAGCGGAGTTCAGGATCAAGAGCTAGTATATATGTCCGTAAAATGGTTCAAGATGAATGATGCAACCTAGGATTAGATTAACTATTTTGTAACCTATCATTATAGGTTAGGAGTTTGAGCTGGTTTGACGTTGATTTATAAATCTAAGAGAATTTTCTTCTATCCGTGTTTGATACTTTGATTGAAATCCAATGACTTTTTTTTCCGGATATTCGAACAAGCAATGGCAAAACTAGTATATTGTCACAGTACTAGAATACAACGCAATAAGGAAATTGAAAAGCTGAAGATGCAGGAATGAGGTTATCTCCAACCACAAATGCAATTGGGAAACAATAAAAAGTTTCTGTTTTGTTTTACAATTTGCAATTGTTACAATTGTTCTCTCTTATAATGGGAAGCTATATAGAAATAGAGTCAAGACAGAGTCTGTTATACTTCTTTGTGTATGATGTGTGATAAAACCTGAGTTTTCAAGCTCAGTCGCTTTCATAGTCTTCTTCTTCATCTCCGAAGGAGAAGACGGATGCGTCTGCAGCAATAGCTTTGATATCACTAACTGCTAATGAGCCGTTTGGTACTGGATTGTAATGACCCGAGGACAATGAACTTGTGACACTTCTGTTTGCGGAAGGGTCATCTCTCTTAGGTGGCTCATTGATCTGATGAGGTTTACTAGTTATGTGCATCGAGTCTGAAGTTTTCTCGGTAGTTGAATAAGACTCGGTGGGTTTTGAGTTTCCTTCCTCTTCCCCATCACTATCAGAGAATACATCATCGTCTTTCTCATTAGACTTGAGTTTGCTGGAATCAGCACTGGAGCTGCTTTGAGATTGTTGTTGGGTGGAATCAGATTTGGATTTTGTTGGTTGTGAATTGTCGGGTTCTATCATTACAATCTCGACATGAAAACCCGGTGCAGGCAATTTTCTCTGCAAAATCCGTCAAGGAATCAAGTCTAAAGGAAAGCAACCAGGTTTGTTTCTTAGATCGTTTAAGGCTATTAACATCTCTTTTACCTTTTCAAAGCCATCAAAGTCACTACCTTTCAGCATAGTTCTGTTATCAGTCAGTGTAGTATTTAGCCAACTGCGATCAGAAAACATAAAAAGTTGGTGAATTTGTCGATTTGGAAGATGTCAGTGAAGGAAGAGAGTTTACCAGTAGAAATCTCCATCACTATCTTGAAAGTGGATTTTGAAGTCGCCGGCTAATTCTGTTAGACCAGCTTCACCAGGTATTGCAAAGACAACCACTCCTTTTTTTGGTGCCTTTATCCAAAAATCTTCAGGCTACAGCCCACAAACACAAGTTTTTATGTCAAGACGAGTTGTGGTTATGTAAAAAATAACATCAGACGAGCGAGAGAGCGAGAGCGAGAGAGAGAGAGAACCAAGGAGAACAATGCCTACCCCCAAATCCTTGGTTTTCTGATGTTTCTTTGTTGAGAAAAGTATATCTGTTCAATGGAAGAAAATGGAGCATTTTTCAAACGTATGTGAATACACAAAAGACGAGAATAAACTAGCTCTGTACCAGTGTGGTTGGAGATCGTAATGGCAGGTCTAATCCAGTAAGGGCAGTTGATTAGGCGAAACCCTCTGAGCATGCATCTACATAAACGTTTGTTCTCTGGTTAGGGATATATGATTATCACCACAAATAAAACTACCTGATTGGTCAGATATGTCTGAAGCATACCTTCGTTCAGGTGGAACTTTACCGTCAAATTGATTTTGAACACGTTCGTAGTACTTGACATATCGCTGAATGAAACAGGAAAGCTCGTTTTATAGAATGAGGGAGAATCGAACAAGCACATTAAAAAGATTGGTGTGAGCTCAGAAATTACAATTTGACTTGGGAGGACGAGAGCTTTCCCATCAAGACATCTCTTTTGGTTATAGTAATCAATAGCCTCCTCAGCTGTAGGAAAGAACTGCAATGGAGTTACCAGTCAGATTAGTCACAGGAGTCTTACAGAGAAGGAATGCGTGCATTGGCCAAGACTTTGCTTCATTTAAGTAATTAAGTCTCACCTTGAGATATAGAAGAAGACAGCAAATCATTAATCCGGTTCTTGCCATTCCAGCTTTACAATGAACTACCACTACATTTTGGATATCTTCCTTCAACCATGTGTATGCACTTTGACAAAACGATGGTATCAATTGGATAGGAGGACAATTATGGTCATCAAATGGGAAAGATGCAACCTGAAGAAAAGGAAATCAGACAAGTGATGAAGCAAACGCTCTAAGTGGTCTATAAATACTAGCTTTGAAAACGAGGGCAACAACAGAAACTGCCTGCAAGATATATGGTCTGAGATATCAAGTTTGTATACCTTCCCCTCAAATCTTGAAGCATCGTATAATCTCTCTGAACAAAGGTTGTAGACCTTATATTTATCCTGCATATTGGGGACAAGGTTTAGAGATCTGGTATGTACCAACATGATCAAACATAAGTCAAGTAACCACTACATGTCTGGGCTGCAATGTCTAATCAAATCCAACTTGTATGAATCTTATAAGAATTGATGAGTTGTCAGAAACTCATACGGTTTAAGAGGCTTCCAGTCTGTGTCAATGGTTACCTTATGATGAGTTTCAAAAAACTTTATCACCTCTTCCATGTGATTACGATATAGTCCCTGAATATGACATTTGTCAAATAAGAAACTCAAGGCTAAGAGAAGAAAAGAACTGGCTGGGGAACTTATATTTCAGACCAGGGCAAGCTATTTACCTCGAAAAATCCGAAAAGACCAGAGCTTATGTCACCAGCTGGGAACCCCATTGCAATTATATTCTCAGTTATATATGTCATGTCCAAATCGAATTCCCCCTCCTGAAGATTGTACCAGGTTCCATGTAAAGCAGAGATGTAAGTGATACTGATCAGGGCACTTATAGATACTATAATCTAATCGATGCATTACACTGGACAGCATGGAAAGCTCATAAGAAAAAAAGAAAAAAAAACTAATAGTTTTGGGAAAAAGATTTGGCCCATTCCCTACAAAAGGGTAGTGTTGCTGCAACAGGCTGTTGTAACTAATAATGTGCCTCCCTACAGTTTCAAGAATCTAACAAAAGCAGAAAGACAACATTACCATACCTGATATCTTCTTTTATTCTGAGAGACAATGTGGCGTGCTTTCACCTGCATTGCTTTTACGGCACCACGAGATGAATCAACCACAGCTTTTGTGAGCGACTCAAGAGCACCACCAACTTGTGTGTTGGATGATCTAGGGTCACCAACCTCCTCAGACCCTTTCGTTGGCAAATGCAGACCAAGTTCAGAGGTGAATCTTGTGAAAGCTGACATCCCAGAATCTGCAGCGTTTGGATCTTGCTGCGGGAATTTAAAACTCTTGGCCCAAGAAGAAAGACCAGAAGAAGAAAATATAGATGGCGGTGATTCGCGTGGAGAAGAACCTGGCGGGCATGGAACTATATCATCCGTTTTACTTAAAGGTTCAGAGCCGGTAGAACTAGCAGGCATTTGAGTATCAACCTTTGCAATTGAAGCGTCTGTACTAATGGAGTCTTCATGAGCTTCTCCCGCAGAGCTCACAGGATCTTGTACAACACCCATAGTATTTTCAGAATTACCAGGAATCAATACATCTTTCTCAGATACTATAGCTGAAGACTGAGATGTAGAGTCACCAGGATCAGTTTCCATTTTAGCAATCCGACGCTAGCTCAGAC
Source organism: Arabidopsis suecica (assembly GCA_019202805.1). Classification (NCBI taxonomy): domain Eukaryota; kingdom Viridiplantae; phylum Streptophyta; class Magnoliopsida; order Brassicales; family Brassicaceae; genus Arabidopsis; species Arabidopsis suecica. The sequence continues at coordinate 10,738,705 of CM032909.1, forward strand.
AACGATTAGCCTTACTTTACGAGCAAAAAACAACCTAAAAAAAAAGGAAATTTCACATTGAGAGTATTAAGTCCAGCTTCTCATTTAATCAAACACTAGCAAGAACACAGAAACGACTCCAAATTCCCACATTATCCATGTTTGTAGTAACAAAATCGAGCTAAAGCTTTTGGTTTGTAGTAACAAAATCGAGCTAAAGCTTTTGGCTAAATTCGCTAATAGAAATCATTTGAAAGAGCATTGAATACGAAAAATTGCTTCACAGGATAAGGAATCTAAGACCGTACTAGTGCACATTGCTATAATCCAAAAGGTCAGCAAATTCGGTCGTATCCATCTTCACACATCTCTCTCAACGCCAAATCAATGGAACTAGATCTCTCAAATCAGAAAAGTATAGGCAGATCAAAATGAAACTAAACCTCCAAATTCGACAAGCATTGGCCGAGAAAAACAAACATCGAGAGAGTAGAGATTGATTACCGGAGAATGCAGGACGATTAGCTTCGAGTTTTTTTTTTCGTAGCGAAGAAGAGATTCAATGGAGGAAGAAGAAGATTGGGGTTGATTCAGAACAGCAGCGTACGAATTTCCGATGAACGTGCGGAGATTAACGATCAAGTCCCGTTTTATCATCCCCCCGCTCTTGCCGGTCAGAATTTTGTCTTTCGTTTATTGGGCCTATATGGGCCGAAACAATTTGCTTGTTTCATTTTTAATTTTTGTTTTTGGTCTGAAAAATTACATAATTGTTAAATACAAAAATACTTTAATTAAATCAGTAATCAATCCCCACCGTTGATTAAAGCAGAACTAATGGTAGAGAGATATCAATACAAAACAATAACAAAGCAAAAATACAATCGAATTTCTAATTTTTACCTTAGCGATTTCTTTCTTAAAAGTTAAAATTAACATCATATATTCCCACAAATATTTACATAAATATAAGTTTATCTACTTTAATAGATATTTTTTTTGTATCTACTTCCCATAGCTAGAAATATTTATCCAGACTTGGGAATTCCTCGGACTTGATAATTTGTTTTCTGCAATGTTAATATCCATAACATTCTTTTTCTCAACTGCTAACGTTTTTAGTTATTTTTTCAATGATCGCAACATATGGATTGAATAATATTTAATCTTGTTTGCCCCAAAAAAAAAAAAAGAATACTATGTAATCATAAACACTTGTTATCATGGAAGAAGATTTGTAAGCCTAAGGCAGCAGGGGGATTGGGCTTGCGAAAAGCACGAGTTATGAACCGGGCTCTAATCTCTAAGGTGGGCTGGCGACTTCTGAATAATGTGGACAGCTTGTGGGCACGAGTTCTCCGGAGTAAGTATAAGGTTGGGGAGATTCAGGACAGGGCGTGGCTGACGCCGAAAGGCACCTGGTCGTCAACATGGCGGAGTATATGTGTTGGGCTGAGGGAAGTTATCTCGGGTGGGGTTAGTTGGGTACCCGGGGATGGACAGCAGACACGATTTTGGCTGGACAGTTGGCTCATTCCTGAGCCACTTTTGGGCTGGGCCAGTGGCCAGGTTCCGCAAGGAGAACAGGGGAAGGTCTTGGCAGATTATTGGATTGAAGGAGCAGGTTGGGATATGGAGAGGCTTGGACAGTTCCTTCCCTAAGCTGCATGGAATCGGAAGCGGGTACGCGGAAGCGGAAGCGTTTGGAAGCGGAGAAGCGAGTTTTTTAAAATTTTTAAGAAGCGGGTACGTGTTGGAAGCGTATATATATATATATATATATATATATATATATATATAAATAGCTTGACAAAATAATCAGAAAATTAAATATAAAGCTTTTATATATCATTAATTAAATAAGTTATTATTTAAGGCTACAGATATAAATGAATTTACGAAAGTTCTTGTAGCACTGTTGGCTAATTGCCTAAAGTCTATCTATGATGTTGCTAGTTCGAACCCATTAATCCTTCACATTTTGGCAAATTTTTCTGGTCTTCATTATCAAAGGGTAATATGGTCATTCGACCGTCATCTTCATCTCCTACGATTTTCAAAACCCTAGCTATGGCCGCCACTCTTTTTTGCTTCGTTAATAATCATCGTTTTATCTCATTTTTCACTTGGATTTTGCAGATTCATGGACTATTCAACACAAATCATCATTATTGTCATATAAAATGATAAAATTAAGAAATATCGAATTTCAATAACGTGACATAGCCACCGTCCACGCTTCCGATCTACACTACCACGCTTCCAACTCTGAATCGTCGCTTCCACCGCGGTTCCAAACGGCTCATTTAGAGAATCGCGATTCGGAGACGATTCCGAGCGATTCCAGGCGCTTCCGATTCCGCTTCCGCTTCCGAAGCGAGAAACGCAGCTCCACCGGCGATTCCATGCTTCCTAGTTCCTTCCGTAGCCAATTTTACATAGGTTGTTAGCGGTGGTTTTGAATGGTGTTCCGGGAACTCGGGATAAGCTATCATGGAAGGGTAATATGAATGGAGAATTCACAGTGCGGTCTGCATATGCTTTATTGTCACAGGAGGAGACTCCGTTACCTAGTATGGATCGTTTCTTTGACAGGATATGGCGGGTAATGGCGCCGGAGAGAGTCCGCTACTTTCTCTGGCTAGTTGGGCATCAAGCGATAATGTCTAATGTGGAGAGGGTAAGGAGACACCTAGGAGATACTGCAGTGTGTCAAGTTTGTAAAGGGGCTGATGAATCTATTATTCATATACTTAGGGACTGCCCAGCGATGGAAGGGATCTGGAGAAGATTGGTTCCCCCACGGGAGAGACAATATTTTTTTGCCAAGTCGATCATGGAATGGTTATTTGATAATTTGGGGAGCAGGAAAGAACAGGGAAGTGAGGATTGGCCTACCCTGTTTAGTGTGGCAGTTTGGTGGAGTTGGAAGTGGCGGTGTATGAATGTTTTTGGGGAGAGTGGAAAATGTCGGGATAGGGTGCGGTTTCTGAAGGATATGGCAGCAGAAGTTACAAATGCTCATGCACTGGCGAGAGGGAACCAAGGTGGGCAGCCTCGGGTGGAGCGTATAATATCATGGAAGCGACCACGGGAGGGTTGGGTGAAGCTGTCTACGGATGGGGCCTCCCGCGGGAATCCAGGGCCAGCCGCAGCGGGAGGAGTCGTAAGAGGAGAGGATGGGACATGGTTGGGTGGTTTTGCGTTGAGGATAGGGATCTGTTCTGCACCGTTGGCCGAGCTGTGGGGAGTCTATTATGGCTTACTTATTGCTTGGGAGAAAGGGTATCGAAGAGTGGAGCTGGAGGTGGACTCCGAGCTGGTAGTGGGATTTTTACGCTCGGGAGTGAGTGATGCTCATCCCTTAGCTTTCCTGGTACGTATGTGCCATGGCTTCATATCAAGGGACTGGTTAGTCCGGGTTACTCATGTGTATAGGGAGGCTAATCGCCTAGCGGATGGATTAGCGAACTATGCATTCACGTTACAGTTAGGTATTCTTTCATTTGATTATTGCCCTGATGTAGTCCATTCGATTATGTTAGCGGATATTAATGGGACTGCAGTTCCACGTTTTATACGGTTGTAATTTTTTTAAGTTAAGTTAATAAATTGGTGGAGACATTTGTCTCCACTCTGCCTACCAAAAAAAAAAAAACTTTATTTAAAAAATTACCTTCATGACAAAAAAGGTATACCATGGTATCAAAACCCAAGTTTTACAATATCAATGTTCTTTCTTAGCTTGAATAAAATTTACTACATAGAACACAAAAGCAAAAATCCTTTGTAAATGAAAACAAGCTATAAGGTTAAGAAGGTGGTTTATAATAAGCATATACAGCGTAAAAACTTTGAGAGAAAGTGAGGACTAGTAGAATAACTGCAGCACAGAAAGAAACAATTGCCCATGGATTATTGAAGTACTTATGTTTCAAAGTAGCCCTCCAAGCATTCCACTTATGATCGTAATAACGGTTAACCTCAATCGATAACCGAGATAGATAGCTATCTTCGGTGTCGAATACAACTTCTTGACATAAACGGTTGAACAAATCCGCAACTTCAGAATCGCTCCCTAGCCAATGTTCGATGATACCGCAGTAGTGTAAGTAGCTAACATCTTCGTGAGAATCTATTAGATTGTCCATGAAAATTATGTAGGATGTTATGTCATTGCTCGAATCGATATGGCACTGCTCGAAAGCTATAAGATTCAGAAAAAGAGATTTGGTACCTACAAAAAAAAAATACAAGAAGGGCTTTATTTAGTATAAACAAATTAATAGTTTTGTAGAAAAAGTGTGTTTGTTTCATTATCTAAACTTTTGCCAATCTAAAAACACACTATTTTGATATTTTCCATTGCTTAGATCATTCTGATCATTAGTCAATAGGGAATAATTGATGACATTTCTTATATTCCAAAAGTAGCATACCACATCATGATTCGTAGCTAATATATACTTTGTCAATCCATATAAGTCGATACAAACGAGAAAATAGTGATTATTTATATGGATTTGATCAATTAAAAAGGTGATTGATAAGAAAAAAAAATGTAAACTCAAAAAAAAAAATGTAAACATATGGGGCAGGTATGAAAAGAAAAGAAAATGTGAAAAACGTGAACATACCGTCATGGATAAGTAGCCTCGGTATTTCTAGATAACCGTTTTTGAATTGAATATCCCAAAACCGGTCGGTTTTCCTTCTCCTGAATTTTATACCGGCCTCTCGTAGTTCCGTCACACAATGTATCAATTGTTGCCGGCGTTTGTCCGCCACACGCGTGTTTCGAGACCATCTCTTTCTTGTTAACCTCGGCTCCGGTTTAGGACTAGACCGGAGTAAACTGCGACGGAAAACATCTAGACAATGCAATTCTCCCATATCTGCGAATGGGTCAAAGGCCTTATCTCTTGCAAGTGAGTTCTCGAGTTTTGACTGGCCAGATTTGGTCAATGGCTCGTCCGTTGGCATTAGTGGATCAAAGAACCGAACCGCTAATTGTGCCACTAAACCGGTTTGGTTCCGTGTACCAAGCTGTAGCTCTAATAACCGGTTTAGAACAAACAAAGGAAGTTGATTTTCAAGCATTACCATGTCACGTTGAATCGAATGCATTGATCCTCTCATGGCAAAAACTGGATCGTTACGTGCATATCTACACAAAACATGATTGAGACCGGTTTAACAATGATTTGAAAGAACCGGAAATAACCAGCAATTGAAAAAATCAGGCTTACCCGAGTTCCGTGAATCCTTCAACGGCTCCTCTAAAGAGCTCAAGAACAAAACAACCATCAAGAACAAGCATTTCTATAAATTCGTTACTGTTTAAACTTAAGGGACCTTCGTAACAAGCTCTAGCCTTTTCCTCTAGCTCTCTCATGGCGTCGATATACATTTTAATGCCTTGGTTCGTACGTTTCAAGACTCTATTGACCGCACGCCATTTGTGACGGTCCATAGACCGGAGACGTTTTTTACCGTGATGGTACGGACCAAGCGAGACGGTCTGAGGGAAATACGATTTGTTATCGTTTTCTTGAAGGTAATATGGAACTCTGTAGATACAGAGCTTTCCCCAGAGTGTCGTGTCATCGTCTCTATGTGCTTGTTCGAGCTTGTCTGTGATGGAGATCACCCAATCGTCTCGTGAATCTTTTGGACTCTCCTTGATCACATCTATCATACCGGGCTCAGATCGAGTCTGCTCGAGGTTATGATTGTTTTGGTCTTGATCGGATCTGATTTCAGGTAAACAGAGGAGATCTTGATCTTGATTAACCAATTCAGATTCTTGGTTTTGGGTTTCGAGTTTTTCTCGGATCTTGAGGGTGAGTAAGTACCAGCTCAACATGTCTTTATAGAAGACAGCCACCATTTTTTTGTTGCTTGAAGCTTTTTCAAGAAAATGAGAGAGGAAGAGAGAAGCAAGTATATGTGAATGATTTGAAGATATAATTGGTTACTTATTGTACTTATGGACCCAAGTGATCTGTAATGACAACAACCATAATTAGATATTTCTGATTCTAAACACACACATTTTAATAACTTTGAAGAAAAGTAACAACTAAAATTTAAATTCTCCCTTTCTTTTACCTACTAAAATACACATATTAATTGGAAACGTGCGGCTTAAAAGGAGGTGTTGTTTTCACACATATAATCAAAAACATATAATGCAGTTAACTCAACTAGAGAGACAAGCTGATTTTTGTTTTTAGCAAAAACATATAGATCAAAAGTCTAAAAATGAAAACTGGTTATGCATTTTTGAAACTAGAGCTAGGCATAAGACATGTATTTTTAAATTTATGTGTAATGTGAAGAGTAAATATATATCTACGAAAAAGATACACCTTAAGGTATATAAATTGAAGAATCAAAATATGTAGGGTAACATAAAATTAAAAAATATGCATTTTGTTCTTCAATTTACCATATATCCGACCATTATCCGTAGATATAACAGAATTTTTTATATACCCTTTCTTTTTTGGTTTGATAATCCATAACGCATCGAAGATGTGTAAGAAGTATCATTGCCCCAACCATACTAGAAACACTCGTATGGGGAATAAGAGAGTCGTTGGACAAGATAAGATTATTTGTCTTGTCAAATTTGGGTAATTTGAAACGATAAAAGCACAAAATAAAAAGCACTCTATTAGTTTTTTCTTTTCTTCTCCTCCCATTTTTTCTTGTGCTATTTGTGTCAAGTTGACATTTCACCATGGTTACTGATATTTTGTTGGGTGCATTATGGTATTTTTCTTATATCTCATGCACAAATTATTACTAAGAAATATATAAAATAAAATAGAATGGTGAGAGCATAACGGAACATGTACACTACACAGCTAGTGAGGAACATGGCACGACCTCACCATATCTCATATGGATGATGATTGATCTAACAAACTTTAAATCTATTGGTTGACGGGACACATTTTATCTGCTTATTTTCATTAACCAAACTTTTGGGGTGTGGCCGATGGAGACTAATCTATGATGTAAAAGAAAATGGTAGTAAAGGTTTTCACATTCATTTTATAAATCAGTAAGAAAAAAGTAAAAAAATGAGGAAAACATTTCCTCTATTGACCACTTCCCATTTTTCACTGTTTAGTTCCTCTTGTTTTTCTTTTGTCTTTGATCACACTCAATCGAACCTTGATATGATTTTATTTAAATTACCGTAGTACATTCACCAAAAGTGAAATTGATCAGTATCCAGACTCTTTAGTCTTAAACTCTTAATACATTGAGTGTCGAGGAGATTTTTCGTCATCTTGGAAAGTGATTCAAACTTTGGAATATCCGTCAATAGACAACGGTCATTGATGTTTTGGAACATTGATGTAGTCTTTCCGATAACATTTTCGAATATGAATATACCAAATCATTAGTTGGAGAAGTGGTGAATCAAAAGATATTGTAAAGATCTCAAGTTCTATAATCCGGGCTGAAGGATAGTCTACGACTTAATATACTCTTTAGTCTTTGGTATGAATCTAGCACTAAACTGATGTAAAGAGCCAATTGGAAACTTAAGCATTGAGAGTAAGCTAGTTTGGTTGTGACGGCAAAAATATACATATTCAAAAGCATATCAACAATAGTTTCGTTTAGTTTCTGATTTTATTTTTTTGCAATATATTAGGAAATGAAAGAACAAAAATTTCCGAAAAAATTACAAACATTCCAAGTTTAATGAAGGAAACTATAGAACAATAATGAAAACTAGGAAGGTGGGTAAAAATAAGGATAAGCAGTAAAAAAACTCTGAAATAAAGTGAGAACTAGCAGGACAAGTGCAGCAAAAAAAGAGAAATATGCCCAAGGATTATTGAAGTACTTGTGTTTCAAGATGGCCTTCATAACATTCCACTTTCTGCTATAATTCCGATCAACTTTATTAGACAGTTGTGATAAATAACTATTTTGGGGGTCGAAAGCCACTTCTTGACATAACCGGTTGAACAAATCCGCAACTTCATAATCATTTCCTAACCAATGTTCGATGATACCACAATAATGCAAATAACTAACATCTTCCGGAGAATCTATTAGATTATCCATAAAGATTATGTATGATGTTATATCGTTGCTTGAGTCAATATGACATTGTTCGAAAGCGATAAGATTTGAGAAGAGAGATTTGGTACCTGCAAGAAACACGAGAAACCATGGGATATATAGTAAGCTCAAGGATTGTATAAAAAGGTGTATTTATTTAATATTCTTAATTTTAGCCATTGCTTAAATCATTCTGAAATGGTCAATAAGGAATAATTGATGATAATTCATTTACTTTGGCAACTTGGTGGAGAAATGTGTATTTTATGATTAAAAATTTGGTTAGAGAATAATATAGATCATGTAGGAGTGTAAAACATGATCTTAAAATAGCATTTATACGAAGATGTGAAGTCATTTACCGTCATGGATTAGCAGTTTTGGTATCTCGAGATAACCGTTTTCGAACCTAATATCCCAAAACCGGTCGGTTTTCCTCCTTCTGAATTTAATACCGGCTTCTCTTAGTTCGGTCACGCAATGTATCAGTTGTTGTTGGCGCTTGTCCGCCACACGAGTTTTCCACGACCATCTCCTTCGTGATAACCTCGGCTCCGGTTTCGAACAAGGCCGAAGAAGATTTCGACGGAAAACATCTAGACAATGCAACTCGTCCTTGTCCTTATCGGCAATCGGGTTAAAGAATTTATCATTTTCTAACGAGTCGTCGGTTTTGGTCAACGGCTCATCGGTTGGCATTAGTGGATCAAAGAACCGAACTGCTAATTGCGCCACTAAACCGGTTTGGTGCCGTTGACCAAGCTGTATTTCTAATAACCGGTTGAGAACGAACAAAGGAAGTTGATTTTCAAGCATTACCATGTCACGTTGAATCGAATGCATTGATCCTCGCATTGCGAAAACTGGATCGTTACGATCATATCTACATAAACACAAAAAAAGTCAACAGTTTAGCTTAGCGGATCTGAAATTATATACATTAGGACCTTATGATAAGGTATATTAGATAACCAAATAAAATAGAAATTTAATCAAATTTACCCGAGTTCCGAGAATCCTTCATCAGCTCCTCTAAAGAGCTCGAGAACGAAACAACCATCAAGAACCAACATTTCACAGAACTTGTTGCTGCTCAAATCTATAGGACCTTCGTAGCAAGCACGAGCCCTGTCTTCAAGGTCTTTCATGGCGTCAATATATATTTCAATGTCGTGTTTAGTACGTGCCATGACCATATTGACAGCACGCCACTTGTGACGGTCCATGGGTAGGAGATGTTTGTTGCCATGGTGGAACGGACCAAGTGAGACGGTCTGAGGGAAATAGGACTTCTTGTTGTTTTCTTGAAGGTATTGTGGAACTCGGTAGATACATAGCTTGTCCCAACTAGTTGTGGCGTCTTCTCTAAGTGCTTGCTCCATCTTGTCTCTGATTGAGATCACCCATTCTTCACGTGTCTCTTCGGGTTTTTGGTTTCGGTTTTGGAGTTTTTGTCGCATCATGAGGGTGAGTAAGTACCATGTCAACATGTCTTTCTGGATCGTAGACGGTTGTGGTCGATTATTAATTCTTTTTCTTTTGACAGAATACCGCCAAGGAAGAATCGGTCCAAATGGTCGCGCTGGCGGTAGTGGTGGTGGTGGTGGTGGTAGACTTTTACTTTTCCTTTTGAAGAAATGACGCCGAGGAGGAATTGATCTAAACGATGGTGGAGGTGGTGGACGAGGAATTGATCTAAACGATGGTGGTGGTGGTGGAGGAGGCGGTGGTGCAAAAGAGAGAATGCGCACCATTTTTGTTGGTTTAACTTTGAGAAAGAAAAACAAAATGATAGATCTGTGCACAGCACACACATTAATAAGTTTGAATACCTAATCATACACATACATTAACCATAACTTTGTCAAACTTTAGAGCTGTTAAATAACACCTTGACGGACCACGTTTTGTTTGTTTTGATTTTACAAATCTTAAAAAAAATAACTCTAAAAACACTCGTCCCTCACTAGCTCAATAATGGTGTATTATGAGAGTCGTAAAGAAAGAATTTCTCAAGATCATAACAAATTCGTTGCTATTTGCAACATATTGCAAGAGACTTTTGAGACGAGAATTTGCAACATAACATGTTGCATCTTTTTTTTTTTGCAATGGAGTATTCTCTATTGATTTGTGACGGGCATATAGCTTCAAAATAATACAGTGAAATCTTTCTTTACTTTATGATACAACAGAAAAAGACAGTAAAAAAGTACAAACATTCAAAGTTAATGAGAATTTGGTGGCTTAAAATAAGGATAACTAGTAAAAAAACTCTGAAATAATGTGAGAAGTAGCAGAATAACTGCTGCAAAGAAAGAGAAATATGCCCAAGGATTACTGAAGTACTTGTGTTTCAAGGTTGCCTTCAGAACATTCCACTTGCGGTTATAATAACGATCCACTTTATTCGACAATTCAGATAAATAAGTATTTTCGAGGTCGAAAGCCACTTCTTGACATAGCCGGTTGAAGACATCAGCAACTTCTGAATCATTTCCTAACCAGTGCTCGATGATATCATAGTAGTGCAAATACCTAATATCTTCAGCAGAATCTATTAGATTGTCCATGAAAATTATGTAGGATGTTATATCGTTGGTTGAATCGATATGGCACTGCTCGTAAGCTATCAGATTTGAGAAAAGAGACTTGGTACCTAAAAAGAACACGAAGAGACCATATAGTGTTTTGGTGAAATAGGCAACAATCGATGTCAGTCTATTTACTTTAGCAACTTGTGGGGAAATTTTTTTTAACAAAACCAATACATGTCGCACAAATTTTTGGTTTTGATTCTTAGGCAACAATATAAGCGAGGTGTAAAAAATATAATTTGAAGGACACTGATCATAAGAATGAATGTAAAATAAATAAAAACGAAAAATGTGAACTTACCATCATGGATAAGTAGTTTTGGTATCTCTAGACAACCGTTTTTGAATTGAATATCCCAAAACCGGTCGGATTTTCTTCTTTTGAATTTTATACCGGCCTCTCTTAGTTCTGTCACGCAATGTAGCAGTTGTTGTTGGCGCTTGTCAGCCACTAGTGGTTTCCTGGACCATCTACTTCGTGATAACCTCGGCTCCGGTTTCAGACTAGGCTGGAGCAGACTTCGACGGAAAACATCCAGACAGTGCAACTCTTCCTTCTCCTTGTCAGCAATTGGGTTAAAGAATTTATTGTTTTCTTGCGAGTTGTCAATTTTGGTTGATGGCATATAGGTTGGCATCAACGGATTGAAGAACCGAACCGCTAATTGTGCCACTAAACCGGTTTGGTATTGTGTACCGAGTTGTAGCTTTAATAACCGGTTTAAGACAAACAAAGGAAGTTGATTTTCCAGCATTAGCATGTCACGTCGAATTGAATGCATCGATCCTCGCATCGCGAAAACGGGATCGTTTCGGTCGTATCTACACAACACCAAATGAAAAGAAAAAAGTTTTTTAAAAAAAAACAAAGTCAACAGTTTAGACAACCGGATCTGAAATCAGACCGGTTTAGCAGAAAATTAAATTATTATGTTTACCCAAGTTTCAAGAATCCTTCATAGGCTCCTCTGAAGAGATCGAGAACAAAACAACCATCAAGAACAAGCATTTGGGTGAACTTGTTACTGCTCAAACCAAAAGGACCTTCATAGCAAGCACGAGCCCTCTCTTCGAGCTCTTTCATGGAGTCAATATACATTTCAATGCCTTGCTTGGTACGTTTCATGACCATATTGACCGCACGCCATTTGTGATAGTCCATGGGCCGAAGATGTTCGTCCCCATGGTGGTACGGACCAAGAGAGACGGTTTGAGGGAAGTAGGAATTCTTGTCGTTTTTTTGAAGGGAGAGTGGAACTCTGTAGATACAAAGCTTGTCCCAGCTAGTTGTGGCGTCGTCTCTAAGTACTTGCTCCATCTTGTCTTTGATCCAAATCACCCATTCTTCCCGTGTCTCTTCGGGTTGTTGGTTTCGGGTTTGGATTTTTTTGCGCATTATGAATGTGAGGAAGTACCATGTCAACATAGGTCGTAGTTGATAATTTCTTCTTCCTTTTCTTCTTATTATAAGATGAGGTAAAGGAAGATTCGGTCCAAATGGTTGATGGGGCGGAGGGGGTGGTGGTGGCGGCGGAAGTGGTGGCAGCGCTATTGGAAGAGGCGGCAGTGGTGGTGGTGGAGGTGGTGGTCGTCGTTTACTAGGAAAACCCATTGTTGTAGGTTGAAGGTTGTTTTAGGAGATTGTGACTTAGATCAAGTCCAAAAGCAAAGATGTAAGTAACAACTGAATTAAAGCTGTGATTGGTTGCTTACAATTCTGGACTTGTTTGATCAGTAATGACAACAACCAATGATTGACATCTAATCAATACTCATTCATGTTGGATAATGCTTTGGCGAGCGATGTTTTCTTTGACTTTTCCTCTACATTAAAAGTCTTTCATGTAATTATATATATTTCATCGAGTGAGATATTTATTTGAAACATTCATACTCTTATTATAAATAAAAAAATGAAAATGCTTTGTACTCTTGTAGAAATACTATATACTATAACAGATTATTCATTATTGACAATGATTGATATTTGAATTATCCATATGAAAAAAAATTCTACTATTTTTCTTTCGAGCTAGATGTCAATAGAAACAGCAAGTTTATAATTTCATAGCATGTTTTTAACCTTTCTCGACTCAACCGTACCGGACTATACAACTGTGATTAACATTCTCTATGTATTTATTGTTTGAAATAGAAACCAAAACAAAAATAGAAATATATTTATTGTCATCCCCTATAAACGTTATATTCCCTTAATCCATTGTACCCCTCAAGATAGGGTCGGGGAAGATTCCAATTGAGATGTGTTATCAACCGTAGACATGGGAATTAAACTCGGCACATGGCACGACTTCACCATTCTCGAATGGATGATGAGGTGCTCTTATAGAAAGACCAAGAAATAGTGTACAGACATGCCTTGACAATCTTACTTTAAAAAACGATTATATTAGGACTTGAATATTCAAAACCTTATGCCTTAAAAAAACTAGAATAGCCAAAAATAGTGTTCAGACATGCAAACCCAAAAGACTCCAAGAAAGTCAGTCATCTATTATATTTTATGCTTTAAATATTCAAAATCGTATGCCTTAAAAAAATAGTGTTCAGACTTGCAAACCCATTTCCAAGCATAGGGAGCCTAATCAGCCTCCACCCGACTTATCCAAACCCTGGTTTGGTAATTCTGTAAATACTCTGTATTTTTTTTTAACAAAACTTTTTTTGAATGATTGCACAATATTTACTACTACTAAATCTTCACTACTTCTTGGATATAACGTCAAACAAATATAGTCCAAAATTAAACTTTTTTAAATGTTCTCAATATACTAACTATTTGAATAAAAGAAAATACAAAATTGTTACGAAAACAAGAAGACACAAATATTTGTAATTAAATAAAAAATAAAAATAACAAACAAAGTTAAGAAAGTGGCTTATAATAAGCATAGACAGCAAACAAGCTTTGAAAGAACGTAAGAATTAGCAGAATAACAGCAGCTGAAAAGGAGAAATATGCCCAAGGGTTATTGAAGTACTTTTGTCTTAGAGTAGCCTTCAAAGAGTTCCATTTACGACTATAATAACGGTTAACTTCGCCAGACAGTTGAGATAGATAACCATCTTTTGGGTCAAAGATCACTTCTTTACATAACCGGTTGAACAAATCTGCAACTTCAGAATCACTCCCTAGCCAATGCTCGATGATACCGTCGTGGTGCAAGTAGCTAACATCTTGAGAAGAGTTTATTAGATTATCCATAAAGATTATGTAGGATGTTATGTTGTTGCTTGACTGTGTATGGCACTGCTCGAAAGCTATAAGATTTGAGAATAGAGACTTGGTACCTACAAGAAACATGTGAGACCACAATGTTTTTGTAAGTTTAAGGAGTTATGGGGTTCTATAGATAAATTTATGAGGGACTAAAAGAAAAGTTGAGATGAAAAACCGGTTAACTCACCATCATGGATTAGTAGTTTCGGTATCTTTAGATAACCGTTTTTGAATTCAATATCCCAAAGCTGGCCGGTTTCTTTTCTCATGAACTTAACACCAGCGTCTCTTAGTTCTGTCACGCAATGTATCAGTTGTTGTTGCTTGTCCACCATGCTCATATCCTCATATGGAGTCTCCCGATTCGTTGTCTCACTAGATTGGATGAGACTTCGATGGAACACATCCAAACAGTGCAACCCGCCATTGTTAGCTAGTTCATCGGATTTTTCCTGCGAGTCCAACGGACTTTTTGATTTGGTCAGCGCCTCGCTTGTTGGCATTAGTGTTTTGAAGAACTGAACAGCTACATCTGCCACTATGCCGGTTTGGTTCGGTGTACCGGGCTGTAGCCCTAATAACCGGTCGAGAATAAACAGAGGAAGTTGGTTTTCCAGCATTATCATGTCACGTTGAATCGAATGCAACAATCCTCGCTTAGCGAAAACCGGGTCGTTGGGTGCATATCTAATCAACACACAACAAAGTCAATAGTTTTAGCAATAAAGGAGATCACCGGATAAAATTTAGTGAGGCTTACCCGATTTTTTGGAATCCTTGAGCTGTTCCCTTGAAGAGCTCGAGAACGAAACAGCCATCAAGAACAAGCATTTCTGTGAATTCATTACTATTCTTCATATCAATGGGACCTTGGTAGCAAGCACGAGCCTCCTCCTCGAGCTCTTTCATGGCGTCAATATACATTTCGATGTTGTGCTTGGTACGTGCCATGACCATATTGACGGCCCGCCACTTGTGGCGCTCCATGGGCAGGAGATGTTCCTTGCCATGGTGGTATGGACCAATAGAGACAGTTTGAGGCAAGTAAGACTTCTTGTCGTTCTCTTGAAGATAAAATGGAACTCTGTAGATACAGAGCTTGTCCCAGCTATTTGTTGCATCGTATCTAAGTGCTTGCTCCATCTTGTCCTTGATCGAGATCACCCATTCTTCTCGTGTCTCTCTTGGCTTCTCTTCTTTTACTTCGATCTTACCGGGCTCCGCGTAAGTCTCCTCGTGGTTGTGCAAGTTTTGGCCTAGATCACGTCTGGTAATTTCATGGAAACTGTGGATTGGCACGAACCATGACAACCGTCTGTACCTTTTGTGGGTGGAAGTTGAGCGACCATCCGAAAACAAAACCATGATTTCTGTTGGTCAATGTTGAAGCTCGGGAGATCGAGAGAGAGATAGAGACAATAAATGTCAAATGTCAAAGCAACATGTTACTGAGTTAAAGTTGTAATCTAGCCATATACAAAACTCTTATAAATAGGCTAACAATTAAAAAAGATAGTAGTAAACAACTGCATTTCCTTAATTATTAACTAAGCCAATGACATGTAATCCACATGGTCTTGAATTCTTGATCCTAATATAATTTACTCAATTATGATTAAAATGACCATTTATTACACAACATATTTTCTTTTTATCTTATGTGTAGTCCGAAAATGTGCCCCCTCTTTTATTTTATTTTTCTATTTCAACTTCTTTGTAGAAATTAATTAAATCTCGTAAATTTACTAAAAAAACATTAAGTATTTTTTTGTCCGCATATAGTATACCATGATTTGAAAACTTTAAAATAAATAAAACGTATCTGAGGAATAAAGTGTGAATCTCAGTGAAAAATCATCATTCTAGATTAAAAAAAAAACATAATAAAGGATTTATTATAATTTTTTTACATGGATTAATCCATTTGAGTTTGACCAATAGATTAAGGGGTTTGGGTACCTAACCATTAACATATATATAGCTCCAACCCATTTGCATAAGGGTTGGGTTGGATTAGTTGACACCCCTAATAAAACCATATATATCCCAATTATTAATATACTTAGTGACCAAAATCAACCTTATTAAAATTGCTTCGCAACAACATAATTATTCTAAAACCCAATTGTTACAATGCAAAATTCTAAATAAAAAACATAGAAAATGTTGAAAAACAAGAAACTACAAACATTCCAAATTGAAGGAAAAAAACGACTAAAGTTTAGAATTTGGCTTATAATAAGCATACACAGCGTAGAAACTCTGACATAATGTGAGAAGTAGCAAAATAACTGCAGCAGAGAAAGAAAAATATGCCCAAGGATTGTTGAAGTACTTGTGCGTCAAGGTAGCCTTCAAAACATTCCACTTACGATTGTAATAACGGTTTACATCACCAGACAGTCGAGATAGATGACTATCTTTGGGATCGAAAACCACTTCTTGACATAGCCGGTTAAACAAATCCGCAACTTCAGAATCACTACCAAGCCAATGCTCGATGATACCACAATAATGCAAGTAGCTAACATCTTCAGAAGAGTTTATTAGATTATCCATGAAAATTATGTAGGATGTTATGTGGTTGCTCGACTCGATATGACACTGCTCAAAAGCTATAAGATTTGAGAAGAGAGACTTAGTACCTACAAAAAAAAAACATGAAGGGATATGTAAATTTATGGAATTTAGGGGTTCTATAGATACAAACATATGTTTAAGGAATAAAAAGTAGGAAAGAAAAGAGAATAATTTTAGCTTACCATCATGGATTAATAGTTTGGGTATTTCTAGATAACCATTTTTGAATTCAATATCCCAAAACCGGTCGGTTTTCCTTTTCCTGAACTTCACACCAGCTTCCCTTAGTTCCGTCACGCAATGTACCAGTTGTTGTTGCCGCTTGTCCACCACTCGCGTATTTCTAGTTAATCTCTTTAGTAGAGATCTTGTATTCGGTGTAGGACTAGACTGAAGTAGACTTCGACGGAAAACATCCAAACAGTGCAACTCGCCCTTGTCACCAAGTGTGTCCAAGGATTTTTCCAGCCAGTTCATGAGTTTTGACTGGTCCGGTTTGGTTAACGCCTCTCCCGTTGGCATTAGCGGGTCAAAGAACTTAACAGCTACATGTGCCACTATACCGGTTTGGTTCTGTGTACCAAGCTGTAACTCTAGCAACCGGTCGAGAACGAACAGAGGAAGTTGATTTTCGAGCATTATCATATCACGTTGAATCGAATGCATCAATCCTCGCATTGCAAAAACCGGATCGTTGCGTGCATATCTACTCAGCACAGACAAAAAAATCAACTATATAGATTACCGGTTTAGCAGGTATATTAGAAAACCGGGAAAAACCAGAAAATTTATTCACGCTTACCCTATTTCGGTAAATCCTTCAACAGTACCCCTGAAGAGCTCGAGAACAAAACAGCCATCAAGAACAAGCATTTCAGTGAATTCATTACTGCTCAAACTAATGGGACCTTCGTAGCAAGCACGAGCCTTCTCTTCAAGCTCTCTCATTGCATTAGTATACATTTCTATGCGCTGCTTTAAACGTTTCAGGACCTTATTGACCGCACGCCACTTGTGACGCTCCATAGGCCGGAGACGCTTTTTACCATGATGGTACGGACCAAGCGAAACGGTCTGAGGGAAATACGACTTCTTGTCGTTTTCTTGAAGGTAATGTGGAACTCTGTAGATGCAGAGCTTTCCCCAAATTGCTGTGTCGTCGTCTCTATGTGCTTGCTCGAGCTTGTCTCTTATTGAGATCACCCAACTGTCTTCTCCTGTGGTATCTCCTGGCCTCTCTTCTACCACCTCCTTACCGGACTCGGAATGAGTCTGTTTGTGGTTCTGAAAGTTTTGGTCTTGAACCGGAATCTCGGGTAAACTGTGGAGATTCTGATCTTGAACCGGTTCCGAGCGTTGGTTTTTGGTTTGGAATTTTTGGCGGAGCTTGAGGCTGAGCAAGTACCAAGTTAACATGTCTTTGTTGATGATAATTGGTTGTCCATCGGAATGAACATTAACTAAAACCATTGGTTTTGCTGGTTAAAGGTTTTTTTCAGGAGATTGAGAGCAAAAGGCAAAAGCTATAATTGCGAGATGTTATATGCAAACGTTGTAACTAATTTAAAGCTGTGATTCGCCCATAGATTTGCTTATTTTCTAATCTACATAACTCTTATAAAAAGACTTCGTACTCTTATTAAAAGACTCTCATAAATGCTTGTGGAATCTTCTATAAATGAAATTCAAACACCCAACCTCTCATAGTAAAGACTCATAATTGCTTAACTAGATCATCACCCGTACTACAGTACGGGTTGAATTTCATTTATTACAAAATTTATAAATTTTATGTTTTATAATAAAGTTGTGATATATTATAATAGTAAGTGAAAAAATAATATTTTTTTGTCAGTCCCTATATATAATATTAGAATGAGTATATTTTCCCTTTTCTATAGTATTCAATTATGGATATTTTTTTTAAGATATGAAAACGGAAAATAAGATTATTTTAAAAAAAATTAATATTGTTTGAACAATGAGTTAATTTATGTTAACAACCACAAAATGAGAATGCATATAATTTAGTTAGATCAAAAATCAAAATATCATAAATGAATCGCATCTAAAACGTAGATTATTTTGAATTACTTAAGAAAATTAGCTATTATTTTGAATTAATTTAGGAAATTATTTTTTCAAATTCTGTTTCATTGGTTGTTGAAATAGAGATTTGTTTGAGCTAATTACGGAATTTACCAATTATTCACATAATCAAATATATTATGAACATATATTTGGTATATAATAATACCAAATTCAATCCGTGTGTGGAGTCTATATTTTCATTTTACAATCCCTATGAAAATATTGCGGCACAATCTATTATTTATTATTTTCAAAATTGCTTGCATAATCAAATTTTCAAATATTTAGAAGTGTCAAACCTTATTTAACTCATCTCATCATAAAATCTTAAAATGCCGTCTGTTATAAGAATCATAACTTTCTACCATATAATACATTACATTTAACCCGCCGCCTACTATAAATATTTTAAACATATCTTTTTCGAAAACAAAATTAATGTATTTATAATTTTTTTTTTTATCTTTTTTAATCTATTAAATATTTATGATATTCTTTAATATATTAAATTAAACTTTTTTAAAATGTTCCAAATTAAAATCTTTAAATTTTTTTACTGTAGTATGTAAAATTATGAATTTTTTAAAAAAATGATATGAAATTAAATATAAATATTCAAATAGTTATAAGGATCATAACTCATTTCATTATATAATATATTATATTCAACCCGCCGCCTATTTTAAATATTTGTTTCAAAAAATCAAATTAGAGTATTTATACTTCATAAATTTTTGATCTATTAAGTATTGATGATATTAAAAAAAAAAGAAATATATTACTCAAATATGAATTTTTGACCCGTTAAATTTGTTCTTTTATACATTGAATAATTTATATTCGTTTTTAAAAATTCAAATCTTGGTATATGCGGAAAAAAATTTACTTTTTTTTTTTATTATAAAATGATATAATGATTTATTTATTTATAGAAATAGAATCATATAAAGATGAGAGGTGAAGTATAATGATTAATAACAAATTAATATGGTAAGTTAGATATCAAATCTTATATGTTCATTTTGATTGGTCATTCTTTTTAAAGAAATTAATAATTGATTTTCGTTTTTATAATTAAATTAAATTAATTAAATTGCATAAAATAGTATTTGACATGTTTATCCTTAATGAGTTGAATTAATTTACTCTATAAAATTTTATTTCTAATGGCATTCTCATGTAATTTTTTACAAAAGAGAAGGTTAGTTAAGGGTTTCTTATAAAGTGTACTCCCCAAATAATAGTATATGATAGTAGTATATTGTAATTATACATACAATGCGTGAGACTGAAACATCCAAACTCTCGTAAAAAAAGGACTTTGGACTCTCATATAAAAAGTTTCTCATATTAATATTTTTGTGGTATTTTTAAAGGAGATGGACAAATATACAAATTCTTACCAGTATAATGTTTTGAAAATTGACGTGCATTTCTTTTTTGAGATGAAAGGTAAAATTGCAAAAAATGACGATTTTGAGGAACTTTTAATTTGCAGAACACTCTTTAGAAAAACTATATGCCTAGGGTATACTAAGAATAAGGAATGTATTGTCACTGATGTTCCCATTGCATCACATTCCTTACATTATCTTTTTGACTTTTTTCTTGAAGCAAATTCAAATGTGTATCGATAGAAATGAGAAAGACGTGAAGAAGCCTTTCTATGATTCTTCTATGATTACAAGTTTACAACCCAAACTCGAAGATGAAGTTGATTATTGTATACAAAGAAGAAGAAATAGATCTATGTTTCGTTACATTGCAAAGTTTGTCTGGACTTTGCTTACCAGATGCTCTCCATAGACGGCTCTTTCAAAAACTTGGGATCCGCCTCTCCTCGGGTACTTCTGTTTGCATATATCCAATGGCTCCACCACCGCGTTAAAGTTAGTCTGTTCATAAAAGACTATAAGAATCACGATTCCAAATACAAATGCGGCGGGGAAGAAAACACAGAAGTTAGTAACCTCGTAGAAAAATGCAACGCAGACACGGTATTGAGGAGAGTTATTAATCACTCTATGAAGTGTGGATTCGTATACTCCATTTGAAAGGATCTGCATATATGATTCCAAGAAGGTTCTCAAAAGGGTATTCAAGAAAGAGAAGTATAAGTGGGAAGAACAAACCTTTAACATGTCGCCGATGTTGCAAACAAACGATCCAGGGATAGGAATGGCTGATATCCAATCACCGCCCAAGTTTCTCACCTTTTCAAAGTTAAAATCAGTTAAAGGGCCAAGATCACTTCTTCACATAAACATAAAATCAAAGGAGGATAATCATAACAATTTTAACCTGAAGAGCAGTTTTGTCATCGTCTTGATTTACAAGAGTTAACAAGCCTGCAGAGAAAAGTGTTCCCCATTAAGATAGAATCAGAAATTCAACATGATATCACTTCAGGGTTAGCTTACTTACCATAGTCAGTGTGAGCTCCACTGGAACCATAACATTGTAAGCAGCAGATATTCGGAAAAGGTTAGTTACTTGAGCTGATAAGCGAAAAGGGAATTAATCGTAGTAAACAAGAAGGAGAAGTAGCAGAAAGTTACCATCCGATATCATTTTCGGGTTGGCCATTAGCGAACGGAGCACCTGGATAGCCAATAAGACGCATCACCCAAAAAGGATCACCAGCCATCTTTCCCTCAAACTCATAAGGTGATCCAGTAAGAGCTAAGGAGATTCCTCTCAAGATCTTTCTAGAAAGATCTGAAACCATAAAATGAAATCACAAACTAAGAACGTTTCTCATAAACACTATTAGAAACATAACACATAAGAAACAGAGAAATGGTAAAAACACACCTGTACATAGCTTAATATAATCATCCATCAACTCCTTAAACTCTTGAGGATTCTCTGGCCTTCAAGAAAACACCACAAATACAAAAGATAGAAATAATCAGAAGACGAAACAACATAACCGGATAAGAAATCGAATATAGATTACCACTGGTTTGGCCCTTCCATAACTTTGCCTATATCCCCATACTTCCCCTGCTCAAACTCTCTATAACACTGTCCATAAGAGAATCAAACACATCAGGAGAATAACATGGAAACATGGCTAGTGAGACCTAGTGAAGACACAAACACACTTACATCAATGGCTTCGTGGATATCTGGTATTCCCTTGGTCACATTTTCTCCAATTCTCTGATATCCTCTGTTCACATAACATCAATGAACAAACTCAAAACTGTTCGAATTTAGGAAAAAAAAAAACACAATTGTAGACACAACAAACCTGTATCCAGCAGCTGGAGTCATCTTGATCTTAAGTTTCTCTTCATAAGGAAGCTTAAAGAACTCACGAGTGATCTCTCTAACTTTATTGATAAGACTCTCCGAGATTCCATGGCCTATCTGCTCAAAAATTAAATCTTTTTCAAAACCCCCAAAAAAGGAACACAATTTCGACTACAAAGCTAGCAAACTAAACACAATTTTGTACCACGTAGAAGAATCCGGCGTCCCGACAAGCTTTATCCAGTTTCCGGACAACATCCGCCACGCCGGCATCATCAGCCATGTCGGGATCATCACACTTGGCCAATAGAGGAGATATGTCTGAAAAATCATCGAATTTGAATGAAACTGGATCAAACTAAAGAGAATGGAATTTAGGGTTTCGTTAGTACCGATGACTGGTAAAGATCTGAAGTCCGTTGCCATCTCTCTCTCTCTGCTTTAGAATATGCTTCAGCTTTTTGTAAATGGGAATCTTATCTGATGTAATGTAGGTGGCGGCGACTTTCAAGATTCTTTAATCAAAAACGAGGATTTTTATTTACCAAAATAAATAAATAAAACTTGCGTGGATTTAGGCTTTCCTAATTTGTTAGATACTTTGGTTTTATTAATCAAGATTTTTTTTTTGAATTTTATTAATCAAGATTCTTGACCAAAAAAAAACAATAATAATCAAGATTCTTTCCTTTTTAATATATTCGGAGCTTTTGATTGCTCTTTTTTTGGTTTAAGGGGTCGAGATTTGAAGTTTTGAGTTATTCAGATTGGAGAAGTTTTTATCGAAATGGAAAATTTCTTTTGGTGATTGATTTAAAAGTAAAATTATATATTTATATTTTTTTAGTCAAGTAAAATTATATTTAATCACTATTAAATTGTTCAAATTACCTCTATAAAATTTTGTATTTAACTTTTAATTTATACAGTAGAGTTGTACTAAGTTAACTCTTATTCTGGTTTTTGACAAAAAAAAAAAAGAAAGAGCGTAGGAAAAAAATTCTCATAAGATGTCATTGTAACTGTGTTCAACACGACTTTAACCGCGTGTTTTCTAGTAGTGTAAAATTCTCAGTTAATGATTCTTTAGAAAATATTGAAAGCATTGACATAACACAAAATCTTACATGACAAACAATTTTCCAAATCTATGATCCAATTAACGTATTATATAAAAAGAAAAAAATGTACACATGGAAATCTGAGGTTTGTGGTTTTCAGTTTTGAGATATTTTTATCGAATTTGTTTTTTTTTATTTCAGCTTGTATGGTATTAAAAAAAAAACACTACTGGTCAGATTTTAAATACCAATGTTGTTTTGATTCTGGTTTGAAACTTCGGTTTGCATTTGGATTTTACATCAAATCGTTTAGTTTTAGGGGAAAAAACTATTTGATAAAATTAAAGTCTTCAATAGATCCAAGATAGAAAATTTACACGAGCACAAAAAGCAAACCTTCAAAGGGAAAAACTTTATTTTTTACATTAAGCAAATGTTAAATGTATGACGACGTCTTCGCACGTAACTTCTAAGACAAAGACGAAACCGAACGTTTCTTACGACCATTGCAAAACTGCGTGCTGTTTTTATCCATCTTATCCAACACGTAGTGTGCAAGCAAATCATTAGACTCAACAAGATTCTCACGGCACAAGAACTCATCGCCACAAAGCCTCTCAACGTCTCTATAATAATCATGCACGAACACATGCGTCTTCGGATTCCCGCCTTTTTTGCTCCGAGCAAGAACCGCCGCCGTGAAAATCGACGACATCCTCCCCGGTCCTTCGTGAGCATCGCCACGTGGCCCGTCCACAAAGATAACATCCCAATCAACATCGTAGACGTGATTAGGCAAATCATTAAGCCCTAATTTACAATCTGAGAAGAGAAGATTTTGCACGGGACGACACTCGTTTCCCGCGGCTTCTTTAGCCGTGGTGACGAGCTCTCCGGCCTCGTGAGCTTTCGTCGTGTATTGAACGTCGAAAACGTCGATCTCCGGGTGGATTTCTTCAAAGTAAGCCGCGTAGTAACGATTCTCCTCGATGAAAACTGTTCTACCGTTATGGTTTAACGATTTCCAAAGGAGAGTCTCGTGTGTTAGTCCGAAAACGAGGAGATTACACGGTGGAGCGCAGCGGCGGAGGACGTCGGAGATAGATTTCATCTCTCCGTAAGACATGTGGAAACTATCGTTGGATCTTGACGCGTAGTGAAGCAATGCGTTGATAGCACTCGTTGGTAAGTTAGAGTTGGAGATGGGAGATGATGATGAAGATGGTGATCCTCCGGTGACGACGGCGGCTACGGCGGCGGCGACGGAGGTGTTTTTGGAAGGGATTGTGTCTCTAGTATAGAGGAGAGTTAGGAGGAACACGATGGTGAAGAAAGAGACGAAAGCGAGAAGCCATAAACGAGTCGTGCTCGTTTGTTTTTGTATGTAAGGATGAAGAAGGATTAGCTTCGTGTTCGTGTTCCCTGATCCGTTCTTCATTGTTCACTCTTCTTCTTCTTCTTCTCTTTCCTCTGTTTTCTTCCTTAGAAGATTTTCAGAGAAAGAAGACGATTGAAGAATGATTTAAGAGTTGTCAAATGGAAGAAAAAATGGGGTTGATTTAAAAGAAAGTAAGTAGTGAGCTGTTTCGTGAAATGTGAGCTATAAGCAAAATTTTGTGTTAACCTAATATAGATAATTGAATAAAACATTGTGATATAATTTTTTGTTAACGTTCTAGAAGTTTAAGTGTTGGAATTTATTTTCTAAAGAAGGGTTTACTTTTGGAAATCCATTTTTTCTAAAATTATTCGTTTTATTTTTTGTGAACGCAACGTATCATAATAGAACCGTGGAAACTTTGAGTATTCAATTTTCTTTAGGTTCTTACTTAATTACGCGATTATGATTAAGTAAATAAGTTGGAAACAACTTGGTTTTTTTAAAAAAAAAAAAAAAAAACAACTTGGTTTACGTCCATCGCTATTTATGGATTTAATTGTAATTCAGTTTAATTAGTTTTTTTTCTTCCAAAGAGTGTATAAAGATTATTTCTGGATTTATAGCTTGATATTATGAACAAACAAACCAAAAATATTAAGAGAAATTCTTAAAAATGCCCCTTTTTCAATACCCCTTTTCAAAAATGCCTCCTTTGAGAGTCCATTTTTAAGTTTGCCCTCTTTTAATTTTTAATGACCATTTTACCCTTATTTGAAACAAAATTAGGTCCACAAAATACAAAATATTTTTTGGCGGGAAAAGTGATCCCGCAATTTTCCCGCCAAAACACTTGTAAAAAACCTTTAAAATACCTTGTAAAATTTTCCCGTAAAAATTTTTCCCGCCAAAAAATTTTCCCGCCAAAAAATTTTTTTTGCGGGAAAAGTGATTCCGCAATTTTTTTTTTTGGCGGGAAAAATTTACAAGGTATTTTAAAGGTTTTACAGAGTATTTACAAGTGTTTTGTAAGGTTTTACAATGTATTTTAAAAGGTTTTACAAGGTACTTATAAGGTATTTATAACTTGTAAAACCTTATAAAAAACTTGTAAAACCTTATAACTTGTAAAAACCTTATAAAATAGCTTGTAAAATCTTATAATATCTTATAAATACCTTGTAAATACGTTGTAAAACCTTTTAAAATACATTGTAAAACCTTATAAATACCTTGTAAAAAACCTTTAAAATACCTTGTAAATTTTTGGCGGGAAAAAAAATTTAACGCCAAAAAAATTGCGGAATCACTTTTCCCGCAAAAAAAAATTTTTGGCGGGAAAATTTTTTGGCGGGAAAAAATTTTACGGGAAAATTTTACAAGGTATTTTAAAGGTTTTTTACAAGTTTTTACAAGTGTTTTGGCGGGAAAAATTGCGGGATCACTTTTCCCGCCAAAAAATATTTTGTATTTTGTGGACCTAATTTTGTTATATTTCCTTATATATTTGTGATATCTTTTATTAAAAGAAGGGTAATTTAGTCATTTTGTACATAAAAAGGGGTATTTTTAAAAATGGACAGCCAAAGAGGGTATTTTTGAAAAGGGGTATTGAAAAAGGGGCATTTTTGTGAGTCTCCCAAATATTAATTGTTTTGTGAAAATAGAATTAACTGCAATAGTTTATGTAAAAAGGTATTAAAATATATAAACGATGATGTGTGAGGTTTTTTTTTGTTTTTGCTAAAGATGATGTGTGAGGTTGGTTGTTGTATGTATAAGTGTTAAGAGTTTTGGTCATTGCGAGAGACACCAGATCTAATTACAGACCAAAAGTCTCTATCCCTTATTGCTTTGGTTTATTTCTTAAGGAAACAGCCCAAAACAACGAGAAACACCCACACACAAAACATGAAAACAATACAATATTGAATAGATAATGATAAAAAATCATTTCGTTTTCTTTGACTAACCATTGGATTGAGACAAAATATATTGATTTATTTGAATAAATGCTTAAATTGGTCATATTTTAATTACAAGAAATGCAAATCCTTAAAGAATTGGCTATTATATTTGTTGGTAAATTTCATCATTCACGATCTAACTTTTTCCAATATTAACGCTTGCTCTATTGATCCTCATGAAAGGCGTTAAATAAGAACCGTATTATTATATTGGGCCAACTCGGTTAAGAAAAAAAAAGATTTGGCCCATTCAGAGTTTTGAGGTCTAAAGACTAAACCCAAAGCACCTCGCATCCACGTTTGTTGACAAGCCCAATGCGACCCCTCCTGTAAATGTAATCGCATAAATCATTTAAAAATTCGTGATTACTTTTGTATAATGGATTTAATGGTAATAACAGTATGTAATGCCTTTAATATGTGGATTTCTAATCTTGATAGACTTCCAACTATGCAGCGAATGTTCTCTTGGGGTCTCACTTCTTCCCCTCTTTGTACTTTCTGCTCTATGGAAATTAAGTCCAGGGATCATCTTCTTATCACCTGTAGCTTCTCCTCGGATATTTGGCTTCAGGTCCTTGCGCGCATTGATCCAAACAGACCCCTGTTCCGTTCCTGGGCTGAGGTTTTGTCTTGGCTGCGATCGTCTTCTAACTCGGCACCTTCTATCCTCAGGAAAATTGCAGCTCACGCCACTATCTATCATATCTGGAAGCAGCGCAACAACGTGGTCCACAATCAACTTTCAATCCATTCGATCACTATCTTTAAAAACCTTAGCAGAGAGATCAGAAATATAATCACTGCAAGACGGCATCGTAAGCGATTTCGGCATCTGATGCAACTCTGGATTACATGAGCTCACAATTGTGACTTCCCACTTTTTGAAATCTTGTTTTTATTTATTTTTGCCAAGATTTCAAAGCCAAAGGCTTTTCTTTGTATCAGCCAAACATTTTCATTATATATGATATTAACAGTTTAGCAAAAAAAAAAAAAAAAAAAAAAAAAAGTATGTAATGCGTTGAGTTTTTAGTAAGATCTGTTTGTAATGGTAATAACAGTATGTAATGGTAATAACAGTATGTAAATATGTAATCGCATAAATCATTTAAAAATTCGTGATTACTTCTGTTTCTTTGTACCAATACAAAATTTATACAACTAAGATCCAATTTTGTTAGGTATAATTTGCAAAATAAGCTATGCTTCTATCTCGTTTTCATGTATATTTTTATTTTGTCATCGTCTACTTATATGTTTTATTGTCTACAATAGGCCTGGGCGTTCGGATATTCGGGTCGGGTTCGGATCGGGTTTTTCGGGTTCGAGTTTTTCGGGTTTAGAAAACTAAGACCCGTTCGGGTATTTTAAAACTTCGGGTTCGGGTCGGATTCGGATCGGGTATTTCGGGTTCGGATTCGGGTTTACCCGAAGTATCCAAATATTAGAAAGTTTCTATCTGATTTTATGCAAAGTATTGAAAAATACTCAAAAAAATCTATAAAACCCTAAGTATTTTATACCCGAATCTAGCCCAAAGTAGCTAAAATACCCGAAAATATCTTAACATCCGAATAATTTAGGCATTTAGGTTATTACAAATATAAATATTACTAATATATTATAACTATGTACTTATATTTGGGTATGTTCGGGTACTTGTTCGGGTTCGGGTTCGGGTCGGGTTCGGGTTCGGGTTCGGGTTCGGATTTTCGGGTTGTGAAGTATAGAACCGGTTCGGGTATTTTAAAACTTCGGATTCGGGTTCGGATCGGATTTTTCGGGTCGGGTTCGGTTCGGTTCTTCGGGTTCGGGTATTATGCCCAGGCCTAGTCTACAACAACAAATCATATCTACGAACACGTTACACATGGACGGTTCTGAAATACACATTAAGGTCCGATTGTTAATCAATCTTTGAAGTTCTTTTATGTATATAATTCACTAATTGAGTTCATTTCTTGAATATCATAATATTTTATTGTTCATTTTCTTGAATATCATAATGGATTTTTTTTAATTTTTTTTTTGAGAACTCACAGTAAAATGATTCAAAAAGAATAAAAAATCATCCAACGCATATATACACGCGTGCCACAAGACTATACATATTGAAAAAGTTTTCAGAATAATAACTGACACAGATGCTCTGCTCCGTAACACAAAAACACACACACAAAATGACACTCTTCTTCTACTCTCTTCTCTTCCTCCTCCTCCGTATCTCCGCCGCATACTCTCTCCCGGCGACGAACTACTTCGACTCCTTCTTACCTTCCGACGCCGTTGCACTCCTCTCCTTCAAATCAACCGCCGATCTCGACAACAAGCTTCTATACTCTCTCACCGAGCCTTACGACTACTGTCAATGGCGCGGCGTCGACTGCTCTCAAGATCGCGTGGTTCGTCTTATCCTCGACGGCGTTGGTCTCCGAGGACGTTTCTCACCGGAGACTCTTAGTCGTCTTGATCAACTTCGTGTTCTTAGCCTTGTGAATAACTCAATCTCTGGTTCGGTTCCTGATCTATCTCCTTTAACCAATCTCAAAACCCTAACCCTAAGCAAGAACCGTTTCTCCGGTACTCTATCTGGTTCTATTCTTTCTCTTCGTCGGTTAGTCGAACTTGATCTATCGTTTAACAACTTCTCCGGTGAGATTCCGTCTGAGATCAATGCTCTGAGTCGACTCAGTTCTTTAAATCTCGAGTTTAATCGATTCAATGGAACTCTCCCGCCGTTGAATCATTCTTCTATGACGTCATTTAACGTTTCCGGTAACAATCTCACCGGTTTAGTTCCGGTTACAACGACTCTGTTACGATTCAACGCGTCTTCGTTTTCGTCAAACCGTGGACTCTGCGGTGAGATCATTAACCGATCTTGCGGTTCACGTTCTTCTTCTCCGTTCTTTGGTTCACCTAAACCAAACGCCACGTCATCATCTTCTTCGTCTCAAGCACCGATTAGTCAAAGCGATAACGGTGAAGCAGCGATGATTGTTCCACCGGTGGTTAAAAAGGTTAAAAACGGTTGGTTAGTACTTGGTTTCACCATTGGTCTCGCTTCTTTGATAGTTCTCGGTCTCTGTCTCGTAGTGTTCTCGTTGTTTATGAAGAACCGGAGAGACTACGACGATGACGTGATAATGACGCAACCTAAACGAGAAGTAGAAAACAGAGAAATCAAAATCCAATTTCAAACGACTGAGCCGTCGCCGCAAAAGCGAATCTCAAGAAACGGAGATTTGATTTTCTGCGGCGACGGAGGAGGAGAAGCTATGTATACACTTGATCAGTTGATGAGAGCTTCTGCGGAGCTTTTAGGAAGAGGATCAGTAGGGACGACGTATAAAGCGGTGATGGTTAATCAACTGATTGTGACGGTGAAGAGATTTGCTCCGTCGAAAACAGCGATTACTAGTGATTTAGCGTTTGAGAATCAGATGGAGATAGTTGGTGGACTTAAGCATCCGAATCTTGTTCCGGTTAAAGCTTATTTTCAGTCAAATGGAGAAAGGCTTGTCATCTATGAGTACCAACCTAATGGAAGTCTCTTCAATCTTATTCATGGTAATGTTCTTCATCTTCTCCTCTGTTTATTGTTAGGGTCTCACTGAGTCACGTAAGAGTTGTTGCTTTTTAGGTCCAGTTAATTAAGTAATTATTATGTTGGTCTCAATCATATTGAGGTGATAGTACTGTGATAGAGAGACCATTGTCTCCATTATAAAGCTGAAACTTTTGTGTGTGTAGACTAGACATGTCTCGTTGATGGGTTTTGGTGCAGCTTTATTATTTTTGAAGGAACTCTAGACTTGACCACATAGAGACAATGGCGGAGTTTATAATTAAAATATGTTTTGTCCTTTTCCTTTGTTGAACAACTGTAGATAAAGAGACAGAGAATCTGTTAGAAATCTGTGCTATTTTCACGTGAAACTCTACTCATTTGTCAGGAATTTGGTTAGTTTTGTCTTAGGACTTGAGTTCTAGTGGTTTCATGGTCGCATATTACTCGTCTGTGATTGGAAGTGTATATAAACAAACAAGCATTACTAAACTTATAATCTAAATCATCATAGTAATAAAGTCTTTTCTTTTTATCTTGTGGTTATTGACCTGAATATACTAAGTACTAATGAGTCTGTTTTATCCCTTGATCTCAATTATGTTTTTCATTATATTCAGGTTCAAGAACATCAAAAGCTAAGCCATTACATTGGACATCATGTTTGAAGATAGCAGAAGATGTAGCTCAAGCACTACATTACATTCACCAATCATCAGGAAAATTTCATGGAAACCTTAAATCAACAAACATCCTCCTTGGTCACGACTTCGAAGCTTGTGTCACAGATTATTGTTTAAGTGTCTTAACAGACTCATCAGTCCTTCCTAATGACCCGGACATCTCTTCCTACAAAGCACCAGAGATAAGGAAATCAACAGCTAATCGTCCCACGTCCAAATGCGATGTGTACTCGTTCGGGGTCTTCCTCTTAGAGCTATTGACTGGTAAAACCGCTTCGAGGCAACCGATTATGGAGCCAAACGATATGTTGGATTGGGTAAGAGCAATGAGGCAAGAAGAGGAAAGGTCAAAGGAAGAGAATGGGCTAGAGATGATGACTCAAACGGCTTGTCTTTGTCGTGCAACATCGCCGGAGCAAAGGCCGACTATGAAAGAAGTGATCAAAATGATTCAAGAGATTAAGAATAGTGTTGTGATGACTGAAGAGAACGAAAAATTCCTCTGATCAAAGTATGTGTGTTTTTGAGGGGTTAAACTTGGGAGAAAGAAAAAGAGAATGTTAAAAGTGTTAAGGGGTTGTTTTAGAAATTTGGAAAATCTCAAATTTTGGGCGGTGGAGCTAACGTCCACCACAGACACGTGTGAAAGAAGAATATTCCACCACGGACAGCCGTTAGATCATCAACGTTTATAACCGATCGTAGAATTATGTATCAAATTTTGTTTTTACCACATTCTTATGTTATTTACATTTTGTTTATCTAAGATACAAATATTTTTCTTCATATCTTTGCAAAATGTAATCTATAATTGATTGTTTATGGGTAGAACAATATTTACAACAAGTACTTAATATTTAGAGATATTGATTGGTGTAACCAAGACTATCATCACTCTATTAGTATCCATTGTTTTGCTTTGATATGAGAAAAGTGATGAAATTGACAAACGAAAGGAAAAGAAATAACATCATCCATAACAAAATGACACAATCTTAGATTTCTATGTTAGGTAGCTACTTTTCTTGTACTTTAGGCATTGCATTATTGATTTTATCTAATAGGAAAGATATCTAAGAACTGCATACTTTTATAGCAGCAAACTTTAGGCATTGCATTCTGGATTTTATCTAATAGGAAAGATATCTAAGAACTGCATACTTTTATAGCAGCAAACTTTAGGCATTGCATTCTGGATTTTATCTAATAGGAAAAAAAAATCATCATTCCAATGTGAAATCAGAATCAATTTATAACGGATTTGGGTACTAAAAGTATAACTATGTTCTTAGACTGCTACAGTGGAGCAACTCTAAATCTGTTGACAGAAAGAAAAAAAGGCTCTTGTATATATATACAGCTTTAAGCACCTTAAAACATTGAGTGTCGGTTCCACGAGTGATCATCATCATCATGATGACTCTTGGACATGAAATGCATAGTGGTCTCATCGTTCTGCTTTATCCACTCAGAGAGTTTCCATGGTTTCTGCCATTTCCATTTAAACTGAAGCAACCATTGATGGTGACTTCTCTTCCACTTCCATAGCTTCCCACTCTGTCCCATTTTCTTCATTGCTTTCATCTTTCTCGTCTCTTCTAATAAAGCTTCTGATTCTCTCACCGAGATATTGACTATACCTGGCCCAGCGTATTTGAGATGCTTTGTTGCTCGATGATAAGAAGATGGAGATGATGGGTCACTAGCGTTATTATCTGCATAGTGCTTTGATGAGCTTCTTGAACTTCCCTGCAACAAGTGAAATTTTGCTTATTTTTTAAGGAGAAATCCCCCAGGAATAAGTTTTGGATTTCAATCTGAAAAAAGAAAGGATTAAATTTAAAAACCGAGTATGATGATGACGATGAAGCCAGGGCAATGGACACTGTTTGCTCCCTTGTCTTTTTCTCTTTAAGGATTTCTCGGTTCTGGACTTCGGTTAGTTGTAATAAGCAGAGGAGGTCATTGAGTTGTTCCTTCTTCTCTTTGATGTCTTTGTCTTTCTCCCAGACTTTGCACCTATTTGATGTTTAAGCAAGACAAAATCAATCTTCCATTTCGTTTTACTGAGTTTTTTCTATTCGGGTTTAAGAGTTGTTACCTTGCTTCAGCAGTGGAATCAAACACATATTGAAGCAAATACTTGGCATCAGTCATGGACTGAACGTGGTTCCACCGAGTCTTAGCATGTACGCTATGCTCTCTTTCCTCTGCTTCTGAGAGCTGAGAGGCCATGGCTGTGAGAGCATTTGAGGAAACATCTAACATACTCTCAAGAGAAGCTATTCTCTCCAATCTTGTGTTTGGTGATAAAAATCTGACGCATGGAAAGAAACAGGTCATGAAGTGAAGAAATCTAGTCCCATGAAACTTCATCGTTTACACTACTGAGGCATTTTAAATATAATGTTGTACCTAAACTGTCCATTTTTCTCTTGATGGGGACTTGAAGGAAACTCCATCTCTTGTTTCAACGATGTTAATTCTTCAGCCAGTGCAGCTCGTCTATATGCAATCAGAGTAGATTATTGATTAGAATAAATTTCTGGGAGAAAGAAATTTGCAGATAACAAACATGACTGATACAGAGTTTTGAAGACGCACACTTGAATTTGCTTTTCATATTGAAAACGAACTTGATGTACTTTTGCCATAACCTCTAGCTCGTTATCAAGCCATTTTCGAAGAGTTTTTTCGTTCATCTGCAAAGTGTATGAAAAGAAACAGTTGATACTTGTGCAGGATGACGAATCCATATCTAAATTAGGAGTTCTTGATACCTGTCTAGTTAGTGGTTGACCATTGGTAGTCACTGGAAAAGAAAGCAAAAGATTATGATCGAAACAAGAACAAAAGTAGGGTGTGTTTCGGCATATAAGTTACCTGATATATCACGTTGTGAAGACTTGCGGGCTTCTAGCAGCTCTTTAAGTCTTTTGGTAGCCATTGCTGCTTCCTCTGTTTTTCTCTGAAGAACCTGCAAGACATTAAGATGCATTTTCTCTTAAGATTCTTATACATGCACTCAAATTGGATAATCTTGTCAGTGGTTCTTCCAAGCGGGAAAAAAGACAAATATTTGATAAGATACTTACCATTTTCTGACGTCGATTGAGAGCTTCGAGTTTGAGTCTTTCATGCTCAGTTTTTCTTCCTTCTTTCTTAAGCTACCCAAAAACAAATAAAAATGCAACATGAGATCAGTTCAAGTAACAAAATTTCAACGGACAATAAAAAGGTGATGAAGTTGATAGAGATAAAGTACCTGCAACAACTCCTTCTCTTGAGAAGCTTTCCATTTCCGGAATTGTTCAGCTTCTTGTTTCATCTTCTGTTGTAGTTGAACCTGGATAACAAAAGTTAAAATGTAGATCTAGATGATGTGAACTAGTAAATATAGAAAAAATTCGATAGCAAAGCTGAACAAGATGCAACCTTTTGAGACTTGATGCATTGTATTTCAGCTTTCAAACGCTTAGCTGCATCTTCACTTTTTTGCTTTTGTTTTAAGATCTCAACTTGATTTTCTTGTTTCTTCTTAAGATTTAAAATCTGTGTCTCAAGTGCTTTTAATTTGTGTGCATGGTTATCTCTTGCAACTTGTGCTTGTCTATCAGAACTAGCAGCAAGTTCCTCAACTTCAGCCAACAACAGATCTCTCTCAACCTGTAGACGTTACTCATGACTCGAGTGTTAGAAACTTACGTAAAATATCAACAAGAAAAACTAGAATGTTTTGTTTCACCTGTACAGTTCTTTTCTCTTTCTCAAGTTCCATCATTTTCTTCTCGAAGTGTTGTCTGATAGTTTCAGTTCCAATCCCACATACTTTCATCTCGGACTGCAAATATTAAAATCATAAGATTTTCAAAATAATCATTAGGTACAGAAAACTTCAGTTGAGTAATGACTAAACCTCTTTCTCCTCCAGACGTTTACTTAGTTCATTTAATTCCTTGCCCATGCTATTCTGCCTAAGTGCATGTTCCCACTCTTCTGCTGCAGCAATATCTTCAGAAATTCCACCTTGAATCAGAAAAATTTCAAGCTAAAGTAAGGGTAGGAGAATGCATATGCATTTCATGAAAAAAGTTTCTAGGGAAGCAAGTGACCAAAACCTGATGTTGCTTCACTCATTTCATAATCTGAATCCATGCTTTCAAAACCCCTTTTAAGGCCATCATCTTTTGGAAAAATTACACCATCTTCCTGAGGTAAAACAACTCTTTTTTTCAGCAGTGAAAAAATGTGCCAAATAAATCTATTGTGGTTCCCTAATGTATACAGAAATTACCTGTGCATCAATATTGCAAGAATCAAGAGTAGCCCTCTTGCTGCGATAGATGTGAAGTTCTCGAGAAAGCTCTTCATTGGCAGACTCTAGCTTCATGATTTTCTCTCGCATAACCTTTAAAATTGAAATGTATACTATTATTGATGAGAAGTTTATAAACCTTTTGAAGAATTGCAGCAGAAGTTATATACCTGCACTTCCTCTGACGGGGGTTCCCCACGAGCACAAAGTGCAGCTTGTAGATATTGTAGCTGTTGACGCATCTTTTGCATCTCAGAACATATTAAGTCTTTATTGGCCTGTGCACCAAAATAAAGAAGTCTCTCCTGTTAGAGCTCCCAAGTGAACAATCTTATTCCTCTTTTAATCTACTTTTTGGCCTCATGTACTTTCAATTGTGTTAGCTGATAGTGGAGCTTTGTCTGCAGAAAAATTGAAAGCTCATCTAAGATAGTTCCTCGGTACTTACAACAGGTTTGTTCTGGATATTCCGAGCCCGATTTGCATATTTGAGCGTGTTAAGAGTTTCCTCAGCATTGATGTCAGCAGGACTGA
Organism: Arabidopsis suecica; assembly: GCA_019202805.1. NCBI lineage: Eukaryota > Viridiplantae > Streptophyta > Magnoliopsida > Brassicales > Brassicaceae > Arabidopsis > Arabidopsis suecica. Next base: position 10,774,051 of record CM032909.1, read on the forward strand.
TGCAAGCTACAAGAATAACACAAACACAAAGAGAAGTTAAATTTGTGAAAGGATAAAAGATTTCCAGGGAATTAACTCATACAACTAAGAAGTTTACCTATCATGACTGTTTTACTATTTCCACCAAGAGAATCCTGCAGTAATGTAAAAAGGACATCGTTAATGGAATATTTGTCACATGAAACATATATGATCCATATTATATGCTAATAAAGATAATATACACTGCTACAAATTTTATGTATACTGATAATAAGTAGCTTCACATATGAGGATCTAGAAGTGCAAAGATAGAAATGAACCTGCAATAACCGAGTAAGTTTACTATCACGGTAGGGGACATGAGCACCTTCTTTTCGCTTTTTCTCATCCCCAAGCGCACTGATGACATTACCAAGTGCAAGAAGCCCCCTATTGATGTGAATTCCTGTTTCAGAGAACAATGAAGAATGTAAGTCATCGTTCTCAAAAGGATGCAAAATGGGATGTCAGTTTCTCCAACCTTCTTTTAATCGAACACCGCCTGAACCTGTTCGTTTAGCTCTTTCAGATCCAGCAAGGTCTACCAGGTGAAGCTTGGCACAACAATATTCCTCACCCATATCTTCATCTACGGTGTCTTTAACCACTGAGATCGAAGATATTTTGCGCATCTGTTCTAAGGTGATCGTAAAGATGGCATGTGACCGGCTGTATAAGAAGAAATTTTAGTTTATCACAGATATAGAAACAGATTTAATGGAAGAATTGTTTATGATGCTTCTTTTTACCATTTCTAACTTCCCCACAATTGTTCGTTTATTGTAATGTTTGATATAACTACATTTTACAACTGGCTAAGCATCATTAACTGTAACTTTAAAACCTTGTCTTGCTTCTTATGGAGCCTGGGTATAGAGATTCTCACCTCGACTCATTATTCATATTTGTACTCCCAGTTGCCCTGGTTAAAGATCCTTGCTCTAGACAGGAAGCCATTTCTTCTTTAGTAGCTATAGGAACTTCAGTTGCACCAGATAGTGTTATAACCCCGTTTGGTGATTCGCGAATCTGCACCGGTGACTTACTAAGAACAACCTTTCCAGGGGTTCCACTGGCTAGTCTGTTAAACGGCACACTATCCAGCAAATCCAGAACTTCTTCTTTTAAAATCTACATATGAATATTTCCAGTTAATATCCATACAACTATAATCTAGACAATTAATCTAGCAACCAACGGATGATACCTCGATGAAAGAGACATGTAACTGGAACCCCATTTGGTGCTTTACTGAATCAATTTTGTTAAACAAAGCACTCATAACTTGAGGAATCAACCCATTTCTTGTACCATCTTTTAAAGCAGTCCCCATAGTGTAAGTCTTCCCAGATCCTGTCTGCATCATTTACGTAACTCAAATAGAAGAAACACAAAACAAAACAAAAAGCAGCTAAAACCAATTTTAGAAACTTTTTTATGTACCTGACCATAAGCCAACACAGTAGCATTGTATCCATGAAACAAACCATCAACAAGAGGAGCAACACATTCTTCAAACATCAAAGAAGATGGAGAACCATTACTTCCATATACATGATCAAATGTGAATGAATGTGTTCCCATTTGCACCTATGCACCATCAACAAAACAAACAACACTATTTTAATACATAAACAATGCTCATTGACTTATCAACAACAATAACAATAGCAACACAGACAAATGCATTATTTATTTATATATGATGTAAAAAAACAAAAGTGACACTGTTTTATAAGAAAAATAAAATTAAATGAGTGTCAGAGTTAGAACAGAGATTTGATCCGGATCCAGGAATAGCGTGAACAACGACGAGCGCATTTAAACACCATCGGAAAAAAAAACGTTAACGACGGAGAAGAGACGAAAGTGACTCCATTCACAATCGGAAAACTGACCTGAGGCGTTACCGGAGATACAGAAACGCATTCCCTACAACCTTGAGTTACTTCATCTCCGATCAATGGACGAACATTAACCGCCACTTTCACGGAACAACTCTCCGACGACGACGACGACGGTGGCGAAGAATGTGATTCCATCGAGAATTCTTCTCTTCTTAGTTCTTCCACGAGTGTGAGTGTGAATAAGAGAATTCAGAAGAAGAAAAGTTGAATCAGAGTCTCAATTTCGTCTTCTTCCTCGGGAGACGGAGAAGAAAAAGTGAAGAAGAAGCTTTACTCTCTTCACTGCTCTTTCTCTGGTTTGGGTATACGAGGTATCTTTATATTTCCAGTTTTGCCCTCTACGAGACTCTAAATTTACCTTTTTACCCTCCACGTCAGCATCTTCTTCTTCTTCTTCGTTTATTGACTTCTTCTTATTTAATCCACTGGTCCGTGTGTATTGAAACAAAATCGGATTTATTATTCAGATCTGTCTACCACACTTTTATTCATATAAAAATGTTGTTGGAGAAAAAACTGTTTAGAGACGAGTTAAATTAATTGTGGTGTGTGTAAATGAGACAACTGGGTGTGTAAAAGTCGATAATTCCAAAGTTTTGGTAGTTTCTATCGTCTCTTAAGTTAATGACAAAAATTATTTAATTATGAAGAGTCAAGACATTCGTTTCTGGTCCTTCTTCTGCGCGGGAAAATCCCAACAGTAAAGTACACACACAAAAAAAAAATCTAAAATATTTTCCGAAAGTGTGGGGACCGCAGTACGCTCCGTTTGGGCCTTTATTGGGCCCTACCTCACATGTCTATCTGCAGGGCTCATTACTTGGTTTGTATCAGTTTATCCAATTTGAACGTTTAGAAGAAATAATCTGTATTTTCAGTGGTTTCTATTGGTTTTGAGTTTTGACCATTGGACGGAAAATAACGAAATATATGTCGTGTATTAAGAGAGCCGGTCCATGGCTAAAGTCTATAAAACAAAAACTATTAGGCATCAAATAAATATATATAGTTTTAGGGGTATGATTTACAAAAATGTTACGGTGCTGTGGTGCAGTAGTTAGTTATAACTATTACATTTCCAAGTAACAAATTTGACCAGATTTTTTCCTTTTATATGTAGTTTTTTTTCAAGGTTTTTTTAGTAGGCCAAATTTTTTTTTCCTTTAGATATCAAAATAGTACGGATCGGCTTCTGTATCAATAGAATTATGTAATTAGTAAAAATTAAAAAGAAGAGAACTGCATAATAATTTCACAAGAGTATTTATATATTAATTTTTTTTATTAATCATATAATTTTGCTTTTAGTTTTAAAGTTAAGTACTATTTCTGTTGAAACCATGCTTAATCATGATAGCTTTGGAAAAAACATGGCTATCTTTTCACGTTTTATCTGCCCCTCAACTAAAGTGGCCTTTACATTCCTTTTTATAGGTGAAATAAATTAGCCAAGAATATCCACTTTTTAAAATGTGGAAGTTCCTTGAGATTGAAGAAATAAAATTTGATGTCATGGGCTGTTGTTCTTCTAATCTGGTAAAAACAATTTTGGATATATCTCTGTATTTTCAATTATTATGTATTACATCATTTGATGCTACAAACAATTTGCACCAGAAGTCTATATAGCTTCTAATGTTGGTTTTCGTTAGATGATTTCCCAAGTTTCCTATTTGTTTATCGAACGAATATAAGAAAGCTGATACGTTTAAAATGCATTCTCATGTATGTACCTACTTTTTATAGTATTTATTTGTTGTTAGACTAATGCATATATAATGATTCTAACGCTAGCCCACAAGTTGATTATATAGTTTTGTTTTCTATATGTGGACAACGACCCTAATGATTATGACTCTATGATTATCATATATATGCTTATCAACTCGAAGTAGATATCTAACGTACAAATGAAGACGATGCTCATCTAACTGCCAATTTTGCATTCTCTTAATTTGAAAATCATTTCAAGTTGTCATCGAAAAACACTTGATTAAGAAAATTTCGAAAACAATCGTGAAATTTTGAAAAAGCCCAACACAAAGACCCATTATAAACAAACAAAGATCCAAAACATTTTATCATATATCAATCAAAGGTGAAACATTAATTACCTCACATCTAAAAAGAAAATATCATAGAATCAAGCAAATTAGCAGGTCACTATTCCAACTTTATCTATTCATATTACAGTCAAATTTGAGAATGCACCAAAAACAGATCTTTTTTTGTACATAAATAAACGTTAACATTTAAGGTACTATATATATAAGTTAAATTATTAGGTCAGGTTTCTGATTTTATCTACATATACATTCATCGTCAAAATAAAAGACTGCAACAAAACAATGCATCAGAATCTTTTCTTGTACACACGAGTAAACAAACGTTAATAAAATAAATAGTACTACTACTATTGTTAACAAGACAAAAACACAACCATTGGTCAATACTTTTGTAATTATTATAATCATAATGGAAATGAGCCGCCCTCGTGTATACTAATCCGAACGTAACACATGTCATGGGATGGAACCCACAATCAAAAATTCAAATACTGAAACTACCCTTGATCTTATCGTTGTATAGAGAAGTTTCCAAAGATGGGCAAAAGGTTTACGTGAAAAGCAGAGGGACAAAATGGTCAATATGGGAATACGTATCATCATTTACATAAACACGTAAAAGTCAATTAGTAACGGTATCCAGCCACCGACTACATACCGACCATGAGTCCCACTTTGACACTTTCTGGCCTCAATCTCCTTGTTTATAAATACACGTGTATACGTACGCATATATGTCATGTAATACGAACTAGTAGAATTATAAAATTGTCTCTTCAAAAGCATTACCATCCTAAACCTATGGTAGGATATAATATTTTCCACGAATCGTCGCTCCGTCATGCACAATTAATTATATAGTTTTTACTTTGTGGAAATGGTTATAAATCGATGAACAAATTTGGTGTTATTATCTTCTTTAGAATTTTATTATATACTTTAAATATAAACATAACTTTTATTATGTCATCGTGTAAACTCACAAACAAACAAAATCAAACGCTCAATAATACGATGATTATTCCATCATCATACAAAGACATATACGTGTTATCTTTTTGACAAAAAAAATAGACAGGCGTTATCTATATATGTAACCATATGAATACTGGAAAATTGGATCCTAGTGATTTCAACGATTTAATATTCAATTATTGATCGTAAAAAAAAAAGGACGAGTATATATGGATTGGGATCTCCACTCCGCGACTTTTCTCGAGCTTGCAAACGTTATTTTCTCATCCTCTATATCTTTAACCTAAATATAGTTTTATACTATAGTTTCATGTTTTTAATATATAACACAAACAAAATTTCAACTATAACTCGAAGTCGGCATGGACTTTTTGGAATTTTCTCCTCTACCTACAACTGCAACCTTTCTCTCTTCACATATATAAGAGAGTCCCTTGATCAAGAAATCAGATAATTTCCCTAAACCCACTTCTAAAGTCCTCCTCTTGGAAACCTAAGAGACTCAACTCCCGAGCCGCCATGGACGCCGGAGTAGCAGTAAAAGCTGACGTGGTAGGTGCAAGAAAGAGAGAAAGACCATTCAAAGGGATAAGGATGAGGAAATGGGGAAAATGGGTGGCGGAGATTCGAGAACCCAACAAGCGTTCAAGACTTTGGCTCGGCTCTTACTCTACTCCCGAAGCGGCCGCCCGTGCATACGACACGGCGGTGTTTTACCTCAGAGGACCCACCGCTACACTCAACTTCCCGGAGCTTTTGCCGTGTACGTCCATTGAGGACATGTCAGCGGCAACGATCAGGAAAAAGGCGACGGAGGTCGGAGCTCAGGTAGATGCGATAGGGACGACGGTGGTTCAGAACAACAAACGCCGCCGCGTTTTTAGTCAAAAGCGTGACTTTAGCGGCGAGTTATTGGAGCTTGTTGACTTGAACAAGTTACCCGACCCGGAAAATCTCGATGATGATTTGGTGGGAAAATAGACCCAAAATTTATAAAAATAATGTTACAATTACATTACATGTTGCTATCGTACGCGGTATGCTGGGGCTTGTGCTACGACTTATGAGTTACGTGGTTATGGGAAGATTCTTCTGTTTCGTCATTGTATTAAAATTTAATCTCACAAGTCAAACACTGTACATTATTCTTAATTTAGTAACTAATTATGATTTTCTTGTTAATAGATATCTATCAATTCTTTGGCACCAGAATATTAGACTATTAGTGTAACGAGTGTCTAATATTTCGATCATAATCACATCAAACTAGTTAAATTTTATTTTTCTTTTTGGGCAAAACACTACAAGAAATATCCACATTGATAGCATCTGACGATAGCTCATTTTCCGTAACTGTTATGATAGATGAATTTTATTTTTTGATTATTATATAATAGCACTAAAACAACGCTAAGATAAAAAATTTACCAAATCAGAAGCGAAAATCACTTATTCCGCCAATACTTAGATGAAAATTTCACTTAAGCGCCATAAACTTCGAAAACCAAAATTTTAAGTGTTATAGTGTATAGCCAAAGCCAAAAAAAAACTTAGCTCTTTACGACAAAACACAAAAAAAAAAAAAAAAATTCCCCCAAATCAAAACCTAGGTTCTCATCGACTCCGACTCCACCGTGAGCTCGTCGCCGGCCTCATTTTGCATCCCTTCATTATCCTTCAGTCTCCAGCTTGGTTCACGAACTCGGTCGATTCCTCCAATGCAGACAACACCAATCTGGACAAGGGTCGAGACGGAGATCGGGACCGAGAACGTGACTGCGACAGGGAGAGAGATAGAGGGCGAGATCGAGACTGCAATAGGGATAAAGATAGAGAGCGAGAGCGAGAGAGAGACCGTGAGCGTGGTGGTCGTGAACGAGATCGTGAACCGGATCTAAGAAATAGAGATAAGGATCAAGAGGAGAAGGCTAAGGCTAGGAAGAAGGTAAGGGTTGAGAAATTGGTTGAGAGAGAGAGGGAGAAGGAACTCGTTTGATATGAAGGTTTATGAGAAGATTTATTTGTTTTTCTACCATATTTGTGTTACTTTCTCTAGCTCAATGCTTAGGTTAATTGTTGTTGTAACTTGTCTTCGTTTTATGGTTTTATTGTGATAGGAAACTTGCTGACAAGGTTGCAGATCTGGATTATATGTCGTGGTTCCTGATGTCTTCCATGGAGATCCATATAATCTAAGAATCAAGATCAACCTTTAACAATGGTATGGTTAAAAGTTTAGTTTTTTCCTGTTGGTTTCATGATCCGTTACTTTTGTTAAAACTTGTTGGTTTCTTGTGTTCAGGAGCATCGTGTTACAACTACTAGTGATGTTGTGTCTATCATTGTCTATGGAGATAGAGAAAAGCCACCATTGATTATTTATCCTGATTTGGCCTTAAACCATAAGTCTGAAGAATCTCTGTTTTACTGAATTTGTTAATGTTCTCGTTGCTTCTTGCCTTATAGTTTGCTTGTCGTGATTACTCACATGATTTCTCTGTTTTCTTGTATCTTCACGAAGAGTTCTTGCAGTTAGGAGCTGCTCCGATTTGTCCTAATGACTCAGCCCCTTGTGCTGAAAACTTGGCAGATCAGATCCTTGACGTTCTCAACTTTTTCGGGTAATGATTTAATTCCTTATATCTGGCTTATTGAAGTTAATTCTCAACTTTTGTTCTATAATGTATAATGTATGCTTTTGTTCAGTCTTGGTGTTGTGATGTGTATGGGAGTGACTGCAGGTGTTTATGTCCTCACCTTATTCGCAGTATGTTCCTATTTATTTTTCTCTACTCACAGTCCATTGCTTCAGATGAATATTGTGTTTATTATCTGTTCTATGTTTTAAAACTTTTCAGATGAAACATATCGGTTTGATATCAGTTTTTCTCTATGTAGCTGCAGAAGGAGCTTGATGAGTATGAGAAGGAAATGTCACTCGGGGAGGAGCTGCAAAAGAGTTCTCAGGTTCCTTATCTTTCCTCTACCAAATATTATATCTCAAGTTTGCGTATCTGTACAAATACAATTATTAGTTTGAAATAATGCTTAATCACATATTGTTTGTTTTACAATTTGATCAAACCGTTGATACGAGAGAATGGTTGAAGAGATGGGAGTCAAGTTCAAGGAGGAAGTTGACTATATCGTTTAATATATGATGTTAGTTTTAGTTTGTTTAAGGCTAGGCGACAATTTAGTAAATAGTATAAGACTTAATACGATGTTATGTATGACTTGTTTTTGTAATGTAATATTACTTGTTGATGATTTATAAAATACAAACGTCCAATAAGTAAAATTTACAAAATTGGGTTCCAATATAAATTTATTTTATAAATCAAATTAAATTTATATAGCAAAAGAAAATTTTACGACATTATATATAACAACACTAAACGTGTGTAATAATAAAGTATATTATAGCATTCGACTAATGCTATAATACAAAAATGCTATCGTAAGTGGGGGTCTACCATAGCATTCTAAAAACGTTATCGTATGTGGGGGTCTACCATAACAGGGGCATAAGACAGCGTTTATGAAAACGCTATTAATGACATATAATAGCTCTTCTCTCTTGCTAATAATGTAGATATTTCTTGTAGTGAAATAAAGGTAGTTAAAAGTTTAAAATATTGTTACGAAGGCTTAAGTAGTTAATTGTCAATTTGTCATGATGGTCCTCATATATATGTAACGGAAGAGGTTCGGATCCCTATTCCCTAGTGAAGTGGATCAAAGGTAACTTAAAACCACTGGGCTAGTAGTAGTACACAAAGAAACTAATCATAAATACATATTTATGAATAAAGTATAAAGAGTATAATTTTAGTTCTCGTTTTTCCTAACCTAAACGAATTGTGATTGTGAGTTTTTTGTACATAGTATTCTACTACAAACAAATCACTTATGGACATTTAGATTTTTTATTACAAATATATATATTATGGAATATGTCGTAAAAGTGATAGATTGACAATTAATGAAAGAAGAAAAAATATTTAAATCCTTACGGACATTGGATAGGATTTGCCTTCTGCTTTTTGGAATGTGGGCACTACTATTTTAGATTGGTCGTTTTTCCTTCACAACTTCACATTAGAAACAAAAAATGGCAGGAGGTGTAGTTCTAGTCTCGTCGAGCATTGTTCGACCCGTAAACAGCAGCCGATCGGGTCAAACTAAGATCCATCTTACTCCATTTGATCTTAGTCTTCTTCAATTCGATTATCCTCAAAGAGGTCTTCTCTTCTCCAAACCCGACTCAGATTTCCATCTCATCTCTCGACTAAAGGCCTCTCTCGCTCTTGCCTTAGAGATCTACTTCCCTTTCGCGGGTACTCTCGTCAAAACAGAGAATTTTGAAGACGATACGGTGTCGTTTTTCATAGACTGCGATGGCTCTGGCGCTAGATTTCTCCATTGCGAAGCTAAATCTGTCTCCGTGAGTGATTTTCTCCAGCCTGATGGTTCTGTTCCTGATTTCATGAAGCACTTCTTTCCCGCCGATGATTTCAAGAGCTGTGATGGTGTCTCGGTGCCCTTGCTTGTTATACAAGTTACCGAGATGAAGGACGGAGTCTTTATCAGTTTCTGTTACAACCACATGGTGGCAGACGGTGTTTCGATGTGGAGTTTCTTCGACACTTGGTCCAAGATTTGCTCAAGCGGTTCAGGTTTTAACCACAAGCCTCTTGTTCTCAAAGGATGGTTCCTCGAGGGGATCGATTACCCGATCCATATTCCGGTTTCGGAGACAGAGAGGTCACCACCAAGCCGTGAACTTTCCTCGGTGACCATTACGAAAGAATGGATTTTTCACTTCTCAAAGAAGAATATTTTAGATCTCAAAGCTAAAGCCAACAGCGAGGTTGCCTCCAGTGGTGACCTGGAAGTTTCATCTCTTCAAGCGGTTTCGGCACATATGTGGAGATCAATCATCAGGCACAGTGGTGTGAGCCGAGAACGAGAGACACATTGCAAAATAGTGGTGGACTTAAGGCAGAGGGTAAACCCTCCACTTGAGAAAGATTGTTTTGGGAATATGGTCTATCTTACATCAGCCATAACCACCGCGGAAGAGCTGCTGGACCGCGGCTTGGGTGAGGCTGCTTTGCAAATAAGAAAATTAGTGAGCTCGCAAACGAATGAAACTTGTAAAAGGTTTGCAGAGGATTGGGTTAGAAATGTTAAGAACCTAAAATCAGGTATTGGTAGTAAAGTAGGTGATACTATAGTTGTCGCAAGCTCTCCACGGTTCGAAGTGTACAACAAAGATTTCGGTTGGGGCAAACCTATTGCAATTCGAGCTGGACCGTCCAATAGTATCAGTGGCAAACTTTCACTTTTTCAGGGAATCAATGAAGGAAGTATTGATATTCAAGCAACCCTATGGGATGATGTAATAGTGAAACTACTAGCCGATGTGGAATTTTTAGAGCATGTAACTATTGCATGATTGATTCAGTTGGAAAATAAAACTGATAACAGGGACATTGTCTTTGGTTACTTCTAGTGTCTATTTCTTTGCTTTTTGAAATGCATTCTATCGATCTCGAAGCACAAATAACATCAACACATTAAGTGTATAAAGCAGAAACAAAACAAAACTGTGATACGCAAGCTTTTGGGGAGACACATCTTTGAGATCAGCGACCAAAAGAAAACACCTCATTCACTCGTTGGGCTCTTCAAATCAGAAACCTAAATGGGCCATATCATGTCATGTCTGGTCAGAGCACTTATTAGTTGCCTTTCAATAATTGACATATTTAAACACGTTTTTTATGTACAATACGCAAAAGGACAACAACAAAAAATTATTGAAGGGTACAATTATTTAAAATAAATGGAATCTTGTAAGACAAAAAAAATCATGAAATTATGGTGCTCAGTGATAGTGTTAAATTACATTAATACTCTATGTAAAATACGCAAAGGACAACAAAGACGACAACAACAACAAAATATTATTGTAGGGTATATATATAAGTCGTACAGTTATTTAAAATAAATCGAATCTTGTAAGTTGTTGGTTGTTGTTACTTGTTACTGATTGAGCAGGTTAGAAAAACTTGACCTCATTGACAAATTTTAATCAAAAATGTAATATGCACATTCTGAAATATATGGTCTATGTTAAATTACATGAATATATATTCTACGTTTTCCACTTCCTTATCTTAATATAATAATCTTGGGCTCTGGCTTCAGATTACAGACCAAAAATGGTAGACGTAACTCTTATTTCCTCGAGCATTGTTCGACCACAAATCATAAACCAACAAGGTCGTGAAAAGATCCATCTAACTCCATTTGATCTTAATTTTCTCTATGTTGATTATACTCAAAGAGGTCTTCTCTTCCCCAAACCCGACCCGGAAACCCATTTCATCTCTCGATTAAAAACCTCTCTTTCTTCTGCTCTAGATATTTACTTCCCCTTCGCTGGTCGTCTTAGCAAAGTTGAAAACCATGAAGATGATACGGTGTCGTTTTACATCGATTGCAACGGCTCTGGTGCTACATTCATCCATGCCGTAGCCGAATCTGTCTCGGTAAGTGATATTCTTCAACCTGATGGCTCTGTTCCTGTTTTTTCCAAGATTTTCTATCCTATGAACGGTGTCAAGAGCATTGATGGCGTCTCCGAGCCCTTGCTTGCTTTACAAGTTACCGAGATAAGAGATGGAGTCTTCATCGGTTTTGGTTATAACCACATGGTCGCCGACGGTGCTTCAATCTGGAATTTCTTCAGGACTTGGTCAAAGATTTGCTCTAATGGTCAACCAGAGAATCTTCAACCTCTTGCCCTAAAAGGATGGTTCGTGGACGGAATGGATTTCCCGATCCATATTCCGGTTTCAGAGACAGAGACGCCACCACCTAGCAATGAACTTTCTCCAACATTTAAAGAGAGAGTTTTTCACTTCACAAAGAAGAACATTTCAGATCTCAAAGCTAAAGTCAACAACGAAATTGGCTCGAGTGACCATAAAGTCTCATCCTTACAAGCGGTCTCGGCGCATATGTGGCGATCAATCATTAGACACAGTGGTCTAAACCAAGAGGAAAAGACGCGTTGCTTTGTAGCAGTGGATCTAAGGCAGAGGCTAAACCCTCCGCTTGAGAAAGAGTGTTTTGGTCATGTGATCTATAACGCTATAGCTACAACCACAGTGGGGGAGTTGCAGGGTCAGGGTCTAGGGTGGGCTTTTTTGCAAATAAATAATATGTTGAGGTCGTTGACGAATGAAGACTATAGAATTTGGGCAGAGAATTGGGTTAGAAATATGAAGATACAAAAATCAGGTCTTGGAAGTAAAATGACTAGGGATTCTGTAATTGTGTCAAGCTCTCCTTGGTTTGAAGTGTACGATAACGATTTCGGTTGGGGTAAACCGATCGCGGTTCGAGCTGGACCGAGCAATAGTATTAGTGGCAAACTTGTGCTTTTTCGTGGGATTGAAGAAGGCTGTATTGATGTTCATGCGTTTCTATTGTCCGACGTACTTGTGAAACTACTGGCTGACGTGGAATTTCTTGAGAATGTGGCTAATGTATGATTTGATTGGTTGAGTAATAAAAACAAACCTTTTGTTGAGTTATTAAACCAACAAGCTTAGGTGCAACACTGCAGCTGCTTGTAATTCGGTGTTTACTGTTTACAAAAATAAAACTATTCAGAAATTCTCTAGGCGCTTTGCATAATCTTATATGTGGAAAATTTGTGTTAATTGAATTTTCCTTTACTATATTTTTTTCCTCCCATTTTTGTTTACCCTAATCGACAATATTTCATAGTGGGTTCAGGAAAATTAATTTATTTTCCAATGTCAATGAAAATTTTCCTTTTCTTTTTGTTTCTTAACAAAAAAAAAAAGAAGTCTCCTTTAATTATGTGTTATAAAAGTAAAACTTCTTATTCTTTATATTTATACGTTTCCATTTATTTTCAAACATTCCAATATTGACGGCTAAATTAAACATCTCCCTTGATATAATATTAGCTTGCTGTGATATATATCATTGATGTGTTACGAAATCATATAATTAAATCCAATAAGGTTTAATTTGTTTATGTAATTGTCTTTTGACTTGAGCATGAATCATCTTATTCGACGATCACAAGTCGGTAGCTTGTTGAGGATTTTTCCTTGTAGGTTTTCCATATTCCGCTTCCCCAAAACAGTATCTTTGCCGGTTGAAGAGCTCAAGAATGAGGAAGATTTGCTCCGGAAGCAGGATATCGAAAGAAGAAAAGAAAAATTACGGAAATATATGCAGAACCGAACAAAACGTTCAGAACTAAAAAGCCTTTATGATCAGTACGAGGTGGACGGTGAAAAGATGGAACCCGAAGGAGTACCGATTCACAAGATGTTAGCTTCTTACATATCAGAATTTGACGTAACTGGATTGGAAAAGTATTTGAACAAGTTAGAGGAGAAAAGACCAAAGGGATTTGCTTTAGCTATGCTGCGTAAGTCAGAGCCGTTACTGGTTACTAATGAGTATTACGACATCCTCGGACCAATTAGAGTCTTTGGGACTCTCAGGATAATGTATAGGCGTTTCGGAGAAAAGGAAGACCTTCGGCGTTTGTGGAACTTAGCTAGGGACATGAAAGCGTTTAAGTCCATCAATGAATATATTTGCACGATTCTGGCGTTTTGGTTGAAAGACGATATCGATGGGGCTCACGAAGTTCTTGAAGAGTGGGATACCGGAGAACATCGTTATTTCGAAGTCAAGATAAAAGATATTCTGGAATTTTCTCCGTGCAGAAAACTTGTGATACAAGGCACCGAGTTGATGGTGAATGGCATGTTCGAAGAACATAAGGAAGAGGAGGAGAAGAAGAAGACGGCAATGGAGGTGAGGCTTAACGGATGGGACCCAAAGAAAAATCTTGCTTTATCTGCATACGCATGTGTTCAATATGTGGAGGGTCATAGAGACATTGAGAGTACAGTTGATGTTTTGAGATTGTTGGGGAAGCGTGAGCCGCAAGATGCTATTATGGATGAAGACCGATTGAGTAGGAAATTGGTGGAGGCAATGAGAGGAGGAGGATACGTTGGTGAAGTTTGAATAAGATTAATGATAATTATATAGTGAAGATTCGCATTAACCAGTTACTATATAAACAAATACCAAGAGGAATTTCAATTGATTAGATATATATATATTTTAACATATAAACTGAGTATAATAGATTTTAGCACTGTGAAGCTAAAAGGATTCACAACCAAAGACGCAAATGCATTAAATAGCCAAAGAACATTTACTCACATAAAAGTGAATACAAACCTCAAACCAAACAAATCTTCTATACGAAGAATAATGCGACGATATGTATATTTGTTTCTATTGGCAATTATGTTTACGTTTGCAACAACTACACATGTTTGCAACAACCAGCGTTTGCGACAACTTCGGCCAACAAGTCACCAAAGTGAGTTGTTTAATATTTGGATATTTGGATACTAGCTGATGTTTAATATTTAGATGCATGATTTGATTGGTTGAAAAAATCAATCACCTTTATAGGAGTAGGTTTGGATACAATTATTTTGATACCATATCAAGTTAAGCGACGACAAGCTAGAGTATAATCAATTCAACAAATTTAAACTAACCTATAATATCCAAACCTACTCCCATAAAGGTGATTGATTTTCAAACAAACACCATATTTAATTTCTAAGTAATTAAGTAATTAAATGGTGTTGTATAATATCGTACATATAGGTAACTTTTGAGCCCATTCTATTTTGGTGACACTTACAGTTTCTATTAGTAATTAACAGCTGTCCAAAAAAAAAAAAGTCAAGCTTTAAAGATATGGCTTTGAGTTTTGTTTCGTGTGGCTATCAATGATTTATTTTGGTATTACAAAGTTTTTCAGTTTTCTTTTCTTGACGAAAAAATGGAAGATGTGACCGTGATTTCTAAGAGCATTGTTCAACCCGGAAACATCAGTCACTCGGGTCAGACAAAGATCCATCTTACTCCATCTGATCTTAGCCTTCTATATCTCGATTACCCTCAAAGAGCTCTCATCTTCCCAAAACCCGACCCGGAAACCCGTTTCATCTCTCGGTTAAAGTCCTCTCTCTCTGTTGCTCTAGAGATCTACTTCCCTTTAGCTGGTCGTCTTGTCAAAGTGAACAACCATGAAGACAACACGGTATCGCTTTACATCGACTGTGACGACGGCCGTGGTGTTACTTTCGTCCATGCCATAGCTGAATCTGTCTCTGTAAGCGATATTATTCACCCTCATGGGTTTGTTCCTGAGTATTTCAGGCTTTTCTTCCCCGTGAACGGTGTTAGAAGCATCGACGGACTCTTGGAGCCCTTGCTTGCTTTACAAGTCACCGAGATAAAAGATGGAATCGTCTTTAGTTTCGGTTATAACCACTTGGTGGCCGATGGTTCTTCTATGTGGAAATTTATCCACGTTTGGTCAAAGATTTGCATGAATGGTGAATGGGAGAATCATCATCAGCCTCTTGTCCTCAGAAGATGGTTCCTCGACATGATCAATTTCCCGATCCATATTCCGGTTTCGGAGATAGAGACAGAGAGGGTGAAAAATCGTGAAATTTCGACGAAAGAGAGAGTTTTTCACTTCACAAAAGAGAAAATTTCAGAACTCAAAGCTAAAGCTAACGGCGAGATAGGCTCAAGTGACATAAAAATATCATCCCTTCAAGCTGTTTTGGCACATCTATGGCGATCAATAGTTAGACATAGTGGTCTAAACCGAGAAGAAGAGAGTCATTGCGGTGTAGCAGCGGATTTCAGGCAGAGGATAAACCCTCCACTTGATAAAGACTGTTTTGGCAATGTAGCCAATCTTGGGATGGCTACAGCCACCGTGGGAGATCTGGTCGATCGTGGACTGGGATGGGCTGCTTTGCAAATAAATAAAACTGTGAGGTCGCAAACGAATGAAAACTTTAGAACTTTTGCTGAGAATTGGGTTAGAAATGGTAAGATCCCAAGAATTGATGTAAGAAGTAAAAGGGGTGATCATGTTTTTATTGTCACTAACTCTCCTAGGTTCGAAGTGTATGATAATGATTTCGGTTTGGGTAAACCGATTGCTGTTCGAGCTGGACCGGCAAATGGTATTGGTGGCAAACTTGTAGTTTTTCGAGGGATCGAAGAAGGAAGTATCGATGTCCATGCGATATTGACCTTATCGCTATGGTCTGATATGCTATTAAACTTATTTGATGATGTTAAATCTATGGAGAATGTAACAATTACATGAATGTGTAGTTCACTTATTGGATGATGTAAATCTCATAGTTTCGATTTTCTATTTTGTGCACTATCCTAATTAGAATAACTATGAATCTGATATTAAAACCCAATGGGTCTATATCCAATTAATAGCGACGAGGCATCCAAAATGCTGTCGTATTGAGCAGGGTTTATGGTGCAAGAGAAGTTTGTTTTTACTTGAAACAAGCAAAGTATTCAAGTAAGCTGTCGTGTGGTAGCCACGATCATCTGTTAACAACATTCTCAATCGTACTCTCACGACACCAATTTTTCTCTCCTCTTTCTTTCTCTAATGATCATAAATTTTAGATTACCGAGCTATTGTTTCCTCAAAATTTCATAAAATAACAAATATAAGTCAAGGAAAACTACAATGAATTGTATTAACAAATCGATAACACATAAAGAATAAAAATAAGAATCGATAAACTTGGGTCTAAAACTAGGTGTAACAAAAAAAACCTAGCCTTTGCCTTCAACTCTGTTTTCCTCTGTTTTTATACCACTCCCGTCACCGGACCGTGACCCAACTCCCGCCGACAGACCAATCAGGGCTCGAACTACTAACCAAACTCCCAAGTCTTTCCACCGGAGAATCCAACGACGTGTGTGAATCCGACGTAGAAGATTCCCAATCATGAAACTCAAAAGGACACTTTGGAGACATCAATACTTTTTCCTCTTCCTTAAACTTCACAACGAAGTCTTCTCGCTGATCATCTTCAAGATCAACGGCTACGAACGAATGGTTTAAAAGCATCTCAACCGTCCATCTTTTCTCAGGATCTTTAACAAAACACTTCGACAAAAAGTCTTTGCCTTCTTCCGACAACATCTCTGGAATCTTCGGTAACTCATCACCAACACCGATACGTATCAAAAGCGACATGAAGTGTGATCCTTCTTTCACACTCCACGCCGTTTTGCCACTAAACATCTCAACTACAGCGCATCCTAAAGCCCACACGTCAGCCGCTGATCCATACTCGTTATCATTAACAGATTCCGGCGCCATATATAACGGCGTCCCTCTAATCTCCACACCTTTTTTTAACGGCGTTAAATCTCCGTCAACTCTCCTCGCCAACCCGAAATCGGCAATCTTAACGGCGCCGTCGTTGAATAACAGAATATTCCCGAGTTTAATATCGCAGTGAGCAAACCCTTTTGCGTGGATGTGACGTAGCCCTCGAAGCACCGATCCTATGTGGCGGCGTACGGTAGACTCCGGTAAACCCTCACCGCTAAGTTTCTTCACATGAGTCGCTAAGCTTCCTCTTGAAGCGTACTCTAACAACAAGTTATGCATCTCTTCTCCGTTCTCCACCGTTAGATCCTCGCCGTAACATCGTACGATCTCAGGGCAATCGCCGAGTGAATCCAACACCGATTTCTCGTTCGAAAGCGAAGCGGCGCCGTAAGAAACTGACGACTTCACGGCCATGATCGCCGGGAAGTCGTCGGAGTCTCTAGTATTCGTCGCTACACTGACAGTAGAAAAGGTTCCGAATCCGATTGTTTCTCCTCGAACCCACTCCATTGAAATTGAAACAAAAACTCTTCAGAGAATTTGTGAAGAACAAATTATCTGAGTGAAAGATTTGTGAAGAAGGGTTTCGTTTTTTATAGATTCGAAGAATGGTTTAGGGTTAAAAAAGTTTCCTTTTTTTTTGGTTTGGTTTTGGATTCACTAATTCAGAATTGGAATGGGAATTGAAGTACTTAGCAAATTGAGAGATACAATTAATATAGGACAATTACTTCTCACCTAGGACATATAGTATAGGTTGATAGTTTGTATTAATATCGATGTATCACTATGGATATTTAAATTTGAAGAATTATGTTATTGACAAAAGAAAATTACTTTTTTCGAAATGGTGTTAATTGGGATTTGAAATCGAGAAATTTGATGGTCAATCTTTAACTAAAGCTTCACCTTAAATTAACTAATTAACCAATCTAGGACGATCAATATAATTATATTAGAGCATAGTTAGAACTTCTTACAAGGGCCGTTGATAATTGATACTAACATATTATAAAAATGCAAGTTGAGGTTCAGAGGTTTGTGATGTTGTTTGGCGATTCCAAGAATTAAATTCTTCTCAATTTGGTAACTTTTTTTGCATTTTCTCCTAGTGTTTTTTTCTTTCTTAAAACGCTATACACAGTTTTGTTAAAGACATAATTATAACTTTTTTAAAAATAACTTACATATAAAAAATTAACTAGCATAAAATTAGTTATGGATCAATGATGTAAAAACGATGATATTACTATTGATTATGTAACTGTTTCCTCTTTTTGGT
The DNA here is from genome assembly GCA_019202805.1 of Arabidopsis suecica. Lineage (NCBI taxonomy): Eukaryota > Viridiplantae > Streptophyta > Magnoliopsida > Brassicales > Brassicaceae > Arabidopsis > Arabidopsis suecica. The sequence continues at coordinate 10,792,633 of CM032909.1, forward strand.
AAAATCATTTCAAATTAATGCTTTTCCGTGGATACCGATATTCATTAAAATATTAACAGGACGGCCTACTATCACAGCAGCTGCAATTTGCATGTTTATTTTCAAATACTGATATTGATAGATGAAAAAATAGTTGTCACATGTGAATTGTACTATAGTTTGTATTTTATTGTTTTTTAACCAATTCCAATAGCAATTCAACAGATTTTGATGGTTCAACATATGACTTTATCCGACAACTCTTCCAATCATTATTCTTCTTGCTAATTTTATATTAGTCACGACTTTACGATACATTTTTACTTTAATCGTTATAAAATGCTTGATTTAGAAGTTTTCACAGCAACAACTTGCTTGGCCGTCCAAGTTTGTAAGTCGTAAATGGGCATGATTGCATGAGAATCTTAGAAGAAAAATAATACTCTTATCATGTTTTTAGATATACTTTCATGGTTTCTACATTTTTTTCGTATCTACTTTTATTTTTTGGTGTAATTTTTCATATATATAATGTTAGAAAAAACAAATCTTATTAATTACAATATAACACTACAATTTAACCAAGAAAACAAATTACTTTTCTTGTTATTGATCAGAAGGTTTCAAGATTGTCATGAAATAAATTGCGGCGCACCTCTACAATATAAAAGTAGTGATTACTAAATGAATAAATGAGTGGCCAAGAACGGTAAAGAAGTGCTTCAAAGTGAAGTTTAGTTTCTTTTCTTTCTTTATTGTCGGAATCAGACCTGAAGTCTTCGATTCCAAACAGAGAGGTAATAACAGACTTTCGCAAGTTGCGGCTCTTAAATTTCATAAAATCTATTCGAATAATAATATTTAAAACAAATATCAGGATTATTTGCTCATTTCCAAAGAAGATAACAGACATTAACGGAACCTGACGATGACGAACGCACAAAACTCGAGTTTTGAGGAAAGTGAAGTTCGTTATCCTTAATTCCTTAGCCGTCACTCCGTCACCGTCACATGTTCGCATGTTCTTTCCACAAATTTATTTATTTATTAGTTTCCTAGATTTTCTTGCATATTAATTAGTATTTTTATTCTTATACTAACAAATATCTTCCTCGATAATTTATACAATTTCTTTTCTCTGTAAAAATGGATAAAGAAAGATCTTGCAACTTGCGGAACTCTTTTTTTCTTTTTTTGGTTTTGGTACCATGAACCAATCACATACTCCGATTTTTCTTTTCTTTTTGTTCTTTCGGCTACTTTATCGTAGTTTATACTTTTTTTTCTATCAGCTTAGAATTATTTCTGTTGTAACAAAGAAGAATTCTATGATTCTTCTGTATCCTACACATTCTAGAGTCTTCAACCGTCGCTTGCTATTAACGCATGATTATTGTTATGTCAGCTTTCACTTAACATATAGATATGAATTTGATTTTGATATTCAAATGGTATCATCCTACAGTTCCTACTTGTGTTTCGGGAAATAAATACAGTCTATAAAAGGTTGGAACTCTACGGTATAAATAATTTAAAAATAAATAAGTTGAAAAGAAGGGAGATTGTCTAGCAAATGGAATGGGACAAAGTCGTGAGCCTTACTGATAGAATATTTTAGTCTCTTGGCATGGGATATCTACTCCGATCCTACTACACAACTTGCTTGTTCTATTAAATAAGACATATATATCTAACAAAATAACATACATAGAGATAGTAGATCATGAAATGCGAAAATTTCAAAATAGCACCGGAAATAAAGTTTCAATCGTTATGACGCATGTCTCTTGCTTTGCCCGCTCAGCCATCGATCGACCCTAAGTGGATTTAAGGCTTTTCCTCTGCTATTTGAAATTTTCATTTTGTCATGATAGATTAAAGCAAAACTCAAACTATCTCTTGTAAATGTGTTTTTGGTTGGTTGATATAAATTTTACATCAATTTGTTTTTGTTTCTATCTATTCCCTTAGCTATTTTTCTAAAAAATCTTAAATCTTCCCTTAGCTACTTAACGTAAGTCTATAATACATATTAGTGGAATATGTTATATAGTGTTTGTTATCAATGATTTTGGATAAATAAGACGTTTATTACTACTTTTTATGATTATAATAATTAACGAAAAGTAGAAATTAAGTTTTAATATATGTAGCCGTCATGCGTCATATATTAGTTTAAAGTGTTTAAACATTATATATTGATTAAGAGTATAAACATATACTCCTACTTGTCTTGTTTTACCAAAGAATCCTAAGTAGGTATCTTTTTCTTTTGTAAGATTAGAAATAGGGTCAACTTTTTTTTTTTTTTTTTGTCATCTGGATAAATATATTGAGTAAGGAAAGTTTACAAGGAAGACCATTTTCACAGACGAAAAGAAGGTCACGAACCAAACAAACTTCTACTCTAAGCCATTTATATGAACATGGCCATTACAAAAGAATAAGGCAGTAGACAAACCAGCCTATTCGAGAAACATCACAAAAAGCTTAGACAGAGGAAGCTAATCTCTCACATTCAAACAAGCCATATAACCAAGTAGGATAACTTGAAGCAACATAAGAATTGAGACGACAATCCGACGTAACACTTTGAGCCAAGAGATAGGCTCCTCTGTTAGCTAGTGGAAGCTCAAGGACAACACTCCACTCCAAAAAATGACCCAAACAGCGAAGTAACTCAATTGACTCATACCTGAAGGAAGGCCAAGCAATCGGTCGCAAAATGACACCAATCATAGAAACATCCTGCAGGGCAAAGACTATTTTTGTGCATCTGTGGCTAATCATACTTTCCAAAGCCCAAAGAGCACTAAAAAAAACCGCCTGATCTTTGTTGGTAACATTAATAAAAGATCTGCGGCTGTGTAACAAGACTCTCCCATCATCATCCCTAAGAACCCAGGCACCACCTGCCAGATTATTCCTTTCCTTTTAGACCAAGACACTCCAACATTACATTTCAGCCAACCACTAAGAGGAGGTTTCCAGATTGGTAATGGTTCAAGCTGAGAATGAAACTGGGCTGCAGAAGCTACAAAGCCATCCGTGGAAGAGATCAAATCTCGGGAAGGAGGCTCAACCAAAACATCCCCTCGTTGAGCCGAAAACCATTCATTAACATCCTCTTGAATCTTTATCACAGATTGTCTAGCATCAAATGATTTGCCCTCAAAGAACAAAAGATTCCTATTTTTCCAGATTCGCCATAAAATCCAAGGAAAGCTCTTCCTAATAATGCTTGGCCAAGACTTGTTATCCCTATTAACAAGGAGGTGATGAATATTGGAGAAAACTGCTCCCTTATTGAAGCCATTCTCAGGAGAAGGATAATCAGACATAGCCCAGATTTGTCTCGCAACAGAACATTCAAACAAGACATGGTTAATACTTTCTCCTTCAAAACCACAGGCCTGACATCTACCATCAAGTTTCATTCCTCTATGTTGAAGCTGATCAGTAACCCCTAAAGCACCACTGAGTGCTTTCCAAAGAAAGACTTTAATCTTGGGATCGGTGGTGAGCTTCCATACCTGAGCTTTTAAGGTGTTAATGGATGGCTGGACATCAGCTTGAGAAATGATCTCAGCCCTATTAATCTCACAAGCTAACCAATAGGCTGATTTAACAGAAAAGTCCCCATTCTTGTTGTGTTTCCACACGAAAAAATCATCCAGGTCAACGACAGGCTTTCTTCTCTTTATCTTGATAATATCATCCGGAAAGAAATGCTCATCAAGCTTTTGGGGATCCCAGTCCCTTCTCTCAAAATCAATAAGGTCGCTAACCGAAAGTTCCAAGTCAATGATGGGATTTTTAATCCATGGAATCCTCATAATACCATCGTCTAACCAAGGCTCCATCCATACCTTGATAGAATTACCATTTCCAACCCTTTTCTGTAAACCTTTGATAAGAAGATCTCTACCAAAGAGAATACTTCTCCAAGCAAATGAGGGGCGAGATCCCAATACAGCATCAAGAAAGTCTACCAAAGGATAGTACCTATGCTTAAGGAATTTAGCAAATAAGCAATGAGGATGCTGAATCAACCTCCAGGCTTGCTTGGCCAGAAGAGCCTGATTGAAGAGAGCAATATCTTTAAATCCAAGGCCACCAAGATCCTTTGACAAACAGAGTTTCTCCCAACTCAACCAGTGGATCTTCCTCTCATGTTCTTGTGAACTCCACCAGAAAGCAGCCATTGCACTTGAAAGATTTTCACAAGTTGTCTTGGGTAATCTGAAACAGGACATAGCAAAGACTGGCATCGCCATTGCCACAGATTTAAGAAGCACTTCCTTGCCACCTAAGGAGAGAGTCCGTGCATACCAACCCGACAATTTTGACTTGAGCCTTTCTTTGATGTAACTCAGCAACTCAACTTTAGACCCACTAAAACACTCTGGGAGGCCTAAGTAAGTTCCCGCACCACCTTCACTGTAAATACCAAAGCCAGCCTTTATTAAATCCTTGTTCTCCTGCAGCACCTTAGCACCAAATGTTATGGAAGATTTGGCTAAGTTCAATTCCTGCCCAGTAGCTTTTCCATAACAGGTAAGGATCCTTAGAAGCTCCAGAGCTTGATCCTGATTAGCCTTACACATGAAAAGACTATCATCTGCGAATAATAAATGATGGATAGCAGGCCCATTGTCATGGAATTGAAAACCAGAGATTTTTCCTTCAAAGTGAGCTCTATTCAACAGATGAGTCAAACCCTCAGTACAAAGAACAAAGAGAAAGGGAGAAAGAGGATCTCCCTGTCTCAATCCTCTTTGAGGCTTGATCATGCCATGTGGAACGTCATTTATAAGCACTGAAAATGTTACTGAGGAGACACACTTCATCACCCAATTAACCCACTTCAGATGAAACCCTAATGCAAGCAAAAGAGACCTTAGGTAACTCCATTCTACCCTGTCAAAGGCTTTAGACATGTCAGTCTTTACCGTCATATACTCAGCCGCAAATACTGGTTTGGAGTTCAGACTGTGGACAATCTCATGTGCGACAACAATATTGTCAGAAATCAATCTGTCTGCGACAAAGGCTGACTGAGAATCAGAGACTAACCCCGGAAGCAGAGGCTTGAGACGCTTCACCAGAATCTTGGATATTACTTTGTAGAGTACCGAGCAAAGACTAATGGGACGCAAATTCTTCATCTCAGTGGGGTGTGGGACTTTGGGGATCAAACAGAGATGGGTATAATTCCACTCTTCAGGGAAGTCACCATTAAGAAAGAAGAGCTGAACCTCCTTCACCACTTGGTCTCCAACAATATACCAATAATGTTGGAAAAAAAGAGCTGACATGCCATCAGGTCCGGGAGCACTAGATGGTTTAATAGAAAACATTGCCTCCTTTACCTCTTCCTTAGTAACTGGGAGAATGAGGCTGTTATTCATTTCAGCTGTGACCTTAGAGGGGAAATCAAAAAACCAGTGATTGAAGCTAGCCGGGTTAGCAGATGAGAAGAGAGAATTGAAATAGGCTGAGGCAACCTCGCCCTTAGCACCTTCAGATTTTTGCTCATTCCCATTAACATCCAGTAAGAGATCAATCCTTTTCTTGGCTCTACTATTCTTAACTGAAGCATGAAAGAAACCCGTATTTCTGTCCCCAGAATGCATCCATTTATCCTTGCTTTTCTGTCTCCAGTACTCTTCCTCCTCATTATAAGCTAGAGCCAGATCCCTTTTAAGATTATAAACCAGAAGAAACCTAGGAAAAAGAGTAGATTGTTCCACTTCCAGAGCATTCTCCAACTGATTGATCTTGTCTTTAGAATTCAGATTGTTAGTCTTTTTCCAAGAGCTTAAAGCCTTCCTGCAAACCCTTAATCTCTGAGCAACATCATCAGTCCTATTGCTAGCAGTTGAATTCCACGCAAGAAAAATGGTCTCTTCCACATCTGGTTTGAATAAAAGCCTCTTGTCAAATCTGAACTGCCCTCTATAACGATCCTGTGAAGCAGTGAGCTTTATCAATACCGGCCTATGATCAGATCCCCGAAGATCCAAAAAAGACTGATTAGAAACGGGAAAGAGGGAAAACCATTCTTTGTTTCCAAAGGATCGATCCAATCTACTTTGAATCCATAGATCATAACGTCTTCCCGCCCATGTGAAGCTATTACCATGACCAGGGAGCTCAACCATGTTGCAAGCAGTCAACATATCTGAGAATGGTTTGAAGACATTCTCACTTCTTCTTGAACCGCCAGTCTTTTCTCCATTGTGCAAAATATCATTGAAGTCACCAACTATGCACCAAGGGTCTCTTCTTCCAACCCCAATTCTGCTCATCCTTTCCCAATTGAGAAGTCTCTTCTTGAAAATAGGATCACCATAAATACAAGAAACAAAACAAGAAACCGCACCGAACTGTACATGAAAATCCAGCAGATTCTTATCTACAAATCTCAGATCCACTGTAACACCAGCCTTAATAAACAAAGCCAACCCGCCACTTTTACCTTCAGGTTCCACAGTATACACTCTATCATAACCAAGAGTCTCTTGCAAATCAACTAGAACATCACGACCATGCATTGTCTCCATCACAAACAACATCTCAGGGAAGAGTGTTTTACGCAATTCCTTGAGACGATGAATTGTCAGGTCTTGAGACCGTCCCAAACCCTGACAATTCCAGCTCACGATGCTCATTAAACATTGGACGATCCCTCCTTTGGGATCGCCAATTTTTGTTTGGGTTTGGAGAGTTTTGATGGGCAAGACAACTCTTCCACTGCCTTTCTTTTGACTAGCATACCTATCTCAAACCCCAGCTTTAAGATAGGTGCTCCTGGAGATTCAACAACTGATAGACCTTCTGAACTTGTCTTCTGTTGAACCAAAAAACCAGAACTTAAACCTTCCTCTATGTTCACTGCTTCCTTAGGAACTAGAGAGGCTGCCTGCTTGAGCTTCCTAGTAAATTTACTTGGTCTTTTTCTTTGCTTGGGCTTCTTTTGAATATTCCCGGAAGAACTAGTTGCGAAGCAACCTGTTCTATACACCGTAGAAATATCCAAAGATGATTGAGGCAAGCGAAGGAAATCCTTAGGATCAAACAAGGACTGAGACTGTGGCTGATCCACTAGATTGAGGTCACCAACTGCAGGGAAGAAGGAGCTAGGCATCGGAATATCACAAGAAGAGGATGGCTGAGAAGTCTGAGAAGCAGCTTGATCTCCATAGCTGAAAACAATCCCTTTTGGCTTTGATGAGACAGAAGCAACCAAGGGAGGAGGTTCCAGTTGTAAATAAGACTTGGCCAAAATAGGATCGCTCTCCACTTCCTTAACCGATTTCTTGATTCTTTCGATTCTAACAAGCCTCTCATCAGCGTTAGAAACATTGACATACTGTCGCATTCCTTCTAAGACTTCGGGCGCAATTCTCTGTCGACCAGTTTGAGGATTGATTCCTACTTGATGTTCTTCGAGGATCCCAAAAAGCAAGTCAGACTCTTTGAGGAAAGGGACCTTAGCCACCACAACCCGAGAAGATCCTTTTCCTTTAGCTTCAGCTTGGGTTTCTTTTTTCTTTAGGAACAGGGGACAAGCGTCTCGCTCATGTGTCAAACGTTGACATTCATAGCATCTCTTCTGAATCCTCTCGTATTCAAAATGAACCGAAGTGGTACCTCCATGAGGCAAGATGACAACTTTAGCTCGTCGGAGCGGCCTGGAAACGTCAAAGAGAACCTGGACACGAACGAAAGGAAGGATCTGTGGCTTGTCTGGGTCAAATTCCACGATTTTAACTTGACCTATAAGATCAGCAAGAGAGGAGATGGCTTTAGCAGTGTAGAAGTTAATTGGGAGCTTCCAGATCTGAATCCAAATGGGAATGAACTGCAGAAAATTATCAGGAGGATGCTCCACCCATCTTTCTACCGCTAGAGCCCATTCATTGTAAGTATGGACTCCCTTTTCTAAGACTTCGTCTAAGTCATGTTTGGAGTTGAAAATGAATTGAAATTTCTCAGAAGAAAGCGCAATTCCACGGACACGACCTATCTTTTGCCACTTTCGAGGCATATCGCGAATTAAGTGTTTCATCGTCTGGCAGTCCGGGTTGAGAGTGCGGCCTACTAAGCTTAAAACGTTTCTCTCGCAAGAAGAAAATTCTGGGAGATCTGGCATATCGAAGGGAATATCTTCTTCCTCTAGAGACATAGCCATCATAGCTTTATCCATGGCGGAAGACATGATCAGAAACAGAAAAAATGAAGAACACTGAAGAACAAACAGAAAACCTGAAAATTCTCGAGAAATAGGGAGCAAAGGAGGCTGCGAGAAGATAAAACAGGGTCTTTAGGTCAATGGGAAAGTGTTTATTTCCGGTCTAAGCTCTCTAACCAAGCAAGGCAAAGACTCTTGTTGGAGAAGAGGTTTCTAAGCCCAAAGAAGGGAATCGTCACGAGAAAATTATTGTGATTCTTGCGTCAACTATAAATTGCGTTAATTACTTATTTGAATATTTAATTGAGATATGTTAATAAGTAATAGCACCCTTTGGCTCTTAAGGAACGGTTAAATCAAATGCTCATAAGCTTGAAATAATTGATCGTTGCTAAAGAAAAAAGAAAGAGGAGAATTCAACAAATTGATTCAACTTGACGTAAGTGGATCCGATTTTTTCAAAGCATACATATGGGGTCCCTGTCCCTCTAAAGATAAGCCCTCTAAAGATAAGCATAATTCAAGATTGTCGAATATTCCTTGGAATACGAGTTGTGACTTCTAATCTTTAAACGTGTTATGTTAGTGCTAAAACACTGCATACATGATACATGGCGTCCCCAAATTAGACAAAGACTAATGGTCAATTTCACTACATGGATCAAATAGGGTTTGGATTTGGTAACAATGCATGCATCCACTTCATTGACTGAGCTGATAAATTCAGAGTTAGGTCGTCTTAAGCCAAACCCAAAATGGGCGGCCGAAACCAAGTGCATGAACATCAATTTAAACAAGTTTTTCTTTTTTGTTTGTTAAATTTGAGTCAAAGGCCTACTTCTAAATTAGAACTTTTTTTTTGGAAGTTCCCAACAAAAAGGAAGCCGTCACTAGACTATTCAGTATTCACGAGAAGAAGATTTTCTTTCATTGATTGAATGGTTAGGCTAGTTTCTGAAATTATCAATCAAACGAATAGCTAAAATCATAAAAATTAATGTATGGGTTTGGACTATTCAGGGTTGTCATCTCATAATGGGCTTTAATATAAGGTAATTAGTTACAGACCCATTTATTGTGGCGGTAAAGGGCTTATCTCTATGAAATGGGTATTTATATTTGGGCTTTATCTTGTGACACAATCATATATAGCCTTGGTTTGTGATATAAATTATTTTTTTTTAAGTTGGGATGTCAGCTGGGTTTCTCCATCTTCTGTAATGAATGTGTAGTTGATTCAAGTTCCGAGAAATTTATATAGAAGCATGAGAAAAATTATTATTCAGGGATGAAACTGTTTGATATACATTTATTCGGAAGATACAAAGATATTTTATACAGCAAAATAGTAGTAGTATAATATGAATACAATATGCCTTTCTAGTTTGTTAACTAAAAAAAGAATAATTTATAAAATCCAGAAGAGAACTAGGTAACATATAATTACATAACTCACCAATATTAATAAGAGAAAAAAAAAAAGCTCACCAATAACAAAATCACCATAAATGGTAATTTTTTTTTAACCATTTTCGTTTTGTTTCATAAAAGTCTCGTTTGAGAAGAGATAGAATTTTGTATTAGTAGATTAGTTATTACATTAAATATTTTTGCAGAATCTTACACGTTAAAAGTATGATAGATATTTTTATGTTTTATTAAGTGTTAAAAAATCCTAAACAACACCAAAAATATTCGTGTTATATTTTGCATCAAGAAGGTTATACAAGAAGTATGAAATGACATAAATTACACGCTTCGACACTTGTTGCATTAGAAACAAGGAAAAAAACAATATTCAACTCACAAAACCTAACTAGATTTCTGAAAGCTAAAACATGTCGCATTGATCAGTTACAAGGGATTAATTCATTTAGTAATGATAAATTGATAATCAAGTACTATTACTAAATTTATTCTTTACAACCAAGTTGTCTGACTTTTTAAAATTGTTAATTAACCATCCCAAACATTATCGAAACCCGAAAAGATAAAAACATTTTAAAATACTCTCAGAGTTTCATGACACTAAATTCAACTCCCTCGATAATATTTGTTTCCGGCATATTAGTAAATATATGATATATATTTAAAATTCATCATCTAAGAATCTGTGCATTTCCAAGCATCTGGTGATGATCAGACCGCATAGTCCCACACCCTTTTCCTCCATATCCTCCACCAACAGTACCCGCCAGTGCTCCTCCGGCCACCGCCGTCATTCCTCCGCCGTTAACCACCGCATGTTCCTCCAGCGACTGCACTTGCTTCTTGAGAAACTTAACGTAATGGATAGCCTCATCGAGCATCGACGCCGTATCCATCTTGGTTCCACCCGGGACAAGCCGTTGAAGAATCCGAATCCGCTCGCTTATCCTCTCCCTTCGATGCCGAGCCGCAACGCTCTGTGGATCCTTAGAGATCCTAACGTTCTTTCTCTTCGGTGGCTTCACGGATTCCGGATCAATATGTATAGGCTGCATCACGGCTATTCGAAAAATCATCTCTCTCATCGCCGCCATGTTGGCATTGTCGCTGCAGCCTCCTCTCTTATCCGGGAGAGATGATGACGTGGAGGGAGCGTACCGGAAATTTAAACCGGGTTGGTGGTGAGGGATGGTTTGGTCAAATGGGAGATGAGTATGAGTGGGGTTGAAGAAGAACGGGTGAGTGTTGGATTCAGAGAGCATCATAATGTTATGGGAATTAGGGTTAGGGTTTGAGTTAGAGAAGTGTTCAGGAAGCTTCTCCATTTGCTGCATCATCATGTTCATTAGAATGTCGGAGTTATCCATCCTCCTTTTTGTGGAATTTATAGGGTTTGTTACTTCTTTGAGAGATATGGAGAAGCTGGTGAGATAAAGTATGGAGGAAGAAGAAGATGGACTGACAAAGCTTGAAATTTAGGGCTTTGTGTGTCTGAATCACAGAAGAGATGATGGTGGAAGACAGAGGGAGAGTTATGTGTGAAATGTAAACTGTTACTACCAATCAGAGATTCAGCAATATAACAGGAAGTGATGGATTTATATAGCACTTTGTGACCCATTCTTATTTTTTAACTTTTTATTACATATAAGATATATATACATATAATATTTAACAATTAGGATTGTTATCCTTCTTCTATTTTCCACACTCCTAAACTTTTTAACACACACATAATATGTATGTAGTATACATATATTAATGTACACTAGCTAGCAGTTGAAATTTTTTTCCTTGCTTTGACATGGATGTTCCAACCTTCCATATGCATATTGGACAGTTATATGTTTGTTGCGCATGGCATTTTTTGTTTAACTATAAATAAAATTATACTATTTATTTTAGGACAAAACATATAAATTAATTTACGATAAAATTTCAATACTAGCTAGTTTTGCATAAAATCAGTTGGTGTACTTTAAACTTATATAGACTTTTGCTGGAATCATTGCAACTCGCAAGAGATCGAAATCACTAATCACTTGGTGTCACTAACTGATGAATGGAAAATGCGTTCATTTAGTAAGAGTCATATTGACCGTCGATTCATGAAGATATTATCCTTTGTCTGGATCGACCGTACACGTGTCACAAACTCACAATCGGTGGGATTTTGGACCCACAAGTCGTGAACCAAGGCGATTCTGGACAAATCAAGGTGCATGAACCGCTCTCACCATTTGAGGCAGCAACCATGAAGTTTCCTATTTCTACAATTTTAATTTGTTGTTTAACAAAAAAAAAAACAATTTTAATTTGTTTTCTAAATATAGAAATGATATTTTATATATACGTTCGAATGCTAACTATACTGGGAAAGAGAGTAGTTGTGTAGATTTTTTTTATCTAAATTTTATACTATTGTTTTTTTTGTTTATAATTGTTAATTACCCCACATCCACATGAAATATGTCAGAATCCAGGGAACCCATCTGTTTCGCCGGGATCTGTTCAGGCGACGGCGAAACATTACCTTGAATTCAAGTTTCACCAATACAAATTCCGATCTAACGTATTTAGTTTATATGATTTTTTATGCAATGTATATAGTATACTCATTAATTCATTATATAGGAGTCTATATTATGGAAGAATATTATCTATATATAATGGACTCAATATAATCGAATCTCACTTGGCGTCGAGCGTTGGTATATGGCACGCTTATCAAAGCCGATCGGAAAGGACTTATTGCGATCTTCATTAAATTATTTTTCCTTTTTTTTTAAGAACTTTACATTAACATAGAGTACTGTTTATTGACAAATAAAGAACAAAAGAAAGAAAAATTGATAACATTAGTTAACTAGGAATTGCACTTCAACAACCAAATTAATAAATGACTCTTTCCTTAAAAATGCAAGTCCAAAAGACATCAAAAACCTCACAATCTTCAATCAAGATTAATGCTTGGCTTCTTTTGTGCAAAATCATCGGGGGTTTTTTTTTTCTTTTCATTCATAAAAATCATCTCTTTTGACGTCACATTTTATACATCAAACAATTACTTTTGTTTACTTTTTACTTTTGTTTAATTGTTAATTAAATTTATGATGAGTGCTTCTTCTTCCCTATAATTAGCCCAAAATAGACAGACACAGTAAGTTGCTTTGGACTTGGTTTTACCCTCTTATGTTGACACTGAAACATGTAAGAAAACCAACGAAACGATGACGTTTCGCTGCACTCACTTTTTCAATCAGCTTCGAAAGTAACAAAAATAGATGCTATTTCCCCCTTTTTCACCTTTTTACTTCCACAAAGTCACTGTAAGAATTAAACACTCATCCTTCCCACCGAATCTAAATTTCTTAACCAAGATTCGAAGTCTTGTTCGTACTTTTTTTTTTTGTCTCTCGAGAACTTCCTTTACGATTTTTTTCTTTAATTATTGAACTGTTTTATCAAAAGCGCCCATGTCATTCATTACGTTATTGATTAAACAATGCCGTTAAAATCGAGAGATATTAGCTAAGATTGTTTGCTGAAATTTATGATGCAACTCTAAAACGCCAATAACGATTTGTTTACTTGGAAGAATATGATCAGATAGTAGTCTCATCAATTCAACAAATAAAAAATGCAAAGATCCTATCTGATGTAATTTTATATGAAACACACCAAAAACAATTTTATAAATTAAATAGACTTCCATAAAATCTAGAGTTTAGTATATATTGAAAATTAATTACTACTGACTTTTTTCGTCGGATGTATTTATTATAAAAAAGAAAAGTTGTCATAGTATTATTTGGTTGAGGATGGGCACTGTATTAAAATAACAAACACTGGGATTTTGGAAGCAAATAGCAAAAAAATCTAAAAGGAATTATATTTTAATAATTGAATAACAAAATTGGGGTAGGTTGCCTCCCAAGGCAAGGTAGTGATACAGCTGTGTTCATGTCCCAAGCATCATCTATGCCCTTTGCTCCATATTAACACCACAATTTATATCCTCAAATGATTAATCACGTTTTCCGACATAATTTAAAAATACTCCGTAATTAAAAATATTCATAGTTGAAAAAATGAAGCAGATTTTATTGATGCTTTGGAAAACTATATCCCTGAAATATTTTTTACTCAATTATGATCATATATAATATCCTTTTTTACTCAATATCCTTAGTATTAGGTTTTATAGATAACATTCTTATAATTTCTTGAACAAGTGCTCTGTATTCTTCTGACACATTTTTATCTTCTTTTTTCTTTTCTTTAGTTATTATATTGTTCATATATGAAAAAATAAGATAAATATGAATTCATTTACTTTCTTTATTGCTTTTTTTTGCAATTATGTATCTCCAATCTCTCTTTTTATTCGGATAAATTCTCATGTTCTCTGTGACAGGATAAAGTTCATGCACCCCTCTTTAATCCTATACTATTATTGTAGTATATTATAGTATTTCACAATTTCTGGGGGAATTTTCTTACGGCAGTGGCATTTTCTTCAAATTTCTAGGCAAACTTCTGAAACAATACTCACCAGATTTAGCAATAGATTCAATACATAAGTTCATACAAAATGAGGACCAAACTAAATTGTAATCAAGAACAAACTAAAAACAAAAACATAAACAAAGAAAGAAGGAAAGCGCATATAATATGCATGGAGAGGCAAACAAAAGTCAAAACCTAGAAGATAGAAGCCTATGGAATTGCGAGAAAACAAATTATAACAATTTTGGAAAACATTTTTTCTAAATAAAGAATAAAAACATTTTTTACCAAATAAGGAAATAGAAGAAAGAAAGAAAGCTCATATAATATGCATGGATATTGGAGAGGCAAATAAAAGTCAAAAGTGAATCAAAACCTAGAATATAAGTGCCTCAAGAAATGAAAATTATAACATGTGGAAGAATTAAGACAAAAAAATGGGAAATTTAAAAAATTAAATTTTCCAAATAAGGATATATTATGGAATGAAGAAGATTAGATCTTTCTCTTTTTTCTTTTTTTTTTTGTAAAGAAGAAGATTAGATCTTAGATCCGTTTAATTGGATCTCCTCTCTTTTATCTGTTTGTTTCTTGTTTTTTAGTAGATTTTTTGGTGTTTGGTACATTCTTTGACTCTTGTTTTTAAATACCCATCCATGTCCATTGTGCTATATTAAATGTACTCAATTAACATATTTTCCGGTGCATCACAAGACATATGTAAAATGTATAATGTAAGATAAATATATTTGTTTCCATTATTGATTATATTATATATATATTATATACACATAAATAATATATATATTATATATTTCTGAACCGACGTGCAAAATCGTAACAAATCAGCTAAGTGGTAAAGAAATAAAATGGCCTGAAAACTTATATGGCCCATTCATAATACGGGCCTATACCTTTGAAGTTCATAAGCAAATGGTTCTTCGAGTTGAAATTGCATTACTGTACATCTTTTTGAGTCCATCAGAAAACTGAAAACCTCAGTATTAGAAATCCTTGATAGGTGATGTTTGAGGTGAGGAGTTTGACTTATTCATCTTCATATTTCATTAAAATTAGTAATACAAAAATTAATCACTAATTAAAGGGTCTTCAAATTTGTTTTTAGGGGGAACTTTAATCTTCAGAACCGATTGTTAACACATAATCACTAGTGTAAACAATGAGATTACAAGTTTACTATGTAAATTTTACAGTGTAGAAGTCAATGGTCTATGCCCCTCTATAGTGCCAATATAGAAAGTACAATTGTAAGACTTATGGATTTTGAATTATTTCATAAAACAACCCATCATGGATCCAAATGCCCTGGTTAGGTCTTGGACCAAACTTGTGGTTGCCCCACAGAGCAAGGCAGTAGTCAAACGTATGTACTTTGTAAGTATTTAATTTTTCCCCAATCTCAAAGAAGATATTCAAAAAAAAAAAAAAAAAGAAGAGTTGAAAAATTCTACCAATAGCTATAGATTGCGATGTGTATACCAGCCGAAAGAATATAGAACTATACCAACTATCTTTTATCTTTTTCCAACTTGGTTAGAGAATCTATGAAAACTGTCAGTTGAAGACTACTAATTTAAAATTAATATATCCTCAAATTAAATTTATGAATAAGGTTAAAAGTCAAACCCCCAACTAATAAATAGTTCACACTTAACAAACGCACACGTAACGTAACATATTAAGCGGACCGAACCAATTAACTCCTTTTGATACACGGACTCTCACCGCTCATCTGCTCCACAGTCCACCGCATGTACATACCATCTGTCTAATCGACGGTCCAGATATGATATTACTTGTCATGTTAAAATTAAGAGACGGATGGGGAGGAACGTGATGGATGGTGGGATTTGCACGTGATCGTAGGAGCAACGGTCTGATCAGATGGTTTCTTTTAGTGGTGGTAGTGACCGTTTTGAAGAAATTATTGTGGACCGACATTATAATATTTAAGAGTATGAGACTATAGTATATATAACCTCTCATAATCGTTGTCACCCAAAATAAAAAATCTCTCTTATCTAGCTCTTGTGTAGCTCTTGATTAAAATTGTTGTTATTATATTGCTCTTAGTATGTAAATATATCACAATTACAGTTAACGTTAATGCATTTCGGTTCGATAATATTGCATTTTGGGATGTCAGCTTCGTATGTATAAGTCTTGTTTTAATTTAGTTTTGAATTTGGTTTAGAGTTTTCAAATGAAAAATTAATTATTTTTACCAATTATGCAAACTAGATTCAGTTACTGGTTTAGATGAAGATTAGATCATAATAGTTACTGGATTGAAGTACTACTATTCATGACATATAAGGTCCGACTGGTAACCAAAAGCTGTTAGCTGGAGTTGTTAGTTTTTCCGGAATAGTGTAAAACTATACGAAAGAGTTGTACGAGAAAGTTGTACAAAAAAGCTGAGAATAAAAATTTTAGTAACGTTTTTGGTAAAACTTTTGTAATTGTTAACTGTCAAAACTGTATACTTTGTAACGCTTTGTAAAGTGGTTACTAATCAATGCCATACTATGCGTATTTTGAATGGAAAATATATGTTTTTTTAATCCTCTTCACGGAAATGTTTGAAATAATAGTACCAGAAATGTTAGGAATATTATATTATTTGGATGTAATGATTGCAACAACAGTCCTTTTACTGGTAAAGGTTGGTTATGATCACTGATCACAACGTAAGCAAACATTTTATTTTCGAGCGTACCTAGCTGTAGACTGTCTGATACATCTCATCTAACCTCATAATTTTCTGGATTATTAAGTGTTTGGTATATAGCTCGTACATATCTTTAAATTTGGCTGAATTTCTTAATAATTTTTCCAATAATTGTCTAAATTAATTCCAAAACATTAATTTGTTTACTTGTTCTTGGTTTAAACATAACATTTGTCGAAAACATGTTAAACCATATGCAACAACTAACAAACAAAATAGCGATTTTCTTTTTTTGAATTTCTCTTTTCTTTTTATCAATTGAAAATCACAGAAATACCATGCACTCAATAATTCTTAAACATGATTAAACTAACAAGACTTTAGAACGTGAGCTCTTGAGCCGGGGACTTCACTAATAAAAAGTTAACATCTCCAACTTTATTTTTCAATATTTTTATCCAGAAATTCTTTTATTTAAAACGTCCGATACCAATGTACCAAAAATCGTCTGTGGGATTCTTAAAAACGTGGAGACTTTGTATGAGTCGTAACGACTAGACCACAATTTATCACATATTTATGTATTCTTTAGCATGAAAACCATCATTACCATCCCTCTATTGAATATTGTTAACTGTTATAACATATGTCTTCTTTTTTTTGTTCACAATTTATCACATATGTCTAAGTTGCTCTTTTTCTGCAAATATTCAATTCCTTAACATTTTTCTCATCACCAATTTTTCTCTTAGTAGGAGGAAAAAAAAATCCGAATACTTTGTTTATACACCATGGTTTAAACTTTAAAGTAATCATTTGATAGTAATATAGTATATTAAAAAAAAAAAAGTAATCATTTTCATAGTTTTTTTTTACGTCGTTCGATACTCGGTACAAACTACTACAAAGGTAAGCTCACCAAAAAAAAAAAAACTACTACAAAGGTAATAAAAGACAGCGTTGCGTTAAGAAAACGACGTCGACTTGGCATCGTTCGCGGGACCCCAAAACGTTATTCTGCGTTTTGTTTGGGAAAAGTCATCACACGTGCGTTGGTGCTTCTTTTTGAAGATTTTAGAGATATTCCACAAACGAACCTTTTCCCAAAAGTAAATAATCTAAAAACACCCCGAGAAATAAAATTGATCAAATTAACCCAACCCACCCAAACTACAATATACAAATTTGGATTTATTTATTACTATTCAGTGTACTTTTTTTAGTCACAGCACAACGCTCTCCCCATTTTTAAAATTTCTAGTTTCTAATAACAAATGCAGGATTACACATATTTAGACTTTTTTGAAAACGTTAAAATCTAATGGTGTGTTTTTATAATAAATGTATTCTTTGAGGGGTAATTAGAAGTTTAAAGAATCTCGATCGGGGAATAATCATGACCGAGAAACCGACTCAGCAAGTTTCCCGATTCGTTGGACAAGTTCAGGAGATAGCTTCTTCACCGGTTTCTTCTCCTTCTCCGGTCGAAAATCAAAACCAAGTGCATCCGATACTTCTTCGGAGCTCCATCCAGCTTTTCGGAGCGACTCCGAGAACCGACCCGCTTTCAAAAGCAATGCATCTAAAACCGCTTGATTATCTAAAATTACCATTTCACCCTCAAAGAAACCAGATGCTGACACGTGAACTATATCATCAACGTCGGACTCGCTCCACCCGCCTCCTCTTAAAACCGACCCGATCCGATTCACGTAATCATCGACCCATTTCGGTGTCTCGGATCTTGGTAATTCTAGATATCTCTCCGGCGATGAAGAGTGTGACGACGACATAGAAGAAGCAGAGTTTCTCCTCCGACGATCCACCGCCGCGTCACTCCAAAACTCAACCCATCTCGGTGTACTCGACCCGTGAACCCGACCCGAATCTAAACTCATTCTTGAAAAATTCGACGAAGACGACGACGACGACCCAGCTGATTTCTCACTCACAGAACGCTGCTTCGTTAAAACAACCGGACACGTGTCAGACCCTCTAAACACAGACTCACGCTCGAAGAAATCAGAAAGATCCGACCCGCAACAGAAAATCCGGGTCTCATCGATATAAAAAACCGGGTTACCCGCTAAAGACGGGTTACAAGGAATATAGCAGTGATCAAAGATTGGTATCATCAAAGGAGCTCTTTTGAGAGCATTTCTCGCGACCCGTAAAGCTTTTTCCGGGTCAGACGGTCTTAAACCCCAAGATTTGCTCCAAAGAGTGTTTCTCGCGATCTGAAACGACACGGCGGCGATAGGAAGATCGATCATAGCCCTAAGATGAAGACGAGCTCCGGGAGAACGCCAGTCTGGAAATCCTGCGCCGACTGGTAAACCGGCGGTGAGAACTGCACGGAGGTCAGGTGGGAAAGAGAATGCGAACTCTGCTTCGGCTTTGGCGAATTCGGAGTCGGTTAGACCCGGTTGGACTTGGATCCTTGAAGTGTGTAAGTGTGAGATTACTTGTTCGGCGAGAGATGAGAAAGAGACGAGACTGTTTCTAACCGTTGGTGTCGTTGGTGCGGCGGCGCGAGCAGAGAGACGACGGAGACCCGCGGCGTGAGCTGGTCTGAGACCGGTCATTCTCCGATCAACGTCGACCATATTTTTTCTTGGGGGGAAAGATCAAAACTTTGGAGTAAGAGATGTGGAAAAGAGTGAAGCTTTATGAGTTATGGGGTTTCAGATATGTCTGATAGCGAACTGGAAAAAGATGATAGGCGAGAGAGAGAGAGAAGCTTTGTTGATGAAAATATGGAGCTTTGTTTTATTTATAGCAAGTTTTATTGGTGGGTCCTATTTTTTGTCTTATTTTTTTATTTGGTTTTTATTTTATTGGTTTTTTATGAGATATTGAAATGGTGGTGGTGGTGAGAATCTGTAGTGACTTCATCGACTAGACTAATTAGATGATTAAAGTGTTTATATTTTTCTTATTCATTTGAGATTCTTTAATTTTGTTTTTGTTAATTATCTCTAAATCAGCATCAGATACCTTTCTGATCGGTTTAGACTTTTGTTTTAGTTCTCTTTCACGGCTCTGATTTTCTTGGAAATTCGTAGGACCCATGCGTAAATTTTGGATGCTAGTAACAAAATCAGATTATCACCTTAATCAAACATTAAAGAGAGTCGGTTCATAAATTTTCCTCTTATATTGAATAAATATCATCTTGTTGGAAAACAGAATAATTAAACTTCTTGCTGTTTATATTAGTAATAATTCGAATTTTTATCACACAACTAATCGTTTATGATGAGTGTAACCGTTAATAATTAATTCTACTAATCTTTTTAGATTAATAAGTATAACCATCCAAATCAACTACTCACTAATTATTAATGGATTTAACATAATACTCTCCCTGTTCTTTGTTATTGCATTTTTAGTAAAAAATTTAAGTTTTAGATTTTTCATGTATATTAGTTATTATTTATGAATTGTAAATTTCAAGAAAAATAATTAAATAGCTATAAAAAATTATAAATCACAAAAATAATAGATTTATAATAATTTTTAATATGTGTAAAGAACAGAAAGAATTTATTTTGACTCAAGAAATGAGAGAGTTAATGTTGTTATTGTTTAGTAACAGAATTCTAGTAGCATAATAGATTAATAGTTTTACCAAAAAACAAGGAACTGTATTAAATTAATGTAAATATTTTATAATAGGTCTGATGTTTCAAAATTTTAAATTGAATCGAGAGGAATTTAGATCAATTCATCAACCTTTTTTTTTGGATAATTAGAGTTCTTATATTGTAGTGGCTGAACTCTTAAATTTTTCCGGTTTTGGTAATTATAGACTACTAATCCGGTTTATAGTCGACTTCCTCGGATTAGAGGTTTGTTCCGGATTAAGAAGCATTGTAGATAATAAACAGTTGACACAAGTGATTAGACACAAGCCAATATCATACCCACTCCGCCACGCTGCATCAAATCATGCTCCTCATTTGATTAGAGACAAAATAAATATTAACCACTGTTTGATTTTGATTTGGAATGATCCATTTAATCATAATTTTTGCAGTGGAATTACAATTACAAAACTAGCATATATGTGTATATTATTTCTTTCTAAAATCATTTTTTGAAAGTTCTAAGAAAAAGGAAATAATAAAACAGTACACATGCAGCTTACGCGTGAAATGTAGTTGTAAAGTTGAAAATTCCACCGCTTGTAGTTTTTGATTTTATGTTAAAACATTTGTACTTATCTATCTATATAGTTGTGATTTAATTTAATGCGAGAGTGAATCTATGACCGTTGAAGCATAATCTCTTTGGGGGTAAGCAATAAAAACGATCACGCGACTCTATGCCACACTACTCGGGAATCTCACATGTCAATACCAATATCGCATGGTTTCTTTCTTTATAGAAAAATGTTTCGAGTGTTATATCGAAAAAGCACCATTTTTAAATTCTATAGTTTGATTCGATTACATTTTCAATGGCTTCTTACAATGTGTAAACAATTTAATATTGCCTCTATATGAACATCCTAGTTTGTGTATTCATTTGCTAATGTCGTCGAAACTACCTATTATTAAAAGCTTTAATTTCAAACAAAACGGTCATTATGTCAGCTTAACCACATGGCATCGATCGGATTAATTTTAATCACATGTTAGGTATTGTTATTTTTTTTTCATTATTTTTTTAAAACACTTTTTTCAATCCTAATTAACGATATTTTTAGTATCCGATTTTACGCATAAATTAGTCAAATTTCCATGAATCATTTGTCAATATAATATTTTAGTGGGTCAACGGCGTAGGCTATGTATATCGTACGTGAATCGGGCGTAATTAATGGAGTATCAAAGGGAGTTTATTATGCTTTTTAAGAGATTAACTTGTAAATTACAGTTATATTTGATGTTCACACTCACGAATCAAATAATACGAAATATATTTGACATAATTAAGCTACTTCCAGCCCGTTTCAAGAAACAAACTCTAATATTACGCTAATTGTTGGTAGTTTAATTTGAACAAATAATATAGCATTCACACCATCACACTTGTTTTTAATAATTAACAGTACAGTATCTACAAAAATATCATATTTAATCCCTAAGTAACAAATACGGATCCATAATCACTGGCAACGTAATGGAATGATTCTTCAATTTTGCAGGTTTTTACCAATTATAAAGCAAATTCACTAATAAAACTTAACAAAAAGAAAAAAAATCACTAATAAAATATCTACTACTATCATACAATTTTCATTTAGATTTTCTCTTATAGATTTTTTTTTGTTCTTATAGGTTTTGTTAGCAATGTTGATAAATAATCAAGCTAAACTAGCTAAGAAACTTCTATACCACTCCACTTGCTCTGTCTAGTTATAATTGTGTCCGACCCATTTCCAAAGTTTATCTATTTATATACTTCTCAACCGTTGGTGGTGTCATACCATTCACATACATGATCCAACTATATATACACTAGTACTAAATAAACAATTTCGCTAAAACTTTGTTAATATTATGCTATTAATTTTCTGCTGAATGCCTGAATCAACCAAATTCTTTTTTTTTGGGACAAAATTCTTTTTGGTTTCTTATTTATATATTTAATCGCATACTATAATGGTTTTCAGAAATATGGATTTTAACCTTAGATCTCGTAATCATTAAAAGAAATGGAGCAGAAAAGAAGCTGGATCAGATCTGTAGGTACTCATTATATTTATTAAAATTGACCAAATTTTCGTCGATACATGAACTATATAATATATACGATGTGAAAGGTTGGACTTAGGTATGGGTAAGAGTTAATGAAATGTTCTCATAAGGTGAAGAGTATTCGTTGTCTGGGTGTGAAGCTTTAGGAACATTTACAAGTTAGATGTTTAATTGTTAGCTGAGTTTTGTGACATTTGTAGGGTCCATTTTGTCCCAACCACATAATCAAAATCTTTTAATGATTTTTGTAGAGATATATGGGAAGGTGCCATTTTTTGCAAGTAGTTCATTGTATATGTAGGAATATGTATGTTGTGGTCGATTGATTGAAAAAAGAAAGATTTTAACTGTGCCGATTCTCAGTTTCATCCAAAATTTGTCTTTGCAGATTGATATGTATGTAGTTTACTATTTTATACTAAGATGTTTGATCGGTCCCATTTGGTCTAAAATTCTTACTCCACCATATATATAGCATGTCTATTTAGAAGACTTTTGGTGTATATATAATATATATATATGTACATCAAACAAATTATATATCTACAATTGTTTTGGACCAGGAACAAACCATGTCAAATATTCTCATCTTCATCGCCGATATTCGAACTTGAAAACTTCTGAACCCTCACTTTCTAAGTGATATGACGGTTGAAATACCGACTATGAATAGTTTTTATTTCGCTATATGAAGAGAAGTTTGTAAATGTTCAATTGTTAGCTGAAGATTTAAGAGCATTTTCATCCATTTCATATTCACATTTTTAGTATTACTTTCAAAAATTTGTACTTTATAATCATTTACTTATGAAATATTGAAATAAAGACATGATATATTTATTAAAAGCCCTAGTTGACTATCCCAAATCAAGTTGAAATCAAACCTATTATTTTGCACGACAAATGATAAGGTCAAACACCTTGGACTACACGTGATGTTCCTTATATATTTGACATATATGTCGATGAAATTTATGGCAAAACCCTTGAATTTAAAGTGTCGTTACAAAAAGTCATTATCGTAGACAATTTTGGTCCGTTTGTGTGGCTTCGACTCTATCGACCGTTGTTATGTCCCCACTCAATCACAACAATCGATCAGTCAATTTGGTCCAACAGCTTTGGTTTGGTTCAATGTCTTCGTAACAAAAATGTCAAATCTCTTGTTGTCATGGGTTGGTTTTCGTAATTGGTCGTTTTACTTGTTGGGTGATGATGTTAAGAGAACGCTCACGGTTGGTGTAAAATATTCTTACCTTCAACGTATAAAAAAACATCAAAGGACCAAAAACAGTTTTTTGTTCTTTTTCTTTTTATTTAATAAATTTAATACCACTAACGAACCAAAACCAGAGTAATAACTTTACAAAAAAAAAAAAACTTTACTAGCTAGTAAAAAGTAATAATCAGGTCTAGGAATTTTTTAGAATTTAAACCAAATCAAATTTATCTTTAGTAATGGACTAATGGGTGAACCTAAAAATAGTTATGTAAAACCATGTGCAAACATGTATAAATGTTGATAAATTATTCCCTCTGTCCCATTTCATAAAATGTTTTGGTTAACAGGCATATTAAAAAAATAATAGTTATAAATATTTTAAAATTTTAATTTAAAACAATTAAACCAATCATAAAAATATGGCGTAATATAAATGATTTAAAATATTAATATATTTAAATTTTGCATAGAAACCTACAAAATATCTAATAAAATAAAATAAAAAGCCTAGAACATCTTATATTTTGGAACATAAGGAATATATTTTTAAGCTATAATTTTGATAATAAGTTTTTTGTTTGTTTGCTTGTTTAAATAAATGTTGATTTTTTTTATCGCATTTGAAGCTGAGCCAGTCGAATATAATATCAAACTACACAAATATGGCCTATATTATGTCGACGATAGACTAGTTATAAAATTTATGATATACTAATAAATTCAAAGTGGGTTAAAAGCTCCCCCATGTGCTTAATACCTTATTAGTTATTACCTTCCACAATAACCAATTTTACGAATAATTAAGAGAACATGTAGACCATATCAAATATGCATAATGCATATAGGTATATCAAGTTGCCATTAAATTTTTTTAACCGATATTCACAATAAACACACTATTTCTGTTCTTATAAAATAGAAATACAATCTAGCACTGATTGGAGCCCAAATTCAATTATAAGTCTAGTGAGAATAGATAAAAACGCATAAAATATATGTCCACTTACTCATCGAATGAATGTAAACACTTTACTAACAACCGAGATAATGTGTATATGACCAAAAATCAGTTGTTTTTTATGGTTGCTAAGTCAAAATTCATAACAACCGAGATAAACAAACTCTATCAAATTTACTACGTTTCATCAGATTACTAATAGAAAGTTCGAAACCTATAATAATAAAATAGACGATTCTAGTTAAAGTATGAGAAACATTTTTTAAGACAAAAAGTATGATAAACTTTTTTCCTTAATTCGCGACCTCCTTTTCATAAACCATTCGCCTTTTGATAAATATATTATCCATAAAAATAAGCACTCGTGTGGTCGATATCTCATGTCTGTTCTTTACAAATGGATTCTTGTTAGGTTTTAGGGTGGCTATAAAGCCTACCATCGTCAAAGCGTGCGTGCGATGGCGAAGGATAAAGTGAGTTTCGATCATTATTTTCTTCATTATTTTTGAAATTTGATTCGATTATTTTTTTTATGTTGGATTGAGGTTCACCAAAGTGATTTTGCAGGTCTGCGTTTTTCTTTCACTGTTTAGGCAGATTAAATATGTATTCCATATTTATAAAATTCTAGCTATGTATAGAAATTGTAAACTTCTTGGCACGCCATTTATACATTTTATGTAAGAACGAGTTCAGTTATACTGTGGAATCAGTATGAATGGTAACAGTAACATATATACATTTGGATTTTTCAAAATGTAACTCTTATCTAAATTTTTTCTCTCAAGGTGTAACTCTTTTCTAAATTTTTCAAAACATTTCGATTTCATATTGCGTTTATTGTAAAACAGTTTTTTTTTTTTCTTTTGTTGAATATAATTTTACATTCATACAAACAAAAAACCCTAATATTTATGGTGTAAATTGTGGAAAGAGAACCTAAAAAGTATTATTAGTGTTAGAATATACAATTTAGTGATTTACTTAGAACAAACTGTACAAATAAATGAAACTAAAGTTGAACAGTGATCATATCAGATCCGTTATCAAATTTTATGTATTGTTTTGATAACATTTAATGATCAAAACAATTGTTATAACAAATTTAATTCATATGATTGTTTTGAATCTTTTTTAATGATATTTTCAAAGGAAGTTGTCAACTGCACTTCAACTGTTTCTAATTTTGGGTGCGGTTGAAACCAAAGACTGATTTTCTTTTATCACATAGCACCAAATTTTGCTGCATCACTATTCAAAAATCTTAATCTATGCATTTTTCTGATATAATAAATATTGGAATTCTTAGAACACGCCTATATATCCAAGTGCGGCTAATCAAACTCCAACGAGAATAAAGACGACCACATTAAGTTTTGGACTTAATGATCATCGGCTATGTTGTTGTGGTCCAACATAAATATGAGTCTGCTGAGTTTGGTTTCACTGTCTAAATTGGACTGTTTTTGGTTCAACAACTAGTTCAAGCAGTAAAGTATTCTTTAAATACAGTTAGTTCAACCGACCATAAAAAAGATTTTTCTGGTACATTTGGTTATTAGTGATTTACTAATATCTACCAAACCTTACCTTGTTAAGTACATAGTTATTGGGCTATAAGAAGTTAATTGGGCCAGAAACCATAGAAAGAATCCTAAAATAAGTTAATTCACGTCGTTTGCTAAAATTTGAAAACAGTATCTTTATCTCGAAAGGACATTATACAAAGATGATGATGTTACACTTAAAGGTCGTTTAGCTACATCAACCCACTAGTTTTTCATATTACATAAAGTCATAAAAGCGATTTTGTATTAGACTTTTACTCACAAAATTCCCTTATTCTATAATTAAAAAGAAGAATTTCCAAAATTATATATTATTTATATGCAATGACAACTTGTATTGCTTCGTAATTCCAGGTACATTACATAATTTAATAAAATAAAATGAACCAATAAAAACCAAATCCAGGTCATCGTCATGACTTGGGCCGGCCCAATATCACAAAGTCGGCAACACTCTCTCTCTCTCTCCACTCCTTTATAACTAATCTTCAACTAACCTTTCTCTTTCCCTCTAAAATTTTCACCAAAATTTTCGACATATTTACCAAAAAACCAGCCATTGATCGTAAAACCTTTCCACCACCGCACACCCCCTCACCGGGGGTAGTGCGTCGCCTCCACGCGCCGCCGTTATCTTCTACGTCACTCCTGAAACAACACTCGTGGTCTCCGGATCTAATCCGCGAAGAAGCTTGGTCAAAACGTCAAGATACCTCCCGCCACCGTCATCGCCGCCGTGGAAAGAGCTTGACGGACGAAGATCTCGACGAGCTTAAAGCAAGTTTTGAACTCGGATTCGGTTTCGGATCTCCCGAAATCGCCGATCCGAGACTTTCCAACACGCTTCCCGCGTTAGAACTTTACTTCGCCGTTCAAAAAAGCTACAACGACGCCGTTTCTAACAAATCAGCAACGTCGTCTTCTTCACTCTCCGACGGCGATACCAGTCCTCACCACACCGTGTACCAAACCAGTATGTATAAACCTATACATACACATATATACATATACAAGATTATAAATTTATAATGATCAATTTTCATTTGAATAGGCGATGATCCGCAAACGGTGAAGACGAAGCTGAAGCAGTGGGCGAGAGTGGTGGCGTGCACCGTGAACCAATCGCCTCCGAGATGAAAACTTAACGGCGTTAATTTAAACGTCGATAAACGTGGTGGGGATGAATATTGAGACGGCCAAATAGTCGGTGGAGTCTAGTCATTATTGTAATATTACACACGCAATAGTAAAATACCAACATATGTTGGACCCAACTTGTTTATAAGTGTATTGTTTATTGTATAATGCATGATTTGATTTGATTGATCTTCTTTTAGTATGTGATATATAATTTTTAAAATTGCAACAGAACACAATTTGCAAAAGTATATTCTTAGATTCTGTTGTCTTGAATTTTGTCAAGCATGGCCATGGGGGTGGTGGCTTCTATTATATATTCGTTGGTTATATAGCTTTGATAAAATGATTAAATAAATTTATGTGATTTTGCATATACTATTGATTAGTTCAGATAAACTGTTATGTTAGTAATGGGCACAATCATAATCTGGGCACATCATCAATAAAACACATATGTTAGTAATGGGCACAATCATCAATAAAACACATATGTTAGTAATGGGCCTTCATTATTAGGCCCATCTGGCCCATTTTGTTACTGCTTTTTAGTATGAAACCAACTATGGAAAGCAGAAACGTTAGAATTCTGGAATTCGACGCGCAAACTGAAAGAGCTTTATCGATCGATCTGGAGGATTCGTAGAAGATATGGTTCGTTCGTAACTTTTGATTTTGTCTTTCTTTTTTTTATTTACAGCGATTAGCAATTTCTTAGGATCTCTAGTTATCAATTTTGCATTATGGGTTTTTAAGATCTGATTTGTATTTTAGCGAATGTTAGACTGAAGAAATTAGGGTTCTATGATTGAAGATATTAGGTCTAAAAATTGATCTTTTTTCTTACACTTGTTTAGATTTCACGAGAAACCCTTGTCGTGTTAGAGCTGAGATTTTGTTTGTAGTAATTTAAGCTGTCTTTTATGTTTGGTTTTTTTTTTTTTTTTTTTTTTTTTTGGAAAAACCTCTTATGTTTGGTATGTTGAAGAAATTGGAATTTGATGTTATTACTGCAGTCGAGTTTCAACAGAGGTGTATCGAGGAAAGAGAAACCGAGACGTCATCATGGGTTGACGACGCAGAAGAAGCAAGAGATTAAGGAAGCTTTTGAGCTATTTGACACTGATGGTTCTGGTACCATTGATGCTAAAGAGCTTAATGTTGCTATGAGGTAATTTGAGAGTTTTGTGTGTGCTTTTTTCTTTTGTTTTATGATTTTGGAATTGATTCTTGAAGTTATGATTTGTGATAGGGCGCTTGGTTTTGAAATGACGGAAGAGGTATTATTATTTGTTTCGTTTTCGGTTTTGTGGCTAAGATTTGTTGTTTTATTACAATTCTGATACTTTGATGTGTTGGTATTGTTGAAGCAAATCAACAAAATGATAGCTGATGTGGACAAAGATGGAAGTGGAGCGATAGATTTTGATGAGTTTGTTCATATGATGACTGCTAAGATTGGTGAAAGAGACACAAAAGAAGAGCTCACCAAAGCATTCCAGATCATTGATCTTGATAAAAATGTATCAACTCAATAACTTAGTTACTTACTTTCATTTGATCTTAATTTGTCTAGAAATTAACCTTTTTTCTTCCAAATTCTTAGGGGAAGATATCTCCGGATGATATCAAACGCATGGCAAAGGACTTGGGTGAGAATTTCACTGATGCTGAGATACTAGAGATGGTTGAAGAAGCAGACCGGGACCGTAAGTTTCCAACAATTTTTTCTGTTTCTCTTGTGGCAATGTTTGGTTTGATTAAGATATATGATGATCCACTATCACAGGTGATGGTGAAGTTAACATGGATGAATTCATGAGGATGATGAGGAGAACAGCTTATGGTGGTAACTAGAAAGGTTGTTGTTCTTAACGATATTGATGAGCTCTGTTATAGTTCTTGAACTGATGCATAATTATCTGTATTATTACTCGAGGTACACATATCATAGTTTTAATCTATAGCTCATCTTAAATGGCAAGTCTTGCCGTCTTGGTCTGTCTTTGTATCGTTGTAAGATGTATAAAATACTTTCTTGGCAAAATTTCGTAGTGTTAGTGAGTTGATAAGTCTCCTGTGAAAAAACTTTAGGAGCTCGCATTGCGTTAAATCTTTAGGTTACTTCACAAGTCCTCAAGATTGGAACCTTTTGCGTTAAAGCTGTCGATTCATTGCACAAGGGTTTTGACACCAAAAAAAGTAAAACATAAAAAGAATTAATTCAATAAGAGTTGCTGTTTTATAGAAGATAAAGATAATGTTGACAACAGATACATTGGAGCCGTGAATTGGGTATTCTACACCGAAAACCTCACGGCAATATTTTTACCAACCATAATAATAAAACTAATCATACCAAAGTCCCCATATAATGAACCCCCAAACGAGTAAAAGAAGAGACAAAATCTAATTATCTAATGAGAATAAAAAGGTAAAAAAAAAAAAGAAGCTAATTGATATATGGGAAAATTGAAAGGAAAAAAAAAAATCCAGATCTTCTTATGAAGCCAAAGCTGGTTGGGTTATTGGAATGAGTTTATATCTGAACGGACCTGGATGGTGAAGAATCATCAAATTGAGGGGGAAGTGGTGGTGGTGGTGGTAGAGGAAGCAGAGGCATTGCTGTTACCAGTCTGCTTAGCCACGTAGATTTGCTTGACCTTTGGGTTATTCGGAAAGCCTCTCTCTCTGGCCATGGGTGGGTTTCTTCCATGGTAGCCTGATCTCCGGTTCTGCTGGTGCTGGTGTTGGTGGTGGTGACTGGACCCACCAACATGCTGAGACTGCGAGTTCTTCTCCTGAGAAGATTGTTGTTGTTGTTGTTGTGGTGGCTTGAAGCCAGGACCATTTGGATTCTGAATGTTGTTGCTGTTGGGATCGGATAAGGTGGTGGTGGGCTTTGCTGGTGGAGCACAAGTGGTGGAACTGTAAGCGTTTGAGGAGTCTACCATTGCATCTACAACTGTGGATGCTTGAACGTTGGGATATCTGTTAGGAGGAGGAGGAAGCGTGTTGTTGTTAAACTGAGGTGATGGAAGATTGGAGCCATCTGTTGCTTCCTGCTGTTTCTGCATTTGCATCGTTGGAGGACCCGAAAATGGCATGTAAGGCCACCGTGCTCGAACAGGCATCTCCTGAGAAGAAGACTGACCCACACCATATAATAAATATGAAGTCGATGGATTCTTCTACTTCTAAGCATTGTTGGAAATCATAATGATGGGATCAAATACCTGGAAAGGGGATGGATCAAACATTGGCATAGGAAGGTGCTGAAGAGACGCAGGTACAATGTTACATTGCATGGAAGCCACATTTGGATTGTTTACATCACCATCTCCTCCAACCGGAGAAGAAGACACGTTTGGGTTGTGTTTCCAATCTGGTTGTTTTCCAGATGGGATGTAAGTTGTCCCCATGAAACTCAACCCTCCAAACTGTCCAACGGGTGCAAAGTGGTTATAAACGAACATGTGAGGAGGACCCTGAACGCCAGGAATAGCACCAGGTGGGGTTAGGAAAGGACCCGTTAAACCGGCAGGAGGGGCATAGAAGGAATCTACTCCAGGATGATTCTGCTGCTGCCAGGTCGTAGGTGGACCAGAAACTGTTACTGGACCTTTCTGGGACTGTGATTGGGTTGCTCCTGCGTCATGGTGCGGGCCAAAAGCAAAGATGGGTCCTCTTAACATGGGGTTCACATCATAGAAAGGGTAATGAGGAGGGCCTGGAGGGAAGTGAGTGATCATTTGGTTTGAGTTGTGTGGACTTGGTAATTGTGGCCACACAGAGATTGGGGTGTCCACTGAAAGATCTGCTGGGAGAGAAACAATGAGAGACTCCTCAGCTTTTGATAGACTAGGCTGCCCACCAACAGCACCTGCCAAAGCGAAAGAAATTACTTTAGACAACAAACATTCAAACAACCATTTGGGAATGCATAAACCCGACAGAAAGCAAATATTACCACTTGCTGCCCCATCATCTAACTCTGTTCCTCCATAAATTTTGGTTTCAGCAGGTAATACAGAGCCAGTACTCAAGGCATTGCCACTGGTTTCATCATTAGTTATGGCTGCCACAGCTATAGCTGAAGCAGCAGCTTCTGCTTCTGCTTCGCAAATCTCCATGCCAGTGGATGATGGATTTCGATGTTTATTATCTTTTTCAAAATATAAAGAGCTATCATTCTCCGTACGCCCACCACATGGAGGGATAACAGTGGAAGATGTAACTGCACCTAATAGAGAAGAAAAGATGCATCATTTAAATGCAAAGACGAGCCACTTCAAAGTGACAATCGATGTATCTAGTCCATCAGCTCACCAAATTGAATTTTGCCCTCGGCAAGCAATGAATTTATTGGACTTGTGCTGCTTGAAAAAGTATTGTTCTTTGGCACAACAGACGTTGATGTCGAATTTGCCTCGCTAATTCGGTTAGCACCATTCTCAACAGAAACACATGAAAGAAGAGATACGGGTTTCATGGCTTCATCAAGCTGACTCTGGGTTAGGGCCATAACCTACAAGGTAATACCAAAAGGCTTCAGATATTTGCATAGGCATAATCTGTGACTAGTAAAACATGAGTCATAAAACAATTTTGATTTTCATCCACTATGACTTTCTCTGTCTCATTTTAAACCATTCTATTAACTTATAAAAAGAGAGTATGAGATGCGGCATGGAACACAACCGTTATAGATGACACGGGAAAGATAAGCTAGAATTTTGCAGAAACATTTTTTTGTTGCAAGTCTGTTTCCGATTTTTGCAGAAACATGAATCCACAACAAGTTAATGAAACTAACAATATATACTCACCGGCTGATAGGTGAGTTGGTTACCCCAAGTCCCCACCGGTGTATGACTGTTATCCAGAACCTTATTTTTGTTGCTGAATACAAAATCTGACGCTGGATTCTGATCATTTTTGGGTATAACTGGAAGAGCATTACTTGCCTGGGTGGACCTGCAAAATGAAATAGAAGGTAAAAAACATAAACAGAGGGGAACTATCTCTGCAAACACACTTGAAGCATTTCAATTGATCAAATAGAGGAATGTACTTGTTGCTCCCAGATTTTTCATCAGCATGGGAATCTGTTTTAGGGGAAGGTGTGCCAATTGGGGCTAACGTCTGTCTGTTGGAAACGGGATTAAACTGCTTATTGTTCGTAACTCGGCTAGCTGGTGGGCTTCTGTTGGACCTGGCTGCAGTAGTACTGTTCTGGAAAGTTGAACGAGGTTTTCGGAATGCCTACAAGAAAACAAATTCACTTTTAGTGGGAACTACCTCAGACTAGGTAACAATTCACAAGTAGAACACTAAAGGTTTTAGATTGCATCAGGACCTTGGCTGCCTGAGACTTCTCTTTAATTTCCTTTTCTCTCTGTTCACGGCGATCATTAAGCATTTGCCTTTTTGATCTTACCTCAATAAAATCATCATCGTCACTAGGAACTTCAATACCATGTTGCTCAAAGACACGAACAATTCCACTCTGCAAAGGTTCATCAATTTCCTTTTCAGATATCATATTCCTTTTAAGGTTTGCTTGTCCAGAATTTGGACTGAGTGGATTCTTCACGACAGCATCTTTCCCAAGTCTATTCTCAAATGAACCCCCACTAACTGTTTTCTGCATAGCATTCAAACCAGACGCTGAGCTGTCTAAGGGTTGTTTCTGGGACTTGTTGGACACAACATATTTTCTACTCCCATTTTTTGTAGAATTTTGTGCCCTTCCATTGCCATTTCGATTCTCCTCGGAAGATAGCCAGTTTGATTCCCGAACTCTAAATTCAACCCTCTGACGCCGATATCTTCTATTACCACCAGAATCTACCCGAGAAACCTCAGCAGTACCTGATGAGCGCAAGCCAGAATTTCTAACTGCATTTGTGTCAGTTTGGACTTGGTATCCTGATTGTCTTTCAACAAAATTTGATTTTCCATGACTCATCTTTCGAGAAGGTAATAGCGAATTACCAGACAACTCTGGTGGCTTTTGAGGTGACACAGCAGCTTCAATACTTGCTCTCGCTGGAGGTAGATTAGCATTTTTCAGTGTGCCCCCATCAGAAACATTCGTTGGTCTTCTAAGAACACTAAGCTGAGGGTGTGAGACAGAGGTTGCTGCGTTTCTAGCAAGCAGGTTAGCCGAATTTCCTTGACCCAGCTGAACAGTCACCGAGGATCCAGGATTCTGATTCAAAGCATAAGTTGGTAAACCATTCGCTTGGACAACTGAATGATGTGGCGGTGGCAGCACCCCTTGGGATATTGGGGATGTATATCGTAGTTGACCAAACTGAATGAGAGGAGACTGGGGCTGTTGGATATGGGTAAGCGAGGAACCAAATTGGGGATGAAGAGGAAGAGGCATTTGGATGGAACCAATCTGTATGGCAGGGAAAGGAGAAGGTATCAGCGAAGGACCAGAAAACAAACCAAACTGAAACTTAACAGGCTCCTCCATCTGTGCTGAAGTAGATACAGGAGGAATAGCTGTCTGAAGAGATGGATGCAGACCAGTGCTGTGAGGTGGTATGACAGGATGAGTAGAAACGGTAGAGTTACTCGTGGAGTCTACTTTATTGCCCACCTCAAATGACTGCCGACCACTATTTGAGTGAATTGTCATGTTCTGCATTGTGGTTTCAGCAGCCTGGAAGCTCCTAGATGCATTATGCATGCTCAACGGATCAGAAACGTCAGCAGGTTGGGCTGCTTGTTCTACACGGCTTGTCTCAATAGAAGGTCTTTCATCATCTAAAGAATCGACAGTATGCTGATGAAGTGGAAATGTAGCTTCAGAATTCCGTTGACATTTTTCAAAGTCATCGCTGGGTATTTCAACCTCCACTCCTTCATTAAATCCTAAGACTAGATTAGAGTCTTTATCCTCGAGATGCATTTCTTCTAACTCTTGGGCGAGATCTATGTTCTCATCAACTCCGTGTATTTTATCCTCCTCCTGGTATCCATCTTCATCTTCGTCGTATTCTTCTTGTTCCTGCAACCGTTCATTACTGTCAAGAGTCCATTCTTCATTATCCCAGCAAGACACAGAGCCTGTAGCAATTATCAAACTATCCTTTCCAGTATCACTAGAGATAATTGGTGCTCCCCCCTTCTCTAACAAACCAGTATCTTCTCCCATTCTGGAAGCAGCTAAGACAGATAAATCTGCTGATTCATCCAAGTCATCATGAGAGAGATGAACAGGGGAATCAGGTGGGCTAGTAACGGAAAGTGAAGATTGAGAGTCACATCTTCCAGTCAGCTTGCTATCGAACCGATGATGTTCATCAATACCACTTCCCGGCAGCACATGATGATCTTGAAGATCCTCTATATAATTGGCTAGAACAGTCGAATTAGTCCTACCTTTAAGGCTGTAGTTAATCCCTCCAATAGAAGTTGAGGGACCAGGATGCTCAACCTCGCTTCTAAAGGATGCCTTTTGCCTAGACTCCTGGGGAGGGGGAAGAACACGTGGCTGCCTTACTGAATACCTTGGTCTTCCAAAAGGGTAATAGTCATCCCCCTCGGGATTCTGATACAACTTTTCAGGATAAGGAGAATATGGACCATGCCGTGGACGGCCCTGGCTTTGTCCCCATCCAGGATCACCATATTGCTCTCCAAAATTTTCACGAGATTCAGATTCCATTCCATAGTTCCTACCATGGGTCCTTCCATCTCCAGGAATTCTCCAACTCTGATCAACTGAATGCTCTGGGAACCCTGGTTTGAAGTAGGAAGGGGCACTGAGATATCCAGCTGTCCCAAAGAATTCTTCCTGCGGGCTATGTGGAACATTCTCCATATTTTGTGGAATAAACCTCGAATTGCTTCCACTCTCAATATCTTCCTTTCTCCAAGTAGGCTTTTGTCTATCAGGGAACCCAAAAGAACCATCTCTAGAAAATTGAGACGTGGCACTGCTCTCAAATGATCTAATGGGTACTGATAGATCTAAAGTTGATGAGGTAGTAATTCTATCCACCATTCTTTCGCTGTCTTCCCAGTCAACAACATCTGCAGACTCTTTTTCTTTAACAATATCTAAGAATTTATCCTCTGAAATAGTTGAAGAGCTGCTGCAACCTTTGGCAGCTTCAGCCTGTCTCCTGGAAATCTTTTCTTCCAACTCTAGAAGCTTTTGCTTAGCAGCCTGCTTCCTCCTTTCTTCTTCCATGAACAACCTATGTTTCTCCTCTTCTTTTGACTTTCTCAACTCTTCTGCCCTCCTTGTAGCCTCCAGTCTCTCCTGCTCGTTTCTGAAAGCAGCTTCTCTGGCCTCTTCTTCTAATCTTCTCTGCCGCTCATCTTGTTCGCGAGCCAGCCGTAGTCTCTCTTCTTCTTCTGTTCGAGCTAGTTCTATCACCCTTTCATGTTCCTCAATGATCCGCCGGCGTTCCTCTTCCTGCATCTTTTGAACTCGCTCAAGTTCAGCCTCAAATGATTCCCTGACAGGATCGTGAAACTCTGTTTGCTTTAAAGCCTCTTTCTTCTTCTTAGCAACACCAAGTACTGGGAATGGATCATGGACATCAAAACCAGAGTCACCAAAGTCTTTCATAAAAGGATCTTCCACATGAGGTTTGTCACTCTTGAAGAATGGGCGTTTATCCCTGTAAGAAGTTCATAATTAATTAAAAAAATATTGTCACAAAAAGTAAACAAACCTCTAGACGCAGAGCCATACTGGAAAGAGTTAGTTCCATACCTATTCTGATGTTCAATTCCATACCCATCCCGATTATAAGTTCCCCTGTTGCTGGAACTATCCATATTATTACTCCATGGCTGTCTTCCTCCATGCTGATATGGAGCCTCTCTAGCTCCACTATTATTCCAAACATTCTCCCTTGATGATGACAAGACGTAATTACTTTTCTTAGTAGCTTCTCTGCCCCGACTAGACGGCCTTGCTCCATAAACATTTTTATTATTATTTGCACCTTCATTTTGGAGTGGTGGGGAGACTCTCCAAGCGTTGGCCTCCCTTCCTCCTCCACTTAGTGGTCTTACTTGAGTCAAAGAGGACTTTGCAATTTCATTTTCACGCTGTCCTGGTTTATCAAAAAGACTAGGAGCAGCATGCTTCTGGGGCAGGACATGAGGCCTCGGATGATCAAAACCCCTATCCCAAAATGGTTCATTCTTTGAATAGCCATGATCCCTGTCCCGATCTCTTAAGCCATGACTAGTGTCACGCTCATCATCAGCCCAATCAGATCGTGGCGCCAAACGAACAAGAGGCAGTGGCCCTGGAAAATACTCCTTTTTCCTCACCTGTTCAGATGAATGTAATCCATCTGAGAAACTAGGACTCTCACTGAGCTCATTGCCGAGCCGGCTACGCCCAGACTGATTTTGAGGTCTCATATCTACAAGTGAACTGCTCACACCAGAGACACCTCTCGGCTCTTTTGAAAAATCTTCACCTGCAGTTTGCTTCTGCTTCTGATTCAAACCCTCCTTCTGTTTCTGCCCAGACACAGAAGCTGAAGGCAAAGAAGCCTTAAGGGACGGAAAATCTTCACCCCTCAAAGTTGCAACTTTCTCTACATGATGAAAAGCCCGTTCCATAGGCTCGGTTGCACCAACCCGAGAAGCAAGAGACGTATTCAACCCATTACTCCCCCTGGTAACACCTTCAACAGTATGGTTAGCAATATCACCATCAGTAGCTGTAGCAGCAGGCTTACTCCACCCCATACCAGATGAAGCAGGTCTCGTTCCACTCCCAGCGATTCCTCCACCGGAATGGAAACTTGAACCAGACGAATCAACTCGCTCATGCTCCTTACGGAGTGAAGGAAGGTTCAAGGGGGGTGGAACAGATAGCTTCTGCCCAGCATTTTGCGAGCTTCTAGGCCGTGAAAGAACAACCATACTTCCTCCTCCACCACCACCACCACCGCCATATCCACCACTTCCTCTCCCCCGCCCATAACCTCCAGATTGATTATACTGATGATGAGATTGATATCCATAAGACTTATTCAGATTCACAGACGCGTACTTGTTTCCATCTCCATGATTAGCCATATCCCGCTTCCGCCGATCACTGAACATCGCCAACGCATCAAACCCTAAACCTAGATCTGATTCTCCCAGTCAAATTCGTCCGCACTCTATTTGCCTCAGATCTACTACAGTGACGAATTGATCAAAATTGGAAATCAATACACGAATCTCTCTCCCCTGAATCAAAAACAACAAAATTAAACAATAAATTCCAGATTCGATCCTTGAGCGTAGAACAAACGCAGAAGCTAAGGAAAATATCCAAAGTGATGGAAAATCGACGAATTAGGGTTTGAAATCAGCTCGAAACGGCGTGTGGGAAGGCGCAAGATTACCTCCGGCGGTGGTGGGTGTATGATATCGACGACGGTGGCTAACGTGCGCTGATGTCAGACGACGAAGCGCGAGGGAACGAATCGTCGGAAAGAAAGGAAAGCCCTACCCCTACTCACTGCCTCTTTGTCGGAGATAAAACCAAAAAAAAAACAAAAAACAAAAAATTATACAAAGCAAAAAAAAAAAAAAAAACCAAAGTTGAGGCACGAGAGATAAACCAGGACAAGTTTTACTCTTTTTATGTTTTTGACCCCGTATTAATCAATCATCTCTTTATTACCCCATAATTCTCAATTTGATCCATATAACCCTATCCTCTGCTTTCAGTTATGTTACTTTCGATAGGTTCGATTATTAGAAAAATGTAAAAACTTCGAAATTAGAAACAAAAAGATATTAGTTTCTTACAAATTTGTTAAGACTTTTCACAAAGTAAAACCCTAACCCTATACTCTCCGGTTGATGATGAAAACTTCGTAGTCCTCGTGAATCTCTAGTATAGACTCTCCGTTGACGATGAAATCTTCGTAGTCCTCGTGAATCTCTTCTCTTCCATTAATGAACTTTGTTTTGGAGAATGCCTTTCCAGTGATCAATGACGGCTTTTGACTCAGACCTGATTTTAGGGTTACCGTTCTTTGAGAGAAATAGAAGAATACGTAAACCGTCGGTTTTGGTAATAAGACGAGCGTTAAGAGGTAAGCTTCGCATATGTCTAAGGATCTCAACGCATTGTATGGCTTCGGGAGAGACTATGTAAAACCCTTTGTCTCTTGCAACATGAGCGGCTCTTACGGCGGTGCTAATCAGTTCTTCAAGTTGCTTCTTCTTTATCGTTCTTCTTTTTCTGCTTCTTCTCTTCACATGATCGTTCACACATGGTGGGGGGAGATCATCGGAAACAGCCATTGTTTGAGAGAAATAAACAACGCAGAGAAAAGTACTTAAGAAACTAGAGAGAGAAAGAGAGAGGTTGATGAATAATGTGGGAGATGAGACTACCTCGTTGATTATATAGAGCAAAGTTTCCAATTTTGAGATAGAATTGTATTTCGGAAAAAGGAAATAGCATTTTTTTTTGTTTAATTACGTCGGTTTATTTGATATTAGGAAAACCAAATAAATTTAATTTAAAAAAAAACACATGTGCTGACTTCTGATCAACAAATTACATGTGTTGCTTGGGGCCCAAGTTTAAAACCCCATATACCACACATTTGGGTTTCGGATGCAGAAGACGTCGAAATCGGTCTCATCTATGTTGATTAATCGTGATTGATGAAGAGAAGAGGAAAACCGTAAGGAGCTTTATTACTTTTATTTTTTATGTAATGGTTCTACAGTATAAGAATATATATACAGAAGAAGTGATTATTGTTCACTGCTTTGATCAAGAAAACTTAACAAAAACCCACTGACGATCCGGCGAGCTATTGGATTGGGAATTTGTCGGCACAAACGTCCATCGATGTAAGCTACAATACCTGAAGCAACGAAGTTCCCAATACCAGCTTTCCACATGAACTTCATTTTCTTCTTCTTATTGTCACTAATTACTGGTACCATTGCAGTATTGGAACCACTGTCACTAGTCTCGGCCTCTGCTTCTTCTTTCTTTGGCCTAAGACCTGTAATGACCTTAGTGGCGTGCTGTTTCAGTATGCGAATTGCAAAGCTGACAAATAGATGTTCACACAATGTCATCACCGTTGGTCCGATTCTCCATTCCTGATCATATTGACAGATATATTCACATGACTCAGGGTCCATCAAAATCAAACACAAAGAGCTTATCCTAATGGAATGGAGTTATTAGAAACCAAAACACCCCCAAGTCAAATTTGTGCTTATGCAGAGAAAAGGGATTGGAATTAAACCTTGTCTCCATGGAGACGGCGACGAGGACGAGAGCTTGAGGGATCTCCTTTGAGTAAACCCCTGCTTTCGAGAAAATCTTTAACACGGTCTATCATCTCATCTATGAGAGAATTGCTTGGTGGGAGGTTTTTCAGGAAAACCTGTAAGTGAAATATGTTTGGTCAGTAAGGGAAATGGGAAGTTCATGAGTTCGGGTTGGATGAATCATCTTTTGGAGACATTATGAATCGGTTTACCTTTTTTTTTGGAATGGCAAAGCAAATCTAAGTTAGAAAAATATTGTTTACCTGATCGTCAATGACTTTGACTCTGAGATACTCTTGTCTATACATTGTATCCAACATAGCTTGAAGGTATCCTTCGATGTATAACTGCAAGGAGTAAATTTGAGCATACACGTAGATGGACATGAGAAAAAGCTCTACGAATAGAATTTTCTCAGTTCCTCTTTTTTACTCTATAAAAATGAAAATATTTAAATTGAAAGTATAAGACAAGGCATGACATATCACTTTTTGGTGTTGGCTGCTTTGGTCCAATGTTGGCAGCTCAAGGGTTTGAATAACACTCAGTTTGGGTATGATCCTTCGAACACTTTTTGGTTTTGGCATACCTACTAGGGCTGGTTCTGTTTTTTTTTAAACTGAAGTATGACTTTTTGATTGCAACATGGATATGGTTGTTGTTTTGATTATCCATGGTTGTTAACTATGTTTTTGTCTTATGTTGTAAGTGGAAGTTTCCACTGTTGTATCCTTTGCAACTCTTGGTTTAAATGAAAGGCAACACTTATGGGGAAAAAAAAAAAAAGGCATGACATATCACCTCATCAATACCGGGATTACGATCAAGCTTAATTGTTCTATCAGGTCCACCTTCCATCAAAGCTGTTCCTATCACAGACGGTTCCATTGCCAGTTTAAGGATTCCATGGTGGAAACCGCTAACCTGAGAGCAGAGAGAGAGAGAGAGATTATAAAAAAAGACCATAGTGGTAATTAAATTCAACTTACCGGATCATAAGCAGATGAGTCCTCACCAGTCCATCAACACCTTTCATTTCTGCACCCCTCAGAACAGAGTCGGAGATTTCAGTGAGAGCAACAAAGACGACATTGGATCCTGCTGTTCTTAGCTGCAATATGGTATTTGCATACGAGGTCGAATGAAAAAAACTAGGAAATTCACGAGTCATGTACTATTTGATACTTACAGTTTTCCCAAGATCACCAAAGTAACGTCTTGTCCCTGACAATCCTTTGTTGTCAATAAGTTTGCTGAGGAGTTTGAAGGTGCCTACAACAGATATAAGCAAATTATATTTCCACCTTAACTGAAATTTTGTGCATATGAAAGCCAAAATTGAAGGTATCGAAACCTCGAATGCTCGTAGCTTACCCACTGTCAAACCAGGGACGTTCACCAGGCCTCGAGAAGGATCAAAAAAGGCATCAAGAGAGGACGATGAAAAATCATCAAACATGGATGCGAAAGCTGGCGGAAGCAACGGACTGCCCTTTGCGATGTAGATTGCTCTCATTGCATACCTAGGGAGCACTTATGCAAGTTAATAATATCTAAAAACAGAGGGCAGTTTACTTGGAGCTTCTTGCATAGAAGGAAAAGATGATACCATGAGTAATGTTTTACACATCGGAGAAGTAGTTCGCGAATCGTTATCAAAGCATGAGTGACCAGTACACCATTTAACTCTACAACCATATTTTTTATATGTGGAACCTACATAAAACGAAGTACCAGACAAGCATTTGCTCATAAAAAATGATGTGCATGTGAATATACACAAAACAGCAAAATTAAGAAGATAAAATGAAATTTCTGATGTCCATACCTTAACCACACTATGCAGTAATGACCTCAGAGTTTCTTGAGCTGAGTTATAGCTCGAATATGAACTCCCAGGAACAAAATTAGCAGTAATCTAATTGAAGGAAAAAAGAAAGAGAAACAGAGGTAGTATTTTAAACATAGCATAGAGTAGAAATTGAAAAAGAAGGCAAATAGAGCAATTGTTAGAGCAACCTTTATTGGATGAATTTCAAAATGATCAAAATAATATTGACTACTTTGCGTATTTGTACTGAGAGATGATCTCCAAAATGCCACAACTCTCATTAAAGTCTCTTCATCTAGGTTCAAATTGACTGGCTGCAATGTAAGACGTAAGTATTATATCCAGCAGCATAGCAGGCATAGATGCCAATACAATCAGTACTTGAAGAGCCAGAAGTTGACTCTTGGCTATTAAATTTCCCTAGTCATTAATTTAGACAGTGTGAAGAGAAAAGGGTAAGGAGAATTTCAGGAAGAGTGACACAGTAACCGCCTGATACCTGCAAAACGATCGAAGAGTGCTTGACTTGAGTGACACTGGAACCACTTGATACTAAAACGAATACACATTTGAATAGACAATCATTTGCGTCACTTGAACTTGATTGATGCTGACGAAGCATGGCTGCAAAGGGTGCCCCTGCCCATTTGTGATCCACATTTAGAGCCTGCAGTATCCAAAGACAAAATTCATGTCTTATTTCTGCAACCCTGAAAACCAAGCCAATCTATTGCACCTCATAAAAGTATACCTCTATACATAATTGGTTAAATTTCTGTTGGTCCGTGAACATGGAATGTAGACCAACATTGTCAAGTCTCGCCACTAGGATCGGAGAATAAGACATGACCGTTTTCTCCTCTGCATTCTACATAAACATTTTAATACAAAATCAAATCTAGGAGGCAAAGGAAAATCTGGGTTCACGCAAACAAATGCAGGAAAACAGGTATGATGGTCGAAAAGAGAGAAGTACAAGACAGACTTACTTGCTTCACTTTTTCAAGTAAGTGAATTCCTAAATGGGTTACTCGGAATTGAATTTTCGAACGAGATTGAAATACTGAGTCTCCTTTAAGGCTTTCTGAAACTTCACAAATGCGAATGACTCGAATCAGGCCATCTGCATAGACCTCATATCCGACCTTTACCATAGGTATGCTACTCAATTCCTTGTCAGCCGTTTTATGATCTTTGGCCTTCTTTTTCAACATTAAGTGTGAGGCTATGTTTCTATGTTGAGTTGCCTTGAAAAGGGGTTTCCATGGACGGACCTTATCTAAGCTGACTTCACGCAGAGGTATCATGCCTGCAAAATCAAATTTCCAGCTTTTTGGTCAATAAAATAACTATGAGTGCTCAGTAAATCTAGGACGTTATGAAGGTTGATGACTTCTAAGCAGGAAGAATGTTGGAAGCCAACTATTACCATCTACTATAACTACAAGCTTGTGAGGAAGAGTCATATCATCCCATGCATAATCAGCCCCACTTCCCGGTCCAAGTACTTCAATCTCTGATGAATCCTGAAATTAACAAGTAAAAAGCAGTGAAATGATGCACATAAATTCATAAACACATATGTAGCGAAGACAGTAAGTAGGAGCTGACCAACCTTTTGGTAGTACGTGAGAGATGCAGCATGCAAGAAATTTTCAATTCGGTATGGTGGTGGGGTATTTGGTGGTTTTTGGAAGTGCACAGCAAGAGTTGAACCTTCTTCAGTAACATTAACAGATGCAAATTCAATTGCGCCTCTGCCTGCTTCACCTGACTGCTTTCTGAACTTAAGGAAAAAGCACCCAATTGAAGTGATGCATAATGGGCCTGACCAACTCCAGTTTGCTTTGTTCAACCGAAACTGAATGAATATCAATGGATTTGCATTGTCACTTCCGTGCTTCTTGATAAAGTTTTCGAACAGATGGAGTTCTTTCTTCTGGGTGGTTTCTTCCTGCAACCGCAAGGCTGCTCTCTGCTTGCTTTTGATGGTGATTATGCCCACAGAGTCATCCTTCCCAATAAAACATAAAGCGATAGAAAGAAAAGTAAATAAATCATGTTCATGAGAGGAAAGCAAATAAATAAATAAGGGACACAAAACGAACCTGAAAATAGCGCTGGCGGATGTTGATAGTCTCTTCTGATTCATTGATTACAAGATGTCTCGGAACAAAAGTCACAATCCGTGATGGAACAAGCAATTTACTTGAGATTGATCTAACTGACAACCCAAACCTTGTTACATACCGAAACCCAGACTCATCTGTTGTTCCCAAACTAATTTCTGTAAGTCCTGATAAAGCATCCAAATCCAACACTGCTTCAGTTGCCCCATGACCATCAGCCAATATGACACAAACCTTGCGAGATCTGGCCAAAGAACATGCTTAAGTAATTTATGAAAAGATAATGGGTAAAAATAACTATGTACTGAGCACGGATAGCATACCTTAAAAACCACGATCCCTCTGTCTTTGGGGGCAAATACAATCCAAACTCAGGGGGGACATTGTGATCAACTTTCTCCATATCCTCCCTGCATTGTTTACTGTAAATGTATATAGCCATCACCAATTTAAAGGATATTTTGATTTATTTATCAAATACCTGGACAGAGGCTTTTGATCAGGGGGAAAGAAGAACAAGGTGCAGTCTGAGTCGTTTTTAAGAATGTACGATGTGAAAATAGCTGCCTGTACCAACCAGAAAGATATTTGTTAAGAGAAAGCAACCAAGAAGGAAACAGATGATAAGATAAAATCACGACCTCCAGTATGCCTCTTTTCCCTAGAGACAATCTCAAGGAAGCACAGTATTTTCCACCGGAAAAATCAAGATCAACATCCAAACATCGTGCATCATTCTTCTGCTTCTGTAACTTCTTGACCCACTGACCACTATTGACTGGTTTGCAGCTCGCTTGGGAAGTAGTGAGAGTAACTCTAAAGTATATCATGTCAGGATTAACATAGAAATCAATTGTTTTTCCGCTCTGTAGAGTTGCATGCTTGCCAATGCTGTGTCTCTCCATCGAGGTGTATTGATCTGCGAGAGAGATAAAAATGTTAGGGGCAGAATACAGGTCACCCAAAAAGCACATACTTTTCTGCAGTTACCAGTTTCTGTCAAAGAAATGGCTGCTTCGGAGGACAGGAAGTTGGACACTT
Source organism: Arabidopsis suecica (assembly GCA_019202805.1). Taxonomy (NCBI): domain Eukaryota; kingdom Viridiplantae; phylum Streptophyta; class Magnoliopsida; order Brassicales; family Brassicaceae; genus Arabidopsis; species Arabidopsis suecica. The sequence continues at coordinate 10,837,317 of CM032909.1, forward strand.
GCACGGTTGGCAAAAGAAAAATTTCCTTTTGTTCTCGCAATGCAATACATGCTTTCTGTTTCTCAAGCACATCAGAGGATGCATCAGGCCGTATGATCGATACTTCCCTCCGAATGCTATGGATCAGAAAATGCACCTTCCCAACACACTGACTTTCAGATATGACAGAGCAATATGTAGTAGTCAAGGAGACCTTCACTGATTCGATAGATAAAGCCCTTTTAACTCCATAACTTAATTTATCAAAAATTCCTGTTAGGCGTACCGCCTTGCCTCCTTCAAGCTCTTCTGACCATTCACTTGCCAGTGATTTCTCACCCTCAAACAAAGTTTCGAAAGATTCAGGTCTGAACGAGAGTGAAAAATTACCTGCCATTTAGTTTGCAAAATCAATCAGAATACCACTAACAACAATCACTGTGGTTGATTATCCCGTACGGCGTACGCTAAGAGAAACTAGACTTTTGATATTACCTCTAGAACTAATGTAAATAAATATAGGTAAATATAGGGACTTACAATCATTAAATACAAAGAACGACAAACTGATGGAAACCTAGTTGCATACTTTATTGTGATGAGGGGCCATATAAAACTTGCTCGAATGTTTCAAGTTATAAATATTGTAGCAAGAAACCAAAATACCTACCAACAGCTAACGATGTCAATGCCTTCTTCATATCTCCTGATAAGCTTATGGCATTAAATGCTGCGACTGAATCATCAATTGAACCACCAGGCTTCAGAGGTACACAAGCAAAATCATCTCTCTTCTGTTTAGATCGTTGAAAACGTATCTCCATGGGAAGACTGGTCTCGTTATGAATTCTTGTCAAAGGAGAAACTGAGATCGATAAACCATCCTACAGGGTTAATAAATGCAAAAGTTAAGGAAAAGTTGCATCTTCAAGCCCATCGGATGATATTTAATGATCTGTTAGAAAACCTTGAGAATCAACTATGACATACCTCAAGTCCCTTCTTAATATCCACAACAACAAACGGTCCAGGATGACTCCTTGCATCTATAAAACATATAAAAAATTCAGCAGTAGCCTCAACATATGCTTATGCAGGTGGAAGACGCATGAACAGATAGAAGGTGTGAAAAACATCAAAGTACCTTGGAGTGATATTATCCTTGTTCTCCAAGCTAGTGTTCTGGCTTCTAACAAAGAAACGTTAATAGAAGAAGTTATGAACTTTCCAGAAGATAGCTGGACTGCAGCCACTGGAGAAGCTTCTGGTTGATGATTCATTGAATGCCTTTGAAAGAAATTACACATTATAAGGATATCCCACCCACTTTTTATGCAAAAGAACTAGACAGTAGTGACCTGTTTCTCCATTCTCAGTTAGTTCAGAGGATTATTATTACTTTAGTACTTTTCTTTTGCACCTTATGGGTAAAAAGAAGTATGCAATCTACTAATCCGATGGGAAATAAAATTATTTCAGCATTCACCTCGAAGCATAATTAAACACCTGCATCTTTTTGTTGCAGAATAAAACAAGGCATTATGGGACTTAGAAGTTACCGGAGAAAAATCGAAGCAGTTTGCTTCCTGCCAACTGTGGCAGTCTGTTTCTCATTGAAACGGCAAATAAGGTCAAGGCCAGAGAGATTTTCTATCTGAAAAAAAGACAAACTTTTTCATGTTTCCTCTATAGAACAGGTGTATATCAAAAGTATGAAGATTATAAAAGTTGAACAGAAATCATGGAAACGATAACCTTGCAACAATTGGAAAGAATAGCAGAGGTTTTCACAGAAAATGGCCCAGCAAACTCCAGTTTTCCAAGTACAAAAAGGAGCATATCCATTGACAGCTCGGTAAGAAAGACGTCCAACTGCTCATATGAGGGAAAAATATGTAACAGGTTATATATCCCCAAGACTCCATGGAAAATGAAGTAAGAAGCTTTAAGTACCTTTCCAATTCTGCAGTAGATATGGGTAGGTACTTTTTGCATAGTATTATTAAGATCCGGAGTCTGAAAAGTTGAACGGTAGAAAGCACTAACTTCAACTGGATGAATAAATTCCCGCCTATTTCAACAGAGAGAAAGGAAGAAAAAATAAACAGTTGCTGGATGGAATTTTATATAGGCGAGAAAAATGCATGATCAGGGAAACCATACGCATCTTAAGAACCCAGGGAAAGAAAACTTCTCACCATTGGTTTGTCTGAGCATCAAAGTACAGCACTAATATGTTTGATATGCTCATAATCCTGACTTTAGAAGATAGCATTTGTACAGCTAGCTCAGTGATATTGACTGAACCACGAAAAAGGGGAAATCTATCCCTTGTTTCTGAAAGTTCATGAACGATGGTCAGAGATACGCCATCAATTGTTACAGTAATAGAAGGGGGAGACGAGTCCACCATCACAGATTGCGTTTCAGACTCATGGATCTCAGAGGGTACCACAGGTGTAAGATTACGAGTCACCAAACTTTCACGAAACACTTTAAACTTGAATGGATTTCCTGGCTTCCGGACAAATTCTGGAAAACCATCAATAAATGCAACAGCTGAATCGCTCTTCTTGTTGACAAGGTAAAATGTATCTTTGACCAGTTTACGGTAGGTCTCCCAGTCAATATCACCCTTATAATTTTCGGATTCGCCAAAAGATGCTCGAAAGAGTGTTGGTGCATTGTCATAAAGTCCAGAGACGTTAACAATATCTGAACTTGAATGATAGTTTAACCGTAGTGGCTCTCCTTTATTGTTTTTGGCATACAAAGATGTCAAGGAAAACCATAAGGTGGATGAATTCCATCCTTGATGGCGGTGGTAGCTGACCTGCACATGAATTCAAATTTTAGGGGATACCATCTCACTAAAACGCAGGGTGAAGAAAAAAAATAGCTGGCCCGACTTTATTCTGAAAACCAAAGAATACTAATTACTTTCTCTCTCTTCTTAATATTGTACTGTACATACCCTGAAAAGAGCTCTTTCTCCGACAAGAGAATAATGAAGGGTACCAGTCACAACACATTTGTCCCCCCCATCTTCCACTGTGAAGAACATATGTTGGTTTATATCTTGAATAGCAACAATCGCTCCTACACATATATCAATTTTTCATTAGAAGAAGAACCCACAAGTTTTAAGAATGGCTCAAATATTAATATACCTACTTACCATCGGGAACTACAGACTCAAAACTTCTTTCAGATTCACTCTTGAACGAAGAAGGCCTTTCTAAAGAAGCATGTGTGCTTTCTCCTCCAGGTAACGCAGCAAATAATGAAAGCATAGAAAGTACCATCTGACATAAAGCACATACCAGGCCAGCAATCATTGAATATTAGCAACTATAAGAATGTGTACACATAAAGAGAATTTTAAAACCGTTTACATATGTGTTCCAAACATGATAACTATACCACAAAGAATGATACCTGCAATTCTGACAGAGAAATGGTTATATCAAATCCCAGAACAGAACAACCGCCGACCCATGCCTGGCTAAACTGGTGACCGGTATTTTCTCGCTTCTTAACTGATGCAGAGACACGTAGGTCTTCCAAAATATAGTTTTTATAACGAGAGTGAAAATCTTCCTGTAAATTGCTGTTTGCAGAAAACTCTCTTAGAGAATTAAAATCTCCTGAAGCACTTGTGTTATCACCTGAACTGATTACATCGCTTTGCTGAAATGATGTTTCAAGAGGAGTACCAGACAGAAAAGAAGAAGATTCACTAAATGCCGGCGAAGAAAACTGAGTAATATTTATGTCCCTTTCCACGCTCTCAAGAATCTTACAAAGAACTGATAGGCGAGAAACCTCACAAAGAAACTTCTGTTCTCCGCCTGCCGAGTCAAGGGAACTGTGGAGAGTGATCTCCAGGACAATTTCCCTTATACCTCCTGAAAAATCATGCAATTATAATTTCTTCTTCGAAACGCCAATTATGTATATATGTAGCATAAATGTTATACAAGTGGATAAAGATAGTACGACTTACCATATTCATCATCACAGACAAAACCAAGTGCAAACTGGGTGACATCTATAGAAAATGCTTCTACGGGGTACCAGTTTTCTTGTTGAGAAGGAATACTAATTTCAGAGACGCCTGAATCAGCTTCGAATTTCTCAAGAACTGGTGCAGAATTCTGAATCACTGACACCTTACTTGAAATGAAATAAAGGTATGTGGAGTAACCATGAATTAACACTATCAAGGTCTTTGGTTCAAGGACAAAAAGACCACCCTGCCAGAAACATCACGAGTTATTTCACACACGATATAGAGCTAGTCAATATGTATATAAAGCTAGCAGAGTTAATAATTTACCTCGACGCTACAAGAGATTGACTGAAATTTTCTCCCAATAGAAACCGATGTTACAAAGTTACTTGACCGACGAACTTCCACCAAGACATTTTTTGTTGAGCCTCTAGCTACAAATAAGTCAGTCAATGCTAAATTGATGTGTATCCAACGGGTCGAGTTGGATGGTAAAGAGTCTGAAGCAGAGTCCAACGTGTTCACTTCTCTGTGAACCTGAACATTGTGTTCTTTCCCTGTAAAATCACCAGTCATACAACAGGCGTCCCCTAGAGCTGATGGGCTTGGGCAATCCATAGACACACTCAATAGGCAGCTAGAAAGACATGCTTCAAACAAGATGTCATGTGACCTGAATAGCAAAGATTCTGTGATAAAGTTGCGAGAACTCTTCCATATATTACCCTCAAATTTGAAGAGAATTGATTGGAGTTTACACAAATCAACATTGATTAAACACTTATTTTCTTCACAAGATAGTTCAATGCATGCTTCCTGGACAGAAGACCAGATTTTAGAATCATCTAGCTCCACAAGCCTCTCAAACTTGTCGTCTACTGCAGGAACATCAAATATCACATCTATATCCTTCAGCTTAATGCTTGCTTTAACTACAAAAAGAGTTTTGCAAAAAGTCCTTTCGATCTCATGTTCCACATTCACTGCATCAGACCTGAGAAATTCTTGTCCCGATGAATGACCCGCAGAACTTAAGCCACTCAAACCACGGGAAAGCCCAGAAACTAAGCTTAGAAGCATCTGGTACAAAATAACAAAACTTACTTGAATGCTTTTTTCATAACCTAAAAGGTAAATTAGGATCTTGATGCTATTCATATGTTAGACTCAGATCTTAAACTAAAGAAGCACAAGGAAAGGTTCATTTAGATTGAGGAACTCATAAGTACTTGGGCATCATGTCCAACTTTAAGGAAGTCTAGAAGGATCTTTTCTAAAACCACACCGGAAATCATTAAGAAATCCGCATCTTTTCTATTATCATATATAGAAATCCTTATGGCACTTGATAATATCTGTTACCAACAAGTCCCAGATATTAATCACTTCGGCTAGAAAAGCACATTACTATAGACTATAGAGAATTTTTAATCAAGTATTCCACTGACAAAGATTAACGCCAAGTCGCCATGACAGTATGACACTATGCAAGCAAGGACATTAGGCAAACATTTAAAAAGAGACATGTAAATCATGCTTCGGAGCATATGAACCTTTAGAATAGCTTACCAAACACACATATTAACTCAATGCAGCGAGCAAAAAAGCGAGAAAAGACATGGGAAACTATTTTTCCACATAATGCATATTTATAGACATGAAAAGTGAAAATTACCAAGAAAGCCTCTCTTACCTGAAAGTAAGCATTTAGGTCATCCGGTTTTGATACAATAGTCAGTCCCAGCACCAACACATCCAAACCAATTGAGAAACTCATTATAGCTTCGCTAAAGGAATAAACATTCTCCCTGCAATAAATTGCAGTTCTCTCAGTATTGTATTGAATTGCATAAAATCTAAGTGGTACAATAGTAAGTCTCCTTTCTATGACATAGCGTCACCGGAGTTTGGAACATCTTATGGACATATACTAACTAGTTCAACGAAGCACCTAAGCTCAGTCCTAATAATTTGGGAAGGAGATGCAGCTAAGAATCAATCTTCAGCGATAAATTATGGGAGCGAACAGTTCGCATATGACATTAGAACCAAAACATGTAACAAGAAGGGAGACAAAGACAATGTTTAGCTTAGTATAACACATATGTAGCAGTAGAAGGCAATAAATTCTATAATGATTAAAAGAAATTAATCTGATACAAGAGGAAATCCCATACCTTAAGGATGAAAAGCAGATAGTTACGGGTCTCACTACAAAAACTTGACTCCAGTTCTTTTCTGCCATTTTGCAGAAAGAACAATCAAAACCAGAAAACCCTAGGTGTGAGGACAGGGAATTCCATCCTTGAGAAACATATTTTTCATAACTTGGAATCACCGTATCACTTAGCCCCAGCTCCTGAAGCAAAGGCCTATCTCTTCTTCTGTTATCAGGCCCTTGAAGCATCCTTGATGGCACCACGTCAGATTTAGAAGTCGGCCAGATAACAAACTCAAATTCATGGAAATCAAATAATAGAAGATCTTTCTTCCCAATAAAAGTATCCACTTCTTCAGCCTTCTCAACTAACAATTTGATCTGGGGGCCACCAAGAAGTATGCCAACCTGAATCTGTCTCTCTGGATGAACTCTATGCAAAGACAGTTCAATACTGCGCCTGTAGATCCCATATTCGTCATAACTAGCAATTTCAGGATCAACCCCGACTGTTACGAAAGAACTTGAATGCACCCCTCCAGTATATTCGTCTACATATAACTTCTGAGCCCATTCTGTCTGCCAAATTAGCAAAGCCAAAGAAAACAACGATGAATATTCTAAAACAATATCCAACTTTCCCAACACCATGCTGCATTTCCAGAACTCGGAATCTTGGTTACCAACATCCTCATATGCCATACAGCTTTTAACATCAACTAGTAGACAAGGGTTATCAGAAATTGTAAAAGTACCTTTATCTAACTTCATGCAATTGCTGTTCCAGTTCAACCACATTTCTCTCAAAAGAGTTTGTAGATGCAGCATACCTTCATGTTGATCACTGCCATGATTGTTAACTGTTTTGGAAATTCGCTGTGCTGGGTCCATGTCTAGAATAGTTTTCACATCTTCACGCATGTGCTTCTTATTTCCTTCAGAAGAACTACTGGGATCTTTTGTAGATTTCATGAAACGACTGGTATTCTTAAAACTAGAGGACTCAACCTTCAGTTTCCCACAGGAAGCAGACAAACACTGACTAAGACAGCTAACAGTATACATTACCAAAAACTCATCAACCGAAAGGCGAAGTATGACAATGTTTGAGTCCATGTGTCCAGTACTGTCTTTTGATGTCAGGAGATTTGAAATCATTTTCTCTGGATAAAATGTGATAGAAAGTTTCCCAAGATTTACGACTGCATGAAACTCAAGAGATACCCGCTCGGAATCATCGTCATTGTTCCTATCAGTTTGTAGTTTTTGTGTCAAGTGTTTGTTTGACCAGAGGAAGCAGGCTATAGACCAGAATGTTCTACTTATAAGTCTCCAGATATAAGCTAAAACCCCAGTGGTCTTAGACAAACAATTGAAGTGGCCGTAAACGGAGGATTCGTCATAACTGTCATCAGCATTCTGACATTGCAGACAAGTTCTGTATCTGGCTACTCTCCGCGCCCGTGCAATAGCTTCGGCAGGGAGCTCTTTCTCAATATTACATATCATCTCCCATTTACGTCTTGCAGTTCCAAAATGCCTTTTGTTTTCTGAAAATTTCCAAAGTAATGATTTCTCTGGCATGCTCCTGGAGTACCCAGCTAAAGATAATAAATACTCGTACGCATTCACGTATCGCAGCCAGAGTACAACAGCACTAACTAAATTCTGGAATGAAACAGTGTGAGGTGAAATCATCAAGCCAGTTCTGCGAGCAGCAACTTTCCAAAGATAACGTCCATTTCTGACATAATTGCTATCTTTGGATGATAAATTCGCCAATCCCATTAAAACCGGAAGATCAGTGGGTCTAAACGAGAAGCTTAACTCTGAAATGCGGACGATCAGATCAACAAGTTGAAGATTATGCAGCGTAATCAAGATGACTAGGCTGTCAAATCCACAAAGGTCAGCTATTTCATTATCCCTCTTATACCCAATGTTAAAACCGAAGCAACTAAGCGTTAAGGAACTACGTCTCAAAGGGAATAAAACTGCAGCAGCCGAACTCCTAACTAAACTAAGATTTCCAAAATTTTCAGAATCACTCCTCAGCTCATTGATTTCCATAACACAACTCAAGTCACTTGAACCCGGTAAACAAACTTGAACATTAATACCATGTATCCGAATACGGAAATGCCTGAGAATAAGATTCGAGAAGGAAGTCTTGAGCTTACTTATCTGGGAACTGCTACGACCCAGCATCTTTTCCAAAATGTCATGTAAGACACATCCCTGCAATTGCCAATACACCAAAACTCATAGTTACAATTCCAACCAACCAGCAAATTAATCCCAGAGTTAATGAAGATTTAGGAAAGATAGCAAAATTGGTTAAGTACCTCAGGATCAATAGACAATAGAACTTTCTTTATCTCATTTCCAACAGTGTCACTTGATGCTCGCTTTCTTCTCGAGCTTCCTTCCTCAGTCCCTCTAAAGAAAAACACGCAGAATCTGATAAACCCTAACGAACAATGGACTTCACAAAACAACAATTGAGCGATGGGATTAAGTTACCTAGCTGACAATTTGACATTGACACCGCGAATTTCGATTTTAATCGCCGGAGCTGACCAAACGGACAATCGAACAACCAAGTGGTCAACAGTAAATTTCTCGAATTGAAAATTCGATCCATCGAGAAGCTGATTAAGCTGAGAAACATCGAATCGGAAATTCCGTAAAGTGATGAGAGTATCAGTAAACCCTAATTCGACTTGAAGATCAGGTTCATCGCGAGAAAAAGGGAGCAATAGAGTACGAAGTCTCCGTTGAACCCAATTGCGAAGGAACGCCATGCGAATTTAGTGTTTGTTGTGATCGAAATCGAACGATTCCGCCATTAACGAGTATGGAAGAAAGAAACGGTTAATATGAGAGGCCTTTGTGAAAAAAATCTCCTTATCAGGCCAGAGCGGGAAAGCAAGAGGACAAAGACGAAGTCACGAGAACGAAACCTTACAGACACGTGTCAGTCTCTTACGTCGGTAACTCGGTTGCAGGTGATGAAGAAGTTTCTTGTTTGCCGTTTTCTTCCTAGGCAACGAGACTACCTGTAGTTTTCCTAGAGGATATTGCCAAAAAAAAAAAAACACACGAACCATGAAAGATTAGGTTAAATTGAATCGAAATTTGAACCCAACAAAAAAAAAACATTTAAAACTTAAATTTATTTAACAATCAAAACCATACCAAATGGTCGAAATTTATGTGATGTTTTAATTTGAATACTATTATAATCCAAAAACTATATGTAAAACCAAAAATTCGAACTCAAATCAAAACAAAATTCGAATTAAAACACCATTAGCAATCTTGAACTATATTTTTTTGTGACAAAAATATCTAACTATTTTTCTACTTAAGTAATTAACATTTCCTCACTTTTTTTTTTAGAAAGGTTTTTAACGTTTCCATTTTCCAAGAAGTAAAGTACTTAAGCCAAGAAAAAAAGGAAATGTTAATTAATTTCACTAGAGATCATACAAAATAATCCGTTTATTTATATTTATTGGAATTTGATGTTTAAAAATTAAACAGTTAATTGCGTCTTATGAAATAAATATCTTCATCGAAGCTAGCAAGAAAAAGTAAGCCAAAAACCCTAATTTTCTCTGATCATGGACAGCTTACCTTTGCATCTACTCAACGAGATTCTCTTCAGAGCAGATCTCACATCTTTGGTGATGATGCGATGCACAAATAGATCTCTTCAGTCACATATATCCGAGGATCCGTATTTGAAACCCGAATACTTTTCTAGGTTCAGATCCGGTTTGCTTTACATCTCCACCTATGGCTCTAAGTCGCTTTGGTATTACTCTTTGGGAGATACTAGGTGATCACCAAGAACCAAAACCATCTTAATGGAGTGTCGGATTCTAGGCTCTTGCTCTGGTCTTCTTCTACTCTCTGTTAATAATGGTCTCTGCGTCGCAAATCCCCTTATAAAAAAGTTTCGATTCTTGAATCAACCTAGGTCAAGGTTTTTGCCTAATAGTCTACCAGTTGGTCTTGGGCACGAAACGAAGTACATCGGGTTTGCGGTTTATGAAATTGATCGAACCACCCAGGGTTTCAAAACAGTCTGCATAACCGAGGTGGAAAAAATAAATCCTGACGACGATACAACGTATAGATTCGAGATTAACGCCGGAGATTCATGGAGCTTTTCGAAAACGAAGATTACTTGCAGTACAAGCGATCTCGATATCAGTATGAGAAAACCTGTTTACTTGGACGGATCTCTTCACTGGCTACGAAACGATGGAAGCATCGTTGCTTTCAACCCCGAAACAGAGCAAGCACGACTGATTTCGACCGAATTTCCACAAGAATTGAGAGCGTTGTTCGCCGCCGGCAACAACAGCCTAACCTTGATATCGGCGTTTAAGGATGTAATTTACGTTTATGCCCTTGAGAATATCCTCACTAATCCCAAGTGGGTCCTCGTGAGGCAGATCAGGAACGTAGTGCTGGACCAAACAAGCGTGATTCGTTGGAACGTGGAAGCTTACGACGGCAAGTGTTTAGTGTTGAGGGTAGAGACTAATAATGGGTCTTATAACGTCCGAATGATTCATGGGTACGACTTGAGAGCTAACAAGTGGGGACTCATGGGTTCGATTCAAGATTGGTGCGATGCAAATGGAGAGTTTTTTCAATTTACACCGTCGTTGTCGTCTTCTGTGATAGGACTTGATAAGAAGGAGAAGGAGGTGGTATTTTATTGTGATAAAAAACGCATCTCCTCTCTAAGCTCCATTATGGGATTGATAACTGATGGAATCTCATCAGAAAAAATGGAAAAGCAAGTCAGAAAAATATCGGTTGAAGAAGATAAAATGAAACCAGTATTGTTCAGGCCTTCGTTAAATTTTTCGGACGTGGAAAGACCCAACAACAAAAGACAAAGAGTGGAGTAGACAAATTAGTTTAAGTATAACGTGTGAGGAGAAACAAGTGTGATGTGTTTTATAGTTTCTTCTCTCTCTCTTTATGTACTACGTTTATTATGTGTATGCTAGATTTTAATTTGAAGTTATTAAAGTTTGCACAAAATCTCTCAAACATCTAAAAACAACTTTTCAACATTAACTTGAAAAGAAAATGTTTATCTTACGGACCAACTATTTAAAATGTTCACATGCATGTATACATTCAAAGTTTTTAACATATAAATCAACAAATTAAATTGGAAAAATGTATTTAGTCAAGTGGTTAACGGTCCACTTCTACAATTTTCTACACCGAAAATATACTCCAACAAATCGTATTACCTCGCATAATATAGATTGGGGTATGTACCGGAGTTTTTCGATCTAAATCTAATGATGCAACAAGAAAAATATCAACAGAATACTACGGGTCCAAATCATTTTTGATGGACCGTCTTGGCTAAACTGATCAGTGATCACGCATGGAAGAGGAAGCTCAGCCATTAATTTTTCTTTCGCTTACATTCTGTTTTTAGTAGTTCTTGCTCTATATTTTTTATGCTTCCAGACCTTCTTGATTTAAATAATAATGTCGTGATGGCAAAAAAAAAAATCACAATACATGTTTATTCTGCTATATGAGATTATTAAGTGGCAACGAAACAAAAGAAGAAAATGTATGAAACCAAAGCAACGGAAAGATGGTTTTCATCTAACTTACTAGGAGTTTCGGACCATTAAATTATTTAATCAAACCTAATAATAAGCTGTACTTCTTCCGAAATAAACGGTTCCAATTTCGAATAAACTATAAATAGAAAGTAAAAATTCCATAAACTCCATATAGACACCATCCTCTCCAACCTTTTTTTTTTCTTCTCCCTAACCTAAAACTCTGTCTAATTAAATCCAACCAAAAAAAAAAAAAAAGTTCATCATCTTCTTCTTATGTCTTCAATGCATAAGAAAGGTACAAGCAGAGATGTAAATGGCCAAGCATTTACAAAACTAACGAAAGTAGAAACTATTCCAGATCCAGACATATACGACATAACCTACGTCGATATCTCTCCCTCCGAAGGCTCCTCTTCTCCATTATCCAAATCACCATGGTCCGTACAAGTCGATCCATCCGCCGTAGATTCACCGTATCATTCGGTGAAAGCTACGACGGATACAACCAAAGAAAAACCAACCAACCACTCTCCTAATATTCTCATGGGATCTCTTGTTCGCGAAGAAGGTCATATCTATTCATTAGCTACATCAGGAGATTTACTCTACACCGGATCTGATTCCAAGAACATTAGGGTTTGGAAAAACCATGTCGAATTCGCGAGTTTTAAATCGAATAGTGGATTGGTTAAAGCCATTGTACTTGCTGGAGATAAAATCTTTACCGGTCATCAAGATGGTAAGATCCGTGTGTGGAAAGCTGCATCTAAAGAATCAAACGTTCATCGTCGTGTAGGTACAATGCCGAATCTTCTTGATTATATAAGAAACTCCATTGGTCCTTCTTCTTACTTCAACTTCACGCGACGTAATCGTAGCAGTGCTGCGTTAGGGTTTCGTCATTTAGACGCGATTTCTTGTCTCGCTTTAAGCGAAGATAAGAGGTTGTTGTACTCTGGATCTTGGGATAAAACGTTTAAAGTTTGGAGAGTTTCGGACTTGCGGTGTTTGGAATCTGTTAACGCTCATGAAGACGCGGTAAACGCTGTCGTTTCGGGTTTTGACGGTTTGGTTTTTACCGGTTCAGCTGATGGAACGGTTAAGGTTTGGAGAAGAGAAGATCAAGCGAAGGAGACGAAACATTTCTTCTCGGAGACGTTATTGAAACAAGATTGTGCCGTTACGGCGATCGCTGTTGATCAAAGCGCGACGTTAGTTTATTGTGGTTCATCTGACGGAACCGTTAATTTTTGGGAACGTGAGAATAATATGAAAAACGGCGGCGTTTTGAAAGGTCATAAACTCGCCGTGCTTTGTCTTGTCGCGGCGGGGAATTTGATGTTTAGTGGTTCTGCTGATTTGGGGATACGTGTGTGGAGGAGACCAGAAGGTGGTTGTGGTGAGCATGTTTGTCTTTCGGTTTTGACCGGACATGCTGGTCCGGTTAAGTGTTTGGCGGTGGAGAGAGATCAAGAATCGGCTTCCGGTGAGAGACGGTGGATTGTGTATAGTGGAAGTTTAGATAGATCGGTGAAGATGTGGCGTGTGTCCGAGAGTTCACCGCCGATGGTAAATCAAGATTTTCGGTTGCCGGATCAGTCTGGTGGTGGTGGTGGTGGTGGTTGTCCGTCGGAGTTAACGGTGGCTCCTAGCTTCTCGGCGCAAGGGAAAATTAGTCCCAAAAAATAGTTGTTTGTTTTTTTTGTATGTAAACAACACCGAACTATTCAAATGTGTATGTAATTGTGATTAATTATGTTAAAACAGATTTTGATCCAATAAGCTTCAAGCATTTTAATTTCGTGTGAGTTCCGGTTCGCCTTAACCGGGATTCTGACCATTTTTTTGACAGACAACTATTCGATGGTCTAGAGAATTACATTACCTGAATTTGTTAATTGCATGTATAGCTAGAGCTAGACAGATGGATAAAGCTACTTTTCTGCACCAATCTCCTTTAAAAGAATAAATCACTAATTTGAAGGCCAAAAAATTATACAATATTGTTTAGAACGTTCAAATTGCATGGACCGGTTTTAAACGGTTAGTTTTTTCGCCAAAAATGTAAATATTTACTAATAGTATTTAGTAAAAGTATTTAGTATTTACAAAATATTTACTAAAAGTTTTTAATTTCTTAAAAAAAAATGTTTAGGTTTTACAGATTGTAACCTGTGGAAAAAAAAAAAAAAAAAGAAGAAGCTAAAAATATGAAATTAATAAGCATAAACTGAAACTCGACACTTATCTTACCATGGGAATGAAAGTGGACACGAGTCATGTAAATGATGAGTAGCGTAAGGAAGTGATCATCCTTTTGGCACCAATTGTTTTGTCTTCTAATTGAACATGTAGTGTCGTCATTTTCCATTCGTCAATCGTATGTTTGTTACTACTAGTCAAGTTTCTTCTTATATAAGAAAATGGGACACGATGGATTATGATTTAAGTGGTCCAACGGCAATGAAGTTAACTCAACTTTCTTTAAATCATTTAATAATGGGATGCTTGGTGCTTCATACATATATAACACACAACATCAGGCATCATCATTAGGCCCTTTATAATGATTTTTTATGTTTTTCTTTTACATTTTCATATCAGATTCACCAAACAGTTCATTATATAACACGGATCAAAGATTCAAAGTAATTAACTAAGAAAACAAAAACAAACCTAATTTTAATTTATATACACATTTCAACATCTTAATAGTTGGTAAGTAAGTGTAAGATAATGGTCAGCGTTATGGTCAGCCCAGCTACTAATAAAGCCCAACTTAAGTTTTCATATATATACTTAACCCATACGACTGTAATATATATTTCTTTTTACCAGGTTTGTATTTTTCCAACTAGAAAAATCAATTCGTCAACTAAAATAATTTGAAGGATGAAATAGAGTTAAGAGTAGATATCATAAAACAAGGATATTTTATTTTCAAACTTTTCTAAACCATAAAGCACAACACAACAGTATTGGTGTCCTAACTTTATCTGTTTTGTAATAATAATTTTTTAAAAAAATCGAAACATGTTGACCATAAAAAAGCTTTAGTTTGTTAAACAACCCGGTTTCAAATCTAACACATGAGGTTGCTTCTCGTACGTTCTTAACTAGTCAGAAGAGTTATCTATATATACTCTTCTTTGTCAAAGAACAATAAAAACCAAATATCAAAATTCAGAAACAATTTCATGACAATGAATAAAGCTAATTTCTTTGTCCCATTCTTCGTATTCTTGTTCATTGGATCAAGATTTTCTAGAGTAGCTAGCGCAGGAGACCAAAACGCCTTAGCCGCTTCATTCGTCTTCGGCGATTCGCTAGTGGACGCAGGAAATAACAACTACTTACAAACATTGTCTAGAGCCAATAGTCCTCCTAATGGCATAGATTTCAAACCATCTCGTGGAAATCCAACCGGCCGGTTTACGAATGGCCGTACCATAGCTGACATCGTTGGTAATTTAATAAAAAGTTGTATCCAAAATATAAATCAAAATTTCATTTTTAATGATTATGCTAATGTTTATTTTGTTGTCTATAGGAGAAAAGTTAGGGCAGCCAAGTTATGCAGTTCCATATTTAGCACCAAATGCAAGTGGTGAAGCACTATTAAATGGTGTGAACTACGCATCAGGTGGTGGTGGAATTCTCAATGCTACAGGAAGTGTATTTGTAAGCATCTTTGTCCCATGCACACATTATCTGTCCGTCGTATATTATGTGTCACGACCGTTTGGTTGGCAGGAAAAGTTTACGTAAAATTTTCATGTTAATTATTTTTATAAATATGTGTCAAATGTTGCTTTTTGTTTCGAAATTTATGATTGTCTGTGTACACAAATATGCAAATGAACTTATGTATATGTTTTACAATTTGAAAATTACGATTTTGCAGGTGAATCGATTAGGAATGGACATACAAGTTGATTACTTTACCAATACAAGGAAGCAATTTGATAAGCTTTTGGGTGAAGATAAGGCTAGAGATTACATTAGAAAGAGATCCTTATTCTCCATAGTCATTGGTTCAAACGATTTTCTCAACAACTATCTAGTCCCTTTTGTCGCGGCTCAAGCAAGGCTAACACAAACTCCTGAAGTTTTTGTTGATGACATGATTAGCCACCTCCGCAACCAGCTCAAGGTATGTTACAAAACATACTAAAAATTGATTATTTGTAGTTAACGTTAATTGAAGGTTTTTAAAATCAAATGTAGAGATTATATGAATTGGATGCTCGGAAATTTGTGGTGGGAAATGTGGCTCCGATCGGATGTATACCGTACCAGAAATCGATCAATCAACTAAACGATAAGCAGTGTGTTGATTTGGCAAACAAACTGGCTCTTCAGTACAATGCTCGTCTCAAAGATCTCTTGATGGTGGAATTGAAAGATAGTCTCAAAGACGCACACTTCGTTTATGCCAACGTTTATGATTTATTCATGGACCTCATTGTCAACTTCAAAGATTATGGTAAGACTATATAGACTAGAGGCCCATGGGCCTTTTAGTATTGTGGTTCTTTGATTAATTATGGATTTTATTATTGTTGTGGAAAATGTAATAATAGGGTTTAGGACGGCGAGTGAGGCGTGTTGTGAGACGAGGGGGAGATTGGCGGGGATATTGCCATGTGGACCAACGTCGAGCCTTTGTACGGACCGGTCAAAGCATGTGTTCTGGGACGCGTACCATCCTAGCGAAGCCGCTAATCTTCTCATTGCTGACAAATTACTCTACGGTGACTCCAAGTTCGTCACTCCCTTTAACCTCCTCCACCTTCGTGACCTTTGAGCTAATAATAACCTTTCATTTAAAAAAAAATTGTAATTTCTATTTTGGCTTTGTGAGAATTTTTTTTTTTTTTTGGCTTATTACCGTTAAAAAACATAGTAATAGATTTGTTCATGTTTTTCTGATTTTTTTTAATTATATTATTGTTTGTGGTTTAGTTTCATTTCTGTTCAAGCCATGGTTTTACGTTTAAGTTGATGATATTTAGCAGAAATTTTTGTTTGTTTGTCTTGGAATCTACAAGTGTCGGATACTAAGAATCATACTAGTCTAAATAAGAAAATAATAACTCAGTCACATTTATTAAAGTAAAGAACAAAGGAAAACTTTGAAAAGCGAAAGGGAATAATCAGTTATATACTTGTTTATTTATGGTAACTGGAGTATAAAATATTGGACCGTTGGGCTTAAAGCCATAAGACCATCTGCATTGGGGGATCACCCCCCTGATCTAAGCATTATTTAAATCCAAAAAAATGGGTTAATGGGCTTAAGATCAGGAACTGGGCTCTTGACCTGGATCTGTTCTTGTGGGTGTTGCGGGGTGACGTGGCATTTGGGCATTGGTTGGAATATTCAACATATTTGGAATAAATTTGGATAATAAAATATGTATTAATTAGATAAAATGTTTTTGTGCTTTTATTAAGTAATATGTTTGTTTGTTTATTGTTATTTATATTTTTAATGTTTTTTTCATAAATATTTAGTATTGTATTTTCACTTTTATTTTCAGTTTTTCATAAATTTGGCATTTGCAATTTATATGTTATTTTTAAATGTTTTAATAATTGTAAAATCTTAATTTAATTTAGATTATTATATTATTAAGTCTTAAGATCTTACACATGTTCTCCCACTAATCAACTTCTAAACAAAAGATCTAAACACATGATCTTACATTATTTTAACATTATATTCTCTATAAGAACACCCTCACATGATCCCCCATTGATGATGCCCTAACAAATAAACACGTAAAAAGACGAAACTAGCCCTCTTTCATGCACATTCAAAGACAAAAAAAAACACCCATCGGATCAATAAGAATCAGAAAAAAGAGAGGATTAAGGAAGAAAAAGACAAGAAGAAAGAGAGGGAGGGAATAAGGGAAGGTGTCAGTGGTTTGATCTGATAGGACCGGTCCGGAGTCCGGACCCGAATATCCGACAACGAAAGGACGGCTGCAAAAACAAATAGGACACATCGTCCCATGGCACACAAACCACACCTCTCTTGTTTCTCTCTCACTCTCTCTTTCTATGAGTTTCTTCATTGTTTTGGGTGTGAAAGCGACTAGAGAGAAGAGAGAGAAGTCTTTGAAGTGGGAAGAGGTGGCTCAGTGTGGGTCATATCTTTCCTCCGGCTGCGCGTGCTTATCCACCACCTTCGACTCGACCCGACAGCTTCACTCTTGTCTCCTTGACCAGTTCTTTTTTTGAAAGACTCTCTCTCTTTACTCCGTTTTGCTACGTTAACGTACGTATTTGTAACTCATTTATATTGGACCAGAGACCAGTATGAATACTTTACTTAAAAAAAAACATGAGATTTGTCATGTTTTTTTTTTTGAAGAGTCGTTATCTAAAACAAATTTTAAGGAGTCTAATAATAATACTTGAAAAAAAAAAGATTAGAGAAACGAGAAATGCGGAGAGAGACAGAATGATGGGAAGGGTCGAGACAAGGCGTGAAGAATTATTATTACACATTTCCTCTGATTGCGGACTCTTCTCTTCCCATTCTCTCTCTTTATCCGAATCCGATTCTCTCCGTCACGAACAAATATGATCACAATGATAGATCATACACACATTAGTAATTCTCACCAAGACGATATTTGTAATGACTTTTTCATGTGTTAAAGAAATGTGAAACGAGATTTTATTATCAAGATTTCTTATTATTTGGATTTACGTACATGTTTCTCTTTTGAAAAGGTTATGTTTGTTTTCGTCCCATGATGTAACTTTAAATCTTAGTATAATCTCTATTGCATAGATCATGTGGAATTAATGTGGTCCTTGAGAGGTCATACTCCAATACAACTTGTTTAGTCATATGTGGACTAATATAGATTCTGATTCGCTTGTCATAATCAAATCAACGTAATAATTTCTAACGTGAATTTTAATTATATAGTTGATCATTTCATCAAAATACAAATTTAGTGTTTAGTGATTGTAACACGAGAGCATAGTCCACCGCCCACCGCTACTACCGTTTTTAAATTAAAATCCCAAAACTTTATAGTTTTACGTTGAATAAAATCATAAATATAATCGACTGTCACCTGTCTATATTCTTTGAAATAAATATTTTAGCAAAAGTGTTGAAAAAGAATAATCTATAAATAGAGTAATAAACAAACAAAAGTTCTCCGGTACATTACAATATAGTAATGTCTTTTCTAAGACAGCGATCAAAAGAAACAAGATCAAAATTTCTTGGACTTTAATTTCAAAAGCTGCGTGATCGATCCAACAAAGAAACAATAATTTAATTCGTCTCAAAATAAAATAATAAATCCAATTATCCATTTTTTTCAATTAAAATTAACGAAGAAGATATAAAAACGTGTCCCTTGTTTCCAACTTTCTCGAACATGCATTTTTTAATTCTTTTTAGTTACCGATGAGTTACGCTTACGATAGCAATTTTTTTTTATAATTTATAAGCGTAACTCTTCGGTAATTTTTAAAACCGAAATTATTAGTACTCCTACTAATTGTTATTGGAAACATACCATTGCTTAGTTTTTTTTTGATAATAAAGTTATCATAGATAAGCATGAAAATTTAATAATACTGTAATTGAAAGAATCTTAAAAGATAAATGTAGAATTACTGGGAAATGGCCGTACATTGATAAGCTCAATAGTCTCCAAACCTGTGTTGCCTACTGCGACCTACTCTCTCTCTATGCCTTATCTCCGTATCATTTTTTTTTTTATCAACGTGTCTTTGTTTTTCTACGAAAGATTAAAAAAATTATGTCATTATTGTTAGTTTTGACTGTTGTTTAGTAGTACTAATTTAAACTTTAAACATAAAAGCAACGTCATGACCAAACTTTAGCATTATTAGACACATAAGTACAATAATTACTTTTTTCTTTTTGTCAAAAAATTGATTTATAAGGTTGGTAACGAAAAGACTAAAATATGTACATATCATGATGTTTTCCCGGTAATTAGGTACCAAAATTTTAGTTATCTCAAAACCACGACGGTGAATTATTACCTCGTTGAAGTTTTGTATAGAAAATAATTTTACTCATTTCATATGCCTCACATATGTCAATTAAACGTTTGGCTGCCACACTATTCACATAAATAAGCCTTGTTTGGGAATCGAGATAGTCAAATATTGCGACGATCATAACAAAGCATGTTTTTTTTCTTCTTTAAATAGTTGTATCAATAACTATAACTCTAATATTAGTAACTAAGCTAAACAAACAAAACCATTAATCCATGTATTAATCACACAAATGATATAGTACTATTGTTAATGTTGTTTATCCATTGTTCAAAGTCCAAAACTGAAACTTTGAAAACAGAGCCATCTACGTATGAAGAGAGCCGACTTCATAGTGTTTCATAGGGATGAAAAACAGAGCATTTCACTGTTTACAATAATCTCATTAGCCGACTCAACAATTCCAAAGCACAACCAAAAAAAAATCCTCATAAAAAGACAAGAGAAGAGAGAGAGAGAGCGTGGCCTCAAATCAACCCAACACCCTCTGTCAAAAACAAGCCTGACTTTCTTCTCCATCCCCATTTCTATCTGCGCATGTTCCTCTCTCTCTTCTCTCTTCTCCATAAAAAACCAAATTCTCACTCTCTCGTAACCTAAAGTTTCAACCTTTAAACCCTAAACCAACAAAGCTTCAATCTTTCTTCACTTCCCTCACTTCCCACCCAAAAAGCCTCCACCTTTCTCCGATTATGCCGACGTCTGACTCCGGTGAACCACGGCGAATACCCATGAAACCTCACGGCGTTACAGTTCCGACTTCTGACCAGCAAGAGCAGCTTCCATGTCCTCGTTGTGACTCATCCAACACTAAGTTCTGTTACTACAACAACTACAACTTCTCTCAGCCTCGTCACTTTTGCAAAGCTTGTCGTCGTTACTGGACTCACGGTGGTACTCTCCGTGACATTCCTGTCGGCGGTGGTACTCGCAAAAGCGCCAAACGTTCCCGTACTTGCTCCAACTCTTCTTCCTCCTCTGTTTCTGGTGTTAACTCCAACTCTAACGGCGTTCCGTTGCAAACGACGCCTGTTCTCTTCCCTCAGTCGTCAATCTCTAACGCCGTTACTCACAACGTCACTGAAAGCGACGGAAAGGGAAGTGCTTTATCTCTGTGTGGAAGTTTCACTTCTCTGTTGAACCATAACGCTGCTGCGACGGCTACACATGGATCCGGTTCGGTTATTGGACTCGGAGGATTTGGAATCGGACTCGGGTCGGGTTTTGATGACGTCAGCTTTGGACTTGGAAGAGCGATGTGGCCGTTTTCAACTGTTGGTGATGCTGCGACGACGAATGTAGGAAGTAACGGTGGTCATCACGCTGTTCCGATACCAGCCACGTGGCAGTTCGAGGGTTTAGAGAGTAACGCCGGTGGTGGATTTGTCTCTGGTGAGTACTTTGCGTGGCCGGATCTTTCCATCACAACACCTGGAAACTCACTCAAATGAGAAAAGCTTCTGTTTTTACGAGGGTTTCAAGTTTCTTCCTTTCTTAGTTTCTATTGGCTTGTGATGTTGATCTCTTAGTGTGTCTTGTCATTTTAGTTCGGAAACTAGAAAACAGTGAAAGTTTGTGTTTTTTTTGGGTCTGTGTTCTTAACTTTGGTACTCCTCTGTTTCACAAGTGATTTCGAATTGAAATGACGATACTTGTTTAGCACAAACTTTTAATCTGATGAGATAAGTCTTATAAGAAATGAATCTTGTTCATTGGATGATGATCTACACAACATATCAGTCTTTAATCTATGTAATTCATCTTGAGCTTGAGTTATGATTTTTGGGTTAGACTGGTCTCCAGAGGAGAAAACTTGTGTATTGTTGTTGTTCACTTCAATCCAGCTCAATCCGGGATCTTTAGCTGAAGCTAATCCTTTAATCTTCCTTCTCATCTCTGCAACGTCCTCCCATCTCCCATTCACCGCATACAGATTAGATAGTAGAATGTGTGTTGCAGTGTCTTCTGGATCAAGTTTCAGGATCTGATCAGCTGCATATAGTCCCATCTCCAAGTTTCTTGTGTTAACACATGCGCTTAGCAGAGTTCTCCAGAGCTCTGCTTGGTTGTTCCCGGGACGAGATTGTTCTATCAGTTCCAGTGCTTCGTCTAATAACCCAGCTTTTGATACCAAACTCACCATGCAAGAATAATGCTTAAACCCTGCTTTAATGCCCTGTTCCTTCATTTGGTTCCACAGGAACTTACCTTCCTGCGTTGATCCCCTGTGACTACAAGCTGCTAATAAAGACAAGTATGTTACAGCATCCGGGGTGAATCCGTTTTCTAGTATTTGTTCGAAGAAACTCAGAGCCTTTTCTACCATTCCATGCTGACTATAAGCTCCTAGCATTGAGTTCCAACATTTTAAATCTGGATTTGAAACAAGAGAGAATATTGATTCTGCAGTTTCGTATTTGCCGGTTTTCCCATACATGTCTACTAGTGCTCCAGATACTGACATAACACTATCGAACCCCATCTTTATGGCAAGAGAATGGAACAATTGACCTTGTCTTAGCATCGCCATATCTGAACATGCTCCTAAAACACTGCTCAGTGAAAAACCATCAGTTCTATTTTTTCCTCTGTACATTTCAATGAAGAGTTGGACCGCGCATTCGCTGTTTCCTAGTCTAGAATACCCTACGATCATCTCAGTCCAAAGAACAACATCCCTTTCAGTGATCACACCAAACACCTTCTGTGCAGATTCAGCTTCCCCGTTTTTGAAGTACATGGACAGGAGTGTTGTTCCAACAAACACACTCCTTTCATGTCCTAATTTCGTTACTTGTCCGTGAAGAAGCTTCCCATAAATAAATCTTTCTGCTTCCGCTGTCGCAGATATAGCAGCAGAGTAAGTATATTCATCCGGCCGAGGTGTGGACATCCTATGTAACCTTCTATACATAAGAATCGCTTGCTCTCCAAAGCCGTTTTCTGAGCACCCCGAAATAATCGAGTTCCATGAAACCAAATTTGGTTTATGTATCTTCCCAAACACATAAAATGCTTCTTTCATGTCCCCACAACTGCAATACATGTCAAGAAGAGCATTTTCTACAGGTAAATCAGCTAAAATATCTGAGACTATCATCCGGGCATGGATTAATTTTCCCGCAGAATAGCTATAGCTTCCCAGTTTACTACAAGCATTCAGCACCATCGAATACGTGAACTGCGTAGGATCAACACCAGACATCAACATGCTTCTAAAGAGCATAAGCCCATATTCTATCTTATCATTTCTCAAACTCCCAACTATCATTGTGTTCCAAGCAACCGCATCTCCGCCATTTACACAGTCAAAGATTCTCCTCGCAGATTCTAAATCTCCGCAACTGGAGTACATTCCCAAAACCGATGTCTGGACAACCACATTATCTGAATATCCAAGCTTTATAATCTGCGAATGTAGTAATGACCCCATCAAAACATCCTCAAGCACCGTACATACTTGCACTAAGCTAGTGAAAGTCGAACTATTGGGCTTCAAGGATTCAGATGCCATTTGATTTATCAGACTAAACGCATAACTTGCATAATCTGGGTTCCGTGAATATGCCGAATAAAGTGCATTGTAAGAAACTACGTTTCTCTCAGGCATTTTGTCGAACAGTTTCCGTGCTTGTTCAAGTGAACCACACCTCACATACATTGAGATGAGATTATTATTTGCGTACGGAGATTCGGAAGCGGAGCCAGCACCGGCAGTGAGGATGATAGCGTGGAGCTGACGCGCCCGTTTTAGTGCCGTGATCGAGACGCATTTCCGTGTAAGTTCTACTACAGACGAAGCTATCTCGTTCAGTGGCATAAAAAAAGAAAGATAGCTTCAGGTTTTCTAAAAGAAAATTTAAAACGTCGCGTTTAATATAATGCCTCTTTTATAACAAAAACACTGCGTTTTATCTTTTTTTTTTTTCTCATAAGTGTTAACTTTATTCATAACATGCTTGGTTACATTACAGCCCATAAAAGCCCATACAGTTACATAACTTAATGATGAAGAAAGTTATCATGGTTCTCACACAAATACACGTGTCAACAAGTGGTAACAACAAACACACGTATTGGATGAAAAATCTAAAGCTTTCCCGACAACAGCTTCCGCCGTCTGAGCATCCGATTCCGGTGAAGTAAATCATCATCGAAAACTGAAATTCGACTATTGATTTCTTTGTTTTTCACCGATCAAACTTCTTGTATGATGAATCAAAGCTCCGAAATTTGAGATTACGGCTAAAAGGAAATTAAAATACGCGAAGGAAAATTCTTCTTTTCTTCAACTTTAATCGCAACTATCCTTGAAATTTGCTGTAAACCGCATGTCTAAACAGAAACGAGTCGGAGAAGAGCTATCTTTAAACGAAAAATCGCTTAAGACGATAACACCAACACCGAATAACAAAACCGGACTACGCCGGAGAAGAAAAAAGGAAGCCGGCCATCTCCGCCATGGAAATCGGTGGATGCCGGACTAAAGCCGGCCATCACCGTTATGGACTTCGGTCGATGCCGGACGATAAAACCCGACTAATCGGGCAACATAAGCCGGAAGAAATCCGGACGGCAAAGAGTTTCATCAGCTTTCTCTTTCTCTGAAAGATTTTAGAGAGAAAAGAGAGAGAGAAAGCTTCGACAAGGGTATCTAACTTCTCGTTATGACACTTATCTATCTTATTTACTCAATTTTGTTTTGTTTTGTTTTGTAGAAGATATATTGGTTAGAAAAGGGTATTTTCTCACGAACAAATAAAAAAGAATTTACTTAAAATTTGTTTTATTTTTTGTAATAGAAGTGGCGAAAACATTATAGAGTGTGAGACGCCTAACAAATGCGGTTTGGTATTTTCGAATGCCCTATGCAAATAAAAAAACCCGTCATCCCTATTATAATTTTCTTTTTAAAAATTACAAATAATATTATAATACTAGATTAGGATCCGTCCATCGGACGGTTTATTTAGTTTTAAAATAAAATTTAAATTTAACAGTAATTTAAAGTAAAAGTTTATTGTCGAAAAATGGTATTCAAAGCTTTTTAAGAAAATAATGGACATGATTTTAGTAAATAGAGTTATTTACATACTTATTTTTGTCTGAATAAACTAATTTATGTATGTATATTTAAAATTTTGTTATGAACATTTATTACAAAAATCTAGTAGTGTTAAATTGTCAATCACCAATTTTTTGGCTATATATTCACCATTATTATCAATATTGCCAATTTTTTAGAATTTAATTCAACACTTAATATATCAATGAAAAAGTTTGAATATATATTATAAACAAATTTTGTACAAACATTTTTTTTGAATATAATTTTACATTCATACAAAAAGAAATGTTTAGAGAATTGCGTATTCTTTCTCTCTTCACTAACGAGACAAAGTGGAAGCTTGAGCTACTTAAGACAGCGGGTAAAGGACCTTTGTTTATGCAAACACTTCTTGAGGGAATAGATTCAAACTCTAGAAAAGCCGAACGGAACCAACAAGTTTGTCGAGCCCATGCAAATTGCATAATTTTGTCACTGATTCGGCAAATAAAGTTGCTGAACTTGCCCTACCTGTTCCTCCTCAAACTCTGCAGCCGGCTACTCCCACTTCTCCAGAGTCTCCTTCTATTTTCACAGATCCTCAAGCTCAATTATCTCCTCAAGCTCACTTATCTCCTCAAACTCTGCAGCCTGCTATCCCCACTTCTACAGTTTCTCCTTCTCTTATCACAGATCCTCAACAAACTCTCCAACAGTATGATTCCACTTCTCTCCAATATCCTTCTCTTGTCACAAATCCTCAACAAACTCTCCAACAGTATGATTCCACTTCTCTTCAATATCCAACAGACGCTTCTGCTTACTCTTCTCTACAAACTCTCCAACAGTATGATTCTACTTCTCTCCAATATCCAACAAACGCTTCTGCTTACAATGATCAAACAAGTATGCCACCAACCTCTGTTGCAACGCTGAGAAGGCAGGAGGAGATTAATGAGCTAAAGAGGCTGGAGGAGGCACTTCTTGACGATTCTGAACATATATCTGAGTCACCTGAAACGCTAAACGAGTGGTGGAAGAACTGTTATCCTGAACTTGCCAAGATTGGTGATGACTCTGGATATATGTCCTAAAGTGAACACAAGCTTCTGTCTTTACGAGAGGGTTTTTAGTGATGTTGATCTCTTAGTGTGTCTTGTCCTTTTAGAAACTTGTGTAATTTGGAAACTAGAAAACAGAGAAAGTTTGTGTTTTTTCTTTGGGTCTTTGTTCTTAACTTTGATACTTTCTTCTCCTCTGTTTCACAAGTGATATCGAATTGAAATGACCATACTTTTAATCTGAATAGATAAGTCTTATAAGAAATGAATCATGTTCATTGGATAATGATCTACACAACATATTACTCTTTAATCTATGTAATTCATTCCAGTGCTTCGTCTAATAACCCAGCTTTTGATACCAAACTCATTATGCAAGAATAGTGCTTAAACCCATCTTTGATGCCACTTTCCTTCATGTGGTTCCACATGAACTTACCTTCCTACGTTGATCCCTTGTGGCTACAAGCTGCTAATAAAGACAAGTATGTTACAGCATCCGGGGTAAATCCCTTTTCCAGTATTCGCTAGAAGAAACTCAGAGCCTTTTCTACCATTCCATGCTGACTATAAGCTCCTAGCATTGAGTTCCAGCATTTCAAATCTAGATTTGAAGCAAGAGAAAATATTGATTCTGCAGTTTCGTATTTGCCGTTTTTCCCATACATGTCTACTAGTGCTCCACATACTGACATAACACTGTCGAGCCCTGTCTTTATGGCAAGAGAATGGAACACTTCACCTTGTCTTAGCATCGCCATGTCTGAACATGTTCCTAAGACACTACTCAGGGAAAAACCATCAGTTCTATTTTTTCCTCTGTACATTTCAATGAAGAGTTAGACCGCGCATTCGCTGCTTCCTAGTCTAGAATACCCTACGATCATCTCAGTCCAAAGAACAACATCCCTTTCAGTGATCACACCAAACACCTTCTGTGCAGATTCAGCTTCCCCGTTTTTGAAGTACATGGACAAGAGTGTTGTTCCAACAAACACACTCCTTTCATATCCTAATTTCGTTACTTGTCCGTGAAGAAGCTTCCCATAAACAAATCTTTCTGGTTCCGCTGTCGCAGATATAGCAGCAGAGTAAGTATATTCATCCGGCCGAGGTGTGGACATCCTATGTAACCTTCTATACATAAGAATTACTTGCTCTCCAAAGCCGTTTTCTGAGCACCCCGAAATAATCGAGTTCCATGAAACCAAATTTGGGTTATGTATCTTCCCAAACATATAAAATGCTTCTTTCATGTCCCCACAACTGCAATACATGTCAAGAAGAGCATTTTCTACAGGTAAATCAGTTAAAATATCCGAGACTATCATCCGGGCATGGATTAATTTTCCCACAGAATAGCTATAGCTTCCCAGTTTACTACAAGCATTCAGCACCATCGAATATGTGAACTGCGTAGGATCAACACCAGACATCAACATGCTTCTAAAGAGCATAAGCCCATCTTCTATCTTATCATTTCTCAAACTCCCAACTATCATTGTGTTCTAAGCAACCGCATCTCCATCATTTACACACTCAAAGATTCTCCTCGCAGATTCTAAGTCCCCGCAACTGGAGTACATCCCCAAAACCGATGTCTGGACAACCACATTACCTGAAAATCCAAGCTTTATAATCTGCGAATGTAGTAATGACCCCATCAAAACATCCTCAAGCACAGTACATACTTGCACTAAGCTAGTGAAAGTCGAGCTATTGGGCTTCAAGGATTCAGATGCCATTTGATTTATCAGACTAAACGCATAACTTGCGTAATCTGGGTTCCGGGAATACGCCGAATAGAGTGCATTGTAAGAAACTACGTTTCTCTCTGGCATTTTGTCGAACAGTTTCCGTGCTTGTTCCAGCGAACTACACCTCACGTACATTGATATGAGGTTGTTATTTGCGTACGGAGACTCGGAGGAGGCACCGGCGGTGAGGATGAGAGCGTGGAGCTGATGGCCCGTTTTAGTGCCGTGATCGATACGCATTTCCGTGTAAGTTGTACAACGGAACGGAAGAAGCTACTTTGTTCAACGGAACGGAAAGGACTTTCAGCTTGCGAAACGGTGCGTTTTTCATCGAACCTCTCGTCATAACAAAACGCTACGTTTTAATAAGAGTTTATTGCCGGCGAGAGTGAACAGTCGTCGTTGTAAAATGGCTACCGGAAACTTAGCTTCTCGTCTTCATCTCTTGATCGATCGTTGTGTTCGCCAATACCCTGTAAGTATTATTCTTCAGCTCTTGTTCTCCGTTTCGTTATGAGTTATTGTAACTATGTGTTTTTGTATAAACGCAATTGGTTCTCGGAGTCATGTAGGAAAGAGAAGTAAGCTCGCCGACGAAGGAAACGGAGAAAGATCTGCTTCTTTCTCTATCTCAGGTTCATCATTGTCGATGCATTGTTTGCTTCCTCGAAGCTCCGGTCCTCTTAACGGACGGAAATTGGATTTTTATTTTTTCTTTGATTAGGTGTTGAGAGAAATTCAATCTGGAGAGGAGACTGTTGTTGATCATGATGAGACTGCTGATACTTTATATGGTCCAGAATCTAAAGAGTATTTATGCTTAGAAAGACTTGTGGCTGATCTTGTAAGTTCATCATTCTTAGTTCACAGCTGCTGTTAGATAGGATTGTCTATGATCCTTAGCTTGATCTGGTTTCTCTGGCAGGTTGGTTTGTTGGGTATGAAGAATGTGCATATTAAACATTTGGCTGGCAACATTCTTGTGGAAGTATCCGAGTCTCTGGTTGAATCTGTATGTTGCGTGCATTTGCCTCACTTCGAGATTTTAGAATGTTGTATCTTCCAGCTCTCATACTCACTCATTTGTTTTCTTAGGGAAGTCAATGGGATGAGTTCATTCGTTTGCTTTGTGAATGTTTGCGCTTAGCAGTTATCTACAGTTTCCCTATTCCTGCTGTATCTTCTGAAACTGGATTTGGAATTCCGGATCTACGTTTCTTAGGTTCTGATGTTCTTAAATGTAAGCTGGAAAAGGCTAGCTGGTCCACAGTGTCTGATATCTTTCGAATTCTTCGTAATATATTGAAGCGCTTGAGCCTAGAAGAAAATGAGGAACTTCTTGATGTATACTTGGAATCTGTCAACTCTACACTTGCAAAAGTTCCTTGGTGCCGAGTGGATACTGTGTTCTCTCATCAACGTCAGAGTGGAACTCTCGGAAGCACTGCAAACTGTGAGGAAGCAACTGTATTTCTTGGGAACTTTGTCCAGTTTCTCTGTTCCATGGTTCAGCAGGTTCATGTTGTAGAAGATTCTGATGATTTTGAACCTTCACATTTGATCCTCCAAAAAACCATCGAGCTTGTTCCGGATCTCCTCCGTTGGTGCCAACCAAATTTAGAAAGTCAAAGTGGCTCTTGCATGTCAAGATACCTAGGTCACAAGTTACTGGTACGTATTTCCATCTGTTTATGAACTTACAAGTTCAGAGAACCACTTTGCTTTGTTTCTAGATATATCTCGGGTAGTAAGTTCATCCTACGCTACTGTCTCCCCCTTTTTGTAGGTTTTGATGATCAGGCTTACTGATAAGTCCAATATAAAATGTACCATTCTTCTTTCATGGCTGCAATATTTGCAACGGGATTCTCAAGGCTTTCTTCAACACACCCTAACAAAGTTTAAACCCGTTCAAGATAATTGTTTGGAGGGATCACCATTTTTTGTGAGTTTGTCTGATAAGGAGGTCAATGAGACGCATTCTAATCATTTGCATAGACTTTCTGTATTCCTGTTCCTACGGTGCTCCTTCACTTTGCTTTATTCAAGTAGACATACCGACAAGCAGTGTGAGTTTGATTGTAGAAAGAAAGCGATGGCAGAGATGTTTAAATGGATTGAACGACAGATTCCAGGCAATACATTTTCTGATCACAGAATTTATAGCAAGAAGAGTGTTGAATTTTCTGCATCCTTCGTTCGGCTGTTCATGCATGAGGTTTTGGGTTATCATTCTGTATTTGCCATTCGTATTTGGTGTTTTAGTTTAACACCATAGACTAGAGCTCTGTTATATTTTTTCTGTGTTTAACTGTAGGATGATCTATTATTTAAAGTCCTCCTGCAATTGCTGTCTGTACCATTGCATAGACAGGAACTGTAAGTAGGGTAAAACACTTGCCTTTCTGCAAACAGTTAACCAGATTTCTGTGATTTCTTATGGGAGTTTTTTACTTACAGGCCTAACGTGGAATGGGGTTCGCTTGAAGATGAGGAACAAATTACTCTATTCCGTTTATCAACTTTGTTCAATCCTGTAACCCTATTCTGTATATTTCTTTCAGAGGTAATTTTCATAAAACATTCACATAAGCGAATCTCTTGTGCTATGTTCCACGTAGGCTTAGGTTACATGTTCATCACTAATGAAAAATCCTTAATGTGATGCACCTCTGTTTTTAATTGTCAGCTGCATTATGATCATCAAGTACTTCTTGATTACCTTATATCTAAAGATATCGGGGCTAGCTGCGCAGAGTACCTGCTGAGGTTAATCGTTTTCTCTTAAGAATTTGCATATCAACTGTTCCATCTTGAGTATTAAAAATTGGATATGATCTGTTAGTTTATGTGAGACCAGCCATGTTAGCTCATACTTAGTCTTTGAATGATTTCCTGGTAGATGCTTGCGCGCAGTCTGTGATTCATGGACTCTATTTGTGGAATTCCCATTTGAAGGAAGTACAAATGCTTCATCTCCGAAGAGAAGAAAAGTTTTGCCTGAGACTTCTGAGGTTGAACAAAACTGGAGACTACACCCCCAGGCTTTTGAAGACGCCAAAGATTGTCTGCTTTCGTTACAAAATTCAGTTGTTAAGCTACATCAGAAAAAACTGTTTCCATACAACCCAGAGGCTCTTCTACGACGGTCAGTCTTATTTTTGCAACATGGAAACTCACCTACGCATATAATCAGCTAAATAAATCTTCCTCTATTGTGAAGCAGTTTGTCAAGGTTTCAAGAGCTCTGTCTATCCCCATGAGTTATTTATGTGGACCAAAGGTAAATCAGTTTGCATATATGGATTCATAAGAACTGTTATATGAAAATTGTCATATGCTTAATTATGATTTGGCAAATTATGTTGTTAAGCTATATGTTTGTGGGTCGCGGTAATTAGGAAGTCAGAGTCAACAAATTAAACCTCTCTGTTAGCTGCTAGATAAGTCTCTAACCTCTCAATTTGGTGCTTCTCAGGTGAGATTCTCTGAGACAGAAGGATCAGATGCCAACACAAAGAAGTCTCCTTTCCAGATCAAATCTCAAACTAATCGGCTCACTAGTAGAAGTGTATGTAAGTTTGAGAATCTCATGTCTAATCGAATTTTCTTGGGGTTCTGACACAAGTGTAGCTGACATGAGCCGTGTTTCTGCAGAGAGATCCTACATTCTTTGGTTGGTGCAGCTGCTATGAAACAGAGAGCATTATGTTCTTGCCTCCACAATCCAAAATCTGCATGGTATAAGATTCTCTCTAGTCAAGCTAATGTGAAACTGCCCCTGCCAAATACAGTAAGCAATGAAATGTCGAAAGTACAGTGTAGAATATCAAGAATCACAAATATTGAAACTCTCTTATTCATATCATAGATGTAACTGAGCCCAAATCATACATTGTTATCATTTTACATTTAGTTATATTTCGCTGCTATTTCCTGTAGCAGTTGAGAAAGCTCATGAGGCTTAGTGAGCATAGCCATGTGACCAGCTTCTTCAATCCGCTTAACTTCGTGAGGCTCGTAGTTACTAATCATCCACTTCTGAATCTCCTCTGGAAGCACATTGTCGCCTTCGCAAACAATAAACACTCTCTTCCCAGATCCATACCTCTCCTTTGTTATCAGATCTTCACCTCCCATTTCCTTAGTGTATAACCAGCTCGGTTTCACCAACGCCATGGCTAATTCTAGATCCTGCAATCAGATTACCAAACAGTGACCACCTGATCTAAGACTAACTA
The DNA here is from genome assembly GCA_019202805.1 of Arabidopsis suecica. Classification (NCBI taxonomy): domain Eukaryota; kingdom Viridiplantae; phylum Streptophyta; class Magnoliopsida; order Brassicales; family Brassicaceae; genus Arabidopsis; species Arabidopsis suecica. The sequence continues at coordinate 10,869,257 of CM032909.1, forward strand.
TCCCATAATCATAACTGTTGAGTCACCTCTAATTGGCAATTACTATATGCCTTCTCCTTCAAGAAACTAGTACCGAACAAAACTGAACTTGGAGGATGTTCTAGTCCTTCCTCGAATGTAAACTCACAATCCATAGCGAAACCCTCTGGTAGTCTCGTAAAATACTGCGAACAAACAGAAAGTGACAAGAGATTATAAGATAAGGTCCTAAGAATGGTCCCAAACAAGATAAGATAAGAGAGAGATCTTTTTTCCGGCGACCTCTTGTATCAAAACCGCTGGAGGAGAGTCATGATGCGGCATGTAAGCAGATAGGAAGATTCCGACAGAGACTTCGGTCGGAAACCTTTCCATAGCAAGAGAGGTTCCAATGCCACCATAGCTATGACCAACAAGAACCACTTTCTCGTTTTCAGGAAGAGACTTCATGAAACTCATCAAAGGCTCTAAATACTCCGACACCAAACGAACCTCATGGAGCCGCCTCGTGTCGACACCGGACCCACCAAGGTCGATAGCTGTCACACGGTGACCATCGAGCTTGAGCTTTGCAGCTAGTTTGAACCAGCACCATGCTCCATGACATGAGCCGTGGACAAAGACGAAGTGATGGAGTTGTTGTTGTTGCTGCATGTGGTGTGTTTGCATTTGGTATTGTTTGGTAAGTCATGTTATCTTTGTCCATTCGTGTGTTATATATACATCACAGGGCACATAGTTTTCTGGTTCTGCTTAATCGGTTTAATTTCTGGTTTACCAATCCGACCTTATTTGGACGGTTAGGATGCGTGTTTATTTGTTTATGATTCCAAGAAGGCAAGAATAATTATAAGATTAAGGAAAGAAATCTTTAAAATCTAAAAATGGGGTGAATCTCTTAATATTTAAAGGTTGCGTTATACTGGTCAAGGTTTATAATTTATGTTTTATAGTTTGGTTATAATTACAATTTATGAAAACATTCTAAAGCCATTTATAATGGACCATAGTCTTAGTCTAATTATATATATGATTCCATATTTCTTAGTTTGTGATACGAAATATATCATACTTTATGTAAGAATGATGATTACCTCTTGTTCGAGGTTTGTCTTTTATGAAATAAGTTTAACTAGATTACGATTCGTATGTACATAAAGTCGTCGGAAAAAGTAGAATTTCTAATTAGTGGTTTAATTAATCTTAATTAGTGGAGTAATTGATATTATGAAGTAGAAAAGAGTCACACAAACAAAGAATTAAATATTAGTCGGTTAATTAAGGGTTTCACGCAAAAAAAAAATGACTTTTTTGTTAATCAATTGAAAGAAAAGTATTGGACGGTTAAAGTTAAGCACGTGGGAAAGCAATATGCAAAGGCATTGTAAAATCAGAAATCCATAATGACAAATATGAAACTATTCAACATTTTTTTTTCTTGTATCTTTCTCTTTAAATCTTCTTTTTTTTTTATTTCTCTTTAAATCTTGTCAGTGCAAGTCAGAACAGTTAATAATGACATTACTCGGCAATTAGGCCATTGCAACTTTTTCGAGTCAATTTTTGGTTATCTAAACGTTACGAGAAAAATGACAACAAGAGAAATATAACGTATGGGACAACAATAAAATAGTCAGAACTTGACGCATAGTTTTTGTATGTTAAGTTTTCCGTTTGAGTTTGTCCAAAAAAAAAAAAAAAAAAAAAAAAAAAGTTTTCCGTTTGAGATATTATTTTTTCTTTAAAAATTGGTAGTGGCTCAACAATTCTCAAACAAATTTCATATTTTAACAATGTATATCATAATATTTTCTCAATAAATACTTATCTTAATATACATAAATGATCAGTGCTTTTCATCGCCGACAAAAAAAAATAGTGCTCTTCATTTTTACAAAATCTTAAAACTTTCTTTTAAAGAGTTTTAGATAGTCTAAATTTTCTACATTTTTTTTTTATAAACCCTATCAGCTGATCCGGTCAGCCCCGGTAGAAACGCACCGAAATATTTCAGAGTGGACTACATATTTTAAAACATGCAATATCTTTAAAAATTGATAGATCCAGAAGAATATAACACATGTCTTAAGCTCATCAATCCAATATATATGCAAGTTTTTTTTCCTTTCTACAATATCCTTTTAGTGGTACTACTAAAAGATCATTTTTGGGGGTTATTTTGCTTAAGAATGAATAAATTTTGAACTTGGAAGGAAATCCAACTACGCAAGTACAACCCAATGCCAAAATAAAGTCTCAAAGAGAAAAAGAAGAAAAACAACAAATAATTCATTACGGGAAAGTTTAAATGACAACCTAATAATGGAAATAGTCTAAAAGCTTGAGAGCACTAAAAGAGAAAAGAGAAGGAAACAAAGAGTTGAAATAGACGAGACATATAAATATCTATGTTAGCACTTACAGTAACATGTCCTACATATAGAAAGACAATAGATCTATCAATAACGAATGACCTCAGAAGAAGACTGTTACGATCATCAAGAGGCACTTTCAACAGTAAATGCAACTAAAAAAATATGTGTGCAAGATGAGTTAAACCTTGATCGTTGTGGGATAAGCCACAAGCGGTTTGAAGCATCAAAGATTCTTTCGGAGATTTCTATGAAATGATACAGAGAAGATTAGCATGGCTCCTATACAATGATGACACGAGAAATGATCCAAAAAAAATTGCTAACTAGTTTTAAGTTGGAAGCCCATAATTCCTAATATTGGGCCAATCTAGCTCTGATATCAAAAATCATGAGTTTCCAACTTAAACCCAGTTGACAATGAGTAGAAAGCCTCATAAACATTATATATTAGAGTAAAAATACTCTATTTATCGATGTGGGACATTTTAATAAAGACTGATCTACCTGGAGAAAGTGATTTTAGAGGACGAACATGACACCGTCGTTGATTGCAAGAACTCGAACATTTTCTTGTTTATGAATCATAATGATTTTGGGATAAGACCTCTTGAAAAGATTGTATAAGCAAGGTCCTACCACAGCCTCTTTCCTCATCAGATGCTTCTACAGTCACTTGGTAGAGAAGATGAGAACAAGATAAATATCACTTTCCACAATGAATAGCACATGTTTAACACAAGGGTCTACATCTACTTTTCAATGGTGGGACTTTCCCAATTTGGGATTTTGCAGCCTGTGGCACATTGAGATTTGATTAACCATATCGTTCAAAATTTTGTTTCTGACCCATGATCCTTGCTTTGCGTTTTCACTTCACAGAAAGTAAAATCTATGTCATTGACAAAAACAATCACAATGTTATTAAAATTTGCTCAATCCTAACTTGATCAGGTTACATAACAACACAACCAGAGGCCCATTTAGTAACTTTTAAAAGCCCAAAACAAAATATTTGTTGCCCTTATTATTACACGATGTTGATATAATAATTAATAAGTTGATCATAGACCCCCATCACCACGCGCTTAAACAAGAACTCAATTCTGATGGCAAAAAAAAAAAAAAAACAAGAACTCAATTTCCCTATAATTTTGGAAATTTCTGACGGTGGAGCTCACACGCTATATGTGCGTCTGGGTGTTGGATACATGAGATTATATACTAACATTTGTTCACAACAAAGTCAAAAGATTCTCTAATCGTGTTTCTCTAATTACAAAATCAGAGCAACTTGAAAAAGTTAATTCAAGTATGTGTATTTACTTAGAAATAAAGTATTTGTTAACAAAGAACATTTCCACATAGATTCATACATAAATTAACCTCCGACAAGAAGCTAAAGCCAACCATCTTAAAATCCTTCTATAATCTTGATTAGTCTCCATATAATCAAAGCTTTAAAGCTTCTGAAGAAAATGCCTCTTGTTGAGCTTTTTGCAGGTGCTGCTCTTGGATTTGCCCTCCAACTCCTTCACGAGGCCATCATAAGAGCCAAAGATAGATCCTTAATCACAAGATGTATATTGGACCGTCTCGATGCTACAATCTATAAGATCACTCCATTTGTCATTAAGATCGATACGTTCACCGAAGAAGTCGATGAACCTCTGAGGAGAGTCATCGAAGAGCTTAAATGTCTTCTCGAGAAAGCCATTCGTCTTGTTGAGGCTTACGCAGAGCTTAAACGCAGAAACTTACTCAGGAAATATAGGTTTGTGAATGTCGTTAATCATTTCTATATGGAAATGTAATGTAGTGTTAAAAATACCAAAAAATATAACCTATCAAAATCTATTATGTTTAATGTAATGACATGCAAAAATGTTTTTGTTGTTGTGAATCTTTCTTTAGGTACAAGAGAAGAATCAAGGAGTTGGATGCTTCTTTGAGATGGATGGTAGATGTGGATGTTCAAGTCAATCAATGGCTGGATATCAGAAAACTTATGGGTAAGATGTCTGAAATGAACACTAAACTCGATGAGATTACGCGTCAACCAATAGATATAATCGAAGCAGTTGATCGATCTTCTGAAGAAGATGGATGCTCAAAGCCAAAGATTGATATACACTTTAAATGGAGAAAACAGACCAAAGAGCACGAGATTCGGTTCGTCTTCAAATGATTATTAATGTAACGATCGTGTCCTAGACCACAAAATGTTTTTTTAGAAAAAAAACTCAACAAATGTGATCCTTTAGAAAAGTTATAGTTTTTGAGTGTTGTAATTACGGTAAGTGAATGTGTGATCTATATTATTAGTTTACCAAACATTTTATTCTTATTATTTTTCTTAAGCTTTTTATAATGTTATATATTACTGGAAATATTATAACATATGAATTATTTCACTTTGTCCAAAAAAAAAAAATGAATTATTTCACAACTTTGAGCTTTATAAACTTCTGAGAATATTCCAATGGTTGAGAAGAAAATGAAGTCTTGCGCTGTTTATATACAAGATCTATTATTAGATTGAACATCACGTAACTTATGTTCATACACAAAATGATTTGAAAACATTTTATATGTCTTCATCAATTGATTGCAAGACAATTCACTACGAGGCAGAAATCTTCCAAACTCTGCATGGGCACATATATATCAGTTTGCACACATGAGATAAAAAATGTGTATCATAAGTACTCTCTATAACAGTTGACATTTGGTTATCCTTCTTATGGGTCACAAACTCACTATCATATGCGGAAACATATATTTTCACTTGCATTAACAACTAAATTAAAAAAATTAATTTTCTTTTATATTTTTAATCTAAACTTGGCTAAAAGAGTTTTTGTTTATATGTGACAGAAGCGAAAAAGTCTTAAAAATGAAACAATTATGGAAAATGTTAATTTTTGATCAATAGATTTTTCATATGATAGTCATTTTAATATTTCACGATAATGTCAATATAGAATATAGAAAAATTCTACCAATATTTTATTTAAGTTTTGTAATATATAAGAATGGACCACAAACCGTTTGGATATTTCAGCATATGTCAATGTATGAATCCTACGTTCAAAGTCGATCATTTAGAATATGATAATCTTACCTTCTTTTCTTTAATTTCATATGTAAACTTGAAGCCAACAAATTAGTCGCCATTGAGAATGATTCACTGCTCGCTCTTCTTTTCTTTAATTCCACAATCACAACAAATTGAACAAAATATTAATCTTTACCAGAAAAATTTAATCCTCATTGAGACGGTTTCTCTGCTCCTTTTTTTCTCTAATTTCATAATCACAGCAAGTTGGAAAAAATAAATCCAAATAAGTGCTTTTGTCCAAAGACTAATTCCATATAGATTCATTCATATACTAACCTTGCGATTGAGAGCTAAAATCTCTTTGTAAATTAATTAAGCCCTATAAAAAATCTTTACGAAAATGCCTCTTGCCGAGATTATCGCAGGAGCTGCTCTTGGACTTGCTCTCCAAATCCTTCATGAGGCCATCCAAAGAGCAAAAGATAGATCCTTAACCACAAGTTGTATCTTGGACCGTCTTGATTCTACAATCTTGAGGATCTCTCCATTGATCGCTAAGGTCGAAAAGCTCGGAAAAGAATCCGATGAATCTATGAGGAAAGTCATCAAAGATCTTAAACATCTTCTCGAGAAAGCTGTTGTTCTTGTCGAAGCTTATGCGGAGCTCAAACGCAGAAACTTGGTTGGAAAGTATAGGTTTGTGAATCTTTTTATGTTTTATCATATATATACACATGAAATAATGAAATTTTTATCTTAGATACATGAATACTTCTATATATCCGCGGTTACTTAATTTCCCAACATTATATAGACACGTAATTAAACAAAACCTATCATTTTTTTGTTTCATGTATGTATTTAATTACATACTAAAGTGTAATGTTGTTTTAGGTACAAGAGAAGAATCAAAGAGTTAGAAGGTTCATTGAAATGGATGGTAGATGTTGATGTTAAAGTGAATCAATGGGCAGATATAAAAGATCTCACGGCCAAGATGTCTGAAATGAACACTAAACTTGACGAAATCATGCGTCAACCAATAGATTGTACTATATCTGATGAGGATAATACTAATCTGGACATAGTCGAAAGAGTTGATCCATCATTGGAAGCCAAATCTGGATGCTCAAATGGCGATTCTAAGCCGAAGATCGATATCCACCTTCGATGGAGCAAGAAAAGCAAAGATCACGGAGTTCGATTCGTTTTGAATTAGTTTTTTTTTATGTGGTATGTGTAATAGACCACAAAAATTTGAGAAAGAAAATAATCAAATGTTAAAAAAAATAAGTTTCTATTTACTAATATTATGTTATCATACATATAACGTCTGCTTTGTATAAATACAAAATAAGATTGGTTGCAACTAATTTGTAAATTAAGATTTTTGGATATTTATAATGCTAGTGTACAAGTCAACGATTAATCCTACCTACAAAGTCAATCATTGAGATTGATTCATTCTTCATCTTCGTAATTTAAAAATGACAACAACTTGCATATAGATCTAATAATCTCCTTTCACCTAGAAAGAAAGAGAGTCGGCCAATTCTAAGTCTTCAAGTCAATGTCTCTTGTCTTCATATAGTTCATCAAAAACAACAGGTTTTGTTAAACAAAAGATTCTTCAATGGTTCCAAGTACATAGATTCCTCCATACATTCACGTTGAGAGCTAAAGAGCTAATCTCTCGATCCTAATCACTATTAATCTAATCTTAAGAATAATGCCGGTTAGTGAGCTTATGGCAGGGGCTGCTCTTGGACTTGCTCTCCAAGTCCTTCACGACGCCATCAAAAAAGCAAAAGATAGATCTTTAACCACAAGATGCATCTTGGACCGTCTTGATGCTACAATCTTTAGGATCACTCCGTTGGTGGCTAAAGTCGATAAGCTTAGCGAAGAAGTGGAAGATTCACCAAGGAAAGTCATCGAAGATCTTAAGCATCTCCTTGAAAAGGCTGTTTCTCTTGTCGAGGCTTATGCAGAACTCAGACGCAGAAACTTACTCAAGAAGTTCAGGTTTGTATACATTACATGAAATTCATGAATTCTTTTGATTTATACGAAGTTTCCTTATTTTCTTAAATTAAATTAATAGTTTAGAAACATAGCTTCTTCTTTTGTTACTATTTGAAATAGCATAAAAATATGGATACCATTAAAATCTTAGATTGATATCCTGACTTACAGTGATTAATTTCATGGGTGTTTTTAAATAAGATCTCTTGGATTAGGGATGGTTTACTTCAGGTTCGAATCGATTCAAGTTTTTTTTTTCAAGTGAAATCCTTTTTTAGATGAGCATTTCTATATGTGATTTTCGTAATCTCGCTCAACATAAATCTAACATACATATCATTTTTTGTGAAATAACATGCGTATTATTTTTGTGTGTTATGATCTTTAGGTATAAGAGAAGAATCAAAGAGCTAGAAGCTTCATTAAGATGGATGGTAGATGTGGATGTTCAAGTCAATCAATGGGTAGATATCAAAGAACTCATGGCTAAGATGTCCGAAATGAACACTAAACTTGACGAAATCACTCGTCAACCAACAGATTGTATTTGTTTCAAGAGCAATCATAGCACATCACAAAGTAGTAATCAAGATATTGTCGAAGAAATAGACCGATCTTTAGAGGAAAATGTTGAATGTTCGAGTGATGGAACTAAACCAAAGATTGATATCCACATTCACTGGAGTTCAAGGAAACGGAACAAAGATCGTGAAATCCGATTTGTCTTGAAGTAATGAGTCTTGATGTACCAATTCTGTCAAATCACTAAAATGTGATAATAATAGGATTAATTTAAAATGTAGATTCAAGTTTGGAATAATTTGGAGAATTCCTTTTTTCTTAGATCTAAATGCCATATAATCTGTATAAAATGTGCCAATAGTTATTAAACAAATAGAAACACATAAATATATTACACACTCACTACACTACATTACATCAATGGAGAAACCGAGAAAGCAAACATCACGGAACGCGCGAGATTTGTTTTGCTTTTTTTTTTTTTTTTTGATGTGGCATTTTGTTCTAGGCCTAAAAACTGAGAAATAAAATAATCAAATGTAAGAATTTGACTGATTATTATTTTCCAAAGTCATAGATTGTAGTGTTAGTATTTATGGTCGGTATTTATTTACTGAAATTGTTGATCATACATAGGATAAGCCAAAATACATATGTATAAAGTATAAACGTATGTTGTAAATATACAAAACAAGATCGGTTCCAACCTATTTGTTAATTAAGATTTTTGGAATTTCAGTGCAAATATAATGTGCAATTCGAAGATTCTACGTAAAATCGATTTTCACTTCTTCTTCGTAACTAATACCCACAACAACTTGCATTTAGATCCATCCCCTTTTACCTAGAAAGAAAGACGAAATAACGGGGAAAGACTGTACTAATTCTATAAGTCAATGTCTTTTGTCTTCATATATCACTTCATCAAAAACCACACGGTTTAGTTGTTAAACAAAAGACTCTTCACTGGTTCCATACATTCACCTCGAGAGCTAAAGAACTAATTTCAAGAAAATGATAGCTGAGGTTGCGGCAGGGGGTGCTCTTGGAATTGGTCTCAGTGTCCTTCAAGAGACCGTCAAAAGAGCAAAAGATAGATCTGTAACCACAAGATTCATCTTAAAACGTCTCAAAGCTACAATCGATAATATCACTCCGTTGATGGTTCAAATCGATATGGTCAGTGAACAAATGGAAGATCCATCATTAAGGAAAGTCAGTGAACATCTTAAGCTTCTCCTTGAAAGCGCTGTTTCTCTTGTCGAGGCTAATGCGGAGCTGAGACGCAGAAACTTATGCAAGAAGTTCAGGTTTGTATATATTACATGAAATCCATGAAGTTCTCTTTGTAACAATTTATTTTTATTTTTTTGGTAAACCTGGTTTTTAATTTGATACAATTTACTTAGATTGATATTTTGAGACCATGACTTACATATATTTATTTATGTTGGTAAAATAAGATCTCTAAGATCATGGATGGTTTCGATTTAAGACCTAGGGTTTAAGATCTCTATTATCAATTATGGATGGTAATTCGGTTTCGGTTCAAATTTGATTGTATGAAGTTCAAGACTGTTGTTTGGTTTATTTTCAGCTTGAATTGCTTTATCCAAATAACCTAGTGGTTTGTGCTAATGGTTTCTACATGTGATATCCAAATCTAGCAAAACCTATCATGTTTAATGAAATAAGTCAATAACATGTGTATTATATTTGTGCTGTTTATGTTTAGGTACATGAGAGAAATCAAAGAGTTCGAAGCTGAATTACGAGGGTTGGTGGATGTGGATGTTCAAGTCAATCAATGGGCAGATATCAAAGCACTCAAGGCCAATATGTCTGAAATCATCACTAAACTTGACAAAATCATGCATCAACCAACAGAGTGTATTTGTTGCAAGAACAATTGTAGCACATCGCAAAGTACTAATCAAGATATTGTCGAAGAAACAGACCGATCTCCAGAAAAAAATGCTGAATGTTCAAATGATGGATGGAAACTGAAGATTGATATCAACATCGGCTGGTGGTCAAGAAAACAGAACAAATGCCATGGGATCCGATTCGCCTTGCAGTGATGATATTGGAGATAAGCAAGATGTGTATCTTACGGACCAAGTAATATGGACCGTTAAAGTCCATTATGAAGTGAAACCCAAACCGAAGAATATTCTAAATCTCTATATTACCTCTTGTACAAGCTATTTACTTATGTGTTTAGGAAAGTTTACATTATATGGGTGTTAGCATTATGTTAAATCACTTATATGTATTAATATGAAGAATCTATAATGTAGATTCAACTTTGAAATAATTTGGAGAATTCCTTATTTTCAGACCTAATGCCAATATAATTTGTATAAAATGTGCCAGTGGTTTGTATTAAACAAAGAGAAATTCAGAAATATATTACACATTACATTACAATACATATATGTTGTATGTGAATCCAAAGCTTGTAGAGTAAAAAACAACAAACGATCCAAAAATGAACGATGGAATGGAGCTAAGACAAAACTCCACTGGTGTGTCTCAACGGTACGGACAAAACAGACTTTGTCCTCGGAATCTCAGAGAGCATAAACTATCTCTCCACTACTGTCAACATCAATCTCAGATTCGGAATCAAAGTCATCCATGTCATCGTCTAGATCAAGATTATCCGCCATGAAATCATCAAGGCAACGATTACGAACAGTCGGAATCGTAGCCTCTGATATTATCTGCATAATCGTGTCAAGGCTCTGCATCGGCTGCTCAGGCTCTTGAAACTGACTACCCATTCTGTTCTCATCCATCAAATCACCTGGAAGATTCTTCAAGAACCATTTATCGGATGTGATCTCCGGAATAGTGATTCTCTGCCACATTGGGTCTCTCAGTTTGTCTATTTAGAACTCAAAATGCATTAAAGAACAAAGTTTGCTTTAAGTGTAAAACTTACTGTTGCAGGATCGGCCACGAAAATCCTCGATATTAGGTGGCGACATTCTGGTGAAAGGTGTAAGTCCTCTGGGATCGAGTATGTGACACTAAGAATTCTCTGCGTTTTAAAATCAATGGAGAAGCAAACATATATACAATCAAAGTTTGAAGGATAATGAGTATAAGAAGGTTGTGGATGATGATGAATGAGACAGCAAGAACAATTGAAAAACATTACTTGTATCGTCTTTCGATAATCTCGTGGCTCTTGTGGATCCTCGAATGGATAAGCTCCAACCAACATTACATATAAGGTTACACCGCATGACCATACATCTGCAAGCTGGAAAAATGTAACACCCGCGTAATTAAGAAGACAATTCAAAGAAAATGTGTGGTATAAACAGTCATGGATAAGCTGATTTAACTCTAGACAGAGGAATTGGTCTCAAGGCGTTACCTTGCCATCATATTCCTGTCGAAGAAGAATCTCTGGTGCAATGTAAGCAGGAGTACCAACAGTTGACTTTGGTTGGGAATGAAGAACAGAAGACTGCAGAAAAGAAATGCATAGTTAGGACTTAAGCAGAAACAGACACTTCAATGAAACTCAGTAGGAAACACATGACAGGTAAAGAGCATGAGCGATAAGAATCACAACGAGGAATCACAAGATGTTCCCCGCTATTTTGAGCAGGGCCATACTGTAGCATATATAAACTAGGAATACAGAAAACAAACCTTGAGAGAAATAGTACCTTGGAATATCCAAAATCACATATTTTCAAACGAGGTGCCGGACTTCCGTCCAACAATGTATTTTCCAGCTTCAGATCCCGATGGCATATTTGCTTCACAGGGAAATCAAGACGGAATCATTACCAGAGTAAATCATTGAACTCTCTGAAAGAAAACAAATGTGAATGAGAAAACTTCAAATCGCTTACCATTGCATGACAATAGCTAACTCCAGATATAAGCTGCTGAAAGAAGAACCGAGCCTATACATAAAAACTCAAAGATCAGTAATCACACATCGATACTAAGAAAAACAAGACAATCAAAATCCAAACCTCGTCTTCACTAAACCGCCCTGCATTACAAATCCGCTCATAAAGTTCACCACCAGCAGCATATTCCATAACAATAGCCAAATGGGTAGGCGTCAAAATCACCTAAAACATTATCAAAACTCTAAACCACACTGACTTATAACACAAAACACACATAAGCAACATCAAGGTGTATTATACTATACCTCTTTAAACCTGACAATATTAGGATGTCTCAATGATCTATGATTAATAATCTCCCTCTGAACATTTTCATCAATCTGCAACACAAAAAAAAAGTGATCATTTATTGAGAAATGTCAAAACTTTTCAAAGCATTAATCATGGTAACAGTAACAACACCATTAAAAGCTAGATCATCAAACTCTAAAAAGGAAAGCTACTAAATCTGGAAACTAAAAAAAAAACGAAATCTTTGGGATCAATCATCAATCACTAAAGCCTATAAATATCAAATCTTTTTTCATTAAAAACAAAATAAAAACGAAACCTTTTCTCCTCTCTCGATGTACTTAACAGCAACAAGCTCCTTCGTAACTCTATCGGTCATGAGACGAGCAACACCGAAATTACCAGAGCCAATATCTTTAACGAAGTCGTAACGATCACTGTCGTGCATAATCGGTAAATCAATCGGCATAATCGGTGAATTAGTCGCCGCCGGATCCATTTTCTGATTCTTCTATTCCTTAACTCTTCTCAATCACATCAGATTAGTACAAAGCCCGAAGAAGAAGCTTCGCGTGGAAAAATATCTAAGAAGGGATAAATTTGGGGAAAAAGATGGATCAACGAATGAGGAAGACAAAGGCAATTATTGGTCGCTCTCTAAGTTAGATAAGAGGAGAGAGAGGTTTGAAACGGCACCGTTTTGTTTGTTTTATTTATCTAATTTGATACGACAAAAGCCGCCGCGTTTTGGTGATTTTTTTTTCTGTTAGCTCCATCTTTGTCGTTTAAAGGAAAATCTTTCTTTCAAATTCCTCCTAATTGTTTTTTCGTTTGCGTTTAAAAAATAAATAAATTCTTTCACTAATTTAGCGTTTCTAAAGTTTTTTTATTTATTTACCACTAATTATTTTGACGTCTGTTGAACTCACAAAACATGTTCTTTTTCTCAAACTTCGTTCAATTTTAAGTACACAAAAACAGACTCAACTCATACCTTTCATCTTCTACATGGACTCATACTTATAGAAAACATACACACAAGCAACACCTAATTTTTTTTTTTTGTCTTAAGCTAATCCTCTCACTAGATTAGTTTAATGGGCTTGCCACCAGCCCAAAGACCAAAAGACACAAACCCAAACTAACAAAACAGTAAAGCAAAGCAAACATCTTCATCACCAATCTTGTCAGTCCAACACTCCCTCTTGAGCCTTTGTGTTCCTCCTGTACTGATCCCAAGTCAGAATTGTGAAGCGCGACGATCTCGATTCCTCTTCAGTTTTCTTAGGAGGGGGTCTTCTCAGAGCTTCTGCATAGCTTTTAGGTTTACCCAATTTTACACTTTCAGTCTTCATCATGCTTGATTCTCCTTCAAATTTCACGACTACCTCTTGATTGATACCCTGACACTTCTCGCTTAGTTCTGTGTTCATCTTCATAAACTTTTGATTTTCCGTGGCAGAATGTGTTGGCTCAATGCCCAAACTGCTGAAGGTATCAACAGTACGCCGGAGCAATTCGTTGTAACTTTGCCACAGATTTTCATAAAGTATATTTTTGGCAAATTTGCCTCAGATTGCCACAACATATATTTCTGACAAATTACCACATAATGTCACTGAATAGTTGTGGCAATTTTGTACGATTAGTCATGGAATTTGCCTGGTAAATTGCCACAAATTATCTAAAAAAATTAGTGGCAATTTGGCCAAAAACTGCTCCAAATAAATATGATTTTTTTCATAAATAATTTTCGTTATTAAACTACTCTAAGGCAAGTTCAGCAACATTATTTGTCGTGTGAGCTAGAAACTTCTGTAAATTTGCATGTACCTTACAAACTTGTCGGTTCAGTTCGGCTTCTCTAGACTTAGAATTTATTCCCTCAAGGAGTGTTTTCAGTAGAAATGAAGGTCCTTGACCTGCAGTCTTAAAACCCTCAAGCTTCCACTTAGTCTCGTTAGTGAAGAGGGTAAGAATACGCAATTCTCTAAACATTTTTTCTTTTCTTGCGCACAGACGATGCATCTTTTTGGTTTGGTCGCCATAGCTACAAATGAAAAGTTAAGTTGGTTATAACAAGAGAAGATAATCAATGCTAGGAGATTATTTTGATTAGTCATATAATGAACAAGATTCTATCCTTATAAGACTTGTTTATTCAGAATAAAAGTTGTTTTAAACAAGTATGGTCATTTTAAAGTACCATAGTAAGAACATAAAGCCAAAAACACACACACACTTTCTCTATTTTCTAGTTTCCGAACACAAGTTTACCTAAAAACTTATCTTTATATATTTTCCTTATATCAACAAAAGCAGCAGTGATTAAAATCAGTATTAAGCCCAGTTTAAAGAATTATTTTAATACGATAGTTAAAATTTTCAAGTTTATTTACAGGATATATATTTTCGTAAAAATAGAAATTTAACTATTAATTAAAAAAAAAACTGATAGTTAATTTTTTCGTTTACTTACCACTCTAACAAACAAACAAAAAACTTCCTTACTACGGTGTATTACTACTTTCGCTGCAGGAAACATTCACATGCAAATTAAAAGATGAAGAACTAGCTCGACACTTAATAGAAGAATTCACGATATAATGTATATAGGACCAACATTAAGAAATAAATCCTGAAAAACCCCAACATTATTCCTCTGTGAAGATTTGAAATTTTCAGTCATAAAACCAACCTTGAAACAAAAAACCCATCCAATGCCAAGACAGACCGATGTATCATGTATGAATCTCCGAATCCTTTGGAGTCCAATTTAATTTATGGTTCTTTATCATTAATGTATTTTTGTCCGTTAATAATCATGAAAACCCCTATTATATAATTAAGGCTTTAACAAAAACTTACACAAAAATAAATAATTGACATTTGCTTAGCTTATCTAATCCATAAAAACTTTGATCTCGAGATTTAAGTATAAAAACAACTAAAATCGAAACAGGGGAACACAACTTCAGCAGTTTAAATCCAAATCCAAATAATAATCAAAGTACTAGTTAGATGCCTCAAAGAGGTGATCTTACAAATGAATTTTGATGGTCTTGTGGCCGTGCCATACGATTTCGTTGGAGGATCTCTTGTAAGTCCCTCTTGGCCATTTTCAAATGAAGCTCAAGGTCTTGAACTTGACGCTTGAGGAGGTGAATCAAACCAGTGCTGCCCCTAATTGGGTCGCACAAACGGGCTTCTGCCTCGAAACAGAACGAGTCAACGCATGCTTGCCTCTGGCTAGGTTCAATATCCATGAGATATCTAGCCACACGGCTAATGTCAAACACCGTAGACAAGGAAGCGTACTTCTCCGGTTTGTTAGGTTGCAAGTAAGGTGCCAACACACACTCTTCTGTGCATTGTTGCCTCAAGTCCTGACATTTACAAGGTTCCATCTGCTAACATACAAATGATTTTTCAAAATGTTGTCAAGAATTTGTTTTTCTATTTATACAACTTTTTCAAATCAATGAAACTTCGTGTAACCACAAAAAAAAAAAAAAACAGATTAAAAAAAAACTTGATCTAGCAAGAGTATGTGATCCTTCCTTAGATTTTAAATCTATACATATGTGACAGTTTCTGTATTAAGGATACAAAGAGAAAATCTCTATTAACAATTTAATCAAACTTGGAAAAAGAAACCCTATTTTTAAGAAACTTCTTAACCAGTTTCTAAAACCCTAATCTAATTAAACTAAAAACCAATTAAAATATTTGGTGTGGTAGAAAGAAATTAACTAACCAGGAGACGACGTATATATGTATACACTTTTGGTAGCGAAAGTAGACACGAAGAAGATGAATATTAGTGAACAATTTTCTTATAAGCCTGTTCTATTCCTCTTACTTATATATATTTGCGTAGCTTTTTAATGAACGTCCCCGTATTATGAGTGATATTTTCCTTATGTTTAGGCAAAACTATTGGAAGAGATCATTATCGAATAATTTTTTAGAAAAAATATAAATTCATTAATATAAGTAATTGAATTGACTAAAGATCATGATTGAATCATATTTGAGTTCAGGCAGTTTGTAAAAGATAATATACACTTATATACATGTTTGTTAAATAAAATTGTCTAAAGATCCGGATTAGAAATGCTAAGGTCCACTATTTATTTGTTTTAAAAAATAACTAATAAAATTGGGAAGAAAAAAATAGCTTGCGGTGAAAATGTCCTTTTTCGAATCTTAAAAGCAAAAAAGCTCCGTTACCGGGAATCGAACCCGGGTCTCCTGGGTGAAAGCCAGATATCCTAACCGCTGGACGATAACGGATGTTTTGATAGTTTATAACGATTCTTATACTTATAACTTAAAACACGTAAAAAGACAACTAAAAACACGTAAAATGACAATTTCACTCACAAAAGAAAAGACCATCATACATACCGTATAAAGGATTATGACTCCGTTGCTTAACAAATTATAAAAGGCATTGGGCACTTGTAGAGTTGTAGTTATGTACAAACGACTAGATAAGACTATAAATTCTTTTAATAAGGTTACCATTGTTATCAAGACTAGCTATATGATTAAATGCAAAGCATGGATCAAATCTTTGATACAACCTTTTAGACTTTTAGTCACGGTCAATCTCATTGTGCTGCATCTGCGTCTCTTGCGTTTGCTGCATTTGAGCGCTTTGTGTGGATGCAAAACGTTGAGCCTCGTCATGTAACTGTTGACCCGTTAAAAAACCACCATTATTAGGTGTATATTCCGATATCGTCATAGGATTGTTATGCATTTGCTGATACATCATCGGAGGCGGTTGCACAAATGTCGGGACGGTACCGTAAGAGGCGAGCTCGTTCTTGAAGATCGCAAGTTGTTCTTCCGAGTCTTTAAGCTGACTTTGGAGTCTGCGGATGATAGCCGTGCAGCCATAGACCGGATCTTTGACACGAACTCGTGCCTCCCAAGCGAGGCTGTTCATGGCAAATTCTCTCTTCAATGGGTGAAGATCGTTGATAAGTGAAGACACATGGCTTGCACCGAATACCTTGTGGACCGCTTCGTAGTTTTCTTGTTTGGTCGTGGGGAAGTAAGGCGCAAACACACAATCTTCTGTGCATTTTCTCCTCAGGTGCTTGCATGCCGCACATGGTGTCGATATTTTGTCCATTTGATATAACATCTTAATCTGTGAAAGAAAGAAAGAAGATGAAATTATACCTTTTTAGTACGAAGTTTTTCATCATGTATTCTAAACAGTATACAAGGAGATTAGGATTTCTGAATAGTAATAACCAATAAAAATCGTGGATTGCATGCGTTATCACTCAGATATGTTAGGGAAGGTCAAAACACAAATCTTAATGTATAAGAAGATGAATCTGAGTGAACTAAAAAGGAAGATCAATAGAGACAGTTTTACCTAATCTATACTTCTTCAAAATCTCTTCCGATCCCTAGTTGTAATTGCGTTTTGGGAAAGAACCTAAAATCGATCAACACAGATTTAGGTCAAATTTCCTACCACGCAATCTTATTTATATAGTACAAAAAATATTAACTTTAGATAATATTTTGAAAGAAAATGGATATGTAAGTCTAGATAAAACTGAATTCATGATTATCCATAAATAAAAATATATACACATTCTAGAAGTTTTATCAAAAATTTGCTTCGTTTCGCAGAGGCAAAGGCCCATTAACAAAATCCAGTAAAGCCCACTTAGTGTTATTATCATATTATTGGGAATTGGAATGGTTCTCAAATCGTCGTTGGATCCGATTTCATTTCTCAGCATCTCCCATGGAGGAATCAAGATTCGAGTATGTTTCTTCTAGCTTCTCTCTGATCGTGTTTTTTGTTTTGTTGTTGTTGATGGAAACTTTATGTTGGTCTTACTACAGTTCTGAAGAAGATCTTGATTATGCTGAGATTGTTGTTGTTCGTCATGGTGAAACATCTTGGAATGCAGAGAGAAAAATCCAGGTACTATCTTCGGAATCGAAAATTGACTTTAAAATCCTAAATTTCGAATCTTTATCATGTATCTAGTTATGATTAGTATCGTTGTGAATGTATAGTTTTTGGGAATCTTGATTAGAGATGCTGAAATGTGGTTATAATTGGTTTATTATGTGTTATAGGGTCATTTGGATGTTGAGTTAAACGATGCAGGAAGACAACAAGCAGAGAGAGTATGTGTCATGTGTCTCCACTTTTAACATTTGTCTTTTTATTGTCTTGTAACCTTGAATCTTGATGATTATGATGATGATGATGATGATGATGACTTTCTTTCATTTGAAACATGAAGGTTGCGGAGCGGTTATCGAAGGAGCCGAAGGTATCTCATGTATACTCTTCTGACTTGAAGAGAGCCTTTGAGACTGCTCAGATCATTGCTGCTAAATGTGGCAAGCTTGAGGTATAAACAAACTTCATAGACATTTAAGGTTCTGCTTTTAAAGTCTCCACCTTTCTGCTATTTTTGTGTCGGTTTCTAACCTCTGAAAGAACCTTCTTATATCTACCATTGTGAAGCTGTACCATATGGCTTTCTTGATACTATATATCTTTCAACTGTGTATAATGTTATGTAGGTACTTACTGATTGTGATTTACGGGAGAGACATTTAGGAGATATGCAAGGGCTTGTGTATCAAGAAGCTTCGAAAATTCGCCCGGAAGCTTACAAGGCCTTTTCATCTAACCGCACAGACGTTGATATTCCAGTAAGATATTATTAACAACAATCTAAGTTATATATGAATGATGGATGTTTGGTTTGTTGATTCAACAAGATTTTCTTCATTTATATGAATGAAGGGTGGAGGAGAAAGTCTTGATAAACTTTACGACAGATGTACATCTGCATTACAGAGAATCGGCGACAAACATAAAGGTGTATTCCTTTTCTTGTGTGTTTGTTTCTCACAGTTTACTACATAACAAATATGTTCTAAGTATTGGTTTATTTACTTACTTACTTGGTGATGATGAAGGTGAAAGAGTAGTAGTAGTGACTCATGGAGGTGTGATTCGATCTCTACACGAAAGAGCTCGTCCAAGTGCAAGAAAAGTTGAAAAGATACTCAATACATCGGTCAATGTGTTCCGTTTATTCGACGGAGACAAATGGACTATCCAAGTTTGGGGCGATGTTAGTCATCTAGACCAAAACGGCTTCTTACAATCAGGTTTTGGTGGTGATAGAACCTCTGGTTAGATTATATACTCTTCTTCTCCTTGAAGGAGCATTTATGTAATTTAAGTTTCACTCCATAACTTTTCAATTTAAACATTTGACCCCATAACTTTTATAAAGCAATTTGGGAGGAATGATAAAGTAAATTGCTATAAATTTCAACAGTCAAAGGTTATATTGTTCACTAAATACATTGAATCCAACGTCTCTGATATATTCGTGATTATATTAATAAGGTTTAGTTTTCAAGAACGCGTTGTTTGATCAATTTGGACTAATGACTAAATTAATCCCAAAAATATGATTAAGCCGAAAAATAGACGATTAACGACTGATTAAGCACGTAACAAAATCAAGGAAGTTTGCTACGATTATGACTAATCAGTTATACATTTTCTTTCAACAAAAAAAAAGAAGACATTGAACAAAGAAAATAATCAATATTGGAAATGAAATAAGATTCTTGAAGGGGACCAAATCGAAATAACCTCTATTTAAGATGATACAGTGTGTTGGAGTTTGGGAATAGAAACATTGAACAATGAAGTGTTTAGTAACTTAACTAAACTCTAAAACAAAACTATAGTATAGTGTTACCCTTCAAATAACATTGGGATCATAATAATCTTAATTTTTCTTCTTCTTGGAGATTGAGAAAGAGATCTTGTGTAATTGACATAACTACCCCCTTAATGAACACTTTTATATTGGCGACATCGCTATCGAAAAGAAAAAGGGAGAAAGGTACGTTGAGTCCATTTGACCATATAGTATTATTGGCCCCAGAGCACTTCTGATTTTGGCGGCAACGGCAAAGGGGTAAAATTGGCAAAAACATAAATAGGGTGAAACAAAGTAGAGATGTGTTATTTTCCTAAGCTCCATGATTGTCATCATTATGAGTATCATGTTGTTGCTTTCTTTATCAATTTCTTGTTTAAATGAAGTCTAGATTAATAATATCTCGAGTTATTATGTGAAATTTATAGTCGTTAAACATAAATTGTAACTAATGAAAATTATAGTATTATGTAAGTGATGATGTTGTAAGCCATATAATCACGTTAGAAAGTCTATGTTGTAGATAAAATGAGAGCATATTTTGTTTGTTAACTGAAATTGGTTCTATTGAAGAAAACATTTCAAGATTATGAAAGTTTTTTTTTTGTATTGAAAACAAAATAAAGACCAAACAGTAGAAGAAGAAAAATGTAAGAGTATAGCGGAAACGTGGAAGAAGAGAATAAAAAGGGTGGCCAAATTTTTTGATCATTGCGGTGCACCATGCGATAAATCATAATTTATACATCACTTTACATATAATTTGTCCTGCACCAAGTATCATAAGATTTGCGAAGTTGACTTTGGGTTCTTGAGTGGGAATGTCGATTAAATTTATTCTGCCCTTCTTTTAATGAGGAGGCACAAAATTAAATAAAGGGTAAAAAGTCTATTCAAAATTCTTGGATCTTGTTACTATTTTTATTTTCTTTATATATTTCTATCCTATATAGAAGTGATTTATCAATTACTAAAAGAGACAAACGATAGGTTCATGGGGTGTTAAGTTCGTGGCTTCGTGCCACTAATTAATTAGTCACCTTGAGTCCTTGACTATATGATTTACTCGCGTATTACGTACACAACTTGGCTTAGGATTATTTTTAATTGCTATCACAAACTGATCCTAGGTTTTATCAACACAACTTTTATATACAAGTTAGCGTACCAAAATACTATATTTATCTTCATTAGTTCTTCCTAAATAAAATCACAATATTTTAGTCTTTTGCCAAACAGTCAAACACTTCTAAAAATGATGGATTCAAACATTATTTTTCTGCATTTATCATATACAAATGATATCGTAAATAACAGCTATAAAAAACTGAAACTAACAATACAATCTTAATTTGGATGTACTTTTTCTATTGTAACCAAGAAGTTTTATCTTATCACCGGGTGTTCGAATTCGTGATCTTGAAAATTCTCTATTTTTAGGTGACTAACTAGTACACCGATTAACTTACCAGTTATAAATATATTTTTCTTAGAACTATATGCATATGAAAGGTTTCGGTTGGATGCTATCTCTCGAGTAGATATTTACATTCTTAGCAAAAAAAAAATATGAAGGGTTTCGGTTGAATGAAAAATACAAAAAAAACAAAAATATATTCAAACTGATTACAAGAAACTAAGGGAAATACAAAATTCATCAACGCATAAAATCTTATAGAGAGGGATACATAATGAATATGTTTACCACTTACGTGTGCATGCATTTGAAGTTTTAATAATACGAATATAAGTGGGTAAAAAATGATAGCTAGCTGCAAAATTTGAATTGGCTTCTCAATATGTCGGGTACGCAACAAGCAACAAATTAAACAAGTTTCATTATCATCATTCATACGAATTATAAAAATACAACATAATCATTAGTTTCATTCAGTCTCACGTTGTATTACATTATTAAAATACACAAAACCTCAAACATTTGAATCAAACTTTTGCGCCTATAACTTAGCTAAGATTTGTTTAAAATTGTCAAAAATCTTGCAAGTAGCAGTTATTTGTTGTGTTAATCTCACGTGAGAGAGAAGTTAACTTCGTTTGACCAATGACCATAACGAATTGAATTACTGACGTGTCGATGGACCTAGAAAATAAACAAATAATAGAGAGTGTAATGACGATTTTACCCTTGAAGTGAAAATAGAGAAGACACAGCTTTTATTGTCGAGGAAGCATCGAAAGAGAGTCCCCACCGCAAATCCAAATGGCAATAGCGTTAATTAAGGAAGGAACAAACCTACTTCTATACTATTTCACTATTTATTTTTCTATCATTAATTTATTAGTAAGTATTAATTATTTATCTAGCTGGACCACCAGACTCTTTACTGGGTCCCACTTTTACCCACCACATCTCTCTCTGTTCCTCCTTACGTCGATCTCCGATTATTATTACATCACATTTTCTCTGCACTTCTCTCTTGAAACCAAAAACAAATAGTATTTGGATAACAAAATAGTTATGATTTTTGTAATATGCTCCAAGTTATTTTGCTTTTGTTCTGTGTATATAGTATATACAAAGTTAAATTAACAATGTTACAATTAATAAATTTGTTGATATCTTTTGTTAATAGTGGGGTAATCATGTATATTATTAATGGACCATAATGTTATAAGGCATTATTAATACCGGACCTGAGTGTGTCCATACAATTTAAGTTTTCTTTTTAAATGATATCAGCAAAATAACTTGAATATATAAGTTAGGGTCCCTATAATTTATTGTTTTGAACTTTAAATTAGTGTCATTTTTTACAATTTGGTTTATATTCGCTAGTGTATTTTGATGGGTTATAGATTAGTAGTAATTAGTAGATAAAAAAACGGTATTAACTAAATAGAATTCGTAGACCAAGTTTATTTCTATATAAAACGGTATGTAATGGTCTGCGGTACAATTTTTTTTTTTTATCCACATTACTACGGAATATAATTTACGAATGGTAAATGAAAACGATCCAATCCACAAACGGATTTATCTGCCTCAACCGCCATAACCATTCGAACTACTCCCTCAGTTTCATAATATAAGTCGTTTTAGCTAAAAGCACGCCGATTAAGAAGATCTATTTTTAAAAAGTTCAACCAATCATAAAAGACACTGCATAATATAAATAATCATAATATATTAAAATAATATATAATTTGCATCGAAACCCAAAAACGACTTATATTGTAAAACAAAAAACTTTTTCTAAAACGTCTTATATTATGAAACGGAGGGAGTATATTTTTGTTATCACCCTGCTTTTTAGTTAAAAATACCAACTTCTATTTTGTTGTAATGTTTCATGTCCTAGAACAAACACTAACATTTGTTCATTGTCCCATTTAAAATTGAAAAAAACTACTTGGCTCGTATAAAAATCACTTAAAAAGATACTAAGAAAAGTAAATAGTTTAACAAGTGGAAAAAACCAAAACGCTAGATTCCAATTAAATCCATAACATGAAATTATGATTGGTTAACTTAATATTAGCGGCCTTACCAAAAAAAAGGTTATCTGAATTGAAAAATCTAATGCACATTCAAGAGTTGGCAGGATTTTAAATGCATCTGTATATATACAATAATACAATACCCTGTCAATGTCTATTAAATTTCCCAATTAATTTCTCCTCCCAAAAATAACTTATCCAAATAAACTATATAATTAATGAAGTTAGTTAGCATTTATATTCATGATTGTGATAATACCAAAATTCTTATGTTCATTACAAAAGTACATAAATAATTCACACTCTATAGTATAAATTTAGCAAATTTTCACCGAATTCTCCTATTTTCTAGTTTGGTCTTTGTCTTTTTATACACACGTATTTATTATTTCACCAAGATATAAATAGTTAAAGTGATTATAAAAAAAAAACACTAGTTAATTGTGTAATTAGTAGTTGTTCAATGTGTAATTAAAAAGCGAACGTATCGTCGTTTCTCTTTTTAACTCATTCTCTTTGGATCCAAATCTTTCGCTTTGGAATTCGCCATTGACAAAGGAGACACTTCCAAAACAAAGAATAACCAAAATTTATAAAAATTCAGTTTTTATTTTGTTTTTTCGTTTGCAAGATTCAAAAGTTTGAATTTTTACTTGTGGGTTTTTGATTTCGATAATGAGATTTTGATTTCGTGTGATGTTGAGAGATTCGTAATGGGTCTCTGTACTTCAAAACCGAATTCACCTAATTCCGATCAAATTCCGGCGAGGAATAGTCCACTTCCGGCGTCTGAATCCGTCAAGCCTTCAAGCTCTAATGAAGATCAGTGTGTAGTAACGAACAATGAGGGAAAAAAGTCTCCGTTTTTCCCTTTTTATAGTCCGAGTCCAGCTCACTATTTCTTCTCCAAGAAGACTCCGGCGAGATCTCCGGCGACTAATTCAACTAATTCGACTCCGAAGCGATTCTTTAAACGGCCGTTTCCTCCACCGTCTCCGGCTAAACATATCAGAGCTGTTTTAGCGAGAAGGCATGGCTCTGTGAAGCCTAATTCTGCGGCGATCCCTGAAGGTAGTGAAGCTGAAGGAGGTGGTGTGGGATTGGATAAAAGTTTTGGTTTTTCTAAGAGCTTTGCGAGTAAGTATGAGCTTGGTGATGAAGTTGGTCGTGGTCATTTTGGATATACTTGTGCTGCTAAGTTTAAGAAGGGTGATAATAAAGGTCAACAAGTCGCTGTTAAGGTTATTCCCAAAGCAAAGGTTAGTGATTTTGATTGTTTATATGGTTTGTAGTGATGAGATCTGTTTAGATTAGAGATGATACTTGCCTTGAAAGCTTTTCAATTTTCAGTTTTGGTGATGTTTTTCTGTGTTAGATTTCTTTGGCTTGATTGTTTGTCGGTTGCTGTGCAGATGACGACGGCTATTGCAATTGAAGATGTGAGGAGGGAAGTGAAGATATTGAGGGCTTTGTCTGGTCATAACAACCTTCCTCATTTCTATGATGCATATGAGGACCATGATAATGTCTATATAGTGATGGAGTAAGCTCTCTTTTGTTCAGGCTTTACTCAGAAATCAGCTAGGGAATTAGCATTACTGGCAAAGGTTAACAAATGTTGCTTCTATCCTTGTTGTTGTAGGCTATGTGAAGGAGGAGAGCTTTTAGATAGAATACTTTCAAGGTAAAGAGATTTTTGCCACTTTAGAAGTAGGATTGTTCGTTCTTAGTTCTTACTAGTTTTGGGATTGTTTTTATTGAACTTGTTGGTGTTTAATGTGCAGAGGTGGGAAGTACACAGAGGAGGATGCAAAGACTGTTATGATACAAATATTGAATGTGGTTGCCTTTTGTCATCTCCAAGGTGTCGTACACCGAGATCTCAAACCTGAGGTAATAAAAGCTGTTTATATATCTACTTATACATTTAATGTTCATTGTGATCGTAATGAAGTTTACTTAAACTCTATGGATCAGAATTTTCTTTTTACCTCAAAAGAAGACACCTCTCAATTGAAGGCAATAGATTTCGGTTTGTCAGATTACGTGAGACCAGGTAAAGCCCTCAGATTATGTGCCGTCGGTATATTTAGATTCCAGATTCTAGAGACCAACATTTTTTAATGTAATCTGACAATTGCATTTGCAGATGAGAGGCTCAATGACATTGTTGGCAGTGCATACTACGTAGCACCTGAAGTTCTACATAGATCTTACAGTACAGAAGCTGATATTTGGAGTGTTGGTGTGATTGTGTATATTCTATTGTGTGGAAGCCGACCGTTTTGGGCTAGGACAGAATCAGGAATCTTTCGTGCTGTTCTAAAAGCAGATCCGAGTTTTGACGACCCTCCTTGGCCTTTGTTATCTTCAGAGGCAAGAGACTTTGTAAAGCGGTTGCTAAACAAAGACCCGCGTAAAAGATTAACAGCTGCTCAAGCCTTAAGTATGTGTAAAATGCATACAATATAATGTTAGGATGTGTGGAATGCATACAAAATTGTTCCAGTGTGAAAAGAAAGTTGTAATATTTTCCATTGTTTCAGGTCATCCATGGATAAAAGACTCAAATAACGCGAAGGTTCCATTGGATATTCTGGTTTTCAAACTTATGAGAGCTTATTTACGATCATCATCTCTCCGTAAAGCTGCATTAAGGGTGGGTGGATAAGTTTTTCTGTATTTCTGCTTCAATGGTCACTTCTGTTTTTGCTTACCGTTCACCATTTTCTTGCAGGCCTTATCGAAAACACTTACAGTTGATGAACTGTTTTATCTGAGGGAGCAGTTTGCTTTGCTAGAACCTAGTAAGAACGGAACCATAAGTCTAGAAAACATCAAATCGGTAAGTTTTTATCTTCCGTCCTGTTTCAGTTTATCTTTTGCTATGCTTTGATTATTATCATGACACTGGCTCGAACTCTCTTTGTTAGGCTTTGATGAAAATGGCAACAGATGCAATGAAGGATTCACGTATTCCAGAATTCTTAGCACAAGTAAGAGCCTTAATTCGTGCAATTCAATGTTTGAACCACACAATTTGACTTGGTAATTTAAAATCTTATTGGACCATCTTTGTAGCTGAGTGCTCTTCAATATAGAAGAATGGACTTTGAGGAATTCTGTGCAGCGGCATTGAGTGTTCACCAGCTAGAAGCTCTTGATCGATGGGAACAACACGCTCGTTGTGCTTATGAGCTTTTCGAAAAGGAAGGAAACCGACCCATTATGATCGATGAACTCGCTTCGGTCTGTCTCTTTTTATCTAACCCCCTCTTTATACAAAAAAACCTCTTTCATCAAGTCTTTGAAAATGCTCAAATTAACTTGTTGGTTAAAACTTATTTCAGGAACTTGGTCTTGGTCCTTCTGTACCGGTTCACGCAGTGCTTCACGATTGGCTTAGGCATACCGATGGAAAACTTAGCTTTCTCGGATTTGTGAAATTGCTACATGGTGTGTCTAGCCGCACGATCAAAGCTCATTAGAAGGGTTTTGAAACTTGGAATGATATGTATGAAATTTGTCTGAGATCTCTTTCTCCTAGGAGCTTTTCTTAGGAGTTATAATATGTGGCTTTTGACTTTTGTTATGAAAGCTGAGAAGAAAAGATTAAAAAAGAGTGAAGCAAAAAAAAAGAAGTGTGTGTTGTTAGTTTGTAGAGAACGAGATATTTTTCCAAACTTGGTAACTTATGACGATTGATGATGTTTCTGACATTCTTCCTTTTAGATTTTGGTTTTTTTTTTTTACACCAATCTTATTTTCCAAATGTTTCTCCATTAAATTATCATCTCCAAAGCCATCTACAACAAATGGTGAAATGGTAGATAATTACATTCGTGGCTGCCTATAGTAATGATCACCGTGGGATCTTCTCTTGACTTCTTTTGATGACTATACACTCTAGATATGGTAATTCTATTTTTTGTTTTTTTTTTTTGTTCATAGACAAATGGAATTATGTTTTTTACCATGGAAAATAGACTAATTTTTTTACTGATTAATAAATAATTAACACAGAAGGGTAAAGTTTAAGACAATGATTATCTTCAGTATATATACATATAAGCCAAAAAAAATATAAATATATATACTGAGGAAAAACTGAAGAAGAGGTCGTTGTTTGGTTATAGCATTATCCTGGATACATTATTGTCCGTCCTGGCTTGGATTGTAATGTTGTTTTCATCTGCGTAGTAGTCGTGGCCACATATAGATTGAGATACACGACTTGTTCGAAACTCTTTTAGTGTGATAGTCATTATTTTGTTTCGTAGAATCTTCTTATAATTAAAATAGAAGTACATTCTGAACAATGTCCAAAATTAAACATTTATTTACTTCAATTGTCATTGAAATTATGTGTAAAATATGTTTAATCGCAATTAGAAAGAGTAATTTTAGAATTAAAATAACCAAAATCATTTGTTTAAGGAGATATTAAATCTCTTTCTTTTAATTTTGTCAACAAAATTATTTCATTTAACTAATTTAAGATATTCCGAAGATTTTATTAAAATTTCTCCTCTCATCGTTATTTGATAATATTATAGATGTTGATTTTAATTATGTTTTTTTTTTTGAATTAATAGTGATTGCTTTGTAGAACACGTCACAAAATTTCTTTAAAGTGGATCAATGTAAGAAGTTCATTACAATTTGTACAAAATTCTAATAGAGAAATGCATCAATTGAATGTGGTCTTTGATTGTGTAGATAAATGTTTTCTTTGACGGTAGAGATGTTTTTCATTTTTGAATGTGGGGAGTAAACGATTCCTGAATTAATAAAATTAAATATTCGAGTTTAATGAATCGGGTTAGATAAAATTAACCTTTTATTTTTATCTCTGGGTCGAATTGGTATCATAGGAGGTCAATGGTTTAATGTGTTTTATAGAAAATATATAAATGTATAATGAGTTTAATGAGTTTTATAGAAAATATATATTATAATATTTTATAAACATACTTCTATATAAATTATATATATATATATATATATTCATTAATAAACATACGCATATGTATTATACATATGTAAAAAAGTTCAATTTTTATTATACATATGTATTATATAATAAAATAAAATTAATTACAAATAAGATCAAATAAAGGTGAAAAGAAAATAATAATTGTTTTCAATATATTAGTTTAAATTAGGTAGATATATAATAGGAAAACCGATTTGCATATATTTGTTGATATTATTTTTTTGTAAGATCCATGTTAAATACCCGTGGATCTTGAATCTTCTAATTGGATGATCCAATTGAATTTTTCATCAATACCAAATTACCCTTATTGATTTTAAAATTATGCTTCTAAATTCTATAATTGAGTGGCAATTGATGTAAATAGATTCATAATTTTGGACATGTTCTAATTGGTACTTCTCTTTTAATTATAAGAAGATGATAGATTTTAGAAGAAGCATGTGTGTCTCAGTTTGCATGCATTTTTTGTACAAACGATGCATTAATATTGCTTTAAGAATTTGGTCATATGGTTCTTCTGAGATTTTAGATTTGTTTTGCTTATTCGTTTTACATATCATGCAAAATAAAATAAAACATTCTTCTAGAATTCAAAAACTTGGTATTTTGAGTCTTTTGTAATTTTCCACGCAGTTTAATTTTTATATCGATAAAAATCTTAGTTTTTTGGTGTTTCAATGTAAATCATAGTATCACACTATAGAACTTGGTATCTTAACTATGTGGTTTTCGTCAACATTATTTTATAATTCTATAAGATTATTTTATTTGTATTTGTGATGTTTAGGATAGTTTTTTTGTTTTATTTCAAATCACTTTAGTTTTTTTAATCTATGTTAATTTCCTAAACATTGATTAATATTTCATTTTTCATTTTTTTTTTTAAACAAAGCACCACTCTTTAATTTAGAAAACATTACTAATATAGAAAAATAACTATTTATATTATCTTATAATTATAAATAATAATATGTCCTAAATCCTTCTTATTTTTTAATTGGTACTCACATTCGAATGTCTAAAGTGAATTGCTTTTTATTTTAAGTAAAAACCTTTAAATTTGATATTTTTTTTAACACTTATTTACTTTACTCTACTAAATAATTGTAACTCTTAAAAATAATTATTGTACCATTAAAATATAGATAAGTTTATTTTTTCCTATTTTCTGTTTTTTCATAATATTTCATTTAATTTTTTGTCAATTATTGTTTTTATTTAATGTGTGAATTAATTTTAGTTTTAATATTTGTTTTAGTAAATAAAGTATGTGGAGCCCACACAAAATTAAAATAGGATGACTTGGATGATGATGTGTACACCCTAGATGGAGAGACAACTCTCCCATTATATATATAGATTGCTAAGTTAATAAATTTTCTTAATAAATCAGAGTAACACAATTAATGTTTTTTCTTTTCTTTTTGAGGGTCAAAGAGTTAAACAGTTAATGATAATCTCTCTACTAATTAATAGTCTACAGTTTCCAAATTAATGAATATCTTTACTAATTAAATCTATACAACTTTTATATATAACACATTAGCCAAAAAAATTAAAAAAAAAACTCTCGTAGAAAACAAAAATGAAGAACAAGTCAATTTATGGCTATATCATCATCGTCGTCACATTATTGTCGGTCGTGGCTCGAGTCACCCTAGCTCAACCTCCAAAGGGACATCCAGGAGCCGATATCAACCCGCAACAAACTCTTGCGGCTCATAACAAAGCCCGAGCAGAAGATGGGGTGGGTCCAATGGTGTGGAACGATACTCTTGCAGCCTATGCACAGAGCTTTGCTAACAAACGTATCGGAGATTGTGCTCTAACGCATTCCTCGGGACCTTATGGTGAGAATATTATTCTCGGGAGATATCCGGACTCCAACCTGAGCGGACCCGTCGCGGTTGGATATTGGATGGAGGAGAAACCAAATTACAATTATAAACTCAATAAGTGTGATTTTGTGTGCCATGACTATACTCAGATCGTTTGGCGCAATTCGGTCCGGCTCGGTTGCGGTTCGGTGAGATGTCAGAATGATGCGAACGTATGGATCATATGTAGCTACGATCCTCCGGGAAATATCCCTGGTGAACGTCCCTATTGATGTTTACTATAATGAATCTAAAGCGTATATTGAGCTATGTGCTTTTATGATATTAATTAAACAAAGAATAAACTAATCAATGAAAATTTTATAGTTATTATGATTAATAATGCCTGGTTACATGATAACATTTGACCTAGTATAAACAATTACATTGCAAATCAATAAAATAAAATAAAAGCAATCATATACGTAATAAATTTACGTACTCCCTATTGACCAATTGTATAGTTAAGCTAAGCCAGTGTGACAACTCACAAGAACATTTGAAAAATATCGAAACGACACCGTTTCCACATTTTGTGATCTTTTCGGATTTTTTAATAACCGGAATCCGGTTTGAGATTTATTTGGATTTTGTTAATTTTGATTTGTCTCTGCAATTTCTCAATCCACCATAGCTGAGCTCCGAGATCACTTGTCGCCAATCGCCGTCGTTACGCAGAACAGAGCCATTGTTCTCCACCTTAAGCTGGTTCGTCTCTTATCTCAAATTCGATGATTCGTGATTACTCTTGTTTATTTTCTCCCTCTGTCTAGATTTTAGTTTCGTTGTCTATATATTAGGTCTAGCTAATGATTCTACTTGGTCAATTTGAATACTCAACTCGTTTGGTGCTCTTCGATTCTATATTCAATTGCATTTTAACACTCGGTATTCAGTTTTTGATTGAATTTATTATCGAGATTCAGATTCTAGGCCTTATGATTGACTGTACACAAGGTCTTGTGTATTGATCTTGAGCCTTTTTAAGAGTTTAGAATCAGTTTGTTTAGGGAAGATTTCTTGTTGCTTTAGTGTTGATATAGTGTATGATATATCTCTCTGTTTTGCAGATGGTTCAAAGCCACCCTACTGGCTTATCCAAAAATAATCTCTTGAAGCTCTTTGAGCCACGGCCGCCATTGGAGTACAAACCACCATCGGAGAAGAGAAAATGCCCACATTGTATATCTGATTGTTTTTTAACTTTATTCTCACGAGCTTTGAATTTGCTGAGCCTGGGGATGCACCTTAGACTTTTTCGAACATGCCAGCTTTAACCAAAGTCAGTGTCTTACAGTCACGTGTGGTTTTGTTTCAAGTTCATAAATTACGACTAGAGAAAGGAGTTTAAAAAGCTGCTGGGAACTTAAGAAATTGTAATCAACTATATGTTATGTATGTTCCCCTTCATGCCCTCTTACGGTAAGAGGATTTCAGAGTAATTGAATTTTTATATGCAAATTAAATGACCCAAATAATGATCCAAATGCTTCTTGAGATCCATACAAGACATTGTTCATGTCTTAGATCTAAATACCCGAATTATCTTTTGGTGAGTTAGTCTATGGCTTCCTCCTACATTTTTGATTTTAGAAATTTCTGAGGCTTTTTTTTTTTGGAATTGTATAGTCAATTGCTATGATTCTGGATTTCATTCTATTTGATTAACCATTTGTTCGTTAATGAGCCAGTGATGTGATTTCATGTATAGACGTTTTGCATTGTTCTCATATTACAATTCGATGACATGATTTGTAACGCTCCGACCATCCCTACCAGTGAGCACCCACGTCCAATCTCAGGCCTGTGGACCTCATCCTTGTCCGACGGTCGATTCGCTACGTCCGGGAGGCTTTAAAGACTTGTTTACCGACCCTACAAATCACCACGTGATCTTTCCCCGTGTTTTGTCCTCACTCACACTGTTCCGACAATCATTTCCCGGAAGGTCACCCATCCTGAAACTACTCCAACATAAGCACGCTTAACTGTGGAGTTCTCTCAAGACAGTTGACCGAAAACATAAGTGCACTTTGGTGACATAGGTGGCCAAATCAATTCTTATAAACCTCTCCACATGCACCACCATATTCCTGAATTCGGGGTGCGTGTTACATGATTGTTCCAGGAATGCTATGTCAAAAAAGCTTTATGGGTACTTCATGTTATTGTAGATGACTAGATGATCAGAATGCTGCCTTTGCGTAGAATGTTGCTCAACGTTGTGTCAATGGAGAGAGCTGGACCGGGGAGTTTCCTGTCAAGACCAAATGTTGTGGGGATCATTTCTATCACAAGTGACATAGCACCATATATGAACCCGAGAATCTCTTTGGCTAAATTAAAGGCGCAAGAAGGTGAAACGAGTTCTATCTCTGCAAGGAAAAGTTTTGCCTATAAACTTGGTGCTTATGAGCTTATGAGCTTTTCGAAAAGGAAGGAAACCGACCCATCATGATCGATGAACTCGCTTCGGTCTGTCTCTTTTTATCTAACCCTATCTTTATACAAAAGTCTGTTTCAAGTCTTTGAAAATGCCCAAATTAACTCGTTGGTTAAAATATATTTCAGGAACTTGGTCTTGGTCCTTCTGTACCGGTTCACGCAGTGCTTCACGATTGGCTTAGGCATACCGATGGAAAGCTTAGCTTTCTCGGATTTGTGAAATTGCTACATGGTGTGTCTAGCCGCACGATCAAAGCTCATTAGAAGGGTTTTGAAACATGGAATGATATGTATGAGATTTGTCTGAGATCTCTTTCTCCTAGGAGCGCTTTCTTAGGAGTTATAATATGTGGCTTTTGACTTTTGTTATGAAAGCTGAGAAGCAAAGATAAAAAAAGTGAGTGTAGCAAAAAAAGAGAAGTGTGTTAGTTTTTGTAGAGAATGATGATATTTTTCCAAACTTGGTAACTTATGACGATTGATATGTTTCTGACATTTCTAGATTTTGGTTTTTTTTATTTTGACACCAATCTTATTTTCCGATTTTTTTCTCTATTAAATTATTATTTCCAAAATGTCATTATATTTGTATATGTCTTGAAAAGTCATCTAAACAATAAAAAATTCCGTGAACGATTGAATGTGTCCATCAAAGATTACGGAGAAAGAAGTGTATGTCGTAAATATAATAAGGTCAGAAAAAATTGTTCATAGTAAAATTATCTGTGTATGAGTTATTATAATTTGTAATAAATAGACGTTAAAAAATAATATAATATTTTCAAATATACAAAAAATCTTTTAAATTCATAGAGAACAACAATTGAGCAAATGGGTCAAATCTTCGACAAAAATTCTTCGAACTCAGTTAGCAATTACAGTACTCTGTTTTTTCATTCTTCGTAAATAATTATAAACTTTAAATCATTCAAAAAAAACATATTTGAGGACAGTCAGAGAAAACCAAAAAAGAAAAGAAAAATGAATTTAACAAAAAAAAAAAAAAAATGAAGAAAACCTTGTGATTGGTGTTGTTGAGCTTAGCACAAAAGTGTTGAAGTGGTTTCTATTTGGGAGTGTAAAAAATAACATAAATCGATTAAATAATAAAATAATAATTTTTTTGAAAATCCGATGCAAACATATGATTTAAAGTAAAATGACAAAATCCACAAATGGTAGGAAAAAAAAACTTTTTCCTAATTGATTTATCACATTATATGTCTTCAATTCCTATGTAGAAAATATCACAGATTTTGCCATTTTTCTTAGTAGCATTTATGGATTTTGTAATTTCTCTGCAATCTTACGGATTTGTCATTTTTGAACACTTTTTTTTTTTTGGTAATCCGCAGGAGACAATTGTCTCCTAGCTTTTATTTAAGAAGAATTAAAATTACAAACGAGTGTTTCGTGGGAACGCAGTCCCATTGACATCATCCAACAAAACCGGTTTAACAATATCCGGACAAACATCAAAAGCATGAAAACCAAGCGGTAAGCCCAAGCATCCGTGGTCTAGTGGCAGAGGAAGCTTTGGGAAAGGGTGAAACTCCCAAACCTGAGTTCGATTCTCCCTGGAAACAAAAAACACATTTGTTTGGGAAGTCTGTCAGTTGGGCCTTGGCCCAATTGGTTTACCTGGTAGCCAGAAATGCAGGCGGCCTGACTACCCCCTGGCACTTAGTCGGAAGGCATTCCAAACTCGGGATAGGCAGAGTGGTAGCCCGTAAGGGCCTAACCGTTAACACGGTGGACCAGTCCACTATGTAGCACCTCGGTGCGTTCCTACCGGGGCCGACCGGATAGCCGATAGGGTTTATCAAAAAAAAAAAAAAAAAAAAAAAAAAAAAAAAACCAAGCGGTAAAGAAAAGGCATAGTTCGCTAATCCGTCAGCGAGACGATTAGCTTCCCTATACACGTGAGACACACGGACTATCCAGTCCCTTGAGATAAAGCCGTAGCACAAGCGTACTAGGAACGACAGCGGATGAGATTCACTAATCCCTGTCTTGAGGAAACCAACAACCAACTCCGAATCCACCTCTAGTTGTCATTTTTGAACACTTAAAAAGGTCCAAACTTACAATTCTTTTCTTTCTAAATACATATTTTATAACAAATACTAAACCTAAACATAACTGAATAAAACTCATGTTAAATCAAATTTTTAGAGTCTGAAAAAACGTCAAATCCATAAGATTTTAACGAAATAATAAATTCACAAATACCACTCAAAAAAAATGGCAAACCATAATTTGATTCTTCTAGTTAACTTTAACGAAATCAGTGTTTAAAAAAAAAAAAATCATTTAAGAAAGGATAAGGATCCAACTGTAAATTACGACACAACAGCCAAACGGATCCAGTCGATAAAGTTTTAAAGGTTACTTCAAAAAAAAAATCAAAATCAAAATTCAAAAGCCGTTTGCCTTTTTTTTTTTCAAAATTTCCATGGCGGACCAAAAGGAGATCATCGATATATATAGCTCGGATGAGGAAGACGAAGATGATGATGATGATGTCGATAGCGAGAGTAGCGAAGAAGACGAAGAAGAAGAAGATCGGAATCTGAGGTATTTTGCGCATTTCACGATGATTTATTTTCTGATGTAATCCTAGTTTTTGATCGATTCTGGATTCATTCGATTCAGTGGAGATGATAGCGAATCAAGCGAAGATGATTATACTGATTCGAATTCGGATTCTGATGACGATGAAGAAGATGATGATGATGATGATGGCGATGATAACGAAGAAGAAGACTCTCTTGTAGATAAAGTCACTCGTCTACTCAAAGGTTTATCAATTTAGCGCTTAATTATGGATCTTGATTTGTTTGCATTAATTTAGGGTTAATGAATCTTGATTAATTAACAAATTAGTAACAATTGTTTATAAGGAACATTTTTGCTTAATTATGGGGAAAATAATTGAATTGAAATTGGATCAATCTAAGTTCTTGCAAGAAATTGGGAAATGTTGCTATATATATCTTCAATTTGTGTTACTAAAATCTCTGTTGGGATTTGGTTTTAGGGAAACAAGATTGACTCATAAACATTTCTTAGCTGAGAAGCTTTTTAAGGTAATCGAAGCGACTACATTAGCCGATACATAAGTATTTTATCACTGCAGCCATTTTGTTTCTTCGATGTTCTTTCTTTTGGTGTTGTTGTTGTTTCATTGTTTTATGATATACAACTCCATTTTTGTTTGCATCTATCTCTTTGTCTATGGTGGAAATTCCGCGGTTATATGATTTCGTTCTTCTTGTGATCTTACCGGCTTTTTAGGGTAAAAGATAGGAGCATTAAAGAAGCAGTTTATCAAAGATCATCTATTGCTAAGGTAAATCATATATACTGCTTCTATGCATGCTCTAACTTAATGCCAGAGATGACGAAAACATTTTGTTAATGAAAGGGAGATTATTGTTCTCTTCACACTTATATAAGTTTCATCAGATAGTTTAAGGATTTTAGAATGGTTAGCTCCGAAGACGGATTCGTAAACTTGTGTTTGAATCACTCATAAGTTCGAGAAGTTTTTTTCATATACGATTGTCTCATGATTTGTACTAAAGCCTACACCGAGCTAACTAACCATTTCCAATGGTTATGCATACCGGTATTCATGATTTTTGGGGTGGCATGTAACTTCTTTAACTCACTGTTCCTGGTCTAGTTTCGCTCTTTACGCAATACAATAACACAATGCTAGCTCAAATGTCTAGTCATAGAAAACTCTCAATGTGTTCTTGTCAACACTGCTTATCAGTACTCTTATTTTGTTATTCTAAAATATAAGAAAGCTACAAGATGATTTGACGATCTCTTGATGACTTGACCATCACCAAAGTTTTACTCTCGTGTGAAAAATTGGACCCCGAAACATAGGGTAGTTCCTTGACGTGACAACACTTAAAGGACCATTGTTTCTAATTTACCTTTAAGGGGGGTCCCTTTTTATTTTGTGATCGGATCTTATGTACATTCACATGACTTGTCGGATCGTCTTGTGTCCCGAATTTAAACACGAAGGCACTTGTACCTTTTTAAACTCAATGCCACAAAAAAGCTCAAGCCTTAGCCGACAAGACAAAACCATCATCTCTAAAGTCATGCAAACTAAAGACGAAAACGAAACTACGAAGAGATTGACATCATTCACGTCACTCATAAACCAACCCTTTAAAATACTTAATTACATAATTACATTACAAACACAAGAATGCGCATACATACATATGACTAAAAAGAACATTGAATAAAATCAGAAACCAATCAAATCATATTTTTAAAATACTAGCTTAGAATCTTGTGTTTGATGGTCGGATATCGAGTTCATGTGTCCAAGCTCTCCGGTCTTGAACATGGAGATACCAATATGTTTGAGCCAATACATCAGGATCCATTCCCATCACTCCCGAGCTTTCTCCTTCTCCTTCTCCATCTTCGCCTCCTACTACGCTGAATGATTGCTCCGCGACCATTCCTCGAGGAGGGATGTTTGTTTCTCTGAATTTACATTTTCAAGAGATTTTATCTATGGATACTATTTCATTTTGTAAGATCTTCAAATACTTAAATGTGTCAATATATAGTGGGGACTCTTTTTAAAAGTTCATCTCTTTATCATATTTGACCGATAATTTCAAGAAGATATTGAAATAGAGGCTAAGGAATCATAAAATGTTCCATTTACTAGAAAAAGAAAAGAGTAAATAAATAAGAAGTGGAGCTACATAATTTTTATTTGCAATTTTTTTTTTGAGGTAAGAATCTTGTCGGTTTGGATCAGAATCTTGCCATTTGTGGAAGCTATAAAAAGTTAAAAGAGCCTTTTTCGGACAGATATTTGTGGTTCTAATTCAATATTTTTTTTCTTAACGAGAAAAAATGGAAAGTGATCACATAATTGTGTGTACCTTGGAGGTCCAACGACACCGTCGATGATAACATGAGCCACATGTATTCCAAAAGCTTGATATTCTTTTGCTAAGCATTGAGACAGTGCCCTCAACGCAAATTTCCCACAGCCTGTGCCAATTTCATATAGTTTCTTT
This sequence comes from Arabidopsis suecica, assembly GCA_019202805.1. Lineage (NCBI taxonomy): Eukaryota > Viridiplantae > Streptophyta > Magnoliopsida > Brassicales > Brassicaceae > Arabidopsis > Arabidopsis suecica. The sequence goes on from CM032909.1 coordinate 10,906,979, forward strand.
AGTGACTAACCCATTAAAATATTTGCAAAAATTTAAATAAAATCATTTTTAAAAATCTTGAGAAAATTACATAGTTCGGAGAAACCAGCAACGCCATTCAAAGACGCCGAGCAACCGGTGAAGAATATAGTTCCTTTTCCTTTCTCCATCATCCCGGGAATAACCTTTTGGTACCATATTAAAAATCAAATATAAACCTTAGAAATAAGAAAAAAAAAATAAGTGTTGAAATCATTCAATATTACATTTACGCTTCAGCCTCCTGACAAATTTCATTTGGCACAACTAGCACATCAACAAATGATTAAATAATCTATTAAACATTTACTTCTTATTATCTAAATAAATTTATTTATATTAGCTAAAAGATTAAAACTCTTAAGGAAAAATGACGAACTAATAATATTAACAAGTGTATTTTTTGTATAAAATTATGGGTCGAACAAAGACTATCCTGAAACCATATGTTCTAGGGTTTTTCGGCCATGACTAACATGAGTGATTTCAAAAGAAAACGCATTGTTGCGTATAATATAATAAATCGCGATTACGAGAAAGATCACCTGTTGGGCGCAAAGAAATGCAGCGAAGACAGAGACAGAGATAGAAGTTTGGAAAGATTGAAAAGGAATGTGTGTGAAAGAAGTGGGATGGTGACTTGCGTAAGAAGAAGAAGAATGATAAGCATTGTACACTAAAACCTCCACGAACCCTAATGACAATACTCCTTCGAAGGCTTCTCTTACACTTCTTGGATCTGCACAATCAATTCTTATAGCAAACACTTGAGCTTTCTCTTCTCTTGCTATCTCTTCTGCTACTCTAGATAACCTACCTGCACAATTTACCCGACTATATCAAGACCGTAATCAAGCATATATTAATTTAAAAGTGTTATTAAGAAGAAAAAAAAGGTGTTATATTTATATTTTGTAGTGTCGGCAAGTGCACCGTTTTGTGATTAATATTTGCTAATATGGACGTGACTAAGTAAGTAGTAACTATTACATATGGAAAAGTTACTACTATTTTCATCACCGAACAGAATGAAAAAGTGTCACTGTTTCCGTGACTTTTGTGTAAAATAAAACAAAAAATATTCCAATTGAATTAGATAAGTTTTTACTTAATTAAGAAGCTGAATTCATCGAGACAACTATTTACAGAAAATTTCCACTATATTATTAGTATGTCTTACCAACCAGTTAATTAAGCCTATAGTGATGTACTGAATACTATATATGATGTATAAACCCAAAATCTCTGAAAACTTTTTTTTTAACAAAATTTACATTCAAAATGCACCTTTTGACTTTAAATTATACTATATGATTAATATGCATGTGTGTCAGTGTGTGTGTGACTGTGTGGTGTGAGTCAGCCGCATTAATATATTTGCTAAAAGCAGAAATCCAGCGAAAAAAAACATTCTAAAAATAACTCTTTTTTTGTTTGTTCAAGGCTTGAAAAATAACTCATCTTCCAAAGAAAACTGCCGCAATTTCTTTTCTTCTTTGGAATAAAAATGGAGAAGAGAATTTCCATGGCCACATATTAAAAGAAAAGCATATGTATACATGGGAATATGTGGGTGCATATTAAGTGTATGAATAGATAAAGATATATATGGATAAAAAGAGAAGCAAAAACAAAATGAAAAGAGAAAAGGAATCAAACCAAGATCGCGAGCGAGAATGGCGACGGTGTAGCCTTCGTGAGCAAACTTCCGAGCGATGGAGCGGCCAAGCTTTGGACCAACGCCGACCACCGCCGCTATGCCTTTGCCGCTGGAACTTGAACTCCCTACGTTTCTCATCATCGAAACTTAATATATGATCTTTCCTTTCTCCACCAGTTCTTCTCTTTATATCTACTACTCTTCTCTATGGATAAAATAGTGAAAAATATAAGAAATTTTTTTAGTTAAGTTGTTGTGTCCCCTTAACCTAGGCCTTTAATAAGATTTTGTTGTGAGAGAGAGAAATATTCTTGTATACTAGATAAATTTTGGTTGTTGTATATATATACACACCTTTCTTTGTCATGTATATGAGAAAAGTTTCATCTACTTTAATAACAATCATCAAATTTAACATTGCAATGATGTTACAATTAGTACAAATATACGTATACCTTTATCGACTTATTAATATTCTATATTTAGAATATATGTGTTCTAGGTGAAAGATGGTACTGTCCAATGGATAGTGTGGTTCTTAGACAAAGAGACATGTCATGTGGAAGGAAATATAGCAATTGGTAGACTCTAAAGATGTTTCGAAAAGAATTATATAAGGTGGGCTAGCTTTTGTAAATTACGTGGTTGAGCTAGGATTCTATCTATTGGTCAATATACCATATGCGAATTTTTCATTGCACTTTTATTTATTGGTCGTTCTAAATACATATGGTTTAACATTAAAAATAAATAGTGTTTTTCACATTTCGAATAATTAATCTGGATTTAGTCACATCATAAGAGGAAACTATAGAAAACTTTTGTGAATATTAAGGAAAAAGTTGGAGAGAATAATATTTAGTATAGTTGTAGGCTTGTAATGTTAAAAATAAAATACCGATATACATGCAAAAAACTTCGATGAATATATATTTATAAGAAATGAAAAAAACTAATGAGGAGGATAACAATTTATTAAATAGGTTGACCCATTTGCATTCTTTTTATGGGGAATATTATTATGAGATTTCCCTTTTGGTTTTTGTATATAGATTTGGCTTTTATTTTTGTCTTGCAAGTTGGACATTTGCTGCCCCTTTTCCTCTTCTGTCAACAGCTCATAGGCGTTTCAAACAAATACATACAAATGTAAATGTTACATCTGTATAATTCATAGAAGTTTCTAGATACATGCATTACTTGTATATCCATATATTTAATTTAGTTTTTAATGCAAACTTTTATTGGTAACCTCTTACGTTGTGGTACAGAGCTTACCGTTTTTATAATTACTAATCACAAAAACGTTACTAAATACGTTATTTTTAGTATTTTTATACTACTTTCTTTTATAGTTTTTTTATCGCATTTAACTATTCTATCATCGGTTATCGATTATTCTATCTGCTAAAAACTTATTTTAATTTGTGTGAGTGTCACCAATAGGAATTAAGATTGCCGATAACATTACTCTCGAACTTTTAGAACTGATCAAGAACATTTACTCTTGCATTTAGTATACTTCAGTTAATTAACATTACTCTTTCCTTTGTTTGTTAAAGATTAACATTAGTACTCTTGCTTTTAGAACTATCGAAGATTATCCTACGACTGATATGAGATATCTTTGATGGGATTTATGAATGTGAACTGCGGAAGATAAGGATTGATAAATTATTGCAGCAACAAAAAGGATTCTTGCAAATATGGGAGAGATAAACTTGAACAAATATATATGAAAAAGTGGCAATAAGATACTATCATATATGGGACCAGATATTGGTAACTGAGTAACCCATATCCTCTATGATTGGTCTAAATCTTCTCAAATCTTTCCTCCATTCTCTTTTAACGCCCTTCGATCACCTTTATATAATGTGTGTTCATTGCATATTTGCATCATATGATAAGAGTCTTTTCGTTAAGTTCATAATAAGTTGATATTAACAGATTTAACATCCTACCAAAAATACAGTGTTCAAAATTATTAAATAAATAGTACGTAGTCTAGAAAACCATATACAATGATATAATATAGTGACTTGTGCTAACTAAATATGTGTCTTTAGTCTTTACTATATAATAAGTATCAGATTATTATCTTTAAAACCGTATTTATTAGCCGGTTATGAACACAACGTTATGAAAATAACATAATGTCTGGTCATTCTCATAATATTCTCGTTTTGAAGCTCTTTTAGTGAAAACAAAACAAAATATAGACATTATGTTATTTTCTTCTCATGATTGCTCTCGCACCGTCACATAAAAACAAATTTAATTACGTGTTCTTGAGATGTGGGGATGAAGTTAATAACAAACATTAAATCATGAGGTCCCAAAGGAGTTGAAGAGTAGCTGTCGTTGAAATTACAGAATTATTTTAAATATGTTTCTATTAATTACACTCCAATTTTTCCAATTATAGATTAGTTAAATTAATTTATATTTGAAAAAATTTGTGTGTGTTAAATTTCATCTAATCAAATTATCCAGCTCATCTCTCCATTCATCTGCATATTCACTTGACTACAAATAACTTAGTTAATTTTGTTGAGAGAAAAAATACACACACACACACACAAAATCTTAATTAATTTTTTTCTTTTATAGATTATTTGATCAAAATTATCTTATATTCACATGATTTTACACAAATATTTTGAGTTCATCTGTTTTCACCTTCGAAGCCTGATATATTTTGGTTGGAAAAAACCATAAATTGAAAGATAAACCATCAAAATTGGTAAAGCCCACACAGCCCAAGTGTAAAACTTTTTAGCTTTATATTGCCGTGATTTCAGGCGGATCTACGAGCATGCACATACAATTGTGAACAAATTTGTAACAGAAGAGAGAATTAAGTTCTAATATAAAAATATAAAAACTATAATTTTATTAATTAAACGACGAACAAATCAAGATATATGCCCATGAGAAATGGACAAAACAAAACAAAACCCTAACAAAACTAAAAACAAGAAGGAAAAAAAAAGAGATGCTTGAGGTAGATGTGCTTAGTTCTTGGCATGCTTGATGTGACAAGAGTATTGAAGAAGAGGAGCAAAGAAATGACTCTTAAACATCATGTGAAGATGGCCGTAACACCTCTTGTTCATATTTACTATGACCTCACAACACTCTTTGTCCAATGCGAAATCATTCTCCGCCCAACTCGAAAATATTTGCGAGAAACATTTTTCGTTCGTTTTCGAACCATCTTTGGACAAACACTTCTCTAACTCACCTGATTGCGACACGAGAAGAGACTCAAACGGAGGACCTGGAAGTCCAGGGATGTTAGGGAGTCCCGGGATGTTAGGCATCGGGATTCCCGGGATATTGGGAAACGGGATGTTTGGTATTCCCGGGATTTTGGGGATATTAGGGAACGAGCCGGGAGGTGAAGGAGGAGCGTTGGGGTCTGAAGAGGAGGAGCAAGCCCAACCAACCTTAGAGTCACCGAAGTTGTTGTTGTTGTTGTTGTTGTTGGCTAGATCGGACGGCTTAGGCCACGGTTTCTTTGTTAATCCGACGGTATGGTTTGGAAGAGAGACGAGGCATAGGAGAACTACAATGATTATGACGCTCTTCATGGTGTTAAGGCGATGGAAACAAAGGATTTTTTAGGTGTATAAACAAAAATGAGTGAGAATGCATGGATCCGTTTATATAGAGTTTTATTCTTTTATTTTAAAGTAAACAAAATAAAAAATGTGGATTAAGATAGAATTTGTATATACTAGGAATATGTTGTAGCAGTTATTATCTCAATAAACTGATTTGCTTGCAACCATTATCTCGTGAAATATATTTTTGCAATTAAAAAATATATTCAAAATGTTTTTCTTTTTTTAAGAAAAGGAAATTAGCACAATCTAAATAAATCAAAGAGTTGGATATATTTGGAAATCATGAAAATAAAATTTAATATACGTATATTTGGTATAGATTATATATACGATTTTTAAACCAAAATTATATAAAATAATCAACATGAATAAAAAAATAAAAAACCAAAGACCGGAAGGTGATTTTTTTTTTTTTTGGTACGGTGACCGGAAGGTGATTTGCCAAACTAAAAAAGGTTTTATTAAAGTAATTAAATTTACCAACTGAAAAGAATATCACGAGTGAAAAGAAAAAGAAATATTCAAATCGTGATCCCATTCGTCTTCTTAATAATTTCCGCGAATATTCTATCAGATCCAACAAGAAGATTTTTATGTTTATAGTTTAATTCAAAATTATAATTTATAATTTTTATGTTGTTGATGGATGATACAACAGTTTGCTTTCCTAGCTATCTTTTCAAGTCCAAATATATAATTCTTTATTTATACGATCTCACATAAATTGAATGCCATTGAATTTATTGGTAAATTCTCTTTCTCACTTTGTAATGAACCATATGCATGGTTTAATGTTGACTTGACTGAAAGAAAGGTCAGGAGCTCACGATATTCACATTTCAAAATTTTAAAAAGGAAAGAAAAGAAGGTGATTTACAAGAAAATTTTCAAGTACGATTAACTAAAAAATCACGAAGAAAAAGGAAAAGAAACATTCAAATCGTTATCTGTTTTGTCTTCTTAATTATTCCTTCCGAGGATATTCGATTAAATACAACTAGAGGATCACACTCTTCTGAATGTAAAATTTTCAAAAATTATAAATTAAAAAACATGTAACAAGAAGATTTCATCGAAATCGACAAGATACAAATAGTTTTCTTCCCTAACGATATTTTCCAGTCCAAGAAAATATTTTACAATCTCACGTAGGTGAATCTTTTGCGTATAATGCGATTGAACTTTTGGTATTTAATTTTTTCTTTATTCATTTGCGAACATAAAACAAGCAACGAAGAGAAGAAAGAGATAATTATTCATTGATTAAGCCTTAACAAAATATCCGTTTATTAGATATGAACGGCAACAAATATTGCATGACTAAACGAACCAAAAACAAAAACAAATTTTCAAAGAAAATAAACCCTAATTAATCAAGAAGAAAAATAAACTAGCATGTGACATGGCAAGTGTAACGAACAAGAGGAACAAAGAAAGGATCATTGAAGAATCCCCAAGCGACGTCGTCACATTCACTTTCCATGTTGACAACAAGGTTGCAACAATAGTCACTAACACTAAACAACCTCGTGTAGAAACTGACCTCCATCTGCATCCGACACATCCCAACTGGTCCCATGTTTCTCATACAGCTCTCGATGTGTTCCCATGGATTCTGTTGATGATGCTCCGGAGGTGGATTTATTGGAGATGGTGAGTGATCATCACTTGGTGGCGGAGATGGAGATTTCTTGGGTGTTGGAGGTGGAAGAGTCGGAGTTGAAGGTGTAGATGGAGACTTCTTGGGCGTTGGAGGTGGAGATGGAGACTTCTTGGGTGTTGGTGGCGGAGATGGAGACTTCTTGGGCGTTGGAGGTGGAAGAGACGGTGTTGAAGGCGGAGATGGAGACTTCTTGGGTGTTGGAGGCGGTGGAGACTTTTTGGGAGCTGGATGCGGAGGAGACGGTGTTGGTGGCGGCGGAGACTTTTTGGGAGTTGGAGGCGAAGGAGACGGTTTTGATGGAGTTGATGGAGTCGACGGAATCGGCGTTGATGGAGAAATAGAAATGGCTGGAGCAGATCCGTTGCTATAAGTACATTTCCAGACTTTGGAAACTCCATAGCCGAAACTATGGCCAGTGTTCAAAACCATCAGTTCGTTTCTAGAGATTTCAGACGGATTTGGCCATCCTTCGATTTTTGGCCAGTATTTTCCGACGGTTGTGGTCGGAAAAGCAACGAGACAGAGGAAAGCTGTCGCTACAAGCACGATGAAGTTTTTCATCGTTAAAGGGTAAAAAGAAAGATTTGTGAGTGTGTGTAACAAAGAAATGGCCATAATGTGAGACTAAATCGGTTTATATATATAGAAGAATTTAACCTTTTTTGTATTTATTAAGGTTAAAAATATAACAAAGATCTTTAACAAACAAAAAAAATATGATAACGAAGATAAAATTCCATATCTCCTAACTATTATCTCCTAAAAATTTAAGCTGTTGTAAATATTATCTCTTGAAAACTCGAAAAGAATATTCTCAACGAGAAAAAATAACGAAAATATGTGTATATTTCAATTATTAGATGCAGATTTCTATACTTCTTTGAAGGACCTCTTAAAGCCCATTTAGGCCCACTAATTAAAATCTAGGCCCATAAAAACGGAGCCGTTTAAGAATTAGACAGTGAGCCACTGAGGCAATGGAGCACAAAGGAACTCTCCAAAGACCCGACCCGGAGAAGAGAGATCCGGACAACCCGACCCAAATTTTGACATTTTTGGTTCGATCTTCTTCTTCCTCCCGTTCGATCTCACTCTGTTTTCAAAAACCTTCGTGTATCTTCATATCCTCAGCATCAGATTTGAAACAAATTGATGAACTCGTAATCTCGCACGAATCTAAGAGCAGGTAAAACCAAAATCAACACTTGAAGCTATCGTCGAATTTTCCATCTTTTTAAAAAATTTATCTTTCAAAGATCAGATCAGTGATCTTGTTATCAGCTTCTCGCATTCTCTTAATCGATCTGAATCGTAATTGCGACAATGATCAACCGGATTTTGTCTTTCAGAAGTTATGGAGTGGGCAACGGTGCAGCATCTGGATCTGCGTCATGTAGGTCGCGGTGTGAGCAAGCCACTACAACCTCATACGGCAGCGTTTCATCCTTCTCAAGCCGTTATCGCTGTTGCCGTTGGCTCTCACATCATGGGTAATAAAATCTCAGCAAATTATTAAGATTCTTGGTTTCTTCATAGTTGTGATTGTTTGATGTTGAAACCTATTTGGTTTGCAGAATTCGATGCATTAACGGGGTGTAAGATCGCGTCCATTGACATTGGATCTCCAGCTGTTAGAATGTTGTATAGTCCTACTAGCAGCAATGCTGTTGTTGCCATTCTTGAGGTCAATTTCCTCAAATGAGAATTTGGAATAGTAGTTTTAGCTCGGTGTTTAGCGTTTAAACTGGTTTTTGTTTGGAATTGTTTAGGATTGTACAATTAGGTCTTGTGATTTTGAAACGGAGCAGACTTGTGTATTGCACTCACCGGAGAAGAGGAGTGAGCACATATCCTCGGATACTGAAGTTCATCTTGCTGTGACGCCACTCCAACCTGTTGTGTTTTTTGGATTCCCAAAACGAATGAGTGTGACAGGTTGGGTTTTCGGTTGCTGAGTTCTCCTATATTAGCAGATTTTTGTGTATTTGTTTTTTTGATTGCCTATAATTTCTCTTTGCTGTAGTTGTTGGAACTGTTGAAGGTGGAAGAGCTCCGACAAAAATTAAGACAGACCTGAAGAAACCGATTGTGAACATTGCTTGCCACCCTCGACTTCCTGTCCTGGTATGATACAACATCCACATTTTCCTTCTTAGTGTGTGGGATCTTGTTTCGTTGTACATACGCTTGATTTCTTTGTTCGATGTTTTGTGTTTTCAGTATGTAGCATATGCAGAGGGGTTGATAAGAGCTTATAACATTCATACTTATGCTGTTCATTATACACTACAACGTGAGTATAGGAGGATCTCACATGTCTCATTGTCTTTATTCTTCTCACTTGTGGTATCCTGAGCTATAACTACCACTTAAAGCAGTTCTTTGTTATCCTCGCAGTTGATAATACTATTAAACTTATCGGCGCAAGTTCGTTTGCTTTTCACCCAACACTAGAATGGATTTTTGTTGGAGATAGGAGGGGTACACTTTTAGCGTGGGATGTTTCAACTGAAAGACCTAATATGATTGGAATGTAAGTCAATTTCGTTGCTTTCAGATTTCTGTCAGCTGGCATGAAATTGCTGCCCCTTTTTTCTCGTAATAATTCATTCCTGTTTGTTATATTTTGGTACAACTGCAGAACGCAAGTGGGTTCGCAACCCATCACTTCAATTTCTTGGCTTTCTATGTTGCGTGTACTTGTCACTGTGTCCAAGGATGGATCTCTTCAAGTGTGGAAGACACGGGTAATAATCAATCCCAACAGGCCTTCGACACAAACAAACTTTTTTGAGCCTGCTGGTAAGCCTGATGTCTCTTAAGGAGGAAATGTCTTTTACTCCCCGATTCAGGAATAATTCCCATGATTTGGTTTGGAAACTTTGATTATGCATTGTAGCACTATCCTTTTTTTTGCAGCTATGGAATCAATAGACGTTCCTAGAATTCTCTCTCAACAGGGTGGGGAAGCTGTTTACCCTTTACCGCGAATCAAAACTTTAGAAGTTCACCCAAAGCTGAACTTAGCAGCTTTGATTTTTGCAGTTAAGAATACTTCCTACTGGCATTTCTCGCTTAGGTAGAAGTGTAGCTTCTGTCTTTGACGTACTTGGTTTTTTATACAGAACATGGCGGGTAATGAGAACACTCAAAATCGAGCAGCTCAGACTAGGGAAGGAAGGAAGCAGCTCTTTGCAGTTCTGCAAAGTGCTAGGGGATCTTCAGGTGAATCTTGAACACGAATTTTATTTGAACATAACAATTGATATTCTTCTTAATCTGTATGGAAGTGTCTCTTGAGAGTCGCCAATCCTCTGTTAATAACAAGGGTTGTGGGTTCGACCAGAGTTGTTCAGTATCAATATCCTGCTTTCTAACATTTGAGGTGATTAACAGCTTCTGTTCTAAAGGAAAAGCTTTCATCGATGGGTTCTTCTGGAATTTTAGCTGAGCATCAACTCCAAGCTCTGCTACAGGAGCATCATCACAAGGGGTAAGTGGATATTCCTCATGCAATCAGTGTTAGAAATTTCGCAAAAAAAATGACTATCATGTGCAGTGAATATGCCCTGAATTCCGTACCAAATGACTCAAGTTTTTTATATTTCATCGGCTTCATAGTTCACTCCATTACTTTTCTGCAGCCAAAGTCAGCTAACAATTTCAGATATTGCACGGAAGGCGTTCCTGTATAGTGTATGACTGTTTTACCCTCTTGCTTAGACATTATGTTTGTTTTATTTCTTGGAACTATTTTGAGCTAAGTCCATGACTTAATCCGTACAGCATTTTATGGAGGGCCATGCTAAAACTGCTCCAATATCAAGGTTACCCCTTATTACCGTCGTAGATACAAAGGATCAACTTAAAGACATTCCTGTTTGCCAGGCATGTAACTGTTGTTTAGAGCTTCTTTTCTGTAGTATCTGATTTATGCCTGACTGATTGGGTTATTTGACAGCCATTTCATTTGGAACTGAATTTCTTCAATAAGCCAAATAGAGTTCTTCACTATCCTGTGAGGGCCTTTTATATCGAGGGCCTTAACCTCATGGCACACAATCTCTGTTCTGGAACGGACAACATCTACAAGAAGCTGTACACATCGGTATTATCTGATATCATGTGATTTCGTTTTATTTATTGGTTTCCTTGTACTTACAGTACTTTTTTTGTTTCAGATTCCCGGAAATGTAGAATATCATTCGAAACACATTGTTTACAGTCGTAAAAGGCACCTCTTTCTGGTTGTCTTTGAGTTTAGTGGTGCTACGAATGAAGTTGTGCTTTACTGGGAAAATACAGGTTCTCAGCTGCCTAATAGCAAAGGAAGCACTGCTAAAGGTTTGTCTAATCATTGGATTTCCTTGCTACTTTTTAGAGAACTTCCTATCACGCCTCATAATTTTTAGTTTTTAAAAACATTAAATGGTATCATACTGCATCCAATCATTTAGATATACCAGGGGTACAATGTATGCTATAAAACAGTAGGTGCTCTTTCCGCTGGGAGACTGATGCTAGGGTCTACTGCTGTTTACCCTAGGGACTAGCACTCAAGGAATCTGAAGGTTTCAACAAATGATCTTTTAACTTGAAAGAGATGCAAGCTTAGAATTATTTAAGGCGTTCATCCTTTTAGTTTTCCTGTGTTTCCGAAAGCGTAAACGAACAAGAGAGGACTAACCTCAAAGCTATACTTTTTGCTATGCAGGTTGTGATGCTGCCTTTATCGGCCCAAATGATGATCAATTTGCAATTCTTGACGCGGATAAGACAGGACTGTCTATGTATATCCTCCCAAAATTTACCACAATGGAAGAGAATGAGAAGAATTTGTTATCTGAAGAGAACCAAAACAAAGAGGCAGATGCTTCTGGAATTCAGGGTCCACAACAATTCATGTTTGAGACAGAAGTCGATCGTGTTTTTTCCACACCGATAGGTGATGTTGCATCAGATATTCCCATTCTTGAAGATTACTTATCAATGGCATGCCATCGCTAACTGATGCCTCTTTAAATTACAGAGTCCACTCTGATGTTTGCTTGTAATGGAACCCAAATTGGGCTGGCAAAGTTGTTTCAAGGCTACCGTCTCTCAGCTTCAGATGGTCATTATATTTCAACACAAGGTGAGGGACGAAAGTCAATCAAGTTGAAGAAGCACGAAATAGCTCTTCAGGTATGAAATTCCCTACAAAACATGAATGTCCTGCTGATTGCTTTTGATATTTAATTTCTGATTCTATGGCCAGCCCTGTAAATGCAGTCTTTTTATTCCTTACCCTTTAATGTGGTTTACATCTGGCCAGCTCTCTTAAAGTAACATGATCTCGTTCAGAAAACAATGACAAGAAAATGACTCATCATGTTGGTGTTAGCTGTTCTATTGCTGTCAAAAATTGGTTGATTCGACTAGGGTCATTGAGATAATTGTTCCTGAAAGTTTGGTCAATCAACTTTGGTATATGTAGAGATTCTTAGAATATGTATCAGATCTCCAAATTAGTTTTTTCCCCAAATTGTGTATAGAACTAATTGTTGTCGCAAAATGAACAGGTTCAATGGCAAGAAACACCCCGGGGATATGTCGCAGGGATATTAACAACCCAAAGGGTGCTGATGGTGTCTGCAGATTTTGATATATTGGCAAGCAGTTCGACAAAATATGATAGAGGACTACCATCAATATCCTGATTAAACTATCTTTTTTCCCTTTCAATCATGTGCATTATATGTTAACACTATTTAGATGTATGCTCGTTGATTTTTGAAAAACCTTAACTTATGCGAACTTTAGATCCCTTCTATGGGTTGGACCTGCCTTACTCTTTTCTACAACAACTGCTGTATGTTTGCTTGGCTGGGATGGGAAAGTGAGGACCATTCTTTCTATAAGTACACCGTACGCAGGTAAGCAGATCTTGGTTCTCTATATGCTTAAGGTGATTTTACTGTATTCATTCTCTTAAATTTATTCTCTTCAACGCAGCCTTAGTTGGTGCCTTGAATGACCGCCTATTGCTTGCTAATCCCACTGATATAAGTCCGAAGCAGAAAAAGGGGATCGAAATCAAGAGCTGTCTTGTTGGGCTACTCGAACCACTCTTAATCGGATTTTCTACAATGCAACAAACATTTGAACAGAAAGTGGACCTTTCTGAAATATTGTATCAAATAACAACAAGGTTACCCCCTGTCCCTTTTTTCTTCTCTTTCATGTTCGAAAATTGTTACATATTTAATGTTGAATCTTTGGAATAGGTGTGCATGATACATCAATGAGTTTCTTTGTCTCTTTTCCTAGCTATCTTTATTGACTCCATTTCCATGCTAACTATATTAGCTTCTTTATTTTTTGATATATTGGCTGCAGGTTTGATAGCTTGCGAATTACTCCAAGATCTCTTGATATTCTTGCAAGAAGCGCTCCAGTATGTGGAGATCTTGCTGTATCATTAGCTCAAGCGAGCCCTCAATTCAACCAGGTGAGTTGAGTTCAGTAGATCTAATGACCAAGAACTCTCCCTCAGAAGATGTGTTCTCTTACTAAACGGTTTCGAAAAAATTAGGTATTACGTTGTGCATATGCAATAAAGGCTCTTCGATTCTCCACGGCATTGTCGGTTTTAAAGGACGAGTTCTTGCGTTCTAGAGACTATCCAAAATGTCCTCCAACTTCTCTTTTGTTCCAGAGGTTCTGGCAGCTTGGATATGCTTGTATCAAGTAAGTAAACTTTCTTTGCAGGACATATGTAGCATCTGAATATCTAAAAATATAGTTAGTTACTGTTGAACGGCCTATTCAACCTCATTTTCTGTTGAACTAATAAATGTGGGAGTTTAGCGCATCTTGAACTGGACCTTGAAAAGTTAAATCTCAAGTATTTCTTACTGCCTCCCCAGTCACCATCTACAGTTAGTTGGAACTTGGATATAACACTTCTAGATCCTTGTACCTAAATTGCCTCTCTATGCTAGTTTCTTATGGAAATGTTTTTGGCAAGGTTCAGTCATCTAACTACTTTCTACTGTAGATATGGTCAATTTGATAGCGCAAAGGAAACTTTTGAAGTAATAGGCGACTATGAGAGCATGCTAGATCTTTTTATATGCCACCTCAACCCTAGTGCTATGCGTCGTCTTGCCCAGAAATTGGAAGAAGAAAGCGGAGATCCCGAGTTGAGACGATATTGTGAAAGGATTCTACGAGTACGGTCTACAGGATGGACCCAAGGAATTTTTGCTAATTTTGCCGCTGAGAGTATGGTTCCAAAAGGACCAGAATGGGGTGGTGGCAACTGGGAAATCAAGACTCCAACCGACATGAAGAGCATACCGAAGTGGGAGCTTGCTGGGGAAGTAATGCCATACATGAAGAATGAAGATGGAACAATCCCCTCAATAGTAGCTGATCATATTGGTGTTTACTTGGGCTGTGTCAAAGGCAGAGTTAATGTGGTGGAAATTAAAGAAGACAGCTTAGTTTCTAAACCTGGAGGGCTTAGTCTGTTGGGTAAACCTGTATCGGATAAACCTTTGGCACTTCCTGCTGGTGAATCCAGTTCGTTGATGGGTCTGGAATCCCTTGGAAAACAAAACGTAGCTGATGAACAGGCAAAGGCTGCTGAGGAATTCAAGAAAACAATGTATGGTGCTGCTGGTGATGGCAGCAGCAGTGACGAGGAAGGTGTAACAAAACCTAAGAAGCTGCAGATTAGAATACGAGAAAAGCCAACATCTACCACTGTGGACGTCAATAAGCTTAAAGAAGCTGCTAAAACGTTTAAACTCGGAGATGGGCTAGGCTTAACGATGAGTAGAACAAAATCAATTAATGCTGGATCCCAGGATTTGGGTCAGATGTTAAGCCAGCCTTCTTCCTCAACAGCTGCAACTACAACTGCTCCCAGTTCTGCATCTGCTCCTGTTGATCCTTTTGCGATGGGCTCATGGACACAGCAACCTCAACCAGTTTCTCAACCAGCTCCACCTGGTGTAGCCGCGCCAATACCGGAAGACTTTTTCCAAAACACAATCCCATCTGTTGAGGTTGCCAAGACATTGCCTCCTCCTGGCACTTATCTTTCGAAAATGGACCAAGCTGCTAAAGCTGCAATAGCTGCACAGGGTGTTCCAAATCAAGCAAACAATACTACTCTGCCTGATATTGGTCTTCCCGATGGTGGCGTTCCTCAACAGTATCCTCAACAGACAAGTCAACAACCTGGTGCTCCATTTCAGACTGTTGGACTTCCTGACGGCGGTGTTCCTCAACAGTATCCTGGTCAGACCCAGGGGCCATCTCAGGTTCCCGTTTCTACACAGCCTCTTGATCTTAGCGTTCTTGGAGTTCCAAATACTGGTGATTCTGGAAAGCCTCCTGGACAACCTCAATCGCCTCCTGCATCAGTTCGTCCTGGACAGGTAAATGTGAATTTGATTTTGGAATTCACTAATTAAAATTTCTGATGTTTCTAATTACATACAGAGATCAAATCCAACACGTAAAAGTGCATAAATCTTATTGTTGCTTTTCTCCTCAGGTTCCACGTGGAGCTGCAGCTCCAGTTTGTTTCAAGACTGGACTTGCCCATCTTGAACAAAACCAGCTTCCAGATGCACTGTCTTGCTTCGACGAAGCATTCTTGGCTCTGGCTAAGGATCAGTCACGTGGAGCAGATATCAAAGCTCAAGCCACAATCTGTGCTCAGTACAAGATAGCTGTAACTCTCCTTCGGGTAACTAACTCTCATCTATCTCCCCTGTAATGAGTTTAGATTCTGCTCAAACGAACGAGACCATCTTATCAATGCTTTTTTTTTCTCGTCTCTCCCATTTGCAGGAAATCTTGAGGCTACAAAGAGTCCAAGGTGCAAGTGCATTAAGCGCAAAAGACGAAATGGCACGACTTTCAAGGCATCTAGCTTCACTGCCACTACTAGCAAAGCACCGCATAAACTGCATACGTACTGCAATCAAAAGAAACATGGAAGTTCAAAACTATGGCTACTCAAAGCAGATGCTTGAACTTCTTTTATCAAAGGCACCACCGAGCAAGCAAGAGGAATTAAGAGGACTACTCGATCTCTGTGTCCAGAGAGGCACATCGAACAAATCCATCGACCCGCTCGAAGATCCTTCTCAGTTATGCTCAGCTACGCTCAGCAGATTATCGACTATTGGATACGATGTTTGTGATCTCTGTGGCGCAAAGTTTGCTGCTCTTTCATCGCCCGGTTGTATCATATGCGGTATGGGAAGCATCAAACGGTCTGATGCACTCGCTGGACCCGCACCTGTATCCACACCGTTCGGCTAAACGTTATAGACATCATTACGGTTGGTGTTAATCAACATTTAAGCAAATTTCAAACTGGTTACGTGTAAGAACATTCGATCGATTTTGTGCGGTTTGATTTCGGTTTATTTGTCTGTATATGATTTGATCATTTGTATCTGTTTATTTTCCGTATGTAGCTAATACAATTTGTTGAGAGATTTGAGATATTTACGTGCTTTAATTTACCTCATGGAAGGTAGCAAATATTAAGAAGCTCATGATTAGTCCATATGGACACTATGGACGATAGAATAAGTATTAAAAATCATAATTAACAAATAATATCAATAAACAAGCTCATACAATACAAAGAGTTTCAGATGTTAACACAAAAACAATTGTATCCCTAATTTTATTCATGATCTAGAATTATGAATCCATTATAAAATAGTACCAATGGGTATATATAATCTACTATACTATAATTTAAAAAATACATATCGTAAAACAATGTATTAAATGTAGCTATAAACTATTTAACCTTTTTTAAGCTTTAGGTTCATCGTTCTTGACAGCATGACCAACCCCTGGGCTATGTCCTGGTGTCGTGGGTTTGAAGTCATCTCCTTTCTTATGGCCCATCCCGGGACTGTTTCCTGGAGTAGTAGGTGCGAAATCATCGGTAGATCCGGTTTTGAAATGGTCTTGACCGTTCATTTTCTGCAATCGTATTTCTTCCGTGGGCGCGAAGTCATCTTTTAAGCCTTTAACATTTGCATTCCCTTTCTTGTGACCTACCCCAGGACTGTTTCCTGGAGAAGTCGGTGCAAATTCGTCGGTAGATCCGGTTTTGAAATGATTTTGACCGTTTGTTTGTTGAAAACTTTCAACATTGGAAGTGTCTTTCCTATGTCCCACCCCGGGACTGTGTCCTGGAGATGTAGGTGCGAAATCGTCTGTTGATCCGGTTATGAAATGATCTTGACCGTTAGTTTTCTGCAACTTTCTTCCTTCCGTGGGCTTGAAGTCATATTGAAACCCTTCAACATTCACATTACCTTTTTTATGTCCCACACCAGGACTGTTTCCAGGAGAAGTAGGCGCGAAATCATCTGTAGATCCCGCTTTGAAATGAACTTGGTCGTTTGTATTTCTCAACCTTCTTGCTTCGGTGGTGATTGGTGTTTGGTCAAATACCATCGATATAATGATAGTGATCACTGTGATAGAGAGTAGTTTCATGTCGTTGTTTTTTTGTGTGGATTTAGAAGTAAGGTTTAGTAGTTTGTATATATGAGTAGTTGTGCTGAAATTTGGAGTAAGAATGTCCCAAAGAGATTTTATTTATAGTACCATGAGATTGCTTATGTTGCTGTTTATTGAATTAAAAATGTGTAGGCAATGGCCACACTGGTTGATTTTGGACCGTACGTCTATATATCTATTAATTTAAGAATATTGATTATACTACAAAGTATTCATATTCAACACCGTTTTAAAATTTCTGAAGGTTTTTGTTCTAAAATGAAATAACGTTCGAATACATTTAGTAACAAATTTTTATTTTTTTTCGGTGAAATGAAACGTTTCTCATATATTTAGTTACTGGTTTTTTGAAACATCATATATACTAATGGAGATGATAAATTGATGATAATTTTTTTTGACAATTTGAGATAGAATTCGATTGACATTCGTATGTCGAACATTACTAACAGCTAGCTACTTTGGCATGGAATACCAAAAAATGCTTTCTTAGTTCTTTATTGAATTCTCCATTTGCACATGCAAATAGAGGACATTTGCATAAGATCTATTCAAATACATTATAACAAGTGGGCACGCATTTTTAGATTGTTGCTCGTGCATGGTTATTTGAAATAGAAAATGCTACAATAGACTATCAATGGACGGACGATAAATAGAGCCTGTGGTTAAAGGAGATTCCAAAATATTGATAGATTGATATTTGTGATGAAGGTTTAATTATACAATATTACAAAGTCGGTCCTAAACCTCTCGTAGTGCTCCATTGTTGAATATACAACACATATTTGTATTCCGAAAGATTTTTAACAATAGAAGTGGAAATAATTTACATTTGGGTTGAAAATTATACTAATAATCTAAATTAATCGGTTCATTGTTTAAAATGAATTCAAAGGCTAAGAAAAGCCGCCCTTTGCCACCACAGAAATGCACTTTCAACAACACAATCACACGAGTTTAAAAAGACTAATGATTTGACAAAAGATCTTTTTAATTGACTTTTCTCTCCTTTAAAATACTAAATAGGATTCTATGCATGTTTGACTATATATATTGCAACATACTGTTGAGATTTCTATATACAGTATATATTACTTTATTCATACTAAGCATAATAACTAATAAGATGATCTCAGTCACAAATATAAAGATCTTCCACTACCCCATGAAAAATGTTGGCTACCGCCAATTTTCTTCTTGTTGTATGAAAAGACTTCACAGTGAACCAAAACTCTCAATAATATTTAGAGATGGGTTACTATTAAATTTTGTGTTTTACTTCGAATTCTCTTTCGTGATTTTCCAATGAATAACATAATTTTATTTGTTTTCAATATGCTTGGAATATAATAAATTTTGGTTATTGTGGATTCAAAGTTTTTGGAAAGTTCCAAACATTATAGGTTGAGTCGTTCGTTAAAACCTCATATATTGTATGTTGCATTGTTCATTTGTGAGATTAATAAATATATCTACGTCTTAAAGAATATACTTATCATTGTAATTTCTGATATGGTAGGATCTAACCAAAAAAATGTCCTCGTTGTTCTGAATCTCACGAACTAAAATATTAGACTAGTTTAAACTCGATAAAAATTCGATACCGGTCTTCAATTGAGGAGACGAAAATCGCTATATTAGAACCATTTTATTGACTTAGAAAATGTTTGTGGATGGTATTAATTTCCTTGCTAACTCGCATGTGTCCAACAACGCCGCCAAGCTTCTAAGGAATATACCATTTCCAAATAAACAATAGTGACAAAAAAACAAATCAAAAGAGGGAATAAAAAATAAACCAAAATATAGAAAAGCCAAGTAGTCAATAGATTCAGTAGAATAATGTCAAAGGCACCATCACCATCAACAAAACCACTACTATACCGTCCCTACTAGTCACTCACCAGTCACCACTAACTTATATTTTTTGGTTTTCACCTAATTAAATCTTTTTCATGTGTAGGACAATATATCATATTAATTTAAGAGTTTAGTCAATATAATTAGCATCACACTATATTTTTGTTTCTAAATATATATCTTTATACAAATCTTATATAAGTATAACATGGAAATGATGTAGCCGGAATTAATCGTCTGTTTTTCAAACTAGCACCTATTTTATATGAATATATCGAAAATGATCGGAATGGTTGAAGAATGCGCATGCATGCTAATACAGAAACTTGATATTTACCGAAAAGGGATTATAAAAGTAACAAAATAGTGAATGACATGTTGAAAAGTGAAAGAAAGCTTTTTTAATTTGGTTGGCTCCTGCACACAGGGAAGTTTCCACTAAGGGACCTACCGCAGCCTCCGCCACCCTAGGCTTCTATTTATATTTAGAACAAGTTGTTGTTGTTGTCTTTTTCATACAGAAACTGTTAAGTTCTATGGGCTTCCAACTCAAAACCAATTGGCAATGAGTGGAGTGGCCCATATCCCTTATATATTACTTAGGATCCCTTCCAACTTCCGATGTGGGACATTATGTCCTAATACGCCCCCTCGAGATGATGGCTCTTTGGCCATTAATCTCGGAATGTTTGGGCTTAGATCGACGGCATCAATTTTGGGCCTTATCGATGATTGGACCATCTTTGGGTCGGATCGGGTTGGACATGTGTGGATCGGGCTCTGATACCATGTTAAGTTCTATGGACTTCCAACTCAAAACCAATTGGCAATGAGTGGAGTGGCCCATATCCCTTATATATTACTTAGGATCCCTTCCAACTTCCGATGTGGGACATTATGTCCTAATAGAAACGAGAACATTTTGCAAACGAATGTGTTTTCTCTTAATCATCATTCATCACCCGTCATTTTAAATTTAATCGTAACGTTGTAAATTACAAATCTTGATCACAATCTCTACTATTAATCAACTTCTCAACCTCTTTGTTAATACGACACACAAAGTTGCATATTAAATGTATGGGGCATTAATTCCCGTATATCGTTTAAATATGTGAAGATCGGTATAAAAAGTATATATATATATATATATATATATATATTCCACTATTTCCACAAGACTTGTTTGAATTAAAAAAAAAAAGACTTGTTTGAATTAATATATATACGAGTCTTATATTTTACATATTTTTGTTGAAGCGTGAATTTTGAGAAGTCTATCACTACAAGAATATGGAGCATTAATAGCAATAGAAGATAGCAATCAACATACTTTTGCTATGATTGACTTTTCCTTTAATATGTTATAGCGTTTGGTTAAAATGAAACGCTATAATTTAGGTGTTGGAGAAAAAATTGACGCGGATCAATGTTGTTGGTTTCGATTAATTATTTGATAGCACATACCAAATACTAATCGCTATCTAAACAAAAAATAAAAAATATTAAACTCCAAAAACTATTCAACATTTGACCTAAAATTTTTATTTTTCTCCTTTTTGATGCTTCCGTCTGTTTCTTCATCTTCTTCTAACTTTTCCTCTCTCTCATAACTCTTAAGATTAGATCTGTCTTCCGATGCATTATCCGGTGAGATTCCGGCGAATTTCTCGACGAAATCATCTCTCCACCTCATCATCCTCTCGTACAACCGTTTTTTCGGTGAGATCTCGACGACATTGGGCAAAGACAAGATTGATTTCGGGACCCTCCGCATCTCCTCCATCGTCGTTTCCTAGATCTGTCGCCATCTCTAAGCCGGTGAGTTTCACTCTATTCCTTTGTCGCCGTTTCCTAGATTTGTCGCCATCTCCACGCCGGTGAGTCTCACTCTATCCCTCTATCGCCGTTTCCTAGATCTGTCCCATCTCCAAGCCGGTGAGTCTCACTCTATTCCAAATTCTTCTTAGAGTTGTTGATTTGTAGAAGCTCTCTCCTAGGAATAGATCTATCAACTTCTTCATATTTGCTTCTCTCGATTCCAATTTTATCAACTTCTTCTCCAAATTTTCTTGGTTGGTTCTTGATTTTTATTTTATTAATTTGTTCTTGATAGTTTTCGAATTTTGATTTAGTGTATGGTGCAGCCGTGAATTAGTTTTGATTTTAGAATGATTTAAGTTATTTTGGTTGAAATTACAGTTTGTGCTAGTTATGTTCTTAAGGTTGCTTTAATTCTAAGAATTTTTCTTAACGAAAAACATGTATCTCAAATTTATGGGTGGAGTCGCTGCTTGGCTTGTTATTTGGAAGTGACTTGTATCTCTGTTGAAAGTGACTTGTATCTTTTTGCTCATGTTTCTTTTTTGAGGTGGAGATGACTTGTATCCACACTTTCAACAGAGATACAAGTCACTTCCAACAGAGATACAAGTCACTTCCAACAGAGATACAAAGCTACTCCTTGAGAGTGGTGCTTTTGTTGAAGCCAAAGCCATCGTAATTTCCTAACTCTCTTTCTTCTATGTGAATCTAGCTTAGATTTTAGTGAACTGTATCTATGTGTTAAGTTAATACGTTGTATTTATGATTCTCCTTACTTGTCACATATTCTCCTTAATGCTTATTTTTCCCCTTTGCGAGGTGTTAATGAAAACTTGGTGTTTGCAGGTTTTAGATTCCATTTCGTCACTTCAACTGTGTGTTCTTAGTGTTTTAACAAGTTGCTAACTAGTGGTTTTAGACTTGTAATCATAATTTGCTTTGTTAGGAGTGACTTAGCTTGAAATCATAGAATCTTGATTTTATTTGTAAATTGGTTCTTTAGGATATGTAAAGTTAATGGAACACAATGTTTTGTGTTTTAATGTAACTCAACATCTTCTGTTAGGTGTTATGCTCGTTTTCATCGAAGGGATGTGAACTGCAAAGAAGAAGAAGTGTGGCCATAGCAACCATGATTTTTTTGTTATCTCATTTGTAATAGAAGCATAAGAAAAATCCGATCTTGCTTGCCTTGTATTTTGTTTTCCACTTGAGATAGTTTTTGTTCTTGTGTCATTGAATTTTTATGTTAATGTTTTATATCAATAAAAGGATTTGGTTTTCTATTTATTATGAATTAATTATTAAAATTCAAAATTCAAAATTCAAAAGGCAAAATTTGAAATTTAAATCGTTATTTATTAAAAATAAATATGCTGTGAATATTAATTATTTATATCGAAAAGTAGACGCTATTATATTATTAAATATTGCATCAAAGAAAGTGCTGTAATAACTAAATTTATGGTAGCATAACAAAAAACTGCTATATTTTGTCTCCGACCTATTATGACGGGCGATGATAGAGTGCTTGTTAAAACGCTACAATAGAGTTATATAGCGTTATTCGGGCGCTATAGATGCTCCATTTTCTTGTAGTGTATGAACAAAGATTTTATTTTTTAAATAGACAATTTTGAAGATTAAACAAAAAAAAAGTGACGAATTCCCCTTTGTTAACTAGGGATTACTTTGAAATAAGAAAACATGTGTTAATCTTTATATATGGCTTTAGAAAGTCAAAAGAAATGGAAAGAACAATTTGAAAATCACACGTACGTGTGATTGTCCTAGGAGATTTTGAAGTCTTAGTGTTCTCTTTAATTATCAACGGGAGGATTAATAATGTGATTTAGAAGGTAAGCACCAAATATATGTGAAAAATATATATATTATATTTGGGTGTGTGTTTGACTTTAATCATCTGAATATTTACTTTAATTTGATAAAAATTTACTTTAGTTATGTGGTGCATTATTATTATTATTATTATTTTTTTATGTGGTGCATTATGTTATGGTTCGTGTTTGTCAAAGCCATCGAAACGGGTTTGTTGGTATCACGAGGTCATGAGAACATAATGATTATGTTTAATTTACGCATTTTTCAATTGGTATATATACTGTACTATTTGCTTCTTCTTTTTATATAATACTAATCGATTCGTTTATACAAAAAATGAATGCGTTATTAATGAACTGTCGCAATAACATATGTTCATAGAAAAGGTCACACTACTGCAATATTAAAACTTCACGAACGAATCAATTTTTATAAGGAATCACATGTCACGATCATAGATTTGTAAGGCTGTTTCACTAACCTTTCCAACCTTAAAGTTGGTCCGTCTCAAAATTCTAGCGGTTCAGAGTCATTCTTCACTCTTTACTCTTTTTTTGCTTTTTCTTTTTTTCCTTTTTTTGGTATGTTATAGGCATCTTTCTTTCATTTAATTACATTATTTCGAAGCTTCTTTAGTCACTTCTTGCCCCAAAGGCCAAAGTGAATCTTTATAATGAAAGCTGAGATATTTGGTCTGATTGGTAACAAGCTGTTAGCTGTTAGCTGTTAGCTGGAGCTGTTAGGGAATAGTGCAAAGCTGTACAAAAGAATAAAACACGAAAGCTGTACAAAAAAATAACACAGAACAAATTTTAAAAATTTACTCTGATTGGAAACATCATAGCGCCGCGGTACACATAATAAATAATATTAAGAATTTAGAAAGAAAAAAAATTACATAGAAATGTACTTTAGTATATAATTACATATGAAAATTAAGATTATATAGAATGAACAATATTTTATTGTTAGAATAATAATATGAATTTACTAGTCCTATAATAAATAAAAATTTTCTTCATTTTGAGCAATATAACATTCCAAAATAATTGTTTGAGAAAAAACCATTATTTCTAATGAGATTTTTTCATAGGCTGTATTATTTACTTTTTCGAAAATCTTTATCTGAACATTCGAGACTTTTTTTTTGCATTATACATAGTTACAATTATATTTATAAAGTTTAATTATGCGGTTAATAATACGGTTAACCGTGCGGCTAATCGTACGGTTAAATAACGGTTTTGATACGTTTTCGGTATATTAACGGTTACGGTTAGTATATTTTTTTTAACCGTAACTGATCTAGTTTTACGGTGAATGGTTATGGTTTTTAACCATTTTATACAGTTACGGTTGAAAAACGGTCCAGTTACGATCCAAAATACGGTTACGGTTAGCTTTTGGTCATGCTTACTAGGCATGACCAAAAGCTAACCGTAACCATATGTTGTACCGTAACCGGACCGTTTCTCAACCGTAACCGTTAACCGTAAAAAATAATTAGTTACAGTTAAAAAATATATTAACCGTAACCGTTAATTAACGGTAAACATATGAAAACCGTTATTTAACCATATGGTTAACCGCATAGTTAAAACTTTAAAAATATAATTGCAACTCCATATAATGCAAAAACAATTATCGAATGTTCAGATTAAGATTTTCAAAAAAGTAAATGATACCGCATATGAAAAAATCTACGTTATAAAAAATGGTCTTTTTCTCAAACAAATATGTTATATTGTTATTTTGCTCGAAATGAAGAAAATTTGGTTTGTAACATACTTTTTGATTTTATGAAAAGTATTATAATAAGTTAGGTAACTCGTAAGATTTCGCCTCCGATATTAACCGTATTGTAGTCATCAAATAACTATAACCGTAATTATCCGTAACCGTTGTAACCGTAACCGTAACCATATTTAACCGTAACCGTTATAACCGTATTTAACCGTAACCGTTATAACCGTATTTAACCGTAACCGTTATAACCGTATTTAATCGTAACCGTATTTAACCATAACCGTATTTAACCGTAACCGTTTTAATTTGTTTTTTGTCCAAAAAAAACTGTTTATGTTATAGTGTACCGCTTTTCATAAAGTTTTTGTGATTGGTAACTGTTAAAGCTGTACAAAGCTGTACAACTTTATTTTTGTTCACCAATCAAAGCCATTATTCTCTCTTGATTTGATTACTAGTACAATAGTACAACCTTTGTTTTCAGTTATATAATATTTTCTCATAAAATGATAAAAATAAAGAAGACGATAGTAATTAAAGATTTTTAACCAAGTGTTCTTGGTCTAGTGGTTGCCACTTGTGGAGGAGTTGCCCTGTTGGTCTAGGCCAGGGATCGATTCCCCGCAAGCGCGCAATTGCTAGATCTCCACTTGGCCACTGCGCAATTTACCTGCGGGGCGCAGCGTCCCAGACCACCAGTTCCGGGGGGCCCTTAAGTGGAGGCTTAAAAATCTCAGGTACGCGGGCTTAGGCCCAGTGGGCTAGTCGGATCACTGTGTGGTCTGGACACTGGGTTATCAAAAAAAAAAAAAAATTATGCTGAAAACAACAGACCCTTATTTTCTTTCTAATGATTGTAGGTAACTAATTTTGATAGCTAAATCGTAAAATCAAAAATCAATTTCTTATACTGTTTTGGCCAAAATACCATTCGCAGTTGTGCGTAATTGTGTTCTTTTTGATTAAATAATGTCATCGAGTAAAATATCATGTAACCGAGTTAAATATCACCCAAATAAGTTTATGGAGTAGTATATCGTCATCTATATAGTGTAATATCGAATAAAATAGTTTATCATTAGACAAAATAGTATGTTATTTATTTAAAACTCACGTGAAACCATTAGCAATCAAGAGTGCATTTCTAATCTCACTCAAAGTTATTTACCTAACAAAAGAAAAGTTAAAGGTTATATGATATTTAGTACATGTAACCTCATTTCTCGTGAAAACATTTATTTCTCCACCTTAATTTACGGTTTTCTTTTTGTCGATGAGAAAAGAGTAAAGACACAAGAATTCGAATATGTCCAAGTCAAAATTCGAATATTTCAAAGCAGAGCAAAAGAGATTCTGAATGGTCTTACTGGGCCTATTTTCAAGGCCCATTTCGTCTATGAAATAGTGAGAATCAAGAAAGTAAAAGAACGTAAGAACTAAGAACAGAACATAACTCAAATCAACTATCACAAACAACTTAAATAACCTCTAAAAATAAGCAAATACATTTTCGAGTTCCTATACAACCAATGAGAAGTCTAAAGAACAAAGAAAACAAAATCATTTCTGTTCTAAAAAGATGAGAAAGGAGAAGATCAACAAGTAGTTGAGCCGAAGAACCTAAGAAGTAGAACAAGAAGACCCTTTGCAGTCCCTTGAGATGATTGTTGAAGAAAGTATCTAAGATAGTTAAAAACACTAATAATCAGCTCGTAGAAATTTCTCGTACTCGGTCCCATTCAATGTCTTATTTATATCTTCCCAGTTCTTTATATGATCTGACAAATCTCCTCTGTGTATTTTCACCTGTCTGCTTGACAAATCCTTCACTGGAATGTTCAAAAACTCTTGAACTTGTTTCAATGTCTGCATCAAACCCCAAAAGCACTAACATTTGTTATTCAAGTTAAAGTTAAAGCAAAAGATATCTATTTCTTGATTCATATAGTCTCTAACTTTGATTTGTGTTGAGTGTTTAGCAAAAGATGACAACTTTAAACAAACACAATATTCCTTAGATTATTGTTATGAAACCTTACCGTTTGATTTGTTATGAGATCTTCGTAGAAGACAACGATATGACGTGTGGTATTAAAATATTCTAAAGCCTTTGCAGCTGAATTCTCTGTTTCTTGTAAATCGTGGATCAACGATGTCGAGTTGATTACCGGTTTATATCTAGAAAGTGCATCTGCCTGCAATGGAATCAAAAGAATCAAGAAACCAATCGAAATCAAGAATCCGAAAAGGAAAAAAAAACATTTGTATGTATAATAAGAACCTCTGCAGGAGAATGAACATGAGACTTGTGAGTTCCATTCAAAAGCTTAGCATACCGGTCATAAGAATTTGCCAACACAGAAACCATTCTTCTTAGAGGATTCCTTCTAAACAGAAATATCGCCGAGACGCCTCTTCGGTTAAAGTAATCTACTATTTCTTTATGGTTATCCAACAAACCCTGCAACAGAATCAGATTAAGAACTACAAAAACTGTAAGTCAATGGCGCGGTAACGATTCATGTTTAGTGTTTAATACCTGGTTAAGCATCCATTTGAATCCAATTGCAGCAGAGCATTCATTCTTTGAAGCACTCGTAAACCAATCAAGATTATAAAGCCTATCAAGAGTCTGAATGATTGAAGAAATGTTTTTCCTTCGATCCAAAACCGAGAAAATCTCTCCATTAGAACTCACATTGTTATGACTATTCAACAATGTTTCAAACCAACCGCTTCCTGATCTCTGCATCGACAATATCGCAAAGTACCTCACCGGATTATGCCCACATTCAGCTCTGGTTTATAACAACACAAAACAAAGATTTCAACAAACAAACCAAAACCTTGAAAAACAAGAAGAGACAATGACAAATAGTTTTACCTATTAAAAGTCTGAGGCTTTGGGTAATGAATCCGAGTAACAAAGCGTAATGAGTGAGAATCAAAAGGAGTAGTTTGGACAAGTTGTGAGCTTTGGAAGCTGACATTACTTAACTGTTTTAAGCAAACAGAGCAAATGTAGAGACCACAAACCATAGCAAACACCAAAACTATCATCCTTAAGAACAATGGTGATTTCTTTGGTTGCTTTATAACAATCGCTGCACTATCCTGTAATTACAATAATACAACCAAATCAGAGTCTTTAATTGCATAGAGGATTGAGTTTAAACCCTAAATTAAACCGCCAGGGCTTTAATTGGTTCTCTCAACACTTTGGTTCAAATTAAAGTCGGAATCAAGAACATGAAAGCATAAAGATCACACAAGAATCAGAACTAAATCAAAAACCAATCGCATTTATCAACAAACAGAGAGAACAAACATGATTTGTTTCAAAAAAAAAATCATAACTTTTTTCGTTATGAAATCCAAAAGAACAGATTTTTTGGTAGATTCCATTGATAAAACATACATGCAGAGATACCCAGAAGCTTAATCACAAAAAAGATACACAAAGAGAGACAAAAAGAGAAGAACCTTGCCAAATAAACAGATATACTCCGCCATTGAAGCTTAAGAAACAGAGATAATGTAAAAGCAGAAGCTTTTAGATACAGAGACGAGATTATAGATTCATGAATCTACTTCAAGCTACAGAGAATCTAAAGAAGAAGAAGAAGAAGGTAAAAGAGTTTAAAGCAAGTTGTGTCTGAGCAAAAAAAAGAGATTTAGGGCCTGACTGGTTTAAACGCAGCGGTTGCGGTTGCGGTTGCGGGAGTTTGCGGAAGCGGGCGGTTGCGGTTTCAAGCGTTACCAAGCGTTTTGAACGACTGGTTTAGCGTTTGAAAATGGATGCGTTTGCGGGAGTTTTATGACTGGTAAACCAGCGGGTGCGGTAGCAGTTAAATAAAAAAATAACCAAAATAAATAAGAAATATTAATAAACAAGAAAGCACAAATTCCATAAGAATATCAAGTCAACAAAACCAAAGCTAATCATCCAAAAAATCATTACGAGACTCCTTGGTTTGTCGCTTCAGAAAAGGTAGCTTCTCATCATCTAGGAGAGCAAGAAATAAACCGCGTACAACATCATTTGTAGCAATAAGGTCAAGAGATGCCCAATAAAGCTCCGTCATTGGAACTAGATCAGGTACTGCCCTCACATATTTGACAACAAGAGCCATTCGTTCTTCAGTGTTATCAATTCTAACAAGAAACGAGTCATCTCATTTGACCAAGTGAGTTTCTATTTGAGAAAAGAAATCGAAACATATATTCAATCAAAAAGCAAAACAATACATAATGAAAAGAAAAAAAACGATGCCATGAAAAATATTCAAAGATTTACACATGAGGTGATGAATGAATAAAATGTTATATGATACTTACGTTTGTTTCTGGATTTTCAGCAGTTTGGGTGGAAGACATAATTGAGAGAATAGGGTTTCAGAATATTGATTATGGTTATTTGATGAGAACGTGAAACAAAGATGAAAGATATATATAGGATTAATATATATTATAATAATTATAAGTAAACGTTTTTTTTTTTTTTTTTTTTTTTTTTTTTTTTATCCAACCGCTACCGCCCGCAACCGCAAACGCTTGCGGGAAGGAGCTTTTGAAATCCAGCGATTTGGAGCGGTTCGAAGCGGTATGGAGCGGTTTCTATGATTGGTACCAACCGCTAACAACCGCAACCGACCGCTAGCAACCGCTATGAGGGTGCTAGCGGTAGAACCAATCAAGCCCTTAGTAATATTAAAAACGTGGAAAGTAGAGCCATTGTCATTAAAACATGGGGACTGTCCTTTTTTCTTCTCCTTCGCTAATTAAATCTCAGTAATTAATAAACCTAATTTGTTAATTTTTTTGGATAAATTTTATTTATTTAGCTTTGTCCACAAATTCAAGATACTAAAGTGTTCAGATTAGGAAATTATTAAAGGTTTTTAATTAGTTAATTGACTTGTTAATATTTCTTATTTGGTGTCATTAGGTAAGTTAATATGTTTAGGTAGAAACTTTGAAGTTGACAATCAAAACTTAAACGAGTTAAAAATTTAATTATTTTTAAAATTTATTTAATAAAAATTTATTTTAAATTAAAGTGGAGACACAAAATCAATTAAATGAGAGAGCCACTGTATCACGCGTGACCGTCCGTTCTGAACGTTACACTTTTGACTTTATTTCTTGTTTAATATATAGTTTTGTGTTTTGATAATATCGTTTAGTATATAGTTTTTTGCTTCGTAATTACTCTAAAATTAAATTGATGAAGTCTTTACATTAATAGTAGTGATATACTTGACACTAAAGAATAATAATGACAAATTATTCTTCCATGCTGAGTTTTCTGTATTAAATTTGATTAAGTCTTTTATAATACTACTACATATTAATACAAATCATTAGGTTATCTTTATTCACTAACCGTTGTTTAGCGGAAGTTATTATGTCCCTTTTCATCTAACTATATTTATCTAATATATCTTTGTTTGATCATTTAGTTTATGATTGATCTAATATGTTTATTCATTGAACGAGTCTTGTTGGGAGAAAGCCTTCAATTTCTGAAGCGGGATGAGAAGGAAAGAGACTTTTGAAGTTTTACTTTTAATTAATCATGTTGTTAGTTTGGAAGTGTTAATCAAGATATATATATATATATATATATAGTAAACGAATAGTTGCAGTACTTTAGCCATATAAAATTTTCTTTGAAAGATCCTAAAACAGCAAAGAAGAATATTCAACCTTTTTGCTAAATATATAATTACTATTACTATTATTAAAAGATAATACTACATTTTTATAAAAGTAACCACTAAAAATACAAAACGCATATATGAAAAAATAATAAAAGCGTATAGAAACACAATGACACATAAGAGTTCGAGCTGCCGACACCGTACGTTATAACTGGTCGGCTTATGAAACCGAATCAATAGTATTTTATTTGGTCTTTACGAGAGTATATGTAATGATAATAAATAAAAACGTAATCGGAGTACAAGTTTTTGTTAGTACAAAATAGTATAACCGGGTTTGTCGCAGTTTGAGTCGGTCGTCCATTGATGGTAGCGCCTTATTTGAGCAATCCTATTTATTTTAGCCCGAGGGCTAGTGTGATTCCATTCGTCGATATTTATTGCAAACATACATGATACATGGTCAATAGTAAAATCTATATCACAATTTAACCCCAAAACATACTAATACAGACTTTTTCATGTGAATAAAGTCATATAATGTTCATGTAGATCTCTATTTATATATTATGTATATTGGTATATATATCATTATTAGGGTTAGGCATGCAAGAAAAAAAAGTATATCATATTGTCATTATTAGGCTTTGGCATGCGATATAATTTGCATAGCATCATCCCTTACATGTATAATAATAAAGTACAAATGTGCATCGTTATACATAGAGGAAAACTTCGAAATATTGGAAAAGCAGCCTCCATTATATATCTCACCCACCAAATTAGATTTCTTTTTTTCATACCCACCAAATCAGTTTTATTAGTTTATTTCATCGTTTTATCTTGTTTTAGTTTTGTTGCTCGACAAAGAAAAAAGAAAAAGAGAAGAACTTTGTTTATTTGATATTGTCCTCTCCTTATTTGTTTCAATATTCCTAACATACGAAAAGGATTTGAGTTGGTACCACATGGTTCAAGTCTTTGAACCTTTGAGTGGGATCTGACGTGGCTCTCATCGACGTAGGAATCAAATGGTGCGAGTCATTACAAACAGCTTGATGTGTATACTTTGGTCGACACTTGGAAGTTTGGTGAGATCCCGTAGATTTGTCTCAATTAACTTACGATCTTAGTTAATTGGCTAATTTTGTTTTCATTTTTTCTAATTGTCATGGTCTTTTCTATAATAATTTGAGATCCATGGAATTCATTAAACGTTTAGTGCATAAAAACTGTGTTTGAGCATTAGATGTAGTCATGTAGATGATACTGTTGTGGGAATGATTTACTGGGTTTGTTAAGACATGTCAAGTGTTATGTAATCTTTTGCATTGCTGATTTTATCCCGCATAAGATTTGTAATTTTGTATAGTGAACAAAAATTGGGTCTGGTTTGACCCAATAAAATTATTATTTAGGCCCAGTAAAATTTGGGTACACGAATAAGATTTGTAGATTTTAATTATTGACCCATAAAATTGAAGAAGCAGGCCCAAGTAGCTGATATTTGAAACCCATATCAATTTCTTGATTTGAACGAAAGTTAAAAGCTCATTTTGTATATTAAAAATAAAAGCCCAATACTTTCTCGAATGTTTCTCTATTTTTAAAAAATTTTAATTTTGAGAAAAAGCATATGGATATAAATTTTGAAACTATGTTCCGAGATTGTATATGGTAATCCGACTAACCAGAGATAATTTGATAAATATTATGATGTTTTTCGTCAATTTGGATATATATATTATCGAATAAAAAGCACAATATGCAAATGAAAATTAAACAGAGAAAAAAGGTCTGAAATGGACTTAAGAAGTTTGTTTGTCTGCAATTCTGTATTCTTTAAAGAGCATAATGTCCAAGCAAAAAAAATGAAGATTTCAGGCAAAGTAGATAAGCCAGTCGTTAGAAGTCAAATCAAATTTTCATAATTTATCTACTCTATATAAAGTTTTTATATAGCAAGTCAAATCATTTTTTTTGTCGTTATGCATTCTAACAAAACACATACAACATAATTGAATGATGAGAGACAGTTGTAGAAACCAATGGTACTTTAAAAGTTTATGAAATATGAGAGGAAGGAAAAGAGACACGATGTCTAACAAGGACACAATCTATATAAATGCTATTGCTCGGCAAAGTATAAGAACTAGACGGCAAAAAAACGTTAGAAAACAAAATGGTAAGAGCTTTCAGCGATGAAAAATGTTTAGCGATTATGGAATAGTAAAACAGGTAAAGAGAATGATAAGATACAAAGAGATAAAAGCTAGTTTTAATGTAAAATATGGTGACCAATAATAACATTTGTTATTTTAGAAGAGCAAGAAGATTGGACACGTGGCAGCAAATGAAGAAGCTATAGTTTAGTGCCACGTGGTAAGTGCTAATAGACAACGATGGACCATGAAGAAAGCCACAGAGGTTAAGATCACTTCTACTCGAAGTTCATTTACTCTACCCACCCAAACATTACGACACCATTTCGTTGTCCTCTCCTCTACTTCCCACTAACACCAAATATGCATTTTCCTCTTTACTTCTTTATCAATTTATTCTTTCATATACATGATTTAACTATTTGTTTTTGTGTTTGTGTTTGCTTCATGTTGGTTTACGCTTGTGCTGCCCATGTTTGTGACTATGATCTTTATAATTATTGTCCGAGTATGGTTTTTATGTTCTTCGCTCAAATCGCTAGAAAGATGATCTCAAATTAAAGAAAAAGGAATAGAATAGATATATGATGTTATGATAGTTCGAAATTGTATTCCATTAGCTAAGTTCTCAACATTTTACTGGATTTCGGTTATAGTTAAATTTTGCATCAGGCAAAAACATCTATCGATGTTTGTACGAAGAGTCTCCATGTTTGATATTTTTATATTTTTTCCTAAAACCAAAAAAAAAAAAGTTTGATATTTTATTCATGTGTCAGTCTATTATTATTCACTCGTTTTAAGAAAAAATAAAACCAACCCAACCATTCCAATTGTTATTTAGATATTACGATTACAAAAAAAAATTAAAATTTTTTATTTGTAGCATGTAAATGTATTATTTTAACATGTAAACATATAAAATTACGTTTTGCATTTATAAAATCAGGTGCAATTGAAACGTTGACAATGATTGAGACAATTTAAAATTTAATGTAAGTAATATGTCACTTATTTCCAGTCAAAATTTTCTCCAATGATTGAAAAAATTAGAAAAAATTAATAAATATTAAAATCATGTTCTACTATCTTTAATTCGGCCATAAAAATGCCACAACACTATATATATAGTACAATAATATAGTCAATTGCTTTGACTAATCTATCCAAATGAGGTTTAAATTGCATAGAACGGTTCAGTGCATAGGAAAGTTGTCGTATGGGTGGTGGCATGCATGTTGCTACATACATTTGCTGGTATCCAACCAACCTATATACGTATATCGTCGTGTTTTATACGGTATACCGTATACGATGTGATTTAATTAAGAAGTGGATACTTTCATGCATTTATGTATACGTATACTCTTTTACCAAAATAAAAATAAAAAAAATGTATACGTATACTAATTAGGTAGACGTAAATGTGTTTGATTTTTGGGGCTCTAGCTATTTTGCATAGCTTCTAACATCTAAACAAAATGTAGCTTGTCCTCTTCTGCTAGTTCACCATCATGCCAATTATCAATAGATGTGTATATTTATTACAATTTGGTCCATTTGGATACATTGTCGTCTGTATCATACACGAATATGTATATATCTAGCTAGCTTCTCGCTATATATAGAGGGTTTATAAATAGTAATACAAAAATTGACTAGCAAATTTTAGCCATATATTATCTGCGGCGGATTCTACAAAAACAATTTTGTTTTCACTGAAAAAAATTAACAATGTAGCTTTAATTTCATGGGGTTTTCGGTTATAAACTTATAACTCTTGCATTCTTTGTCGATGTTTCTATATATTCTTTGCCTCGTTAGACATAACTTTTACGTTGATGGTGAACTAGCTAGTAAATTGTACGTGATTTTGAGTTTCTGTCTTTAACCGACATTCAATGATACGTGTGATGACTCCACAAAACACGACATGTTTCTTCATTTGATTAACTGGATCTCATATCATTCAAACAACTTTTTTTTTTATGGCTGACCAAATATTCATAAAAAGATGACACTAGGTTATATACATACCAAATTACTAATAATGTTGATACATATATTTCGTAAGCTTAAAGCAATGCCTGAAAGTTTAGTTTCTTTTCACTACATAAGAAAAGGTTGACGGATACGAAAACCACGTGAATCATTTTTCCATGTCTCC
This sequence comes from Arabidopsis suecica, assembly GCA_019202805.1. Taxonomy (NCBI): domain Eukaryota; kingdom Viridiplantae; phylum Streptophyta; class Magnoliopsida; order Brassicales; family Brassicaceae; genus Arabidopsis; species Arabidopsis suecica. The sequence continues at coordinate 10,941,770 of CM032909.1, forward strand.
ATCGATATTTTGATGCATAATCGAAGAAGAAAGATGAATCAGCTTTATATTTCAATTGATAAAATGAAATTCATGAATCTCACTTTCGGAAAGAGAGTCTTTGTAGGGTAATTGGAGCCTTGGGAAATCCATGGGAAAGAAAAAGAAAAAGTTCGACTTAAGAAAGTGATCTGCTTTTTTTCCCCACTATAATTGAGTTGCGTGAATGATATTTAAAAGTACATAGAAACACATTACTTTCTTTCCTTTTTATTGATTAGAAGAAAAATATAACCTTTTTTCCCTTTCGTTAATTATATAAAGTTGTCGTCAGCTTTCTTTGGCATATGAAGTTATGAACTTTATTTAATAAAATATATTTCCCATATGTGTGACTTAAACATAAACCATCAATCTCCAGCATAAACTCGAACATGGACACAAGAGCTTAAACTTGAACCATCCCAAAATCTTTTTTTATGAACTTGGACTTTATGTAAAATTTTAATTAATGCAATTTGATAATATTCTTAAGATGGTCTGTCATAGTAAGTTTCTAAGTAACGTTAAAGTTTCCAAATTCCAATCATTCATTTCCCGCCTTACAAATAATGGGGAAAGACATGTTCACTATAACCTTCTTATAACTTCTTGTGAAGTAGACTACGTACTTCATTTTTTAAAGAAAAACTAATGAAATTAATCCTGTTTTATTACTCTGATTAGTTAGTAGTTTATCAACTTATTTATCGTTTCTGTTTTGTCTCTTATGGTAAGTCGATCTTGTTTTATGTTTTCAAATACTAAATACATAAATACCATAAGAACTCTGTCTAATTCATAAAAAGACAATATTGGGGTCGCATAAACATATGTAAACCAGATCGAGAAATCAGAATATTACATTTTAGCTTGAGCAATTTAATTATGGTTTAGTTAGGAATATTTAGCCTTGCTTTGGGTCCACCCACCTCCATCAATTATCATTATTTTTATCTTTTTGTTTTGACAATCCAACAGTGGTTGTGAATCATGTGGTAGCTTCACACCTATACATGATCCCCACAAAATTGAATTTATAAATTACGTTAATCTCGTAAGAAACAGACAAAACTATGAAATGTCATATAATTAAGGTTCCATTCTTCGATCAGTAAAATAACACAAAAAAAAATGAAAACTACACTGAATATTATCAAGCACGCAGTTAACAAAAGAAAAAAAGAAAAAGTTTATTTTACATCAAATGTGAAGTTAAACGCTTCTTTTTTTTTTTTGTCTCAACTTAATACTGTATCACTTAACTCGTTAATCAAACACTGTTAAGCATATCAACCTCAATGTTAAACGTTATCCCTCTATAAATTTCTTAAAATGGAGAAACGGCAATCTTGCTTCGCAATTTGGTCTACGTTTTTGAAACTACACTAAATTTCATTTTGTTGTAGGTTTATGTACTCTAGATTAAAGTGCATTCTTCTACACTATAATTGGAAATGATTGTGAAACTGTGAAGGTCTTTTGATATAATTGTAAAGAAAAAGATAGAAAGTTCTTTGGAGACTTGTAGTAACATTTATACGTAATTACAAATTATGATCATGATAGACTTTATTGATTATAAATTTTCGTGCCCACACTATACAAATCACTAAAGATCCCATGTGCCCTTGTCTGCATTCACTTAAGTCTTTTTCGTTTTTATTGGATATCTTTTCCATCTAGAAAGATATATTTAGATGTGCTGCAAATTCACTTTTCATGATAGACACAGTCTTTATGTATATTTGGATAAAAACTGGGACATATCTAAAAGTAATGTTTTTCGATAAAGATTATCACTTTAAATTGAAAATTATCCATCAAAGCTAATCTTTGTTCACACATTTGATATTAATGTTTTACTTTTCTAACTAAAAACTATAGAAATTTAGATACAGTTGATAAGTTTGTTTTCGTTGTGATTGTTGCGGCAAATTTTGTTATTTTTTATGTCAACAACATACACACTATGTGAATTTAAACTAGCTAACTAGATGTTTTTTTTGTTATCCGATAAAACTTTATGTATCCACATAGACATATTATTGGATGTTAACTAGTTTCACTTATACAACTGGCGAATTGCACATAGACATATTATTGGATGTTAACTAGTTTCACTTATACAACTGGCGAATTTATTCATAATTTGCAATCGTTATGGTTGAGAATATGGCATCAACTGTATATAAGCTATGTATATACTTACACAATGTTATAGTGAGTGTAAAAAAATGAGAGAGACAGTTTAGTAATGATTGAGTATGCAGCTCGTGGGCATATTATTAAATTGAATGGTATGATGGATATGCAGACACTGTCTTCTGTGAAACTCAAGAACTGATATAGGACGACGAAAAGAAAAGAAAAAAGAATCACTATAGGACAAAAAAGATGATGGAGATTCTTTTTTTTTTACCCACGAAAAAAATCATATTAATTGAACTATATAAAAATGTATACGTAATATCAACTATTTAATTCACTATGTAAATTAGTAAGATTTAGGCATGTGAATATGTTTTGTGTACGTATTGTATTGCCACAACAAAACAGCATGTCGCAGCATTGATTTCATTATCACCTAACCGTTAAATACCGTCATGGCCCTAGATTTATTGTATTTTTGTACTCTCTTTAATTTGCTCCTTATTTTGTTGATATGTCGACCCCTTTATAAAATTTAAATATTACGACTATATAGTAAAAACTAAACACAACTACATTGTCAAATACTAATAAGATCTTAACAAAAGAAACACATGTTATCACTAATAATATGATTCGATGGCATTATCGTTGTTTCTCTATAAAGCTAAGGATGATATTGTCTTTTACAATCTAAACTAACAATTATTACAAACCAAAAATAAACAAATCCAATCTTATCATAAAACCCACGATAATTATTCTCATTCTCGTTGATTCCATTGGAAAAGCCAAACAATTATATTAAAAGAAAACAAAAAAAATATTCGAATTCAAACTCTATTTACCACTAAAAAAAAAGATATGCACCGATTCTATAACGTTCGAGACCGTTAACGTAATCGTAGCGAATAAAGGACACGTGTCGATCGTATAAGATATAAGATTCTCGATCTATAACGGCGCCGTCAAATTTCCCGTTACATATTAAAAAAAAAAACACTATTCCTACTTCACACGAGGCTTCAATGAAAACGACAAGAGTTAATCGTGGCCGTTAAAAACACGATCGTCACCAATCTATAACAGAACAAAACGCGAGCTAGAGAGAGAAAACACAAACACAAACACAACTAGTGATTTCACAGAGAGAGAAAGAGATCTAGAAGGTGACGTCGTCGGAGATTATGGCGGCGGTTAGGAGAAGAGAAAGAGATGTGGTTGATGAAAATGGAGCTATCACGATGGTGAAGCGGAGGAAGATGGAGGAGGAGGTGGATGGTGTAGAATCGAGGATAGTTTTGTCACCGTGTGTACAGGCGACGAATCGCGGTGGAATAGTGGCGAGAAATTCAGCAGGAGCGTCGGAGATGAGTGTTGTTATAGTTCGTCGGCGAGATTCTCCTCCGGTAGTTGAAGAACAGTGTGAAATCGAAGAAGAAGATTCGTCGGTTTCGTGTTGTTCTAATAATAGATCGGAAGAGAAATCGAAACGGAGAATCGAATTTGTTGATGTAGAGGTAATTAAAATCACATTATTTATCGAAATCGAATTTGATTTTTTTGTTTTCCAGATTCTGAATTTTTATTAATTTGTTACAGGAAAATAACGGTGATGATCGTGAAAGTGAAACGTCGTGGATTTATGATAATTTTAATAAAAGGTTTGTTTAATTTGTTACATATATTAAATTTTGGAATTATTTTAAAGCGTCAGTTATTAAAATTTCTATAAATGTGTTTGATTCTTTGTTGATAGTGAGGAATCGATGATCATGGATTCTTCGTCGGCGGCTGTAGAAGATGTAGAGTCTCGCCGCCGGTTAAGGAAGAGCCGCCATGAGACGGTGAAAGAAGCTGAGCTAGAAGATTTTTTCCAAACGGCGGAGAAAGATCTTCGGAGTCAGATGTTGGAATGTTCTATGAAGTAAGTTTTTTTTTTTTTTTTTAAATCCTTATTATTAAGTTTTTTGAAAGTGAAGATTTATGGAGAATGAATTTGTTGAAGGTATAATTTCGATTTCGAGAAAGATGAGCCACTAGGTGGAGGAAGATACGAGTGGGTTAAATTGAATCCATGAAGAAGACGATGATTATGATCATTATTCTCTTCTGTAATAATATTTGCTTTGATTTTTCTTTAACAAAATCCAAATGTAGATATCTTTCTTTCGAATAATCAAATTACATGTAATCCAAGTTTCGTTTTGTCCTTCCATAAGGTAATTAATTAGATTCATGTTTTTTTTCTTGATTAATTTACTATAAGTTCATAACCTAAAAGTAATTAAAAATCTTGTAGAAAACTAAATAGCTTCCATTATTGCTATGTATCAATAATATAAATATTGTTCTCAGTCTTTCTGGCCAGAAGATTCTTGGACTCTTGTTTGTCTTCGTTAATTTATTTTCGTATTAGTTTTTGTCCATTTTCAAAATAGGAATTTTTTTTTTTGTTTGTGTATCAATTATCATATTTGATTTTTTGTACAATGAAAATAGACTGTAGAGCAGAACAAAAAAGAAGACCCAAGGCTGACGTGGTAAAGGAATATTACTGTTTATTCATCAGGCTTTTTCAGTGTAAAAGTTACTATTTTATTCTCACTTGGATTCTAGGTGCTACTCTAGTGATTAACTACGAACTTGTGCTTCACATGATATTAAACTAAAATATAGCTTTTTTTGACATTATACATTTGAAACATTTCTAAAAAATCAAACAGCTTAAATAGACACTTCCAGTTTTTCCCTCGCATTTTTAATACAAAATAGACTTTTTAGCAGTATTTTACTTTATTGTCTTAATATATCTATCTAACATGGTTTTAGATATGGTTGGTGTACCTAACGCTTAAAGTTTACTTGATTAGCAAATAAAAAAATTGGAATGAATTAGTAGAGTCATTGTTCCCAACTTTAATTCTCTGTAAGAAAAATGATTTACGGTCTTAAAAGCTAGTTCTGGACCAAAAAATGGACCTAAAGCTCAGAATTCTTTTGTTACAGAAAAAAAGAGATATGATTGGTGTTTATTTCCGGGTCTCTTTCTACGAGTAAAGTAATGGTCAATCACAAATCTTTTCATACCAAACTCTGCCATTATTACATAACACTCTTATTTTCCTAAACCAAGAATGGCTTTATTATTAACTTTTTCCTCCTTTAATTTTGGTCTCTCCTTTTCTATTACTTCTTTTTTTGTCATTATTATCACTCTTACTTTAAAAATACTAGAACTCAAGATTCAACGAGAAAATTCAGAGGTTATGATTAAAATGTTTAAATTGTCGTACTGTACTGATCGGTTAAAGAAACTGACACAACACAAAGATGCGAGAATGTATACTAAAACCCACGAGGCAAAGATTTTACTCGTTTTTTTGTTTCTTCTTTTTTGTTTCTGTCAAGAAGAGGTAAAGAGAGTTGGAATCATTTTCTCCACTTGTTCGTTTTTATGAGTTGGACTCTACGGCCCAATATAGATATTCTTTTGGTTTCAACTTTCAACATCTTGTGTTCCACAGAACAACAAATCCCTTTAAATTATTTTGAGCCAATTCATATATGATCATATATCTTCCTTACATATAATTGGAGCAGAATTATATTAGAATTGGAGCTTTCTTTGCTTGTCAACAATTAACAAAGGCCTGTTTCTAATACTAAACACATCTTTTATTGATTAATCAAAATATTGAAGCAAAGTATTAGAGATCAAAATGTATATCATGATTGTATTACGGAATGGGGAAAGCTAAACCGTCATACTTTTAAATGTTCTCGTTTGTAAACACTTATGTGTTCGGCCTTGTCCTTTTCGGAATACAATCACGATATACATTTTGGATCTCTACTACACATTTGCTTCGAACCATGCATTATTGCATTACATTCTTTTAACCGAGCTTTTATGAATCATAATTCTATATATTTCATTACGTATTTAAAATGCATCATATATCTCCGATACATTAACACGAAAACTACTCATAACGAGAGAAGTATTTATATCAGTACCATGTTTTTTTATTCATTGGTCATCTGATAATAGGGTGAGTTTAAATGGGGTGGGTCTAAATAGGGTAGATTTACCCAGTTAATATCCCTAATCAAGCGTTCTATAATTTCGTTTCCAATCAAATAGAGGATTAAATACTTCAAATCACGTCCTCATATACATACATTTCTGATTAAAATCCGATATTCTAGATTAGCAGTCATATACCAACAGTGCTTGCTAAATACATTAAAACATCCTCTAATTGATTGGAAAAGAAGTTTAAGAAGTTTAAATGGTTGATAAGATAAGAAGTCGAGTGACAAACACATGTAGACAACTTATAACTAAAAGTGCAAAAAAGTACACACAAATCTTCACTGGCATTAAAATAGAGATGTTCCACAAAATTATTGATTCCACAAACAAAACAAAAACTTACAAGAACAACAAAACATGTGAGCCGAAAAGAGTTGTTGGAACCATCTTTGTCCAAAGAGCATTTAGATACAGTCAATCTAGATTATCATAAATAATCTAAATTAATTTATAGAAACCAAAGTGCGAGCTCTACAATTTGTTCATCTTGTATTTGCAACTTGACACTCCCTTGTCGCAACATTTCCTGAATCAACCCAAAATATTTTCATTAGCTCAAATTAACCCATGAAATATTACTCAGATTTCTTGACCCCTCTAGTAAAAATATTTGAGACTTTTGACACAAAAATGTCAAAACAGAGGATTTGTTTGTATACCTGAGATTATTTTGTGATCTTGACTTAACACTTCCTCATTGACTTTATCAGTCTTCTTAGATCTACAATGGGTCCTCTTAAGGCCCAATAGCTCCCTCCACGTGCCCTTTGTGGAAAAGGATGAAGAAGACAACAATATTGGCCTGAGGGAGAAGTTCTTGCCATCGACAACAGACCCCTCTTCTTCAATAAGAAGCTCTTCTCCTAAGGTCCTATGGACGTGACTGGTCTCCTTCAAAGGTAAAATCTTTCCTTTGAGAAAGATTTCGTCAGCGGGAATCATCGCGTAATCGGTGACCGAGAAAGCGAAATCAGCAGAGGGCATGGAGAAAGAGCTTCTTGAGTTCATGTTGTTGCTCTTAGCACTACTCTTCTCCGATCTGATCTCGACAAACTCGTTAGAAAAAGAGATTCTTGCAGCACCATTCATGGAGTTGTGCATTTCTAAGCGTGCCATTTATGTTTTTCTACGAATACTCAATTTTGCATATAGAATGAGAGATCTAATCCTTGGGATATATATATAGGAAGTTGGAGTGAGATGATTAATGTCCAACTCATAGATCCATCAAGCTCGATCTATATGACTATATTCTATATACGAATATTTGACCGAAAGATTCTATAAAAAGGGTTATATATAGATTATCGTTCATTGGCAATATGTTGTTGATCTTCGTATCTTCAAGGAGTTAAAGATCACATGGAGGCACGTGAGAAACTATCCATTTGTCCTCTGTTATTTCTTTGTTCTATTACTTACTACTATCAAATATACTAACTCAGTGATATCTCGACAATGATGGGCACAAAATGTTTCTAATTAATATCTATCTATATATAAGGTAACGTGCAGTCAAAGGACCAAGGTTGTCAATCATGTGCTTGGAAGTGCCGTTGAACATTGTTTATCCTGTGTCGTCGTGATGCGAAGACGCCACTTTGGTCCGCTCATTATTGGTCAAAAAGTAGTTTCATCTCATTATAGGAAAATATCAAAACATCATTGCTTGAAGTTGAACCTTTTTTTAGAGCAACCAGTAAACTGATATTCTTGGCTTGGAATTTCATCTTTAAAGTTGAATTTCAAATCATAGTCTGCTTTCCAAAGGGACAGAGATTAGGCCTGTTCATTTTGGGCCAAGTTTAAACAGAGTGGGCTTTTTGTCGGATGGCATCTTCGTTAGAGACTAGTGGCGAGAAATGGGGACCAAAAAGACCACTGAAGAAGATCCGAGAGTTGACGTCATCATGGCACGTTTGAAGTTCGAACAAAGAGGACAAGACTGACACTGAAAGATTGAATTCGTCAGTGCGCCTTCGTACGCATTTAATATCTTCTTCTTTTTTTTATCCAGTAAATGGTACAGAAATATTGGTATATAATTTTCATGAAGTAAACAAAACTATAGGCAAGAAAAAGTGGGGACAAATGATGAAAAGGGAATATAAATGGTGTGTTAGTGAATGATCTTAGAGCATTTCAATTTCAGTGTCTTTTATGGGACAATAATTATAAGCCATAGTCCATAGTCTAATTTCAATAATTCTAGGTTGTTTTTTGTTCACAAATTGTTTTCGAAAACCATATTCTAGCAACAAAATATGTTTATGAGACAACTGACAACATAAATAAATAAATTTTGTAGCTTCTTTCGTTTACACCAAATAAATCTAGTCAAATGTTACATCCAATATATATTACAAAAGAACAAAAAGGACAAACCATCATCACTCCAAGAACTAGATAAAAAGAGTAATAAAATAGCTAAGAGATTAATTATAATTATACAGCCAAATCTAAAAAACTTGTAGAGAACTTCACTACTTAAAAATCCCAAATCTATCCCCAAATAATTCAATTCTAAAAGCTAACTTTTAAAGACTAGATTAATTTATCAACCATAGGAAGAAAAAGGTAACCGGCGGGTCGGGTTGATTGGATCCTGTCGTCGTCAACGCCAAGAGGAAACGGTGAGGAGAGGCACATTGTTCCAAGCCAAGGAGATGAAACCTGGCTCCGATTCAACAAGTGAATACAATGTACTATAATTGTAGTTCCATAGTAACAACTTCGCTTGGCTAACCGCGTAATTACTCGGTTTAACCGGCTCAAAACCGGCTTTCTCCATCAACACTCTCCATTGTTCTTTCTCCTCCATTAGCCCAAACCGGATTCCCGGTTTATTATTATCATCATCTGATCGAACCAAATCCAAAATCCTCCTACCGAACAAAACTCTCTCCACTCTCAGCCTTTCTTTCGAATCTCGCTCCAAATTCGGTTCAAGCGATTCAAAAACCGCGGAATAAAACCGGAGAGAGTTCTTAACCCGGTTTGCAAATCCAACCCGGTTTAAACTCACTTCGTATTCACCAAGCGTCACAATCCTCGGGTTTAACGATCTAGCTAACCGGAGCGCCGTACCAACCGTCGTCGCCGTTTCATCAAGAAGCTTATAAAGCTCAAGCATAAAATTCACAACCAGAACCTCATCCGGGTCGACCCGAAAACTCGACCCGTTTAGTAACTGAATCGGCGTCAGAATCGGATAAAACTCGAAATTGAGATCCAAAATCGCCGCGAAATCACGGAGACGGTTACCTGTAGCGATCAGAGACGGTCCCGGTGAGTCTCCTAAAGACGGAGCGGGAATACCCGAAATCCGGATCCGGGTCGGTTTTCCTGAAGACCGGGTCGCTAAAGCTTGTAACAGAGCAGACCATTGAATACCTTGAAAAATCCCGAAATCGACTATGTGAATGTTGTTTGATTGATTCGTAGCTTCGAGAATTGCTTGATTCGCTGTTAAATGAGCGAACTTTGAGTATGGACATGCGTCGTTTAAGGTTTTGTATGAGAGTATGAACTCTTCTAGCGACGACGACGATGACGACGGAGATTCTGTTTCTTTATGAGACAGAGCTTCTAAGAAGTAATACCCGACTCGCTCTATCGGGTCACCGAATTCGGATACGGATTCTTTGATCCGAATTAGTGTTTCCGGTTTAGTTTCCGGTTTACGTGCATAATCGTGGATAGCTTTTAAAATCGGTTGGTTTAGGTCAAAATCCGGCTGCGGAGGTGGAGGATGACGTTGTGGTGATGGCGGAGATGGAGTCCATATAGTGGTGGAAGTCGGTGGCTGAGAGAGTTGATGAGTCGCTGAGTCATCCTTGTTGACTAGGTTGAGATTTGAAGGAGCACTGAGTCGACTCGGGAACGAGACGAATGGATCGTGACCGTAGATTGGGAAGTCTGGATTGGTTTGCAAAGAATCTCCACCGTTGATCAAACTCTCCATCCACTCGTCGGAGTCAAACTCTTCGGAAGCGACGGCGTTTTGGTGTTCAAGGTGTGGGAAGTGATAACCCGGGTCGTTGGTTACTTGAAACGGGTCGGAGAAACCCGAACCGGAAAGAGTATAACCGAAGGATTGATTGGACCAAGAATTGTGTTCTTGTTCTTGTTCTTGTTCCTGTTGTTGATGTTGTGATTGTTGTTGTTGTTGCTTCTGTTTGATGAGTTGTTGTGCTATAGCCATTAAGTTTCCACTGTCGGTGCACATATACGCCATTCTCCGGCTAGTTCTCGCCGGCGACGAAGGCGTATCTGTGTGTGTTATTTGGTGGTGATTGAGTAAGGCCCAGAGAGAGAAAATGAATAACCGGAGAGAGGTTTAGTAGGGAGAAGAAAGTGGACAAATCTTTGATCAAATTCTGGCCGTTCGATTTTGGTTTTATTTCATTTTAATTATTATTTTTGTGTATTTTTAATTTATTACCATTTTTAGTTCACAACTACAAAATTATCGTTATTAATTGCAAGAAATGAAGAAACTAAACATATAGTTTACTAAGAATCTCAAAATATGAACTGAATAATTTGGTATCCCATGATTTGTTCTTTTTTTTTCGGGTTATAGATTTTGTAATTCTATATTTTCATATAATCTTACAATTTTTTATAAACCTTAATACAGTTTTAACTCATTTTCTTATAATTTAATAATTAATACGGTGTTTTTTTTGGTGCATTACCATTAATGAGTTGACGTTTAAAAAAAAAAAAATAGAGATTAAAACGATTTCTAACTTATGGGACCCACAGACACGATGACGTCATCTATCGGCAGTTACGTATCGAAGAGTGTGACATCATCTCCACCGTCCGTAGAATCAGATCAATGGCATTGCTGAATTGGTGAATGTGACACGTCGACAACTGTCTTCTGCCACTTGTCACCTGCAGGTCGCCTGCAACTTTTCTGTCTTTTTTTTTATTTTAACTAACAGTATTATAAAGGTAAAAAGACTGATGTAAGAAAAGTAAAAAAGAATGGTAGGTTAATTTTTATATAATTGTTTCTGCTTTCAAGCCGCAAAGGTCTATAGGTTTTACAAAGCTGTTTCTTATCAACTAAAGGGTCATTGAATTATACACTTTGGTTAACAAATTACAGTGACTTGGTTTAGTTTCAGTTACTTTTGTAAAAAAACCCTTTCGACAAGTTAAGCTAACATCTTGAATATGACTTAAGCAAGCAAACATTAAACAATAGAGTGAATGAGTGATCATAGACATATTTTATTTGTATACGCATGTCTTTTTATCTCAACGTTATTGTTGTTTTGGAGGACGGCTTGTGGGCCCGTAAGTAGGCCCATATACAATGGAGCAAAAGCGATTTGTGGCGGGGTCTACTCGTATTTGTTGTTGGTGGACCGATCTTTGACGAAGAAAATGTAGTTAGTAGCCAAAAGCTAAAAATTACCCAAAATACAAAGAAAATACCAAAAAAAAACACTCAACGCAATGAAGAAACAAGAAGAGAGTTAAAAGATGATTATAGTTTTTTAAAGTATTTAAATAGCAAACCAAGTTTTAACGTTCATGAACGATATATGGTTCGAGAATTTGCTTATTTGAGGTCTTAAGATCCGAAACCATCTAGTGTGAAAGCTCTTTGTGACTTTGCAATTTTAAAAAAACTAAAGCAAATGGAATAGACAAGAACAATAGTGAACAAAAAACACATGGGAACGACGACACTTGACTCTTTGAGACATCACTCTTTTCATTTCATCGTTGTATCCGCGTCAAAAGGCCTACTTCTCCACTACTTATAACTTAAATAACTAAATTACATTACTAAACATGGTATATGGTCCCTTGTCCAAGTCTGCTTTTGTTTTTCACTTTTGACATTTTTTACTACAAAGTGCCATGGACTGTTCTAAATTGGTAATGATTTCAAGAAGGAGAATGAAGAAGATGATATTTTGAAAAGGACGACTTGTCTTTGAAAATGGCAATCCCACTTTAGTGTTAAACCATTGCACCTATCTGCAAGTGGACTTAGAGAGAGAGAGAATGAGTGGTGTGGGAAAGGGACATGAGTAAAAATGAAAGGGTTTGATTTGTCTTTTCTTTCTATCCAAGTCATCGGTGGGGTTTCTTATGTATGACCAAAGAGTGGCATTGAGTCATCCCCAAGAAAGTCTCTCTATATGTTTACCATTTTTGTCACATTCTTTGCTTTTTTTAATACTAATTTTCAATTTCAACTCTTACCAACTAAAATTTACCCATTTTTGTCTCCTCCTTTTCTTTTTACACTAATTTTCGATTGAACCTTTAGTTAACTAACGTATTTTTTATTATCCTATTATGTAGATAAAAGGGGCATTGGTAAAAATACCCTTATTTCTATAGCATTTTTTAAAAATACCACTTCCTATTATCCATTTTTAAAAATATCTTTTGTTATGTATAAAATAAGTAAAGTATCTATCTTTTGGTGCAAGCAGATAATGAGAAAGTAATTTTTTCCGCCAAAATTTTTTCATAAAGATCAAATTTCCTGTCAAAATTTTTTGCACATAAATTTTTCCGGCAAAAAATTTGAATTTAATAACCGTAGTAAAATATTTTTAAAACCCTTATAAATTCCTTTTAAAATCTTTGTAAATCTTTTAAAACTCTTGAAAATCTTTTAAAAACCCTTGTAAATTCCTTTAAAACTTTTTAAAACCATTATAAAATCTTATCTATTTAAAAACATTTTAAAACTCTTGTAAATCCTTTTAAAACCCTTGTAAATCTTCTAAAACCAATGTAAATCTTTTTAAAATCATTCTAAATCTTTTTAAAACCGTTAAAAACCATTGTTAATCTTTTTAAACCCTTTTAATACTCTTGTAAATCCTTTGAAAAACCTTTTAAAACTCTTGTAAATCTTTTTAAAACCCTTTTAAAACTCTTGTAAATCTTTTAAAAAGTCTTTTAAAACCCATTTAAATCCTTTTAAAACTTTTTAAAACCCTTGTAAACCCTTTCAAAACTCTTTTAAAACCCTTGTAAATCTTTTTAAAACCTTTTTAAAACCCTTGTAAATATATTTGCCGCAAAAAAATTCGGATCTTGTTTTCCGCCAAAAATTTTGGGATCATGTTTCCCGTCAAAAAACTAATTGAATATATATATATTTGTTCAATTAGTTTATATATCTGTTCAATTAGTCTATATATTTGTTCAATTACTAATTAATTTTCTATTTTTGAAGGCGTTTTCTCTTTCATATTACAAGAGATCCATGACCATTGTTATGTGGGATTGGGAAAACTGCAATGTTCTAGCCTATTGCAAACCGAAAGAACTTCTTGGAAATATCAAAAACGTGTTGTGTAACTTAAGATACACGGGGGATATCGTTATGCGGGGATACGGCGATGCCAAGGTTTTGAAGGATGGTTCTCGACGAACTTGCTCTTAGCGGTATCAGAATGACTCTCGTACCTCCGGAGAAAGATGCGAGTGACAAGTACCTCTTAAATTCCATCCCTTTGTAACATACTTTCCATTATCTCGGATAGCGATTTCGCGACGACCACAATCAAATTCAATGCAGCTGGTTATAATACTATGGTTGCTTATCTGAACAAGAGGCAGACTAGATCCAAAAAACTCACACCATCTAGGAAGATGATACATGAGTCATAGACGGCATGGATTTGGCGTCTGCTAGCATAATTATCATAGAAAACGTTACATTATTAAAATTAATAATAAATTGTTTAATTTTTCGAAAATAACCAAACTTATTTTTATTCTTTAGTTCACAAATTTATAATTTTGGTTAATTTTTAATATGTTCGTCTAACATTGTAAATAAATTTACACAAAAACACTTCACTTGATAAATTTGTTTACGAACCTTACCAAATTCATTAGTATTTTTTTTTAAAGAAAAGTTAACTAATTTTTTATATAATTATCAAACAAACTTTATGAAAAATTGTGATTTCTAATATATTCATAATTAATTGAAAACATAAGAATAATAAAACCATTACAAATTTTAAAATATTATGTAATTAAATGATGTGACCAAAATTCCTCAAAAGTTTGTATTTGTGTAACAGATGTAACAAAAAAAATTCCACAATATTTCCTCAAGAATTCCTCAATATTTGTACAATATTTCCTCAAATTCCTCAAGTTTGTATTTGTTCCTCAAGTTTGTATTTGTTCACTAAAATTCAAATAACAAAGTCCATCAACTATGCAGACTGCATATTATTAAAATCATATGATCTAACAATAAATTTCCTTATATTTTTCAATTAAATTGATTTCTAAATAATAATTCTGCCACATTTCATTAACCAAAATGTATTACTCATTGAATCAGTTAAACAGAGAGAATTAAGCTAGCCAGCCAGTTAGAAAAATATTTGGTGACGACTGTCTCATACAGATAGAAACATATAACATTTCTTTTTGTTTTTTTGAATGACAAAGTCCCTATCCGAACATTAAACTTTCGTACCCTTTCATTGACCAGCTAACTCACTTTGTAGTCCAAATTTTAGTTAGTTTTTTTTTTTTTTTTTTTTTGGTAGAATCCAAATTTTAGTTAGTTAACAATTAATCTCAATGCTTTTCCACGTTTTCTGATTATTATTCTTCTAACCATTTTATGAACCATCTTATGCTGAGAGAGTGAGAGCTATTGTTATTCATTTAGTTCGACACAACCCTTTGTGTCAATGTAAGACAATAAGAATCAAGATAAGTTTTGGAAACTGTGTGTATCCATAATTGACAGGTTTCTTGTGTTCTGATGTTCAGTCTCCAGACCAGTGATTTCCCACTAGACACCCTTGATTGTTTCCATAATTCTTGTGTTTGGTATTTGACAATTTCTTATTTCTTTGGATCAAACGGATCAAAAACAAGGTAAAGGTTGTCCCTTTGTTATAATCGTTATATAATTGGGCTTATAAAAGGCCCATATAAGGTTATAGTATTTGTTTTTTTTTCCAACTAACATTCATTCCGGAAGTTATATTGTTGAAGTCAAAGTAGCTCCCATTTTCTAAAAAGCCTTTTCTCAAACCCGAACTAAAAATCGAATTTCCAATAATATTATTTATCCAAATTTTATATCATCGGGCAAAAAAAAAATAATCATTAAAAATTATCAAAAAAAAGAAGGGAATAAAAATACTTTCATCTTTTTTTTTTACAGAATACGAGAAACCCTAATAGGCAAACCGTTAGGAAAATCAACAAAAGGAAAAGCAAATGGTTTATCATCTTCTGCTAATTCCCAATTGAATTTAAGAACAAGATGATGAATAAACACTGCCATTTCTAACTTGGCTAGCTCTGAACCAGCACATAGCCTTGGCCCTCCTCCAAACGGCATGTAGTTGTTTCCCCACGTCGAAAAACTACCACTTCCTGACGATGACGTCCCGTTGTTTTGCTGCTCGTTATAAAAAAAACGACAAACAGTTTTAAAATCACAACCAAAAATAAGTTGGAAGAAAAAAGGAAGAAGAACACGTGCTTGTTGGCACCACACCACGTGGGTCATTAATCATCTCTCACCACCTCTTACCTTCCCCACTCACTATAACATCATGACTACCATTATTATCTTATTTCTTAAAGTATTATCTCATTCATAATAATCATAATACTATAATATCATTTTCTAATTCGCCGATTTGATAGTTGATTAATAATACTATTAGAGTTTTAAATCTAAGTATTAGGACCGGTCAACGTGTCAGAATCTAACACACGTACAAGTGATCGGGCGTGTGAGATCCGTCAAAGCCGTGGTACCATCGTCCGTCAAATCTTAAATTTTATCAAAGCCGTGACTAATAATAAATCAACGGTCACGATTATAAGAATTTTTAGGCAGCTCCTACGTCATTAAAGACATACCATCCTACTAATTAATTGTCTTCACGTACACTTACACCAACACGTCTCTTTCTCTCTCTTATTTTTTTTTATTTATATGCTTTCATGTGATCAATGATCGATGACGTGTTAAGATCTAACTTCAAAGATAATAGTAATAAAAAAGTTTTTGCCAGATTAATAGTTCTCGTATAGTATCTATAGATAGGTAAATCACGTACGACGTATCAATTCATGCAATAATAGATGAAACTATACACTAATTTTCGTAGTTAACGAGAGAAATTTGTATTTACCTGTTGCCATCTCCAAGGATTAAAGAGATTAGGTTGGTCGTAACGAGAATTATCCAAATGTACGGCTGAGATCACCGGTAACACTTTCCACCCACTAGGGATATCGTATCCTTTTTTTCCAACATTAAGAAATGTAAATTATTTTAATATTTTTCATCCAATAAGATTTCGATATTTCGGATTTCATTATTTAAATTTTGTACGTAAAGTTTACCTTTGTACCGAACGTCTTTGAGTGCTTTGCGATGCAAAAACCTAACTACATTTCCCAATCGAAGAGTTTCATTTATAACCTTCATACCAAAAAAAAATATATCAATAATTTTGTTTTTTTCATCATAAATCATATAAACATAAAATTATAAATAATGAGAATAACATACACATTGAGTAAAGTCCATTTTCTTGTAATCATCCCAATTTAATTCTGACTCTCCTAGTTCCTTCTTGGCTCTCGCGATCTCAAGATGCTCTTCCTTCAAAAGTTTAAATCAATAAACATAAAATTAGTGACAATTAAATATATTATATAATATAATAACTTACATAATACGTAACAATTTGGTAGTAATTAACTTGTGCTGTTAAAATCATCTTACCCTAAGCTCTTCAACGGCTTTAGGGCAAGCTTGCAAGAAGAAGATAGCAAGAGCAATGGCGACAGAAGAAGTCTCATGTCCGGCGAATAACAAACTAAGAATGAGATCGAGAATTTGCTCCGTCGATAAATTCGAATGTTTCAAAACCCATCCCAAAAGATCATCGTCTGTTCTTTGTTTCCTCACATGATCACTCTTACTCATCTCTGCTTCATCCTCTGTTTTCACTTCTTCTTGATCTTCTTCCTTAATATCTAATTTTCTCTCTTCCATTTTCCTCTCAATGAACTTCAATATCGTTGCTCGTGACTACACAACCATTTTAGATATTTTATTTATATCACAAAATAAAATAAAAAACCTATAGTGAAAGTTTGTGCTTTTACAGCAAAAAAAAAAAAGGTTAAAAATTTTAGAGGTTTAAAATAAATGTACCTGAAGGGCTTTATGATAAGCAGTTCCTGGTAGATTGAGAGGAGCAGAGACAACACCTTTCATGAAAGTTACATACTCTTTCTTTAATTGCTCTGTTTCTTCTTCTCCAGGATCCATACTCATTATATGTTTCGCCATTAGATTAAACGTAAACTGCTCAATAAAAAAATCAAAACTTAGATTCAAAACCTTCAAAAACAAAAACCCAATTCAACAAAAGTAGAAAAAGAAAACCTTTTTGGCCTCATCTTGAGCTGAGAAAACAGAGTGTTGTTTCCAAGAATCAAGAACAAACAAAGTATGTCTCTCAACATCTTTAAGTAGAATAGTTCTAAGACGAGCGTGACTTAAGAAGTTCAGCGAGATACTTCTCATATCTCTATGCATGTCTCCAACAAGAACAAGCATCGACCATTTCCCAAGAATCCCACCGATACTTCGAGGATAACTACATTCAAAGAGCCTCCCTTCGTTTTGTAATATGAATCTATTAAGTCCAGCATCAGCTGATACAATCGTTGGTTCTCCAAACAAATTCGATCTATATATCTTCCCATACCTGTAAAAAAAAACAACATTAGTAAAATTTTCAAAAACAGAGGATTTTTTTTTTGTGGAGGATGTTATTTTTACTTGGAGACATGTTGTTGCATGAAGTCACCGAGTGTTGTGGCGGTGTACGGTTTAAGATAACCGATGGTTTCACCAAGAAATGGCCAACCGGATTTACCCGGAGGGAGATTGAATCTGGTTCTTCTACTTCTTCTTTTCAAGAGAATCAAGAAGAGAAGAAGAGACAAAAGCGATGGGAGAAGAAGAAGAGGCAAGAGAGTATGATGCTCTGTTTCGAACATGGAGCTAGTCTCTCTCTCTTTATCTCTCTCTAATGGCTTTGCCTTTAAGATTGGGAATCGGACTTCTACTGAAAAAGGGAGCTTCTGTTTGTAAGAGGGGGTTTTAAAGAAGTCAGAAAATATCATTAAATTTTAATAAATCTTCTAATTAAGCTTAAACCTAACCAATGAGCTTCATGGCTTTTGTTTTTTCCGTATTCATTACTTTTGTTGCCTCGTTATGCTCCTTTTAATACTTTTATTTATTATACTCTTAAGTTGCAGAAAGCTGCGATGCGGAAATAGTTTAACAGCTATTATGGATATAACTATAATTAATTGTCTAATCGTATAACTTTCATTCACCGTGGTAGAAAAAAAAAATGTCATTAGAAGATAAACGTAATATACATAATTAATACTAAATCGTTTAAACGTACGAATCTATCATAAAGTGTTTATGAATTATCTGATCATCAAGTGTGAGTTTTTTTTATTAATAAACCCATTCGTGCTAATAATTTTTGTTTAATAGTAGAATAAAAACAGTTTTGATAAATGCTTCAGCAGAATCCCAGGAAGTCCGGTACGGTCTCCATCGGTTTAAACTGGGATTTCCAGAAATGCCCTTAGGATTTGGGAAAAGGGTGGGCTCACGAGTAGGGGTAGAACAGTGAAATTGTCAGAAGGACCCCTACACGAGCGTGCGGTCAAAGACAGAGTTATTAGATTATTACCGAACTGGACAGTCAAACCCGTAGACTTTTGGCATTGTCTTTTTTTGCCTCTCAATAGTCACAAAAGCATTTACTCTATTTTTTTAAAAAGTTTAAAGATTTTAATTCCCTTTTTATTGTTGTCCCAATTCTGAATCGCACCATGCATTATTAAATACACCTACTAGATAACATATTTTGAGCGGGTATAGGCTATCTAAATTTTTAATTTTCTAATATATATACTACTTCCACTCCTATAAAAAAATTTCTAAAGGTTTTTTCTTGTCCCATTCAATTATTTTTGTAAGTTTTGTATGCATTTTAATGATTAAATATTAATAATTTGTATATTTCAAGAAATAGAAATGGAAAATATTTGAATTTATGAACTATTATACGTTCATAGTGTATTTATAAGTAAATATAAAAAATTCTTAATTAATGTGAAAATATAAAGATATAGATTAAGAATATATATATATATATATATTCTATGCATAATATTGAAATGAAATTGTAATTCAGTTTTTACCTTCAAAATTTTAGGTTTATCAGTTATATCACAAGATCAATTGTAATTAATAAAGAGTATAGTCGAAGTATAAAATCAATTAAGTACATTTTCTTTAGAGTATTGATTATGATAAACTCTGTAAATGTTTTGAGAAAACAAATAGAGTGTTAACTATTAAGTATCAAATAAGTGATTAAGTGTTAATAGTTAATAGGTAAAAACTCTCAAACAAAATCTAGAGATTGTCGATTCGAGTGGTACTTGGGAAGGGCCATATAAAATCTTATGGTCTCTAGTTTTAGGAGGTATATCTTAGTTATTCAAAAAAATGTATATCAAATAAGTGTAAACATAAGTCAATTAAATAAAATCCAATTTTTGTAAATATTTTTGAAAACAGTTAAAAATTAGTATCAGTTTTTTTGTTTAAGTTCACAAAATCATTTGGATTTTAATAAAAAAATAAAAAAAATAACTTTGGCTTATACGTGTAATATTATGTGGAGAAGTATAGTTAAGAGAAAATAAATGTTGAGCTAGTGGATATTATGCATATATTTAGTTTGGTTTTATGTGCGGATATGTGTAAATATTTTTAAAATAAGTGTTTTATTTGTTGGATCAATTTTAAGAAAACAAACATTTTAAATTCAGTTTCATGGTTAAAAAAAATAATTATTTATAGCAGTTTTTCTCTATTTTTTTTTCCTTACATAAAAATGTAATACTCAGCTATATTTTCTATTAATAATAGCATTGAATTCCTAAATTTATTATTTGCAGAAAAAATTGACTACCACAGTAGTAGAGGCTGTCATTATGGCAACAAGAACTGAAGAACATACAGTAAATTAATAGTAGTACATCATGTAATATATACTAATAAACAGATTAATTTATGAGAAAAAGGGTTATATTATAAAAAAAATTAAAATCATTAGGCTTGGAACGTAACTTAATCCTTCATGGCATTGAGAATATAAGACCAAGCTTTATCTTCTTCGAAAATCATATATGATACGTAGGAAAAAAAACAAAGAGACTAAATTTAAACTTCCAAAAATGTATTTTTGAATAAAATATGGTAATTTTTTTTTGTGTTAAAGGTTTAACTGTTACAAGTTCGCTCTTATTAAATTCCAACTAACAATAAATATGTTAAAGATGCATTAAAGAAAGCAATTTAATAGTTGCAGATGGTTACACGCTTGTAGAGGTCTTCGAAACTGTAACCCAAAAGATCTATGCATTTTTAGATCATTGAATGGAATCCAAGAAAAATTAACAAACGACAAAAAAATCGTTTTCTTTTTTCGTTTTTGTTTTTATTGTTGACCAACCAAGAATGATATTTGCAGTGATCGTAACATACGGTCCCATAGTTATTACCACGCGTGTGAATTTCATTTTTCGACATCACATAACTATTCTATAGTCTCTAGTATAGCATACGTGAAAGGTATAGCATACCCATATATGGATATGTTTACTTCTCTTAATTAAGTTTGTTTTTTTCTGTTAGGAATTATGTATTTGTTGACCTCTCTTGATTTAACATAAGCTATATTCAGTTTGAAACTTTGTATCTGTAGATTATTGACCGAGTCCAGAAGTGACACTTTAATATCGTATTTAAGGTTCGACTCCAACGTCCTCTATATCAATATTTGAACAAAAGTTTATTCAAAATGGTCTCAAACAATTTTTTTTGTTAAGAGAAACGAAACAAAAAGAAAGAAAAAATATGCTTTAAACAGAATATTATGAAATACCTGGAACATAATATTGAGATCAGCTAACGAATAAAATATTTTTGACAATCGTTATCGCAAATTTTAACGAATATCCAGAAAATCCAAATAGGGTCGATATTGATTGTGAGAGAAAGCTGGCAGGGACCATTATTCCACAACCTTTTGGTTGTCATCTCTTATTCTCTTTGATAATTATTCACATACTCCATGGGTCACTACTCTTTCCCTTTTCTTATTTTCGTTTTTTCTCAATACTCTTGTTAATAATTTGCTTCTTTCTTATTAATTTGCTGGATTAGCACAAGAATCATAATCATGATTGGACTGATCGATAAACGGATATTCACACTCGTATATATAATTTAATAATCAAGAGATTTGAAATCGAAACTTTTAATCGGTAAGAAAATCTTCATAATAATCAAAGAAATGATGCATGTAACTATGATCAAGTAAAACCTAATCCAGAACACAAAACTATATTGAAATTGTTTTGTTTGGGTCATATCGAAATATGTTTGCACTTCAATCAATAGAGTATTAAAAGAAATTTCTTATTAATATTTTTGATATATACTATAACAAACCAAAAACAAAAACAAAACCTTAAACGAAACTGAATTAGACCAAATTCAATGTAATCTAACCAAATTGAACCGAAATTTTTAATTAAAAATCCCAACTCCATATTTCCACATATACCAAAAATAGATATTTGGTTATAACAATATAATTTAAAGATAACTAATTAATTTTACATAATTTTAATGAAGTTTTATTATTTTTATTATTTTGTAATCCAACTTGAGAACCAAACTCAAATCATGCATGTGAACTGAATAACCAGAAAAAGGAAATTGTAATTCAAACCGAACCCAACAATATGATACCCACATCTACGTCCCGCCTAAGTCAATCTCGCACGATCTCAAACAACGTAGCAAAAGTAGCAAAGCTACTATCAAAACTTTTGTTGCGTTAAACCAAGTTTTTTTTTTACCGGTTTCGAAGTTTTACCACTAATTTTTTTTCCATGTTACATCACTACATGTGTTGTTATTCATGCGTACGTGTTAATATACGCATGTGATATATACGTATGTATATATAGGTATGCATGGATCATGCTGCGTTGACTTCATCATTTCAAGCCGTATTGACTTGTAACCTTTTTTTCTGTCGGCGACTTGTAACTTAATTGAGAACCATTGTAAAATAAAAATTTGAGCAAAATTAAGGAATATTAAAGCGACGTTTTTATATATTTGCCACTACCTTCCACTATTTATCATATACGGGAATGTGCAAACTATATGCATACATATATATATATATATATATTCATAAGAGTCGAATAATATTATTTATTTATAACATCCATTATATATGTTGAATTTAAATTCCCTGATGTGGTGACACACCAATAAGCTACAAAACCGATAGGATAATATTTGTATGTATAGAATTTAATCATCATGAAATGAATTTGAGTGTTACCAAATATTAAAAATCTTTTTTTTTTGGGTCGACTTATTGGAAATTGATATAATTAAAATTATTTGGAAATATATAGAAGAGAATGATAATGGGGAATACTTTGGGCACGTCCATGTGTTCGCATTATTGCAGTTCACGTGCAGTTGCTCGTCCACCAGCTTTCTCCCAATTTCACATGCCTTTTTCTCGTTATTTTTTTTGTTCTTGTACAAATAAGAAAACAATACTATACTAATAATTTTATTTAAATTCCGTTTTTCTTTACAAGGATTTATATGCAACCAACTGTATTAGTTTTACAACTTTCTTCTTCACATGTGCTAATTACCAAAACGAAAAACATGTGTTAGTATACAAAACAAAAAAAAAGCACTAGGTCAATTTTTTTTTCTAACATTGGTAATTCGTTTATAAATAAGATGGTTAAAAGTTAGTACCAATTAAACTTAATATGTTGTAATTTTGAACTTTTCAACTTGTTTTGTTTGTTGAATATCTATTGTGTTAAAATATTTATATCTTGACTTTTTTTTTTTGTCGTTTTGTTGACTAAAACAATTTAAGATCTGATTAAAAAAACATGCTAAAGTACAGTTTATAGAGTATTTTTTTTTAACCTTTCTCAAGTAGATGAAACAAGAGTAAACAAAAATAATTATTAAAATAAATTTTTTTACTCTCATTTACTCTTAACTTTTCTTCATTTTTTTCCAATACTGTATATTTACTCTAACTCTTTTACTCTCACACAACTTACCAGTTAGATCATTAGTGTTTACATTGTTCATTAACCAAATTGGCATAAAAATGCTAACAAAATATTCCCTCTCTTCATAATATATTGATGTTTTGAGTTTTCTTTTTATATATATTATAAAAAATTATTATTTAATTATTACTATTTTATATTTACATTAAATATTTTTCAATAACTATGAACTAATAGTAATCTAATAAATCTAATCATTGTATCTTGAATTTTACAATTTATAATATTAATTAATAAAATCAAAATTAATTTTTAAAATATAAATTTATATATCAAACCAAAAATATTAAAATATCAATCTATTAGGAACAAAGGGAATAGATTTTTTTTTTTTTCCAAGAAGAAAACGAGGCTTTTACATTGTAGTTCCTAAGTTGATATATAATATTTTTTAAATTATTCGTTTTAAGGTGAGACTGATTTTGCAAAATGTAACTCATTTCATATTAAAATATAAGCACGTAATTAAGAAATATTCACTTTTAAAAAATTTAACCAATTACGAAAAATACTTTATAATATAATAAAAAATTAATTATAAAACATTAAATTAATATATAATTTACATGAAAATTTGAAAACAGTTGTAAAAAAATTTTTTTAATACAAAACCGAATTTAAAAGTATTGTAGAGATATAAGGGTAAAAACATTATAACAGAAGTAAAAAAAAAGAAGAAAAAGCAATGAGAAAAAAGAAAAATATAGAAAAAGAAGCACTCGTGCGGGTGCGGGGGGACGTAACGGCGGCCCAATGATTGCCGGAATGGGGCATGCAGGCGGTGGGAGAGTGACACGTGGCAAGTCACACGTGTGGGATAGTGAAAGTGATATGACGAGACGAGAGTGGGCTGTCATATAAATGCTCTCACCAACCGTTTGCTTTAGCATTCTTTTGTGATCTGACTTCACTCTTCTCTCTCTCCTTAAAACCCACCACCACCTGTCTCTCATCAGATAAGTCAAACCCTTCTTCTTTTATTTATTTCCTTCTTACAAATTTTGGGAGTTTCTCAAAACTTTTACATATACGTTTTATGATTTATCATCCTTATTTTAATAGTAACACTTTTTGTTGAAGTTCATAAAATTTAAATCGCAAAATCTTAATCATAAACCTAAATTTCTATGTGCTAATAGCCATTTAAATCTTGTCGAAGTTTACTACCGTCAAATTTAATTTCGTTTTTTTTTCTCTCATCATATGCGTGAAATAGCATTAAATATTCTTTTCTTTATTTCTTAAAAAGTGTTTCATATAAAATATTGTTAGCTTTTTTTTTTAATTCTTAAACTGAAACAATAAAGATGTAAAATAAATTTAGTTTAAAAAACTACATTAAAAGTTACAATATAATAATTTTAATTAAAAACAATTTTAAAATGACATTTTTTTGTAAAACGGAGGGAATATGTCTTTAAAGTAAAACAAGTGATGAAAAACCAAATCTATACTATTAATTGGGAATCACTAAAAAATTAAGAACCTTCGTGTTGTAGAATATTACATAGAATGCCATTGGTTTTTTTGAATTTGAAAAAGGAAAAAAAAGTCAAAAATCAAAATTATTTAGAATCCATAACAACTAACTATTTTAAATTCAAAATAATAAAAATGGAAAATGTAATTATTCTAGCATGAGTTTACGAATTATTCAAATCAAATTCACTTTTTTATTTAAAAAATTCTTCAAATCAAATCTTAAATTAGTTTACAAAATCATATCACAACTTTTTATACTTACCATATATAGTCTTAGCATTGACAATCGATGATAAGATTTTAACTTCTAATATATTCTACAAATAAATTAGAAAGTTAGAATAACAAAAACAAATCCATGGACGCAATGCCATTATATGTTCTACGTAGTTGTGTAAATAACAAAAACAAATTCGCTCACTCATTCTGTCTTCACCGATATGAAATCCCGCACGTATGTGCGGGTCAAGATCTAGTAAATTTTAAAGTACTAGTGATAACAATATCCTTCCAAAAGTTGTCTTACATTGTTTCTAGTTCGACTTTTACTTGAAAGAAGCTATTACAGCTTTCATAGAAAGATATACATGATTCATCCTAAAATTTTCAATTACTAATAATAAAAAGAACAAATAGTGAAATGTATTTTCGTCTATATTTTATAAAATAGTTAGTTTATTATACTAACATCCTACATAAAAAGTAAAAACCCTTCTAAACATATCTGCTAGCAAAATATTTTAATTATTACCCTATTTTTCTTTCCCAGTTCATGACAATATTTACAAAATCACAAAACAGCTAAACTCTAGATAATTTATCATTGTAAAATTTAAATTTCTCTATTCTCATTACATTGGATAACCTCCTAACAAATTTGAACTCACGAGTTACAACAATCTATATATATATATATATATATATATATGTTAAAATTTGAGCTTTGTATATAGTTTTTAACTTTTAACCAATCACAACTAAAATTGTTGTATCACGAATAATTTGACTTTTATACACTCCAAAAAATAGAAATAAAAAGGACCAACGAAATTAGACTTTACTTATATATTATATATAATGACTTGATCTAGCGGAGCATGTAGCTAGTAGCTACAAAAAAATGTTCAATTTAATCAGAAAAATATTCTGACTTTCAAATAATTTATAATCGACAACAAACAGTTTTCTGAGTCCACACCCGAAGAGTTTACATTACATAATCGACAATAATAGAACTTTTAGCAAATTTGAAGTCACGAAATATAACAATCTGCGTTATTTGAAAGCTTGGAATTCGAACATACAATTTAAATTTTATAATACTAGATCAAAGATGTTTCAATAGTTTTCTTTAAATTTTATAATACTAGATCAAAGATGTTTCAAGATGTTACAATTTAAAGTTTTTTTTTTTTGTGTGTGTGTCATTTGATTCTCTAAACTCGGAAAATGACAAACGAAGTCATAGACCGACTTAATTTTAAATAATGACGCGATCTAGTGGCGCACGTAGCTACTATATTATCTTGGATTCAATTATTTTTGTCGACAATCCATAAATTTGATAGGACTTAACAAAAGTCAAATTTTGTTGACTGAAACTAAAAAGTTTAGTCGGATCGAGAGGGATAGAGATGGTTACAAACAAATGAAATAATAAGAATGGGATCATCACTATCTCTATCAAATCAATGTGACAAAAATCTCAATCATATATATACTCGTTAGGTACGTTTCTTTCTTTTAATTTTTGTCTTTTTTCTCTAGAGATTAGATCAATTCCAATCTCTCCAGTTCTCTACCGACAAATATACCTTAAATTAACGGAAAAAACCCGAAAAATACCCCATCTATTTTTAATTTGGACGTTTAATACCTAACTTTTTTTTGTTGGAAGAAAAATACCTTTTTTAATTATAATTGGTCGAAAAATACTTTATCTTTATATTATTGGTAAATTCAAACCTCTGATTTAACGGTCGTTAACAGACGTTACGGTATCAGTAAACGACGTTATATTATAACAAAACAAATAGCCGAAAAATGCTTCATCTATTTACTTTTTGGATTTTTAATACCCAAACTTTTTGGTTGGAAGAAAAATACCTCATTTAAATATTTTTGTCTAAAAATACCTTATTTTTGAATTGTTAGTATATACAATATTTATACAAACTTTTACAAATATATTGCTTGATCTAATGGTAACACGTATGATTTTTAACCCGCATAGAACTTCTTTTGATCTCCTATTTTCTTTAATGAATGACATACAAATTTAAATACATTATTTGCTTCACTCTTACAAATTTAAATACATCATTTTTTCATTCCTAAAGGCATCGTTGGAGTTAGAAGGGTTTTTGTGATAGTGATTTTAATGATGGAATGTAACGATTCTGCAACTAACAAATGAGAGATTGTGACAAAGATGACGACGACGATAGATTTGTCATTTTTGTGGTCGTGAAGTAGCATAGTTGCGGAAGTGGAGAAGAATTTAGGTAAAAGTGGAGAGATGAAAGAAATGGTTCGAGAAAGATTGAGTTTTGATCGTATTAACGAAGTAATATTGAGTTTTGATCACACCAATATATTTGTAAAATTTTGAAAATAAATTGTATATATCTATTTATATACATAGGGTTAATATTTAACGTCGTTAAATGTTTCTGTAATATTGTTAACGATTGTTAAGTCGCAGACTTGAATCCACTAATAATTTAAAATGAAGTATTTTTAGACAAAGATATTTTACTTGAGGTATTTTTCTTCTAACCAAAAAGTTGGGGTATTAAAATTCCAAAAATAAATAGATTGGGTATTTTTCGGCTATTTATCTGTTATAATTTAACGTCGTTTACTGATATCGTTACGTCCGTTAACTACCGTTAAATCAGAGGTTTGAATCTACCAACAATTTAAAGATAAGGTATTTTTCGACCAATTATAATTAAAGAAGGTATTTTTCTTCCAACAAAAAAAAGTTAGGTATTAAACGTCCAAATAAAAAATAGATGAGGTATTTTTCGGGTTTTTTCCCCTTAAATTAATGCAACATTTTATTTTTACGATCTCTGTCATATCAGATTCTTCCCTTTGTCTCTCCTTCAAGCACACGAATGGATAGTATGTGTAAACCAAATTTGTTTTGTTAGAGCGTAATTCGCCCAAATATGATATTTTCTGTATTTCAGCATAACAAAACAAGTGGACAATCGACTTACTCAACATGGACAAAGTAAACTCAAAACTTTATGGGTGTGACTGGTGAATATAAGAAGAAAAGAGAAGAAAAATAAGAGAAGAAATGAGAAGAAAAGAAAAACAAAAAGTAGAAGAATTTTTTATACCATGTATTTGTAGTTGAATGTTTTATGCTTTTTTACCTTACTTTTTGAGGAATTGAGAAGAAATTAAATTCTTCTCTCTTCTTCTTGACTGGTTAGATTTTAGTATAAAGTAGAAGAATTTATTTTCTTCTCATAACTTTTCTTCTACAAAATACTATCAGTCACACCCTATATCTCTATTAGGTGTAGTAATTTTTTACTCTAGTTTTTTGTTTCCAACATAATTTTTTTTATTTTATCTCAATTTTTATTTTGTTTGTTTTATGCAATATTGTTCAGCTATGCTATGTATTACAAATTTACAACCAATGACACCCATAAATAAATGATCGAAACAGCAAATAATAATCGAATACCATAACTAAATAAAAATCTTAACACTAAAATAATGACTTTGACCGTCACAAAAATGATAACTGAAATTAGTATTTTGATAATTTTAGTAGTTGATCGCCGTATTAGAACACATTTAAATTCAAAAATATATGTGACGTAAGTTGTAAAATACAAAACCAAAAGATAGTATTGAACATAAATCGGAATCGGGTATATTAGTAACATTAGAAAAAAAGCAGTGAAATCACAAATTACTCTTCTACTCTATGATGGTTCAATGTATTACCACTTTTAGCTCTTATGGACGAAATTACTTCATGATCACTTTACACATAAATACGATAATGTCAAGTTTAAATTTGATTACAAAAATAGAAATTTAGGTGAAGATATGAAGAAGGGTGCATGGGGGTTCCCCCACATCCACCTGCAAAAGTTATGATTGCATTTCAATCATTGCCCACGAGCGCAACCAACACGTCGCTCTCTTTCCCTTCAATTCATTTTAATTTCGATCTCTATCGTTTTTACTTTGCTCCATATATAAGTTTATATGTATTACAAAATTCTCATGCTTTGAATCATATATCGTCCCACTACTTTTTGGAATTAGTCATTGCTCACAATTTTTGACTCTTTTTCCTTCTATTCTTTTTGTCTTTACCTCCTCCATTTCAGAAAGGGTTTTGCTAGAATGGTGTTATGCTAAATGAATGATTAAATTCAAATAATATGGCTTTTAATGTAATCAAACTATTTTAAAAAATTAGACGCATTCGATGTAAAAATAGTTTTTTGATGAAAAAAGTTTCCATTTCTTAAATATATATATGTGTTTCCGAAAAAAGTATTGCTCTTTATAACTTTTATCGACTAATTTGTAGCATATCACAATGCAGAGTTTGTTTTTTGTTTAATACAAGGTATTTGCAAAAAAAATATAAATATTATTCTTGAGGTTTTTTTTCCTACTCGCTCTCTATAGACAAAACATATTTTATATTCTTTATAGACAAACATAATTATGTAATTAGCAAA
The DNA here is from genome assembly GCA_019202805.1 of Arabidopsis suecica. Taxonomy (NCBI): domain Eukaryota; kingdom Viridiplantae; phylum Streptophyta; class Magnoliopsida; order Brassicales; family Brassicaceae; genus Arabidopsis; species Arabidopsis suecica. Next base: position 10,971,545 of record CM032909.1, read on the forward strand.
GAAAAACATAATTATGTAGAGAGAAAACCTAAGAAATGGAAAGAGGAGGGTAAGCTTAAGATAGAAGCCCCATGAAGCAAATGATGTTAAGTAAAAGAAACAAAATTAAACTAACAAAAGTCATATGTATGTGTGGTTAATGGCAAACATTAGTAAGACAAATTCTAGATTGTTTTATAAAAAGAAATAATTTAAAATCATGGCTTGCATTTGACTGTAGTAAAAAAAGACTTTACAATATATATAAATAAACGACAAGTATTATTATAATTAAAAGAAAATAAAAGAAGAGAAAGAAGAGTGTTGAGTTGTTGCTTGTTGGATCCTCTTTAAGTTTTCGCATGGGGTTAACATTATAGCAAATTCTCCTTTTACTTTCGGCTCTGGTCCCTTTCCAGATTTCATTTTTGTTATTATCATAATTTGTTTTTTTTTTATCCACCGATCTTATATTTTATTTATATAAGCATTTCCAAGAAATAAAGCCAGTTGGGCTGAGATTTGTTTGCGAATGTTACTGCTCATGAATGTTAATGGGTCACTAAAATATTCAAGTTCATCTCATGTGTTGTTACTTTCTTTCATCATAAGCAAATTTTGTTTGAACGTTGCCTAGTATTGCTAACAAAATTAACGATATATTATATAGTCTTATTCGGTTTCTTGGTGTATGAAAATGGCATTGACACTCCCAATAAGAAAACAAAAACATTCAAAACAAACTAAATTGAGTAACTACATCAAGAATTTTTTTTTAATCTCAAGCAAAACGATTATAAACCAAACGAAAACGTAAAAGATCTAATAAATCCTTTGGCTTACCTTTTATATTAGTAATGATTGTAATCTGTTTTACAATTCTAACACGAATACGACCCCTGAGCATGTGTCCCAACCAATAGTAATTCTGTTTTACAATTCTAACACGAATACGACCCCTGAGCATGTGTCCCAACCTAAGTAACAAGAGACGTGTTGTGTTTGTATATAATAATAGTTCTAAAATAGATACAGATCATAATATAAACGTACGAAGTGTTGGACCTTGGATTTTCTTTTGAACAATCAAGTTTCTATAATTAATAGTTATATATCAATAGTAACGAAAGTCAATAACAAATTCCGTTGTCGTCCAGCGGTTAGGATATCTGGCTTTCACCCAGGAGACCCGGGTTCGATTCCCGGCAACGGAGCTTTTTTTTTTATCTTTATTTTTTATTTCCTCATCATTAAATTATTTTAAATTCTATCAGCTACTATTGCCATCGATTCTACAAACCTCTTAACCTCTCTATAGCCCAAGATATAATAAAAAGACGATTAATTATCAAATTAAGCATTCTATAAGCGACCATAAAACTATTTTGATTTGTGCGAGTAACCGAACAAGTACTCTCCTCAATAATCGAAATTTACGACATTGTCCAAATAATTTCTATAACATGAAGTGATCTTATCTTATCTAAACTTATTTTATCACAAATCTGTATGTTTCCACGTACATAACCATGTAATGTTTATATATTAGATATAATCATATGTAGGTACTGCATAAGAAGGAATAATCAATAGAACATCACAACTTTAAAGTTGGTTCGATTTGATAAATAATATGACAACTTCAAAAGAGAAAAAAATAGCAATCAAGTTCAGCGGTAACAAACAGAATTGCATCAGGTTTGATTTATAATAAGTAAACAAAAAAGATTTTTAAGTTTTAGAGTTTTAAACAACTGAATGAAACATCAACGAACATACTCTCGCGATTCTGATCTCTTAGACCGCTTGTACTCGCGTTCATATCTGTAGTCATCTTCCTCCATTTTATCGTAGCGATGACTGTACCGATCTGTGTCACCTTGATCTTCTTCGTAGTAGGCATGAGTTTCTTCTGGCTCGCCACGTTTGTACTCTGCATCTCTTTCACGGGACCGACCACCACCCTCATGCTCATATTCACCTCCTTCATAATCCCTCTCCTTCTTTCTACTACGGTCTCGGTCATGATCCCTTGAAGTACGATCCCGTCCCCTGTCACGATCACGGCGGTCTCTGTCTCCTCTATCACGGGTCCGGTCACGATCACGTCTACTGTCTCTATCCCTGTCTCTGCCTCCTTGGTCTCGGTCTCTGTGGTGCTTATCCTCTCTCGGCCTGTCACGAGACCGCTCTCGAGGTTGTTCATGAGACAGCTCACGAGACCTTTCTCGTTCCCTTTCTTTTCCCTTTTCCCGAGATTTCTCACTGGAGACAAGGCAACAACATTATCAGCACAATATCAGTCACAAGGCAATTGAGTTTTAGTATAAATGAAAATATCTTTACCGCTCTTCCCGTGGTCTCGATGGCTCCTCTGACTGGGAGGTTCTTCCTTGCGGTTGTTGTTCCCCAACAATTTCTTCACCACCACCGACTCTTGAAGTCCCAAGTCCACCACCAAGCCTGCGTGGACGCCAGTTTGGGACGGTTCTACCTCTCTCAACATCAACCAGAACTCTTCTGCCGTCAATCTTTTGTCCATCAGCTTGCTTATATGCAGCTGTAGGAAGAGTAACAAAACACATTGCAAAATCAGTAAAAAGAGCAAACATCTCGGGCAGATAAAAAAAATGGGTTGAAAGAAAACAAATGCGATTGGACCTTTCATGTCACGGGTGTGCATGTACTCAATGAAAGCATATCCTTTGGGTTTATTGGTCAGCTGATCAGTCACCAAATGAACCTGAGAAGTTTCAGAAGAAGACAATTAACAAATCAAAATCTGTGAGAATAAAATCAGATTCCAGATAAAAGTGTTTCATATCAAACAAACATGCAGCTCTATAAGGCAGGCAACCTTTATGTTGCGTCCAAATCCGAGAATGTCACCACCCACATCAAGAATTGGCAGAAAAATGGATGTATTGCAGCAAAATTACCATTTCTGAAGTGTCTAATAAACCACCCCTTACCAGGGTATTAAAACTTAGATAACTAAAAATGTATTAAAAAATGAACCATTCACCTTCATAGTAGCCCAAGTCTCAGATACTGAATATTTATAGATGTTAAGATAGGAAAAGAGAGAAGGGTTTCTGATACTCCAACCTTGGTTGCTTGAAAATAAAACATTTTCTTTGGAACAGAATGGCTTTGGGATATGGGCAGAAAATATTTTATAACTTGCTTACCAGGATGAGTTGAGCTCATTATAGATTCAGAAAATACCTAATCGATTAGGTAAACCGTGTACCTACAAGTCTACAACCTCTATAGCATAGTAAAATTATTTGTTCTCTGAAGGGACAAGGAAAAAAAACAACTATACCAAGTCAAGCGCCGAAAACAAGCAAACACCTTGGAGAGCAGAACTTTGTGACATTATACAAGAAACACTTATGCAACTATATATTCAGTGATTTGAGAAAGGTCTAAGAGATTTGATGGCTTTACAAAGTCTAAAGAAGGCATGCAAAGCAATTCAAAAGTAGAATGGCCTTTTGGTCTAGCAGAAAAGATGCAAACTTATAAGGGACTGAAAAATTATAACCTAGGAGACTTTAGTACATAAAATAAAACATATTGAGCAAAGAGCTCTAGAGAGGGAAGCCATTACACAAATTCTTACCGAACCAGCAAGGGAATGCTCAGAATAACCTACCCGTTTAATTGGTCCATAAGATTCAAACTCCCTTTTAATCTTACTCTCAGAGGATTCGTAGTTCTGCAAGACAATAACAGGCCAAAGTTAAGCACAAAATAACTCACCTGTCTAACAAAAGTCATTCAACACTAAGAAAAAAAAAAGCACAACTTACAAGTCTTGAAACGAACAATGTCTTGTATGGATCTCCAGTAGCATTTGGATCATTATTCGGGTCATCTGCATATAAAAATTAAAATTAACTTCGATTTCACAAACCTAAGAGGGCATTAAAAGGAACACAAATAACATATAGTAGATTACATTTCTTTAAGTCCTCAGCAGCCTTTTCAACACCTTTCTCCAGTCGTAATTTATGAATTCTCTCCCTTTTCTGCGACTGTACGGCGAAACAAAAACACAAGACAATAAGCCACTGACTTAGGGTTAAAATATGGCAATAATCAAAACAGTTTAAGGTGCATCGTACAGGTAATTCAACTTCTGGCTTAGGTGGAGCGTATTCTGGATCCCCAGGCTCAGCAAAGTTACTCACAAACTGAGCCATACCTAAAAACAAATACACAAAGACAAAATCAAATCCAAAGCTCATGAGAATAAAGTTCCAAAACACAATGATAGATATACAAGTTGAGACCTGTATAAGGCGGGCACTTTCTCTTCTCCGGTGGTGGTTTGTACTCCAACGGCGGCCGTGGCTCAAAGAGCTTCAAAAGATTGTTTGTTAAGCCAGTAGGGTGGCTTTGACCCATCTACAATATACAGAAAGATACAATGGTATATCAACTTTAAAGCAACAAGAAATCTTCCATGAACAAGCCTTAAATCAATCAAACTGATTCAAAACTCTAAAACAAGCTCAAGAATCTAGATCAATAGAATCAAATCATCTAACCTAAAATCGGAATCTCAATTCGATTTAAAACTAGATGACGAGTGTTACAACGCAATCGAATATAGAACCGAAGCAAGTATCAAACGACTTAAGAGTATTCAATTGAAGATGTAGAACCATTAGCTAGAACCTAATAGACATCTACAGAGTAATCAAGAATTCAGCGAATTTTGAGAGAAGAGACGAACCAGCTTAAGCTGAAGAACATTGGCTCTGTTCTGAACTTTAGCGCGGGCCTGAACGGCGGCGTTAGGGTTACGCATGAAAGGATCGCCGGAGTCTCCCATGGCGACAAAGAGATCTCGGAGCTCTGCTAGGGTTTTTCGTGAGGAAGGGGATGGAGGATTTTTGCAGAGAGAATAAAAAAAAACTAACAAAACCCAAATTCAATCTCAAACCGGATTCCGATTTATTAAGAAAACCGAGTTGAGTGAGATCCAACAGATCACGCACGATACGTTAAAACGATGCCGTGTTGGTATAACCAATGCAACCCACTTACTGAACAAGAGGGTTAAATCAGCTTCGATTTTACATTTTTTTTTGGGTCTTGGTTAACATGTCATATTGGTTTTGGGCCGGTCCTAAACAAAGTCCAAACATGGGCTTTGACTGTCAAATTTTTCTAAAATCCATCAACAAAGAATTACTAAAATAGATTATAATTTTATTTATTTTTACAATAATATGCTCTAATTTCTTAAATCTTTTTATAATAACCTTAGGAAAAAAATTAAGCATTTCGAAATGAACATCACTTTCATAGGATTTGGCTCTCCATCCAATGCCTTTGTTAAGTATGATGGAAATGGAACCGAGGTTTGAGATCTATTGAACTTGACAGGCACACTTTTTACCATTGGTCTCACAAACAATGTTGTTGATGTTGGTTGCAACATCAATGCCTCTTTAAGAAAAATTAGGCTAAGAATAGTTGGTTGCGTCTCTACTTGTGCACCAGAAGCGAGAATGGATAAAAAAAGGTTGCAATGGTTACATATGCTGCAGAAAGAAAGCCTTATGTGATCGGACATGTAACTGGTCTCAATATAGAAAGTGATAGTACAAACACAACAGTAGGAGGGTGAAAAGTGGCATTTTTAACGGACGAGTTTGACAGAACCCGTTGTCAATTCGACAGACCAGCTACAATGGTCAATTCGAACTGTGAATCTCTCATCTGTCGGGTGCTCAGATCACTGTTGCAAGTGCCATAACATGACAGATTATGAGTATGAGACTGGATATTCAACTTGTGCATGTTCCAGTGGTTACAACGGTAACCCATATCTTTTAGGTGGATGCAAAGGTGAGAAACTGACTCGTTTTGTTTTCTTGTATCGTGGAAAAAGTTTGTTTATTATAATTATGTGGTTTTTCATCTACAGATATCGACGAGTATCGAATGTTCAACAATAATTGACGTCCTAAAAATTGTGGTAGAGGTAGTACGTGTATTAAGTATTAACACTATAGAATTAAGTGTGATTTCTCATTAATTTGTCGCGAAAGAGAAAACAAATAGCCGATGTTTGGATGAGCTCAACGAGCTGATAAATGGAAGAATCAATGAGGATTATAGATGCAGATGATATATGAAGATGATGTTGAATCGAAGAATCAAGAATCAATGAAGAAATTTGAGGATAAGATAAAGAAGATGGATTTTCTGTTATTCACTTTTCCGAGAAAATCAATGAGAAAAAGCTTAAGAGCTCTGATACCATATTAACACTTTAGAATTAAGTGTAATTTCTCATTATTTGTAAAGTGAAGGTACAAAGAGTATTTATATGTACATGAGTAAGGTATTAGTATCAAGCTAAAGGGTATCATTACTCTATATATTAATAACGTGTGTTAACACTCTGGGATGGTATCATTGCATGTTCCACAAGAACAAGACGTTGCCAATTATCATAGGTATCCAATTTTATCATTCAAATTTATGTATTCATAAATGGGATTGATGACTCGCTTTGGGAACTGCGTTTGGCCATCGTTAGTAGACATTGTTGGAGCCTTGTCGCACCTGAGATTAGGCGCCTCTATCAAAATCTATCACATATACATAAAGATTCCTAAATGTGGATGGTAGGATTGTCGTTGTGAAGAGGTCTACATGAATTTTTTAAAAATTATATCAAATTTTTTTGTTGTTCTCGCTGTGTAGATAGTATACAAAGTTTTTAGAATCCGCACACATAAATTCCTAAAAATGATATCAAAATTTCAAATCATGATGATTATAAACATATAGAATTATTTTTTAAATCCATGATCGATTGAGCAACACCCATGTTTCCCTTATAACGTTTTAATTATTATTTAGTTAGCCAATAAATAACCATCTTTTATTTACAATGTGGTTAAATGATTCCACATTAAAATTCATCCAAAAAAATGTTGTACATTTATATGCAATAAATAAGCAAAACATAAGGTAATTTAAAGCAAAATTAATACATTTTCTTGAATCGCAATTTTGACGACGCTTTCTAGTACTTTCCAAAACTAGAATCGTATTGTCGATGAAACTTTCGGGCAACATATGAACATAAATATAATGACCATGATAGATATCTCATATAACTGATTCTAATAAGTTGTAGCATACTAGCATATACACCATTGCTCTTGGAATTGAACAATTTTAAGCTGTAAAAAAAAAGAAAAGTGAATACATAAACAGAGGAACGTAATAAGATTATAAGAATAATCAACCAAGAATTTGGAAACAAAAACTACTTGCTGCAGTATAAAAACAATAAAATCTTACGTTCTTCTTTCTTCATTCAAAAGGAAAATCAAACGGGAAATGAAAAATAGAAACTACCGTTGTTACAAAAATTGTTAATAAGTTTCTACAATAATGGTGTTTGCGTAGAGAAAAAAACTTCGCGTCGAGATATTTGGGGGAGGCATTATTGGTGGAGAGGATGATGATGAAGATCAGATGGTTGACCTAAGACTAAGTGAAATAGTGGTTGCGACAAATGACTTCTCCGACGAAAACAAATTAGGAGAAGGCGGCTTTGGTTCCGTGTACAAGGTAATAAGCAAATATAACAATTGACCTCGTGGAGTTTATCCATGTTGGTCAAATATAGGAATGATCTATCCCTCACTTTTAATACGATAAGTATACAACTTATTCTCCATTTTATGCTCTTTTGAAAATTTATTTTATTTCTTGGCTGGTACATATATAGAAGTTAGGTTCGGTGGGCTAAGAAACAAGCTTGGAAACTTCACATTTTCGTAAAAAATTTATAATTAGAAAAGTTATAATTTGCTTTACTCTATTTGTTAAATCTGCAAAAAAGAAAAACTTACAATTCTTTCCTTTGTTCTTCCATATTTTAATTAATTTTATGTTCATTTAATGCATTCATGGAGAGAAAGTAGAAATCTAAAATGAATCTCAAACCAGTCCAAAAGAAAAGCTAGCTCTCATTGAATTTTATCTAATTTTGCTATTTTCTATTAAATCAATAATCTCTGTCCAAAAAAAAATAAAAAAAAATAAATAATAATCTCTGTCCAAGTTGCGTTAATGGTCAGTGAAGTTCGTGCTGTTTTTTTTTGTCAGAACAAATGGTATTGCTTTGTAATTTTTCTATCTTGTTTAGCCTCAAATGTTGCCTTATGTGTTATCATGTAATCACACTATAGCTAAGGCAAATGAATTAGGTAAAACCCGTTCGATCATGAAAGATTTGTCGAGCCACGATGGCTATATGTATAAGTGAGTGTCGTGGGTTGATTCCATAGGATCACAAAAGCACAAAACGATGTCGTGTTGTTATAACCGGGTCACACTTAAACCCTCTTACAGAACAAGAGAGTTTATCTAGCTCACACTTTACCATTTTGCCGACCAGTTTTTGTATTGTGGGTTATGATTATCAAATGTTCTCATTAAATTTTATAATCTCTGCCTAAATTGCGAATATGGTCAATGAAAGCAATTATTAATTTGTACTATATTTATACGACATTACACGTGGTTAACCAAAACACTGGTCACTAGGAAGTGGACCAGGAACCGACCCATTATCCAAGAACTGAAGACCGAACACCACAAGAATGGCTAGAACCGACAGATACGACAAGCCCTCGACCGCACCCAACAAACCAAACGGCCCATTTGGCAGACCCGACCCGGTTTTTGTCTTAGTGTACAGAGACCAACCCACGATGCCGACCACCACCAAGTAGCTCACACCTTCCAACGCTCCGATTGAACCGGCCGGTCCTGGAGGTAAGCCACACCCTGTGGTCTTGAGAGTGTAGAGGGACCATCCGATAACCGGTGTCGAAACTAAACCACCGACTATAGCTGCCGTCTCCAGAACTCCACCAGTGTTGGTATTTTCCTTGGCCTTTGCTACGACCCTACCTAACGGCTTAATTGATCGCCGGATCAAATTTCCCCGGTGAAACGACGGTGGAAGAGAGGCAGAGATCGGAGATAGTAGAAGCATTTTAAGAGAGAGAGAGGAAAGGTAAAGAGAGAGAGAAAAAGATTGGATTTTGAACTCTCACCAGTTACCACACAAAATAGCAAAACTCTCTGCATAAGCTTTTAAGAAGAGCCTTGACGACCGTTTGATCTTAATGCATCACACACACTACGACAATCCAAGCAAAACCATCCTGACCAATCATGGTACGACATGTGTAAGTGTAATGGATGTAAAACAAAAGACGATATAACTCAAAAGATTTATCCACATAAGCATTCTTACAAGACCCTCTAACAGAGAAACAAGGTCTCGAAACTCTTCCTTTGTGTTTTTGTGTTTTTTCTTTCCCTCCATAAAGTGGGGTTTCTAAAAGGGCGGTAAATCCAAGCTGAGTAACCGTCATTTGAAAATCCACCAGCCTGACCATAACTAACATTTGAACATTCAGATATAGCCGCCTTAATCAAGAAGGAGCAGAGCTTTTCTTCCATCTAAAACTCATCAAACTAGAGATTCTGATCTGTATGTTCAACCTTCCTCATCATCAACACCATCGTCATCGTCGTCGTCATCGTCATCATCGTCATCATCCTCACCATCATCATCGTCATCTCGTTTTCTCTTTGGGCGAGATGATGATGGCAAGGACAGGTCAGGGATTGGCAGGTCATCTTCGACTTCTTCTTCTTCATCTGGATCATTGTCCTCATTGATCGGCTCGATATCACTACCCACAGCATCATGATCTTCCACTTGAGAGACTGGCTGAACAAGGTACCCTTCACCGGATTCTTCATCCTATCAAATTCATCAAATACAAGGTCAGCCCTAAACCCAAAAGCAACAGTTTGACAAATCAGAACCTCACGCATGGAAGCATTCCAGCATCACAAAGAGTCACGTTTGGCGATTGTCTTCACGAAACACAACAAGGTTAACTGTAAATCTAACATGATACCTTATGCTAACACGACAGGGTACTACGTAAATATAACCTCATACTTTATGCAGCAAACAAAACAATGCAAGACCGGACTGGTATTCTAAACCAGTAACAAATTTACGATACTAAAGTCCCCTCTTATATGTCCTCTATCAATCACCAACGTTCTCATATCTTTCTCTAAATAACAGTATGACAGTGAACTTAGGCACAAAAAATTATAAAAATGAGGTAGTAAGTCTATCAGGAACCTATCTGCGGCAACTACGAACCATTGAAAAAAACAAGAAAAAATTAGTGAAACTCAAGCATTGCATTCAAATATCAAAAACTGCATTAGATTTTGAAGTACCAAGTATCTCACCTCCTCTTCAACATCAAAATCTTCATCCGCAAACTCTCCATTGTCCTCAACCCCTTGGTCATCTTCCCCAGTCTCACCATCACCGTCTTCATCGTCATCCCCTTGCTCATGCCCATCAATCTCTCCTGCGTTCATCAACCCTGTGCTCCCTGACCCACCAAGACCACGATCATCATTATCAACTTCCTCTTCCTCCTCATCCTCTTCATCATCTTCTTCATCATCAACCCCATCTTCCTCATTATCACTATCTTCAATCTCATGCACCTCAACCACATCATTATCTTCCCCTACTTCCTCCTCATCAATCTCCTCACCAGACTCACTATCATCCCCATCATCTTCCCCTACTTCTTCCCCATTTACAGCTTGAAGACGGAATCCATTAGGCCGATAACTCGTCCCGTTAACTCCAGCAGCCTGCTCTGACTCATCATCCTCTGCATCACTCTCTTCATCCTCATCAACATCCACAACCCCATCTAGCCTTTCACTATGCCCATTACTCATCCGAGGAGCCTCCGCTCTTTCATCTCCATCAATCTCCCCACTTCCAGGATCCTCCTCATCACCTTCCTCCTCCTCCTCTTCATCCTCCTCATCTTCCTCATCATCTTCATCATCAGACTCAGGCCTCTCATTCCCTTCAGCATCAGTCTTATCTAAATACTTCAAAGTTTTAATCAACCCAAAAACCCTAGATCGATAATCCTTAACCCTAGTGACAGGACACTCATACAGATCAAGAGACACAAGCTTCAACTCCGCCAAAGGAGCTAGATCCTCAACAAACTGGATCCGGTTATTAGACAAATCCAAATCACGCAACGAATCAAGTCCAGCTTCAACAAGAAACTCCAAACCAACAGTGATCCGATTATCAGATAAGATTAGCTTCTGTAAATTACCAAGTCTAGGAAACTGCTCCAGCGAAGAAACACCGATGTTAGCTATAGAAAGATGCTGAAGATTCTGAAACTTCTCGAGAACATTGGGCGGTGGTAAACGACCCTGAACGTATTTCACAGCACCATCAAGTGTTAGCGTCCGTATAGCTAACCTATCTGTTTGACCATCTAGAGCCGCTTCCACAGCTTTATCCCAAATCTCATCCATCAAAACCAAACCCACCTTAAACCTCACAAGTCACGTCTCTCTGAAAACAGAGAACAGCTTCGAAACTCGCGGAGAAGAAGATTTCACAACAGAGCGAAGAAAGGGAAAAAAGAGGGTTAAAACAGAGGAAATTGTTGAATCTCGATGAAGGGTATGAGATGATTTGAAGAACCCAGAATCAAAAACCCTTTCTTTTGGAAAAATTTTCTCAACCGGAAACTCTAATTTACACGGTCACCACCAGTCGCCACCAAAACCTCGTGAGGAAGACGAAAACCTAACATTGTTTGGGCTCTTAATTGATTGAGAAATTTGGGTCGGGTCGGGTTAAAAGTGGGGACGGGTGGGTGGTTTTGAGGAATTTTGTGTGAATTATTTATTGCGTTATTAACCGTTGGATTAAGATGTTTAAGATCGATGACGTGTCGTAATGAAAGGTGTGGATTGAATTATTTTGTTTTGGTTGTGTAGAAGGACGTAAGGAGGATTTGGATCTGGACAATTTCGACACGTCTCTGTTGTGTGCAACTAATTGTGGACCCCTTTGTTTGACATATTTACCAAAAACGCCATTATCGGTCCTTTTTTTAAAAAAAAAATATGAATTATCAAATCTACAAAACATTAGTAGATCTTGTAGTTGTGTGAATTAGAAATTGAAAGACATAAAATTTATCCAAACTATATGTTTGGTTTTAGTAAAATTTATCCAAACTATATGTTTGGTTTTAGTAATTCAACATGGTTCATTAAGTTCGTTTTATATTTTGGTTACAAGATTTGATCATTTTGACGTGTTAACCATTTGAGTCAAGATGTGATTTTAAAGCTCTAGTGGGAAATTTCAATCGAATAGTTTTTTGTCGAATATAGAGAATCATTGTAACTTTTGTATACATCTACATTTGTCTATTGAAATATAAAGAAAAACAAATAATCAAAAGAAACAAGAAACTACCAAGAAAATCAAGAAAGAGTTTTACGTAGTCAACATTTGAAATATACATCTCCATAAAAACTTGGCATTGATAATAATCTATCATATAGATTAATGGCATATATTTTTGGATTCAAAAAAAAAAAACTAAAGAAAAAAAAGGAAATATCGTATTTCCAGTTTTAAAATCGGTTTGGAAAAAAAAAAGTAATTATTCAACCGAAAATCCCCAAACCTTGAAAATCAACCTCCTTGACACATCTTCACTAACATTTTTCCACCATACGCAATGCCAACAAAGTTACTATGCATAATTGAAATTGTTCTAGTTTAAATCGTCGTCATATTCATCGGTTTGGAATAGACCACTATATGATTCTCGAACCAATGGACTCTTTATCTAATGCATGATACGAAGCAATCTATCTTCAACATGAATTATGTTATCGATCGCTAATTAAATCGCATCCATAAGTATATTTGTTTCGATTGTGATTATCTATGTTTGTTCAAATCAACAAATTACTAGCCTATTGTTAGAAGGGTTAGTTACGTTAGTTGATATCATAGCAATGTAATATTATCATCGATGTCATTTTCCCATTGTATAAGGGGGTGCTATTGGTTTATTAATTTGTAAATCCATATAGAATTTGAAAATTTCTATTAATTATGAAATCAAGATATATGGATTTTGAAATAACATGTGTTTACCCATGGATTTGAATCCTTCTATTTTTCTCTTTCAATTCCATTCAAATCTATTTAGGAGGGGTTATTGGTTCATGGATTTATAAGGAATTAGAAATCCAAACAAAAATCATTTGTTATTCAATCATTGATTTTAAAATCCTAATTAAAATCATGTGTTATTGGTTCTATGAATTATAAATACTAGTTAAAATCCTTTGTTATTCGTTTAGTCATTTGTTTTTGGATTTGAGAATCCAAATTATGTTTTAAATAGATTTGAATGGAATTGAAAGAGAAAAATAGAAGGATTCAAATCCATGGGTAAACACATGTTATTTCAAAATCCATATATCTTGATTTCATAATTAATAGAAATTTTCAAATTCTATATGGATTTACAAATTAATAAACCAATAACACCCCCTAAAAACATAATTTGGATTCTCAAATCCAAAAACAAATGACTAAACGAATAACATAGGATTTTAACTAGTATTAATAAATCATATAACCAATAACACATGATTTTAATTAAGATTTTAAAATCAATGATTGAATAACAAATGATTTTTGTTTGGATTTCTAATTCCTTATAAATCCATGAACCAATAACCCCTCCTAAAGACTATACATATACAGTATGTTATTATTTTTTTATTTTTTTCTGTCATCCGAAATTAATTAGAACTCAAAAGAGTCATTCCTGAGGAATGTTGTTTACATAAGTGCATATACAATATGTTAAATATGGGAGGTTTTTAATACTACAATGTTTTTATTTTTTATTTTTATTTTTAAGTAATTCATTTATCTTTTCATTAGGAGAATAATGGCGAAAGTATTTTGTTTTTAAGGTTTTGTTATAAACAAAATGGAAATTTCTATCGTTAACCATATTTGACATTTGTATAACATTTTTTTTAATATACGAATTTAAATCAGATAGTAATGTGACGACGACACTAACACAAATCTTTATATTTTATATCATGGTTAACATGTTTGTTATATGCTCATATGCATTTTATCTTATATATTAAAGGAGAAGTCGAAAGTGCTCACGTTCGCTCTCATAATATGAGCAGTCGTTTTTACCCCCTTTTAATGAAATTACCTAATTTAATTCTTTTAAATTTTTTACTTTCCGTTTTTTTATAAATTAATTCCGAAAATTAAAAAAATATATATACATAATTATATTTAGTGGGCTTATTGTTGAAATTATTGAAAACAAATTGGCCCAAAAAAATACACCGTCATATGTAAAACCCTAAAAACCTCTATGTTACAAACAGGAAAAAATTGGATAATTCTGGGTTTTGCCCTAATTCCTAAGCTATAAATACCGGGTCTCGGCCACACAATTATCATCCAGTTTCTTTTTTCTCATTAGATAGTTATGTTATTATGATTTTTTATATACTTCCGATTCTTTTTATGAATCGAGTTGTTTATTGTGTGTTTGTGTTTTATAAATTGGTGTTTATATGATATTACTGATTTGTTTATTTTATTTTTTGAGTTCTATGTTCGTTTGATTATGTCAAATAAATAACTTTTGGGTATCATCTAATCATGTGTTTTATGTTTGCAGGTAAATCTTCACGAAAAATATTGAAAAAGATGAAGAAGAATAAGAAAAATGCCAAAACAAAAAGGTAAAGTAGTCTCTTAAGTTCATGTCTTTTTAGTAACGTTAGTGGATCGATCCTCATCGTTAATGGTGTTTGTGTATGATTTTGCAGGTTTGTGTTTATGGAAACATCATGAATTGGTGCATGAAATAAAAACAAGATATTTAATTAATAAAATCTCCAAAAAAATATTAGGGTTTGTTTCATCTTGCGAAAATTTACTCTCTTATCTAACTATATATTCTGTTTTATCATAAATTTATTTATTTGCAATTCTTTTTGGCTCTTATAAACCCTAGGATATATATATGTTCTTCCAAAACACATTGAATATGTTTTGAAATTCAGGGACTAATCATGAGTTGTAACATATGTCTTTTTTTGAACCCTTTCAGATTTTTTCTCTAAGCATGTTATATTTCTTCACGATCCTATAGATGTTCTCTGTCTTCTCGGATGTTTATCTGTATCCACTGATTCGAAATCGTGGTCAAACCGTCTCTGATGGGAAGATTAATCTGGCTTGGTTCGAATCGAGACCCAAACTGATTGACTTGCATGTCCTTCATAAATTCAAGCTCTACGCTACTCTCTCGGTAAAAAAATCTCCTCCTCTTTCTCTTAACTTTGGTCCGATCATGATCTGTGATTATGTGAATCTTATTGATGTTCTAAATCTCTTTTTAATTTACTATTGATTTGCATCAATATGAATCTTACTTTTTCGGCAACTGATTTACCGATAATTGCGTTGATAAAATGATAGTTTATGGATTTTGTTTGTGTTTGACATTATTGAATAATGAATTCATTATTTTGCCGGTTTTGGATTTGAATTCTCTTTAAGGTGGTTTAGTTTAATTCCATGAATCACCCTATCAGGTACTACTAAATTTCCGTCAAAACATTCGAGCTCGAGCTTTTGATTTCGAAATAATACAGGGTTCGAGTCGTTTTAGATTTAGCAGAGAACTAAAAATCGTTTCTCTTCATTGTGAAATAAGATTCAATGGGAGTTTTGTGCAAGGAGATGAAGATTATTTGCACAGAGATTAACTTAGGAGATTAAAATTACTTGCACAGATAATATTTTGTGCAAGGCTTTGCATAAGGAGTCTCTTAATGGACCAATGTGGAATGTTGGCTTCTTAAGATCATCTAGGTTTCATTGACTCCAGCTCGTGAGACCGGTGATTGCGTGAGCAAATCTGAGAACAGTTCGAGTCAAGATGGAGTAGCTTCTACTAAAGGGAAGAGGAAAAAGCTCAAGGGTAAGTGGGTGAGACCTGTGGCCATACAGTAAATGGTATAGGAGAGGGTCAAATGATCATATTTTTCCATAATAGTTTATCGTGTATATGTATTTAGTTAAAGTTTTTATGTATGTTTTATATACATATAATATCCTTCTAGATAAAAAAGTAAGCTATAATATTTATATTCTGCAAATATCTTTTTGAATGTGAACAACAGCTTTTGACGTAAACACTTAGTATTTACAAATTTTAAAATACTGGGATAAATATTACAAATGTGAAAACTGAAAAAAAGAAGGAAATTTGTATTATCATTTTTAGTTTAATACTTTTAAAATCGAGGTAAATATTACAAATGTGAAAGCTAAAAAAAATAATATGTATTATCGTTTTTTGTTTAACATTTTTCTAAAGTTGAGATAAATATAAAAAAGAAAAGTTAAAAAGGGGAACTTATATCATCATACATTAGTTTAAATCTTTTAAATATCTTTTTCCGTTTTTACTAAAAAAATATTGCGCCGAATATTACAAATATGTTAACATACCCGAATATGTTTAGTGAGCTTATTTTCGAAAAAAAAAAACAAATTGGCCCGGTATAATTTACACGTCATATGTAAAACCCTAAAACTATATGTTACAAATCTCTATAAATATAGGATGTCTTTCATGAAAAACAAACATCACAGTTTTTATTTTATGCATATTCGTTATGGTTTATAGTTTTGATTTGTACCATAAAGTTGGTTCTTTTTATGTTGCATCATCTCATAGATCTTTGCTTATTGTTGATCGACCTCTTAAATGAGAATTATAGTTTAAC
Source organism: Arabidopsis suecica (assembly GCA_019202805.1). Taxonomy (NCBI): domain Eukaryota; kingdom Viridiplantae; phylum Streptophyta; class Magnoliopsida; order Brassicales; family Brassicaceae; genus Arabidopsis; species Arabidopsis suecica. Next base: position 10,988,321 of record CM032909.1, read on the forward strand.
CGATTACCTGTTTTGATTTTTATAATTGGTTTGTTATTTTAATTGTGTCTATTATGTTAGTAATTAGCACTTTTTCCCCGGATCACTTACATGCATAAACGATTTGGATTGTGAAATTGCAAAGGAAACTCGAATGAAACTAAGGTATTTCTCTAATTCGATTTGATATACACGTCTCAAATCGCCGGAATATTTAATCACAGAAATCGCCGGAATATCATACTCAGAGACAAAACAGAGCCGTTCAGATACAACCGGAGGTGGAGATCGCTGACGACAGGAATCGAAAGGAGGGAGAAGCAACCATTGCTGAAATCCATATTAACCTGCCCACCACCCATGTCGGTGCGTGTTAGTTACTTGACCCGTGTATTTTAACAGTCGAGGCTTATTTTTTTATTTTTTGGAGGGAACTGAAATAGCTCATGGTTCAACGTCTAGGAAGAGGTCACGAGCTGCATAAATACATAGCCTCTCCGAAAGGGTTTTTATATTTTTCATTGTCATTTCAATATTATCTTGATTTCGACAATGTACTCTCTGTTTCATCCTCCATTGAACGGAACTTGTGTTTTAACAGAGACGGAGAGAAATGGTCAACGAGAAGATGAAGACTCTGCAAGAACTCATTCCTTGCTGCAAAAAAGTCTTCCTTATCTAGAGGTTCATTAACACTACTATCACTAATCCAAAAAAAAATCACTTTTGGATCCATGGTCATGAGTTGTATAGAATTTTGTTTCTGTTTGTTTGTTGAGTTTTTGTAGATTTCTCAACTGGGCTTAGACATATGGCATGTGGAAATAAATGAAGAAAAAGGAGCAGATTTTCAAGATGATCAATTTGGAAGCAAGTTTTTTAATTGCAAGATAATGAGTGAAGCCTTTGTAGCTGAAAATCTCTCTATCAAATTTGATCCTCTTCGAATAGGTTTTGTGATCAAGCCAGTACAATCAACAGATCTTGCGACTGTTGAATAGAGAAAAAAAAACAAATATAAACATAACATGAGGTTTCTTAAGAGAAAGGTTTGAAGTGTGAGTCCAAAGAGAGAGTAACAAAACTATACAATAAAGAAAAGCGACTATGAGGGTGATGATTATGATAAAAGGGAAGATAATTTAGAAGAGTATTTGGGGAGATGACATTGGTTTGTGTAAAACATATAAGACATGCTTAATGAGGCTTCGTATGCAATAATATATATACATAACGACTTTAAATAATAATGGCTAAATATGATTAGGTTTTAATGGATTTTTGCGTAAATTTAATAGTGAGTTGTAGTGGATAAAAAAATTGTTAAATAGTTATACTGATAGTAGTAGAATTACCATTACCAATATTTTTGGTTAACCAAAAAAAGACGGTATTATGCATATTTTAAAAACTAATAAAATATAAAAATATAGAAAGAAGAGATCAAAATATATGGCGGTGATTAGAACACTGAAAATCTGCTTAACACTGACATTGATAATCTTAAATTTATTATATTATAATAGTGTAAATATTTACAAGAAGTTTTAGGTTTTCCTTTGAACAATACTTGGGTTCACTTCTAGGGATGAACCTTTTATATTCACTGCCTCTTTTCTAACTAACTAAATAAGAATTTTCCACCTTATAAAAATAAGTAAATAAAGAATTAATAAGTTATATATATATCGATTTGAGTTTACAATGGAGGGTTAGGGTTTAGATTTTGCATTGGCCTATCGATTTCTAGGCATAGACGATTATAGATCCGAATACCTTTTTCAGGCACACACGATTATAGATCCGAGTTTGTTTGTATATTATTTAAGTCTTCTTTATCTTTCATATTTTGGTTACTAATTAATTCTTTTCATGCTAGATAGATTGCACTACGATGAAATACAAACCTCTTGATGACATGTCACATTTAAATTCTACAAATATGAATGGAGAATTCGATCAAGGTCTTGTGTTTATGGAGACAGAACTTCGGTGGGCTTGGTATGAGTTTAGTGATGATTTCTATCCGATATGTTTGTGATTTTCTAAAAAAAATTCCCTTCACTTGATTATTAAAAGTAGTGTTCACAATGTTTTTGTTATTAAAAGTTGAAACTTCTTTGAGATGTGGTGTTTATAATTTCTTTGTTTCTAAGATTTCTATTGTTGATTGGTTTCAGTTTGATTATTTTAAGGTTGTGGATCAGTTTGGCTCATCCAAAGCTACTAATCATCGATACATGCAACTAAGATCACTAAAATGGATATTGTTGGAGATAGCAACTACTTCAATTTCGTTGATTTTACACGTCTTTGGGATGGTGTTCATTGCGATGATATTATTTGGTTGGTAAGTTTTATTTTCTCTATAAATTATTTTTGATATATATGTTTTAGTTATTTGTTCTCTAAAAAATTTCATTTTTTTTACGTGAAAATTAATTGTATAGTTTTCTGAATGGTTTGTTAGATGTAATCGGTGAGGTTGTTAATAATGGGACTTGTGAGGAGGATCCAAAGGATTGTGAAACACATATAGAAAAATACGAAGATTAATTTGTACCAAATCATTATTATCTTCGGACTTTATTCAAGATGTGTCTATAACCCAATTTGGATATTAACAAAAATGAGGATGGTGCGTTGTTGGATGATTGTGACCGTGATAATGATGAGGATTTGGTTGGTGGAGAAGAAAGTGGAAAAGAATCAGGCAAAATACGAGAGTGCATGTGTGGAAGATGATAGTGCCTATGAAGTTGATGAGGACGAGGGCGACGGAAAAAACAAAGACGAATGTGATGGAAGTGGTGAAAAATGATGACTCTAAATCAAAGTGTGAGTAATACGATTTTGAGGAATAATGTGATGAAGGAGAGGAAAACAAAGACGAAGACGAAGACAATGGATAAGAAGAAGAAGATGAAGAAGATGAGAATTTCTATGAAGTAGAAGATGACGAGTATGAGGATGACAAGAAAGATTAAGAAGAGGAGGATGACGAGGAAGATGATTTGTATTTTCATTTATGTTTTATTGTTTGTACTGTGATTTTTCCGTCTTTTTATTGTTTGTATTGTGACATGAAATATTCACATATTTTCATTTGGAAAACTATGTTTAATGTCCGGAGATGGGTGTTGAAGGTTTTTTTTATCAATCATGGCTTTCCCGAAATTGACAAAGATAGCTTCATGTAATCTTCATGTAAACTCATTATATGTATCACCAAATTGAAAAGAATAATATTCAGAATGTGAAAAAGCGATTTATAAAAAGAAAAAAATAATAAACAAATAGATATAACTTTTTTAGAGTTTTGATTGTAATATATCTGACATTGTATTCATATTTTATTCGATATTTGTTGTTCCATTCGATATTAGCATTTGCAATGTTCTTAGTTAATTGCATTTATGTTTATAGTAATTTTAAGTCTATTGATTTTGTATTAACTTTTCTTATTATATAAATATTTTAAATGTATTTTTATAATTTCATTTGGCCGCGTAAGGCGCGGGTAACTACCCTAGTTTGTATCTATTTCATGATCTTACATTAAGAACGTCTAAATGTGTTGAATGGGATAAGATAATACAAGAATCGGAAAAAAATGCACTACCCAAGAAAAGTTATTTTAGAAAAAACTTGAACGGGCCCAGCTCGGGATATCAAGATTTCGGCCCAATAGGTCCATGCATGCAATTTTTTTTGTTTTCTTTTTTTTTTCTTTCTTTGGTTCATGCAATCTTTGGTTTATCACTTTTTAAAATTAGTATTTGGATTATCGCTTAGTATTGCATCTACTATAATACTAGGAGCAAAAATTATTATTTCTTTAATTTGATTACTAGATAGTGCTGAAAACTTTATGTCTGTAAATGGAATTTCTAAGCTGGCTAAATAGTGTTCTGGATTCTTGAGGGACCCTGTCACGCCTAAAATAATGTTGTTTTTTGAATCTCATAAAAATAGACATTACAAAAAAAAAAAGAGATATAAGACAGTAGAAGAAAGAAATTAGACAATGTCAAACGCTAGTTTTTGATGGATAGATATTACATAAAAGCTGCATTTATCCTTTTTATCAAATGCTAAAAGCAGAAAATAAAATCAATCCAATCTTATAAACAACTATACTATGACAAAGATGATAATTATTATACGCAAGATGTTTATCTGGTTCAATAAATACGACACACGTAGTTTGTAGATACACTGAAAGGTCAAGGTCAACAAATAACACGATCAATTGCATTAAATGCGTAATAGCATGATAATCAGAACACTGATTATTTTTTTTTTCTGATAACAACAATAGACGACAAAATCAACCGTAATTTCAAAATTTCCGTAATTGTTTCTCTTCTCTTTTCTTGTTTTATCGACAATTATGGAAAACTCTTTTTTCTAACGGAGATGTTTGGTCCGACAACGTGACGGTAAATCCTCCACTGTCTTCGCTTAAGGACAAACGACAATTAATCTTTTTAACTTCCTCTTTTCACTTACACAAGTTATTTCATCATTTTAGTATATAATTTTTTCTTTTCATTCTACTAAATTTGAATTTTCATTGTAACATAACGGTAATATTAGTATTCTTGGTTAGTTGATTATGTGACATGATTATGGATAATAGGCTTGACAGGAGTTCGTATCATACAATGAATCATTGATATAGAACTACTTTATCTACTAACTTCATAAGTTTTCTTTAACCATTTTAAATCCAAAAATGAGTAGATAATTAGATTATTAGTTAAGAGAAAGAGAAAGACAATGAGATTGATATTTTTTATATACTTAAAAAATGCATGGGTGTCCAAAATCAAGATAGATATACTTGAAAACACTCGAACCCCACAAGGATCGAAAAAATATTTCTTTTAGATAGCTCAAAAAAATTATATAAATTTTTTTCAAAAATCTTTTAAAAATATCCAAAGTGTTGAAAAGTTGAAAATCGATTAAAGATATCAAAAAACAATAATAATAATAATTGTGCCAATAGAGAGAAAGAGAGAGACAGAAGAAGAAAGAAAGGTTCCTTTGTCTCGGAAGAACCAAAGAGCCAACACAAAAAAAAAAAAAGGTTCGTAGCTTTTCTTTCTTTCTTTCACACGAAATCTCACGAGCCGCCTTATTTCTTCTTCTCTGTCTTTTTCAAAACTCAGATCGACGGCGTAACTCTCCGGTGAATTCTCAGCCATTAGATCTCTGTTTTCAGTGAACCGATTTATGTAGGAATAATTTCGTTTTTTAAATGTAAAGTTTCGTTTTTTTTTTTCTTTAAATTTTTTAAAATCGTTGTTATCAGAAAAAGTAGGTAGCAAAAAAGAGATTTTTACGAAAAGCAGATTGACTGGTAGCTGAAGAACAACGGAGTAGAATTATAGAAAGAGTAAAAAATAAAAACCCTAAAGGTTGAAACTTGGTTGACGAAAATAAGCTCAAATTTTCTTCTTCATTTATTTCATTCTAAACTTTTATTATATTTAAGAATCAGTAAGAAACAAAACAAAAAAAAAAAACAGAGTGAGACTAAAAAAAAAAAAGATGCCGGTAGATTTAGATAACTCTTCCACAGTTTCCGGTGAAGCAAGTGTTTCAATCTCATCCACCGGAAAATCCACCGGAAAGAAGAAACGTAACCTCCCCGGCATGCCTGGTAAACTCTAAAAACTCAAAACTTTTATCAAAATTTACAATTTTTCTTAAAGTTTTGTTTTTTTTGTTGACAGATCCAGAGTCAGAAGTTATAGCTTTATCACCAAAAACATTACTAGCAACAAACAGATTCGTATGTGAAATCTGTAACAAAGGGTTTCAAAGAGACCAAAATCTTCAACTTCATCGTCGTGGACACAATTTACCATGGAAGCTTCGTCAGAAATCAAACAAAGAAGTGAGGAAAAAAGTCTATGTTTGTCCTGAAGTCAGTTGTGTTCATCATGACCCTTCTCGTGCTTTAGGAGATCTAACTGGAATCAAGAAACACTTTTGTCGGAAACATGGTGAGAAGAAGTGGAAATGTGATAAATGTTCAAAGAAATACGCTGTTCAATCTGATTGGAAAGCTCATTCCAAGATTTGTGGTACTAAAGAGTATAAATGTGATTGTGGTACTCTGTTTTCTAGGTAAAGTTTTCAACTTTCTTGATCATACAAAAGAAAAAACTCAAAATTCAATCTAAGTTTTGAGTGATTTTGTTTGTAGGAGGGATAGTTTTATAACGCATAGAGCATTTTGTGATGCTTTGGCTGAAGAAAGTGCGAGAAGTCATCATAATCAGAGTAAGAAACAGAATCCAGACATTTTGACCCGGAAAAAACCTGTACCCGACCCGAATCCTGTTCCGGTGGATTCTGAGTCTGCTAAAATCAAATCTTCCTCGACTTTAACAATTAAGCAATCAGGTAAAGAGTCTCTTGTAGTGTTCTAGATTGGGAATTTTTTGGTGTTTTGGATCCTTTTTTGTCTCTATTTTCTTTGTTTTTAGCTGAAAATGAAGATGGCAAAAGTAATCTCTGTTAATTGGTCGGTGGTGATCTTGGAGTTTAGTTTGGTGTTTTGTCCGTAGTGCTGTATTATTTTATCTGTTACCTGATTAAGAACATAATTCGTTTAATAGTTGTTCAATGGCTGATTGGTTCTTTATGATAAAGAAATGGAAGATATGATTGATTTGCTTTTTTTACATTTTTTTGTGAATTGAAAAGTATCAAACTTTATGTAAACGACTAATGACCAATATGTTTTGCAGATTCCCCCAAAACCTCTCCTGAAATCGTTCAAGAAGCTCCAAAACCGACCGGTGTAAATGTTGTTACACGCAACGGTGTTTTCGCAGGCTTATTCGAATCTTCCTCGGCTTCTCCAAGCATATACACAACATCGTCTTCTTCGCAGAGTCTATTCGCGCCATCTTCGTCCATTGAACCTATCTCTTTGGGTCTCTCAACTAGTCATGGATCATCATTTCTCGGGTCAAACCGGTTCCAAGCACAACCCGCGATGTCAGCAACCGCTTTACTTCAAAAAGCAGCTCAAATGGGAGCATCTTCTTCAGGAGGTTCATTGCTTCGCGGGTTAGGGATAGTTTCATCAACTTCAACTTCTATGGACGCAATAGTCCCTCATGGACTAGGATTAGGACTGCCTTGTGGTGGCGAAAGCAGCTCGGGTTTAAAAGAGCTCATGATGGGGAATTCATCCGTGTTTGGTCCGAAACAAACAACATTAGACTTTCTCGGTTTAGGTAGAGCGGTTGGTAACGGAAATGGTCCAAGTAACGCACTATCCGCTCTAGTGGGAGGAAGCAGCGGCATCGATATGGCAACGACATTTGGATCAGGAGAGTTTTCAGGGAAAGACATTAGTAGAAGAAAATCATAAGTAGAGTAAGTTAATATGTTTGAGAAATTGGGGGTTTTAGATGTTCTTGTTCAATAGCTTAGTGTGAGTTTGAAACTTCCCTTTGAAAGAAAGGGTTCAATATTTAATATATATTGCAATTAATTAATCACTCTAATCCATCTAATTTCTTATTCTTAAACGCAAAGAAATCTTTAGTGACGAGTGATGATGATTGACTCTTATCTAATAAATTCCGAGAAAAATGCAATAAATGGAATTGTTTTGCTATCGTTTCCTTAATTGGAATTGGTAAAGAGAGTGAGATTTACTTCTTTTTATAGAAACTCTTTCCAAATCTTGAATAGTCTAGGGTCCCATTTGTTTTTTGTTACAATTTTCGGTGGGATATTGAAATGTTTTTACCTTTCGAGTTTTGACCATTGATTTGATTAGATATTCGATAGACAAAAGGAAGAAAAGAGATTCGGACAATAGATTTTTTGCTGTGCCAATCGTATCGTAGGACCTATGATAATACCGATATAGTGACGTGTTATTATCACGACAGGACAACACTAATATCGGTTTAAAATCTCTTATTACGAGCCATTATTATGATGGAAATAGTCATAATTATTTTGGGGGGTTCGGCCATAATTCATAAGCCCATTTATTCATAGGCCTAAAATTTCCAAACATATATACACGAAGAAGGATTAAATCAATTGCTAAATTTTGAAGCTTTGTGATTGTATCTTTGAAAACCGAAATAGAAGAGGTTAAGTTAACCCTCTAATTACAAATAGATTGTTGTCTCATTAACAAAGTTTTATCTTTTTAACTTTTAAGTAAAAAATGGTAGAGGTAACTTTCAAACCAATTAATGCTTCTAGTTTTCTTTGAAGCACATGTAAAGGCAAGAAGACTACTACATTATTTTCTCAATCCAACAGAATCTGACATGAGCTTGAAGCTCTAGCCATATAAACCAACTCATTGAGTTCCCGCGAACGCTTTTCCTTCTGATACAAATATGGAGCAGAGAAAGCTGCAGTCTTTAACTGTCTAGCGTTCTTTAGAATGTACGCCACCACTTTCTTCTCTTCATCTCCTGCATTGTAATATCTCCACTCAAAAATATTGAGATGGAACAACAAACATTCAGGAACTGAACTTGGTTCTTCCCAATGATCTTCTATTGGATCTTCGGAGTAACCGTGTTCCTCACACTCGCACTAAAAGAATACAAATTATAGTGTATTAGAACTTTAAAACAAGAACTCAAGAAAGTGAAACAAGGGAATAAAGAAACTGAATGCATTAGGTCAAATTAAATGTATACTTTGTAAAGCTTGAGAACTTGTAGTTTAGGAGAACTTTCGAGCATCCAAGTAAGTAGATCCCACCACATTAGAGCGTCTCCACATAGCTCTAAATGAACAAGCTGATAAAACTCCATATGATTATGAAGCTGCAAAGAGAATCTCGGAATGTGTAAGTACAATAAAAATCTCGTATATCACAAGAAAACATAGGTTTTGGTTTTGATTACGTACCGTCGAAGCAGATAAACATAAAGAGAGACGCTTGACTGATTTAAGAGGTCCCAATAGCTTCTTGGGATCTTCGTAAATGACTTGAACATTCGCCTCAACCACCTCAGGCATATTATCTCTCAAGCACAAGTCACCATAGAAATCTACAAAGTTGAAGTACTTCAAAGACGGGGCATTGACCACAAACGTAAAGTCATCGTACAGTTCTCCAGATGTATCAAGAATAGATAATCTCTGTAAAGTAGGTATTTCTACATAGAAAGACCGCACATGGAAACTGTTATAAGATTTGTCCAACACCAACTCTTCAAGAACAGGACAACCCGATAAAAGCCTACGATGAGATTTTTTGGTTTTGTACTCTACACACACAAGGTGTAATGATTTCAAGGATGGAAAACAAACAGCGATAGGAACATTCAGAACAACCGTGGAAGCGAGTTTCAAAACCTCAAGTTTTTCATATGAATAAAGACTCTTTGGTAATTTGATTGACCTATGTTCCCTGAAATATCCTTCACAATGGGATATTTCAAGTTCACGCATATCGCGAACCATTCCAATTCTGATCCATGTTGCTATATCTTCAGAGCTGCAACAAGGACCAACATCGAACTTCAGAGTTTCTAGAACCTGAGCTCTATTCAATACCATTGATTTGTCTACATACTTGAGAAATCTCTCGTAATAGGAAGGATCAAGCTCAAACTCATCGTCAAAACGAAGTTTTGGAACCATTGTCCAAAGAAACTTCCAACGTTTTGACAAAAGCATTGTGACGACAACATCTTTGGTAGGAAGTGATGAAAAAATCTTCAAAAGCAAATCATCAGACAGATTACTAATCCTATCCATTTTTTGGAAACCACTTGTAGACTCAAAAACCTTTCAAGATTCAAACAAAGATGTATGTGATGATTACTAAAAAACTAACAATAATACAAATACCCATCGAATCAATCACAACCCTAACAAAATCAAAGAGTAACCATGAAGAGAAGAAAACCCAAAAAAAAAAGACAGATAGTTTTACATGAGATTGATTCCTTCTGTTTCACACCAAAAGGAGATGATGAGGGAAGATTTGGAAGTTTGACTTTGAAGAGAAGGTGGTGAAAGTGTGTTTTTGCTCCGTACGTCATCAAAATAAACAAACCAAAAATGGAAAATTGGGCTCAACGTAATGGCCCAACTTTAGTATATAAGGCTCAAAACGAATATTGGAGAGAAGAAGAAATAATCTTTACGTTGAGAGTATCTAGAAAAATTCGGTGATTACTGATTAGCATGATGGACGATGTTCTATAGATAATTTAATATGGACTGTTACATAAGATAATAGAATTAACTGTCCAAACTAGTGGATGATGCAGTAAATACAGGCGTCAAAGAGTTCCATGCTCCCGACATCCCACATCCGACATCCTACCCAAAATGTACATAATCTAAAGTGTTCAGGTTAGAAAATTTAAGCCTGTTTAAATAGACGCTAACACGAAAATTAACATGATATATAAGTAATTAAAAGATTGAAGATTTTTATTAGGAATGAATTCTTTGAGTCTAAAAAATCCTTGTATAATCTTTATCACAAAAAAGTATATAAACTATATTAAAATATTAGTATTATATTAATGAGAGATTTGAAAGATTCTTTCACCAATGGAATGCTCTTAATGTATATATTTACAGATTTATATGCATGTTCATTATTTTATTTTATCTCGTTATAAATTTTAAATCACTAAATACAGGAAATTTATTGAAAAATTTTCCATAGATTTCTCGCCAACGAAAATGGTCTTAGCGGATAGGTTACTACAACGATATTACATAAAATATAGTTGAAGTTTCCATGAAAAGAAGAATGAGAATGCATTGCTTTAAACTTTTTTTTTCTTTTTCTTAGAACAACAGAAACAACAACAACAAAATAACAAGAAAACCAAAAGAAGAAGAAAATAAAAAAAACAATCTTTTCTTAAATCTGCCAACTTTCTATGGGTAAGCACAAAAAGTGATCATATGCATTTCACCACTTTGAAGAAAAGAACTTCTTGAAGAAAGGAAGTATCCTCTTCATCACTTTCTCCTTCTTCTTCTTAGGTTTGTTCAGCTTGATATAGCGCTTTCCAAGCAGCCAAGTGGTCTCCAATTCCTCTATCTCATCATCATAAGCATCATTATTAGTACTCTCTGAGCAGAGTCTTTTTAGCAAGCTTTCCAAGAAGATAGTAATCTCTTTGAATTCAAGACGATTCTCTGAGTCTTCGGCCCAACACGATTCCAAAATTGGTACGACCTCATCAGGAATATTAACTAGGCTTGGTCTCATGCCCTGAAAGAAAAAAGATCCATCAATTTAAAATCTTCTTCATTTAAGTCAAGATTGTTGATTTGTATATAACTTTTACCTGGTTCACAAAATAGGGAATAGAAATGCTATCCATCCCATGGAATGGTGTCTGGTTAGTGAGCAACGACCATAAAATCAATGAGAAGCTAAACACGTCGACTTTGTGGTCGTAGTGTTTTTTCTCCCCAATTAGGAGTGGCTCACGGCTGCATACCTCAGGGGCCATCCATCGATACGTTCCCGCCTCACAAGTCATGCCACCTACAGTCGTTTCTCTTGCAAGTCCAAAATCAGCCAACATCACACGTTGCATATCACCAGTTACCAAAACATTCCCTACACAAACACCGATAACAAACAATTAATTTGTTTCACTATCTACAAGACATGATGATGTGTAAAATGGAGTATATTTACTTGGATTTAGGTCACGGTGAATGATGCCTTTTGAGTGCAAATACTCCATGGCTCGAGAAATGTCCAAAGCAAAGGTTAGTGACGTCTTTAGATCTAGAGGACTCGGACGAGAGTTCAACATGAACCTCTGAAGAGTACCACCTCTTACGAGTTCGGTAACTATCATCAATTGTGGCTCTATGCAAGCTCCAAGAAACTGTACAATTAATGTTGAAAACACCAAAAGATTAATTACTCATTATCGTAACATTAATATTAAAAACACCAAATTATTTTTTTTGTTTGAACTTTGAAACATCAAATGATTTTTACATATTGTTTTTTATTCTTACCCTCACAATGTTGCGATGTCTTATCGAGGATAGTAGCAGAACCTCCTTTTGAAACTGTTGTTTGTGCTGAATGCTTACAGCAGATGTTTTACTCGGCTGCACTATCTTCACCGCCACAGGCATAGTGTGTTTGAATCTATAAATCATTAGAGAAAATATATGAAAATAGTGATTAGCAAAAACACTTCATTCTTATGGGACTGGAGATTCAAAATTTTCTATTAATGGTTTCTATGCAACATCAGATTAATTAATTCACTCCAAACTGTGGAGTAGATCTAATGATTGCCTTTTGACATAGATTTTGGTCCTTAGGTAAGTTAGGTTGCCTCACCAAAACTTCACATATAGTTATTGCCTGAATAAAAATTTTACAGTTGTTTCGGATATTAAAGAATTAAAAAAAAAAACTGAAATGAAACTAGAAAGAAACAAGAAGTCAGCAAATTTTGTTTGGAGAAAACCTAATAAATTATTTTTCAAAGTTTTATAAGAAATAAAAATAAATAAAATCTTAAAGAGAGAGAGAGTGATGAAACACACAGGCCTTGGTAGACGATGGAGTTGCCTCCTTCTCCAATCATCTCTCCCCACGTGATGTCTTTAGGGTTGAGAAGCAACCCTCTGCTGATATTGAAATCGAACTGGTCACCAGACTCATTTTCATCTGAGCCAAAAGCTGACATGAAAAAAGGGTAGTTCGGATAAAGCATCATCGTCGGGGCAATGGCCATTGTTGGAGCTCGCTGGTACATTTGTTGAGATTTCATTTAGATGACTAGAAGTGAGTGAGGAAGATGAGTGAGAAGACTGTGAAAGTGTTTGGGTTATATAGAAATACTAGTGCTGAGTTTGGGGGTACTTATGTAATTTCAAGAATTGTCTTTTTAAGGAAAATAGAGAGTCCGATATTCTGGTGGAATTAGAGGGACTAAAAAATGAAAGATATTGTTATGTATTAATTGACAATTATAACTTGAATGGGAATATATAGGAAAAATTGAAAACTAAATCTTATCTCTTTAAGTAAATTTTTTCTTTTATTCACCACCACATGTCATGGTTTTCTTAGAATCTTCTCTTTTAAGTAATTTTTTGTGTATATGTTTAATAGTTCTTTTGGCCTTTTTTTCTTTAACTATACTATATATATGTGGACTCTATAGGGAAACTAAATTTATCTAAAAATTGAAAAATATATATTCCGTTTCTCCTTCTAGATACTATTTAGGAGTTAAGAGTCCAGTTTCTATCCAATTTGTTAAATGAAAATGGTAAAAAAAAGGTTAAAAGTATTATATATTTTTCTAATTTTTATTACATATATTTTTTAAGAAATAATCTTGTTTCCATCACCAATAATTTTTAGTGATAAAATAGAAAGTGGCGAACTCAAAACTCTAATCGATAGCAACCAAATAAAAATAAATAGTGTTAAACGATCGAAGACATAAATATAAAAAGTGTTAAACGGTCTATTTAATAGTGGTTTTAATGTTCAACAGATATACCTTTTAAATATAATTACTGAAATATAACGGTCTCAATATCATAAATTAAGTAACTATTAAATTGATCTCGTATAACCTAGCTAATCGTACTATTCTCTATTTTATCATTAAAATATCAATATTACGATTACCACAATAAAAATTAATCTTTTAGTTCTTAACTAAAAATTAATCTTTTAGTTCTTAACTAAAAATTGTGTTGACAATAGAACAAAAGAAAGTAGTTCTTTATAACTAAAAGTTTAAATTAAACCGCAATCATTCTTACATTCAACATTATCTTCTTTTTTTTGGTCAAACTTGTGAAAGGAATGCAATATGAGAACTTCTTGAGGGCATCCACCTTTTTTTAGGTCATCCATCTTAGTACTACTCTTTTCCGAATATATATGTTTAAAAGCGGAGTTTTGATGAGATCTGGTACATTAATGTTATTATGATCGTATTCACATTAAAAACTCAAACTAAAATTTGGTTTCAGCAACATATCTTTATACCACACAATGTGTACCCTCCTTTATCAATCTATTGTCATTTACTAGTTAAATTTATCAAAACCAACTTCAGATTCATTTAATGGATATGTACTTACCACAACAATATATTGAAATTCAATGAAAAGGAGAATCAAATGCAATTGGTTCTATACTTTCAAATATAATTTTTGAAAAATGGGATGGGAGGGAAATATATGATATTTTATTTTATGGTATCAATTGACAAAAACATAAAAAATAGTAAACGATCGATTCAATACCGGTTTTAATGTTTAATAAATATATCTTTTACAAGATATACTGAAATATAATATTTTCAATATTAAATCGATGTTCCCAATCGTACTATTTCGATTTCATCACTCAAATGACTAACTAAATAATAATAAAATTAACCTTTTTAGTTCTTAACTAAGAATTATGCAGATAATATATAACAATCAACTAGTTCTTCATAATTTAAAGTAACAAATAAAACCGCATTCAGTATTATATCTAACATATTCTAAAACCAAAAACTCAACCTAAAATCCGGTCCCGACATCTGATATATACTCAATATATATTATCCATTTAATATTGTAGACACATCAAAGCTACAGATTATTACATAAACGCATTAATTAACTTTATCAATATAAATAAAATCTTAGCAAGAGAGAAGGAGGGAGAAATGAATTAGTCAATCCTTTTTTTTTTTTTTTTGAACAACGAAATTAGTCAATCCTTTGTAGACAAATGCACTACCCTCAAAAATCTATTGTTATTTACTATGATTATCATTTCTAATCAAAAATGTTACATTTACCAAAACCAACTTGAGATTTCGTTACCACAAGGATATATTTTCTGTAAAAATAAATAGTTGAAATGTCCATGAAAAGAAGAACGGGAATTCATTGCTTAAGGAAAAATTTCCTTACAACAACAACAACAAAAGAAAAGAAATAACAATAATTAAAACACAAAGAAGAAAAAAAGAACAAATTCACTAACAGAATCTTCAGTCTTGTCCTTTCCTTAAATCACCAACTTTTCCCCTTTTTTTTTTATGGACAACACAAAAAATGATCATGGCTTGTACAACCAAGCCTTGAACTTCTTAGAGAAAGGAACTCTCATCTTCATCACTTTCTTCTTCTTCTTCTTCTCCTTAGGCTTCTTCACCTTGCAACGATACTCTTGAAGCAGAGGACGGGTCTCCGAATCCTCCATCTCATCGTCATAAGTCTCCTCATCCGGTAGTGTTGTGTCAATACTACTGTTTGAGCTCAGACTTCTTAGCAAGTTTGCCAGTAAAACCGAAATCTCTTTAAACTCCGGACGCGCATCCGGGTCATGTGCCCAACAAGATCCAATGATAGGCACAATCTCATCCGGAATATTCTCCAGACTTGGTCTCCGACCCTGTAAAAAAAAGATATCCAACATTTTAAAACCTTCTCCCTTTTAAGTTAAAAAGGTTTGATATATGTCTGACTTTACCACCTTGCTAACAAGATAGGGAACAACGAGGCTACTAATCACGTTAGCGAATGGTTCTTTGTTTGTAACCAGCTCCCATAATACTATGGCAAAGCTGTATATATCCGCTTTATGGTCATATTCCTTCTTCTCCCCAACTCTCAGCGGCTCACGGCTACATACCTGTGGTTACAAAACAGAAAATCTTTAACTTATATGTTTCGAAATATAAGATTTTGCTCAAACGAATCATTACCTCAGGAGCCATCCACCTATAGGTGCCAACCTCGCAGGTCATGCCACCTATAGTCTCTTCTCTTGCAACTCCAAAGTCAGCCAGTTTTACATGTTTCAGATCACCGGTTACCAACAAATTCCCTACACAAGTACACCAAATAATCAAATTTGTTTCTCTATTTAATGTGTAAAAAATGGAGCATATTTACTTGGATTTAAATCACGGTGAATGATGCCATTTGAGTGCACAAACTCCATGGCTCGAGAAATATCCAAAGCAAAGCTTAGTGCCATGTTTAGATCAAGAGGATCCCGACGAGAGTTTGTCATGAACCTCTGAAGATTGCCGCCTTCAACGAGTTCGGTCACTATCATCAATTCTGGCTCTATGCAAGCTCCAACAAACTACACATCATCAAAAATCATGTTTATTTATTTTATTTTACTTTTCAAAGAAAACATGTTTAATTTCTTATTATTATATAACAATAATATTGAAAACACCAATATAAATAATATTTTTGTCATTTTTTACCTTCACGATGTTGTCATGTTTCATCTTGGATAGTAATAGAACTTCCTTTTGAAACATTTTTTCGTTCGCTTTGTTTACAGAAGAAGGCATACTCGGCTCCATTATCTTCACCGCCACGGGAAATCGGTTTCTTAGCCTATAAATCATTATAGAGAACATATGAAACATAGTGATTTACATTAATTAAACGCATTTAAATTCATCAATATAAAATAAGAGAGATGAAACACATACAATCCTTTGTAGACGATGGAGTAGGCTCCTTCTCCAATCATCTCTCCCACTAGGATATCGCTTCGGTGGAGAAGCAAGTCTTTGCTGATATTGAAATGGAATGGCTCGACGTCGGACTCATTGTAAGAAGGATAGTTTCTGAAAATCATTCGAGCTCCCATTTTGAAGATTGGAAGTGAGTGAGGACTAAGGATGATGAGTGAAAGAGGAAGTGTGTGCACCTATTTATAGTACTACAAAATGTGGGTGGTAATTCTGTAATTTTAAGAGTTGTTTTGTGGACTAAAAATGGACGTCATGTGGGAGAGGAAAAAATGAATTTTGTTTCATGTGTATTAATTGACAATTAATGGTAAAAAAGGGAAAAAATTTGTTTACCCAATTAGCATGAATTGCATGACCTGGTTTCGTTACTAACCTTATCTCTTTAAGTAATTTTTATTTATTCACCACCACATGTCATGATTTTCTTGTAATCTTATCTTTTAAGTGAATTTTTTCATAAATATGTGTAACAACTTTCTTTTTACTTTTTTCATATAAGCGTTACTCTATACATATACAATTATATGTGGACCCGATATGTAAAATATGCAACTCTTTTAGCAAAAAAAACTTTATGCATGATGTGCACAAATGTATACCACGAGAAAAAATGGTAAGAAATAGAATTACTATGTATTTTTATCAGTTTCTATGTAAAATAAAAATTAGAAATTGATAAAAAAATACATAGTAATTCCCTTTTTTACCATGGTATCACCAATAATTTTAAAGAAAAAATAATAGAAAATGATGAAGTTAAATTGAAGACGATCACTGTAAAAAAAGATAGTGTTATACGATCGATGACAAAAACATCTAAAAACGATCGAACCACTAATAGATTTAATATCCAATCAATATATATCTATAGCAATGTACTTGTTGAAATACAACGATCTTAATACCATAAATTACCAAGTTAAGTTAAAGACGATCGATGTAAAATAAAAATAAAAAGGGTTTTACGATTGACGACAAAAAAAATCATAAATGTTAAACGATCGATTCAATAATAGATTTAATATTACAATGTACTTATTAAAATATAACGATTTAATACCATAAATTTAGTTATTATTAAATCGATCTCGTAACACATGATCAGACTATTTTCTTTACTAAAGACAGAAGTTGAGTTAAAAGTGATCAATGTAAAAAAAGTGTTTTTCGATCAAAGACAAAGCATAATAAGTGTTAAAGATTGATTCAATAATGAATTTAATATTCAATCGATGTATATCTATTACAATGTAATTATTGAAATAGAACAATTTTAGTATCATAAATTAAATTATTATTAAATCCATTTCATAACGCTGAATCATGCTATTTTCAAATCCATGTAATAATATATATCACGATTACCAAAATAAATGAAAATTAATTTTTAACTATTTTTTGGAAATTTTAGAACAAACAACTAATTCTTGATAATAAAAGATCACAATTAAAAATTCATTCATTTTATGATTTTACATTCTATATGATTTAAAACCGAAAACTCAAACTAAATCTCGGTAACCTAATATTAAATTCTAAAGATCAATCAAACAAACATACCTTTAGGGGAGGGATTCAAGATATACCTGAACAAGGAGTTGAAAAATTTCTTACTTTTCTCAAGAAAAGTTTTCTTTGTTTTGTTATCTGATAATGTAGTAATAAAACAAAAAACAAAAAAAAAAAACAAAAAGTAAGAAAATTTTCGAGAATTATGGAACTCAATAAATAAATAAAATTGAAATCGAAAGTCGAAACCAAGCAATACATTTTAAAAGGTTTAGGAATGGCGGCGATAAGAGAGACACACAGTAGCGTGGGAAGGAAGCTTCTTTCCTCCTACTAACACTTATCGACCGTTGGAAATGGAAACAAGACTTCATACGGGCTTATTAATTAGATTGGGTCGAACTTTAAAAGCCCATCTGAGTTGTCTAATTTTCACCCACCAAACCTAGTTTAAGTTTTTGGAAGTGAGATTGGTGTTCAACAATTTACAAAAGCTGTGAAAATATGTTTTACCAGTCAACGCTGGTCCTTTTCCTTATTTCGTTTGTTACATTCCAAATTCTTATAATCTTTACGAATTACGAGATTGTAACGAATGTTTTTTTTTTAATGTTAACTTTATTGCAACAAAAAAAAAGGACGGTTTACACTCAAATTTAAATACTTTGAAACTAATGAAAATAATTGGAATGAAAAAGAGTGGAAAAAAGAATTGAAAAAAAATTGATTGAAATAGAGAATCGTAGTCGAAGATCAATTCAGCTGCGTGTTCCACACCAAGTCAATAGGAGAGAATCATATATGTGGCCAATGCATAATAGACAAAGTGGATGATTTGGTAGAGTTGAATTTGATATATAGAATATCTCTTTGGGGTTAAAATATTAGTAACACAGTCACGAAACAAAAAATAATAATTGTAACAAACATCATCAGTTCATCACTTATAATGATTGAACTATTTTATTTGAAATCATACGTTTACATAAACCTATCCCGAGTATATCGGAGGTAGCTATAGAACTGTCACGTTCGAGCTAATTTGTTAATTGTTTCTTCTTAATCTCAGTTCCAATTAGATTCAAGATTCCCTAATTAACCACATAAAAAAATCAATGATTCATTAATAAAGAACATATAGAAATTAGTACAAGACAAAATTTAGCTACTTCCTTCTAGATGGATTCTGTGTTATTTGTTCCTGCTTAATCTCAATTTCCAATTGAATTTAAGTTTCGTAAAAGTATCAAATACTCTTTCATAAAAAAACATATAGAGATTTGTAAAGTTAACTAGAAAGGAAGTATAAGACAAAATTGAGCTACCACGTATTTTGTTTCTTTTAGATCGATAATGCGTCAACTACATGTGACGTTCAGTATCACTTAATTATATTACAATTACCTATGGAAATTAGTAATAATTTGCTGATTAAAAAAAAATCTTATATAATATATAAAACTACAAAATCATAATCTATTCTATTAATTGGGAAGGATTACCTGAAAAATAACCTTAAAAAGTGTAAAAAATTACAAGGAATGCCATTACAATTTAAGGATTTCACGTGAATACCAAAAATGACAAAGAGGGGTATATTCGACTTTTGACAATCAAAGGGACGCGGATCTTGGATAATTACTCGGATATCTATCTGGTTACTCATGTGGATCACGGGCCAATATTTTGTAATACACACGGATCCAACCATTTAAAGCATAATGGGCTTTCAGTTTATTGGCCCGTGATATCTACAGACATTAAACAAAAATTGAATTACATAAAACGTCATCACATCTATTTCCATATGAAGTTAAACTTAAAATCCGCATATTCATTTATAATTTATGAATATGACCAAATCTGATAAAATCAATATATTGTTGCTATATTTATAACTAAAATCAAAGATACTAAACTTAAAATCCGCATATTTATTTATTTATTGTAACAACCCAAATCCCAAATATTTCGTTGATTAAGGATAAACTTAATCCAATTAAATTCGATATAATTTATGAATATGACCAAATCTGATAAAATCAATATATTGTTGCTATATTTATAACTAAAATCAAAGATACTAAACTTAAAATCCGCATATTCATTTATTTATTGTAACAACCCAAATCCCAAATATTTCGTTGATTAAGGATAAACTTAATCCAATTAAATTCGATATAATTTATGAATATGACCAAACTGATAAAATCAATATATTGTTGCTATATTTATAACTAAAATCAAAGATACTAAACTTAAAATCCGCATATTCATTTATTCTATATAACAACCCAAACAATAGGCTTCCTTTTTTATTCTATATATTTAAAATCATAAAATCTTTTCAAATCCATATTTATTCCAAATTATACCCAAAAAAATCACACTATATACCTTAAAAATAGCCTAATATCAAATATATACCGTAAATATTCGGATTGCATTTATCATAAAACCCGATAATTCTCTAAATCCTAGAAAAATGTTGTTTGACTTTCGAGTAGTATAAATAGAGGATCCAAGGTTATGTTAAACTCACCTTCTTAAGCTTTCACCTTTTCTCTTCACAATCCCACTAAGAAAATGGCTGCTGAGCTTGCATTCGCCAACCTTGCTGACGTCAAGCCTTTCAAAACAGAATGGAGAATTCAAGTTAAAATTGTCCATACGTGGACTCAGTACACTCAATACACTGGAGAAACTGTCGAAATGATTCTTGCTGATACATCTGTAAGTAACTATATCATTCTTATATACAAATAATCGCGTATCATATATACACCATAGTTTTGTATGTTTAACATGATTTATTTTTAAATATCCAGGGTACTTTGATCCATGCTACCATTAAGAAGCAACAAATGAACAAACTGCAAAGGTTCATTACCTCTGGGGAGTGGCGTATTATCGAGAAATTTACACTAGCCAAGTCAACAGGAAAATACCGTGCAACTAAACATGGTTTCAAAATGTCCATGATGCAAAAAACTGTAATAAGTCGAACTCCTCCTCTTTCTGATGACATTTATTTGGATCTGGCAAACTTTCAAGATGTTTTGGATGAAGGAGGATTGAATGAAAACATCTTAATTGGTAATATATCTTTCTTACATTCAATGTTATTATTTTTTGCATATTTTAATAATAGATATTCATCAATGACCAAATTTTGAAACCTTAATTTTGCAGATGTACTTGGACAGGTTGTTAGTTTCAATGAGATGAAAACTCATGATGTTAACAACAAGATCACAAAGAAACTTGATCTTGAACTCAGAGACACAAAGTAATTTCATATGGCTTTACCCTATTACAATATATCTTATGTTATTTGTACTATCTCCCAACTTATTTTCTTATATAGTGATGAGAGGCTGAAGTGTACTCTATGGGGGAGATTTGCTGAGGCAATGTGGAATGCATGTCAAAATGCAGGGACTGAGAGGGTTATTGCCTTACTTCGTCTTGCTAAGATCAATTCATTCAAAGGTATAAAACGTTTTTGATGAAGCATTTTTGGGATTTTTAAAGGCAGATCACAGAATATATTTATACTAATAATATTCACTTTGTTAGGTGAAAGATCAGTTTCAAATGCATTTGACATGTCTCTGTTGGAAATCAATGCTACCTACCCTGCTGTTCTTGAATTTGTGGCCAAGTAAGATAGGAGCAAACTAAATATTGCTTTTGAAAATAATTAAATTTAATATACTATTGATATTATGATAAATTTGGTCATTTTTTTTTTTATTGTCATGTAGTTTACCCCCTGATGCTATGCCTCTGGCTATCCAAGAAGCTAAGCCAAAACATGGGAATCAGCTGATGAAAAAAAAGGAATACTATGATCGTTTTCCAAGGAAAACCATCTCTGGACTCTTTTGTTTTTCTGAGGTAATAGTTTAAATTAATACTAATTGCCTCTATTGGTAATAACTATTTTTGAAATACTAATTCTCTATTATTATGTGTAGATTGGGAAATGCAACATAATTGTTACCATAATGAAGATCGACACAGACTACTCGTGGTATTTCTTTTGTTGTCTGAAGTGTCACAAAACTGCCTATAAGATACCAAAAGTTGAAAATGAGATTGCCAAGAAAGGTAAGAAAGAAATGTTTTGGTGTCCAACATGTAAGGAAGACACTCCTAAGGTGGTTCCAAGGTAACAATTTCCCATTTTATTACATAGCTATATGTTAGTTAATAAATATCTATCAAATTTATTATGAAAATCTTTTTATATGTAGGTACCTTTTAAACGTGGGAGTTATGGATAGCACTGGTGACACCAATTTTCTGATCTTTGATAAAAATGCACAAGAGATCATTGGTGTGTCTGCTGAAGATCTGCTTGAAGGAAACTGGGATGAGGTAAACATCTAATCATGTGTAAGTTATGTAGATAATATTTTCCCTATATCTAAAAAATAATTTTGCTATTGTGATAACAGATTCAGGATCCAACAAACTTGCCTCAGCCAATCAAAGATTTGGTTGGAAAGACTTTCCAATTTCTGGTGACTGTTGGAAAGGAAAACATCAATGAAACAGATGATACCTACAAGGTTTCCACTGTTTGGCTGGGTAATGATTTTGATAATCTAGATACTATTGAAGATTCTGACCAGCCGACTGACCAACATAATGATCTATCTATTGATCAGGTAATGTTAGTAGATGCAACCAAAATCATTCTATCAAAAACCTATTCAAGTTTATCTCTAAAGGGCTGGATCGTGTTACACTTAATTAGTGAGTACAATGTGTTATTACTAACAAATCTAGGAATAATATATAGATAACTTTGTAATTTGTATTCTAATATAGTCATAATAATCATGGTAAATGTTTGACTAATTGTTTTTCCTTGGATTAATAGGAGGCACTTGCTCTGACCTATAGCAGTGAAACCACAGATGCTAATGGTCCTACATCATCTACTCCTTCTTCCAAGCGTAGTATTGATGACTGTTCTGTGGACTGTGAAGGTCAGAGTTCTACTACTAAAAAAGCCTGTATTCCTTCCATTCTTGGTGACATTGAGAAGGAAGAGATTGAAGTTGGGAAGAAATAAGTAGTGATGTTTTGGAATAATGTAGGGAGCTTGGTTTGAGATGTGTTTTTTTTTTTTGGTTTTTTCTTTGCTTCAAGTTTTTAAATTTCAGACGTTATTTGTTTCCTATGCAACTTTCTATTTCAGATCAGATTTATTTCATGGAATAATATCTACCAAGGTTCTGCTTAATTTCACTTCTTTACAAACTACCAATAAAAACATTTATATTTTTCAAACATGAATAAGCTAAAAAATAAGAGTTCACTAACCTTATAATTGGATTGCAATTTGAACTTGATCCATAACTGGAAGTAGATAGGAAAATCTGCAAACATGAAACAGATTCCCAAGTTATTTATAGAAAAGATGTTTTGACACGTGAACATGATCAAATCAAAAGATCAGTTTACTAACCTTAGAATTATAATGCTCAATTAACTTGAAAACAGGGAATCTATAACTTAGAGTTGTCATCTAAATATCAAAATCTGAAAAAGATTTCAAAGAACTAACTGTTAAAAACATTGAAGAAACTAATGACATACATTGAAGAAACTAATAATGGTATTAGAGTGAATATATTAAACAATACTGGTTTGTCATAAAACATACTAATCTTTAAATAACAAAACACGAGATCAACAAAATCATTAGATCTATTAATAACAGATTCTAAAAATAAATAAAGGAGCAATCAAGTACATTTGCAATTCAATATGGAAAACAAAATATGTCATATATAATTATAATCTTTTCAGTTATATGCAATCACAGTAAATATGGTTGTTTGGATTTTTTTAAGATCACTTCTAATCCAATAACCACTTTTAATCTTCATCTATTCTCCTAATCGAAGATCTTGAAACAACCATTTTTAAGGTTTTTTTCTTATTATCTTATAAGAATAATATCAGTCTTATTCACTGAACAAATACGTCATCAACATTTCTAACCTGTTTATTGATTTTCAACAGAATGAAGAGACGAAAAAACACAACTCTCAAAGAAAAAATGAACGTGCAGCAGACACCTAAACCAAAGCGGTCTAGGTCTCAGCAGAATGATGAAAACATCAATCCAAATCAACAGAACCGTCTGGATACGAGTGATGTTCAAGTTAAAGGCATTTTTGATAGACTAATGGTTGGAATAAGTAACATACCTTCACAGGCAAGGTCTACTCTGTCTCCTCTGACAGAAACTGCTCCTTCTTCTTCAACATATATGCCACAGGAAACAATAGGTATGTTAACATGGTTTTTTAAAACAGACCATTTATTAAAGAAACTAACTATGCTGGCACAATAATGGTTTAGGTGATGAATCTACAGTTACTACAAATACGACTCTAAGATCAGCAAAAAAAAATGCTAGGAGTCAGAGAAGACCTTTTCAAGATCTGCAGAATTTTTCAAACTCACCAGATATGTTGAGTGAGGTTCAGCAAACACCAGTGAATCCAAAAAAAGCACCAGAAAAGAAAGCAAAAAAGTGTAGTCCTCCATCTGTTAACAGCAAACAAGGTATACAAATTATAATTTATTCATCTGAAAATATATTTTCTCAAAGCTGTGTCTTAACACAAAAGGTTTAATAGAAGAAAACTAATAGTTGAATTTTATAAAATGTAGTTACTAAGGGTATTACACTTACCAAATCACGAAACTCTGTGAGGTTTGCCAAGTCTATTTCAAAGGAGAAGAATACATCAAACAATACGCCACTCTGTCCAATCAATGAAGAACACAATGATGAAGTCCTGCATTCAGAAGAAGAAACATATATTAATATGACTGATTATCAAAGCAAATGTAAGTGTGAATTTCTATGATATATTTTTACTAAACTTAACAAGCATTCACTGATCAGTTTGAAAAACTTAAATAGGCGGTTTGGAAGAATCACGTGAACAGGTTTACGATTGCAGTAGTGCAGATGAAACTGAATCCGAAACATCAGAATCAGATTATGAAAACATAGAGGATATCCCTATTGAACTCAAGCAAAGATACGAGTTTTTATCAATGTTAGATGAAAGTTTGACTAAAGCTTTTGGAGAAAGGAAAACTACTAATGTTTCTAGCAGAAAGAAACAAAACACAGGTATTATCTAAGGAGATTAGTTTTGAATATTTTCTGAAACCAAGATTACATAAAGTTTTTCTGATTTTTGGCTCTGTTATTGTAGAGTACCTAGATCATGGAGATCCTATCTACTCATGTTCGTATTGTGGTGCTATTATGTGGTATGGAGAACGCATTAACAGACACAAGAAAGTTCGTAAACCAATATTTACTCAGTGTTGTTTGCAAGGATCAGTCAAATTGCCTTTCCTACATAATCAACCAGAGTTGTTATTTGCGTTGCTAACCAATGATGATGACATGAGTAGACACTTTAGAGAGAACATCCGAGCCTATAACATGATTTTCTCATTTACTTCTCTTGGAGGAAAATGTGATAACTCTGTTACTTTAGGTCGTGGTCCTAATATGTTTCAGATTCAAGGAGAGAACTACCATCAATTGGGAAGTCTGAAACCTGGAGAAGGTGAGTTTCCTAAGTTCAGTCAACTATATATAGTGGATACAGAGAATGAAGTTGAAAACAGAGCAGGAATTTTAAGGTATGTTTGCTATATTAAAATTAGCAAACAGAGTTTCCATATAACATGTTCTATCTACAATGGAATGACGTTGCTAACTAATCACATTTATGTTGCAGCAAAGGGAAATCAGCTGAGAAGTATAAGAAGAAGCCAAAGCTGAGAAAAGAAATCATTGAGGCCATAATTAAGCTGTTAAATGATGTTAATCCATACGTTGAGCATTTTAGGCAAGCTCGTGACAGGTTTAATACCAATCCTGAACAGAGTTTTCACATGAAAATAGTAAGCAATCGTGTCAAAGATGGAAGAACATATTCAGTACCAACAGCTTCAGAGGTTGCAGCGCTGATTCCAGGTGATTTTCATATTGGTATGCCAAGTCGTGACATTGTTATTGAAGAAAAATCTGGATTTTTACAAAGAATCAGTGAAATAGAACCATGTTATCTAGCTCTGCAATATCCTTTGCTGTTTCCAAATGGTGAGGATGGATATAGACCAGGTATTTTAAAAGGAAATAATCATGGTAAAAAGAAGAACAAGGACGAAGACACTGAAGAGAATAAGTGCATAAGCTTGCGTCAATGGTATGCGTTTCGTATTCAAGAGAGAAAGAATGAACCAAGTCTCCTACTAAGGTCAAAACGGTTGTTCCAACAGTTCTTGGTTGATGCTTACACTACAATTGAGGCCAATAGGCTGAAATATATTAAGCTGAATCAGTCAAGTTTGAGAGCTTCTAACTATGATTCTGTTAAAGAGGCGGCATCTTCAGGAAAGAATGATATGAATGAAGAAGGAAAAGCTTTTTATTTACCAGCTACTTTTGTTGGTGGTCCAAGATACATGAAGAATATGTACATGGATGCAATGTCTACATGCAATCATTATGGATTTCCAGATCTATTCATTACGTTCACGTGCAATCCAAAATGGCCAGAACTGGTAAGATTCTGTACTGAAAGAAATTGTAATTCCGATGATAGGCCAGAGATCATAAGCAGGATGTTCAAAATGAAGCTGAATTCTCTAATGGATGATTTAACGAAGAAACATATATTGGGGAAGACTGTTTCATGTAAGTAAATTATCTATTCTATTACGTCTACCTTTACTTATGTATTGGAAACAAAGCTTCTATTGTTTACGTTGATGTTGATTTAATAATATGAAACCTGTGTTTCTCGCAGCAATGTATACTATTGAGTTCCAGAAAAGAGGCCTTCCTCATGCCCACATTTTGATCTGGATGCACCCAGATTCAAAATTCCCAAAGCCAGAAGACATAGACAAGATTATTTGTGCTGAAATTCCTGATAAGAATAAAGAACCGGAACTTTATGAGGTTGTTAAAGATATGATGATCCATGGACCATGTGGAGTTGTCAACCAGAGTTCACCATGTATGATTGAAGGCAAATGTTCAAAGTTTTTTCCAAAAAAACTTAGAGATCATACTAAGGTTGATAAGGAAGGTTTTCCTTTGTACAGAAGAAGAAAAACAAAGCACGTCGTGGAAAAGTGTGGATTTAAGTGTGACAATGGATATGTTATTCCCTATAACAAAAAGTTGTTGCTGCGCTATAGAGCTCATATTAATGTGGAGTGGTGTAACCAAACTGGCTCTATCAAGTACTTATTCAAGTATATCACTAAAGGGATGGATCGAGTTTCTGTGGTTGTTGAGCCTAATGAAAAGTCTTCAACAACTACAACTACTAAAGAGAAGTCTGATAGTTCAAGTAGCGGAGGAACAAGTCAAAATGAGATACAAGATTTCTTCAATTGCAGGTATAAAACTATTTTTTAACAAAATAAGCTTTAAATACTACTAAATTCTAACTATAGTGTTTTATGGTGTTTTTTCAGATATGTATCAGCATGTGAAGCTGGATGGAGAATATTGAAAAATCCTATACATTATAGGTCAACGTCTGTTCAGAGATTATCCTTCCATCTACCAGGAAAACAACTATTATACTTCAAAGCTGATGATGAGGTGAAAACAGTTCTCCAACGTTCAGAATTACAAAATTCAATGTTTCTAGCTTGGTTTGAGTTGAACAAGCGGTGTCCAAAAGCAAAAGGTCTCACATACACTCAGATTCCAGAGTTTTTTACTTGGGATGGAAAAACTAGAAATTTCAATATGAGGAAGCGACCAGGCAATACAATAGGAAGGATAAATTATGTTCCACTCATTTATGAGGAAGGTTATTATTTAAGAGTGCTTCTTAATACCCAAACGGGACCTGAAAGTTTTGATGACATAAAAACAGTGAATGGCGTTGTTTACAAGACGTTCAAGGAGACATGTTATGCTTTGGGTTTGCTAGACGATGACCAGGAGTATATTGATACCATCAAAACTACCAGTTTCTGGGCCACTGGTAACTACTTGCGTTGTATGTTTGTTGTAATGCTCCAGTCAACAAGCTTATCACAACCGGAAGTAGTTTGGGAAAAAACATGGGAAATCCTATCAGAAGATATCGAAAGAAAAAGGAGAGAGTACTTCAACCGACCAGGTAAATTTGTGTTAAAAAAAAAGTCAGCCTCTTTGGTTTGTTTAAATAGTTGTTATTAAAAAATAGTATTACTTTATACCATGATTATTCTGTCTTACTTATGAACCTGTTTTGATTTATTGGGACGCAGAACTAACACTTACGGACGAGCAAAAACAGATTTTGGCTTTAAAAGAAATCAACAGCATCTTAAGAAGCAATGGAACATCTCTAACAGCTTTCAAAACAATGCCTCAGTTACCTGATGAGGAAATTGATGATAGTAACGTCCTGATACTTGACGAAAAAAACTATGATCGCAAAGAACAGAAGGAAATACTTGAAGAATCCTTGCAAAAAATGACGGATGAGCAGAAGAGTGTTTATTCAGAGATCATCGATGCTGTTGATAATGACAAGGGAGGTGTCTTCTTTGTCTATGGATTTGGTGGAACTGGTAAAACTTTTATATATAAGACACTATCCGCTTCTCTAAGATCTAGAGGTTCAATTGTGCTAAATGTTGCTTCCAGTGGCATTGCTTCTCTACTGTTAGCTGGTGGGAGAACAGCGCACTCTCGGTTTGGTATTCCATTAAATCCTGACGACTTCACTGTATGTAATATTGAGAAAGGTTCAAATCAGGCAGAATTAATAGAAGAATCGTCTTTGATAATTTGGGATGAAGCTCCTATGATGAGTAAGCATTGTTTTGAATCATTGGATAGGAGTTTGTCTGACATTATTAAAGGTGGTGGAAACAAACCGTTTGGTGGCAAAGTTGTTGTTTTTGGTGGTGATTTCAGACAGGTCCTACCTGTGATACATGGTGCTGGGAGGGCAGAAATTTGTATGTCTGCACTTAATGCTTCTTATATTTGGAATCATTGTAAAGTTCTGAAGCTCACGAAAAATATGCGGCTTCTTTCAAAGGATTTGACTCCAAGTGAGGTGAATGATCTAAAGGAATTTTCAGAGTGGATTCTAGCAGTAGGTGATGGTAAGATAGCACAGCCTAATGATGGAGAAGTTATGATAGAAATTCCAAAAGAGTTTTTAATCACAAACGCTGAAAATCCAATTGAGGCAATAAGCAGGGAAGTTTATGGAGATCCTAAGTTATTGAAGGACAAAACAGATCCTGTTTTTTTCCAACAGAGGGCGATTTTGTGTCCTACCAATGAAGATGTGTGTATGATCAACGATTATATGCTTGATCGACTCGAAGGTTAGTATCCATTACTCTTAATGTTTTAGGATTTCCAAAGATATATGAATTAAAGTAAATGTTATTTTGTGTGTAGGTGATGAACATCTATACCTAAGTTCAGATTCTGTTGATCCTTCAGATATTGGAGGTAAAAATAATCCAGTGTTGACATCAGAGTTTTTGAACAATCTCAAGATATCTGGATTGCCTAATCATGGTATAAGGTTGAAAGTTGGTTGCCCTGTGATGTTACTAAGAAACTTAGATCCAAGAGGAGGTTTAATGAATGGTACCAAGCTTCAAATAACACAAATGGGTGATAAAGTTATTGAGGCTGTGATTATTACAGGTGATAGAGTTGGAGATAAATTCCTCCTTCCCAGGATATTGATTTCTCCATCTGACAGTAAACTCCCTTTCAAAATGCGTCGAAGACAACTTCCAATAGCAGTTGCTTTTGCAATGACCATTAATAAAAGTCAGGGGCAATCTTTGAATAACGTTGGTATCTATCTACCTAGGCCATGCTTTTCTCATGGCCAACTCTATGTTGCTATCTCAAGGGTAACTTCAAAGAAAGGACTGAAGATCCTCATAGTGGACAAAGAAGGGAAACCGCAAAAGGAAACAATGAATGTGGTGTTCAAGGAAGTTTTTCAGAACCTATAAGACTAAAGAAAGCAAGAAACATTTGGTCTACAAGGTAACAAACAATAACAATCAATAAAAACTGATTATTATTGTCACCTGTTACACTTTACTAATTTCTTATTGGTTGTCTGAACAGGTAGAAGCTGGTATGGATATGAAAATTTGGTAGTAATCTCTTCAATTTACGACTTCCATTGAAGAAATTATTTTACCAAACTTGGTCTGTATTTCTCTCAATTATCTTTTTACACAAATTCATAAACTTCTATTATTAATATCAGCATAACTTTGTTTTAAAAAAGTTTTCATTTACATTTACATCATATTAAGTAGAAATAGGTAAACTATTACAAGTTTACTAATTCAAAAATCATATACAGAATCTAAATATTCTGTTAATTCATATAAACAAGTAGTATTACTTTAATATCTTATCAACCAATTGCAGAATTTAACATACATGTCAACAGAGAATATAGTAAAATCATTTTAGAAAAACAATTGACACATCACGATAAGTGCATATTTAAGTGTGTATCTAAATTTATCAAAATCAATTTATAACAAAATCAAGAGTTCAAAAAGAGATAACAGATTTTTAAATTTCTATGGACTAAACAGAGATATCAAATGACTAAACAACTAACAGTAGCTAAATATTGGGATTAAATTACACCAAAGTTGAATCATTTAGACCTCACTAACCTTTATCAGTGCTTTCAGAATCTGGACTGGCTTTTAACGACATCAAATTTGCCTTCTTTAAAGATGTTGCCTGTTCTGTAAACATAGAATTATCTATCATCAGCACCATATATATTTAAAACATCTATTGTTATATAATAATCGTAACAGAGAACTTAGCTTTGTAAAACGTCTTCTATTGGCAACATCATCATCTTTGTAATAATCTGAAATCCATTTAAACACAAGTAAAATGTTAAAACTTTTAAGGAAACAAAATCTTTTGTTACAATCTTTACACAATGAAATTATAAAAACTATAAACTCTATGGCTTTGCAGATCTAACAAGATAGATTGATTTTTTTGGTAAACACAACAAAAAACTGCAAATCAATTTGCGATTTGTTTATAAAATTAATTGAAATCAAAATTTCAGACTATAATTGGCAATCCTTACTCATGTAAGTCTGGGTTTTTCAAAGTTGCCAAATATATCTGTTCAATTTCGAAATTTCTAAGATCCTAAATCAAATCGATAAATTTAGATAAATTTGTAATCTAAATCTGAATAAATAAAAAGATTACCTCAATAAAGAATTCCGACTTCGAGATGGAAAGATCATAAACGCAGACGTAATAGGTTGATGATTGAACAAATTTCACAGCGATTCTCAGACCGAACATTAGACTTTGAAGAACATAGGGTTTCTTATTTTCCACCGAAAAGACAAAAAATGTCGTCTTAGATATTTAGCTGTCCAAAGAAAAAAAGTGTGTAAAAACTTTAATAAAATAAAAAAAAAACGGAATCATGGGCTGAATTAACGAACATTTCATAATGGGTCTATAATAATTTCTGCGGCCCAACTCTACATTACCTCTGATTCTTTGACTCATGGGCCTAAATTTTTAAAGTTGGATCAATCATCTATATACACTAATTAATATTGCATAAAGTCTCAAACAATATATTTTATGCACCAAACATATTATATTACATTTTTATTAAAAATAATCTATTATTTTAATTACTCAATATTCAATCTTACAATTTACACACCAATAATACAAATTTACATATATTACAACAAAACCAAACCAAACCAGTCCAATCTTTCACCAAATCAAAAATATTGTATTATTACTTATATTTCTATTCAAACTTTCAAAACAATGAAACAAAAAAAAAAAACACTGTACCAAATTCTATTTAAAACACTATAAAAATTCTCAAATCAAGTTTCTAACTGAATTGTATATATTCTTTTACCTAATTAACAAAACAAAAAAAATACAACCATTAAATTACATACTAAATAAATACAAATGTTTTGACTATATAATTTAGATAACAAAAAA
The DNA here is from genome assembly GCA_019202805.1 of Arabidopsis suecica. Lineage (NCBI taxonomy): Eukaryota > Viridiplantae > Streptophyta > Magnoliopsida > Brassicales > Brassicaceae > Arabidopsis > Arabidopsis suecica. The sequence goes on from CM032909.1 coordinate 11,020,442, forward strand.
CTTATAATATAAAACCCCGCACGTATGTGCGGGTCCGGACCTAGTGATTCTGTACATCATCAGATCATTCCTATAGAAATGTTTTTAAATCACCGTTTCATATTGACGTCAAATATTAATCATATACAACCATTTTTGATCCCCTTTAGTAACCAAAGACTTAAGAGACTAAAAAAGGATCTACTTATTATACAAATTAAACACTGATTATTATTTGTACAATGAATATAATACATTAGTGATAACGACTAGCGTTGACCCAAAAAAAAAAAAACACGTGATAGCATGTGGCAACTGGCAAGCAAGACTCGGAAACTGAACTACAAGATACCAAAGAAGGTAAAACGACACGCAGTTTATAAGTAAAATACTTTTTAACGGTAAGAGTTCCTAGGCACCACGTGCCATGCACCTGACACGCTCCAAAAGATGCTTGCTCTCGTCGGTGATTCTTGACAACGATTCGTGCGCTACTCCACCGTCGCAACTCAGCGACTCCGCCGCCGTGTCTTTCAGCTTCTTTATCTTCTTTCTCATCTCATCACCTTCCTCCTCCACCATGATCTTTCTCACCAACGCCTCGATCTCTTCCCTCCAAATCACTCCCTCGGACGGGAGTTTTTTAGATCGGACGGCAATGCCAAGCTCTTCGTTGAGTAGTGTCGCGTTCATCATCTGATCCGCGAAAAGCGGCCACGCAATCATCGGAACGCCACTAACAACGCTCTCGAGAATCGAATTCCAACCGCAGTGAGTCAGAAACCCACCAACGGCTTGGTGGGCCAAGATCTCTGCTTGGGGAGCCCAAGCAGAGACCACGTAACCTCTCTCATGAGTCCGGCTAACGAAACCTTCTGGTAGATAATCCGGTGTACCGTCTCTTATTTCACCACTGTTAGCGGAGAAATATGCACTGCAAGCCGAACCGTCAACTGGCGGTCGGACCACCCAAACGAACCGTTGCTGACTCATCTCAAGACCCCAAGCCAATTCGGTTAACTGTTTAGCCGAGAGAGAACCGCCGCTTCCAAATGAAATGTAAAGAACCGACTCGCCCGGTTGTTTGTTTAACCAATCCAAAACCGGATGATTAGTTTTAGATGGATCAACCGGTCTGGACAAAGGACCAATTGGATAAACCGGTACACCAGCAATCCGACCCAAGAGCTTTGGGTCTTGAAGAGATTTCAAAGTTTTGGGCTCCATATCATCCCAAGTATTCACAATAATACCATCAGCCGTTGGGAAAACCGAACCGAAAGGAACAAATTCCTGGTACAGCTGGCTGTTCGGGTCAAGGAATGTTTCAAGTGTATCCTCAAACCGAACCGGTTCACATCCAGGCATAATCATAGGTTGCTTCTTGATTATGTGCTCTTCTTCCTTGTCTTTGTCTAACGTTGGGAAATACAAAGCCACCGCGAGAAAACGTGCGTTTGAAGCGATGAAGATATAAGTCAACATGTTGAACTCACCACCGAGCGGTATCGCGTCCAAACCAAACAAGTCTACGATCAGAGCCGTTGGTTTGTGTTGCATCTCAGCGATCTTTGATCGAAGGGTAGGAATGGTCTCACGCATCATGACCAAGAGCTTGATCCCAAAAAAGGCTGATGGGTCGACTAAACCGGTGATATCCGGAGTTGGGAGGCCAACAACATCAACAAGGGCCGCGTTGGAGCCTGGTGAGTTTAGGAATTGAGATTGAGCGGAGGCTGCGTCGGTTTCAAGGACGAAAATGGTGACGTGAAAGCCGTGAGATCCAGCTAAGCGTTTTCCGAGCTCGATCACCGGGATGATGTGGCCCATACCGGGGCTAGCGAACATGGCGGCATGTGGTTTTGTAATCTTCATAGCCTAGATAGATGAACGTTGCCTTTTCTTTTTGTTGTTGTTGTTGTTGTTGTTGTGTCGGCTTACTCTCTCATAGTAGCAAGTGAGTTGAATATATAGAACCAAAAGACTTTAGTTGCAAGTATATTAATTAAGGTCTTATCTACCACTTTAATTGTTTTTAATTTATTTTATTTTTGATATCATCTCTTTGATCGGTTTATACAAACAAAAAAAAGTAAATATAAATATGTAGGTGTAAATGTATCTTAGTGAACTGCATACATATAGAAAGGAATTGACCACATAAGTTGTCGCGTGAATAATAAAATGTAATGCATCGACCAGAAGATAATAATGGTAAGATTTCCGACTTGTATTCATTACACACTAGACACGACCCTATACTATATATATATATATGTAAATTACTCATAGGCCATAATGCATCTTATATAGTGTATGCATGTATAATTGTATATCATATCATGTACTTACTTGCTAAGAAGCAAACAGGGTTTTCTAGATGCTTGATCACATTCTCAATAAACGTCTATTTTATAAATATATAATGAAAAACACAATAATATAATAAAAAAATCGGTTGGGATTTTATTAAATTCTTGAATCATGTCACCAAAATGTGTTAAATACTTAGATGCTTGAATCATGTCACTGCTGTAACGTTGAAATTTGCTAAAATGATGTTACAATTTGCTCAAACAATTAATGTTTTTTTGTCTTCGGGCAGTCTAGGTCCCCGTCATCTTGATATTTTATATTGATCCACCACTATTTTCCTCATTAAAATAATAAGCTATCTCTTTGATTATTTTGGGCATAAAAATTACTAATAATTATCTTACGTTCATGTCTTGAAAACGTGATTCTGATTTATTCAAATTTTATCTTTTTCATTCTAGATATATTTCTATTAGATGAGAGAACAAAACACTAAGTTTACCCCAAAATAATCTTTACATCTAACAAAACATAATTTGATTAAATTCGAATGAAAAAAATTCTCCTATCTACTATTTGAAAAGTACAGTTAGTTACAAACTTAAAATCGTTGACGTATCGCAATTTTCAGGTTCTTCTCTCTCTCTTTTTTATTTTTATTTTTTTTAAATATGATATTGTATTATAAGATGCTATGAGATTAGCCATTAGAAACAATAAATTTACTTTTAACATTTTCATTTAGAACATGAAATTGCAGAATCTTATTAGTTACTGACTTACTGTATATATTAAAGACATATATTTAGAAAAAAACATTGGACGAAATATCGGATCTATGAGACTATGCCCATCCGAGTACAACGAGGCTTGCAAAATTAAAGAAGTTGTCATCACTTTCCCTGACACCATTTACTAACATTTTTCTCAATATCTTCCGGTTTCAGATCCATGTAAATGATCTATACAATGTTTTTTTTTGTTCTACCAAACTTCTTGATTTTTCTTTTTTCCTCTACAAAGGATTTAATTCTTGTTGTTCGTTAAAACCTAAAAATACATTTCAGCATACGACGGAAACATATAAACTTAATGATTTTTCTTAAAACCGCTGTCATGTATCATAACTTGAATTCAAACTCGATAATCACATGTTTTGTAAGATGAATTATTCAACTAAATTTATATGATGGACAATTAGCTTTTCTTGATATCGTATGATATATAAAACATCAATAAATCATAGTTTTAGTTTGAACAGATTTATGGACTTCCGATACATACACTCACTATGTGGGAGAATCCGTTTGAACTTCTAATACATTTTTGTGAAAGTAATTCTACATTACAAAGATTGATAAGCCTAAACTCCTGTTATATGTATGGGGAGATATATATATCTTAGAGATCAAACAGATATTTATCTTTGCATCAAGCGTCCCCATCCTCATAATAGATAGTTACTATCAACATAAGTTGACTTATATAGTTGGAGAATTATTCAGCATTTGATTTTTTCAAACCAAATAATCAGCATCGGAAGGCGTGAATAGTGCCGTATGGAGACAGAAATATCAGCTTCGTCTCGTCATGCCAGTTGAATATTGGACTACTAAACGCCGGAGTACATAAATGCCATGAGCAAGTCAACTACTGTAGGTAATAGCAGCCCAAAAATTTACGACTTTTTTAAACAATAATTGTCTCTTCTAAACTAACTCATATGATGGTTCAGTGGTTGAATAATTCAATCGAAATTTGAGGGTCATGGTTAAGAATCCTCCCATTACAATTTCGAATTTACACGGGTGAATAGAGAACCTCATGTTCTTGTTTTCTTAGACAGTTAGCATGGAGACTTTTCATCGAAAGATAAATCTCATTGTAAAAATTCTAAAAATGCTAACTCTGTTGCGAAAGTAGACCACTTAAAAGAGTTATGAATCATCGATACAAGGCCATGGAAAATTCGAAACAAATCACATACTGGTTATAAAGGTCATTATCAAACATTCCATGGTCCAAAGAAGAGAATTAAACTCGGCATGGAGAGGAATTGAAGCATTTTTGAGATCCTCTTAGGCCCATATGAGGATTTTGATTATTTCTTTTGACGTAAATGTTTGGTTTTTTATATTTTGATTATACTTTTTCTAGTTAGTTTCATACTTTCATTAAGTGGACCAACTCAAGATGCTAAATGCGTTATTGTCTTATTGATTGTGTTAGGCTTTAACCCATTACCCAACTCTATTTAATTCTCTAGTGCAATTTCGTCATATAGTTTCGGCCCATTATAGTATACTAAATGACATGTATGAGCCCACTGAAATGGGGAAAAACAATAACATACTGTGTTTTTTCTTATTCTTTTTGTAAAATATTTATATGCAAGAAATAGGGATATCCAAAACCAAATGGTTTTATACTTTTATGTGTGGAACCAAATTTGTATATATAAAGCAACATGAAAATGACCCGAACAATAAATAGTTTCAATTGTCGACGAAGACAAAAACACATTCGTTTCAATCTTGTTCACACATGTATAAAATACAATTGTTGACACAAATATATAAACCAAGTGAAGTAAAACCAGTCAACCACAACGTACCAACAAAACCAAAACTAAAAATTAAATCTCTTACTAATAAAAGATGTTATTTGAGACTTCTTAGGCTATCCACATCAGTTTTGTTTAGAGATTCTCTTAAGACGCCACATCAGCTTATTCTAAAACGATGCCACATCATCTTTCACGTTATAACTTCAGTACATAAACGCCTCTCCCTCTCCTCCTAAAAGAAACGTTCAGCCACAAAAACCCTAATTAAACGAGTTTCAGCCCTAAAACTCATTAGTCTCTCACAATGCTACAATCTCTCTGGTTTCAAACTCCTTTCATATCCCATGGTTCCCACTTTCTCAGTCAGCTAGCTTATGGATTCAGTTTTATCATCCTTCTTAGTGCACCTTTCACTTTCAAATCGGCTATCATCTCATAGACAAAGGAGCGATAATATGATCGCCGCATACGCAAACTATGTGGTTATGCCTACGGAACGTGTTGCAGACGATTGATGTGAGGAAATAGGATCGTGCGAATTGTAAGATGGTTGTTTGTCAAGTTATTAGCGACCATCGATCATGGTAAGTCAAGTTTCTTTCTGCTATTAAGGAACGGCTTCATAGGTGTGTATTTTTGAATTCGTGGTTTGTTCTAATCCCTGAGATTCTGATTGTTTCTTGTGAAGATTAAATTTTCTTTTTGTATAATATTGATTTTGTTTCATTTTAGATGATTTCATGATTAGTTATGTTTTCTCTATTTTCACTTCTTTCTACTTTCAAAAGAATTTGATATCAAGTCTGTTTCCGATTCAGTTTTCGTACTAATGACTGTCTCTCATAAAAAAATGTTGTGAACAGCCACTACAATTGGATGACTCCATGAGACTCCCCAAAGAAACCATTAATATTCTCATGGACTAATTACTCGGGGTTTAACACCTTTATAACCAGCCAATAACCATATGAGGTGAGTCGGTAAGAAACTCATTAGCTTTTTTACAAAGGTTATTATCAACTTTGCTCTTAGACATGATGTGAAATATAAATACGAGGTTCTGAAATTTCTGGTATACAGGATCTCTTGACGTTGTCCGGACAATTTGGGGTGTTGGTAAGCTGGGATGTTGGTCAAAGGAAATTTTAGAGGCCAAGATAAAGACAAGAATGAAGGTAGCAATTCTGCTTTTTGGGTTTTCCTTTTTAACTAAGATCATTGACAAGCAAATGTTGGGCCAAAGATTGATGGTATATTGCTTATCAAACTGCAGAATAAATTTTATGACCAGTACATTTTTTCCCGATCCTCTCTAATCCCGATAATGATAAACATGTGGCCGCAACAACATGTATACTACATGCTTCGCTGTTACAAGGATCTCTCCCATATTATTAAAGATTTTTGTCTACTACATACACTTGCATATTCCTTAATGGTTTGATGCTGGTTCTTTTGGATTAGTGGCATTTTTTACATCGTTTTTCCGTAATGTGCCCAGGGGCGGACCCACTTAGAGAGTAGGTGGGTCACCTGACCCGGGTAAAATAATTAAATAGTTGTTTTTGTATGTAAATTCTAAAAGTACCAATAGCTGAGTTGGTAAATTTTAGGGTTTTGACACCCCTAACTCAAGTTCAATTCTCCTCCCAAGCAACTTTACTCTATTTTTTTTACCATTTTAACTTAAATACATGTTTTTTTCCTTTTATATATTTTTAATTCTTTTAAAACCACAATGTTTTATATACCTTTTCTAATTGCTTATGAAAATAATTTTTAAAGTGTTTATGTAATATAAAATAAATTATATAATATTATTTAAAAAAGATTATTGACCCGGGTAAAATTAATTTCTGGGTCCGCCACTGAATGTGCCCGCCTTGCAATTCAACTTATAGTGTAAGAACATCTTTTACCATGTTTTCTCCGAAATAATGCAATTTAACTTCTTTTTAAAGTTAGTTACTACTCACTATTGTATATTTTCTTTTAAAGAATTGTACAATTTCTTTCACCAAAAAATAAATAAAAGAACGTGTTATCAAAATATGAAAATAAGATCAAATATCACTAACATAGTTAGTTATATAGACTAAGAAATGTAATATACATATGTCTTAACACCATTTTACTTTACCAACTACAAATTTTTTAAAAATATCTCGGTTCATTTGCAAATACATATACGACAAACATAGTAGTAAGAGATTAATTTCTTAAAAAGTAGATGTATTGTCAAACATTCGAGTGTTGTATTAGAGTTAAAAGATGCAATTCTCAGTGACATCGCAAACTTAGGGCTTGATTGGTTCTCCCGCTAGCATCCGCCTAGCGGTTGTTAGCGGTCGGTTGCGGTTGCTAGCGGTTGGTACCAATCACGCAAACCGCTCCACACCGCTTCGAACCGCTCGAAATTGCTGGATTTCAAAAGCTCCTTCCCGCAAGCGTTTGCGGTTGCGGGCGGTTGCGGTTGGTTTAAAAAAGGAAAAAAACTAAAAAAGAAAAATAAATAAATTAAAATATATATCATCATGTCTGATTTATATTCACGTTAATTCTAAAAAAATAATTATTATTTAACTTTAATTTTCTAATATAAATAATTATTTTTGTTTTCAATATAAAAATTTATATGAATAATTATTTATGGTTTTTAATCATTAATCATGTTTAAAAATTTTATACTTTTCATAACTATAGTTTCTGGTGTTTTATAATTTTTTATAATCATATATTAAATTTATTTTGGTAAATTTTGGTTTAACCGCTATTGTACCCGCTGATCAACCAGTCGTAAATCTCCCGCAAACGCACCCGTTTTCAACCGCTAAACCAGTCGGTCAAAACGCTAAATAACGCTTGAAACCGCAACCGCCCGCTTCCGCAAACTCCTACAACCGCAACCGCAACCGCTGCGTTTAAACCAGTCAAGCCCTTAATTACTACTTTAACATTTACATTTAACTCCATGAGAAATGCCCGGGAATAACTCGATCCCAACTGCCAAAAAAGTTTATAAAACATAAAAATACTATATACACCACTTAATTTAAATTTATAAATATAAATTTCACCGAAATAACTGATAAAATTTAACAATTAATAGTAATGCTGCTATATACCTTTTTAGTATTTACAAGTATAGAATCTATGAGATGATATTTTCACATGTATACTAATTTCTTTATAAAACTAAACTAACTAAAATTTATACCGGGCGTAGCCCGGATTATCCCTAGTCTTCGTAAAACAAAGAAAAAGCTTTTGAAAAAAAAAATCACTATACATGACTGAAAGATAAATAAAATATCAGTGTCATTCAAACTTTTATAAATTTCCGTTTAAACGTGTATAAGGACAGAAGTCTCAAACCACATGAACCAACCAACTTGTTTTTTTGTTGTTTCTCATTCAATTTCTTAAAAGATATATCAAATTTACAGGTCCACGGATTGTCAAAAAAAATAAAATTTACAGGTCCACTAAAAGAAATGGTACGTGATTGATATAGGTAGGCACATTGAAATATCACGCGTGGTTAGATAGAGAAATAGAGATAACAAAAATCACATTCACATGACCCCATCACCCACATGGGGAATGGTCCCTCTCATTTTCACACACTTGCATTTTTCATTATCCACCATTACATAAAAATATACTATAAGATTTGTGAAATGAAGCATTGATAATGACTGTACAAATAGTCATGAAGACCAAGACCAATCTATTAGCTACGGTTAAACCGGAACCAAATCCCGTACCGGACCCGACTAAATAGTTAAACTACGATATTAACCTAGCCACGTCCTTTGGTGTTGTTACCTAACGTCAGCTCCAAGTCATCGATTCCAACATCGTGAATCTTCTCACCTTCCCACGGCTTCACCGACACGTCTCCTCCGCCGCCGTTGACGCTTTTTCCGACGAGGTTAAAAGTCGGCGACGGAGGACATGTCTGAGAAACGTTAACCGGTTGGAAATTTCCCCATCGACACGAATCAACCGTCGAAACATCCGATTCGTCGCATTCAGGAATCGATGAATAATGGTGGAGACGCCGTGTTGGGCTTGACGGAGCCGAGACTGGAAAATTACTGCTTTGCCATCTCGGGAGCCTCGGATTTGATCCTCTAGGTGAAGAAATCGGTGGTGTGACAGGGGCACTATTGGAAATTCGTAGAGGAGCGAGGTTTCCCGACGAAGCAAGGTTTTGAAGATAAGGAATGAGATAAGTCGAGGATTGATTCGGGTCAAACCGGTTTGGAATGTGATCAAACCGGGTCGGACTTGGGTAAGACGACGATGATGGGCTTTGAAAGGCCGATGATTGTGGACTAAGCTGAATTGACGAACACAACGGTGTTGCTTCTGTTGGTCGAGAACCCTGTCGGAAAAAAAAATCAATTCAATGTCTGAAAATTATATCAAAAACAGAATTGAAATTAAAGTTAAAATTGGAACCTTTCGATAAGTGGTGCCATCTTCGTGAACGATCCAACCAGCTTCAAGGCAAAGAGCTTTAAGGACTTCATTGTTGTCACAGTGTTTAGGGAGTTTATAATTGCCCTGAGATCTAAGTCCGGTGAATATTTTAGCTGCTATGGCTCTTCTTCTTCTTTCTCTCCTTTTGTTGTTCTCTCTCTCTTTCCACGTCGGCATCCTCCCCGTCGCCGCCGTTGATCCTCCTTCTCCTCCTCCTGATGCCGTCATTCTCTCTCTCTGTATTTTTTTTTTAACTTTTCAGTTTTGAGTTATTTCTGGGTTTGTGTTTGTGTTTGCGTAATTCTCGAGGAGAGAAAAAAAAGACTTAAAAAGAATTTTCCTTCACGAGGGGAAAAAGGCAAGAGTTAAATAATTTTAATGGAGAAAGTTTTGTATTTATATGATTTTGTTACGTATATTATGGACTAACCAAAGTCAAAAAAATTTTGGATAAAAAAAAAAAAAAAAAAAAAAAAAAAAAAAAAAAAATTTGGATGTGATTGTAAGTTTGTAACTAATTTTGGCATAATAAGGGGAAAAAAGTGAATGAATCTGACCTCACTTACTGTTTAAAAGCTTGATTATGAAGTTGGGAAGTTTTATTATTAAAAAAAAAATACTTGTTCATCTGAGAATATCTTTGAGTTTGGTTTATTCACCGTAAGATCATAATCTGTGAGGTTTAATCCAACGGACAAAAAAGGTCGCAGAAGAATATGGATGATGAACGATTCGTAGAAAAAAAGATGCCATTTGGGTCTCTCCGGTAATTGTAGTTCATGAATTGTGACGATGAGGTTAAAAGTTTGAACGTACGGCTCAGATTCAGTGGTCCACTACACAGCACCTTCTGCTCCAGTCAGGTCAACATGGGAATCATGTATGTTACGTACCAGAGATTTGTGTGCCCTGGTGTGTGTGCCCACATAGAGGTGTCAGACGGGCCGGCCCGCGTCCATCTGGGCCGCCCCGCGATGGGCATCTAAGTTTGTGAGACCGCGACGGGCCGGCCCGCTAGGACCGCGGGCAAAAATAATATGTCCAGGCCCGCCCCGCTAAGCCCAACGGGTTAGCGGGCCGGCCCGCGGGCTTAGTTTTAATATTTTTAAATAATTAAAAAAATAAAATTAATTTTTAAAATTTGAAATTAATAATTTTTTAATTAAAAAAAAATTTTAGTATTAATTTTTTAAAATCTTATAATTTTATACATTAAATTTCGTTATATATTCATATATTTCACATATATATTTTCAGAATTATGTAAAAATATTTATTTATTTATATTAATTATTTATTTTTATTAAATATTTGTAGCCCGCGGGCCGACCCGCAAATCCGCGGACAAAACCCGCAAAAACCCGCAATCCGCCTGGGCTTGTCCGCGAGGCCCGCTATTTTATGGACATAAAAAATGATGTCCAAGCCCGCATACGTGCGACACAGAAACCTCGAGCCGGAGTTAAGGGACCCATTAAGCCTTCGAGCCCTACAATGCACGTGACTGTGGGGATCAAAATTTGTGGTATCTTTTTGTATTTCTCATGAATTCTATCTACTACAATGGTATTTTTGTAATTCTCTCAGGTTCGAAAACTGTGATCCTTATTCTTAATTTTCTCTCGGTTTAGAATGAGTTCATTGTTTTGTTCCTAATCATTTATCTGAAATAAGTTGATGAGACATGTGCTAATTTGCATCCACATGAGAAAATAATGAGATAATAATGTTAGAAGATCATATCTTATGCTGAAGATTCTGTCAAACCTTGATTTCAACACCATTATCCCACGTTTTTTTCCCTCTAGGTGTCTGCTAGTAGAGCTGCAAATATGTTGGTGTTTTCTTCTTTCAATGTATGTGTTTGTAAAGGTTTTGAATAATAAATTTGAAGTTGGCAAAAAGAAAAATATCTTGTAACAAATCCAAAGTTTAAAATGGGCCGGGAAGTTAGGCCCAATGAACATTTGTTTCGCATAAAATTTCTCTTGCACTAGGGAATTTTCGGGGAAATCGGCTTTGTTTGTTAGAGCAATGTCATGAAACAAGGAAGATATCCATATGGGTCAGGCATTTGATCACGCCTTGGACTATACTAATGGTTTTGGCTATACCACATTTTCCTCTTGTTGTAATTCTCACATTATCTCTATTTCTCACACTCATTTACGGTTTCATTGTCTTTAGAGAGAAAGAACAAAAACCATTTTACTTTAATCATCTACATTGATAATTGTTTGGATAATCTTACACAACACAAACAACACATACATATAGTGGTTTGTCTCCACTTGCTACACTACACTCACTTAGACTCTAGGCCATACTTCTAGGCATCATTAACCTAAGACTTATGTCAGTCACTCTACTATGTTGGAATTCCCAACTCCTTGATTCACTCTTACACAACAACTTAGACTCTATCTTAGACTACCAACACAACACAACACAACATTTCTACTCATTTCGGCCTAACAAAACAATTAGCCCAATAACTTATTCTTACAAAACAACAAGCCCAACTTCTTCTTCCTTGTTGACTTGTCCTCTTCTTTGTCGTTGACCTCTCTTTCACGACAACATCTTCTCCGACATCGTCTTCTTCTTCCGATGCTTCTTCCTCTGTTCTTCATCTTCTTCTCATGGATTCTTCTTTTCTCTTTTGCAGGTTCAATCAAGGATACAATTCCAACACCTCTGTTATATGAAACTCATCGTAGTCGCTTATCCGCAAATTTTTTTGTTGATAGAAACGATACACTCGTCACATCTTGCTTTAATGAGGCGGCCAAATCTATTAGAATTTTCAGAGTTAAAGACAAGGAGTTCCAAAAATTTTATGAAACAACTGCAGGAAATACGTGCGTCTATGTTCCAAGTTTAGCTCATCCTCATGGATTTTCCAAGCAAGACACAACTCGGATACGATGGAGAAAAAATCGATTCAACTAAAGTTTTGCTCTTTTTTTTTTATGCTTGTTGCTTGTTTTTACTCTCAAAGACCGCACAAGAGTTTTTTTTTTGGGTGGTTACATTAGTTTTTCCTAATATACTTGTTTCAAGAAATGTTATTTGATTGCAAGAACCGGATAAATGATTTGCTGTCTTCTTCTATATCTCAAGGTGACACTTCTTAAATGAAGCAAAGTCTTGGCTGGTGCACGCATTCCTTCTCTGTTAGACTCTTGTGACAGATGTGACTGGTAACTCCATTGCAGTTCTTTCCTACAGCTGAGGAGGCTATTGATTACTATAACCAAAAGAGATGTCTTGGTGGGAAGGCTCTCGTTCTCCGAAGTCAAATTTTAAGTTCTGAGCTCACTCAAAAGTGTGTAGTTTACATGGTCAAAATACGGTGTATATAATATAGATTTAAAGGCAATCAACCGGAAGTATGACAACAACTCTAAATATTCCAAGCTTTGCAATGTCACAATACAGAAGCAACAATAAGTCATTCCATATATAATCGCTGTGGGCTTTCGCTTTAGTTGTTGATACTTGCAGTTGCTAGTTTTTCCCAAAGCCATTCTGTACTTACGGCATCATGTACCTCCTCGGATGCCTTACAGGGCTGTGCTAAGAGAACAACGCCAAGTCTTTTAGAATTCCATACGTCAATGGCCCTTTTAAACCCCTTGTGGTTTGAAATGTCTCCCACGATTAGCAACACAACTTTTGGTTTTGAACCATATGAAAGTGAACAGCTAAGAAAGTCCAATAAAATCATCTTGCGTGACGACAGATCATTAGCTCCTGCAACCACATATAAACGCGGATCATGATGAAGAAGACAAAACTAAAAGAGAGTTTAGGCGTTTAAGGAGTTAACCTACACCTGTGGGAAAGATACAGAACCCATTAAAGTCACTACCCACAAGATCCAGATCGCCAAAAGCGGTGATTGTGAGAAGACCATGATAACCCTTACTCTGAAGGGCTCGTATAATGTTGCATTTAACATCGGTAGTATCGAGATGACCATAAGGGATTGGGCAATCATTGACATCCCATAACACTTCAATCTCTGCCTCTGCAAGGTTTTTACAAATAAGAATTAACGCATAAATAATTAATTTACCTAGTCGTCATGAGACAAGGGGCAAAAATCAATAGACTTGATCCATCGATTTGCTATGATAGATCGATAAGAGATAGAGAGAGATCCTACCGCAAAAGGGATTATACATGGCCATATTGATCGACGATATTAGCTAGAGAGAAAAGGCAGAGACGGCAGACTAGATTCGTTGAAGAAAGAGAGTCGTTTAACCTAGAATTCTTTACGAAAACAAAATAGGAAAAAAAAAAAAAATCCGCAATTAGGTTAAATAAGTTCTTCTTGTTCTCTTTAGGGTTAATTTCTCTCTCTCCCTCTCTCTCTCTCTCTCTCTCTCTCTCTCTCACACACACACACACAGTGATTTCCATGGGTGATGATGATCGGGAAACTTACTATGCGAAGCGATTCAAAGACGCAGAAACGATAGTCTTCTGGGATGTGAATGATTGCGGAATCCCCGATGGTTATAAAGCTGTTGGGGTTTCGAATAACATTAGATCGGTCCTTACGGAAATGAATTATCTTGGTCCGGTGACCATCTATGCTTATGGTGATAGGAAGCATATCGTGGATAACCTTGAACCAACCGCAATCGAGAAAACTCAAGGTAAATTCCTTAAACCCTCCCTTGTACTTATCTCATCTGTATCTTGAGATATTCGTTTATATATATATATATATGGTTTCAGACGAGAAGACATCCATCTATGCGGATGCGGACCAAAAATCACCCGCAATCGTGTTCAACCACACTACCGGAGGTGAATTCCTTAACCTAACACTCTTTTTTTTTTTTTTTTTTTTTCCGTTTGGCATAAAACGTCATATATATATATATATATATCCATCAACTTGTTTATAGTTTATATTCTTTTCTTGGTGTCCACGGGAGTAATCCAGCCGATAGAGTTTATCAAAAAAAAAATATATATATATATATATATATATATATCCTTTTCTTGGTCTCTCTGTTTGTACACTCGAATTTCCAAGTTTACACCTTTTTGTCTATCTCTTTTCTTTCACGCTTTTAATTTATGTCTTGAATCTTGATATATATCATTTCAGATAGAACGGAGAGACTTGAGTTGATTTTATTGGACATGTTTATCCAAGCAATTGAAAATCGTTCACGTGCAAATTTCATGCTAATCGTGGGAGACATCTCCCAAAACTCTGAGGTTGCATTTGGTATGAATCGTTTGCATATGGCGGGTAACAATATTCTCTTGGCACAGCCTGAAGACGAACCATCCCTGGAAACACTTCCTGGAGATACTAATAGTGTTTGGGAAAGCTTATCAATAGGCGAATCCCGTAGAATCAAAAGGAGATACAAACCTTCCAATCCTCGTGACTATACTTGCCTAGGTGGTAGCAGATACTATGGTTTCCTTCTTGTTGGTGCATTGGTTGTGTTTACATTTACTTTTGCGAGCCCAAGACGCATTTAGGGGCTTCTTTTTGTTTTAACTCTTTCCAGTAAACGTTTAATGTTTTTGGACGTTTGGCACTTTGAAATCAGTTCTAACTCTTATTACCTTTTTAATTGGCTTCTTCATCATGTCTACTTTTTACTTTTGACAAAATATGATAACTACATCTTAAACTATTACAAAATCTAATAATATTTATAAATGAGGTTGAGATTCTTGAATGTGCAAGCTTTGTTACTAGCTTTTTCGCTTTCCAACTGTGGAAGTAAAACATACGTAAATGAAGAATGAATGAACTATATAATGATTAAGAAAAAAAAAGACAGATCCCCGAAGTTCTCGGTATGAAGCTAACATGCTAACATGTGTGAGATACACAAATCCAGAATAAAACATAAACAATACTGGCCTTCTTCTGCAGTTGCTGTGTTGTTTGTGTCTCTGCGGTTTTGGGTCGAGCGGAATAGGCAGAGGTTAGAGAAAATATTCCTTCTTCTGTTGTTTTCTCTTCCATTGGTGCTTCTGGTCTGATGACTTGAGATGATTCTGTGTGATCTTGATGGTAGGCAATGCATCAAAGTGATGATTTCGGTGCTGGTGGTGGGCCTCGATGATGAGTGCCTGACGAAAGCTTTTCAATCAGTTCTTCAACAACGGGTCCGAAAAATTGGTCTCGGGCGTTGGTGCCATGTGTGATACCAATTCTAGGCGCTGCGCCATTGACAAAGGCTTCAACTGACTACCAGCCAATCTAAAGGGAGCTTGACCACCCAAGATCAATAGAGGAGCTAAGTTCGAAAATCTTTCATAACCCTCAGAGACAAGTCTTGTGCTGATTTCTCAATCATAGCTTCTTTCAGCTAAACGGACCAATTAAAGTGTACAAAATTGTGAATTGTGACGGTTTGTTGTTGTGTATCATTGGAGACTTCGTACTGATACTATGTAGATGAGCAGTTACGCATAGTTAAGTGTTTAACCCATAGTTATGTTTGTTACGTTTTCGATAAAATGTCCTAATTAAGCATAGCTTGTGAAAACTAATTACCAGTTGATTATAAAGAAGGTTTTAGTGGTATAATTCTTTTCTTACAAACAATTGTTAGTTGTCGCTCTCATCTTTTTGAAAGATTTCGTGTAATATGATATAAACGCGTAGATGCATTACATAGATACACATATTTCTTATGTTTAACATTCTATTTTGAGACTATACATAACATGACGCTCGTCAGATATAGTTTTGAAATTTTCATTTGTAGGTAAAAAAACAATTAAGACGTCAAAGAAAAGAAGAACCATATTTCAAATTGCTAAAATACATAAACAATCAAATACATTGCCAGAATATTCCCGTGTTTTATTATTTTAAAAAAAGTATAAGAAATAAAACCCCATTAAAAAGAAGAAAACAAACAAATTCTACTATAAATACCACCTTCATGCTTTCACAATTTCACAGTTCTCTAACCTTTTTATTTTCTTTTGCTTCTTCTCAATAACTTCTAACAAATTAAAAAATGGCTTTGAGGGCTCCTCTACTCATGTTTGTTCGACTTGCAGCAAATCAGGAGATTAAAGCATCGACGACACAATTTCATGAAGGTACATTAAATTATCATTTATTTTACACAATTATTTTAATTATATCGTATCTCTTAGATATAATTTGTTAGTTTGTTGTTTTTGGTAGTTTTAAGAGCTGTGGAGAACAGGCAATCCAGAGCCAGGTTCGTCGTCGTGGCTCTTGATGTGAATCCCAACTTAAGAATTCAGATCGAAGCTGCTTGTGTTCGCCATGGAGTTCTCATGTTCCATGTACCAAGTAACGAGATAAGAATTGCTGCTCATATGGGTGTCCCCGTAGTCGCTTGTGCGATCCTCAGAGCTCCTCGCGGTGATGAAGGATTCCTGCGTATGTGGATCAACATGCTAAATACGATATCTGGACTTGAAGAACAATTAGGGTATCATCCTACATTATAGAGATTCGGGTGGTTTTAAAATATTATATTGCTACGAATAATGGTGGATTTGGGAGAAATTATGTGGGTTTTAGTATTTCTATAGTTAATAATATGGTACTATGATTAGTTTCTTAATTTGTTTGAAGACATGTAATTAATTATATGAATATTGTTGCATAGCAAGATCAGTCTTCTTTAATTGACATATTTTTATAAGAAATCACAATTTATATTTAATCACTTTGATATTTCAATTTCAGTTGTTCTTCTATCATATGTATATTATTTTTAGAGAAGGTTTTAATTAGAAGTAAAGTGGTACATTTCCTTTATTACAAAGAGCTGTTAGTAGTCGCTATCCACTTTTTGTAAGATTTCGTATAATATGCATTCTATTTTGAACGCGTACATGCATATATCCCTATATCTTAACATTCTATTTGGATACTAAATAAATATTATATAGATTAATTTTTATCTTAATTTATCTCAACACGTTATATATTATTTCAATCAAATAAGATATATACACTTTTTTTCTTTTTTACTTCTGAATAAGAAACATAACATTTCCCAAGTCAGTTTTAGTTTTCGAATTATTTTGGTTAGGGAAAATATATTAAGAAGACAAATTAAATTAGAAACCTTATTTCAAATTGCTAAAAAGGCTTAAAATTGAATAGATACATAGCAATGCCAGAATATTCCGTGTACTTTCTTTACAAGTTTTACAAATTTCAAAAAGCTGTGAAATATTAAATAAAAACACCCAAAAACAAACATATTTTACTTAAATAAATAGCAAATACCACCCTTTTTTTGCTTTTTCTTCACCTCAATAACTTAGCAACTCAAAAGAATTCAACTACCCTTTTGAGTTTTGACAAAGATAGGAGAGGGATAATTTGGTGAATAATGACAAAAAGAAAAGAAAATAAGCTTGTGGCAAATAATATAATTAGCATTTTACAGAGAAAGTTTTAGAGGTAATTAAATTGGTATATTTTCTTTATTACAAACAGCTGTTAGTTGTCGCTCTCATCTTTTTGAAAGATTTCGTGTAATATGATATAAACGCGTAGATGCATTACATAGATACACATATTTCTTATGTGTAACATACTAACATTCTATTTTGAGACTACATAGACATAATTGAATGTATAGATGCTGAGATGCATCGCACTACCAGAATATTCCGTGTACTTCCTTTACAAGTTTTATTATTTTCAAAATGTTGTTAAGTGAAATAAAAACCATAGAAAACAAACAAATTCTACTATAAATACCACCCTCCTGCTTTCACAATTTCACAGTTCTTTAACCTCTTTATTTTATTTTTCTTCGTCTCAATAACTTATACCAAATTCCTTACTCTAACTACTCAGCAATGCCTTGGTCAGGTCCTGCTCTTCTCTTCGTTAGGAGATCTGCAGAGATTGGCTCATTGATTATAGGATCAACTGATGGTACGTAGTACGTTAAAATCACCATTTAAATCTTCTTCATGCCTCGGACATAAAATATATGCATGTCTTACTTTTTCTTTTCTTTTGGGGTTTCGTAGTTAAAATAGCTGTGAGGAATGGAGAAGCTAGGATTGTTATCTTGGCCCGTGACGCACCCCAACACTTAAGAAATGAGATATCTACACTGTGCGGTCCAAATTATATCTCCATATATGTAGTGCCAAGTAGTGTTGAGTTAGGCATCGCTGCGACGATTAATGGCGGTCCTATACCCATTTGTGCACTTGTGGCTCCCGATCAAGATGATGAACTTCAGGACCTGATCAGATCATGGGAAGTCATCCTCCGTGCGATTTGGTCACTTCATATTTACTTGGCTGGTTACAACCCTTAAAAGGATATATTGGGTGCTTTTTCTATTATTAAGCTACATTAGATTATGAATAATCGAAGCATCTGTCGTGGCCAGGTGGATTTGGGTTTGGGCGTTTTTAATATTTTATCTGAAGATCATTATATTTTATCCTGATGAATCGAGTAAAGCTTTTGATATTTAGTGGTATCTCCCTGACTGTTCACCTTAAAAAGAAATTAATAATATTGATCAAGCTCATTAAAAAATTGAATTAAGTGCATCAATACTCATATATTGCCATTATCATTCTTAAAAATAGCAGTTGAAAAGATTGAGGCATAGATTACAAAATGTGTCTATGTAGTCAACTTGTTGTCTACTGCATCAAGTTATATGATATGGCATTACTAGGAGAGTCTTGCTTTTGGTTGGAGAGAAAGTAATTAATGAAATATATAATTAACAGACCATGGACATATGTCTAGTAATTTAAATGCAGATATAATTAATGCCTTTCTAATTTGAAGGGAAAGGTTGAGTTATTTTATTGAAGACTTTAAATGAATGAAAGCACACAAATCATTGACTAAAATAGATCAAAACATAATTAAAGAAGAAATAAATAAATACAAAATTATTAATCGAGTAGATGAAAAATTAAGCCATGAAAAATATAAGGAGATTATACCCACTAAAAGGCAATCGTATTTTGTTATTAGAATGTAATGGAATGCCAAAGAAATTAATATGTAGCAAACAATAAATAGAGAATTAAAAAATAAATACACGGTTCATAGAGTGCTACGTGAATCGAATCGGAAATGGCGTAGCTCATGAGATTGCCCATTTAGGATGTACTGACACTTTAGATTTTTACTCTGAATCTGTAAACCAGCGTGAATGGCTCAAACATCAGCTTTATACGGAATCTTCATTATTCAATATTATTCTGATGAAATAAAAACACGGTTCATAGAGTATGTGAAATGTAGTCACGAAAATTTAATTCGACTCTTTTAAAACAAAATAATTTTATCTATGAGAATTTCACAACACAATAAATATTGGATGTAAGAAACATGTGTCCCGGATCAACTTACAAAGTATCATATTTATTATTGGTTTAATTTGGTTTAAACTGTTAAGATATGCAAACAAATATTGATTTGATAAGTTTTTTTTTTTTTTTTGATTTGATAAGTTTGACTAAGAAAAAACGAATGTTATAATTATCTTGATAAGTAAAAAGTAAATATTGGATGTAAGAAACATGTGTCCTGGATCAACTTACATGTTACTGTTATACAGTTATACTCATGTTGATTTCATGTAGTTTGTAAGGCGGGAGTCGAAAATACAGACGTCCTAAGTATTTGAAAGTCCAGTGGTTGTGGCCCAAGCCCCGGTTAAAACCAAACCTTACAATGGTAAAAACTGAAATGCTCTTTGTCTTAATATTTAGTTGATAGATTATTTAGATTTGTATTAGGTGGGCTGGGTTCCATTTTGTTGGGCCGAATGAGCAATTATTTTGTATTAAAGAAAAATCTAATTCCAGAGAAAAAGAGAGAGAAAAAAAAAAAGAAAGGACACGAGTTAAGAGATGGGAAGAAGACAAATTGTACATGAGTACATCTGATCTGATCTGAGAGACATCGACTTTGAAAAGGTTGGTTCCTAAACTTTGAATTTTGCGAAAGAACTTGTCTCATACGGACATATGTTGCGGTGAACGTCGGTTTATAATCAAACATTATGAAATGGTTTCTTCTGTTGGCATTGAGGAGATGCAAAACGTGGTTGATCCTCCGTCTTTGATGATCGCATATCTTATCCTTAAAAAATTTTGTCTAGACCGACCAATTAAGATGTACAAGATTGTGCATTGCGACGGTTTGTTGTTGGTTGTCCATGACAACCAGCTTTTGATTTGGAACCCCTTATTGAAAGAAACGAAATGGGTCAAATATGGAAGTAATTTTCACGAATATGATTATGCTTACAGTCTAGGATACCTCAGCTATTGTGATTACATGACCTTACAATTGCGATGTGCTAGTAATTAAAGAAATAGACCTCCAAGAGTTGAGGTCTACCAACTCTCTTCTAAAATATGGAAGGTTGTAGATATGATCAGTTTTGGTTGAGTCCTTAGAATACCGTTATCAATACTCTTTTCGAGAGGAATTCCTTATTTGATTGGTCTTCCAGAAGACCATACATCGTTTGTACAAATCTTTGATTTTGCCGAATAAATGTTTCAACCCATAAATCACCTACCAAAAAGTGAACTTTTTTCGGGTTTTTTTTCGATTGATCGTGTTATTAAATTTTTAGATTAAAATAGTTTGCAGTTTTCTGTTTTCAAATTTTGTATCATATTCAAACAAAGAACTGCAAACTATTTAAGTTTAAAAGTTTAATAACATGATCAATCGAAAAAAACCGAAAATGTTCATTTTTTTTTTCAAAACTAAATTTTATTCAATCAATTAATAACACATGTGGAGTATAGGTGATTGAGTTCACAATAGCTTATGATGGATTAAGCACATGTGATCACAATTTCTATTTCTCTATCTCTCACATGTCACAGCTGCCTTCATCACTAACAATGAGAATCTCAGACGATTCTTATAATTCAATGGCCCAACCCAATAAATTAACACTCATCTTACAATATAAATTTCAATTTCGTTAGATATTTTGTAGTATTCTCACAATTTGTTTTCACAAAGGAACATTAAAAAAGGTGAAACTGGAATCTGAATCTGCAAAAGTATGATCACTGGAGATTGTTGCCGAAGTTCATCCCATAGGATGTGTGCGGAAAGGTGCGGAGGAGATAAGCAAAGCTATGACGAACTAACCATCCGATACTTCTAGTCCTTGTCGGTGATACAAATCCGCCGGCTAATCTTCATACCTTAATGGTAGGTGATTTATTTGTCAAATCTTTATTCGGGAATATCAAAGTTTTGTACGAACACTGTATGGTCCTCTCGAAAACCAATTCAATAAGGAGCGATATCAAAGAGAGTACCGACAATGGTATTCTAAAAACCTAATAAAAACTATATATATATTTCTTAGAATACCGTTGTCGGTACTCTCTTTGAGATCGCTCTTTAAATATGTATATATATATATATATATATATATATATCATTTCTTGTTTTAGATGAGAATTGGTTTACCTCAACTTTTGGAGGTCTATTTCTTGAATTACTAGCACATTGAAACCGTATGATCCTGTAATCACAATGGATGAAGTATCCAAGGCTATAAGCATCATCATATTCGTAGTATGGAACCAGCCCACCCAATACAAATCTAAATAATCTATTCGAGTTATCAACTAATTATGCATTTTAATTGTTACCATTGTAATATTTGGTATTAACATGGTTTTGGGCCACAACGATGAGTTTCCAAATATGGGCTCTTATATAAACTATGAATGGGCAGAAGTTCTGCTTCTTCGAGTTCAAGAGACAATGTAACCGAAGAAAGATTTGATAAAGTAACCGTCTCATTGTACCCACGGATGGTAAAGGCTATGGTGTAAACTCACGCATACTTAGGACGTCTGTTTTTTCAATTCTCGTCTTAGAAACTATTTCACTAGCGCTTGGATCGATAGTTGGCGCATGGTTCTCTTCACGACTTTACCATGCTTCGGTTTGGGTGATTTGCCTGGTTTGTATGGTTAAATAATCTAACGAACTTTGATAAATTAATATACATCTTAAAAAAAAAAAAATTAATGTACACTTCATGTCTGAAACCCCACATGAAAACACACATGCATGGCACATCGTCATTTGGGATCATTAATTAATGACGGTTTTGAATTAAAACCAAAGTCGTAATTAACCGAAAACACGGCTCGTTTTGTTAGTTGCAAATCAACTAGAGTAGTCCACACATCATTTTCAAACGAGTCTGTTACTTTCCCATCGACGTCTGCACATTAAGGAAAAAATATAAATAAATATTAATCCAACGGAATGCTTTTGATGCAAAACATAAAATTAACTGTAAAAAACAGTAGATTTGAATCGTAATGAGTAGAGACCATCCATAATCATATGTTTTCTTGTAGAAGCATCTTTTAACAAGTTTTCACTGATTATTACATTTGTCATTTCAAAATATCTTTTCAATAAAAACTGATACATATCATTTTTTACAAAACAAAATCGATTTTTTTGTTAGAATATCATTTTTCAAATAAGGTGATTTGTATCTTATTTTCTCCTAGTTTCGGTAAAACTCTCCTAATGGGGTGGTAGGTCAGGTGGCACTCAGTAATACAATGATACGTGGCAAATCCTAACCATGTGTTCTCAACTCCCGCAAATTAATTCCGGGTCGAACGGACCGGAAAATCAGTTCATCGCTTTAACCTCCGAATTTTCAGACAAAAACAAATAAATAGCTTTCCTTTTGTAACTACCACGTTTCTACTAAAGATGTAGCTAGGAAGTTAAAAAGCAGACTAAATTACCAACTACGATTCGTCAGATAAATTGTTAGCTATGTGTTCATTTCACCTCTCAGAGACAATATATGTTAAATTACAAAGAAAAAAATAAGAGAAAATTATGTATGTATATACGTAATTGCATCCCAAAAAACGTTTTATAAAGTTTTAAAAGGTAACAATTTGAATAATTCACGGGAGAGAAAAGGGTGATTATAAAGTGTTGATATAATAAGAGTGAGTCCTCTTAATTTATTAAGCTTTAACACGTAAGGGCGTACGGCATCCCATATTAAATGTGATAGTGCTAATACGACCACTCAAAATGTGTCACGTACAAACATAGACAACAACTTTACTAACCAGAGAACACACACATATGTACCTCTGTAGATATCTTAATTTTTCTCAATGTATATTTGTTATCTGAAGAGACAAAAAAAGAAAAAAAAAATTCCGCTAAACATACCACATTATATTAATACTCGAAAACAAATATATTGTTTCTCCAAATCCACTATTGGTTGTAACCAAAGTGGTGAACTACAATCTAAGAAAGCAAAGTACAAATCACATGAAGATGCAAATTTAGCTATTGCATACGCACATTTATTTCCATATCTTCCTCTAAACCTAAAAACGTATCTTTAAATTTATAAACATATGTTTAGAGAAGTTTTGAAAAATTGTAAGAAAATAACATATCAATATACGTATCGCAGCATAGAATAATACCTAATGATAATATAATATACATATGGCTTATACATTCATGCGTGGAAGAGAATCTTAAAGAGGAGTTAATACTGTTTAAGAATGATGATGGTAAATAAAGACTGAATCGGTCCAAAACATTTGATAGATTTTGCGAGTTACCCAAACTTAAACCTTAACTCATATAAATACATATCTTTTACTTTACAGGGGACAACACGCCAAAACTGAAATCTCGAGGAAACAAATCAACATTTAATAATGTTTTTTTTTCTCCTTCATGGCTAAAAGATAAAATAATTTCCTTACATAAACGAATAATATCTCGCCGACAAATTTCATTCAATAACATTGACTTTCTCGTTACCTCCTTTCTTTTCAAACTCACTCAAATTTTTTTCCTAAAGAGTAAAGAAACTTCTCTCCTGTCTTGTCTCCTTCTCTATCTCTCTCTCTCAAAGCTAATAAATACAACATTTGCATCTAACGTTTCTCTAGCACAAAAATATGCACTCGACCTATTTATTAGCTCTCACCATCCTCGCCGTCTTCACCGTCTCTTTCGCCGGCGGCGAGAGATTCAAAGAAGCTCCAAAGTTCTTCAACTCCCCGGAGTGTCTAACCATCGAAAACGACGACGATTTCGTTTGTTCAGACAAAGCCATCCACGTGGCAATGACCTTAGACGCGGCTTACCTCCGTGGCTCAATGGCCGTGATTCTCTCCGTCCTCCAACACTCTTCTTGTCCTCAAAACATTGTTTTCCACTTCGTCACTTCAAAACAAACCCACCGACTCCAAAACTACGTCGTTTCTTCTTTCCCCTACTTGAAATTCCGGATATACCCTTACGACGTAGCCGCCATCTCCGGCCTCATCTCAACCTCCATCCGCTCAGCCCTCGACTCTCCGCTAAACTACGCAAGAAACTACCTCGCCGACATTCTCCCCACGTGCCTCTCACGTGTCGTATACCTAGACTCAGATCTCATACTCGTCGACGACATCTCCAAGCTCTTCTCCACTCACATCCCTAGCGACGTCGTTTTAGCCGCGCCTGAGTACTGCAACGCAAACTTCACCACTTACTTTACTCCGACGTTCTGGTCAAACCCTTCTCTCTCCATCACACTATCCATCAACCGCCGTCGTCCACCGTGTTACTTCAACACCGGAGTGATGGTCATCGAGTTAAAGAAATGGCGCGAAGGAGATTATACGAGGAAGATCATAGAGTGGATGGAGTTACAAAAACGGATAAGAATCTACGAGTTAGGCTCTTTACCACCGTTTTTACTTGTCTTCGCCGGAAACATAGCTCCGGTAGATCACCGGTGGAACCAACATGGTTTAGGAGGAGACAATTTCAGAGGACTGTGTCGAGATTTGCATCCAGGTCCTGTGAGTTTGTTGCATTGGAGTGGGAAAGGGAAGCCATGGGTAAGGTTAGACGATGGTCGACCTTGCCCGCTAGATGCACTTTGGGTTCCATATGATTTGTTAGAGTCACAGTTCGACCTTATCGAGAGTTAAATTTTAGATGTTAGTTTTTTTTTTTTTTTTTGAGGGAAGAAGTATATTTTTGACTGGATGTGTAATATAGAAAGATGAATAATACTTGAATAAAATGATAGGAGGGTAGGATAGTCGAATATGTAATTAGTTTGGTGATGGTAGTTACTTACTCTCGTAACGCATTGCCTACTTCTAGCATAATAAATTCGATACCTATACGGTAATAATCTATATATACATTTTTGGAGTACACTTAGCAAATAAATCCTAGAGTTGCTAAGTATTTACAAAGAATGCCATTGGCATTTAATGTTTTAACAAATTTATTCTCAAATCTAATAATCGATTTTGTTACTAAAATTTAGGAAACTAAAAGAAAAAAAATTACAAAAATTATTTAAATCTTTCCTAATCTAAACAAAATATACTACACACTAACAATCCTTTTAAGAGGATCAATTAGCATTAATCACCCTGATTTTCATTTTAAATCATTTATTTTCAGTTAATAAAAAGAATGAAATCTCATATTACAATATATGCTTTAAAATTTTCATAAAAAATTAATTACCGCACAATTTCCCGAT
Source organism: Arabidopsis suecica (assembly GCA_019202805.1). NCBI lineage: Eukaryota > Viridiplantae > Streptophyta > Magnoliopsida > Brassicales > Brassicaceae > Arabidopsis > Arabidopsis suecica. The sequence goes on from CM032909.1 coordinate 11,046,383, forward strand.
CCCCTATAAATTAAAATCCATTTCTTAAGCTTCCCTTCATTAATCATTACGATAAATCGGCTCTCTACAGTCCTAATTCTTCATTAAAAAAAAAATTGTTTTAGTTTTATTTTTTTTAATATTTTCATATGTTTGATTATGTTTCTTTGAATGATTCGTTAGGTCTTGCCAATCATGTTTGTTCAATATAATATCACTATTTGATTATATAGCGGGACGAGTTTGGATTAATATAACATGGGTTATATATTTATTTTATTATTTTATCATCATTAATTTTTTTAGTTACAACATTAATATAAAATTATATAACTTTAATACTAAATTAAAAACCATAAAATTTAATATTATTATATATATGAATAAACATTTACCCCGTGGTACACCACAGGTTAAATCCTAGTTGTGAATATATATCTACCGAATGTACTACGGTGAGTAATAACAAATAAATATACTAGAGCTTTTCTGTTTATGAATTTTTAATACAAAGTTTTTTGCTTTTACTGTTGAATTTAAATACATCATCTTCCATTGATTATAGTATGAAAATTTAATGTAGAATTTTGAGATTTTAGCAGACAATAGTCATCCACTTGGTTTTTTAATTAAATAATTAGTGATTGTATGAAATTCTCTCTTCAAATTATTAGCCAAAGTTGTAAAGGACTCATCTTCGATAATCTAATACTCCCTCCGTATTTTAATAATTGTCGTTTTAGAATTTTTATTTTTTTGAATTGGATGTCGTTTTCAAATTTCAATGCAAAATTTCTTACTTTTTAATGTTTTATGGTGTCATAAAACATTAAAAAGTAAGAAATTTTGCATTAGAATTTGAAAACGACATCTAATTCAAAAAAATAAAAATTCTAAAACGACAATTATTAAAATACGGAGGGAGTAGTAACAATGTAACATCATACAGTGATTTTTTTTTAGTTCGTGTGAACTGAGACTTTTATAGTTAATTTAATACTTTATATATTAAAACTATATAAGTCATGCAGAAAAAAAACTTTAGTACAATTATATATAAATTATTGGATATGATTTGGCAGATATTGATTCTAATGCCGATATTGTCATGGTAGTTGCAGTTTATTTGTTCGATTTCATAAATTTGAGCTGTCTAGTCAATAATACCATAATAGTTGATTTGATCATTGTACTTAATATTCATATAGTACAAATAATATCCAGTAATTTGGTTGTTTTTTCCTTGCGTAAATGAGATAAACTCGCCGGCCAAGTATTACGAGGTTGTCTTGTAGTTAATTACACAGCAAAAGTCAACAAGTCAGCGCGTTGTCGACTACTTGATTAAACAAGGAAGCAACTACAAGTCTTAGTCTATATTTGTCATTTGAGTTCTATTTCTGTAACCCAATAATGTACAAAGGAATCTTAGGTTTGAATCGTCTAATTAGGGTAAACAGAACTCACGTAGACTTATAGGTCGCTGTGAATAGAACTCACGTAGACTTATATTACATTTTTCTTAGGGAATTTTGCCAAATGTGCCACAATTTTAGAAAATCCTAGCAAATGTACCACATTTCAAATCGATTTAGCATCCATACCACTTTTGGTGTTTATGTGGTAGATGTTGGACGATTTTACCCTTCTGCCTGCGTCAGGAATGTGTCAGGGGAAGGAGCTACAGTAAGACGCCGGTTGGGAAACGGGGAGCGGCTGCATTAAATGGATGTCTCCAGATCTTGTCCCCGATTGAAAATTCTCTGTTGCGTCTAGATCTTGTCTCCGATTTCATCAGTTTGCTCTATTATTATGAATCCCAGATGATATGGTTTTACCAGCCTGCAGAGATCTGGATTTACTCGGGGACAACATCTCTTAATTATCCATCGCCAGATGATGTGGTTTTACCAGCCAGATATCTGGATTAACTCGGGGACAACTATATCTTTATTTTATTCTGCCAGAGAGCCGAAGACGAAAATCTGGATTTACTCGGGGACAACTTTGTTTTACCAGCCAGAGGGACGAAAACGGTTACCAATGCGTCAGGAGAGAGAAAAAGGACGGCAGAAATTTCGGAAGGTCACATCAATCGCAGTTCCTTATCTCACCAGTTGGAGGGTAAAATGGTCATTTTACAAACACAATGTGGTATGAATGATAATTGGGATTCAAATTTGGTAGAAGTGAAAACTTTTGTGGAAAAAATGATACCCAATCTAATTTTCCTTTTTTTTTTTTTTTTTTTTTTTTTTCTCCCTTTTTCTTATATATTGATATTTAGACTTATATTATAATACGATTTCTACTGGATTTATGAGCATGGCCTATATATAAATACGTGAAGGTATATACGTAAATCTAGTAATCTATGTCATATACATATATGTGCGATTATAAGATTAAATTGAATGATTGATTAGCACATGCTCACTACATTTATACATGCTTAGCTTATGTAATATTTTCACGACTATAAAAAATGATGCGTGTGGGTCAACACAATGGAGATTACGTCTGGATCTCGACGGATTAATATATAGTGTAGTATACCAATGAACATGCATGTTATTTAGATTCTTTCGTTAGGTCAACTCAAGGATAAAATATAACATGAAAAGTGATCTTTTAATACTCAAAGTACACCCCAAAAAAAAAACGAAAAATGCTTTCACTATTCTGTTTAAATTTTAAAGATCAAACATTTGGTTAACAATACCAAATAAAACCCCAAGTTACTGATTAAAATGACACTAAAGCTGAAAAAATCCCAAATAAATAAACGTAAATTCATTAACTTCTACTTGGTGCATTCTCTCTAATTTTCTTCTTTGGTTCATCGAACTCAATCGCGATTAATGAGAAATTGATGGCTTCGAAAAAGAAGTTGAGAGATTGAGTCAAGAAGGTTTAGGGGTTTGAGTTCTTCAACCTTTGATTTTTTGTTTGGTTTAACGCCCTCTTAATTCTTAAAGGAGGTAACTTAAGAGTAGTTTTACAAATTTGTCGTGAAAGAAGAATATTTTTGACACTTGGAAGTTGGGAATGTAAATAGCATTAACTTACCATGTCTCGTTCCCATTTTTATCAAAAGAGACTGAAAACACATTCGATATAGTCTTTCTTTAGGTCCTGTCCCACATTCAAATATAATTAAAATATGACCTAATCAAATCTCCGTTTACACCTAGATTTCGCACTTTCCTCTCAATTATTTTTGGTTTCTCTCTAAATGTTAAAGTTAAAATTCATGCATAGACTTTTTAGCATATGTTAAATCACTATACATTCATCTTAGATTTCAAATTAAGAGACAATTAATAAAGTTTATTCTATAAGATTATTCATTAAAAATATCTGATACATTACTATGAAAAAATCATCTCAGCCAAAACAAGAACTGATACTTTACTAAAACGTTGAAAAGTCAAAATTTCATATTACATATTAGGCCGGTGGACAATAAGCCAAAGATCAGCCTAACCAACTCTCATGGCCTAATCGGGTCGCAAACAAAATTTGGCAGACGAAGATTTTTACGCATTTTTATTTTGGTCAAAATCGGACCGACGATTTTGTTTTTCCTAATTTTTTTCGTGTACAACACCAAGAATTTAACGCGCAAGGAAACGCACGTTTTTTGAGTGCAAGCTTTCGGCAAACGAGAGAGGCCATACATTGGCGTGAATGCATCTAGGCCCATGATTAAATAAATAAAATTTTATTTAGTGTTTTAGGTTTGCCCATTGGTTGTCCAATGACACACTTCACCTTAGACTTTCCAAAATTGATGTAACTTTAAAATTTTAAATCAGTTAATCGAACGTTGAAATATATTGTTAAGTGAATTTTTTTTGTCAATGTGACAATATTAATGCAAATTATTAGACTAACACACTCATCATTAGGGGTTGAAAAAGGACGTGAGATAAACGAGGCTTGTAACAGCTTTTTATGGGCCCTCTTATGGCTCCGTATTGTTGGGCCTAATGAACATTTTGTTTTGTGTTGGGTTAAGGACTTAAGGTTCTTTTGGATTTTATTATATTTTTGTATTAGATGTAAAATAAAATTGAAAATGTTTTAGTCCCATGCGTTTTTTAACAAGTCTAAACAATTTGTTTTTTTTTGTTTTGGCTTACTAGTTAGGTATACTCTCTTTTCATTACCTATAATAACAAAGACATCATATAAGGCAAATGGTTAAATTTGTTTGTGGTGTAACTTGTAATGGGGAAAAAAACAATAGTGATTAGGAAGACAGCTTGTTCCGTGTGGCTCTGCGACGAATATCTAGTTGTATATTAAGATACTAAAAGTTTCAAGAAAAAAAAAATCAAGAATGCATCAAATTAACGGTATATAGTTTTGAATCAAATTAATAATGAATATATTGCATCAGATCAAACTAATTTGGTACATCTTGAAATTAGGAATGTGTTCACCTAAAAGCTATAATTGATTACTTAAAATGTAATGCAACAAGAAGAGTCAATCGAAATTTATAGAGATGAGTCATATAAAATGATTAGTTATCGCTAGAGGAAGCTGCGATGAAATTTCTTATAGCTTTTGTCTTTCACCTATCTAATCATTTAATCTCTGAGCCTACGCCATCACACATATCTAAAAGCACCTTCTTCGAAATTCCCTTGGAGGAAAAAACATGGACCTCTTTTTTGTTCCCTTGGATTTTCTCGGAAAATGACTTGCATGTCTTCTTATTATATTTTAATGTATCTCCTTTTGTTTTGGAAATTTTCAAATCTGATTTTTCTTTCTCCTTTAATGTAGCAAGTATATAAATAGGGCACACAATGAAATTCAATAACAAACATAATGATGAAATGACATTTTCTAATACGAATATACTAAAAATTTATCAATTAAGAAAATATATATTGTTTACCAAAACTTAAAAACGTAGGATTTATGTTTTCGCCGAAAAATTTATTATAAAATTAAATGGATATATACATGTTTATATCATAAACAATTTATGTTATTATACAATTATATAATATTACCAATCGGAACCTCAATCCCACCAACAAAATGTTAGACATTAACAAGTTCAATATCAAATGCTCCTTCAATTCAAACTATTATTATTGTTTATAGAAGTACTTTTTGGAGACGTAAGCTATATTTTCCAATCCGAAATGGTGAAACGAATGAACCAAATTCCATAGTTCATTTCTTTCCTTAAAGAGTGAATATATTAAGGGACCCTAAATTCTAGAAAACATTTTTGAAAATATAATAATGAGTAATTGTCCAAAAAACCGTGAATAATTAAATCAAAATCAGGATACGATCGTCACAAGAAACAAACTTTCCTAGATAATGTTTTTATATTATTTTTTGCATTTTAAAATTTATCAACATGGTGAGATATCATGTTATAAATAGAGGTGATTTAAAGACTAACACACCACATCAAATACTCTCAAAGATCCAAGATGGCAACTCTACAAGAGAAACCTTCCTCCAATTCTTTCAAATGGTTTTCCACCAAAACCTTAAAGTTAAACCTTAGTTTCCAAAACCGACGAGGATCACCAAAATCTAATTCCTCGTCAACCTTAAACTCCCCAAGAAGCAACACTGATGACAACAACAACAACACAAAAAGTCACCACGCCTCCAATGAAGAGCTTCGTCGAGTCTTCAGCCATTTCGACAGCGACGGTGACGGTAAGATCTCAGCCTTTGAGCTCAGAGATTACTTCGGATCCGTCGGTGAGTATATATCTCACGAGGCAGCTCAAGAGGCGATAAACGAAGTCGACACCGACGCAGACGGGTCTTTAGGGTTTGAGGACTTCGTTGGACTGATGACAAGAAGAGATCTTGACGGTAACAACGGTGATGGTGATGGCGGCGGAGAGTTGAAGACGGCGTTTGAGATGTTCGAGGTGGAAAAAGGATCAGGTTGCATAACACCAAAGGGTTTGCAAAAGATGCTTGCAAAGTTGGGAGAATCAAGAACGCACGGAGAGTGTGAAGCTATGATAAAGTTTTACGATACTGATGGTAATGGAGTTCTCGATTTTCATGAGTTTCGTCAAATGATGACGGTTTAGTTTAATTAGTTTCTTCATTACGTAATTACCCTACTACATGCTCGAAAAATGTTTATGGAGTATTGGAGTGTGTATGTGTGTGTGTGTGTGATCAGTTTGAATATAGGGATTATGTTTGAACTTTGAAGTGAAATTATTGAATTGTGGTGAAATTTAGTTGTGTGGGAATGAATTTATGAATGAAGAATATTTAAGCTTGATTTATGTTAATGACCTAAGATAAATAAGGAATTATTCTCTGTGTACTTAAAAGTATTTTGTAGGCATCTATTTATGAGATATGCCCACTAATAATTTAATAGAAATGATGCAAAGACACACCACTGAAAGTTGGAGTATTTATTCCTGACTTTGGCTCTGCTGAACATTTGCCATATGTTCTTCACTTTTTCCTCTCTTTATTTTGTTTTGGTTTGGAAAGCATTTGGCATATTATACTATACGAATACGAGTTATCGTGTACCCAATTTATCATATGACAATTGATAAACAAGAAAGTACAATACTCTCCGATGCTGTAATTTTTTTTTTTTGATAAAATTATACCAGAAAAAAAATGGGAAACAAATGAATTGGGCTTCAAACGTATTTTGGGCCATTAGGCTCATCAGAGACCCATTTTCTAGATAAGTTTCTATTTGGCCCTTTTTTGATTAAACAAAATCAGGATTTTTTTTTTTTATTAAGGGCATGAGCCTCAGGATTAAACATACTACGAGGTTAAGATTTTCCAGTTTAAATTTAGTTTTAAAAAAAAAATTGATTTAGTTTTTATATCTTAGGGTTTAGAATTTAGAATCTAGGAAATAAAAAACAAAACATTTAAAATGGTATAAAAATTCGAATCAGAAATATACATACATCACTATGAGAACTGAAAAATACAAAACATCAAGAAAAAAATCGACCACTAAAAAAGCTTGCAAGACATTGCTTCTTCCATGGTACGATCTAAACCCAACAAAACCAAACCGGAAATCAAGATCAGCAAACCAACACATTCCATAGCTACATTATGCACTATACAATCTAACAAAGATTACTCAGCTTTTTTATAGTCACTCTTTTGAAGTCGAATCTGTTTGACACGAACCATTAGCTTGACGATCTGAGTAAGGTCTAATGAAAGATCGTCTCCACCAAACCTCGAAAGCTCTCTGAAGATTCGGACATCCATCTCCCCCGTTTAGAAAACTCCCGAGCCACGACAGCAAAATGCTCTGCTGATCTTCCAATGGCAATGTCAGTATCGTCCGACCAATACCTTCCTCCACTAGTTTACCATCAAACGATCTGCAGCCGTGTTGGAGCCAGTTATAGTCATTGAACAACGGTTGCAACCATGTAGTTAGTAGCAGAAGCCGAGTGTCCTTTGAAGGCAACAATTCTCCTCTCCCAATCCCTATGAATAGTCGCGATGTTACACGGCTTATATGGTAACGCGACATTAAAGGAAGCTTCTCGTGTAACAAAGCAAGCTCCTTTTGGTTTGCCCATGTGATTGAGAATTCCTCTGCAGCTTGTCTTTCCGCTAATACATCAAGCAACCACGTGAGGTTATCCGCTTCTACAGCAATCTGCTTGGTATCAGTCTCAGGTTTCTCTCCCTCAGAAGCTTGTTTAAACAGAGACAGAACCGAATCTAAGCAGTTCTGGCAAGAGGAATAGATTGTTTCGTTGAAGTTATCAGCTACATTGGCCCCATTCTGTTCCCTAAGAAGCTTCAGGACAATAGCTTTCATCTCACGCCGACTTTTTTCCTCTTTGCTTCTTAAAACAAGCTCGATGATGCGTGATAGCGTCTCCTTTGGTGGATCCACAGCACTAGAAGCAACTCGTTTGAGAACAGGCGTGACACCAACTCCTTCGGTTTTTAATCTAAGAATCGATGAGATAACTTTCTCCTCTTCTTCTTCCCCAACCCATGGCACAGCTTCTAAGTAATCCAAACAAGATTGTATACATGAACTAAAACCAAGAAGCTCTGCAACCTGCAATAACAACTAAAATCCTTAGAAGTTCCCCTGAAGCTCTAAAATTACCAAATTGAGTCACTTCTATGTACATAAACACCACAAAGACCAGAATCTAATAGAGGGATTTAGCTGCAATACCTTGAGGACACGAAGAACTCTGCTAACATTCTGTTTCATAAGCCGTTGCTTCATATCTTTACAATACATAAGTCCAATAGTCTCAACGTAAATCTCAGCATCTTCACAACTCTCAATCTCAAGACAAGCAAAAACAGAATCTTTCTCAGATAGTTTCTTAGCAAAGAAACAACTATGATCAACTAAAACTTTCTTATGAACACTCAGCTTCACACAAAAACCTTGCTTCCCAACCAAAATCACTTTAGCATCACTACTTCCTGGTTCACCAAACTCAATAGCAACTTTCCTCGGTAAAGTCTCAACCTTTTGCCTCTGTGGTCTCTCTTGAACCGTCGCTGGAACAGCAATACTATGAACGGTGTCTGAACTACCCAAATTCTGTTGAGTTTCATCGGAGGCAATGACGGATCTAATAGTAGTTGACGATGGTTTCTTCTCCGGTTTAGGAGGTTGAGGAGGAGAAGATTGTTTGTGTTTGGTGAGAGAGTTGTGAGATTTAAGAGTCTTTTGAAACGCAACAGGAGAAGGACAACACCAGAAACCTTCAGGAGTTACAGCTACTGGAACATTCCTAATCTTCGTTTGCCTTTGTTCTACTTTTGCAATCTTGATCTCCGCCATTGTTAAACACAGAAGCTTAAAGCTTTCACCTTTCACACACCATTAAAGAGACAGAAACCTAAACAGAGAGAAGAACAAGTCAATTTGGGGAAAAAAACCCTAGAAATCTGAAATCTGTAAGTTCTTGAATATGTAAAGATATTAATCAAAAACAGCTGTGTGTAGAATGAATGATTGGAGATGTAATAATGGTGTTTAAAGAATCAAGCTTTTAACAATAATATGATTATCAAAAAAATAGATTTTTGAAAAGAAGAGTAAAGCCAAAACAAAAAAGAACAAAGAAGTGAAGAGAAAGAGATGCATCAAATGGCTTTGTCTCTCTACGATTCCTTTATCTTCACTTTACCTTTGTCTCCTCCTCTCTCTCTCTCTCTTCGCATGATTTTGATGATTACATTTACATGTAATTTGTGGGCCTTTGTTGGACAAAAATATTCTTTCTCTCTAAAAACATTACTTTATTTCTCAGTGACCAGACAGCCACGCTATCTCCATCTCTCTCTCTCTTTCTCATCTTCTAATGTTTTGAAAATTTAAAAATATATATGATTAAAGGAGAGACTAATCAGAGTTTTGAAATGTTAAAGTTGTTGTGTGTTTGTTTATGTTCATGTGGGGACAATCTCTCTTTCTTTTGTGAGTCTTGAGGAGATTCTTGATTAATGCTTATAAAACAAACCATCACTTTCTTGAAGATTTGTGTTACATATATAAGTAATGCACATGATATACATTTAATTTGGATTAAAATTTGGTAATGAGGAGATTAATACGGGAGATCATTAATTAATGGAACATATAGCTTATAGCTGTTTTTTTCTTCTACAAAGGCTATAGGTTAAAATCTCATAGTATCTTTTAACTGAAGAATATAAAAAATTCCATAATTGGTATTAGTCGTACAAATTTTTATTATTTATTATTTAGATTGTGAGCTCCATAAATTTAGGGGGTTGGTTGGGTAGTTATATTATGTTGTATAATAGTTTACTCTCATACTATGTACGGAGTATGATATAGACTACCTTTTATGGTTGAACAAAAAGTACTGAGAGTTGGATATAATAAAATTTCATAATTTTGGTTTAGTTCAGTGCGATGTATTAAGTTGTTTACGTATAGCTCAATTTATTTGTTTTACATTCGTACACACACCGTATGTATTGCTGAAGTTATATATGCGATATGATCATATGATATAGGAGCACAACTTAGGTTAGAAAAACATTTAGAGATTGTCATAAGAATGGCACGTTGGAAACTTGGAATTGTCATTCATAGTTAGAGATTTGAAGCTAGACTACAAAAAGAATCAGGGAAAAATAATACTATTATACTTGCCAAAAAAAAAAGTATTATACTTATATACTATTAGAAAGAATAATAGTATTATTTATCTAGTTATGTTATATTTCATATGTTGAAAAAAATGGAAATATATGACAAAGAAGATTTGATGGCATTTGCTGGAAGCTAGACCCACGAAAAAAGGCATAAGGACTCTTAATGATAGTTGATACCATGTGTTCCACTTCTTTTTATTGCAATGAAATTAATAAATAATTTCCCACATGACATGAACATAATATGGTGAAGCCAGTCGAAGCTAAGCTAAATAAACCAGGAAATGTTTCTATATAGTTTTTTTCATAATATTCGTGTTTTTTTTTTTGTTTTTTCTCTCTGAAAAATTCCAAGACCTGCGAGGCTATTTTCATTTAATGCGCTATCAGTTTCTAGGATCAAAAAAGTGACCGGTAACCAATTCTATCCCCAAGCTCGAAAGCGAAGCACGTTTTGGATTTTTTGCTCAATCATATTGCCCTACTTAATTACATACTGTATCAATACAATAAAAATACTAGGTTTCTCTCCTGATCTGACACATCAGCTTTTTCAGCTTTTCTGGGTGTGACACATCATTAAAAACGAATTCCAATCAAAACATTTTAAATAATACAACTCAGCTTTATTTTCCAGTAATATTCTTCTATCCCGCCACGTCACTCTTACTCTCAGTCTCATATTATTAAAAAAAAAACAAAAGTAAACAAATAGAAAAATAACAAAGCCCAGAAATAAAAGCCCACTCGATAAAGCAATGTCGAAAACGTGGAGAGACGAAGATTTTATGTCGTCGCCGATCACCACCGACAGAGTTTTTTATCATCTCGATTTGCCATCGGAAGGAGCTCCCATAACCACCGTAAACCACTGAAAAAATCACTGATTCTTCAAGCTTCAAGGAACCTCTCTCCAACAAGCTCCATCAATCATCTTCTTCTCCGTTTTCCTCTTTCTAAACCCGCGGCATAGCTGAAGAAAACATTTTAATTTCAGAAGAGGTTGTGAGTACATTATAGAAAGCTTGAGAGCATCCATTAGATCGAGTTGATTTGTCTGTTCGAAAACTGAAATAGTTCCCTTAAGCATTTGGAAAGATTCAAGGTCTCCTTGTCCCTTAATCTCTGTAACAATTACCTTAAGGTCCGTTCTAAATTCCAAAAATCGTAATATCTGATCAAATTTGTTAGTGTTTTGATATGTTATGTGTCAAAGATGTAAAATTGTGCTCTGGATTTGAATCTTTAGGTAAGTTATTTGGCTTTTGGATCTGTTCTTTGACAAGCTAATCTGTTAGTGTGTTTGCTTATCAAAGATGTAAACTTTAGTCTGGATTTTGAGTCTATAATTGGTAGTGTACTTGGATCGGTTATTGTGGTGATGTCTCGATTGACATAGATTTTAAAGTGTGTGCTGCTTTGTCTTGATCAAAGGTTATATTTATTTGTTTTCTTTTCAATTTTCAGCTTCAGTTGGGTGTGGGTGAGATTTATACATCGATGGTGTCGAAGAAGAACAGGCAATCGATTTTTGGAGCTGCCACGATCGGGTTTTACTTATGCTACTATAGGTTATAGGTTATAGGTTTTGGGTTTCTCCTCTGCCATTTATCCACTGTAAGCATTTTCTTGAAAAAAAAACTTTATTTCCAGCTTTGGAATTGAAGTCTGTGATAAGCTTTAGCTATATGTCTACGAAAGTCTCTTGGTTTGATGAATTTGAACAATGAAAGGCAGTTTTAGAGCTTATGTTCTTGTTAATCTGGTATGGTTATGTTCTTTTGCTTGATGTTCTGTACTTTGACTTGGTTTTAAGTGAATAGTTGCATTGACACTATTAGCTCAGTTCCGGGTCTTAAGCCAGCAGAATGTCTACGGTTTTATTTCACTATCAAGTTTTGCAAATTTCTTTTTGATTCTCATTTTCGTTACAAAAAATGAGAATTCTTTTAAGTTTCTGAATCCTAAAGGTTTGTTCTTTGCGGTTGTGATCTCAATCTTATAGTTGCTTAATCTATTAATTGCTTAAAGGGCATATCTTCTTATGGAGACTATCAATGTTCCTTGAAAGTGTTGAGAATTGAGTCCATGATTAAATCTTGTACTATCATACAGTTATAGTTTGTGTGTAAAGTCATTGAATGCTATGTGTTACCCGTGATTTACTACGAAAGGGTGTGAGTAAGAGACGTAAGTACGTAACTTGTCGGATAAGATACAACTGTTACCAACGTTTGCATAGAGTTACAGTTATGTAAAGTGCATATGTTTTAATGAAAAGTTGTCGAATAAATAAGAGAAAAAAGTTTTCAATTTTCATACTTTGTGTGTCTCTATATCGTCTCTCTGTTTTTATCAAAGTTCTTCAACAAAACAAGAAGAAAAAGTGGAGATGATGTCACTCAAAGTTAAGCTGCAGAAGTCTGATACGTTGGAGCAAGTATGCAAGAAGAAGAAAAATACAAGTCTAAACAGAGTGTGAAACAGAAGCTAATGCTGAAGTGGCAGCTGAGTTGGCGAACGATCAATGTAAAATTCATATTGAAATATTGAAATGTTAGCTGATATTAGCTGAATTTAAAACAAAATAATTTTTTTATATTAAAATATAAAAAATTTAAAACAAATAATAAGGAACTTTACATTTCGAATATTAGCTGAATTTAAACCAAAATATTTTTTATAACATTTCAAAAAAATATTAGTAACAAAAACTGATAATATAAAAAATCAAAATAAGTTATTTTCTCTGTTTCATATGTTTTTCTAATAATATTATTTGTTTTTAATATATATTTGTTTTAAATTCAGCTAATATATGAAATGTAATATTCGAAGCTTAAAATACGTGTATATATCACTTAATAAACATACATCAAATATATATCCCGCGGCAGAGCGCGGATTTCGCCCTAGTATATCTAAATATTTAACATAACTATTAACTGTTTTTGTATCTTTAAAATACACAAGAACATACAAGCTTGAAAACAAATTAGACAATACTAAAAAAGATTCACATGAAAAAATATACATGAATCAAATCTTGCTTAAGCCAAAACACAAAAAGGTTTAGCCTGGGTGGTCATGAATGTAACTAAGGATCGCTTATTTTAGACATGAAAACTTAATTATTAGGAACTTTAAGATAGTATCATCCATATTGGGAAATGCAAGAAGTCTTCGTATATACTAGTATGATTCTTTGCATGTTTGTTATTCTTGTTCACAGCAACAATGTACAAGTGAAAAATGGAGACAGTTTTAGACTTGAATCTGATGAACATAGTCAAAAGATCTCTCCCCGCTAATGGTTTCACGATTCTCTACATATTGCAGAAACTCCATAACCACTTGGTCGGTCCAAGGAGCTCCGTTCGGAGCTTCTTCACCTGCCACCCATCCCAAGTGCCCTCCTCTTGGTGTCACAATCAACACGCAGTTTGGGTTTGCCTGACAATTTAAGTTGTTAGATAGACCCAAAATCATAGCATTTTCGAGTAAATGAATGATCATTCATCTCTTACCTTGATGTCATCGCGAGGGATACCTCTATCAGGAGCAATAGGATCATTAGCTGCCTGCATTTCATATCATATAAACAAATGAACATGCGAAGAAAAATCAGATTCTACGCTTTACGCTTATAGGTTCAGGAATTCACCTGAATGCAAAGCAAGGGTATACGGACATGTTTTATAGATTTGGAGCTGCTCGACTTGGAATAGTACTCATCCACTGATTTGAAACCGAACGAGACTGTTACATGAAAAAAAGAAAACAAATTATTTGTAGCTGTATGCCCTCATCTTGTCAAAGTATCAAGGAAAAGGTATAAGGGGATGCAGAGGAAACTAACCTCGGGTTAAGCCATCATCGAAATCCCTAACCGTCTCAGCATTTGCTGCCAAAGGAATGTTAAATTCACCTCCGATGTCTTCAAAAAGAAGAGAATGTCTGCATAGCAATGAATTAATAACGTGACAATAACTAGCAGGCAAGAAGAAAAGACGGATGTGGAAAACGAACAATTACTTGCTAAATATTCTACGGAGAGATTTCGACAAGGCCTTGTCATAAACATTGTTAAACCCCTTGTGGAAATCTTCATCTGCTATAACCAAATCAAAAGGATTGCACAAAGAAACAGCAGCAGAGAGAGGACAGTTTTGAGATTCCTGCAACAAAACTAAAAAAGATAAGAACTTAATTACATAACCAACATAGTTTCCAAACTCATGGGTTAATAAAACTAACTAACCTGACCCAAATAGTTAACAAGAATGTTGCCTCCAAGTGACCATCCTGCTGCATACAAATTAGCTTTTGGGAATTTCTCACCAACATGATCAATCACTTCACCAATATCTCCTAAAAACGAAGCCGAGTAGAACTGCATTATCAGTATCATAATACTTCAGTCTACCAACTTCCCAATACTAACAAAATGAAGCTAATTGAGACTATTCATCATTCATCACCAGACAATGAAACATTACAAAAAGGATGCAACTTTATGAATCTAAGAACCAAGAAAGAGCAAAGATCAAAACCTGAGGAGTGGTCACAGGACTATCTCCACATCCTCGGCTATTAAACACAACACAACGCCATTTTTTACTTTGAGCTCTTAACAACATATGTCTAACATACGAATCTTGACTTCCTCCAGTCAAACCTGGCTACACATTTTATAAAGTTTTGATTTTTTCACTCAATTCAACACTTTAAGTAATCAAAATCGATTTTTGAAATGTTGAGAGTGTTACCAACAAAATGAGGATTGGAGATTCAGGAGAAAGGTTACTATCGTCTCCGGCGACCCAATCTAAAGCAACAGAGCCGTTGTCTTTAGTACGGAGACACTCACGACGGAGTCTAACGGAAGGAACAGAGCGATAGAACGCTGCGTAGATTGTCTCCACGTGGCGGTTAAATCCGATTAGAGGAAACGCATTGTACGGTTTAGCGAGTGAGTCTTTTAACGCCGGTAAGAAACGATCGCTTCCTCCGCCGATAACTTCGAGAGAGCTGTGGTGAGAGGGACGAGACATTTCTGGGAGTTTTGGATTCGCGGCGGCGAAAATTGAGAAATGACGGCGGAGTGTACGAACTGATGAGATTAACGGCGGCGATGATGTGGCAAAGGCGACTCTCGCCATTTGCTTCACCACGTCGTCGTTTGGTAACCACAACGAATTTGCCTAACTGAAAAAAACAAAACAGCATTTCTGTGGTCGGGAAATTTAAACTAATTTGCAATTAAACCCCTTTCATAATTTTATTATTACCAAAATCAACCTTTACTACAAAGATTGCATTTTCAACCATGGCACATAATAAATTGGGCCTTGGGCTTTTTATTTCCACTTTTTTGCAACTGTGAACGGTGTCGTTTCATGTTACCATTACGCGGTGTTGACCAAGAAAAGCCAGAGAGGATTTGATAATTTTACCACTAAATGCAATTTATTAGTAGCTTTTGTACACTTCATCCACGTGAAAGTCTCTCAATTTGGTCATTTTTATGTATAGTTGTACTATTAAATAACGAAATCAACTTTATATCTTTTTAAGGTAAAAAGAAGGAAAAAAGTGAAGCTTTCTAATTACAATTTACACATTGACTAACCAATTTAACCCCTCTACTCAGCTATTGAACTCAACTCCGCCGTAAACTTTCTCCTCCCTTTACCACCACCACAACCTCTACCGCCGCAACCATTTCTCTTAACTCTCTTAACTCTACACTCACCAACATCTTCATCGTTGTAACTCAAACCGCCTCCACCGCTTTTCGCAAGGGCAGAGCTCGCTTTAACCGCTAAAGCCGCCATTTCATCTGCTCTTAATGGATGGTTGAGCCATGTCAACGGTAAAACAAAGTATAATTCTCCTGGCCGGAGATCTTCGCTGCCAGCAACAGCTAAAACGGCGTCGTCGAAATCCATATCGTCGGAGTTACAAACAAAGCTCGTAGGATTCTTTTGAAGAATCTGCCATACTTTCACCGGCGTTGAAAACTCTTGTAACGTTCCGTCTGGTAATATCAGCTTCGCCGTCTCCGTTCTCCGAGATTCACGTGAACCGCAAGCTCCCATTGTTTTAGTACTTCTTTGTACGTAACTCTGTGTTGCCTTTGAAACGTAACTCGTTGAGTTGACTCGTGACTTTTAGAAAGTTTGTAGATAGAGAGAAGATCTCGTCTGTGTTTTTGAAAGAGATACAAACTACTCGTGGGGCTTTATATATTTATAGAAGAAAGAAGAAGAAGAATAAGTGAGCCTCGTGATTCGGAAACTTCAAGTAACGTTAGGTTTTTGTCGTGTAGTGTTCATAATCAGACAGGACCACAGCTCACGTAATATAATTGTCTAAATGAAATTACAAACATACCCTCATCTATATACGTTAAGGAAGAAGTAATTTAAAGGAAATGTAAGGGGTATATTGGTAAAACTGGAGATGAAAACGTGGCCAAGAAGGAGAGAAGAAAGGAGCAGAGTGTCCACGTGGAACATAAGAGACTTGGGACAAAATCAGAAAGCAGACAAGCTTAGGTGGCCGGAGGTTTAATTTCCGGCGGATGGGGTGCATGAAGCTTGGCTTATGGAGCCTCACGTGAAGGCCAATAGAGAGTAGCATGGGTAGGGACCAAACCGGGTCGAATGGTCCCATTTAGATTCATTCGGTTGCATGGGTCACTGGTCACCTAACGAGAGATTCGGGTCTTTAAGTCTATATACGTGCATCATTCATTAGTTTAGTGTAATTTAATTTGGTATGAACGTGTGCATCAATAATGTGAATTCAACTCGAAATTATTGTGTGTCGATATGGTATTACGGTCCATCAACGCTGTATCGAATTTGTTGGTTGCATTTTAAATATTTTTAAGTAAGATTGATTTGTTGAAGAATATCGCTTTCCGTTGAACCTTTTTTTTTAAAGAATTGTTTTGTAGTATCTAAAGTCGGATACTTGTGTAACAACCAACCCAATATATCGAATCATAAGCTTCAATTATATGAAGTTATGAACCTCTATTATTCCCTTTCCCTACCACTTTATACTTTAATTTTTTCTCAAAAGAAACCTATTTTAGTTAAACTAACACTAATGTAACAATTAAACTAGATATATCATAGTATATTCTGTAGAGGATATGTAAATATTATGTAGTTAAGGATTAGGATTGTAATTATTTAAACCTTAGTAACCTAGTATCCCTCTTGTAGCCACTATATATATTTGTAATCATTCTCTCAATAATATTAAGCTTCACATTCTATATGGTATCAGAGCCTTCGATACCCTAAAATACCTCTCAAAAATCTTTCTTTTTGCTCAGCCGTCAAACACCAAAAATGGCCACCACCGGATCTACCATTCCCGGAGCCACCACAGAAACTTTCCAAGCTAACTCTCAAACTCTCTTCAATATCAACACATCCAACGTCACAAAGTTGAACTCCACCAACTATTTGATGTGGAGCCTCCAAGTCCATGCTTTGCTCGATGGCTACGACCTAGCAGGCTTCCTTGATGGATCCACCGCTGTTCCATCCCCGACCACCACTGTTGATGGTGCCCTTGTCGTTAATCCGGATTACAAGATCTGGGTGCGTCAAGACAAACTGCTTTACAGTGCACTCATTGGTGCTCTCTCTCCATCTGTTCAAGGCCTTGTGTCCCGAGCTACCACTTCCTCTCAGATCTGGAGTACGCTTGCATCGACGTTCGCCACACCTAGCCGTGGACACATCAAGCAGCTGAAGACACAACTTCAACAATGGCGCAAAGGCAACCGTACCATTGACGAGTACGTTCAAGGCCTTCTCACCCGTCTTGATCAACTTGCGATTCTTGGTAAGCCGCTGGACCATGAAGATCAAGTTGAGGCGATTCTTGCTGGCCTTCCCGAAGACTACAAGCCGGTGGTTGATCAAATTGAAGGCAAGGACAAACCGCCGACGATCGCTGATGTTCACGAACGTCTCCGCAATCACGAGGCGAAGCTTCTGGCCACGGCTGCAAACACCAACGCCTCGCTTCCAGTGACTGCGAATGTGGTTCAACAGCGCCACAACAACAACAACAACACCTACCGTGGAAACCAGAACCGTTCCCAGCCTCGTCACAACCAGCCATGGAAGTCCTCTGCCTCCTCGTCAAATGGTGATGGGTACCAGCAACGTCAGTCAAAGCCGTACCAGGGACGTTGTCAAATCTGCAGCGTCCATGGCCATAGTGCCCGTCGGTGCCCACAACTGCAGTCTATCACCGGAGCCTCCTCACCAAGTGCTGCGCCTTTCACACCTTGGCAACCACGTGCTAATTTAGCTATTGGCTCAAACTACTCTCCCGTCAATTGGCTCTTGGACAGTGGTGCTACTCACCATATCACCAATGACCTCGCCAACCTGTCAATGCACCAACCATACAACGGTGGTGATGATGTCCTCATTGGAGATGGCTCTCCTCTCACCATTTCGCATACTGGTTCCACCTTACTTCCATCTCTTTCTCGTGATCTGAAATTAAATAAAGTCCTTTATGTGCCTGATATTCACAAAAACTTGATTTCGGTGTATCGGTTGTGTAACGCTAATCAAGTCTCTGTTGAATTCTTTCCCGCGCATTTTCAGGTGAAGGATCTCAGCACGGGGGCACCTCTTCTTCAAGGGCGAACCAAGAATGAGTTGTATGAGTGGCCAGTGAACGCACCGCAAGCTACCGCATTGTTAACGACGTCAAATTCGAAGACAACCTTAGCTTCGTGGCACTCAAGACTGGGACATCCATCACCTCCAATTTTATCTTCTGTTATTTCTTCTTTTTCACTTCCAGTTTCTTCTATTTCATCTAAACACTTGGTTTGCACCAACTGCCATATTAATAAAAGTCATAAAGTTTCTTTTTCCGATACCTCTATCGTCTCAACAAAACCACTTCATTACCTCTTCTCTGATGTCTGGACATCACCAATTATGTCCATTGACAATTCCAAATATTACCTAATTTTTGTTGATCACTTTACCCGATACACATGGTTCTATCCTTTAAAACAAAAGTCCCAAGTCAAAGAAGTATTTATCGCCTTTAAAGCTCTCGTTGAGAATCACTTTAACACTCGGATCGACACGCTCTTCTCTGACAATGGAGGTGAATTTGTCGCCTTGCGTTCCTACCTTCAAAGCTGCGGTATCTCTCACTTAACATCTCCACCACATACTCCGGAGCACAATGGCGTTGCGGAGAGAAAGCATCGCCATATAGTCGAAACGGGTTTAACTCTCATGAGTACAGCGTCATTACCAAAAGAGTTTTGGACCTATGCTTTTGCCACTGCCGTCTATTTGATTAATAGACTACCAACACCGGTACTTCATCATCACTCTCCATATCATAAACTCTTTGGTGTTGCGCCCAACTATGAGAAACTGCGAATTTTTGGTTGTCGTTGCTTTCCGTGGCTACGCCCGTATACTACTCATAAGATGGATGATCGCTCCAAAGAATGTGTGTTTCTTGGATACTCTTTAACGCAAAGCGCCTACTTGTGCTTAGAAAGAGAGTCCGGAAGAATTTATGTCTCTCGTCATGTTCAATTTGACGAGACAACATTTCCATTTGCTGCTAAGGTCGTCGATGCTCCTCCGCCAAATCATGACTCCTCGCCGGCAACGTTGGTTCAGTCCGAGATACTTCCTCTGTCTTCACAACGAACTGGTTTTCCTCCGCCAAATCCAGAATCATCACTGCCCGCTCCACACAACTCTGGTTCGCCTTTGGTGCCCTCGCGCTCGGACCTTCACCCTTCGTCGTCGACCACTCCGGCTCCTGCTTCAACGCAACCCCAATCACTCACAGCTCCGACCAATGCTCAGGTATTGCCATCTAACTCTGTTTTAACAAATGTTCTACCTCTCTCAACCCATCAACGGCCCACTGGCCAAACCAATATAAATGAGCCTCAAGTCACCCAACAAAGGCCCACTGGCCCAACCATACCTTCCTCATTACAGCCCACAGACCAAAGACCCACTGGTCGTGAATCCTCTTCTAACACCACCACCGCAAATACCGTCCCAACACCGTCGACATCGACAGTCCCGGCCAATGCACAAAATCAAAATCCACCGGAAAATACACACAAAATGACCACCAGAGCCAAAAATAATATCCAAAAACCCTCTAAAAAGCTAAGCCTCGTCACTGCTCTTCGTCAAAAACTAGCTCCCGAACCAACAACGTATAAACAGGCCTTAAGAGATGAACATTGGCGTCACGCCATGTCTGATGAAATAGATGGCCAGATTGCGAATCATACGTGGGATCTCGTCCCTCGCCGTCCGGCTCACAATGTTGTCGGCTGCCGTTGGGTTTTCAAAACAAAACTGCTTCCAACAGGTGATCTAGACAAGTACAAAGCACGTCTTGTCGCTAAAGGGTTTCATCAATCTTATGGTGTTGACTACAAAGAGACTTTCAGCCCTGTTATTAAAGCCGTCACTATTCGAATGGTGCTTGGACATGCTGTCAGTGAATCGTGGCCTATTCGACAACTTGATGTTAACCAAGCCTTTTTACAAGGTACCCTTAAGGAAGAAGTCTATATGGAGCAGCCTCCTGGCTTTGTGGATGTGGATCGACCGGATCATGTTTGTCGTTTGAACAAGGCGATTTACGGACTTAAACAAGCTCCTCGTGCGTGGTACTTAGAGCTTCGTAATTTTCTCGTCACCTCCGGCTTTGTCAACAGCCTAGCGGATGCATCACTCTTTGTTTACTGTCATCGCTCCACGTTGATATACATTCTAGTGTATGTTGACGATATTATCGTCACAGGAAATGACCCTAATGCCGTTGCTAGTTTCATTTCTTGTCTTGCAGCTCGGTTTTCGTTGAAGGATCAAGGAGATATCAATTATTTTCTTGGCATAGAGGTCACTCGTACAAGTACCGGTCTACATCTAATGCAACGCAAATACATTGCTGATCTTCTCGCAAAAACCAACATGATGACCGCGAATGCTGTCTCTACTCCTATGCAAGCTTCTCCCAAGCTTACACTTCATACCGGTTCAGCCCTTGATGATGCTTCTGAATATCGAAAGGTAGTTGGAAGTCTTCAATATCTTGCTTTCACAAGACCGGATATATCCTTCGCCGTGAACAAACTGTCTCAGTTTATGCACCGGCCGACGACGGAGCACTGGCAGGCTGCCAAAAGAGTCCTCCGATATCTAGCTGGAACGATGACGCATGGTATTTTTCTCTCGGCTCATAACAAAAATGTTTTACACGCATACTCCGATGCAGATTGGGGAGGTGACAATGAAGATTATATCTCGACGAATGCATATGTTGTTTATTTGGGCAAACAGGCAATCTCATGGTCTTCTAAGAAACAAAATGGTGTTGCTCGCTCTTCTACAGAGGCGGAATATCGAGCCATTGCAAACGCTGCTGCGGAGATTCGTTGGATATGCAATCTCTTAACGGAACTTCATATACCACTACCAATGGCTCCCGTGATTTATTGTGACAATATAGGTGCTACCTACCTAAGTGCCAACCCGGTTTTTCACTCAAGAATGAAGCATATTGCTTTGGATTATCACTTCGTCCGAGGCCAAGTTCAAAACGGCTCACTACGTGTCTCTCATGTCTCGGCTCAAGACCAGCTCGCGGATGCTCTCACTAAACCTCTACCTCGAGCTGCTTTTCAATTAGCGTGTTCCAAGATTGGAGTCACCAAAGTCCCTCCATCTTGAGGGGGTGTGTAGAGGATATGTAAATATTATGTAGTTAAGGATTAGGATTGTAATTATTTAAACCTTAGTAACCTAGTATCCCTCTTGTAGCCACTATATATATTTGTAATCATTCTCTCAATAATATTAAGCTTCACATTCTATATATTCTGCTTTTCATATATGTTTGGGATTAGGAACACCCACGTTTCAGCAGAACTTTATTTTTTAGTTTGTGCGTATGATAATTGAAGGCAATAAAAGTGATTTTGTCCGATTTCTGCTGTCCTTTATATATGATCATCAGAAAGAACTAGTCCCAATTCATGAATACAGTACAATAATGTCTGTTTATACTATTATTTAGTGGAACAGAATTTGGCTGACCACTGATTAACCTATTATAATATGGCGTTAATTATTTAACCTACCATGACACTTTAATTATAAGAAAATATCAAATATTGACGTTTATAAATATAGACCACGTCGTACGATGGTTCGATCTCTGGAGAGTTAACAAAGCCAATGCTTATAAAAGGTCGTCGGTCGGATTTTTCGATAACAAATTTGCGGATAGGATCATAGGAGAAAGTTGTGAGGATAAGTCTCCATAAACAAACTGATGGAGATAGTTTCTCTCGGAGTAGGTTGGCGAAGGAGCTTCCCAAAGCCACTTGGCAGAGAGTATCCTTAAAGAGCATGTTAGCGGAGAAGAACCTCCCAAAACTTTTTTTTTTTTTAATATAGATTTTCGTCTTTTTTAAAGTATCTTTTTAGTATCAAATTTCTGTAATATTTTGTAACCATACACAACATTTTAATTTTCATGAGGTTTCAAATCTCGACTCAAAACTAAATAATGAATAAACTGACTTTTTCATATTTTTATTTATTTTCGATACTAAATCTTAACACAACTTTTTTAAACCTTCTACTTATTTTTTTCTATATGGTGATAAAAGTTGTTGATTTTGAATCTCGAACCTGTGGTTTTTTTGAGGTTAAATAAACATGCGATATTGGATAATAAGATATAAATTCTTCAGAAAAAGACTAAGGAGATCTTCAGTGTCAATCATACACACGCGTACGAAACCTACTGACTACGATCTCTTGATACTTGATGATCAGTGACTGCTAAGATTTGCACAAACTTGAAATAAATTGGATAGTATAAAACTTTATTCAAATCAATGTTATTATTGATATGAGATGTTAGTTAACTAATTGAGTGTTTAAGAGGTAATTCTATATGCATTCTGGAGTGTTATGCGCTGTCCCTCGCCAATAGAATTTGATCTTTTTGGTTCAAGCCTATAGGAATTGTTTATGTTATTACATGTTTCAATATTTAATTAATCAATCGTATGGACGACACTTAATAGAAGAAAATTTTGGAATATCACAATAAATTACAATTATTTCCACGTGAAACGGCATTAACCTATTTCTACTTGTCGCGTTAACCTATTTTAAATTACAGGGTGTTGAAACTTGTTTATTCGTGAATACACAAAATACAAAAAACCAATCCAACCATAGAAAACATACTCGTCGGTTTCCAATTGATCATCCAAAGGATATTGATCCGACAATGGAAACCTAAATTTGTCAATTTTCGAGTTTTTAAACGATTTAAACATGTTTTACCCCAAAAAAACAAAAAAAAAAACGATTTAACCATGCATGTATATAATCTGCTTAAGCCTGAATTCATAGTATTTCTTAAAAATTAAATCATCTTTTAAACCTAAAAAAAAAGGCAACATGTATACACATGTCTAAAAATCTGAGTTATATGAAACGTCATAAAACCCCCACAAAATCATATAAAAAATCGTTTCGGAATTAAAACCCTAGAAGAATGGAGCTCTATGTGGACTCCCTTTTCTCCTATGTCGTTTCTTCTTCACCGGTTCATCAGTCTCTTCTGAATTCTCTGTAATCTCTGAATTCTCCATCAGCTCATCAAGTTGTGACCCAAGAACGCTCCTAAACTGTCAAATTCACAATAAACAATATTAACTTTACATAAAACAAAAAAAAAAGTCTAAGATCGTAACTAAACCATAATCAACCACAAATAATATTACCTTGCATTCCATAGAACAGAACAAAGCAGAAGAAGCAGCATCAAGTTCCCATTCACAAACTTGACATTTATGCATAACATTGTTTCTAAAACGATGATTATCATTACCACGTCTCTGGTTTATATAAATAATCGGAAACCCGTTGATCGAATATATATGTATCCCTGATAAATCCATATATTTTGACATCGTCTCTTTCTTTACTCCTGTCTGGTACGAACTTCTATATGTCTGCAATTACATCAAAACCCATTAAACCATAGTTAGATATTGTTTTCAACGAATGTTTGATCTTAATTATATATAATAAAGCAAGTTTTTGAAATAGTTATAGAAAGAATGTTACTTGAATCAAAGTGTGGCCTTTGTGATCGTTCTTTTTGTAGCAAGTTGTGCAAAAAGGAGGAATCATACAATCACAACAGAAGTAACATCGCCTTTTTTGTTGTGTCTCGTGTTGATCGCAAATTTCATGGAAAAGCTTCGACTTCACCATCTCAATAATCCATGGATAACTTCTGATGCAGCTAAGAACGTCAACGGTTTGTTGCATACTTTCTAACATTATAGAATCGATGTTTGGAAGCAACTTGTGACTTTTTTTGTAATGGTCTCTTCTTCAAGTTTTCAACTTTTATAGAGCAAACAGATTTTCCGAAAAACTAGTTAGCGAATATTTCCATTTCTCTTCTCTTTTCCAAAACCGAAAAGGAAAACTTAGGTTTTTGTTGAGCTTCGTACTTTAAATCTGAAATTGGTGAGATTTATTGGGCTATTAAGGTCGGAGAAAGTCTCGGCCCATTAAGGTTTTCAAAAGGAACTGCCACCTAAAAACGTCGTCGTTTCCTTGTAACTAAATATACAAACAGAGGGCAAAAACAGAGAATTCATCATTCAAATGCAGTTGCAATGTAATAGCTTGGAATCAAAACCCATTTTGTTGTAAAGTGTGTGTATATAAAATTGGTAAATTTATTTGATATTAACAAGACATGTCTCTAGAATTGTATATAAAATGTACATTCATGTCCTATGATTATGATTCCTATCTATAACTATAAGAAGACATTGACAGTCAATGTCAATAGTATAAAGAAGGTAAACTCCAAAAATTGAAAAGAGCTGAAGCAAGTAACAGAAACCAACACAAGAGAGCCAATGCAGCCGAGACTTGGTATTGGATACAGATTTTTCCATCGGCAGACGCAAGCAATTCGGTTGCACTAGCTACAGCACAAGCCCCACCAAGAGAAAGAAATGAAAGTACCTGTTATACAATAAACAGATCACAATAAGAAGAATGCAAATCGGTTTTTCGCGTTTACGAAGATTAGGTAAACACTCTTTTTGCATTTGCTTACGAAATCACCGGCGAAAACGATGGAAAGAACTCTTAATTCTTGAGGAAGGAGTTTCACCAAGACAGAGTATGTGTCTGTCAAGGCAAGTAAAATGCTCCATGGAGTTACAATTGCCATCACAGTCGCTAAATAGCTAAACAACAGATAAGACACAGAGATCAAAATCAGTCCTTATGAATCAGTTACCATGAAACCAAAACAACCACTAACTAAACTAAACCCTATCCTCAAGAGTGGCTTTTGATTACAAACAAAAACATTGACTTGATCAAAACCCTATTCTCAAAACGTTTGATTCATCAAAACCCTATCCTCATATTTGATCAAAATCCAAAATTTTCAACAAATTAGGTATTGATTAAACAAACCCATATCCAAATTTCCCTCCTTTCGATGATCAGATTCATCAAATCGATAGTAACCAAAGAAATTTCAAGAACCCAGAACCCAAAAATCAAAATTGAATAAGAATTTCAGAGGAATTTTACCAGAAGGTAGTGAAATCATAGAAATCGTAATCAAAGCACATGAAGATCAACGAAGCAGCTGAGAAAATGGTTTGGCCAAAACGGAGAGCGAAACTAGCGCTAGTGCCGAACGATCCCGGCACATTCTCCATCCGATTTCAAACCTAACTCTCTTCATCATCCAAAAGCAAAATTCAACTCATTTTCTTCGGTAAAAATATTTCTGACAAAGAAAAAGAAAAAAAAAAGCGAGCCAAAGGGTCTTACCTGTAACGCCAAATGGACTTGTGTGTTTCCTCTTTATTCTCTGTTTTACAAAATAAATTACTTCATAAACTAAATAATAATACCCTCAAATTTTCTTTTAAGTCTTCTTTTCTATTAAATTATTTCCTTTTTTTAAAGATTTGAATATTAATGAGAATCTAATGCCAGTCAAAAGACTTTTTGCAACTTTAAGAAATTAGTTTATGATACCAAATTATATAGGATTTTGTTTAATGTTTAGCCAGCACTAGCTTTTGTTATGTATTTGGAAATAGATATATAGTATAAAAAATTTGTGATTATTTTCCCAAAAAGTTATCTGTTTTCCTCTTAATAATACAAAATGCAATTATTATCAAGCAACAGATGGAAACAAAATAGCTGTTTTAGTTGTTGACTCTAATTATATAATTGGTATTTAGTCTCATGATGACTATTTTTTTTTGTGTGTGTGTGTATACTACTAACTGCTAAATTTGTAATACTTTTCTATTTTTAGTTGTGTTCAATTTTAAAAAATTTAAACTAGTTGATTTTTTTATGTACCTAAATTGACACTCTATGTGCTGGTTCCAATCAACAAAGGTAGTCCGACCACAAAATAATGAAACTTAAGTCAACTTTGTAATTATTATAAGAAGAAAAGGCTAAACAAATACATTATACTAAAAACATACCATCACACACCCAACTCGAATTCACCTAAATCCTATAATCATATCATTTAAATAGAGGAAAATAATTTTTTTATAGTAAGTACTAATAAATTCCTATTTGCATGATAAATCACAACTTGTAACCAATACCTTTTTTGCTAAAGAACTTGTAACCAATACGTAACTCAATCTTCGTCCTCTCGTTCCAACTTCCAATTCATGTTCCATTTGTTACGGTTCATTAAACTTGCGTGTATGTAATTAAAGAATCATATATATAAGTAGACAGTTTTCTCTCATCTTATAAAATCCACCTACACAAAACATTTTTTCTTTTAAACATTAAAACTTAAAAGGCTCATTTTAATCTATACATATTTATATCTAATAATACTTTAGAAATTTAAGTTAATAATAAAACAAAAACAGTTAGGTAAAATGATGAAAATAGTAAAACACATTTGACCGAGAAAAATCAAAACAAAAAACAATAATCATTTATATTTTTTCACATGTTTGCTATTTTTGTCTATATTTCAATGTTTTTCTTATATTTTGCTTATTGTTTGCTTTTTGGTGAAGTAACTTTTAAAAACAATTATTAATTATGTTGAAAAATAGAACGATTTAAAAGTAACTCAAAGTTTAAAGCAAATATTTTTTAAAAAATAGAACGATTAAATGTAACTAAAAGTTTTTATCATTTAATTCCGAGATGTCAAAATCAAATTTTGTAAATGCGTAAAACAGTTGTGTTTCCGGCGAAGTGGTTAGCTCTGAGAAATCGGGTGCCACTTTGAACTAGGTGAAAAACCTTCCGATGGATGTTAAGGCATGAACGTTCAGTTGTACTGCGACATCCTCAAGGTCCTTGTCTTCCGGGATTAAGGACTTGGAGAAACCACATAATGGAATTGTCATGGAACTTATCATGGAACCCATGGGTATGTACAGAGGGGAAAATGAAACAGAGAAGAGAGTGATTAAAAAATGGGTTTTTATTTTTTATTTTTTTATTTTTGTGAATAATTTGAATGATGAATGAAATGAATTGTGAAATAAAATATAAATATTTATAATCATAACCTCACAGCGTAGCTTTTTTTTACCAGATGGAAGCTTTCTAATTCTAACCAAAAAGCTTCAGCTTTTGCATTTTGTTTCACCCACGCAATTAACTAATGTAGTACTAGTGCAAATACATTGTGCAGAAACAAATTTCATATGTGTTTTTTTTTTTTTTTTTTCATATCGAACATCAATTAACTCCAAACCAAGTAACTAATTTTTTCTTTTTTCTTTTTTACGTTTTTTCATTTCTTTCTTGTTGTAATAACAAATAAATAAACATAGAATACATTTTAAAGAAAATAAACCTATGTGAATTTGAAGGTGATGAAAATATATAATATATATACACAGTCGTTTTGGCTACATTAGTTGTGATAAATATCAAACTTGGGTGTACTTGCGTGTATGCAATTATAGAATTGATAAACTAAAACTTGATTTCCCAAATTATTCACTGACATATATTTTATTTATCGAGCATTAATATATATTGATAGAAAGAAGTGGTTTCAATACAATTTTACAAAAGTTACAAATGATAAAAATCACTCAATCTGACCGTACCAAACCCCTTGGATCTTCACATCTTTAGGTACCTTAGCACCCAAGTCAGTATCCGATGGCTGAAGGCTCTCGAAAACTCCGATCACTTCACCTGTCTCCGGTTTGCTCTTTGTGATCTTCAAAGTGATCTCTCCGACAGAAGCTGCCGTGTTCTTGACGTTCTCCTTCGACAGCTCTTCCTCGTCTCCTCTGCCTCCGGCAGGCAAAGCCACTGCATTATCGTACCCAGTGGATCCACCACGACCCTTTGGGTCCAAGAAGGACGAGCCACGGTACGATGGAACTAAGAACTTGCCACTGAAGTTTTCGGGTTTCCCTGAAGCCTCGAGCTGCTTAACCGTGAAGAGGAACGGCACGCGTTCTCCTCCCGGAAGCTGGACTGTGACTGCTGCGTAATCTATCCCATCTTCTTCCTTGAACTTCACGCTTCCGTCTGAACCAACCTGTCAAACGACAACAATTTAATTGACTTTGTTAATTTCTTGAGGCAGAAGCAACAACTAGAAACCAAGATTAGATTAAGTGATTGAACACAAACCTCGAAGGGTCCTTCGATCTCATCAAGTGTGTAAGTAAGACGGGTCATGAGCTTAGTGTTTTGGAAATCCGGCGGTGCATTCTTGCTGACGCTATCTGCCTTGACGGTGAAGGAAGTGGGCTCGAAGCAGAACTTCTTGCCAGTGTACTTACCAGGTTTGAACGAGAATGTCTCAGAGCCACCCTCGATAGTCGGACACTGGTTCGCCGTACCAGTCCCCTTAACCTCCATGTAAGTCTTGCTCTGTATCTCGTCGTACGTTAGCCTCTTTGGTGCTCCTTCTGCACTAGCCCCCTTCATTTCCCAAAACATAGTTTAAGAATACTAAAGTTTCCAAACAAACATGCAATTTAATCTACATATATTACTGTGGCATTACAAAACCACTATACATTAACACAATCTTCAGAATTTGGTTATAATTAAGTTATGTATGATACATAGGTAAGCACTAATACAAGCCACTAAGCTATTAGCACTAGCCAACACAACTTCTTAAGTTTGTTTCTTCAATAAACACAAGGCCTATAAATTTTGTGAGATTAATGAGTATATGAAGTTATACCGAGACAACAAGAGCAGAGGTGGCTAGAGCGAAACCGGCGATCTTGGCGGCTTCAGAGCATTTTCCGGCGAAGTCTTTCAGGTCAGAGTGGAGGGAGCAAGTGAGTCTAGCTTGTGAAGAGTCCAACCCAAAGGACTTGCCCACGGTTTGGTTTGATCGGAGATGGACATTACGAGAAGGAGAAGCGGCGATCTTCGCCGGTTGAAGAAAAGTTGCGGCGGTTTGGAGAGAAGTTGCCATGACGACAAGACTCAGATGTCAATGTTTGTTTGAGTGATAATGCGAATGTTGTGTAGTAATAATCAGAGGAGAGATTTTGTTTCGCTATAAGATAAGGTCGGATAAGTTTTGAAAATTTTCCATTGGATTGTTCGAGTAGTATATGGTTGATTAGTAGCCACGTGTCTAAAGCTGATGTGGCAATAGCGATACTGTCCCAATCTAAATTTGATGACGTGGTTATAACAAACAAAAAAAATCAATTCCTCTGGATTAAACAAGACTATTCTCCAATAGAGTTAGATTTATGTCCAATCCCGGTTTGGAATAAACCACAGAAAGGATAACGGATTGTTCGGTTTTCATGCTCGCCATATGCTTTCTCATGTAACCGGTCCCGATCGAAGATTGAACACTATTTCTCAATGTTACGATGCTTAACCTGTTCTTGGCCAACTCTCAGCTTAAGTTTCTTGTGGCTAAATTAGTCCCTTTTTTTCTTGGACTCAAACCATATAGACTCGACTTTAGATAGGAAAAAGTTCGACTAATGGTGAGATTAGTTTTAATATAAAGGAATATTGTTAATTTCCCTGTTCAAGAGAAATATCCGATTCATGAGAAATTGTCAAGTTTTATTTGATTAGCGCGATTCATGAGAGAGTGTCAAGTTTTATTTGATTATTCTCGAATACAGAATCAGAGTTTACAAGTTCTTTCTCTCAGAAGTTGATGATCCCCTTGTTGAACCCTTTATTGCCTTCAAAAAGATACAGTTACTTCGAAGAATCAACATCTAAGGCAGAACTTATCTAAAGATCAGTTCTTCGTCTGTTAGATTCTGTATATTCATCTCCTTACTCTTATGAAAGCATGTCAAATAGCCAGAATTCACAGTATATCCATGACAAGACATCAAATCAAATCCTCCAAATACAAGTTATACAATTTTTTCCTAGTTTTAATAACAATCAAGCTTCTATAAGACAATCATAAATTGATAAATAAGCAATTCAGCATTAACTCAGTAATTTGCGATTGGTTTGTGAATAGAACGAATAAAATTATTAGACTCAAAGAATTTCATGATAAGTAATAAAGAAAAGGCACTCAGAATGAGTAGGAGGTATATATTCATCATAAAATCAGATGACAATAAAACAATCCTCATCATGCCTTAATCTTCAATTTTCCAAAATCACAAATCAAATAACTTTGAAAACATTTTGCAGAAAAATCTGATATGATTGAACACAATAAAAGGATTCCTCTCAGACAAATGCCTCGTTTGTCCCCATGATTTAATGAATGGATTTCATCGGACTCGTCATCTGTGTATTCATCACTGAGAAACCCTTTTCTTTAAAATTCGTTAAACTAAGATCAAACATAAAAACAAAAAAGAACAAATCCTAGACTAGTGATATCAAATCGAAAACAGATTAAACAATAAACGAAACTTCAAAGAGAATTAAGAGAGCCAGAGATTCAAATTGGGGTTGAACTCGGAGATCGGAGAGGACTTATGATTATAAACGGCGGAGAGAGGACTATTTATAGGGAGCCAAACTAGGGCTAGGGTTTTAAGCCGCCCCACTATTTTTAGACGACATGAAGTCTAGTTATCAACTTTTAAACAGCGTGTAGTTTATTTCTTCCTATTGAAACGCCACCCATTGCGAATGTGTTTATAGTTTTAATTTTAAAAATCTTATCAGAAATAAATGTAAATGTTAGTATTCACAAAAAAAATTCTAATGAGATATCATGTAATTAAGTAGGTATCAAGAGTTTTATTCAAAAAAAGTTTCTTTGAAATACGTAATAGGTAATTTTATTTTATTTTTCAAAGCTTCTATTTTTATTTTATTTACTGGTTTTAAAAGATTAACATGATCGCGACACATGTCAAGTATCTCGATCAGATGTCGACACGTGTCATTTTTTTGTTTATAAAATTTTTTTTCCTTAGGAAAATAGGAAAACAAATGTTTTAGAAAATACATCTTTACTATATAAATCTTTGTTTCAAAGTTTGTAATTAACATGATTACGACATATGTCAAGTATATCGATTAGATGTTAACACATGTAAAAAAAAATTAACTTTTTTTTTTAACGAAGTAAGAAAACTAAATTAAAAAAGTAGTATTTATAATTTACATGTTTGTATCTAAAAGTTTGTTCAACTTTTATTTTTTTTAACCAACAAAAACAAATATATATTTGCATATGCTAATTTTACGTGTGTTCTCAATTTGACATATATCAAAAAAAATTTTGATTTAGCATAGATATCAATATAAAATACGTAAGTTATTTAATATTAGTTTAATTGGATACAAAATGTATTTGTTTTGTAATTATTTTTTTTTTTGTAAGTAAAACACACAAAAAACTTGAAAAAAATAATGAACTTATAAAAATGAATTTTTGAATAGTTAATGAAAATATTAGTATAGTTTTTTATATAGATTTTAATGCATGTAATCATATGTAACAGCACAAAATATTTGGAACAAAATGAGGCTATAGAAATGAACATTCGATTACTTGATTAAGACAATGTTAATGTTGGATTTCCAAATCTCTTTGTGAATTATATTTTACTTTTTTAATAATTGTGATTTGTTAATTTCTAATTATTATTAATTTTAACTAAGATATAAATTTGATATTATGTATAAATTGTGTTTGATATAATTTTTTCGCTCCACTCTATTAAGTGCGTAAATATTAGAATATGGTTTATTATGATGGTATAGATAGTTAAATATATAGGTTATTACTTAGATTTCATATATAGGTTATTACTTAGATTATTACTTAGATTATATATAGGTTATTACTTAGATTTCATATATTATCCATTAAAAATGACATTTATTTTCTAACCCGCGTATTTACGCGACCCTTATATAGTAATGTATAACCCTAAATTAAAACGTTAGTAAATTAAAGGTTGCAAATAGTTGTAATTTTCCGAGTTCACCAAAAAATTTCATCATTTATTCCTCTAATTTTTGTAAGTGTAACCTAAGATTTCTCCTTTAATATAAGTTTGTTCCAAAAAAAAAACAAATCAAGGAAGCAAGCAAGTTGTGTAGGTGAACAAATTAAACATCTAAGTAAAGAAGCAAGCAATGAAGCGAAGAGTGAAGGAAGCAAAGAAAAAAGTGAGAAAACAAGTTAAGCATCTAAGCAAACAATGAAACAAGTAAAAGAAGTTAAGCATGTAAAGCAAACAATGAAAAAATTAAGGAGATAGAGAGAAGGAAACATACAAACAAGTTATGCAACGAATGAAGCAATCGAGTAAACAATATCAAAGAAGAAAATATGTAAACATGTTACCATGTTAACTTAAGCATGTAAGGAATTACAAAGAATCAAAGAGGGAAGCAAGCAAACAAGCAAAATGAATCAAAGAGGGAAGCAGGAAACAAAACAAGCATCAAGTATACAAGTTAAGCATGTAAGCAAGTAGTGAAAGAAACAAGCAAGCAAGTTAAGCAATGAAATAAGCAAAGAAACAGAGAAAGCAAGTGAACAAGTATACATGTATGCAATGTGTTGTTCAAAGAGAACCTGTAATGATGTAAGTATAATGAATCAAGGAAGCAAACATGCATGAATGAAAGAAACTAAGTATACATGTATGCAATGTGTTGGGAGATTCAAGAGATCAACCTAAATCATGCTATTGAAGAAAACCAACCATAACAATATTCTCTTCGTTTCCATCTATAGCGTAATCTCTGACTTTTGTGGTACGTACCTGCTCACTCACTATAGAATTTTGGAAAGTCGGTTAGCTATAAAATATGCTACTACATAAGAACAAAAGAGACGATGACTTCAAGTTATACAGAAAAATCAAAATACTAAACCGAAGAAAAAGATTGAAGACATACCTGGGAGAATAATAATTAAACTCTACCGATCGAAATGAAGGCCCTATCTTTTCTTTTGAATCGCTCCAGTTCTTGTGTTCTCTCTGTAACTACATATGCCTAGTTTTCAGGGATTACAAACGAACAAAAGGACACACCAGTACGGACATTACGAATACGAAAAATTGAATAAACGAATAACATAATTGTAATACAGAAATTTTAAGATAAATAAGATGACAACTTACAAGTGGTATGTAGAGGCATAGCAGCGCGACTCATGGCCAGCTTATTATTGATCGTATAATTTAGAGATGCAAGGTCCTCAAACGATTCTTGCTTTGGCACTGCTTACATGTTCAAGAAAGTGAATGTACAAACTCATAAACTTCTGTTTAATTAGCTCGATTTCCCTCTCTGTTTATTTGGGTTAAGAAGAGTTTAAATAATAGTAGTACCTTATTTGATGACAAATTGACAACTCTCTTCTCTTGTTCTATTTTTGCAAGCTTATTCACTGTGGAAACACACATATATTAACTAAACTCGAGACGCGGAATGTGAACAAGGGCATTAAATTTACCTGAAAGCAAAGGACATTAATCTGTTCAAGTCCATGTGCTACCTAAATGATTAGAAACAAGTTTTACCAAGATTGTAGTGGAATTATATACCTGAAACTGCATATGTTCCGATCATGAACTTAATGAAAATTCTCTTCTCTTGTTCTATTTTTCAGCTTCTTCCCTGCTGAATTACACATTTAGTAATTAAATACAAAATACGAATGACCAGATCATATTAGAAAGAAGAGTATTATATTTAGATACCTTGATGCATTCATGTTTTTCATAGTAAAACCACGTCATTCTCTACTGCTAAATGTGGTATTGATCCCCACTACCTTCAAGGAAATCCATTAGAAACAACAGAAGTTCATCATCACATTTATCACAGAGATTTTTTACTTTGTGCAGGAGAAACAAACATAAATTTCTGAGAAAGATCAAGTTGCAACCTGGAGTTGAAATTTGTTCCAAGGAAAATAGATGCACGGAAGCCGAACCCATTTCATAGATATTCTTCTCTTGGAGAATTTGTCTTTCACAGTGAGAGGGTGAAAGAGATCGGAGATAACTGGACCTTCCAAAATCATATTTCGCAGACAAAAATGAATATCAAGTCAATTCTCACTTTTGCAGTTTTAAGGGAAAACATTATTTGTGTGAAAAATATTTTTTTGATGGCAAACACTTAAAAAAAGCATGATCAGTCTTACTTACCAGTTTAACCACGACCCCATAACATCTCCAATTATCAGAACGGTGCTAGTGAAGTCACAAGGGCAAGGGCTCCTTTCTTCTTCCAAAATTTAATAAATCACAATTCACAACCGTCAATTTCTTTCATACTGAAACAGTGCTAAATATTTATGTCTCTACCACAATTGAGCCAAATAATGCACTGTAAAGTGAGACACTGGTCTTAAAAGTGGTCTCATGAGGGGTTTATTGGCTTACTTAGTTGCTCATATCGCATATAGAGACTCTCCTAGTCCTCCTCAACCTCGGAAATAGTGTCTGCCAAGCAGAAACACATGTTCATTAGTTTTAGTAATATCCCACTTAGCTAATGAAAGAAAACTTTAATTAAACACCAAACACACTACTTCCTGATCAAAAGAGTGAGAGGACACTAAACCAAAGGGAAACTGAAATTTTACCTTTTAAACCTTGTAGATGATCAGCTTTGTCTTTCATGAATTTGTGATGAAGCTCCTCAAACATGGCAGCTTCATCCTTCAAGATATTCACACACTGCAAAATATGGATCACGTCAGCTCCTTGAACATTTCTGAAGACTGAAAAGTTAACTATCATCTTAGGATCTTTTGTTCAGACCTTCTTTTAACTTTTTGGAAATACTTGGGCCAATTTTTGTCTGCAGTTTATAAGTCAAGGACAGAATTAATCAGCACGGTTGACTTTACCTAAGTGTACACAGTTCCAGAAAGATATACAGGATTTTAAGATTCAGCTATCAAACTAACTAAACTTACAGAGAACCATGGAGTTTATTTAATCTTCTTCTGGAACAAAAGCAGGAATATGGTCACAATCGTTGGATGATTTTCTGTTTCTGGAACAAAAAATGACAAAATTATCTGTCTAGATACAAAAATTAATGATAGAAATCAACTGAGTGGTTCAGATGAACAAAAGACAGAATATCTATATCAAACGAGTTCCATATCTAGAATACCTTTGTCTAGGTCGGTTGGTCTGACTTTATATTAATCCAAGCAGAGGTAAAACATTTATACCTTATCTGATTTGGTATAGAAACTATGACATCGCATCAAACTGATGAACTTTGAGGGAAAAACATGGTATTCAAACCTTGTGCCAGAGATTCCATGAGGCAGTTCAGAAGAAGGTTGCAAGTAAACCTTGTGTCAGGGTCTCACTCAAACCCTGACAATTAAAACCAACAAATAAAATATTAGAGAGAATAATGATCATAGAACTTGACCAGTGACATTTATTCCACATATGTCTTTCCAGTAAGTTATTTGATAACAGTTATTCCACATACACTAAAGAGATATTTTTGTGGTAGCGACATTAATGACCACAAGGAATTTTCCTTGACAGACGCTCAATGAACTATGTAAGCAAAATGCATATTTTGATAGAAAATAAGAGAGCAAACAAGTAAACAAGGAATCAAGGAAGCAAGCAAGGACACAAGGAAGGAAGCAAACAAGCACACAATGAAATAAAAAACAAACCAAGGAAACTGGAAATTAAACAAGCAAGTCATGAAAATAAGGAAGCAAACAAGCACACAATGAAATAAGAGAGCAAACAAGTAAACAAGGAATCAAGGAAGCAAGCAAGGACACAAGGAAGGAAGCAAACAAGCACACAATGAAGTAAAAAAAAACCAAGAAAACTGGAAATTAAGCAAGCAAGTCATGAAAATAAGGAAGCAAACAAGCACACAATGAAATAAGAGAGCAAACAAGTAAGCAAGGAATCAAGGAAGCAAGCAAGGACACAAGGAAGGAAGCAAACAAGCACACAATGAAGTAAAAAACAAACCAAGGAAACTGGAAATTAAGCAAGCAAGTCAAGGAAGTCAGAAAAACAAGTAAGCAAAGAATCAAGAAAGCAAAGAAGTAAACAACGAATCAAAGAAACAGAGAAGTAATTATGAATGTGTACAAGGAAGTATGCAAGTATACATATGTGTGTATGCATAGATGAATGTATGTATGCTATGTAAGTATGCATGTATGAATGTATGTAACTATGTATGCATGTATGAATGTATTAATGCATGTAACAAGTACATAAGCAAAGAATCAAAGAAGAAAAATAAGGAAACATGTAAACACACGCAAGGAAGTAAGGAATGAAGGTACAAAAGTAAATGACGAACCAAGGCAT
Source organism: Arabidopsis suecica (assembly GCA_019202805.1). NCBI lineage: Eukaryota > Viridiplantae > Streptophyta > Magnoliopsida > Brassicales > Brassicaceae > Arabidopsis > Arabidopsis suecica. Next base: position 11,083,443 of record CM032909.1, read on the forward strand.
GGAGACAGAAAATGAAGAAGCAAGTAAGTTAACATATAATCGTACAAAGAATCATGTGTGCATGTATGTCAATGCATTCATTAAGTGAACAACCCATATAGAAATCCTGAAATTTGCTGCTGCAAAAGAAAAGTGAAAGAACATCAAATTCTAAGAGCAAAATCATAAAAACACCAAACCGGAGGCACAAAACCACTTATCTTCGATTACCTCTTTACCAGTCACCACCACCGCACCTCTCTGACCTCCGTCACTGCCACCATAACAACCTTCCTCTCGGCGTCCACCACCACCGCCGCATCCAAATGAATAGCCTCCGTTGTATGCCTTTCGTATCATCCACCGTATACACCACCGCCGCTTCCTCGTTCACGGTGATGCTACTAAGGCCATCGAGCATTTTCCCATCCATCTATTCATTAACATCCCTCACTGATTTCTCGTCTTTGAAAGTCACGAATCCTAGTCGCGATCGTTAATGATCTGTCAAATCAAACGAATCGCAAATCAGAAAAAACTATCGGAGAAGGTATTGACAGCGATAAAATCACAAAATCACCGACCTAGACTCATAAAATTCAAGAAGATTAACGAACCAAATGGGATAAATTAAAGTAATAGTAATCGAATCAAGTAACAGAGAAACACAAATCGGAAACAGATTCATCGGAATCGGCTCGACTGAATCTGGAATTTGGGAGTCAGAGATCGCTTGTGTAACTGACCTTTGTTAATCGATTAACCTAGCCGAACTCAGAGAATGCCCTTCCTAGATCATCATCGCCAGTGACCCAAGCAACGCCGCCGCAAAACCACCGGTTTTAAACTTCGGCGGACATTTTTCGAAAATGAGAATTTGGGGTTTTCTAAATATGAGAGCTATTAGCGAGAGACTTGTAGTAGACGCATTTCTTCTTTTAACGTCTTTTTAATTTCCGTTGCTCTACGACTCCAATTTTAAGTCGGTTATATAAGAAACATTCAAATTTCAAAAGTTGAAAAGACCGCCCATTTCGAAAATGAAAACTCAAATTTCATCTTTGTTATTAACGTTACGTCGCAATTGTGATGTGCAAAAAGTTTGGTTTAGTTAAGATCTGAAATCTTTTTGGTTAAAGCTTAACCAAGATGTAACCACCGTGATCAAATTTAGATTGGTTTGGTTAAAAATGTGATCTTAGTCTAGTCTAGTTATTAAACAGCGTGTCGTTCAATCTCTTATTGCAATAACAAAAACGACAAACATTCCACGACTGCATATACGAAACAGAATCCATAAGCAATTTACATAGAAGCATATTTTCAGAACTTTTTTCTTACAGTAAACAAACAAATAGTTGAAAAATGAGATTCTTTTATATATAGAACATTGATTGAGCTTGAGGCAGTATTTGGGTATGCAACATAATCAGAAGAAAGGAACACCACAGATTCTTGCTCTGCTCTCGATGTTTCACGCAGTTTATTGAAGCAGCCGAGCAAGAAACAACTTGGAGAATGGAATAAGAATGTGATTATATGACACGGACGATTAGAGCCCAAACAGGGTAGACCAAAAGAAGGATGATCCCTAAAGTGTTTGACACTCCACGGGGCTGTGTGAATGAATTCCTGAACCCACCCGATGCTCGGATATGTTCTTGAAGAAGGTAACAGCCAATAAAAAGGCTGATTATAGTGCCAATCCAGGTTCCACGTATATGGTGAGCAAGGAAGTGTGGAGCAACTACCAGCAGAAGGATCAGAGAACCTGGCATCTCAAGCCAATCTGCCCATTTTGAAAACCACAACAACAAAAGTGTGAGACTTGAATTTTGTTTCAGTAATTACAGTGACTTGAATGCAAGTATAGATTTGCCTCAAAGCGTATTCGTTAAAACATTTTACGATACTCGAGACATCATCAGCGATTATATGACAAAGATGCAAATCAAGAAGGCACAATAAGAGAGATATGAAGATGTCATCACCTGGGAAATGCTTAGGGAAGAAAAGTCTGAGTACAACTGCAACGAAAGCAATCCATTTCCCAACATCTCCACTGATAACAAAAATGGAAACTTCAACTTAAACCAATCCAAATTACAGAATATAGTTTTACGAAATTAGTTGTGTCTTTCAACAAGAACAGAAAGATTGTGTTACCTGAGAAAGTTAAAAATGACACTAGGAAGGCTAAGGAAGATGTATGGTATTAAAAGTGATGTAAGCATCTTGGTTTTCCAATTGGTACGATCCAATATTAACAAGTAGCTGCATCAAAATACCAAAACCAAAACGTTAAGGAAACCATGAATGACCAGAAAAGTTCTGTAAATTGCAGCAGAAGTAACGCCCTTTTCATGTTTGTGGTCACTGACCAATTTCATAGTTTAAAATTTCAGCCAATCAGAGATACTAGATACAGTAGGATTACTGCAAATGTCCACAAGTTAACAGAAATTAAGCTAAATTAATCACTTTTTAAATTGTGCTAACAGTAGGATTGAATTTTCTTGGATTACTGTGTCAATAACAGAGTAAAAATCAGTTGATAATGATCAATCAGAGATTCACTTGCATAATAATTAATATCCGATCTCGAATTTTTCAAAGAACCCACGAGAAAATCAAATCAAATTCAAAATAAATTGACGAGAAACGAAATCGGAGATGACGAGTTGAAAAACTCACATGGCAGCGAAAGAAGCGATGAATTTGAGAAAAGAAACACCGAAACCTAATCCACCAAGCTTCGAAACATCGCTAAATAGTTTCTTCGCAGCGACCTTGAGCTCTTCCATGTCGGAATTGACTAACGCCGCTACCGTATCGACGTCGTCGGTCTTCATCGATAGATAATCCACACGTCCCATAATTTTCCTTCTTTCCTCAGAGACTCTAAGCAATTCGATCTTCGTTCGAAGATTTTTTTCTTTCTTATAATTCTCTTCCAGCTGTATCCAGAAGATCGTCTTCTCACACTTCTGGTTTTCTTCCAAATTGAGTTTTTTTTTTTTTGCCTCTTCAATCGTTCCTGGTTTATCGCCGCAAACCGATTGTGATTAGTGACGTGTCGTTATCTGATTGAATGTTGGAGTATGGTAGAGAACATTAAACCGCCACGTGGCAAAACAATTATTCGGTTGACCTATTCCTTTGAATTTTTTTTTTTTTTTTTCCTTTGAATTTGCGCGTTATTTAAGGCATCATCTTAAAATTGTTTTGTTCTTTTAGACAACCTCAATTATTTCAGATAATCGGAAAAAAAAATGCAAATAAATAATTTAACTAAAAAACAAAAATCGGTGTTTATATTACAAGATTATTATAAAAATGTTTGATTTTGTCCTGCTACAAATAATGATGTTATTTATTTCCATCGGAAGAATATAATTAAACTATGTAATACTAAGTACTAACAATGAACAATGTAGTTTTGTTTTACCAGAAATTAAAACACACTACTCTACTTGCGCCACTTTAAAACATCGTACAAATTTACATTCATAATTTGCAAGTGTCTTTTTTTTTTTTTTTTTTTTTTTTTGACTGCTATAATTTGCCGTCAAAAAAAAAAAAGAATAGCTAACCCATACATGGTGTAAAACTGTAAACAGTATAAAGTATTGTGAACAAGTAATGCGTTTACAGTTTCATTCAATCGAAAGTATCAATCTTTTCTTAAGATATATAGATGAAGAAAAAAAAATCAAGAAGCACAAGATTTTGATTTGTGTACTAGCTAAGAAAACGTCGTGATCTTCCATCGACCATCGTTGCCTCGTGCGAATCACAAACCTGAGTCGTAAATTTACATCCGAACTTCTTACCAATTGACCACTTACTCTGCCCATCGTTCCCCTTCAAACTTTCTTTGTCGATCTTAGCGATCACTTTCTTCAAGTACAAGCATTCTTTCTCTAGCTGGTTAACTCGTGTCCTCATCGTATCCAAATCCAAACGAAGCACCTGATTCTCCTTCACCGTATCCTTCCATCTCCCCAAGTCCACCACGGTTTCATCGCCGTCTTCCTCCGTCAGTAACGTCCCGGTGATTACTTGCCGGAGCTGTAATTGCTCCAAAAACAGAACTTGTACGACGGCTCGTAGTGGTAAACGCTCGTTTTGTGCCGCGTGTATGCATCCTTCAACAGTTAGTTTTCGGCAATCCATTACACTACATATCTTCTCCTTGTCTGCCTCCAATATCCATGGATGCGTCTATAAAAACCAAAAATCAGAATTCAACATCAGGTGCTGTGGTGTAGTGGTTATCACGTTTGCCTTACACGCAAAAGGTCTCCAGTTCGATCCTGGGCAGCACCAAATTATTAACTTTTTAAATTTTATAATCCAATCACTCACCTTGAAATATATATCGACGGCTCTGTAAAGTCCATCATCGTAAACCCGTGCTTGAACCGGAAGCAAAACCGCCAGATTATAAAACTTTTCCGGTTTAAGATTACCGTCCGATGCAATTTCACCAAGAACTCCGTCGATCAGTTTCCCAACCACCGTCAATGACGAAGACGACACGGCGGCGTTTTCAAGAAAACGTCGTAAGAGTCTCTCCACCAAATCAACATCGTATAACGTTTCGTTGAGATACGAGTAACTTGGAATTAGAAGATCATCAAGCGTAGCTTTCTCAAGATTCGAACCAATTTTCTTCTCCAGAAACTTCCTGCAATTCTCGGAGGCGTTGAGGATGATCGCTGATCGTAACAAACCGAAGAGAGATCTCGTCGTCGTTGTAGTTAATGGAAGATCTGAGATTATAGTCTCTAATAATTCTCTCTGTTGATTCTCGGAAGCTATGGTGGAGGAGGAAGATGAAGATGAAGATGATGATGATGATGAACGCGAGATTCCTGGAATGTGTTTCTTCGCGTAAGTAAGTAAAGATCTTTCTACGATCTCTGGACTCAGATCTCTCGATTTCATGGCTAAGATCACACGTCTGAAGATCGGAAAACTCAATTCCGTTAAATCTTCGAACCAGAGCTCTGTTTTCGAATCTTTGCTCTGTTTCTTCCGATCAACGGCGAAGATACCTCCGTTGTTCATTGGCCAACCGTAAAACGACGACGGATCGGTTAAGGAAGCTTTTGAGACGATGGAGTCTATACACTGTTCCGTTACACCGAGAGATTCAGCTAAAGACGAGACTGATTCGCAAGCTTTCAATGCTTTAATGGATTCTTGTATGTTAGTGAAGACGAACTGTGAGAGAAACCTCTCTGTTTTTGAAATGAGATTCTCCGGTGAGTACTCTTCTGTCATTTCGAGATACTCGGCGGCGCAACGTAGTGGAACAGCTGTGGAAACAGAGATGTCGACTTTGAAACCGTAGCTTATCTTTATCACCATCTCGAAAATCTCTGAACCTCCTGGAAAATTCTCGAGTTTGATGTGAGGATAAACTTTACTCTGTTCTAATCTCTGTTCTTGCTCTGTTATTAGTTGCTGAAGTTTTCTGCTTTTTGACATTAGAGGAAACTGAAGAAAGAACACAAAACATATCAGTTTTAGTTTTTGAGATAACTCTGAAAAAAAAAGAGAGAAGAAGATGATGAAATTTTAAGACCTTATGGAGATGAAATGTTATATCATCAACTTCGATTTCTATATCACTTGGTAAGCCTGTGGTATAAAAAAACCTACACAAGAGATAACGATTTTATAAGTATTTGGATATGAAAACATTACTATTGAAAAAAATGAGTGTTTTGTTCTTCTTCACCATGCTTGCTTCTTGGAGTTAGCCATTGGAGGAGAATAGAAAATCAAAGAAAAATGAAAGCAAAATCTCTCGATGGAAGTGGAAGCAATTGGGAATGGTTATATTCGGGTTTTTGAGAAAAGTGGATCGAGTTTTTTGATCAATTCTTTAGCTTAATAATAAATATTTCTGTCTTTTGCTTTTTATAAAAGGAATTGATTGTTTAATATTTGGATGCAGAACAGCCAGAATCTCAAGAAATTGGGCATTGAAAAGAGGCAAAGTCGCACTCATTTGTTAATAAACTCCCTCCAAATTTTGCTTTCTAAACTTCTATTTGTGAATGCATAATGATTCTAACTAATCTTTGGTTAGAATATAAAAAAATACTATAAAATTCTTCAACCAATTATGGTTTTAATGCGGATAGCAGAGATACGGTGGCCCAAAATTTACTATTATTTTTTTGTATGTATATATAATGATGATTTAAAATGCCTCAATCATGCTTTGAAAATTCGTTGGGACATAACAATAATATCATTTAAGATATATCAAGGTATCAAAATCAATCATGCTTTCAAAGTCATTCATTTCTTCTTCTTTCTATCAACCCTTTTTTGAGTTATCTCTATGCATGCTACAATTTGTGTGAAAATTCATTTGAGAGAGTTAACCTTACAAATGTTGAGCTCATTCGTTAGATGATAAAGAATTACACTAACCACTGGTTAAATCAAACTAACTCGTTGATTTAATCAAGACATTGCTACATAAACAAACTGCCAACTGAATGTTTTTACCCCAACCACCAAAGTAGCCTCGGTGATACAAAACAAAATCTACATGACCAGGACAGGGATATGTATGATTAATGCAGACAAGACATTGATATTTATGTCAGAATATAAAATCTATGGTCGAAAGAGTTTGCCTTGTACATTGCCTGTTTTTAACAGCTTCACAAAGAAGTTTGCACAACATCAACATTTGATCCATTGTTGACCACACTATATTGGCAATTTGGCATTAGTAGTTTTTAGTTGCAGAGAAGAAGAACATATAGTATACTAACTCGTTCATAAGATTTAATAAGACATTGCTACAGAAACAAACGGTCAACTGAATGTTTTACCCAACTACCAAAGTAGCCTCCAGTGATATAAACAAATATCTACGGTTACAGAGATCTGTGTGATTAATGCAGACATGACACTGATATTTATCTCAGCATCTAAAATCTATGGTTATAATGTGTACATTGCCCTGTTTTAAACAACTTTATAAAGAAGTCTGCAGAACATCAAGATTGGTCCATTGTTGACAAACACTATATTGGCTTTAGTAGTGTTTAATTGCAAAATTTCTAGCAATTAGCATTTTAACTACTATGGACTAGATTCATATTTAAGGTTACAAGTAAATGACAGATAAACATGGCTGATATATACTATATAGTCATGTAAAGCCACCCGATAGAGCTGATTTATATCTTACAAACTCTTATCCATCCTCAAAACTGTAATTAAAAGTCAAGCACACCGAAAAAATACACTGGTTCCATCACCTGATCAAACCATCTATCGCAATTTCTTTTCTAGTTGAGCTGGTAACTTCAAACTGCAGTTACCTCGACAAAAGGTTCTGTATCATTATTGAGTAGTATACAACATTCGAACACCGTAAAATGTGTATTCTGAGATTAAAGAGGGCTCTCTAAGACATTATAGAACCCAGGATATGAAGCATGTACAAGAGACTAGAAGTAAATGATCTGATCATATCTCATCGGAGTAGATACATTCATCCACGAGCTGACGGAGATTAGGATTCTCCAATGCAGCCGCCACCCTTTCTTTATCATTCAGTTGTTTATTCACTTCAATTTAAAAATGATCCCAATGAGTTCCAAAGTTCAGAGTAAAATACAAAGATAGAAAACCAGATTTCGCAGTGATGTTAGATTAGAAGCTGAAATCTATCAAACCAAGGACAAGAGCAAAGTTTATAATTTCCACATATCATCCATTTTATTTGCAAGCTCAACCATTGTGAAGAGATGGTCTAGTAACATAAGACTTCCTCACCTGAAACTTCATCAGCGTGAGAGCCAGGTGACACTCTGATATCAACCTAAACATAAGTAAAACAAAACAGAAGCAATCACACATATGTAACTAGTGATCTTTGAGAATTTGTCTTAATCAGAAAAGAATTTTTTAAAAGCAAAGATGACCTTGTAATGAAGTGGCAAACATTCTTTAAGTTTAGCTCTCAAACACAGACCAATTATATTTGCCATACTACAATGCTGAATCGTCGGTGTAAACATTATCCTGAGTTCATCACATAGCCCAAACCAGCTTATTGTTAAAGATCATGTAAGTAAACACAAAAAAAGGCCTCAACATTTGTTACCAATACAGATATAAAAATTGGAACTTTCTTCTGATAGTCTCTAAAAATCAATGGAACAATGAATATTCAACAAAGAATGAAATTTTATATTAACTCACAGGATGCGATCAAGCTTGTCATCGACAGTACACTTAGCTGCTCCAAAGTATAAGGATGCTCTGGATCTCTTATATCTCTTACATACTTTGTCCATTTCCGTCAAAGATTCCAAAAATATACATTAAACCCCCAAAAAAGAGCAAAAATCCAAAACAAATAGCAGAAACAAAATTGATCTAATTAAACCAAACTCAAAATAGAAAAAGGATATCATAGATTTCAAGAGGATCAACACCATCATCTCTATATTGATGATCTTCTCTACGAACAAGCCGTTCCTTCTTAGCTTGCACAACTGGATTCGCGTTTATCAGTCCCAGAGTCATTTTCTTCTTTCCTCAACCTTCCTTCTCTGTTTAGACACGACCTAATTGATTGATTAGTAGTGAGTGCTCTCTGCTTACAAAGGTCACGGGTTCGAAGCTCCATTATGGATAAAGTGGACATGTTAAAATGTTTCTCATAAAGTGTTTCTTATGAGTTATGATTGGCTCACAAAGTCTTCCATTTCCATTATTTAACAAAGAAACAATTTTAATTTATACATCTGACAAAATCTTCTTAAAGGTTTGATTTTTCGGTGCAAAACGGTAAACTACAACTCCAATTCTAGAACCTTCTTGAGGATCATCACAATGTATAACATCAACATCGAAGAATCTCCGAGCTTTCTTGAAAAAGATTGATTCTTTCTTCCATCTCTTGAGGTGAGCCATAAGAAACACTCTCTTGGATCCTTCTAGTAGCAAAAAACGCAGCGTTTTGAGGAGAGGATCATAAAGATGCTCGTGGTAAACCACGTCAGACGCTAAAATCAAGTCAACGTTTTGACCTAAAACCTCCACGTCATTGATTTCTCCCCAACGAAGAGACGCCACGTGGACTTTCCCACTGGACTTAGCCACGACTTCAGCGTTTGTGTCAGCGTTGAATTTGAGATTCTCGATTACGTTTGGGAGATCCGTCACCGTGACATTAGCACCTAACGTCGCAGCCGCCGCGATTCCGACGATTCCAGTTCCAGATCCGAGCTCGACGATGTTAATCGGAGAAGAAGAATCTGAACCGGCGGATTGAAAACTCGAGAAGGTGCGAGTGAGTGGGCTGGTGTTTGGGTCACGACGGTAGTTATCGAGAAGTGTGACGAGAGTTGTTGCAGGTAACCAAAGCTTGAAGGCGATACCTTGTGACGGTAATTGACGAATCACAACCGTTGATTCGATCGAATTGATCCGGTACATCTGAAACTCCGACTCACCGGAGGAGATATTCTCACTGGCCTCTGCGTTTTCTCCGACTTGAAGCATTTTCGTGTGGTTAACATCGTCGTCGTCTTCTCGGAGAGCCATTGATTTGACCAATCTTCACGACGGCGCCGCTTATATTTTTAGTAGGTCACTCAAATTTGATTACACGTGGAGGTTTCTTATTGGTAATGACGTCACCAAATGTAAATTGAAGAACCTCTAAGTTAGACAGAGGGTTACAGACTTACAGGTAGTGTATGTGAGATCGGAGTTTGAGAGTTTGTCAGCGAGAGAGACGGAGAAAGAGAGAGGTGAAGAAAGATGATAAAGGCAGTGATGATGTTGAATACACAAGGCAAACCACGGCTAGCTAAATTCTACGATTACATGGTATGCGATGCTTGTTGAGATATGTTTTCAATTTTGATTTTCTTCGATCAAATTTATTGACCGATTTTCTCAAATTGGGTTTTTGATATTGGGAATTTTGGTTTATAGCCTGTAGAGAAGCAGCAGGAGCTAATCCGCGGCGTGTTTTCAGGTGATCAATCACTTTTTGCATAACAATTTCATAATCTGTATTTCTAAGATCTAGGTCACTGGGAATGTGGTGTTTCTTACGATTGTTACAATTCTGATTTTATAATTACTTAATAGTATTGTGCAGTAGACCTGAGAACGTAAGCAATTTTCTGGAGATCGATTCATTGTTTGGCCCGGTAATGGCTTCTTCATTGTTTGTGCTTAGTTTCTCATAAAAAAAAACGTTATTTTGGTGACTTATTATAGCTTACTATGTTTTGCAGGATTCTCGGCTTGTATACAAGCACTATGCTACACTCTATTTTGTGCTAGTATTTGATGGTTCAGAAAATGAGCTTGCTATGCTTGATCTCATTCAAGGTGCGCTTTTTTCTATAATCTGTTTGTCTCTCAATAGATTCCAATATAACTTGATGTAAAACCTTTTTCCATTTCAATTTGCGTGTTTTGGAATGATATTTGTAACTTGTTTTGAATATCTTGAGCCATTGGCTTGATAATATAGAAAGATAGAATTTGGAATCAGTGTCCTGAGTAGTAAACTTGTACAAATGTACAAGAGTAGTGTGCCAGTTCAGTTGGTCTGTATAGGATGTATTTAAAAGCGATCTGGGTGTTGAGTACACTGGCTTGAGTCGACTTAGCCTGTCACAGAGTGTTTTTAAATATCAATCATTGCCTATTCCTCTGCTCGTTGATTCTTTCTGCTTAAAGCTTTGCAAAAGGTATCTTTCATTGTATGATGATCTAAAGTCAGTTTCTTGCATTGGCAGTTCTTGTTGAAACACTTGACAAATGCTTCAGCAATGTCTGCGAACTCGACATTGTGTTCAATTACAGCAAGGTTGGTATTACAAAGAATAGTTCGTCCCATAAGATACTTGATATTATATTCAAAAGCTGCTGCTGCTGCAGATTGGTTTGATCACTTTAGATAACTACATGAAACAAAAGCGTGATAACAATAGCTTTTTTTATGTCTTCTTCTTTATTTCATTCGCATGTTTGCAGATGCACGCGGTGTTAGACGAGATTGTATTTGGAGGACAGGTATTGGAAACTAGTTCCGCCGAAGTCATGAAGGCTGTTGAAGAAATATCAAAGTAGTTCTCTCCTCCTTCTCTCTTAATCTCCCTCCTGTATTCTGCATTTGTGGTGTGGAAATAAACAGTTGCAATTTCGTGCATTGTGCAGGTTAGAAGCTGCCTCAAATTCGATTTCACTTGTCCCCAAGTCTGTTTCCGGGTGGCGTGGCCGTTAGCTTGGAAAAAACTTGCCTGAACCGTGAAAGATAACAACAAGTCAACAAAACATGTAACAAAAGTTTATCCAAGTCTTGATCCAAACATGTTTGTTTAGTGAGCGTGAAATGTTGCGTGGATGGGCTCAGTGGTCTAACATGGGCCTGAGAACTACATGCTATTTGAGAATGTAACAAAAACGACGAGAAGTTAAGATCTATAAACGTGAAATGATGTCCAAAAATCAGATTATGTTGGGTAATAAAGCTAGAATAGAAAGTATAGGGAGCTACAAGGTAAAATATAGGAAGTACGAAAACGCCGAACGGCGTGCGTTGTGAAAAGAGTCAAAACGGAATTCGATGGGAGAAGACTGAAGATTCGAAAATGTTTGAAGTGCCAATTCATATCCAATTATCATTTTACCTTTTGAAATTCTTATGATCCATCTCTGTGTTTTCCAGTACCAGCTTTTTGACCTTTTTTAGTACCCAATAGATTGATAGATACCTATGTGGGTTTATATATGCAAAAAAAAAAAAATGGTTTTATGTGATTTGAAAGTTCCTAGTGGCTATTGGCTAACCAATGGTAAATTTACACGTTTAATTGCTCTTTTTAAAAACATCAATAGATTGAAATAGATTAGTTGTTACATAGTAAAGATTATACGATGAATTATGACTAGATAATATAAGGATAATACGAATAGGGAACATCTAAGTGACTAAGTTAATCGTTTGGCCATTTTGAGAGTGGGTAATGAATCTTTGGAGTTTAAAGTAGTTATAATAATTTTCTATTTAGAGAAAATCGACGATTATCCGAATTAAGATGGAATGTTTCCCTCTTTATGCTCCAAAAGCTATTGGGCTACAAGAACAAGAAAAAAGTTGGAAATGTTGTGTTGTGTTGAAGACAAAAGAATATAAGTGGAAGATTCAAAGTGGAGTGATTTAATTGGGAAACGTTAAGAGCGAAACACATATATAAAGAAAGAAACTTGTTGGATAAAGATGATACAACAAATCCAATATACATTTGTGCCCTAGAAGAATTGGTCAAGCTAGCAAAGATGTACCATGGACCAAAGTGACCACCTTTGATCATATTTATATGTGCATATCTTATGTTTTTTTGTATATCATGATTGATACCTCTCCCAATCTTGGGGCATTCCTCTAGTTGGTCCAACAATTTTTCTTTTTCCACTTTTGCCCTTTTCACTTACGTTGGACCACTCCCACATTTGTTTCTCTTTTTTTTTTTTTTTGCCTCTTCCTATATTTATCTCGTTTGATTTATGTGATTAATTCATCCATTACATAAATTATTAAACCAATGAAAATGTGTATTACCCCTGAGATTTTCAAATATAACAGTTTATTATTAGTGTAAAGTTATTATGTCATATAAAAACCATAATCGTTATATTTGATCAATCGTTATTTTATTTTTAAGCAAAACTGGAGCTACCACCTATATTACACAGTATATACTAGTTGACCGAATACAAATGACTGTAGCTGAAGTCTTTTAAAAAATATACAGAATAGTTCATAACATAAATCTTTAGGAAATGTGAAGAGACGCTATTAGAGTATATAGTTCAATACTTGTAAATATTATCTATATACTTGTATAGTCAACATTAGAGTATAAATACTGGTTGTAACAGCACATTTACAGCTAATGAGAAATAATCAATTCCTTAATCTCTCTCTTACTTTTTCTCTCTAATATGGTATCAGAGCCTTTCTCTCTCCTTCCGCCCAGATTTCTCATTCGTTTTTCGATTTTTTGAGCTTTGATCTTCATGATTTGAGCTTCTTTTTCTTCGATTCGACCTCAGATTGTCTCGGATCGGTTCTTATTTTTGTTCGATTTGAGCTTTTTCTGCTCATTTTCATCTTCTTTTTGTTTCTTTTCTCTGTTTTTCATCGCATCCATGGCGGCGGTGAATGTTAACCGAGATCCTTATGAGAATCCTTATTCTCTCACTACTCATGATCATTCTGGTTTGTTGTTAGTCTCCGATCGTCTTACCGGAGCTGGTGACTTTGGATCGTGGCATCAATCGATGATTATGGCGTTAAACGGAAGAAACAAACTCTGTTTTGTTGATGGTAGTCTACCCAAGCCTGATGATGGTCATCGCGATGCAGCGACATGGTCCCGGGTTAATGATGTGGTACGTTCTTGGTTGATGAACTCAGTTTCCAAAACAATTGGTCAAAGTATTTTGTATGTCAAAACTGCTCATGGTATCTGGCAAAAGCTATTGAAACAATTCAAGCAGAATAACGTTCCTCGTCTTTATCGGATTGAACAAAAACTTGCTGGTCTTCGTCAAGGTTCTTTAGATGTTAATACTTTCTATACCAAGTTAGTCACTATATGGGAAGAAGTGAAGAGTGCACAGGATTTTCCAGTGTGTCAATGCAATGGTTGTGACTGTGAGTTGGATAGAAAATGGATGGATTTGTTTGAAAGAAATTTTGTGATTAAGTTCCTTTTTGGTCTCAATGATTCTTATGAACACATCAGGGAATCGATTGTTATGCTTGATCCTTTGCCTGATTTGGAGAAAACTTTGAATATGGTTATTCAGCATGAACATCAACAGCAAATCAAGCAGTCTCCTCAATCGGGTTCAGTGGTCTTTCAAATGAGTTCACAGTCTCCTCAGTCAGATTCTGGTCTCTCACACAATCAGCCTGAATTTGATACTTACTCATGTCATAATGAAGTTGTTGGAGCTGTTGCAGGTGGTTATAAGCCTCGTCAGCGTCCTGTTTGTACCTACTGTGGTCTTCAAGGCCACATTGTTACCAAGTGTTACAAATTACACGGATATCCTCCGGGTTACAAGACATCAAATCAGCCTTATGGTAATCAGTCATATGGGAATCAGTCTTTTGGCAATCAATCTTATGGGAATCAGCAGGGTGTTGCTACTCAATTTGTTCCTAAGCAGTTTCAACAGCGTCCTCCTGTTTCATTCCCACAACAACAACATTTTGGTCAGCAGAACAACATCAACTCCAGAATGCAAGGTCCAAGAGGATCAAAAGAAAATGTGGTTGGCAATATTATCACTAATTCTCCTGCAGTTCAAGATCATTTTCATCAGGTCTCTCATGCTTTGGCTCAGTTGTCTCCGGATCAGATTGAACAGCTAGCTACTCAGCTTACTACTAAGGCTACCTGTCAACAGCCAAGCATCAATGAAACTCCTGGTGTCACTTATGCTTCAACATCTGCAGGTAACACTGTTTGCACCACTCTGATGGAATCTTGCCTTAATTTTACTGCCTGGATTATTGATTCTGGTGCAACAACACACGTTTGTTGCAATTTAAGTCTTTTTGCTGATATCCATAGTATATCAGAAACTACTGTTAAACTTCCCAACAGTACTCAGATTGCTATCAATCAATCTGGTACTGTCAAGTTGTCAGATAATCTTGTCCTTCAAAATGTGCTTTTCATTCCTTCTTTTCACTTAAATCTTATCAGTGTGAGCTCCCTTCTTCAGCATTGTGCATACTCTGTTAATTTCTTTCCTTCTTTTTGCACAATTCAGGAGTTTACTCGGGGCTTGATGATTGGTAAAGGTCATTTGGAAAATAAACTCTACTTTCTGGATTTAGAGTCTCCATCATCACAGTCTCCATCTTCATCTCTAGTTTGCAGTCTAAATGTTTCAGAGTCTAGTTCCCTTTGGCATTCAAGGCTGGGTCATCCATCATTTCCTAAGATTCAAGCTCTTTCTGAAGAACTCTCTATTTCCAAGTCAAAGCTCAAAGACTGGTCTCATTGCAAGACATGTCATCTAGCTAAACAAAAACGCTTATCTTTTCCAGCTCTTAATAATCTTTCACAAAAACCTTTTGATATTGTTCACATGGATGTATGGGGTCCATTTTCTGTTATTTCTACTGAGGGTTTCAAATACTTTCTCACTCTTGTTGATGATTGCACAAGAGTGACATGGATTTATCTTTTGAAAAATAAAAGTGATGTCTTACATGTTTTTCCTTCTTTTCTAAACACTGTGGAAACACAATTTGCTAATAAAATAAAATCCATTCGTTCAGATAATGCTCCAGAATTATCTTTCACTTCTCTTTTAGAATCCAAAGGAATTAAACACTATTTTTCTTGTGTTGATACACCACAACAAAATTCCGTGGTTGAACGTAAACATCAACATATCCTAAATGTGGCTAGAGCCCTTCTTTTTCAATCCAACATTCCTCTTCAATACTGGAGTGATTGTATTCGTACTTCTGTTTTCCTAATAAATAGAACACCCTCTCCTTTACTTCAAAATAAAACTCCATTTGAGCTTCTTATGCAAAAGAAACCAAATTATTCCCATTTAAGAAATTTTGGATGTCTCTGTTATGCTTCCACTTACCCTAAAGACAGACATAAGTTCACCCCAAGAGCAGAAGCTTCTGTTTTCCTTGGCTATCCTTCAGGATATAAGGGTTACAAGGTCCTTAATTTGGAAACTCACTCAATTTCCATTTCCAGAAATGTTGTTTTTCATGAGGACATCTTTCCTTTTCATTCTTCAGAACTCCATTCATCTACTCTTGATCTTTTTTCTTCCAATATTCTTCCACTTCCAATTCCAGACACTACTTCTTCCATTCCTATTCCTCTTGTTTCCTCTGACAATTTATCTGACAACAATGGTTTGACAGTAGCATCGGACAATACTATTGATGTTAATGCACATAGACCTAAACGCAATACTCGTGTCCCATCCTATCTCAATGATTATCACTGCAATTTGGTTCATGACCTGCCAAATATCAGTGGTACGACTGCTCATCCGATATCCTCTGTGCTTGATTATTCAAAATTCAACAGTGATTATCAGCAGTTTATCCTCAATATCTCCTCTGAATCAGAACCAAAGAATTTTTTAGAGGCTGTTAAGTCTGAAAAATGGCATGGTCCCATGAATGAGGAGCTGCAAACCTGTGTCAACACTGGCACTTTCTCAGTGGTTTCTTTACCTGAGGGTAAAAAGCCTATTGGTTGCAGATGGGTTTACCGTATCAAGCACAATGCAGATGGGACAATAGATCGATACAGAGCTCGTTTAGTCGCTAAGGGATATACTCAGCAAGAGGGTGTAGATTACATTGACACTTTCTCACCAGTGGCTAAGCTTGTTACTGTCAAATTGCTTTTAGATCTCGCTGCTAAACATGGTTGGTCTTTAACACAAATGGATGTGACAAATGCTTTTTTGCATGGTGACTTAGAGGAAGAAATCTACATGGATTTGCCACCAGGTTATACACCACCTCCTGGTGAGTCTTTGCCTCCTAATGCAGTATGGAAATTGCATAAATCCCTTTATGGCCTAAAGCAAGCTTCAAGGCAGTGGAACAAAAAGTTTTCTGAGGTTTTGTTGCAGGATGGCTTCAAACAATCAGAATCAGAACATACTCTTTTTGTCAAGCATGTCAACAACACTTTCATTGCTTTGTTAGTGTATGTTGACGACATCATGATTGCTAGCAACAGTGATGAAGCAGTTTCTGATTTGAAGAACACATTGGCTGTGGCTTTTAAGCTGAAAGATCTTGGTCCAGTCAAGTATTTTCTTGGTCTTGAGATTGCAAGAAACAAGACTGGAATATCTGTCTGTCAGCGTAAGTATACATTGGATCTGTTGGAAAGTATTGGTTATCTTGGCAGTAAACCGGTTGCCACACCCATGGATTCAACTATTCAGCTTCATACAGAGAGTGGTGAGATTCTCCCTGACGCTACAGTCTATAGAGCTCTCATTGGGAAACTTCTTTACCTTACCATCACTAGAGCTGACATCACCTATGCAGTTCATAAACTCAGTCAGTTTCTAGCTCAACCAAGAACTCTCCATCTTGAAGCTGCACATCGCATTGTCAGATACTTAAAGGGTGATCCAGGAAGAGGTCTTTTTTACTCAGCTCATTCTGAAATACGCCTTCAAGCTTTTTCTGATGCAGATTGGGGCACATGTCCTGACACTAGACGCTCTACTACGGGTTACTGTGTTTTTCTTGGTGATTCTCTGATCTCTTGGAAATCACGCAAACAGCAAACGGCATCCCGCAGCAGTGCTGAGTCAGAATATCGTGCCTTAGCAGACACTACTTGTGAGCTCCTCTGGTTAAGCCAATTGCTGAAAGATTTACACATCAAGATTTCAGGTCCAGCTAATCTCTATTGTGACAGTACTGCGGCAATACACATTGCTTCAAATTCAGTTTTCCATGAAAGGACAAAACACATTGAGATCGATTGTCACATAGTACGAGATAAACTGCGAGCTGGTTTCTTGAAATTGCTTCATGTTACTACTGATAATCAATTGGCTGACTTATTTACTAAAGCTCTACCTCCCAAGACCTTCAAGATGCTAATGTCAAGATATGCTTTTTCAAGTCTCTTTCTTCCTTCTTGAAGAATTCGACTTGAGGGAGGGGTATTAGAGTATATAGTTCAATACTTGTAAATATTATCTATATACTTGTATAGTCAACATTAGAGTATAAATACTGGTTGTAACAGCACATTTACAGCTAATGAGAAATAATCAATTCCTTAATCTCTCTCTTACTTTTTCTCTCTAATAGACGCTTTCGAGGGGACAACATGAAGTTACATGAACCATAGACAAAAAAAATCTGGTCTTAACATATGACAGCTGGAGTTTGTACTCTTATAGTAGTTTTTTTTTTTTTTTGTCATCCGGAGATTTTATTTATAATACCAAGGATGAAGTCATACAAAGACGGTCAAACCGACGGAAAACACATTTTCCTCGGAACCAAAGCTTTTAAAATAAGTACAACAAACTCGAGAGGAACTAATCGAAAGAAGAAACATAACAGAAATTCCAATAGAAAATATAATTAAAGGTAAAACCAAATCTCTCACTTAACCCCGTCCCAGGAACATTTACACTTAACGCGCGACCCGGCAGAGCCATGAGTGCAATCTAATTTACCCTAAACTTCTGTAAGATCCTCAGTCAACAGGAACCCAAAGCTTGAAAACTCTTCTGAAAACCAAAGGCCAACAAAACTCCCCCTCAGGAAAATTACCACAACGAAGCACTTTGCCTTCTACACAAACCCAAACCCAGAAAACTCGCTGAACAAGCCGGCCAACCTCGCTGAATAAGCCGAGCACGCCGGAAACTTAGCTGAATAAAACTCACTATGAAAGCTGAGTTCGCCGGAGACAAAACCCATCCGACCTCGCTGATGAAGCCAAGATCGACGGAAAACGAGACCTCGCTGAGAAGACCAAAAGTAGATCTACAACTCGTCGCTCAACTCCATGTTCCAAAAACAACAAAAACAAAATGATAGAGAAATCTAAAAAGACAACTAGAAAACGAGACCAACACTGACGCTGTGGGAGCCGTCACGCGCTGGCCGAAGCTTTACTCTTATAGTAGTATTTATAATCTACTAATATACTTAAACTATTTAACGAAAAGTCACGGAGCTAATTTGAAAAAAAAATTCAGAAGTAACCGAGGGACATGTTTATGTTGTGCAAATAGACATCTAAAAATCCACAACAGAAGTCCTATGGCAACACTAAAATGAAACAACCAGATGCTCCGTATAATATTTTTTTTGATCAAATACAATCAAATAATTGTATCATTTATTTGCAAACATCTTAATTAATAGGGGGTCATTGTAAATGACAACTATATGTGTATATTGTCACACTATTTTTTAGTGTGTATAATAATTTAAAAGCAGAAAGCATTCTTAGTTAGCCCCTATAATGATTTTACATTTTTTAAGAAGGCATACCATACAAACAGAATTTTCAAAAAAAAATTGAAAAAATAAAGAGAAAGCAGAATCCATCAAAAGGGCAGAGATGAGAAAACATTCCAGTCGTGTTTTGTAACTTTTGAGGAATGTCCCGAATTTTTAATTAATGTGACCAAGACGACTCCTAAACCAACACACATACTATATTCTATTAGCAGTAGTTTTTAATAATATATTTAAACAGTGATAAATAAATTAATTGTTGTTTAATGACATATCATTAGATCGCTTTAACATGCATGCATGCGGAGAACTAAATCTCGCGGCTACTGTCCACGTGGCGACCCTGATTAACGACAAACGGATTATCTCAAGTAATCGTCGTCACCAAAAACACGATCTCTGTCTTGGAACTCGCGATACTTTTTTGGGGAACGTTGTGGTTCCCACCGAATCCACCGAAGCCAACATCATCATCATTTGCATTTGCATCATCTATCAAACATCGTGTAGTTTTATTGCTCTCGTTCTGGACTACGAGCCGGTCTTCTTTTTGTTTTGCGTATAGCCGTTTGGTTTTTCCTTTTTGGACTAGTAAATACTTTTTTCCACACAAACGTCAAGATACTTATTTTTGAGTATATATACATCTAATTATTTGCATACACTATGAACTAGTTGGTTTTCTTGTTGTCAAAATATTTAAATATGTTTATAAAAAATAGATGTATAAATGTACTCGTCGAAAATGACATTTTAAGATTGTTAATTTCTCTCAGAAAAAAATAATTTTACTTCAAGATTTATATATTGGGTATTGGCAATTACATGGTTATATATTGCCGATAAGAATTGCCATGATCTCCATGCTTGTTTTTCACTTGCAACCGGTTAGACAAACCATACAAAATTGTACTCCTTAGATAAAGAAATACTATAGTTATGGATTTTCTTTTCATCCATAATATTTAATATCAAAGTTTGTGTTATAAAAAAAACTTTTAGAAAAAAAGAGAGAATGTAGTAGTTTAGTTTATGTGTTGTCATTTCATCTACAAATACGTATTAGGTGAAATATTTTATGATATTTGAACTTAAAATAGACTGAAAACAATTTAAATTTCAATGTAAGGCAAATCCCGGTGTATAGTTACAGAAAGCGATCTTGTACCATAGTTAATTACGTATAGTTTAAGTTTATGGGCATTAGAGAAATGCTTGGTTTATTCAAATCACTATACAACCACGCGCCATTTAAGCCCGTGAGAGTTTTAGAACGTGTAGGTCGATGGGAGCGTATTAGTCACGGGTAGTTGGGTCGCGTGTGAGATATTAGTAGCTTTGCATGTAGTGGCGAAACGTAACGCTTTGTGTCTCGGGGTAATCACGGTTTTATGTTTCGAGTTTATCAAATTACTATAAATATAGATTACGTACAATAATTAGAGTTATAAATTGTATAAATATAAACGTTCGACAGAGCATCTTTTGGAAAGTGGTGGTCGTCCCATTAGTCGAACTAAGTTTCGGCAATCTCAAGACGATCTGATTTTCACCTTTTTATATATATATTTTCAAAATATAAATTAGGAATTGATAGGTAACTTGCGATTGCGAAACAACTTTAACATAAAAAAAAAAAAACTTGCGAAACAATAAGATAGCTTAATAACAAAAATAGGTACTATTTTCATGCATATTTTGATGTCTTTTTTTTTTTTTTTGATAAATGCATGTTTTGATGTTTATTAGAGAGATTAATCGGATTCTTGTGGATTGTCTAAAAGAAATAATAATAATTTTGCGTCGTTATTTGTAAGTTTATTGGTAATTTATTACATAAAGACAAGTTACTACTTCCGTATTTCACAGTTAAATTATTATTTTTGTTAATGATTAACCATTTCAATCCATATATATTTTAAATTGATTTTTTTTTCTGTTAATCAAATGTAACAACCAATAATTTTCCATACATACATTTTAAGTTTTAATCAGGTATATATGATTCTTATATATAATACTACAAAATGATGAAGTATTGGAATGCATAAATAATCAGCTATTGAGTATTGACTGACCCTTTGTTATATTTTTCAAACTCAATTGCATGTAATTTTTTGTCAACATATATACAACATAGATTTTTTGTCAACATAGATGTTTGAAAAAACAAAAGAGAAAAAAAAAAAAAAAAAAAAAAAAAAAAAGATTTTTCGATGAATTATAAAACCCCGTGATTACCCATCGAGACATATATATGTACCATATCATTATAATTTGGCTATAGAGAACAAAAAAAAGTTATCATGTGGTATTACTATTAGGTATGATGATTTAAGAGGTGGGTCCAATAGCTTTTCCTTTGTTTCTTTTCACTAGTTCAAGATCAAATTTATGGGGAGTATTATTAGTTCTTTGACCTTTCCTTTTTAGAGAGTCCTTCTTTGACCCATCAAGATTCAAGAGCAGAATCTCTCTCTTGCTAAGCTAAGAAAACATGAAAAGTGGATTTTATTTTTTTAAAAAAGAAAGAGTATATAGTTCATACATGTGTATGCATTGGTTAATTGGGGGTGTTGCTTTGATGATTGTAGGAAGGTACTTCACTTGCATAGAGGGGATTCTTCCCTTTATCTTTTGGGTTCTTCACAATCTAATCTATTAGCTTTTCTTTTCATGCAATATTTTTCTTGTTACTCTAAAAACTCTTCCAAATCTTCTTGGATATTCTCATGTCATTATGATTCCAAATTCGTTTCTCTTTATTAAAAACCCCAATAGGAATTGGATTCTCATGGTTTTCGATACGTTAAACGACTCAGCCATACTACGACTATATCTATATGAGTGATTCTAACGAGACAAATGGAGGATTTTTTTTTGGGCTTAACGTTTATATTTAACATGAGACTATTGAAGATGTTTATCTATGATTTTTATCTTAACTTTTTATATCTAATATATTATACAGAATATTTCCGATAAGTAACACCGCCTCGTTTGCTTTTGTTCGTAAAACGAAAATTTGATCGAATACATTACAAAATAATATTTTATAACTAGTAAAATACTCTAAAAATGTGACAAAATTCTCTTCTAGTATAAATGTTATTTTTAGAAAACATTCATGTGTAATTTTTAAAAAGTGTTTTAGGTAAAACTAAGATAATTTTATGAAATTTAATCGCCAAATCTATTCAATCTAGATTATTTATCTGATCATTAATGAATTGGGAAGCTTACTCGTAGAAAATGAAGTTGGCATTGGTCTTTATGGATTTATCACGAGTCAAAATATGATTAGGGTTCTTATGTGTCTTGAACTTATTGAGTTTTATTCAGTTTTAGTGTTGATATAGCAACTCTTTTATGTTTTTTAAATTACCATATATAGGTTGTTTGTCGAAATAGATGATATAAATATCAATAGTAGAGTATTTAATCGTTCCATCGGTACATTCGATAAATTGGATATACGTTATCAAAAAAAGAGAAAAAAAGAAGAAGAGTAATTAATCATCTTGATCACATGCCCACTATGTATAATGTATCTAAGTACAATTGAAGTGTAAAACAGTGAAGAGAATAATACAGAAAAACATAGACATCGTCTACAAGATATCCAAGTACTCGGTTAACCGCGTCCCTATGAAGTGTTAGTTATCAGTACATGAATTGTGATTTCATCATCTTGATCGGTTTTCATAACGTACAAATATATACTATTTCAATAGTTTTCCTTTTAATTTTTTTCTTTACCAATTTTTAAAAAATATTCCGGTGAAAATAAATCTTCTTCTACCAATCGAGAATCCATGTTTTCAATAAAAATAGGTGTTTTAGTAACAGTAGCTAAAGCATTTTTTTTTTGTCGTCAGTAGTTAAAGCATTTAACATACGTAATCCAAAAAAATAAAATAACCCTTTATAGGGACGAAGACTAGTACTCGTTGACGACAAGAGTAGAGTAGACTCTAGCTAGCTGCAAGTTTTGAAGAAATCTAATAACCAAATCTAAGTCATTTTTTACTTACATCATCATGGATCATCATTAACCACATGAGGCTGAGCAGATATCGAACGTGTGATTGCGATGTGGAGAAGTAAAGGACGAGGCCACGCGCAACTGAGCAGGAGCGCGTGAGATTCAGGGTTTTAGGGCAGAGATACGGAAAGAGACAGAGGTTTATAGCATTATATTGAAAGAGAACAAATGAAAATAAAAATTTGAGCCTCGTGATCGGAGATTTTTGCAGTGATGACTGTACTCTTCTTCCTCTTCTCTCCCCCTTGTCACGTGGGCTAAATTTTGACCACCCTTCTTCAATGACCATCAACATCACATCACACTCTCTCCTTCTTCTTCTTCTACGTTTTTTTTTTCTGATAAATTTCCTCCACAAAATCGATAATTTCAAATATCATAGATCTAGTAAAGTAAACATTCGTGTGTGAGTGACATAATAATTGCTTTAAAAAGAAATAACGAATTAACAAGATTTGTATGTTTGATGGTCCAAAAGTCGTATGTTTTTCACCATCACAATAAGATTTACCATATCTACTTAAACCAAACTTCAATCTATAATATTTGGAAGAACGCAATGAATGATTTTGTTTTAGCATATCTTTAGATTGGCATTCACATTTTAAAGTTTGGTGTCCATCGACTAGCTTTTTCTAACCAATATCAGTTTTTCTACATAGTTTCGACTTTCGACTTCTTGTTTGTTTACTTAACATTTTTTATCACATTTTGAATATTGACATTTTATAATGTACATCCTTAGTCTAAGGGCTAATCAACTCCACCATAACGTACTTGAAATAGGTATATTTTAATTGAATTAATTATTCACAGTTCACACAATCACACAGATTCTACATAGACCAAGCATGTGTTATGTAATTAGAAAATAACCTATGTAATTAGTATCTTTTTTACTTGGCTGAGGAAACTTGATACTATCATCGTTCATCGTATTTTGTAATAAAAAAACATAAAAAAGCAAGCAAACCCCATTGAGTAAATGATATTAATATTACTTCGTAAAAAGCTGCGTCCCCACATATTCTATTGATTTTAAATATTCATTTTAATATAAACCTGCATATAAGCGTACATATACATGTCTGATTCTATATATAGGCGTGAGACCCTCTTCTCCATTCTTCACTTCACTCCAACGTGAAACCTGCAAACTTAATTTATCTCTTCATATTTTCTTTAGCTTCTCTTAATTTTACACTTAGGGTTTTCAAACAGAGAGAGAGAGAGAAGTGTGTGAGAGCGATGATGCAGACTCCGTACACAACTTCAACGCAGGGGCAATATTGTCATTCTTGTGGAATGTTCCACCACCATAGCCAAAGCTGCTGCTACAACAACAACAATAACTCCAACGCCGGTTCTTACTCGATGGTCTTCTCCATGCAAAACGGCGGCGTTTACGAGCAGAACGGCGAGGACTATCATCACTCTTCCTCCGTTGTTGACTGTACTCTGTCTCTTGGAACTCCTTCTACGAGGCTTTGTGAAGAAGACGAGAAACGTAGACGCTCTACTTCCTCTGGTGCTTCTTCTTGCATCTCCAACTTCTGGGACTTGCTTCACACCAAAAACAACAACTCAAAAACGACACCGTACAATAACGTTCCTTCTTTCTCCACTAACAAGCCAACTCGCGGTTGTTCCGGTGGTGGTGGTGGCGGAGGTGATTCTCTCCTCGCCAGACGCTGTGCCAACTGTGACACTACTTCTACTCCACTATGGAGGAATGGTCCTAGAGGCCCTAAGGTGCGTAATTTATTTCAATTTTAATAAAATGCCGCTACTTATAATAATCACAAATTATCTAACTAAGATTTGCAACAACCAAAAAGACAGTTCATCGCTTTGTTTTGAATATTTGCCTATCTGTTTTTTTCTCACTAAAACCAATAAATCCCTTTCTCTATAGCTTAGTTTATTGAAAGAAACATTAAATAGTGATTTTGATGGTTAAATAAAATTCATTTAAATCTAATGTTTTTTTAAAACAGATATTTTCAAAAAACAACATTAATTTCATCTCCTTTTTTGAATATTTTCATTTCTCTAGAGCTTTATGCATTGAAACAACATTAAATATAGAGATATTGATGGTAAATGATATGGATGGTTTTGGAATTTGCAGTCCCTATGCAACGCATGCGGCATTCGTTTCAAGAAGGAAGAGAGAAGAACCACGGCGGCTTCAGGAAAAACCGTCGTCGGAGCTGCACCAGTTCAAACCGACATGTACGGACATCAGAACTCCGGCTACAATAATTACCATGCTGCCACTGGTAACAACAATAATAATGGTACTCCGTGGGCTCATCATCACTCGACGCAGAGGGTTCCGTGTAATTATCCGGCTAACGAGATCAGGTTCATGGATGATTACGGCAGTGGAGTAGCAAACAACGGTGAATCCGACGGTGCTCACGGCGGTGTTCCGTTCCTTTCTTGGAGGCTTAATGTGGCGGATAGGGCAAGTCTTGTCCATGACTTTACCAGATGAAAGGAAAAAAAGAAAACGACGTTAGATTCTTAAAATTTCCATGTGGTTTAATTATGTCTAATTTAAAAAAACGTAAGAAAATATTTCCAAAAAAAAATAGAAGTGTATATCGAGAGACGATGTTGATGTTTATTGATAGCGACGGTCTAACTTATGGTTTATCTATAAAGTACCGTTCTGGTCAATTTTAAAAATCATTTTCTATTTTTATTTTTAAAACTAAACCTTCTTATTATGGAAATTTTCTCTGCTTTTAGTCTATAAAATTAATACTATAGTTTGATTCTTCTGCTGATTACACAGTGTTCGTGATAAAACATTACAATATAATCAAAACATTAGGAAGAAAAAAAATAAAATAAAAAATATGAAAAGATGTGCATAAGAAAAAAACACAGACCAAAAATATAGACATAGGATATAACTCTTTTAATGTATATAGTTTAGAGTTGAACGGAGAAGTTTCAGTTCCACCTGAGTCCCTGAATTTCACAACTGAGACTTTAATTATTATTATTATTTTACTATTGGTTAAATAATATTGAGAAAATAAAAATAATAAATAGACAAAAAAATAAAATTTGGGGGTTAGGGTGTTTGGTAGTGAAGATTGAAATCTGATCGTCGAATTGGGGAGAGATTAGATTCTGATCGTACCAATGTGGGTTTTGGTACTGTTGTGTTTCAGTTTGGATCAGAGCATTGTAGTGATTTAATGAACTTATTTTTGTCGTATTATGCTCTGTTCTTCCTCCTTTATATTTTGACCGTCGTTTTGTCCTTTACTCACTCTCTCCTTCTTGACCTTTTGTTCGTGTCAATATGTGCTCTCAAGAATATTTTCATTTTTTCTTGCTTTTTAATTATTTGTTTTCCGATTTTATTACTGAACCGATTCTGCAACATGTTCTGTACTAATTTTACCAGCTTTTTAATCTATATATCTCTGCACGATCATATGAATAAGTAAAAATTAAATAAAATTCCCATTATATACGTTATTTTCCAATTCCGTCGTCGACAAAGAAATAATATTTGTGTACTTTTATGTTGGATCATAGATTTTTTTACTATAACTGGGCTTTATAATGGGCTTATAGAGATTCATTAAGGCCCAATTATGAATATCGTCGCGAGTGATAAAAATCCAAACTCCAACAATTTGATCAACTCCGCCGTCGTCATGTCTCTCCGTAAAACCCTAACCGCCGCGAATCAACCTTCGTTGTCGCCGGGTTCTTCAATTGTCGCCGTTCAACTGGCGGATTCAGAGGCCTCTGGTTCTTCTTCTAGAATCACGTTTCGACCTCGTAAAATCCGGAAAGTCTCGTCAGATCCGTCGCCGAGAATCATCATCACCGCGTCTCCTCCTTTATCAACCAAATCGACGGTTGATCTCGCTCTCCGTCACTTACAAAGCTCCGACGAACTCCTCGGAGCATTAATCACAACGCACAACGATCCTCCAGTGTTCGAATCAAGTAATCCTCCGTTTCTCTCCCTAGCGAGATCAATCCTCTACCAACAACTCGCGACGAAAGCAGCGAAATGTATCTACGATCGATTCATCTCTCTATTCAACGGTGGAGAATCTGGTGTTGTTCCTGAATCTGTGATCTCTCTCTCCGCCGTTGATCTTCGTAAGATCGGTGTCTCCGGGAGAAAAGCGAGTTACCTTCACGATTTAGCTGAGAAATACAACAACGGTGTCCTCTCCGATGAATTGATAATGAAAATGAGTGATGAAGAGTTGATTGAGAGGTTAACTTTGGTTAAAGGAATTGGAGTGTGGACTGTTCATATGTTCATGATCTTCTCGTTGCATAGACCTGATGTTTTACCAATTGGAGATTTAGGTGTGAGGAAAGGTGTGAAAGATCTTTATGGTTTGAAAGATCTTCCAGGTCCATTGCAAATGGAGCAGCTTTGTGAGAAATGGCGTCCTTATAGGTCTGTTGGTTCATGGTACATGTGGAGACTAATCGAGGCTCGTAAGACCAAATAGCACCTATCTGGTAATAATTTAACAATACCTCTCTTTGTCATTGATTTGCTCTGATCCGAAGAACACAATTAAGGTTGATAGGATCTATAGGTGACAATCTTGATTCTTTATAGAAGATTTCGTGCTTGACTTGGAAATTTGAACAGTTACATTATTAGAAAGGATAAGAGACCCTTTTGGAAAGCTTTCTAGAAGTAGAAATTTCTCAAATCCTTAAACTAGCATCATAAAGTATTATCTTTTCTTGCTGTATCTTGTTTCTCTAGCAATAGCATCAATTCTAGTAAGTAACTTGACGGATCCTTTCTCACTGAACCTTGTATATCTGGTAGCTATGATTTGTTGTAATCAATTATTTCAGTAATGATTACTCAAGACCCTGTTGTTCTTGGTCGGACAGCTAAACTGATCCTGTGACGACGAAGAAGCTATTACATGCCAATCACTTCTCTTCCAAGTTTCACTTGCTGGTAATCTGAGTTGTTGTTTTTTACTGTCTTTGTAAATTAGAGCAGGTAAGAGAAACCCATTTTGCATTTTAACCGTATTCCACGGATATTCTGTATTCCTGTGAACTGATTGTTGTAAAATGTAAACATGGATCAATACAGTACGTTGTTTCATTTTACTTGGATTTGTTGTGTAGAGAGCATGGTTTATTTCCTAAATATTTATATCCGCCGTGTACTGGGCTTGGCCCAATGTTTTAGTTAATTGGAAAGCCTGGATCTGATTTTGTCACGTCACATGTACATTTTGTAAAAACTGAATACTTCTTTTTAACTTAGGGAGTTTTCTTTATGGAGACAAGCGAATCTAAAACTAATAAGACTTAAAAAAATTTAGTATATGGTAAATCTATTTCTATTGATTGATTTCAATTTTTGGTAAGCAATGAAGATCATCATGAAGTGCTACACAGCTGTGGGAAACAAAGAATCTGAAAATGAGACATGAGGCATGTGGAGATAAATAAAAGTGCAGGTTTTGTTGTGCTTATGTGGACCATCTTTTCATTCTTTCACACTTTTAATTCTTCAACCCTCCCCACCAGAAAAATGATTTATTATGTCTTCTCTTTCAAGACTATCATTAACTCTGATTTTTAAAGCTTATTCATTAAACAACTCTATTAGAAACCCTAATTCCATTTGTATGGGAAATTGAAGCTATATTAGTTCCATGCAAACCCCAATCCAACACCATAAACTACCGTTTATTATTGATATTATTTCCTCATTGATTATCACAATAAATCTGATAAAGTCTATTGGATTGACAAACATGGCTATTTTAAGTTTTAGTCTATTTAATGATATGTTAGGACTTAAAATCATACTTTATAACAATGTAACAAAAATCGTAACTAATAAGACATCATTTTAAATAATTTGGTTAAATTAGAAACATGTATACTTTATATTTGAAAATCCAAAATATAAGTTTCCCCTCATTTATCTCTCTCTCCACTCCTAAAGTCTTTACTCTTTACTTAGTAGGTAATAGTTTGACTAAGCTAGGGTTTTTTTCAGACACACATTAATTAGTAACACCATCAATAATCATCATAAAAGAAAATAGAGAAAGAGAGATAAATGCAATAATGGGAGATGGACCAAAGGTGCAGGTGGTGAAAGATAACAAACATATGACAATGTCTCGAAATTAAGAGGCACCACCACACATACACACACACACTCTCTCTCTAGTAGGTTTGTGTTTTTAAAATCAATTTTTTTTGTTGGATTTTCATGTGAAATAAAACTTGATGGGTGATAGGAAACAAACACACATACGTCATCATCACCCTTAATTTCTATTTCTCCTTCCTTCTTCATCAATATCAATCTCATCTTCCACTACTCTTCCCTAGCTATAACAATAAGCATCTCTATAATCCCTAAGGTGAGTCCAAAAGTCATCTCTTAACTATTAAAGGATAGCTTTTTTTTGCATGCATTAGTGAATGATTATTATAAGTATTAAATTTTGACAAAGTTTTGTTGTTTTGGGGCAGATTCACAATGGAGCTTGGAGGAAAATGTAATGCAATTACTTCTACAACAATGTTCTCAACTGAAGTAAAGCCACATACCAAACCGTACCCGGATCCTGAAGAAGCCAAACCGGAATCAGATCCATCCGTGGCTTTATTCCCGATCAAGAAAGAAAACCAAAAACCAAAGACACGTGTCGACCAAGCAGCTAAGTACCGGGAATGCCAGAAGAACCACGCGGCCTCTACCGGAGGACACGTGGTGGACGGATGCTGCGAGTTCATGGCCGGCGAAGAAGAAGGTACGCTCAGTGCGCTAAAATGCGCCGCCTGTAACTGTCACCGGAGTTTCCACCGGAAAGAAGTGTACGGACACAGGAGCAGTAAACAAGATCAGCTGATAATAACTCCGGCGTTTTACAGCAGTAACAGCTCGTACAAGGCGATGCAGACACGTGGAATGCATCCAACGGGTGAGATTGGACGGAGGACATCTTCGTCAAGCGAGGATATGAAAAAGATTCTGAGTCATCGTAACCAAAACGTTGATGGGAAAGGTTTGATGATGATGATGATGAGAAAGAAGAAGAGAGTGAGGACAAAGATCAATGAAGAACAAAAAGAGAAGATGAAGGAATTTGCAGAGAGGTTAGGGTGGAGGATGCAGAAGAAAGATGAAGAAGAGATTGATAAGTTTTGTAGGATGGTGAATCTAAGGAGACAGGTTTTTAAGGTTTGGATGCATAATAACAAGCAAGCAATGAAGAGAAACAGTAACATTAGTGAATAGTGATGATCTGAAAAAGTGAAATAAATTTTACAATCCTGTTTTGTTTTTATATATAAATTTTTCCATTCAAATTATTCTAAATCTTGAGTATGAATATGTGCAATCTTATATATATGTCTGGGATTATTATTATTTTGTTAATCTGTGGTTGAACAAAGTGATAAAATTGGATCTTCAAATAAAAAGGGCGAAAACGTTTAACAATAAATAAATTTAAATGTGTAATTTGAACAATTAGCTGGAATAGCTCAGTTGGTTAGAGCGTGTGGCTGTTAACCACAAGGTCGGAGGTTCGACCCCTCCTTCTAGCGTCTGTTTTTTTCATATAACAAATGGCTCTTTATAAAATCTGTTTAATAATCATGTAATACATACATAATAACCAGATTAGTCCGATGCTAAAACATCGTAAGGACCACATTTAGCGTTCTGTATTATGTTCATTATATTGTTTATGATTAGGAATCAAGTGGTTTTTATGACGAAAGATTTTGCGATAAGGTAGGCTCGTAGCCTCATAGCAAAACAATTTGATGAGACCTCAAATGCAACATTTGTTGGTTAAGAAAAACAACAAGCGGATCTATCGAAAATGATTGTTACAATGATTTGTTGAGTTTTATATATTCTTGAGTTAGGCTAGTGTTTTAGACATTACAAATACATACAGAAAAGTTAAAGGCATCATTTCAAAAGTTAGCTTCTGGCATAGTGGTGGTAACTGGTAAACATGCGTTCAAAATAGTTTGGACCAGTCCTGGTTATTTATATTTTAATGTGATTATATTAAAATCATTGTGTTAAACGATTTTTTTTTTAACGTAAATGTATATAACTCTGACCTTCATTCTTATGTTAGTGAATGTCCCTATAATTTTCTCCATTTCTATCTCCTAATTAATCCGTCAGAAGTTTATGAAGAAAACACACACACACACACACACGAAGAACTTGGACTAAGCTAAGAAAAGGTTCTAAACAAGACCGAAAATATAATTGCATGATCAATTCAGTTCAACTTCCCTTTTGTGTAACTTTTAAAGTAAGTGGTTTTGATAATTCTTTGCTAATGATTTCTGAGAGATTTCCCTTTTTTTTTTTTTTTTTTTAATAAGCTCGACAAATATAAGATTTTTCCAAGATTAATATATTGTTAGAATGGATCAGACAAAGAAGTTTGTCTAAACTCTTAACCCATTGTCCATTTGAATTGTCTAAAAGATGTAGACGTAATAGTCAGCATAAAACACATTTGACCGGCGATTTAATAGGGACCAAGATGTATACATCATGTGGGTATAACACTAACACATGCTTTATTAATTACATATACAAAAATTTAATTTAGTTAGTTGGAGATCTCACGCACAAAAAAAATTAAACTAAAAGTCAACAGATCTACTATTATTTCCTTTTCATATCACAAAGCAAACTTGGCCTACTACTTAAATAAACACCATCAAGAGAAAGATTCAAGAACACACCTAACACACAAAAAAGGAACTCCATTTTTTTCCACACCATACCGCACCATGTTTAGAGCCATGAGCACTAGGAAAATCCACGGTGGCTACGAAAAGCTCGGCGACGAAGAAGCGAGACTGAAGAGGGTCTCTAGCGTTCCAGCGAGTGTTTATGGTCAATCAAGAAACCCTGTTCAAGAGTTGAAGAAGACACCGACGGTGAAACCAACCGGTGGTTCTGTTCATCCTTTGTTGAGTTTCTTTGACGTTCATTTTCAAAGGAAGAAGAAGAAGACAACGAAGAAAAAGAGTTTAGCGACGGCGAAACCGGAGTTTGCTAGGTATATGGAGTATGTGAAGGAAGGAGGTGTGTGGGATCCGAGTTCTAACGCACCTGCGATTCATTACAGATAGATTCGTCAAGGAAAATGAATAAAAGATTTGTATATCGTTTTTTTTTTTTTACATATATAATCTATGAGAAAATCAAGATTCGATTCGGAAAGATGGATCAAACAAAGTATTTGTCATTTTTGTACGAATTGATGAGTGTTTTGTACACTTTTATGGAGACTTCAAGAATAAGAAAAAATTCAAGGTCTTGACAATTTACAAAGATATGATTATATGAATACATGTTCAAAGATATGATTATATGAATATATGAATATATGTTCAAAAAATTTGGTTTTGGTTTTCTTATTATATGAATATATGTTCAAAAATTTGGTTTTGGTTTTCTTAGTTACAATTTACAAAGATATGATTATATGAATTGAATCTATTCGTAGTTCCTGATATTAATATAGAAGCGGTCCCAGAGATGTGATAGCTTTGAATCAGGTTCTATATTCTTCATTTCCCACCTTTAGCTTTTATTTTAAACATTCAAAATAAAATGAAGAACATTTCAAAATTGCAGTAACAGATGGACATTAGATTTTTTCTTTTCTTCAAAAATATTGGCTTCGATTGGTAACCATAATTTAGGAAAAGAATGAGAAGGAATGTGATATTCCTCTTTGTTCCTCAATATTTTTACCATTTACATGTAATATTTTTTCCACACCATTCCTCTACATTCCTCACCAAAAGAGGAACACTAGAACAAAAATGTTCTTCTCCAAAATTGACGAGGAACAAATGGAACAAAAAAAGGAACAAATATTAAAATTCGTTTTTATTTTAAAATAAATAAAAAAATAATGTTTATCAATAAGATTTTTATTTTATTATATAATAATTTTCATATCTTCACAATATATTAACAGAAAAAATATTTTTGATAAGAATTTCATGTTGAATTACTCTTAAGACTTCACTTGAAAAATATATATATAGTAAAATAAATTTAAAAATGTTTATATTGTAAAAGAATAATATATTTTAAATTACTCTTTCAATTTTATTTTATGTTAATATTAAATATTATTATTTAAAATGATATATATAAATTTAGTTCACAAATTTTAGGTTCAAATATAAATTTTCAAATTAAATAAATATAAAAAATATTTAGTAATTTTCATTGAAATTTGATTTATTTACTATTTAATATATCTTTAAAGATATTTTTAATGTTTGGTTACCATTCATCATAATAGTACATTTTATTCATTCTCTGCATTTTTTCCTTTTCGTTCCTCAAAAATTGTTTGTTCCATTCCGCATTGTTCTTTTTATTCATTTTCTTTTTGTTCTTTTAATGGTTACCAGTCGGAGCCATTATATCAAGGAGAAAATAGTCTCATTTTTCTTGTGAAGACCAGATATTTTTAAAAATATAATATTATATTGTTAGCCAATTTTGAATAAACTCTAATTAAAAGCGTGTTCACATGGGTCACGTAACACGCTTAGGAAAATGGCTCTAAAAATAATCAAATTCTAGATTTGACGAAGACAAAAAAATAAAAAAAGACTTTTAAAATCGTTTTCAAAATGGGCTTTACAGATTCGTGAACAGACAAAAAATTGGGCCATGGGTTAATTTGCTTTTTAGGACACGATGTTGCCACGTCACCGTTTTAATGACGTTAATGAATATTCGAGATATGACCCACTTAATAAGATCCCTTGGACGACGTCGTTTCGACCACTTCACGAAACCCTACCGTCTAAGTAATTTACTCAAAATACCCCTTCGTTATCGCGCCGTCCTTGTTCGTAACTCTTACCTTCAAAGGTTATATCCGTCTTCTTAAAATCTCTCCCAAATATACACGTTTTAAAAAAATAAAAATAAACGAATTTGTTAAGAAAATCAGAAAATGGGTCGCCAAGAATAGAGGAAGAAGCAAAGAAGAAAAAAAAAAAAAGAGCGTTTCAAATATTTGCGGAGATACAAAGCTGAGAAGAAGAGATAAAAAAAAAGCCTTGGAGAAGAGGTTTTCTTCTTCTTCTTCTTCCTCCCTCCTCTCCTCTTATACGATGTCGTATCACGCTTCTTCTTATCTTCTCCGCCGTTGTCTCGCTTCCGTTTAACCTCGATCTCTACCTACCGTTGAATCTTCCGTTGGATCTTTTTCAGCTTTCTTCCGTGGAGATCTCCTTCGCGCTCGAGGTAATCCTTCTCTTACGCCTCCGGATTTGATGTTTTTACGTTTCTCTGTTTGGTTTTTCGGTGAAATTTCTGGAGAATTTCGTTATCGTAGGTCTGAATCTCGAGAGATTCGATTTATTTTTATCGGCTTGACCTGTTGTTATCTTCTAGATTGTCGATTTGTGGTTTGATTTTGCTCTCGATTTTTAGTTTTTTTCGTGCTCGAAATTTCGCGAGAATTGAATTAAGTTTTGTTTAGGTATATATAGCGATGATTGTGGTTTGAGCACGCGGTGTTTGCTTTGTACCTTCCCAATAGCTAATTCTCACTTATTCGTTGGTTGGTTCAGATGACCATTGTTGGTTGATTTCTGATTCGATTGAAATGAAGAAACGCTCTTGTGGTTTTGGATTTTTACTAATTTGATACTTTAATGATTGCAGAGCCATGCCTACCTTTTCTGCTATTGCTTTGGATAGAATGCTAGAGCCAGGGGCTTCCACGTCTGTTGAGAGTGTTCCAAGCTCAACAAATTCGTTTTATTCAAAGCCACCAATATCAAAACTGGAGAAAGGTAAAGGTAAATTACCTAGTGAGAGGACAGTTACTCGTCCTCTGATGTCACCTGCTCTCTACGCCACACCTGATGCAATTCCGCTTCCCAATTCGCCGTCTTCTTTCCCACCATCGCCTTATATCATCAACCACAAATCACGAGGACCTCCACGTCTTCTTAAAAGCTCTTCTGAGGCTAATGTTGTGTCTTCTTCCCACCAGAAGACGCTGGCAGAGGAAACTATTACTGCTGAAACAGATGTAAAGGTTTCCCCTCGGAGGAGGTCCACCTCTTTCTCATTTCCTATCAGTGAGGCTACTGAAGTCGATTATTCCAATGGAGTCCATGCTCGTCCGATTGGAAATTATAATTTCGATGGTATTGTTGATGGTCCTGTTGGGCATTGGAGTTCACTTGACGGTAAAATTGGGAATGGAAATTCAGAGTTGGATAATGCTGCTAATGGTTTAGAACGGGAAAATGTTCTGACTGAGCCTGTCACTATCAAAACAGACAAGGAGAGTGAGTCTGAAGATTTCTATGACCCAGGTGAATCAGCAAGCTTCACAAGTAACACAGACGTAGAGGGTGATGCAGGAGACGAAGGTTCACAAAGACTTGCCACACCTGTTGGAGAATTTTATGATGCTTGGGATGGTACTTATCTAAATCTTATTACCTTATTAAGTGTTTCCTTATGAGATGGCTGTCAATGCTTATGAATTATGATCTTAAGTTCTTAACGTTCCCAGGATAGTATGATTAGTCACATTTTTAGAGTCCCTTCTCTTTAACTTTTGAGCATTTGAGGATATACTAGTACCGTTTCTTTAATGTGCAGTAGTAGCCTTTTCTTGTTTTGGAAATTGGAATTATGTGTGCTTTCGGATATATTGAAATTTGAAAGTGATGAGTAAACTCTCCAAATCATGAGGATTAATGCATTATTCATTTCCCATGTATCTGCAAGTATCCCAAAACGTTAAGCTCTAACTTGACGATATGATTCAGAGCTGTTTTGTAATCCATCTAAATTTCTTGGTTTTTCAGAACTATCAACAGACAGTGGAATGCAGAGTTCAGGTAACAACATCGAATCTGAATTAAGGGAGATAAGGCTGAGTTTAGTAATGGAAATCGAGAAGAGAAAACAGACAGAAGAGGCTCTGGAGCAGATGCAAATTCACTGGCAGAGACTCCGTGAGCAGTTGGCTCAGGTGGGTCTGTTCGTTCCCATTGATCCTACCACCTCCACCAACAACATGAATCTATCAGAAGAACTACGCTGCCAACTCGAGGTTGCCAGGTTTGTCTCTGACTCTTTAGGCAGAGGTATGGCAAAAGCGGAGGTAGAGATGGAGATGGAATCTATGCTCGAAACTAAGAACTTTGAAATAACACGGTTGTCTGACCGTCTACACTACTATGAGGCTGTGAACAGAGAAATGTCTCAACGAAACCAAGAGGCCATAGGTACAAGAAATTCACTCTCATTCACCAAATTATCCATTGTCATTTCTATCTTATAACAAAAATCTAATCTCCCATCTTTGTTGATATCAGAGGTGGCACGACGAGAGAGGCAGAAGAGAAAGAAGAGGCAGAGATGGATTTGGGGATCAATTGCAGCAACCATTACTCTAGGAAGCGCGGCATTGGCATGGTCTTACATTCCTGCAGCGAAACCATCATCTGATGTTTCACAACCTCTTAACAATGAATGATTAAGTAAGTCTCTTGTATACGTAATGGGTTTGATGCGAGCAAGAGAAATAAAGATACAGGACGTTTAGCTTACGCCTTGTGAATAGAAATATATACATATTTGGTTATTGTTTTAACTGTTCTCAAGAGGATGTATAGCTCCAAGTAGCTGCAAACACTTTTTTCTTGCGGTGGCATACTGATGAGTGGCAGCCACAGTCACTAATATTTGGTTCCTATTAACATTCAATGTTAGCTCTAGTGTAAGGTGCTTGCCTTGCTTACATCTTAAAGAAACTTTATTTTTTTGAAATCTTGATTTCCACAAACGGGCTCAGAATTGATAATTTGAAAAGAAATTGAGGGATACAATTTTAAGCTTTGGTAAGTAAAGCTTTTTTTTTTTTTTTTTTTTTTTTGTAAACGGTAAGTAAAGCTTTGTTTTGCTTATCTGTCGTCTTTGAACCAGTTAAGTACAACGTACGCTGCGAAAGCTAGCGCAAATGTAGCTGCAAACAGAAATACAGATATTTGGACTAGTAGAGATGACTCAAAGGCTTCACGAAGAAGTGAGTTCCACATTGTGTACCACAAGATGCAGAAAACAGAACCAACAATGGCACCCACCACCACTTGACTGCTTGTGTGTAGTTTCTGAGAAACCCTTAACCGTATCTGTGATAGTGCAGAGAGAGTGAGATCAATGGCAACTAAATGATTTCATATATGAATGAAAAGCCTGAATCATCTAGGTGAGTAGTTGCTGAAACATGTTATAACAGACTTACAAAGTAGGAACCCAATGCGAGGATTAAGCCGCTAAGAAACAAAGACACTCTGTTGGTTCCAAGCCATTCCATAACTGCAGAAAACACGACTCAGGTGAATCCGTTGTTTAACAGTTCTGCGATAGAGAACGATGAGTACTGACAGTTTAAGCTGCTTACCGGATAAAACAGCAAAGACAGATATGAAAGAAATAGATTGAGCGTGAGAAGATGGCATCCCGGGATCGGATCGCAATGTTGTAGCAGGCCTTTCTTGGTTAAGTATACGTTTCAGAACTACAGAGAGAGCGGAATTCGAAATCGATCCAATGACTGCCCACAAGGCTGCACCATCATGTCGAAGAAGAATTATCGAACCAAATAAAGCAGACACAACCCATTTGCTCTGTCATCATCAATTAAAACCGGTCAGAAACACAAATTGATACTGAAGAAGCATTTCATCGAACACATTGCGTGCATCAATGAGATTCCATAAACTAACCAGACGATTAACAATAGCCTCAATCCCACCGCCGGCGACCAAGTCTTTCCGGATCTCCGACGAGTTATTGATGAAAGATTCTTGCTCCACCGCTCCAAATTGTTCGTTACCGTCATTGCTACTACCTCCATCTCTCCTAGAGAATCTTTTAACGGTCATAGATCCAAAGCCAGAGACAAACAAAGGAGACCCACGAGAGATAATCGAACTATAGCTCGAAAGTCTCGATCTTTTAAGGTATGAGGAAGAGCCAAATAGAAATTGCAGGTGGGGTAGTGAAGAAGAAGAGAAGACGACGCTGCCATTTCCAAAAGGAAGATAAAAGTCAACGTAGTATCAAATCCATCGATAAGGAAGTAAAATTCGTAAGAAACTTATGATGAAATTCGTAAGACGAAGAAGGAACATATGCAAATTGAAGAAATCAATGTGAGAACAAAAACCTGAGAGAGAGCTTTCTTCTTCGAATCAAACTTTAACTCGAAAACGAGTTTGTTGTTTGTTGTTAACTTGACGCATTTTATAATATCGTATCTTCTGCCACGTGGCATATTGTGGAATCAACGGGTAAACCAATATTGAAGCAAATTCATGGGCTTATGATTCCTCAGCTGAGGCCCATATACTAAAACTATTAGCCCATTAGATTCATTGCTTAAAGTGCAACGAAATGGAACCATTCTCAGTTTTATGTAGCAGCAGGTTATCTGGAGTGGCTTCATGAGATATTTGTTAGTGAGATGGTTTAATTGTTTGAGTATTTGTCTGTGGGCTTAGTTTTGTAGCTCTTTTTGTTTAGCTTTTGTACAAATCCTCATTAGTTGTAAAAGACATATGGTTGCCGAGAGGATTTTTTTTTTTAATGCTTCTCTTGTAAATGTTGACATGAAAGGTGAAAGTTATAATACGTGAAAATTCGAATATTGCTTAAGTAATGTATCAACGGTGACAATGCCGTGTACACGTCGTTTTATTCGGAAGAATATTTTAAATGTTTCACTTTCAGCGTTTTAGAACAATGTTGCTTTCTGTGGACATATGAATTAAGATTTGAGTATTACCTATATAATTAAATATGGGGGTCGAATATGCCTATAAGAATTTTCCACGTAACGTTTTGAAAATATATGGGATAAAGCTAATGTAATGACAAAAAGGAGAGTGCTCTTTATATGTTGACTAAATTGTCATCAGATTAAACTACTTTACGTATGCTTTCAGATTAGATTATTGTCCATCTCTTTTTAGCATTGAAAATATTCATGCTTATGTGTAGTATGATTCTTCTCGTTTAAAACTTTGAATTGTTATTAATATCACACATATATACTATGGTTCTATCGACATGCATTATTTTTCCAATTAAACTTTCACCATAAATTTATTTAGTGCATATACTTTTTTTAAATGATAAGGAAAACAATAATAGTTAAGTAGTCGTTTTTCTTTTTGACGGAGGAAAAAATATCAGTCTGTAAATTTAGTTTTAATTAATTTGTACGTCAGACAAAATATATGTAGGTTAATTATTATGAGTTTATATACAGGCCACACTTAGTCAACACGCATCCGATTATATAGTTGGAATTTTTTTCTAGAAGGCGGTCAAATTTGATCAAACAATAACAACGGGTTAATATTATTTTTACCATATAAATATAGCCTTTAGGAATATGGTTCACCCCACAAGAATATTCTTGAAATCTCCACTTTAAAATTCCACTTCGTTTTCTCTTTTCATTTAGGCTTTTAGCTAGTAACATTTTATTTCGCTGATAAACAATGTATCACTTTTTTTTTTTTTTAATCACAAAAACAAAACAAAATTAACGAGTATAAAATTTTTTTGTAATCAATCACAAAAACAAAACAAAATTAACGATATCAAAGATAATATACCCTACTATTTTTACCCCGTTACTATGACCACTACTTAAGTATTTATACTACTTTTAACTATTTCATTATATTTTACCGTTTCTACCATTACTTTGTTACCGTTTTGTGTAAAGAATCATATCTCTTTTTTATATATATGGTCACAATTCACAAGCTATGGAAAATACCGTGGTCACATCAAGTTTGAAATCAATACCAAAGATTTGCAATTTTTTTTTTTTTTTTTTTTCAAAGATTTGCATTTATTAAGCCAAGTTGTTTTTCCATATAATTCCACTAAATAAAAATAGTTAGAACATGAAAAGGAAAAAATAGTATACGCTGAAGTGTGGTTAAAAGATAGGAGAATGGGTGAAAGTGGATACAATGGGCATAGTGACGATTCACACACGCCATGGCGTCGTATCATTGGAGATGAAAACTGTGTGTCGTTTTCAGAAATAAGATATATTTAATCAAGAGCAAGATGCGTCCATCACTCTGTCAAACTCAATCTTCCAAGTACACTTTTGGCAGACATTGACGATGCCCTAAATAAGTTTTTTAAAAATAAAACATTAAGCTCTGAAGGCTGAAGTTCAGAAATGTATGGGGATAACACGATGTCGTTTTATGTCAAATCGTTCTTGAATATCATGATGATGTTCTTCCTCTGTGGTCTAGAATCAAATCAATGTAGCTATGTCAATATAGAGTATTGGTCAAAGTTTGAATCAGGACTCCAAAGAAACAAGTAAACGATATCGGTATATCCTTTTTAAAAATTTACTTGAATAAAGAAACTTGAACTAATATACACTAACTTTTTTTCAAAAAAAAAAAAAAACTAATATACACTAACTTTTGACAAAAAAATAATATACACTAATTAGTAATTACCTTGCATTTGTTATGTAAATTACATAAGTAAAAAATGTCTCAATTTTTAATATTTATTTCTCCACATTTTGTGATACGTTAATGTACAAAGTACTGCCAATTCCATATAATTAGGGGCAGGGGCGGACCCACTAAGGAACTAAGGAGGTCACATGACCTGGTCAAAAGATTAAAAAAGTTTGAATGCATAGAGAAACGTAAAGTACTTTTAGCATATTTGGTAAGTTCCTGAGTTGTTGCACCCCTTGAACCCACGTTCGAATCCTCCAACCGACTGTTTTGGTACGTTTTTGTTTTATGTTTATGTTTATTCTTCTCTTAGTCTCGAAAATCACTACAAATATTTTAGGATTTAGTATATTTTTTTGTTGGTTATGAAAAAAAATTCATTTTTCTATTATTAGTCTATTTTATGACCTGGGTAAATTATATTCCTGGGTCCGCTATTGATTAGGGGGTCTATACAATATACATGTATACAATTCTAGTCGTGCATGCATGTGTGTGTTTTGAATGAACAAATAATAACGCATCTAAGTGGAATTATGGGCAGAAATTAAAGGAAACACTTCATAATTAAAAACAATGGGTCGACCAATCTTTATTATCCACTAACTATTTTTCCATTTTTATCAGTTTGGCTTCGAAATTATAAATTTAAGCGATTCAAAACATTCTTTGGAACTTTTAGCCGAATATCTTTAAATTTGGCCTCCCATAGTATATTATTTCATGCCAACCAATGGAATTGTCTGTCTATTTTTCTTTGTTAATGATGTGTACGCCTTTTTTTAATATAGGTTATATATTAATATGTAATCACTAATCAGTCGTGTATAAAATATATACTTTTAGTTCCCTTTTATGTAATTGGATTGTAAAAGAAAAAAATATACTATATGAAAAGAAAAAAAGAAAAAAACTAAAGTGTTGGTGCGAATAAATTCGGATATAAACAATTGCGTGTCTGACAACTTACAATTTCGGTGTTCCGTGAACTTGCTTTTGCCGCAGTCTATATATTTCAATTCCAAAAGATGAATGAACAAATAGTGAAAAATGCAAGGGATTCGATTATTCGAATATGTAAAAACAATTTGAATATAATTAGAGGTTCATTCAACTAACAAGTATAGTCTGGAGAACGAAAAAATGAGTTAATTGCTTCGTAAAAGATTTTTTTTTTTGAAGGTTTTAGGTAAAATCAATTTAAAATGGAACGTAGAGAAGAATATAGCCAATGGGCTTCGAGAAAGAGCCCGTAGATACAGAGACATTGTAATATACTAGTATTTTATACACACGTGATTTATGGCAGTTTAATTATCTGTAGAATCTTTCTTGGAACCATGTGACCGTATTAATTGTGATATTACGTGTTATAAGCTAATCATAAAATCAAAGTTATTCAAATAAAAGATGGTTCTAAATTCATGCACATGTGATAATTATGAGGAGATTATGGAAAGGGACGATTTGCGCAGAGACAAAAATGGAGCTTCTAATTAGGAAATCGACAAAAGTCGATTTTGTCGGAGACGAAAAGAAAAACAGCGTTACAAAGGACCCTCTGTTCAAAAAGAATTACAGAAAAACCAGATGTATACGCACCCATGCGCGTGGGATTCTCGGCTTTGACTTTTTTGGCAAAAAAGAATGAAGCGACCGTTAATAAATGCTCTGCTACGAACTGACCTTGCTACAAACATTTAATAATAGACAGACTAACATTAATTCTTGTTTTTTTCAAACTGGGAAAATATTAGCACGCTACAAATATATATTAGACGATTTTGACATTTATACACATGTAAACACATGTATAGAGCGCTAAAAATAATTCTAGTGTTAAGTTATTGGATCTATGTTTACATGTATAGAGCGTTATTCACATTTGTATACACGTAAACATGTACATGAATCATTATTGATATTTGTATGCATGTAAACACATGTATAGAGCGTTATTAACATTTGTATATATGTAAACACGTATATAGAGCGTTATTAATATTAGTATACTTGCATAAACGCTACAAACATAACGATAATCACTGTATCCCAAACCGTTGAAAGGAGCAAGTGAATAATACATTGTAATTGGACATTGAAATATGATTGGAGTCATAAATTTCATCAAATTTTCGATTGATTTTCACCGGTTTTTGTTGAGTTTTTACCGGATTTCTTCGAATTATCACAGGATTTCAACAAACTGTCATTGCATTTTCATCAGTTTTGACTTTTTGTTAAATTGGCACTGGAACTTACAAAGATTCATGATAATAGCAGCACTAATTGTGTTGAATTTAAAGTGTTGCTATTACAGTGCGGTGCTCTGTTTGATCATGGCTCAATATAAACGATGGCGACACACGAGGAAGATAACATGTAAGAAATATACATAGATCTATAAAGATTTTTAGATATTCATGCACAACATATCGATGTCTCATGTATTAGATCATATCAT
The DNA here is from genome assembly GCA_019202805.1 of Arabidopsis suecica. Classification (NCBI taxonomy): domain Eukaryota; kingdom Viridiplantae; phylum Streptophyta; class Magnoliopsida; order Brassicales; family Brassicaceae; genus Arabidopsis; species Arabidopsis suecica. The sequence goes on from CM032909.1 coordinate 11,126,637, forward strand.
GTTGAATGGAAACACGCGTGAGGCTATTTTTGGCAAAAAGAGGGGCTAAAATTTTCTTTGTTTTGGGTTCCAACAAAAAATTATGAAAAACTAAATAATGTCCAGATCTCTGTCTCTCACCCAATTATCTCTTATGGAAATATGCATGTAGCAGAAAAACTAGGCTTTGAGCTAAAAACAAAAAGTCCTCTAAATATTTAATACCACTAGTTGTGTTGTTTATTTAGGATATCCGTCAGAGTCATTAAATGTCACAGTTGTTTTATTTTTTTGATAGAGCAAATATATATGTTTGATCTATAATAATCTATTGTTCGGACTTGGCTAAAAGAGCTTGCAAAACTTGAGCTTTTGACTGCTCTCATGAAAACATGATCATCGTCTATAAATTTGAATGACCACTATCATATTTTACGATCTTGCATTTTTTGGATATACTAGTTTTTACGATCTTGCTATATAAAGAGACAGAGATATAGTATCAGTTTTGGTAAAGAAGGAAAGAAAGAAAGCATGCAAGTGTGAGCGGTGGTTATACGGATTCCATACGGCTCACGTGAAAACCTGATTCCTTTCTTACGTACACTTTTCCAATTTTGCTCGGTCCAATATCTTAATTTTTCTATTTATTTAAACTCGTGTTTGTTCATAACAGCTGTAAAAACTTTATTTTAAAACATATTCTCGATTTTATGAGTCTTCTTTTATTTATTTTTTCGTGCAATTAAAGTGGTCGTGCACTTCAAAAAGCGTCACCCATTTTTTGATTTTAATCCAATATGGATTCATTCATATATCAAGGAAAGACATTGCCATCTCTCTGGTTTATCTGTTGTCCCGTATAACCAATTCAGAATACGACTATTTATCCATGAAGCATAGTTTTCAAAACACACATAATTGTTTGATTAGCTATGCCATCCGCTCCTTTATAAAGTACCGATGATTCATCAAAAATTTGGTAAAGAGAAGTTTTTAAAGAATTTAGTTGCTAAAAAATGTTTTTAAAGAATATACTGTATATATATCAAACTTGAAGATTTAAAAGTTACATTCTTGAATAAAAAAAAAACACCATTCTTGTAACTTTAATTCCTCCTTAGACATATAGTAACCTATTAGACCATCATTATCCATAGGCTCTTAAGTTAAGAGATGTCTTGAGAGCCTATGGATAATGTTGCTCTTAGATCCCGTTTCTGCCTCGACCCAAACCAACACCACTTCAAATTACATATATCTAATTTAGACCCAACAAATATAAGAAGAAAAAGTGATTTTTATTTTTAATGTTTTTTAAATAAAGCTCAATTATTTGAAAAAGCAAAAAAAAACAAAAAACAATCTATATATATATAAAGCGAGGCTTATGGAAAAACATGGGTCTCTTACTTGTTCTCTTCTTCTCCGATTTCAAAAACTCTCAAAAATCAACAACAATGGATTCAATCGATTTCGACGAAAACGTGAAAACAGAAAAATCAAAGGCGTCGTTGCATCGTTTCCGAAGCGTCGGTTTCTTCTTCCGTGCGACGGAGATCTGCGTCGCTCTTCTCTTCGTCTGTTGGATATTCACTTGTCTTCCTTTCGCCGTTAAAATCTCCGGCGAGTTTCTCCGTCGTCTCGCTTGCTTCATTTCCACTCCTCTCTTCATGTTCTTCCTTGGTAACTCCATCGTCGTCGCTCTTCTCACCACCAAATCCACCGTCGCCGGTCGTTCAATCTCAGAGACTGATATCTACGAAGCGTTTATCAGATCTGGAGACAATCGCGTTAATTCGTCCGACGGAGATCTAACGGAAGAAGAGATCATCGTCTTCGATGATAAACAGATGATAACCACCGCTGAAACAGATTCAAACTCAAATCCCACGGGGGCGCGTGTAGATCACGAATCTGATAAAGACTCAAATTCAAATCCCACGGTGGCGCGTGTAGATCACGAATCTGATAAAGACTCAAATTCCGTTACAGATCACCCTACGAAGGCTTACCGACGAAGCAAATCGGAAATTTCAGCGAAACAGAGTATAGAAACAGTGACGAAACATTCACTCCGGCGATCGGTGACGGAAAAATGCCGGAAAATCATCGAAACGTGCAACGAAAGTCCGGTTGACGAGATCATTCCGGAGGATCACATGACAAATGAAGAGTTTCAAAAAACAATCGAAGCATTTATAGCAAAACAGTTGATATTCCGACGCCGGGAATCTCTCGCCGTCGTTATACATAACAAGATCTAAAAAAAAGTATATATTTAAATGTACTATGTAATCCTCTTATCAACGAACAAAGTTTTGCAAGTTAGATTATTAAAAAAAAAAACAAAAATAGTAACACTACTGTGGATGATTTTATTTAATGTTTACGAATCAAAATTTCTAAAAAGATTCGGATGAAATTATATAACTCGATTTTTGTGGTTATTATTTTGTATGTGTTCTTTTTCTTCTTTCTTTCGAAAATTAGATATTTTTTGCTGTTGTTTTAAGCGAGTGTCACTTCCCTGAAGTGATAATAATACAAATTTGAAGTAGAACTAGAAACTATTATGTTTTGTGATGATATTATGGCAATTATCAATATTACTTTTGGTTTTAGTGCAATCCAAGAAACCAATTTCGTTTTTTTTTTTTTTTGTGTGGATTTGAAATGAAAATCTATTTACTTATTTGATCATTAGATTTTAGTATTGACTCATTAGCGTTTTGACATGAGTATATATTGTCCAACTTTATGCAATAAAATAAGTCATCCTATATAATTTTTTCTTCAAAGTTGAAACGTTAATTGCTTATGCCACAGTCGCAGAGTGTCCGGTGGCTACGTCTTAGCACTAATCATAGTGCAATAATATTGAATTGCAAAAGTATTTAAAAATGCACTTTTATGCAGACACTCACGCAGAAAAATTAACATAAAAAGTGACTCTCTTTTTCACCAAGACCCGTAATATATTATGTGTTTCATTTTTCAAAAATTTTGATTAGAAAAAAAAAACATGTCAGAAAGCCGACCATAGGTAGAGATCGAACCCCAACTAGCGGTCATCGAAATGGCGAGATGCATTAGAGATTATCGTGGCCTCTCATCGCACAATCATAAATCCTCAAGGGTATGTCTCTCTAGAAACAATGATACAAATGTAGGGAATATTGTCGAAATAGGCATTTGTTGAGCTAGAAATTACAAATTAAGAACTATTGTCCATGCTTATGAAATTAGGCATTTCTAAAAACTGTTTTTGACGATTTTGCCCTTAATTCTATTTGAGAAATTGAACTCACCTTGTGGACGATGCAAGTGATAGCCGATCAATGTATCTCAACCCTCAAATCTGATGCATTTAAAGAGATATATATAGGGTATGAAATTGTTGCATACAAAATTGGCAAGAGTTTTGGAACTGTGAAATAGGGTTTTAAAATAACACCATTGGAGAAAGCTCATTGGATGTCATAGGATTACATAGTACAACTGTTGATGTGTTGCAGAAATTGCGATATATTATATTATTGTTGCAACACACGATGAATTAGTAAAACTAAACCCTACAGCCAATCACAAGTATCAACCCAAGGGAATCACATTAACAATGTATTGAAGAAAGAAAACTAAACCCTAAGGTCTGGAAGACGAGGGAACCCAATGGACAAAATAAAACGCAAGCTAATGAGATATAAGTTTTATGACTGAGAAGAAGAGTTAACACAAAAAATGATGGCTTTGAAAGGAGCTGTCCAGAGAACATTGAGCAAATTACCATTCTAGAATCCTTTCAAGCCCTGTGTAGTCACAATTGACTTAGCGACCACCAATAAGTTCCTCCGTTCACCACAAACTGTATATTCAAGCTTTAGTCTCTCAAGTGGAGCTAAGAATGTTCTGCCATCATCAACAACAACAACAACAAAAAAGTGCAATATTAATACCAATACTAAAACCAAACTCACATTAACAGTGTTTTGGTTATGGCATTTCATCAAACAATTTATATGCGCACTAATTCAACAATATATACTTTGAAACCATGGCAGCTACAGCACCAGCCCAGAGATACTTTGAAACCATACCAACTTAGAACATCACCTGCCATACTCACTAAAACTAATCACAACATCTTTTCACCCGTTTAACCACCAATTCGGGAAAAAAATATCCACTCTAGCAATCTAACCGTAAGGATTCTCTCCACCAGATTTTTTCGATTGTCAACACTCAACAGTGATATTCGTTTCCGATAACCTAACGACGCATTTCTAGATCTATGTGATAGGTTTGAATGATGTACCTGAAATCAATCCTGCGATGGATCTGAGTTACTTGGCCACGCAATACTTCAATCTCTGCGATTCGTCGATTAACCTCACCACCCGAAGCTTCTGATACCTCTAATCGTTGCAGTACTTGCAAATTTTGAATCGCCCATGTATCGATAACGCCACAAACCCGGAAACCCCATAAACACAGAAGAAAAAAAACAAAAAAATCTTTGAAATCAAATAAGGAGATCAAGAGATAATTATTTCCGAAGACCAGTTTAAACGATGGTAAAAAGAAGAGGTTCGTCTTCAAAATCGCAGATCCAAAGGATTTGTGTAGTTTGATTTTCGAGGTTAGAGAAAGAGAGAAGTGATATTGTGGTGTTAGCGAACTGACAACGACAAGCTCTTGGAAAGGGCAAAAAAGACATTTCGTAGCATCGAAAATGCTCAAATCAGAAAGCTGGACAAACAGTCCTAATTTGATAATTTTTGCTGGAATAAATGCCGATCCGGTAATTGATTCTACAAATGTATGAGCCTATAGACCCCATATGTTTCAAATTATACTTTTCCTCTTTCGAAATATAAGATGTTTTAACTATAGGCCTATAAGAGCATGAATATCGGTATATCTTAGCCAAATCTTAACATTAAAAACTATTATAATTAATCAAACCAACTAAGATATATATCTTATCTAAGATATTTTTCTTATGTTAAGAAGTACACACGTGTCGCGATATGAGTTGGGGGAAGAAAAAACAAAACAAGAAAAAAAGTCAGTTGCTTCATTCTTTTTCCAGACATTTTTTCCCTAAGATACTATCTTTCTTCTTTAACCATTGGACCTCCTTTTTCTTAAGATATTTTCTTTCTCTTATTAACTCACAAAAATCATTTTATTAATGCTAAGATATAAAGTTTAGAACCATTTGGTTCTTAACCGTTAATCATGCTCTAACAGTCTTATTAGAAAAAGAAAAAAAAAAAATTACAAAGTATTGCAAGAAAGATAAAGGATCATGTTGACGTAAATCAATATTTAGTCTATGAATTGTAGTATAGTTTATCGACATTTTGGCCCACATTTATATCAGCGGTCGACAAAAAGATACAAATTAATTGTCTAAATGGCAATGCCCATATCAGATACATTTAGGGATCCTAATATTTGCTTAGTGTATCATTTAGGAGTGTCAAAATAGTAAACTCAATCCAACTCAACACATTACCCAATGTATATAGAATTAAATGAGTTCATGAGTTGACGTGAATTCATGAACTCATTAAGGCCTTGAATGGTTACTAGTTTTTAAGTGGTTTTTGGTTTTTGTTTATGGAAAAATCTATTTTTTTACCATTCAAGATTTTAAAAAATTAGATTTTCTAAAATTTAGGAAAACTAGTTTTTGAGTGGTTTCTCCAAATTTCAAAGAGAAACTAAAAACCACAATTTTGAGGATTTTGGGGAAAATTTTAGTTTTCAACGTAATCATGTTTCTTTTTTTGATTTTTTGATTTTTTAAATTAATTTCTATATTTATAACAAAAAACCAAAAACCAAAATTTTAAAAACCAAAATCCAAAAACCAAAATCTAAAAACCAAAAACTACTTAAAAACTAGTAAACATTCAGGGCCTAAGTTTGATGGGAAAATTCCCTAAAAAATTTCAATTATTTAAAATTTGCCAGAAACTTTTCCAAAATTTTTTCGTTGCCAGAATAAAAGCCAACTTATTTTGAGTTGAATTTAAAAACCTGACATATTTTTTTTCTTCGTTTTTCTTTCCAGCGTCGTAACGCCGTTAACAGCCCTTGATGAAATCGTAAACGCCGTTAAAATAGATCGGGTTTTTTTAGGAAATTTTTCCTTAGTTTGATGGGTTAAATAGTTAAAAAATTGATCCATTAATGTAATAAATTAATTAATAATTAACATAAAATAATAATAATAATAATAATAATAATAATAATAATAATAATAATACGTTTTGTGGTGGAAATTTACGTTTTTTGTCAAAAACTGTAAATATGTTTTGCGGAAAAATTATGGATTTACGTCTTTGGTGGAAAAATTGCAGATTTACGTTTTTGGCGGAAAAATGGTGTATTCACATTTTTTGGGGGAAAATTAAAAAAATTCACATTTTTGGCGGAAAAATGATGGATTTATGATGATGATAGCATCATGGTTATATTCAACCTATAATAATTATGGTTTTTTTTGTTTTAGTTTTGTTTAGACTCAAATTGATATCGGTTTAAAGATTTGAGTTGGTTTGATTCAATTTAACAAAAAATGATAGGTAAAATGAGTAAACCATTGAATCCATTGACTCATTACAACTAACTCATTTCATCCATCCACCCATTTAATCCAATAACTCATTTAATTTGATCCATCAACTCATTTGAGTCAAAATTATCAACTCATTAAAATTTATGGGTTGAGTTGAGTTTAGATGATCCATGAATCTTCACCCATTTTGACACTCCTAAACTACTACTATATACTATTAGTTTTTTCGTTTTATTTTAATAGTTTAGTGATTATTATCACTACATACATTCTTCAAAAATAAGATAAAGTCGATGTTTTTTCCAAAAGGGAAGAAGACACAGTTGACCACAATAAAAATGAATAAGACATGAGCTTAGCTACTTTTTAAATGTAATTATGTGAAAAACAATTTTATCGATTTATATAAATACAAAACGGTCAAATATTACAAAATAAGCAATAGAGTGTCATATACGGTTTTTATTTTTTTGTATAAAGTGTCAATACCACAAAATCTTAATTATAGTTACTATTTTGTTTATTAAGACTTAGCAATAAAAGGAACAGATGCATTTATGATATATTGCCACTTGATACGGTATCTCATCCCTATTATCATAGCAATCGCATTTAAATGGTTTAGGTAGATTGGGAACTTTATCTTTAATGGTTGATTTTGAAAGGCAATCGTTTTTACCGCCGCACAATTTGCCTCTGTACTCCTCCACGGTTCTACAGATCTTGCGAGCTTCCACATCTAATACTTTATATCAACCATAGAAAAAAAATTGTAGATCAAAATTTTGTACACAAACAAATGGTAACACAAAAAAATTATTGTTAATTAAGCCTTTCACAGTTTTTCTTTTCTCCTTCTTTTCCTTTTTATAACCAAACCATTTTTATGATTAGTACTATAATCAATACATTTAAAATTTATAAGAAACCAATCCAAAATAAAAGAAATCTTTATTTATATATTACCTTGAATGTGAGTGAAAACGAATATTGATACGAATATATAAGAAACCATGAACAAAGTAACATACTTCATAATTGTTGTAACAATTCTGTTTTTCCCTTTTGTTGTCAACATTCAAAATAAATATAAGCGAACTCCCTAAATTTAATCTATATCCACACAAAAATGAGGAAAAAAAAGAAAGGCTAAAACCAATTGAACAACAAAATTAGTCGTTTATTTTTAGAAATTCTTACAAAAATTCCTTTTTTTGTTTTGTTTTAATGCTAATTATGAATATTCAAGTTCATAATTGACCAGATCAAAATAAATACAAAGAAATGAATTGAACAAAACAAAAAAGTTTGTGGCTAAACAAAGAAATGATTTCAAGAGACTTAAACATTGGAAACCACCCTCGCCGTCTCTTTTTATTGGAGATGGGATGCACAACCTCACTAAAACTCGATTCGAATCAATATTAAACTTACTAGGAATCAGGACCCCCCGCGATGTCGCGAGGGAAAATACTTCAAAAATCGTTAAAAAATATCAAACGAAAAGTCATAATGAATTGTAACAATTAAGATTTTTTTAGTAATAAATCAATAAATATTTTACGAAAATTATGATAATAAAAACTTTCACAAGCATTTATTAAGTATATTAGTATTAAAAAACATTAATTTGTCACTAAAAACTATTCTCAAGCAAAAGACATCAAATAAACTAAAGGTTACAACGGTTTTGATAAATAAGCCAAAATGTTCATTAGTTCTACTAATAAACCAAATGCTACTATGTTAAATTAAACGGTAGCAACAATTCATTTAAATATATTTTAGTAATTAAATTTTTTTTTTAAATAATAAACTTTAACCGAGAGACGTGACCGTATATATCAAATATATCCAAAGTTGCAATGGTTCATCAAATACACTAAAGATTACAATGGTTCCTAAAACAAAACCAAATGTTGCAACCATTCAATTAAGTAGTTACATTTTAGTAATTTAAAATAAAAAATTAAAAATAATAATTTATGAAAAGTTACACCGACGGTAGATGATTAAAATGTTTTAAAAAAAATATTTACATTAGCATACGAATGTAACTACGAATGACTGGTGAATTATTTCATAGTTTACATCAGCATAGCAAAATGTTTAAATGAATGATATAATTAAGGAGGTTATACTACTAAATATATCCATATGTAAACTATGAAATAAAACCAATTTTATATGTAGTTTATTGGTTTACGTAGAAATTCAATAAAACAATATGACCGTACAAAAATAACTGTAAGAAAAACAACCATAAATATTTAAACGAAAGGTTGCAATAAAAAGACGCAACCGTTCAGATGTGCAAATGGTATTTATTGGAAACGACATAACCGTAAAAAAATAACCGATTAAAACGAAAATTGCGATAAAAAGACGCTACCAAAATAACCGTAAAAAAATAACCGATTTAAAAGAAAGGTTGCGATAAAAAGACGCAACCGTTCAGATGTGCAAATGGTATTTATTAGATTGCTATTATATATAATATATAGATTTAACAGCTGAGAAAGCCCATGAAACTCGACCCAAGATATAGTCACCGACATACAAGAAAAAGGGAAAATCATCAACTAAACTACAAGAAAAAAGGAAAGTTGTCGACTACGGACAAAAGAGGGAAAAAAAAACAATCAAAGTAAACATACTTAGTATGCATATAAGTAGAAGAACAATTTATTGAAACCAGATAGAAAAACTCACAGACGAAACCTAAGAGATTGATTGCTACAAACTCTCTGATTTTTAATTTATTAGTTCGTATATATTCTGTTTTATTGAGATAGTCGACCGAGCTCACATACCAATATAATTTAAACTATGATTGGTTTAATATGTTTAATTATCAAGGCTACGTATGTAGTTTTTTTACGAGGCACGCCTATAAACTAAATGAAAGCACATTTCGTCTGTCTGGATGACTTAACTTTTCTTTATAATCTACGATCTTAAACTTTAACATAGGAAATTGTTTGAATCCCCTAATTGATTTTGACTATCTCATACTTTGTTAAAATCCATGTTCAATAATTGCCATCTGTGGAAAAATAAACCGTGCAAGTTCGACGATGATAGAAACTATAAACCCGATGTATTATTTAGTTCTACTAATTTTTAATGTTATTTATAATTTTTTATCTAAAAATTTAAAATTATATACTTTTGACAATTAAATGGTTTTTATCGGATTACAATGAACAATGTACCGAATTATGGATACTGACAACATGTCGTATGTTAGTTGGTATATGTGGACATGCAATACATTTAATTGATGTAGTTCACTATACATCTGTAACTATGTGGAGATGTATAACTATGTGGAGATGTATAACTATGTTGTGGCCTATACTTGGTGTATCTATCATTTTCCCTATACTAAACAAAGAATAGATATTGTATGTAAATTTATTTTGTTTATGTGGCATTTTTCGTAGTTTTTCATACTTCCTCAAAAAAAAATTGAGGTCTGAATTGTTGTCTATAGAGTGAAACCTCTATAAATTTACTCGTAAATTCTCTGGTCCCGAATCGGAGTAGTGTTAAAATTAACAAATTTTGATAAAATAATAAGATAATTGTTGGTATTGGATCCTGCACCCTGGATCATTTTTAGAGAAGGCGAGCCAACAACTTACAAAACAAAGAGGCCCATATTGCACAAAGGAGGTGTTCAAATCTTGACATTAATGTGATTCAATTTATGAATTATAGGATTAAATTTATCATTCAAGTTTATGACATGATTATGAGAGTTATTTTGTAAGTTCATTCTGAAATTAGTAGCCAAATAAAGACATCCTAGGAGGAAAGTGAAGACTCCAAGAAAGGAGACTCCATCTTCTACATTTTTCTCCACAATTTTAGACATAAACATTGTTTTTTCCAATAATTATACTATATACTATTTCTTTTCTTACACATCGAATTCTTGCTACAAAGCTAATCCTATATTATTCTATCTCTACATTTTGCTTACATTTTCATGCTATTTACTATATGCAATTTGTCTTGTATTTTGATCTTGAGAGTTTTAGCCTACGAATAATATAAATACTTGAGTGTGTGAATCCGACATTCACAATAATCAATAATACCATAATTTTCATATAAAAACTATTCAACCAAAATAAATTCTAAATATTATATTTGGGTTCTCTATTTCTAATTTAGGGTATATATTTCCACCATTTAAAAGAGATATTGATTCATTTTAATATTGAATTTGTGTTATTATTTTTGAGTTCCTTATTTCTAATGTAGGATATATATTTCTACCATTTAAAAGAGATATTGATTCATTTTAATATTGAATTTGTGTTATTATGTTTGGGTTCCTTATTTCTAATGTAGGATATATATTTCTACCATTTAAAAGAGATTTTGATTCATTTTATATTAGTTTGTGGTATTATATTTGGGTTCCCTATTTCTAATTTAGGGTATATATTTTTACTATTTAATTTTCTTTTATTTAATTTAATATTAGGTTAGTGTTTTCTCTCATTTTCTATTTAGTTAAGTGTAGAATGCTATTTGTGGAATTTTAGAAATGTGGTGCTAAGTTTGGAAAAATAAATTTTTTTGGTGCTATTTTTGTCAATTGCCCTTCTTTTTTGTTTTTATAATTCTTATGTAATTATATGGTTCCAATAATATCATAATTCAATAATCATAAAAATTTACATATGTATATATATATATACACATATTTACATATATAAGATAATAGATAATGTATGGATTTTTTTTTTATATAAAATGAATTTTCGTTAGCTCTAACTTTTATTGTATAAAAAATATTTATATTGTGTTTTAAACTATCATATTGTAGTATCATTTATAACTTTTTCATAAAAATAGATAATTTATCTCGTAAGTTTTCAATTTTTGAATATGTATCCATTTTGTTTTATTAGTCTTAGAGAGTGTTAAAATACGATAGCAGAGTTCATTAATCATAAATTTGAAAATGTATATCAATTGAATAGTGAATTCATTTATAAGTTTTGTTATTTATTGTCAAATGAGTTTTTTCTAAATATTAAATTTTAAATCCAAAACTATAAAATTTATAACATCCAAATCATTAATTTTAGGTAGAGCAAGTTGTTTACACTCATATTTTTTGAATGTTAACAATTACACCTAGATTTTCTTGGGAGTTTCGGATCCGACTTTGACAAGCGTTGCATCCGTTGGCTTCTATTCCATGTCGATTTGAAAGAATAGTTATGTCCTCCCATTTGGCAGGTTTATGTCCGGCGTTTGCCGGTGGAATTTCCGGTTTGTAACTGGTGAATGTCCTCCTACACAATGGTATAGAAGTTTCACTTTAGTTTTTGATCTTGGAATCCATGAAGTAACAACTTTTCTTAAAAGATTTGGAGTTTTCAGATATCAAATTAGAAATAAAGAAATCAATTTTGGAATTGAAAATTTTCAGATGACTTTACCGGTGGACTATATACAAGAGACAAAGAAAAATAGTTTCTTCTTCGTGATGATGCATCAAAATCCGCAAAAATAGAACCTTCAAATTATGGATTCTCAAATGCCACACACGTGGGCTGTTGGTAATGATGATGTTGATCATGTCGTGGGCTTAAACACATCACAAGTTGGTTCTTTAAGAGAAGTAACCATGAACTTGTTATTGTGTTCAGACCTATATATGGTCATCTCCGGTAAGATTTAGGGATTTTTCAAAATCTGGTAAGGCGATCTCTTCGAAGAATACAGTCGAAACTACTACAATGGTAAATTTGTTTGTGATTTTGTTAAAGAGAATTGCAGAGTCGAGTTCTTTCAGAAAGACCTAATTGGTACGGACGCTTTGGTACTACTGTGTCTACATTTCAGAGTTATTTATGGACACATCATGTTTAAAGCTACGATTTGCAAATATAAAGTTCAGCTACAGGTTGCTGCATGCCAACCGTAACAGAGAGAAATCAAATATAAAGTTGGACAACAACGGATCTTATGGTCGGTTAGCGAGTAAGACTACTCTTTGGAAAGCATCGTCAATCTCCCTTCTACTGTATTTTTCTTAGTGTATTGTACATACATCTGCGTATGTAATAATTGTGCTCAATTAATTCTGTAAATGACTATGTAATCACTCTTTTAAATCAATGGAAATATGTTTTTGCCGGAAAAAAAGAAAATTACAAAAGATTTATCTATGAATTAATAAATATTATATTCAAGACATTATTAATTTATAGAGATTTTACTGTAATAGAATAATTTCTCAGAGTAATTTTTCCACTTAAAAGTACAGAAGGAAAGTTTCCCATTCAGAAAAAAAAAATTATTTGATGGAAAAAATAAATCCTCCTCCCTCCTTTTCCTTTTCAACCATTCAAATCCTAGTTTTGTTCGGATTGTTTAGAGGAGTTCTTAAAAATATATTTTCCTCTTTTATGGCCCATTTTTACTAGTTATTTAAAATTAAAATTAGATGATATTTTCTAGTGTAGCGGGAAAATATAAGTAACCACTTTAGCATTCATTCAAAAATAAATTTAGGCACAAAGTTTTAATTATACAACATATGTAATGACATGTTGTTGAAAAATTAATATATATAAGTTAGTTGCAATTAGGTACCCAACAAATGTAATGTTTCTTGGATAAGGAAAAATGTTGAAAATTTGAATGTATTAAATGTAAGGAAAATTCGATAAATTGTACTATGTACATCATCATCCTTTGATAAACGAAAAGCAAGAGCACCAAATACCATAATTAAAACGGAGAGATATGAGAACAAGTAATTATGGTTATAATACGTTCTTAATATTTCTTGTATTCCTTGAGGTTTCTTCTTCGAGTTCAACGTATAGTTCAGTATCCACATCAGAAAAGCGAACTGTCTCAATCAACGAGACGATTGTGTCTCCTGGTAACGTTTATGAGCTTGGATTGTTGCCAACTGATCTGAATTGGTATCTCGGGATATGGCACAAGGAAGATATTTTTAAACAATTTATATGGGTAGCCAACAGAGATAAGCCTTTCTCCATATCAACCGGAACACTCAAATTCTCCGAAAACAACCTCGTTCTTTCAGATAAGGATAACTCTTATGTCTGGTCGGCCAATATGAACAGAGGAGGCGTGAGGTCTCCAATGGTGGCAGAGCTTCTTGACAACGGCAACTTCGTGGTGAAGGATTCCAATAATGATGATGTTTTGTGGCAGACCTTCGATTATCCCACGGATACTTTATTACCGGAGATGAAACTGGGAAGGGATAAGAAAACAGGAATCAACAAAGTCCTTACATCATGGCGTCCAGATGATCCGTCAAGAATTGGTTACTCCTTGCAAGTCAAAAACCAAGCGGGGCTCTTTGAGCTTTCTGTATGTGGGCAAGACACTTCAAAGTGCTTCTACCGGAGCGATCCGTGGGATGGAAGACGCTTTGGTGACATACCGCTTGATTTTTCACCTAACTACGTAAGCCCAAATTGGACGAGGAACGTTGAAGACTCCAACTTCACGTTCCTAATGACCGGCCAAAACAACAACTCGATATTGACAATGGAAGGCCGTTTACCTCAGATATTAACCTGGGAACCAGAATTAATGATGTGGTGCTTGTCTTGGCATCCTTCAGATTTTTACAGTGAGTATCAGCTATGTGGGCCTAATAGTTACTCTTCGAGAACGACTACGTTCTCAGTATGTACTTGTATTAAAGGATTCGATCCAGCTTTCCATGAGAACTGGTCGTTGAGGGATTGGCGAGGTGGGTGTGAGAGGACGACGCGACTTAACTGTACCGGAGATCAATTTTTACAGTTAAAGAACATGAAGTTACCGGATACTAAAGATGTAACCGTAGTTATGGAAATTGGAATGAAAAATTGCGAAAAGCGGTGTCTTCGGGATTGTGATTGTACAGCGTACGCTTATGTCACTATCCTTAAAGGACATGCAGGTTGTGTCATGTGGACCGGAGCACTCAACGACTTCCAAAACTACAGTGTCGGCGGTCGAGACCTGTATGTCAAAGTGGCTGCTGCTATAGATCACGGTGAGTGCATCAATTAAACGTTTATTATCTTTGGGCTAATCCTGGCCCATTAGTATAAAACCCAAAATATATGTTTACTTTAGGCCCAAACCAATTTATGAGAGGGTTGTGGATATTATTATTATTAAATCATATAGTAATCTAGTTATGAAATTACCTAATTGATCATGGGAAATACAAAACTATTATATGGACAAACTTCGATTAAATTTTTTCATTTGTATTTTTATTAGGGGATGAGACGAATCAGACGATTACGACCAAAAATACAAAAAATAAGGGTATGGGCCGCACGTTGGAGGTTACAGTCATCATTATTATCGGAGTCGTGGTAGTGGCACTGGCTACATTCGCCACCTACTACTATTGGAAACAGCACAATCGTCGAACCATAATAACTCATGGTAAATATATACCGATACGTAACACTATAGTTTTAGTTTTTATCTTCTTTTTTTCTAACTTATTTTTTTTAATGCTTATTAGGAGGACCAAGCAAGACAATGATTATGAACGAGATAGCCCGACAAACCAGATGTGAATTCATGAATTTGGTACATGTTGCTGAAGCAACAAATGATTTCTCTGAAGCCAATAAGCTTGGAGAAGGTGGTTTCGGTGTGGTTTACAAGGTTAAGAATTTTACAATCTTTCATTATTAATAACTAGTAGTCTAGTACGTACTTATAATACAACTATCAATAAATCTGACTAGATTATGTGATAATAGGGAACACTGCCTAACGGAAATACGGTGGCGGTGAAAAGATTGGCAATAACATCATCACAAGGTTTTAATGAATTTAAGAATGAAGTTCAAACAATCTCAAGTGTGTTGCATATAAATCTTGTGCGACTGCATGGTTATTGCTGGGAAGATAGAGAACAACTCTTAATCTACGAATACATGGAAAACTCGAGCCTCAATTACTATATTTTCGGTTAGTATTCTTTTTTATTGTAAATTTAATCTTTTTGAAATGAATTAATTTAAAATACCCTATTTACAAGCCGTCAAAAAAAAAAAAATGATATTTGAAAATTATCCTTGTTTTTTCGTTTGTTTGAAAACTGACTTTTCATATCTTTAATAAAATTTAAAAATTTGTTGAAAATATAAACTTGTATATAAAAATTAACAATTTTGGATAACCATGAGCTATTTAGCTATATAAATTTTTAATAAACATTTGAATAGGCCCAGCTCAAAAACAATATCTTATTCTATACATTCAAAAACAAACTTAGAATTTGGGCCTTATTTAGAAACCGGGCCTGAATTTTGTTTCTATTGTTGAATCAAATAAATTAACTTAATACATGTTTGAATGATGGATCGGTAGATGAAACCCAAAGTTCATTGCTAAACTGGGAGAAAAGAAATTGCATTATCAAGGGTATTGTTCAAGGGTTATCCTATCTGCACAATTACGCAACACCTTCCATTATTCATAGAGATCTAAAGCCAAGTAACATATTACTTGGTAAAGATATGATCCCAAAAATATCAGATTTTGGGATGGCCAAACTTTTGGAAATGACGAGATACAATCTACGACGGGTAAGGCTGTTGGAACGCGGTACGTAATCAAAATTACATCACAATGGTTTTAAAGATTTTGTCATAAATAATATTTTTAAAAATTCATAACACTCATGAATTTTGATTTTTTGTATTTGCACTACATAGAGGTTACATGTCTGAAGAATACGCGTTACATGGAAAATTGTCGGAAAGATCAGATATATTCAGCTTTGGGGTCACGCTTCTTGAAATTGTTACTGGAAAACGCAATATTGAGTATTGCAATTATTATCGCGGTGATAGTCTTCTTGACTACGTAAATACTCAACCTAATTAATTTTATATGTTTTCATAAAAAGGTTACAAAAACTGAAATGTTTTATTATTTTATTTTGTGAAAGGTTTGGAGGCACTTTGATGAGGGGAACATTTTACATGTTGTTGATCCGAACTTTGTAGACTCTTCATTGGTAGAAGAAGAGTTATGGAGAACTATACAAGTGGGTCTACTGTGCGTACAAAATGATGAAGACGACAGACCAAGCACAGAATCCGTCGCTTTAATGCTATCAACCTCGACAATGGAAATACCTCTACCAAAGAAACCTAATTACTTCTACGCTAGATTAATTCGTGGTGAGATTGCCTCCTCATCGTCGGTCACTGAGTCTACATCCATAAATCAAATTACCTTATCGGCCATCAAAAGTCGGTGATGTGATGTAAAAGATTATTCTCTATTTATATTGAGTATGTCAAGTTTCTAAGAGAATTTATAATGTACCACAAGTATTGTTCCAAATTTTATAATATAGCATGAGAAAATATTATGTATGTGATGCATAGATTCTATTTTATAGCTTAAATAGTTTAAAACAATAATAGAGAAATGTCGAGCTTTGAAACAAACAAAAATATATGAAAAATATCTAGAATTTTAATTTAGAAAATCATGTAACATCAGTGAGTGTTGTTCTTTCCACGGAAGAAGCAGATATTGATGCATGAGATATACTAAACGCTGTCCAAAAGGTTTTAGGCCCCTCGTCATCCATTCTCCGGTAACTCTGTTTAGGCCACTTGACTCTTGATAAGTGATCCCAAGGTACTAGTTTCTGAATTTGTTTGAACAACCAGTTGTCTTAAGAAAGACATAAACTCATGTTTCAATAAAGAGCCTATACCAACTCTAGCTATAGAATGACAATTCCACGCGTCCAATGATACAAGAGCTAGAGATGGATATATGTATGCACTTTTACTTTATCTCACAATCATTATCATCAGAAGGAGCTTTCAATTCTTTAAGCTTCGAGGAAGAAAAAAAAAACATTTTGTGAAGTCCACAAAAACCAAAACGAAAAGAGTATGAACAACACTCATGTATGCCTCTCACCAGTCCCCCACCATCGGTGTTTCACTAGTGAATCCTTTTCAGAAGAAAAGACAAAACACAAGCACACACCATAATGTGAATGTCCTCTCTATCTTGACGCAAGCACACAAGTAAGCTTGCTTGCTTTTGGACGCATTCAAATCCCTAAGAGGGCTATAAAAGTATATATTATCGGACTTACATAAACAAGGTTATTTACAAATGAGGTGAGTACAGGTTTTGACTGTATTATTGGCCAACATCCATCTGCATCACCACCACTAACAAGCTTGGACCGTACGTCTAGTGAGGTTTATGGCAAAATTTGACAAGTCAACAAAATAAAAAAAAATGGGAAAAATTGCAAAATAGTCAGTTTTTTCAAACATAATTATAAAACTAGTACATTCACTATTTACAATTTGCAAAATATCCAATTTTCACTATTTGCTATTATTTAGATGACTTCCAAACCCTTAACAAAACATGTTACTTATGACTTATGAGTATATACTACCGAAGTTATATTTAATATTTTAAATAAAAAGAAATACATAATGCGATTCGTATAACACATTTAATTTTAACGTACAGATGTACAAAAATATACATTTACAGTCATGCTAAATATACATTATATTAGCTGATTTAAAATGTGTATATCTCTATAAAAAAGCTAACCTTTAATACTTTTACTAAAAAACAGAGATTCTTCTACCAGAAAAGCCTTAAAATATATATTTCCTAAAAACGAATCTCTAAGAAAATCAAAAGAAAACAAATGTATACCCAATTACCCACGTGTTAAGTCAGTCTTTATTTAATACTAATTCTTTCTAAAACTGCTTTTACAAGAAGAGTGACCCACACGTTAAGGCAGTCTTTCTTTACTAATTCTTTTCTTGTTTCTGTTTGACGCATGATCTTTGATTCTTTTCGATAAGTGAAATAAACCTCATGAACAAGCATTGGAGCCCACTTTAACTCTACTTTTCTTTCTTCTTTCTTGTTTGTTATTCTATTACTTAGTAATTTACACGTTGTAGCAAAGGAAGGATCCAAGCTACTTCCTTGCGTCCATTAGTCTCCGGTTCCCACTTCCCCACCAATTATAAATTCTGAGTGTTTGGGTTTACTCAAAAACACAAAGACACCCAAAACAAGATGAGTTCCACTGACTCTTCTTCCGCGGAATCCCGTCTAGCCACGGCTAAGACGGTTCTCACCACCGCGGCTTCGGTGGCTGCAACCGCAATGCTGGCTCGATCTTTACTCCAAGATTATTTGCCTGACGAGGTGCACGACTACATTTCCTATGGATTCCGTTCCATCTTTGGTTACTTCTCCACCCAAATGACGATAATCATCGAAGAATTTGAAGGTTTTGCTCACAATGAAGTCTTTGAGGCTGCAGAGGCCTATCTAGCCACCAAGATCTCTCCTTCTAACAAAAGAATCAAAGTGAGTAAACACGAGAAAGAAAACAACTACAATGTCACTGTGGAGCGTAACGAAGAAGTTGTGGACACCTACAATGGCGTCAAATTCCAGTGGATCCTCTATTGTCGTCATGTCGAGTCGTCCAAGTACTTCCACAACCCACGGGATCTAAACTCCACACTGAAATCTGAGGTCCGATCATTCGAGCTCAGCTTCCACAAGAAATTCAAAGACATAGCTCTTGAATCTTACTTACCATTCATGGTGAAAAGAGCCAGGTTGGTGAAGCAAGAGAAGAAAACACTCAAGATCTTTACTCTGGACACAGAAAACATGTATGGGAACTACTCTGACGCGTGGACCTCTGTTACTCTTGACCATCCTTCTACCTTCAAAACTCTAGCAATGGATTCAGATGTCAAGAGAAGTGTGATGGAAGATCTAGACAAATTCGTAAAGCGAAGAGACTTCTATAAAAGGGTTGGTAAAGCTTGGAAGAGAGGTTACTTGCTGTACGGTCCACCGGGCACAGGGAAGTCAAGCTTGATCGCAGCCATGGCCAATCATCTCAACTTTGATATTTACGACCTAGAGTTGACCGCGGTTAACAACAACTCTGAGCTCCGGCGATTATTGATTGCAACTGCTAATCGTTCGATTCTTATTGTAGAAGATATCGATTGTTCACTAGAATTGAAAGATAGGACTAGTGATGAACCTCCTCGGGAATCTGACGATGTAGAAGATCCACGGTATAAAAGAGTGACACTCTCTGGACTGTTGAATTTCATAGATGGTCTATGGTCAAGCTGCGGTGACGAAAGGATCATAATATTCACAACAAATTACAAAGACAAACTCGACGCGGCCTTGTTGAGGCCAGGACGTATGGATATGCACATCCACATGTCGTATTGCACACCAAGTACTTTCAAAGCTCTTGCTTCAAACTATCTAGAGATCAAAGAGCACCGCCTTTTCAGCAAGATCGAGGAAGGTATTGAGGCCACAGAGGTTAGTCCGGCAGAAGTGGCTGAACAACTTATGAGGAATGACTCTGTTGATAAGGTTCTTGAGGGTTTGATTGAGTTCTTGAAAGTCAAGAAGATCGAAAACGAACAAGATAAGGCCAAAAAGGAGAAGGAAGAGTTGGAGACCAAGGAAAAGACCAACAAGGGAAAAGATTCGGGTGTCAAGAAAAGTACCGAAGAGGTTGAGGAACAGTTAGTGAGGAATGACCGTGTTGATAAGATTCTTGAGGGTTTGGTCGAGTTGTTAAAAGTCAAGAAGATTGACAACGACCAAGATAAAAGCCAAACATGAGGAGGATTGATACGCACTTCCGCAATCAGCTTTCATCAATAAGAGCACTTGGAGATCGGGCGGTATGAGACATGCCTACAACACTGGTTTCAGTCTAGAACATAACTCCTCTGTTTTTGAAGTTTTCAGATTTTAATCCTTCGATCATACGAAGCACTTGATGTAATAAGATATTTTTTCCTTGAATATTATTTAACATTAGATTAAGAAAAAGAAGAAGACTATTCTCTATTTATAAATTATATGTCAAGTTTCTAAGAGTTAATTTAAAATGTACCACAGATATTGTTCCGAATTTTATATTATATATCATGAAAAAGTATTCTGTATATGTGATGCATCGATTCTATTTTATAGCTTAAATAGTTTAAAACAATAATTAAGTTATTGGTAAGAGAAATGTCGAGCTTTGCAAAAAAAAGAAAGAAGAATATCTAGAATTTTAATTTAGAAAATCATGTAACATCAGTGTTCTTTCCACGGAAGAAGCAGATATTAGGCCCTTGTCATCCATTCTCAGCCTCTCAGGTAACTCTGTCTAGGCCAAGGTACTAGTTTCTGAATTTGTTTGAACAACCAGTTGTCTTAAGAAAGACATAAACTCATGTTTCAATAAAGAGCCTATACCAACTCTAGCTATAGAATGACAATTCCACGCGTCCAATGATACAAGAGCTAGAGATGAATATATGTATGCACTTTAAGCTGCGAAGAAGAAAAAACATTTTGTGAGAAATCTGCATTGCATCCACAAAAACCAAAACGAAAAGAGTATGAACAACACTCATGTATGCCTCTCACCAGTCCTATAACCATCGGTGTTTCACTAGTGTAATCCTTCTCAGAAGAAAAGGCAAAAAGCAAGCACACACACCATAATGTGAATGTCCTCTCTATCTTCACGCAAGCAAACAAGTAAGCTTGCTTGCTTTAGGACCCATTCAAATCACTAAGAGGGCTATAAAATTATATATTATTGGACTTACATAAACAACAAGCTTATTATCTACAAATGAGGTGAGTACAGGTGTTAACTGTATTATTGGCCAACATTCATCTGCATCACCATTCGCCACCACTAACAAGCTTGGACCGCACGTCTAGTGAGGTTTATGGCAAAATTCGACAAGTCAACGATTTTTTTTTTTCAGACGAATCTCTAAGAAAATCAAAAGAAAAAAAAGGAATTGAGGATGAAGATAGAAATATACCGATGGGATTGGGATTAAATCCATCTTCATTTTAACATCCTTTTCTAACTTTCCGTACATGATTTCTGATTTTCAGATAGGGTGTATCCTAGTCCCAACATTTCAGCATCCTAATTTTTTTTTTGGACCATATTGCAACAGCTGAAATATCATATAGACAAGGAAGTTTTAAGAAGCTGGTGGAATTGACTTGATAGTAATATACTATTGATGTATATATTACATACCAATATTAACCGTTATTGGATTTATTGAGTGGAAATGACTTAACATTTTCTCTAAAACTGCTTTTACAAGAAGCGTGACCCACACGTTAAGTCAGTCTTTCTTTACTAATATTTGCTTCTTTTCGATAAGTCAAATAAACCTCATGAACAAGTTATTGGAGCCCACTTAAACTCTACTTTTCTTCGTTCTTTCTTTTTTGTTATTCTATTACTTAGAAACTTCCACGTTGAAGCAATGGAAGGATCCAAGCTACTTCCTTGCGTCCATTAGTCTCCGGTTCCCACTTCCCACCAATTATAAATTCTGAGTTTTTGTGTATAACAAAACTCAAAAACACAAAGACACCCAAAACAGTATGACCTCCTCTGACTCTTCTTCCGCGGAATCCCGTCTAGCCACGGCTAAGACGGTTCTCACCACCGCGGCTTCGGTGGCCGCAACCGCAATGCTGGCTCGATCTTTACTCCAAGATTATTTGCCTGACGAGGTGCACGACTATATTTCCTATGGATTCCGTTCCATCTTTGGTTACTTCTCCTCCCAAATGACAATAATCATCGAAGAATTTGAAGGTTTTGCTCACAATGAAGTCTTTGAGGCTGCAGAGGCCTATCTAGCCACCAAGATCTCTCCTTCTAACAAAAGAATCAAAGTGAGTAAACACGAGAAAGAAAACAACTACAATGTCACCGTAGAGCGTGACGAAGAAGTTGTTGACACCTACAATGGTATCAAATTCCAGTGGATCCTCCATTGTCGCCATGTTGAGTCCAAGAACTTCCACAACCCACGGGATCTAAACTCGACAATGAGATCTGAGGTCCGATCATTCGAGCTCAACTTCCACAAGAAATTCAAAGACATAGCTCTTGAATCTTACTTGCCATTCATGGTGAAAAGAGCAACGTTGATGAAGCAAGAGAAGAAAACACTCAAGATCTTCACTCTCTCCCCAGAAAACATGTATGGGAACTACTCTGACGCGTGGACCTCTGTTTCTCTTGACCATCCTTCTACCTTCAAAACTCTAGCAATGGATTCAGATGTCAAGACAAGTGTGATGGAAGATCTAGACAAATTCGTAAAGCGAAGAGAATTCTATAAAAGGGTTGGTAAAGCTTGGAAGAGAGGTTACTTGCTGTACGGTCCACCGGGCACAGGGAAGTCAAGTTTGATTGCAGCCATGGCCAATCATCTCAACTTTGATATTTACGACCTAGAGTTGACCGCGGTTAACAACAATTCTGAGCTCCGGCGATTATTGATTGCCACTGCTAATCGTTCGATTCTTATTGTAGAAGATATCGATTGTTCACTAGAATTGAAAGATAGGACTAGTGATGAACCTCCTCGGGAATCTGACGATGTAGAAGATCAACGGTATAAAAAAGTGACACTCTCTGGACTGTTGAATTTCATAGATGGTCTGTGGTCAAGCTGTGGCGACGAAAGGATCATAATATTCACAACAAATTACAAAGAGAAACTCGACGCGGCCTTATTGAGGCCAGGACGTATGGATATGCACATCCACATGTCGTATTGCACACCAAGTACTTTCAAAGCTCTTGCTTCAAACTATCTAGAGATCAAAGAGCACCGCCTTTTCAGCAAGATCGAGGAAGGTATTGAGGCGACAGAGGTTACTCCAGCAGAGGTGGCTGAACAACTTATGAGGAATGACTCTGTTGATAAGGTTCTTGAGGGTTTGATTGAGTTCTTGAAAGTCAAGAAGATCGAAAACGAACAAGATAAGGCCAAAAAGGAGAAGCAAGAGTTGGAGAACAAGGAAAAGACCAACAAGGGAAAAGATTCGGGAGTCAAGAAAAGTACCGAAGAGGTTGAGGAACAGCTAGTGAGGAATGACCGTGTTGATAAGATTCTTGAGGGTTTGGTCGAGTTGTTAAAAGTCAAGAAGATTGACAACGACCAAGATAAAAGCCAAACAGAAGGAGATGAGCAACATTAACTTGTGAGATTTGGAAGAGAATTAACGAGAGATCAATACCTAAATCATTAAATCGCCAACGACCGTAATTACTGTCTTCAACCTCCAGTCCAGATTCCTATAATCCTATATAATCTAGTCCTAAGATTTCGAGATTCGATCCGATTATAGAGAATTTAGAAAGTAAGTCAAATTCAGAGCATAAACTCCTAAAGATCAAGCGATTACGCAAGTAAAACATAAATAAGAGAACCGATCTGATATAATCCAGAGACCAAAAAATAGAACAAGGGAAATTTGAAGAGATCAGTTAGAATACCTCTGAATCCGAGTGGTAGCTGTAAAGAGAATGGAGAAGTAAAGAGCACGTGTATTTATATAAAACGAAGCGTTTCGCTTGTTTTTCCTCTGCTATGTTTTGGTTTTTTTTTTTAAAACATTTGTAGCACAATTTTTTTTTTTTTTTTTTTTTTTTTGAATGAATGTAAAAATATATTCAACCAAAAAAGACATACAATGAATGCATCTGTTTTTTGAATAAAATAGATAAAAGACATTAAAAGCCGAGTAGAGAGTTTAGAGAAGTGCCGAGGTCTTGTTTATGGAGTTAGTCGAGTAGAGAACCACAAGCTTAGGCCGTCACCATATCGATGATCTCCCAAGTCTTTAATAGCGCTGATGCGGTTTCGAACAGTCTTGTCTATATATGAGTTTGATGAGTCGAGTTTTAGAGGATTGAAGTTCTCACAATTTCTTTTTAGCGACTAAAAAATGTTTGATTTTTAATTTTCCGAATCTTAATTTATCCCCATATAACCTCATGATTTTTATTACTATTATGGCAGTTGATTTTATAGCCCAGCGATAAAATAACATCTTCTAACCAATTCATTGGGGTCTTAGTGAAATTGTAAAAGAGACAAGAGAAAAATAATTATTACCAAAAAGGTTTTGGCTCCCAAGAGATACAGAGACGAGAACACGTTCTGGTTCAAAGGTGTGCTTTGGAGAAAAGGAATTGCTAGAAAAGTAAATCTTAGAAAAACAAATATTTTTATCAAAAAAGAAAGAAATCTTCCTCTTTGAATGAAAAAATATGTTTGTTTTCTAATTTCTTTAGACCTCGTTGTCACTTGTATTATATAGGTGTAATCTTTTCGCTCAAGTTCTAATATCGTATCGAAGCAAAGTGAAATAATTTTTAGGTTTTGATTTCCGAGAGTTCTCTTCTCGAATTTTCTTTTTATCTGCTCTGTTTCTTCCTTCTCAAGAAACGTGATTGCTTTAACTTAAGTTCGTAATTGCTTTGCTTTCGATCGTAATTTGCATTTAGGTTCTTTTACACGGAAGCATTAGACTGGGAGTGGAGAAGAGTTTTTTCTTCTCATGCAAGCAATCTCAAAGCCCTAGAGAAGTAGCTTAAGTAACCTAGAGAGACCAACTCGTTCATTCGTTTGTTAAGTTTTTGAGATCTGATCTCAATGGCCCAAACATCTCGTTCTTATCTAGTTTGTATGCGTATGAACACCGATGGAGGCAGAACACTTGGAATACGAAAACAACCTCAAATTGTTTCGATTCATTGCTCTGCTGCAAAATATCCAGGTATATTCAAATCCCATTATATATACGTTCAATTTATTATATTTACACAATCCTGAAATTAAACTAGTACATTCCAACAGTTTTCACCACTGCGGCTTCAGTGATTCCAACAGTTCTCACCACCGCAGCTTCGATGGCTAATACCGCAATGCTAGCTCGATCGGTATTCCGAGATTATTTGCCTGACGAGGTGAAAAGCTACATCTCTTATGGCTTCCGTAGCTACTTTCGCGGCCGCTTCTTGCTTTACTTTTCCACTCAAATGACAATAACCATCGAAGAATTTGATGGATTTGTTCACAATCAAGTCTTTGAGGCTGCAAAGGCCTATCTAGCCACCAAAATCTCTCCTTCTAACAAAAAAATTAAAGTGAGTAAACACCAGAAAGAAAAAAGCTACAACGTCACCGTGGAACGTGATGAGGAAGTTGTGGACACTTTCAATGGCGTCCAGTTCCGGTGGGTCCTCCGTTGTGGCCATGTTGAGTCCAAGAATCAAAACTCCAAAGCCAAATCCGAGGTCCGATCATTCGAGCTCAACTTCCACAAACAATACAAGGACATAGCTCTTGAATCTTACTTGCCATTCATGGTGAAAAGAGCCACATTGATGAAGCAAGAAAAGAAAAAGCTTAAGATCTTCACTCTCGACACAGAATGGTACTCAAACAGGTGGACCTCAGTTACTCTTGACCATCCTTCTACTTTCAAGACGCTAGCAATGGATTCAGATGTCAAGAGAAGTGTGATGGAAGATCTAGACAAATTCGTAAAGCGGAGCGATTACTATAAGAGGGTAGGTAAAGCTTGGAAGAGAGGTTACTTGTTGTACGGTCCACCAGGCACAGGGAAGTCAAGTTTGATTGCAGCCATGGCCAATCATCTCAACTTTGATATTTACGACCTAGAGTTAACTGCCGTTAACAACAATTCTGAACTCAGGCAATTATTGATTGCCACTGCTAATCGTTCGATACTTGTTGTGGAAGATATTGACTGCTCTATCAAACTAAATAATAGGACAAGTACTGATGAAGATGAACCTCCTGAGAAATCACGAAAGAAAAAGGTGACACTCTCTGGACTGCTAAATTTCATAGATGGTCTATGGTCAAGCTGCGGGGAAGAAAGAATCATAATATTCACAACAAATTACAAAGACAAACTCGACCCGGCCTTGTTAAGACCAGGACGTATGGATATGCACATTCACATGTCGTATTGCACGCCAAGTACTTTCAAGGTTCTTGCTTCAAACTATCTAGAGATCAAAGAGCACTGCCTTTTTAGCAAAGTCGAACAAGGTATTGAGGCGACAGAGGTTACTCCAGCAGAGGTGGCTGAACAACTTATGAGGAATGACTCTGTTGATAAGATTCTTCAAGGTTTGATTGAGTTTTTGGAAGTCAAAAAGATTAAAAACGAACAAGCCAAGGCCCAAAAAGAGGGGGAAGAAGTGGAGAGTAACAAGGAAACGACTAATAAAAAAGATTCGGTGAAGAAAAAACGAAAAGATTGATGATGAATAGGCTTACGATTTGGTTTCAATCTAGAATTAAAATTCTTTTAAGCTTTTAAACTATTACGATCTTTGAACATTCATAAAAAGAAAAAAGGCTTATGGATTTCCTAGTACATTTTTATTTTCTGTTTTAAATAAACCTTCCTATTTATATCTTCTTCCATACCCTCTTTTTCATGAAAAAAATATTTTCTAGCTTTTTTTTCTAAAAATTAATGATCTATATGTTCAATACTTATTAACTAATAGTCTAATCACTACAAGAAAACACGCGTTTTGCGAGGGAAGGATTCCTTGCTAATCCCTCGCAAAACGACAATCGCAAGGGATTTGCGAGAAACAACAGTTCCTCGCAATTCGCGTCTCGCAAATCGGTTAGCGTTGTAATTCCCTCGCAAATCGGTTAGCGTTGTAATTCCCTCGCAAATTTTGCTAGGAACTTTTTCCCTCGCAAAACACGCACAATTTGCGAGGAATTTTTACGGTAGCAAATGTCTTGCAACTACAATTCTTTTAAACAATTTTTTTTTTAATTTAAATTATATTATATATATGCATACTATATATATATTATTTTTAATTTAATTCTATTAAAGTTTTTACTATTATATATAAAACCTAAATATCAAAAATGATTTTTTATTTAGAATATTAGTTGTTAATCAAAATATCAAAAATTATTTATTTATTAATTTTAATTACAATTAAACAAAACAAACTTAATTAGAGAAAAAAATAAGAAAATTAAAAAGCTTCAAAGCTTGCCCTCCGCCGCACCCCTCCGCCGTACTCCTCCGCCGCCGTTCTCCTTCGCCGCCGTTCTCCTCCGCCGTACTCCTTCGCCGCCGTTCTCCTCCGCTGCCGCTGAAGGGCGTCGTGAAACTCTGCTTCTTTCAACCTCTACCTGAATTAACAAGTTTAGAACCTTTCTACCTCTACCTGAATCAACAAGTTTAGACCCTAAATCGAATTAAAACCCTAAATCGGAGAAGAAAAATACAAAAAAATGAGAAAGAAAACACTTAACCTTTCAAATCGAGGATGAGAATCTTCAAATCTCGAGGATGAGAATCTTCAGATCTGAGAAGATGAAGAGAAAATCGGAGAAGAAGTGAGAGGAAGAGAGAATCGGAGTATGAAGTGAATCAGAGAAGAGAGAATCGGAGAAGATAATTGGACCATGAAGAGATCGGAGAAGGGAGAATCAGAGAAGGAAGAGATCGGAAAGATTAGGGTTTTCGCGATATGTGGCTGGGTTTGAGCTAAGCTCAAACTAGGTCATCCGTATATATAGATATTTTACACGTCGCACCTCCCTCGCAAAATTTGCTAGGATTTTGCGAGGAACCGCCAGAACAACCAATTAAAACGAGGCATATATTGCGAGGGAATTGCGAGGCGCCCTAGTAAATCCCTCGCAAACTCTTAATTAGGTTTTTTTAAAAAACCACAAAGACATGATGAAATATGATTAATCATATATGATTCATTTATTCTTATTTATACTATGATTCATTTACCACAACCAATTCTTATTTATTCATTTAATCTTATTTATACTATATGATTCATGATTAAAAACCACAAAGACATGATTAAATATGATTAAAAATATGCATAAATATTTTAAATAATTTAGGGTTTAGGGTTTAGATTTGCGAGGGAAGTACTACGAACGTCTTGCAAATCCCTCGCAAATTACTAGTAATCCCTCGCAAAACCCTTGCAAAACCCTCGCTAAAACAGAAATATACAATAAAACACTTCTAAAAATATTTTTTGAATCATTAGGAAGGTAATTATCTTTATTACAATCTACTCCATCATCAGATTTTTCGAATTCGTCCGAATGTGCATTTTTTCAAATACATCAATGAGGTCTATATGTTTCTCTATTATATGGATCAAAGTGTATAACATTTTCTATTGAAAATGTTAGTATTGAAACCTATGAAATTTTTTGTTATGCATAACCACATATTCAACTTGCCCGATTATATGGTATATTGGATTCACTTTTATATATGAAAATCAAAGTTCGCAAAACACTTTTACGTACTTTAGGGTTTAGGGTAAAGATTTGTTAGGGAATTGCGTGTCATTTGCGACGGATAAGGTTGTTTCCCGCAAACTATTTGCAAATCCCTCGCAAATTTGCGAGGGAATTAGCTGTCGCAAATTTTGCGAGGGAATTACGACGCGCGTCCACGTTGTAGCAAATTACTTGCAATGCCCTCGCAAATTTGCGAGGGAATGTTTCCCTCGCAAAGTTACCTCGCAAATCGACTGTTTTCTTGTAGTGAATATCAATTAGAGCACTTGCAGCGGCAACTCTACAACCCGTCCCAGCCAATTTGTTTTTAAAAATTAAATCAAAAACCCTTATTTAACATAGAACCGTTCCCGTTTGTGGGAACGTTTTCTTACTGTCCCTCACTGCCACGTGTTCTTTCGAGATTGGTCGCATGTTTGTTTTTATTTTTAATGTTAGTATGTTTTATGTTTTTCATTTTTAATGTTTTAACTGTATGTTAAGTTTGTTTTTTTCAAGTTTTTGTAACTTTATAATTTTCTTATGTTTTCAATGTTAATGTTATATGTTTTATTTTAATTAAAACTTTAATATGTTTTTACTTATTAATTTAAATGATTAGTATTTTAAATTTAAAATATTATTATTTTATTCATGGGACCAATTGTGAGGGACACCAATGCTCATACCAAACTTAAGAAACTCTGAAAATAATCTTATTATATTTGAGGGACCAAAATGTGTCCTACACCATTGCTCATGGTCTAAGTTGAGTTAAAAAAAAAACTAATATAATGAGAGATATTTGAATTAGTCACGCTTTTCTCTTGTCAAACCTAATCGCCGCCTCCGTTGCTCAAAGTCAAATCTCGCCGTTGATGTCTGAGACCGGCGTTGGGTGGCTTCCATAGCACCGGCGCTGGTCTCTTTTCCCTTTGTTTTGCTTTTTCTTGGCTTCCTCTTGCTTATTTCGGTCTCTACTCGTTTGGCAAGGTTTAGGTTTTGGAGGAATCTGGCCAGTTTGTGTCGGGATTATGGTTGTTGGGGTGAAAGAGACGACGGATCTTCTTTGGAGATGTCTCAATCGACTCAGCTTGCTACTTTTGTCCCGATTTTCGCTCGCTGGTTTGGCTTTGATTGTGGCCTCTGTCGGCTCGCCGGTTTGTTTGTGGCTTGCGTTCTCACTTCCTTGTTTTGGATCTTGTGAATTGAAGGCTGTTTCTCTTCGGTTGTGGTCAGATCTCTCTCCGGTGTGGTCAGATTTCCTTGTGTTGGTTTTTTAGTTTGTTTGCATTGTATTTCGGCCTGCGTTTGGTGTTTCTTCTTGTTTGTTGCGAGTGTGTTCTTGGGTCTTGCGGTTACGGTTGTAGCGGCTTTGTATGTGGGTTGTTGGTTTTAGCGAAACGTTTGGTTCCGGATCTGTAGGATCTACGGTACTGCTCTAAGAATTATGCCATGGTTTCACTGAATCCGTTCCTTCTGCTGTGTCGCGCTTGTGCTTATTGTCTCCAAGCCGTTTATGTTGAGTGGTGTTTGGGCTTTAATCAGGTTCAGTCCAGCCTTTGCTTTTCTCTCCGTTCCCGGTCTCCTCGTCTCAACTTTTGAATCACATTGGGTTCGTTTCCTTGCTAAGAAGAAGTTCAGTTTTGTTTGGTTGGATCGATAGACCTCATAGTTTTCAGTTCATTCTTCTCCCTGATGTTGTTCGTTGTGGTTGTTAGCTGTCTCGATTTTCGAGTGGTTGGGCCTTTCTCCTTGTCCTTGCTTTCCTGATCTATTGTGATAGGATCGCCTTTTGAAGGTTTCTAGTTCGACGCTAGTGGACGCAGCAGTCGTCAGCAGTCGTATTCGGAAGTGTGCTCGAGGTTCCCTTAACTCTTTTGTCTCGCTTGCCGAGTTATGAAGTCTTGGTTCTTAGTTTCGAGAGATCAGCTCTCATCGTGATAGGAGGAGGTAGATGTTATCTTCGGGTTGGCCGCGGGCATCCTTGGTAAGTCTCAATCGCAGGTGCTTCAGAAGTTTTGAGTTTCTTGTTTTCTTGGGTCTATTGTTTCTTTTAAGGTTTATGCCTTTGGCTTCTTTCTTAGTTTTTGGTTTCGACCTCTTGCGTTTGTGGTTTGAAATCTTTTGCTTTGTTTCTACTATTATGTTTAGTTTCCCTTTGTTAGGGCTTAGCTTCCGGGGAAATCTCGTCTTCCGCCGGCTTTGTCTCCCGGGACTTTCATGTTGTCCGCCGGCTTTAGTTTCCCTCTTTTGGGCTTTGTATTCCACCTTGGTTCCACTTCAAGATCAATAATAAAATTCTAGATGACAAAAAAAAAAAAAAAGAAGATATTTGAATTAGTTTTGGGAAAAGCAAATAAATTAAATTAAAACAAACTATATATTACTAAATGGGCCGTAGATATTGGCCCACTATATACAATTCGTTTCACTTTTATCATCTTCAACCCAATTAAATAAATAATTTTTCATCCCTAATTTTCTGAAGTATCGTGAAAGTTCAGTGATCGCAGAAGTGCAGAGGTATCTCTTTAAGCATCAAATTTTTATTTTTTTGAATTGTTAGAATTTCAATTTTGTTATTCATCATAGAAACCTTAGATAGCATCAGATTTATGATACTCGAATTTATATCATTCCTTTAACTTTTTCTGTAATCATTATACACAATCTGTTTTTTTAGGTTAATTTTTCTTGTTTCTGACTCTGATTTCTGTGAACTAACTTTACCAGTGATTTTTTTTTTTTTTTTTTCAATTTATTATAGATAAGATTGAAGGAAATGAGTTCCTCTGTTTCATCCTCTAGTGAATCTCATCTAGCCACCGCCAAAACAGCTCTCACAGCAGTTGCATCAGTGGCTGCAGCCGCAATGCTAGCTCGATCAGTGGTTCAAGATTACATGCCAAGCGAGGTTCATGAGTTTATCTCTTACGGCTTTCGCAGATTCTTCAGCTACTTCTCTTATCAGATGACTGCTGTTATTGAAGAATTTGGAGGTTTTGAACACAATCAAGTGTTTGAAGCTGCAGAGGCTTATCTCTCCACCAAGATATCTAATTCCACTAAAAGAATCAAAGTGAACAAACTTGAGAAACAGAGCAATTATAGTGTTACTGTTGAACGTGATGAGGAAGTTGTGGATACTTTTGATGGCGTCAAGCTTAGTTGGATCCTTGTATGTCGCCATGTCGATAAAAAGGATTTTCGTAACCCGCGAGATCTCAACTCCACTTTGAAATCAGAAGTGCGTACATACGAGCTTAGTTTCCGAAAGAAGTTCAAGAACATGGTTCTTGAATCTTATTTACCGTTTGTTGTGGAACAAGCTGCTTCTATGAAGGAAAAGATTAAGACGTTGAAGATCTTTACTGTTGATTCTTACTCCGTAGAGTGGACCTCTGTGACTCTCGATCATCCTTCCACGTTTCGCACTCTCGCTATGGATCCCGAGGTGAAGAAAAACTTGGTGGAGGATCTCGATCGATTCGTGCAGCGGAAAGGCTTTTACGGGAGGGTGGGAAAAGCTTGGAAGAGAGGGTATTTGTTGTATGGTCCACCCGGTACTGGAAAATCAAGCTTGATCGCAGCCATCGCTAATCATCTTAACTTTGATATCTATGACTTAGACTTGACATCACTTAACAACAATGCTGAGCTCCGGAGGTTACTTATGTCTACTTCAAATCGTTCCATTCTAGTTGTGGAAGATATAGATTGTTCAATCGAGTTAAAAGATCGGTCTACTGATCAGGAAAACAACGATCCGCTGCATAAAACGGTGATGCATTTTGATTAACTATCACTTATGTTGTATGTCTTTTGCTTATTAGCATAACTAATGTTTTGGTTGGTCATTTTCAGGTCACACTCTCTGGTTTATTGAATTTTGTAGATGGACTATGGTCAAGTTGTGGTAACGAGCGGATTATAGTGTTTACGACTAACTACAGAGAAAAATTGGATCCAGCATTGTTGAGGCCAGGACGTATGGACATGCACATTCACATGTCGTATTGTACACCAGCTGCTTTTAAGGTTTTGGCATCGAATTATCTCGAGATTCAAGATCATATACTTTTCGAGCAGATTGAAGAACTTATCCGAGAAATTGAAGTTACACCAGCAGAAGTAGCTGAACAGTTGATGAGGAGTGACTCTGTAGATAAAGTACTCCAAGGACTCGTTGAGTTCTTAAAAGGCAAGAAAAAGATAAATAACTAAAGAGAAATTTTGTAGTTCTTTTATTTGTTTCTTTGATAAACACTATAAAATGTTACAGAAAGTGAGAAATCATAATTATTACTCCTTAGGAATATTATTTTCCTAAAGAAATGTTGATATTATTTTATGAGGTCAGAACATGTCTAAACTCTCAATGATAAGATTCTAAAGCAGATTGAGACAAGTTTCGTAGTCGGCAGCAAGTAGTAACCAAGAAAACGAGTAAGGTTGACTCTTGACTTATAAATTGTTAGACCATTGACTTCAATTTCGATAAAGTTTCTCGTAAGCTCATTTTCTTGAAACAAGTTTGCTAAAAAGATCTAAAGATCTGAAGCTTCAGATCCTTATCGGCTAAGAGCTAAGTCACAACCTTGTAAGTGTTCTCTTACCATGAGGTTGACTTTACTTTACTTTGGTTAGATTTGTTTCGATGATTTAGGATTCTACATGTTTCTTGTTTCTTGAGAAGATACGGATTAGTTAAAGATTAGTCCAATCTTTGGTTATTGAGGTTCTATAGTCGCTGGTTGATTGATTCATAGGAAGTTCGATCTATAGATACACATAACCGATTGAATTATTGTTTGGTTGTTTTGTACCAATTAGAGATATTTCTTGAAGTTGCAGGGTCTGAGAAAATGGTGGACGCTGTTGTAACAGTGTGTTTAGAGAAAGTCTTGAACATCCTCGAAGAAAAAGGCCGAACCGTATCGGACTACCGAACACAGTTGGAAGATTTGCAAAGGGAGTTGCTATATATGCAGTCTTATCTCAAGGATGCAGAGAGGCAGAAGAGAACTAAAGAAGTGTTGCGTAAATTTGTGACGGAGTTACGAGAATTGGTTTACGAAGCTGAGGACATACTTGTGGATTGTCAGCTCGCGGATGGTGATGATGGAAACGAGCAAAGGTCATCAAACGCGTGGCTTTCGCGGTTTAATCCTCCCCGGGTTTCGTTGCAGTACAAGAAAAGCAAACGTTTGAAAGAGATCAATGAAACGATAAAGAAGTTAAAGAGTACAGTTGATTCTTATTTCAAACTCCTCACGCCGAGTAATGTCGGAAGAGATAATGGAACTGATCGGTGGAGCTCTACGGTGTATGATCATACTCAGGTGGTTGGTTTGGAAGGAGATAAAAGAAAAATCAAGGAGTGGCTCTTTCGATCAAACGAGAGCGAGCTATTGATAATGGCCTTTGTAGGGATGGGAGGGTTAGGTAAAACTACGATTGCTCAAGAAGTGTTCAATGACAAAGAGATTGATCATCGTTTTGAAAGAAGGATATGGGTGTCTGTGTCTCAGACTTTTACCGAAGAGCAGATCATGAGAAGCATTTTGCGAAACTTGGGTGATGCGAGCGTTGGAGATGATCTTGGAACATTGCTGAGAAAAATCCACCAATATCTTTTGGGGAAAAGGTACTTGATTGTGATGGACGATGTGTGGGACACGAATTTGAGTTGGTGGGACAAGATCTACCAAGGACTGCCTAGAGGACAAGGTGGTAGTGTTATCGTGACCACAAGGTCGGAATCTGTCGCGGTAAGGGTTCAGGCGAGAGACAAGACTCAGGTTCAGGCGGGAGACAAGACTCACCGACCACAGCTCCTCAGTACTGATAACAGTTGGCTGCTGTTTTGTAAAGTGGCATTTGCAGCAAATGACGGTACTTGTGAGCGTCCCGAGCTAGAGGATGTCGGCAAGGAGATTGTAACGAAATGCAAAGGTTTGCCTTTGACAATCAAAGCAGTTGGTGGATTACTTTTGTGCAAAGACCATGTCTATCATGAATGGAGACGAATAGCAGATCATTTTCGGGATGAGCTAAGAGGAAACACTTCTGAAACTGACAATGTGATGTCTTCTTTGCAATTGAGCTACGACGAACTCCCTTCCCACCTTAAGTTATGCTTTCTCACGCTTTCGCTCTATCCAGAAGACTGTGTTATACCAAAACAGCAACTCGTACATGGATGGATCGGAGAAGGTTTTGTCATGTGGAAAGACGGAAGATCTGCAACTGCATCTGGAGAAGACTGCTTTTCCGGGCTCACAAACAGGTGTCTAATAGAAGTTGTTGACAAAACCTATAGTGGAACCATCATCACTTGCAAGATTCATGACATGGTTCGTGATTTGGTGATCGATATAGCCAAGAAGGATTCGTTCTCTAACCCGGAAGGCCTCAATTGTCGTCACCTTGGGATTAGTGGAAACTTTGATGAGAAGCAGATCAAAGTTAACCATAAGCTGAGAGGCGTTGTGTCAACAACTAAGACAGGTGAGGTGAACAAGCTCAACTCAGACTTAGCTAAGGAATTCACAGATTGCAAATATCTTCGGGTTCTCGATATCTCGAAAACAATATTTGATACTCCTCTGTCTGAGATTTTGGAAGAGATTGCAAGCCTTCAACACTTGGCATGTCTTAGTATGAGCAACACACATCCGTTGATCCAGTTTCCTCGTTCCATGGAAGATCTCCACAATCTTCAGATTCTAGACGCAAGCTACTGTCAGAATCTGAAACAACTTCAACCTTGCATTGTCTTGTTCAAGAAACTCCTTGTACTTGACATGACGAATTGTGGATCACTTGAGTGCTTCCCGAAGGGTATCGGAAGTCTCGTGAACCTCGAAGTACTGTTGGGATTTAAGCCAGCCAGGTCCAACAATGGGTGCAAGCTCAGTGAAGTGAAAAATCTCACAAACCTCCGGAAACTTGGTCTTTCTCTGACTCGTGGCGATCAGATCGAAGAGGAGGAGCTTGATTCTTTGATAAACCTAAGCAGGCTTATGTCCATTTCGATCAGCTGCTACGATAGCTACGGCGATGATCTCATAACCAAAATTGATGCGCTCACTCCTCCACACCAGCTCCATGAGCTTTCTCTACAATTCTATCCTGGAAAGTCGAGTCCATCGTGGTTGAGTCCTCACAAGCTTCCGATGTTGAGGTACATGTCAATATGCTCAGGTAATTTGGTGAAAATGCATGAACGATTCTGGGGAATTGAGAATACTCACTGGAGAATCGAAGGTTTAATGTTAAGTTCGTTGTCGGACCTAGACATGGACTGGGAAGCGCTGCAACAGTCAATGCCGTACCTGAGGACCGTGACCGCAAACTGGTGTCCAGAGCTAGAGTCTTTCCCGATCGAAGATGTCGGCTTTAGAGGTGGAGTGTGGACGAAAACACCACTGCACAGAACCTGATGGCACGTTTTAAGCAACTAGATCAATGTTTATTAAACAGTGACAATAAGTTGGTGTATTACATATACCTTGATACAATGTAATGTTGCATTTGACCGTTTGGATTTCATATCGCAATTTTCTTTTCTAATAAACATATAACAAAAGAGCACAAGGGCAAAACAGAGACTAGCATCAATGGCAGATCTTTGATGTCAACTGCTTGATCAGTCAGAATCAGAGTCCAGATTCTCTGAAGACCTAACAGACCGCCGTATGCTCTCTTGATATTCAGCGTCTTCTTCATCTTCCTCTTTCTTCTTCTTGCTGAGCATTCCTGATAAAGGTTTGCACTTTTTAAGCAACAATCGTTAACTTAGCTGTAATTCTACAAAAAGGTGGATGCGAGGTTCTTCTTACCCTTTTTAACAAGAACGTTCTCTAGTTTATTCGTGGTGAAATCGTCCTTAGTGCCCAGATCCTGGAACCCAACTAGCCTATCCATCGCGATTCCCTTGCTAAGAATGATAAAGAAACTCGTACTTTATCAGTATACACCTAACAACAAGCCCTGTATTTAAGAATGAATAGAAAGAGGCAAAACCTGAAAAGCACAACGCAAGGCAACGTCTTTATTGCAAGCTTCGTGACAAAGAAAGGAGCATTCTGCATTTATTTCAGCCAAGCATTAGTTTCAGCAAAGGATTGTTGAAAAGCCATTTCCTTTTCTCTAACTTTAAACAAGTGGTTCTTCACTAACCTCTGCGTCCACTTTAATGAACTTTGTGTCCACATGTCTAGGTGCAAGAGTTTTCAGATGCTTGTCCATAATCCTGCAATGATGCAGTGCATATGTTTGGTTATGAGCTCACATATCAGAAGACGAACAAAAAATAAGCTGATGATAGATCTTACTTGCAGCGGTAAAATTCCTTGTGGTAGAAATGACATATCACTTTCTCACTCCTGGTGACTTCACCCAAAAAATCTCCTTCGCTTACCTCTCGATATTCACCATGTCCTTGTCTTTTAAACGCTTCTCTCTTCTCAACTTCTCTCTGTCAAGATAAAATCTTGAATGTTTAGTTCATACTTCATACCAATAGCTGCATAACTAATTATATAGGCCATAATACAATGCCAAAGTTATAACCTTTAGTGCTGCGATCCTATCTGCGTGCAACCTTTCTAGCTCTGGATCCTACAGAACATAAACAAATAAGTCTACCGTAGAAACAGAAGCTTAAGATCTCAAACACCGAAACAACAGTGCACTTACATCCATAAGTTCATCAAGATCAACCTCTTCATTAACAGGATTTGATCCTTGCGCCTTCTCATTGGCAAGAATTTCCTACAAAATCCATATAAAGAACTCATCAAAAACATACAAGTAAGTACTCACAGGTTATCTACACAGACAAAAAAAAACATCAAAAAACACATAAAGTCTATCACTTTAACAGACATCAAACACTGATCAATCAATTCTGTGATTAGCATATGCATAAAGAAAGAAACCTACCAAGAGCATATGCTTGAAACACGTAACCATAGATATAATCGAATTTGATGGATTAACCAAAAACTCAAAAGAGAAAATTATTTACCTTTTGATAATTTCTTGCAGCAGCCGCCATTACATTTCCGAATGCTAGATTCGAGAGAGTCGATTTGACTGCATCTGGATCCATCTTTCAACACCAAAAATCTGAAACAACACCACGAAAAGCATTAGGATTCAGAGATAAAATGAAAGCTAAAGCTTAAAAATCATACTTTTTCAATTCCTTCCTAATGCGAAGAAGAAGAAGAAAAAACACAGCTTGAGAAATCGAAATTAAAGCTTTTTGTTTTTTTTTTACTAACGATTTCAAATCTGGAGCCCAAAAAAAAAAAAAAACAAAGTGATGAACAACAAAGGTGGAAACACATCAAACGACATCGTTTTTCCGTTTGGTAAAAAAAGATATGTATTATTGGGCCTTCCGTTTCTAAAAGCCCATGAGGCCCACTTAAGCTATCTACGTCGGTCGCTAACAACTACTACTACACCGACGTCTTTAGATGCCATGTGTGTCACTTTAATCAACTAAGGATTAAATCTATTAGTACTTTTTTGATGTCGGCCAACACGTATTGAGTAAAATATCTATATGTTGAATTCCTATCCAAGGTGAAAATTTGCGGTTCTATAAAAGTATCCTTCAAGAGCTCATTAATCTTCATCGATCAAAGTCTTTAATTTCATCTATAGCTAACAAAAGAGTAACAAGTTTATTTTATATTCGAAGAAGAAAATGGATTCTTACCAGAACCAAACCGGAGTGCCAAAGAAGGGGATGACGGAGAAAATCATGGAGAAGCTACCAGGCCATGATGGTGCTACTAGCACCGGCGGTGTACACCCCGAGAAGAAAGGGATGCCGGAGAAAGTTATGGAGCAGCTACCAGGTAATCATGGAACTCACCAGACTGGAACCAACACGGGCTATGGTAACACTGGCGGTGTTCACCACGAGAAGGAAGGAATGACGGAGAAAGTTATGGAGCAGCTACCAGGTCATCATGGAACTCACCAGACTGGAACCAACACGGGTTATGGTAACACTGGCGGTGTTCACCACGAGAAGGAAGGAATGACGGAGAAAGTTATGGAGCAGCTACCAGGTCATCAGGGGTCACACCAAACTGGGACTAACACGGCTCATGGTAATACTAATGTCGTTCACCATGAGGAAAAAGGTATAGCTGAAAAACTTAAAGAGCAGCTACCAGGTAATCATGGAACTCACCAGACTGGAACCACTGCAAATCATGGTAATACTGGCGTTGTTCACCACGAGAAGAAAAGTACGATTGATAAGATTAAAGAGAAGCTTCCCGGTGGTCATCACTAAATTTGTTTAAGACTATTAAGTCTTTGTGTGGTGTAATAATATGATGGTGTGGTTTTTCTGTTTTAAAATAAAATAAAAAACAGACTAGTTATTAGGTGGTTTTTAATAAAGCACGTTATGCAGTGTTTCCTTTTGTTGTTTCGCTAACTAATAATATATGTAAGTGATTGTGTTGTTGAATTAATATAAAGTATTTACTATTTACTTTCAACTGTACTAGTTTCTGGTTAGTTTCGATTTTTCGTTTTCTTTTGGAATTTTCTGACGATGTAAAGCAAAATTCGATCGTTCATTAGTTGTGAGAACACCTCCAGTAGAGGGTTTTTAAAATTAAAATAACAAAAAAAAAATAAAAAATAAAAAGACTGTGAGTATAGGTTTTCATTTACAAACCTCTGAGTCTTGTTTAGAATTTTTTTTTTTTTTTGTCAATATTTAGAATTTTTTTACACCACTTGTTTTACTATAATTGGATCAACTTTTTATTTAAAAATTAATTAAATAACAAAATTATACTAAAAATATTTATAATATTGGTTTGGAGATGCTTTGGCCTCTGAGACGACCTTTTATTTTTTAAGTAATAAATAATATGATCAAAAGATGAACATCAAAGGTGGAAACATCAACGAAACGACCGCGTTTGTTCGGCTATATGGATTATTAGGGTTAAAAATTTAGGCCCAAACGGCCCAAATAAGCTATTTTACGGATATTTAATTATAAGATGTGTGGCTGGCTGGTTTATAACGGACATGTGACAATGACATGTGTCACTCTAACCACAAAACCAACGTCTAACGTAAACGCCACGTGTGTCACTTCAACACGATTTGATAATATAAAAAGTACCATTCAAGAGCGTATGAATCATCATCAATCATTGTCTTAATTTCGTCGAGAATAATTTTGTCTATAGCTAAAAAAGGCATAAGAAGTTAAGTTTCAATTGTAAAAGGAACATGGAGTCTTACCGAAACCAGTCCGGAGCGCAGCAGACTCACCAACAGCTTGACCAATTTGGAAATCCATTTCCAGCAACCACCGGCGGCGCCTATGGAACTGCCGGTGGAGCTCCGGTCATGGCGGAAGGTGGTGGTTTGAGTGGCATGCTTCACCGTTCCGGGAGTAGCTCTAGCTCTAGCTCGGTATACAATTTTGTTTCCCGAAATTGCTTTTGCAATATTTACTATAGTCTTCCTATATCACCAAATATAAGTTTATTCATTTAATTTGACTTCACCTAGTTGGAAAAAATTAGGGAACATATTTTAGAATAATAATTATATGTATTTTTAAAAACAATTTCAAAAAGGGGAGAGAGTATTTAATTTTTTTTGTGTTGCATAGTTGCGCTATATACCATACATGTTTTAGCTTTCGAATATTTTGGGTGCCTTCTTTATATAAACCATTATTTGTGTTGAAATGATAAATTGTTTTAGAATTTATTTGAACTATTTTCAAAGTAGAGCACATATTTAAAAATTACTAGATAAAATATGGAAAGTGTTGCAACAATTTATAGCATTTAATGATATTCTATTGATTTAACACGTGTATGCATGCATGAAGGAGGACGATGGACTAGGTGGAAGGAGGAGGAAGAAGAAGGGAATAAAGGAGAAGATTAAAGAGATGCTGCCGGGTCATCACGAATCCAACAAGACTTCTTTAGGTTCTACCACGACGGCCTATGATACCGGCACCGTTCACCACGAGAAGAAAGGCATGATGGAGAAGATCAAAGAGAAGCTTCCGGGTGGTCATCATTAGTTTCATTTTAATCAACTTGTTTGCGTATGTTATATAGTAGTATAGTACTGTGTGTATTGTACAAACTAATAATTTGGTGTGGCTCTTAACCAAAAAGAATATGACGTAGTTACGCTTAGGGTCGTTGCATGTAGGCTTGGGCACAAGGCAAGTACTTGCTGTTTTTCAAGTACTTGTGACTCGACTTGACTTGTACAAGTAATTGAAATTCCGGCTTGTTACTCAACTTGTTTGAGCAAGTACTTGCTATAACAAGTACCCGTCTAAAATCTTGTTACTTGCAAGTAATTTGACCCGGCTTGTTACTTGCAAGATAACTTGACTTGGCTTGTTACTTGTAAAGTACTTGTTATTTGAAGTCTTGAACTAAAAAATTTAAATATAAAAACAATCTTATACATATTACAAAAACATTCAGAATTCTAAACATCATAAAATCACTAAACATTAAAGTTCAAAACATCATAGAATCACAACACATTCAAACATCCAAACCCTAAAAAATTTCTGAAATCGAAAGTCTTCTCTCGATTGTTCTTTTGTTATTGGGTTTAAAAGTAATTGAGTTTAATAGGCTTTATATATTGTATTGTTAGTTGTTACTAACGTTGGCCTTTATAGTTTTAGTTTATAACGTTGAGCTTTATAGTTTTAGTAGTTGGGTTTAATGGTAGTTGGGCTTTATAGTTTATGTCTTGTAATATAAAATGGGGCGAGTAACGGGGCAACAGGGCGAGTAACGGGACAAGTATCAAAACGGGATTTGATCCTTGCGCCTTCTCATTGGCAAGAACTTCCTATAAAGAAATCATCAAAAACATACAAGTACTCACATGTTATCTACACAGCCAAAAAAACATCAAAAAACTCATAAAGTCTACAACTTTTACAAACATTAAACACAGATCAATCAATTAACATATGCACAAAGAAAGAAACTTACCAACATCATATGCTTGAAACACGAAAACGTAGATATAATCGAACAATTTCCAAAAAATTTAGAGAAAAAAGGTAACTATGAAATCGAATTCGATGGATTAACCAAAAACTCAAAAGAGAAATTTTTTTTACCTTTTGATAATTTCTTGCAGCAGCCGCCATTACATTTCCGAATGCTAGATTCGAGAGAGTCGATTTCACTGCATCTGGATCCATCTTTGAACACCAAAAATCTGAAACAACAACACGAAAAGCATTAGGATTCAGAGATAAATGAAAGCTAAAGCTTAATAATCATACCTTTTTCAATTCCTTCTATTAATTAAGAGAGTTCTCATTCCTTTCATTAGGTAAATGTACAACTTATATAGTCTCTACACTAGGTTTAACTAATTAAGAATTACAATTAGATCCTTAAACTATATCACACCTTATACACCCCCTCAAGATGGAGGCAATTCCTTATCTCCAATCTTGGAATTGAGTTCTTGAAACCTTGGTCTTGGTAGCGGTTTTGTAAGTGCGTCTGCCAATTGATCTTTAGTTGATACATGAGAGACTCGAAGTGCGTCGGACTGAATATTCCCACGAACAAAATGATAGTCAAGAGCAACATATTTCATTCTCGAATGGAAAACTGGATTGGCACATAGGTATGTGGCTCCCATATTATCACAGTATATCACCGGTGCTGTTGGCAAGGAAATTCCCATTTCAGAGAGTAATGAGCATATCCACCGTAGTTCAGAGGCCGTGTTTGCGACAGCCCGATATTCAGCCTCTGTGGAAGATCGGGCTACACTCTTTTGTTTCTTTGAAGACCACGAAATCGGACTGCCGCCAAAGTAGACAATGTATGCGTTTGTGGAGAGGTAGTCATCATTATCTCGTGCCCAATCTGCATCGGAGAAGCTTTTTGTTGAAACGGGAAACTTGTCTCCACGAATTGTACATGCCTCGATGCGAAGAAGAAGAACAAAAAAAAGCACAGCTTGAGAAATCGAAATTAAAGCTTTTTGTTTTTGTTTGTTTACTAACGATTTCAAATCTGGAGCGCCCAAAAACAAAAAAGATGATGAACAACAAAGGTGGAAACACACCAAACGACATCGTTTTCCATTTGGTAAAAGGTATATATTATTGGGCCTTCCGTATCTAAAAGCCCATGAGGCCCACTTAAGCTATTTACGTCGGTGGCTAACAACTACTACTACACCGACGTCTTATCTTATTTAGATGCCATGTGTGTCACTTTAATCAACTACGGATTAAATCTATTACTTTTGTGATGTCGGCCAACACGTATTGCGTAAAATATCTATATGATGAATTCCTATCCAATATGAAAACTTGCGGGTCTATAAAAGTATCATTCAAGAGCTCATTAATCTTCAACGATCAAAGTCTTTAATTTCATCTATAGCTAACAAAAGAGTAGCAAGTTTATTTTAAATTCGAAGAAGAAAATGGATTCTTACCAGAACCAAACCGGAGTGCCAAAGAAAGGGATGACGGAGAAAATCATGGAGAAGCTACCAGGTCATCATGGAACTCACCAGACTCATGGAACTCACCAGACTCATGGAACCAACACGGGTTATGGTAACACTGGTGGTGTTCACCACGAGAAGAAAGGTATGACTGAGAAAGTTATAGAGCAGCTACCAGGTCATCATGCTCACCAGACTCATGGAACCAACACGGGTTATGGTAACACTGGTGGTGTTCACCACGAGAGGAAAGGTATGACTGAGAAAGTTATGGAGCAGCTACCAGGTCATCATGGAACTCACCAGACTCATGGAACCAACACGGGTTATGGTAACACTGGCGGTGTTCACCACGAGAAAAAAAGTATGACCGAAAAAGTTATGGAGAAACTACCAGGTCATCAGGGGTCACACCAAACGGGTACTAACACGGGTTATGGTGCTACTAACACTAATGTCGTTCACCATCAGAAAAAAGGTATAGCTGAAAAAATTAAAGAGCAGTTGCCAGGTCATCATGGAGCTCACCAAACTGGAACCACTGCAAATTATGGTAATACTGGCGTTGTTCACCACGAAAAGAAGAGTACGATTGATAAGATTAAAGAGAAGCTTCCCGGTGGTCATCACTAAATTTATTTTAGCAATTTGTTCAAAAATATTTAAGTCTTTGTGTGGTCTAATAATATGATGGTTTGTTTCTTATTAAAAAAAAAACAAACTAGTATTAAGTGGTTTTTAATAAAGCGCGTTATGCTGTGTTTTCTTTTGTTGTATCGCTAACTAATATAATATGTAAGTGATTAATTGTGTTGTTGAATTAATATAAAGTATTTACTTCTGGTTTGTTTAGAGTTATAGCTTTCTATCGTTCCAAGTTTCAACTGTACTAGTTTTTGGTTAGTTTCGATTTTTCGTTTTCTTTTGGAATTTTCTAACGATGTAAAGCAAAATTCGATTGCTCATTAGTTGTGAGAACACCTCCAAGAGGGTTTTTAAAATTAAAATAACACAAAATAATAGAAAATAAAAAAAACATAGTGATGTTTCATTTAAAAATCTCTGAGTTCTTGTTTAGAATCTTTTTATACCGCTTGTTTTACGATAATTGGATCAAATTCTGTATCATTTAAAATTTAAGTAACACAATTATATTAAAAATATTTATAATATTGGTTTGGAGATGCTTTGGCCTCTGAGGCAACCTTTTATTTTTTATGTAATAATATGATCATTGATGAAACATCATAGGTGGAAACATCAA
The DNA here is from genome assembly GCA_019202805.1 of Arabidopsis suecica. NCBI lineage: Eukaryota > Viridiplantae > Streptophyta > Magnoliopsida > Brassicales > Brassicaceae > Arabidopsis > Arabidopsis suecica. The sequence goes on from CM032909.1 coordinate 11,171,269, forward strand.
CGAAACGACCGCGTTTGTTTGGCATGTATTATTAGGGTTAAAAATTTAGGCCCATACGGCCCAAATAAGCTATTTTACGGATATTTAATAATAAAATGTGTGGCTGGCTGGCTTAACGGACATGTGACAATGACATGTGTCACTCTAACCACAAAACCAACGTCTTACGTAAACGCCACGTGTATCACTTCCACACGATTTGATAATATATGTGATTATGATCGTTATCCAAAATCACGGTTCTATAAAAAAGTACCATTCAAGAGCGTATGAATCATCATCAATCATTGTCTTAATTTCGTCGAGAATAATTTTGTCTATAGCTAAAAAAGGCATAAGAAGTTAAGTTTCAATTGTAAAAGGAACATGGAGTCTTACCGAAACCAGTCCGGAGCGCAGCAGACTCACCAACAGCTTGACCAATTTGGAAATCCATTTCCAGCAACCACCGGCGGCGCCTATGGAACTGCCGGTGGAGCTCCGGTCATGGCGGAAGGTGGTGGTTTGAGTGGCATGCTTCACCGTTCCGGGAGTAGCTCTAGCTCTAGCTCGGTATACAATTTTGTTTCCCGAAATTGCTTTTGCAATATTTACTATAGTCTTCCTATATCACCAAATATAAGTTTATTCATTTAATTTGACTTCACCTAGTTGGAAAAAATTAGGGAACATATTTTAGAATAATAATTATATGTATTTTTAAAAACAATTTCAAAAAGGGGAGAGAGTATTTAATTTTTTTTGTGTTGCATAGTTGCGCTATATACCATACATGTTTTAGCTTTCGAATATTTTGGGTGCCTTCTTTATATAAACCATTATTTGTGTTGAAATGATAAATTGTTTTAGAATTTATTTGAACTATTTTCAAAGTAGAGCACATATTTAAAAATTACTAGATAAAATATGGAAAGTGTTGCAACAATTTATAGCATTTAATGATATTCTATTGATTTAACACGTGTATGCATGCATGAAGGAGGACGATGGACTAGGTGGAAGGAGGAGGAAGAAGAAGGGAATAAAGGAGAAGATTAAAGAGATGCTGCCGGGTCATCACGAATCCAACAAGACTTCTTTAGGTTCTACCACGACGGCCTATGATACCGGCACCGTTCACCACGAGAAGAAAGGCATGATGGAGAAGATCAAAGAGAAGCTTCCGGGTGGTCATCATTAGTTTCATTTTAATCAACTTTTTTGCGTATGTTATATAGTACTATATGTATTATACACCTAATAATTTGGTGTGGCTCTTAACCAAAAATAATATGACGTAGTTACGCTTATGGTCGTTGCATGGAAGAAATATAAATATAAACCCTCTTTTTCTGTCATTTATGGTTTTAGGTTTCTATTGTTTTTGAGTGATGCAAATTAAGGTAATGTTAGCACACGGATCGGTTCACGATTCTAATCGATCTTTGCATTTAAAATAAGAAAGGGACATTGACGTTTTCTATTCCCAACACAAAGGAAGACAAAAAAGAAGAGATAATTGGAAACCATATGTAGATGTAACGAATCCTATATCCAAACTAACACTCACAATTAATGTATCCCATCCAACAAATTAAAAGCCAAGTTGACGTAACAAATCATACTTGTCAAGCCTTCCTCTATAAATTAGTCAACCATGTATTCATCGTCATTCACACAATATGAATACAAAAATGGTGAAGTCAACGGTTGTTCTTGCCCAAATCTCCCTTGTTGCGCTGTTTCCTCTTTGTATGTGTTATCAAACACATGAAAGCACGAGCTCTGCCTCTCTATCCCCTCAGTTTTACGACAACTCGTGCCCAAACGCACAAGCCATCGTTCAATCTTACGTCGCCAAAGCATATTCCAATGACCCTCGCATGGCTGCCTCAATTCTTAGGCTCCATTTCCATGACTGTTTCGTTAATGTTTGACAAAATCTAGTCTATATATTCTTCAAATATATAATGCTTAATATAAATAAGGACAAATGTTAGTTGATATATAGACTTTGGTTGGTGCAGGGATGTGATGCTTCCGTATTATTGGACAGTAGTGGAACCATGGAAAGCGAGAAACGATCAAATGCAAATCGAGACTCTGCTCGAGGGTTCGAAGTCATTGACGAGATCAAGTCTGCCTTGGAAAATGAATGTCCTGAAACAGTTTCTTGCGCCGATCTATTGGCTCTCGTTGCTAGAGACTCCATTGTTATTGTAAGTCAATTCTCTAACAGTAGAACTAATATATAATTGGTACAAACACTCGTTAATTTTGTAATTATCTACAGTGTGGTGGACCTAGTTGGGAAGTAAATCTTGGAAGAAGAGATGCAAGGGAAGCAAGTTTGAGTGGTTCCATGGAGAACATTCCTTCTCCCGAGTCCACGTTACAAACAATTGTCAACATGTTCAACCTTCAAGGACTTGATCTCACCGATCTTGTTGCCCTCTTAGGTATATATATATGGTATCCAAGAGAACTTTTAAAAGTACATATATTGAGTTTATATGTGTCTTAAAGCAATTGATTTTATGGTAGAAACTTAAGAGAATAAAAAAATGTTTTAAATAACGATGTGTGATTGTGATTGGAAAAAATAAGTTATCTTACCTCTCACAAGTTCTATTAAAAGATTAAAGATATAAACTAACACTTATTGATAAATTCTCATTTCTAAAACTAATAACCATGATTTAAATGTAGGGAGTCACACGATAGGAAACTCGAGGTGTATTGGTTTCCGACAAAGATTATACAACCATACTGGAAACAACGATCGCGACCAGACTTTGAATCAAGACTACGCCTCTATGTTGCAGCAGGGATGTCCGATTTCGGGCAACGACCAGAACCTCTTTAATCTTGACTATGTGACGCCAACTAAGTTTGACAATTACTACTTCAAGAATCTGGTGAACTTTAGAGGACTCTTGAGTTCTGATGAGATTTTGTACACGCAAAGCAGTGAGACCATGGAGATGGTCAAGTTTTACGCGGAGAATGAGGAAGCCTTCTTTGAGCAGTTCGCGAAGTCGATTGTGAAGATGGGGAACATCTCACCGTTGACGGGGACCGATGGTGAGATCCGGAGGATCTGCCGGAGGGTTAACCATGATGTTTGAGTGAGTTTCTTTATTGCATAGTTAAAGACTTAAAGTTAAGTGTTTTGGTTAACGTTAATCTTTTTGTTAAGTTTGATTCCTGTTGCCCTTGTGTTTAATTTATTTTTGTTTGTTTTTAAGTAATTTATGAGTTTGGTGATTGTATGGTATACCCAAAAGGCCAAAAACATAACGATTTTTATTGCAACTGAATTTGCTAATGAATTTGGAATGTGATGTGCCTATCCTCAACAATACAAATTTTGACATGACAACTCCATTAGGTACAATATCTTTCTCGAATTTATGGATGCAACCTATTATCTACACTAAAAGTATTGGAATGTATTTAAGGTGCTTATAACTTAAGGAGTGATGTTGCAAAAGTTAAAAAAAATTATGTAACTTGGCCTCATTAAATTTTATTGTTAGAAAGTTTTGACATTGGAAGTGAGAGAGGAGTAACCAATTCATTTTTTACAAATTGAGTTTGAGTAAATTAATACTCTTGGCTCTTGCTTAATGTTATACTTCATGTTCAAAGAAGCACATAGAAAAGCTTAGATCTTTCTTTACTTTTAAGAACCATTATTATTGCCGAGATCACACTCGGTTATCATTCTTGGATACACATTCTTAGTAGTTTACTTAAGACTAGCTAGTTTATGATGGTTCTTCTATAAGGCCACATAACGGCATGATTTTACTCTGTTTTGCTTAACTTGTTTAAGAAAGAGAGAATCTCTTGAGAGACTTGTTCAGACTTCTCCTGCTGGATAAAATGATGACCATCTTCAATAACAACAATCTCAAGGTTAGGTACAACACTCTTAAACATCTCTCCTTTTACATACTCCATTGTTCCATTGGGTCCTTCATTTCCGATATCTTTGTCTCCCGCTATAAACTTAGTAGGAACGACGATTTTGGAGTCTTGCCACGGCGCCAATATCTCCCAATTCCTGTCATTGCGTTTTCAATACTTGTTTTTGTAACAACAAAGACTGGAGATGAAGTGAGAGAAAAAGAGAGAAGTGAACAACTTACAGATCCATGGCTCTGTAGTAATTCAAAGGGCCTGTGAATCCAGATCTTTGAAACTTTTCTGCATACACTTGAATCTCTTCTTCTGTTATCCAATCTGGAATCGTCGATGCTATCTCAAGATGATCGATGATCTCTGTATCAGGAGGAGCCACTAAGTAGTCTGTTCTTGTTATCAGCAAGAACTTTTTCATTACCGTTAAGCAATCATGCTTGGCAAACGCAGCCTCAGCTCTTCCGGGTTTCTTGTAAAAGCCGAACCGAGAAATCGAATCAACGAGTAGTAACACTAACACCATAAATCTTGAAAGTTATTTTGGTTTTACCTGAAACTGAGAGATGTATAAACCATCTCCAAAACTCTTGAAAAAATCTGAAGGTTTGAGTTTTGGATCTCTTGGGAAATATGGAACAGAGAGACTTATGTAACCTTTGACTCGGTCTGGTCTAAACAAGCACAGACACCAACCTATGATTGCTCCCCAGTCATGCCCAGCCACAAAAGCCTACCACAGTAAAAATGTAAACTTTTCTTTTCCAGAAATCTATCTATCTGAATCTAAACGTTGGATTGTCAAGAAGATAATATTTCACCTGAGCAGTGCCGTAGTGATCGAGCAAACCGATGACATCAGCGACGAGGTGGCTCACAGTGTAAGACTCGTGGCTCGGAAGAGAATCGGAGTCACCGTAGCCTCTGAGATCTGGAGCGACCACGTGGTAACCATGGCTTGACAAGAAATCGATCTGGTGACGCCAAGAGTACCATGTCTCAGGGAAACCATGGAGTAACAGAACCAAAGGCCCTTCTTTGTTTCCTTTCTCCGCAACGTTTAACCAAATCCCATTGGTCTTGATCTTCTTCTCTCTAAGAGAGCTCGTCATGATTCTAGTTCTTGATAGTTGTGAGAGAGAAGAAAAATCAGCGACCAAGCTGAAGACTTTATTACAAGAGTTGAGAAATGGTTGTACACGTGGCGGCCAATGAGATTAAGCCTCTAGTTAGATTACACGTGGCGGTCACTGGTTCTGATTCAGTTTCATAAGTTGCCGTAAGTAAAAGAATGTCAGCCAAATTCATGAAACAAGAAAAACATGACTGTATATAAAGAACAGAAACGTCAAGTAACTCGCAAGAGAACACGCCAAACACAACAAAGAAGAGTAATTTTAAACTCAAGACAAGAAAAGAGATTGTCATTTGGGATTATTTCTATGTTTGATTCATCGAAAGCAATCTCAAGAAGACATTGATTTCTTCTTCTCTTCTTCGAGCTGTTGAAGTTCAGTCAGTCTTTCAGCCCAAGCTCGGTCCCTAGCGACAGCAGCCATCTTACGTTCCACTTGCTTAATTCTCTTCTTCCTCTTCGCCTCTTGCACCAGCGCTTGCCTCTTCTTTTTCTCAGACTGCGAGAATATACACAAGAAATCTTACTAGTAAACGAAATAAGAAACATTGCAGATTGTTTGAGAAGCTAAGAGAGATACAGCCTTTTATTATCCCATAGGTTACTTTTGATTTCTCATCTAATAATGTAGAGCTAGGCAACCATCATAAAGCTATCAAATTTCATAAAACAAGCTAGAAAGCAAATCAGACAAACCAGTATAAAAGCACGACGCTGCCCTATCCGCTTCTTCGCATTCCTTCTCTTCACACTGCCCTCGTTAGGATTGTTTGAAGAAATTGGCTGGCCAGGTGTATATTGAACATATGCATAAGGCCCTGCATTTTCCTCAAATCTGTTAATTCATCTAAACAATCCCCACCTTAGATTCTCTCTAGCTATATCAATTGTTCAGTAACAACACACAATATGAGACTCAAAACAATCACTTTCCACTTAAGAGTACACGAGATCAATATTAAACCCACAAAATACTAATCTTAAAACAGCATAAACAAAACTACACTATGAAGATTACACTAACTCCATTCCTGAATCACACAACACTAATCCCTAATTTCACAAACAAAGCATCAATTTTTGCAACCCCAGACTAAAAATGAAGCTCAAATTGAACAAACATAAGCCCAAATCAACCATCAAAAACAAAATGGCGAACCTGGAGGTTTCAATTTGGATCGTTTCCTCTTGGGATGAGTCATGGGTCGTCTCTTGGGAAGTCGAGTATCAGTTAAGCTTAAGCTATGAAAATGGTTAGCCATTGGAATCCATGGTAACCTCAAATGAGTCATCGATCCACCGAATAAGGAGCATAACTCTGGTTTCGCAGCCGGAATCGCCGCAGGGAACGGCGCAGACGAGTAGTTAGCGACGGCACGCGAAACTAAGGTTCTCGACAATGGACGAAATATCGATCTAATTGCACCGAAACCCATTTTCACCAGAGCATCAGCGAACAGATTGCGACCCAAAAGCTGCTAGATTTACCGATCAAGCTTCGAAATTTTCGCTTCGCCGATTCCACCAAAGTCTGAGACTTGAAACAAAGAACTCTCCGCTAAACCCTGAATAGCCTACTCAAATACTAATGGGCCTTATGGGCCTATAAAGTGTATTGGGCTCATAATTGAACATTGGGTCTCAATGAAGACGATTTTGTTGTGTTCTAGAAGAATTAAAATCAATAAATCGTGCAGATATTATTAATTATCGTCTCCAAATCTCATTAAATTTTTTGGCGAAAATTATGTGTATATTGCCTAAAGATATAGTGTAATTATGGAGCTAGAAGAGACTTGCATCGTAATTTTATAACGATTTTAGAATTTGGATTAGTGAGTACACCACATAAGGAAAGAAAATATTATACCATTAACGACACTAACTCGAAACATGGAACCATTTTAGTAATATATAGATATAGTTACTATATAAAAATAAATTAAAAATCCAAATTATAATCTTCAAACCAATATAAATATACACATCACCCTCGTTCATTTTGCATAAACAACTTCATACTTTTTTTTTTCTTCATACACAAAAGGTGACAAACATGTTTTCTTCAAGTCGTCCTGGATCTACAAGCCTGGTCCGTTTTCAATCTATCATTACATGCATACTCATAATCATATTTCTCATTTGATCCTTTGCTAATTCGTTACTTATTCGAACGTGTTCTTGCAGACTTGTGGGTTTAAAGTGAACACTAACTCTCCCGAATGGCACAAGAGCATGACGAAAATCCTTAAGAAAATCAAAGGTTAGTTCTTATTCTATAAGCATGATAGCATATATATATTTATTGTACGTTTTTTGTATACTCAATCTCTCTTTTTTTCTGATTATGGTTAATTAGGAGGGAATTTTTGGATAGATGTGGACGAAGGAATGGCATACGTAACGGGTCAAGGCGATCCAAACAAGCTACTGAAACTAATGGGTTCAAAGAGAGGCAAAGATGCTGAAATGGCTTTTGTGAGAACCGGAACGCACCATCCTCAACATCATCATCATCATGATCCCAATTTTTACAACAATTGTCAAAACTCATACTTCGGCCAGTGGCCGGGGTACTACCCTCCCGGCTCGGCGATGCAACCTTACCATCATCAATATCCATTTTCCGGCGGATATAATAACTACGGTTATTATTAGAGCTCTTAGGATGGTTTTATATTACTTGAAACTCTGTCGAGATCGAGCAAACCCTATTTTTTTTACATAAATTAGGGTTTTCTGCTTGTATCCGAAAAAGCTTTTTTTTTTTGAATAGCGGGATCGATATTCTCTCTGCGTTTTACAAGCAGAAGAGAATCGAGGAGGATTGATATTCTCTGTTTTTCTTTTTGGTGTTTTTAGTTTATTTGTGTTTTTGTATGAATCCGATGATATTCATTGATGATGTTAGGGTTCTTTATAAACCCATAACAGAATGGGATGTTTCAAGCAGTTTGCATTACTTTTTGTTACATTCATATTTTACCTAAAAAGTTTCGGGAGTATATTTCAAAATGATTTACCTAAAAAGTTATATATAAAAAAAAGTTTCATAATTTACCTTTGGATGAACAATTGCTTCGGGAGTATCTTTCAAAATGATTTCGCGGAGGGAAATTCTCTCTTTTCTTAGATGAAAACGGATTTATCAGATTGTGTTTCCATGAAACGTTCTGATAATTTATTAGTATCAAATCATAAAATTAACTTACTATTATTTGTGTAGATCCCTTTGCAATTTAATACTACATATATAGAAAAAAGTCCATGAAAGAGCAATTGTCCTTATGGAATCCATCCTCAACTTGAACAGATTTGCCAATTGCCATGTATCCAACATGGCCAATGATTTCACTTGTCCAATATTCGAACCGTTTTCAGAAACACAATGACCTTCCGAATCACCCGGAGCTGTCTTATTTTTAAGAACATATGCTCTCTTTATTCACGTCCATTGCGCAGAAAAAGTTTTTGAGGACAAATGTAGAACTTCGTTTTAAAATACACTTCGAAGTACAAAGTAATTAAACAAAGAAATTTTCAAATCCACACTAGTCACAATCTTATCAGATGAGATTAGACCAGAAACATATAACAAAAGGGAACGAGTTATAACATGTCAAGAGTAAGTACTAGAGCAATTGATTAATCCAACATCTTAAGACATATATAAGAATCGAAAGCTTAAGCCAAGTGTTTGGCAATGGTAGATTGAAGCTCATCTTTCTTGGCTCCAACAACTTTGTCCAAAATCTTCCCTTCCTTCAAAAACATGAAGGTTGGCATCGCCTGTATCGCCCAATCACTTGCCACTGACTGTTCCAACAAAAACATAAAAGGTATTGTGATCGAAGAAAACATTTTCTCTCATGAAGAAGGGAAAATTAATTTTGGTGAATGTGTACCTTCAATTCATCAGTATCAACCTTGAGGAAAAGCACATTAGGGAGTTTCTTAGCTAAATCAGCAAAAAATGGAGCAATGAAACGACATGGTCCACACCAAGAAGCCGTGAAATCAACCACCACCTTCAACAATATAACCAATCATGAATCATTTTCATTGAAAAACCATCAACACTGATATTACCTTTTAATGTCTTAAATCAAATAAACATAAACATAAGAATTGAGAACGTTACATTCATCTTCAGGGTAATCATTTTCCTAGGGATCCCTTAGTTTCATAGAAATATCAATATGCCTCGTGGTAATCTAATCATTATGATCTCTATACAAATCCGAAAATCTAATCTATGGTTAAATCAGATTCAAAAAAAATTCAAACATGAATTTATACCAAAAAAATCAAATCATTACATTGCGTCTATATGAGAAATCAAAGAAGCAACCCAAACAAACCAAAATCAAGAATCCATATCTCAACAAAAACAAAATCAAATCAAGAAATTTTTGGAGAAGAAGATTACAAGAGTTTTGGATTCATTAGCCTTCTGGAGTTGCTCGTTCCATGTCTCAACGGTATGGCACGCGATCACTTGTCCTTCTTCCGAAGCCATCTTCTCTCTTATCTCCTATGTTCTGTTTCTCCTTCTCTTTTGTGTTTTTTTTTTCAATTACTTAGCATGCGCGTCACCTACCAATCACAGTTTTACCATCAATAGTTTTTCTCTTTCTCCTTTATTCGACGCGTGATTTTGTTTCCCATAATTACACCCACCAAATTTGCTACTTTCCTTCTTTATCCAAATCATATATATATTCCCACTTTACTCCTCAAATTTTTACTTTTTAACAAATTAACCACACACAAAGCAAAGTTGTAAATATCCATCGTAAAAAGTACAAACATTCTGTAGACATCATTTGTACATTATTCAATTCTACAGCTGGATCAGTTTCTTGAAACAATACGTTCCCATGATGAACCAACCCGTAAGCAAAACCGCTAGAATCGAGCAAGAAGCTATGAAAGTCCAACCACCGAATAAGATTCCTATAGTGTAGACTATGACTGGAGGCAACAAGGACTTTACTATAGCCGCTTTGCTTACCCAACGTCCATTGAAGAACACAAGTGCTGCGAGATTCACCACGTTCCACCCGCCTGACTTTACAGCTAGACGGTTCAGGTTGTTGGCTACAAAGGAATGACAGTTGCATGTGAATATGTTATATGAGTGATGTTGGTACTCTTGTGTGCCTTTTCTCAGTGCATCATCCCATGTTGGCTCTTTCTCATGACTGTCTTCCTCTTGTTCATATCTGCTCTCACCATTGAACATACATGAACCGGAAGAACGAGATGATTCCTGATTAAAAATCCAAGTCCAAAATGTAAATAGAGTTGCATCAAGGTAAAAATACTAAAAATTGAAAGCAACGTTACCTTTTTCTTGTTGATTTGAATATATCGAGCAACAGCTCCAAATGCAAAATTATCAACACAGACGAAATTAGGTCCTGCAAAGTCGAGGATGACACCGTCTTCTCTGCAAATACCCACGTGGCCGATAAAGGGAACCAGCCATGAAATTAAGGGAAGAGGTGTCCAAACAATGCAGCATGGGAACCGATCTCTTCTAGGATCAATTTTCATGGGATCTGATAAGCCGATCATCATGCCATGTTCTGAATCTATTACTGTCTCTCCCATTTCCAAGTCCAGTTGGGTTCAGTTATTTGATCCTCTGTACTCAAAACAACAACACGTCCAGTGATCCCCAGGTAAGTAAGACTCAATAAAGCACTGAGATTTGACATGTAAAAGTTGTTCTCAACACTCGAATAGATGATGCATATCATTCCTTTACATTGAACCCAAAACATAAATGCATCATCTTTGCATATATACCAAGCTACACAAGTAAACTCTATAGTTATACCAAAAACATTGCACAACATTAAAAACCTAATTGATTTTGTATCAACACATTGTGCTAAACGACACTACGACCAAAAACCACTACAGAGAAAGCTAAGTAAACAATTTTCGTGGTTCTATGAATCACGAGTCTTAAACACTAAACGATGAATCCCTAGAAAAACGCCATTAAAGATGCACAATCCAACTAGCAACGAGTCAACATCAAAGCATCTTCATAGACCTGGATTCCGAAACTTTTGATAAAGCGTACCAGTTCAAGCGACAAACACGACGATAAATCGGATCTAACACAATCTTCACAAAATTTCTCTTTCGTTTAGCAGTGATTCAATCACTGCCTAGTGCCTTTGCCTGGAAAATTTGTGTTTCTCTCTCGGCCCCAATTTTTACGAACGATGGCTAAAGAACGTGTTTGGCTCATTGGTTTAAACTAATCCTCTCGGAGGATATCTTCACCGTTTCCAGGATAGTAATATAAACGACATAACGTTCGATCAACAATAACGAAAACGGCAGGCTGTTTAGCTATAAAACGTTTTTGACATTTTTAATACGACGTAGTTTTGAAGTTGCGACTCTTCATCGCACTCTCTTGCTGTGGGAGGAGATTTCTGCAACCTACTGATGCGAATCTGCCATTGATACATCTGCTTGAGGTTAGGGCAAAGATGAGGAAACGTGATTTAGCAATTTTGATGCTCTCTGGATTTGCTATATTCTTCACTCTTCAGGTGATTTTTACACACTAATCTAATCGTCTTCTTCTTATTGTTTCTTAGTTCAAATTCTAGCCTAGAGAACTTCTAGAACCCTTGATCGATCTGTTTACTAGATAAAGCTTTGAATTTTCCTTTGTGGGTAGAGTTTCGACTGCCAATTCGATCCATTTGTAGTGTCAAGTTAGCTTGATTCTTGGTTTTTTTGCAGCACGAGGGTGATTTTGCGTTCAAAGAAGCATGGTTTCATTTGTATGATGAATATCCAGTAAAATACGAAGCTGATCGTCTCCCACCACCTATTGTAGCTGATCTTAATGGTGATGGAAAGAAGGAGGTTCTCGTTGCTACTAATGATGCCAAAATTCAGGTATCTTATTTGTTTAATTCTCATCTCTGCACTTTTCTTGCTTTGTTAGGTTAATATATTTCTGATTTCGATCTTTCTCGCCAATTTTTATAGAGCCTTGCTCTCGATTTCTGTTGTTAGAACGAATGATTGCAGCTTACAGCTTAGTGCTTATGCATTTCTCTTTTATGGGTTGGATCAAGTTCTGAAACTGTTGATGTTTGGTTGGATTAGGTTCTGGAGCCTCATTCCAGGCGTGTGGATGAAGGTTTTAGTGAAGCACGTGTTCTTGCAGAGATCCCCCTTTTGCCTGACAAGATCCGTATTGCGTCAGGGAGACGTGCTGTGGCCATGGCCACAGGTGTTATTGATAGGTACTATAAAGATGGAACTCCACAGAAGCAGGTTGTGGTCGTTGTCACCTCAGGCTGGTCTGTACTCTGCTTTGATCACAACCTGAAAAAGCTGTGGGAAACGAATCTGCAGGTTTCTATCTTCTTCGTTCTTTGTCTAATGTTCCGCATAAGAGTTTGTCTTGGTTCAGTAATATTGATTCTTCTTTTACTTACCCTTGTTGGTGGAATGACAGGAGGATTTCCCACATAATGCACACCATAGAGAGATAGCAATTTCGATAAGCAATTACACATTGAAGCATGGTGATACGGGTTTGGTTATTGTTGGTGGACGGATGGAGATGCAGCCATATGTATGTAGGAGAAAAAAATTTCTCTGTTGATTTTCTATTTATCTTCCATATATTTCCAATAGATTATTCTTTTCATTTTAGAATCACATGGACCCATTTGAGGAACTTGGCATGACAGCACAAAATGCTGAGCAACACAGAAGAAGTGCTACTGAGAATCAGGTATGACTACATTATAGTTACCTTGGACTGTTTCTTAGCTGTGTGGTTTCCTTACGCATTTTCTCTGAAACTGAACAATTATGAAGAAAGAGCTATTCATTTGTAGTTATACATATTCCACTGTGCATAAGAGCTTTGTTTGGACTGTTTAGAAGAATTTTAAGCTTCCTTTCAGGCCTCTGAAGATTCTGGAGCGATAAACTTGCGTCACTTTTCTGTCTATGCATTTGCTGGCAAGACTGGCCTTCTACGATGGAGTAAAAAGACTGATGTCAGTTATTTATTCTTTTCTGCTCATTTCTTTACCTACATATTCCTCAACTACATTCAATCTGCAACAAATTTGGTGGTCAGATTGATAGAATATTTTTTTCTTCTCATCTAGGATGTTGAAGCTCACACCTCAGATGCATCACAGTTAATTCCACAACACAATTACAAGCTTGATGTGCATGCTCTAAATAGCCGTCACCCAGGAGAGGTAAAATTAACTCGTTCTCCATTGATTATTGAGCGAAATAGTTAACCTTTTCTTAGATCTTTCTTAAGAGATTTCTATTGCACTATCATAATTTGAAAGCTTTGCTGGACTGAAGTTTGAGTGCAGGGAATTTAGAGAATCAATTCTTAGTGTCATGCCCCACCACTGGGTAAGTCTTATGCCTCCTACTACATACTTCGTTAGTTTAATATGCTTAGAAAAATTGTTTCAAAGTACATTGTTGTCTTTGCATCAGGACCGACGTGAAGATACATTATTGAAGCTTGCTCATTTCAGGCGACACAAAAGGAAAACGTTGAAGAAGCAGGCTGGTAGTAAGTCTACAGCTTATCCGTTTCACAAACCTGAGGAACACACACCCGCTGGAAAGGACTTGTCAAGAAAGATTCCTAAATTGATTGGAAAGGCTGCACGCTATGCTGGCTCGGCAAAAGCCAAGAAGGTGCAGCTCTTATAAAACGTAAATTACCCACAGCCCTTAAAAAATACAATATTTGTTTATGATAGCAAAGCAACATGTTGATGCAGGGTATGCAATACATTCCGACTATAACTAATTACACGAAGCTTTGGTGGGTTCCTAATGTTGTTGTGGCTCATCAAAAGGAAGGAATTGAAGCTATTCATTTGCCTACTGGTCGAACACTTTGCAAGGTAGATCCTAGTAGCTATTCCTTCAGATCATGAACAAGGTTACTATTTCACGTACCCATTACTTACTTAGTCAGCTTATTTAAATTCTTCCTGTTCCCAGCTTTCTCTACTTGAAGGTGGACTTCACGCCGACATAAACGGAGATGGTGTACTCGATCATGTCCAGGTACACACATCGGACACTACTGCCGCTTTTGGTTCATTAGACTTCTCATGGATCTTCAATTTTTACGACCATAAATATTCTCTGTCCACCTTAGACTGTTGGAGGCAATGTTGGAGAGAGAACTGTAGTGAGCGGATCAATGGAAGTGTTGAAGCCTTGCTGGGCAGTGGCAACCTCAGGTGTTCCCATCCGCGAACAGCTCTTCAACGTCTCGATCTGCCATCACTCCCCTTTCAACTTCTTGCACTATGGAGGAGATTATTCACGACACTTCGCCCAGGCAAGAGACACCTCTACTCTGGAGATCGCAACTCCCATTCTCATCCCCAGAGACGATGGACACAAACACCGCAGAGGAAGTCACGGAGATGTAATCTTCTTAACAAACCGTGGAGAGGTACGTTTTTCCTTTCTATATATGATGATCCATCTTAATTTCTCGAACTTTGAATTTCGTTTAATAATAGCTCATCGCTGCGCCGTATCAGGTGACATCATACACGCCTGATGTGCACGGCCACGACGCAGTCTGGCAATGGCAGCTTCAGACAGAAGCCACATGGTCGAATCTCCCGTCTCCATCTGGTTTAACTGAATCAGGGACTGTGGTCCCAACCCTGAAACCGTTCTCGTTGCGCATTCATGATAACCAGCCTATGATCCTTGCCGGAGGAGATCAAGCAGCAGTCATCATCTCTCCGGGAGGAAGCATATTAGCTTCCATCGAGTTACCGTCTCAGCCGACTCATGCACTTATCACTGACGACTTCTCGAACGATGGTCTAACGGATGTGATTGTGATGACATCAAATGGGGTTTACGGGTTCGTTCAAACCAGACAGCCAGGGGCTCTATTCTTCAGTTCGTTGGTGGGTTGTCTCTTAGTAGTGATGGCAGTTATTTTCGTTACTCAACACTTAAACTCCATTCAAGGTAAGCCCCGATCTTCATCTAGCTTTTAATTGAAAACCACATAGAGTTTTCTTCCTCTCTACGGAAGTTGAAACGGCAGGTCCGGTTATCAGCGCTTCACCCGCATCGGTTTTGGTAAACCGGACAGGTCACTGTTGTACCGGTGTAGATTCAGTGCCTTATTTCCTGGTTTCAGCTGTATAACTTTATACTTTGTAGAATTCAAAGTAAAAATGGTAGAGGAGAATATAGGACTTTATGTTTCTGTCAATTTTGATGTTTTAATGGAATTATTGCGACATTTAATTTATAAAAAATCTTGAAAAGAAAAACAAAATACGTTTTTTAGAAACATATCGTAGTTATTTTTTCCTCGATACAAAGCTACACTTTTTTCATGGGACTCATCGTACAAAACGATTTTTTGAACCAAAAAAAAAACTAAATAGGTTTAAGTAAATAAAATAGGCTTAGCTTGCCAGTAATAATTGATGCAGCGATATGGTTAAAAAGTTATAGTTTTTTGGACCACGCTAGTAGTAATAATATATTCCTCAATTCTCAAATGGGAATGTGGGAGGCATGAGTGGCGTAATGATTTACATATAATAATATACATACTACAAAACCATCGTTATACAGCAAAATAATACTATCAGACATTGAAGACAACGCGTGATTTGCAAAATAACTTATTTCAAAAAATGTAAGAACCTCACCAAAGTAAATTGATATCTTACCAACACATTTTCTTGGCAACGGATTGATTAGATACACCAATAACTTTCCTCTTTTGGATTTTCTCGGATTTAATAGTAATCAATATATAAATTAACGAATTGGTTCATATGTTAATATATGAATTTTATGATTTAACTAACCTATACACAGTTTTTTTTTTTTTTTTTTAACATACACAGTTTTTTAGATTGAAGATTTCATCTCTAATGTTTGTATATTTTGTAGTTTTAACCATGAACAAAAGTGTATAGCCTGTGGAAAAAAAAAGAGGGTATAGCCTGTGAGGCTGTGAATTCAATCTTTGATAGACATTTGATTTAATATGGTACAACTACGAGAATGACTATTCAAACCAACGCATACAAGGTTTTAATTCATGTGAAGCATCTCACATATATACTTTATAGTTTCAAACCCAAATAAAAGTGTCAATTTTCATATTTCTTGTACAAGTCTCTTTTTTTTTGTCAAATGCAAACATCTCATTATTTGTATATATACATTTATAAACAAATTAGTTATGAAAGAATGAGAATGCATATACATAGACTGAATGAGGAATATAGAAGGTGACGGGAAAAGCATATTTCTAATAAAAGCATGCAAAGAGGATCACGAGATCACTTAATATGGGCACTACTCTATTTCCATTCTCTTTTTTAATTTGGCCCTTTTTATCCCTTCGTTTACTTATGAGCTCTGTTATGTTTCCTAAATTAAACTCAATTTTTGAGAAGAAAAAAACCTCAATTGTCATATAGTGATATAGATGGAGAATTCATGAAAATACCGACTCCCAAAATATAACAAGCCTCTATTTACCAACGTTTGTATGTATGCATATGTGTATTGTAATACAAAAAACATTGAAACATAACTTAATTCAATAATATAGATTTGGAAAATCTTCGAACCCATTATTCCCATATATAGTACGTACTAATACTATAGAAGTCTAACTGAAGAAGAAAATAATTGTAGAGTTGTGGTCAGGAACAGTTAAATAAATAACATGTGTTTGATTTGTATATGCCCTAATAAATGATCTAGCTAGGGTTTTGCAATTTCCTTAGAAGGTACAATAATTAATAGAATAATGAAGAAAATTAGTGGTCCTTTATTTGCAGCCTCTATATGTGTTTTTTTTCAACTTTGATCCACACCCTTGGTTTCTAGTGTGGGGACTTGTTATCAGCCACGATCAGAGCCGATCCGATCCACTGTTTGGCCATCTTTTTCAACATTCCATGGTCCAGCCCCTTCAGGTCGATCTTACCGGTTGGTTAACCATTGTTGACCAAATTGATTTCGTTTGGTTTGGCTCGGTGTTTTCTAACATAGACGAGTAACCATCACTATTAAGCGTGTATATATGTACAACATGTACCCATCCTCTAGATACCTAAACAACAAGATGCAAACAAACATTGCCGTAAATGCTCTAAAAATATATTGTCAAATTGGCAAACTCGTGTTTCGATTTGAATCATGGCTATAACAGGATATGATATATTCATCATCGTTATAACAGAAAAGTGTACATTCATATATGTTTGAAATGTCATCCATCAACTATTAATTAGTTAATATAGACTATGATTGATAAGCCGCAAAATCACATAATTACAGAATAAATTACCAACCATAACTATCAAAATCTCCGTCTACATTTCACGATATTAGCTACAGTGCACAAAAGTAACACATACACAACAAAACAGGTTATGTCAATTTGCAAAAATTTGTTTAAATCGATTATTTTTGTCTCTCTATAATTAATTCATACACAATGGAGTATGTTTTTCTTCGATGATTTCATTGTGTAACCAATCAAACATCCTATTGACTTTAATTGATGGAAAGTTTGGAAACTGATAAGGTGGGTCTAGTAATGCGGGTTGAAAAACCCACGTTACCTTAGACCAATAACAAGCAAATTAGTGTTTTTATCAGTTAAAGAGAAGCCGATAATTAAGTTGGGTCTAATGAAACGTAAAATCAAATGACACAACGTTTGGTAACGAGTGTATACGTGTATGCATGTGCATGACATGGTAAGACGCCATAACTTCAAACCTTGGGGACCCAAAAAGAATTCTATTGGTTGTATATATACTTGTTATTTTCGTAAATGAAGAAAAATATACATAGAGATACATGTACATAAATAAATGTATGTATACGAAGTGAAAGTGAAGTGGGGGCCAAATGGAAACACAATCCATGTGAAGAAGTTTCAGCTTCTGATTAGATATGGAATTGAAACGAAAGCGAGAGAGAGAGAAGACAGAGAAACAGAACATAACAGAAACTAAACCAAGTTTGCAACTTTACATTCTCCATCCTCTCTCTCTCTGTCTACAATAACTACTCTTGCACCAAAGAGAATGTAAGAAACTAAAAGCTCATATTTATGTATTGGCTTTTGCCTTGGAAACAAAAATATATATGAAAAAAAGTAACCCACCTAATATTTTTCATCTTCTTTTATTTTTTTATGTTTGTTTATTTGGGTTTTAAAGGAATAGAAAATGGATATGAGGGAGCAATAAATGAGATGACAGTGAAAGCATGGCTCATTGTAGAAACACTGTTCTCTCCCTGTCTCTGTAATAAGAAAGATCTGTTAAGTAGCAGTGATGAGAAGCCACCAAACACTATACTCCAAAATCTCTTTCTACACTTAAATAAATGCTTCGAACCAAAATAATAATATGATAATTACATAAATTATCTACAAAAGCCAATGTATGCCACTTTTTTTGGTTAAAAATATTTATACAAATAACTTGGTTACAATTATTTGAATAATACGTTCCAAACGAAACCCTAATAATAACTCTAGTGAGCGAAAGCTTATGGTCAGTTGTGGTAAAAGTCTCTTGGATGGTTTCTACGTCGTATAAATGTCATCGTGTACGTATATTTGTGAGAATTAAATAGGGAACTAAGAATTAAAAGACAAAAGAAAAAAGAAAGAGGAAGACAAGTTACACAACACAGGGCTCGAGAAGAGACAAGACTCTGCGGCTTCTACCCTTTTTTTGGGGACTCACTCTTCTTATCATTCACTCCCTCTCTTTTTCTCCTCCACGTCAACTCTGATTCCCACCTTCTTCTATTTATTTAATTTTCTTTCTTCTTCTTAATTATTCTCTCTTTTTTTCTTTCTACTACTGATTATGTAAAAACCGGTTATCAACATTTTAGAATCTACTATATCCTAAATTCCTAGTATATCATTTTCTTTTGTTTTGTGTTAACGATCTCTCATTGGCAATGGTTTTAGAGATCACTAGCTTATTGGCAATGGTTTTAGAATTATTGTAACAATGATTTCAGAATTGAAAAAAGCAGTTACTAACTCCATGCATTTTGAATTTATTTGAGGGAAGAAAAGCTTTCGTTGGATTTTGGAGTATTGATTGACAGAAAGGGCCTAGAGAATTGAGTGATAAGCAATTTTGTTTTATATAAACACTTGCACCCAAAATAAAAATCAATAACAAAAACTATTTTTTATATTCTTTAATAAATCACGACTTGGAAAAAAAGAAGAGAATGTTATGGAGAAAAAAAAAAAGAGAGTGTCGTTAGACTGAATAACGCGCGCAGAGAGGCCACGACAGTCTTATCATCAATTAAATTTCTTCTTAATTAGGGTATCCTTCTTAACTATACATATTATACACGTATAGTTTTTTTTTATGCATACGTGCAATGGTGACATGCATACAAAATTTTGAAAAGAGAAATTGTATAAAATAAGTGTTTAGTGTTGTTTCGATAACATCCTAAGTTTCTTCATTGTCCAAATCTACTCCAGATTTTCATAGGCTTATTAGTTCCATCCATCTCTTATTAAAATTCCATACAGATTAATTTTTTGTTTTTGTTAAACTCCGTTATACTACATTTTATGTGTTGGTTGCTGGTTGGTTCTGCCTGAAACTATTATTAGGAAATGATGTTTAAAATTATTTGACATTTATATATTTTTGTAATGTAGCAAATAAAGAATAGACTACTAGAGAGAAAAGGTCATTGTCTCGATTGTTATGTATCCATCACAAGTTCACAACCCCTTGAATTAATTGATCCCCTCCATTCATCTATTATACTCATTATTTTGTGATTTTTACTTATCTCTATAGCTAAATTCGATATAGCCTAACCAATTATATTCGAATTGAAAAGCAATAATAAACCATTCGATTATTAACATAAATTATTGGATTTGGAAATTAAATCAAGAACCGGTACGGAAGCGTAGGGCGGCGAGGCAATGCTTTTTACTTTTTTAGCCTGTCTCAAACTATTCATTATTCCCATTTTGGATCTTAATCTTTTTGAAATGTCTAATTTAACCCCTTCTTCATTAGTCAACTCTCTCCACTCTTTTGGCAAAATCCTTTAAACGTCCCCATCTTTTACTTTATTTTACTATGTCCTAATTTTTTTTAATTGTATATGACACCCATACATACTTCTCTAAATTTCGGATTTATCGCGACATATGTTTTCGTGCCGTTATTCTCAGGCAATTCAAAGGATATATACCTAAAAATAAAAAAGGATATACTTATAAAATAAAATACTCAGATAATTATAATGATTAATTAAATTAGGATCCATGATGCTCACGGCACGGGCATAGAGATAGAGGTGTGTTTGTCTGTATATAAATTGTTTAAACATTTAATATTTATACAAAAAGATAATGCAGTAACATAGGGCACCTCAACAAAATCGTACGTTTGTCTCTCTTGTAGAGAGACTGAGAGAGTATGTTTACGTGCATTTTTATTTTTATATATAAATATTACTAGTATACATAAAATGTGTGTATATCATAATGTTTTTTGTTTCCTCGGAAACATGGACAAAAGCATCTGCTTTCCAGCTACAAAACTTTAGACACTTAATTTAAGCCACAGGTGCACCCAAAATTGATATTTTAAAAGAAAGATTATGGGCATATAATAGTTCGAAAAATAATAATCAATAACGATACTTGGTAATCATCCTTTCGTTTTTATTAACTAGTCACATTTAATCCAATTTTTATCTGTTTGCTAAGGATTTTCAAAACCTTGAATAAACTTTTTCTGGTATTTTTAGCTCTAACTCGTAGAACAATTATATACTCCATTTCATACAATTAATCTCACATGTACCAAATGAAATAATAATGAGTGGACCTATGGACTTTTGACAAGGTTTTGTAGTCAGTTCTAGATCATGATTAGGAGGTCTAATTAATAGGTCCCGAAATATAGAACTATCTTAGGATAATCAAAAATAGAATTCTGATACCGTAGTGAATTAGTATTAGTATTATATCTAGTCCTTTTAAGGAAAATTAGTTATTCACACCACAAAATTCTTATGGGCATATAAAAATTTCATAAATTGAAGAAAAAAAGAGAAAGAAAAAGCGGGTTTCCCGGAACAAAAGGACAAAGAGAGAAAAATCCATTTATGCTAACGTGGCAAGATAATAACCGTCCGATTATATATCAACGATGAGAGATGAAGTGTTGCCATATTGTAGCAAGAAAAAAAAAATAGAAAGCAAATAATGAGAGAAACAATTTTTTTTTTTTTTGCAAAATCTGGAAAAACAAAACAAAGAAACAAACAAATGAAGAAGAGATGAGAGGAGACAGAGAATTAAATTAGAGGAGCAGAAGAGAGAGAGAGATTATTAAGGTCATGGCGGCGTTGCAGAGCGCAAGAAAGACGATTAAAACCTCTCTCTGATCTCTCTTCTTCTCCTTCCTTCTTCTTACATATCTCTGTGTGTTTCTTAAATACTCTCTCTCTCTCGTACCGACAAACAAGTTTTGCTTTTTCTCAGAGTCTCAAAAAGCTATTCCAACTTCAATACACTACAAACCCAGAGAATGAATTCAACCTAAAAACCCTAGAAATCCTCTAAGATCTAGAGTGAGAAAGTTAGAGAGTAGAAATACAAAAGATAGGATCTTTGGTTTTGGGTTTTGTTCCATTTTCTTGATTGGAGAGTGGTGGTTATGGGTGGTGGTGGTTGTTGTGAGGGTGAATGGCGGGGTTTTTCTCGCTAGACGGTGGTGGAGGAGGAGGCGGAGGTGGAGGAAACAACCAAGAAGATCACCGGAGCAATACAAACCCTCCTCCGCCTGTATCAGAAGCTTGGCTCTGGTATAGAAACCCTAACGCAAACGCAAACACAAACGTCAACGCAAACGCTCCTTCTTCTTCAAACGCTGCTTTAGGAACACTTGAGTTATGGCAAAACCACAATCAGCAAGAAATCATGTTTCAGCAACAGCAACATCAACAAAGGTTGGATCTTTACTCTTCCGCCGCAGGTTTAGGTGTTGGACCAAGTAATCATAACCAATTCGATATCTCCGGCGAAACTTCAACCGCCGGCGCCGGAAGAGCTGCGGCGATGATGATGATTCGTAGTGGTGGCGCCGGAGGAGGAGGAGGAGGAGGAAGTGGTGGTGTTAGCTGTCAAGACTGTGGGAATCAAGCGAAGAAAGATTGTGCTCACATGAGGTGTAGAACTTGTTGTAAGAGCCGTGGCTTCGAGTGTCCTACTCACGTGAGAAGCACGTGGGTTCCTGCTGCTAAACGCCGTGAGAGACAACAGCAATTAGCTACGGTTCAGCCGCAAACGCACCTGCCACGCGGTGAGAGCGTTCCTAAACGCCACCGTGAGAATTTACCGGCAACTTCTTCATCTCTTGTCTGCACTCGCATACCTTCTCATTCAGGTATTTGTCACTGTAATGTGAAATATTTATTTATGTATATATGTCAACAATAAGGTCGTGAAATAATGAAATGCAAGCAGCATTTTTATAATTTATATAAGTAAACGAATTGGGATCAGGTTCAAGAGCCAAAAAAAACCCTATTTTGATTATCAGTTAATTTCCTAAAATAAGTTTTTATTTTATTTTGTGATTTAATTGTGAAAATACTGTGTTGGAGTAAACACTGACTATTGGATTGACAGGAACAAGCTGTTTTCATCAATCTTGAAATCTGTGTTCTTTCTCTAATTCCCTGCTCCTGCTTTTTCGTAACCTTAATTTTGGAAGAAAAAAATGAGTACTAATGTTTACTCTATATGTATAATAAAAAACATGCGATTACGTACCACTTAAATTACTTTTTTTTCTCTATAAATTCTAGGGCTAGAAGTTGGGAATTTCCCGGCGGAGGTGAGTTCATCGGCGGTGTTTAGGTGCGTGCGTGTGAGCTCAGTAGAAGATGGAGAAGAAGAATTTGCTTACCAAACAGCCGTAAGCATCGGGGGTCACATTTTCAAAGGCATTCTATATGACCTCGGTCCTGGAAGTAGTGGTGGCGGAGGCTACAACGTTGTTGCCGCCGGTGAGAGCTCCTCTGGTGGTGGTGGAGCTCAACAGCTGAATCTCATAACAGCTGGCTCTGTAACGGTTGCTACCGCTTCTTCCTCTACTCCAAACCTCGGTGGTATTGGCAGCTCATCCGCCGCCGCAGCCACGTACATTGATCCAGCCGCTCTTTATCCAACTCCGATCAATACATTCATGGCCGGTACACAATTCTTTCCCAACCCAAGATCGTGATGAAAATCTGACATAAAAGCAACATAACTCTTTTGAATTCTTAGAATAGAATTAGGGTTTATAAACGTTAATTGTCGGATCATATTATATAAAAAAGTATGCAGAAGTGGGGAAGTGAATCTGTTTATGCTTCTCCTACTTCTAGACACTCAAAGTTGTTGCAATTTTAGGGTTTTTTAAATGGAAATTCAATTCAAATAATACCATTGTCTTTTTATATGGTTTTGTGAGGATATAGTGTTGTGTATCATTTAAATGTTAGGAGCACAATATAGCTCTTGTTGTCTGAATCTTTGTTTCATTAATGTGTCTGTTTCTTGTTTGTGAAACACGTAACCTTAGAATCCGGGGATAATGTTTTTCATCTTTATATCACATCTTTTGTGTCTTTTTTCTTCTATCCAATATAAAGAATTCATTACATTTGTACCATACATTATAGTACAATTTAATATTTTTCAACCTTTTTTTATTTTCTAACTTTTCCAACCATGATTTCCGTTAAGGCCGAATATGGTCTGCCCATCCCATGCATTTAATGATTTCTAAAGTGTATTATTTGTTAGTTACTAGTAATTGATGTATGCCATAATTGACATGTGATAGAATCAGAGAAGATGACTAGAAGAGCGACATGTATAGATGTGACATGAGGGTGCGTTCTACAATGTACGTTAATTAATCCCAATTAGTTAAATCTCCATGCCCTCCATTTGTTATTTGATCATTATAATGATTTAGCTAAAAAAAAGTCTTGAACAATACTACTAATCTTTCTCTATTTTAAAATAAATGTTGTCTTGAGGCCGGTAATGTTTCTGTTTTAAAAATGGTATTGAATGATTTTAGTGTAACGTTTGTCAAGAAAATATCTCATTGTCTCTTTAAAATCAATTAAATAAAAATTTGATCTATAATATAATTTTCAAAGTTAACATGCTTTGTAAGAATACAATAGAATATTAAACTATTTTCTTAAATGCATGATAAGTGTCAAAAACGATATTTAATTTGAAACGGATAGAATATTATTTTTATTTGTATAACTAAATCAACCATAACTTGTAAGATAACATGATGGAAGAAAATTAATAATCATGAAGGAGTTTACGTTTTATGTAAGCTTACGTATGTATATATGTATTGCATCATTGCATGTAGATGTATTTTTTCACCCTACACGATGATATGCACATTACACACACACACATATATATTGTAAATAGAGATTTTGCAGATTCTCATGGGGGATATATTTGAAACCTATATATGTTACATAAGAAATGTAAAAATGGAATGCAATGCCATCAATTTCAGACGATCGAGTATGTTCAGCTACAGAAAGCTATTTACTCCTCCTTCCTCTCTTTTTTCATCAATCATTTCGGTTTTACTCATTTAAATACAAACAACTCCTTCTTCGTCTTCTCTTCTTTCATACTCTCACATTTCATTTTGGTTTAGCCTTCATGAGGTAGTAAAGTATGTGATATGTCATACAAAAAATATGTAATATATGATGTGAAAGAGGATAAGAAACAATAATACTATGGTAAAAAAACTGGAACCGAGGAGATAGTCGATGATACTAGATACTGTTAGTTACCATTCGAACAAAACCAATGCCAGAATGCCTATAATTTTATTTTTTGTCTTTAAAATTGACAAAAACAAAATACATTAGATGATAATCGATACTGTTAGTTACGTGTGAATTTGTAGTTTTGTGGAGTTGGTAAAAAGCTAAAATCCCTTATACAATTGAGATATATTGCGTGACAACATTACATAATCGGTAAATTTGGTCCATTCAAATAGTGCTGCGGTCCAATCGGCCGACTCGTTCCGACTTTTACTCTCTGCCCGCATCACAGCTTGTCATATCCACAAATTTTATTCATTTCTAATTTATATATGATAATTTTTACAAGATCCACAAGCTATAGTGTCGTATCCGATTTGTTGTGTTCTTCTATAGTTTATATGTAAATTTGATGTCTCTTATTTGGATATTATATATTTTGAGAAGAAAGCCAAAAGAGATAAAATTATAAAATGCTGGCTAAAATCCGAAGCCTGAAAATCTAAAATTTGTCATTGTCCGACATTTATTAATCCAAAGCTTCAGGTTCCACTCAAAGAAAATAATTAAAAATAAATACTATTTGGATGTCTTTTGGACCTTTTGGTGCATTGATGACAATAAGCAAATATACACATTTTGCAATTTTGCAGGATGAATTTGATACAACTGGATATATATAGTAGACCAATAAACAGAAGACATGTGTATGTGTATACCAACGATTGACATTTGAATTATGTGTTTTAGGGGGAGAGAACCGAACCAAGCGTAGGAAACTCATCTTCAAGGTCCTTCATAATAATAATCACACTACACATTTTATTAATATCTCAACCATTAAAATAAAGAATTAATTACGGATTTTGCCATTTTTCATAGTGGCATTTGTGGATTTTGCCATTTCTTGAATAGTTTGTGGATTTTGCCATTTTTTAGGCTCCAAAAATATGATTTAACATGCGTTTCACTCGTTATGTTTGGGTTTAGTCGGTTCCATTTGTTCTTAGGGTTTAGTATTTGGTATAAAATACGTATTTTTGTAAAAAAAAAATCATAAATACGTACATTTTTAAGTGTTAAAAAGGGCAAAACCCGTAAACTATTTAAAAAATGGCATTTTCGTAAGTTTTTCAAAAAAAAAGTGGCATTTTAGACAATAATCCCTTAAAATAAAACATAAAGTTTTGTGAAAAATTATAAAATTGAAAAGGTACTAAACTAGTGCATCAAAACTTTTTCTTAATCCATTTGCAGATGTTTAGTTCAAATAAACGGAACATATTTAATCCAATGCAATAAAAAGAGAACAAACAGAATTCAGTCAAACATTTTTGTTTAAAATTTATATATCTAAGCCATAACAACCAAAAAATGTACTCTAATTGAAATCAAAAGTCAAATTAAACATATTTGGAATTCATTATGCCAAAAAAGAACAATCTTGCCATGTTTAATATTTCCTGACTAGGCGTTACCACTTACTAGTTAGCATTGGATTACATGGCTTTAATTTTCATGGACAACAAAATATGAGAGACAGAGACCATAACTAAATTTAGAGACACGAAATTGAAAGTCCCATGTCCGACTCTATAGGATCTTTGATCCAGTCTTGTCTCTTCACAACCTCTCTTTCTCTTCTTTTTCTTCTATTTTTACTTCCTTCAACTCCCATTTTACTCCTTCATTTTTCTTCTTCTTTCTCCCTAGTATACGCTCGACCGGAAAGATGGCATTCGGGAGGGGACGTGGCAACAAACGCACTTCGACGTCGTCCTATGCGTCAACCATTACAATGGTCATCTTTGTGGCTTTGTGTATCTTCGGTGTGTGGATGCTTTCTTCCAATTCTGTTATCCCACCGCAGATCACACAAGGCTCCACTCGAACGGCTGTGGCAGAGACAGAGAGGAGTGATGTGTCTGTCTCTTCAAACGGTAATGATGAGCCCGAACCCACGAAACAAGAGTCTGATGAGCAACCGCCATTTGAAGACAATCCGGGAAAGCTTCCAGACGATGCTGTAAAGTCTGAAGACGAGCAACGGAAGTCAGCGAAAGAGAAGAGTGAAACAACGAGCTCAACGACTCAAAAACAAGAGACCCAACAACACGATGACAAGCTTTCCGAGGAAAAAGAGAAAGATAATGGCAAGGAGAAAGAGACGGTGCAAGAGAATGAGGAGGGTCAGATGAAAAAAGTGGTCAAGGAGTTTGAAAAGGAACAGAAGCAACAGCGAGACGAGGACGCTGGGACTCAACCGAAAGGAACTCAAGGGCAAGAGCAGGGACAAGGGAAGGAACTGACGGACGTGGAACAAGGAAATAAACAAGGGCAAGATGTGGAACAAGGAGCGAAACAAGGGCAAGAACAGGATTCGAATACGGATGTTACATTCACAGATGCGACCAAACAAGAACAACCTATGGAAACTGGGCAAGGCGATACATCAGAGAACTCAAAGAATGAAGAAAACGGACAAACAGAGGAACAAAACTCAGGGAATGAGGAAACCGGACAACAAAACGAGGAGAAGACCGCGGTTAGTGAAGAAAATGGGAAGGAAGAGAAGAGCATGAAGGAAGAGAATGGCCAACAGGAAGAACATACCACAGCAGAGGACGAAGGCGGAAACAAAGAAGAAGAGAGCACATCAAAGGACGAAAACACAGAGCAACAAGAAGAGCGGAAAGATGAGAAAAGACATGAGGGTTCAGAAGCGAGTGGTTTTGGCTCTGGAATACCGAAAGAATCTGCAGAATCACAGAAGTCATGGAAAAGTCAGGCAACAGAATCTAAGGACGAGAAACAAAGACAGACATCTGAATCAAATACCGTAGAGAGTATTATGGATGGAAATGCATGGGTGCTGTGCAATGCAACTGCAGGAACTGACTATATACCATGCCTAGACAACGAAGAAGCTATAATGAAACTAAGGAGTAGAAGACATTTTGAGCACAGAGAGAGACATTGCCCAGAAGATCCACCAACGTGTCTAGTCCCCCTCCCAGAAGGGTATAAGGAGTCCATCAAGTGGCCTGAAAGCAGAGATAAGGTAAAATATTCTATCCAAAAAAAAGTTTTTTTCAGGTGAAATAATGTGAAATTGGGTAGAAGTTGACTCACATGTGATCTAGTAGATATGGTATCACAATGTCCCACACACAAAGCTAGCTGAGGTAAAAGGACATCAGAACTGGGTGAAAGTCACTGGCGAGTTCTTGACGTTTCCTGGTGGGGGAACACAGTTCATCCATGGAGCTCTTCATTATATCGATTTTCTTCAGCAGGTGAACTTATTTCTTGATTTCAGGATAGCGTTAAAACTGCACCAAGTAAAAGATAGAAAGTTTATGTTAAATATAATGGTTCTTTTTTTCTACTATGGCAGTCTTTGAAAAACATTGCGTGGGGTAAACGTACTCGGGTCATATTGGATGTTGGATGTGGAGTGGCGAGCTTTGGAGGTTTCCTCTTTGAAAGAGATGTTATAGCAATGTCTCTTGCACCAAAAGATGAACACGAGGCTCAAGTTCAGTTTGCTCTTGAAAGAAAGATTCCAGCCATCTCTGCGGTTATGGGCTCCAAGCGACTGCCATTCCCGAGCAGAGTGTTTGATCTTATCCACTGTGCACGTTGTAGAGTCCCATGGCATAATGAGGGTGGCATGCTTCTTCTGGAACTTAATCGGATGCTTAGGCCCGGAGGTTATTTTGTCTGGTCAGCAACACCAGTCTACCAGAAGCTTGAAGAAGATGTTCAAATCTGGAAAGGTAAGGACTAAAGTAAAATGCTTGAACTTAAATAGAGTTCCTCCTTT
Organism: Arabidopsis suecica; assembly: GCA_019202805.1. NCBI lineage: Eukaryota > Viridiplantae > Streptophyta > Magnoliopsida > Brassicales > Brassicaceae > Arabidopsis > Arabidopsis suecica. Next base: position 11,200,080 of record CM032909.1, read on the forward strand.
TGTAGGTTTCACTGATGCTGACATGTTTTGAGTTATATAGAAATGTCCGCATTGACAAAATCCTTGTGCTGGGAACTTGTGACAATCAACAAGGATAAACTCAATGGTGTTGGTGCTGCAATCTACCAGAAACCTGTAACAAATGAATGTTACGAGAAAAGAAAGCACAACAAGCCTCCGCTGTGTAAAAACAACGATGATGCAAATGCAGCCTGGTATGATTGTTTCCACAATATGCAAAAATAACAAAAAACTAAAACCTTAAGGCTTTATAAATAGAACAAAGAAAGTCAATACTTGAATGCAAATTTCAGGTATGTACCCCTACAAGCATGTATGCATAAAGTTCCTACCAATGTGGTCGAGAGAGGAAACAAGTGGCCAGTGAACTGGCCCCGTCGGCTTCAAACACCTCCTTACTGGCTAAACAGCTCTCAAATGGGGATCTATGGGAAACCAGCTCCTCGAGATTTCACTACAGATTATGAACATTGGAAACATGTTGTAAGCAAAGTATACATGAATGAAATAGGAATCAGCTGGTCTAATGTGAGGAATGTAATGGACATGCGAGCTGTCTACGGAGGGTAAGCATCAACGAAAAGAACTATAAACGATCAAATAAAAATCTCAATTACCAAAACCAAACCTTTTTTTTTTTTACTAACTATGTCAAAATGCAGGTTTGCAGCAGCTCTAAAGGACCTACAGGTGTGGGTCATGAATGTAGTAAACATAAATTCACCTGATACACTACCAATAATCTACGAGAGAGGCCTATTCGGAATATATCATGACTGGTGTGAATCATTTAGCACATACCCTCGAAGCTATGATCTCTTACATGCAGATCATCTTTTCTCTAAGTTGAGAACAAGGTAAAAGTTTAACTCATATCACATCCACCCTTTTTGGTAACTTTCACCAACAATCTTGAAAATATTCTCTTGTTTCTTTTTCTTTTGAAAGGTGCAATCTTGTTCCAGTAATGGCAGAAGTAGATAGAATAGTAAGACCAGGGGGTAAACTCATAGTTCGTGACGAATCGAATGTGATAAGAGAAGTTGAGAATATGTTGAAGTCACTGCATTGGGATGTTCATTTAACATTCTCCAAACACCAAGAAGGGATATTAAGTGCACAAAAAGGATTCTGGAGACCAGAAACTTCTCAATGAAAGACGCTAACAGTCCGAGAATCTGCATTTGAAAATAGCAGAAGCAGCATTATAATACACACTACCCATATCTACAATCCCCAAAACTTCCAAGAATTTGGATAAAGAATTGTCAGTATAAGTAATAGTTTTAGTCTTCTTAAACTATATATAGACTAATTAGAACTTTTTTTTTTCCCAACTTCATATTTTTTTTGGATATTCTATTGTAAGGCTATGACTTTGAATCATTGACTGGGAAAAGACCAATAAATGAAATTTTGTTCCAACAAGTAGAAAACATAGCAGTAGTGAAGAAGAGATTATGATTGTTTAAAACTGATAAAGATTTTATACCACAAGCCAAAAGTCAAATTACAAAAGTTGAATGGAATACGGAAGACAATAATTTCTAGGTGAGCGAATGCATAACATAAAAGGATTAAAGTAGACATGAAATGAAACCAAAACTTGAGAATCTTAAGCTCAAATATTAGTTCAAAAGAGAGGTAAGAAAGAAGAGAATCTGACATTATGGGCAGTAGTAGGAGTTGAAGAAGATGGTGGTGTTCTGCAAATTTGAAGCTTTATTCGCAATCGCCGAGTAATAATCAATCACAAACTGTTTTGAATTGAAGCAGACGAGTCAGAGAAGAAAAGCCATAGTTTACTGCTCTTACTTCGTAAAATGGTTAATGAGATGCCCAAAGTCATAAAATTTCAGAAAGCCCAGCCCACTTATGGATGCTAATGTGTAACATGTATTTTCTACAATAAAAAAAACGGTACCGTTTTGCTTCGAATTAACAAAAAGTAGACATTTTTATACGTTTTGCCGGTTGAGTGAAAAACTTTCACCAAAGAAAAGTATTTCGATTTTATCTTTAAAATTCTTTTATTTTCTTGGGTTCTTGGGTTCTTGGGAAAAGAAAGATTGAGAAATAAGTAAGGAACGAAAGAAAAAAGAAGAGAAAACTCACCACTTTAGTAGAGGAGGGCTTTGGGCTGGGGGACTATCATATTCAATGCTTTACCAAACTCACCTCTTCTTCTAAATTCTCACCACTCTTCTTCATCCTCTCTATCTCCTTCACCGACATATCTCCTCTCTTCACTCTCTGTCTCTCATCTCAGGTAATTTCCAATTTCTTCTCCAATTTTAGGATACATGAATTGGGTTTTTTGAAGGTTACTTACTCGTTACATTGTTTGAAAAAAGATGGAACTTTTCTTTGTGGCTTAGTCAAATCATGGTTCGTTTTTCCAAGTTGTGGTTCTAGGTTTTCGTGATTTTTTTTTTGTTCTTTTTCTGTTTGAATTTGGAAAATTAAAGGAACGGTTTTTTTCTTTCAGGGGGGAATTTTTTATTTTAAGATAATTTTTGGTGAGTTTTTGATATTTAAAGGAGCCAAAAAGAAAAGAAGAAAAAACGTAATCTTTTTTTTGGTGGGTTTTGATAGGAAACATGGAAAGTGTTGAATTGGCGTTGAAGAACAGTAACAAGAAAGACAAAACCCTCACCGTCACCGGCGGCGCTCAAAATGGCGATGATTTCTCCGTCGACGACTTGCTTGACTTCTCTAACGAAGACGACGACGACGTTTTCGTTGTGGATGAGACTGAATTGAAAGTACAAAGAAAAAGAGGAGTCTCTGACGAAATTACCCTTCACCGGACCAACGATTTCTCCACCGCTGATTTCCCCACAAGCGAGCTCGCCGTTCCGGTATGTATTTGTGTTTTCATTTTGCTCAAAATTTGTAAGATTATTCGTAATTGCAATGTTTAGTTTCTTGTTTCTTGTTTCGTTGTTAGATGGATGATTTAGCGGAACTTGAATGGTTTTCAAATTTCGTTGATGACTCTTCTCTCATGCCGTATTTGGCTCCGACGAAGAAACCGGTTTGGTTAACCGGAAATCGGAGACATCCTGTACCATCGGTTAAAGAAGAGGCCTGCTTCAAAGCCCCTCCCCCTCCGGTTAAAACCAGGCCCAAACGAGTCAGAACCGGAGTCACCGGCTGGTCTCATGGTTCGGACTCATCTTCCAGTTCTACAACATCGTCGTCTTCATCTTCTGGTCCTTCAAGCCCTCTATGGCTCGCCGGCGCTGAGTTTCTTGATGAGTCAGTGGCTAAAACACAGAAGAAGAAGAAGAAGAAGAAGGTTTCTGGTCAGACGCAGACGCAGACGCAGACGCAGACGCAGACGCAGACGCAGGGGAGGCGGTGTGGTCATTGTGGCGTTCAGAAAACGCCGCAGTGGAGAGCAGGACCATTAGGAGCTAAGACGTTGTGTAATGCGTGTGGTGTGCGTTACAAATCGGGTCGGTTATTACCCGAATATAGACCCGCTTGTAGCCCAACTTTCTCAAGTGAGCTTCACTCAAACCACCACCGTAAAGTCATTGAGATGCGTCGGAAGAAGGAGGCTTCTGATGAGGCTGATCAAACCGGTTTGAACCAGCCGGTTCAGGTTGTGCCGAGTTTATGAAGAAATTTGGAGAATTTTTAGAGCAGAATTAGGATCCGACCCGGTTCAGATTTAGCACCAGTTAGTATGTTAAAAGATTATGTATGTTTTTTAAATTTGATTTTTGTTCGTTGTAGTCGTAGTAGGTTTTTAGACTTTAGTAACTTGTTAAAAATTTTAAAACTCTTATATTTGTTTTTTTGCGCATTAATTTTCAGTCTTTCTTTTTCTTTTTCTTAACCACTACTAAGTTTATATTAACGTTATAATATATAGTTTTTGTTTCAACTTACATTTTAATTGACCTTGGAGTTTCAATAAGTGCCACCATATTATTAAGACATGGGGACATTCCACACTCATGATCTACTTCATAATCACAATTTGATAATATTTCAATATCATGATAGAGTTGGTTCATTTTCTGATTATAATGTATGCTCAATAATTATTGAGAATGCGATGGTTGGTTTTTTCGACTCCATATTGGTAGACTGATAGTAATCAAGTGATACAAGATCAACTTAAAATCGTTATTAAGTTGAATGGAAATGAGGACCAAATTAGGATGAGACTTGATTTCATTTTTTCAGGAATAGTAACTCCAAATTTGTTGTTGTCACTTAATATAATAGCCATCGCATTTTCTCTTGTATATATAAAATTGACATAATATAACTGAGAAAAAAAATTAAATGTACTTTTATTCAAACAAACAAAAAAATTAAACGTACTGGGCACACTCTTTTATTGACTAATTTATTACTCTGCGTATTTTTGGAGAATGAATACGACTTTCAGTGACGTACAAAATAGATATATCCAATTTTTGCAATGTAATAATATTCGTTGACCATATCTTTGAGATTATCACGAATTACCAGTTTTACCTTGGGACTTTATTCGTCGAATGGTTTTAGTTGACTAAGCTGGTGGTCTAATAATAATAAGCTTTTATTACGTGTCTCGTTTCTTGAAATGCTGCATAATATATGTACTAACTATACAATTTGGAAATATATATGTACAAAAGTAACCAATTAATCTATCAAAATTACTGTTTTGCCAAAAAAAAAATCTATCAAAATTACTGTTATGTGCCATTTGACAATATTGTTTATACTACCAAATTATAATTAAAACTTTTTAGAAAAAATCAAATTAATTAAAATAACGGATATTTTTACAAGCATGAAAATAAATTGGTGCGTTATAACAAAACTTATACGTTCAAACGTAGAAATATTAATTTCTCCAACTTCTTGGAAACACTATATATGCTCCTTGCATAATTCGTCTGTAAGACCATGTGCAATGGTAAATGAGTGTCCCGTCCCTTATTTAAAAAAAAAAACAAGTAACCAATCGCGAACCGCCACGTATCAGTGGGGCCCGCGAATAGTGAAGGACGAGAAAGAGGGACGTCCCAAATAAAGAAACGTCGCATGGTTTTGGAGCAAAGGTCGCATGGTTTTGGAGTGGGGCCCAGCGTGGGACTTTGTCAAGGAACGTTGCTGCAAGTGCTCTAACAAGAAGAATCGTGTGGTGTTTTCATTTTTGACTAGGAAAAGCGCCCGAGAGCTTTAGGTTTGTCTCCAGAAACACACTTACACACAATATATATTAAGGAATCTCCTTCACAGTCATCCATCACCAAATTTAGGGGCAGCCATTTGAAATGTAATTAGGGTTTAAAGTTAGAAGATATATGGTCCCTAATTACATTTTCGACTGGCTTCCATTAAACTTGGAAATGGCTAATTGTAGAGAAGCTTCCTTGCCAAAGATACCAGTTTTAACATTCGTCTTACGCTTCGCTTCTCCTCCACAACGATGAAAACGTCTCCGTTTTCAAAAGTGAGATCATACTCGTTTTTAATTTGCTAATTTTCTTATAACAAATCATATGTATTTTTTTTTTTGTTTAGCATCAATGACTTTTACCTATTATCTTTTCTCTTAACTTGTTTTTTTGTTCGTGGTAGTCGCAGTTTCAGGATTTAGTAAATAGTAATAACTGGTCAGATTTAGAGGTTTAAAAGTCATACACTTGTTTTCACATTAAAGTGTCAGTTTTCTCTGAACCTTCTTTAATGTTATATCTACGTTAAAAGATATAGCATTTTTCTTCAACTAACACTTTGAATGTGAAGTGGTGGTATATATGGACCGTGGAGTGAATATGAAACCGTCCGAAAATTTCAATAAGTGACACTAAGACCTGGGGACACTCGACACCCATTTATCTACTTCATTATTTAAGTTTGTTAATGTTTCAACCTCATGATCTCGTTGGTTCCTTTTCTATAATTATTGAAAATGCGATGGTTATTTTTTAACTCCATTTTGGTAGACTGATAGTTATCATTTATCAAATATATAAATACAAGATCGATTGTTTTGCACTCAAAATTACGAGGAAACTTGATTTTAAGGTTAGTGAACTCCATATTAACTTCTTGTTGTTACTTGTTAATAGCCATCAGTTTCTCTTGTATTTATAAAATTGACATAACATAAACTGAGAGAAAATGAAATTACTAGAAGACGTACTGGCCACACTCTCTTGTTGATTTATAACACATTTAGGAACATCTTTATACAAGATACAAATTCTCGAATGATGTCTTACTTATATATCAATTTGTTATAAACTGTCAAAGATATGATAACGATATAGAAGATGATTCTTATTGATTACGATGGAAGGCAATGCCTTTATATACAAGAGACATTAGACCTAATTGCTCATATACAATGTTAACTATATGTAAGTGGGCTAAGGGCCTCATAATCTAGCCCATTACCCCCCCGCAAGCTGGAGTATGGAGGTTGCAAATACCCAGCTTGACAAGAAATTCTTCAAACTCTTTTCGTCCCAAAGCCTTAGTGAGAATATCCGCGAGTTGAGACGTTGTAGAAACATGCTTGGTAACAATGGTGCCATTGGCGATTTCATCACGAACGAAGTGCACGTCCCGTCGAACATGTTTAGTACGAGCATGGTAGACAGGATTTGCGGCGAGACAAATGGCCGAGAGGCTATCGGAATGCAACGTGATTGGTTTGGTACAAGGAATGCCAAGAGCAGGAAGTAATTCTCGTAACCACAAGAGCTCACTTACAGTATCAGCCATAGCCCTATACTCGGCCTCAGCTGAGGATCGAGAAACAACACCTTGTTTCTGTGTTTTCCAAGACAAAGGGGAACCACCCAATTGAATAAACCAACCGGTAAGAGAGCGGCTTGTTTGCGGACAGGTGCTAAAATCGGAGTCACACCATGCATTCAACTCCAATGGTGTGTTAGCACGAAGAAGAATACCCTGACCTGGACTTGACTTAAGATATCGAACAACACGAAGAGCGGCTTCCCAGTGAGCTGCTTTAGGTTCATTCATAAACTGAGAAAGGATGTGGATAGCATAAGACAGTTCAGGCCGTGTAGTACCAAGGTAAATGAGGCGGCCTACCAATCGGCGATAGCGAAGTGGATCGTCAATGGTATCACCGGAGGCGACATGGAGCTTGTGGTTCTGTTCCAAGGGGAAGGAGACTGGTTTAACACCAAGCAAGCCCGTTTCATTAATGATATCAACGGCGTACTTACGTTGACACAAGTAGATCCCCTCAGGACTTCTAGCAACTTCAATACCCAAGAAGTACCTTAAAATGCCAAGATCCTTCATGTAGAAACAAGAGCTTAGATAAGATTTGAACTCGTTTATCACATCAACGGATGTACCCGTGATAATCAGATCATCAACATAAACTAGAACGTGTAGTCGAATGCCTTCTTTTTCAAAGATGAACAAAGAGTAGTCAGAGATATCCTGTGTAAAACCATATTCTTTTAAGGCCGTTGATAGCTTTTCAAACCAACAACGCGGCGCCTGTTTCAAGCCATACAAAGATTTCCTTAGACGACACACCTTTGTTTTGTCTCCATTTCGAAAACCCGGAGGAAATTGCATGTAAACCTCTTCATCTAGATCTCCATGGAGGAACGCGTTGTGAACATCCATTTGATGGACTTCCCAATCAAGAGAAACAACTTGCTGAAGAAAGGCTCGGACGGTGACCATTTTTGCGACAGGAGCAAAAGTTTCCGTGTAATCTAACCCTTCGGTTTGATTATTACCGAGAACAACCAAGCGTGCTTTGTGGCGTTCAAGTGTACCGTCTGATTTATATTTAAGACGAAACACCCATTTGCATCCCAAAGCTTTCTTTCCAGGAGGCAAATCTTCAACAGTCCAAGTACCAAGATCTTCAAGAGAAACTATTTCATCTGAAACTGCGTCTCTCCAATTTTCATCAAGAATAGCTTCATTGTAGCTGCGAGGTTCATGACCAGAAGTGATGGCAAGAAGAAATGCTTGATAATTATCAGAGAAACCGGAGCTGGAGAGGTAATTATCCAAGGGATACGGAGTCGCTGATGGGAATGGTTGATGAAGTATGGTGGTCACGTAATCTGCGAGACGCACCGGAGGTTGTTTAGCTCTGCAGCCTTTTCCGAGACGCTCTGTTTCAACAGGAGGCGCGGTTGCAGGGGAGGACGAAGTAGATGATGGTGAGATGGGAGATGCTGGAGCAGTGGGAGAAAGCATCAGTTCATCATCACTGTCATCATTATTATCACTACCATCAATATCTGTGGTATCATCGTTGTCAGGAACTAGTTCGGAGGACGGAGGAGCCGCAGCAACTGTAGGAGTGTTTGGTGCTGTCAGTGAAACCGGTGAGGAAGATTCCAGTATGGTAAGAGGAGGCGGAGAAGAATCAATGGTGATCGGAGGAGTTGCAAAATCTGAAGATGACGAGAAGTCCAAGTCGGAGAAGTGAAATTCTGTTTCACTAAAAACGACATCGCGAGAAACAGAGATCTTTCCGGTTTCAATATTGTAAACTCTCCATCCTTTCTTAGCAAATGGATAGCCAAGAAAAATAGACTTGTTACTCCGGCTTGCAAACTTGTCACCTCCATGTTTTTGATTGTGAACATAGCAAACACATCCAAAAACACGAACGTGATTAAGAGGTGGAGGACGATGATAAATCAGCTCAAATGGAGTTTTGCCTTGAAGTAGTGGAGTAGGCGTTCTATTAATAAGATAAGCTGCGGTGAGAGCACAATAACTCCAAAATTCAATAGGCAAACCAGCTTGAAAACGGAGAGCGCGAGCAACATTAAGGATATGACGATGTTTGCGTTCAACGCGACCATTCTGTTGAGGAGTGCCAACGCAAGAGGTTTCATGAATAATCCCTTTCTCGGCGAAAAAATCAGATAGGCAAATGAACTCAGAACCATTGTCGCTTCTGATTGTCTTAATATCCGTAGAATATTGTCGCTTAACGAGTGCAATGAAATTTTTGAGATGTAGTGGTGCCTCTTGTTTTGAAGGTAAGAGATATAACCATACTGCCCTTGAAAAGTCGTCAACAAGAGTTAAAAAATAGCGTGAACCACAGATGGAAGTAGTCCGATACGGACCCCAAAGATCACAATGCACTAATTCGAAAGCAAAAGTCGTCTTATTACTACTCAAAGGAAAAGGATCACGTGTCTGTTTAGCTTGAATACAGATTTCGCAAGTCTTTGAATCAAAAACACTACTAGCAATATCAGAAAACGGTAATAACTTTAAAGCTTTTGAGGAGGCGTGTCCCAAACGTCGATGCCACAACTCCGTAGAAGGCGACACCTTGCTTGTCACAACAGCTGCAGTTTCCACTCCCCGAAAAAAATACAAGCCATTCAACTCTCTACCGGCGCCAATCAGCATCTGAGTGGTGCGATCCTGAATAACACAGATTTTGTCAGTGATTTGGAAGAGGCATTGACGTGTTCTAGTCAATTGTGAAACTGAGATGAGATGGCAATGAAGACCATCAACAAAAAGCACATCCTGAAGGTCTAAAGACGAGCCTAAGTGAACACGGCCCTGCTTTGTAGAAGTCGTAAAACGACCATCAGGCAGTTTGATCAAAATCGGAGGCATATCACACACGTTACGCAGAAATTCAAGTGACCCGGTCATATGATTTGTAGCACCTGAGTCTATGATCCATGATTCAAGAAAATACGTACCAGTTTGTGGAGAAGTTGATTTTCGTTCTTCAAGAATTTGTTGTAAAATTTTCCACTGAGCATCATTCAGTCCACTTAGCCCAATACGATCGTCGGATGACAACGGAGCAGTAGGTAGCGAGCTTGTCACGATGTTTGCTGTGATTCCCGAAGAAGTAACATGATGAGCAGACCCGCGACCACCACTCTGTTTGTTTGAGCCACGACCAGAGCCATTGTAGCTTGAACCACCGCGAGAGGAGGAACCATTGTTTCTGTTCCGCAATTTTTCTTCAAGCCAAGGAGGATACCCAACTAACTTGAAACAATTTTCAGCGATGTGGCCTATCTTGCCACAGTGAGAGCATGTTCTGTTTTCAGAAAGTTCTCTGTTATCAACAACATTGCGCGGCCTTGAAGCAGTTTGAACCGCAAAACTGACGCCATCAGTCCGTTCATCATTGAGGCGACTCAAAGACTTAGATTCTTCATCTTGTGTCAGTGCGTTGTAAGCTTCCTCGAGAGAAGGCAGTGGTACTCGAGAGAGAAGCGCTGACTTGACAGTTCCATAGACAGAATCATCAAGTCCCATAAGGAATTGATGCAATTTATCCTCTTCACGTTCTTTCCTAACATCCTCCATTGTTTTAGCCTGTTGATAGTCAGCCAAGCTGCGCCATAGCTGCGAGAGACGACCGTAGTATGTCTCGATAGTCACTCCTCTTTGTCTACACGTTGCTAACTCTGTTTTGAGGCGCTGAACACGTTGCCCGTTTTTAACTCCGAAGCGTTTCTGAATATGTATCCAAAGCTCATGAGAGTCATCAATATGAGACATCGAGGTGGAGAGATTTTCATCAATGGTAAGCTTCATCCATGAAACCACCAAAGCATTGTTGGCAGTCCAATCTTCAAAGTCGGGATCGTCGGCGACAGGTTGTGGTATGGATCCATCTGCAAACCCAAATTTCTTTCGTGCTTTCAAAGCCAATCGAAGATTTGTGGCCCATTCGTCGTAGTTAGGTCCACGCAGCAACGGTTTGGAGATGAGAGTTCCGGGATTATCTGCGGATGTAAGATCATACGGCGAAATAGTTTTTCTTGTTGCAACACGAGCCTGTGAAGTGGTGGTAGCGAGTGCTGATTCTGTACTCATGATGTATGGTAATTTTGGTGAGGTTTAAGAGGACAAAGAAAACAGAGAAAATAGAGAAAACGATCTCCTATAGCGGAAGTGAAGATCGCAGAATCGAACACACAAAACCTTGTTGTAGTTAGGTTTTGGTCTCTGATACCATGTCAAAGATATGATAACGATATAGAAGATGATTCTTATTGATTACGATGGAAGGCAATGCCTTTATATACAAGAGACATTAGACCTAATTGCTCATATACAATGTTAACTATATGTAAGTGGGCTAAGGGCCTCATAATCTAGCCCATTATAAACTCACATTGGACAATTATTACCAAATTGTTATACTTTAAACATAATACTAATTAGTAGACCTAATTGATGTAGTTGAAACTTTTAAAAAGAGGAAAAACCGAAGAGAGGCGTGGGGGAGTCACGTGATGAGCATTTCCCACTAGGCCTGGGCACAAGGCAAGTACTTGCTATTTTTCAAGTACTTGTGACTCGCCTTGGCCCGTACAAGTAATTGAAAGTTCGGCTTGATACTCGACTCGTTTGAGCAAGTACTTGCTATAACAAGTACTCGTCCAAAATTTTGTTACTTGCAAGTAACTTGACCCGGCTTGTTACTTGCAAGGTAACTTGACTTGGCTTGTTACTTGCAAGTACTTGTTACTTGCAAGTACTTGTTACTTAAATCTTGAAGTCTTGAACATTTAATTCAAATAAAAAACCAATCTCATACATATTAGAAAACATTCAGAATTTTAAACATCATAAAATCGCAAAACATCCTAGAATCACAACACATTGAAAGTTCCAAAAGATAAGCATTTTAAAACAACTTGGTTCAAATTGAAATCTTGTCTCTGTCTTCCTTCTTGAGTTCTTGTCTTCTTTATTCTCTTTTTTTTTCCATATAAATAAAACCAACATAACAAATGTTACTATTAGTGTATTACGCTTTAAAACAAAACTTGAAAATCATGAAGTATCCATACCTTTCATTCTTCCTCCAAAGCTAAACCCACTCCTTGCACCAAATTTCCATAAGCATTTGAAGTTACAAATTCTGTTGAAACGACATAAAAGTTGTAAGTTCACATGTAAAAGAAAACATGCATATATCATTGGTCATTGGGTTTATAGTTTTAGACTAATTTATAACATTGGTCATTGGGTTTTATAATTTTAGACTTTTAGTGATTGGGTTTAAATGTTTAATGGTCTTTATATCTTGTAATACAAAACTGGGCGAGTAACGGGGCGAGTATCGAAACAGGGCGAGTAACGAGCCAAGTATAAAAAAAAATTATAATACTTGATACTTGACCCTTACTTGCAAGTAATGGAATTATACTACTTGGTACTTGCCTTGACAACACCGGGTACTTGTTTTTTCAAGGCGAGTACGAGCCGAGTAGCGAGTATCAACCGAGTAACGAGTACTTGTGCCCAGGCCTATTTCCCACCCGATTCAACTATTTTAGCTTTTACATTACTGTGGTCCATTGTCTAACTAGTTCCATATATCATCATCATTAAGTTTCACAAAATAAAGCTTCACTCCTAACGAATTCCACATAACAATTGGTAGGATTCAAAAGTTCAACTATAAAGATAATAGATAGATTGGTTCCGTAACGTTATTCTCGAGTTGTGTGCCCAAAATTGTTGGGAGACCCTTGAGCCAATAACACATGTCACTTTTCTCATCTTGACATTATTTCTTTGGCTCGCTTTACGTTTCGTGACTTTCGTCTATTGAACTTAACGATAAACAGAAAACACATTTCGCTAGTTAGCTATAACAAGTTCACGACACGTAGAATTTGTTTTAGTTACATGTGTATTTTGAACACATAACTATAAAATACGAGTGTGTTTGATCACTTTCATGTAATTAAGTTTTTACCAAAAAGAAGAATGGACTAGTAGTCTACACAACACCCAAACTCGCCTAATCTATTGACTTTATGAAAAGGCAGTAGTAGTACACGCCCTTCCTCAAGCTTAGGCTACTTTCATAATGATCGCATCGCAGCCCTTGTTGGCTCTAAAGCTCTCGTCAACGTCAAGTATGATTTTGTGTTTCTTTTAAGAGTTATATATCGACTTCTTGTTATGTCAAGAGGAATACCTAACAACGTGTATATATCTCACGGCCCTCGAGCCGGCACTTACATAAAAAGATAACATTAGTTTGTTGGGACAAATTTGTCCCATGGAGGATTTTTTTTGAAAAATCTGTTTCCCGTGAAAGAACATCATCATATACATGAAGGGTTCAAATTTACTAGACTGGTGATTCTTTATTTCTTTCACATAAAAAAAGTAAATACAATTACATTAAACATACGAATAATTAACAAGACCAAAGATTTCATCCCGTAATTAAAAAACAGGGAAGATGATGAGTTGGTCTTAGAACCGGCACAGTCGGATGGAGCTACATGACGATCCGGAGGACAGCGAGACCAACGGCTGAGATGGAGACAAGTGTACCAATACAGTACTTGATCACCTCATACTTGGCTGCTTCTAACTGAGCTCTCAAAGTGTGAATCTCCTGAAGGATTGAAAACAGAAAACAAAAACATTAACACTTTTGCTTCCAAAACGAATAAATCACACAGAAGCTAGAGATGAGAATACTAACACGGTCAAGTTTGTTTGTAAGGTTAGAGGTTTCTGCGTTTTGATTTTGTAACTCATCTCTTATCCTCCTGCCCCATGAAACATATCACAATTTTAGAAGATATCACTTAAGAACAACCGTTAAAGGAACAGAGAAAGAAGGTAGCTAGTTCTCTGACCCTTTTTCAAGATTCAGGTCCAGCCGTTGTCCTGCTGTGACTTTATCGATCTCGTGTCTGCAATGTTATCGCAATAGTCAGTGCACTAATCGAGTCTAATATAGCACGTCAAACCTTAGAGGTTTATCAGAGAGCTGACCTTATATCAGAGCGGATTCGCTCTATGTCATTGCGGAGTTTCTCATTCTCGTGTTGCAGCAAAGAGAAATGGTGGTCCTATACACAACACACTTTTTTCAACAATCTTTCAGATTCAAGGTGTCACTATAAGAGGTCGAAGAGTAGCGCTATTCGCTCTATTGGGTTTCCAACCATTTGACATGTAATTACAGACAGAAATTTGAAAACACAACTTACCAGTGAACTGTTAATTTCACTTTTGAACTTGGATAAGTTTGATTCCTGTGTCATTTCAGCCTACCAGAAGCAAGAAAACCAAAGTTAGACCGCTGCTATAACCGCGTCTTACTCTTTGGAATTGATGAAGCAACAAAGCCTTGTCACAACAGAAACTTACTTTCTGCATCTCTCCCTTGGAGACAACCAACTGTGAAACAACTCCTAAGCTATCGTTAAGAACTTCAGTTATAGCACCGGTTATTGCCTCGGCTTGCTTCGAAGGCAGGCCTTGTGCTTCTAAGCTCCTAACCTGAAAACCACATAACAAAGTCTCCTTTGAACTATACCCTTAAGACTATATCCCAAAATAACAACCAGAACTCTGTGAGTCTGGTCTTAAATACAACCATTATATTGTGTCATTCCAATATGCAAGAAGATACACAAATTGTAAAATGAATAGTTTCACACAAAGTTCCTTTAATCACAACATTGCCTACTAATTAAGCAAGAGATAAGACAATTCAAAGCAATGATGATGACACAGAAACCAAAATAATCATCTGAAAAGATTCAGCGAATCACTAGGCAAGTAAAAAAAGAAGAGAACAAGGAAGTATTATTACCAAAGCGAGTGTATCGACAAGAAACAAACGTTTCCCATTGGTTTTGATAAGTTGAGAGATGAATCTGGCGTGGAATTGTCTGAACGAAGAAGAATATGATACTAACGATGAAGAAGCAGAGGAACGAATCTCGTGAGTCTTGTCAAATGTTGGATTTGAATAACCGATTGATCTGAGAGTCGACAGGTTTACAACTGATGGACTTGTTCCAAGACGTGCCAGTCGAAGATAATTCGCGTAAGCAGCCATCAAAAAGATTAATTTTTTTGATTTTGTAAAAATGGAAACTTTGAACCCAAATTTCGGATCGGGAAATCGCTGTTGGAAGAAGATCAATAAGGATAACAAGAGTTTCCCAATCGGGTAAGCATGCAAATGGTCAAAAGAAGAAAACTTTGAAGATGGGTTTGGTGGGATTTGATCTTATGAAGGTTGTGTCATCCATGGAAATCGCTTAGACGTCTCAGCACCATCAAATGAAACAGACGGACGACGATGATAGAGAAAGCGTGAGTCTTTGTCTTTCCCTAAATGGGCACGTTTCCCAACTCAACCCCTCTTTACTTATTTCTTTCGATTATCCATTTTAATTACTCTACTCCATGTGCTAATTAATTATCTCTAAATTCCCAAACATGATTTTCAGAATTTTAGAATTAGTAAAGTTAAGCTCTGTTTAAGCAAGAGGAACAATAGTACACATAAAACTGAGAATCTCTAAATTTCACATTACCTGTAATGTTGTAAAAAAGCAGAGTTCAAATTTTATGTTTATTCTTCACCATCAAGAACAAAGTCTCAGAAATCGAATCGTTTTGAGATCTCATCTGTAATAAAAGTGTACCTCATTGGCAAATGAATATTATCAGTAAACCAAAACTTAGGAAGGTTTTACACATTACTGTTCTCGTAGTCATAGCTAATCACTTTGCGACATGGCCTGCTTAAACACATCAATACAGCCATTTTTTTGTTGCTTTTATTTTTTATAATTCAAAGAGAATCCAAAAAAGTGTCAAATAAGATTCATATCCTGTCGTCTGTGTGTCACCTCTTTTTTTTTTTATTTTTTTTGAGGGTTTGTCTCCACATCTAATGTAAAAAAGTATCTTCATTTTGGTCGCTTTCGATATGGGTCCAAGGAATCGTCCACAGTTTCTTTCACATAGTTACCAACTCTCTTCATGTTCTTCATCACCCCTCCTGCTACCAGGCTTGCGTTTCTTGTGAACCTAATACATTCCCACAGAAATGGATATCGTGTGTTATAAACAATTCTCATTTCATGACTTATGCAACACTGAACACTTTATGGTAGATAAGACTGATTAGTTTGACTAACTATCGCAGATCCAAGAGTTATCTAACTTATCTAACTTTGAGGTTTGTATTCACCCACAATCAATTAGGAGTCAAGTCAAAAAATATCAATGACATTACCCATTAAGCCACAACAAGTGAAATCTTAAAGGTATACTATCTCGAGCTAAAACAAAAGCTCTTTGCTTACCTCGTTAGGAAGCCATTTTCTGTGTTTGTGGCAGCGGCTGGTGCTGGTGCTGGTTTATGGTTCTGGACCTTCTGGTGCTGAGGCACCTCCCGAGAATCTAGAGAATAGGAACGGAAATGATGAGCATATAAGAGGCAGGGCTCAGTTTCATTGTTGTAAACTGGTGAATGAGAGCAGATTCGGTGTACCGTTTCTACTTTGAACACGGGCAGGAACAGATGAAGCATTGCCAGAAGCTGCTCTTCTATCTGCTAGTATCTGCAATGAACATAAGAAAGTTCAATGGAGAAAATAGAGATTGCAAACAGCACCAAGTAGACCATATTCCTTCTTTGGTGCAAGTGAAGTATATCAAGTTCTAAATATGTATCCAGTTTTTGCAGAAGTTGATGATATCTTCAAAATAATGCATACACATACACCAACAAAAAAACAGGTATAAAGGAAACTAAATAGATTTGACCAAACAGCCTAACCGATGCAATTGATAAGTGAGATTAAGATGAAAGTCCATGGGAATCATATGTAACTTTCAAAGACATGTAATGAATTTTCGAGAAAAGTGTTACGAGCGACAAACCTCAAGACCGACACAAACGGGAAGTTGAGTCTTCGTATGTTGCTTAATGGCAGATGAGTCTTTATCAGTCATATAGACGGAATAACCCAAACATCCATAGTAAAAATCAGCTAAGGTCCTTCCTTCTTTAGAAGCTTCAGCTTCAGATTGTCCAACAACATAATCAGGAACTACAAAGTTATGAAACTTCTTTAGCTTATATAGAAACCATTGAAGCAGGCAAGCAGCAAAGAGAAGAGCAATAGAATAACAAAAAAAAAAGAAATCAAAACACACATTTCTCTTCAGTTTTCGTGACAGTAATGAACAAGAAATATATCTCTCAACCATTTTCGTAAATCCAGAGAACTAATCGCAATAAGAAACCAAAATTGATTTCCAGGCCAATTTCGCGATAAGTTAAGATTCAATTACAATAATAGAGAGCTACGAGGTGGATTCAGGAACCCTAATATAGAAGAAGCAGCCATTAATATATCAATCAAAGCGAGAATTGGAGCTTTCGACGACTCAAGAAGATGAATACCTTGACGGAGAGTACGAGGGATACCGACGCAGCGAGGGTTCTTAGCTTTGGATTTGAGAGTGGAAGAGTAATATAAATAGCCTTTGCACGATCTTCCTTTCTCCAGAGATCCTCTCTGCTGCTGTTCTGGTTTCTCTTCCATTACCGTCCTCGTTACTTCTTCGCTCGAGCCTTCGTTCATCGCAAGCCTTCTCTATCTCTCTCCCTTTCGTTTCTTCTTTGAAATTTCTCTCTACCTCTCTCTCTGTCTCTCTATCTCTCTATCTCTTGCTCATCTTCAATTTTTCGTCCGATCTGCTGCTTCCGGGTGATCTATTACGGCGGTGCCCTCCATCTTCTCGTTCCCATTTCTCTTTTATTTTCTAAAGTTTTTTTCATTAATTGTTTTGAAATGTTTAGCCTATAAGCTAATGGGCCGAAACCCAAAAAGACCCAATAGTTATTTTTTTTTTCTTCTTTTTGTGGCAGCAGACCCAAAAATTACTAGTTGCAATGAATATAATAATTACGTATGACTAATATAAATATAAATATAAGAGAGTTATCTTCGAAGGGGATAATATTACTGTCTTTAAACTAATCACAGGAGCAATAAGGAACTTTCGACTGCATAATTGGATTAGAGAGATTATTTCATGGAAATCAAGGTTTGCCTCTGCAGAATTCCAGTGGACAAGAAGACACAACAATCAAGCTGCAGATAGATTGGCAAAAGAAACTTTAAGAGATAATTCAAGCTTTGTATCCTATTTCTATGTTCCAAGCTTTATTGTAAACATCCTCCATGAGGATCACATTTCGAATTAATGAAAAGCAGCTGTTAAAAAAAAATATATATAATTTTTTGTGATGATACTTGTGGATAGTTTGAATTTTTTTTTTTCCGGATAATTTTAGATTCAATCCAAATCTAGAAAAAAACTGATTACGAAAGATAAAATCCGATCCGAACCAAATCCAAATAGAACAGAATCGAACCTTACCTAAATATTATAAATATTAAATATCCAAACGGGATCTATGAAGCTAAACCTTAAAACTCAAAAAACGTGGCAGTCTTAGTTTCGACATTTGATAATCATTTGATAATCACATGTCCAAATAATGGGAAAGTAAATTGGAAACGAAAAGAAAATTTGGGTTTTCGTAAAACAAATTAAAATAAATTAGAGGACATACAAACGAATACGAGAAGCTAATAAGCCACTCAAATCAAATTGAGATTGAAACTTGAACTAAATTTACCACAAAAGAATCAAATGAGAGTTTGTTCATCTTGCTGTAAAATAAGAATAGTCTAGATCTCGCACTTGGACAAAGCTCTCAGAAACTTTAGCAGATCACTGATGAACTTCAGGATTTAACTATTTCCATTAAATAATTTGCTCTAGTTTTGTAAACGATAACTTTCATAAATATTCCTCAGCTGCTCAAATTCGGCAATGGAGCCTCCTTCGAATAATGTTACCTCCAACACTTCAATAGTTCATGACCATAGACATGAGTAGCCTAACAAACACCTATAAACGTAGTCAGGTTCTTCTTCACAATGCAACCTATAATGCGTAATACATTTGTTTTCTCTTATATATGGTTGTTTACTCTGAAGAATTTTCTTTGATAAATGGAGAAATAAATAGTTATAGCTTGATAATGAGAGTCTTTAAAACTATTAACCCTTTTTACATGGTTTTGAGTAATTAAGATACTTTCGAGGAAACAACAATATATAATTGAAATAATTGCAAGTATCTTTTAGATACTTTTGGGTTGTTTGAGGTTTTTTTTGTTGGGTAATTTAGATTCAAACCAAACCCGGAAGAAACCGAGCCCGATTCGAATATCCAAAATTTGAATAATCCGATTCGATCTATTTAAAATATTAGAAAAAAGTATAAAATTTTAAATATTTAGAATTGTATTCCACTTTTTAAAAAACTGATATTTTATAAAACTTTTTTTGCTCCAAAACGTTATAGATATCTGATTTTTTTTAATATTGAATCAAAGTAAATATCGAATAAAAAAATCAAACATATATTTTGTACACCATTACCACGAAGATGAGTTTGATGACGGACGTGACAAGCACATGTCCAAATATGGAAGTAAATGGTTAGTGTAGATATTGTAGTTTAATTCATATTTACAAATTCAAAGTAGTAAAGTGCTAGAAATTTTTGGTATCCGCCGTCCGCTCTGTTTAAAAGTTGATTTGACTTTTATGATCAGTTTTGATTTAAAGAAATCCAGATATCAAAAAATTTAGATATATGGATTTTTATCCATAATACAATCATAAAATATTTTGGTAATAAAACTTTTTTGAAGGAGGTGATATAGGTAGATATTATTAGTTTAATTCATATTTATAACTTAAAAGTATAGTTAACTAGTGGAAATGTTTAGTATCCCGATCAAAAAACCTGCATTCGAAACCCGCATCTCAGAAAAGCACTCAAAATCAAATTGATGCTGCAACTTACCACAAGGGAATCAAACTAGAGTTTGTCAAACAATAAGGGTCTGAATCTCGCACTTGGACGAAGCTCTCGAAAGTTTTAGCAGATTCCTGATGAACTTGGAGATTAACTCTATCCATGAAGAGATTTGCAGAAGTTCCAAAAATGACAATTTTCCTAAATAACTCCTCAACTGCTCAAATTCTGCAATGGAGCCTCCTTCTGCTTATGTGACCTCCAAAACCTCAATCGTTGATGACGACAAACAAGAGTATCTTGACAAACACCGACACACGTAGTCAGGTTCTTCCCCACAATGCAACCCACCCTGCATAATACACACGTAGTCAGGTTCTCTGAAAATTTTCCTTTGATAAATAGAGAAAGGAATAATCATTCCTTGATGATGAGAGTCTTCAAATTTGGAGTCTTCTTTAGCAAAAACGGAAGAAATCCCCACCAAGATCCGATGTCGACATGGTTAAGAATTAGGAGATTTAAGGATTCAAACACTGGTATTGGTCTACGGAAGAAGTGTAGGGCCTGAGATCAATACAAATAAACTAAGTTCAATAAATTTTTTACTACTTTGAATTTGTAATACATGTGCTTGTCACGTCCTTTATCAAACTCATCTTCGTGGTAATGGTGTACAAAATATATGTTCGATCTGGTTTTTATTCGATATTTACTTTGATTCAATATTAAAAAAATAAGATATCTATAATGTTTTGGAGCCAAAAACTTATTATAAAATATCGGTTTTTTAAAAAAGTGGGATATAATTCTAAATATTAAATTTTATATCTTTTTCTAATATTTTCTGTGATCAGTGATTTTCTTCTTAATGACCGGCAAGATCTGAGTGTCTTCTCTCTGTCGAGCTTCCCTTAGAAGCTGCTCAGCCGTGATTTGCACCGACGCTGGGGTTTTGTTCTTCACTGCCCTTGAAAACATCATCTTTGTCCAGAGTAGTAACGGGGGAAGTATACCGGTGCCGGAGACGATTTTAGCAGATGATTTCGTGAGATCGAGGATGCGATTGGAGTTTCCAAATGGAGATGGAGGGGAACCAGTCATCACGACCGGAAAAGATATCTTGGAGGCGATGAACGGGTTCTAGAAATTTTTGGTATCCGCGAGTCGTTCTGTTTAAAAGTTGATTTGATTTTATGATCAGTTTTGAGTTAAAGAAATCTAGATATCAGAAAATTTGGATATCCGAAATTTTATCCATAATATAATCATAAACGATTTTGGTGATAAAATATATTTGAAAGAGGTGATATATGTAGATACTATCAGTTTAATTCCATATTTATAACTTAAAAGTATAGTGAAATATTGGAAATTTTTAATATCCGCTTTCAATTTTCTTTTAATCGGATATTTGATTTTATGATCAACTTTAATCATAATATTTTAGACAGTATAGATTTAATTCGGTGGAGATGGTGGTGGCTGTGCCAGAGCCGGCCCATAAATTATAAGGCCACAAGCGCAAAAAGCTTTAGGCTGATATTGTTTGGTGAATCAAACAATAAAAACCAAAAAACTGACGGTGAAAGGTCGAACCCTTCATAAACATTTGGTAGTTGATACCACTATACTAACAAGACTTTTTGTTAATTTTTCGACCGATAAAATATTACTATATTATTGTGAGGCCACAAACACATACTAAATTATAGTCATATTATGTTCCTTCTGGCCTTCTTTTTTTTTTTTTTTTTTTTTTTGGACAAAGATGTTCCTTCTAGCCTTCTAAGTATTGTTGGCAAGAGAAAGCTTCTGTATGAAGGTGAAGTGAGGAAGAACCCTTTGAACTATGATTCCTGGTTCGATTACATTAGGTTGGAGGAGACTTTGGGAATAAAGATAGGATCAGAGATCTCTATGAGAGGGCTATTGCTAATGTTCCACCCGCCGAGGAGAAACGATACTGGCAGAGATATATCTACTTGTGGATTGATTATGCATTGTTTGAAGAGATTGTAGCTGAAGACGTGGAGCGTACTCGAGCTGTGTACAGAGAATGCCTTGATCTTATCCCGCACTCCAAATTCTCTTTTGCCAAGATATGGTTGCTCGCTGCACAGTTTGAGATCAGGCAATTGAATCTCTCGGGTGCTCGGCGGATATTAGGAAACGCCATTGGCAAAGCTCCGAAGCATAAGCTTTTCAGGAAATACATTGAGATCGAACTCCACTTGGGGAACATAGATAGATGTAGAAAACTGTATGCGCGGTATCTTGAATGGTCTCCTGAGAGTTGCTATGCTTGGATCAAGTTTGCTGAGTTTGAGAGGTCTCTTGCTGAAACAGAACGAGCTAGAGCTATTTTTGAACTTGCAATATCTCAGCCTGTTATTGCACCCCCGAGCTGCTATGGAAGGCATACATTGATTTTGAGATATCACTAGGGGAATTAGAGAGGACACGAGCTTTATATGAGCGACTCTTGGACCGTACAAAGCATTACAAGGTGTGGCTTAGTTTTGCAAAGTTTGAAGCTTCTGCTGCTCAAGATAATGATGTTATTCTTGAACACGCCAGAGTGATTTTCGATAGAGCCAACACATACTACAAAGAGTCCAAACCGGAGCTCAAGGAAGAACGAGCTAAGCTGTTGGAGGATTGGCTGAACATGGAGGCGAGCTTTGGTATGCCCGGGGATGTTAGTGCTGTTCAATCGAAGCTCCCGAAGAAGCTCAAGAAGAGAAAGCCAATCACTAGAGAAGACGGTGAAACAGAGTATGAAGAATACATTGATTATTTGTTCCCAGAAGAATCACAGACGATGAATCTCAAGATTCTTGAAGCTGCTCATAAATGGAAGAAGCAGAAGGTTGCTGCTTTCTAAGGATTATATCAAAACTGAGAGTTCTTTTGTTTTCTTACTTCTCTGTACATTCTCACTTTATCTGTTCGATTTAGCCGTCACTTTTATTATCCAAGCAAAAATTCAAATCTTATCTGCTTTTTCTTTCTGTTTGGTTCTGAGTAAACGAGCTAAATAACTTGATTGAAGAAGTGAGAACCTAGTTGTTTAATTACTTAAACATGCAGCTTATGGGTACAGAAACTTTTGTGCAACAAAAAGGGAGGTTCGAGATGTGGTAAATAAACAAATAAATACAAAATACAAGAAATGAAAATTCAGGGGTGCCAAAAACTACAAGATGCACCTCTTTTGCAGTATCCACTCTCATAGAATTTACAGATTTTCAGCCCTTTGGGCGGATGAGCTGCATATGAACCTGATCCATGGTCATACCCATGGCTATTGCTGTATGGCCATTGCCGGTTATTATGACTGTTGTTGAAGCTACTGTTGTGACCGTTGTTCAACCACTGCCGGTCTCTGCTGTTCCCGCTGGATCTCTTCTGCTGGCTCCCTCGTGGACTTCGCTCTGTGTTTCCACGGGCTGAGCCTGAGTCATGAGATGATAATGACCTAGGGCTTGGTTCCGAACTTACTCGCAAAACAGATTTGGGGAGCCTCTCGACCGATCCAGCTTCAACTGTGGTTTCTGATCCTAGTCTGAGAGCCGTTTTCGTTAGAGTCAGGTCGTGACTTATTGAAGTTGGCGCTGGCGCTGGCACTGGTGGTGCAAAAAGCAGGAGCTCTGGACCAGCTGTTCCGCAGTGGCTGAAGGGAGTGTTGTCTTTTGCTTCTCTACCCATTGAGCTTTTCCCGGCAGAGACATTGTCGAGAATACTCGCCTGAGAGACATCCAATCTACATGTTTCAGGTGTCAGGGACATGCGTGCCATAGGGTTAAAGAAATCTTCCTCTGGCCCTTTTGTCAAATCATCGTCATCATCGCAGTGAAATGTTGAGGTGGGTGAAGAGGGCAAACCGTTCTGCTCCATTGCTTCAACTTCAGCTAATAGATCTGAAACTGATTCATCACATTCGTCGGGGTCAGCCACAATGGCTGGCCACCCAGATGCTTGAGCCACTTGGGTGTTGTCTGAAGTCTGCGTAGCTGTGGCGTGATCCGCTGCCAAATCAATTGGCTTTACAGACGGTGCAGCTAAAACAACAGCATTCTGCTGAGTTACTTGAGGAAGGTGTCCTCCAGTGACCACAACACTTGAAGTGGTAGTAGCAGCATCGGTGGTAGCTGTTGTTGTGGTGCTCCAAGTGACACCAGATGGTCCTTTGACCAGAACACATGAAGACAGAGACTGAATAGTCTCTGCCGCTTGAGCTTCCAAGTCTTCAGGGCTCGACTTAGGTGTAGGACTAGGGAAATCAAGGAAATGGCTTTCTTGATTCAGGTTTGGTGCCTGAACAGAACCGTTTATGGCAGAACCACCATTTGTTCCATCCTCCAGAGTCTTAGTTGTGTTATAGTTACCATCTGCCCGCACAGCATTGGATTGATCAGTTCCTGGAGTTTGTCTTACATCAGGAGTAACAACGTGTCCAGGAACCACAGACATTGACGCCGGACAACTAACTTGAGACTGGGGACGAACAGAATTACCATCCTCGACTTTTCCAGAGAAGGCTACAAGAGCCACAACTTGTTTCTCTTTAGAATCGTTAGAATGGGAAGTGACAGTAGAGGAGGAAGAGGAGGTTGCACTGGTGTTAACTGGCGTCTGGTTCTTCTGAAAACAGTTTACATCCACGCCAGTGCGGCCAGAATCGTGCGGAAATGGTTTTTGTTCTTGGGGAAGCGAAGAAGAACTTGGCAAAGTAGTTGCTTTATCAAACCGTCCAGCAAGAGCATCAGTCAGAAGCACAGACTCGTCTTGGTTCTCATGCGCTCTCCATATCCTAAGATAAGGGGGAAAATGGCCACTAGATTTCCATCTACGTAGCTGCACCATAGAAAATGGTCCCTGGGTCTTTCCTGTTGGATCTCGATAATGCCATATTTCACTCTCCTCATCATCTTTACCAGTTTCCTGCAGTACCCAGAAATTTACATGACTGTGAAACCAGAATAGAAGATCATGAAAGGTTACGTTGCAAATGTAGGAGGTAAG
The DNA here is from genome assembly GCA_019202805.1 of Arabidopsis suecica. Taxonomy (NCBI): domain Eukaryota; kingdom Viridiplantae; phylum Streptophyta; class Magnoliopsida; order Brassicales; family Brassicaceae; genus Arabidopsis; species Arabidopsis suecica. The sequence continues at coordinate 11,224,785 of CM032909.1, forward strand.
TCAAACCTGAATATTTGATGAGTTGTTGTGGACCTTAGAACAATCATCTTTATCAGCATGCACGACATTTCTGCTTCGCAAAATTGGTGCATCATATTTTTTCTGCGCATTATTTCCTACGTTGTTCAAGATAACCCCTTTATTCTGCGGACCTTTACTTTGTGCCTTTATGTGATTATCTGCAATTAAAAAAACGTAGAAGATTGTAAATAGCATGAATTTTCGATAAGATAATGAACAAGTAATTGTTCACATCCTAGGTTAAGGTGGGAGACCTTGTATTCTTGTACCCAACCCTGCATCTTCTGATGATGCATGACTCGGATCCATGCTTGGATCTGTATGAACTTCTGGGACTTCCTGCAGAAGTCGCTGACGTTCCTCAGGTGATTTTAGAAGCTCCAGCTTTTCGACGCATTCTCTAAGCGTGGGAGATAGTTAAGAAATAGTTGATAAATCAAGAATAAATTCCATGCAATCAAAGTCAAAGTCTAAATGGGAAGACCAAGGTACTTGTCAAGTTGTATACTAAAACTGAATTATTCTTTGCGCTTATGAGCAGCATGGTCACCTCTTCAATGAATTATTTCATCAACGACTCACTAAAATATTCTATATCAAGCACATTTGCAAAGAGATATAATGTAAGCCAACCGCAACAAATATAGTATAGCAATCTCAAAAAGGATATTCCTTTCTATGACCCTTCTCACTGGCCCGATCACGGAGATGATTGAGCTTTAATATCTCAGCTTCCAGAGCCTACATCAACAAAACATTCGTAAGAAACATGGTAGAGGGCAATAAGAACTATTATAATGAGGATCTCAATATTTACATGAAAGATATTTGCTGTTTTAATGAACCTACCTCATTGGTTCTCATGGCTTGCAGTGTTGCTGCTGTCTTCAAGATGTCACCCTGACACAAAAAAAAACACATGTTTCCAAATTAGGTAAAATATACAATTTCAGAACAAGAACTCAAGAAGATATCATGTGGGCATGCCTACCACAGTCAAACGTTTATTGAGGCCACATTTTATGCTCTGGCGCAGCCGTTTGCACTCATCCTGAAAACCACGGTTATAAGTACATTAAAGATAAAAATTAAAACGTAATTACTTATTAGTAGATGGGTTTTTAACTCTCTATTCACAAGCAGAGAATGAGAGAAAGGTAGAGAAATCAATATTTCAGATAGAACTATAATCACCTCTGTGATATTCTGGTCTGATAATTGATCAATCGAGATGACTTCTCTCTTGTCTAAATTCAGTATTTCTAGCATAACATCTGTAGTCTTTGCGCCAAGTTGGTAGGATGCTATTGCCTTGCTTGTACCTGTTGAATAACCACAAAATCAGCTGAGATCTTACTATTAAAACATTTGGGTCACTAATATCCCATTTTCCTTTCTTTCCTTAACAAAGCATTAATATGACCATTAATCAAGTACCTACAACTTGAACAAGCCTGTGAATATCCACCTTCTGGTCGCTGCCAGATACCTTGATTCTCAAAATTGTGCCTACCACCTTTTCGTGAACTTTGTTTATATCATCAAGTAGAGACTCCAAAAATTTACGTCTCAAATAAATCAGGTTGATATTGTGAACATCAATGGCTGCATATGCATCCAGATTTTCATTTTGTACTCTGCCATCAGTTTTCCTACGCATCTTACGTCTTCTATCCCTGACCGCTGGATCATGAACACTATCCTCCTCTATTTGACTAGGTACAGAATGAGTAGTTTCACCATTCGTGGTCTTATCACCTTTCGGTTCCTCTTGAATAAGGACGTGAGACTCGAGAAGCTTAAGCATTTCAAAGTGACCCACTCGCTGTTTTCCAAACAACTTCACAAGCATCAGGTCACAGAGAACTTGAGACTTTTGAAGAGGATCCCTAAGATTTTTTTTCTTGATATAGTCAAGCAGAAGACCCTGCACGTCAAACTGAGATAGAGCAGATGTATCACCATTTTTCATAAACGACACAAACTCGAGGAGTTCTTTTGTTGCCCAGCTCGTATTTCCAGGAGCCTTCTTTATGTTATTATCTGGATTTTTGCCATCCAACTTGTTGGGTAAGGTGGGAGAATCACTGGTCCTTCTTCTTTTTGTTCCATTCACTGCTACATCTAAAGCTCTGTTATTGGTATGATCATTTCGTGACTCCACTTTAGGAGCAGCGTTAGGAACCTCCTTCCAAGGATTATTTGCTCTAGTAAGCTCATCGACAGTTAGAGACAGATCTTCCTTCAGGCAAAGCCAATATACCTTGAATAGATACTCCCAACTAAGCTTGTCATCGAAATCCACCTTAATCTACAAAACAAGGAAAACATTTATGAGCTACATACATTATGATAGAGTAAAGAAAAACACTAAACTTTCTTCAAATACTGAGGAAATACATGTTTCCCTCCCAAAACAAGAGTGACCCTTGTCTTTCAGTTTCACCGGATCATTTCAAAACCCAACCTACCCTACTGCTCTTGATTATTAAATAGGAAGCCCATGACTAACAACTTTGGAAAACTCCCATCATTTCATGTAATACATGAAATCAATCAACCCTGAATCTCTAAATTTCCATAATTTTAGCTTGCGATTGATTGCTATCACATTATCTATCGTGTCGATACATACGAGTGTCATGTGCATGGCAACACTACGAGGGATTTTGATTGGGTTAATATAAATAGAAACCCTTGGTTTCTTAATAAAGAACAATCAAAGATGTAAAGCCCAAACAAGACTCAAATCAACAAACCATATTCCTCTTAAGGTAATTGTGGCAGGTTGGTAAAAAAATTCGATCGTTACCCAAGCAAATTTTGCGGCTAAAAGGTATTAAATGGAAACTATAGATTGTGGAGGATTGTCTTACCGCTTCATTATCTCCTTGAGCAATATTCTCAATCAGCATTATAGGCTTAATACATGTGCCACAAAGACCCATGTTACCTCTCACAATCACATAGTCGGCATCTTTAATGCACCGCTTGCAAACAGAAAAAGTGCATGTATAACACATGTAACTGGAAGCCTTTTGGCATGTACCACATATGTGCCAACCTGAAATGAATGAACGAAACATCAGATTTCAAAGGATGTTCACGTCATCATGTAACTATGTAAGAGATTTGAAATAACGACATGTCAGAACAATCAGTCTCTAGATTGCTGACAGTAAAGACAACATAGTAAAATCATGATGGACTATATATACGACATACCACAATTCCATTTAGCCGTTGTTCGGAAGAATGCCTCATCTCTCTTAATACAAGCTGGATGGTATGCCTTGGGGCAATTCCTGAATGGACAAACAAACCCATCAAAAACTTATCAATAACTCGAACCTAGATTCTTAAACCTCCATAGATAGCTTAATCACTAATATTACCCTCTTGCTTGTTTAGCAATTGAGTAGCTCTAACCTATGGCATTAACCAACGAATAATCGATAAGTAGAATCTCGATAATGAGATACAGAAAATAGTTATTGAAACACGAACATATACCATAGAATATCCCAAAAAAAACTACTAAATTAAGCTCTTCTTCGTTGTGAACCTACTAAAACATTTGGCAAGGCTCTAATCTCCCTCTAGAGCATAGTATCTAACAGAATTACCACTGTAAGCTAACAATCACTTACCGACGATCACAGAGAACAAGGTCTCCACCGTCGAAGCAAATAAAGCAAACATCTTCTTCCTTGTCGTCCTTCCGCGGCGGCGGTGGGGGTGGCCGAATATGCAACGGCGTCTTAGCCTGTGCCCTAGGAGGACGACCCCGTTTTCGTTTCACAGGGGCAACTTCATCAACAACTTTAACCTCTTGCTCAATGGACACAGGCACAGCAACCGTCCCAGCCACCGACGAGGCAGGTACAGAGAGAGCAGGAACTTGGTTAGCACCGATCTCTTCACATTGATCAACTCTCATAAGATCGATCCCTCTGACGGAACTCTCTTCGCGACCAGCCAAAGAAGCCAACTCCGGCACGCCTTGCTGGAGTTGCTTCTGTTGATTGTCCATGATTAGTCAAGAATTCGAAAAAATTGTGAGCAGTACTTGCAGATCAACTAGTGAAATAGAAACCCTAATCTGAGGTTCTTTGGGGATTTTGGCGATGATGGTGATGATGATGGACAAGTATGGGTGATGTGTTTAGAAAACGAAGACTAGTGGGGAGAAAAATGAAATGGACTTTTGTTTTAGCTTTTTTTTTTTTTTTTCTTTTCTTTTCCACTTCTTAGTTCTTTACTTTGTTATGACCATTTTATAACAAAAATGTTGTCACTTCTTTCTGCTAATAGAATTTTTGATATTCCAAAAATACTGTACCAATTTCTACAGATTCCAAAAATACTGTAATTTCTAGATTCTAAAATTACTACAAGTTTTCTAGATTTCAAATTAATTTCTAAAATCTTATGCTAGATTCCTAGGTTAAACCTTCAAATATTTAAAGTAGATATGGAATTTTAAGCTTATTAGGTAGACAACTACTTTTTTTTTTGACATAGGTAGAGATATATTTGTTGTCTCCAATTTGGCAAAATATATGGAGTATTTTACTGTATTATTTAAGGAAAAATATGATATTATGTAAAATACAGTATCATATACAATAACGTAAAATTCATAAACATTCCATGTAAAAATCTTACCTACGTACGTAAGATTACTTTGCAAAAACAAAAATTATAGTGCTAAATTCGGCAAACTATATTGTTCATATTCTTGTATGTTTTGTAAGAAAACGTGATGCGAAAATAATGTATATTTGTTTACATTCTACGTAAAAATCTTACCTACGTAAAATTACTTATATAAAAAATAAAAATAGAAAGTTATTTTGCAAATAACCTTCTATAATTTTGGTATTTACTATGAATATTCTTAAAATACCAACACACAAAAACAAGGCATATTCTTGTATGTTTTGGAAGAACACCGTGATGCGAAAACAATGTAAATTTGTTAACATTCTACGTAAAAATCTTAAAGTTATTTCGCAAAAAGAAATAAAAATAGAAAGTTATTTTGCAAATAAACTTCTACAATTTGGGTATTTACTATGAATATTCTTACAAAACAACAAACAACAAACAAAGTATCCAACCAAGAAATCAAGCATCGAGAATAATAGAAAAATTGTGTCTCAATATGTTCAAAGTACTTTCTACATGATTTTATTCATTTTCACACAAATAGTATCCCAAGAGTTGAAAAACAAGAACCCAAAAACATGTATTTATATATAAAAAAAACATAAGATAGTAACCCAAAAAGAGTGTAATCTCATAGGATATATATTACACGAGTTGGTCATCTATGCTTGAATAACTTCGTTCGCCACACTCACATGGTATTGTAGGTAGGCTTTGTACCTTTGTTGGGCATTGTTCACGTGCATGTTAGACTTGCCTTTATTTTGTTATAAAGTTTTGAACTTTGATATCTTTTTAACAATTATCCTTTTGTTCTTTCTAATACAACTATACAAGTTTACATAGATGATAGATGATATTCATAGTCTTCCAAATACGAAATGTTACATAATCAATTCAACGGTGAAGACTTGAAAACGTTGAAAAAACATACATTTTTGGTAAAACGGCATTCTGCAAATCTATGTTTTCTTCGAATTTTTCAAAATTTTGTAGGTGACGTAACTACTGAGATTAATGCAATCAATTATGTATCTCCGTTTAGTTGGTAATCTCCCTCTCATTGTGTTATTTTCTAAATTCGATTATTTTCTTTTCAAAAAACATTAAAATAAAATGTAAATACCAATTTTTAAAATTTTTAATACAAATATTTGAAAATGAGAAAATATTGATTCACACCAATATTCTTATTTAATTAATTTATGTAATCTATGTTTTTATGGATTATTAATTTCAAATATTAGCATCAGCGATTAAGTTTCTTATAAATTTTCGAATATTAACTTTAAAAATTAATTTACGCAATCTCCAAGTTTTTAGGATAGTTTTCCATATTATATTCTATTGAAATAAAAAATATATGCTTCAAGATAATCTTACTTAAAGATTGTTATCCTAAAAAATGAAGCATATTCTGCGAATTTGTTTCAAAAATCTTCTACCAATTATTTTTTTCCTTTAAATGCCGACTTTCTTGATGATATAAATATAGGGTATGTTTGCATGTTTATCACTCACTAATCATCTCTTCTTTTCCTTTCTATTGCTTTATCGTTCTCATTTTCTTGATTGGTAATTATATAAGTATGTTTATATTTTAATTTGAAAGAAGCTTATTCGATTACTAACATTACTTGCAAATTTTTTTTTTCCTTTTACACTCGGTCATGTAAATATTAATGGTGAAATGAAAACTTGTGATGTTTCTAACAAGTTTACAAAAAAAAATGTAGTTTGAACTTAGAGATTCTAAGGTATTTTTTTTTATCTTTCACGTATTTTAATATTTTAAATTAGTAAGTATTTTATATTGTAGTGGTGAATATTTACCATGTACTATAACTATATAGGGGAGATCTCTCAGAATGCTGGTGATGAGGTAGTGGTGTGTATAATTTGCCTCTCCAAAATCAATACATTATACATAGAAAGGTATATTATCCTTTGTAAAAGTCACTAAAAGAGATTATCCCTATTTAAAATGTATAGATATTTATTCTAACTCTTTAATTGATTTACAAGTAAAAGATCAGTATCAAACTCCTTTGACATGTCTCTGTAGATCAAACCTAATTCATGTGGCTAGAGAGTTTTTCTCCATGTATGTAAAAATATCGACGGATGAATCCATTTTTTTTTGTTTTTGGTTAAGTTTCTAATTAATTATTTCTATTTGGACAAGCAATAATGACTTTGATGTCAATTTATTTGGTTTTCATTTTTTTAAGATTCCAGTTTCCTATTAATAAAGGATCCAGTTTGCTATTAATAAAGATTTGTTTTTTCAATTAATTTCATTTTTTTGAATTCTACAATTTTCTTTGTACATATTATTATAATATATACACTACAATATATATCACTAAAACAAAACAAAAAACTATATTGAATGTAAATTTTATATAATACATTTTTTAAAATATAAAATCCCGCACGTACGTGCGGGTCATGATCTAGTTCTTCTTAGTTATGGATCATTTATGACAAGTGAAAAAGGGTTAGATAGCGGCGACAAGATTTGAAGAAGAAATTAATCGTGATTCGTGATTATGAACATATACTTTTTTTTTACGCATCCTAATGATAGTAGTAGTTTATAATACGAAAAGAAAAAGTCAGTTCATATTAGAAATAAATTACATTGTTTTCTTCAATTCAATCTAATTTTTTTTACCTCGAAGATACTATTCAATCGAATCAATATCTTTTATTTATGGTGCTAAGAAGTAAAGAGAAAAAAGCCAATAAGGAAAAAAAACGTTTTCATCATGAGGGAATGATTAAAAAAAAAAGTATCTCTAATTTATTTGGTTAGAGTGCATAAATAATATTTGTCATCTTACAAATTAAAGAGTTCAAATACACAATCTTCTCAACTAATGATGTTAGCCACAAACGCGGCATTAAGTCTTTGCCAAACGACGTCACATCTGAATTCCAGGCTCTTACCATTTTTCGTCTCCTGAAAATACATTACCGAATCGAAACTATTTACAGTATATATGAATTAAATTTTTTAAAAAAACATCAAGTACCTCTAATTGCTTTTTTGAGAAAGTATACTTTTTAGTATTCACAGAACAAATTGAATGAGAGATCAAAAAGATGAAATAATGTGTCATGCAAGAGCATATTTGATATTTGTCATAACTATGTGGATTAGATGGTCATTAGCTTAATTGAAACTATTTCTTTCTGGCTATTTAGCCTAATTGCTCATAAGTTTATTAGGGTGAGTAGGTGTCAAAATCTAATTGGTAGGGAAGTGGTCTAGGCAAAATATTCGTTAGATCCGCTTCGACACGGTATTCGTTTTGATTCGATTCGAAAAATCGGAATATCTGTAAGATTTTGGAGCAAAACAAATATGAAAATGTAGTATTCGTAAAACCCAGAGCAAATAACAAATATCTTAAAGTCGGATATCCGCTTCGATCCGTATTTTATATATATATATAAATATAATATATATATATATATATATGCATATCATAATATATTTTTGGGTTGTATTTGTAAACTCAGTTTTTTATCTTTGGACATGTGTTTGTGACACAATTTAATAGATTTTATTAGTGAAGTGAAATTTATTTTTTAAAAAATTCAATGTCTCTTAAAAATAAGAAGTTGGAATCCTGCGACGATTTCTTTTCCCAAATTTTATCTTATTTTTCGTAGTTTTACACGCGAGCGCTTAGCTTTTTAGAATTTTAGTAGGTGCAGAAATATCGAAGCGGATATTCTCAAATATCACAAGTATACGGTTGTGATTTTCGGATCAAAGCAAATCACAAAATCAAATTTTCGGTTGAAACTAATACGAATATCCCAAATTTTTAGGATATGGGATAGGTCAATCGTGTAGCAAAAGTTTTCAAAAAGAGGAACTAAAGTGGACCCGACTTAATTCAGAACTTCAGAAATCAGAAAGAAAAAAATTAATCTCTTCTGTTCAAGAAATTGATCCAACAAATGAAAGATTACTCCAAAATCGGCGATAAATTGGTGATGCAGAGACCTAGACGACGATTGGAAGGCACCGCCATGGGCGCCACCGTGTTCGATCTCCGCCCCGGCGTCGGCATCGGACCTTTCTCTATCGGTAATTGCGATTCTCTCAAAATCATAATTTCTGCTACTTTTCTTTAGTTTCTAGAATTCGAAAAGGATTTTATCATCTACGCTCCGTCTATTGGACTTGGAAGATTGCAAATCGATTTGCGATCGGAGATTGCGTGTTGTTTTGGGAATTCTTTGATAACATCGCGATGAAGTTTCTATAAATTGCGTGGTTTGATAACTTTTGGATCATCTTTAGTGCAAACGTTGGGTTAGTTGGTTTAGTTCTTTTGCACACTGTTTCATCTTCCGATCAGTTTGACCAACGAATCAAGTTATGGTGTTGTTTCAGGAATGCCGATTTGTGAAGCATTTGCTCAAATAGAGCAGCAGCCTAACATATATGACGTTGTTCATGTGAAATACTACGACGAGGTTTGTACTAATTCACTGCTTGTATTCGATATTTCTTTTATCCCATTTATCTTAGTTGTTTGTTGGCTTTTCTATGATTCCGTTGCCTCACGCAGGATCCTTTGAAACTGGATGTTGTTATTAGCTTTCCGGATCATGGGTTTCATCTTCGATTTGATCCCTGGTCTCAGGTACAATTCTTTCCTAGATGATGCTTTGGTTTTTGCATGTTTATGATAAAACCAACTTCACTGCTTTACAAACTTTTTGTTTCATCTATTCAAGAGTAGAAAGAAAGATCTTCATGTTTTACCTGCAATTTAGTGTATCGTTATATGACTAGTTTTAACTGGAATAAACTTAGTTTTGTCTTTTTTTTGTATGTTCAATATACTCTCTAGTTTAGCTTTTGTTTTTCCAATTTGTTTGCAGAGGTTACGGCTTGTTGAGATATTTGATGTCAAGCGGCTTCAGATGCGCTACGCCACTTCTATGATTGGGTGAGTCAAGTAGTATCAATATATGGGTGTGGTGTAGTTTACTGTTGTAACAACTGTCTTTTGCTTCTACTTCAGGGGTCCATCAACTCTGGCCACGTTTGTCGCTGTTTATGCACTTTTTGGACCAACCTTTCCTGGGATTTATGATAAAGAAAGAGGGATTTATTCTCTGTTCTACCCGGTGAGCAAGAAAAAATATGGTCACACTGTTCTACCATTAATGTTTGAATTTGTTCTATCATTGTTTAATCCTTTTAACTATGGCAGGGGCTATCCTTCGAGTTTCCAATTCCAAACCAGTACACGGACTGCTGCCATGATGGAGAAGGTATGTTCTTCTCCGGACTCCAGGGAAATTTTGTTTATATTTCTTGTCTTGTCCGGTATTTAACTTCTCATATTTTATTTTACCCTCTACAAAGCGGCACTACCATTAGAGTTTCCTGATGGCACCACACCAGTAACATGCCGGGTCTCTATATATGACAACTCAAGTGACAAAAAAGTTGGTGTCGGAAAATTGATGGATAGAGCTTCTGTTCCCCCTTTACCTCCTGGCAGTCTGTATATGGAAGAGGTCCATATCAAGGTTTGGCTTATCTTCATTTACTCCCTTTCCCCTTTGTGTGTTTTAATATCATTTAGCAGTTAGCCGGCTCCTTACTCTCCGCATGACTTAATTAAACATTTATGCAGCTTGGCAAGGAACTATACTTTACTGTTGGAGGCCAGCATATGCCTTTTGGTGCATCACCACAGGTAAATTTTGTACCTTGTCTTATTGTGCTTCTTCTTTGGGACTAATCATTTTGTACCTCCGAGCAGGATGTATGGACTGAATTAGGTCGACCATGTGGGATTCACCCAAAGCAGGTGATCTGTACCGTCTCTCTAAACTTGTTTGTGTATTGCGAACAGATGTTTCCATTAGCTTCTCTTACTATGTTGCCTGCGTTATCTGTTACAGTTCAATGCCCAATTGGACATTTGTATTTCTGCTTCTGAATTGTACTTTGCTTTTCAGGTAGATCAAATGGTTATTCATTCCGCGTCAGATCCAAGACCAAAAACAACTATCTGTGGTGATTACTTTTACAACTATTTTACTCGCGGTTTGGACATCCTGTTTGACGGGGAGGTAGGAAACTCATCAAATAGAGTTATAAGTTCCATTCATATGTTTTCTTTATTCATGATTCTGCCTTTGCTGCAGACTCACAAAGTTAAAAAGTTTGTTCTTCACACCAACTATCCCGGTCATGCTGATTTCAACTCATACATAAAGTGCAACTTTGTGATTTCTGGTACGTGATACAAATGAAATAGCTCATGTCAGTCAATTATCCTATACTCAGATATATGTTGTCTATTTTTCCAACAAAACTACGCTTTCATGTCACTTTTCAGGTGGAGAGGATGCGGCAGAAGCAAACAGAGGTGGAAACAAGATCACTCCAAGCACTAATTGGGATCAGGTTAAGGTAAACTAACTTCAGACCAAAGTGAATGAAAAGCTAGTCTATGTTATTAGGCCTTGACCAATTTTTCTGTGAAAGTTTTTATTGACTAAAAATTTCTTTACCCATCCCATCATTGTTGGATCTTATTGCATAATGGGAAGAAACTTGTGAGGAAGCATTAAGGAAATGATCTGATGTCGAAATCCCAGCATGATTTTAACTGATCTGAATCGTTAAATCTGAGAATAAGAACAGATTGAATTAGTCATTTCTCATGGAAACCTGTCTTTTTCCATAGGAAATACTGGGGGAATGTGGCCCAGCAGCTATTCAGACGCAAGGCTCAACGAGCAACCCTTTTGGATCCACATATGTGTATGGTTATCAGAATGTTGCTTTTGAGGTGAAGCATTTTTAAATAACACTATAGTTTTGATCCTTGTAATATATTTGCAGATTGTTAAGTGAAAACTTTATGTTGGGTTAAAATATTTGCAGGTGATGAAGAACGGTCATATAGCCACCATAACCTTGTTCCAGTCATGATGTGTATACCACCGCTGAGGTATACCCTTTACTAATTCTTGGTTTAAGTTGAATTTGGTCGTAATGAGTCTTCATTGTCTGATTTTGTAGAAAAATGGGTCAAATTAATTTGTCTGTGTTATATGCCTACTTAACGAAGCTTCTCACATCAATCAATGTCTTTGTAGGGGGTTCAAGAGGCTATCTTCAACCAGACTCTGCAAATCTAACGTCACAAGAAGCTACGAAAACTATGGATGATACCAAAAATTACAAATGTTGTACAGTTGTCTAGTTACTATCACGGGTTATTAATAACAGTTACTCTGGTTATATTATATCCATTCTTTTCAGACTTTATGACTATAAATATCCATTTACATCTGCTAAATACGTAAATAATAGCATCATCGTGATAAATTTAAGATTTAAATATGGCATTGAAAAAAACAAAAACCAAAAAGCTCCGTCGCCGGGACTCGAACCCGGGTCTCTCGGGTGAGAGCCGAGTATCCTAACCAGCTAGACTACGACGGACTGTTGACAACGGTTGACTTAACTTTAATATAACATACTGAAATAGTCGAGTAGGTTGTGCTGTGCTGTATCTCTTCTATCCGTTGCGTAGCAAGGTTTTGTCTTTCGTGTATGGTTCCGGGAAGGAAAAGGGAAGTGTGTTGTGGATTGTTTTCATCGGCGATAAGTCTCTTCTCCTCTGGTACTCCTTTTCTTTCGATTCTCTTCTTCTTTTGTTTCGGGTTCCACTTATATACTCTGAAGCTGCTTTCAATTCAGAATTCGCTTTTCGTTCAATCCATGGGGATGCGAGAACTCTGAAATAGTTCCGATTTCTCTTAGCTTCGCATTTTTAGCGGCGTTAATTGGGTTTAGAATGCGTAGTAATAGTGTGATTATTGGTTTAGCGGTTGTTTAGGGTTTATGCCTGATTTTTATTTGATTTTAGGGATTGAGTTTGGTGTTGTGAGGGAAAGCTTCGGTAGTTAGAGATGAATGCGTCAGGGTTAACTGTTACTCCGCCCAGATTTCACTTTCGTTGGCGTTCAGGTCGTTTCGGTACATCTGAGAGAAACTCTCAAGCTTTCACTGTTCTTAGTAAACTGAATAATCGAAATTCCGCTTGGCCTGTTCTTAAAAGGTAATGTTTTTGGTGCTTGCTTGATTTAAGTAAATGCTAGTAGTTCTTTCGCATGATTATCTGTAATGTTCTTCTCTTCGGTGTTGCGCAGTTCTTGTTTGGCCCTTCCTACACAAAGAAGCAATGCTATGATCACTCGAGCCATGAGTGCTTCCTTTGGTGATATGGCAGACGATTCAGCTGGTAATACATTATTCTGAGCTGTGCTTAATTTAAGGTTAAGCTTTCTAGTAATGGGCACAGACTCATTAATATGCAATAATCCCGAGTTAAGCTTGTAAACTGTGCTTTTGTGTTCCTTTGTGGTGATAATTAGGTGGTTTTGAATTGAACTAGCTTTCAATAGACGAAGCAATACCTAGCTAGCAATTCAATGAAATGCACTATTCTTTGTTAAAAAGTTGAACTTCACTGCGATGATTCAAGCCAAAATGACTAATGTTACCAGCTACTTCCATAGGTTCAGCTGTCTTTCCTCGGATCAATGTCAAAGACCCATATAAACGGCTTGGGATAAGCCGGATGGCCTCAGAGGACGAGATTCAAGGCGCGAGGAACTTTCTCATTCAGCAATACGCAGGGCACAAACCCAGTGTTGATGCAATCGAATCAGCTCATGACAAGATTATCATGCAGAAGTTTCATGAGCGGAAAAACCCCAAGATTGACATATCAAAAAAGGTCCGCCAAGTGAGGCAGTCCAAAGTTGTCAACTTTGTTTTCGAGAGATTCCAAACTCCGCCCACTGCAGTCCTTGTCAAAACAGCAGTCACTTTTGCAGTTCTTGGCATTCTAACCGTTCTGTTCCCGACAGAAGAAGGACCGACTTTGCAGGTTGCGTTATCACTAATAGCTACCTTTTACTTCATCCACCAAAGGCTGAAGAAGAAGCTCTGGACTTTCCTTTACGGGTAATAAGCTGATCTTAATGGCAAAACCTTTGCTACCTACTTGATTAGAATCCGCACCTGATCAGGTTGATATTGTGAAACAGGACCGGAGCTTTCATCTTCTCGTGGCTGGTTGGAACTTTCTTGATGGTATCTGTGATCCCACCGTTCATCAAAGGACCTAGAGGTTTCGAAGTCATGTCTTCGCTCCTAAGCTACGTTTTGCTTTGGGTGGCTTCGAGCTACCTCCGGTAGCGTTCTAGCTATTTTCTTTTCGCCTTCTTTTGGTTTACAAATTTTAGTGTTATCTCGGATATATGAAAACACACAAAAAGAGAAAAATGCATCATCATTTCATGTGACATAGAGATATGATTTTTGGTCTTGGGAGTTGTTATTTCACGAAGACCTCCCTAACTTTCAAAGCTCAGTTTCCAAGTTGACTTGCGCTTGCCGACTACTATGGCTCACGATAGAAAATTAGAAAATTGTGTTTCTCAAATTTCACTTTTAAGAAAATGACTAGAATAAAAACTTTACTTATGAAGAACCATCATGACATTACTTTCGATAAAAAGATTTAAGGAAAAAAAAAGTAAGCGTTGATTACGGAAAGTAGTCTGATTTGTAGTACTAGACTCCCTCATTGTTAAAAGAAAAATAGGAAACATGGCCTCATCATCATCATGGGCTGTCTCATAATAACTATGGCTGCATGGTTTTGTGACCATGGTCTCATTACATCTGCATGGCCCTCTTATTTATTTCTATGTCTATTAATTTATGTATATCTCCCAAAAAAACACATTTTAGATGAAAACATTTGTCAGCCTCACGATTAAATATTTGCATTTTGTTATCAACAGAAATACTTTTATTTGGCAGTATACCTTCCAAACTATTAAACGTTATAAAAGTGGGCTATCATTAAAAGTTCAATAATTTGAAACGTTATAAAAGTTGGCTAATCGCAAAGGTTGATCGTTTCAAATATAAATATAAAGTAATTTAGATTATCTACTTTTTACATGTTTGTTTATCTATTAATTAATCCATCTAGATGACTAACTAGATTGGTTTAACGACGACTGGTCTTTAGAAGATATTTTCTTCATTGAACCACTTTATGTTCTTTAGATAGTAAGAAAAAAGCAAACGCACATGCCTTCATGTGCTCTGCTTTTATATTATTTTACCTATATTATTAACTTATCAGCAGTGAACTAAAAATTCGTTAACCATACAAGAATGTGATGTGGCTGGTACAACTAGTGAAATAGCTGCTTGCAAAATCATACAATTTCTTTTGTGGTTGTGATGTGATGTACCATTAAGATCGAAATAGCGTGTGTTCATGAGTTCATCAACTTTAGGAGATTAGGTTTAATGATGTGATTAATCAACTTTAGACTGATTTTGAACTAAAACACTATCATCAGATAATTACTATAAAATTGTTTCCAGATTATTTAATCCAAATCAATTATTAGATAATGCGCATTATTATTTTTTGGAATAAGAAATATATGGCCTAAACAAAATTATTATTCTTTTTAAAAAAATCTGTGGATAATAAAATTGAGACAGATTTCTGGCTTATATTATTAATGAGGAGAAATCTTTGAAATTTGGCAATTTGGTAACTTTTTTGGTTTCATTGGTAAATACCAAATGCAAATAAAATAGAGGAGCTGCTCAAAAAAAAAAAAAGAGACTTTAGATAGTTGTAGGAACAACAAAGAGAGAGTCTACTAAAAAATCATTTGGTGCTCTAATTTATGCTTTCTTTAGCGCGCTAATATAATTAGCTAATTCCTTAATTCACCAATGAAGACAAAGAAAACAAAAAGCCATTAACGATTTAACAGCTGCGAATTTCCGATTTTTTTGAAAACACCTGAATTATTTTTTTCGCTGTAGCGAAGCGAAATAGGTCGCCTGAGAAATCTCTGGTTTCTCCGAATCGCCACCGTTGTTGGATCGTTTAACGCTATTTCCTCCGTCGGAACACCGTCGTGGTCCGTATCGTTCACCGTCGCATCTGCCATTGTTCTCCATCGTTTCTCTAATTTCCGTACCTCATTCGCAGGTAAAAAATTCGTTGATTGTTCTTGATTCCTTTACCGGATTTTTGGCATGGGTTTGGGATAATGCTTTGTGGTTCCGGATTTCAGTAGAACTACGCATAGATGGTTGGATTTTTGTAGTTTTGGTTATGAATTTTGCGAGATTCGTTGATTTGAAGTTCTAGTGTGAGTCTGTGAGCCGGTGAAAGGAAGTTTTGGGATCCTCGCCGAAACATAGGTTGATGCTCCTGCGACGCATGTCACACTATGCAAAAGAATTTAGAAATTTGTTTAGGTGTAATTGCGTTGTATTCATTATTATTATAATTACTTTCTTGGATCTTACGGCTGAATTTGTGTTGGATTTTTTTTGTTCTTTGTTGTTTCTTGTAGGCAGGTGTAAGTAGTCAAAAGCTTTGTTTCCTCACTGCACATGGAGGTACTAAAGATTCTTGGCTCCACATTGAACATTCTGCAGAAACGGCTGTGATTATTATAATATCAAATCTCCCAAGGTAACTGATTTCTTTTGTAGGTGTTTTCTTTGTGATTCTAGGGAATAAAATATAAGCGAAGGCTTGACCTTGTGCATTATGCAACATGCAAGGAAGACTTTTTGACAGACTGTTTTGGAGGGGGACCATTGCGGAAAACACCAAAACCTCTCTAGAATATTATATGAAACTTCGTTTGTTTATGTCTCGAACAATGATGAAAACGAACTTCGTTGTTATTGATTTCGGTGTCATTCTCTGCTGACATATTTTGGATATAAAACACGTGGATAGAGACTATGTTCTTCTGCCAGAGACATGGAAATCCACAAGTTCATAATTAGACTCATGATCTTCAACGATTGAGTTGTCCTCATAATTCCTGTTTGCTCTCTATATATGTATGACATTTCTGTTGTTCTTGTCCTGGTTTGTTTTGGGGTAGGATGCGGGAAGGGAGGTGACAGGTGAAGATGGGTATAGGAGAGGATCAGATGCAAGGGCCGAGTGGTAGGGAAGAGAAGATTTTTGTTTCTGTTCGTCTGAGGCCATTAAATGTGAAAGAAAGGGCAAGGAATGATGTGGCAGATTGGGAGTGTATCAATGATGAAACGGTCATATACAGGAGCCATCTCTCTATATCAGAGCGTTCCATGTACCCCACTGCGTACACATTTGGTAAGACTTGCTCACTTTTGCAACTACTTGATCAAAGTTAATCCTTAAATCCATCTTGCTGAGCTTTCCTATGCCTCTAGACAGAGTGTTTGGCCCTGAGTGTTCTACCAGGGAGGTGTATGATCAAGGGGCTAAGGAAGTGGCTCTCTCTGTTGTCAGTGGGGTTCATGGTAAGGCATGTCTAGTACTGCTTTTTAGTTTTTTATCCACTGTGGCTTATGTTTGATACAAATTTCAACTGTTTTCAGCTAGTGTCTTTGCATATGGGCAAACAAGCAGTGGAAAGACGTACACTATGAGTGGAATTACTGATTACGCCTTGGCCGATATATATGATTACATTGAGAAGGTAAACTTAACAATATCAAAGTCTTCATAGTAATCTTACCGCATTATTTCAAATTCATTCAGTAACTGTCGCCCTTTTTATAAAATTATTTTGTTTTCTGCAGCACAATGAAAGAGAATTCATTCTAAAGTTCTCAGCCATGGAGATCTATAATGAGTCTGTAAGAGACCTCTTGAGTACAGATATTAGTCCACTCAGGCTTCTAGATGATCCTGAGGTAAGAGTTGGCACTGGCATCTTATGGAATTGGTTTGCACAATCTCACTTTACTGGTCATTTACTTTGGGACAGAAAGGAACAGTTGTTGAGAAACTCACAGAGGAAACTCTGCGAGACTGGAATCATTTTAAGGAGCTTTTATCAATCTGTATAGGTACTTATTTTCCAAACGTGTACTCAATTAATACTTTTAGTGTTTTGGCCACAAGATTTACTAAGTATCATCTAATCATTGCAGCTCAACGACAAATTGGAGAGACAGCTTTAAATGAAGTTAGCTCCCGCTCTCATCAGATTCTGAGATTGGTAAGGCATTTTGCTGATTTAGATTAACAATACGACACTGCAGTCTTCAGGCTGCTTTTTGGATGTTATTTCTGACTGATATGTTTTACAGACTGTTGAAAGCACAGCACGTGAATATTTGGCGAAGGATAAATTTAGTACTCTCACAGCGACAGTGGTATATACTTTTGAATTTTCTATTATGTATTATCCTAAAACAAAATATAAAAACATACATAGATTAATTAATTATCCTGCAGAATTTCATTGATCTTGCTGGAAGTGAACGTGCATCTCAATCATTATCAGCTGGCACAAGGTTGAAAGAAGGTGGTCATATAAACCGAAGTTTACTAACACTAGGAACTGTCATTCGAAAGCTAAGGTTAGCCTGTGTAGTACCTTTAGCGTCAATGAAATTCCGTGATCTGTGCCACCTTAGTCTGCTCTTTATTTCTTTTTATTTAAAGATGGTTGAGAAGCTTTTCATTTTCCTTGAGAGTTGAGTTCCCAAGATGAAACATAGGACTTTCACCCAGTAGCAAGTTATTAGCAGATTGCTGTTATTAACATCTAATGTATGTATTGTCTTTAAGTGGCTTCTTTTTACATTACTAAATTATGTGGCTAGCTTAATGCAGTAAAGGAAAAAATGGGCACATTCCATTCAGAGATTCAAAGCTGACACGCATACTTCAGACTTCCTTGGGAGGAAATGCCAGAACTTCCATAATCTGCACACTGAGTCCTGCAAGAATACATGTTGAGCAATCAAGAAACACATTGTTATTCGCAAGCTGTGCAAAGGAGGTGACAACAAATGCACAAGTCAACGTCGTCATGTCTGATAAAGCTCTGGTTAAACATTTACAGAGAGAGTTGGCTAAATTGGAGAGTGAGTTGAGCAGCCCTCGTCAAGCTCTGGTTGTGTCTGACACAACTGCATTACTGAAGGATAAAGACCTCCAAATCGAAAAGGTAATGCGATTTGCTTCATTCAACCTATAAGATATCTAAAACCAGTTGCAGAGTATGAGAGCTCACTTCCCCAATAATTTTTTTTGTGACAACCAACTTTTATATTACTGGTAGTTCATTCATACTGGTGATCTGTCTTATATATATGTAAATCATTTTCATGATCCATTCACTCTAGAGACTTTACGTTCTTTTCATTATTTACAGCTAAATAAAGAGGTATTCCAACTAGGACAAGAATTAGAGAGGGCTTATTCTCGGATTGAGGATCTTCAACAGATTATTGAAGAAGGACCACAAAAAGAGATATTATCAACAGACTCAGAACAGACAAACACAAATGTACGTTAATTTCATTTTCTTTTTTAGCTTTAAAGAAAGCACGATAAACCTTTCAACTTGCCGATTTATAATCTTGTTTTTGTATTCCTCCAGGTGGTTCTGGGACGTCAGTACCCCAAGCTGCGTGTGCGTAGTTCATGGGAGTCTCTAAATATAACACCAGAAAGCCCTCTATCAGCGCAAGCGTCCATTATGATTTCCCCACAATCAACCGAACATGGTTCTGACGAGAATGTTTTCCAGCTTTCAGACTTTAGGTTAAATTCGGGTGCAAGTAGCCCAGCCCAACACCTTGCGTTTGTAACTCCTGGTAAATTCACTAAAGTTCGACTAAATATTCGTGGGGTAGAAAGTAAAAACCAACCGCACATTCACAAGGGAGAATCTGTAGATCAGTCTCGTGGTCAGGAGGAACGATTTCATGAAATGGACGAACCAAGTGAGGTGGATTCTGAAGATACTTGTACGGAACTTCAATGCATAGAAAAAGAGAGTCCCGGTATCATCATGTATCCAGAGCCAAACATACTTCCAGACCGGTGTAAGGCTGTGAGTGCACTACCAATATGTGAACCAGAGTCAAAGCACTTAAGACCGCCAACAGAAACTGAAGAAGAAAAAGAAGAAGAAGAAAGAGTGAAGGAAGTCAGTAGTGTCTCTATCCAACCAAAGGAGAAAAGTGGACCGATCAAAGTCTCTCCACGCTGTGTTTTGTCACTTACTGACGAATCATTTCCTCATGAGTCTTCTAACCTCAGAAGAGACCCAACACATCAAGATTTTGTCACTCCATCTCCTGAAAAGCCTTATGCTTTGCATCTAGAGAGAAATTCGCAAACAGCTGGAGGCATGGGGTTTACTAGAAGCCGAAGCTGCGGAGCAAGCTTTGTATCAAGCTCTTCCTTTTCTGTGTCTGAGAGAGATGCTAACACACCACCAAGCTGGTATCAGAATGAAAGAACTGAGAGCAACCTGAAACCGTACAACAACAAGAGGCCACCATTGCCAAAGCATATTAGCCGGATGAGCATGCCAGCAACTTGGTTCGAGAAAGACTTTTTAGATGGTGGTGTTAATAAGAGAAAGTCATCACCAAATGGATCACAGGTTTCTCCCTCTAAATCTCTTGTGTATGCACGCCAGACAAGTGGTAGAGCTTTAATCAACCAAGACGAAGGTGAAGAGACTGTTCCTCATAGGGACAAGCGAATCATTCACCTATCGGTTAGTTTTACTAACTTGGTCAAGCAGAGCTTGCTTTTCGTTTACCTATACTTGGTACGACCTTTAGATATCGTCTTTATTTTGAGGACCACCTCTATCATGTGGCAGATGGAGGAGATAGAGCAAAAGTTCTTGGCTCTAAGATCGTCAAAGAGTTTCAAGGACGCCGCTGTTGACCCCATTCAAGACTATTTAACCATGCCATTGAATTGGCCGTTGGAGTTCAAGAGACTCGAGATGGAGATAATAGAGCTATGGCATGCTTGCAACGTTTCCTTGTCACACAGAAGTTACTTCTTCCTTCTCTTCAGAGGAGATCAGAAAGATTGCTTGTACATGGAGGTCGAACTCCGTAGGCTCAAGTACATAAGAGAAACCTTTACCCACAATAACAAAGCTATAGAAAACGGACGCACTCTTACATCAATGTCCAGGTGTATATATATTCACATAAAAGCACTATTCTTTTCTTTGACGGTTTACATCAAGTATTTGCTTTTATAACTGTTTGTGCTGTGAAAAAAACAGCCTGAGGGCGTTGAACAGGGAGAGGTATAAGCTAAGTCAGATGATGCAGAAGAAACTGACGAAAGAAGAGAGAGAGAACTTGTTCTTGAGATGGGGCATTGGGCTGAACACAAAGCACAGGCGGCTCCAGCTGGCGCATCGTCTCTGGTCAGAAAGCAAAGACATGGATCATGTCCGAGAGAGCGCCTCAGTTGTGGGAAAGCTCATGGGGTTCGTGGACATGGATTTGGCGTCCAAGGAAATGTTTGGCCTCAACTTCTCTCTTAGACCCCGTCCCAAGAAATCTAGCCTATGGAAACGCAGCGTTTTGTCACTATCCAATTTGTAATTAAAGAAGAAGAAAAAGTGTTGAAAATCTGAAATCCAACTGAATTGAAAGTGGTGTGGCTTCTGTGAGAAGTACATTCACAAATGTAAATTGATTTGGGTCTGAGACTGAGATTGAGAAATCTCAAATGTAAAATTTTTAATGGCAAATCGCAAAAATCATGTTTGATATTTTTGTGAGTTTAACTGTTTACAATAAGGTGTTTACTCTTTCAATTTCTCTCTTTCTCTCAAATGCCTTGAACCTGCTCTCTGCCTTAGAAATGCTTCACTTTCTCTGTCCAAGTGATTTCTGAACAATTGTGTTTGTGTAGATTAAGAGCCAGATTCAGGGTAAAGTAAAAGAGCAATTTTAGTTTGAAGTAACTTTGAGAGATTCATTAATAAAAGAACAGAGGTGATACTGTTTTATATGTTTCTTTTTGCCCTTTCTTACAAAATTCACTTTTATCCCCAAATCATTGAGGGAAACAATTTAGATAAACTTAAAAAGCAACAAAGAAACTAACACATAAAAAAGACAACAAACCAACCATCAAAGCAACAAAAAAAAAAAACGAAACTTTAAACTCTATAAAAGCAGATAAATGTAACTCCCTCTTTGTATACTAGATCAAATCAAGGTTGCTGCTTAGCATCCATGTAACCAGCATCAACAAGCAGTTTCTCCCTATTAGCAAGCGCAAGATCTTCATCAACCATCATCTTCACCAGCGTCTCAAACCCTACTTTTGGTTTCCATCCCAACACTTCCTTTGCCTTGCTTGCATCTCCTTGAAGGTTATCTACTTCAGATGGCCTAAAGTACCTCGGGTCAATCTCAACATGATTCTTCCAATCGAGTCCCAAATACCCAAATGACACATCAAGAAACTCTTCCACTGTATGTCCTTCCTCTGTTGCCACAACGTAATCATCTGGCTTCTCTTGCTGCAACATCAACCACATTGCTTCCACATAGTCTCCTGCAAATCCCCAATCTCTTGATGCTTGCAAATTCCCAAGGAAGAGCTTCGTCTGCAAACCAACCTTGATCCGTCCCAATGCTCTTGTGATCTTCCTCGTCACGAAATTCTCACCACGGCGAGGTGACTCGTGGTTGAACAAGATTCCGTTACATGCGAAGAGACCGTACGCTTCTCGGTAATTCACTGTGTACCAATGAGCAGCGCATTTGGAAGCTGCGTAAGGAGATCTGGGATGAAACGGCGTCGTCTCCGATTGTGGAGGAGGAGTTGACCCAAACATCTCCGAAGATCCAGCTTGGTAATACTTGACGGTCCGGCCACTGTCGATGGTGTGAGATCTGACGGCTTCAAGGAGACGGAGAGCACCGGTTGCGACTACATCGGCTGTGTAATCAGGGATCTCGAAGGAAACAGCGACGTGAGATTGAGCGGCTAGGTTATAGACTTCGTCAGGCTTGATCACATCGAGCCAACGGCGGAGAGAGGAAGCGTCGGTGAGATCGGCGTAGTGGAGCTTCATCAGAGCTTTGTTGACATTGTGTGGATCGATGTAGATATGGTTAAGTCGCTGAGTGTTGAAATTCGATGATCGACGGATCAGGCCATGAACTTCGTAGCCTTTTCCGAGAAGCAACTCCGTCAGATACGATCCGTCTTGGCCGGTGATTCCGGTGATCAGAGCTATCTTCCTCGGTTGCGATGGCGGCATTTCAACGACGGTGGAATCAGCTTTGGTGATGGATTCGGATTCGGATCTGGATTCGTTGTTCTCTGACGCCATTGTTGGGTTTTCGGATCTGGATTTCAGAGACAATTGCTAACGTCAGCTCTGTATTGAATTGGGCTGTTGAGATTTAGCTGATTTAAATAGGGTCATAGAGGTTGAAGACGGAGGGTATTTTAGTCAATTTAAGGAGAAGGCTACTTTGGTAATCTTTGTTTGGTCTTTAATTTCTTTATTGACTGATGGGATATTTTTCCTAGTTTATGTCTAACACGTTAATGATTTACTTAAAACTGGTCAAACCCATAAATGGTTTACTATAGAATTTTCTTGCAAACTATTCAAAATACTATATATATTTTCAATAAATTTAAATCATTTGCAAAAGTTTCCAAAAGATTTAGTTAAAATTATTTTAAATTTCTTACCACATAATAATTGCAAAAAAAGTTTGTGAAAAAATAGTCAAACCAAATATTTAACATATGTTTAATGTTGTCAAATTAATAAACAAAGTTCCAAATTTGATACATTAAAAATAATAACAAAAACATAATATTTTTTTTTAAATAAGAGAAGAAAATATTTTATGAAGAAAAGTAATAGTTGTGGTGTTTATAGACAAGGAAAAAGTTGAGAGATTTCAGTTGAAAAAGACAGAGATAATTAGTAACGCGTTTATTAAAATATGATATACAATAAAAAGAATGAAATCCAAGATGGATCTAGACAATAGACATTGTTTAGTTACGGTTTGGTACGGTGTAGAGAAAAAGAAAGAGATGTGAAAACCCACAAGTTAACAAATCGAAATGTACGAAACAATTCACTAACATATATTTAGTCTCGTGTAATCGTGTTGGAGTGATGGACAATCTGTAATCTCCACGATTATATATGTTAGGAATCTTAGCTAGTTGTTTTTCTTATACAATTCTTTAATCATTTTCGTTTTTTTCTTCTTCTTCTTTCTGTCACAAACTTTGTTTGATTGGTCAACATGAGCCTTTCATTATTTATGTTGGACGTTATTCTTTCTGTAACCTAGCTAAGTGATCATTTGACAACCCTCCTTTCACTTTTTCAAACGAACGACATTCTTCATTTTATATACTTGAATGAATTTCATTAAAAATTTGATTGATGTGACATTTATTCAATTATTTTTACTAAATCACAATGGTTAGAACAATTATTTCGGGCTCCTCCTCCTACATATTTTTTGAAAAGTAGCTTGTAATGCGCAAAATTTTTTGTTTTGAGTAGGATATGATCTCAATCCCCGATATGAATTGTTTGGAGACATGAGTTGGAGCACGGAACTCACTTGTCCAACGAGGAGTGTTGACATTGAGATAACACCAAAGTCTCGTCCGGATAAGCAACATGTGTGTGGAACAACGTCAAACTGCGACAGTTCAAGGATAAAACTTGATCGAATTATGGCGTAAATGCATAGAAGATTGTAAAGCTGATAGTTCTTCAACTTGTTCAAGTACTTGGAAGGAGTCTATTGGGGCAATGGTGCAACAGGCAATTGAGGAAGTGTTTCTCTTAGTGGAACAAAGGGTTGCAATTCGGTTACATGATCAAGGGACCAATGGGTGTGTGGTCCCTTTTGCTTTGAGATCTTTTTCTATCGACATTAATCTCAAGGCTCTATCTATGGATAAAGTTACGAATGCCACAATACGTTTAAACATCTCAATTTTTTTGGTGTATTGTGAGAAACGTTGAACGGCTTTATGTTTAACTTGCTTGACATATGTGTTTGTTCTAATTTTCTTATGTGGTTGTGTAAAAGATAAGTAACTTTTGTTTAATATTTCAGATGATTTTACTAGGAATGCAAATCAAGTAAACCTTTTGCTAAATTTAAATTTTGTTTATTTTTTTATTTTTTTGGGCAAAGCTAAATGATGTTTCAACATTAAAAACATACAATTCTAACTTTTTTTTTAATGAAAGTTCCATTCCTATAAATTTCATGTAATGATCTTATAAACTCACCTGACTTTTCTTTTTTTTGTGTACAATATGTATTGTATAAAAACAAATCACCAATCCAATATATATATATATATATATATATATATATATATATATATATATATATATTTGGTCGACTCTTTTGAGCAATGAAAAATCAATCATTGTCAAAGTTTGATTTTTTTTTTTTTTTTAGAATCCAATTAAAATTGGGAGTAGCTGAGACTTGAGAATTACCACGCAATTAATTAATAAAATAAATAACGGCTTCCCCTATATATAAATATACAGTCTTTAAAGTAACGTCTTAAAAAAATAGACCACCGTACTAAAAAAAAAAAAAGAGAAGAGAAGAGACAGTTGTTAGGGTTTTCTCATCAATCAATCATCACCCAAATCCTCCCGCCGTCGTCTCTTCCTTGTTTCTGTTTTCTCTCTCCGATCTCTCTGACTCACCCATCGTTATTGACCAAATCCGTAATCAAAATCCTTCGAATCTCAATTTGTTTCGTTTAAGAAATCTGTAGATCTAGCAGAAAAAAAATCATAGTTGATCGGCTCTTTCTCTATCTGAATCTGATAAAAACGATTACCGATTGTTGGATTTAAAAAAAAAAACCGAAATTTGGCTTTTATAAATATGATGAAGAGATCGACGAAACCCAGGGTTTCATGGCCACCAGGTCCTAAGCTTTGTCAGGTATAAATCTTCTGTGTTCGTTGTTTTTCTAACTTTCAATCGTGAATCCGAATTTGATTGATCCATCTTAGCAAATCTAAAACCTCGATTATAATAATTAAGCAATTTTTTGGATCATAAAAGTTGGATTAAGAATTCCTCATCAAATCTCTTGATTTTGAAGTTTTAATTAACGAATTGATACGACCTTTAATCGGTGAATTATTTGATTTCAATATTCAATCTAATAATAAATAAATGGATAACTGGAATGTGATGTGAAAGAAACCAACTTTGGTGAAGAAGAAAGTCTTGTTTGTTACTTTGACGGCTCTTTGTATGTTGAGGCTTTAATTTTCCTATCTTTGAAGATAACGTTTTAACTCGTAGATTTATTTGAATTTAATTTGAATTTTACAAAATATAATCAAGTTTTGGATTGGGAAATTGGATCAACATCAGTTAGATTTGGATTGGATGTGTATTGAACACAAGATTTCATCAAGTGAATGCATCAATTTAATACTCCCTCTGTTTTTTAAAAGTTGTCGTTTTAACTGTATTTAGACAAATTAAGAAAAGGTATACAATGACTATATTAACCTCATAAAAATGACAAGTAATTATTTACAAATAATTTGTGTTTAATTAAATGAGGGTAATTTGGGTAGTTATTGGCATAAGTTACATTATTACCTTAAAACGACAACTAATTTAAAACAAAAAAAATGCTCTAAAACGACAACTATTCGAAAACGGAGGGAGTATTCTGCAACTATAAATTTACAATCTGTGGTTCATTGTTCATCTTTTATAGATATAACTAGGAAGCCTGAGTGGTTTAGTTACATGATATTGATACACAAAAACTCAGCTGTGGTCAGCTTCTAATTATATGCGGATTTGGACAGGTTAAGATATTTCGAACAGAGGACTGTCCCGCCAAAGTTGCCTCTCAGCCTCAACGTCACAGCTACCCAAAGTTATCATCTGGGAAACCAGATCTTCCACCTGGTTTTGAAGGAAATCACTATGCAGTTAAGCCTAATGTTTCAAACATTCCTCGGATCAAATGGAAACGACCTTCTAAGGTATGGATTAAATATAATCCAGAATTGGGGAATCCCTTTGAAGCTTTTTATATCTGATATTGTGTGTCTTGGAAAAAACAGTTCTCTGTCAATGATGCTTGGTTAGTTGGAAGTGGTGGCGAGAGCACAGAAAGGAGAACTGAAAACTTGAGGAGTTCAAAAGTTTTGGAAGCTATCTATCCGCATCGCTCTGCCATCCCGTCTCGGTATTTTACCTTCTTTTCTTGCATTTTAGACCTCTTAGGTTTTTCGACATTTTGTTGGTGTGTTTTTATTAGACTGCTGATTGCATTCTGTTTTTACGTAGACCCTCTGTTTCACCCGTTGTGGAAGCTGAATGCTTTGATGACAGCAAAACTCCTGCCATTCGTCTCACTCCAATTGAAGACGAGAATGAATCTTCAGAGGAATCAACCCACAGTACGGTTGAATCCGGTTTTACCGCCAACAAGCAAGGTCAGTTGGAGACCAAACCTCCCTGTTCAACCCAAGAACAGATTTCTGGTCTTACTGGTCTTGCACCAGACTTGAGTCTGGCTGCTTCTGCAGCTCTGACTGCACTGATGAAAACCAAGGAACAGGGGAGTTTGGTTGATACTGATCTACTTATCAAGTTCCTCAGCGACCCGAAAATTATCAAGAATCTGATCACTGACACATCAGGTAAATCCTCTGAAACTAAGAATCAGCCAGTTGACACTAACACCAGCTCTGCTACTAGACTTGTTCCGCAACCTGTCACCACCTCACCCATGGCTAGAAAGCCGCTGCCAGTAATAATACCTCAAGAACATAGTGTTGCAGCTTCTCCGTCTTTTACTAACCCTGAGAGACGAGTATCTCCTCCCAAGCCTGTAAATGGAAACATATCCCCACCTAAGCCTATAAATGGAAAACCGTCTAGTATACCAATGCCCGTTCATTTCCATGTCGGTATAGCTAAAGAACAACCTCAGCCTGCTCGGTTCCCATCGACTTCTCTGCCAATGAACCTTAACCTCCACAGACCTCAAAATGTTTTCTCAGAACCAAAGGTAATAGTAAATCCTCAACCCCAACACCAACCCTATTCCGCATTCCGTACTTCTGAAATGAACTATGTTCAAACATCAATTGGACTTGGAAGGGGTCCTCAAACCGGTTTCAATTCTTATCCAATGAACTTAAACCGGGCAGATGTTATTACTGGTAGAGCTAAACCGGTAGTACAACCTATGAAGGGTCTAGACTATTTCAAGAACCTTATAAGGGAACATGGGACAGATAATCATGAAACTAACCAATACCATTCACAAACTGGAATATTCAATGGACGCATTGATAATAATAATAAGATTCAGCAACAATGTATCTACTTTGGCACTGTGAGAGGATGTAAGCTGGGAGATAGTTGCGTTTATGTTCATGACCGGTTTAGGCCCAACTTTGAGGCCGAGGCTCCGAGGGCTAAGAGAATGAAGTTTAGAAGGTATGAGAAAAATGGTTTTTGAACATAATCTTGACTCTGATTCATTCCAATTCACAAACAATTTAGAGTTCACTTTTCTAGTCTTGTCCATCACTGGTTAAGGAACAAAACCTGAGGTGATACAACTTTCAATTTTGATCAATTTGTGTGCACCAATTTTAATTCATATAACAAAGTTCTTTGTTTAGAGCACCAGTTTAATGATACCTGAATAACACTAGTTTAAGAGGTTGAGAAAGCCGGAAGTGAATTATGTTCAGTCTATTTAATCAAAAGATTGATAACTAGAGTTGAATTTTGTAATCGCTTAAAAAAGACAAGTGTTGTAAGATATAGCAGGAGATGTAGATGTAGTATATAGAAACTCATCAAGATGACCCCAAAAAAAATCTCATAAATTAAATAATTCAAAATTCTACCTTCGAAGGGTAGATTCAATACGAAGCTCATAAGCTCTCAACACAAAAAAAGACAGTTATACTAAAGTAAACGGCAACAATGGGGTGCTAAGAATCTAACAGAAACAAAATCAAGAAAGCAGAGAAGAGTGTGTCTCAAGTCAAGTCTAGTAGTCTGCCTTGGCTGCTAATGCAGCTGTACCTCTGCGACGACCAGTTCTCCTTGCAGCAATTTGACCAACCTTAGCCCCAGCAGGTTTATCACGCCTGACCGTACTGGCGTGACCAATGTGCTGGTGGTTTCCTCCTCCGTGGGGATGTTCCACTGGGTTCATCGCAACACCACGCACAACAGGCCAACAGTTCCTCTTCACTTTGTACTTGTGGTATGCATTTCCAGCCTTGAGAAGTGGCTTCTCTGTTCTTCCTCCACCTGCAACTTGCCCAATCATGGCTCTGCAAGCACTTGGCAAAATCTTCTTCGATCCAGAAGGAAGCTTAACCCTTTTTTATAAGGTACAAACAGATCAATACACATCAACAATCTTGTAAAGTGCCACTCAAGTCAAGTTATACAGTGATGTTCCAGTAACATAATTAGGTTTACACAAAAAATAACAACAGCACGCAACTTGAAGATATATAAACTAAAAACTGGTTTCCAGAAATTACCTAGTGGTGTTGCTGTCAGGATTGTGAGCAATTACGATGGCGTAATCACCAGAAGCCCTAGCGAGAGCGCCACGGTCACCGACATGAAGCTCAACATTGCAGACAACAGCTCCCTCAGGGATTGATCCAAGGGGAAGAACGTTACCGACCATAAGATTAGCCTTCTTACCACAGTAGAGGTATTGTCCGGTGTACATACCTTCGGCGGCTACGAACAGCTCCTTCTGCTTCATGTAGCGGAAAGGATGACGGAACGCGACGCGAGCGAGAGGAGCACCACGGCCTGGGTCGTGGATGATTTCGGTCACCAATCCTTTGAGGTAACCATTTCGCTCGCCGTAATCGAGGCTCCGGAACTTAGCTGGACCCTTGCGGTGGTGAGTGTGGGACTTGAAAACGGAACCAGCACCCTTACGCTGTGCCCTAATCACACGACCCATTTCTTTACCGTCACGTAACCTTCTTCTTCTTCGCTTCGTGCAGCCCTAATTTATAAGCGCGTTTTCTCACAGAAACCCTAATTCCTTCCTAGTTCCTAGGTCGTCGGCTAAAGGGGCCTCCATATAACCTAATTAGTAATTAGACTGCAGGCCCAGTTAAATTATAAATCCAGGCCCAGTTATATATATTTTTTTTGTAACCTAATCTGTGTCAAAAACCTAATAAATCTCCTCCACTGTGGACGGATGGACCTCTTTGTGTTAAGTTACCAATTATCCTTTTAACAAAAAAAAATGTTACGTTTCCAATCCCTAATATGTTTTTTTTTACTTGTTTTTTTTTTTTTTTTGGGTTTTAATGTTAAGATTTTATACCAAACTAGATCATGACCCGCACATACGTGCGGGGTTTCATATTTTAAAAAATTTCTAACAAATTTTAATTCAGTATAGAGTATTTTGTTGTATTTAACTTTTTAAAATATATATTTTTGTGTATTAAATTTGGATCCACGTACGTGTAGAGATATTTTTATAGAAATCGTTATATAGATTTTAAAAATATAAAATATTTTGTTGTGTTAGTGAACTTCGTAATAGTATAAATACTATAAAGTTAGAATAATGAACAAAATTCAGTTGCGTTAATGCATAATTATATTTTAAGATCCGGACTAATTTAGTTGCAAAAGTTAAATGGTGTTACATTTTTATTTTCTTAACTAATCAAAACAGTTCTAACAGTTTGATTACATATGTTAAATAGGATATGAATTCGGTTTTACTTTGGGTTATTTCATGTATATTTGCTAGGCGTAACTATTTTGGAACATGAAAATATCCCGTCCGATATCTGTCATAAATTCTTTGTCCCATAACCTGTCACGTATACGTAAAATAAAAATATTATGGTCCCATATCTGTCATAAATAGAGTATGTGTAACTGAAAACGTATGTACAGTATTATGTGTGTAAACATATTTATTTTATATAGTGCTCATAACCCGAACTCATGCCAGTTGGGTATTTAGTTTGATTTTTAATATATGTTCCCCTCCCATCTCGTCTCGTAATTTATATTTCCATTTTATTTCATTAAAATCATATTCCAAATACTTGTTTGCTTACCTTTAACTACCATACAATATTACAATATATATTGTGAATTTTGCGGATTAATATGTATGCTGTTAAAGTTACAAATATATTTTAACAAATTTATTAACGTTTCTAGCTAAATCTTGCATATTTTTCTTTTCATTGTTTAATCATAATTAATTCGATTTTTGGGACTAAAATTAAAATTTGAGATATATCTATAAAAAAGATATGCTATTGCTGCATAATTTGTTTTGAATGCAAAATATATAATTAGTTCACATTATTTCGAAAACTGTGTGCAATATATTATGGATTTGTTTAAGGAAGATCCGGTTGAGAAGAAAAAAAAAAGAAAACACAAAATATTTCGAAATTAATATGTACAATCATTTGTTTAGATATTTCCGAAACTTGCTCTAAACGAATGCCATAATGATAATTACTTTAAATTTATCATTATTTGAGTTTATTTCATAGTAAATATAAATATTTGTTAATATCTAATATCGTTTTTTTAGAAATTTGGAAATAAAATTTTGTTTTATATTTCAAAATTTGTGAAAATATTATAACAAAACTGAGTCTTAAATATTTGTATTTAATTTTTTTACGAAATTTGAAATTCAATCTTAAAATTCTCCATTGATAAAACTTTTTAAATCAATAGTGTTTTTAATTTTGAATTTAAATGTTATAATTTTTCTTTTTATTTTTGATATAAAATAGTTTATTAGGATTGGTTTAGATAAAATTTTAGTTGGATATCAAATCTTAGTTTTTCAATTCTCATTGGTTAACAACTTTTTAAAAAAAATATTAAATTTTTGTCCATAATTAATATGAGAGAGAAAGTGTGTTTAATTTTTTGGAATATATTATTTTGTGATTATTATTGTATCTTTAATGAATTTATTTAAAAACAAAAAATCAATGGCATTTTTGTAATACTTTACACTTTATAAGGTTATTTATGTTTGAGTGCTTCCCAATTAATAGTATAGATAGACGGTTGCAGCTTACAACCTAATTACACAAAATAAAAATAACCCAATAACACAGGAACAGACAGACAAGAGATTACAATGGATAAGAGATACAAGAGAAGTAAAATTGAAGAAGAGAAGGGGAGCGCAGGTCTGGCGAGGGAAAGGACAATAGGCGATTCCTCAAGGTCCTATCAATTGCCAAACGCAGACTGGAGGCCGACGACGAGATGGAAGTGAAGATCCTAGCGTTGCGCTCTTTCCAAACGTGGTATACCGCCGATTGAAGGAGGAGCTTTAGGATTGTGGCGACATGAGAGCGTAGTGGCTGACCGAGAACCCAAGTCGAGGCAGCCTGCAAACCCAAAGGTGGATTCGGAAGAAACTTCATAGCAAAGAATTCCCAAATTGCCGAGGAGAATGAGCATTCGAAGAATAGATGCGCATGAGTCTCATCCCCATGAGAGCATAAAACACAAGAGGAGGGAATATTCATGCCCCATCCTCTTAGCCTATCTCTCCTGGGTAGTCTTTCAAGTATACTCATCCAAGTGATAAGAGAAAACCGAGGGACGTGCTCTTTAAACCAGACCACCTTTGCCCAAGTCACAATAGGTGAGTGATTCCGAATCTGCTCCCAAGTGTCATTGGAAGAGAAAGATGGAAGGAAGGAACCAGAGGCATTACGCCAAAGAAATGTATCTTGACCCCTGCTTATTTGTGGCACAGCTGCCTCAGTTAGAGCTGCAAGAAACAGCTGCGTATTGTCCGATCTTGCAGCCGGTAAAAACCAATGCCCATTCCTTGAAGCTTCAACAACACGTGCATCCTGCCGTATGCGTAATTGTCTAGGTCCAGCCGCTCCAAGATAAGTTATTAACTGACCAAAATCAGTCCAAGTATCATACCAGAATGAAGCAAATTTACCATCTCCCACATCACACCGCATAAACTCTACAATGGAAGGTTTGAGCTGAAGCATACTTTTGATAGTCTTAGAAAACCGATTCGAAAACTCCATCATCCAGTAACTTTTCCGATGAAAAACATTGCCCTTGAGCCAAGCAACCCATAGGGAACCAGAGTTAGTGAAGAAGTTCCAAATCTGCTTTAACCTGAAAACCACCTCAAACTCTTCCAGCAATCTGATACCGAGACCCCCTTCTTCCTTGGGCTTGCAAATATCTTTCCATGCAACTCTCACACCAGACGCAGGGCCCGTCTTGTTCTTCCAAAGGAAAGCCGAACAGAGGGAATCCACTTTTGCATAAAAATGCTTAGGGAGCACAAATACACCACTCCAAAAATTCACCATGCCGTAGATAACAGCAGATATTAACCTAACCTTACCCGCGAAGGATAAAAATTTTGAAGTCCATGAGTGAAGCTTACTCGTGATTCTCTCGAGAAAAGGCTGGAGCGTATCAAAGGAGATTCTGGATGGGTTAAGTGGCAGCCCGAGATATCGGGTAGGGAAAGTTCCCATTGCAATACCAGCAGTTTCACTTAAATCTTTAGCCTCCACTTCTGTATAACCGGCAAAAAAGATCTCTGATTTCCTAGGATTCATATCAAGGCCAGAAAGGGCCTTAAACCTCTGCATTACCTCTGAAATTCCAGCAAGAGTGGCTCTGGAACCATTTGAAAAGACAAGGAGATCATGAGCAAACAGTAAATGAGTGATCATCGGATTGGAACATTTTGGATGAAGCTCAATCCTGCCATTAGCGGCAGCATCCTCAAGAAGTTTAGAAAGCGCCTCCATGATTATAATGAACAGATACGGGGATAGAGGGTCTCCCTGCCTCAAACCTTTCTTACCTTTGAAAAATCCTGCCAACTCACCATTTATTGAAACAGAATATTTTGGAGAAGAGATACATTCCTTTATCCAAGCTCGAAAGAGAGGAGGAAACTCTTGAGCCTCTAGCAGCTTTAAGAGAAAGTCCCAACACACCGTATCAAATGCTTTTCTTATATCCACTTTTAACATTGAGCTCTTAGGGCAAGAGGAGGTATTATAGCCTCGGATAAGCTCTGATGCCAGTAACACATTCTCTCCCAGGGATCTACCTTTAAGAAACGCAGCTTGATTGCGGGAAATGCAACCGTGAAGAATTGGCTTGAGACGGTTAGCGATGATCTTAGACACAATCTTATAGACCAAATTACAACAGCTAATTGGCCTATAATCTCCAAGATTACACGCTTCAGGAAACTTCGGAATAAGGGCAATCTTAGTAGTATTGAAATCCTTTAGGAGCCTTCCATTTCTAAAAAACTCTTTAACAGCCTTAATAACATCTGCTCCAACAACACTCCATGAAGCTCTGAAAAATTCCACAGAATACCCGTCCGGTCCTGGACATTTGTTGAGCGGCAAAGAAAAAACAGTAGAGACGATTTCTTCCTCCGAAACCTCTTTCTGCAAATCAGATTTTTGAATGTCCGAGCATCTGAAAGAAACCAGGTCAGCTAACTGCGCCACAGTACAAGGGGATTGAGGGAGATTCGTGCACCCAATAATCTCCTCGAAATAAGCCGCAGCATGTGCTTTGATCTCTGATCCTAATTGAATTCTTCTTCCACAATGGTCTATGAGAAAGTGGATGTGATTACGATTCAGCCTTTGAACAAGAGATCTATGGAAGAAAGAGGTATTCCTGTCGCCAAAGTCCATCCATTTCACTCTAGACCGTTGACGATAAAATTTTTCTTCAGCTGCACAAAGGGTCTTCCATTTTGCTCTCACTAAATGCTCCTCTCTAGCTAACTCGGTAGTCGGATTGGCAAGTAGCTGCCCATGCAGAACAGCAAGTTTTCGTTCCTCTGCCTTTACCCTCTCAGAAATCCCGCTAAAGTGCCGCTTGTTCAGCCTACGGAGAGTTGACTTAAGCATCTTTAATGATCTTGCAACTTTAAACTGATCAGAACCTTGAATAGAACCACTCTGCCAAGCAAGATCCACTGCCTGCGCATACTCAGGATGATCAACCACGTGATGAAAGAATTGGAACGGTCTGCACATAAAACGCTTGAGAGAAGGTACACAAAACCATATTGGACAGTGATCAGATTGCATAGGATCCATGAACTTTTTTTTTTTTTTTTTTTTTTTTTTTTTTTTTTTTTTACTTGTTAATAAGTTTATTTCAATTATATCCAAAGAATTCTTGAATTGTTAACAAGTTATTATCTATACTATTAATTGGGAAGCATTCCCTGAAAAATAACCTTAAAAAGTGTAAAAAATTACAAGGGAATGCCATTGGTTTTTAGTGTTTTTAAATAACTTCATTAAGGGTATAATAGTAATCACAAAATTAATATATTTAAATTAAAAATAGTTTAATTCTTTTAAATAATTATTAATTTCCAAAAAAATAAACTAATTTTCTCTCTCTTATTAATTATAAACGAAAATTTGAAATTAATTTTAAAAAAATTGTTAACCAATAAGAATTGAAAAACTAAGATTTGATATCCAACTAAGATTTTATCTAAACCAATCGTAGTAGACTATTCTATATCAAAAATAAAAAGAAAAATAATATCATTTTAATTCAAATTAAAAACACTATCGTTTAAAAGATTTATCAATGGACGACTTTAAGTTTAAATTTAAAATTTCGTAAGAAAATTAAATACAAACATCTTAAGATTCAGTTTTGATATAATATTTTCACAAATTTTAAAATATAAAACAAAATTTTATTTCACAATTTCTAAAATACGATATTAGATATTAACAACTATTTATATTTATGATGAAATAAACTCAAATAATAATAAATTTAAAGTAATTATCATTATAGCCTTCGTTTAGAGCAAGTTTGATAAATATCTAACAATAGATTGTATATATTAATTTCTAAATTATTTTGCGTTTTATTTTTTGTTTTTCAACCGGATCTTTCTTAAATAAATCCCTAATATATTGCACACAGTTTTCAAATAATGTAAACTAATTATATATTTTGAATTCAAAACAAATTATGCAGCAATAGCATATCCCTTTTAGAGATGTATCTCAAATTTTTATTTTTAGTCCAAAAACCAAACTAATTATGATTAAACAATAAAAAGAAGAATATGCAAAATTTAGCTAAGGAAAAAAACATTAATAAATTTGTTAAAATATATTTGTAACTTTAGCAGCATATATATTAATCTGCAAAACTCACAGTATGTATTGTATGGTATTTAAAAGTAAGCAAACAATAATTTGGAACATGACTTTAATGGAATGAAATGAGAATAGGAATTACGAGATGGGATGAGAGGGGAACATAAATTAAAAATCAAACTAAATACCCAATTGGTATGAGTTCAGGTTATGAGCACTATATGAAATAAATTTGTTTACATATATATCCATGTTCGTACGTTTTCAGTTACACATATATTCTATTTATGCCGGATACTGGACCGTCATATTTTTATTTCACGTATACGAGACGGGTTATGGGACCAAAAATTTATGACAGATACAGTACGGGATATGTTTCCCGTTCTAAAATAGTTACCCCTAGCTAATATACATGAAATAACCAAACTCAAACCGAATCTATATCCTATTTAACACATGTAATCAAACTATTAGAAATGTTTTGATTAGTTTAGAAAATAAAAAAGTAACATCATTTAACTTTTGCAACTAAATTATATCTTAGTTTTATCTTAAATATAATTTCGCACGTACGTGTAGGTCCGGATCTTAAAATATAACTATGCACTAACGCAACTGAATTTCGTTCATTTACTCTAATTTTATAATATTTATACTATTATAAATTTCACTAACACAACAAAATATTTTATATTTTTAAAATCTATATAACAATTTATATAAAAATATCTCTGCACGTACGTGTGAATTTAGATCTAATACACTAAAATATATATCATAGAAACAACGAAATAATCTATATTGAATTAAAATTTGTTAAAACTTTTTAAAAAATATGAAACCCCGCACGTATGTGCGGGTCATGATCTAGTAGCTGTATAAATTAGAGGATTATAATTATTGAGTGTGTGATATGAATGAGTGTATTATCAAATCCAACAATACGTCAGTCAATCGCAGGCATGCCGATTTAATTAATCAAGTTGCATGCTGCTATATATACGCATGACTAATGCTTTTAATTTATGTTTAAGAAGGATATATAAGCTGTTAAATCATAAAGCCAAAGATAAAAGAGTCCACAAAATAAAAATAAGATGTATGTGGTTAGATCTATGTGGCGGCGGAGGAAGCCCATGTTCATGCTTTTCTGTCATATTCATAGGCAACTGTGTCTGTGCTTATAAGATCAGAATTAAAAATAAGATGTAATAATTGAGATTCAGATATTGTAGGACTAATGATTATACGACTCATATCATTTCATGAATCATGAGTAACACGGATTAACTATAAGACCATCAAATTTGACATTTTTGATATATATCTATTTTTTATTATTTCTTTTTTTTAAAATTTTTTTTTTTTAATTTTTGATATTGTATGTCACATGATTATATGATTTAGTATCATTTCATAAATCATGACTTTTCAACTCAAAACAAACTAATTTCTTTCAAATATGCTATGTTAAATGCAAAATGACAAATCTTTGAGAGTTCTTCGAAGTATCTATTAGTACGAGAAAATTCATCAATAACGTTTCCTGATACCCATCAAGCAAAAGAAGCATAGAATCCTCTTTTACAAACTTGCCCGGTTATATGTAAAAAAGAGTACAAGACCAGATAACTTCAATCATGACTCGATCATCAGTGCAGAGAGAGACATACACATATGTGAAGAAACGTGCAACACAAATGTATATGCCTTGAAAAAAAGTCGCACTCCAGCTATTTCTCTCATCATATAAAGAAGACTCAACTTAACTAGGACCTAGCTTTAGTAAGATGTGATGGAGTCTAAGAAAGAGAGAAAGATGTTTTGGTCACAAGGAATGGTGAGACCTCTCTCTTGCCTAAACCCGAACTCTTCCTCCGCTTTTTGCAGCATCATCTTGAAGGTTGGATGGTTGAGGAATGTGATGGGGATTACGTGGCGGTCTCTAGATTGGCCTAAATAGATCGCGAAATGGCCCTTCTTAGGGACGTCTTCGTTGCTCTTCTTCCCAAAGCTTGAACATCTCGTCAGCATCTGTTTCATTGACTTGCTTGCTTGCTTTATCTCCATTATATATTATAATATACTCTCGTTTGTTCACAATACTAATGAATGGGAATGGCTCCAATATGTTTGATGGTTCTGTTTCTTTTGACTCCTAGAGACAGAGATACCTAGTGTTGCAAATACACATAGATATATATATGTTACACATGGAGCAAGTATGACTGCATGCATACTTTAGCCAATAATAAATTCTATCAAAGCAAATTACTTAGTTTTCTTTGTTATTAAACTAAATATCTCAAAATATTATATTGGTAAAAAAATTATTTAACATATTCACAAGTAAAATCTTAAGTCAAATCAAATTTGAAATAGATATTGCTAGCGTTTCACAAACTATCGTTTTGTGTATATAATCAAAACTTAATATTTATCCCAACAAGACTTTATGATAAGTACACAATTGTTTATTAATATGTAACAAAATCTTAATTGAATGAATTCCCAAATTAAAAACAATTAACTCATGGATATTATTTCTTAATTAACTCGCAAGGCACGCATGAGTACTAAACACGAGATGATGATCTCTAAAGTGGTTTAACTAGACCGGTTTCTTGCAAAGAGCCAAGCAGCCAATGGAACCAATGGCTTCATCTTCTTCGTCTGCTTCTTCACCATAACTTGGTTCTTCTCCTCTTTGCCCACAATGACCTTTGTTAACAATGGTGGGTTAGCAAACTTCACCGAACGCCTCCTCTCTAGACGATCACCATACACTTCATTTCCATCAAACCGGTTCATCTTGATCTCGGTTATGTTGTCCGGTTCGTTAACCGTGGATTCCTCTATGAATTTGAGGTCATCTTCGACTTGAGGGTGTTCCGGGAATTTTCTAAGTGAGTGATTAAGCTTTTCTTTAGTGGTTTCAAGCTCTTGTGTTAGGCTTTCGATAAGCTGAGACAAAGCCTTGTTCTCTTCCTCAGCTTTCTTCAGATTCTCCTTTGCTTCCACCAGCTCGTCTTGGATGCTTTTGCAGCTGTTTCTCTAATCACAAGGTCGAAAATAAATGCAACAAAGTTAATATATATAATATAGTTCATATATGTTACGATTGATATATGGAAAAAGTGCATTTGATATATATAACCTCTACGGACTTGCTGATGTAATTATCTCCGAGAAGAATTCTCTCGCCGAAGAGAGTGACAGCCTCTTTAACAGACCGGAAAGGAGCTCCGGTTTCGATCTCTGCGCGAACCATTGCAGATTAAGTGATGTTTGTTGCTTTAGTTGTATGGGTTGGTCCATGTCATGACGAATCCTCAGCTTTTTATAAAGAAAGAATTAGTCACCTTCCCGAAGATTGCAACTGTTGGTTGTTGCACTTAAACGGATGGTGACTAGATTAGTGACTAAAGATGAAACTGACCACGTAATGAATAAATTAATTTCAACATATATATTGCTTAGAGTTTCTTGATATTTAAAACAAACTTCATCTTCATATCTCAAAAAATAAAGCACTATAAATTGGTCTTTCAAATTAAACAATTAATAGATCGTAATCAAGATCTCATTCTAAATAGCTGATATTGTGTGATGGTTCCACCATATTATATAATCATTTTATTTCAAAATGTAACACATTACCGACGAAATTCCACTAAATGACAAAAATGATGACACGTTGTTAAGTTTTTCGTGGTGCTTGTTTTTTTATTATTCTAGAATTAGAATTTAGAAACAAGATATAGTTGAAAATGTCTTGGCGTTCACTTCACACTAAATATAGAACAAGTAGAAAAGTTCGTTGGAACGTCCTTTTGTTATCTCTTGTGTTCTGTTAGTTAGTTTTACCACCAAATTCATTATCCATCCTCATGTAGTCATGTTAGACAACGACTTCTCTCCTATTTAAATGGGCCTTTTTGGGCCTAGAAATCACAGATCACTATTTCGTGACCAATACAAAGCAAAGCCCAATAGAATCAAAGATTAGAAGATTCGTCGTCTTCTTCTTTAGTAGCAAACCTGAAATGCTTTCCTCTAGGAGTTGGAATCCCTTTCAAATGCAACACTTCTTTGGCCTCTATGATCTCCTCATCTTCACTGTTGTACACAAATCTGTTATGTTTCCCTGCAAATTCAGCTTGAGTTGTCTCTACACTCATCTTCTTCATTCCTTCACACAACCCATCAACCTCTTCTTCCTCTTCTTCTTCTTCTTCTTCTTCCCATGATGCTAACTTGTCCGTGAAGTCAAACAGCAATGAACGAGTAATGCTCATACTCTTCTCTTCTTTCTCTTCAAATATCTGAGTGGTTCTCAATTGTCCAGCAACAATCGGTGATGCGATCTTAATCTTCACATCATTATCTGAAAAGTTTGGAAATTGAGGAGTATTTGCTGGAGTTGGAGCGAGAAGTTTCATTGGAGAAGTGACGAGATGGATAAAAGGACGAGTCTTTATTGAATGGATAAGCTCTCTTCCTTCTTCAACCTTGTGTAAGAGGGTTTTGACTTGTCCTCTCAAAAGGGCTTCACCAGATCCAGGCGTGTTCTTGATTCTGCTGCTTTTCCTTTTCACCATGAACCCTGAAGGAGGTGTCTCCATCGTTAGACCCACGATCGGTGAGTCGTTGGTTATGTCGATTAGTGCAGATCTATCTTCTTGTGCTTTGATGTTCTTTCTTTGACAGATGCTTGAATCCTCTGTTTTTTCTGAGCCA
Organism: Arabidopsis suecica; assembly: GCA_019202805.1. Taxonomy (NCBI): domain Eukaryota; kingdom Viridiplantae; phylum Streptophyta; class Magnoliopsida; order Brassicales; family Brassicaceae; genus Arabidopsis; species Arabidopsis suecica. The sequence goes on from CM032909.1 coordinate 11,265,357, forward strand.
AAAACCAAGGAAAAGGGTTAGATTCAGAAAGAAGCAGAACCTAAGAAACTACAAGAACCTTAAAAAAGAAGATGGAAATTAAGACAAACATACTTGATGATGAAAATGGAATTTTGAAGTCAGAATCAGAGTTGTTGATTGCAGAGAGAGCCTGTGATCTAGTGACCCTTCTTGTTGACGATGGAGTCTCCATTTGAATTTCAACTTCTTTGTAAACAACAACGAAAACCTGAATTGAAAGAGAATTTGGGAATGAACAAAAGTGTGAAGCTCGCTTAGGTCGCAGTCTTATAAACTCAAATATAGCCGTTAGACGTTTTCTAGATAAACTAGCCGTTGTGGCTCCTCTCTTAGGAAGTGGAATATGAGCCGTTACCGTTCCGTTAGTAACTAGCCGTTGGGTTCGTTCTGTCATGGTAAAAGTAGCCGTCTTTGTTCTATATGGGCCTTTGATGAACTGAGAAGGCTACAATAAATAGCCCAGCCCGTTTATAACAATAGTCATTAAAAATTCACATTGGGGGGTCAAACATATAAATATGTTAACTAATCCCATAACCAGTATTGTTACTCATCCACACATTATGTAATACATTAATCAAAGCTTAAACCCAAGTTGATATACCTGTCAAACTTGATACATTAGAAATCTGATCATTAATTTAAATTGTCTGCTTAATGAAGATTTTGTGGAAAAGGGTTTAATTCTCTCCTCAATAAGATTTAGAAATAGCCAATGCAAAAATTAATGATGATTGGGATATTTGTAACGCAATTCCGTACCAAATCAAGTCTCCGCCACGTGATTTCTCCACTGACCACAAGCATTTTTAAGACGTGGCTTTGTATCAGCCGTTAAAAATGTAGATCACATTAACCATGGTCTACGGTGTAATCGAAACTGTAAAGTGTAAACGTCCGAATCGTAGTATAATAGTAATGTGAATATGTGATACTTTGGATTGTAGCCAAAAAACATATAAAATAAAATATATATTTTATGTTCATAATGTTTTCCTTCAAAATATTAAACCATATGCATTTTTTTTATTTTCTGAAGTTAAAAACAGATGTTGTTAGTTGAGTAAATTGTGTGTTTCTAGAAAGAGAAGAGAGGGTAGTACCGTGGTAGGTAGCTAGCGACCTCTTCGTTCGTCAGTCACACAAGCTTTGAAAGGTTTCCAGCTACCACCCTCTCCCTTATATATTCATTACTCATTTTTCTCTCTGTCTCTTAATATAGTCTTTTATCTTTGTAATTACAATGGCTCCAGGAACTCTTACTGAGCTCGCCGGAGAGTCTAAGCTCAACTCTAAATTCGTCCGGGACGAGGACGAACGCCCTAAAGTCGCTTACAATGAGTTTAGCGACGAAATCCCGGTGATCTCTCTCGCCGGTATTGACGATGTTGATGGTAAAAGAGGAGAGATCTGCCGTCAGATCGTTGAGGCTTGTGAGAATTGGGGTATCTTCCAAGTGGTCGATCACGGCGTCGATACTAACTTGGTAGCGGATATGACTCGTCTCGCTCGTGACTTCTTCGCTTTACCTCCGGAGGAAAAGCTCCGTTTTGACATGTCCGGTGGTAAAAAAGGAGGATTCATCGTCTCTAGTCACCTCCAGGTAACGACTAGGTTAAATACGTAATTATGTTTTAATCTTGGGGTTAAATACGAAATAATTATACTATAAATGTAGGGAGAGGCTGTGCAAGATTGGAGAGAGATTGTAACGTATTTCTCGTATCCGGTGAGAAACAGAGACTACTCACGGTGGCCAGATAAGCCGGAAGGATGGGTGAAAGTGACGGAGGAGTATAGTGAGAGGCTTATGAGTTTGGCTTGTAAGCTTCTTGAGGTTTTGTCTGAAGCTATGGGTCTTGAGAAAGAGTCTCTTACCAATGCATGCGTCGATATGGACCAAAAGATTGTTGTTAATTATTATCCAAAATGCCCTCAGCCTGATCTCACTCTCGGACTCAAGCGTCACACTGACCCTGGAACCATTACTTTGCTGCTACAAGACCAAGTCGGTGGATTACAAGCCACACGTGACAATGGCAAGACGTGGATTACGGTCCAGCCTGTTGAAGGAGCGTTTGTCGTCAATCTCGGTGACCACGGTCATGTCAGTACTCTCTCAATCTCTCCATTTATTGTTTTTTTTTTTTCTTTCTCTGTTTTTGGTTTTGACTTGGTCAAACTTGAATTGTTTTGATGAAGTTTCTGAGCAATGGGAGGTTCAAGAATGCTGATCATCAGGCGGTGGTGAACTCAAACTCGAGTAGACTATCCATAGCTACATTCCAGAATCCGGCGCCAGACGCCACCGTGTATCCACTTAAAGTAAGAGAAGGAGAGAAGCCGATCTTGGAGGAGCCAATCACGTTTGCTGAGATGTATAAGAGAAAGATGGGAAGAGATTTGGAGCTGGCTCGCCTCAAGAAGCTGGCTAAAGAGGAACGTGACCACAAGGAAGTTGCCAAGCCTGTCGATCAAATCTTCGCTTAGAATCTTTGTTTCTCGCTTACTTGTTGTGTTGGTTCTGTTTTGTACGTTGGTACTGAAAATTATGCTACGCTTGGTGTGTTTTGTGTTGATTTATTTTCTTTCTAATCATATAGAAATAATGATAATTGATGCACTTGTCTATGACAAAAACATCATACTTCACCTGTATTTGACGCGTTGGGTTTATGTCAAAAGCATTAATACATCAAACTCCATCTCTAATCAATGGCATAAATACATTGTTGGTAACTCTCATTGTCTAACACTTTGTACTTACTACTAATCAATTTTTTTTTTTTTGTTATTCCTACTCCTCCTTTGTGATTTTTCGACTATTATTCTTTTATGCGGAAGCGTTAAAACAGAACACGTACCTTGACCGGTTTAGTAACGAATTTGGCACATAATCGTTTGAGAACCAACGCAACAATCGGGTTAAGATCACATATGAAAATCAACCACAAACCACCGTTCAAGTATCATTCCAGTTGATCTCTCAAAGTTTTATCTCTCTAAGACATTTTTCTCTTTCTCTAGAATTCTCTTTGTGTCAATGGGTACAAAGTTATGCATTATGTCTCTCTCTTCAATCATCCTTTTACATACAAAGGAAGAGAAGCCACATCGAGACACCAATGTCATAATTAAAGAGACACAAATGGTTTTGGTGTAGATTGAAAAATAACTTCCTCAAAACTAAATCGGTTCGGTATGATACCAAATTATGAGCTCAGGGCCTGCTTAGAGCATGTGCTCAAGGTGCCAAAGCACTGGGTCTTTTTATTTTAACAAAAATTCTTTAAATAAAAGGGCCTTAAATTTTAAAAAATTAATAGGAAAGGGTCCATATTTTTTAAATTTCTTTATAAGATTTGATAATTTTTTAAGCACAAGGTCCACTATAAATTTGAGACGGGCCTGTATGAGCGCAAAACGACCATAAACCAACATCGACCATAGAACATACATAATAAGTTTGCTCAAATTTTTTGATTCACACCGCTTCATCTATAGGGTGTGAATTGTAGTAGACTTCTATTTTTCCAAGCACCTCACTTTTTCATGGAATCAAACCTTTTGTAACAACGGCTTCTACTAATCTGGCATGATGCGATATACACACTCTAGATGGAGTGAAATGGCATGTTAAATCGGAATTTTAGTGATGCCCTCTACTATCATATTGATGATATCACCATCCATATTCTTATTTGGTTTTTGATCTATCGCAACACTAGCTAAAGTTTCTAGTTCTTTCTTCATATCGCAATAGACTTTTCATTTGGAAAACTGAGATATAGTACATTTGCAATTTTTTAATTTTATTTCTCATGATTAAATTGAAAACCTTACTAGAGGTCGTAATTACAGATTTGATGCGTGTGGATTCAAATTGCTTATTGCTTTTAATAATATCGACAATTTTATTGGTTAAACCGGCGGGAGGACAAATTTTATTTATTAGTCTATTTTTAGTTTTTTACGCCACGGTCGTCTCTACCTTGAAAATTGAAAAGTCATCATATTTTTCTTCCTCCCGAAGACACGACGAAGATGAATCCTTCTTACGGTGGCGACGAGAAGCAACGACCGGCGATGTATCCCCAAGTTGATCAATCCATTCCTGATAATCCTTTCGCTCACACAAATCCTTACGTCTCTTCTTCCCCTTATCTCTATCCTTCTCTATCCTCGCACAATCTCGGACCTAATCTCTTCCCTGACCACGGAGATGCATCCAACGACCAGTCACCGTCTGCTCCACCACAGGCGACGGAGGAGGTTCTCATCCGTGTCCCCGGCGCTATTCTCAACCTAATCGACAAATCCTACAGCGTTGAACTCGCGTGCGGTGATTTCACCATCGTTCGAATTATTCAGGGGGGAAACATTGTCGCGGTTCTAGCGAATGTTGGGAATGAGATTCAATGGCCGTTGACGAAGAATGAAGTTGCAGCGAAGGTTGATGGATCGCACTATTTCTTTTCAATTCATCCGCCAAAGGAGAAAGGTCAAGGATCTGGGTCCGATTCAGATGATGAACAAGGCAAAAAGAGTAAATCGAATTCGGATGATGATATTCTCAATTACGGATTGACCATTGCTTCGAAAGGGCAAGAAAACGTATTACTTGTGCTTGATCAGGTTTTGCGAGACTATAGTTGTTTCACAGAGCAGAAAATGTCTGAAAAGGCTAAGGAAACGGGGGAGGAGGTGCTGGGAATTTCAATGGTGGCAGCGACTTCGCCGGAGGAGCTTAAGGGTGAGAGAAAGGATGTTGTGGAAGGTCAATGTGCGGCGTATTGGACAACACTTGCGCCTAATGTTGAGGATTACACTCACAGTACTGCTAAAATGATAGCTTCTGGGTCAGGTAAGCTGATCAGAGGGATACTGTGGTGTGGGGATGTAACTGTGGAGAGACTCAAGAAGGGAAATGAGGTTATGAAGAATAGGTTAAGTCGTGCTGAGAAGGAGAAGGATGTTAGCCCTGAGACACTTAGGAGAATCAAGAGGTATGGTGATACTTACGAATTAGCATCTTTGACCTTAAAATAACTGCCCAGGAATTTAGTAGGAATTCTTATCTGGTTCTTTGTTTCATGTTCATTACAAAACTGAGTAGTAAAAGATGCTTTTGTTTGCAGAAGACAAATTCTTTGAGAAGTGATGAGATTTCTTGTTTAAAAAATGTTAAAACAATGTGCATTCTCATGATAGTATATCTGGAATGAACAAATTTTATGCCTTTGCTAATCACCGTCGTGTGGTTTTTATGTAAAGGGTTAAGAGAGTGACACAAGTGACAGAGAAAGTTGCGACTGGTGTTCTTTCTGGTGTTGTCAAAGTCTCGGGATTCATCACTGGTTCAGTGGCAAACTCAAAAGCTGGAAAGAAACTTTTTGGTCTCTTGCCAGGAGAGATTGTTCTCGCATCCCTGGATGGATTTAGTAAGTATATTACTTGTTTTTGGTTCCTCATATTTTCTATCCCATTCTAGATTCACGAGTTGCCTTGCTTTCTTTCATCTCACTTGAAATACATGTTTTGACATGACCAACATTACAATTCTTGTTTATCCAACTTTCCTTCTGATGCCCATTCCCATTATTTTTCCATTTATTTTTTGAATATGACATATACCAGAAGTTCCTTGATATAGTGTTGATCTGTGAACAATTTAGGCTTATGGACTTTTGAGATTATTCTTTTTGTGGGGTGTTTGAGTTCAAAGTTACCAAATGTTTTGTAATTGTTGGCTTCCGTTATATACCGAACCCTCTGTCTTCTTTATTTTATTAGACAAGGGCATGGTTTTCACTTCTAAACTGGAAGGTTCTTTAAAAGTATCTTCTTTCCTCTAGTTCTCTTGGGAACTCTTCTAACTGAGTAACAGTCGGTGATTTACACTCAATACATGCTGTTTTTTTTTAAGGCACATGGCATTAGTAACCTTTTCTTCATGTTTACTTTTTGCAGGTAAGATCTGTGATGCTGTTGAAGTGGCAGGGAAAAACGTAATGTCGACTTCATCAACTGTCACAACAGAACTCGTCAATCACAGGTATTGATTAGCAAACGCATATGAAAGAAATCACTTATCTCAGCAAGAGTTATCTCCAGCAAAATGATCAGAGTTTCCTTATATCTTAAAGAAACCTCTTGGATTCTGTTTTGGGATTACAGGTACGGCACAAAAGCAGCAGAGGCAACTAATGAAGGGCTAGACGCAGCAGGACATGCATTTGGAACGGCATGGGTTGCTTTCAAGATCCGAAAGGCATTTAATCCCAAAAATGTCATAAAGCCTTCATCATTGGCCAAGTCCGCTGCTTCTGATTTAAAGGCTAAGAAAGGCTCCAAGTAAACACTAAACAGCCTTACTTATCTGTTCATCTATACTTAAAATTTAGTTTTTCCTTTTGGAAAAGTAAATGAAGATTGACTCATGTACAACTCTATATTTAGTTTTCTGTGTATATTGTGATTCTATGTAAACTATATAAACAGTTTCTTCTAATCTTCTCCCATCGATTAGTAATTGACCAATTTCTTAATGCATCGGGAAGCAGTATTAGTACTCTCATCTTTCCTTGGTACTGCTATTTCTTACCGCTACCTCTCATCTCTTGTAACTAACTACCCTGCCATCGTTTATAGTTTTTAATTTCCGCTTAGAAACACTAATTGGAGTAGGACTATCCTGCCATCGTTAACCGTCTTCAAAACCAGATTAATTTGGGAAAAAACCATGATAGGAGTTTTAGAGTTTTGAAGAAGTGGGCCAGGTGTTTATATGGGCCAACGAAGCTCATCTTGGGCCTACTACAGAAATAAATCCAGTGATGATTCTTTATGATTGGTTGGAAGGAGTGTATACGTGAACCTGTCCGCAGATGATTAAAACAGAGCTGGGCATTTTGGCTTGTCGCCTAAGTTGGGAATCGTTGTTTACTGTGAAATAAAAACGAAAGAGAGGTTTTGAAGAAGAAGAAAGAAGAAGACTCGCAAGATCCAGAAAAAGACAAGGAGAAAGGTAAAAGATGGCGAGATACGATCGAGCAATCACTGTATTTTCCCCCGACGGCCACCTATTTCAGGTGGAGTATGCCCTAGAAGCCGTCCGAAAGGGTAACGCCGCCGTCGGAGTCCGCGGCACTGATACTGTTGTCCTCGCCGTCGAGAAGAAATCCACCCCTAAGCTTCAGGATTCCAGGTATTGTTCCGATCTCTACCGATACAAGTTGTTTAAACCGGATTTAGTCCATTTGCTTTTGTTTCTGCACTTTGATTTTGACTTTTTGCTTCACCTGGATCGCTTGATTTGCTCAATTGATACTTGTCTGATCAACACTGAAACCCTTCTGAAAGATATCCTGAAGTTGGGTTTTTGTATCACTTCGTAATTTGGAGCCTAGGAGTGTTAGATCGTAGCAATCGGAACTGAGCTGAAACCTAGTTTAAGTTTTCTTCTTTACAAGTGTCCATTTTCTGCTCCAACTATGGTTATTTGTATGTTGGATCTTGCTGGTGTTCCTTCCTAATCATGTGAGTCTCGATAAATTTTTTTTTTTTTTTTTTTAACAGATCAGCTAGAAAGATAGTGAGTCTTGATAATCACATTGCATTGGCCTGCGCTGGACTAAAGGCAGATGCTCGCGTCCTGATAAACAAGGCGAGGATAGAGTGTCAAAGCCACAGGCTTACGTTGGAGGACCCAGTGACTGTTGAGTACATTACGCGCTACATAGCTGGGCTTCAACAGAAGTATACTCAGAGTGGTGGTGTGAGACCTTTTGGTCTTTCTACTCTTATTGTTGGGTTTGATCCCTACACTCGTATACCCGCGCTTTATCAGACCGACCCATCTGGTACTTTCTCTGCCTGGAAGGCTAATGCAACTGGGAGAAACTCTAACTCAATTAGGGAGTTTCTGGAGAAAAACTACAAAGAATGCTCTGGCCAAGAAACTGTTAAGCTTGCTATCCGTGCTCTGCTTGAGGTTAGTTTGTTCTATCATGCTCTATAACTAAGCCTACTAGTTTTCTTTTGAGCTATGGCCTGGGTGCCTTATTACTAAATTTGACAATGAGATCACACCTTTTCATTATTTTGCTGGCCTAAGCCGGTGATTTTGTGAGCAATATGTCACACTTTGAACCTTCATTTTTAAAGGTGGCTTTAGGTTAAAAGTGAATGTTAAAAGTTTTCGAAAATATAGAATACCTTACTAATTGAGTTGGATAATAATGTTAGATGAGCATTACCTAGGAAATGCACAAGTAGTGGAACTTGTAAATAAGCTGAAAAGGATTTGCATTTTGCAGGTAGTTGAGAGTGGGGGAAAGAACATTGAGGTTGCTGTAATGACACGAGAGGAAGGTGTTCTGAAGCAACTAGAAGAAGAAGAAATTGATATTATTGTTGCTGAGATCGAAGCAGAGAAGGCTGCAGCAGAAGCGGCCAAGAAAGGCCCTGCGAAGGAAACATGAACCAGAGCTTACAGTAGCGGTCTCAGATTCTGAGTTGTAATGCTGGTTCAAAGTCAGGATATTCAAGGGTTGAATAGAAAATCTAGACCGCATGGAATGGTTTTGTTGGATTACTAGCCTATTTGACAATGTTGCTTTAAATCTTAATTAACATTTTAGCGGAGTTTCAAAACTTGTCGTTGGTACTATGGTATGTTCAATATGCTAGATGACTTTGCATTTGCGCTCAAGAGCTTCTCTAGAGTTGTAGGTTTCGCGTTTGGAAAGGTTGTTTCTTACTTAACATGTCTCTTCTCTTATTATTTCCATTGTGGAACTTACGGCTTTTAATCATCCATGTACCTCCATTAACTTGTTCACCAAACGAATAACATGAGAACAACATTACAAAGTGGAACCGATGAACTGACATCAACTTTGATAACCAAAAAGATTGCCAGCAACCCAGAAAGTTGTAGTTGGCAGAAACCACAATGGTTTTATCCCCATAACGTAAAGGTATGGTTATGACTTTAAAAGTCTTGAAAGAAAAAAAATCGCCGTTGCCGGGGATCGAACCCGGGTCACCCGCGTGACAGGCGGGAATACTTACCACTATACTACAACGACCTTGTTGTTAGGTTAACAAAGTATTATTTTAATATTACGTATACCAAGATTTTTCTATTACAGAATTGAATTTTTGTCTTAAGGATTTTGAGTTCACAAAAAGAATTTCTTCGCTCTACCGCCGCCGTCTCTCTCAGGTAAGCTTCTTCACAATCAATAGTTGCTTTCGCATCGCTTCTGTGATTTCGTTTCTAGACATAAGTTATCTCCATCTTTGAGTCGATTGATAAACCTAATTTTCTCTGTTCTTGCCCAAACTTTACCTAGATTAGTCAGGATTTAATCGTACTACATCTATTGATTACTTTACCTGTTAAAGTTCTTACCTTTTAGTGGTATTCTGGGTTTGTCGTCTAGGGTTTCATTCAATATCACAGCAATTTGAGAAATTGTTTTTTATTCAGAAAAGTTGGATCATCAGAGTAGAAAGGGTTTTACACTGCAGCGTAAAGGATGAAGCTTGACGTGAACGTGTTGAGATATCTATCCAAAGATGATTTTCGAGTTCTCACTGCCGTCGAGATGGGAATGCGAAACGTTAGTGCTCCTCTCTAATTGGAATTGGAATTGAACTTTAGGGTTTAGGGTTTTCGTGTATCACCATTTTGCTTTTCTGAAAAATACTCTGTTTTTCGTGTTTGCAGCATGAGATTGTTCCGTCTGAGCTCGTGGAGCGCATTGCATCTCTCAAGTATGCCCTGGTCTTTGATGCTTTGGATGTTTCCATTCTTTATTAAGCTTATTTTTTCGTTATGATAAAACTTATTGTCTAATTCACATTCCTGTTATATTCACAGACATGGAGGCACATACAAGGTCCTGAAGAACTTGCTCAAGTATAAACTTTTGCACCACGATGCCTCTAAATGTGAGGAATTATCTCTAAAGACATTAGGAACTTTTCTTGATATGTCTTATGAGGATTGGAAGTCTTGTAAAGTTGCAGAATCTAATGGCTATTTCTTTCTTTCTTTTTTGTCTAGATGATGGATTCCGACTCACCTATCTCGGTTATGACTTTCTTGCCATTAAAACATTGGTCAACCGTGGTGTATTTACCGGTGTTGGTCGTCAAATTGGTGTCGGTAAAGAGTCAGGTACGTTTTTTTCCTATTTATTTTTATTTTATTGGTGTGTCGAAGAGATCTTGTCGGTGGCTGATGTATCTTATTTATTGGTTATTTGCATATAATAGACATATTTGAGGTCGCTCAGGAAGATGGAACTATTCTGGCAATGAAGTTACATAGACTAGGGAGAACCTCCTTTAGAGCTGTCAAGTCTAAGCGTGACTACTTGAGGCATCGTAGTAGTTTCAGCTGGTTGTATCTCTCTCGACTTGCAGCTCTCAAGGAATTTGCTTTTATGAAGGTTATTGCCTTCTTCCACTAATGTAACACTATTATTGTGGGTGTATCATCTTTTATTATTTTTTGCCTAATGTTTGTTTGGCTTCTGGGTGAGCAGGCTTTGGAAGAACATGACTTTCCGGTTCCAAAAGCTATTGACTGCAATAGGCATTGTGTTATCATGTCCCTTGTGCAAGGTTACCCCATGTAAGGACCTAACTACATATTCACACAAATAAAAGTTGTTATGATTTTTATGCTGATAGTCATCATCTACTGATGGGTTGTGGTCGGATATTGATTTTTAGCTAATATTAAGGTGTTTATGCATTGGATTCGGGTTTCTTAGAAAGCTGAACCATTTGCTTCATTCACTCACTAAGAAACAGTTGCCAATGATCACATCTTTTCACATTTTTTCATTTATGCAGGGTTCAGGTGAAGCAGTTACAGAATCCTGAGACAATTTTTGAGAAGATCATTGGCATTGTTGTTCGTTTGGCTGAGCACGGTCTAATTCACTGTGACTTCAATGAGTTTAACATCATGGTGAGATACTTTGATATATCTAGTTGAATAATGCCTTCTATTGGTAAGCTATTTTTGCTGAAAATATCATGCATGTATTTGAAGCTGCCTTCTTATTTAAGTTAAGTAATACTTCTGTAAGCATGCTAGTTTTTTCCTCTGCTTACTAATAATTTTCATTGACACATCCTGATTATGTATGTATATTTTAGATTGATGATGAAGAGAAGATAACAATGATCGACTTTCCACAAATGGTTTCTGTTTCACACCGAAATGCACAAATGTATGTGATTTCTCATCACGCCTCAGTACTCTCTTCCAATTTTCCATACAGTGTTGTTGGTTTGTTTATGGCTTTTGTCTTTCAGGTACTTTGACCGTGATATCGAATGCATCTTCAAGTTTTTCAGAAAAAGGTTAGTTACCAATTTGATTTATTTTTAGTATATACGTACATCATTTGTTCACAATACCTAGTAGTAAATAATCTCTCCGTCGCTGAATCCATGTGTTGATTGACCCTTAACTTCTCATTTTTCTGTGAACTCTGGTCCTTTCTTCCAGGTTTAATATGTCTTTCCATGAAGATAAAGGTGAATCAGAGGAGACGGAGGTGGATGAGAACAGCAGACCATCTTTTTTCGATATAACTAAAGATGCTAATGCTCTGGATAGAGATCTAGAAGCTAGTGGGTTCACAAGAAAGGAGCAGACTGACCTCGATAAAGTACGTGAGCCTATGACCATAGTTATACTACTGCTTATCAATCTTCAGTCAATCGTTTCTTGGTACTGCGTATATATTTTGAATCTTAGGCAGTCTAAATTGCAGCATCGGTCTCTCTCGGGTTTTGTTTCCTCTGGAATACAGAATGAATATGTGGTTTCTGTCTTGTATAGTTTATTGAAGGTGGGGTGGAGAAGAGTGAAGATTCTGATGAGGATGAGGAATCTGATGATGAAGAGCAGACTTGTGAATCAAATGAAGAAGGAAACCTAAATAAATTGAAATCATTACAGTTGCAAGACGAGGTATAAAACTTTCCAATTCATCATACAACTGAAACATGTACCAAGTAAAGATGTCCTCTACTTACAGTTTATGCTTTTGGCATGATGTAGGAGCAAAAAATTTCAGATGGTGTTGAGGCAGAAGTTGAGTTGAATAATACCGAGAACGGTGAAAGCAATGGAGATGGAGATGAAGATGAAGTTGGAGATAATGAGGTTAGTATGTTCTGTGCTAGTAACTCAGAGAGTGTGAAGTAATGAAAATCACTTGCAAAAATCAGTGTTACTACTTCCTTTGTACAGGAGGAGGAAGAGAAAGATGCAGAGCTGGAGAAAAATTTGGGCAAGGTAAGACGCAGAGCCATGACAGCAGCCAGGGGACGTAGAAAGTCACAGTCTTCTAGAAACACATACAAGGACAAAGGACGCGGATCCCAAAACTCCAAGATCCACAACAACATGAGCGGCTTTTGATACGTTGTGCAAGATTATGGAAGAACTCCAACTGTGGGCTTGATGGGCCGTATAATGATGTAAACCGGCCCATATTCGTTTTCTAGTTACTACTTTTCTCGAATCATTGAGATTTCCAAATTGAACACCAAACCAATGTACTGAGACAGAAATTTAAATTATAATGGATATGTTTCTTTATAAATCAAATCTCAAATGTTATTTTGTCCTTATTTGTTGATATTCTTTTAACGGGGCTAATCCGAAAATACATGGAAGTTAAGGGAGTAGATAAGAAACGCTCCTCTAGAGTAAATCGCGGAAATAGAAAAATACATAATGCAACGCAACGGCTAGTGATCTCAACGGTCGAAAATTTAAACCTTTTTATAATAATTCAGATCTCTCTTGTTAGAATCCTAACCTTGTTCCCACATTAATCCTCCGCCGAGATTCCTTTTGTCTTCTTCTTCTTCTTCTCCATTTTTACTGCAAAGATGATGAGAGATGTATTCAGGCCGACCAAATCAGCCCCGTGTTCTCCTGCAAAGCCACTTGGTATCTCTCGGACTCAATCTGAATCATTTCATGCTATCCACAAAGTTCCTGTCGGAGACAGTCCTTATGTCAGAGCAAAGAATGTTCAGGTGATTGATTATTATTAATCCCTTCTTTAGATCTGAATTCTATGGAATCTGAATTTTTGTTCTGGGTTTGATTTGCATTTTTGTTCTGTCTCTGATTGTTGTTTCTATGGTTGTTTATGGATTAGTTAGTGGAGAAGGATCCAGAGAGAGCAATTCCTCTGTTTTGGAAGGCCATTAATGCTGGAGATAGAGTGGATAGTGCTTTGAAAGACATGGCTATTGTGATGAAGCAACAAAACCGCGCTGAAGAAGCCATTGAGGCGATTAAATCACTCAGAGTTAGATGTTCAGATCAAGCCCAGGAATCTCTCGACAATATCCTCTTAGATCTCTACAAGGTCCGTCCTTTACACAAAACCCTTTTTCCTCTGTTTCATTTTTTGCATTTGGTTTAATTTTGTATGGAAATGGATTTGTTGTTGCAGAGATGTGGGAGATTAGATGACCAGATTGGACTTCTGAAACATAAGCTCTTCTTGATACAAAAAGGACTCGCCTTTAATGGTAAACGAACCAAAACCGCTAGATCTCAAGGCAAGAAGTTTCAAGTCTCTGTGGAGCAAGAAGCCACTCGGTTACTGGTAAGGAGCAATTCAATATATGCTTAATGTTCCTGAAATTACCAAGTTTATGTTAATTCTAAATTGGATGATGATTAATTTGAAACAGGGAAACTTGGGATGGGCTCTGATGCAAAGAGACAATTTTGTGGAAGCTGAAGATGCATACAGAAGAGCTTTATCAATAGCACCGGACAACAACAAAATGTGTAACCTTGGTATCTGCCTTATGAAGCAAGGAAGGATCGATGAGGCCAAAGAGACTTTACGACGTGTGAAACCAGCGGTTGTTGATGGTCCTAGAGGTGTGGATTCTCATCTTAAAGCTTACGAGAGAGCGCAACAGATGCTGAATGATCTTGGATCTGAGATGATGAGAAGAGGAGGAGATGATAAGGTTGAACAAAGAAGGCTCTTTGATGCAATCTTTGGATCTTCCTCTATATGGCAACCTCAGCCTTGTAGTGAGCAGAACGTGAAACCCAAATCTAAGCCTGGTTTAAGCAATGGTGATGGATACGGTGATGAGAACGTGAAGATGACTGTGAATCCACCAGTAGTAGTAAACCCATTAAGGGTTGATGCAAAACCGTTCTTCTCTTCAAAGTTGATCATCAGTAACAACGAGAAGCTGAAGAGAACGAGATCGTCGAGCCAAGAGATGGGAGTATTGAGTGGTGGTGGTGGTGATGATCATGAGGGAGAGACAAACACAAGCACAAGAAGGAGATTGTCAATGGAGAAGAAAGCAACAGACTGTGGATTACCAGACAACAAAGACTTTGAAGATGCGATCATGGCTGCTGTTTTGGGTACAGAAACCAAAGTGGACAAGAAGAGACTCAAGGTGTTCCAGGATATCACTTTGTGTATCAATCAGAATCTCTAACCAATCTATTTATTTTTTATCAGTCTAATCTATAATTCTTAAGTTTAGTGAAGGAAGCAAAAAGGAGATGAGCTTAATTCTTCTTGGTAATTTATTAATGTTTTTGTCAGCTTAAAGTTGCTGTCATTTTTTTCACAATTATTGTCGTCATTGACCAGTAATAAAAGTTGATGTTATTTTCTTTCCCATTCTACAATTATTGTTATTGATCAAGAATAGTGTTGTAGATTGTTAAAATCTAATGAGAGAGAGAACTAGAAGATGAAGATGACATGAATGGTTCCCATTAATACTCTTCTCCAATTAATCCATCAAAATCTTATTACTGCATATCACCATTAATAATTTTGATTCACCATTCACTCAACTTTTGTGGTCAAGTTTGTAGCAAAACATTTAGTGGGAAAATAGTATCCGTTAAACCAATCGTGTGTGTATCAATTTGGATTCTTCTGCTTACAAATTATAGAAACGCTTGCCCACTTGCTAAAGTGTAGTAAAATACTTAACCCTTATTTAATTCGGCCAAAATACATCCGTTGAAATTGTATAAAGTTCCGGAAGTGCCCCTTTTATTTTAACCACGGCAAACGAAACGGTGTAAAAACAAACTTGTTTTTTTTTGGTTTTCCCTTAATCTCTCTCTATTTCAAAGTTAAGCATTTTAGGTATCCGCATTAATTCGAGTCTTTTTAACTTTGACTGTCAGAAAAAGGAAAAAAGGTAAATTTGTTAATTGAATATTGATAATTCCATGGTACATTTTGTAATAGAATTGAGAAATAAAGGATATTTTAGTCAAATGGGCTGTTGTGGTTTTTGGAAGAAAAGAAAAAAAGAAAGATTTAATTGGAGGAAAGGGCTCTCCGACCAAAGCCTAGAGTGTGAGGCTAAACTGAAAAAGGAAGAGTCCCAAATTCCAACTTCATTCCTCAGGGAAGCCAAAAAAAAAATAAAAACCCCTTCACAATCCTAAAGTTAAACTCTTGAGTTTTTCAGATCAAGACAAAGTTTAGATCTTTTCCTTTTCTTTTTCCTTTTGGTTAATTGTTTTGACACAAACGAGGTAAGCACGAGAAGAAGGAGAAGATAATGGTTGTGGGTAGAGTTTGAGTTCAAATCAGATTTGTTGAGAAGACAGAAGAAGATAAGAAAGAGTGATTTTTGTTTTTGATGCATGGTGAAGAAGAAGAAGAATAGTGAGTGAGAGAAGAAAGACCCATTTTTTTCATTTTTCAGACAGAGAGTACTTGAAGAAATGGGTTGTTGTCAGTCAAGAATAGATAGCAAAGAGATAGTGTCTCGTTGTAAAGCAAGGAAGAGATATTTGAAACATCTTGTTAAAGCTAGACAAACTCTCTCTGTTTCTCACGCGCTTTATCTCCGTTCTCTACGCGCCGTCGGCTCTTCCCTTGTTCACTTCTCTTCCAAAGAAACTCCTCTTCACCTCCACCACAACCCTCCGTCCCCATCTCCTCCTCCTCCTCCACCGCCGCGTCCTCCTCCTCCTCCTCTAAGCCCTGGCTCCGAAACCACCACATGGACCACCACCACCACTTCCTCTGCTCTTCCGCCTCCTCCTCCTCCGCCACCTCCACCTCCTCCGCCTTCTTCTACATGGGACTTCTGGGATCCGTTTATACCGCCGCCTCCTTCTTCCTCCGAGGAAGAGTGGGAGGAAGAAACTACCACCGCAACAAGAACCGCAACAGGAACCGGAACTGGCTCTGACGCTGCTGTCACGACGGCTCCGACTACAGCTACTCCTCAAGCTTCGTCTGTAGTGAGTGGATTCTCTAAAGATACAATGACGACGACGACGACGGGAAGTGAGTTAGCAGTTGTCGTGTCAAGGAATGGTAAAGATCTAATGGAGATTATTAAAGAAGTCGATGAATATTTCCTTAAAGCTGCAGATTCTGGTGCACCTCTCTCTTCTCTCCTTGAAATCTCAACCTCTATCACTGACTTTACCAAATCAGGTAACAATCAAGCTCTTCTTCGTAATGATTACTACAAGTGCCTTAGTGATTTTGATTTGTGTCTATCTTCAGGGAAAATGTATAGTAACTACGAGTGTAATCTGAATCCGACGTCGTTTTGGACAAGAGGATTTGCTCCTCCTAAGTTGAATGAATACAGAAACGCAGGAGGAGTAATTGGAGGAAACTGCATTGTTGGTAGCCATTCCTCTACAGTGGATAGACTCTATGCTTGGGAGAAGAAGCTTTATCAAGAGGTCAAGGTATTCACTTTT
The DNA here is from genome assembly GCA_019202805.1 of Arabidopsis suecica. Lineage (NCBI taxonomy): Eukaryota > Viridiplantae > Streptophyta > Magnoliopsida > Brassicales > Brassicaceae > Arabidopsis > Arabidopsis suecica. The sequence goes on from CM032909.1 coordinate 11,282,167, forward strand.
TGACTTCATTTTCATTCATAAAGTTTCAATCTTTCAACAAAACAATTAGACTTGGATTTATCTTTGTGGAAGAAGTTTGAAAATTTAGTTTGAAGTTTGAATATTGAAATTGCTTGCTTAGTCTTCATCCAAATATGGATAAATGTTTTGTTTTGGAATTTGGTTGATTCATGTGGCATTAAAGGCTTGTGGTGGGTCCAAGCGTGAGCAGAGAGTGTAAGAGACCCACGTGTGTACTTAATTCTGATGAATAATGTGTTATGTACACTGGCACAAATATGTTGCCAAGAAGTGAGTGTTTGTTGTTTTGTGAATGTGGGTATTTGCAGAATGCAGAGAGCATAAAGATGGAGCATGAGAAGAAAGTGGAGCAAGTGAGGAGGCTTGAGATGAAGAGAGCTGAGTATGTCAAGACTGAGAAGGCTAAGAAAGACGTCGAGAAGTTAGAATCTCAGCTCTCTGTATCTTCACAAGCCATCCAGAGCGCTTCTAACGAGATCATCAAGCTCAGAGAGACCGAACTCTATCCTCAGCTCGTCGAGCTCGTTAAAGGGTTAGTTGTGTGCATTTACCTTAAGTATCTTATGTCTCTTCATTTGGTCTATGTGAACAAGGTTCTTGTGTAATGTAATGTAGGCTGATGTGCATGTGGAGGAGTATGTACGAGAGCCACCAGGTTCAAACCCATATTGTTCAGCAGCTTAAGTACCTTAACACCATCCCCTCCACAGAAGCCACATCCGAGCTTCACCGACAATCAACTCTTCAGCTTGAGCTTGAGGTCCAACAATGGCATCACTCTTTCTGCAACTTGGTCAAAGCTCAGCGTGACTACATCCAATCTCTCACGGGTTGGCTCAGGTTAAGTCTGTTCCAGTTCAGCAAGAATCCACTTGTTAAGAGTAGCTACGAGTCGAAGATCTACAGTTTCTGCGAGGAATGGCATTTAGCTATTGATCGGATCCCTGATAAAGTAGCATCTGAAGGGATCAAAAGCTTTCTGACCGCAGTCCATGGAATTGTGGCTCAACAGGCGGACGAGCATAAGCAGAAGAAGAGAACAGAATCCATGTTAAAAGATTTTGAGAAGAAATCGGCTGCGCTGAGAGCGCTTGAGAGCAAGTATAGTCCATACTCGGTGCCTGAGAGCAGGAAAAAGAACCCGGTGATAGAGAAGAGAGTAAAGGTTGAGATGCTAAAAGGAAAAGCAGAAGAAGAGAAAAGTAAGCATGAGAAGTCAGTGAGCGTGACTAGAGCCATGACTCTAAATAACTTGCAGATGGGATTCCCTCATGTGTTTCAGGCAATGGTTGGGTTTTCAAGTGTGTGTATGCAAGCCTTTGAGTCTGTGTACAACCAAGCTAAGAGCATCAGTGAGGATCAAGAGGAGGTCAAGAGGTTGCTTCCTTAAGAAGAGAAAGACAAATCAAACAAATTGTTTTACCATTTGCTCTCTCTGTTTTTGCTTGATCCTAGCCAAATCTTTTGGTAATATGTTAGGTTGAGTTTATGCTATTTTCGAAAATGAAACTGGTTAAAGACTTTTCATTGAATCATTATTGCTTGAAACAAGTCAAGACATTGGGAGGTGACCTAACAACCTATTATTAACTTTGGACAAGTGTTTGTTAGTTAGTTAGTGAGGTAGTTAAGGGCGTTGCTTAAAGAAGTAAGCATGTTTAGTGATAGATAATCAAACACTCATGATTTGTACGTAACAGAAGTAAAGAGACATGATTCGTTTGAGCGGCAGAAAAAGACGAGTGCCTAATTTGATTTCCCATAAATAAACAGACAATAGATTGATTGGTAAGTTTGGTGTTTTAATTAGTTGGGAGCTATTAAAAGAGGAAATCCACAATAATCGGAAATAGAAAGAGTTTGGTTGGCGATTATTTTGTGCCAGCGGAACGTTTCAACGCCATTTTTCCCGGCCAAAGCTAAACTAACTAACTCTTTGTTTTTTGTCATCTTCCATTTTCCACTTTTTTTTGTTTCCCCTCTTTCTTTGGGTAATAGGGTTTCCAATTTTTGGGACAAAGTCCAATCCTTTCGAATCCGCAATGCCCAGATGGTCGATCAATAGAAATATCAAGAATCTCCAATTCCAGGCCATAGTTCTCAAGATCTGAAGATCTTTTTTTAAAAAAATTTTTTCCCTGGAATTAATAATCTTTGAGGGGAAATGAGCGCTTCGAGGTTCGTAAAGTGCGTGACGGTTGGTGATGGAGCTGTCGGAAAAACTTGTTTGTTGATTTCTTACACGAGCAACACTTTCCCTACGGTTATGTCCAGCTCATTCTCTCATGTTTCTTGTTTCATTAGCACAACAACATATCTCATGTTCTTGGTTTTGTGAATATACAGGATTATGTGCCTACCGTTTTCGATAATTTCAGTGCAAATGTGGTTGTTAATGGAAGCACTGTGAATCTTGGATTATGGGATACTGCAGGTCTTTCATTTTACCATCTTGTATTGAATTTGGAATATGGTTTTTTATATACTTTTGGTTTTGGATCTGAAGATTTTGAAAATTTGGGTATGAAAAAACAGGGCAGGAGGATTACAACAGATTAAGACCACTGAGTTACCGTGGAGCAGATGTTTTCATTTTGGCCTTCTCTCTTATCAGTAAAGCCAGTTATGAAAACGTCTCCAAAAAGGTAAAAGAATCCATCAATCTTCTTTCATATTACTGAGTTTCTATCACATTGTGAACTCTTCTCACAAATTGTGTTTGCAGTGGATCCCGGAGTTAAAACATTACGCACCTGGTGTCCCCATCATCCTTGTTGGAACAAAGCTTGGTGAGTTTTTCATTGTTTTTTTACTGATCTCACGCCTTTACTTTATTAGTTGCGACTAAGTTTGTGTCTTTGCTCTCCAGATCTTCGAGATGATAAACAGTTCTTTATCGACCATCCTGGCGCTGTCCCGATCACTACTGCTCAAGGAGAGGAGCTGAGGAAGCAAATAGGAGCACCTACTTACATCGAATGCAGTTCCAAAACTCAAGAGGTATATTGATTAGTCTACTCTTGTGACAAACTTTTTATGTCAATGTTAATGCTAATGTTGATAATGTGAGAGTGCAGAATGTGAAGGCGGTGTTTGACGCAGCCATTCGAGTGGTGTTGCAACCACCGAAGCAGAAGAAGAAGAAGAGCAAAGCGCAGAAGGCATGCTCCATTCTATGATGATTGGAAATCTCTGTTTTTATGTATTTGGTTTTGGTATATTAATCTTCTAACAATGAATGAATCAATGTGTTAATGGACAGACACCCAAGTTTAATTGGTCCTTTTTTGTTCTTAATATTAATGGAGTTTGTCGGAATCAACGTCTTTTTGCTTCTACAATTCACTCCTATGCTGCTATGCACAATCAAACTCGCACCATTTCTTTAACTGATCATATTTAGTATGTTAATGTTTCAAACTTTGCAAACATGTTTACTGGTAGAGAGAGTGTAACTAGGAAAAGAAAAGTAATGATACAAGTTTTATTTCTCAAGATTACTCTTCATGCTTCTGCAACAAGACGATAAGCCATATGATTATTGATGATGTGCCAAAAAGAATGCAAGAAAGAAATTCATTCAAACCATTCCATTTTGATTTTCTCGTATATCTCACTCATGCCATCTTGCTGTCTCTGAAACTCGATGTAACGCAGAGTGCTATTAATGAACGGCTCTGCGCCTGACTCAACCTTCTTCGTCTCGCTTCTGATTAATTCAGCTAAGCTCTGGATTGTATCGCCTGTTACTTGTGGGTTTCCTTTCTCCAAGTAGTAGAGATACCTGCATTTGACTCGTAAAACCATTAAGAGAAAGCGGTGACTACTGGCATAGTACTCAATTACAAGTATTTTGCAGCGTAGGTACTAAATAGGTGCAACTAAAACAGAAACTTACTTGTTAAGCAGTTCGACATATAGAGCCACCGACCCAGTGCTACTGGTACCACGGGATGCATTGGCCATTAGTTGAACAGCATCTGCAATTCTTTGTGCCCTCTTCAGACAAAGCACAACCCTGATGTCCCACCAAACGTCAAACTCTCAATATGCCTCAATTTTTTTTCCCTTTCTTAATTGCGTACAGCTCCCAATCGTAACTTTAAGATTTTAGTATTTTAGAGTATACATTCATATGTACACATACCTCTCTCCATCTTTTAGGTTCTCGCATTCGTCAGCCCAGAAGAGATGCGCACACTCATAAACAGCCCTACACTGATCTGGCTTCCTAAGGAGTCTTGCAGAGTACTACAACAACATAATTTAGCCTAGTTAGTACGCAATGTAGCACTCACTTACTCAACTGGTTTGTCAGGAAAGATACCCCTGTCGCCTTGTGAGTCAGAGTATCTCTGTTCTCAACATTAAATACACGCATCCGCTGGAGTGTCCCTATTATTAAACGTAGTGCTGTTACTTGTGCCTTAGAATCCTAGAACACCCAAAATTTAAAGCCACGTCAAGGTCTTTCTTGCAGAAAATTGCATGTAGCCTCCTAAGAAAGTCACTTACTGAAATTTCTTCTTCATACAGAAGATATGCCTTTGTGAAGAACTCATAAGTGACTGTTTCTAACTCACAGTCATTTGCTGCCTGAGGATTCAATGAAAGAAAATTTCAGCTCATGCACTATATCTATTGTTGGTTTGGATAGTGGATACACCAAACGATCATATACCTGAGCACACTGCAAGTAGAGGCGGAATGCCAAATCAGGTGCGGAAACATCAGATAGAACTTCCACGGTCTGTAAAAAAATGAGATTCAAAATCGACTGGCATCATAGAAATTCTGGCAAAAAGAGATACTATATATCACTGGGACAAAGCCAATGATGTTTGCAAGGCAACTAAACTGTCCTCACTATTTTCTAACAATCAAGATGTATGTACACTTGCCTCACTTAAAAGCTGTAGAATTCTCTTCGGTGTTGCTGAGGCATCATCTCCAAATGGGTTTTCATCTCCACCTCTCAGTCGCCGAATTAACTGCACAAGCATATCAACACAATGTGCGGAGTTCAAAATTCAAACACAATGTCTAATCGAATCCATAACAAAACTGGAAACAACACAACCGTCCCAAATTTTAAATTGAACTTAAACTTTTCCAGTTTGGAGATGGAGCAAAGAAGTGATCAGTAAAAAATACAAACCTTGAAAGCGGAAAAGACAAGGGGTGGTATAGTTAAAGGCATACGCTTAGGTCCTCCAGCCAGGATGTGCTTCCTTACTGTGAAAATAATCTGTAGTTGGGTAAACGAATTAAGAATCGCACACACAGGCCACATTGATAGTAACGCCTCTATTAATTATAATACACACCTTATACATTTCTTCTGGATCATCATTGTAGAGCTTGTGAACAAGCCGTGCAACAAGGTTCTGCTCTTCCTGGAAATCTTCTTCATCAATCTAGAACTCAACATAGTTTCCCGTTTGAAAGCGTAAGTTATTTAAAGAAAAACATTTCTTTCGAATGACTAGAATACTGTGAACACAAATGCAATAAGAATTGACGAACAAGGGTTCTAGAACCTCATCATCAATTGTTCCGTCAAAATCCTTGATGAGACCCTTTGCCAGTTCAAACAATGCATCGACCTGTAACAACCAATAAAAGGAAACTCCACATCAATAGAGAATGCTGAAAGAAGAAACTAAATCGAGGAAGGAGACGGACACCTCATCAGCAGTAGCAATATGAGTATTGTTTTTCAAAACGCTCTGAACTATAATGATTGCCATTGCTTTGTTTGTCTCATGGTCAAGGTATTCCATTACTCGAGGATAGTTTGTGAGCTTCAAGATAGTTACAACATTATTATACTTTTCCAACGGAGCGCTAAGAAATGCGACGATCTGTTTTGCTGCCTTGTCATCACAAAGCTTTCCTGTGGCAGATAGTTGAGTAACACAAGATCCCTAAAGAAAAAAAGAGAGACAACAATGTGTATTATCAACAATCAGAACTGCTTTAAGCATTAAAAAAAGTACTACACATGAATAAACTTAACACCCTTATACATCCTCAGAAAGCGTTATACCAAAACTTCGTCTACATAGTCCAGACGATCGGAATAGACATGGAGAGTGAATTTCAGAAGAAACAAATACAATGTTACAGATGCTGCGGCCGGCAAGTCCACCTGTGCTTCTACAACCTGAATCATAATAGATGTAGACTCAATCAGCTGTTTATAAATACAACTGTGAAGAGATTATCAATGTGATACAATCAGTGGAAAGTAGGGGAACAAAAATTACACAATAATATCACAACACCATGGGGATTAAGCTAGATTTTTCAGTTGTTTCTAATACTAGCACCCCTAATATATAAACTTACATTCAAGTGTCAATTTCAGTTATCCCTTTTGACTTCATGATTAGATGTAAGATTTTACCTTCCCAATGGCATAATTTAACTTTGAAAAGGCTTCTACTTGCTGGAAATTAGGCAATGCTTCCACACTGGATGCAGCATAGTTCGAAAGCCTTTCCATTAGACCCGAAAGGACCGTCTTGATATCGACAGATGGCTGAAAAACAAAATGACAGAAGGAAATTAGGAGAAACATGATCTGATGGGATGAGGTTTATTTAGCAGTCTAATCATTTTTTCTTCTTTTTAAACTATATATAAAGAAGAAGTGGTCGGTTACATGAAAAATTACCTGAAGTTGTGGACAAGCACCCAATAATACATCGAGAGTTTGAAGGTGGAAATCATCAGGAAAGACTTGAATAATGCAATCCATTAGGTAGCACTGTGCAAGTTCATCCTTACAGTTGACAACCTTTTAAAACATAGTGATACATAATTCATTTCCCGCAACACGTAGACGGAAGCTTGTATGCTGAAACTATCTAAAGGGAGACAAAAAGCAGACCTGCTCCAGTATTCTAGGAAGAACAGTATCTCTGTAGATTCCAAGGTCAACACCTTCCAACTGACTCAGTACATGAAGGTTCTTCCCAACCTAATCAGGCAGTAAAGAGAAGAAAAAAGGCGTCTTTCAGAAAATAATAAGAACCATTGCTCGCAAATTTCTAGATGAGAAGAATCAGCTACAAGTTAATGCTATTACAAGATCACGTAGTTCATTCCTTTCTTTCTCCCGTTTGTCCTTCTCCCGACTAGGTCCCTGGATACCAGAAAGTCTCAACTCAGGTTCAGCTCAGTAGGGAAAATTCACAAAGAGTAGACAATAGCATGATCAGACATTGGACACTCACAGTTCGCAACCAGATTCATTACATACATGCTGGATAAGAGAGAAGAAATATATCACTATTATTTCCTACCAACCTGATGTTGCATTCGAACCCATAATTTGTTCATCTCGGTAAAATTTTGAAGCACGAACTCTAAAGCATTCATGTGTGCATCACCATCTCTGGAGAGAAGAACAAAACACTTCCCTCTTAACATGTGTTTCATACCTCAAACAAAAATCAACTAACAGAAGGTTAAAGGAAGACTAAGTAAGTTGTGTGGACATACCCTTCCAAGTCAGAACCAATGCTGGGTAACTTGTCCCTAGTAACTTGAGCAAGATAACTTCTCAAGAAAAGACCACGTAAAGGATGTTGAACAGCTCGACACATTTCAACAAGATCCTTAAGTATATCCGTAGCAGTAACGTCCTTAGATTTGATATATACAGATCCTATGGTACAGAGAAGATACCTGAAATTCAATTGATGAGTATGCATGTATCTACTAAGTTAGAATCAGACAATGTATTACTCTCAACATTAAAGAAAAAAAACTTACAATCTTGGCAAAATGTTACCGGCATGCTGCACTAACTCGTAAAGCTCCGCAATGGAGCAACCGCGTCCCGTCTCTTCCTTAAAGAATATCTCCAAAGTCCCCAATTCATTAAAAACTCGAATATCTGAACAAATCAGATCGCAATAAGGAAATGAAATTCATACACAAGAGCTACGAAATAGAGGAAGATGATGGTAACGAACGAGTCAACTCACAGAGTTCATAGTATTTATGAGGAGAAAGCTTGGAAGTACGAAGCTCGCTGAGCATTTGAGCAGAAAACTTTAGAGCGTCTTTGAGATTGTTGGAGTCCTGCGATGATAAAATTGGAGATTCGTTAGGCAATGATGCAGAATTTACGGTTCTAAGATCCCAAATGGAAAATTGATTAATGAAGAAGAGAGGAGAGGAGAAGGAGTGGTACGATAGCGCGCTGCATATAGAAAGCATTTTGCTTAACGGCGGCGATGGCGGCGGCAAGCCACTTCTCATCGTCGTCGGCGATCATTCTGTTTCTCACTTCTTTACTCTACAGGGAAAGTCTCAATTTTGACCGAATTTTCAGAGATCTTAGCTTATTCAGACTCTCCGCATTTAAATTTGTTCTCTGTTCATAATTAACTTTTTTAGTTTTTTTTTTTTTTTTTTTTTTAATTCAACACTTACTTAAATAACTGCATTCATAGTCATTTTAGTCTTATCTCTCTAAGCTGGCAATTTCAATTTCTCAAATAGATCACATGATTTTGATCACCTTTTTGCTCCTCACATTGATTTTGTTATAAAAAGCCTTTCTCGAATTTAAGAATTGGCAAATTTGACCCCCAAAAAGAACAAAAAATGAAACAGGATCAAATACAATTAGAGAGACCATAACTTTCTCTTCTTTCCATTCTAAACAACAATTTTACTACTCTTTGTCTGCAAAACAGATCAACTCATGGGCAGCTTCCATTTTATGACTTTTCATAGCCTGGATTTGGTAAAAAAGCAACCGTATGCTTTTGACTCGGGGATTAACTATTATGTCAGTGAATCACTGTAGCATTGTTCTAGACTAGTCTCAGTGATCACTTTTTCTGCTTCTTTGCATCCTAGTTTAAGGCCATGGACTATCTCCTTCAAGTCCAGAAGGCCACACCCGGGTATTCGTCCTATTTTCCTCTCCTTCACTACCTCCCTCACTCTATTAACATCCTCCCACCTTCCCGTAACACTGTAAATGTTCATCAGCAAATGGTAATACTTGTAGTTCAAAGGATCTGTCTCTATCAGGGCCTTGGCAATGCTCTCCCCTAGAGCCGGGTTTCCTGTGAAACGCGACGAGCTGAGCAAGTTTGCCCATTTTGCAGATTCTGGTGTCACATCTTCCTCTGGCAGATTCTTCAGAGCTTCCTCTGCTTCTTCAGGGAACCCGGCGTTGGAGTAAAGATTAGCCATGCACCATTGGTGTCCAAAGTTGGGTTTGATCTCGAACTCGTCAACCATCAGGGCGTAGTAACTTTGTCCTTGAGAAACAAGACCAGCTCTAGCACAACCACAGAGAACACCAACAAATGTCACTTCATCGGGTCTAAGCATACCATTGATCATAGCTTCAAATAATTCGAGCCCATCTTCAGGACGCCCGTGAAGACAATGTGCCAATATCATCACATTCCACGTTACTTTGTTCCTAACAGATAAACTATCGAATATCCTACGTGCTAAATCTACTTCCTTGCACTTTCCATACATGTCAACAAGAGCTGTATCAATGACTACACTCGAATTCAGGAAGGTTCTTATCAAAGAAGCATGAACCGACCTACCTTCCTTCAATCTAGCTGATCTACCACAAGCATTCAACAACAAAACCAATGTACTCTCATTTCCTTGGAACCCTACTCCAACCATCTCACGGAACAAACTAATGGAAACTCCAGGATTATTAGCACCCAAATACGCACTAATCATGATATTCCAAGAAACCATGTTTTTCTCAGGCATTTCATCGAACAACTTGTGAGCATACAAAATATCACCATTCCTCACCGCCCCAGCGATTATCGAGTTCCAGGACACAATATCTCTCTTAGGAATTTCAACAAACAGCTTCTTTGCAAGATCCAAAGCACCACAACAAGTATACATATGAATTAACGAATTTTGAACAGGCAAAACTTGATCGCATCCATGCTTAATAGCCTGCCCATGACACATTTGACCAGAATCAACGCAACACGTCTTCTCGATACAACTAATCAATGAAACGAAGGTGTAGGAATCAGGAACAAAACCAAATCTCAGTATATCGAAGTAAAACCCCAACGCTTGTTTCGGAGTAGAAGAGACCAAATAAGCCTTAAAGACGGGATTTGCACAGTAGAGCTTCCCAATGCTGCGGAATATCGAAACGGTGTAGCTAGAATCACCAAAACGCGAAGAACACTTCAACAATCTGATAGCCCAAGAAGAATCCCAGAAGTTACCAGAGGTGATTAGCCTCGCGTGGACTTGGAAGAGGTGTTTAATAGAGTTGGAATCTTCGAGAAGTTTGAAACCCTTAAGCAGACCCGTTCCGGGGACGATGAATCTGGATGTGACGAATTGGCGGATAGAAGAAGCTTTTGCCATTCATCTCCAGCTTGGATGCTTAGATTTGAGTCAGGGTTGGATTCAGAAATCGCCATTAACCCACGATCATAGCTATGTCAAGGTCTCAAGGAGAAGATGTGCGGCGAAGGAGAAGAATCGTTCAGTGTAAAAACCTTAAGAGAAACCTTCTGAGAGAGACGGAGGGTTCTAATTTTGCTGGATCAAGTCAAACATATTTAATTAGAGTTTTTCCATAATAATAACAAATTTCAGGACCAGTTATGCAATTTTAGAAAAGAAGAAGATAAAACACATTTTAAAAGTGGTGTGAATGGGATAAGTCACCACCTCACGGATCACGACCTAATTATAGTGAAGATGGCATTTCAAATCAAATTTATAAGAGACAGACAATTACCAATTAATTACAAGCAAAAACTATCTTTAAAAGCAAGATTTAAGATTAGCTAAATTATCTAGAGAGTCTTTCTTATCTTGATATTACTTCTGTTGGAAATCCAGACACACACACATATCTATATATCCGAATTAGATTGAGCTTTTAAATTGATTTTGGAATGTGATCTGCATGAATAAAGAAATAAAAAGAAAGAGAAGAAGAAGAAGAGAAGGTGATACGTAGAGAGAAAAAGAAGGTGAGAAGTAAGGATCTGGTGTTGGTGTGTGAACATAAAGAGAGAGGTGTGTTTAACGTACATTGTAATCCATTAAAGAGCCTTGCAAATCACGCAACAGTGACCAACCCCTTTTTTGGTTTGTCTCTCCAATCACTCTGTTATATTGATAACACCGAGTGCATTGAATCCAACAAATACGGAGAAGAAGATGAAGGTTCTGGAGAAGTGGTTGGCCTTGTTGTACCCGAGAGTGCAGGGAGGAGGAGGAAGAGAGGAAGAGTGCTGTAGTGTTTGTCTGATGAGAATGGAGGCAAAAGATGTGATCAAGTCTCTTCCTTGTTCCCATGAGTTTCATAGTCTATGCGTCGATACGTGGTTCAATGTCAGCCGCAAGATTTGCTGTCCTCTTTGTCGCTTTTCACCCGCTACAATTCTTCTCACGGATGAACTTCTCCTCTGGTTCTCTTCTTTCCATTTCTGATTCCTTGTGTCTCTGTATTCCTGCTTTTCTGGGGATCAAACACCTTTCTCCTTGTATAATACTATTAAATCTCTTGTAGTACTAGTTTTCCATTCAAAGGGGAATGTCTAAGAAGTTTGATTCCTCTCTGGAAAAAGAGATAAAAAGAGAGAAGAAAAAAATGAGAAAGAGTTGTTGATGCACCAATTTTCACAACAGCCAAAAAAAATCAATGTGCATCAGCACTAGTGCTATAGCTTCATAGACTTCAGAGCGGTTTTATAAGACAAAAGAGTTGGATAAAAGAGGATGCTGGTTTTGACATAAACCCATTATTCATCTCATGTAGGATTGTGTACCTGAACTTCCACAACAGCTAAACTTCCCACATTGTCCAATAAATATAAGCTGGATATTGTTGGTCAGCTCGGCAAGTTGAAAGAGCCACACTTGTGCTGTGTTAGCTATAACACATGTACACTTGACAATAGTTAGTTTAAATCTTTCACTACATGAAAAAGTTACTTCCAAACTCAAAGAGTCATTCAGTGATATGTAAAACGGAAGTAAAGCAAGGAATGAAATAAGAAAGAGTATAACCCAACAAAACAAGAAACCAAGTTTAAAGAACATCAGACATAATGCAGCAAGACTACTACTTCAAAGAGATGGTAGCTTAACATAAAACAAATACAGAGAACAACTTGCGTAAAGGTGTGATTGCTAGCCTTAACTGATACATTAAAAGGTCCAAATGAAGATATGAACGGATTTTACGAAATACTTTAGCTTTGAGATTAATAGTTTTGAGCCAATACTAACAAAAGATTTGGAGCTTGAAGTACAAGTATGTCCGTAAGAACCAATAGACAAACTCCACCTGTACATGGGTTTTGGGAAACAGAGGAACGAACGAATCGATTCTGGTGAAGGTCAGTGGTCACAAGTCACAACACATTTTCTGACAAGACAAAGCGTTAAACATCTTTGACAAAATATCCAAAACACACAAAGATACATTATAAGAAGGAGATAAGATTACAACTCTCAAACCAATGAATATATTGTTCGGTTCAGATTATAGTTTTATGAACATAACATGGTCAAACTCAAACCAACACAAAATGAATCAGAGGAAGGCCAAAAGAGGTAGGAGAAGTAGGAGTTGAGATGCGAGAGGGATGAGATTGGCTGCAGTGCCTGTGCCAGAGTTTCTGGTGGAGTTACGAGGGTCTATTGGGGAAGGTGTATCAGCAGCAGCAAGAGGAGGATGACTACGTAGTGGAGCGGATACACTTGGTGCAGGAGCTTCAGTCTCTGGTGGTGGAGGAGCCTGAGATGCTAAGCTCTCATCTTCAAAACCTGCCATTAACACAAAAACCACATCATTACTAATGCTTTGTTCCTAAGTATATACAGTCACTTCCAAACCTGGTCACTTACAATCAGACCGTTTCCAACCCAAAATCATCCTCTCCCGGTCGAATACAACGCGGTAGCCCGACATGAAGTTCTCTGCAACCACCCAAATGTGAAATGCATTCAACATATGCTCTTTATTTCTCTGCTTCAATTCTATATATTGAATATCTGCAGTGTAAAACTCAGTATTGTGATACTTACGTCCGATAATGTTAATCTTGAAATCCACGCTCTTCAGAATACCCAAGCAGTACATGGCGGTATTGTTCTGTTATTCAGGTGGAAAAAAAAGAAACGAAAATGTATTATCAAGACGCTAGTTCATGAAACTATGTGAAACTGGAAGAAAGAAAAAAACACCCATGTCTTGCCTCATTCCACACTATGAAAAGCGGGTTTCTCAGAAACATTAGGGATCCTCCTTCAAAAGTCATCGCTACTCTGGGGAATAAAATGGTTGTACTGTTTGGACTGCATGTGAAGAGGAAGAACATCAGAATTCAAATGTGGAACAGAGACATACTAATTGACATATTACTTAGCTAGTTTAACTATTTCATACAGTTCTTCCCTAACATTCAATGTTCCCCATCTTTCTTATACTATTGGTGTTCGCATTCTTTGAAAGTCCAACACATCTCTACTAAAATGAGAAGAAGCATATGACAAAACCGCACACATGACCTTAAGTCGTAACAGAACTCAAATGGAATCTCAGGATCAATCGGACGTCGCTTGTCAGTGACATGATCATCAAACTGCAAAAGTAAAATAATTAAGGTCATGTGATGTATCAAACACAAGCTTGGAGAAATGACAATTCTTCTACCAAGTCTTCATCTCAACGCCCACTGAAAAGATTACAGAGATGAGATATCTAATGATTTAACATCACAAAGGTTCTTGAAGGATGAAAACATCACTCAGATATGGTATTAATACAATGAATTTGGTCAGGTAGCATTAGAATAGATGATTAGCCTGATCTATGGCACTTACAGCTTTGGTAATAAGACCATATTCTGGCTCTAATAAATGTGTAAAAGATGTTCCAGTGTCGAAGAGAGCTAGCAGCTGAACCCCAACAACATCTCCCCCCACGGATACTTCGGTCACATTCACAGCATATGTCGGACTATTTTCATTTGGAATAAAGAAGATCACAGGAGACAGAAACAGAATCAGTATTAAAACATACATCAAATTGAAAACTTTTATTCGCTGTCAAATCAAATTGGAATTTACTATGTACCTTGGTTCCGTAGGAAGTAGTGGCGTCTCCATCTGGTCTGTGTAGCCTTTGTCTCCGAAGCTGATTCTTCCGGTAACGTCAATAATATTCCCAAAACACATTGAGAAAGAGTTTGCAGTGATTTTTGCTTTTGCCAGTATGCTCGGAACAGAGTAATCTTTCATACCTAGCCCGAGAAGACCATTAACAGCCGCACTACTCTGGAGAAAACCTGTCTGATTTCGACCGCAACTGCATCGCAACCACATGTTAGTTCCAAGGGAGGCAAATTTTTTTACTTTTTTAGTTCATACAGTGTCTGGATTTATAACTAAGTTCAATATAATCGTTAATCTGTTTTGCTATGCATACCAATATATAGAACACGAAATGAACATACTTTTAGAGGTTTAAATAGCGCCAAGGCGGTTTTTGTTGAGAAAAACAAAGTCATTACTTACCCAAGCGTGATATTAGCTTTAACAGGCTTTAAATCCACGTCCTCTGTGACCAAATGCAATACATCCTCAAACAATGTCCCGCTGGTGAAGGTGTCCTTAGAAAGGTACTGGATCTGATAAGGGCAACTACTTGCAGGAGAAGAACACTGACTCGACCCAAAACAACGGTCATCATTGCATCTAATGCTTGAACTTGTAGAAGATGTGTTGGGGCTGTATAGATTGAGTGGTCGACTCTATGTCAAAGAAGAGAAGGAGTTCAGGAATAAATAGTTCGAAGAAGATATATATCTGAAAAAAAAGTATCTGCTTTTGAGAGGAGAAAGGCACCTGTGAAAGTCCAATGTCTTTCAAGTCGCGGATACAAGTGGAACCGCAATTGCAAGGCAGCCAAAACAAATTGCTGCCGGTGTCCAGAGCCACCAGGAACCAAGTGGCCGGTGTTCCCACAGAAACATTGGCGTAGTGCAGGCTGAATTCACATGGTTATACCAATCAGATTCAATAAGCAATGAATTAAAGCATCATCATCATCATCAAACACATTCAAAATATGGATGCACTAAAGAAGAAAACGAATAGTTATGAATCAAGATGAGAAGAGGTATTACAATCCCAGAAAGTCGAGTGAAACCGTGCGATTTCCTCGCATGAAAGTAATAGGGGTTTCTTCGTTGTTGGAGGCAAGACCTCGACCTCTGATCAACCGATCGCGCTGTGCCAAAACCTTGAAGTACTCCAAACTTCCCTTTTCCGGAACCAGATCGTCAAGCCCAAGAGTTTGCTTGACTCTATCAGAGAACATGTGGTGAACTTCAAAGCTAAACTTGCCAGAAGCCTCACATCTCTCCAAACCCCAAAAGCCCACCACTAACAGAGACAATAACACAAACACATGACGTGCAACAGCCATGACTTCGCTCTCGGAGCTTCTCGGAGATAACAAAAACACCTCCGGAGTAAAAATACGTTTACTTTCTCAGATAAAAACATACTCCTAGACGAATCCCGTATATGTAAGGAAATTGAAGAATTGGAAAAGTCAACAGCTTGACTCGTTCGCATTGTTCCAGAGAAGTAGAGAGAAGCTGATTTGATTCTTCGACCTAATAATTTCTTTAATTTCTCAGCTAATACTAGTTTAATCGGAGTAGTAGCCATTATTTTGCATCTTCTTCTTCTTCCCCGAAGCTGAAGGTTGACAAAGACAGAGTTTTTTTATCCGGAGGGAGACGACTTCTCAAGCCGTTATAATAAGTCTGTTAGTCAACTCTTTCTTTTTACGGAAAAGCCCTTTAACACTTCATATTTTGTACTTTCCTCCTTCTATTATTTTCTATTTTATTCAACGAACAATATCTTTTCCTATTTGTTGTTGATGTTTTTTTTTCTTGTGGTTGACTTTCTAATCAAGCCACGTTAGAGTAATCAATAATTCAATACTAAACTCGAATTATATGCAACAAATGGAGAAAAAGATTAGCTCTTTAAGAGAAGTCAACATACATTGTAACAGGGAGATAAGATTACCACTTTCAAACCAATGAACATTATTTTGCTTATCAAACGAAGTTTATTTTTAAATGAACAGAAATGGTCAAACCAACAGAAAACGAACTTTTGTGAGTCAGAAGAAGGCCAAAAGAGGTAGGAGAAGTAGGAGTTGAGCTGCAAGAGGGATGAGATTGGCTGCACCGCCTGTGCCCGAGTTTTTGGTGGAGTTACGTGGCTCGATTGGGGGCGGTGGAGCAGAAGCAGCAGGTGGTGGAGTGGGTACACTTGGTGGAGGAGCTTCGATCTCTGGTGGTGGAGGAGACGGAGATGCTAAGCTTTCATCTTCAAAACCTGCCATTAACACAAACAACATCATTACCAATGCTTTCTTCCTAGGTATATACAGTCAATTCCTGATTTGGTCACTTACAATTAGACTGCTTCCAACCCAAAATCATCCTCTCCCGATCAAATACAATGCGGTGGCCCGACATCAAGTTCTCTGCATTCCACACATACTCTCATTATATCCACATATATATATACTTGTGCATCAGAATTGGTTATTGAGATACTTACGTCCGATGACATTGATATTTTGGCTCTTCAGAATACCCAAACAGTACATCTTAGTACCCTCCTGTTACCCATGTTCAAACCAAAAAAAAAACAAAATGATATAGATATGTTAATACAGGAAAAGAAAAAGAAAAATTAAACACCATGTCATGCCTTAGACGCTGCTGTAAGAAACGGATTCCTGAGAGTCATTTTGGATCCTCCAACGAAAATCATCTCTACGGGGGTTGTAACGTTTGGACTGCATGTGAAGAGGACGAGCATCAGAATTCAGATGTGGTATAGATTAGACCATCTAACTAGTTTACCTACTCCTCATACTTCATACTATTATTCTTCTCTAAATTTAATGTTTCCTATCTTTCTTACTTTTTACGTGTTCTGGCGTGCGTTAAAAGAACGTGCTACTAATATGGGCAAAAGCATATATAACTACACTGATAAGAGTGCAAGCATGACCTCAAGTCGTAACAGAACTCAAACGGAAAGTCAGGATCAACTGGACGTCGCTTGTCCTCCATAAGATTGTCAAACTGCAAAAGTAAAAGAATGAACGTCATATGCTGTAACAAACAAAGCTTGGAGGAATGGCATTCTTCTGAGAATTCTTCATTTCAATGTCCACTGCAAAAATTACAGATATATCTAATGATTTAACAGCACAATATTTTCTCCGAGGAAGAATAGTTTACACATATCTGATTTTTTTACATGAATTTGGTCAGGCAGTATTAGAGTATATGGTATAGTCTAATCTAAGCACTTACAGCTTTGGTAAAATCACCATACGCTGGCTCCTGTAAGAGTGTAAATGATGAGCCAGTGTCGAATAGTGCAAACAGGGGAACATCAACAGGATCTCCCCCCACTGATACTCCCGTCACATTCACACCATATGCCGTACTAGTATCCATATCAGGTCAAAAATGTGAAAAAGAAAACAATGGGAGACAGAAGCAGAATTGGTGTAGTAGATATACATCAAATTATAAAACTTTGGCGCCGTTAATCTGGAATTGACATCATACCTTGTTTCAAGAGAGACTAATGGAGTCTCCTCCTGGTCTGTGTAGCCTTTGTCTCCGAAACTGATTCTTCCAACAACGCCAATGATACGCCCAAAACACATTGAAAAGGAGTTTGCGGTGATATTCGCTTTTGCCAGAAGGCTCGGAACAGAATATTCTTTCATACCAAGCCCGAGAACACCATTCACAGCAATATTTTTCTGGAGAATACCTGTCTGGTTCTGACCGCAACTGCACCACAAACACGGATTCAGTTCCTCCTTGGTTGTCTCATAGGTCATTTCTCAAACAGAGGACAGTTGATGGAGCCGTACATGAGTTTTAAGAGAGGCAAAAGACCTAGACTTTTTACATGTCCGGAAATCTCACTTCATTCAGTAGGTTACTTCAGGAATTTTTCATTGCGTTAACAGGAAAGAACCATTTATTCTTAAAGGTGCAATAGCGTCCATGAGGGTTTTTTGTTAAGAAAATACAGAGGAAAAGAGTCATTACTTACCCAAGCGTGACATTAGCATTGACAGGCTTTAATTCCTCATCCTCTGTGACCAGATGCAATACATCCTGTAACAATGTCCCTGCCGTGACTGTGGTGCTAGAGAAAGCAATCTGATAAGGACATATGCTTTCAGGAGAAGAACACTTTCCCGATCCAAAACAACGTTTGTCATTGCATAGAATGCTTGAACTCGTAGTAGATGCGTTGGGGGTGTATAGATTGAGTGGTACACTCTGTCTCAAAGAAGAGAAAACGTCAAGAGATAAGGAACAAATAGTCTGAAGAAAAAGTTCAACTGCTTGGAGAAGGGAAAGGTACCTCGGGAAATCCGGCATCTTTCAAGTCGTGGATACAAGTAGTACCGCAATTGCAAGGCAACCAGAACAAATCACTGCTTGTGTCCAGAGCCACCAGAAACCAAGTAGCCGGTGTTCCCACAGAGACATTGGCGTAATGCAGACTGAAACCATGTATATATACAAATGATATTAAAGAGGTGATGAAGTTGAGCATCATAGATTACCAAATTGTGTTTGCATTAAAGAAGAAAACGAAATGTTGTGAATCAAGAGGAGAAGAGGAATTACAATCCCAGAAAATTGAGTGCAAGCGTGAGGTTGCTCCCAATGAAAGTGAGGGGGGTTTCTTCATTGTTGGAGGCAAGACCTCGACCTCTAATGAAGCGATCACGGTGGGCCAAAACCTTGAAATACTCCAAACTTCCGTTTTCCGGCACTAGATCATCAAACCCAAGAGTTTGCTTGACTGCATCAGAGAACATGTGGTGAACTTCGAAGCTAAACTTCCCAGAAGCCTCACATCTCTCCAAACCCCAAAAGCCCACCACTAACAGAGACAATAACACAAACACTTGGCGTGCAAAGGCCATGACTTAACTCTCGGATATTTTTCCCAATAAAACAAAAACAGTTCCCAAGTAAAAACTCCTTTTAACCTCTCAGATAACGATATGCACCGGGACGAATCCCGTATTTGTAAGGAAATTGAGGAAATGAAAAGGTCAAAAGCTTGAATTGTTCGCATTGTTCCAGACATGCTTAGAGAAGATTATTTGATTCTTCGAGCTTATACTTGTTTAATCGGAGTAGTAGTAGCCATTATCTTGTATCTTCGTCTTCTTCCCTGAAACTGAAGGTTGACAAAGGCAAAGTCTCTTATCCGGGAGGGAGACGACTTCTGCAATTAGCCGTTATAAGTCAACTCTTTCTTTTTGTAGAAAAGCCCCTTTAGTCTTTTATTTTGCACTTTACTCCTCCTATTTAACGTTACTTCTCCAATTTATAATTTCCTAGTTATTCGTTCATAGACAACAAATATTCTAACGAGACAAAAACATATTTGACATATCCAAAACACTAACAAAAACATACATTGTAACAGGGAGATAATAAGATTACAACTCTTAAACCAATGAATATTGTTTTGCACATCAAAGGAAGCTTATTATAGAATGAACATAAAATGGTCAAACCAACACAAAACAAATGGCTCTGTGATTCAGATGAAGACCAAAAGAGGTAAGAGAAGTAGGAGTTGAGATGTGAGAGGGATGAGATTGGCTGCACCGCTTGTACCAGGGTTTCTGGTGGAGTTACGAGGGTCGATAGGGGGCGGTGTAGCAGAAACAGCAGGAGGAAGGGAACGAGGTGGCGGAGCGGATACACTTGGTTCAGGAGCTTCGGTCTCTGGTGGTGGAGGAGTCGTAGATTCCAAGCTATCATCTTCAAAACCTGCCATTAACACAAACCACATCATTACCAATGCTAATCTATTCCAAGGATATATACAGTCACTTCCTGATTTGGTCACTTACAAAGAGACGGCTTCCAACCCAAAATCCTCCTCTCCCGATCGAAAACAACGCGGTAGCCAGCCACAAAGTTCTCTGCGATCCACAAATATACCCATTATTATATGCATATATACAGAATTTGTGCATCAGTGTTGAATGTTGAGATACTTACGTCCAATGACATTAGTCTTGCGACCTACGCTCTTCAGAACACCCAAGCAGTACATCACATTACCCTCCTGTTACTCATTGTTCATAACCAAAAACCAAAATGTAAATACATATGCTAGTAAATGAAAGAAAGAAAAATTAAACACCATGTCTTGCCTGAGTCCGTGCTGTGAAAAACGGATTATTGAGAATGATTTTGGATCCTCCTACAAAAGTCATCTCTACTAAGGGGAATTTTATGCTTGTGGCGTTTAGGCTGCATGTGAAGATAAAGAGCATCAGAATTCAAATGTGGTACAGATCAGTCCATCTTACAAGTTACTTATACTTCATATTCTTCTACAAAGTCAGTGTTTCCTCCTACCTTTCTTACTTTTTAGATGTTCTAGCGTGCGTTAAAATTCCAACACATTCTACTAAATTGGGCAAAATCATCTAATAACTACACTGGTAAGAGTGTGGGCATGACCTCAAGTCGTAACAGAACTCAAACGGAAACTCGGGAACAACTGGTCTTCGCCTGTCCTCGACAAGATCGTCAAACTGCAAAAGTAAAAGAATGAACGTCATGGTGATGTAACAAACACAAGCTTGGAGGAAGGGCTTTTCTTCTAATAAATCTTCATTTTAATATCCACTGCAAAAATTACAGATGTATCTAATGATTTAACAGCACAACAATTTTTCGGAAGAAGAAAAGTTTGTACGTACAGATTTGGTTAGAACACCATATGCTGGCTCCAGCAAGTGTGTAAATGATGAGCCAGTGTCGAATTTTGCAAACAGGCGAATGTCAACAGGATCTCCCCCCACTGATACTCCCGTCATGTTCACACCATATGCCGTACTAGTTTTTTTCATTTTGGATCAAAATTGTCAAAAGAAAACAGTGGGAAATGGAAGCGCAATCGGTGTAGATACTACATCAAGTTAGAAAATTTTAGGTACTATTTCGACTTCGTACCTTGGTGCAACAGAAATGAATGGAGTTTCCTCCTGGTCTGTGTAGCCTTTGTCTCCAAAACTGATTCTTCCGACATTTCCAATGACACGCCCGAAACACATTGAGAAGGAGTTTGCGGTGATATTGGCTTTTGCCAGAATGCTCGGAACAGAGTAATCTTTAATACCAAGCCCAAGAACACCATTCACAGAAGTATTTCTCTGGAACAGACCTGTCTGCTTCTGACCGCAACTGCACCACAAACAAGGATTCAGTTCTTTGGCCTCAGAGGTCATTTCTCAAACAGAGGACAGTTGATTACATGAGTTCTAAGAGAGGCAAAAGACCAAGAAATTTTAAATGTCCGGATTTCACACTATATTCAATCTTACGGTTTATTTGTTTTGCTACGCACACCATGGCGTTAACAGGACATGGACAATTTTTTAGAGGCGCAATAGCGTCCATGAGGGTTTTTTGTTAAGAGAAGACAGAGGAGAAGAGTCATTACTTACCCAAGCGTGACATTAGCTTTGACAGGCGTTAGATTCTCATCCTCTGTAGCCAGATGTAATACATCCTGTAACAATGTCCCTGTGGTGCCTGTGCTGTTAGAGTAGGAAATCTGATAAGGGCAAATACTTTTAGGAGAGGAACACTTTTTAGATCCAAAACAACGCTTGTCGCTGCATCGAATGCTTGAACTCGTAGTAGATGCGTTGGGAGTGTATAGATTGAGTGGTACACTCTGTCTCAAAGAAGAGCAAACGACAAGAGTTAAACAGAAATAGTTTGAAGAAACCGTTTATCTGCTTTCAAAAAAGGGGAAAATAACCTGTGGAACTCCAATGTCTTCCAAGTCGCGGATACAAGTAGTACCGCAATTGCAAGGCAGCCAAAACAAATCGCTGCCTGTGTCCAGAGCCACCAGGAACGAAGAAGGTGGTGTTCCGACAGAGACATTGGCATAATACAGGCTGAAAACACATGGATATACAAATCCTATATCAACAACGAATGGATTCGAGCATCTTATTCATACATATCGTTTTTACTATCACCAATTTGCATTAAACAAGAAAACGAATTGTTGTGAAACAAGATGAGAAGAAGCCTTACGATCCCAGAAGCTTGATTGAAACCGTGAGGTTTCCCCCATCGAAAGTGATCGGGGTTTCTTCATTGTTGGAGGCAAGACCTCGACCCCTGATCAAGCGATCACGGTGAGCCAAAACCTTGAAATACTCCAAACTTCCCTGTTCCGGCACTAGATCGTCAATACCAAGACTTTGCTTGACGGCATCAGAGAACATGTGGTGGACTTCGAAGCCGAACTTCCCAGAAGCCTCACATCTCTCAAATCCCCAACTCACAACTAACACAGACAATAACACAAACACTTGGCGTGCAACGTCCATGACTTCAAAAATCTCACGGATTTCCCGAGAAATCAATAACACTTCCGGAGTAAAACTCCGTTTACTTTCTCGGATAACGACATACTCCACGACGAATCCCGTATATGTAAGAAAATTGAAAAGGTCAAAAGCTTGACTCGTTCACATTGTACCAAACATGCTGAGAGAAGCTGATTTGATTCTACGAGGTAATATACTTGTTTAATCGGAGTAGTAGCCATTATTTTGTATCTTCGTCTTCTTTCCCTGAAGGAGAAAGGTTGACGAAAACAGAGTTCTCTTATCAGGAGGTAGACGACTTTTTGAAATTAGCCGTTCCTTTATAGTATGTCTCTTCGTCAACTCTTTTAATTTTTCGGAAAAGTCCTTTACACTTCCTGTTTTGCACTTAACTCCTTATATTATATTCTATTTTATAAAACGAACAATATCTTTTACTTTTTTCTTTTTTGGTGAAATAATTTCCTAGTTAGCTTAGCTCATAGTAATAGACAACAATACAACATTGGATTTGTTGTTGATATTTTTTCTTTTAGTAGTTGACCTTTTCAATCATGCCTCATTGTTGCCTAATTAACTAATTTTAATAAAAAGGTTGCTGGATTATTACGATGTTTATTATCATCATACTAAGATTCGACTTATATACAACAAATTGAGAAAAAAATATAAACTTTTTTAAAAAGACGAGGAGGTCACTAATAATTATATGAATCACAAACATACAACTTGAATTATATATGCTCATTTTCTATTGTTTCGTTGAAAGTCTTGGCTTTTCTTCAATCATTTTTTTTCCTCGTTATTTAAGATTTCAAAAATTCCCATATTGGACTTTTGGATATTTTAAAATTTGGGAGACGAATGCATGCTCTAATGCCCCCATATTAATTAAAATAATGTAATTATAAATGTCCCACTTGGATGAAAGCGATAAACATGAGGTCAGAAGATGAGAACTGAAGAATGCTGGGGTGGATTGAATAATATGTGAAAACTTAGAGGGTAGAAAACGAAAATAAGATTAGCTCTTTGCACAGTAGATGTCAATTAGTCACTATCACAAACATACAAAAGAAATGAAGCAAATGGTGAAAAGTGACGACGCAGCCAGAGGGTTTAAACGAGTGGAAGGGTTAACGGTTCTTGGAGACGGCGTTGGCGGCAGCGATGGCGGTTTCGCTGAATCGGTAGGTCCCGTGAAACCGTTAGTATCATTACCTGAAAATGTCCAGAAGCAATTAGTTGTTAACATGAGTACTTGAGTTTAGTTAAGTTAGGACATACAGTTAGATTTTTTCCATCCCAAGATCTTTTTCTCGCGATCGTGGACAATTCTGTAGTTGGTCATGAAGTTTTCTAACATAGAGAAAATATGATCTGATTAGGAATTGGTTAAAATGTGTCATAAGATGTTGTTGATTGGGAAAGAAATAAAAGAAACGAACGTCCGATGATGTTGAAATCAGCTTTATCTTGCTTCAAAACGGCCAAGCAGTAGACTTGAAAACTACCCTGTAAATGCAATGGAGACTCATATGTTTATGTTAAGTTTCATGAGCTTAACTTCCAGCTCAAAACCAATTGGTTATGAGTGGATTGGTTTATGTCTTGATGAATTGATGATATGAGATGAGATGTGTACATCGGAGCTGTCGAAGACAAGTATGGGGCTGAAAACATTATAAACAGCTCCTCCTTTCATCTCAAAGCTAATTGAAGGAAGCTTCTCTTCATCTGAACTGCAAACAGCAACACATATGCATCAATAATGTTTTAACTACAAACATATTTATCTAATTTTTTCTTAAATCATCATATGTATTATATAGATAGCCTACGCACGTTGATGTAATAATGTAGCAAAACTCAAAGGGGTTATCCACATCTGCTGGAAGTCGTCTGTCTGGTACAGAGAGATGATACTGCAAAACACAACACAAGACAGGTCGGTTGGTAATGTTACATGCCTCAAGGTTGTAGGTATTGGAATACACTAAATGCAAACAAAGAATCGGTGCATGAATCTAAAGATAAGCCAATATAGTTAGGTAAGGTACGTTTGTTGTTAGAGCAGTGTAGTACGGCTCGAGCAGCCATGTAACCGCGGTTCCAGAGTCAAATATCGCGCTGAATTTTGTTTCCACCGTCACTTTTCCTACCTTGAATTTGGTGATGCTCACTTCGTAAAACAGCCTGTGTTTAGAATTTAGATCATGTACGTTACATATATATGAATTTACTTATTGGGACAAATAAAAGAAAAAGGTGTAAGGAGGGTTTACGGAGAGATGGTGGCACCCAATGGAGTCTCAAGCTGGTCTGAGCTACCTTTGTCTCCGAA
Source organism: Arabidopsis suecica (assembly GCA_019202805.1). NCBI lineage: Eukaryota > Viridiplantae > Streptophyta > Magnoliopsida > Brassicales > Brassicaceae > Arabidopsis > Arabidopsis suecica. The sequence continues at coordinate 11,307,048 of CM032909.1, forward strand.
ACTGATTGTTCCTTTCCCATTAGGACCAAAACACATTGAGAAAGAGTCTGACGCCACACCGGCTTTAACCAACATGTTTGGAACCGCTATGTCGGCCATTGCAAGTCCCATTATACCATTTACAGCCGTTTCTTGGAACAACCCTAGTTGGGTCTCACTACATCTGCCACCATTTAAGTACGTACTTTGTATGTTAATTACTGTTAGAATATTTCATATATGAAGTAAGAAGAGACATAAAATACTATATGGAAGACGTATTATTTAGTGCATTCATTGCCAATTGGTTTTAGGTTAGACACCGAATGAAGTTCGATAGTTAGTAATATACGCATTGCCATCATTCGTAATACGTTTTCAAAGTTTAAAGAATTACAAACCCGAATGTGATCCGAGCATCTCTAGCTTCTCCTTCTTCTGTGCTCATGTGGATCACATCCTCCACCAACACACCTGTGCTTCTGCTTCCCGGCGAGAGATATCGGATTCTGTAAGGACAATCGCTGAGTGGAGAAATGCATCTGTTTCTTAATTCACAGAGTGTGCTATTGCACGTAACCTTTGAGCTTGATGTTGATATGCTTGGGTTGTAGCTGTTGAGCCTGATCCTCTATGTATACATTTGTGTCTTAAATATAAAGATGATGGATTTTTAATGTCATAATGAAAAACATTCGAAGATAATATTTTACCTCGCCTTGGTCAGTCTCCATGCTCCGTATGCAAGTGGAATTGCAATTGCAAGGTAACCAGAACAAATCACTTCCTGTGTCTAATGCCACCAAGAACCATTGAGCCGGTGTCCCTATCGTCACATTCGCATAATGCAGACTGATCATTAAGAATTTTAAGAAAGAAAAAAACATGATCAAAGGTCTATATGTAGTAGTACTAATTGAAAAACAGAGGAGGTGCCAAAAAATTTCATACAAACTGATTTCTTCGGTGGAGTTGCCTTGAGCGAAAGATATAGTTGTCTGATTGTTGTTGGAGGTTAGCCGCCGACCTCGATCACGGTGAACCAACGCCTTGTAGTAGTCAAGGCTGCCCATTTCAGGCAAGCCATGACCACCTAGAACCGTCTTGACTTGCTCTGAGAATCTATGGTGGATTTCAAAGGAGAGTGATCCTGAAACAGAAGAAGCCAATCCCAAACTCATAAAGCAGAGGAATCCAAACTGAAACATCCATCTCAAATTCCCATTACTCCAAATCATTCTTTGATCTTCCTCTCTCTCTCTATGAATCTTAAGTTAAAAGAAAAAAAGGAGAAGGAAGAGATGTGCTTATTCTTGCTAGTTGAGTTTCCTTTTACTACACGAAACTTGTTTTTTTTTTTTGTAGGAATGAGGGAAAAGGTCAACGTTTTGTCTGGTGCGTGGTCTTTGTCAACGGATTTTTAAGATGGTTATTGAAGGCATATGTTGCCAACGAAATTATTCAGTTTTTGAACATCAACTCTCATATTATTTAATTATTCGATTTTTTCATAGAAACGTAAAAATAAATTCTTAATTTTTATCTTTATAAACAAAACCCCACAAGTACATGATCTACATTGGATCGTTGTGTTTGTGTGGCTGTTTATTATAGACGTGGAGGGATGTTTGTTCTTTCCATGAGTTTGGTGCAGCCGGTATACATTATTAGGCAATGGTTAAAAAAATGTTTAAATCTATATGGGAAACATAGGGGTGATTTTGTCATAAAATATAGATAAGAGGATGAAAATGCAAATACTGATAATAGTATTTGAAATAGAAGGCGTTGACTCTGGATAAGTTCATGTACACGTCAGGTGCGAATATGGGACCGGGCTCAAATTATTCTTCTTGGCTTTCTTTTTTTGGCCTCCTTCTTTCTGATACATGAAAGCTCTCTTATAAATTTTGGATGGGAACAAAACTGTTTTTAAAATTTTTTCATTATTGGTATATATAAAATTAAAAGTACATGTCTTGATGAAGACAAAATGAGGTCGTAACAAACTAAAAGGAGAACATGTTAGAAAACCAATTTCTATATTATATTATAAATAGCATCCAATCATATTCAGGCATCTCACAATAGCCTTTCTGTCAAATAAGTCTCTGCATTCATTGTGCACTGTGGTATAATCCTGCTGATCTTAGTGGAGACTCTTCTTGATCGAGAAAATCCATATACATTTCTATAAAGAATATACTCCAAACTTTGATACATCGATCTGTGCAGAAAGCGTTTACTTTAATTATGAAGTTTTTGTTTTAGGATTTTGACATCACATCTATCTTTACTCGAAGATCGATCCATATGGCAGTGTAGTGTATGCAAGGAGGAGTGTCTTTTGTGTGTGTGTGTGTGGCTAATGGCTATGCATGCTTATGTATAGAAGAAGTACGTAGTCTAAGACGAAGATCAAGCCTTGGATCTTGAGAAATTGGGGAGAAGATCGAGGCAGTGAATGAAATGAAGGTCGTGTACAAGAGGATTTCCGGTTCTCCTAGGTGGAGACCCTACGTACCACATTGACTCTATTGTTCCACCTTCTATCGGCTGCACCTATACCACGATGAATATTTATATTTAAATAACACTCAAAATCCATGCATGCAAGTTTGGAAATATTCAGAATCTAAACAAGTTTATGTTTTCGAAATGATGAAAGAAGCAAGAATGACGACGACCTTATCGATAATGCTAAGAACGTCGCTTCTTCCCTCCGTACTTTGTTGGCTGATTAAGGCACAAACATGTATGAGTGAATCATCATCATTAATTTAAAGAAAGGATATATATATATATAGGCTTTTTTTTAGCAATTTTAAACATTTTTGATTTTTCATGGAAAGCACAAACACAAATTAAACCAAATGTAAAAACACAATCCAAACAAACAATCTAGACCATATAATGTTACCAGGTGGATGAGTGTAGGGAACATGAGAGAGGTTTGAGGAAGTCAGGAAGAGAAGGACACACACGGCGTGGCTTAGGGCAAAGAGGCTGCTTCACTTCCGAATGATGTTGCATCTTTTCTATATTTCTTAATCGGATCCAAAGAACAAGGTAGTTATTTAAATTGATCTTTTGTTAAGTGGAGTCTGAAAATAAATTAACTAGTGTGAATCTATCTATATATACAAATGTATAGTTCGTTTAAGAAGAAAATGATTTTGTAGTGATGATGAGTGAAGCCAAGTTTGGTTATTCTCAGACAAAACATTCTCTAAAATAACGTGATCAATTTACATGTGAGGTCTTTCTGCGATTTCTTTATTTCTTGGTGAAGAGTGAAAGTAGGGTTGGTGTTCTTGACTACTCCCCATCATTTTTGCCCATTTTTCTTAGTAAAATATATAAATTTAAAACATGGAATTGCTAATACGAAATTAATTATGTGCATAAAAATAAAAGTGATGACACTTTCGTTTTTCTTTGACTAATTAACATTTTTACACTATTCATGATACCTTTTTCTATTAAAAAAATGCATGTACGCAAACACAACCATGTCTCGATCTCGTTACAATTACATAAACATCAAAATAATCAAATATCACCAAATTTTTATACTATAAGCCCTAATGGTTATAAAGGCCGACCATACTTATCTAAAAGCCCAATATATGTTAACTAGACGAGAAAAGGCCCGTTGTTATTTAAAAAATATAGAGCAAATTCTCTAATCATTTTGAGGGAGGAAGAAAAAAAAAGAGAGGAAAAGGGAAGCACATGGGAGAGAAGTGAAGAGGAAACGGGAAAAGAAGTGCAGGTCAGGTGCAGGTGGAGTTTGCACACGTATGAGTCTGTCTTCTTTCGCCAGCTAACGTTTTTCTCAATCTCATTTCATCACGTGTCCCTCTTTCTTATCACTCACACATTTATCTTCTTCTTATAACTATCAATCTTCTTGTATCTCTACCAATACAAACACTTGTCTTTCTTTCCCTCTTCATCCATCTATCTATCTGCAACACTTTTTTTTTTTGTACTTCTCCAAGTTATAAGGAGTCGTCGAATTCGGAGTTCGGGTTTAATAGATAATAAGATTAGTTATTGGGTGTAAATTGTAATTTTCAGAAAGGTAAAGGACCTTTGGGTAAATAAAAAGAGGAAAGAAAAGTCAATTAGAGGAAAAAAGAAGGGTTAGGTTTAGAAAATCTGATCCAGTAAGTAATTGAGAGATTGGATTGTCTGGTTAGAAGCAGTGGAGCCCTTTCCTTTCTCTCTTCTCTCTTCTCTCTTCTCTCTTTTCCTCTTTGCCTTCGTCTCCGAGAGAAGGTCGACGCTACTTCTTCCTTCTGGATCTGATTCGGATCCATCACTCTCTCGTTCTCTACATCAATTTTCCAGATCTTCATCTTTTTTCTTCTACCATCTGTATTTGTCGACCTTTTCTTCTCTTATCACTAAACCCTCAAATCCTTTGTTTTGGATTGAGATTGCTTCTGATTGTAATTTATTTGTTGTGTATCTGTTGACTTGTGAAAAGTCTGCGAGTGACTTCTTCTTGTTTACATCAGCTTCTGTAGAATCTCTCAGGTACTAATCTTCTCAGAGTTTGAAAAAGTTTGGATTTTGTTCTGATCCTTGTTGAATTAATTATTCCCTCTTGCTCATCTGATCCATTAACCAATTGGGTTTGCAGATTTTTTAGTTAAAAGTTTGGTTTTTGATTTTCATTTTTACTTAGCCAAGTTGAGAGTTTTCAGATTCTATCAAGCTTATTAAAACTGTTGTTGTTGTTCAGATCCTTACTTTTAACTCTTTTTTGAATTGCAGATTCTTAAAAGCTTATATCGTTTGCTACTTTGTTTGTTTCTGAGCATCCCTTTGACGGATGTGGAGGAAAAAAAGGGTTGTCTTGATGAAATGAGGGATGTTATCAACGTTAATGAAACTCTTGAGTGCTTGTCTGTGGCCGTCTTCTTCCTCGGGCAAGTCCTCTGATTCAACAGGAAAACAAGATGGATTACTTTGGTACAAAGACTCTGGTCAGCACCTCGTTGGTGAATTCTCCATGGCTGTTGTTCAAGCCAATAACTTGCTTGAGGATCAGAGTCAAGTTGAGTCTGGTCCTTTGAGTACTCTTGACACTGGTCCTTATGGAACCTTTGTTGGTATATATGACGGCCATGGCGGGCCTGAAACCTCGCGATTTGTTAATGATCACCTTTTTCAGCATCTAAAGAGTGAGGATACTGAATGATATATGCATACAAGGTTACAAATCAACTGCTTGGAAACTAAAATTTTCTTTGAATCTGCAGGATTCGCTGCAGAGGAGGCCGCTATGTCGGTGGATGTAATTAAAAAGGCGTATGAGGCGACAGAAGAAGGTTTTTTAGGGGTTGTGACAAAGCAGTGGCCAACTAAGCCACTGATTGCAGCGGTTGGGTCTTGCTGCTTGGTGGGTGTTATATGCGGAGGGATGCTTTACATAGCTAATGTTGGGGATTCCCGTGCAGTTCTCGGAAGGGCTATGAAGGCAACAGGTGAGGTTATTGCGCTTCAGCTCTCCGCGGAACATAATGTGAGCATAGAGTCTGTTAGACAGGAGATGCACTCCTTGCATCCGGATGACTCGCATATTGTCATGTTAAAGCACAATGTGTGGCGTGTTAAGGGACTTATTCAGGTATGTTTCTCAATCTGAATGATATTTAATTAGATTTTAGGGTCAAAGGACTCGGTTTTTATGCAGGTACATGAGTATCTTAGTGAATCACTCGTTGAATTGATAATGTAGTTGTCTTTGTCCTGATAAGGCAAACCGGAGAAAATCTGAATTAATTGGCCTTGAACTTCTTGCTGGTTTCTTGAAACCAAGACGCTAAAATTGTAATCGAAAAAGAACGTGTTTTTTCTTACTTTTCTGATGTCAAGATCAACCAAGACGTTTTTTTCTGTATGGCGGGCGATAAGGTCTCTGCATTAAATTAGACTTTATACTCAAAAGGCTAGATTTGTAGTAACCTTGACTTTGACATTGCCAATACCAAACCCACCAACCCGAGAAAGTCAGAGCTCTGGTTGAAGTTGAAATTGGTGATATCTAAAAGCCAGTTTGTGTATGTCAGATTGTCAGTACATTGAGTCATTGAGATATATATATTAGAATCGACATAACAGTTGAATCTGTATTTTGTCCCTATCACTGCATGTAGACACTAAACACTAGGTGCAAACGCCTAGATATATTTGTTCATTTACCATGTCAATTTAAACCCTGGAGATTGAAGTTGAAAAGGATAAGATATGTTTGTTCCTTTGCAGGTATCTAGATCCATAGGGGACGTGTATCTTAAAAAGGCGGAGTTCAACAAGGAACCATTGTACACAAAATACAGAATCCGTGAGCCATTCAAAAGACCGATCTTGAGTGGGGAACCGACGATAACTGAGCATGAGATCCAACCACAAGATCAGTTTCTAATATTCGCTTCTGATGGACTATGGGAACAGCTGAGCAACCAAGAAGCTGTTGACATCGTTCAGAACCACCCACGAAACGTGCGTGAGATCCATTTCTTCCTTTTTTCACTTTCAGTAAGAACTATTACAAAACCAAATATTGACTCTTGTCCTTTGCTGTGGCGATGAATGCAGGGGATTGCACGGAGACTGGTGAAGATGGCACTGCAAGAGGCGGCAAAAAAACGAGAGATGAGATACTCAGATCTGAAGAAGATAGAGAGAGGAGTGAGAAGGCATTTCCACGATGACATAACTGTGGTAGTCATCTTCCTTGATACCAATCAGGTGAGCTCTGTGAAAGGTCCCTCTCTCTCTATCCGAGGGGGTGGTATGACATTCCCCAAGAAAATCTAAGATACTCCACTTTTAGGCTCCCATCTTTTGTAGTTATATAAAAAAAAAGTCGCTCTTGTTGGTATAAGAATGTATAATTTTAACGTGAAAGCCACACACTACTGACGTTTGGAACTCATTCCAGTAATTATTAATTTTTATTTATTCAGCAAACTTTGTGTAACGATGTAATTTGTTGTTGATGATGAATGGATATGAATGTAGGCCTTCTTCTTCTTCTGTCATGTATTTGTATTGCATTGCATTCATAATACCAGAGGTGCTTGATAGTGATTTATATTCTAAATATGTGAATGAAGCCAAGAATCAGTTAACACTAAAAAGCTCAAGTGTTTAATATAGATGAGAACAGAGCATCCATCACAAATACCTTTGTCCTCGTTTCAGGTCCTAGAACATCGCGACATTATATGCATTGTTTCACTAGCATAAGCATACATGTTGCATGTTTTTGTCAGTTTACTCTAGAAAGAAGTACTAAAAACTTGCTTATCTCTCAAGGGTCTGGATTCTGTGTCATCCAGTGTAATTGAACAGAAGAAGCTTATCCTGTTCTACTTGTTCTGATGCCAATTTGAAGCTTATATCAAAGGAGCTTAAAAAAAACTATTGAGACAATTGAAATCAGCTTACGTTGCAGACAATTTACTGTTCCTTTTGGTTTTGTCAATAGAGAAACCTACTCACTGTACGTGGGCACTATTAGCTTTTCTTACCTATTAATATTAGTAGCTTATAGTGTTCTTTAAATGTGACATTGATATTAAGCTACTCAATGGTAACGAATCATAAGGTGAATCTATTCGAAAACAGTAATCTTGAAAAGAAAGTAATCTTGAAAAAAAAGAATGAATAAGTAATGATATGATTTGATATTATAAGTCAAGAAAATATAATTGGGTAGAGAGAAAGAGAGAGAGAGAGAGAGATAATGTGTGCTCTGCATAAAATTTATGGCAATGGTGGACCGGAGGGGTTAATGAAGTAAGCATGAGGGAAGTAAATAAGGGTTGCAAAAGTTTTTGCCATCCCACCAGTCCTAACCAGACAAAAGAAAAGTGTTGGTTTTAAACAAGCTCTGGTCATCTGGTGGTTACAATGTGACATTAAAACTCGAATCTTTCTCTTGAGAATCATCAATAGAGAGAGAGTGAGAGGTCATTTTAGGGTTCATAACTTGCTTGAGGTTTTGTAAAAAGCAGAGAAAGAAAGAGAGAGGGGCCTAGAAAAAAAAGCAGTAAGAGACTATTAAATGTTGCAGACAGGCCAGCCAGTGTCCCCTCTCTTCTGCGAGATTCCCTCAAAATTTATTACAAAGCATCTTCATCGATGTTCTTTTAATTCTTCCTCAAAATCTTTTTTTTTTTTTTTTTTTGAATTTTGGTTTGTGAACCTCCTCAAGAAGGAAAGACAGAGGAGGAGACAAAGAAGTATAGGTTCACATTGCATAGCCAGTTTAGTTTTGAACGATGGATATGTGAAAAATATATGAAGAGAGAGAAGAGAGAAGAGAGAAGAGAAGAGGATTAAAGAGGGTGAGGCCAGCTTTTGTGCTTTGGTAGTAGATGAGGTTTAAATGCTCCATACCTTCCATTTCCTTCTCTCTTACCCTAATTTAATTCCTCCTCTCCTTTATAACTCCCCACAGACATTCTCACTTCTCCTCCTCACACTTCACATCAACACTTCTTTCCTGTTTTTCTTTTCGTTTTTACATTGCTTTCCTTTGATCTATCACTTAAGCATGAGAGAGTCCCTTTGATATTGGCCTGGTTCACTCAGATCTCCCCTTACCACACATACACATACATATGCATTCTCTAGATTATCTGATTGAGCCGCGCCAATATCTCAGTACTCTCTCGTCTCTATTTTGGACTTTGTGATCTTGTAAATCGACCTTTATGTGTGTGTTGAAATGGAGACAAGTACTTGTAATTTCTTTCTTCTTACTTGTATTATTTACCTATAGGCGATGTAATAAACTCTTTTAATCTTGCTTATAACTTTCAGATTCTTAAAAAATCAAGTCATGTGATCCAGACAAAACTGTGTGTCTCCATGGAAGCCTTTTTCCCTTTCTTCCTTTCCAAGGTATCTCCTTCATCAGCTTCCTTCCCAAGTATAAATCTGTTGTATCTAGGGTTTTGCTTCAAATAATCTATGGATCCTTTTATAATAACATATTGTGTTGTCTACCAATTTTGAGACAGAATGTGTCAGCTAAACTGATCTTGTTTATTAGTACAAATGCAGGGTGTTAGAGAGTTAGCTCTAGTACATATACAACAAAATCACAAAACCGGTGAAGTAATGTAAATGTAACAATCACAAGAGTATTTGTTTGTTTTCAAAAACAGGGGAAAAAACAGAGTTGTTAATGAGAGAGAAGCTGACGAGCACGAACCCTAACCTGCAAGCGAGCAAGAGCATGCATACAATGTAAAGCAATTCGAGCTTGTCTCCTCACAAGCACTCCTCTCGCCACCGCCTGTAACTTCACCAGACTCTTCAATGCTTTAAACGCTCTTCTTGCCTGCAACACGTTTAATTAATGGTTCTACTAATTTTGCTTTTTTTTTTCAGGTTATGAAATCTAAAGAGATAGAAATGTAATTTACCAGGTGACCTCTGAAGAAAGATTGGATTTTAACGGCGGCAATCTCTTCTTGAGTTGTTTCTGGAGCTGATGACCGAATGATTGTGATTCTACTGTGAGATCGTCGGAGAAGTTTCCTCCTTACAACGCCAAACAATCTTTTGGAATTGGCCATGTTTATGGGGATTGGATCTTCTCTTCTTTGGTTTGTATGGTTTAAAAAGAGGACGTCTAAGGAAACGTAAAATGTGAATAAAAAGTGAAAACGGTGGCTTTAAGGGATCTATGGACATGATGTGCTCTCCTCATTCCTAACTAACGAACGTGCTCGCATGCTCCTTTCTTTCCACTTGATTTTTTTTTTGTTTATTAGTAGACACAAGAGAGTCTTTGGTCTTTTTTACATTTAGTTATAGAATTATAGTTATGCCTAACAAAAACAAAAGAAACTAGCTTATTGAGATTTTGAAAGGTTATAATAAAGGGTGAATGGTGCATTTCAGGGCTCAAAAATAGCATGTTATCTTTTTCAAAAAAAAAAAAAAAAAGAGCATGTTATCATGTAATTATGATATATCTTATAATTACATGTAAAATCTACACTATTTTTAAATTTTATGAGAAAATCACAATATTTTCGAAAATGTAATCCGTAGATTTTTTCAAAAATAAAATAAAATAAGGTCATTTGTATTGTGGTACTCTATAATATACCAATGACCTCCACTACAATCCTACCGACAAAAACATTCACTCTTTGATGAAGTTCTTTGATCATTTCTCTATTCAATTTAGACAATATGAATGTAATCGCGCAACGGAAGAATAGTTCATCATACTCTTACCTTTGCGTCTTTTGATCCGTGGATTAGCAATTGTGCATTAATATGGTTAGAGCCTCTTGTCGAATCCGGTAAACCAGAAGTGTAGATGTATTCTTCTTAGTAAAAAAAAAAAAAAAAAAATCGTACTCTATGATAAACTTACAACACTGTTAAGAAATTAAATGTCCTTTTTTTTACCTTAATTAACTTTTGAAAATTTCTGACATATGTAGAGACTTTTTCTGATATGATAAATGTTTATGTTGGAAGTCCTATTTTGAGTATCATCATTTTTTACACGTCTCCTATCTTTCTTCAATCAATAAAGCCTTAAAGCCCACAACTTGATAATATTGTACAGTTAAACCCAATTATTATTGGGCTTTCAAAAAAGGCCCATCTAAAGTCTTATCTTCCCTACTGCTTCATCTTCCATTGCCTTGTTGCGAGTTTTCAACTAAAACAGTAATTACATGACTAATTATGCAATAATGACTAATTAATCGAACCTACTCTGTCTTTCTCTCTTTCTATTACATCTCCATAAACTATCTTCAAAGATTGAATTTTGAAGATCTTCTTTTTGGCTTCTTTCGCGATTCCTTCACAGTCTCTTCTTCTTCTCCAATCCCAATGTTTGCTTGAGAGAAAGAAAGTCAAACCATGGGCGTTTGTTGCCCTTTCCTTCAACCCTGGGATCGAGCTCGTAACCAATTTCTCATCAACCTTCCTTGTCTCTCCGATCCTGGTACCAAATTTCCTCTCTTTTTAACCCTAATTCTATCTCACGATCCGTGTTTCATTAGATTCTTCTGATTCACTAACTAATTGCTGTTTTCTTCATCTACCCAGTTCGAAGATCTTCTCTGCTTTTGAAATTAGCACTAGTGGTTCTCCACCTCGTCTTTATCGGCTTTCTCTTCTTTTTCGATGCAGATTTTATTGAGAAGACTAAACGAGATCCATGGTAATTACTCATCTCTCTCTCTCTCTGCTTATTCAATTACTGTATCCTTGAGCTTAATGTTTATTACTCTGTGATTCTTTCTCTAACAGGTACATGGGCTGTTATTTATTGCTGTTTTCCGCCACTCTTCTGCAGTATTTTGTAACTTCTGGCTCTTCACCTGGGTATATCTAACTATCTATTGCCTAAATGTGTGTTCAGTTTGATTCTGCAACTAAAAAAATGGGTACTTGATCTTCTTTTTGCTTCTTTGTTGTCTTTTAGGTATGTTGTTGATGCAATGAGGGATGTTTGCGAGACTAGTGCAATGTATAGAAACCCACTTGCCTGCTCAATGTAAGAATTGTTCTTTCCTTCTTCTAATGGCAAAACTCTATGAAGTTTGATGGAACAAGTGTGATAGGGGAGGGATAGGAAAGTAAGAATCTTTTGATCGTTTGGTTAGTGAGAGAGCCTTTTGGAATTTGGATATTGGAGGGTTAGGAGAGCTTTACAACATTTTTCCAAGGTAGTTAGGGTTCTTGATTGTAATTCAGTGATCAGAAATACAGTTTGGTTACTTGATTCTTATCAAAGTGATGGAAGTGAATTCTACATAAATGTGTCTCACTGTTGTGTTTATACTTTTGTTATTATTTAAGCGAAGACAACATGCTTCCAGAAAAAGTGAGAGCGTTGTTGTTAATGTGGAAGGAGGATCAGCCTCATGTGCTAGAAGGACTCCAACGCCCTGGGGGAAGTTGGTTCTGGACTTGTACCCTCCAGGGACATCTATAAGGTACATATAAACTTCAATCAAGGCTTTCTATTGTGTGAATCCTGAAGAATCAGCTTATTATAAGTTGTAATTGTTAGTAGAAAAGAGTGTTCTGAATTGTTCAGTTTATGACTTGCAGAAATTTGACATGTGGCTACTGTCATGTGGAGCAGGTAACATTTGAATCTTGTATGATTCAAATCGCCACTGTAGTTGTTCGTTTAGCTTGTTTTTTTACTTGTTTGTTCAAGTTTCCCCTCTCTAAATCTTTCTCTCGAAACATGTAATGCTTTGCAGCCTCCACGAACCAAACATTGTCATGATTGTGATCGATGTGTTCTTCAGTTTGATCATCACTGTGTTTGGTTAGGAACATGTATAGGCCAGAAAAACCATTGTAAATTCTGGTAAGTCTGCAAAAGCTGAAGTCGTACAGTTTTATTGTCCAATAACTCGGTACTGTTATGCATCAGACTTTTTGTTTTTCAGACCCCAGTAACGCGTTTTGTGATACCAGGTGGTACATTTGTGAAGAGACAACTCTATGCATCTGGACGCTCATCATGTATGTTGACTACCTGAGTAACGTAGCAAAGCCTTGGTATGATACTTTCTAGTGGCCAATTTATTCTCAGGCCCTTTAGCAGCTCCAACTTGTTAAAACATGAATTTCTAATGGAAATGTGAACAGGTGGAAGAATGCAATTATCATACTACTGCTTGTCATATTGGCGATCTCTTTGATTTTTGTGATGCTTCTATTGATTTTTCACAGGTGGGTGTTCACATTTTGTGTTATATTTCACAATCTCCTATCTTTTTTTTTTTGTCTAACTGCCTCTGTTTCTATTTGAAAACTGATTTCTTGCAGCTATCTAATTCTGACAAATCAAAGCACTTATGAACTTGTGAGACGAAGACGTATTCCATACATGAGGTATTCAACCCGTTTTCTATAACCTAGAAATAATATCAGGTTTGTTTGCGTGATACTAAAGCTGTTGGGTTTGCAGGAATATTCCGGAACGAGTGCATCCTTTTAGCAGAGGAATTCGGAGGAACCTATACAACGTCTGTTGCGGAAATTATAATCTAGACTCACTCCCCACTGCGTTTGAACTCGAGGATAGATCAAGACCCTACACTTGCATCGATATGTTGAAATGTCGCTGCTGCTAAGTTTTCATTTATAGTTTTATACACAATTACCTCCATTGTTTCAGTGTCCAAAATCTATGAAGGTAACATGTTTCCTCTAAAATTTGGATGATGTTGTATACATACATGGAATAATTAATGAGTTAATTATATATGCAAAGAGAGTATGTTCAATAGAGAAACTCTAGCTTGGATCATACGCCTGTACAATCTTTCGAGCGACTCCTCCAGATCTTCAACCGCAACATCTACGTGATCCAAGTTGGTGATCATAGACTTGATCCGATCCTTCTTTATCTCTTCTGCTAAGCTGAATCTTCGCAGTTCTTCGTCCATCATCTGGAATTCGTTTCTGTGTCCTGTCCGAGCTTGACCACTTGTACTAGTACTGTTCTTGATCACCAGTTTGGTGACCAAGGCCCATTTGGAAGGCTTGGGCTTGGGAACAGCTGTGGATAGGGACAATAAGACTGTCCTAAAGGAATGACATGTTTGGGAACAAACTTGTTGGAGCAGTGTGATCAAGGGATGAGACGACTCGGAGGAGGAAAGGCCGGTTTGTTTGAGCAACAAGAGTAGCTTAGCAATGTCCTTATGAACCGCTTTCCTAGAGCGAATAAAGGCTTTGACGTGACAGCGTATGGTAGAATCTCCACTCTGTCTCCTCCGTCTGAAAGCAGAACGGAGGTCGCGGAGGCAGTCCTTGATGCGGCAAGTGATGTCTCTAAGCTTGGAGCACAAGTCAAGGTGTACAAGAGAGAGATCAAGAAGGTGGGTGAAGAAAGAGTGATGAGGTAGTAGTAGTGAAGAAGGTGAGTCGTTGAAGAGATGAGAAACAGAGTCGTATAGATGTGAGAGAAGCAAGAGACTATCGTCATCATCTGCAGGAAGCTTATTAAGGAGTTGCTGAATCTGGTTGAGACCATGTGGGTGTAACCGAGCTGGTAAGCTACAAGACCGGACGTGGTAGGAAGCAGCCATTGATGATGTATGTTTTTAGATGGAGAAAGCTTTAGCTAAAGTGAAGTTGAATATGAATATATATAGAGGGAGCTAGCTAGAGAGAGGTCAAATGAAATAGGATTTTTTGGGTTGTGAAAGTAAAAGCCACGTGAAGGGGATAATGTTCTTTGTTCCATCAAAGCCCACCACTTCATGTTCTTTTTTATGCCTCCTCTCACTTAATTATGATCTCGACATATATCATTAGAGTTCGCTCAATATGTACCTAATTTGCTGCTAATTTCATGTTTTTGTTTTCTTGATCCTTTCTTGAAGCAAACAAGAATTTGATGTACGTACCCACTTAATTAGATCTTAAATTAGGCAAGAAGAATCAAAACAAAGATATTTTGTCAAGCCCTTCCTCAACTTTGGGTATTGATAATTAAACACCGTCATGCATGGATATGAATGGTTCTAATTACTTAATTAGTGAGCATATCTTTCTCTCATATTGGTGTGATCAAATGAAGATTTAGCATCATCTAAACACCAAAAATAATTGAACCGAAAATGATTGATCTCATGATATAAGAGAAGATGGTGGTTGAATAATACTAAATATGGGACCGTGTGCACGAGTGTCTTGTTGAATACTTCCAGAGAAAACGATCAAATAGTAATTAATAATCAAATCAATCACAATCGCACCGCTTTCCTTTTCTTAACTAATATGAATTCATGAACTTGACTTGTCTCTATCAGAATACAGCCTGCAACTACATCTCTCTCATCTCTAATTAGATTACATAGTCCAATATCTAACTAGCAAAAAATATCTACCCTAACTATTAGGCTTTCGATAATAAATATCTTCTCGTGCTTTGGATATGTAACTTTTTCCTTTTTTGATTTTCGTAGATATGTAACTTAATTGGTGTACAAGAAGATATTTTAATTGAGATATTTTATTCAATGCCATTCCCATGCATGTATGAAAAGTTTAAACACCAACTTGGTTCTACGTACTCTATAAAACTAAACTCTCTCCACACTCTCCAACTAACATTTTTTTTCTTTAAATATTTAACCAATAATAACCACCAATCCAAGCAAAAAAATATGTAGAAGAGGTTGCATGAAACTATATATATAGAAAAAGGCTCGTATATATTTTAAGTTCTTTATTCATTTGAAGTAACATCGATCGGGGTTTTGGAAACCGACAACGCTAAGGTTTAGGTATTGTGAGTTAACGACGATAGACAAGAAAAAAGTTGGGCCATGTGAAGTCACGTTACTCTTGGAATGGACCCTCAATTACGTAAAAATAGCAAACTATTAACATTACACTTGTTTCTCATTATTGTTTGTTTGGGTTTTGTCATTTTGTGTAATTATTGTGCCACCCAATTGCCATAATTAGTGAGCCATTGCTCCCATCACCTCACCTCTCTATTGCCGCCTCAATTACCTTCTATCCCTCTCTAGTCGCTAGTGTCTTTCTTTCTGGAACTGTCTTCTTCTCTCACTTCAATAAAATATCATGATATTGTTGTAGAGAATTAAAAAGGTATGAAGAAGCTTTATGCTTTTGTGTCATGCTCTCATGTTTTCGTTATGTATTTGAGTGATACAAAAGGAAACCAAACTTTTGATATATGACCATTCTTTTCTTACTAGGAGATGTGATTCAAAGCCATGCATTCCTAATTTTGTACCTCCATTTTCTAATGAATGGAGGTTACACAAACTACAGTTTTGGTATTTATAATACTGATTTTTAATTAAGATTTCAGTTTTAATTAATCCTATTCGATTTCTTAGTTGGAGAACTAACCTTATAAAATGATATAAAACGACATCTATAATGAAACATAATTTTGTATTGAAATGTGTTAGTTGCTTAATTTTTTTTATTATATTGTTTATAACGTAACTTATACATGCATCAAATTAGTTGAAAACAATAATGCATGCAAACCAGGCTGCAAAAGGTGATTTATTTATGATTTTCTAATTAAAAACTTGTTAGTTATTTAGATTTATTTTGTCTTATATAATTACTTTAAGTACTATATAAAATTGAAATAGGGTCGGCCTCGTAGCAACCTTGAACAGTTGGCTGTATCAATGTGTGGGGACAAGAGGAATCAAAGATCCACTCCTCTCTCACCTTTTTAATTATTCATTATGAAAATAACAATTTACTAATTCAGTGGATCATCCGAAATTAAAGATCTTGATGATGATGATGACTTTATCATTGGTGGCATCAAAACTTAATTATAAAAATAATAATGTGCACGAGGATATGGGACTTTTACCAATGGTAGACTGACATGTAAGAGTACGGACACAAATTTTACAAATTAAGTTCTTATTGTACCTTCTCCATAACTTTGCTCTGTTGAGATAAGTTTCTTCGGTATTAACAAGTGTTTGATTGAATTTGCTGATTTATATATAATTCCAGTGAATCCATTAAATTCTTCACTACAAGAATCTGTATCTATTACTATAATATGTTTTGTGTACAATTAGAGAGACTAACTAAACTAAGAGTGTGTTGTAAGAATGTTAAGCAAATAAACTCTATATTGGACAAGAGACTTGAAGAGAGAATCAAGTGCAGCCTCAAGTTCCTCTGTTCTTTCCTCTAATCTCTCTAACATCTTCTTCATTTCCTTGGAGTTGTCCCCATCTGAACGTAGAACCACATCAACATTCTGCAACTCGCTCATTATCGACGAAGACGATCGATTACCACCACTGATCAGGTTGGAGACGAATTTGAGAGAACATGTCTTTGTCTTCACGGTCGATGTTGTCGACAGGAACATGAAAAGAGAGCGAAAGATGGAGACGGCTAAGTCGGTGGTCTCAGAGCCTTCTAACTTCTTGAGGCCAAGAAGAAGCTTGTTAGTCTCTTTCTTGATCTTCTTCCTAAAGGAAAAGTACTCTTTGATTTGAACTTCCATGGATTTGTCTTTTCTCCTCAATGCAGATTGAAGATTAAGAAGATGCTCTCTGAGTGTTAGGATTAGGTTTCTCGCTGCGTCACAAGAGTCTAGTAACGTGGCTGACACGTCAAGAGAATGTTCAGCTTGAGCTGTGGGAAGAGAGTGATTGAGTTGGTGAAGGGAATGGTAAAGCTCAGAGAGGTTGAGTAATGAGGCTTGAAGAGATTGAGAATCATATGAGTTTTGGCAGAGATGAATCTGAGAGAGAGCAGCTTGAAACTTAGCAGAAGGATGGTGGATTCTTGATGGAAGACTTATAGATCTAATGGGCATTTGAAGTTTGGTTTCAGGGAATGCCATGTTTCTTGATTCTGATGAAGAAAAAGAAAGAAGAGAAGTTGGGTATATATATGAAGTGAAGGCATGTGCAGGAAACACATGGGATATTATATTTGTTAAATATAAACAGTGATTGTTTAGTGAAGCCACGATGCACATGGAGGTGGTGAAGGAAGCTTTGAATGCTCTGTTTTATGCTCTGTTTTGAACGTGAAACCAATTTTAGAGGACCATAGATAGATAGAGCCATAACTAGTTGTTGCCTTTGTGATTCCCATTTCGATAGCCGGAGAGAGTGGGCTTGTCAGAGGAAACAGACATGGAAACATTTGTCGCAGACCATTTTCAGATTTCAACTCTTTCTTGTTTCATCCAATTGTCAAAAAAATTCCAATTAATTATTCACCATTGGTTCCCGAGACGGTCGTGAAGGAAAAAAGATGTCACAACACTACCAAAGATGTTACACAACAAATATTGTTTTGCATTTTCAATGCAATAATCAAAATGAATTCCAAGTTTATACATATAAACTGCTTTTTCTTATACTTGAAAAAAAAAAAACTAAATATTGTATTTGTATTAATAGACAATTTTCAATGTTGTCTTAATTTGTGTGAAAATTTTTATAGAATGACACTTATTTTAAAATTGAAAAAATATTATATTAAGACTAATCATAAATAAGGATTATATACAAGTGTACCTACTTTAATTAATGTTGATTAGAATTTAGGAGGGCGGTTCAATGTTTTGTGCCCTAATAATAGACGTTGTATTATAAGTTTTGATTGAGTGCTTCAAGGCTGTCATTGGGTTCATGATCATCAATTAGAAAACATTGTTGAGTGAGAGGGACAAACTTATGAATTAAGATATTAGCCTTGTCTCCGTTACAAGAGATATGCTAATATGATAAAATTTGTTTATTAAGAAAGAAGGGATCATTGTGGATCGCATATTCGCATGTATACGATATAATGCAAAATCGCGGGACGATGTAATGTACGGGGAATCTGAAAAGTGGTACGTTTCAGACAGAAGATCTTCATGGAATTTGATACATTGAACCTCGTCTCAAAGTGCTAATTAACTCATCTTTATCTGTCAGAGCCCAAAATTAAAACTCAATTGAAATGTATTCACAAAATATAGTAGTTATATAGGCAACAACAAACTTAGATTATCAATATGAACTACATACTTTGGTCGGGTCAAGAAGTAGAGACCGGTAACGTATTCTTCCATTTTAGAAGTCATTTTCCGGTGAGAGAGAGGAAAAGAGACAATGGTGTTTTTGTTTTAAAAAACAAGATATTCTTGCTCTCCGGCGAGTCAGCAAATCGGATTTCTTTTGTATGAGAAAAGAGGTGAACCTATACTTAGACTAGTATACCGGGTTAATCACTTATCTAAATTGGTCACATGGATCCGAAACAAATCATGAAGAGGAAGACGTAGCAACATTATCAAACTTCTATTAAGTAGAAATTTTCCAAAATAGGATTTTACAACTATAAGCTACTTTAATGTTGATTAGAATTTAGGAGGGCGCTAGCTGTTCAATGTTTTGTCCCCTGATTCACCATATACATTTTAGTACAATTTTTTCTTTAATTCGATTGAGTGCTTCAAGGCTGCCATTGGATTCATATTCATTATCAATTGGAAGCATTGTTGAGTTAGAGAGACAAGATTAAGGATCAAGATCATGGCTTGTCCCCGTTAAAAATGACTATATGATAAGTTTACTTAGAAAAAAAAAAGATCATGTACGGGGAATCTTAGAAGTGGTACGTTTCAGACAAAAGATCTTCATAAAATTTGATACATTGAACCTCTCATCTCAACGTCAATCTACTACACATTCAATAATAACAAAAATAACGTTAAAAAGGGCCTGATAATGTAGGCCCATATTACTCATTGTTTAATACTTAAGGAAAACTAGTCCATACAATATTGGGCCTAATGAAATACAACTAAAGCCCATGAGATCAGACCATCGAGTGGTGGTTATTAGTTACGTAACGCGTTGTACGATTGATCTACAAGTGTATACCATCAATCAAATGTTCACCATTTCTTTTTCCACAAACCCAATCTTTCTACAATGGCTATGTTCGTCTCCACTCGTTTGCTCTTCTTCTCCATCATCATCCCTTTACTCATCTCTATCACTCTCTACCAACTCGACTCATTCGACCCAGCTCCACTTCCCGCTGATTCACTCGTCTCCTCTCCTACTTCAATCCCGCCACTTCTCAACGACAAATTCCTCACCGGAGCTGAGTTTATCGGCGTCGGTCTTCTCAATAACCCCGAAGATATCGCTTACCATAAGGACTCTGGTCTTATCTACACTGGTTGTGTTGATGGATGGGTGAAACGAGTCAGTGTTCACGACTCAGCTAATGACTCAATCGTAGAGGATTGGGTCAACACCGGTGGAAGACCACTCGGTATCGCTTTCGGAATCCACGGTGAAGTCATTGTCGCAGACGCAAACAAGGTTTGGTTTCGTGAATGATGATGAAAATCGAATTTTGAAAATCTTATCTTAGGTTTGATTTTGTTGGTGTGTGTAGGGATTGTTGAACATAAGCGGTGACGGGAAGAAGACGGAACTGTTGACGGATGTAGCAGAAGGCGTTAGATTGAAGCTGACGGATGCAGTCGTCGTTGGAGATAACGGCGTTTTGTATTTCACTGATGCTTCTTATAAATATGATATCCACCAATTTATCTTTGATTTCTTGGAAGGCAAACCACATGGTCGTCTCATTAGCTTTGATCCCACCACACGTGTCACACGTGTACTTCTCAGAGACCTTTACTTCGCTAATGGCATAACCATATCCCCTGATCAAACCCATCTCGTCTTCTGCGAAACGGTCAGGTATATATGTGGATTGAATTCGTTAAGTTTCTAGCTAACTCATCAAAATCAATTGGTAATGAGCTAATTGATTGATATCTTTTGTATATTATTTACTTTAGGAGAAGATGTAGTAAGTATTATATAAGTGAGGAGCGTGTGGAGGTATTGATTCAAGGCTTGCCAGGTTTTCCAGATAACATTAGATACGACGGAGATGGACATTACTGGATTGCATTGATTTCGGTATTTATACATATATATTGAAAATCTTTTTTTTAAAAGTTTACGATGAAGAGATTTTGTATCATCTTTTTATTGATCAATGAGTTGTGAAAACAGGAAGTAACAACCCCGTGGAAGCTCTCTATGAAATACCCTTTCTTGAGGAAACTCATATCAATGGCGGCTAAGTATGGCGTGGAATTATTGTTTATGAAGAATGCAGGCGTTTTGCAAGTGGATTTGGATGGTAATCCCATCGCATTGTACCATGATCATCCATTCTCTCACATAACAAGCGGAGTCAAGATTGGGAACCATCTCTATTGTGGAAGCCTCTTGCATTCCTACATTACTAGACTCGATCTCTTGAAATATCCTGCTCAAAAGAAGCTTTGAACATCATGTTTATACGAATAAGGAACTTTTACACTTTAGGACTATTCAGTATTCACAACACTATGAGCAAAAAGAAAATAGTTAAAGCCATACATTATTGGGCCTACTAGGAATATAGCTAAAGCCCACGAGATTCGACTATGGAATGGTTAGTTACGCAACGTAAGTTACGTAACTTACTAAAAAAAAAAAGTCAAAATGTTTTCAAGTCAACATCTATTTCATCATCATCAAATCAATCAAGGAAGTGCTCACCAATTTTGCAGAGACATAATCCTTCTCCGATGCCTGTATGGCTGTATTATTCTCTTCTCGTTTCCTCTTCTTCTCCACCATCGTCCCCTTACTCATCTCTATCACTCTCTACCAACTCGACACCTTTGACCCAGCTCCAGTTCCTTCCGATGCATACGCCTCCTCTACTACTTCCATCCCGCCGCTGGTCAACGAGAAATCACTCACCGGAGCCGAGTTTATCGGCGTCGGTCTTCTCGATAAACCTGAGGATATCGCCTACCATCAAGACTCTAATCTCATCTATACTGGCTGCATAGATGGATGGGTGAAACGAGTCACTGTCCATGACTCAGCTAATGACTCAGTCGTGGAGGATTGGGTCAATACCGGAGGTAGACCGCTCGGAATCGCCTTTGGAATCCACGGCGAAGTCATTGTAGCAGACGCATACAAGGTTAGCTTCGTGAACTCTTTAGAAATCGAATTTTGAAAATCTCAATCTTAGGTTGATTTTGTGTTTGTGTGTGTAAGGGACTGTTGAACATAAGTAATGACGGGAAGAAGACGGAACTATTAACGGATGAAGCGGAAGGCGTTAGATTTAAGCTGACTGATGTAGTCGCCGTTGCAGATAACGGCGTTTTGTATTTCACTGATGCTTCTTATAAATACACTCTACATCAAGTCAAATTTGACATTTTGGAAGGTAAACCACATGGTCGTCTCATGAGCTTTGATCCCACCACTAAAGTGACACGTGTCCTCCTCAGAGATCTCTACTTCGCTAATGGCGTCTCCATGTCTCCTGATCAAACCCATCTCATCTTCTGTGAAACTCCCATGTATGTGCATTGAATATGTTGGTTTCGGACTCAAAACCAATCGGCAACGAGCTAATTCATATGTATATACTTTATCTAGGAGAAGATGTAGCAAGTATTACATCAGTGAGGAGCGTGTAGAGGTATTCATTCAAGGCTTACCAGGTTATCCAGATAATATTCGGTACGACGGAGATGGGCATTATTGGATCGCTATGGTTTCGGTATTTATACCATTTGAAATCTTTTCTTTAAAGTCTATGACTATATATGAGCTTTTGTATCATCATTTTTTTTTGCTCACGGTATTGTGAAAACAGGGAGTAACAAATTTGTGGAGGCTATCGATGAAATACCCTTTCTTGAGGAAACTCACAGGCATGGCGGCTAAGTATGGCGTGGAACTTATGTTTATGAAGAATGCAGGCGTTTTGCAGGTTGATTTAGATGGGAATCCCATCGCATACTACTATGATCAGAGACTCTCTCACATAACCACCGGTATTAAGATTGGGAAGTATCTCTATTGTGGAAATATCTTGCATTCACACATTATCCGACTCGATCTCCTCAAATATCCTGCACAGAACAAGAAGAAGCTTTGAAACATCAAAGTTTATACAAGTACGGAAGTTTTCCTTTTTAGGAGTATTCACTGTCACAAAATGTAAGCTCATCGTTGCTTAGAATGAATAATGATGATGTCTATATTAGTAGCTTGAAACAATGAATACAAACCAATTAACCATACGATACACAATAATAACTAACAAAGGTTAGAGCATGATCTTTATATTAATGATTGAAAGCAATAAATAACAGCATATTACTCTGATCAATTGGAAGCATTGTTAAGGGAGAGAAACAAGACAAGATCACGAGTCCATAAAATATTGGGCCTACTGGGAATATAGTTAAAGCCCATAAGATTCCGTAACATAACGTACTACGGAACCATGAAGAAGTCAACGATTTGATCTACGATTTCAGCATCATCAATCAACGTGTTTTTCTCATAAATCAACTTCAAAAATTTGTTCATTCACCATTTTTTCCCACAAAACCCAATCCTTGTCCAATGCCTATGTTCTTCTCTTATCGTTTTCTCTTCTTCTTCATCATCGTCCCTTTACTCATCTCTATCACTCTCTACCGACTCGACACGTTTGACCCAGCTCATCATCCCGCTGACTCACTCATCTCCTCTACTACTTCAATCCCGCCGCTTATAAACGACAGATTTCTCACCGGAGCTGAGTTTATCGGCGTCGGTCTTCTCAATAACCCTGAAGATATCGCTTACCATGAAGAGTCTGGTTTCATCTATACCGGTTGCGTTGATGGATGGGTGAAACGAGTCAAGGTCGCCGAGTCGGTTAATGACTCAGTCGTTGAAGATTGGGTCAATACCGGTGGTAGACCGCTCGGAATCGCGTTTGGACTCCACGGCGAAGTCATCGTCGCTGACGCGTACAAGGTTGGGTTCGTGAATTTTTTGAAATCGAATTTTGAAAATTTTCAATTATAGGTTTGATTTTTGTGTGTGTAGGGACTGTTGAATATAAGCGGTGACGGGAAGAAGACGGAATTATTAACGGAAGAAGCGGACGGCGTTAGATTTAAGCTGACGGATGGAGTTACTGTTGCAGATAACGGCGTTTTGTATTTCACTGATGCTTCTTATAAATACAGTCTCCATGAGTTTAGTTTTGATATCTTGGAAGGCAAACCACATGGTCGTCTCATGAGCTTTGATCCCAACACAAAAGTGACACGTGTCCTTCTCAGAGACCTCTACTTCGCTAATGGTGTCTCTATGTCTCCTGATCAAACCCATCTCGTCTTCTGTGAAACCCCTATGTCTGTCTCTCTCGACTCTCTCTAACATATCTCTCTTTTTGTGCAGTAATTGAATCCTCATGACCTTAAGTTGTTGTCTTGTTGTTCTCAGAAGAAGATGTAGTAAGTATTACATCAATGGAGGGCGTGTGGAGTTATATATTCAAGGCTTACCAGGCTATCCAGATAACATTCGGTACCATGGAGATGGACATTACTGGATTGCAATGCCTTCGGTAACTAACTATACAAATTGAAACCCTTCTTTAGAGTTTATTGAGTTGGTTTAGGTCTCGGTCATATTCGGTATGTGTCTACATTTCTGATTTGTCTTTGGTTTAGGGAATTGTACAATAACCATGTTAGTAGTACATGATGAGAGTTTTTGTATCATCTTTTTAATTGAACACTGTTATTGAAAACAGGGAGTAACAACGTTGTGGAAGCTTTCGATGAAATACCCTTTCTTGAGGAAAATCACAGCTATGGCGGCTAAGTACGGCTATGAACCTATGTTTATGGAGAATGCAGGAGTTTTGCAAGTGGATTTGGATGGGAACCCCATCGCATACTACCATGATCAGGCACTCTCTCACATAACCACCGGTGTCAAGATTGGGAACTATCTCTATTGTGGAAGTCTCTTGCATTCACACATTATCCGACTTGATCTCATGAAATACCCTGCACTGAACAAGAAGCTTTGAAACATCAAGTTTGTTTATACAAATAAGGAACTTTTTTACATTTTAGGAGTATTCATTGTCACAAAATGTAAACTCATCGTCCCTGAGAATCAATCATGGTGTCTCTCCAAGGATATTACAAACCAAAAGAAAAAATAACAGTGAATACTACAAACCAAACCATACAAGCCACAAGGTGTAAAATGCGCAATTCCTACAATATTGGGCCTACTGGTAAATATAGTAACAGCCCACGAGAATTCGACTATCGAATGGTTTGGTTACTTAACGCAACTAACTGGAAACTGAAGTCAAAGATCATTCTGAGTCAACGATGATCTGCGATTTCATCATCAAATAAACGTGTTTAATTTAATTGTTTTTCTCTTCGATCACAACTACAAAATTTGGCGTGTTCACCATTTTTCCACAAACTCAAATTGTCTCCAATGCCTGTACTTTTCTCCTCTCGTTTTCTCTTACTCTCCATTATCGTCCCCTTTCTTATTTCTATCACTCTCTACAAACTCGACACATTCGACCCAGCTATTGTTCCTTCCGATGCATTCACATCCTCTGCTACTTCAATCCCACCGCTTATCAACGACAAAGTTCTCACCGGAGCTGAGTTTATCGGCGTCGGTCTTCTCAATATACCCGAAGATATAGCCTACCATAAGGACTCTAATCTCATCTATACTGGTTGTGTTGATGGATGGGTGAAACGAGTCAAGGTCACCGACTCGGTTAATGACTCAGTCGTTGAGGATTGGGTCAATACCGGTGGTAGACCGCTCGGAATCGCGTTTGGACTCCACGGTGAAGTCATTGTCGCAGACGTATTCAAGGTTCGGTTCGTTAATTCTTTTAAATCGAATTTTGAAAAAAAATCTCAATCTTAAGTTTGGTTTTGTTGGTGTGTATAGGGACTGTTGAATATAAGTGGTGACGGAAAGAAGACGGAATTGTTGACGGATGAAGCGGACGGTGTGAGATTTAAGCTGACGGATGCAGTTACCGTTGCAGATAACGGCGTTTTGTATTTTACAGATGCTTCTTATAAGTACACTCTCAATCAATTAAGTTTAGACATGTTAGAAGGAAAACCTTTTGGACGACTCCTGAGCTTTGATCCCACCACACGTGTTACACGTGTACTTCTCAAAGATCTCTACTTTGCTAATGGCATCACCATGTCTCCTGATCAAACCCATCTCATCTTCTGTGAAACTCCCATGTATGTCCATTTGAATCAGACAATCAGTTATATAAATTTCCGACTCAAAATCAATTGGCAATGAGTTGATTTATCGATATCCGTTATATATTACTTTAGGAAAAGATGCAGCAAGTATTACATCAGTGATGAGCGTGTGGAGGTATTCACTCATAGCTTGCCCGGTTATCCAGATAACATTCGATACGACGGAGATGGACATTACTGGATTGCACTGCCTTCGGTAAACTATACAAATTGATTTCCTTTGTACCCAAATTTATATATGATGAGTTTTTGTATCATATCTTTTATTGATCATTGTGTGTGGTTGTGAAAACAGGGAGTAACAACGTTGTGGAATATCTCGTTGAAATACCCATTCTTGAGGAAACTCACAGCTATGGTGGCTAAGTACGGCGTGGATCTTATGTTTATGGAGAATGCGGGAGTTTTGCAAGTGGATTTGGATGGGAATTCCATCGCATACTACCATGATCCAAAACTGTCTCACATAGCTACATGTGACAAGATTGGGAAATATCTCTATTGTGGAAGTCTCTCACATTCACATATTCTCCGACTTGATCTCATGATATATCCTGCACACAAGAAGAAACTTTGAAACATCATGATTTCACAAATAAGGAAATTTTCCATTTTAGGAGGAGTATTCACTGTCACAAAATGTAAACTCATCATCGTATCTCTCTTTTTTTGTCTCTCTTGTAGATTTGTATCCCAAAGCATATTTATAGCATGATGTGACTGCGTTGATTTTTCCATTTTAAGTCGTCGTCAAGAGTCGATGATTTGTCTAATTAAACTTGTTCAGAAGAGACCAATAAGTGATTGGATCGAGTCTAATTAAAGGAATAATAACACACTCTGTCATATATTATCAAAAGCATGTAATAAAGGTAAGAAGTAGGAGTCGAACCGGTGACCTTTGAGAAACTAAGCTGGCTTGGAAAGGTGTATGTGGTGGTCGTCCACTAATTAGATTCAGAGTCAAGGACTTGATCCAACGATTAACGCAAAATCATTTGCACGTTCTACGCAACTCCATAATTTCAATTCCTCTCGACGTTTCACGGCGAAGCTTCAGATCTACTTTTCCCAAGCTCAGGTGATTTTTTCCATCATCTTCGTTCGCTGTTAGAGATTATCTTCTTCTTCTTCGTCTTTCCTTTAACGATTTTGTGTAAATCTCCTGTTTGATTTTTAGTATGGAGAC
Organism: Arabidopsis suecica; assembly: GCA_019202805.1. Lineage (NCBI taxonomy): Eukaryota > Viridiplantae > Streptophyta > Magnoliopsida > Brassicales > Brassicaceae > Arabidopsis > Arabidopsis suecica. The sequence goes on from CM032909.1 coordinate 11,333,945, forward strand.
GGCTGATTCTCGGAACAAATTGCATTCTCGGTTACGTTTATGGGAATTCCCCGATCAGTACATCATCGAGCCAGCTGATGGTTCAGGCGCTTCATGTTTGGATGTTAGTCGTGTTGATGCTTCCATGAAGCTCATCGGTTGGTTTTTTCTGTTTCCAACATTTTTTGTTTGATTCCATTAATTGGCAAATGGTTGCGCTATCTCAATCCTCTTCCCCTTGCGTCTTTCAGATCATGTCCCAGAAAGCAATTCCGTGCGAGTCCCTAAAATCCGTTCCATTTTTGGTGTGGTTGGGATGTTGAAGCTTCTTGCAGGTTAGAAACAATCATCATGTGGAACAATACTGTATATAGCCTTTGTGTATGTTGCAGGTGTTTCTGGTTTATGTCCATTTTAGATCTGAAACCTATCTGAGAGTTGCGTTATTCATTTACTTCAGGATCATACTTGGTGGTTGTAACCGAGAGTGAACGTGTTGGATCGTTTCTGGGCCATCCTATATTCAAAATTACAACGCTTAAGGTTCTTCCTTGTGATCATTCACTTCAAAACTCACCTGAAGAACAGGTAAACACTGTGCTCTCCAGTTTTCTGTTGAATATATTACTAGTAATGATGGATCTTAAAATCTCAAAGAATTATACTACTTCCGGCAGAAAAAGATGGAGACTGAGTTCTCCAAGCTGCTGAGTGTCGCAGAAAAGACAACTGGTCTCTATTTCTCATATGAAGTTAACTTAACACTGAGGTAAAACTGTTTATCTCTTTCTTTATGATGTTTTGTTTTTACACATTGATGTTGAAAATTAGATATGTTGTATTAGTGTACTTAGGCATTGCACAAACCAATTTTTTCCAAAACATTTCTGACATTACTCTGAATTTCAGTAGTTATTTCCTTTTAGTTTGATCTTTATTTTTGCGATTTCAGCTCACAACGGTTGCATGATTTGGGTGATGAGTCTAAGTCACTTCCTTTGTGGAGACAGGTGACCATATAGCTACTTTTGGGAAATTTATCTTCTTTGGAAGCATTTATTAGTTTTGTACTTGTTGCATGTCTGTGCAGAACTGAAAATAACTTCTGCTGGTGCTGCATTCCTTTTTACAGGCTGAGCCGAGGTTTCTTTGGAACAATTACATGTTAGAAGTTCTAATCGATAATAAGGTGTGTATTCTTGAGGTCCTTTAAATATATTACATCCCCTTGTTTTGTACTTGCAGAATTTCTTACCCTTTATTTCTTATGTTGTCATAAATTTGCAGCTTGATCAGTTCTTGCTTCCAGTAATTCAAGGGAATATCCTTTGTTATCAGTTGTTTCACTTCCTTTTCTTCTATTTTTTCTTCATGGTTACGTTTTATTTGTAAACTTAATCTTTCCTTAACCCTGATTCACGCTTTAATAGCTTTGAAACAGCCATTGGAAGAGATATTGTTGACATTACTCTGATTGCTAGGAGATGCACTAGGAGAAACGGTACTTGTCTCTATGTGCTTTTTTTACCATTATGTACTTCGACTTCAAGTTACTCAATAGGTTTTATTGCACTAAAGTCTAGCGTGAATCTGTAAGTAGGTCGGTGGTACTTCAGTCATTTGTTTGACTATTTAGAACCTTTCTACTAGACGTAGCAAGAAAGTCAGATATTAACAGCACTTGATAGGACTTGTTAAGAATAAGAAAGCACGATGTTTGGCACCTTAACATCAGTTTGAACTTATTTCTTTTAGATAGATAGGAGAGATATATGTCCTTACCTGCTGGAAATTTAGATGATGAATACTGTGTCGTGAATGTGTCTTCTCCCTAATCCTGGATCATTTTACAAGGTACACGTATGTGGCGAAGAGGAGCTGATCTTGATGGCTATGTTGCTAATTTTGTGGAGACTGAGCAAATTGTACAAATGAATGGATATTCTTCATCATTTGTGCAGGTAGTTTTTCTTACATGCTTGCATACTGTGAATTCCCTTATGTTGCAAATCTTTGGTCATTTTATAGTTACATTTTTTTTTGCATACAACTTTTCTCGAGACTGAGTTATCCACGATTAAATTCTTAATGTGATTTACTTCCTACATTTGCAGGTCAGGGGATCCATACCTTTTATGTGGGAGCAAGTTGTAGATCTGACTTACAAACCCAAGTTTGAAATTGTCCAACCTGAAGAAGCTGTGAGTACTAATTTCTAACTAACCACTTACTTACTCTTTTAGTACTTTATCTATTTCTTTAAGGTAAGTTGCATTGGGTTCTTCTCTTGCAGACACGGATAGCTGAGCGTCACTTTTTGGACCTTAGGAAAAAATATGGATCAGTTTTGGCAGTTGATCTTGTTAATAAGGTACAAATTCTTTCAAATTGACATAAATACTTGTGGAGTTATGTGACTCAAGATGTGGTACAGGGCATGTTTGTGAGCTCACCTTGGTCTTTAAATTAACTGCATTACATAAATCTATTTCAACTTCTTATTCCGTAATTTCTCTAATCAGCATGGCGGTGAGGGGCGCTTAAGCGAGAAGTATGCTACTGTTATGCAACACATTACTGGGGATGATATAAGGTAGTCGATCTGTTCGTCTAATGTGCTTCTTAGACAACTAGATTATTGTCTTGCAACTCATTAAAGGCGGTGCCTTCTGTAGATACCTGCACTTCGATTTCCATCAAATTTGTGGGCATATTCATTTTGAGCGTTTATCAATTCTTTACGAGCAGATCGAGGGCTTTCTCGAAAAAAATGGGTATGATTATTTTGTACATTTCTATTTATGTAATCTTGAAATCTGAATAATATAAATAAAAAATGGCACGTCATTTTGCATTCTCTGAATTACACAGGTACTTTCTGTTGAATGAAAAGGGTGAGAAAATGAAGGACCAGCTTGGTGTTGTCCGATCAAACTGCATAGATTGCTTAGACCGTACAAATGTCACCCAGGTTAGTCATAATAATATGATGATGCTGCTCTTATCTCATTGGCCTTTGCTCATCCATGCTGCATACTTCCTGCCAAGTGCAGAGCATGATAGGTCGAAAAATGTTAGAACTTCAACTCAAAAGGATTGGAGTTTTTGGCGCGGAAGAAACCATAAGCTCACATCTGAATTTTGATGAACACTATAAAATATGTCAGTCTCTTATCTTTGTAGGAAATCTATTATTGTAGAACTTAGATGTAAAATTCTGAATTAATTCATGTTGCTTATGTGCTTTCGCCTTTCAGTATGGGCTAATCATGGTGATGAAATCAGCATTCAGTACTCTGGTACTCCTGCACTTAAAGGGGATTTCGTTAGGTACTTTTGCCATTTGTTTAATCTTGGGTCTGAATAAGTTCTGGCTATAAGGCAATATACATTGATGAGTCACCTATATAATAAGGGAGTGTTTTGTAGATTACTCTACATGCAATCTAATGCGTCTCTAACTGGCTAAATTCTAGGTATGGGCATCGGACTGCCCATGGTGTCCTTAAAGATGGTTGGAGCTCCCTCAGACGCTATTACCTGAATAACTTTGCTGATGGAACTAAGCAGGTCAGTGAATTTTCATTCTCAGTAACTATACTTGTATTATCTAATAATGTTCAGCTGCATACTCTACAACTGTGTGCGACTACTTGTGGTATCACTTACCCCTGTAACTGGAATGTGTCCTGACTCTAGTTAATATGGCTATGTGCAATAGGATGCAATTGATCTCCTGCAAGGGCACTACATAGTTGCTGTGAGCCGAGACATGGCTCCTGTACCTCAAAAGGGAGGCCTTGAGGCTGTAGCCGTAAGCATTTTATCAATTAAGATTTGAACTATTTTCCACTATATTAGCATACAAAGAATTCTAGTCTTATAACGAAGTAATTTCATTTCTCAGAACTTCCCAGTGGCATTGTTCGTAGTTCTGATGAGTTTCTGGTTTGCAACAATGTCTCTAAAACAAGGTAAGTCTGGTATTTCTTTTGCTGGATAGTTAGATTTTCTGTCAAACTTAATCTAAAACTGTGTAAATTGCTGAGCAGCTGGGAGTGATTATAAGCATAAGCACTTATTCTTCTCATTGTTGTGGACGGGAATTTGTGTGGGCATGGCTGCACTGGTGAGGGCAAATGGCCGGATCTTCTGCAATCGGCCTCGTCTGCACAAGCCCAGAGGCTGATTCATTTTATCCACTCGTGCGATCATTAATTAAAGACATGGAACTCAAGTCGGAGCCAAAAGTTTTCTCCCTTTGATTGTTTATTTTTTTGTATCAATGTTGGACCTTGTGACACCATCTAGAGGCAATTGTCTCACGTTTGGATCCCTCATGACCTAATACTCCCACAGTCATCAATGACTCGATACAGTTACACATCTTTCTTCTTGTTCATTCTATGATTACTCGGTCCGATAAATGGCTCTCTAAATCCGTACAGAAATGACTACTTCTTGTACCCAGAGTATCCAAAATTCAAGTTCATGTGCAGGAATAAGAGCAGGAGGGGGGAAATGGGCAGTATATACGTGCCCATAGTTGAGAACAATCAAAATCTATATTGTAACTATCGTCATAATACGCTGATTCTTTGTCAAAGAGTGATTAAAGCATTAGGGTCTCATTTTAGTCCCCCGTCAAACCGCAATCTCATTTTAGTTTCTAAGTTCTTTTTGCCATTCCTATGTGCATCTTTGTTAGTCAGGCTCAGTCTCTAGATAGTCAATCGTTACATTGTTGTTAGGATCCATTATTTTGTGGCAGATGCACATCTACCCTCTGTTAAATCTTTTCTACGGTTGTTTCTGAGAGATGTAGGTGTTGCATTGTTGCTTGATCAAATTTTGATTCAAACAAACCAAAAAGAGACCTCCTTAGTTCAAGGAAGGCAATATTAATCATTTAAATATGATAAGATCTACAGTACAAAAAAAAAAGGGTAAAATTCCTTACAAAAAGAATAATGGAATCAATCAAAACTTGGAAAACCAGAGAAAAAAGCACACAAGCTTGAATATCTCTGACTTTCCTATCAAAAGAGGAAACAAAAAAGAACAAAGTAACTCTCTTACCTTTTTCCAACTTGCTCTCAGTTCTTTCACAACTCGTTTAAAACACCTTTGAGGAGATCCAATCCCTCTGCAGAGATGCTCCTCCTCTTATGCGACTTAGGGATCTCAATCCGAGGAGGCGGTTCAGGCGAGAAACAGACAACCACTACAGTAAGATTATCACAGCTGTTGCGTTGAAGAGCCTCCTTAACCAAAGCTTGAGAGCATCTCTCAGGATCATTATGCTGCATCAGCTCCCTTCTCACCATCGTCACTGCACACTGGCTACTCATCACATCCCAGAGTCCATCACAGCCCATTATAAGATACTCATCCTCCTCCGTCAGCACAATCTCTTCCAGTTCAGGCTCGCAGCTGAGCGGGCAGAGTGAACCTTTAGTTCCCTTAATGTGCCAATCTCCTAAAGCTCGAGCCACGGATAGCTGCCCGTTAAGGTAGCCATCGTAGATCACACCTCCAAGCTTCTCAATACGTAGCCGCTCGGAAGTACAGTTTGGTTTGTGGTCCTTTGATAGCTCAATTGCTCTGCCACGTTTCCCAAGCACCGCTCTGGAGTCACCAGCGTTTGCAATCAACATAGTCTTGTCCAAGATAAGAGCAGTGAGTGCCGTGGTGCCAGATGATCTATCAAGAGACGAAGCATCAGCTAAAGCATGATCCGTCTTGACAAAAGCACTTCTTGTTGCCTTCTTTGTACTGGTTGGGAAATGTTTGTCTTCCATTACAAGTTTCATCATGTTCTTCTTTGTGAATGATGCTGCATCAACACCTCCATGTCCATCAAACACCTTCACAACAACAACACATCTAAGAGACCAGAATATTCAGAAAAAGCAATGGATGATACAGATGTTATATATACCCCATAGAAAGCTCCAGTGGATGATCCAATATGTTCAGTGAGGTCATCAACACAAATGAATTCATCTTCCATGGATTGCTTTGGTCCTTTATCAGACCAACTTCCAGATCTAAACACAGGCTGGAATGTTGAATTCACTCCTTGCGGAGATTTTGCACCAAATCTCTCATCTCCTTCCTGCGGAACAATCATTTTCACATTGTAAGTTTCAAACTTTTGAATCAACAACATGAGATATGACTATAAGGATTCACATCCGATCTAAGCTACATTATCTTATCTGTTCGTGATCGCACAATCACGAGAATTTGAAGAAAAAAAAACAAAGCAAAGAAGAGATGAACCAACGGAATCGGTCAACCAAGCAGTGCTGTTGCAATGGCGCATTGCAGAGATATTCCTTGGAGGCTTGCCAGAGGAGGTGAGATTCGTCATTTTGTCATCTGCAACTTCCAAAGTGTTAATCATCGGAGAAACTTCAGTCACCGGTGCCATTTCCAGATTCCGATCAAAAGCTTTCTTTTTTTTGTCAGAATTATCTCTTTTCAATTATAAAAATAGCTTCTTTCTTCTTCTTCCTCCTTATTTTACTCACCAATCAGCTCTCTGGCTGCCACGTGTGCTTCCAATTTGTTTTTCAATTTGAATACAAAAATTAAATCTTTTATTAGTTTGCCATTCTTTTCGTCTCCTTCCTCGTCCTATAAACACAGAGAGCCATTGTTCAGTGTAAACAGAAGCTTGAGCGGAAGATGAAGAAGATTGTGTATTTGTGTCTGGGATTTTACTCTCAAGCAGACCCATTTCTTCTTGGCGTCGTCGACATCGGAACGGGGTAGATTTTTGATCAGTCTTTGAATCATTTTCCAGAACCCTAATTGTATACTTCTCCAATTTTTTGTTTGTTTATCTCTAATTAACACAGGATAGTAAGATTTTTGTGTCTCAATCCTACTGCAATTAGCCATTAAACAATTGAAAAAGTTCGCTTTTTTGGGTTTAGAAAGCAAAAGGTGTTAACTTGAGATTTTTTTTTTTTTTTGCGCACTAACTCAAATTCGCAAAAGCTAAGACTTTCCAGTATCTAAGATCTGAGTGGTATGTTTGGTATTTGAAGGAGCTTCTCACCGTGATGTGGAAGTAATCATATGAGGTTAAAAGTGGGTTGGGGAAAGATGGAGGATTTGAGTGAGTGAGAGTTGGAAGAGGATCTCCACTTTGCACCTACTATAATGGGTACTCAATTACTTCCTCCACCATTCCCTCACGCTTAATGAGAAAGTGACCGACAGGTCAAGCATCTCTCTTCCCTCAACATTCTATTTCTGCTTGTAATGGTGGTTAATTTCAGTGACTTGACCTTCCTCCTTTTTTTTTTTTACTTGTGAAACAGAAAGCTTCGATATTGAGAAGATGAAGTGGTTTCTGCTTATGATCATCATCTGCGATGCAGTTCTTTTACAAGGACTCGCCAAGGTTGTCTCCGCGAGACCCCAAGTTGTGAATATCGGCGCGGTTTTCACATTTAATTCTCTCATCGGTAAAGTCATCAAAGTTGCTATGGATGCTGCTGTTGAAGACGTCAATGCTAGCCCCAACATTCTTAACACCACTACACTTAGGATTATCATGCATGATACCAAATTCAATGGATTCATGAGCATCATGGAACGTAAGTGAGACTGCTCTGTGATTGTTGGATGATTATTATGTGTTTGTCTGTCAAAGTTATATTATTTCCTTTTTCTGTTTTGCTCATGGATATTCTAGTCTTCTTTACCTTTGAATCAAAATTTTATACTCGCTGATTCATTTTTCTGTCTTGGATTGTTCCGCTATCTACTTTAGTTTCTGATACTGCAACATGCAAGTATACTCATGTCCATATTCTAGTATCCGGTTTACTGACTGATTGTTTTATGTATCATATTAAAAGCTCTACAGTTCATGGAGTCTGAGACAGTGGCCATAATTGGCCCTCAGAGATCTACGACCGCCCATGTAGTAGCTCATGTTGCAACAGAACTAAAAATTCCTATACTATCCTTCTCTGCCACAGACCCTACTATGTCTCCTCTGCAGTTCCCTTTCTTCATCAGAACTTCACAAAATGATCTCTTCCAGATGGCCGCCATAGCAGACATTGTTCAATTCTATGGTTGGAGAGAGGTGGTAGCAATATACGGCGATGATGATTATGGCCGAAATGGGGTAGCTGCCTTGGGAGATAGGTTAGCGGAGAAGCGCTGCAGAATCTCATACAAAGCAGCTTTACCCCCCGCACCTACCAGAGAGAACATCACAGATTTGCTGATTAAGGTAGCTTTGAGTGAGTCAAGGATCATTGTCATTCACGCTTCTTTCATCTGGGGCCTAGAGTTGTTCAGTGTGGCTCGGAATCTTGGTATGATGAGCACTGGTTACGTGTGGATTGCTACCAACTGGCTTTCTACAATCATAGACACAGACTCTCCTTTGCCATTAGACACCATAAATAACATTCAAGGGGTCATTACACTGCGCCTGCACACTCCCAACTCTATCATGAAGCAGAACTTCGTTCAAAGGTGGCATAACTTAACTCATGTTGGACTGAGCACTTATGGACTGTATGCTTATGACACTGTCTGGCTGCTTGCTCACGCGATTGATGATTTCTTCCAAAAAGGTGGAAACGTTTCCTTTTCGAAGAATCCGATTTTATCTGAGCTTGGGGGTGGAAACTTGCACCTTGATGCTCTGAAAGTCTTTGATGGAGGCAAGATATTTCTTGAGAGCATCTTACAGGTTGATAGAATCGGCTTAACCGGTAGGATGAAGTTTACCAGAGACAGAAACCTTGTAAATCCAGCATTTGATGTGCTTAATGTCATTGGCACTGGTTACACGACCATCGGTTACTGGTATAATCATTCAGGCTTGTCTGTGATGCCGGTTGACGAGCTGAAGAACACATCTTTTCCGGGACAGAAGCTTCATAGTGTTGTCTGGCCAGGACACTCAATAAAGATACCACGTGGATGGGTATTCTCTAACAATGGAAGGCATTTGAGGATTGGAGTTCCAAATCGTTACAGGTTCGAAGAGGTAGTCTCAGTTAAAAGCAATGGGATGATCACTGGCTTCTGTGTGGATGTCTTCATTGCCGCTATTAACTTATTACCGTACGCAGTCCCATTTGAGCTTGTAGCTTTTGGGAATGGTCATGACAATCCAAGTAACTCTGAGCTTGTGCGCTTGATAACGACTGGGGTGAGTACGTAAGCACTCTTTTAGAACTTGTTATGTTGGTGGGTGTGTATTTGACATCTTTTACACAGGTCTACGATGCGGGTGTTGGTGATATCACCATCATAACAGAGAGAACCAAAATGGCAGATTTTACTCAGCCGTATGTGGAGTCAGGGCTAGTGGTGGTGGCTCCTGTTCGGAAGTTGGGTTCCAGTGCTATGGCGTTCTTGAGGCCATTCACACCCCAGATGTGGCTTATTGCAGCTGCGTCTTTCCTCATAGTCGGTGCTGTCATTTGGTGTCTGGAGCACAAACACAATGACGAGTTTCGAGGCCCTCCTCGTAGACAAGTGATCACTACTTTCTGGTGAAAACATAATAAGCTCCAACTGGATGAACTTAATTCCAAACACTCTACAATTTTTTCAGGTCTTTTCTCTGAAATATTTCGTTGTTTACTTCTTTTGCAGGTTCAGCTTTTCAACTCTTTTCTTCTCGCATAGTAAGTGTACTGCCCACACCCCCTATATATCTTTAGTTGTTTTCCATTTAAAAATTGGTGTCCAATGTTCTCTGCTGAATTTATACAGGAGAGACTACCACCAGCAACCTTGGAAGAATAGTGTTGATAATATGGCTATTCGTAGTTCTCATAATTAACTCAAGTTATACCGCAAGCCTCACGTCAATCCTCACAGTTCATCAGCTGTCTTCGCCAATTAAAGGCATAGAAACTTTGCAAACAAACCATGATCCTATTGGGTATCCACAAGGCTCCTTTGTCAGAGACTATCTGGTCCACGAACTCAATATCCATGTTTCAAGACTTGTCCCCCTTCGGTCTCCAGAGGAATATGATAAGGCCTTGAGAGATGGTCCCGGGAAAGGTGGTGTTGCTGCTGTTGTTGATGAACGTGCTTACATAGAGCTTTTCCTCTCAAACAGATGTGAGTTCGGCATAGTTGGTCAAGAGTTCACGAAAAACGGATGGGGATTTGTGAGTATCGTTCTGAATATAAACAACTCCCTACTGGTTTGATGACAACAGTAACCTGCAGAACTTTTTCGAATTTGATAGTGTGATAGTGATGATGATATGTATTTTTTCTCTCCCACTGTTTAGGCATTTCCACGTAACTCGCCTTTGGCTGTGGACGTCTCCGCTGCAATTTTGCAGCTATCAGAAAATGGAGATATGCAGAGAATTCGGGACAAATGGTTGCTTAGAAAAGCATGCTCTCTGCAAGGCGCAGAGATAGAAGTGGATAGGCTGGAGCTTAAGAGCTTTTGGGGGTTGTTTGTGGTGTGTGGAGTGGCATGCGTTCTTGCTCTTGCAGTGTATATAGTGTTGATGATACGTCAGTTCGGACGACAATGCCCTGAAGAAGCAGAGGGGTCGATCAGGAGAAGAAGCTCACCATCCACGCGTATCCACTCCTTTCTCTCCTTTGTGAAAGAGAAAGAAGAAGACGCCAAGGCTCGGTCCTCTAGGGAAAGGCAGCTTGAAGATATCTCTGCTAATGGTTCAAGTCGCTGCAACTAAAGTATTTCCAGAAAATTAATTGCACCAGAGAGACCTCATAATGGCTATAGTATGTACTAATCCCTCTTTGTTGCTACACTTAAGATCAAACACTGTTTGTATTCAATCTCATGGTGATTTGACTTGTACAACAAAAAATAAAAATTTGGTTAATGTCTACATCTCATCTCCTGATCACAAATGTGAAGAGCTCCCAATTTGCAGCTATAACACAAAGAATCCAGGAAAGCTTTATACAGCCTAAAGAAGAATTATAGAAGACCAAACTAATGATATGGATTTGTTATTATTAATGTGCTCAACTTCAAATACAGCAGGAATGTTGAAAAAGACAGCAGAGAATAGAAAGTCATCCATCAGAGAGAAATGAAGCTCCAGCGTCTTGCTGTTTTGCACCGACGGAGAAGAACTCGGAGATAACTTCAAGGGGCATTCCCTTTGTCTCTGGTACCTTGAGGTACACAAAAACCCATGCGACAGCACAGACGATTGCATAAATGCCAAAGACTCCCGCGATGCCAATGGATTTGAGCATGACTGGGAGAGTGTAAGTGACGATTATGTCACAGATCCAGAAAGTGAGGGCACAGATGGTGATGCAGAGACCACGTACAGAGGTAGGGAAGATCTCTGAGCATAGGATGTTTGGGATTGCCCCAAAACCCATCACGAAACAGCTTAGGTACACCGTAACACTAGCTGTCGATATCAATGCGTTTGTTGTACCTCCAAGCTTCACCAAGCTTCCTATCACCAGTGTTACCAGCGACAGTATTAGAATGGGGATAGTGGAAAGCATCAGAGACCTGTAATCACGCTTCTGGTATTGTTACTTTTTCAAATTATACCATTCAGCTGAAAAAAAGAGAAGGAAAAGTAGAGAAAACTCGCCTTCTGCCAGTTACATCCATTAACCTCATGGAAACAAGAATGCAGGGAAGCATCAAGAGTGTGGTTAAGGCGCTTATGAGAAGCGATGCAGACTCTGCACTTATTCCAAGGTTTGTCAAAAGACTTGACACTCCTGTTTCTTCCAATATTTGAGGTGTATAATACATCACTCCATTTATTCCTGCAAACTGCAAACATGCTTCTTTTCTTTTATTTACTTCCTGATTTGTTTTGTGTCTTTACTTCTTACAGACAAGAATCTGGGAAAAAACATTACCTGTTGCAGTATCTGAAGCCCAACTCCAACCATCAAAGCTCTCTTAACCCCTGGTTCTTTCAGCTCCCTCCAGCCTGGACTATCCTTGACCTCCTTTGGCAACATTGCAGTCTCACCTTTACCTCCTGGCATCATCGAAGCTTGGCTCACAAGTGCAGCAGCCTGAACGTATCCATTCACCTGATCATGACCATCAGCTTCTGGATGGAAGGAGAGAAGTGATCCACGTCGCGAAAAAGGAATGTTGTTGGTGTTGTTGTTGGCGGTTTCCTCGTGAATATACATTCTCTGTAACCCTCCATTGACTCTCTTACCATCTGCACCAACCTTGTCGTTATACTTCCACGCCAATTGCCATCCACCGCCTATGCTTGTAGCTGTCGCTGTCTCACCCACGTTTGCCATAAATAAGCTGCTCTGTCGCCTGTGCATGGTACCAACGGTCCGCTGGTGGTAGTCATCCGGCTCAGACGTGGTTGGCGGAGAAAGCAGAGGACTGTTCAAGTTTTCATCTTGGTCAGAGCTATCTTCATTGTTTCTCTCTGGATCCCACTGGGACTCCTGCCTTCCCATCATTCCCAGTATACTTCCCATATTGGGGAAGAGCATGCTGCGGGATGATGCGTTCATGTTCTCAGAAGGGAGTTTTTCATGAATGCTACCAAAGAGAGTGACAAGTGGGTCCATGAGGGATCCGCCACGCGGTAACATGCTGCCCTGTCGGGATGCCAATGCGAGAGAACTCTGTCCTTTCACTGGCTTAGCCATCCATGACTGTCCATCCTCTGGACCGTATAGTTTTATCTGATCTTTCCTCGGCAGTTCATGTCCACCCTCGCTTTCCTCGTTGTCCGGTCCAATCACATATTCTTCTATCGACGTGTCCTTTCCCACCCCAAGCCCTTCAACCAGCAGAGCAAGCTCGCCTAAATCACACCCCGAGTTAGTCTCAGTTCATAGTCGATAATCTAAAGGTCTTAGTGTTCATCAAGACAAACCTGAAACATCTTCTCTGCCACGGAGTCTCTGCAGAACCTGTCTAGCTTCATCCATCCGGCCTTTGCTGACAAGCCACCTAGGAGATTCAGGCAAGAAGAAAGCCGCAAGTACAAAGTAGGCAATGGACGGAATTGACAAAACACCAAGCATCAACCTCCAGCTCGGTGATTCTTGAAGCGACATCCCAAACACAAGACAATACGACAAAAACATCCCACCGGATCCACAGAACTGCGGGAAAGTGTTGAGCAAACCTCTGATCTCAGAAGGTGCGGTCTCAGAGATGTAGATTGGGACAAGAGTGACAGCTAGACCGATCCCAAACCCATCAAGCAGCCTTGCGAAAAGGAGAACGTAGACATTGGGAGACCAAAACATAACGATGCTACTCAGAAAATAGAGAACAGAGGAGAGTATAAGCATGGAACGCCTTCCTACTTTGTCAGAGACAGGACCAGAGAAAGTTGTGATCAAAGTGGCGCCAATGAGAGACATTGCTACGATCAGTCCTTCTATCTTTGGTTCTTTTTCCAAATGAAATTCTTTCTTTATATAAATTACAGCTCCTGCCACGAAAATAGAAGCAACATCAAATCATTGTGAGTTTTCGTATAGTTCTTCTATGCAAAGAAAAACAAAGACGGAGAAAGAAAGAGAGAGAGATACCTGCAATGGTGGCATTGTCCCAGCCCTGCAACATATTCCCTATGGCAGCGGCTAAAGCAACAAGCACTACACTCCTCATCCTTATTTCTTTTACAGTGGATTTAACTTCCCAATTAAGAATCAATAATTCTGTTGATAGAACATCATATATATGTTTCTTTTCCTTCTGAACAGATTATTACTTCACTGTCCCAGATCCATTTCTTTTCACAAACCAAGAAAGAGAAAAGGAAAAATAACAAGAGTTGTTACTCTTAAATTATGCGATTTAACAACAACTAAAAACGAGTTGTTAAAGACGTTTTAGTGATTAACCGGAAGCATGTAGCGTTTTGAGAAGTGGTAATAACGGTAGGAGAGAGAGTGAAAAGAGTTGGTCAAGAAGAGATATATAAGGAGAATGTGACATTGCTATTTTGACCGCTTCTTATGTCCTTTTTTATGTAATTACCCTAACCAACACAAAACAAAACAAAACAAAACAAAACAAATCTTACCACAATTTACTTAACTAGAACCTACCCTGCCTAACAGTCAATTCTAAAGTGCATAATAACCAATTTTAATCTATCCAATCAGACCGGACATTCAACCAACCGGTCTTACTGTTTTTGAACGCCTTTAACGGGTTTTGCGGTTTGAAGTCAATGTCGGTTCTAAACAAATTCATAAATCCCAAACCGAACTCACTCTTCTTCCGGCAACTTCATAATCTGCTTTCCCAATTCTCTCGTCGGAGAAGGTCCTCTGAAACCCTAGACAAATCGCAAGGTAAGTCTTTCTAATAACCAATTTTAATCTATCCAATCAGACCGGACATTCAACCAACCGGTCTTACTGTTTTTGAACGCCTTTAACGGGTTTTGCGGTTTGAAGTCAATGTCGGTTCTAAACAAATTCATAAATCCCAAACCGAACTCACTCTTCTTCCGGCAACTTCATAATCTGCTTTCCCAATTCTCTCGTCGGAGAAGGTCCTCTGAAACCCTAGACAAATCGCAAGGTAAGTCTTTCTTCAGAAATTCATACTGAGATCTCAATTTATGTTCTATTCTCTGCTTTTGAATTGAGATCATCGTATTCCATGGTCTCTATGATGCTTTTTGGCTTTTAACCTCAACAATTTGTTAACTTTGATGATCTTGAGCAGAGATGCAAAACTCAAAGATTCCACCGTTTTCTGAAGCAAAAAGAATGAAGATTTCTACTCCGAAACAACCCTTGACCCAATTACCACCAAGAATCGTGAAAAAAGTTTCAAATCGGAGCAAATCAGACCAAGTTCATGCGATTTCACATCAACTTGACATGTCTCCAAATTCAGATTCATCTTCAGGAAACGAGTACAGAGCACTGAGGCGTAAGTATTTGCTGCTAGAAGAAGATAGTTTCGCGTTGGAGAGAGAGTTAAAAGAAGCAGAGGATGAGGTTAAAGCACTTGAAGATGAGAAACTTGAGCTCTTGGACAAACTCGTTGTAATGGAAGGTTTAGTTGATCCTTGATCACTTGTCTTATCTGCCCCTTTCATATGTACAAAACCGCCTTATGTAGTAATAACATTGTTTCTGGTTACATAACTGATAAGCTTGTTGTGTCTGGAGAATTGGAGATGGTAAAAACTGTTAGTTCACTTATTGCGTCTTTCAAGTTGATTAAAAAAATGGTCTTGGCCTCTTGGGACTAAAGACGTAAACTTGCTACCGTTTTTTACAAGTCTTGATTCAAGAATCCATTTTGATACTAGTTTGAGTAGTTTCGCTAAACCCAAACTGTGATTAAAAATGTCGTTTATATGCAACACGTGTCCTTCATACACATCAGGATGATAGATGAGATATTTATATTCAAGAACTGTAACGTGTGGCTCAAAATCATCGATTCACCGCTTCAGACTCTGTTTTAGACCAAAGTCGAGTGCTTTCATCTTCTTCTTAAGCATCTATGGCCGCGTCTCTAACATCTCTTCCGACCACTTTCTGTCTAAGCCATAGTGATGAGTGTTGTAACAGCCGTTCACCTACCAAATCACCATTTCCAGGCCACCATCCTCTGGCTGGGAGGAGGAAGGGTCACTTGCTGCATTACGAACTTAGTACAGTGAGGAGATTGGTCGTGACGGCGGCGACGGAGGGATCTAGAAAGTCTAAAGAAAGTGAACCGTCTTGGGCGAACCCTGACTCAGATGAGCCACCTCCTTGGGCTAGAAATGAAGGTCGTTCTTCTACGTCCCAAGAGAGCTTTGAGGTTCCCTTCTATGTTTATCTGCTAGCCTCTGCGATTACTGCCATTGCTGCTGTATGATTCTTTTTGTCTCTTTCACTCCTTTTTTTTTTTTTTTTTGAATTGCTGATTCTCATATCAAAGATGTTATCTTTATTATGCATCTTTTGGTTACTGTAGATTGGTTCTGTTTTCGAGTACTCAAGCAAGAATCCAGTTTTCGGGGTCTTGGATTCTGACAGCATCTTTTATACTCCTGTGCTTGGATTCTTTGCTCTTACTGGAATCCCTACTTCTGTGAGTTCTCCGACTCTCTCTTTTGTTTTTTGTCCATTTGATCTTTATCTTTGTGTTGTTTCTTCAGTTGAAACTGTGGATTTTTGTGTGCAGGTATTTCTATGGTTCAAATCCGTTGAAGCTGCTAATAAGGAAGCTCAGGAACAAGATAAAAGAGATGGCTTTCTTTAAAACTCTTTTGTGTGTTTCTGCAACTTTCATACAATGATTGTTGCCCTCCACATACTCTGAATATAGTTGTGCATTTTCAAAGGAGCTTGCTTCTGTTCACTGTATTATTACCACAATATGTCATGTTACAACGCAATGCTGCAGCTGAGAGAGTAAACTAATTTTGAAGTTGCTTGCAATTTAAATGCTCAGCTCTACATTTCCCAAGTAAATGGAGGCATCTAGGTCTATTTATTGAGTTTGAGACTGTGCCTTCTTTTATATGTACCTCTGAAAGATATGGATTAACAAGCAATCAAAGAGTTCCGATATGCCACCCCACGGTTGAAATGTGTGGAGCTGATGGCAGCATCACCACTTGTTCAATAAATTGTTAAACAGATCCAACTTTGTTGTGGTTAAGCATTGCTTGCTTCCATTCTTAGTAGGAGATAGGAGTCTGAATATCGGTTATAAAGGATATTTCCTTGACGCTTGGAGAAAGTTGGTGAAAGAGGGTCAAGTGCTGATAGACTGACTGCTTGAGCAAAGGCTCTTTCCGGGAATGATCACTCGCAAAATTGTGTTTCTCTACACTGATTGTACTGAGAAAAGGCTCATTCATTGCAGTTGAATATAAGTCTAAGCATTGGAAGATATCTAGTGGTATACAAAAACTGTTGGAGCATATTAAACTAAGGGAAGTATTGTCATTTGGCCCAAAATGTACTTCTGAGCTTTAGCAAAGGCTTAAACTTTTGAAAACTCCAATTAGGCAAATAATTATTACGGATCAAATGAGAGAGAGTATGAAACTTGTCGGGCTCTTTAAAGATGGGTTGTTGTCTAAAAAAGTTGGGTAGTTAAAAGATTGGTTATTTGGGCTCTCTACCTTAAGTGAGACAGAAGATAGATAGATCTGAGTAGAATCTTCGATTCATTCATTGTCGTTGTTCATCTGTGAGAAGCGGACAAACCAAAGAATCCGCCGGAGCTAGTGATATGGGTGGTTCCAGAGAGTTCCGAGCTGAGGTACCCTCAAACCAATTCCACTCGATCATCGCCATAGCCATCTGGCTTGGCGCCATTCACTTCAACGTCGCTCTTGTTCTCTGTTCCCTCATTTTCCTTCCTCCTTCTCTATCTCTCATGTATATACTCCTCTCTCTATAGTTTTATCTCTCTCTGTTTGCTGTTGCATGTCTCAAAGTTAAACTCTTTGAAATCCTCTGTTTTTTTCAGGGTCTTGGGCTTGCTCTCTCTGTTTATCTTCATCCCAATCGACCATCGTAGCAAATACGGTCGTAAGCTCGCTAGGTACTTCTTCTCTTTCTCTCTTCTTTCATCTGATGATTCGTTTTTTGGTCTCAAATTCATCATTTTGTTTGTTGACCAGGTACATATGCAAGCACGCGTGTAGTTATTTCCCTGTCTCTCTGTACGTCGAGGATTACGAAGCTTTTCAGCCTAATCGTGCCTATGGTTTGTCACAATCTTGTTCTTACTCCAAAGTATCTAACTTTAAGATGGGTTTGTGATATCGTTGACTTTTTTTTAACTTGTGATTACAGTCTTTGGTTATGAACCACATTCGGTGTTACCCATTGGAGTTGTTGCTCTTTGTGATCTCACAGGGTTTATGCCTCTTACTAATATCAAAGTTCTTGCAAGTAGTGCTGTGAGTTCATGCTGCTTAATCTCTTTGTGTGGTATCCTTAACCTTCTTGTCCGCAAACTCATTGTTTTGCAAAATTGATTTTAGATTTTCTACACTCCCTTTCTAAGGCATATATGGACATGGTTAGGCCTCACCGCTGCTTCTAGGAAGAATTTCACTTCCCTTTTGGATTCTGGCTACAGTTGTGTTCTTGTACCTGGTGGTGTGCAGGAGACTTTTCATATGCAACATGATGCTGAGGTAGCTTTATTGTAGCTCAATTAGTAGCATTCACTTTTGCTTTGATGAAATCATTTTCTTATGAGGGATTTGGATTACTTAGAAAGCTTCAAGTTTTAGACTACTTGAGATATCTCATGTACATGTAGTTTGTAAACTCAAGAGAAAAGGGTATGTTTATGATTTCCTTATTGAACTGTATCTCACATTGCAGACTATCTTCCTTTCAAGGAGAAGAGGTTTTGTGCGCATAGCCATGGAACAGGGGAGCCCTCTGGTTCCAGTGTTCTGCTTTGGTCAGGTAAGGAAAAAGAGTTGCTCACAAAGTGTTATGCTCTATGTAGTTGTCTTTATGTACCTCAAACTCTCAAACTAATCAGTTGGTCAGAAACATGAATCGAAGTTTGTACCGTTTCTGCTTTCCAGTTTTATGTTTCATGTGTGTGTTTCTTCTGCAGGCACGCGTGTACAAATGGTGGAAGCCGGATTGGGATCTCTATCTTAAACTATCTAGAGCAATCAGGTTTACCCCGATCTGCTTCTGGGGAGTTTTTGGGTAAGCGTAAACCTTTTTGGGTTAGTTCCTTTAGATACATTTTGCCTATGGAAATCTTGAAAGAGGTAAACTATTCCCGTTTCTTTTCTAGATCACCATTACCGTGTCGACAGCCTATGCATGTGGTTGTTGGTAAACCAATAGAAGTTACAAAAACTCTGAAGCCAACTGATGAAGAGGTTAGTCTTCATGTATAATGTTTTATAGCTTCTTCTTAGAATGGAATTGTGCTACTAGACTTTACATGAATAATGCTTACTTGTGAGTTCAGCATTCATCAGCTTATGGTGTTTTTGCGCATCTCAGATTGACAAGTTTCATGGCCAGTATGTGGATGCGCTTAGGGATCTGTTTGAGAGGCACAAGTCCCGAGTAGGCTATGATCTTGAGTTGCACATTCTTTGAACAAAATCTTCAGCGGAAATTACTACTTGTGTGTATTGTCCTTCATTATTTGTTACCTTGGTACTGGATTTGGATTTAATATACATGACTGCAAGTATGTCTTTAACATCGACTGTTGTAGTAATGGAATACGTTTATAAAGCCTGTAAATTACTTGTTATCTTGCAGAAGAGTGTTGGTAACAATAACAAGTTTTTCCTTGACTAAAGACGAAATAAAACTAATTTGTTTATAAATCCCTCTAAACAAATTAAACTAAAACATGTAGTAAAAGAAGCTCCAGGTGATGCAAATGAGATGCAAATGAAGTCTAATACATATAAGATCATTCGAATTCAAACACAAGGTGGCTTGAGCTGGAAGCCCTGACCACACCATCCAGTTCGTTGCGCATCTTACTTCGTTTTGCTAACTTACAGAGCCTTTTTGATTCAATGGGATCCGTGGAGAAAGTTGCCTTCTTCAGCTGTCCTGCGTTCCTTAGAATGTATGTAGCCACTTCTTTCTCTTCTTCTCTTCCCCAATTGCAATTTTTCCACATAAATGTCTCGAGATGGGACATCAAACATTCAGGGACATACTTTGGTTGATTCCATTCCCCTTGGTCCGTATATCGTTTGTCAAATTCTAGATTTTCCTGACGTGTTTCATGCTACCAAAAGGGAAATGCAATGTATATTATTATTAGTCATTCAAAATTAACCCCAACGAGAGAGACCATCAACAAGAGCTGGCTAACTAATAATGAAATGTCTTACATCAATCAGCTTGAGGACTTGTAGTTTAGGAGAGCTATCAAGCATGACCGTAAGCAGATTCCACCACTCCACTTTATGTGTATGCATCTCTAGATATACCAGCTGATGGTACATAACTTCAGTAGGATATGTAATCTATTCATGAGACAATTATTAGTATATACAGAAACAACAAATAAGTCAAGTGCGATAAAAACCCGCAAAGTTACCTTCAAAGGTGATAAGTCCAAGGAAAGACGCTTGGCTGACTCAAGAGATCCCAAAATCTTCTCATTGACTATCTTAGAAACGTTTCTAATACTAGCCTCAACTAGCTCTGATGCATTCTCAATCAGAAAAAACTCATAACCTTCTACACTTTCAATTCCCAAGTACTTCAAAGAAGGAGCTTTTATCACATATCCACTACTCTCTCGTGCACGAAAGGAATCGGAAAGCGATAGTGTCTTCAAAGATGGCGCCTCAATGGTGAAAGTCTTTACATAATCATGAGAGAAACCTCGACGAAGGACCAAATGTTCAAGATTAGGGCAGCTAGATAAAAGATTGTGAACAGATTCATCGCCTTTGTACACCAGGGATAGAAGGTGAAGAGTTCTAAGGGACTTCATAGAAACCGGAGAAGGAAAATCAAGATAAACGTAATTCATAAGTTTCAAGGTCTCAAGTGTATCAAAGCAAAACAAGCTACTTGGAAATCTGATTTGCGAGCCATGGCAAAAACTAAGATCGAGTACGAACTCACGAACATGGCGTGCAAATGCAATTGTAGCCCATATTCCAAGATATACACCATCAAATTGATCTCTAACGCTCAGATGCAAACTCTCTAGAACTGGAGCTTTATGTGAAAGCAAAGACCTGGTAACATTTTCTGCAAATTCATATATGTTTCGATAAGATTCAAACTCGAGTCTTGGTACCATTTTCCAAAGAGAACGCCATCGATTAGACAAAACACTTGTGGATATGACAAGTTTAGTAGGAAGTGAAGACAATATCTTCAGAAGCAAAACTTCAGGCAACTCACTGATCCTGTCCTCACTCATAATACCTGGCTTTCTCGAACTTTTGCCACTAAAAATCAAAGAAGACATATATATTAAGAGTTAGGGGTTTTGGAGCTTACTATTAAAGAACACTTCATGAAGGATGCAGAGAAAAGAAACAAACCCTTGTTCCATCAATTGTTTCAGAATTTTGCAGTTCGTTCCCAGACCAGTGCTATCGTATTACTAACACTCCAAACGCAAACACAAATGCAAACAGAATCTAAGAATCAAAACTTGAAATTTCACTGACCGCCAAAGCTATTCAGTGAGATTGGAGAACATGACGGAGAAATTTCACGAGAACGAAAGATCAGAGAAAATTAGGGCTTTTTTTATTAAAACCGGTTTTGTTCGGGTAGAATTAGATAAAACCGAACCGAATCCAAAACTTGATCAGCCAACCATGCCGGTTTCGTTCCGGTTGGTTTTGAAATTCTTTGTTTTTTGGGTTTTTTGAAAATAGTATCATAAATATTTCTGTATACTATTTTCAAAAATACAGAAATATTTAAAACTAAAAATGATAAAAATGAAAAGTGGATAGAAAAACAGAATTTGGCCGAATAAATTGAATTAAAATTACAAAATAAATGTAACACAATTAGATAACTAATCTAAATCCGTGCATCATATTGTGACACGTCTATTTATTAATACTAGTCACAAGATAACCAGCTCCATTTGAGTTTCTTATATGTTCACATTATCTTCTCTCGTGCTTTAAAAATTGGCTCTTGACTGTGACATGAAAACTAAAACCACACGGGAATGGAAAATGCCTTCTTGAAAGCTGACTCCCTTTAAAAACTTAACTACCTCCAACCACCTTTTCCCACCACTTTCTCACATCTTTTTTTTTTATTTTTCTTTGTCAACTCTTTTTATTTTAACAATTTTTGAAACATTCTCTATCTCTCTTTTGTCTTTATCTGAATTCTGTTTTGTTTCTCTCTTCTTTGATCGTGTATTTTTATAAACCGTCGATGAGTGATCGGAGTCTGAAAAAGTCTCTCCCCGGTAAAAGCAATCGCCCGGCCGCGGACGAGAATTTAGATCTCTTCTCAGTCAACCGTGGAACATCTGTAGATGGTATCATCATCTATTAATATTTGGTCCATTGACTTTGTCTTTTGCTTTTCTACACCAACACACATTGAAATTGTTCTTCCATCAGTATTTTTTAGATTGCTATCACGTTTTGCATTCTAAGATCGCTTTGATGCTATTCTCATTTCAATTTGCCAATTCTTTGTATACAATAATTCGTCTTCCAATAAGTCAGATCCATATTAATGTGATGTAGAATGTTCTATGTGGTATGCAGTTTTGATTAAACCAGGAAGACATTCTTTCCAACAAGCTAAAGTTGCTAAGAATGGACCTGATGATGACAAGAATCACAAGATACATGCAAATGAACCGTAAGAATTTATGTAATCCCTCATTTGAATTTATACGCAATAATATTCCTGAAATACAAGTTATAATACATATAATCTTTGTTCCTTAGGCTTTATACCATTGCAGAAGTTCCATTAGGAGATCTTTCTAGATTGGTTCTAGAAGCTAGAAACACAACTTCCAAGCTTCAGTCCATAACCACTACAAGGGCTGCTTTAAGGGTATGATGCAACAAGCTCGATATAATTTCATGTATGCTCATGTAATATTTTTATATTTTTTTCGCGCAGAGCGAGAGTGATCAATCTTCAAGACCAACCAGAAGCGGTTCAACAATTCGTCCCTCCAACATTCCCACTCTCAGATCCTCATCGGTCCCCAAGAAGACAACAACAACAACAATTTCAGCTTCAGCTTCAGCTTCAGCTTCTTCTCCAAAACGAAATGTCTCACGATCTTTAACTCCCTCATCACGCAAAATACCATCACCATCCTCTACTCCTTCAAGAATCAATACAACTACTTCAACCACTCCTTCCTTCAATAAAGCTGGAGACGCTCAACGATCAAGATCGTTGACTCCAAGATCAAAGCCTCAGATTGCAGCAAATTCAAGTAAGACCAATGTGCGTTCTTCATCTGTTTCAGCAACACCTCGGACACCACCAAGACTAAAAGAAACAGTCACTCTAGCGTTTGGTAGACCAGTGGGGAATGTTAACTCGCCAAAACGAAACACCTCACCGGATGTTACAAGAACGAGGCCTAAAGGACGCTCTGCTTCTCCTTCTCGGATTCCGACTTTTTCAGGCGTCTCACATACAACAGTAACTCCCAAATCTGTAAAGCCATCTGCCACTGTTGCGGATTCAACTAGGCCAGGAAGAAAATTGTCAAGAGCTTCGGTTCAAATGGCTATCAATCACTTGGTAAACAGAGCTGAATGTTTTTGTCATTTAAAACGTCTATAATACTCAATTAAGTAGTAACTTATTTATGAGGTTTTGCTTGACGATAATATTGCCACTTCAAATGCAGGACGTGGCACGAAATGGTAAAGTTAGTACACATACGTTTTCAAGCACTATGTTGTATCCACACAGCATCAGATCTTCTTCTTTGGGTCTAAGAAAGCCATGTGGTAGTAGTGAAGGCAGCTGCAGCAGCAGCAACCATGAAGAGGAAGATGGAAGAAACTTAACGAAAGAAGGAGATAACACAGAGAATAAGAAAGATAGTGCTCGTTACGACGCACTCTTGAATGTTAAAGATGTCAAGGATACAAACTGGCTACTTAACATTGATGATGAATCTCATCAGTCTCTCATCTTCGACAATGCTTTCGACTCTCCTCCTGATCTATTCCCTCCTCTCTGATTCCTTTTGATGTTTTTTTTTTCATGTTTGTTATAGTTTAAAACAAGAGAGCTGCTTGGAAAAATAATCCTGTTTCACTCTTTTTATTTTTTTATGCAATCAAGAGAAAAAAAAAAAAACATTTAATATACAGCTTTGAGCTTTTTGCTGGACCCTTATTGTTTAGATCAAAATATTTGCAAGAAAAGACACAATTGGTAGGATTCCGAAAAAAAAATGTGTATACTATTGTAGTTTAGTTCATGGTTAGTGTAATTCTAGAAGTCCATATAATAAAACAGAGAAGTGGTGGTTGATGTACTCGTTTACAATTTGTGTCGCAATTTATTTCACACATGTTTATGATGTTCATAAGAGTTCGACTTGTAATAGACTAATAGTTAGTTAGTAACGATACATCCATTACCAAAAGCCAGGCCCGGACCTAGAATTTTTGTGGCCTAAAGCATAGTTAGATAATACAATTTTTTTTATAAAAACTATTGTTAAAAATTTATCATTAAAATGCTAAAATATATTAAAAGAACACTAGAAAAGTTATTGAATAATGTAAAAACCTGTTTTCTGGTGCAAATTGGAGGCATGGTCTACAAAAGTAACAAAACATATAATTATAGTCACTACAAAGTTTTCAAATTCAATCCAAACACTTTGACTATAAAACTAAGTGACAAAGTCACCGTCACCGTTACGAGACTCACGACATGATTTTGACTTTTGCAAATTGCAATCCCTAATTCCCAATTACAATCGTTACTTTCAAAACATAACCTTTGATTTGATAATAATATAAAACAATCTATATATACATTTTTGGATCACAATTAGCAAATAAATCCTGAAGTTGAGAAGTATTTACAATGGCATGCCATTAGCATTAATTATTTAGATTTGTTTTATTTAGGTAAAGATTTTTAAATGAAATTCATTTCTCATATATTTAGCAAAAGTCTCTACAAAATCTTTTCTTATCTATTTAAGCAAAGATTTTGAAATCAAATATGTTCTCAACAATTTACCAAAAATCTCTACACAATCTTTTTAAAAATCTCGACTTAGTTAAGTTCTGATTTTTATCTGCAAAAAAAAAAATTAATAGTAACGAGTGATGTAAAAATCGGGAATGTTGATACTACAATTTCTTCTACTTCTTTTTTCTTCATATAATGAAAATTATTTTTAGGGATATTTTCTCAAAACCTCTAAATAAAACAAAGGGTTTCAAAAGATGGCTTTTCTTTTGGCGGGTCGACCCGCAAACCCGCAACTCTCTACGGGCTTATCCGCATGAACCTGCGACCCGTAGTGGATAAAAATATTATTCCAAAAAAAATAACAAATGATGTTTAATTTTACGGGACGGGGTTATATGGTGCAACGGGTTTGGATCGATATTAATATTAAACAATATACTATGGATGAAATCTTAGAATTAAAAATCAAAATTTAATTATAAAATCAGAAACACTAAACAAAATAAACAATATTAAAAAAACAAATACAACTTAAAATTTTGCTAAATAATTTTTTAGTTATAAAAAAATCGACCCGCGGTGTACCGCGGGGTAAAATCTAGTTGATGACAAAATTAGAAGGATTAAGGACAAGAATTACCCAACAGCAGCAACAATTTCTTACCCAACTACCCAAGGAGATGGAGTCTTCGTGAAAAATTTCTAAAAACTATTATAATACTTTTAACTAAGTTATAAAACAAAAATAAAAACTGTAAGTCTGTAAAAAACGAAAAAAAAAACATGTACAAGAGGGGATTTGAACTGGACACCCGAGCCTAATATACTAAATACTTAACCACCAGCCTAAGGAAATGTTTTACAGATGTGACCCTAAAACAATTCATTTATTTTGTGGCCTAAAGCAGAGGCTTTGCCTGCTTTATGGGTGGGCCGGGCCTGCCAAAAGCGTTAGAGATAACAAACGAAATAGTACATTGACGCGATTCATGTTTAATGTTTTGTAGAAAGAAGAAACAAAAAAAAAAATACATTATTTTTTACACTCTCCATCGTGGTAGTATCAAGTACACAATCCAAAATTCTAAATAGATAACAGCAAAGAGAATAATAATAAATAGTTAAGAGAAAAAAATATAAAAAGGAGAAACGAACCCGTCTCCTTTGGATGGAGCCGGTTTAGAAAGGTAGGTGGTAGTGTACCGTGTTTTAAGACTCTCTAACGTCCCTTTGGATTCATGATCTGAGAAAACACAGCACTTGGAGTGAGTCCATCTGAATCTTCGCTGGCCAAACTCCGACCACCGATGCTCATGTCTATTCCACTGCTCCTCGAGTCCGTCACATTCCCTTCATACACATCAGAACTCTTGTCGTTCTTTCCTTTACAGTTGCCATCATCGTACTTAATCTCATCCATGTCCATGTCACCGCACACTCCTTTTCCACTCTCCTCTGCGCTTTCCTGGAGCTGCAACGCAAATTCTAAGTTCCACAGAACATCTCCCATTGATGGTCTCTCAATGCCCTGGTCTAGTACACACTTCATTGCGGTTTCAGCAAACTTTTTGAAGCATTCAGGTGTGATCTTGCCCTTGAGATAGGGATCGACTATTTGATCAAGCATGCCTTTCTTGTAGCAGTATGGTGCCCACTCAGCTAAGCTCACTTGTTCCTTTGCAAGTGTTGGGTTCAAGGCTGGCCGTGCGCATAGGGCTTCGAATAGAACGACACCAAAGGAGTAGACATCGGATTTCTCAGTCAGTTGCTGCCGTCTGAAATACTCTGGGTCAAGATAACCAAAACTTCCTTTCACCACCGTGCTTACATGTGTGTGGTCTAGTGTAGGACCAGTCTTTGAGAGCCCGAAATCAGAGACCTTGGCCACCCATTTCTCATCCAATAGAATGTTTGTTGTCTTCACATCTCTGTGGATGATTGTGTGTTTTGCACCAGTGTGTAGATAATGCAAGCCCCGGGCTGCCCCGATGCATATCTCAAGACGTTGCTTCCACGGAAGAGAAGGATTCTGGGTTTTGTAGAGATGCTCCCTCATTGTACCATGAGCCATGTAATCATACACTAAGATCATTTCGCAGTTCTCTTCACAGTATCCAATCAAGGACACAAGGTGACGGTGTCTAAGCTTTGAAAGCATTTCAATCTCAGTCTGGAACTCGTGTACACCTTGCTCGGACATTGGGTTTCCTCGCTTGATGGCTACCTTTGTAGTTCCGCCATCAATCTCTCCTCTGTAAACCTTGCCAAAACCTCCAACACCAAGCACCCGGGACTCATCAAAGTTTTTAGTGGCTGCTTTAATCTCAGCAAACGAAAAGTGACGGCAAAGATTTGACGGAAGGGAAGAGGCATAACTTCCTGTTGTGTTTGTCTTGGCCGAGCCAGCAGAATGTGAGTTTCCATACAGAGAAAGTGGAAGCCACCCTGATGTTGCATCACTTGCAGGCTGGTAATCACCACGCTTACGTCTGCGGTAAGCACCAAACACACAGAAACCGATGATAAGGGCCAGAACAACTGCACCACTGGCTGCGCCTGCAACAATTGCCGTATTGCTTTTTGATTTCCTAGTAGTCGGGCTTAGGACTTTGGATGGATCTGCAGTCACCTGTGGACCAGGTATAGGATTGGGGCCTGCCAGATTACCATCAGAGGTATTCATCTTGAATATCTCCACTCCATTAAGAATAGAATCATAATACTCCGGCTTGTTAATCGGGTTAGGATGAAGAGCAAGCCACATATCTTGTTGTCCATTTCCCTCTGGAGGATTCACCACGTAATCCTTGTGAAACGGAACCCCGTTTGAACTAGTCCAAGCAATAATATCAGCTTCAGGCTCAGCTGTTTGATTGTTGAGGTAGACGGTAAACACCCGTTGGTTGATCTTAGTGATGTTGGAAGAAACCTCACAGAAATGAAGCCTAACAAGGTAAGTAAACCCAGAGTCAATGCTGAAAATCCAAGTAAGATTGTAGTTGAGATTGATTTGAGCTGTTGGACCCATCGACCTAGCAGTTGAATAAACATCGAGAGGAGCAACATATGTAGGAGTCCCCTCAGGATACTTAATGGTCATGTTAGGATCAGCAGTCTCTGGAATCCCAAGTCCTGCACCAAATATATAAGGCTGATCATCATACCACGACCTATACAAACCCGTATCGGCGGAAGGCGAGATATCATTCCCTCCAACATTAAGCCTATAAACATTCTCAAGAGCAGTACTGTTGTCAATCGTAATAGAAGTAGATGATCCGACCATGGTCAAAGTCCCATCAGTACTACTATAAATATCAGGCATTGAAGTCACCTCAATCCCATTAACAAACGCATACGCATTAGACGGACTTGATTCCGGTGTAAACGTCATGTTCAATGTTCCACCTTCAACATTCACAACAAACTCCTTGATGATGAAAGCGTAAGTCAACGCCTCCGCCGTCTGAGCAGCGCTAAAGTTCTTGAGAAGAGTGTAAGGACCAAAGGAGACGGAGAACAACGAGTTCGTAGCATTGAGGCCGTCGTATGAGTTTGGATAGAAGTAGAGACGCACGAATTTACGACCTGGTGCTACAGGGAAAGTGTAAGTGAAAGGAGATCGGAAAACTCTAGCCGTCATGTAAGGAACTTCGGGAACGGAAGGATCTTGTGTTAACGCTGGTGATGTTTTAGAGTCTCCTCCTGATGAAGAAGATAAGAATTTTGATTTGACATCGGAGATCCATTTACGGCTATCTGTGTCATTGAGATCAGAAGCACCACCGCAATTCAATAAGAATTGCTCTGTTGGAGAGTAATCAGCAGCTGAGATTAAAGTTGCTGCAGATAAGAGAAGAAGAAGAGAGAGACGGAATTGTCCCTCTGTGATCTTCATCGATCAAGAACAGTCTCCGTGAAGATCTTCTTCTCAGATCTATCAACAAAAAGCAAAATCAAAACTATAAAACTTTGCAGATCTAAAAATGGAAAGAGCTTAAGAAACGATGATCATTTGATAACGAAATTAAGCTATAGAGAAACAGATGAAATTGAAGTTTGAATACAGTAGTAAAGAGAGTGAAGTGAAGAAGATGATGATGATGATTAACATACCTGAAGAATCGGGGAAGAAACCCTAAGCGATGAAATCGGAGAGAGTTTTTGGAGAAGACAGAGATATTTTTTGGGGAAGAGAGAGAGAGAAACAATTAATGAGTGGAGAGGTAAGTATAGTTAAGACGACAAAACGGACAGGATTGTTGCCTCCCTCTACGCGTTAACGTTATTTTAATTTAAATTAGTAGATTAAATTAAGATATAGGAGTTAATTAATTGAAGCCGGCTTGAAGGTGGGTGAAGTGACGATAATGACCTTTTGAATAACAAACAGCTGGAAATTATATGTCCCGACCATTCGAAGGATAATGTTGATTGGTATGGTTTAGATGACAGTTCATAAAATGTGAGAGTAAATCCATTAAATAAAAGAAAGACAAGAGAATTTTATCAAAACGCGTATTTTTGTGTGCGGTGGTCACTGCTCGTGGCTGAGCTGGCAATTGTATATACTATAAAGGGAAAAGAGCGGGGCCCATTTTGATAACAACTCGTTTGTTAGTTACTTTAGTTTACGTGATCATGGGCTTTTTATTTTTGTTTCAGTTGACCTCATATGGCCCAGATAGAAGTGGGCCTTCTCTATCTAATTTTCTTGTACTGATATAGAGACATTATTGTACTGATTTTTTTTTTCCCTCACATTATTGTACTGATCTACTTAACATTTTTGAAGTACAAATTTGCTCTTCTAATCGGGTCGATTTGTTTATGATTTTGACCCGGAAATCTTCAATCGAATCTTTCCTTAAATTATGGCAAAATTTAAAAACGAAAATACCTAATAAAATCTAAATTATATATATTTTCTCAACTAATTACTATATCTAAACTATTTATTTATGCTATATTTTTTACAATTTTTATAGATTAGGAAATCAAATATGATAATTTAATGCTAATATAACAAATTTGAGCTAATTTCCTAAAACCTCTCTACCTAATTTAAACATAAATATATGATTCTCATTTCACTTTTATTTGATCTTCTATTTATATTATTTTGAATTATTATAAAATATATATAGTTAATAAATTTTAATTTTTTTCTGCATATGTTATGATTCAAATTTTTTAAAACAGACATATATTACTCAATCGATGAAGAAAAAAATATGTGTGTAATCTATATTAACATTTTTTTAAGAACAAATTGCACATTAAATCAGGTCGTTTTTTTTTTTATTCTGACCCGAAATTAGTCATTCAGATCTTTTTTTAATTTCTACAATTATCTAAAACGGGACAGTATACCACGGGTGAGATCCTAAAATTAACAAATCAAAATACAATTATTTAGTATTTTAAAATATAATTATAAATTGTTTTTACGGGTTGGTCCAAAAACACATACTAATTTAAAATATATATATATATTATGAAAACCATTTGAAAGTAAAGTTTTAAATTGACTCGAATTATATGTCTTTTAAATAAAAGTGTTATTAAAAAAATAACAAAATGTGTTTAATTCCATAGGACTGGAGTATATGGTAGGACGGGTTTGGGTCGATATTAATACGGGACAATATACCACGGGTGAAATCCTAGAGTTAACAAATCAAAATTTAATTATACAATCTTAAACAGTAAATAAAACAAATACAACTTAAAATATTTATTTTTTATATACAACGCATGTGACCCGCGGTGTACAACAAAAAATATTATACACAACAAATTCATCAGTTTATAAAAAGATAAAAAAATCAAATAATTAACCCGCGGTATACCGCAGGGTCATATCCTAGTATAGAGACATTATTGTAAATAATAATCTTCTTGATGTGAATTGTATATGAATAAAAGTGTTAGTACAGAGAATTTTCCAAGAGAGAGTTAACACTGGAAAAGGAAGGGAAGAGTACAAAACTAATAATTGTGTTCGTATGCATGATACAAAATTTGAAATTAAAATTTTGAAACAAAACACTGGAGACTGTAGTACAAAATTTGACATTTCAACTTAGTAAAAAAAAAAGAATTTGAACAATATTTATATAGGTGAATTGCGTATACATTAACATTTTTCCTGTCTTGCCTTCTTTGCAGTAAACTGTATCCAAGTGGTTTTGACTCTTCTGTAATAGTATCCACTGATTATAACACAAAATCTCTAGTCGTCCCAGTCATGATCCCAGCCATCTCGGTTCGGAGCCCTTGCTGTTAAGCCATTAGCAGAGATGCTCAAACTCTTTGCTGCACTACCGGGCGATTTCACAGCATTATTCTCATCCCAATCATCATCCCAACCCTCGTCCCAGTCCGCTGTCTCCACATCATGGACCCCTGACTCACTTTCCAAGCCTGGTCCTCCGCTCAGTTCTAGCTCACGGTAAGGCACTCCAGTGCCTGCACGGCGATTCTTCCGGCAAAGACAGAATGCCCAAATGCCCCCAAAAATAACGACGGATACTATTAAGAAATAGGCGCCGTTAATGGGCGTCACTAGTTTTTCATATGAGGGAAAGTGGAATGGTAAGGTGTTTTCTTCTGATGGGTACATGTGAAGCGCACACTCTCCTTTTCCACCGTCTAGTATGATCTTGTTTGTGTCTCCACTAATGGATATGTTTACCTGTGCAAGTGAAAACAGATCGTTTCAGTTTAGTGCCACGGTATAACTACAATAACGTTTGTGTTGATCATTGAAAATCACAAAAAAAAGGTTCAGACATCCAGAGATATGTCAAAGATAACGCTTTTTATCAATCGAATCAACTCAGAAGAAGATAGGAAGACGTACCCTTTGACTCTGGTGTTTTGGCAGTGTCAGCTCCTGTAAAGAGTTAACCGGAAGAACAATTTTTGCTTTTAGTAAGTTTTCACCTTCATTTTGAACTATAATCAACCAGTTAGCAGAACCTGCAATGATAAAACACAACTTTAAAATGAAAATTCAAAAAACTCAAGCAAAACTTACAGGTGAAAACAGAACATACAAAGCAGAGACCTTGCAGTTGTGGGGGGGGGGGGGGGGGGGGGGAATAATAACTATAATGTCTAGGAAAGTTTCATGTCCTTGAGATCACAATCATTTACAAATTAACACAACGCAATAACTGAATAATGTAAAACATATCCTAGTGTGATCTCTAATTTCATAAAGGTCATCATCCCCAACGAATATCTATTTACAACTTATCCAACCATTTTCATGGATATCTCTAAGCTGCAAACAGAACCTGCGATATGGCTTTTATTCAAGAAGCTAACACGACTAATATTGTTGCATTGTTCAATAAACAGGAAACCCACATGCCAGAGATATCATTTCGAGTAAACTCGTTGAAACCAAGAGTACCGAAATCAAAGAAAACATCACTACAAAGAAGGCGCAAATATACCTTTATCAATGCTCAAAGTGCAAGCCACCAATGAATTCTCAGTTCTACATATGTTAGACTTTCCTACACAGGTCTCTCCACTGGGAGACTCAGAGCTCCCCTTATCATCCTTCGCCTTATCACGATCTTTAGCCAGAGGCGGACTCTCCTTACCTGGCTCCGTCCCATTTTTCCCACTCTCCAAACTTTTTGGAGGCGGCGCCATTTTAGCCGGTAGCTTTCCACTATCCTGACTATCGGTTAGGTTCGCTGGAGGCGGAGGCGGGCTTATCGGCTCTGTTGTATTAAACACTTTGGTATCATTCTTCTCATTTTCAGGTAATAGTGGCGGAGGTGGACTCACTGAATCAGGCTCTTTAGGATTAGGATTCGTCGAATTACTAGTTGGCAGAGTAGGTTCTAATGAGGTCACATTGGATTTACCATCTCCACTGGGTTTAGGATTAAGCAACGGAGACTCCTGAAGCATAAACATAGATTCAATTCAAATCACATTGCTCAAAACTCTATACAAGATCAAACGAAAAAAACACAGAAAGGAATCGAAGTTTACTTGTTTAGTAGTGGTTGAATTTGAATTATCCTTTTGTGTTTCTTCATCAACTAGCTCACGAGAAATATCGAACGAAGAAGCATTGGAGATGAACAAAATCAATAGAAGAAGTGATAAGACTTGACTTGTATCCATTGCAATCAGGGTCAAACCCTAAATTATGATTCGATCGGTTGATTTATTAGCCGGTGGCAGTCTTGATTCGATCAAAATTTGAAAATTTGCACCAGAAGCTCATTTTTCAGGGTATCAGTGGTCTGGTCGTCCACAACGCATCGCAGATTCCGCAGATCACAGTTCAGGCGATTGAAAAAAATCACCAAGCTTCAATTTCACGCAAAGGATTGGCAAAACAGTGAGTGAGAGAGATGGATGATAGATGTAATCAGAAATTGGTGGTGTTGAAGATCGAAGAGAAGACGAAGAGTGGCTCTGGCTCGTGTCGTTGTTGGTCGCGTCTGAAAATTGGATCGAATCGTAGAGCCGGTTTCACGATCCCTCCACTTCACGGAGTCGTCGGAGAATTATTTGGGCCGTAACTTTTAAAAGCCTGTTATTTGTGTCACATAAGTCCATCAGGCCCATTGGCTAATTATTTGATTAATATTGTATTACCTATTTCACTTAACTAATCGAACCTTATAATTATGTTGTGTCACATAAGTCCACCAGGCCCATTGACTAATTATCTGTGATTAATCTTTTAGATTTTTACGTTATGGAAACGGAATTTATGTTCTTTTTCTATCTTTCTTTTACAACATTTACGAAACTTTGACATGTTTGAACAGTCAATTTGTTGTGGTAGGTAAATCATGTAAATGTTAAAAAATATAAGATTTGGTACGCCCTATTCAACTAATATGTTTATGTTTTCATATCATTCTAATGTTCCATTATTTCATTGTTCATCCATTTTCTACACATGACGATATACCACATTTCCATCATCTCTTAGAATCTAAATCTCCTTCGATTTACTAACAACTATTTACCTTTCTTATTAATTAGATCTCTATTTCCTGATCTCATAATTAAAGTCTCTAAATCCAACATGTCTTTGTCGAAACTTCAATTTTATCGACATGCAACGTCTCTCCCTGCCTAGTTGATGATTCATTTGGTGGATCAGACTTTACGGCCACGCGTTAAGTTAAATTCTTCTCTAGGTTATCTCTCCGATCCAACAGCGCACAACAAAACACTGGGGACACGTGAGGTTAATTCTCTGTTTGCCATTACATGCATGTTTTCATAAGTTAAAATCAATTCTTATGTGTGGTTGTGTAAAATTTAGAATCATCCTGCAATCTCTTGATCATATATAATGTAAAACAGTCGATGTTATTCTTGATGATACAATTACACCCAATTTTCTTTCATACGTATAGATCATTGCTAATGGTAACTGTAAGCTACATATATGTTCAAGCGCGGTGATATAGTTTTGGTTTTGCTTTCTTCTTTAACAAGAAACATGAGAGAATAAGATAGAGAAAACGAGAGAGACTGAGAGAGAGAGAGATCCGTTGACGTTATTAGCATATGAAATGGTTTGATTACATAGATAAGAAAATGAAAATCACAAAATGGGAAATATAACAGCAAAATACTTTTATTTAATTGGGTTAAAAGCTGGCAACTTTGATAAGTCCATATTACACGGCACTTTTACATCTGACAGTAGCCTCTTTCACACGGCAGTCGATATACTGCAACATTCGAACAACCAAAACAAATATCTATCATGACATTGGAAATAACTTAACTCCAAAATCCAAATGCACTTATTCATATATACATGCATTGAAAAAAAAAAGAAATTCATTAAAATAAAAAATGATATCTCTTAGTTTGATAATTAGTTGAATTCATTAACTCGTATATAATTTTTGTAGTTAAGTGTATATCAAAGCTATTTATATTCCAAACAAAACAAAACAATCTAACATAAAAACAAAAATAGAGTTATGGAGACGTACCTATCACAATTAGTGCTGAAACTGATGGGGTAGGGAACTGAAACACCACAAGTGGTAGGAAGTGAGGCCACAAGGTCAGTATTTAGCCCCTTAATTTCTTTACCCGTTGCTTTAAGGCACTCACATACTTGTTTGCGGTCCGGTGTGGTCTAAGCCATTTGATACAATGACTTGACTCCCACGCAGCATTCTGATGGCAATGGACCACTGTTGGTTAAGTAATTCACGCACTGTGCCAGTGTGCTTGTCACTGTCCCACACTGGATGGTTGACTTTGTTGGGGATACCATGTAAATCGTAAGGACGATGAGGCATGTGATGATCTTTGGAGCAAACGCCATTTTGTTTTTATTACTTTTACTTTGTTGAGGTCGGTAGGGTTTTTATAATTGGAAAAACTCATGAAGGTCATGCGTACCCGTTAATTATGCTTAGTTCCATATGCATGCAAATTTAATGAAAACTTTATATTTTGGTTTAAGATTGAAAATACACATATTCCAATGTAAATACGTTGCATTCCCGATCATCGCTTAATTGAGTTTCAAGAAGATGTAGCGTCAGAAAACTATATTCAACCTGGAACAGAATAAATAGTTATCTCTACCAATTAAAAATGTAATGGTTTTGCGTTAAATAATTTTCTTCTAGTTTAATATTAAATGGGCTATCTTGTTATTTCGAAATCTTATATCAATATTTTCTGAACAAACTAGATAAGCAAATAATGTAATTATATTGAAATTTTTTTAATGATCACAGAGAATAAAGTGGAAACATATGCTTCTTATTTTTTACATCTAATTAATTAAGTGGAAACATATGTAATTACAATGGATTGCATTGCATTACATTGATTTGAATATAAAGAAATGTGTGTATACTAGCTATGTTATTTTTGGGTACATGTCAAACAAGGTGTTCATCGTAAGGCTAAGCACAAATTTATGAGGCCACACGTGAGTAAGGAAACTCTTGGACGTGTGGACCGAAAATGGTAATCAAGTGGCAGTTCAAGGAAGTAATGGAATAGAGAAAAAAGTTTTGGTAATGGTCCAAAACATCAAATGGTAAAGAGTTGGAGACATCAAAGGAAAATGACAAGAGATGAAAGCGTGGAAAACAATAGACGGGCAAAGAGATTTGGATATTTATCGAACAAGGACTCTTGGAGGTTATACGGTCACACGTACTTGGAGAAATCTAAAAGGATCTCCACGATTCCTAGGCGAATTATTATTAAAAAAATTCAGCAAAAGAACAAAAATGTCGTAGGCAACTCATTTTAGAAAATGGATATTATCTGTATAATCGTAAATCGATCTAGTACTAAGTACATGATAACCCCCATTTTTTTTTTTCGTTTTATACATGGTAATGTAATCGTTGTAATTAATTTATGCTTAGAAAACACTCTACAAACTTCAATAAAAGAAATCAGTAAAAGGTCTAGCGTCGTTGGACATTCTAATGTTTTTGGTAAATTTTCAGGGTTTTTACTTTAAAAAGTAACGCTTAAAATAGGAAGGAAAAAAGTAAGGTGCCTTAGCAACTGCATGTAGGGTCGATCGACATATCACACACTCAGTCACTCACCGACGAAAAAGATTACAAAAGAAAGAGTGAGAAGTGTAAATGAGCAAGTTGTGAGTGTGTGTGAAGAAGTAGATAGGCATTGATTAAAAAAGCTTCTTGTGCTGTGAAGATCTACTATTTTTCCTCATATACGATAATCTTTCTGGTAAACACACAAAAATTTGAGGAAACTCTAGAGTAAACTAATGAAATCGAACCTTAATTCTAAGTTTTTTTTGTTTTATTTTGAAAATATCATGCATGTATTAAGAATCCAAGTATATGTTTTAAAAGCATACGAATCTATTAATTGGACTATCTTAGTATTGAACTATTGATTAGAAATTATTATTTTTACCTCTACTAAGTCAGTTGATAATAATCTTATTAAACAAACTTAGTGTACGGCCGTACTGAGGAGAAGAAGGAACCGGATACATTCAAAGCATAACATGGCCAAGTGAGTGGCAAGATTTTGAAAATAATACATATATCGTAATTCCATATATCATTAGAGGAGTACATAACACCGACGACCGATTAAATGGACCGTCATATATAAAGAAAGACATGAAAACACAAATTCTAAAACACAGCAACAATAACAGTATAAAAGATACACTCTTATATAGTGACATCTTAATATTATTTTTAATACTCTCTCATCGATTATATGAGAACCCTTCAGCTTCTATCACCTCTTGATCACCTCACGCTGCATAACCAACCACATACATCAAACATATGGTTACTAAAGACTCCACTAAAATCCAAACAAAAATATTAGAACCTCAAGCAAAACTGAAATAATTAGAGTGGGAGAAGATTACGTGTTACAGTTGGTTCTGGCACTGATGGGGTAAGAGATCCTAACACGGCAAGCACCAGGGAGACGAGCAGCACGACCAGCGTTAAGTCGAGAACCCAAGGCTCTAGCTGCTCCCTGGATACAACGACAAGCTTGTTGTCGGTCACGGGTGGTACGAGCCATGCTTTTGAGCCTCTGAACGCCAGAGCAACACCCTCGAGGAATGAAACCGCCTCGGGTCAAGTAGTTATAGCATTGACCCAAGCTGCCGGTGACTACGCCACACGAGATTGCTGCCTCGGATGCCATTGGAGCGGCCACTAACATGCACACAATCACCAAAGTTGACAACTTCAAGAGTCCCTCCATATCTTTAAACTTTTGATTTCTCTTTTTACTTAAGTAAATGGTTTGGATGATGAGATAATGGTAATGAATGTTGGGTTTATATAGAGAGTTAAGAGCGCAAAAGCATGAAAGTTGAAGGTGTGAGGGTTAGTTGGTGGTTGGTTTCATTTATTGCATTGCTTTCTCTTCTCTTATCTTTGGCTTTTGTAGTTTAAATTAATCTAAGCCAATTTCTACGTACTCTCCGTTTTGTGATCAGATCTATACTATATACTATATAAAAATGTTATTCATTCTTGTATGCACATGTTTTTTTCTTAAAGGCCAGTCATTGTTCAACATATGTCCAACTTAGCAACATGTCAACGTTGGTGGTAGTATTAGATTGATTTCAGGGCACTGAAACAGAGTCACGCTTCTCTTATGCAAGTAATAAACTTATTGACTTATTGTCTTGGATCCCTCAAACTATCAGTTAGCTACTTCAGTCTGGTCCGTTTCGATTTTGTTCAAGCTTTTATTTTGAAGTCTGGTTTGGCTCTAACAAAGCTATAGAGTAAAAAGTCTTTGGAAATGTTGACAAAAAAAAGTCTTTAGAAATTAAGATTTTAAGAATGTAAGGAAATGCAATTGATATTGTAATCTAATCCACGAAACGTAAATGTATTGAACCAAATGTTACAAGGACAAAGTTTTGCTCTCGACTATTCATGTTTTATCTCTTTTTAAAACAAATTAGTAAAATCCTGGATAGAGAGAGTTGAACGACGAATTCCAAGCATCTAAAACTGTAGAAACATACATATACTTGACTATTGACTCAATCCGCCTTGCCGAATTCTCCAACATTCGTGCTGCTGCTCTCCACCACCGTCTCTCTTACAAACCTACAACAACATTTTCAAGAATTAGGTTCAAGAAAGAAAGATATACGTATGAATTGGAGAGGACATGAACACCATTTACCTCGCCAGCTTCTCTCGTGAAGATTGTAAGACGTAAATGGAGAGTACGAAAGAAAATGTGAGAGCTGATCACAAGTAAACAACATCAGTATACATTGTAATAGCTTGTTGTCTAATTAATTAATTGATTAACAAGACGAAACAGGAATTACCTGAGCCAAAGAGGACATAAAATCCCGAGGATACATCAATCTCTGACTGTTCCTTCCTGCATCACAATAAAGTGTCTCAGCCACGTATCACTAACGTGATGTTCCTTAGCAAGGAGAGAGGAGAAAAAAAGCTGAAAGAGGTGAGCAAAATTAGTGTACCATGTGTATCTAACTAGAACATGTTTTGGCCAGTGTTGAGGATCCCAGAACTGCTTACGGATCTCCGGGTGTGTATTTAGATCTGTTCATGGATAAAATCTCAACTCAGATATCCTGATGTTGTCTTTCAAATATTTGAAGTAACTGAGTGCTACTCTATGGCAATGGAAGTAGAATTGCAAATTAAAATATCAGAGCATAAATATTATGATGTTCATTCCTTACAAAAAAAAATCAATGCCATTATTAACATAAACATAGTTCAGGCAACTTGTACGAAATAAGGAAACCATGGAATCATAGATGAGCATGAAAATGTGTATTTATTTGAGTACCGCCACCAAAAAGATGGATTGAATCAGTCTGTGATATAGACATAATGATAACAGCAGAAAAAAACTGGGACTATAAAGCAAACTGCCTCTATATAAGCACCCAGTGTCTCCAAAAAGGTGAAAAAGTTTTGACTCACCAGATAATGTTAGACTCTATGGAGAAAGCATTGTAAAATTGAAGCCAGGTTAACTTAACTAGGCCTAAGACATGGGGTTTAAGCAACTAAGCATCCAACCTTGAGAAGCTACCGCATAATATGTCGTATAATCTTGAGTTTTAAGATATGAACGTAAGACTTGGCATATCTGGTTAGGCCAGAACAAACAAAATTCTCTTATTCGCTGAGAAGACAGACGGTAATAAAGAGGAGACGCCTAATTCAGGAAAAAATAGCTAGATAACGAGTATTACGTACAGCTATGAGGCATATCAACAACTTCAGCTGTGACTCCAAGCAGATCTCCTCCAGAATATCTCTGTGCAAATGAAAAAATCAAGCCACACCGAAAAATCCAAAAACTGGTATTATACAAATCTGCCAGTTTTCTTGGTAGCAAATAATCTAATCAGTCAAGTCTCAGAAAACGACTCAAAATCAATGCTTAACATACCAAATTTACATCGATCATCGGAACATCTGTGCTCTTACGGTTTATTACCAAAAGCCAGTGAATTAGATATTTCTCACTTCCAACTTGGAATTTTCTGCACATAAAATCATCCACACATCAGGCACCAAATTTCTCTAACTTGCATATGACTAATGTACAAAGACGATAAATATCTCGCCATGTCAATATTGTGCTCCATGTTCAGCACATATAAAACATCAGAAAAAGAAAAAAAAACACAATCTGCAGCAAGACAGAGCTAGAACAAACCATACAAAATCGATTACGGTAATCAAAACAGATGAGAAATGGCTAAAACATCACAGTATCTTCATCATTTCCTTTCTGAGTAGCAACAATAGAAATTGCTAAATACAATCTAAAGGCTGGTAAAACCAGTGATGAACTAGGCAAGTTAACTAAACTAGGCAATCTCAGTTCAAAAGCACCAAATGCATACAGCTATACAAATTCAAGATAAAAACCAATAAAATTCTCACATTTTATATGGATCAGTTCCTGTGTAGCCAATTGGTTTCGCTATGGGGATCAACACCTAAAAATTGGCAAAGAAAGACAAGATTCAATCTAAATTTCCAAATTCTCCATCGAAATTATTTACACACAGAGTACCTCGCGATTAACGGCGAAGATCGGGCAATGTTTTCCGATCACATCATGCCAAGTGGTTCTCGACTGCCACAGAATCAACAGATCCTTCAGTATCCATCAAATTAGAAATTAATCTCAGCTAAATGTGAAGAGGAGGAGTACGAACAGAGTGATATTGCCCCATCTTGCTCATCCGGACGATATCTCCAGGTCGGTAAGCGCTGGAGAGAGCGGGAAATGATAAAAATATCAGAACTAGAGCTTGAATAAAAGCGTTCCACGGTCGTGATCCTGCCACCGCAGCCATGCCCGCCATAACTTTGCTTTGTCGGCGATTTATTTTCTTCGCCGGGAGATTTAGAATTGAAGCGGAGGTATAAAGATCAAAAGATCATGTATGAACTCTCCCCTGCGTTATTATTGGGCCAAAAACATTAGGCCCAACTTTAGTGTTTCCAACTTACATGTTGACTCGGTTTTGACCAGCACTGTGTATTATTATTGGTTATAGGGCCTGGTAACTGACTTTTTTGGGTCGCTAGGCCTGGTTACTGATTAAATATGGAAAACCAACGGAAAAAAATCAACTTGTATATCAGAACAAAAAGACATGGTTTAACATATTTTTAAGTGATGTAAATAAATTTTTCTTTTTTTTTATAACTCATACCTTTCATTAATGTGAAAACCCGGAAATACAACGAGAGCCACCAAGGAAGAAATTTGACCAACAACATAAAAATATAGATTACTACGAATAAACTACTAGTAAACACCAAACCAAGTGACCAAAAGAGAAGATGCATGATGAATGATCCTTTGAGCTCTAGATAAAGGGTCGAGGTGACACCGGATAATGTTTTTGATCTCTAAAATCAGAACAGATACATGCTTGGAGGAGGAACTATGAAGTCTTGAATTATGCTCTTTCCCAATTTATACAAAGTATTAGAATGCATATTACATTGCTTCCGAGAAATTATGGTTTCCAGATGTGATGTCGATTTAATGTTCGAACGAATGTGTCTTGCTATATATTTTTTAAGATATAACGATATTAATTTTTGGAGGGTTATATTTAAATCTCTAATTGTAAAATTATATATATATATATATATATATATATATATATATATATATTCAATTTTCCATGTGAAATTCTTAAATTTTGATTATGTTTTGCAGATTTTCTATTTAATTTTGTTCTGTATATAACAAGAATTTGATTTTTACTTCCAAAATGGGGCAGAAACTAGAGATTTTGATTTTTTTTTTCTTTTCAAAACAAGACCTAAAGTTTTTGTAATTGGAGTTTTCAAAATCTTTTACATAACAAAACTAAATATTAGTTTATCTTATTGTTGGAGGTAATTTTTCTGTTTCACCAACCATATCGTGATACGTGGCTACCACGCCACAAATCATATGTCGAGAGATTGACAGGTGATCAAATTTTCCGAACACTTGAAACACAGTTAAATCTCACTGTAACTTAAGACAATTGTGCCAACTCATATCTTAACGAATTAGTATCATATGGTAGAATTTTCAATGGTTACTTTTTTTTCTTTCTTAAAAAGCATATTCATCTATGATAATCGGGTTCATTTAACAGAAAAACGCGCGAATGCGTTAGTTAAATCTCTATAAAAGGAAATTTATATTGAAAAATTATTTTTGTTAAGATACATGAGAATTTAGTATGATTGGTACAAAAAATAGTTTAAGTTTATAACTTTCTACATGATAAAAAGATGCTAATCCATGAAAACATCAATAAAATCTTTGACATTTCTCTTAAACATTCATAAGAATCACAACTCTTTAAAAACTTAATACAGAATAATATCTGAACTTTACAATTAAACCAAACTCTATAATCAAATCAAAATTCTTGACAATAACTTCCCAAATCACTAATCAAACTTCAAATGATGTCTTAAGAATTTAATGCTGGTCGTTGTTTCTAAATACTGCATCGTTAAGGTAAATAAAGGTACAAGAAAAGAGCGACATCTATAAGGGTTTGAAGATGAATACACAAAAGTAAGACAAATTTGGTTTTTTTTTTTTCGATGTAGTGAAAAAAAAAAGGAGACAAAGAACATCAAATAACACAAAATCGGTCCTCAACAGTAATCACTTGGGATCTTTCAAAACCTAGAAGAAAAAAACTCATCTCTTTCTTCTTCTTCCCCTGAGACATCTCTCGATTCTTCGTACTCTCTTGTTTCGTTCGAACTCAATCGGATTTTCAATTTCTGGGCGTAGTTTACAACGAACTGATTCCTTGGTTTGATCAATCGGGGTGTTCTTGTATCAATCGATTTTTTTTGTGTGTTTGGTTTAGTTTTTAGATTTTTTTTTTTTTGTTATTTCCATGGCCGCGGATCTCGATGATTTGGAAGAAGAGAGTTCGTCTTCATTGTCACCACCGCTTCTTCCGCCGCCTCGGTCTCCGTCTAATCAGCCGGAGTTTTGGATGAGAGTTGAGGAAGCAACCCGTGAAATTATAGAGCAGGTTCATCCAACACTTGTCTCCGAGGATCGACGAAGAGATGTGATTCTATATGTTCAAAAACTTATCAGAATCACACTTGGATGCGAGGTAAAATTTGTTTCAAACATTCTCTGTTCTGTCTCTGTTTGCATTAACATCTGGAAAAAAAAACTTAGGCGTGTTTTAAATGTTGGAACTTGCTTGAATCGGCGATGTTGTTGTGCAAGTTGATGGCTTTTTACTTTTTAATGTTGTCTTCTGTCTTTTTATTCTTAAGTTGATGGCTTTTCTTGTTAGATTATCTAAAGTCATCTACTTGTTGTTTTCTATTTCGAAGTGATGTGCTTTTTTGCACACCTTTTCTGTTACTGACCAGAGATTCTGCAATGTTGCGGCTTATAAGTTTGATTGACTATGGATGTGGTTTGCAAAGTTGTGACTTTTTTTCTATTTGGTATGTGATTTTCAGGTACATTCTTTTGGATCGGTTCCATTGAAAACGTATCTTCCTGATGGAGACATTGATCTCACTGCTTTTGGTGGGCTGTATCATGAGGAAGAACTGGCCGCCAAAGTTTTTGCTGTACTTGAGAGGGAAGAACATAATGTGTCTTCCCATTTTGTGGTTAAGGATGTGCAGTTAATACGGGCTGAGGTTTGTTTACATAATCTCTGTGCTATTCAATTCCAGAAACTAGAGTCTGCAATGAGTATTCCAAGTATGTGTATGGTGTTTATGTATGCTTATCGTGTTGGTTGTTATCTCCTCGAGTACCTAAATTTCTTTTCTTTTGCAGGTTAAGCTTGTTAAATGTTTGGTGCAAAACATCGTTGTTGATATCTCTTTCAATCAGATTGGTGGGATTTGTACTCTCTGCTTTCTCGAGAAGGTAATCTGCCCTCTTCAGTATGACCATGCTGTTTCAAACAAATTTAACTAAACATTTTAAAAGGTAAAATACAGTTTAGGCTTATTTTGTCTGTTTGATATATGTAAAGCAGAAGTTGAACTGAATGTCACTAACCTGCCATATTGACATTGTTTTCACCCAACTGCCTGATGGGTTTTCTGGTGACTCAATAGATTTTAATATTGCAAATTGTTTGCAATATCACATGCGTACAATAATATGTTCGAAGCGCATTTGTCTAGAATAATATTCATATCAGCAATTTTGAAGGATGCGATTGTAGAAGAC
This sequence comes from Arabidopsis suecica, assembly GCA_019202805.1. NCBI lineage: Eukaryota > Viridiplantae > Streptophyta > Magnoliopsida > Brassicales > Brassicaceae > Arabidopsis > Arabidopsis suecica. The sequence continues at coordinate 11,377,826 of CM032909.1, forward strand.
AAAGATTTACTTTTGGAAAATTGACGTTGACTATATGATTACGCAGATCGATCACCTCATTGGAAAGGACCATCTCTTCAAGCGAAGTATCATACTAATTAAAGCTTGGTGCTACTACGAGAGCCGTATTCTCGGGGCTTTCCATGGATTAATATCAACATATGCTTTGGAGACATTGGTCTTATATATCTTCCATCTGTTCCACTCATCATTGAATGGTCCACTAGCGGTAAGGGTCTTCAGAAATTATAAGGGATGCTTCATGTTTTAGTATCATCTTGATTTACTTAAAACTTTTTTTATCCCTTAGGTTCTATACAAATTTTTGGACTACTTCAGCAAGTTTGACTGGGATAACTATTGCATTAGCCTGAATGGTCCTGTCTGCCTTTCCTCTCTACCAGAAATTGTTGGTAAGAATTTCCTCTAGTATACAGAAAATTGATTTCTTTTTGCGATTTCAGACTTTCATTATCTGCAATTTCTTTCTTTGATTTCTGTAGTTGAGACTCCGGAAAATGGGGGGGAAGATCTTCTGCTGACCAGTGAGTTCCTCAAGGAATGTATGGAGATGTACTCTGTACCATCACGAGGATTTGAGACAAACCAACGTGGGTTTCAATCAAAGCATCTTAATATAGTCGATCCGCTTAAAGAAACTAACAATCTTGGACGCAGCGTAAGCAAAGGTTGACTGCTTTCTCCAACCATCACAGTTTTTATTGTCCTGTTGCTATCTCTATCTTTATGGATTTAGATGTTTGAGAGGCCTAAGACAGTAGCTTTTGACCTGTCCGTGTCCAGAGTTTTAACGTTACAGAATATATATGGTGGGTTTTCCTGATATTCTTGGACTAGGGTATGTAGGTTTTAAGTGCAGGCTAAAATTAAGATTGTGATATTCTGGTATGTATTTTCACCCTGGAAATGAAGAAATGTATAAACATGAGATAAAAACTTAACTTAGTTTGCTCTGGTAATCCGGTGGATTTTATGGTCTAGATGAGTCTCTTTATTGGTAAATTTTTAAAGCACATGGATTTTACTTTTTCTTATACAGGTAACTTTTATCGTATACGAAGTGCATTCACATATGGTGCTCGGAAGCTTGGGCAAATTTTTTTGCAGTCAGATGAAGCCATAAGTTCTGAGCTTCGTAAGTTCTTCTCTAACATGCTACTCAGGCATGGGAGTGGCCAGAGGCCCGATGTCCTTGATGCTGTTCCATTTGTAAGGTACAACAGGTACAATGCCCTATCACCAGCTTCCAACCATTTCCAAGAAGGCCAAGTGGTTTATGAATCAGAATCCTCCAGTTCATCTGGTGCTACTGGAAATGGTAGACATGACCAAGAAGACTCGTTGGATGCAGGAGTAAGTATATCGAGTACAACTGGGCATGAATTAAGTGGATCACCTGGTGAAACAGCCCCATCGGTTTCAGAGGAACGATTTTCGGGTGACGCAAAAGACTTGGCTACTTTGAGGATCCAAAAGCTAGAGATTTCCGATGATGCAATGAAATCTCCGTGCCTTAGTGATAAGGAAAGTGTCTCTCCTTTGAATGGTAAGCATCATTCTTTTCATCAGATGAGAAATGGAGAAGTTTTAAATGGAAACGGGGTGGGGAAACAGCAAGAGAATTCCTGGCTTGCTGATTCCAGAAGAGTTAAAGATATACATAGTAATGAGAATGAGAACGAGCATGTTGGTCATGAAGACCTGCCGTTTACAGGGGCAGTACCTTGGCCACAGGAGGACATGCATCTCCACTACTCAGGTCATTGTGTTTCTGGCACTCCGAATATGCTGTCTGACCTCTCAGGCGATTACGAGAGTCAGCTTAACAGTTTGCGATTTGGGCGCTGGTGGTTTGATTATGTCCAAAATGGTCCTATGTCTCCACTATCACCTCCTGGGCTGCCTCAGCTGCCGAACAACAATTCATGGGAAGTAATTCGGCATGCTCTGCCATTCAGGCGAAATGCGCCCACTCCAGTAAACGCCAATGGAGTTGTTCCGAGACAGGTTTTTTTTCATGTGAACCCTCAGATGATTCCAGGTCCTGGTTTTGGTATCGAGGAATTACCTAAGCCACGAGGAACTGGAACATACTTCCCCAATGCGGTAATTACTTATTCGCCTCTCTCACATCTCTTACAGCCACTCCCGTAAATGGCGAAGCTTCTAACGTCTCCTTTATGCAGAACCATTACAGGGATAGACCGTTCTCCCCAAGAGGAAGGAGCTCACACCAAGCTAGGTCGCCGCGTAACAATGGCCGAAGCATGGTACAGGCGCACTCAGAAATGAATTTTCCTGACAGAAACACTCGTGAGAGACAGCTTCATTATCCCAACCAAACAAATGGTTCATGTGATATGAGTCACACTGATTCACTTGAAAGCTTTCCTGATACCAATGGCTCTACAAATCATCCATATGAAAAGGCTCCAGATGTTAGGCCTACGGAGCCTCTACCAGTGGAAGTACTCTCCCCTCCTGAGGGCAGCAAGCCAAGAGATAGCATTGAAGGTCATCATAATCGGCCACATCGTCCAAAATCTATACCCTCATCCACACAGGAAGATCGGTACAGTCTATATCTCTTACCCTTAAAAACATATTGTCTTCATTGAATTATTACCATTGATCACCAAAGCCTCTATCTAATTCACTGTAGTAATGTACATGTAGGGTAACGCCTACGCAGTCATACCATTTGACAGATGATCATGAGTTCCCTCCTTTGTAGCTGTGGTCTGAATTACAAACGCTTGCTCTCTAGACCGTTATAGGAACAGGTATAGTTTTCTAACTTGGTTTGTCTCCTAAGTTATTTGTTTTTACCTCCTGCAAGAAAGAAAAAAAAAAGAATGGAGCTGATATGTTTTGGGCTGTGGCTTTTTCTTGTATGTTATCTCTGGTGCTATAGAATAATTTATATGTATCTTTATCAAATTCTCTGGACAAAACCTTTGCAGAGCTTTGTATTTTCTACTTAGACAGGTTTGCTGAGTGTATTATAGGATGTTTTTATTTTGAAAGTCTCTATTCTATCTTCGTGATTCTTCTTCTTGTTTCTTGATTCTTCATCCTAGTGGATGGTAGAAAGTAGCAACGTTTATAAGTTATTTCATATCATGTCTTCTTTTAGTAAAATATGTCATTAGGTGCCTCAGAAAAATTCTTGATATTGGGTCCGATTGGTGACATAAAATAGTAAGAGTTTTTTTTAGCGGGGAAAGAAAATGGTAACCGTTAGCAGAATAGTTATAAAAAAAAACTTAGAAAAAGATAAATTATGCTCTTAATATCGCTAATTCTTTCCGCTTTTATGATTTGTAACAATCAAAATGGTAAGGTCCAATTGGTGACATGAAACTGTAAAAATATTTTTGCGCGAAAAGATAATGATAACCGTTAGCATAATAGTTAAAAAAAAATCTTAAAGGTAAATTATTGTTTTTAATATCGCTAATTCTTTTCGTTTTTGTGATTGGTAACAATCAAAATGGTTAGGTCCGACTGGTGATCAAATAGCAAGAATATTTTAGCGCGAAACGATAACGGTAACCGTTAGCAGAATAGTTATATAAAAAAAAATCTTAAAGTTAAATTATCGCTAATTTTTTTCGCTTTTATGATTGGTAACAATCAAAATGATAAATCATCATTGAATTATTTATGTTGTATGAATGTTTTTTGTTAGTTCTATCTATAGCTTTAGTTGACCGCAAATCTGACCAGTTTATTCTCTCAATCAGTGCTGGATTTTGCAAATCACTTTCAAAAACATTGAATTTGAGTGTTGTAATAAGAAAAACAAAAAATTGTGGGAGGGGAAATAGTCAAATAAAAGGGTATGTATGTGTCAAAGACTCAAAGTTACGCAATCATCGGTTACATACATAACTCTTAAACCACTCGTCTCTACAGATACACACTTAACGTTAATCAATCTCTACTTAAACGTTAATCAAATCTCGTTTGACTTGTTACACAAATCATCAATAAAGAGCACAACAAAGAAGAAGGAGAAAAAAAGTTGAGCTTTTTGGGAATCAGAATCATCATCGATGGTGAATACAAAGCGTGGCAATAGGTTTTTCAAATTCAGAAATGTCTAAATTGCTCTCTTCTCTTCCAAATTCTCTTCCTTTATTTGTTTTCAATAACTTTCCGGAGAAAAAGGAGTGAACTTTTTGCCCACTTTGATGGGCTGCAACCACATATTCTTCTATCTTTAACTTTTCCCACCAAACTTGTTCCTTTTTTTTTTGGTTGGGTTCTGGGTCTGCTTTTTTTGAATGAATGTTCAGATGATTGCGAAAGAAGAGCAGGACGAATACAAATTACGCAAACAAGGTCTTGTTGTTGAAATGGCTTCTCTTTTGCTCTGTTTTCATTATTCCAGACTCTTTTTTTGGTTGCTCTTCCGCGTTTTCTCCTACGAGAATCACGAAGGAAAACACAAGATTTTCTAGCACTTCTCTTCTCTCTTCTTCTCTCTTGCTCTCTGCTTCGCGATCTTTTATTTTCCCCCAAATTTTCGATTTTTTTTTTTGTTTTGTAAAACTTTTGATAGATCCGGTACGGAGCCATGTATATGGAGATCTCTTCTGCTTCCGATGATTCGATCCCTTACGTTGAGACAGATCCTTCCGGTCGCTATGGACGTGTAAGCAAGGCTTTACTCTATCTTACCTGATTGGTTGAGTTTGATCAATCCCCAAATTCGAGGAAGCTAAATTTGATCACTTTGCTAATTTGCTTTGATCGTAGCTTTTCCTCTGTTTGCATTTTCTAGACTTGATTTGTTTTTGATTATTGGGATTGCTCTTGAACATTGGGTTGATTCTGGTGTGTAGTTTAGAGAAGTGCTTGGTAAAGGGGCGATGAAGACGGTTTACAAAGCATTTGACCAGGTTCTAGGAATGGAAGTCGCTTGGAATCAAGTTAAGCTCAATGAGGTCTTCAGATCACCTGAGCCTTTACAACGCCTTTACTCTGAGGTTCATCTCCTTAAGAATCTCAATCATGAATCCATTATTCGCTACTGCACGTCTTGGATCGATGTCAACCGCAGAACATTTAACTTCATCACTGAGCTCTTCACTTCAGGCACCCTTAGAGAGTAATCCTAATCTCCTACCTTATGCTTTGTGTCTCAAACAACAATATTTAACAACAATACCTTATGCTTTGCTTGTGCTTTGTCCTTACATCTGCAGGTATCGAAGGAAGTATCAAAAGGTTGATATCCGGGCAATCAAGAGCTGGGCACGCCAGATCTTGAATGGTCTTGCTTACCTCCATGGACATGATCCTCCTGTTATTCACAGAGACCTCAAATGCGATAATATCTTCGTTAACGGCCACCTTGGGCAAGTCAAGATTGGTGACCTGGGCTTAGCTGCAATACTCCGTGGATCACAAAATGCACACAGCGTCATAGGTATTCTCTTTCTTTTTCGTTCTCCATGTTTTTAAATAGAATTTTGTGAGTTTCAGAATTAACCTCTGCCTTTCGCTTGAATATACCATTAGGAACGCCTGAATTTATGGCACCAGAGCTATATGAAGAAGATTACAACGAGCTTGTGGACATTTATTCGTTTGGAATGTGTGTCCTAGAGATGCTTACCGGTGAGTATCCATATAGTGAATGCACCAACCCTGCCCAAATATACAAGAAAGTTACATCGGTAAGCAAATGGCCTGAGACTCATCTCAATCATCATTATCTTCCCAGAATATATTTTGATATGTTAACTTTCTTTGATGTGGATTTGATTCAGGGGAAGTTGCCTGACTCTTTCCATCTAATCCAACACACGGAGGCCCAACGTTTTGTTGGTAAATGCCTGGAAACTGTGTCAAGAAGATTGCCTGCAAAGGAGCTCTTGGGGGACCCATTCCTTGCCGCAACTGATGAGAGAGATTTGGCACCTCTTTCTAGATTGCCGCAACAATTGGCAATCCAGAATTTGGCTGCAAATGGAACGGTGGTACAACATCTGCCGTCAACGACTGATCCAACTAGAACAACAGATATGTCAATAACAGGAAAGATGAACTCAGAAGACCACACCATCTTTCTACAAGTACAGATTTTAGATGGCGATGGTACGATTCTACTTACTACAAAGTTCTTGCCTGGTTTGGTTGGGACATGAAATTGTTGGATTTGGAGCAGCTTTAGTATTAGCTGTTAATCATAGGAAATGAATTGAACTATTGTAACCTTAGCTTCTGATTTTTGGGTAACCTGAATGGTGAAACTTTGATAGAAGAATCACCGATGGAAAATGTTTTAATGAATCTGTTTGGCTGTGTCACAGGTCACATGAGGAACATTCAGTTCCCGTTCAACATTTTAAGTGACACACCTCTAGAAGTAGCTTTGGAGATGGTGAAAGAGCTTGAGATCGCTGATTGGGATCCTTTGGAGATCGCTGCAATGATAGAAAATGAGATATCTTTGCTCGTCCCTAACTGGAGGGCCAATGACTCTTCTATCCGGCACCAAAGCTTTGGTCATGAAGATGATGAGGACAATGGCGAAGCAGAGGGAAGAACACGCCTTTTCTCCTCTGCTTCTTCCTCTCACGACTCTCATGTAGCAGTTAGAGAGAACAATGACGATTCTAGTAACGATGTGATCCCAGATATGGATGATGGCAATAGAAGCTCTAACAGGTTGTTGAATTCTTCAACATACCACTACTCACCTGCCATTGAGGACGATCAAAGTCAGCAACAGCGGAGACGAGTAAGGCTACAACAGAAAATGAGATCTCTGGTGGACACAAGAACGCAGGTGCTACACCGTTCGCTCATGGAGTTAATCAACAAGCGCCGTGGGCGTGGCTTCGACCCGAATGCGAACGAGCTACAACCTCAACCGTCGTCCACTGATTTCATTCGACGATGTTGATAATAGGATGATGAGAGAGCCTTTTGTGGCTCTTTCATGATAAAGACAGATCTTCATATTGGTACTAGCATTTTGATTTGTTGATATTATATGAAATAAAATGTTTTAGAGTCTTTTGTATATATGATATTCTTAGGGCAGTGTTTATCTTTTCGCTCGATCTCGATCTGAAAGCAAGCGATGCAAAACCGCACAAATTCGATTATAAGTACGAAGGTATTGTCTTCCCTGTATTAAAGAGACATTTTAGATTACATTTATGCATTTACCATTACAGTGATAACTTAATATTCAAATAATCATAACTTAATATGCAAGTATGTTTTTAATCTTGATACGACGACAAAAGTTGTTTATCTTCTCGTATCAAACGTAGAGGCAGTTGAACAATTTAACAAACGAAAAGGTTCTTAGATTGGTATAACCATTCGTCGAAAACTATAAAGATTTACTTTTATTTAACCATAAGATGATATCATCATCTATTAATTATAGTTGATCATGTATAATATATAGGAACAAAATATAAGGCAGTATACAAAGGAAATTTGCGCTAATTAGGTTATCTAACCGCATGCATCCAAACAAAACCACGTCTATTTAAAAACTTAATCACAACTGCACATCTGAGCTAATCTTCACTCAACACCAACTTGAGCAAAAGCTATGGAGAGCAAAGGGCCATCGCCAATAGTTCCACTTGTGCTTGTGGTACTCTTCGGATGGTTCCTATGCGGCTCTTACCTTGTCTCACTATTAGAGGATTATGTATTACCAATCTTGCAAACCGGAACATTCATTGTAGGAATCTTTCTCTTGCTTCTCCTTTTGCTTCTCCATGTCTTTTCTTCTTCTTGGATCTCTCCATGGCTCCCTTCTCTTCTCCTTTTACCATCTCCGGCTTCCACGACTTCTACTGACTCAGACAGCTTTGGTCTTGGATCATTTCTTTTGCTTTCACTCTTTTTCATCTCCTTCTGGTTTTTTCAGTCACTCTAATGTTTATTCGACTTGTACATATATAGTTTCTATCATGGGAATTTGTATTTTCCTGATTGTTCATGCAAAATATTGCTATACATGTACATCTTATAGAAAAAAACTACTTGATAACTCATGCAAGATTCCAACATATTATGTTTAAATAATTAATTATTGCATCACTCATATTTCATTTTCCTTGAGAGAAACTGAATACAACATATATATCACCTGTGAAAACAAGATAAAAGAAAAAGTAGGGATAAATGAAACATAATAGTATGATAATAAAAGAGACGACCTAGATAGGAGTTGCATAATAATGAGTCTATAGAAGAGATGTTATATAAGTCTCCGTGCAACCACCTTTAACGACCAACCAGCACGAAGGACATGAAATGAAAACAACGACATGACACAGACGAAAGATCACATGCATTGCTTTGGGTTTTAGATTCAAGTTTTAGGGTCAGATTTTGTGTAATCTGTGTATTTAAATGAGATAAAAAGTATAAGAAAATAAATTAAGAAACTTCTTACTTCATTTTATCAGTTGTTTCCAATATATTTTTTGTGAAGATGGACAAAACATATCCAAGAAAACAATTTCACCAATTTGGTAAATAATGCATGATTGGATTGGAGTTGCTATAAAAATCTTTACCAATGCTTAAACTTAAATTTTACCACATCTAAACTAGTGTATGTTATAAAATAGAACTTTTAAAAAGTCTTCTTTAAAAAAAAATTCTTAAAATAATGTTTCATATTGTCATGTGAACATTTCTTTGATTATAAATGCCCATTATTAGTCCATTACTTAGTGCAATTCACCCAACAAACCGTTGGATATATATATGGGTGGGGCGTTTAAGAGACACCGACTTGACCCGAATACCCACCCGGTTAATTCTGGTTTTGCCTTGTAAACATATTCTTTCGTTTTTCTTCTTCGTCTTCTCAAATCTTTCGCGTTTACGGTTTCTTCGTTGGCAGGATTCGAACGAAAGCCACGAGACTACGTGATTCAACCCGAATACGATCCGAATCAGGAAGCTCCTTCCAACAACTTTCATTCCCAATTTCAAAGCTCTTCTCTTTTTGGCTGATGCTTTTGCTTCAATGGCCTCTCTATCGGTAAGTCTCCTCTTACCCTCTCTCGATTTCACAACAAGTCAATCCGAACTCTGCGTACAAGGGTTCATCGATTTCCATTTGTAGAACGTTTTGTGGTTCTTCTAATTTGATTCCATTGTTGTTGTTGTTGCTGCATTAGGTATGTTGTTGATTCTCCAAGGCTATAACAATCTTTAACTAAACTTGCTTGGAGCTGGAGACTTGTTTACTTCGATGGTGTATAACCTGAAAATAAGATTAGGGTTTGGGTTTTCTGTTGTGACTACATCATCCCCTGGGTTGAAATTTCTCTTAAGTCATTAGGGTTTTCGGATACATTTGCTCTGTTACAGAAGAAGAAAAGGTCTTCGCTTTTGGAGGATAATGTGTATATTGTGCGTTATACAAAAGTGGTCTCGTCAGGTTGCAACGATGCTGCCTTGGTTTGTCATTCCTTTGATTGGACTATGGGCTCTCTCTCAGCTTCTTCCACCAGCTTTTCGTTTTGAGATTACTTCTCCAAGGCTTGCTTGTGTGTTTGTGCTCTTGGTTACTTTGTTCTGGTACGAGGTTTTGATGCCTCAGCTGTCTACTTGGAGGGTACGTAGAAATGCACAACTTAGGGAGAGACAGAGATTAGAAGCTATTGAACTGCAAAAGCTTAAGAAAAATGCGACAAGACGTTGTCGTAACTGCTCAACACCTTACAAGGACCAAAATCCATGTGGTGGGAAATTTATGTGTTCGTATTGTGGGCATGTATCAAAACGCCCTGTTTTAGACATGGCCTTGTCTTCCGGATTAGAGATTTCTGGTTCAGGGATTTTGAAGGATCTTGTTGGAAAAAGTGGAAAGATGTTGAATGGGAAGGGATGGAGTGAGAATGGATATTTGCACAGGCAAGAGTGGTCTGATAGCAGCACATGGAATAGCGGGTCAAGCTATTGGCGGAATAATAGTGGTGGTACATTTGAAGGAGATGACAATTGTTTGGTGGAAAAATCATACTCTGGTGGTGTTGTTTTTGCTTGCAGGTTACTGACTTCTTTTTTCATGAGCATTTTGTGGCTTTGGAGAAAGATATTTAGATTTAGCTCATCAGTTGATGACTCTTCACTTGACCCTGAGCAGAGGCGGTTGCTAGCTAGGCAGGGTGAGAACGGGACCAGCTATCATGAAAGTAGGATAGAAAAAGCACGTAGAAAAGCAGAGGAGAAAAGACAAGCTAGGCTAGAAAAAGAGCTTTCAGAGGAGGAAGAAAGAAAACAAAGAGAAGAAGTCGCAAGACTAGTAGAGGAACGGAGAAGGCTGAGAGATGAGATACTTGAGGCCGAGAAATGCAGCAAATTATCAGTTGCTGCTAAGGAGGCAGAAAAGAAGCGTCAGGAGAGAAGAAAAGAGAGAGATAGGGCCTCAAGTAAGAGCAATTCTGATGGTGAAGAGGTTGACAAGAGAACAAGAAAGGAAACTGAGCAGAAGCGTGGACTTAATAAGAGCGATCATCTGGAACACGCACCTGATAATTTAAGGGGCCCCAACTCGGAAAGGAGACATGGACATTGTTTAGAGAATAATGTCACTAGTAACGGTACAAAATCTGGTGGTAGGTACTTTGATCGAATGAAGGGTACATTTTTGTCTTCTTCAAAGGCTTTTACTGATAGTCGTTTATTTGGGAGAGGTGTTAATACTTCTGCTACAGTTGCAAAAGAAAACAAGCCCATTGGTTCCGCAGATAATTCTCACACCTATGCTCATTCTCATATTAATCCTCCTGAATTCGTGGCTATGAAATCTGTCCCTAATGAAGAGGAAAGGAACACTAATAATCCAGTAAGTACCCTTTCCAACATTTCTCATCTATTTGTGGTCTATATAGTTTTTGAGTAACTAGTGTGTTTTTTTTTTGGACAAATTTAAAGGGTGCTTAAAGATATAAATCGCACCTTCACTCATATGTTTTCTGTTAGAAATGTTTTTAAAAGTTCATTTTCATCTTGATAAATTTTCAACTAAAATCTGATTCAATTTACTCAAAAAGTTTTTTTTTATCACTAAAAACTGAATATCTGATACTCTTTCCTCAGGTTGTTTCTGAGCCAACGCGAGAACCTAGAAAATCATGGCACCAACTGTTTGCCCGTTCAACTCCTGTTCCTGTTTCCTCGAATGTTAATACTATAAGTAGACCTAGTACGAATCCCCAGCCAATTGTTCAGAGTTCACAGGTTACCAGTCAAGTTTCCTCAATACGAACCTTCGACAATCCCATCAGTTTTGGGCTCCCATCACCATTCACCATACCGGTGTACTCTAGTGGATCCACTACCAGTAGTTTAGGTTTCTCACCTCCAACAGAGATTGTTTTTCATCAACCCGGTGAAGATGAGCGTTTTGAAGATCCGTGTTATGTTCCGGATCCGATATCTCTACTGGGACCTGTTTCAGAATCACTTGATTTAAGAGCTGCTGGGTATGAAACTTGCATAAGACAGGTAAAATACCATGCGATGAAGAATACACCTTGTGAAGCCAACAAGCCATCTCCAATTGAATCTCCCTTGTCTAGATCACGGGCTGCGGATGAAAAGCAAGCTAATGATGGAAGCTGGCAAATGTGGAAGAGTCCCCTAGGCCAAAACAGTCTCGGTTTAGTTGGTGGGTCAGCAAACTGGATTATACCTTCTGAAACAAGTAGATCTAACGAGGAAATTGCTATGCACCATGTGCCTCAGCACAGAACAGAGTCATTATTTTCAAAAGAGGATTGTCAGCTTCATCAATGTGCTTATTCACAAAGGAAGGACTGTCTTGAACATGATCAGAGAAGTGGCGTTTTCAGCCCCATTAGTGGTCCAACCACTACTGATCCTTGGTCACAGAAAATGTTCTTCCCTGCATTATCTGGCATTGAGAGTCCTTTTTCTTTCACCACACAAACAGAAAGCATCTTGAACAATGTGGCGGCGTACAGAAGTCCAACTGGATCTGCTCCAGACAATCCATTTGAACATCCGTCTCCTAATCACTGGCTCAAGTAAGTCCTGAAAACCTTTTTATGTTTCTGTAGTTTTATGAGATGGCAAGACAAATTAAAAATCTTGAACAAAAGCAATGAAGAGCGGAGTGATATGGTGGAATTTGTGAATGTGCAGGAAGGTGAAGAGCTCAGGGGATGGGACTGGGAAGCAATTTGTGGCGGCCGGTGAAGTTGAGAACCACCAAAAAGATGTAGAATCATTTTGGTAGTCACAAAAATTAAACAAAATGAGGTCAAATTTTTTGCAGATACACACACGTTGACTGTGTCTGTCTGTCTCTGTCTTTGTCCTCTCGGGTCTTCAATGGAGATTTAAGAGTTTTTACTTGAAACATCTCCGATGAACACTCGACGCATAATTATAATCAGGTAATCTTTACTTTATAACATCACTCTCACAAACTTGCTTTGGGTTGGTCACTGAACATGTTTCTACTAAAGTAAACGAAACTATAATCTATACTCTGATTTAAACGGCCAAAGTAATAGAATGTGTTCCCATCTATGTCGATCGCACGAAGCCGTAATATGCCTATTTGATAATATTTAATTAGCCAGAAACATGACAAAAATAAATCATTACAATCGAATATGCGATACAAGCTAAACGGAAAAATGTTTAGCCGACAAAATCAAAAGCAACAGCCCGACAAAAAAAAAAAAGGCATCGTTTCGTCAGGCCACTTTTTTAGTGTTCTTAAAATGGCACAAATCACAATTGATTTACTCTAATATCACTTACTATACATAACCAGTGGGATTAGTTTTTCACCTAATCAAGGAAGAAAATAATCAACAAAACAAAATGTCACAGTGTATGTTTGTAGGTTTTTTCTGCATGTAGTAAGTTTGGTTACTCTCTACATCTGGATACTAGGGCTGGGCATAAAACCCGAAATCCGAAAACCGATCCGAAACCGATCCGAAAAATCCGGAACCGAACCCGAACCGAATAGTCATAAAATCCGAACGGATAATGAATTCTCCTATCCGAATTACCCGAACCGAACCCGATCCGAACCGAAAACCGAAAGGATATCCGAAAACCGAAAATAAAATTATATATCTAAAAATATTAGTTAGATTTAGTTGTAATTTTATAGCAAATAACAAAAATATCCTAAATAACCTAGATTTCGGAAATTTTTTAGTTATATTTGTTAAAATTATACATATTTTTACAAACTTAAACGAATTTTTAGTAAGATTAAACGAATTTTTCAGTTTTTTTCCCCAAAAACCGATCCGAATCCGACTTTTATCCGAACCGAAACCGAACCGATGACTTATAAAATCCGAACGGATAATAAATTCTCCTATCCAAATTATCCGAATCCGAATATATCCGAACCGAAACCGAACCGAAAAGTCATAAAATCCGAACGGATAATAAACTCTCATACCCGAATTATCCGAATCCGAATATATCCGATCCGAATCCGATCCGAAATCCGAATGCCCAGGCCTACTGGATACTATTAATTTTGATGGCTAATGAGTTGTTAGGACTTTGCATAAAAGAAACTGAGTTCTCTGGATGCAAAAAGTTAGAGATTTGGCTGCCAAAATATGTTACTTTCAATTATTTTTAGAAGAAAGATAAATCATGTCAATTTACCAAAAAAAAAAAAAATCATTTGGCATATTATTTGATTGGACTTTGAAGATTTTTTATGATGTTTTTTACCTTTTAAGTTTTGTATGTCACTGCTGAGTGCTGGCCTCTATTTTTTCACCGCAGGTAAAAGGGAGTGACCTATACCTTTTTCTGGGAATTTCATAGTACAAGACGTATGAAGATTTTCTATCTTTTTTGGATTTTACATATCTTGTTTTCAGACTTGTGATTGAATCTGAGACTTCATTTTGTTTTTTTTTTGGATTTTTATCAATAAAAATAATTTAGCCATTGTTCTTTGTTATAGCTTGTACGTCTTCGCAATGACCTGTCACCAATCACACCATTCATTTTTTTCCTACTCCAAATTATATCGCACCCGATGAATTCAGTGTATCTTGATAGGCAAAAAGATTGTTGATTACTTAGTCACGCTAGTCGGATAAATGAGGAGACTTAATTTTGGTGAGTTTTGATTGTAACATTGGCTCTCGTACGTTTTGCCTCATTTTGTATTATACCCGTCGGTGACTGACGTTAGCGGCGGTGACTGACTTCATAAAACCGGTTAAACGTTGTCTCAAACTGTTAGCATTTTTTTTTCCATGCTTAGTTTTGAAACCTCATCTTACAGTTCTATGGATCCCTTGTTTGATACCTCTAACATTCTATTGTGGTCCAAAATCAAGAACGTGTAAACACTATACCAATTGTTGGCTCCAATCATATGGAAGAAGAATTAATGTGTACGACTAGTGATTTTTTTTTTAATTATAAATATATTTTTTTGTAAAGTTTCATTAATCATTCATTTCAGTTCCTATTTAAAAATAAACGATAGAATCATAGATTCATACTGATCGGAAACTCAATGATTTCAAAGTTTGTTTCTAATTAATCTTCAAGGAGACTACTTCTTCTCTAATTAATAGTAATTGTTAAGTAAATCCAAAAAAGATGAAACTATGACCAAGTCCAAAGACTTAGTCTATGTCTCTCAGATTAGGACATCTCTCGGTATCTTTTGTTTCAAGTTTTGTATTAAGATTATAGGGTCAACATCTGATTAAATGATGATATAATAGTAAAAGCTTGTAAACATAAAAATAGAGAAGACTCATAAAGAAAAGAAAAACATGTGACTGTATATATCTTGGTTAACTTAAATGATATCAATCAAGTTGATAATTTGTGTTTGATGAACAATACAAAGATCATAACACTATAGTTTAGAAGGAAGAGGTAAAGAATTGATATCAAAAACTTTAAAGATAAAACGAGTGGGATGAATAGAAAAATGAGTGTGAAGAATAGAACCAACGGTCGCGATAAGTTCTCTCTTAACTTGTTTGGTGATACCTCCCATTGACACAATCTCTGCATATGCAGCTGCTTCTTTGTTCCCTCCAAACACTATCTCTACTGATCCCTTCAACACCACCATCACTAACTGCAATGGACATGCACATTTTATTGAGTATATTTAATTAGTAAACATATAAATTGGAAGATTTGTTATCTCCTACATCTTCACAAATCACAACACAAAGAATGAATATTTAGAGGAAAAAATCTTGGCCACATGCTATTAATATCAATATTTCCTGTTTTGTACATATAAATATCTTGGTTATGGGGTCAAGTATACATATAAATAAATAAATAATTGTGATGTTGACTTTTTTTTCTTAAATTTTCGAAGCCAATTTACGTGAAACCTAGTAAACAAAGCTTATTATTAATAGCATCCAAGTAAACTAAATAATATAACTGTTCTTTTTACAGCAACAAGTGTTCTTTTGAAATATTGTTTTTGTTTCACAAAAATATAATTAAATTCCAAAATAATTGAGTGTATGTGGAAAAGATACTTTATTATTAAAAAGACAGAAAAGACATCACAATAACTTTAGAATGGATAGAGAGTATTTGATCACTATTGAATTCCATTAAATAACAAAAGTGCATCTAAAAATTAAAAGAAATGCATCTGCAAGTCAAGGAATTTTTTTTTGTTTGATTTTAAAACTTAAAGGAGATTTCTGAAGGAAAGAGAGAATAAAGTTTAAGAGAGGTTCTTACGTTCTGAGGTCGTCCGACGATGGAAGCGACGGCTTTGGTGACTTCCGAGTAGAACGGATCGGTGTTAACGCCGTCAAAATTGACGTTAGTTGTAATGTAAAGACAAGGCATTTTCTCACCGTCCGTTTCTTGATGCCGTTAAGCTTGTTGCCAAGAATCTCAAGAAACCAAAAGAGAGGATTTATATGAAGTTTGGAAGTTGTGGAAGAGAAGATCTCTCACATGGCCAATTATATATAGAGCTAAATTATCGGCTTCTAAATTAATGAAAGAAATTATTGTATTGCATTATTTTAAAATTCGTTTTGATGTGAACAATGTTTGAAATAATATCTTTGAGTTTCAAATCTGACAACTTGGGGACGTGACTCAATCAATTACCGCAACTATGTCGCCCTCGAAGAAATTTGTTTTCATACCATATTGGACCACACACAAAAAAAAACCAAGTCCGTGATTTTTTGTTAACAATGTTAATAAAGGATAAAAACTTGAGTGTTGTTAATTTTTGTATTTTCTCCGTAATGGGTTAGGAAAATGATTAAGAGATTCGTTTTAGATCATTGACCATTTATTTTAAATTGTGTTTTCATATACATCCATGTGGTGCGTATGTAGCGCCGTTACTTCTTCTTGAAAAAATTGTTTTCTTTATTTTTCAACTGTCACTATAAACCGGTTGCCAACAACTATACGTTTTATCTGCAATTAATCTTATCAGTTATCACTTTTGAAATATGGAAAACGTTGTATTTATATGGTTACACATGTTTATTTCAACGTTTGGTGTGAGTTTTTTAGGACTTATATATATCAAAAGCTAACTTTTTATCGATGTAGAGAGTAGAGTCATACTCGGACTATTTCGGCATGTCGATCCGGTAAACCTGTGATCCACTGAATAAGTCGGTTTGAGTCGCTAGTCATGAAACCCACCTATAGTAAAAAATCGGATAAAGTAAACTCAATGAAACCGATCGACAACCAGGCTTAATAATTATACCGTCGAATTTCGGTTTGTGTCTCACAAGTCACAACCGTCCGGATCCCTTGCCCATTTACTTTATCACGTGTTTTTCCCATAGGTTCATATTTTCATAAATTGACAATAAAGTTTTTGGTTTTGGGATGAAGTCACGAGTAAGAAGAAATGGAAAAGGCATCGAGTTCGTGACTTGAAAAAAAAAAAAAAAAAAAAAGAGATAGACAGTGTTAGGATATATGCTTACGCGGTCCTAAGCAGGAATAATAGAAGCTCAAGGTTAGGACCAGTAGAGATATAATGAAATTTGGAAGCCACAATGTTTAAGAAATTAGTAGCAACTTTGGTTGAACACTAAAGATTCTAGCCTTCTTATTGAATTAAGAACTAAGAATCTAAACCCTAATGATCAAGACTTTGTGTTTATAAGAACAACTCTTCTTATTACCTTTGAAACTAACTCAAAACAAAGGTTACACAATCTCTCTTAATCTCACAACACATAGGGTTAGCCACAACCTTGGCACCTCTATTTATACTAAAACAAAGACCTAAACATGTTGAGATAAGATCACAATCACAATTACACCGACTACTTATAAACCGACTTGTTTATAAGTTTCTTGGGCCTCAAGCCTTTATGTTTTATCAAGTTTGATCAACATTCTCCCCTTCAAACTTGATATCTCTAACCTTCACATCTTGAACCCCTACAAGCTCCCTCATTTCCTTGAACTTGATCCGTCCTAATGCTTTGGTCAGAATGTCTGCTTTTTGTTCCTCCCCGGGAACATGTTCTAACTCGACTTGGTCATTCTCAACGCATTCTCTAATGAAATGATACCTTTTATGAATGTGCTTGCTCCTACCATGAAACACAGGATTCTTGGCAAGTGCTATGGCGGATTTATTATCTATCCGGAGTACCACTTTCTCACATGTCTTCCCTGTAACCTCACTTAGAAGATCTTGTAACCATATGGCCTGTTTTGAAGCTTCTGTTGCAGCCATAAACTCGGCTTCGCAAGATGATAGAGCTACTGTGTTCTGTTTTTGCGTACACCATGTAATAGGACAGTCATGTAGATAGAAGATATGACCTGTTGTGCTTTTGCCATCATCTTCATCAACATTGTGACTACTGTCACTATAACCAATCAGTCTTGTATCCAGTCTTAGCTCTGTTTTTCTTTCAAAGACCAAACCATACCCTTTTGTTCCTTCCAAATATCTGAGTACATGCTTTAATGCTGCACCATGAGACTCTTTTGGTTCTTGCATATACCTGCTTAACACTCCAACACAGAAAGAGAGATCTGGTCTTGTATGCAATAGATAACGCAAGCATCCAATACTTCTTCTATATTCTGTTTCATCAATATTTTTTTCTTCTGGTGCTTTACTTAGCTTTAAATTTGCATTCATTGGTGAGTGAACCGTATTACAGCCTTCCATTCTGGTCTCATTCATTATCTTAGATGCATATCTTTCTTGTTTCAGAGTAATGCCTCCCTCATGTTGACATACTTCTATACCAAGATAATAAGTCAATTTCCCTAAATCACTCATCTCAAACTTTGTTGACATACCTTTTTTGAAATCTAATATCAGACTCAGACTTGAACCAGTGACTAATAGGTCATCCACATATACCACAACGACGAGAAGGTGCTCCTTGGTCTGCTTTCGATACAGAGAGGGTTCTTTTGAACATTTTACAAAGTTCAACTCTTTAAGAATTGTGTTGAGTTTATTGTTCCAAGCTCTCGGGGCTTGTTTCAAGCCATACAGGGCTTTATGCAGCTTGTATACCTTGTTCTCACTTCCTTTGATTCCAAAACCCTCTGGTTGTTCAACAAACACAACTTCTTTTAACTCACCGTGAAGAAATGCAGTCTTAACATCTAAGTGATGCACTTCCCATCCATTTGAGGCTGCTATGGCAACTATAAACCTGATTGTTTCAATTCTTGCTACTGGTGCAAATACTTCTTCAAAATCAACCCCATATCTCTGAACATAGCCTTTTGCTACAAGACGCGCTTTGTATTTATTTATGCTACCATCAGAGTTTCTTTTGATCTTAAACACCCATTTTAGTCCTATTGGTTTTGCTCCATTAGGAAGATCTACTAAACTCCAAGTTTTGTTCTTGTTTATTGAACTGATTTCCTCATCACAGGCATCTCTCCAAACTTTTAGCTCTTTAGCTTCTTTAAAATCCCATGGTTCTTCATTGATTGATAACAACACTCGCTGAACTTCTTCATACTCAACTTCAGCCATTAGAACATAGTCATTCAAGTAGCCTGGTTTATTGCTCTGTCTCCCAGATCTTCTCAAAGTTGGTTGTGGTTGAACTTGTTCCTGGTTTTCAATATCTTCCATATTGTTGTTGTCTGAAGCTTCATCTTCATTACTTGAGTTTTCATCTTTATTTTCTTCTTCTGTTCTGTTTTCTACTGCTTCCTGATTCTCTTCTCTTAAACCCTGATTTCCAAATTCCCCAAGACTGAATTTGAATGTTCCAGGAGCATTACTACTCTTATCTTCTCCTGAATGACTCCAGTTCCAACTTCTTTTCTCATCAAAGATTACATCCCTGCTTACCACTATTCTTCTTTTAGTTGGATCTAGAAGACGATAGGCTTTGGATCCTGGTTCTGTTCCTAGGTGTACTAGAGCTTTTGACCTATCATCAAGCTTTTTAAGATGCTGAGAATCAGTTTTAGCATAACAAATGCATCCAAATACTCGTAGGTGTGAAATATTTGGTTTCTTTCCCTTAAATGCTTCATATGGAGTCTGTGTTATCAAAGTTCTTGTACCAACTCTGTTAATGAGATAAGTAGCATGCCTCACAGCTTCTCCCCACAAATAGTTTGGTACTTTCATATGTTTTAGAATACTTCTAGTCATTTCAAGCAATGTTCTGTTTCTTCTTTCTACTACTCCATTCTGTTGTGGTGAATATGGAGCTGTTAAGTGTCTCTGAATTCCTGAAACATCACAAAAGGACTGAAATTCTTGAGAAGTAAATTCTCCACCCCTGTCAGTTCTTAGTGTTCCTATCTTGAATCCAGTCTCTTGTTCAACTAATGCTTTGAATTTCTTAAATCTTTCAAACGCTTCACTTTTCTCTTTCAGTAGTAGTGACCACATATACCGAGAGTAGTCATCTATTAATACAAAAATGTATTTGTTTTGTGCAGCTGTAGAGGGTGTGATTGGACCACACAGATCTCCGTGAATCAGCTCCAGTAAGTGTGATGCTCGGTATGATGTAGCCTTAGGAAACGTTTGTCTTACCTGTTTTCCAAGCAGACACGAAGAACATGTTTCTTTTTCAATTTGAATGCTTGGTAATCCAATGACCAGCTCTTTGTTTATCATTGACTTCATAGTATCTAGTCCTACATGGCCTAATCTTGCATGCCATTTTGCTGAATCACTTACTTCCTCCAATTGTAAGCATTTTGAGGGTTCTATTTCCATAAGAACCTTATATAGTCTGTTCTTTGATCTATTAGCTTTTACTAGTAGCCTACCTTGTTTATCATATATTGTCAACTGCTCATCTTTCATTCTGATATCACAGCCTGCCTCTGTGGCTTGTCCAAGACTTATGATGTTGCTTTTTAAGTCTGGTATATAATAGACATCAGCAAGTATCTTCTTCTCTCCATCTTTACTTACAAAAAGAATTGAGCCTTTTCCTTTAATGTCAATGCGAGAATCATCTCCGAATCTCACCTTTCCTGTAACAGTTTCGTCAAGTTTAGAGAAGTAGGCTCTGTTTCCTGTCATATGATTACTTGCTCCATTGTCCAAATACCAGACATTTTCACCTTCTACTTGTCTTTCAAATTGGCTTGGTTTCACATTTTTCTCATTCAGATAGACTACTTCATGCATCATTAGCCTATCTGCTTCTTGAGTTTCTTCTTCATCATTCTCAAGTGTTTCTTGAAGTTTTAGTAGTCTGTCAGGACAATTCGAAGCATAATGTCCATTCTTATCGCACCTATAGCATATCACTTTTGATTTATCTTTTCCTTGTCTGAAAGAGCCATTCTGTTGAGTGCCAAAACGACCTCGTCCTCTGCCTCTGAAATTTGAACCTCGGCCTCTTCCTGAACCATAGTTTTCTTGATAGGTTTGTGATTCTGAGTTAAGATACATGAGTTTTCCTTGGTCTTCATGCTGATCTTCTTCATCACAAACTCTATCTTCATACACTTTTAGTCTACCAACTATTTCCTCAAAACTTGTTTTCTTTAGATCAAGTACTTGTTCAAGAGAAGCAACTATGTGAATATTTTTTTTTTCTAGGTACACTTTTAAGAAATTTCTTGACAAGTTTTGGTTCCTCGATGCTTTCTCCTAACGCAACTGACTTTGTTGCTATTTCAGAGAGTTTCCCTGCAAACTCATCAATTGTTTCAGTTTCTTTCATCTTGAGTCTATCGAATTCAGCCATTAGAGTTTGTAATCTTGCTTCCTTTACTCTGTCAGCGCCTAGATTTCTTGTTTTGATTGCTTCCCAAACTTCTTTTGCAGTTTCATGCTCTCCAACTTGGAGAATCATTGCTTCTGATATGGATTGAAATAACAGAACCCTAGCTAAATCATTCTTTTCAACATCGTTGTTCCCTGGTTCTATTGTATCCCAAACCTTATGAACCCTAAGTACCCCTTTCATACGCATGTTCCATACCGTGTAGTTGGATGCGTTAAGCATCGGACACTGTATAGAAGAACTACTCTCCTTGTTCCTAGCTGGAACCGGAACTATCTCAGCCATGCTTTACCTTGTGACGAACTCTGTTTCGAAACGTCTAAAGCTTTGCCTTCGATCCTAGGTTACCTAATCCAATAGTATTGCTCTGATACCAATTATTGAATTAAGAACTAAGAATCTAAACCCTAATGATCAAGACTTTGTGTTTATAATAACAACTCTTCTTATTACCTTTGAAACTAACTCAAAACAAAGGTTACACAATCTCTCTTAATCTCACAACACATAGGGTTAGCCACAACCTTGGCACCTCTATTTATACTAAAACAAAGACCTAAACATGTTGAGATAAGATCACAATCACAATTACACCGACTACTTATAAACCGACTTGTTTATAAGTTTCTTGGGCCTCAAGCCTTTATGTTTTATCAAGTTTGATCAACACTTCTAGGTATGGAAGGTTTCTCTTCATGATATTTTAAAACTTATGGACCACAAAAACAATTTTGGCGTGGGGTGGGGCCTGACAAACACATGGGCCGGGCTTGGTTACACATGAGAAAATTGTAGTTTTTAGTTAGATTTTGATAGACTAGTATAAATGGATAAAAGAAGTCGTTGGAAGAAAACCAAATTGATAGAAGAAAGAAGAAGAAAAATAGCAAAATTGTCGAAACAGGGACAGAGGCTGTCTTTAAGGAAAATCCCGTATATGATTAAAGTGTACGTAATCGATTAGTGTTCCTCTGTACGCACTAAGTCAAAAGTAATCTCCAAAGCCAAAGGTTTCAATTTTCAAACATTGTTAAAGCAAAGTATGTCCACGAGAATTAGCACATACTGGTCCACCATGTTATCAAGAAACGCCAAACCATTTTTGATAATTTCTAGTTTTTGAAATATATAGAGAATTAGAAAACCATTTTTTTAAAATATAGAGATTGACAAAAATAGATAAATAAACAAGAATAAATAGATTGAAAATTTTGAAATTAACTTATTTTATAACTAAAATAATAGAAAGAAAAAAATCTTAAATAGAGGGTTGGGATATCAAAAGTATTTTACAAAAATTCAAAGAATATGTGAATTTTTTTTTTAATTATAGAAAAATTGATAAGATCTGCCCTAGTAAAATTAATTTTATGATATATATATATATATTTATTGTACTTTTTAATTAATAAGCCCCTGTTTTTTTCTTTTGGAAAATATATATGTATGACAGTATGAGAATTTTCGTAGTGTTCATATTCAGTTTTCTAGAAAAGCTAGGAAAGCGAAAGTGGCCTGCCATGGTTTTGTATTTTTCCTTTTTTAACGTATGATCAGAAAATATGTAAAATGAAAATATATTCATTTTCAAGGTAATGAAACAAAAGAAAAAAAAAAGGCAAGGAATAATGAGTTGACAACAAAACAAAGGTAGGGAAAAATGATGAACTATTCCGATGAACCTATTATTGCAAAATTCAGTTATATATTGTATATGGTCCAACGCTACTATAGCATTACACATGTTGGTAATAATTATTCAAATTAGTTACAATTTCGTGAACGTTGTTAATTAATAAATGTTTAATTAGCAGGTTATGGGAATGAACTGGAAAGCAATAAAGTTGAACCGCATGGGTGGAAAGATGATTGTTTTTGGCTAAACTAATGTATTTTTATAATGCTAATTTGATCGGATCCCCATATATTCTCATAATCACTCCCTCTTATTACGTTGAAACTTGAATCAAAGTGCTAAGCTAGCTAAAACTCCTTTCGCTTTTCAGAATCTAGAGGAGCTAACAAAATAATAACGAACTTATTTTTAAGGTCTAAATTAATATGCGAATGCGATTACCAAAACTATGCCTATGAGGCTATGACATGATTCTTTATTTTTTTGGGATTACTTTGCCATTTGCTTATAACCATGGACTATGACTACAATGGCTTTGATTGATTACATTCAAACGGTTCAAAGTTTAACCACTCGTTTGGTTACCAATCATACAAACGAATAAAACATGTGGTTGGTATCCCATTATACTCCTTCCGTTTCATAATATAAGATGTTTTCAAGTTACTATGCAAATTATAGATTAATTTAATATCTACTAATTATTTATATTATTTAGTCTTTTTCATGATTGGTTGAATTTCTTAAAAATAGATATTTTTTAATCTGCGTGCTTTTACCTAAATCATCATATATTTTGAAACTGATGGAACGTTGTATTTTCAGGATTTTATATTGAAATCATAAAAATTAATTGTAGTGATCAAATTAACATCTTATAGTTAATGAGATATTGAGTCCATTGGTAATCAAAAAGGTTTGGTTAAAACCTGTTAAAAACAGTATGGAAAGTGTGGTTTGGTTAAAATATGTGATTAAAATGATATTAACTATTTGTGAAAAAAGAAATTTTGACTCATAAAACTAGTTTTAAAAAAACATTAACTAGTATATACACCTTGCTTCCACTCAACTACCATCACAAGCCACCATCGATGGGGTTTACATCGGCTAAGTTATGAAAGTGAATGTCTCTATAAATGCTTACCTAAGAGATCAAGTTTCCAATACACTTGAACTCAATGCGTACGTGAAAGCAAGCCTTCACACATCAATAAAGACCTACTAGTTTCTTCATAAATCAGATAAGGCCGTGTTTGAACGTAGAGGCGACTTGGTGTCTCAATGAGTAAAAAATAAAAACCTAAAAAAGGAAAAAGGTAGACCCAAACACGCCCCATCCCTTAATCTCATTATTATCACCTCTTTCACACGTTACCTCCCTGCAAAACTCACGCTCCATCCCCCATAGCACGTGACTCTCACGCTCCTCCACCTCCCTAAGATCTTTATTACTTGAACCAAATTTATATTCTTTCACCTAAAGATAACGAATTCTTGATTTTACATTCGGAAATTTTCAAATTAAAACATTTCATTGATTCCAAAAACATACTTTATTGTTTTATATAGTTACTATTTTAGTCTTTATGTAAAATTTATAAAAAGGCGTTAAAATTGGAAATTAGTAGTAGATTGCTTTATCAGAATTTTATAATTTATATAT
This sequence comes from Arabidopsis suecica, assembly GCA_019202805.1. Taxonomy (NCBI): domain Eukaryota; kingdom Viridiplantae; phylum Streptophyta; class Magnoliopsida; order Brassicales; family Brassicaceae; genus Arabidopsis; species Arabidopsis suecica. Next base: position 11,402,406 of record CM032909.1, read on the forward strand.
GTAAAAAGCCGCGTTATCTGTTCAAAAATTCAGAAATCAGAGTCACGCCTATATCTCTCTCTCTCTCTCTCCCGTCACTCTCACTCTTCCTCTTCTGCTTCTTATTATTACATCGATCCTCGTTGTCTCTCCTCTGTTTCTTCAACCTCTCTTTCTTTCCAACAAAAACAAAATCAAGAAAAATCTCTCAAGAAACAATGGATGCTTCATTGTCTCCATTCGATCACCAAAAAACTCAAAACACAGAACCAAAGAAAAGCTTCATAACCTCACTAATCACTCTCCGTTCAAACAACATCAAAGAAGACACATACTTCGTCTCAGAACTCAAACCCACCGAGCAAAAATCACTTCAAGAACTCAAAGAAAAGCTCAAAGCTTCATCTTCCAAAGCTTCTTCTATGTGGGGAGTCTCACTCCTCGGTGGAGACGACAAAGCTGACGTAATCCTCCTCAAGTTCCTCAGAGCAAGAGATTTCAAAGTAGCTGACTCTTTAAGGATGCTTGAGAAGTGTTTGGAGTGGAGAGAAGAGTTTAAAGCAGAGAAATTGACTGAAGAAGATCTGGGTTTCAAAGATTTGGAAGGTAAAGTTGCTTACATGAGAGGCTACGACAAAGAAGGACATCCAGTTTGTTACAATGCTTATGGTGTGTTTAAAGAGAGAGAGATGTATGAGAGAGTGTTTGGTGATGAAGAGAAGCTTAACAAGTTTCTGAGATGGAGAGTTCAGGTTTTGGAGAGAGGTGTTAAAATGCTTCATTTTAAACCTGGTGGTGTTAATTCCATTATTCAAGTTACAGATCTTAAAGATATGCCTAAGAGAGAGCTTAGAGTTGCTTCTAATCAGATTCTCTCTCTTTTTCAAGATAATTACCCTGAAATGGTTGCTACTAAGGTATAACTTTTCTCCATTTTTTTCTCTTATGTTTCTATTGGAGACAGAAAATTTATGTTTCTGTACTTGTTGTCTGAATTGTTACGGTTTTTTCATGTGGTTTTGCTCTGTTTTGCGTGTTGGGTTGCTTCTCTTTGCATTTAAACAGAAACGAATCTCATTCAAGAAAATCTGAAATGTGTTAAATGCTTGTTTCAAGAAAACTGGTCTTTATTTTTTTTTTTAAATCTTCTTAACATTTTGCTCTAGATCTTTGGAAATTGTTGGTTTAGTTGTGTGTTTTTTTTAGAGTTCCGTTCAAATTTTCAAAAACTGGATGGGAGAAATATGAATGGTTTTAGATGTTACTGTGTGGCGTTATTCTATGTCTTGTCCATTTTGATTCTCATTTTGTCTTACTTTTCGTAAAATTACTTCCATAGCTTTGTCTCCTACTGCTACAGTGTAATTGAAGCATTCTTTGTGTGGCCGTACATTGAAGTTATTATATCAGTCTCTGTTCTCGATTACTACACAAACATTTAACACATACATTGCATAATATCTACAAGGTACAATACATAACATCTCAGTTCAACTATTCAAGTTTTGATGAATCCATTTTTTTTTTTCGATATTGCAGATATTCATCAACGTGCCTTGGTACTTCAGTGTAATCTACTCAATGTTCAGCCCTTTTCTGACTCACAGAACAAAGAGCAAGTTTGTGATGTCTAAAGAAGGCAATGCAGCTGAAACACTCTACAAGTAAAAACTTTAAACTCTTAACCAATCTAAATTCTTTTTGGGTATTATAAACCTTTTTGGTTAAATATATGCATACCATTGTTGCTATTTCAGATTCATAAGGCCAGAAGATATTCCAGTGCAATACGGCGGTCTTAGCCGTCCTAGTGATTCGCAAAACGGACCGCCAAAACCCGCGTCTGAATTCTCCATCAAGGGTGGTGAGAAAGTTAACATTCAGATTGAAGGCATTGAGGTAATATCAGTAAGCATTTTATAGATAGCCATGTAAGTGAAAAATGATTTGATGAATGCTAAAAAGTGTTTGTGTGGTTGTAACATTATAGGGTGGAGCAACCATAACATGGGATATTGTAGTAGGAGGATGGGATTTAGAGTACAGTGCAGAGTTTGTTCCAAATGCTGAAGAGAGTTACGCGATTGTGGTGGAGAAACCGAAGAAGATGAAAGCTTCAGATGAAGCTGTTTGCAACTCTTTCACAACAGTAGAAGCTGGGAAACTCATTCTCTCTGTTGACAATACTCTGTCTCGCAAGAAGAAAGTCGCTGCTTACCGTTACACGGTCCGGAAATCTACTACAACTGCCTAAGACCGTTTTTTCGGAAGATTGGTTTCTTTCTTATTACTACTTTTTTGGGTGTGTTGAGAGTTTTCTTTCTTGGGTTTGGTTACTAGGTTTGTTTGCTTGCTCAACGTTATCATATGTATAAATACAATGATTTGTATGACATTTGAATATTTGGCTTAATATTTTAACTATAGATTGAAATGTCAGTCTGCAAAGTGCAAGCTTATTTACTCCTTGTACCATGTTTAGCTATTGAACACCAGTGGTCCAGTGCTTATGTTTGATAGTATTGAGTTGTTTTGTTTCAAAAGCTGAACTAAGCAATGGAATTTCATAAGAAAATCTGAATCTTTAACGGCCACAATAGGCGCCCAAACTTGAAGAATCAATCATTGCATCATACTATTAACCAATCATTGCAAGATTCAAAGTTACTGATTGATTTGTGGAAAGAAAATGTACATCTTCATTTCCCTAATGAGCAGTTTCCATTTTCAGCAGCAAAAACTACGTCAAGACCGACTTTGCACGGATGAATGATGGTAGTAAAAAAATTCACGGACGGAGAAAGAGAGAGACAACAATCGAACTTATCAAATAACACATTGACCAATGCCACAGACTACGGCCCGGCCCAAAATCCGTGTATACTTAGTCAGGTGCTGGTATAGCCCGGCCCAATATAAAGTCTGGCTACGAGTAAGAGGAAAACTTGTTATATGGTTGACTTTAGTGTTTTTGACTTTTGAAAGCAAGTCAAAGCTATGGAAGTAATTTTACGAAAAGTAAGACAAAAGTTTTTGGCAGTTAAGTTTTTTTAATTTTACGAAAACTTTTGGCAGGTAAGTTTTTTAATTTCGATTTGAGTGTGTAGTTGTTTTTCCAAATAAAGTCGCAACTATAATTAATTTTTTGAAAAAAAAATTGCAAACCAAACACAAACAGAGAAAAACTTTTGTTTGTGCTATATTTTATGAAAATATTTCATGAAACTATGAGAAGTTTTGTATCTTTAAAATCTGAAATCTTGTTGATATATTTTTATTACGTTACCTGTGAATGATATCAAGTTAAATGAGAGATAAAAGGAAATTAGTAGAATGTATAAGCAGTGCCGGTCCAAACATTTTGAGTGCCCTAAGCGGAAAAAAATTTTTGTCAACCAATATGTACTTTAAAAAAAAATTAGAAAATAATCATACCATTTTTTCAAATTTAGCTGTATAATTTAGTTGTCATGAATGATTAAGAGATAAAACTATAGATATTTGATTGCTAAAACTATATATATGTATATGTTTTTTTGATTACACAACATATTTTGTAAGTTTCTTTTGTTTAAACCACTTCATACATCTACAGTAAAGAAACAAATAACATTGGACTCACATGATCCCTTAGAAAATTACATGGCTAAATTCAACATGTAAGAAAAACTTGAAACATATCATACAAAATAGACAAATCTATTACTAATAAAAGGAATAGTTTGAGGCCTCTCAATGTGTCCACATCAGCTATTTTTTAAAGGCTCTCTCCATATGACACATCAGCTAAATGAGGTTAAAGAATATCTACATCAGATTTTTTTAACTCAGTTAAAACATACGAACAGTTTTAACCTAAACCCATCGTCTCCCACAAAACTGACGATCTCTTCATTTTCCAGTTTTTCTCATCGTCTATGGCTTCCCAGTTTCTTACAAGTATTCCATCCTCCCAACTTACATCGATGTTGTCCTGTAAAAAAAGTGTTCGTCTGGATTTCAACAATGAGAATTAATTAGAGACAGAGGCGGAGGAGATGCAGTTCGTACATCGCAGGAAAGGAAATTAGGGACCCTTAACCTACGATCTTCTCGCCATCCCTTCTCACGCTACAACGACCATATCATATAGGGAAAACTCCGGTTTCACCGTAGATTCGTGTTTCTTCCTTCGAACTTTAAACCGGTATGTCTTCTTCACGTTATGAAAAGTGAATATATTCTTCTCTGTTGAAGGGTATAACGTCTTCAATGGTGGCTTATTTTACCTAATTAGAATCCAATTAATATATGGTGGGTTTCTAGAAATTCTAGGTAATCGTCGACGCTAGGATTTTGGTATGAAAGCATGGTTATTAGTTCATATATCCATGTGGGATGGAGGATTGGGGAATTTGAAATCAATCATTCGAACGCATTAGAGTGAAAATTTATCCTATATAATATAAATCTTTTTAAACCCAACATATATTATATTAATATATATCCTTGGATATTTAAGATACCAAGGAAGAGGATTTATGTTGCAGAATGCAAAGATTCACCACTACATGAGATTTGTGGCGGAATAGAGCATCAAACAAAGGAAACTCCAAATGAACAAGTAAAAGACCAGAAGAATCGAAGAAATAAAAGAGCAAAGGAGGGAAATGGGAGTCACATGCAACTATGATGGAAGCAAAGAAGAACATATCACATATGGTGGCCTGAATTGTGAGTAACCATGGCTTCCTTTACAAATTTCAGTTTTACATTAAATTTGCAAGACACTAAGTGAAGTCTAGACATTACAATTTATAAGCTCATGTTACATACTTTCTTTACACTTGCAATGAAGCGTGATATTATATGGCAACATATATAATGAATTAGAAGAAAGGATAATGATGAAGTCTCACAGCGATGATGATTAGTACTCCACCATGATTGATGATTGTTATGACCTCTCTGCTTATGTGCATTTGCTCAAGGTTCAAAATCAAGACTTGTCTGCAAAACGCAAAGGTACTAACTGTTTATGATAGCTTACTTGTGGAGGATACTGAAAAACATAGGAGATTTAGGACAAGTATTTTCCATAATAATCCTTTAACCACCTGTTACAAGAAGAATCAATCATCAATACTGAAACAGAACCTACAACAAAGCACCCAAGGTATTACAATGCTCTTTTTTGTGTTTGTGTTTGATTATATGTACATCTAGCGAGAGAGCTACGTTCATGATTCAAAAACCAGATTCCCTTCCGAAACGTCAAGGGAACCTTTAGTCTCATAGTCATAGCTTTAGTCTCAATAAAAGTAAAAATGTAGTAGAGTTTTATGTATTAGAGTGGTCAGAATATAAAAGATACTAAATCTTAATGTGTATGATCTTGTAATAGGAACCTTTTTCAGATATAAACGTGCCCATTTGCAATATAGTTGTTTCAATGCCATGATTATTTCACTTGCTCAATGAAAGTATTTTTTTTGTTTCTCCTACCACATGTACACGAAAAGGTGAATAAAATAAGTTATGAGATCATGAGTGATAACATTAACCTTAGTTTAAAGTATACTTTGTTAATTGTTCTTTAATTTGGGCTAATATCAATTGTGCTTCAGATTAACAGGCGGGAAATATTTCCCATGAGTTAGGATTGCTATATGTAAAGTTAAGGCAATGCTTGCATTTCAAACTGGGAGCAAATGTATATATCAACATTCCAAGGGTTGGAGTCTCCCAAAGATCATGGATGCATCTGCAGTTTCTTTGGGCTTTGTCAAGGATCATAACTGTTGAAAAGCATGTGCATTACTCGAGCTTAATTAACTGCATAAATGAAGATACATGTAGCGCAAAATTCATTGGATAAGCATCATATATACAAGCGTTATCATCCTTTTAAGCGTTCGTTTTAATTTTTAATATATCACATATAAGTGCTCTAAGCAGTAATTTTACTCCAGTAATATATCAATAGGATGATAATTTCATATATCATGATCGCTTGAGATTTCATACTCAATTAAGAAAAATTAGTTGAAAAAATACTATATAAACTAATAATTAAACATAGAAATTTATATATTTAAATATAAATTACAATAAAAACAATTTATTAAAATAAAATTTAAATGGTGCCATTTAAGTTTTCTTTACTAAAATGTTAAATACAACATCACATAATTGTTTTGTATATATACAAAGAAACTAAAAAAAAAACCTAAAACTCAATCAACTATTTAAAAAATGTCAATTGTCCAATATATATATACCCGGGCGTAGCCCGGATTAATCCCTAGTATTTACTTACAAAAGTGTGAGCAATATACAATATTAAGTGGAGGCCCTAAGCGGCCGCTTCCCTTGCTTATGCTAAGGGCCGGCACTGTGTATAAGCGTAGATAGAACGCATGAGTTAATTTTTTTATTTTTTTAATACGAGAATCTGATATATCTTCTGTTCTTAATAATCGCTAGTGTATTGATTGAGCTTATACATAGTGTAAATTTTAAAGAAAATTAAATTTAACACATTATGATATGCTTTATACCTAACCTTGTTTAAACTTCTTATCTAATAGAGACCATAAAAAGCCCAAAAATTATGTCTTATGAGAAGTCCATAAGATTAATTCTAACAAATAAATTCATATATATAGTTTTGTAATGAACATGAAAGCAATTGTCTCATGATTTAGGCCTTTGAGAAATTACCCTGTTTCTCTTTTTTATAAAATCAAATTTAAATTTATTGTGTTTAGCCTTTTTGGTGACAACTTAAAATCTTTTTTTTCCCTCTTTTACATGTCTTGCATAATAAAGTTCATTAATGAACTATCTAATTTCATTTTCCTTTCATTTCTAAGAAATCAGAGTTAAGAAATCAAATCTTAAACAATAAATTATTCTTCCTAACAAAAACATTAGGAAGTGTTATGTATTAAAAAAAAAAAAATTAAAAGGTAATGCTGAAGAACTTGGGACCTTTTTACAATGTTTTTGTTCTGACATGATCTCAACTCTTTATTTAGGAATTAGGACTTGGGAGGTTTCCACGATCGAACCTCTTAAAACATTTAAACCAAAAAAAAAAAAACCTCTTAAAACATTACCTACTTTAACATAAGCACCTCAAATCCAATAAGTTTATTAGACCATATGCAACGCAATAACTTATAGGATAGATCTTAGAATACAAAAATTATTAAAATAATGTTCTTTTTTCTTTTTTCCAACAAAAATTAATCATTAACCAACAAATGACCCTATAACTAGTATTAGAACAGATCTTGATGAAGACCACAATTCAGCTTGTTCTTCTACTGTTTGAATATTTTCAATTTTTTAATACCTAAGATCACTACATCAGTTGCCCCGATAAATATGCTCTTATTCGTCCCTGATCAGATTTACAAAAGCCTCAAAAGCATTGATGTCGAATAATATTTCTTCACTTTTTCCCCATAAATTTCTTATTGATAACACGTTGTTTCTTTCGGTTTTTCCTTATGATCGTTGGAGATAAAGAACTTTTACAAAAGTGAATAATAGACCAAATAGTCAAATTTAGCATATCGAAGAAAGCGAATCGTCGATTTCAAGAAATGGAGGCTACTCAGATTTTTATTAATTTCCTCTTTCTTTAAATAAAGAAAATAGTACTAGTGTATAGCTGTGGGTTTGACCATTAGGAACCAATCTTTACTTCGTGATTTTCTTATAATTTGATCTGAGTTAATGATTCCACAATTACGCCATTACGCCATAATCTCATCTGATTTTTAATATTTTCGTTGATTTCATATGTGTTACAACCCAATACACCCTTGCATTCATTAAATTATAGTATCACTATATAGAAAATATATATATAGTATCACTAACATCGAACCTTTACTTTATCAAGAAAAGAAAAGAAAAAAAAAAAACATCGAACCTTTAGCTTCGACTATAAAACTCAATTTGCATTAAAAACTTTGCGTAAACTAAAGTGTAAAATAAAAAATAATACGTGGATGTTAAAAGAAAAAGAGAAAGTATAATACGTTATTGCTCAATATAACAATACAAGAACAAATTCTGAGTTAGTCCAAGAGATTCGGATTCCATCCTTCAAATTATAGTACTATTTATTATTAACTACTATACTATTTTCCAGAGAAATTGTTCCTAAAAACGATTGCATTGGTCGGTTTTTCGATTTCTTTTCAAAATGCAGATTTATCAACAAACATATCTTAAGGCTGTAAAGAGTCTATTTTACTATGGGTCTATGGCTCAAATGATATCTTTATTGTGTACTTTGGCAGTTGTCAATTGAAAAGCTATACATTACTTATCAAAACTAAACTTGCATTTACACATTATTCTTCATAAATTAACTTAACGTAAAGAAGAATCTATTTCAATCAATTAATTAGAGCTATATACTGTATTTCACAATTACCACTATGTTACAAAAATTTGATTTGTTTAAGACAATAATAAGTCTTTTCGACACATTATATAAAGCCAGTTAAGCATATCCATATATAAACATATGTAAATTATATAAATAACTCAACTATCAGTTAAAAAATTTCGGAATCTGCCATAATAATGTCATCGATATGGATTGGTATAAAACAAGCTTTTTACTTTATTGTCCCGTTGACATCTACAATTAAAATCACTGTTTTATTAATTCACCAGCTATTCCAACACAACAACAACAACAAAAAGATTTACCAAAACCAGTTAATTAACAACAGATGATCAATTAGAGAAAAGACAGAAAAAGGACACATTTGATCACAAACCAACACAGTTTCTTGCAGTCGTAACACCACCGTCAACGACAAGATTATGTCCGTTCACATACTTAGACTCATCACTTGCCAAATATAACGCTGCTTCAGCTATATCATTCGCTCTCAAAGTCTCTCCTTTCAAATTAGCCAAACTCCTCACAAACTCTTCCATCTCCTCCACTTCATCATCTTCCACGTCACCACCACTCGTCTTTCGCCACGCATTAACCAGCATCGACGTGGCAACTCCAAACGGTGATATACAATTAACCCTAATCCCATACTTGCCTAGCTCACACGCTGCGTTCTTGGTCAAACCAACGATCGCATGTTTCGAGGCCGTGTAAGCGTGTGGTCCCATTCCACCCATCACACCGGCTACACTCGCCGTGGAGATTATGCAACCTTTGAACCCTCTCTTGATCATGGCACGTGCCGCGTGTTTCATGCCGAGTCCTATGCCACGCACGTTCACACGCATCACGCGGTCGAACTCGTCCGCGTCGAAGTCTAATATGCTTTTGTGTTTCTTTTGGTCTCCAAGAACTCCCGCGTTGTTGAATAGAATGTCAAGCCTACCGTACCGCGCGACGGTTACATTCACGAGGTTTTCCACGTCAGCTTCGACCGAGACATCGCAGCTAATGAATGCCACCGTCGAGGAGGTTAAGTGGGATGAAAGTGACTTAGCCAGGGAAGAGCCAGCTACATTGTCCACGTCAGCAATCACCACCGTGGCACCGTGTCTAGCGAATAGCATGACGGTTGCTTTGCCTATTCCATGTGCGCCACCGGTGATAATGGCTACTTTTCCTTCCAACCTATATACAGTGTATACATTATCAGTTCATAAGAATTTTGAGAATTAACCAGCACTATAGTATAAAAGTGACATAGACTAATACACTCATAGTTATATAATTTTAAGTTCGTCGGACAAACAATGTACCTCTTATGATATAAAGTTGTATTTGTCTCCTCCATCATGGTGTCGTGGATGGAGTGAAAGGTCTGCTCAGAGATCACTTGGGCCGGCATGGCGGATTTTTAGTGGTGAAAGGGAGAGACTTTGAAGCTTAAAGTGGAATTGAATAGTAGATACACACATCTCTGAGTCTTTTTATATACCTAGCTAGAGATGTGAAGTTCGGAAAACCAGTGTGAAACATCCAATTATGCTCAAGTTCTGGAATCATTCAAAATAATAATTTAGTATGTACAAAAGCTATAACAGATAGAAGAAAGACAAAGAAAATTAAATATTTAAATTGGATGCTTATAAATTAGATGAACAATAAAATTGAGTTTAATTTAGAGAGACTAATTAATAAACTTGTATGTGTCAGGCTGAAACTAATGCAAAATAATTTTGGAATATATCATTGATGATTTGATATCAGATTTATTATTAGAAAGAATCTAGAAGAAAAATACTAAATACTACTAGTAGTAATTAGATTTGAGATCTTGCTCATATTTATTATGCTGGCAATGAAAAAGCTGTAGTTTATAAATGAGATATAATCTTTTATTAAATACCGGATCCCCCATCACCCTCATTCTCTCAAATTTAAAAAGGACTGAGATAGATACTTAAATATTACCGTACAAAACACAATAAAATATTTAAATATTTACTCAGATGTTAACCAAAAGTTCGAATATTACTAGAATATCATACATTTTCTAAAAATTACTCATATGTTTTGAGCATTTGTGTAATTACAATTAACACCCTTCATTAGTTTTTTTTAATTAATAATTTTTAATTCGTTTTTAATTAAAAATAATAAATAAAAATTTGATTATCCATGTCATTAATCCACATCACCAATCTCACACTCCTCAAACTCACGTTATTTCTCCTCTTCTCTTTTTTTGTCTCCAAATCCAAGAAAAGCTTTTAGATCATTTCTCCTCTTCTCTTTTTTTTGTCTCCAAATCCAAGAAAACCTTTTAGATCTAATAATCTGCAACTAACTTGGGTACAACATTGACAGAGATCTTCAAATTGCAGGATTGGGCTGGATCTTCCTAGACCTCACAGCCACAACGCTTGCCATAGGGTCCCAAATCAAAAGCTTCGTCAGATCTACTTGCAACCACGCTCACGAAAAAAGTCATCAAAAATCAAAACCCAAAACAAAGAGATCTATGGAATTCTACATGATTCGTTACAGGTTTGAGTTGAAATCAAGAATAGCTACTCTTTTACTTTGATTTTACATGTCTCTCGTTTAATCTTCCTCTCAATCGATCTATTTGGAGACATTTCTACTTCTATCTATGTTTTGATTCATACGGTTTAGTCTTCCTCCTATGTATCCCTCAAACATATTTTTACGAATCTTAATTTGATTGTTGTTATTTGACCAATAAATTTCATATTGTCTTCTCCAAAAAAATGTTGCTTTCCGATCTGTATTATAAATCAGCCGTAAAGTGATGTAACTCAGCCGTAACGTGATGTAAACTCAGCCGTAACATATAATTTACACAACCTTTCGTCTTCCCTGAATGATAACTCAGCCGTGACATGTAATTTACCGAACCTTTCGTCTTCCCTGAAGCATATAACTCACCCGTAACATATAATTTACACCCATCTATCGTCTTCCCTGGAGAATATAACTCAGCCGTGACATGTAAATTTACCGAACCTTTCGTCTTCCCTTAAACATATAACTCAGCCGTAATGTAATTTTACCGAACCTTTCGTCTTCCCTAGAACATATAACTCAGCTGTGACATGTAAATTGACCGAACTTTTCGTCTTTCCTTAAGCATATAACTCAGCCGTAATGTAATTTTACCGAACCTTTCGTCTTCCCTGGAACATATAACTCAGCCGTGACATGTAAATTGACCGAACCTTTCGTCTTCCCTTAAGCATATAACTCAGCCGTGACATGTAAATTTGCAGCGAAACAATAAGAGACGCAACATTTCCTCTAACTTTATCATCGAGCACCAACTTCACAAGTTTTTCGTGCGTTATTTTCGCATCTATCTGCACAACTCTACACCCTCTTTCATCGGTGTTAAATACGTATTTGTGTTTTTATACCCAATTACCGGAACCGGATCAACCATATCGGGAGAAGGATGAAAGAAATTGAAGAAGAATGAGGAAGACGATGAGGAATTGGAAGTTCCGGTGATGTGATAAACTCAGGTGAAGAAGACGAGTTGAAAAAATTTGGCCCTATTTTTTTGTCCTTTGATGATGATGACATGGAATGATGACATGGAATGTTTCATCCACGTCATTTTTTAATTGATGAAGTGGCAAGTAAGCCACCAAACGAAAATGTAAATCAGCTTAATTAAACCAGCCATCAAACAAAACTTTAACTCAGCCGCAACATGAATACTATTACAGTAATTAAAAAACGAAAAAACGGCAGCCAAATTCAGCCGTTTACTGTCGTAACTCAACCAAAAATATTTAACTCAGTCGTGTCGTTTAATAAGTCGGCCGTCATTGCATGCTATTCTAGTAATTAATCTTTCGCTACTAAGTCAGCCATAATAAGGCTGAGTTTTCCGTTAATCCAGCTCATTACGGCTGATTTATGATACTCGAACATAAATCAGCCGTAACGTCATCCCATAACTAAGCCGTCTTTGATAACTCAGCCAGCTGGAGAAAGTTAAGTCAGCCGTGTCGAAGCAATAACTCAGCCAAAAATTTGACAAATCAACCATCGGGTGAAAACTCAGCCGTAACTTAGGCTGGGTTATGCTCGAAAGTCAGCCATTTTATCATAACTCAGACAGATTTCAGTAAGTCAGCCGTAACTCCAGGCTGGGTTATACTCGTAAGTCAGCCGTTTGCTCATAACTCAGCCATTTTTCTTAAATCAGCCGCAACATACCGTAACTCAGCCGTCACTGCCGCTATATCGCTCGACGGCTGAGTTCATTAATACACGTCAGCGATTTCTGACGTGGCGACGCGGCTTTGCTGACGTGGCAGTGGCATTCTTTGTAATTACGTTTTTTCCTGTAACGTTTAACAGGGGCACGCTGGGTATAAAAAATATACCCGAAATATGATAGTAATAAAAAAAAGATCTGTATGTTTCTGGTAATTTCATATAAAATGTATAACATCTGAGTAAATCTCCCTAAAATATTAGCATTTTCTTTCTCTAATGCTCAGTGTATCATCAAAAATACTTGTTTTAAACTTCTAATGGTTGTTGTATGTTGGGCGTTAACATCTCTAGAGTTAAGTGATCTTAGAAAATGGATAGTTTCTTTGGCGGATCAAGACAAATAGTTTAGGTAAACAATTATCAAACAATAGTTTTAACAACTCTATATTGTTTCTCCATATATGTGAAATGGTGGTGGTGATGGTCTGGCAAGATTCCGAATTCTAGAAGAAATGCGACTTAGTCGGTATATAGTCTTCTCTTAAATTTTAAATAGAGTAGACTTATGTAAATCTCGCTAAGCAAATCTTTTAAGATCGAATCATATATATAGCCTTTCAATCATTCTTGATTAGAAATAAATAGTGTTAATAAACTCATTGTATCATCACATATAAAAATGGAAAACACAGCTCAACCAAACCTTTTCCTTGCTGTTCAAAACGATTCATATCAATGCCGTACAACTAACATTATAAAATTTCAGGTTATTATTTTACTTGAAAATCTTTTTGGGCTATTTATTGCTTGTTAGTTGTGATGAAAGCCCATTTGAGTTCAATCCAATGCTTTAAATACTTGCTACGTCTCCTTTGCTTCAATTGTTGAAAAGGCTTTCGATGGCATTTCCCACATTTTTTTTTTTTTTTTTTTTTTGCTACGCATGTAAATATCATTAGAATGAATAATCAGGTTTTACAAACTTGTTAAACCTATACAAATTGAAACCTTGGCAAAAAAGTTTAAAAACAAGGTAATCAATAGATTCTGGGAGAACTCTTGGTAGAATTCATCGCAGCCAAAGTGTCATTAACTTGTGGAAATGACGGTTCTGCCTTCTCGATGTGATTGTGTTCTTTATGTCTCGATCGATGAGCCTGAAGATTGAAACCGGAGTGATTGAGAGCTGATTGTGAAGGATATTGTTGCGTTGTTTCCAGACATGGAAGAAAATAATGAAAATAATGTTTAAGTTGGAGAACGTGAACTATTTGAGATAGTTGGAGAAAATAATGTTTAAGTTGGAGAAAATAATGTTTAAGATAGTTATGTAAAAGCAATCAGTTTGCAGCTAGCCTGAAAAAAAGATAAAAATATAAAAAAAACAGTCTATAACACATGTTAACGACTAAATGTTCTGAAAAAACTCCTTGAACATAACATTCTTGGTTTCTTCTTAAGGTTTCCCATCTTAATCTGTGATAAGAACTTTCAAACCAGCTCTTGACTCCACTTTGGATATTGCAACATACATCTGTCTGTGAGAATAAAAGAACACTCGTCTTGGTAGATATAGACCAACTTTGGAAAGTGTTTGGGCCCTTGACTTTCATCTATATTCATGGCGAATGCAAGTTTCAAAGGATACTGCGTACGCGGCATTAAAGGAAAACTTGTTCCTTCCGTTGGGAACATATGCGTCTTAGGGATCAAGAATTCCTTGAAACAGTTACAACATGTTGCAAATCTAGCCTCAAATTATAAATATCCATGATGTTCTAATTAATACAAATGTAGCATAAATAATACCACATTGTCCATAAAACCAAAGTCTTAATTATGCTGTTTTGAAGAAAAAGAAAAAACAAACCATAAATAGGGAACGTTATAAATAGTCTGAAACAAGACCTGTAGACTAAAACAACTTCTTCAAGACAACATTTTGGGCTTCTACGTGGGGTTTCTCAGCTTCTTCTGTGATAAGAACTTGGGTCAAACCAGTTGCGGCCTTAACTTTGGATATAGCAAGATACCTTTGTCCAGGAGGGGACAGTACTTGTTTTGGTAGATATAGACCAACTTTGGAAAATGCTTGGCCTCGACTCTGATCTACAGTCATGGCGAATGCAAGTGTGAAAGGATACTGGGTACGCCGCATTGGGGTAACAAAATCTTTCCCAGAGAACATGTGCATCTTAGGGATCAACTCAAGCATTCGGGGAGGATGACCAGGTTGTGTTGTTGCAAATCTAGCCTCAAGCATAGTATCACCCAACTGAACAATTTGAAGTCTAGTCCCAGTACATAACCCACGGCTAGGATCAACGTCAGCAAGTAACATGACGGGAGCACCAACCTTGAGTCTCAAAATCTGTTTAGGCACTCCGGGGACTGTGATGCTACCAAAAATACATGGAGGTAATAACATGTAATGGCCTGGCCTTGAGTTATCCTTAACACTCGGAACAAGACAGTCATCGCTGTGAGATAATATATCTTCACCTTTATGTGATGATATGAAAGGAAGTCGTAGTTAGTATGTGCAGAAAATGGTGGCTATAGTTTGGAAAGCGAAGCGTATATATATAAACCGGATTTTACCTGGTAATTGTGAAAGCATATAGTCATTAATCTGATCCACATCAGATTGAGTATGACACAAAATAACCGTGTCGCGGCAATAGGAATAGGAGGACTGTTCACGAAAAGAGTCTCCATAAACTTGGCTCACTATTTCTTCGATAGGATCATGGCACTCAATTGGCGACGCATTTTCAGGGATATCAATATCAGCGTGCTCATCTCCATCATTAATATCCTTAATCCATTCAGAGAAAGCTTTATCTATTGTTATGTGAATTCTTGATGATTCCTAGAATTCAATAAACAAAACAAAGAAAAAAATAAATATAAATTTTCTAGTCAACAAACTTGTTCGGCTGTCTAGAAAGAACAAAAACAGCGTGAATATTGCATCATAGTCAGATATCAAATGCCAGATGATTGATTCAACTTATTGTAATCAAACAAACCTTGAGTCATGACCAATCAATTACTAATTGTATCATGTATCAGTCTGCTATATATAAATTACGAAAGACACGTTACAGGTGGTACTCTGTAACCAACAAATAAAATTTAAAAAATGATATAGCGTATATAAATAATTAAGATCAATTCATACCGATGATTCGAGTAAAACCATATCGATAGAGTTTGCGGCTCTTTTACTCAATCCCTCCTTCCATATCCTCATTAGCTTCACTTTGATCTTCCATGGCTTAGTCTCATTGAGAGGAGCAGAAGAAGAGGAGGGTTTGGTAACTAAGGCCATTATTATCTCTCAGATCTAACAGAGATAATAGAGAAGTAGAGGCTATTTGTTGTCGACAAAAGGGTTTAGATCTGTGACTGCAGAATAGGGACCTCCGTTCACAACTTTGTTTTTATACCTACGGCCGAGAGTTTGGACGAAGTTTAAATGGGTTTCGTTGGCTTGGTTTAGCTAAACTAAGTTGTTTAGGTTAAAAGGTCCTTTATACCTTTTTATCTTATAAAACACAAGTCAAGTGGGTTTTCTGCTCTGCATTCTAATTTTCATGACAAACAATGTAGTTTTTTTCATACAGTAGACAAAAAAGAATTAGTATAAAAGATCAAAACATTTAGGTTAAAGGTTTGTCTGATCGTTTTGGAAAAAAAAAGACAACAGGCCAGACGAAAAAACAAACTATAATAGAGAAAATGTAAAACATGATAGTCTAAACTAAACCAATAGAAAAACCATGAAAAAATCAAAATTAATCAGTTTGCAGCTAGCCTGAAAAACAAAATAAAAAAAACCAGTCTGACATGTTGACGACTAAATGTTCTGAAACAACTCCTTGAACACAACATTCTTGGTTTCTTCCTGTGGTTTCCCATCCTTATCTGTGATAAGAACTTTCAAGCCAGCTCTGGACTTCACTTTGGATATCGCAACAAACATCTGTCGTCCATTAGAGAACATTCGTCTTGGTAGATATAGACCAACTTTGGAAAGTGTTTGCCCCTGACTTTCATCTATAGTCATTGCGAATGCAAGTTTCAAAGGATACTGCGTACGCCGCATTTTGATATGAAAATTTTCGTTTGTTGGGTATGAAGCTATCCTAGGGATCAAGACTTTCTCGCCATGCTTATTACCTGTTATAATCATAGCCTCAAGGATAAACCCACCCATTCGAGTAATTAGGAGTCGTGTCCCCTTAAGTAACCCACTGCTAAGATCAAGGTCCCTAAGTAACATGACGGGAGCACCAACCTTTAACCTCAACTTAAAATCAGGCAATCCTGGGACTTTGATGCTATTCAAAAATTCTAGAGGGTATAACATGTCGTCATTTGGGCTTGCATGCGATGAAGAAATACTGTCAGCGCTGTAACATTCTTTCTCTTCACCTGATATGATATAATGAAGTCGTAGTTAGTAACTTAGTATGTGCATAAAATGGATATTAAAGAGAAAAACATTAAACGCATTACCTGGTAATAGTGAAAGCATGTAATCATTAATCTGATCCATATCGCGATCACTATGACACAAAATAGCCCTGTCGTGACAAAAATCAGGATTATAGGCCGCTGCAAAAGATTCTCCATAAACTTCCTTCACTATAGTTTTGATAGGATCTTTGCACTCAGTTCTCAACAAATCTTCAGAAATATCAATTTCAGTTTCTCCATTATTTTGCTTGTTGATATTTCCATCACCAATATCCGAAATCCATTTAGGAAAAGCTTCATCTATAGTTGTGTGAATTTTTGTCCCCTGGAATTCAATCAACAAAACACTATAATATAGAAATTAAAATAATAAAGTTATTTCTTTCTACATGTAAAAAGCACAACATGAGCAATGAGTAAACAGAAACGTATGCAAATCATTATAATATATGAATATAATGATTTAAAACACGAAATTATTATGGTGTTTAGCCATAAACTAATTAAAACAACGAGATTATTGCATCTTCACAAGATCAAGCAACTAGATGATTGATTGAGTCAACTAAAAACGAGTCATGTAATATATTTGAATCATGCATGTATAACCGATTACTATGTATCAAAGTGTAAGTTATTCAAATAAATATATAACCATTGCAAAAGATACATGTTGAATGTATATAATTCAGATAAAGCCATACCGATGAATCGAGTAAAACCATGTCGATGGAGTTGGCTGCTTCTTTCTTATTTCCCTTCCATGTTCTAACAATCTGCACTTTGATCTTCCATGGTTTGATCTCATCGAGAGAAGCAGAAGAGTTTTTGTGAATTAGGGCCATTATTGTAGCGCTCTGCGTTTTTTTTTTTTTTTGTTATGAGTTTTTTGTTATGAATTTGGCTAAATACGAAAGCTTGTGTAGATTTTTATAAGCGTATAAAATCACGATCTAGACGGTTACGGAAGTTTATCAGTTTAATTAGGATTTCCTTTTTTTGTATATTATTTCCTTAATTTCAAAAGGAAATACTAATTAAATTGTTTAAACTTTTAAATTAACGGAAATCTTTTTCTCTCATCCCCCGGTAACTGAGATTTTTTATGTACTAAATTTTAATTTTCCATTAAATAAAAGGATTACATAGATTGTAAAAAATAATATACATGTACGTATTTCCTTTTTTTTTATATACTGGATGATTTTTTAGTTGCTCTAGAAACTTCAGTTTTAGTAGATGGCCTCAAAATCAAAATGAGATATAGCCTAAACCCTAAACCCTAAAAACAATGGGTCGCATTGCCGTTTGCGGACAATTCAATCATTAATTGTCCCTGAATAATAATTTGTGTTTTAATAGAAAAATGCTCATTCACGTCATGGTAAGTGTAATGTTAACATGAATGTGCATAGCAACAAAAAAACAAGAGCTGATGTTTAAAAACAGTGTTTGTGATATATAAAACTGCGGAGAGAATCATCTATTATATTGTTTTAGCCTTTTAGGTGTGGACTTCTGTTATAAATCTTTAACCAAAGTCTGATCCTGTTTTGGAAAAATAATATCCCAGACAAAAAAACAAACTATAATAGAGCAGAATATAAAACATTATAGTCTGAAACAACCTATACCATTAGAGAAACCATGAAATCAAAATTATGTAAAACAGTAAAAGCAATTAGTTTGCAGCCTGAAAAAAAGATTAAAAAAAAAAAAAAAACATCTAACACATGTTGACTAAATTGTTCTGATAAATGTTCTGAGACAACTCCTTGAACACAACAGTTTCCACTTCTTCCTGAGGTTTCCCATCTTTATCTGTGATAAGAACT
Source organism: Arabidopsis suecica (assembly GCA_019202805.1). NCBI lineage: Eukaryota > Viridiplantae > Streptophyta > Magnoliopsida > Brassicales > Brassicaceae > Arabidopsis > Arabidopsis suecica. The sequence continues at coordinate 11,421,363 of CM032909.1, forward strand.
TTCAAACCAGCTCTAGACTTCACTTTGGATATAGCAACATACATTTGTCCATGAGAGAACACTCGTCTTGGTAGATATAAACCAACTTTGGAAAGTGTTTGGCCTTGACTTTCATCTATAGTCATTGCAAATGCAAGCTTCAAAGGAAACTGCCTACGGCGCATTTTGATAGGACAATTTGCTTCTGTAGGGTGTGAAGGAATCCTAGGGATCAAGACTGGGTGTGAAGGAATCCTAGGGATCAAGACTTTCTCACCATGCTGATTACCTGTTATAATCATAGCCTCAAGCACAAAACTCTCCACCCGAGTAATTTGAAGTCGTGTCCCCTTACATAACCCACCGTAAGGAGGAAGGTCCCTAAGTAACATGACAGGAGCACCAACCTTTAATCTCAACTTAAAATCAGGCAATCCGGGGACTTTGATGCTATTCAAAAATTCTAGAGTGTATAACATGTCGCCATTTGGGCTTGCATACGATGGATAAATAGTGTCAGCACTGTAACATTCTGTCTCTTCACCTGATATGATATATAAAGAAGTCTTAGTTAGTATGTGCAAAACATGGCTATAGGTGGAAAGAGAATCATTACCAGGTAATTGTGAAAGCATGTAATCATTAATCTGATCCACAACGTTATTTGTATGACACAAAATAGCCCTTTCTTGATAAAAATCAGGATTATAGGACTGTGCAAATGTTTCTCCATAAACTTCTTTCACTATAGTTTTGATAGGATCTTTGGATTCAGTTATCAACAAATCTTCAGCAATATCAATTTCAGTTTCTCCATCATTTGGCTTGTTGATATTATCACCACCAATATCCGAAATCCATTTAGAAAAAGCTTCACCTATAGTTGTGTGTATACTTGTCTCCTGGAATTCAATCGTTAACAAAACGTTAAAATACTGAAATAATAAGTACACAAAAACGTATAAAAATCATTAATATAAGTAAGAAAACGAGATTGTTGCATCTAAATCAGATCAAGCATCTAGATGATTGACTCAACTAAAACACGAGTCATGTGTGTAATCAAACAAACCTACTTACAGAACTTGAGTCAAGCATGAATAATCGATTACTATGTATCAAAGTTCAAATCATTCTGGTAACTATATATACTATTACAAAAGATACATGTTAAAGGTATATTATTCAGACAAAGCCATACCGATGAATCGAGTAAAACCATGTGGATGGAGTTGCCTGATTCTTTGTTATTTCCCTTCCACGTTCTAACAATCTGCACTTTGATCTTCCATCGTTTGATCTCATCGAGAGAAGCAGAAGAGGAGTCTTTACGAATTAGGGCCATTATTGTAGCGGTACGTGAATCGTTTTTTTTCTTTTTTTCAAATTATGAATTTGGCTAAATACGAAATAATATTCTTACTCTTACGGAAGTTTTAAGTATCAGTTTAATTAGGATTTCCTTTTCTTATTCATTCCTTGATTTCAAAAGGATATTCTAATTAATTATTTGAACTTTAAAGTAACGGAGATCTTTTTCTCTCATCCCCCGGTAACTGAAAGGTAACTGAAAGATTTTTTATCTATTAAATTCTATTTTTCCATTTAATTCTAAAAGATTATAATATATTGTAAAAAAAATACACACTATATATCTTTCCATATTTGATTTTTTTAACATAGTATTTCCTTAACTGATATACTGGAACTGGATGCGGGAAAATATAAATTGATGTAGTGGATGATTTGAGTCGGAATTCTTCTTCAAAACCAAACCTTTTAGTTGCTTAGAAGCTTCAGTATTAATAGATGGTAGGACTAGGAGCATCAAAATACGAAATGTAACCTAAAGTAGTAAACCAAATCAACCCTTTAGAAAATGGGTCGCATTGTGTATGCAGACAATTCGTGGGCCAAAATATAGAAAGCCTTGGAAGCCGGAAGTGTCAAATTTGGAGTTTGTTATTTTTCGGAGGCCAGGGTGTTTATACGCATCGCTGACATCAGGCACGTAACATACAATGACAGGGATCGCCACTTTTCGTGGTCCATCTTAAAGCCAATATCAAATAATCAATTATTATAGTCCAACTAAATTATTATTACTAAACAAATATCACCTAATTCCCAACACATTCCTGCTTTACTTCCCCACCACTCTCAAAATACTATCTTACTAACAAGTTTTCGACTCAAAATCAATTGGCTATAAGTCTATAAGTAGAGAAACGCATATCCTTTATATACGATGCCTAATACAATCCATTTTCAATATGTTAAACTAAATGTACATATATCTTTTTATTTACAAACAAAAAGGAAATAATTCCTATACTAAAATTTTTGGTCTACTCTATGAAAGAAACTACATTGTGTGTCATGAAAATTAGAATGCAGAGCAGAAACCCCACATGGACAGCCTGTGGAAGACCAAGCGTGCAACATCTTCTGTTCTCTTGCTCTGTTATTATAAACTTTTTAAGTAACTATACAAATAAGTGGAAAGACTGATCATACTAATATGTGTCTCTTCGGAAATCATTTTATTGTAAATATATATATATATATATATATATATACCAAATATAGGAAAGAAAGAAGTTTAGGATAATAAGAAGAATTCACAAACAACAAAACAAAGGCAACATGAAAGCAGAAACCTTTTCCTTGCAAAAGTGTATAGAAAAACACACTCATACCAAACTTTCCCTTCTTTTCTTTTTCTATTATCTTTCCTCTTTTTTTCAGAAGAGCCAACAGCCGCAGAAGCATATCATGATCATGCTGATGAAGTTCTATACGTTCACTTTCTTAATCTGCTTGTTCTCGAAGCTCCAAGGTCACTGCAAATCAGATATTAGCCTTGGTAATTCTCTGACGCTCACTTCTCCTCTAGAATACACTCCCGGTTTTATGGGGAAAGCTTATATCATGGAGACAGAATCATTATCAACAAGAGAACCCAGTTTCAAAGCCGCGTTAACGATGGAATCAAGTGACAAAGATGATGGACGATATTTGTGTTCCCTTCAAGTTTTTCTTGGAGATGTAAGAGTTTGGAGCTCAGGGCATTACTCGAAGATGTACGTTTCTAGCAAATGCATCATTGAGCTCACAAAAGATGGAGACTTGAGGCTCAAGAGTAGCAATAAACACGTTGGATGGAGAAGTGGAACCTCAGGACAAGACGTGGAGGTATAAAATTTGATTGGTTTGAAGAAAAACATAATTTCTAATGACAGAAACATGTAAAAGAATTGTTGTTTAATTTGGAAACAAAAATTTGCAGAGGTTGGAGATACAAAGCACAGGGAATCTAGTGTTGGTTGATGCTAAGAATTTGATCAAATGGCAAAGTTTCAATTTCCCAACAGATGTGATGTTGAGTGGTCAGAAACTAGACGTGGCTACGCAACTAACTTCATTCCCAAATGACTCGACTTTGTTCTATTCATTTGAAGTTTTACGCGACAAGATTGCTCTGTTCCTAAATTTGAACAAGCTCAAGTACTCCTACTGGGAATACAAGCCTATAGAGAAGAACACAACGGTCAACTTCGTGAGGTTAGGGTTAAAGGGTCTTGACCTATTCGACGATAACAGCCACAGAATCGGGAGAATCGAGCAACCGTTGATCAGATTCTTGGCGCTTGGGAACAGAACCGGTAATTTAGGACTCTATTCATATAAACCGGAAAAGGGAAAGTTCGAGGCAACGTTTCAAGCTGTGAGCGACACTTGTGATCTTCCTGTAGCGTGTAAACCATATGGAATCTGTACATTCTCAAAGTCTTGTTCTTGCATTAAGGTTGTGAGCAATGGAGATTGTAGCAGCATCAACGTGGAGGAAGTGGTTTCGGTGAAGAGGTTATGCGACCACGAGATGGTTGAGCTAAAAGGAGTTACTACAGTGCTAAGAAACGGGACACAAGTGAGAAACATAAGCAAAGAAAGATGTGAAGAGTTGTGTAAGAAAGATTGTGAGTGTGGAGCTGCGAGTTACTCTGTTTCTGATGAGAGTTGTGTCATGTATGGGATTGTGATCGGTGTTAAACAGATTGAGAGAGTTAGTGGATTGAGTTATATGGTTAAGATTCCTAAAGGAGTGAGATTAAGTGATGAGAAACCTAATGTGAGGAAATGGGTTGTGGGATTAGTTGGAGGTATTGATGGTTTTGTGATTTTGTTGCTTCTTTCTGGATTTGCTTTTTATTTCATTAGGAAGCGACGGAAACGCTTGTCACTGCCGCCACCGCCACCGCTACCGCAGCAGCCAGCCAATACAGATTCTTGATAGTTTTGTTTTTGGAGATTTCAGATTAATTTGTGTCTTACATGTAAACATTGATACCGTTTTTATAGTGAAAACAGTTGCGACTTCGAAAATTGTAAAGCCTAGAGAAAAATGTATTGATATGACTTAGTGTATGAGGTATTTATTCAATTGTAAAAAATTGGGATCTTTGAAGGTTTTCATGTTCTAGGATATGGAAAGCATTTTTGCATTGGTGAATAAACAGTCCATCAAAGTAACTAATTTTTACTATGATTTTTAGAGTTTTATGATTTTTCTAGTAACATTTGTTTAGCTAAAATATATTTGCTAGTGAATCATATTCACTATTCATCTAACATATAAGTCAAAACTCAATTATTTCATCTAAAAAGGAAGACGAAAACAGTGTTTTCCACATTCCTACTGGTAGGTTAGGTATGGATATATAAAATTTAGGGATCATGAATATTGAATACGGAGTAATTTTTTTTATTCATTGTCGAATTGTACGCACTAGTCGCAACGCAGACCAAGGCATGAACGCCCTCTCTTTTTTTACTTTTAACGTCCAACGGTTAGCTGAAAGAGTGCTATTTAAAAACTGAGACTTTTTTATTATGTGGCCCTGCTTTATGACCGTTAGTGATCCCCACCGCAAACTCCATCATTGACGCAGCCAACTCCGGCACAACTCCCTCTATCATCCAACGGTCCAAATACTCTTTCACTTTTTCTTTCTCTTTTGTCCACCTAAAGTTATAATTCTAATCACATATTGATATTAGGATTAAGAGACTTATAAAAGAAAAATCTAGGGTAGAATTTTACGAATCTTGACAGAAAAGGTTGATAATATTTAACTATTAATTGATGCACAAAAAAAAAACATTTAACTGTGAAATCTTTATAATAAGTTAGAAAGACAATTCAGAAAACAACTGTAATATTACTAAGTTCACACCTTTTTTTAATCAAATCCAACGGTCCAAAGATTCTTTCACAAATACTTTCAAATTACTTTAATCAATTAATCTCACGGTCCAAAGATTCATGTACTATCCTCTCTTAAGACAAAAAAATTGATTAGAAAAAGTGATTAAACATTAAATAAAGACAAAACTAGTAACTGAGAAGAAAACGGATACTTGTAGCTTTTATTCAACTTTAATTATCCCCTACAAAGAGACCGTTGCGATAATATTAAGTCTTCGTTCACACCAGTCTCCAAGAAAACAACAAAGTTTTGATCACTCTCTCTCTTTACTTCTTTACTTCTTTACTTCATCTTCTCAAGTTCTTGTCTTTTGATGGCCGAAACCCTAGAACCCTCCCTCGTCGGGGAAATCGACACTTCTGCACCATTCGAGTCCGTGAGAGAAGCCGCCACTCGCTTTGGCGGATTTGGTTTCTGGAAACCTTCTTCCCTTAACATCTCTGAAGCTTCTCAGGTCTTAGTTCTCTCTTTCTCCCTCAAAGTCTCTGTTTTTTTCTCATTGATTTTGTCCAGCTCTTTGCTTTTAGGGTTTCTAATTGAAATGGGTCATTAGATTCATCAATTTTTAGAAAGTTCTTGTCTTTAGTTGTTTCTTGTGATGCGAAAGTTCGAATTTTTTTGGTTGCAGAACGAAGTGGATGATGTAGCTGGTATGGTGGCGAAAGCGAGTGAGTTAGAGAAGGAACTGATTGAGAAAGAAGGAGAAACTTTAAAGGTGTTGAAGTCACTCGAGTCCACTAAAGCTATCGTTGAAGAGCTTAAATCAAAGCTACAAAACAAGGAAGAGAAAGAAAACTGTGACATGAATGTTTTCAAGGAATTGAATCAAGCGAAGATGAATCTGTGCAAGACAACTAAAGATTTGGCAGCTATTCGTGAGTCTGTTGAGTTACTGAACAAGAGATTGGAAGAGGAAAGAGCTGCACTTGAGAAGACACGAGAGAGACTTAACTCTGAGAATGCAGCTGAAATCTCCAAGGAGATTCAGAGACTAAGTTATGAAGCTAAGGAGTTTAGTAGAACAGGAGAGAATGCTCGTTATGCGGTTGATAAAGCTGTGGTTGAGATTGAACAAACGAGAAACAAGATTGAAGCTGCTGAGATGCGTTTGATCGCTGCTAGAAAGATGAAGGAAGCTGCTAGAGCTGCTGAAGCAGTTGCAATCGCTGAAATCAAGGCGGTTACTAGAAGAGGAAGAAGAAGAAGAAGAAGAGGAAATGATGAGGAGACGCTGCAGGAGGAGATTCTTGAGACGATTCAAGAAACCGCGAGAGAAATCAGAAGCAGTAGGAGGACACTTGAGGAAGGTTTGGAGAAAGTGAATATTACGAAAATGGAAGCAGAAGAAGGAAAATGGCGGTGGACAGAACAGAGGAGGAGATCATCATGTTCGTCCAAGTTCAAGAACCCTTTTATGATGGATGTAAATGGTTTGAATATGATGATGAACGGTGATGGGACATCATCCTCAGTTGCTGTCTTGAAACCAACAATGTCGATTGGGCAGATACTTAGTAGGAAACTACTTCTTGCGGATGAGTCAGCGATGATGATGAACGGGAGAGTTTCGTTGGGTCAGATTCTTGGGAAGACTAACTTTGGAGATAGAAATGGTGAAGGGAAAGAGAAGGCAAAAAGGTTCAATGGGAAGAGGAAGCGGTTTGGATTCGCAAACTTGTCTGTGATGTTGAATAAAGAGAGTAAGAAGAAGAATAAGAAGAAGAAGATAGCTTTGAACTTAATGTGATGAGTGAGTGAGTGATTGGAATGGTCTTCTCTTTATCTTTTATTTCTTAGGAGTTGTTTGGTGTTTTCGTGCAGTTGTAAGCAATTGTGTTTCTATTTGTTTTCACTAAAGCACCAATTACTAGCAAAGTTGTGTCATGAATGATTTGGAGAAGATAAAACAAACTTATGAAATCTTTGAGATGGAATTGTTCTTGCAGGAAGCTAGCAATGTTTCTGTAGCAGATTAGGTGTTTTAGTGTTGGTTCTTTGTTGGGGTATGTGTTAAAAACTGTGATAGAGAAATCATCTTATTGTTGTTATAGGTATGTGTTGGTGTTTATTATCTTTCACAGAAACTGTTTTATTGAGACTCAAATTATAAAAATACATGATGTTCTAATACACATGTAGCATACATTACATAATACCACATTGTCGATAAAACCAAAGTCTTAATTATGCTGTTTTGAAGAAAAAGAAAAAACAAACCATAAATAGGGAACGTTATAAATAGTCTGAAACAAGACCTGTAGACTAAAACAACTTCTTCAAGAAAACATTTTCGGCTTCTACGTGGGGTTTCTCACCTTCTTCTGTGATAAGAACTTGAGTCAAACCAGTTGCGGCCTTAACTTTGGATATGGCAAGATACCTTTGTCCAGGAGGGGACAGTACTTGTTTTGGTAGATATAGACCAACTTTGGAAAATGTTTGGCCTCGACTCTGATCTATAGTCATGGCGAATGCAAGTGTGAAAGGATACTGGGTACGCCGCATTGGGGTAAAAAAATCTTTCTCAGAGAACATGTGCATCTTTTCGATCAGGAACTCCTGGGGACGAGGACTACGTTGTGATGTTGCAACTCTAGCCACAAGCATAGAATCACCCAACTGAATAATTTGAAGTCTAGTCCCAGTACATAACCCACGGCTAGGATCAACGTCAGCAAGTAACATGATGGGAGCACCAACCTTGAGTCTCAAAATCTGGTTAGGCACTCCGGGGACTGTGACGCTACTAAACATACTTGAAATTATTAACATGTAATCGACTGGGCTTGGGGTATCCTCATCCACCGGAACAAGACAGTCATCGCAGTGAGATAATATCTCTTTACCTTTATGTGATGATATGAAACCAAGTCGTAGTTAGTATGTGCAGAAAATGGTGGCGTGGAAAGCGAAGCGTATATATAAAAACCGGATTTTACCTGGTAATTGTGAAAGCATATAGGCATTAATCTGATCCACGTCAGATTGAGTATGACACAAAATAACTGTGTCGCGGCAATAGGAGGACTGTTTAGGAAAAGAGTCTCCATAAACTTGGCTCACTATTTCTTCGATAGGATCATGGCACTCAATTGGCGACGCATTTTCAGGGATATCAATATCAGCGTGATCTCCATCATTGATCTTTTCATCATTAATATCCTTAATCCATTCAGAGAAAGCTTTATCTATTGTTGTGTGAATTCTTGATTCCTAGAATTCAATAAACAAAACGTCATAATACAGAAATTAGAAGAAAAAAACTATATATATAAATTTTCTAGTCTAGAAAGAAGTATAAATTAAAAGAAAACAGCGTTAATATTGATTCAACTTATTGTAATCAAACAAACCTTGAGTCATGACTAATTGTATCATGTATCAAAAGTGCAAATCAGTCTGCTATATATAAATTACGAAAGACACGTTACAGGTGGTACTCTTTAACCAACAAATAAAATTTAAAAAATGATAAAGCGTATATAAATAATTGAGATCAAACCATACCAATGACTCGAGTAAAACCATATCGATCGAGTTTCCGGCTCTTTTACTCAATCCCTCCTTCCATATCCTCATTAGCTTCACTTTGATCTTCCATGGCTTAGTCTCATCGAGAGGATCAGAAGAAGAGGAGGGTTTGCTAACTAAGGCCATTGCAGATCTTGACCTTAAAAGTTGTTGTTGTTGGCGACAAAAAAAACTAAAATAAAAGTTAAATATGTGACTGCAGAATAGGGACGCTCCCTTGACAAGTTTGTTTTTATAGCTAGGGCTGAGAGTTTGGACTAGGCCTGGGCACATAATCCAAATCCGAAAAATTCGATCCGAACCGGTTTCGGTTTTTTTAGTAAAACTCTATCGGATTTCATGTAGAATGTGATTCGGGTTTCAGTTCGGATCGGATATCCGCTAAACCGAAACAATACATTCATATTATTAGTTTTATGTTCAATTCGGATCGGATATTTCGGATATTTTGAGTGTGATCGGATCAATTATGGGTAATTCCGATATTTTGGATAATTTAGATCGGATTATTCGGATATTTCGGATTTAATCGGATAATTTGGATCCAAATTCGGACCGAAACCGAATTTATTTATGTTTCGGTTACACTTCCGATTTTCAAAAAAAAATTGTAAACCGATCCGAATGTTGGAAAGACTAACTTTGGAGATAGAAATAGCGAAGGGAAGGAGAAGGGAAAAAGGTTCTATGGGAAGAGAAAGCGGTTAAGATTTGCAAACTTGTCTGTGATGCTGAATAAAGAGAGTAAGAAGAAGAAGATATCTTTGAACATAATGTGACGAGTGAGTAATTGAAATGGTCTAATCTTTGTCTTATGGTAATCAATTGTGTTTCTATTTGTTTTCGATGTGTATTGGTTATGCTAAAAAATGAGATGTGATTTGTGTTCTACAAGATTTGTTATATTCTTTATGCTAATTCAAAGTCCAAACTATAATTGCATATTCGAATATAATAGCCACATACCGGTGAGATGACGTGGTGGATAATAGCTTGTAGTGTGAAAATACCTCATTTGACCTTTCGACAATCCACGCAATCGACTAATTCCACGGATCTGCTTACGCATTGATTCTTGATAACCCTCTTCTTCTTCTCCTACACATACCAGATTCTACCAATCATTTGCTCAAAAAAGGTAAAATCTTTCTCTACAATTTCGATTGAATCTTTTTTATTTCGATATATCTCTCGTAAAGAGTCTTACTTGAATCTTCTTTCTGATCTTTTGTTCTTTATCAGGAATCATGGGTCTTAAAGCTGGAACCTTTGTGCTTCTCTTGTTGGGTTTGATCTTGGTTTCTGACGCTAGATCTTTTGTTGACTCCACCATCTCAGGTAAGAAATTAGACAAAATTTGTTACTCATGCTTGATTCTATAGAAGCTTGCTCCTTAGGGTTAAAGTTTGATACTTTTAATGAAATAGTTTGTTTTTATGGCTGGAGATGATGAGGTAGTTGTATATTTCAACACCCAAGTTCTCCTAAAGCTAAATGAATGGCTCAGACTGAGATAGTCTTATTTGAGTAGAAGTTTCAAGACTTTTCAACTTTTGTTTTACCTTTGTGTAGAAAAAGTTTCCAACAAGGAAGACGTTTGCACTCTGTGTGAGGAATATGTTACTGATGCTCTCAGCTACCTTGAGAAAAATGTCACACAAGCCGAGATTATTGACGATCTTCATGATCGGTGTTCCCAATTGCGCGGATTTTCGCAGCAGGTTCTCTCATTTTGCTGATGCTGAACCTTACACTTGGACTGTTTGTTTTGTTAATATATCAAAGGTGTTGAATAAATAGTATGTTTTTGATTTGATGCAGTGCATAACTTTGGTTGATTACTATGTTCCTCTCTTCTTCTTACAACTGGAGTCGTTTCAACCTCACTATTTCTGCAAGAGGATGAATCTTTGTGGCAAAGTTGTAGCTCTTGTGGAAGAAGTCCGTCAGGACAGCTGCGGTGTATGCCACAGGACTGTTTCAGAGATTCTCATCAAACTACAAGATCCCGACACACAGGTTAGTAGTAACTACAAGATGATGACTTTATGTACTTTATGTCTTCTATCACAGGTTTTATTTTGTTATTTACGCATTCTGTGTCATAGACTAGCACTCTGATTAAGTCATAACGTAAGAGTACCCACTATGACAGTACAAGCTGCTATGCCCTCGTCTAGTCGTGTTTGCGTTCTAAGATCAGTCTAACTGAAACTAGAGTTTAAATATCAGGGCAATCCTCGTGAAGACTTTTCTTTCTTTTGTTATACTGATGATGAGTTTTTTATATTGACTTTGTGTTCTCGTGATTATCTAGCTGGATATCGTTGAACTGCTTCTCAAGGGATGTAAATCGCTCAAGAACTACGAGAAGAAGGTTAGAATGATCAACTCAAATCCATAACATCGCCTTTTACGTGTTTAAAAATTAACCAATTCATTTTACTTTTTCTGTTGATTTTCTTCTTAAACTTGTGCAACACAACTGCATGATCACATAGTGTAGTTGGCTTAGGATTTTCTGATTTTACGGTGTTGTGTCTTGTGTTATTACAGTGCAAGACGTTGGTGTTCGAATATGGACCTCTGATCCTCGTAAATGCAGAGGAATTCCTAGTGAAAAACGACGTCTGCACACTCTTACGCGCATGTCCGGCTGAGAAATCGGTTTCAAGGCAGCCGGAGTTGGCGGATTCTTGAATGTTAAAAACGTTGCCATAGCAAGACTTAATTCCTTATAAGTAGGAACACGAGCTGCTCCATAAGAATGGTTGCAGACTTTGTGTAGTGTCTATATGTATGGATTCAAACACACCCTCCAAAATGTCTCTTTGCGTTTGTGTAAATAATGATCGCTACAACGATTGTACCTCTACCATGATATCACTGTATTCTATTTCAGGTTTGTTACATTTTATAAGAATGAGATTTTTTTTTTATGTTTCTTCTATCTCACCGCTGGTGTTTGACTGTTTTCAATTCGTTTTTGGTAAAAAAACCTTTGGTAAGTTTGTGCTGTGTTGGAATTAACGACTCTTCATTTTAGCCTTCTAGAGGATTTTGTCTACACAAATTTATGTGTTTCAAGAATAAAACCATGTCTGTTTTTTTGGCAGTTGCTGATGGCCGCCAAAATTTAGCGATTAAAATCTAAAATCGGAAACGCTCAAATTATTAACGTTTAAAATTTAATTACTTACGCAAAATCAAAAAGGATTTTTACATAGATAGATACACCAAATTACATAATATTATTTAATTCTAATTTAAATTAAAGAAATTTTAGTGTAGTTGCCACATATGTTTGTCTGAAGGATTTCTCAAAAGTTTTTACATATACTAGGACGAAACCCGCGCTACGCTGCGGGGTATTTGTTTGAATGTTCTTTGTCATGATCTATATGTTAAACAAGAAGAATCAATAGAAATAGTGTCAGGGAACACAATGCATGAGGTGAATGTTTTTTACTTAACTTTCATATAGTAGTCTTATAAGATCTCTAGCGCATTTATTTGTCTAAACCAAAACTTGTTAAGCAAAATATACTAAAATAATTGAAAATAAATTGAAATTACAAGCTAAATTTTTAATAATTTGTTTAATTTTGGGTACAATATTAATTATGCAAACCGAATCAACATTTTTAAAAAAACTGAATGAAACAAGTACACTAATCATTTTAATTCAGAACTTTTTTTTTTTTACAGCAATTCAGATTAATTTATTTTAATCTGAACAAACCAAAGTTCCGGACTAAACCGACCAAAACTTTTTGTTAACAATTTTTCTTTTCTCGATGTTGGGGTTGTCGAAGCTAAATTGATAATTCATCCAGAGGCGTGAACATTTTTTCCCACCTGACAAATTCTGAAGCCTATTCTTCCTTTGCCTCACCGTCACCTTTTGGATTCGATGCGGCAATAATTCTACGCGCTACCTCCTTAGACGACTCTCAGTCAATCAAAAACCAAACTCTAGAGGTCCTCAAGTGAAGAGCCCTCTGCAATCATCAATTATCACTCTGTTCTGTTTCGATTAGCCTCATTCACGCGTGAACTCTGTTTCGTAATCTCCGATAAACAGAGAGAAGACAGAAAGTCAAATTCATGAGATGAGAAAAGGAAGTAGATTCGTTTACTGGGGTTATGAGGTCAACACCTCTTCAGATGATTGCATTGCTTCCATTTATTCTCGGTTTATCCTCTTATAGAAATTTCAGAAGCTCTGTAAAGCAGCTAATAGTGATAAACAGTATCAATCTTATTCCATTATTTGTCATAGTCTGTGTTATGTTCCATTATCATTGAAAATTTGCTTCTTATGTAGAAACTATCATGGATTAATCAAGATATAACCAATAAGTTGGGTATAGTGTATAGATAGTTTTAAGTGCCACTGCCATGTAAAGTATTAAGTCTTCTTGGATTATTTATAAGATGATATAACAACCAATAATTTCTCAATTTTTTTAATCCCAATACCACGCAAAAGTTAGTCTCTTTTAGTCTAAATAATAAACTCATAATCAACAAAAAAAAAGTAAAATACAAATGGAGCTATTCAATGTAAATCCAAAGCAAATATAAGATGAATTCAAAACGATGGAGGTATTCAAACAGAGCTATTGCTATTAAGAAGCTGAATTTTAAAAACTACGATTTAAAAAAAAAGAACATCGTTGAGCCAAAAATGTTTCAGGTGAACTGCACGGTGGCTCCGGTAACTTCGGTTACGTCTTTGGTGTTTGCCTATTCGTTCATTACATTGCCCTGAAAAACCTAAAAATCCCAAACAAATCATTACTTCTCTTTCTCTCTCTCTCTTGATTTCTCAAGCAATCTTCCCTCCTTTTTCAACTACATAAACTCAAGTTCCAAACACAAAGCTTCTCTCTCATCCTCTTGCTCTATAGTCTATATATAGTTGATAAGAAATATTTGTTGACAAAAGGATTAAGATTCAAAGCTTTTATAGAGTAAGAGTTTGGGTTGTGTTTCTTGGAATGGGAAAAAGCTTCAGGTTGGTAACCAGTCTTCTTCTTCTCTCCTTCCTCTTCTTAGGTTACTTTTCTCAACCCATCATTCAAAAAAGATGAAAATTTTGTTCCAGAAAAATAGTGACATTAAAAATATTTTAAAAGTCTGTTTAATATATAACCCATAACTTGAAAAAAATTTTAATGGAAAAACCAAAAAAGAAAAGGAAAAATAACATTTAATAACTTGAAGTTTGTTATTTAAAAGCTGTGAAAAGTTAATCTTATGTCTTAGGGATTTTTTTGTTGTTGTTTTAAAACTCTGATCCATGTCTTTGTTTTGTTTTTCTTCAGCATAGTTTGTTTTTATTTTCTAAAATTTTTTTCTCAGGTAAAGTTCCATTTTCCGTTTATATTCTTCCAGATTCGTGTTTTTCTTTTCGTTATTATCAATACTCTGAAAATGTAATTCTTCTCCAATTTCAAAAAAAAAACAGACGAAGTTGCTTTTTTTCTTCTTCTTAGACGTGAATTGGTGTGGAGTCCAGATATTATAGTCGTTACTTTTTCTTGTTAAGTTCAAAGATTCTCTATTGTCCATTTTGTTTTGGTTTCGGAGGTTTGGTCTTCGTTTTCCCCTTTTTGTTTTCTTAACTCTGTTTATAATTTTTATCCATTTATATAATTACAAATTGGTGAAACAAATATTAGAGGCATGATAATTAATGTTCTAACTTTACCAAACAAATCGTATACTTAGACATCATTAATTCATTATTAATCTAATGAAAGACCAAGATGGGCCATGCATGTATAATTTGAAAAGCCCAAAATGATGTGTTACAATAGAAGATTTTTATTGGATGAAAATGATGAGCTGTATTAATTGTTATAATTTGATTGGGTTAAGGTTTTTACTGATGTGTCAAGCTGAGAACATCTGAAAAATCTGATGTGTCAACCCTGGAGAGAAACAAAGTGTTATTATTGTATTGATTATCACGAATATCTCTAGTGTGCCACACGATTGGTACTAGGACTGACGTGGCCAAAAGTGTCTAAGATTTGACCAAGTCATATAAGATTAGTGAATTCCATTGGAATAAATTAATTTGATGCCCCAACGACTCTCGAGACATATTTAGTAATAATGAATGATTAAAAACGGTCGAAATAACCTTTATAGCCGTTGGTCTTGGTCATGTTTCTCTCGCTTACCGTTTTTTTGGCGCAGGACCAACAAGTAAAAACTAGCCGTTACTCTTACAAAAAACATAAACTAAACTCTTTGTCTTTGTCTTCTTCCTCGGCACTCCAACCATAATTAGTCTTTTGCTACAACACTCACTCACTCACTTGTTCATTTCCTCTCTCACTAAAAATCAATCTTCTCTCTCTCTATCTCCAAAAAACAGAGGAAGGAGAACAAACCAAGAACTCAAGCTCCCTGCTCTTCTCATCTTTCTTCTTCGTTTTCTATTTTTTTTTTTCTTATTTACTCTTTGATTCTTTTGAAATGAATCATCTTTACAAAAACCCATTTCGGATTTATGAAATTAGTTTCCATTTCTGCACGAGTCTCCTCTTGTGTTTCTTACTCTTCTCTGCTCAAGCTGTTGCAGGTGGTGGTGGTCACTCTTGGGATGGAATCGTGGTGACTCAAGCGAACTATCAGGCGCTCCAAGCAATCAAGCACGAACTCATTGACTTCACCGGAGTTCTCAGAAGCTGGAACAACTCTGCCTCCTCTGAAGTTTGCTCCGGCTGGGCTGGAATCAAATGCCTCCGAGGTCAAGTGGTTGCCATTCAGCTCCCTTGGAAGGGACTTGGTGGCACTATCTCCGAAAAGATTGGACAGCTTGGGAGTCTCAGAAAACTTAGCCTCCACAACAATGTTATCGCCGGTTCGGTTCCTCGTTCCCTTGGCTACCTCAAGAGCTTGCGTGGAGTCTATCTCTTCAACAATCGCCTCTCCGGTTCCATCCCAGCCTCACTGGGTAACTGCCCTCTTCTCCAGAATCTTGATCTTAGCAGTAACCAGCTAACTGGAGTCATCCCAGCTAGTCTTGCTGAATCTACAAGGCTCTATAGGCTCAATCTCAGCTTCAATTCACTATCCGGTCCCCTTCCGGTTAGTGTAGCCAGATCATATACCCTCACTTTTCTCGATCTTCAGCATAACAACCTCTCTGGTTCGATACCCGACTTTTTGGTTAATGGCTCCCACCCTCTCAAAACGTTGAATCTTGACCATAATCTCTTCTCTGGAGCTGTTCCTTTGTCTCTCTGCAAGCATGGTCTGTTGGAAGAGGTTTCTTTAAGCCATAACCAGCTCTCAGGTTCTATTCCCAGAGAATGTGGAGCTCTTCCACACCTCCAGAGCCTTGATTTTTCTTACAATTCAATCAACGGAACCATCCCAGACAGTTTCTCCAACCTTTCATCTCTGGTTTCACTAAACCTCGAAAGCAACCACCTCAAAGGCCCAATCCCAGATGCCATTGATAGACTGCACAACCTGACAGAGCTTAACCTCAAGAGAAACAAGATCAATGGGCCAATCCCAGAGACAATAGGGAACATATCTGGAATCAAACAGCTTGATCTGTCAGAAAACAACTTCACAGGTCCAATCCCGCTGTCACTAGTCCACCTGGCGAACCTTTCTTCATTCAACGTCTCCTACAACACCCTCTCTGGTCCCGTTCCACCTATTCTCTCCAATAAGTTCAACTCAAGCTCTTTCGTGGGGAACATTCAGCTCTGTGGCTACAGCTCCTCAAATCCATGCCCTTCTCCAAAACCTCATCATCCTCTCACCCTTTCACCAACCTCATCACAAGAACCAAGAAAAAACCACAGAAAACTCTCTTTGAAAGACATAATCCTAATCGCCATCGGAGCTCTTCTAGCCATCCTCCTTCTATTATGCTGCATACTCCTCTGCTGTCTGATCAAGAAACGAGCCGCCTTGAAACAAAAAGATGGAAAGGACAAGTCCTCAGAGAAGACAGTATCTGCAGCTGCTGCAGGAACAGCATCAGCTGGAGGTGAAATGGGAGGAAAGCTGGTTCATTTCGATGGTCCGTTCGTGTTCACAGCCGATGATCTCCTCTGTGCCACAGCTGAGATCATGGGGAAAAGTACTTACGGCACAGCATACAAAGCCACATTGGAGGACGGAAATGAAGTCGCTGTGAAGCGGCTGAGAGAGAAAACAACCAAAGGAGTCAAAGAGTTCGAAGGAGAAGTCACAGCTTTAGGCAAGATTCGTCACCAGAATCTTCTTGCACTAAGAGCTTACTACTTAGGACCTAAAGGAGAGAAGCTACTCGTCTTTGATTACATGTCTAAAGGAAGTCTCTCTGCGTTTCTTCACGGTAAGCAAAAAAACCCTAACTTTAGATTTGATAAAGTTGACATTTTTATTGATCTGATTAAATGAATTTAACAGCTCGAGGACCAGAAACCCTAATTCCATGGGAAACAAGAATGAAGATAGCAAAAGGAATCAGTCGTGGTTTAGCTCACCTTCACAGCAACGAGAACATGATCCATGAGAATCTCACAGCAAGCAACATTCTCCTCGACGAACAAACCAACGCACACATCGCCGATTACGGTCTCTCAAGACTCATGACCGCCGCCGCCGCCACAAACGTAATCGCAACCGCCGGAACATTAGGATACAGAGCACCGGAGTTTTCAAAAATCAAGAACGCAAGCACTAAGACCGATGTCTACAGCTTAGGGATCATCATATTGGAGCTTTTGACTGGGAAATCTCCAGGAGAGCCGACGAATGGGATGGATTTGCCTCAATGGGTAGCTTCGATTGTGAAAGAAGAGTGGACTAATGAAGTTTTTGATTTGGAGCTCATGAGAGAGACACAAAGCGTTGGTGATGAGCTTTTGAATACTCTGAAATTGGCTTTACATTGTGTTGATCCGTCTCCGGCGGCGAGGCCAGAAGCTAATCAGGTGGTGAATCAGTTGGAGGAGATTAGGCCGGAGACTGAAGCGGAGATGGAGACGACGCTGATTGGATCTGGTGGTGAAGGAGGTAAAGATTTAGGGTCAAACGAGGATTAAAGGAAAGTTTTGGGGGTTTTTATGGAAGAAGAATAAAAAAGAAGGGACCTATATACAAATACCACATTTTTATTTTCATTATTATTCTTTGATTCAAGTAATTTGTAGATAAAAATGGTTTGAAGCTTGTGCTAGTACTGTAATGTAATTTCATTATTCATTCTTTTTGGTTGAAGAAGTAATACAATAATTGATTTTGGAATTTACTTATTTTCTGTGATGTAGTGTAATTTTTGATTACTTTTTTTGGTTAAAAGAAGAGAAATTTTTTTTACCAAACTTCAAAACGACATTCATGAGAACACCACCATTTTTGAGAGAGTGGTGGTAAAAAAAAATGATGGAACAAATATCAGTAAAATAGTAAATAGTTTGTGAGTCGGGGATGCTCAAAGAGATTATATATGGAACAAATATAACACCCACAACTTGTTGGTTTTAAAATATGATGAAAGGAAAAAAATAAATATAACTAAGAGATCTCTAAAACGGCTTTTTAGATATAAATAGAACATAAAACAAAAATATATTTTACAAAAGTCTCTTCTAAACCATTTCACCTACTTGAGGCTATCCAACAAACTTGGATAAGAGGCTATAGGAAGATACTTTTTGAAGGAGACTGCGAGATAATTATCAAAGCTTTAAATGGACTTTTCCCAACATCACGAAATCGCAAACCTGCTCCATGACATCGATTTTTGGACTACAAAGTTGTCCTCTGCTAATTTTACATTCATAAGACGTCATTGTAATAGTGTTGCCCATTTTTTAGCATCTTATGGTTGTAATAATGAAGTGTTTTACTCAAATTCGAATAATCAGCCTCTCGGGCTCCAAAACTTTCTTTGTAAAGATTCAAATATATGACTGAAATCTCTGTTTACAGCAAAAAAAAAAAAAAAAACCATTGCACCTTTGTCTCTCTCATAACATCAATAGTTCGGTCACTCATAAATAATCGATATATAAATTTATGGGTTGACACAACATATCCATCGCAAACGTCGATACTTAGTCTTGGTTTCAGTCAGGATCTCAGCTTCAGGTTCGATTTCAGGTCTAATTTGTGTTATAGTTTCAGGTTCAGTTTGAATCTCGGCTTCCGGTACAATTTCGATCTCTACCTCAGCCTCAACCATGTTGGGTTCGTGGTCATCTTGTGAAGCACGAAAATAAACATCAAACATCTTCCACAACTTTAAAAGGTCGGCAGGTCTCGGCTCAACAAGCACTAATTTGTTGAAAATTTCCACTAAGAAATCACTTTTTCCTGAAATATATTAAGTAAACACATTATTAAATCCCATATATATTAAGTGTTGGAAAAACAACATAAAAACTAAGTAAATTGGAAAGTAAGTCATTCACTACATGAATTCAAAGAACTTTTTTTGTTCATTGATGCGATAACTATTGGATAATATTAGAGTATAGATTGTCTCAAATCGAAAGTTGAGATATTTTATGAGTAATATGTAAGTATATTACAATATTCCACTCTTGAATTAATTTTTAGTATGAGTTATTGAGCATGTCTAATATTTTGATTATGAGGTCAATCTTACAAATTTCACGTTTCAGATGGTTAATCTTAAACATTTGGAGAGGGGGGGGGGGGGGGGGGGGGGGAGAAAATGTATTAGAGTATAAAATTGTCCCACATCGGAAGTTGAGAGATTTCCTAAGCAATATAAAAGAGTGTGGAAATCTATTACTCTTGAGCTAGTTTTTGGGTATGCTAAGCCCATACTTACTAATAAAGAAGAAACTGACGTATTTTTGCTTTTAAAATTATTTTATTTTTATAAGTCTATATTGATAATTAATATACAATTTCATAATTTTATATGTTGACAAAAAGATTCCTAATTTTTTTCTTTCCAAAATTCAAAATACTCATCAAAGCTTCACATATTTAATTTGGTAATATTATTTCGTCCGGGGATTTTTACTTTGTCCGTTGGCTTAAGTTTTCTTTTTTTTGGACGTTGTATTATGGACCAAAACTCATAAATTCTCCTAGATCCGAATGAACTTTTTATAAATGACTCGTACCAGCTGCCACTCAATACTACAGAGTAGCAGAGGTAATTAAACAACAAATATAGTATGTTATCAACTTTGTAGTTTGTATTATGTGGTATGAGAGGCATGTTGTTTAATTATCTCCATGTATACCATAAGATATAAGTGTTTCTACTATTTTAGTCGAGTGTTATAGCTAAGAAGACCTAATTGTTAGATGTTATAACCGAGATGACCTAACTGTCATATATTTGGCTGAATTTATATGACAGTTAGGGTATGTATAGTTATGATGTATTATGGTAATGGTGATTAGACTGGCCATATATTATATTTGAAATGATAACAACTAAATATATAGTCGATATCGTTAATACGGAAATATTAATCTTAAGGAAAACACCAAGAACAACGTGAAACCTATAGAAATTATAGAAATGATGGGAAATCAACGTGATAAAAAAAGATATCACCAAAATTAATGAAAAACAGTTAAGATATTTGGTGAATTTATATTTCATACTATATTCTACAAATAGAGCATTTCACTATGTGAAATAGTCAATACATGAGGTATATATATATCGGGGAAATGTGGTTTAGCATAAGAGCAGAGTCACATTCCTACTCAATATATGCTTCTCAAATAAGGACTTTTGGCTATACACACATGTTTGTTATGTGGTTTGGAAGAGGAATCATGGAACCATCTCATCTTCAGTTGTGTTTTCTCTTATAAAGTTTGGATTGTGGTCATTTAAGGCTACAACCCTACGCAGCTCCATTATCTTGGAGTTATATATCTTACACAAGTTGCCTAGTCTCTTACTTGATCACAAAGCGGACTATTCTTATAGGATAACAGACCACTATTTATGTCATATGTAAGGAAAAGAATCAAAGATTTGACGATGGATATACTTTTCCTCCTTACTTTATTTTAAAATAGGTAGGCCGAAATTTGAAAAACAAAGTTTCAGATCAAAAATTTATGGGTAGAAAAAGGATCGTTATCATCTACGAAAATAGTTTCATTCTTGGTAAATCTTCTATAATCCTCTAGCATGTTACATATATTTTTACACCCTCTAACCATGGAGTACTCTCGTCGTGATTTCTCAACCTTTCTTTTTTCAATAACATTCAATAAGACTTGAATTCGTGACACATCGATGATAGTAGCACAAATCGAGAAGTCACTTGTCTTGGTCTAGTTTGTACGTTAGAACTAAAATTCACATAAAAAGAAACCCTAACTATGACATCTTAAGTCCTAAAAATTAAGTCATTAACTCTATAAAATCTATAAACAAAATGGGTTGTTCTTGATTAACTTTTTTCTCTCAATAATCTCTTTCTATATTTTAATAATTTGATATTTTAAATATGTTTAACGCTTATTAAAGATTAAGGGCGGCGATATTACCGTAATTTTCTGGAAAAGTGTAGGTTGAACCGTCTACCATCGCCAATTCTGTTAAGAATAAAACAATATATCGTAAGTCATCCCCGACCCAATATAGATTAGACTACCTTATGAGTTAAAAAAAAAAAACTTTCTTTACATTAAAACGAAATTTAGACCATATAATTACTATGTTTTGGAAAACATATCTCTTCTTACACAAACCTTTTCAAAGTCTTTATGTTTTCGATAATACATAAATTTAGTTACTAGACCAACTCGTTTTTGGTTAATTTTTAGGTCATTTCAATTTGACCTTGAAAAATATGATATTTTTTCTTGTTTATTTTCTTTTCAGTAGACATATATATCTTTGGATCATTGCACTTTTGCTCATCCAACTTGGGTCGAGCATGTCGTAAGATTAATGTATGTAAAAATAAAAGTTTGGCTAAGTGTTTTTCTTTATATATTTTTCTTGTTTCTTATTTTTTTTAAAAAAATATTCTTCTTAGTAACCATTTTATAATTTCATATCTTTTAAAGTTAATTTGTTTATAATCTTGTAATTAGATTTTTATTTGTTCATCACATCAACAATTACATGAGAAACATGAATTCAATATTAGGGAAAAACTATCCCAAATTTTCCTCCGTTCATGTTTTCTTATGAAATTAACAAATTTGAAAGTAGTTTTTGATAAATTTATAATAAATTGAATACATAGCTTTTCAAACTGCAAATACCGGGGGAAAAAATACCTCTATTTTCGGTTGTGCTTTCATGATCTTTTGGCTTCTTAGGAAGTATCTTTCTCACCAAAGATCTGAAGATTCTACGGATCCCCGAAATGTTTTCCTTTGCACTTCCCATCTTATTTTCCGACTGTATTATATGACTTTCTCGTTGACAAAAGAAAAAAAGTATAATGTGACTATTTCTTTGAAAAAAAAAATTCTGCAACTAAACACAACTCTTATCTGTTTAAATGTGTGGAGACAACCACATATATTTTTCTTTAACAAAAAAAGTAATGTACATATTTTCCATTCAATTTAAATTTTCCCATAAATTTTTTAATATATGATTATGTATATATTTGAAGTACTTGATTACATTCCTTTAATTGTTAATTATAGAGATGTAAGGACATACGTAAGCATTATCTAAATGTGAATGGAAATAAAAGTGAGGTAGATTTGTTCTACCTGTAGACTGTAGTGACAAGGGTTATTACAGTCTTTTTTAATAACTTTTCATTTTTCCAAAAGCATTCTACAATATCGCAATTAACATTGCAAATAAACCATATATAGATGCTTATCCTATTCTAACTTCTTATAACAACTTCTAAATAAATTCTTAAATTTTCCATTTTTTTTTCTTTCATAATAAAAATTGATATCATAAAAGAATATTTATATTATTTTCTATATATTGGAGTTGGACTATTATTTTTTTCCTAAATTTATTTTCATATATATTAATGTTTTAATATTTCAAAAATAGTATAATATATTAATCTAGATTTTAGCGGACCCATAATCCTCAAAAGAAAATCTTATACAAATTTAAAATACACTACTTCCATATAATATACTTGTTAGTTATTGATACTTTTCTAAGTAAACTACATTACTTCGACATCCGAATACGCTGAAACTAAAATGTCCGTAGTGTTATAGTTTTCTTAATTTTCTTAATTACTCTCACGTTTCTAAGTTTCTTGTTTGCCATGTCTTGTAATCTTTACTTTGCTTCTTTAGATTGCAGTACCCCATTTTGGCTTCAGCCAGTGGTGGAACGTGAGAAACAATGTATGGTTCCTAGTATTTTCTAATAAATAAAGTATGTCTTTGAGTTAAAAAAAAAAGTTTCTTGTTTGCCTTCGATCACAACATGAAAGCATTGTTATAGTTTTCCTCTATTTCCCTTTAGTCATTAGTTAGTTATACAAAAGTGGGATGGGAAAATATTGAACAAAAATAGATCTGACTATATATAATTATTTATTTTTAAACAAAGAGCTGAGCAAAGACCAGTTTGGATTCATAGTTACTCTGGAGAAGATTTCGAATTCACAAACATACAAATTAAAATAGCCTCGTGAAGAGCAATATCAAACTTACAAAACAGAAGAGTAAAAATAATTATAAACGTCGTTGAAATCTTCTTCAGTCAATCGCAGAGTGGATCAAAATGGCTGCCTCCTCTGTTGTTGGAGCTGCGTCTTCTGTGTTTAGGGACGACCAAAAGTCATTTCCAAACAAATTAACAATTATCTACCTAAATCATTTGCGAACTCCATAATCTTAACACTAGAGTTCCATCGAAGCGTCTAACTAATCTAAATTAAAGAGTGAACAATCTCTTGACCAAAAAATAAAATAATTTCAAGATCTAAGGTTAACACACAATACTAAAGTCAAGAGTACCGTACCTGGCAGATGAGAAATAATCTTCTCTAAGACTCCAACACTCGAGCTCTCTTTTTCCTTGTCATTTTCATCTTCACATTTAAATTTTGGACTGTTTTCACCAGATTTTCCCTCTACTGTTGTTATTGTTGCATCCATAAAGTTGGATATCAGATTGTTCAAAATCCCACCTTTAGCTCCTTTCTCTTCTTCTTCTAGTTCTTCTTTATCTTTGTGCTTTTCTACGACTTCTTTTAAACACATGACCTTCTCTGCTTCTGGAACGCCTTCTTCCATCCTTCCTATTGTTTCTTTCCTTACCATTGGTTCCACTTTTCCTTAAGACAGAGCCATTTTATTTAATCTTGTAAAAGTAGTTTGATGTTGAACTTTATCGATGCAAAATAGTGATTTAATATACAATGAGATTAATTAACTAAAGTTGTACTAAGTCGGTAGAAAATCTAGAAAAGAACGACACGTCCACTGTTCTGAGTTCTGACAAGCGGTCATGTGGTTTTTACACGTACCTCGTAACTTGTTGTTTACCATATATTTCATTACACGTGTCAGCTAACTGTCTAAAACTAAAAGCATTTTCATATTCTTTGTCTGATTTCCACGAATCCACACGTCCCTTGTTCTGAATAGATGTGAATTTGTGCAATTTTACAAATTTGCAAGTGTGTGTGTGTTTTTTTTTTGTCACCACCATTTTCCAAGATTTTTTGTGTGTATATAACAACTAGTCATAATTATTTGCCGAAGAAAAAAGAAAAAGTCATAATTATTTTGCCCATAAAAAAAGTATTATGTATGTGTTTTTATTTATTAGATAGCTAGGATTTTTGAGAAAAAAATAATTAGGATTTAATCTTTTGAAAAATGGGCCACTCTGGTTTTGTCAAGTTTCATATCTCTGCAATCTCAGATTTCTTTCCTATTTTTTTTGCAAAAGTTGGTTTCTTTTTCTCTTCCAAAAAATTCAGAAAAAAGGCAAAGTCATTTGTTTAAGTATTTCTTTTGTTGGATAAATTTTACATTACAAAAAGAGAAAAAAATCTTCAGATAGTTGCACTTGCACATCTTATCAACTACCAAAATAATAAAAATTGAAGTGATCTGTAAGCCTGATTGCCTATTTTAAGAAATCATGAAATCTGGACATACTATTCTTTTGGTCAGAATAGATCCAAAGTCTAATCTGTGGATTATATATATAAAAGTATTACATGATAACTATAAAGCTAGCTGCAACAATTTTGGCTAAAGGGCCTTATGTTTTGTACATGCTTTTCTTTTCTTTTTTCGTTTAAATGTTATTAACCACCACATTTTACAAGAAACCAAAAAAGTAGCTTAATTCAACTAGTTATTTTTTGTAATAAACTTGGGTTGCAAGTGGACGTGGGAAGATGGAGAAAATGCATTTTTGACGCCACAGATTCTATGCTTAGTGCTCCAAGGCAGCAATACATGTAAGCCACAAGCTTTTGGTGAAAAACAAGACTGCCTCACGGTTGCACCACTCAAATAAGAGAGCTTCTTCTTCCTTCTTTGGCTAGCCGCTGATGTCACCGCTGCTAGAGCCGCTGCATCCGGTAGAAACCGCTCTATTATGTAACTCGGTGACATGTCTTCGCTTCGTTCTGTGCTTTCCATAGTTAAGTAGCCGTTTGAGTCACCTGCTCCGCTGCTCCCATCCGATTCCGATACGCTATCTTTTGGGAGTTCGACCATGTCTATGGCTTGCGTGAGAGACAAGACATCGACCGTGTCTTGGTTGGTTTGATGGAAATGTTCGTGATTGTTGCGTTTCTTCATATGCAACAATCTAGCTGGTGTTAAACTCTCACTGGCGTCATCAAAGTCGTCGTTTTCACCTTTAACGTGCACCTATATATGATGTAGAACGAATGACAAAATTAATTGGTAATGAATGGATTGAAAAACCTAAAACGGGAAAACAGAGAAAATATATTATGGTTTAGAGAATGATAAACCTTCAATCTTCCAGGAGGTAGTTTGAGGCGGGGCGTCTCGGATTCAGCGTCATTTTTCAAATGAGACGAGTTCTTGGGCATCCCGGGAGCGGTCTCCCAGCAAAACGGGACGGATGCTTCCGGAAACTGACCCGGAAGCTTCTCTTGGGTGACATGGCGCTTCGTGGACAAGAATGGAGCATTGAAGTTCAATCTTCGGGATCGGTTAATATCCATCATTTCTTCAACGGTAAGATACAAAATCATTTGAGGGTAAAGGGTGTTTCTTGTTTGCGACCCAAGAAGGCAAAATTGTGAGTTTGGGAGAGATCAGCTTTGTTGTATTGACACTCTTCTTTTCTAGTTTGTTAGCTGAAAGTTGAATTTAATGAGAAGTTGTTGAAAGTTTGAAACTTTCTCGTGTCTGCAAAACCGATATTTGTGGCCTCTTTATTGTGTTCACAGGTCAGGAGAGAGCTTTAGAAAAAGTTAGTCTCCAACCATGTGGTGATAAAATCGATCATGAAACCAAACAAGAACTCAGAGCCAAAATTAGAATTAAGGAGATGATTGATATCCTCATTAAGTGATAAAAAAGAATGTTGAGATATTGAGGATAATTTTGGTGAAACATGTTGAAATGTATGAATGAATAGTTTCTTTTTGTTTTCTTGTTTCAGGAGGATAAAAAACAAATCCCCAGATGCTTTCAGAATCAATACAAGAAACATGTAAAAAAAAAAGTTGAAGAAGTTACAGATACAATTACATAATTCCAGTGAAAAAAATAAATAAAAAGAAAGAAGCAATAATACATCTAGAAATAGGACAGAAGAAGAAGTCCAATTTCACCAGAGGTAAGTTCTTCTTCGTGGTTTCTTCCCTTTTTTTGGCCAGAAAACGTATTATCTTAAGCAGCAAGAAACACTCTCTGCACTACTTTATAGTATCCTCACCCCCCAATAACCAAAATTATAGAGAAAAAAAATATATATAAAAAGTTTCTATTTACATGGCTATGCTTGCTTTTTCCCTGGTTCACTCAAACCAAGCCTTGTTTGATTTACTCGGTTTCTGTTTTGCAGAAGGAAAATGAAACAGTGTAGAAGCATACCAGGAGGGAAGAAGAGAAAGGTTTTGCCCATCAAACCAAAACGATAGTTTTGTTCTACTTTTGGTCGTTTGGTTCACGAGCTTTGTGGTAGAGCTCGAGTGTATCTGCATGACCTGGATCAATACATAATGCTGCTTCACAATCTTTGATAGCAGCTGCTCCTTCTCCCATTGAATCATAGAATGCTGCTCGTAGATGTAACAGCTGGAGATCTGGTTTAAATGATATCGCCCTTGAAAGCTCGTCTATGGCTTCACTTTCTTTGTGGTCGTCCATAAGAACTGCAACCAAGAGTTCATGTTAAAAAAAAAAGCGAAACTTAAAAAGAAAGCTTAATACGCTGGTCTTAGCAAAGCAAATTGAGTATAACATTGATAAGAACAGAGGCTGTAAAACTACTGTTCTTATACACATTCACCAAACCAGAGAGACTGCATATCAATTCGGTTTAAGAACAGAAGTAGATAACACTCTCAGTTCTGTTTCTATCTCCAGAAAAATGATGGAAATTTCAGTTGGGTCATAAATTCTCATTTCTGTTTCCATCACCACACAAGCTGGGTTCTACGTTTCGAACATTTTAGTGCATTGAATTATACGTGGGTGAATCCCTCAGAAAGGATCAGCCATTGTTGTCTTGTTTCTGGCATCCAATTATAAACAACAAACAAAAGGAGGATAAACTAGAACTTGGTTGTGTCATTAGCATACCTGCGGCTCTGTATCTGTAAGGATAGGTTCTGAGAGGGTCAAGTTGTGTTGCCAAGCTAAGGTCGCTCTGTGCCATCTCGCGGTCACAATATTCAGAGCGCTTCTCATATGCCGAAGCATTGTTCTGAGCCTTCTCTATTAGCTTTGTCATTTCATCAAAGGCAGCTTTCCGTTGGTTTTTAAGGTGATAAACACGTGCAAGACCTTGGTGAGCTCGTGTATGCTTGATGGTGAGAGCGTTTGTGTAGCAATCAGCTGCAAGATCCAGCTTTTCACAATCCACATATACGCTCCCCAGGTTGTTCAAAGCCTGCAAGCAAATACACCAAATAGGAGTTCATGATAATGTCATATGATATAGTAGGATAACCTTTTGAGCAAATATACGAAACGGTTTTTAGGACAGTTGGTTCCTGAGATGCGACCACATTCCACTATCAACAAATTACTCCAGATACCAAGAGCAAAAAGTTTTAAACTGGGATTCTGAAACTACGGAAGTCTGAAGCATGATCCAACAAGTAAACACTCTAGAAAAAGAATTGACTAATTGAGAAATCAAATAACATAAATGAAACTGCTGAACTCTACTTACTTGTCCCTTACGGAGACCATCTGAGGGGCACTTAAGCGCTTCTTGAAGGAGCTGAATCACATAATTTGAGGAATCCGGGTCAAGCGTAGAGTCCGCAAGGGCATAAGCTTTGAGAAAAAACGCTTCAAAAGATCTTTGTATGGAAATGGACTCCTCCGCTTTGGCAAGGGCTTCCTCGCGGTGACCTGTATCATACAATATCCAACCTTCATACACAAGTCTCTCATGCTCCGACTTTGAATGATTTCGAGCCAGCCTTAGACTACGCATTGCTGCCTTTTGACAATTTAGCCTGTCAGTATGCAAGCAGCACTTGTTAGAATCAATTAGAGTCTGCCACAACATGCACCATAAGATAAAAGTTTTCATTGAGAAGCGTAAGGAGAGATTATACCGTAGCAGAAGAAGAGACTGTCTGAATCGTAAAAGACTCTTCCCTGGATCATTTGCAAGCATATGATGAACAACTGCTAGAGAACCAATATCATCCACAGAAGACCAACGATCATACAGCTGCATCCAGCAATCAGCCTGGCTCCACTGCTGGGCTAACGGACGGAGCAGCTCCACCATATGATCACCATGGATTTTCCAGTTAAACATCATAAAATTCGGCTCCAATGTCAAAAGCGCCCGAATATCTTTCAGAGCGCCCTCATAATCCTCCATACCTATAGAAATCCATGCCCTCATCTCCAGACAGTCAGGAGAGGCCTTGAATCCAAGAATCTTGTTCAGTTCCGAGATCGCAGCTCCAAACTGGTTCTCTTCAACCAATGCCACTGCCCTGAATTTGTAGGGGAATGTCAAAGTCGGGTCTAACTCGGTAGCTGTATCCAAATCGAGCAGCTTTTCTTTACCACTGCAATACAAGGACCTCTCCTGGTGCATCCACCCAGTAGCTTTATGATCCGAAATCAATGAGTTGATGATCTTATAAGCCGAGTACCTATGGTCACGCTTGAACTTAGACCTAGCAACGCCCACGAGGGAGTAAAGATGACCAGCCTCAACTGCTGCGTTAAACCATCTCTGAGCATCCTTATATTCTTTTCTCTCCAGCATCACCACTCCTAATTGGTGATACGCAAGCTGTTTCTCCCAATTATCCACCGCGCATTCAACCAAACGTTCTAAGAGCATCACAGTAGTGTTAGATTTCATATCATCTTCCATCGCAATCTGGCTTAAGAAGAAGTACAATGTAAAAGAAGCATGACCAAGAGATGCCAGTCTTTCGCGTCCCTCGGCACTGCAGAAGATCTTTATAACATTCGGATTATGCATAGAGCTCGGCAATTCCCTAAGAAAAATCTGAAGACAAGCTGCCACCAGAAGGTATGCAGCCTCTTCTAATCCATACTCGATCAACAACATTGCCTCATCCAGAGAATTAACAAGATGTGCCAAATGCGAATCGCAAGCGGATTTCAATTCATCGCAACAGAACCGATTCGCCAGCTTAAGAAGCTCCAAGACAACATTAGGAGGGAAGTTATCTAACCTGTTGGTCCTGCTGAAAATCTCTGCAGCTCTCATCCCTTCAACAGAGATTCCGTTCTGCGTAAAATTGATCGTGGCTCGTTTCATTTCTCTAAACCCACCATATAACATCGCCTTGAAAGGTCTTGACAAAGACGCGATTTTGTACCTCACACAACGAACCTCTTCATCAGCAATACAAAAGGACATATCATAGTCTACTTCCTCAGAAGTAGAACATTCATCTTCATTCATCATCTCTGATCTAGAAGCTCCAGAGCAAACACATGGATCATATACAGATTCCGGATCATAACCCGAAACAAGAGTAGCCTTTGGACATTCCAAATTCCTCCCACAACAATCCATAGAAGTTGTTCCAATTAACTCATCCTCCCTCCTCTCATATCGAAGCCACGACGCTAACACGACTTTCGCGTGAACGTCAACCGCGTGTTGCCTAGACGATCGGAGACTCCGCCGGAACAATTTCGGATCAGAAATTCCCCGGAAGATAGCGCATTGCTCTAAATACGCCCCAGATTTCTCAAATTGGGAACAATTCTCAATCCTCCGATAAACTTCAGCCATCTTGTCAACCAAATCAACGAATTTCAAACAAGGATCGATTTGAGGTTCAAGCAGATCCGTCACAGGAAGTCCACAGGGAAGAAGAAACTCCGGCGAAACAACAGCGTTTGCTTGATTCGGAGGAGGATAAGTCCGGCTTGATTTAGATCGGACTGAATTAACACGAAGATGATCTGAAAGGTGTTGTAAAAGCTTATCCCCAACTCCTCCACCTCCTCCGGTGCCACCGCTACCACCACCACCGCCGCTATTACCAGGAGGAGGAGGCGGAGGAGGAGCTGATGGGTTAAGAGCGTAAACTTGTGTACCTTTACAACCTTCTGCAAGCTTCAAACTTCGCATTGTTGTGAAGAGATTATGCTGCATCTTCAATCAAACGCAAAACAAAGTTTTCAAATTTATCCAAAGATCTGAATTGGGTCAAAGCAAAATACAAGATTTACAAATTTCTTCCGTCACCTTTAAAACAATTCCGAGGATTGGATCACGGAGCCAATTCAAAAGTCCGGTGGTTCAGACCCTTTAATCAAAAACCAATAAAAATCAAAAAATATTTTACAAAGTTTGTGTTTTTATCTTCTTCAACGAAGCTCTTCTTCTTCGTCTTCTTCTTCTCGGAAATCGTGTTTTTGCAGTGTAAGTTTCATCGATCCGGTTCGTTTTTTTTTTTTGTTCGCACTAATTTTACGAATCTATCCGTAAAAATAGAGAGAGGTAATTGGAGGAAGAATCTTCCTCCGCTCGATCTCTCTCAGTTTTGGTTTATTGTTTTTTTTTTTTTTTTTTACGAATCTGTTTTCAGAGAGAAGTCATGTGTTCTAATAATGCAAAATTAAATTAAAAAAATTATTATTGAATGTCTTTGACTGTTTGTGTGGCTTATTTTTTTTTTTTTGCCTTTTTAATTTTTGTCCTCTTGTTAGTTTTGTGGAAAGTAATTTGATTAGTTTATTTTATTTCCATTTAAAGCTTAAATTAATCCTCTTCTAACGTTATCAACTGCCATTTTTTTATTTCTTAGATTTTCGCGGCACTTTTTACAATCTCCAAAAAGGTTGAAAAAAATATACATAATTAATTAAAGAAAACATTTATATGAAAGTACTGGCCTTTAATTTACTTTGACAGTTTATTTATTTATCCCCACTTTCTTTAGCATGCTTCTATGTTACATTTGTTTCCCTTTTTTCTATTTGTTTAGTCTAAAATGTGTA
Source organism: Arabidopsis suecica (assembly GCA_019202805.1). Taxonomy (NCBI): domain Eukaryota; kingdom Viridiplantae; phylum Streptophyta; class Magnoliopsida; order Brassicales; family Brassicaceae; genus Arabidopsis; species Arabidopsis suecica. The sequence continues at coordinate 11,452,751 of CM032909.1, forward strand.
TTCGTTGTTGTGTTCCTTTTTCTCTCTCTTTTTTTTTTTTCTCTGATTGAATTTGAACTTTTACTTTTGGGTGGGTCTTATGCTTTTACCAAAATTATGAAGTTAGATCATATTTATCGATTTTGTTATATCTAAAACATAAGCGGAAGATTGTCCGATTTTACCCAAAGTGGAACATTAACCAGACAAGAGTGGATTCCATCAAATTTTTGGTATTTTATTCGTTGTCTTTCAATTGGTTATAATTTGTTAAGGTTTTTTCAGTATAAAAAGAAAACACCAAATGACACATTTTTATATTTTTGTTACCTTGCAAATCAGAAAAAATGTTACTAAAATAGTATATTTTCATTGCGATTTCATAAGATTAACTACTAGTGTATATTCTATAAATGTAGTAAATGATAAAAAGTATTCGATTTTTTCCACATGTACTAGAGATTAGTCAAATTTGATATGGATTTTTCGATATAACCAAAATATTGGATTCATAATTTTGCAATTTTAATTGAATAAACTACTATGATAAATGTTTTTTTTCCTTAGTCTTGTATTAGATTAATATAGACAATCTGTATATGAATCTAATATCATGCACATTAACTTCTATTATAACCATTTTCACTAATCTATGAATTTTTCTATAGATGAACATGTTTTTGTATATTGAGAGGTTGGTTCCTCATGGATTTGGCACTCGGGTTTTGCGAGCTGAGCTGACTCATTGGAACCTTATGAACGAAGATTAATCTTGACAACACAGAAATTTTGACAAAAATTATTTCATCAATTAAAGTAGTATTATTAAATAGTTCTGCTAATATTATCAAATATTTCATTGGTACTTTGAATATAGAAATCACTAAAATCACTTATCAAATTGTCTGTTAGAATATGTCAAAACAATAATCCGCTTGACCAACTAAATTTATAGTTTTACCACTATGTGGCCAGTTTAAATTACGCAAAAAAACACCACCATAGATCTGTCAGAATCTTTCATAAAACAATATTTCTGCAGAGATTCGTCGTTATCATTTATATTAATAATGTAAAAGTATCTTTAAAATGTTTGAGGCTACCACATATACCGGTTGTGCGTGACACAATTACATTGCTGATATTTTCTCTCAAAACCAATTATGTTTACTGATACAAAACGTAAGAAACTAGTATCATAGAATAGAATATAAATAAAAATTAAAATATTATTTGACAGAACATAATAAATTGTCGAGAAAATTAATAATAATAAAATTAATATGTGCTGTTAGATAGCCGGCAAAGGGCTTTTGCCACCCACATTAAGCGGCGAAGTCATGTCAACACGTTTTACTGTTAATTTTGTTATATATAAATGCTTAAGGAAGTAATCGTAATTAAATCTGTGCTAAGCTATGATTAAGTCTGATATATTGATAGGTGATTATTAGTTTATGTGATGACACACGAATATTATTATTATATAGATAAATATAATTCTTTGAAACATATAATTGAGAATGAAACTTATGGTCATGTGGGTGAGACAGCTAAGAATGTCTTCTTAGTTTTGGGTAAGAATGTATTTTTATCCAAAAGCACGGATCGTACTATACACTTTGTACATTACCCACCTAAATCACTTGTCTATTTCTCTCTGTCCCACATAATTCTCTTTTTTTGTCTTTTTTTTTTTACTGTCTTCTCAATAAAAGCATTTTTTGTTCAAATATTAGATTACACAAATTTTGGCATAAAAGATTATGGTAAAAAAAATTAGTAATACATAAATGATTGATGGTACCGCTAATTTGTACCGTTATATGATTGGTAACTATACTAGCGATATCGTACACCATTTACTTTTCGGTATAGGCAATAATTTTGGTGAATTTGTTTGTATGGCAATAATTGGATTTTAAAAGACAATATACGAGATATGGAAAAGCTCATAGGTCTTGGGAAATTTCTGACTAGAGATTTTTCTAGAAAATATCATATATTTTATGATGTCGAATCTAGATAATAAACTAAGGTGTTGTTTGATTTTGTATTAAGTTTGGATGCTCAACATCCATAAGCCATAATAAATTAAGCTATAGGTCCATCAAATTTTGAAGAAATAAAAAAAGAACTACGAATCGACCCATTATTAATTTGGCCCAAAAATTTCAAATGGGTTAACCCAATCCACCCATTACTCTCATTCAATCTATTTGGTTAATAAATCATCCATTTTTGACAATGTATGTATAAAGTGACTGAAACATGTAACAGTAAGCATATATTATTTCTGCAACATTTTATCTCTATCAATCAAACTTTAACGCCCGATTGTTATAACATGGGAACACAAAATGCAAAAGCATTCCCAAAACTCAAAAAGTGTATCCATAATCTTACTACAACGACATTAGCCAATTAGGCACTACAGAGACATCAAATATTATTTGAACATTTCGTTTCGTACAAAAGATGTAGATTAAGATACTATTCGAATTTTATATAGACACTGGAGGAGCATAAAGCCGATACTTTTATGGTTATTTTCCAATTTAACAATAATCAAAAAGATAAATAGTAACCAGAAGCACTTTTTCCTTCATGGCAACGTAACAGTAATAAAAATGTCAGTCAAATTTCTCCCAATCTTGAGTTACATTGGCTGAAGGCGAAGCTGGCGGAGGAGGGTTCAAGCTTCCCACACCGTTTCCGAATGATTCCCACTCAGTGCTTACAGCTGCGGCTTTGCTCTGATCAACAAACGGATTTGAACATCTTGCCTTCAACTTATCCACAATCTCCTGCAAGTTTTGGACCCTACGTACCTGCCAACACAAACCCCAGTCAATCTTCAGTCTATGCTTAATTTAGACTGAAGATAGAAGAAAGATCTCAAGTGATTCAGAGGAGCACAACATTAACGTTCCAAATCTTAAGACAACCAAAGTCTCTACATTTACAATTAACTGAACAAAATCGATATGAATGTGTCTTTACCAAATTTTACATTTAGATCATTGCAACTCATCTCAGCTTATATAAGTAGTATAATTCTGAACATTCATATATCTACCAACTCTATTTTATTATGGACGCAGATGAACAAAGTAATAAACTCTTATCGTCTAAACAAGTTTTTTATGCACGCAGATGAACAAAGTAATAAACAAAAAACTAACCTCTGCCTTACGCTGTACTTTAGCTTCCCCTTCAGCCTCAATGCCATCCAATTTGAGCAACTGCCTCATGAGAAGCTCTGCAGTCATGTCAAACTCCCGCACCGCAACTTTCGTCCCTCCATTCACAGCAACTTCTAAAGCAACAACCTAATTTCAAAATAAGAAACAAAACTAGCTTAAGCACAATCCTTCCTTCCTTCCCTAGAGTAACAAAATCCAAAAGATGTAGAACTCACCCTATCCGAGAGATTATCGACCTCTCCTGTAACCGCAACAAGTGCAGCAATAGCTTTTGCCATCTCTTTGGTTACCACGACAGGAGGCTGCTGTTCAACTTGTTCCACTCTCTTATTCGTATCCTCAACGAGAACAAGCTTAGACGCATCCTTAACACCAGCAGCTTGCAATTGTTCAGCATCATCTCTCTCAACTCCCCTGAACAAGATCTTCAATTCACTAGCTTCCAACCCAGTTTTCTGGACAAGGGCTTTCTTCACATCCCCTATTTATCACATTCCAGCTTAAACATATCAATCTTAACTACATTAACACAACTTCAACAAACAAAAAACTAGATTAAGCTAGGAAAATTTCATAAACTCCATAATGAATCACGCAAAATTCTCTCAGGCTTCGATTATTTGGAATTTCAAGGCGAAGGATCAGAAACGGATCGGGAAATGAGCTGAGCGTTTTGTTACCGAAAGTGGCGTGAGCAGAAATATGAAGATCGTGGTGGGATGAGCCATGAGAAACAGTGATTCTGATGGTCTGAGAAAAAGCGGCGGAAGCAGAGTCGGGATCCTGGAGAGGTTGGTCGGAGGAAGCGGTGTCGTCTCTTCGTTGGACGAGCATACCACCAGGTCTCACCTCCCATTCCGATTCGTCTGTTGAATTATGCATCATCGTTTTCGAGACGGAATCGGAGTATGAGAATGGGATAAAACCCTTTGGAGCAACAAATTAGGGTTTTTTGAGGGAGGATGATGATTCACACCTCCTCAAGCGGCCATATAAATTCTCCTGATACACACACACGGGTTTTCATTTTTATTATTTTCCCTTTTTCCGGTAATTAGAATTTCTTACGACTTGGGTGTGAACAAAAATATCTTCAGAAATACTAACAAATATTTTTCCTTTTTATACAGATATTTTTTTGGTATTTCACATATGATGATTCGTCGATTTTTTTTGTTTCCAATAAATTTAAGATTACCAAAAAAAGGTTAACGACTGGTTTAAGATCCAACCAACCGGCCCTGAATGGATTTTGGCAGGATTTGAACAGGCCGAATTTCAGACAGGACTGTGCCCGGATCAGGTCGGCAGAACTGCCACAATGCATATAGAGAGATTTAACTTGACATGGTCCCCAACCAAAAGGAATTTATAGGCCTAAAATAGGAATTTTCTTGATTGAACAAAAAGACCAAAAACTGTCGAAGAGGAGTATGGCCTCAATCAGAATTTAGTTAAGTAGAAACAGAGCAGCAACTAGAGTAATGGTGATTGTCCATAGCAATCGAACATGGTAGCGACAATTTATCGTGATGCTCTCGTTCCCTACTTGATAGTCAGTTTTTGATGAATGAATCATATACCACTCGTTTCCATACTTGCTATGCAGTATGTACTGAAAGACTAATGCATATCTAAAGATGCAGTTAAAAAACTGCAAAAGCGATAAGAGGAATAATTTATACTATAGCTATACTATTAGTTGGTTATCTAGCACCAAGCCAAAGAGATGTGCCAAAAACGAAAGCCAATGCCATGATTCCAAGGCTAAAAACTTGGAAAATGAAAATTCTAGAGGCATCCAAAAACAACTCAGAAAGTACAAACTTGAAATCTCCAGGGCCAGAATTGCCTGAACATAAGATGCATAAAAGGAATGCGTAACCATCTTCGAGATTGTCAACAAGCTCGACACATATTTACAGAACAGCGAAGAAAGATCTTGGAACATCCAGAATAACAAACAGGAAGTTCTGGAAGATCAATATTTTCAAATCTTTTGTCTATAGTACCTAGTCATGATAAGAATAAGGCTACACAAGCTACTACTTTGGTGATACGTTTACAATTATATACCCACGACCTGGTCAAGCTGATAAGCTTCACTAGATCAATCTAATCTGTGTGCAGCAGAGAAACAACAACAAACAAAACATAGCTTTACTACACAAATCTAATCTGTGTGCAGAATCAACAAAAAACAAAACATCCAAAAACACAAGGAACCAAGCAGCAAATTTGATCCCTCGTCAAAGTGTTCTTTATTTGATCAACATAACAAGAAAGTAGATTAGCTTATAGCTTTGTGGGATCAAACAAAGCTATTGTATAGTGTGTATCATCACATTTCTCCTCCTAATTCTCAAATAGACTCAAAATCAAATCTCTGTTTTCCAGGAATAAACCATTCCAATCTTCCTACTCTTTTTCCAGAAACTATAATCAAACATATCATTATAAGATGAACAATAATACCCACCAAAAGCTCGAACTTGGGGAAAATTTTGATAAACTTAAAAAGAATGAAGTTTATACCAAACTAAGAAGCCACTACTTGAGCAGCTTGTTCAGTCGCCGCCGCCGCTTCAATAATCTTCTTATTCTTCTCAATCGCCGCCGCAACTTCCTGTGGCATATACTTCTCATCATGCTTAGCCAAAACTTCCGTCGCCGAGAAGAAACAATCGAGATTCCTAGCTTTCTGCGAAACAGGTTTTGTAGAAACTTCCTTCCTCACTTCATCCGTATACGGCTTAATGAATCCTTCAACAACAACCGAGTGACCTTCCCTAAACAGATCCGGCAAAGATCCTTTGTATCTAACCAAAATATCTGTAATCAGATCGGTGATCACAAATTCCATCTCCTGTGACGCCGCCGGCTGCGCAACGCTGCCTTCTAGAACCAAACCACCGAGTCTGAATTTGTTTTTGGTTGGATTCTCTGCGAATTTCTCCATAGCGTCTGATGGTGTTAGGTAGAAGACGAGCTGATCCTGGAATTGGTTGAGGACGATAACTACGAATCCGGCGATGCAACTGAAGGTTAGAGCGTAGGTCCAAAGCCGGCGATTCTGCATCTGACGCGCTTTGGCTCCTATATCGATCTTCTTAGGACGCGTTGGACCACGACGAGCGATGGAGAGAGATCGAAGGAAGGTTAAGGATGATAATCGCGATGGATCTGGTGAGGAGGTGGTCAATGAATAAAAAATCGGGGAAGGAGAATCGAATGATGATGAGATTTGAGGATTTCTTTGAATAGATCGGAGGATTTGGGAACTTCGACGGAACAACAATCTAGCCGCCATTTTTTCTGATTTTCCCGGGAAGATTGATTTTTCCTCGAGGGAATCAATCAAATTCCGGAGAAAGTGAGAAGAGGTTTATGAGGTTTTCTGGAAAAATGAGGAAGAAGCCACAACCCACAAGCCGCCCCAGTGAACAATGGACCACGTCAAGAACCTCTGTATAGGTTAGAGGGTTTAATCACAAAGCTAAAAGTGTTTGTCCTTCTGTCACAAAGTTTTCCAAAGATGCATATGCAAGTGTCGAAAGTTTTTCTCTTCTGTGGAATCAAATCCTTACTACGTAACACACACATTAAAAGAGTAAGTTTGCTGGTAACACAAACAGCATTGCACTTGAGCTATGTAGAAGATCAGTATGCTGACTTTTTTGGTTAAAAGACTACCAATAAACTATGTTTAGAAACCACCAAGTATTTTTGATTCGAGAATGAGATACACGTTTAGGACAAGCAGAAAAATGATGATGAAAGGTGTTTTGTGCAAAAAAATGCACAAAGGTGATAAACTCTTTTTTGTTGTTATTTTTTTTTTGTTTAAGAAGAGACTCTCTTGAAACCCAAACATACAAAGAAAGAGGTACCTCAAGTTTCAAAAATTCTTTAAAAGAAACAAAGACAAATCTTCCTACTCATTCTTGAGCATTACTACTTGCGTCCATTGGCTCAGCCTCTGTTGAAGCCTCTCCTTTCTCTCCTGCCTTCTTGGCTGCTAAACACCAAATTGAATCTTTTTAATCAACATGTGGATCGCATTATATAAAGTAAAAGTCTGGAAATTTAGTTTTAAGTTCTTACCTTTCTTCTTCTTTCCACCACCCTTCTTCTTCTTGATACCCAAGGCTAACCACCCTTTGATCTCAGGGTCTTCAGAGGTCTTAGTTTCAAGCTTCTGAAGTTCATGTGAAGTGATCCTATCCGATCCATTTGGCATCAGCAAAACTGTGAACTTAATCTGGGCAACAAAATCCCCTGAAAAATGACACAAGTCCTGATGTCAAGATTCAGATAAAAGAGTTCTATAGATTAAAAAAAAAAACTTCATCCTCCTTACCAGGCTTCTCGTAAAGAACAGGATATGGTTGCAAATGACCATGGTTCACACACTCCACAAGACCAAGACGAGCCCTTTTCTCCTCCAGTGACCTGTATTGATAGTACTCTCACGCACCGTTAGTAAGTGAGACAATATTTTTAAGAATATAAAATGCTCAAGAGGGTACAAAAGACACCTTGCAGTGAATGGCATACGGGGGAAGTTCTGTTTAATTTCGCTGATTATGAATCTGGAGGCCTTCATCTTCAACTGATAGTTAACACTCTCATCTTTCTTGTAAATAGTTGTTTGCTTCTCGTCTAATAGCTTTGGCTGCAAAGTCAAAGATTGTGAGAACAATGGCAATAGATAAAGGTTCACCAATAGTGATCAAGATACGATAAACAAAAGCAATTACCTTGCCATCACCAGTGCTTGCCACAATATCTATTGCATACACTTCATTCTCTTCAAATTCCACTTCGTCAACAGTTGTGTCAGGGCTGGATACACTTAGCACAACCTTGTTTCCATCTATCACATGCTGCTTCATCTGGTGGGAAAGAACCCCTTCAACAATTTTGCAGTCATAAGCTGCAGCCACCTTCTGAATAGCTTCAGTTACATCAGTGTTCTGCCATAAGAAAAACAGAATATCAATGTCTTGATTGCAATATGTTGTATGATTAAACAAGAAACTACAAACTCATAGCAAGAAACTTTATTTAAAAAACATTCCCACATCAAAGTAACTATGGCCTCATTTGGATGTGAATCCATAGCAATTACGGCCTGTATCCAGAAATCTCTTCCCAAAACAATTTACAGGTTAAATCCGTTAAAAAATAAACAAACCATTCAGCATCGTGCAACATAGACAAAGTTTCATCGCCTCATAGTAAATCCAATGAGGGATCATACTAAAGTTCAGAAAGAAAAAAAATCCCATCAGAGTAACTATGACAAAAAAGCATCAGATGGATAATAATCCATAGCCATTTATAAGTGTTCATCATCTGGGCTTTACAAAACCTTGACAATCATTCAAGAACCAAATAAACCAAAAGCCTATACTTTCAACTTTCATGTAAAAATAGTACTAGGGATACCTTCTTTCCAGGACGTACGAGCCTCAAAGCAACGTCAGCTGCATCACTAGCGGCACGAATAACATCAGATTTACGCCCAGTAACAGTCCCTTCTTGAAGAACATGTGTGTGACCAACAAGAGCAATGAACCCATCAATATGGCATCCCATATCACTGGGATTGAAACGCAAAACAGCATCAGTAATAACACAGATGATAAATCATACGGACACATCTAAAAAAGGGTATTACTTGAAGACAACTTACATTTTAACCATATCACCATCTTCCAACACAGACTCATCACTGGCAAGCGGTGAGAAATGACCAACAGTGTTGTTCACAGAAATGCATGTAGGGAAAGCAACACCTCTCTCAATCTTCTTCTTAGCATTCTTGTACATGCTCGCTGTTTGCCTAAAAACCAAAGAAAGAACAAACACATAAATATCTAAAAGTAATCACGAAATCAAAATCCATTTCAATAATAAAAATCCTCACTCTTTGATAAAAGCATCTCCTTTCTCGCAGATGTCAACAATCTTAGCTTTTGGTTTGCATTCAGCTAAAACAACCTGTAACGCCTCTGCAAATCAAAACCCAACAGAAATCAATACTCGATAAAGCTACACCGTGAAAACACTAAATCCAAATCGGACTCAAAATCAAAACAAGAAAAGAGAAAGAGAGGGCGTTACTGTTAACGATCTCAGCGGCGCTCTTGTACTTGGTAACGACTTCAGGAGAGGTAAGACTCAGCTCCTTCTCGTCTCTCTCATCGTCCGAACTCATCTCTGATAACTCTCGACGATCGAAACAGGGGAAGCAAAATGTTAGGGTTTAAGGAGGAGCGATTGGGGGAAAATGGTGGTGAAGAAGAGAAATGAAAGTGTTGGCTCAAATAAAGGTGCTAGGGTTTTCGCTTTGTGTACTCTCTTCTTAAACGGCACCGTTTTGGATTAATCCCCTTTTTTTTTTTTTACGTTTTCCAGTTGCCGTTACTCATATACTCAACATGGGCCGAAGGAAAGCTGTTTCAGAATTGTACTTATATACTCAACATGGGCCGAAGGAAAGCTGTTTCAGATAAGCCCACGTCAGGTGGCTCTCATTATTCTTCAAGACAATAAATTCATATAATTCGATATTAAATATTTATTTAATTTTTTGGGTTAAGAAAATCTTTTATGGTAAGGATATATTCATATAATTCGAATAGTGATGTTTAAAGTCTTTTTTCTAAACCTTCATTTTGTTTTTGATTAATCTAATATTACCTAAAAAAAAATAATGACGGCCATATACATCGTTGATAAATTTATATCCTTTGCTTTAGTAGATTTTTGATGGATTATCTATACATTTTTTATAATAATTTTTCATTGCTAGAACTATAAATTTATTGCTATATTAGCCTTGGTGTCCATATGATATCGACACATATAGCCGACTTGCAAAAGAACTCACCCACTATACATATTCCATTTTGCGAAAAACTTCGTCCCGAACTTCATTCAACGAAGGTCAAATCAGTTGGATTTGGAAAGATATGTAATTCTCTTTTCGCCTCCTTCAATTTAGTTAATGAAACTCTCCATGGCAGATTCAATATGATGCCAAAGTTCAAAAATTGATTTTCATTCTAGTTTTGCTTGCACAACAAAAAAGAGGAACCAAATCAGAGTTTGTATTGAGTTTCAGATTATTAACCACCGGACCCAGATTAACTTTGTATTAGGTTTCAGATTATTAACTACCGGATCCAGATTAGGGGTTTTCACAACAAAACAGAGGAACCACTTTGAGCAACAACGAACGAGAACAAACCTCAAATCAGGCGCCGGGACGAGGACGAGGTGTTTTTCCGAGTAAATCCTTTATCTTCTTCAACGCAGCATTACCAAACTTCTTCCACTTCCCCAGAACCGTCTCGTTCTCTCTCTCCTGCGCCGGATACCAAAGCTATGTCATGCTATATATACGAACATTTTAAGCCAACAACCATACGAACACAAGAAAGCGTGATACCAAAGCTATATATACCAAAGCTAAATTTTTGAACACTGGTCTTTGGCATAAGCCATACAAACAGCTAGTCATATTTAGAAATATAAAATTATTTTTAAAAATATAGGTAGTTTGGTGTGTATATTTTGTACACTTCATTTGTTTATCATTTTAATGAACATTTTTCTAGTTTGTGTGTGTTTTTATGTATTTTTAGTTTTTTTAATCTTATTATTTTGTGACGAAATTACAATGTTTTGTAGGTTTATAAAGTATTTAAACAAAAAAAACTTACAAATGTAGGTTTATAAAGCCCATTATTACATTACAAAAAGAATAGGACAGATTGCACTTATTAGATTTTCAAATCAATGATTATTAACACTATTTCAACTGATATGAAAAAGACCTACCATGGAAAACAGTGGCGGATGTAGAAATTAATTTTACCCGGGGCAATAATATTAAATTATTTTAAAATATTTAAAATCACATTTGTAAAAACTAGTAAATGAAAAAACGAAAGTGATTTAAGGTAGTTTTATAATTAAAAAAATGACTTTGTTAATAAAATAAATAAAAAAAAATGGGTTTTTGTCTTCTAACTCTGTCTTTTAAATGTGTGTATAAGGAAAAACAGAGTTATAGGGGCATTAAATAATAAGTCAAAAGGGGCAAAATCAAAAACTCTAGTAAATTAACACTAATCTTTAAAATTTTAACAGTGGCAACTGCCCCTCCTAATTACTGTGTACGTCCGCCCCTGATGGAAAACAGCTTTTTAAAAAGAAAATCCGACAATGTGGGTAATTATCTTGATTTCTTAGGGAATGGATTAAGATTAATTGGAGTCGTGTCAAGCAGCTCGTTAATAACTGTAGCAAGTTGACTGAGTAAGCATCAACGTGTCATCTCCACAAAGCCCATTATTTCTAGTCTCGCCGCGTCTTCTCTCCCACGTAGCACTTCACTTTTTCTCTACTTTTGTTTCCTTTGAACCCAAACGTTTCTATTTATAGGAACTATACGTCGTCCGAATCTGTGTCGGAACATAAAACCAAAATAGAAGCAACTTAATTAAATTACATCGTTCGTTTTTATCAAAAATGGCGTCAAAGCAACTGAGCCGAGAAGAGCTCGATGAGAAGGCGAAGCAAGGAGAGACCGTCGTCCAAGGTGGCACCGGCGGCCACAGCCTCGAAGCCCAAGAGCATCTTGCTGAAGGTATTGCCTTAAATTACAACTTTTCCACACTCTTTTTTATTTTCTTTAGTTTGTAATTAAGTAATGGTTATATAAGGCTAGAAACATTAGATGTTAATATCTTAATATAAGATTATAATCTACGTATTATACGCGACTTACTATAACGTAAAAGTTTACTCTTAAGATCTCCATGTGTCATGGAACGTAACACATGTGTTAACACTTGGTAGGAAGGAGCAAAGGAGGAGAGACAAGGAAAGAGCAGCTAGGGCACGAGGGTTATCAGGAGATGGGACATAAAGGAGGAGAGACGAGGAAGGAGCAGCTAGGGCACGAGGGTTACCAAGAGATGGGACATAAAGGAGGAGAGACGAGGAAGGAGCAGCTAGGTCACGAGGGTTACCAAGAGATGGGACATAAAGGAGGAGAAGCGAGGAAGGAGCAGTTAGGTCATGAGGGCTATCAGGAGATGGGACATAAAGGTGGCGAGGCGAGGAAGGAGCAGTTAGGGCACGAGGGCTATCAGGAGATGGGACATAAAGGTGGAGAGGCGAGGAAGGAGCAGCTAGGTCACGAGGGTTATCAGGAGATGGGGCGCAAAGGAGGACTCAGTACAATGGAAAAATCTGGTGGAGAGCGTACCGAGGAAGAAGGGATCGAGATCGACGAGTCCAAGTTCACCAACAAGTGATAGTAGCTACTAGCTTGTAGTGTCCGCTGCTACAATCCGTAGTAGATAATCTGAATAAGTAACCTTGTAGGTTCTGTGGTTGGCAGCGTGGGTTTTAACTAGGGTTTTAATGTAGTGCGTTTAGTTTTTGTTTTGTTTTATGTGTGTGATATAACTACGCACGGCTTCTACTAACGGCAGGATTGTACCGCTCGGAAGGTTTTTGAGTGTTTGGTGAGGGTGCAATCAAATGATATGCGTTTATGTTTTGAAATGTGGTTTTACTCGGTGTTCTACTTAATATTATTATAATTGGTCCAACAACGAGAGCCTTGATATGTTGAGATTGCATATCAAATGGGTGTGAGCTGATCAAGTGGAACATTATAACTTTCCAACATTCACTTTATGTATGTCAAATCTATTCTTTAAGGTAATTGTCCTCCTCCACAAATCGTGACATGCAGAATCAAACACACATAATTCTCTTTAACGGTAGATTCTTCGAACTCTACATTGATCTTGCTCCACTTTAGTAACTTCGTTTTTTAATTACTCCTATAGAAGCCAGTCAAAATGATGTACTTTTTTACTACTAACAAAGCTGTGGAATCAGAAGATACAGTAATGTAGTAATAAACACAGTTTCAGGTTAAAACAGTAACATATGTATATATAGTCTAGTTTTGAACAAAAAAAAAAAAAAGTAGAACTCTAGTGTTTGTAGTTCTCTCAAAATACACATGTGACATGTACGATACTACGATATTAGTTGGGTTCTTCTTAATCGTACTAGTTGTTAGAATATAACAAGTGAGGAAGTATCATTTTGTTTATTACTGTTTTTATGTGATTTATGTTTAGAATCAATACAAAAAGTGCTGAATATAGTTAAAACACTACAGAAAACAAAAACAATTCTGAACGCAGATTTAAGTGACAGAATAATATGCCTGTCTTATTTCGAGAGACGTTACAATTTCTCAGCCGTTCCGCTAAATTGATACAACAAGAGTTGTCTCTAGTGATGGTACATACATTTTACAATATCTTAAACTAGTTGATGCCATCACTTGCCCACATTTGGGATTTCAACACCTCTGTTTTCGCCGAAACTCCATCAATATACGCCTTTTTCAGTGTTGCGATGCTAATGCCGTTACAAATATGCCGAGCACCAAGAATGGCTGCGCGCTTGCCTGTAAACAAGATGTGTATTTCAAGCAACTTCTGATTAAAAAACCACTCAAAGATATTTCACAAGAAGATAGCTATGTGTACTTAGTTGACTTACCTGGTACTTGACGTCGTATTTGACAGGGTCTTTGAGAAAGTATTTAAACTGCAGTTTATAGAAGAGTATAACCATCAGACGAGTGACAAGAATAAGATTAATTTGTTGTGACACTGTTCACGTCTTTACCTGGAACACAATCTGAGGAATGATCAAAGCAACCAGCGCCAACGCATAATAAGGTTTGCCAGATGCTAATAGATATCCTGCAACCAAATAGACATTTACTAGTGATGATCTCTACCTTTTATTTTACTACATGTGGAACAATCAAATCAAAGGAGGGATTTCCCAAAAACTTAAGACAGTAGGTGATGCGGATGAACATATAAGTTCTGTTATTCCATGACACTCTTGGACATACATGTTTTAGAAGCATGAAATGAGAATCCACCAAACACACAAATGAAACATAAAAGTAGATGCCACCTCTTCATTAGAATGTGGCATCTACTTTTATGTTTTACCTTCGTTGATTCATTTCATTGACTTGTTTTTTTTTACCATTGGTGAATATCCAACTGATAAGATCAAGCAGAAGAAATAGAAGCCACATCTGCACAAAATTATGAATACTACATACCAGCAACAGAGAGCTGAGTAACGTCTATAGCACCAACGCATATCCATTTTGCAGTTTCAGTGCCAAAAGCTACTGGGAGAGACTGTACATTTAGGGCATAAGGTAACAATCAGACAAATCACTGCAGAGACCATTTCTGAGAGTTTTACATTGTTTCAGGAAAAGAGAATACATAATACCTGAAGTCCCATTGCTCTGTCTCCTTCAACACTTTTGAAGTCATTAACAATGGCTATTCCTAACTGCATTATCACACAGGTACAACATGAAGCAAATGTAGATTACTTAAGAAACAAAAAAAAATGCATCATAAAAGGTTGCAAGAAGAGTACCCCAGCTATGCTGTACAAAAGTGTTAGAACAACAACGTCTGGTGTAAGAGTGCCAAACAATGCTTGGCCAGCCCACCTATCAGTCAAGTGAGCAAGAAACAAATCAGTGAGATGAGAAGAACGCCATATATTGATACACGAGATATCTTACCATGGCAAACTGATGTAGCTTGCTCCAAGTGCAAAATTTCCAACCCATCCATTTTGTTTTAGCTGCAAACAGATCCGTTCAGATATTGATAAGTTCTTTACTCCAAAACTTAGATGGAGTGTCTTATCACTACAGGAGTGGAAGTTAGGAATAGAAGTTACCTTAAGAGGTGGAGCAGAGTATATATAAGATAGCAATGATCCTCCCAAAGCAAGATAGAACACAGTGGGCGTGGTATGCCCTGCCTGAAAAGGGACGATTTAGTAAATCTGATGTGTCCTTTAACTGTAATAGTTTATGTCAGAACCATCAACTTACCCACACATCTAATATTCCAGCAATACCAAGACCTCCCAATAATAGCACCCAGACTTGTGTAATAACCTGCATTTTAAGGAGTTGTAAACAAGAAGTACAAATCAGAATCACAAAAGTGATCAAAGCTCAAAATGTTCTCTGTCTCAGTACCTCTTGCTCTGATATTGCTCCAGATGGAATTGGTCGATACGGCTCATTAATTGCGTCAATATCTCGATCATACCAGTCGTTGATTGTCTGAAAATAGACAAGTCTAGGTTATGTAGCACTAAGCAAATGCACTACAATAAGAACAAGTCAGCTTTTTGTTCTGTAAAACCAGACCTGTGTATAGCCAGTAAGACATGGGCCAGACATCATCATGCAAAGAATCGACTTAGCAACATCCTCAGGGGTCCAGTGGAAGTTCCCTGCCAGAAGAAACAATTTGAAGTAAAAATGTGTTTGACCAAACTACTTCTTAGTCAGGGGATTCCTCAGAAGACCATCAAGAAGATTAGTTAAGAAAATGAAAAAACTTTCTGAACAGTATTGCATGATCCAGAAAAAGTTCATATGGTTACCTGAAGCAGCAGCACCACAGACTACTCCCCAAACCAATGGAGGCCAAGTGACTGGCTTTGTAAGCTGAAGACGAATCTTCCATTTATTCTGAACACAGAACTCTTTTTAGCAAACAAACAACATAATTCACATAATTTGTAAGCTAAAACGTTAATATATACAAATGTTATGTTAAGAGACTTATCAACTCAAAAGAGACTACCTTTACTAGAAAATTCCTAAACTATGTCAAATTACACATCATTATGCACAATTATGATAATTTTATTCTCAATTCCACCAATTTTAAAAAGTCCGAGAAGATGAACAAAAATTACAGTTTCTTGAGATGCTCCTTTGATACCGAGAAGTTGATTAATGCTTGAACCACCGGCTGGTGCCTTGTCAGGTGCCTGGGATTTAACTGCCGTCGAAGATTCAGATCCAACATTGTTAATTAAGATTGAAAATTGAAGAAAAGGTAACTAAAAATCATACCTTTATCAGTATCAGTCTCCGCTGCACGCACAACAAATCTCCGCCCTACGAACACAACAAAATCAGTAAAAAATCGAAGACAGCATTCAGCGATCTATCTAACGGAATGCGCTAAGTACCGATCAACGTCGAGAAACCAGAACGCCGACGAGTGAACTCGACGGAATCCGGATTCCGGAGAGAGAGAACTCCAACTCGGTCGACGGAGGTAACTCTGGAGGAATGGATGGAGGAGACGGTGTTGAGAATCGAAGTCATAGAAACGACGGAGGAGAGAATCGTTTCTGGCCGGAAACTGGAGTGAGCTCTTTGTTGGCAGTTGCTGTTTCGGGAAACGAGTGGTCGTCTGTTCCCGGCGATAAGTGTCTACGTAACAGTTTTGGCGGCCTTTGATTTAACTACTGCCACGTGGCACGATCCTCTTGGCAATAATACTGGTTGTGTCGGATGATAATTTGTCCGGACAAAGGACCTTCATTGAAGCAAGAATGGGACCAGTTTAAATTTCAGGCCCAAAGAAGCCCATTAGTATTCGGATGAGAGACACGTGGCAACAGTCAACTTTGAAGAAAAAATAATGGAACAATCATTGACAATTTTTTTTATTTTTTCTCCTGATCCAGTTATTGATTGAACAAACTCCAACAACATTCATCATCATCCTTCAAATTTTGGAAAATTTATTTGAAAATCTCAGAATTTGCGTTAATGGAGATCGCTCCATCTTCAAGTAGATTCAAGCTCTACGATCAATTCGAGCTTCTGGAGTTTCCTGACAAGTACGTCGTCAAACCCATCGAATCGCCTGAGGAAGGCTTCTCCGTCGATCGGCGCGATGGAAACATCAAACCTCTTGATGGTATTCGTTTTCCCACTCTTCATTCTCAGCTCTCTCCGTTTCCTGTTTTGATTTCAAGACAAAACTTGGCAAGAGGAATTTGTGATTCAATTTCTCATTAGATTTCAGTGTATTTGATATCAGTGTTTCTTTGCTCACTGCAGAAAACGCATCTTCTGGGAATCCTACTAAAGTCTCTACTATATATGGTGTAGGAGGAACTATTAGGCTCTTAGCAGGTGAAATGTTTTTTTTTTCAACATTTCTCTTTGTACTCTATTTGGCTCCAGTGTGAGATTTTTATATACTGGTTTCGACTTCATTCATATATAGGAACATACTTGCTAGTTGTAACGTCTCGGGAGGAAGTTGGGAATTTTCTCGGTTTTCCGATATTTAGAGTTACGGCTATGAATTTTCTACCTTGCAATGAGGCTTTGAGGTTTGCTACTGCTCAAGAAGTAAGGTTATTGTAAATTTCAATCGGTATATGAATTTAAGGTTTATTTATTTAGAGTTTATGAACAAGTTAAGTTGTCTAAAGAACTTGTTCACTACTTGGAAATGGTGGTTTTTGCAGAAAAAAGACGAAACATATTTTAGGACTCTTTTACAAGCACTTGAGACAACCCCTGGATTGTATTTTTCATATGAAACAGATCTAACATTGAAGTAAGTTTCACTATCTGATGATCTTGAGTAAAGAGTGTTACGTAGTTCCACGGCTTGAATAATATTTATTAGATACATTCATTCAATGTTACAGCCTGCAAAGAAGGTGCAAGCTAGCTGAAGGTTGGAAGCGTAAGCCTATGTGGAAGCAGGTTGGGTTATTCATCTGACTTTTATCTTTACAAAAAGTATCTTCTTGGATCCCAGGGAAATTTTATTTTTTCGAGTACTACAATGTTGTCTGAATTTAGTTCTTCGAGTTAAACCAACCTGCTTTCACTCGCTTGTCAGGCTGACCCTCGATATGTTTGGAACTGGCATCTTTTGGAAGAGTTAATTGAATGCAAAGTAAGTTGTGTGATTTTAATTGAACTGATCTTCTCATTCCATGTCAAACGTTAATGATCTAACCTTCGCTTATTGTGGCAGCTGGATGGTTTTATTATTCCTTTACTTCAAGGAAATATCCTTTTCTTTATCTTCTGTTTCCCTTCTTTGTAGACTGTTTATATATGTAATGATGTGTCATTCAAATATGCATTTTGATAGACAATACTCCAATACATGTTGTTTAATATTAACCAAGGCTTAAGCTACCAAGTTGCTGAGCTAAAGCTCAAGAATTCTCCTGCTGTGATATCGATAATTTCCAGGCGCTGTACACGACGTCTAGGTAGAGTTTAATTAGTGCTGCCAGAAAATTCAGTTACATCTATGTTTGTTTGACAGTCTTATTTGAATTGGCATCCCAGGTACACGTATGTGGAGAAGAGGAGCCAATCTTGAAGGGGACGCTGCTAATTTTGTCGAATCTGAACAAATAGTGGAGATTAATGGTTTCAAGTTCTCATTATTGCAGGTATATCCTTGTTAGGATTTCATTCCTGTGCAATGTCTTGTTAAAATGATAGTTTCTTGTTACTGTACTGGTTTATATGCAGTATCTGTGGAATGATATTCATTGATAATATAAAATGCTTTGTGAGATTTCTTTCATAGCCCTGGAAAACTAATATCTTATGTTGCTTATTTCAGCTGAATGGTTACTTTTTAATTTGTGAAATGCTTGAAATGCACTGTTTCATTATTTTGGTTCTTCATCTCTCAACGTAGTTTATACCTTGCTTTTCTCTTTCTCTCTTTTGTGGTTCCCTTTCATTTCTTGCTGATTGTAACTGTCTTGCTTTCACTGACTAGGTTCGAGGTTCAATCCCACTTCTTTGGGAGCAGATCGTTGATTTGAGCTATAAGCCACGGCTTAAGATAAATAAGCATGAAGAGACGGTAACTTTTTATGATTTTGTCACCAGATTAATTATATTATGTCCAGCCCTCAACCTTGATAAGCTAAATTTCTGCCTTCAGCCAAAAGTTGTACAGCGCCATTTCCATGATCTTTGCCAAAGATATGGAGAAATTATCGCAGTTGACCTAACAGATCAGGTTGATTTCTTTGTTCCTAATTCCTGAAAACAAAAGTAAATGGCACTAAACATATGTGCACTTTGAAATCTTTGACATCTGAGCTCCAACTCTAATACGGTTTCTGCTATGCAATTTTCACGTACTTACTGTCATTGTATGATTTACTTTGTCTCTCACTCATGATTACATTAGCATGGAGATGAAGGTGAATTAAGCAAAGCATATGCCACCGAAATGGAGAAGCTTCCAGATGTGAGGTAAAAATCTGTATGCACATCGACGCATTTACCTTCTACCAGTCACGTCTTATCATTTATATATTTGGTTATCGTTCGGGATACCTCTTATGATTTATGTATATGGTTATCGTTCGGGATACCTCTTAGCGTATACGGTGAATTTTTTGTGTTTCGTGACACTTGACCATTTTGTCGTTTATTTGGATGTCTTTCACCTTCTCTTGATTCAAAGTGTTCCTCGATCGTACACATCAAGTTAATGAGATTTTGTGATGCAGATATGTCTCCTTTGACTTCCATCAAATATGTGGAACTACAAACTTCGACAACCTGAGGGTACTGTATGAGCAGATTGGGGATGAATTTGAAAAGCAAGGGTAAGCAGACAAATTATGGTTTTGGTTCTATTCATTTCAGATCTAGACACTGAGTTGATATGGTTAGCAATCAGATGGTGTTCGTTTGGTTCAAGTTAGCTAGAGTTGTGCTATGTAGAGAATTTTGTTTCAGCTGTGACTAATCCAAGCTGAGCAGATATTTCCTTGTAGACGCAGACGAGAACATCCTAGAAGAGCAGAAAGGAGTTATCAGATCTAACTGCATCGACTGTCTTGACCGCACAAATGTTACCCAGGTTTGTTGAATTATTTCTTACTCTTATTTCATTTTTCATTTCTAGTAGGCATCTTGATTGGTACGGTATGTTCTATAAAACTCATGGGTGATCAGGTGGGGCATGTAAAGAACCGTTGGTAAATCCCCTTGTGTCATCTGAGCTTTTGGGATCTTGGTTGTGCATTTAAACTAATTTGTTTGCGGTAAAAAATTATTGTTAACATATTTAACTTCATGCAATATTGTCTCTGGTTGCACATAACGGCTAAAAACGAGTTGCTGTAAAGCCATACAAGCTTGTTAGATGGTTGAAAACTTGTACTTTCCATTGAAATACTTCTGATTGCAATCAATAATATTTTTGTTGCATCATATGAAAAGAGTTACATGGGCCAGAAAAGTGTGAATCTACAACTTCAAAGGATCGAAGTGTTTGATTCCACAGAGTGTATATCCACGTTTGAAGATGATTACCCAAAGTTCAGAACAAGTAAGTGGTTGTCAATATTTTCAAATTCCAGTGCAGTTTCCAGTTATATAGCTGTAGAATATCTTCTGTCTTACATCAAAAATTTAATCCTTTGGGTTCTCTAATAGTTTGGGCTGAGCAAGGGGACGAGGTTAGTTTGCAATATGCCGGGACCTATGCTCTTAAGGGCGACCTCGTAAGGTGAGTAATCTCTTTCTGTGATCCTTCGGAAGATCATATTGATTACAGTTGGCTTACAGTCTTGTGACAGTGATGATGATTTTTTAATTTTGCTGTTAAGGTGTTTCTTTTAAGGGACCATACATCAACATTGTTAGAATATTCCAAGCTGTTCTCTCAGACATCATATACTTGCCATATTACTAGATTGATAACCTGTAATAACAGTCTTGAGTTCTCTGTTTACTTGGATGTAGTTTTCTCTGAATTGCTTTAGTCCTCCGCTTGAATCAATACACTAATTTAGAAATACCATGTAAATGATAATATTTACATAGTAGCAATATACGCTATTGGTGTATTTTGGTGCAGGTACGGGAAGCAGACTATGACTGGAGTCATCAAAGATGGTCTCAGTGCGATGTCGAGATATTATCTGAATAATTTCCAAGATGGTGTAAGGCAGGCAAGTTTCTTCGACAATTATGATTGAATCAGCAAATTAGAGGTGAGATAAAAAGATGTGAAACTGAAGTTAGAGAAAACAAAAATTTATTTTTCAGGATGCTTTGGATCTCATAAGTGGTCGCTACACAGTGGGCACTCACAGCCCTTCACAACTCCAGCCCATTGGATCACAACCGTCTGTATGTTCCTCCTAACCGCTTAAGATTGTGTTTGCATTTTACGTTTTCGTTTACTTTTATAGTGTATAATTGTTTTCTTCCAAATGAACCACAACCTTAAACATAGTAAAAAGCTTCATTTGTTCATTGCAAACGTAAACGTCAAATGAAAATGGAAGAACTTCTTTCCGTTCGCGCTTGGCGTTTGCATTGGCACTTTAGTGAAAAACTGAAAATGGTTCGCAAACGTAGAAACTGCATTTGAAACGATGAAGACCATATAATCAAACAATTTGTTCGAACAGAAGAGGCTGATTGTTTTTTTCTTGTTGGGCGAAAATAAAACAGTTTCTGCCGGTAGCATCAGCATTGTTGATAGGTGGTGTAACAGTGACATCTTTCACAATTCATCAAGGTAAAGGCTTTGAATTCATAGATTATACATTACATGATTAAATTTTGATTGATTTGTTTTTGTGTGTGTTGGGTTATATAAACAGCGGGAAGAAACACGCAGCAGTATCTGGCGTCAGCATTGTGGGCTGGAGTGACTGCAGGAGTTGTGGCGATGATCAAAGCCAATGGAAGGCACTTGTGCTCAAGGCCTCGTCTTTGCCATCTCATTTGATTAATATTATTTGAGACTGTGTCTCACATTCTTCCCAAAAACCACGCCCACTGTTCCTCTTTTCAACGTCCGCACAAAAAAATTCGAACTAAAAGTCCATAGTACTAAACTTCTTAATACAATGCAATTAGTAGTTCGATAAACCAAAATAATATAAAAATTCTACTAAAAACAAAATTTCTGTTATAAGTTGGTAAATTCTTCTGATATAGCAAACCAACTGACCAAAAACCGAACACTGGTCATTGTAAACCAAGAAAAACAACTTACAGTAATTGACGATTTGACATCGACCAACTGTTATTTATTATTTCATTTTTGAATTAATAAAACGTTAACAAATGGATTATGTATTGCAAGTAGCAACGAATATTATTCCCCCATTGGACCCTAAATTTTTTAAGGTCAGATTATTTGGCACATTTGTAGATGTAAACCCCACATTACAATATCAATACTAACCAGCAGCAACAACAAACACTGCACAACCTTTTAACTTAGAGACGGCTCCGTGTAGCCGGTTTGAAACTCGCAAGACCCGTTACTTCCCTCCCTGTTACTAAGGTGTTTATATCATAAGTCCCTTCGTATGTGTAAATAGGTTCAAGGTCACAGAATGCCTGCAAATTTTTCACATTTACCACTTAACTCTGATCTTTCTTCAATTATAGATAGCCAGCAACCAAGTCAAATATGAAGATTTGCTCACCTTTGCCACCAGAAAATCTGCTAGAATTCCATTCCCACCAAGTAATTCCCGACCTAGCGAAGCAGTTTCCCTCGCTTTAGATGTAATCCATGCCTAGTGGAAACACATATTTGGTCATGAAAACGATATTGTTTAATGTTTACTGAGTTATGATTGATTGTATACTACATTTATTTCACTTGCGGTTGTTCAATTTAGTAGAATAGATCATGAGCAAATGTATCTTGTCTCAGCTCACCAACATAGTATAATAAGTATGACCTTCCTACGTTTGGATAGAATAGTCCCTCATATGTTCACGACTATGCACGAATATCAGAAGACGTGACAGGCCTCTAAGCGCAACACAGATACATTCACAACTTTCCCTAATCTCTATACACAAATACTATATTCTTCCGTTGCTACACATTCTATTCAAGTAATCAAGTGATGCATCTCACAGAAAATATGACAAGTCTTCTAGCAAATGGTTCATAACTCATGAGCTCCAATCGTTGTTTAAATTATCCTACTTCTACTTATTTTGGCTAGCTTACTGACTATGTAATCAGACACCATGTTTCTCTATACCGAAAATCAGTTAAGAGAAACTTGTGTTTTATGAAAGTAAAAAAGGATTTCTTGTTATAGTACCTTTCCTAAACTGGCTTGACCTGGAGTCATCTGACCAGTCTCATATAGCTTGCAGAGGCGCCAACCCATTAGAAACATCGCTTGAACATTACCCAGCATCTGCACAAGCTTCTGTTGGTTTAACTGGAAAGCAGCCAACGGTGCTCCAAACTGTTTCCTCTCCTTCAGATACCTTGAAACAATACATATTAAATGGAAGACTGTAAGTAACGAAATGAAAGCTCATACTATGATTACAGAGATCTGGTGGTTTCCGGGAATCACCTGTGACACATATCGTAGATTCCCATTGATATGCCGATTGGCTGCCAGGCCACCATTACACGTGAGACAGCCAGGACCTATTCATGTATAGACAAACAGTTAACTATAACAAAGAAAATTGGAAGATGTGACGTTTTTCTGGTGATAAAGTATTAAAGAGCATTTTTGGGTTATGTGGAATTATCACAACAGTACCTTGCTGGTGTCCTGAAAAGAATTTACCCCAGGTAACCGATCCTCATCTGGAACAAAGACATTCTGTAGTAGAATATCTCCATTTTGAACCATACGTAAACCTATTTTATTTGGGATCTTAGTAGCCTTTAGGCCAGGCGCATCTTTCTTGACTATGAATCTGAAATAGGGTTGCTGATAAGTTTCTAATGCAGAAGTCTATATAAGATGAATGAGGAGCCATGTATTTGGAATAAACACATTAGTCTAGTATGCTCTTGATGACGGTCCATACAACATTTATTGTTCAGAACATTCAATTGTAGAGCAACCAAGTTAGCATTGTTTTTGAAAATGGATTTTAGCATCTACCATAAGCTAAAATCAAGAGCCACCTCATGACCTTCAGTTTTTTTGGGAAAAGACCTCTACACCTAAGATACAAAATCTGAGAGATCTAAGAAAGCCAATAATCTGACATACCCGTTGATTTGGTTAGTTGTTGTATTCCTAGCAAAGATGATCAACAGATCTGCAAAGGTGCTGTTTCCAATCCAACGCTTTTGTCCCTTAATTCTCCAACCTCCTTCAACCTTATACATTAGACAATTAAAACAAGTCAAAACAATGGAACATTCCTGTAATTGCAGTAGTAGAGCAAGAAAGATACAAGCAACTGAATACTAGGAGAGAAGCCAGCCCCACCTTTGTGGCAGTCGTTCCTAGACCACTTGCATCGCTTCCATTGTCGGGCTCTGTCAAAGCCTTTATACAAGTCCAATATATGTAATGGTATCAAGTCAACATCATGTTTATGTAACACAATCAATTATTCAAGGGATGCAAATCGTCTAAGTCCAAGATCCAAGTACTCACCCAACAAGCCACGGTATTCAATTGAGCCAAAGAAGGTAAATACTTCTCCTTCTGCGCTTCTGATCCACAAAGTGCTATTCTTGACAAAATCAAAAGTAATTAAGCTTATGCAAATCCTAGTATGGTCTTATCATGACAACTACATATTAAACAAGGTAAGAAAGAAATATGAGGAGATCTTACCAATAGTGAGCATGCCCAAAGAAGAATGCACCAAAATGAAAGTCGAACAACTTGCATCAACTCTAGCTATTTCTGCAGTGGCAACTGCATTGGCGGTGATGGAGAGGCCAGGACATCCATAACCCTAAGAAAGTCAAACCAAATCAATATTGAAGCTTCCATACACATTATCAAACAAACAAAAACCCAGAGACAAGCATTGCAAATTACCTTGATCGAGCCACCAGCAACACCCATAGCCCCAAGCTTTGGAGTGATATGGAATGGAAATTCTGCTTTCTCCCAGTACTGAGTAGTAAAAACCAAAGGAAGAACAATGATGTAACGCTACTATACAATACAAAAAAAAACACATGTCGATATGAAGATAGAGACCTCAGTCATTATCGGGGCAACTTCTTTCTCCATGCATTCCCTCACTTTCTTCCGGATGGCTTGTTCCTCCGGCGTCAACAGATCATTGAAATGATAATAGTCTGAAGCTGTAGCAGTATATCCACATATAAGACAAAAACACAATAAAACATCGAAATATTAAATCCTGTAGAAGAAGAAATCCTTACTGCACGGTGGAAATGTAGAAGCTGGAGTTGCTTGAGGAAATGCTACAGACATTTCCATAGGCGGCAAATCAAAATATGAACTCTTCACCTTCTTCTCAGTACTAGCTGCAATACCAAAAATTCAATTCATAATCAAAATTCTCAACTCTCAATGCCAAAATTCATTCATAAATCATACTCTCCTTTCTAATTCCTTATATACTAAAAATTTCAATAAAACAGTCTGCGAAAATCCCCAGAAAATTCATCATCCGCGTCAAACTAACACTCAAAACAAATCTCATTGACCTAATCAACCATATCACCTGTTCGATTGAAATGATCGACACATAAATCATCCAAGACAACCAAAAAAAAAAAAAAAAATCGAACGAGAACAGCTGCATCAAAAGATGAGGAAGACGGAACAAGGAAACCGTGGAAAAAGAAAACAAACCTCGATCTGCAGATGAAAGCACCGTCATGGCTATGATCGTGATGGAGAAATTTCTTTGGCTTCGTGATCGAAGAAAGAAGATGAAATGAGATAGATACTAACCAGGATCCGACCCGGTTACGTCTATTTATATTTTTTTATAGATAAGAATTTAAAAAACCTTTTTCATTGGAGTTATCAACTTATCATGATTTCTTTCCTTTTTTTTGCTGACAAGCGACAGGTGATGAAATGTTAGGAATTTTAGCCGTAGAACCTGAAAAAGATGTTTAAAAATCTCGACAAAATCGTGTCGTTGTTGAATTAAACGACAGAAAAATGAACATAAATCGTTGCTATTCGTTTGTCGTTGTCGCATGAATTATGGAAGCCTTTGATCATTCATTTGTAAGAGAATAAAAACATTATGACTGTATATGAAGTCGTCAACAGTTTTAATCCGCCAAATTTGTAATTTTAGCTATATATGCAATATGCTACGAAAAAATGTTAATTGATGTTGTTCAAGGTGAGACTTGCAATCATTTGGAATATTCTAGCATACTTTTAGTTAAATTAAGAATTTAGCTCGTACTGAAATACCCATCAATACAAATTCAACTTTATTGCCAAGCCAATGGGGGACACATGAAAAGAATAAAATTAGAAAATGTTATACGAGATGAGATGAGTGCATTGAAACCTTGTTTTTGTAGCATACTTGAGTTTTTATTTATAAATGGCCCATCATGCTATGCTTTCTCTTTTGCTTATACCATTGACTTCGCGACAATTGAGGAAAAAACATGCCCAACACATTTTACTTTAACAATAACTAATCAACGTCTACTTCTTCTCTATATATAAAAAAAAAAAGAGAAACAAACGAACAAATTTTGTTAAAGGGTTTTATAAAAACATATATATATATATATATATATATAATTTATGTTTATGATTTTTTATTTTTTCAATAATGCATTCATCTACCTTGTCCTAATGTCCCGATAAATCTTGCCTTTTAAGTTCTTTGACTACCAAATTCTTTTAGAAGTTGTATTAATGATTATCATTGACCAATTGTGTCTGTATTTTCCTATATTAACAAAGACAATATGATGTAAAAGCTTCAGAGTGGATAGTTTACGGAAGCGGTACCGGTCACTGGTGACCGGTCAAGCAAAGAATATCGATGGGTTCTTGAGGAATCACTAGTGTGTGTGACACTATGATATTTTGTCAGCCAATTATAAGAGAACTATGTTGCAAGATGGTAGATGACACTACACAAAAGTGCTGAGCCAAAAATATAGCCACACGTTGTCCAATGGAATCGTCACCGCGAAACGAGACTATGTTCAAGTGATATTTTGGACGTCAAAAAAGGAAGATAACCGTTACAAATTGATCTCCCATCTTATCTTTATTCATGGCAAGTCTTTGGTACTAGACGTGTGAACGCATTTCAGATAAGTTAAGTAGATATGTTCCTGTATGTGTCATGTGTGAATGCATCTCCACATCTTGAGATTTGGTTGGTTAACATTGGGTCAAATGTGAACGCATCTTTGGTGCTTCGGATGTAGTAAATGGACGTTTGTTACATTTTCAAACATTTTTGTGAACCACGCTCCACCAAATAAGATATGTGGTGGACGTTTGCAACAACGTCTATGCATCTTGATGGGTTGGTCGGTTTCCAAATATGGAAACTAGACATTGGTTTACTCTCAAAACTCATCAAAAGCAACCATTGCGGGTTTACAAATTAATGAAGTACTCACTAATCTTCCTCAATCTTATATAGATGGACATGTATTTAAACCACCATAATATGTAGACGACTCTAGTAGAAATTATGATACTATCTTTGCTATGTTGAGATTGGAAGATACATATTACATCATAGAGTTTTGTGGATATCCAGAAAGTAAGTAGTGTATGATTCAATTCCATTTAGGTATATAAATGTACCATTCTAATGCAAGTCCTTTATAACCAAAAAAAAAGAGGACTTTCTCAAAGGCCAAACAAATGATTGTTGACATTGACCACACGATCGTTTTGAAACATCACAAATTTTTCAATCTCTTCCTAGTCCTAGGCTCCTACCACTTACGTTCGCATGTTACATACCTTTTTTGAATTGGCCAGCTCATTTTTGATAAAATGTATACTGGATTTACATTGGGCAAAATTTGTTGCATCTTATTTTTAGATTTACAAAAAAAAATAGAAATGTTCGTTTTAGTATTTTCTGTCTATGAAAATATAAAAAAATAAAATAAAATAAAAACAAAATATATATATAGATATAAATAGTATAACCAAATAAAAATATCTTTACTTGTTTTTTTAGAATCTAAAAATGGCATATTAGAACAAAAGAAAAAAAAAGCATATGGCATTTCAAAATATTGAATCGTAACATTTTCAAAATTTTCTTTCTATCATTTGTTCATTTTACTATAACAATAATTATTTGTTTTATTTTGGTTTACTGTCTTTTATTTTGTACATTTTTATTCATAGTTGTAGTTATTCATTTTTTATTAATTTCAAGATGTATATTAGATGATTACACATATTGAATGCACATAATATTTCAGAATCAAACGTGAACTACTATTTTGACCGGAGTATGTATATCTTTAATCGAAAATAAAAATTTAGAGTTACGTGTGATATTTGCCTAACGATTTTTCGAATGATCTGTCATATCAAAATTTCATAATTTTTCAAAATGTAATACTGCTGTCAATCAAAACTACTAAAAAAATTGTTTAGTCAAACATATATACAACCCTCAATAAATTAATTTCTTAGAATCTAAATAAAATCCAATAAAGTGTAAATTTACCAAACAAGCAAAGACCGTTTTTCAAAAAGAAAAAGAAAGCAAGGAGACCAAATTATGATTGAGTTTTACAAATACAAAAAAAATATAATATCACTTGAAGAAAAGAAAATAAATAAATATCAAAAACTCAAAAAGAGTCCTCTCTCTCTCTATAGCTCCTCTCATCTTCACCGTACGCTTGCTTCTTCGATCTACGCTTCTCTCTATCTCTCTCTCTAGCTATAGCTTCCATTGTTACGATTCCTCCCAAAGCGTAGAATGTGGAACCCTAGATACCTCAAATTCAGCTAGAGATCTGTATCTACTTTTACCTCTATTACTTTCTACTTTTGAAGCTCTCAGAAGAGCTACACAGTGATGGGGAACTGTTGCAGATCTCCCGCAGCTGTAGCTAGAGAAGACGTGAAATCCAACTATTCCGGCCACGATCACGCCCGCAAAGACGCCGGCGGCGGTAAAAAATCGGCGCCGATTCGAGTTCTCAGCGATGTTCCCAAGGAAAACATCGAGGACCGTTACTTACTCGACAGAGAACTCGGCCGCGGCGAGTTCGGTGTCACTTACCTCTGTATCGAGAGGTCTTCGCGTGACCTACTCGCTTGCAAGTCGATCTCGAAGAGGAAGCTTAGGACTGCTGTGGATATTGAGGATGTTAAGAGAGAAGTGGCGATTATGAAGCATTTGCCTAAGAGTTCGAGTATTGTTACTTTGAAGGAAGCTTGTGAGGATGATAATGCTGTGCATTTGGTTATGGAGCTTTGTGAAGGTGGTGAGCTTTTCGATCGGATTGTTGCGAGAGGGCATTATACGGAGCGTGCTGCTGCTGGGGTTACTAAGACTATTGTTGAGGTTGTGCAACTTTGTCACAAGCATGGTGTGATTCATAGAGATTTGAAGCCGGAGAATTTTTTGTTCGCTAACAAGAAGGAGAACTCGCCGTTAAAAGCTATTGATTTTGGATTGTCGATTTTCTTCAAGCCAGGTGTGTCACTGCGTTGATTTGAAAGTAGATTAGTGTCAGAGTCTCAGCATATGAGGGATTCACATTCTTTAAGTCTCTAGCTTTTGGATGTTTCTACCGACGAGCTTAAACACTGATTATTAGTGTTATTATAGTGGAATACTGGGTCATAGAGGGAGCTTCTTGTTTCTGTAGGATTTATGTTTCTTGATTGATGCCTTAGATGTACCTTGACCAGTTTGTTTGGTGTTGATGCTATTTTTGTAATGCTTACACATTTCCAGGTGAGAAATTCTCAGAGATTGTTGGGAGTCCATATTACATGGCACCTGAGGTGCTTAAGCGGAACTATGGACCCGAAATAGATATTTGGAGTGCTGGAGTGATTCTTTATATTCTCTTGTGTGGAGTTCCCCCATTCTGGGCAGGTCTGTTTACCCTTTCTTCTCTTCTTTATTCTCTCGATGTCCTCTGCCTGAGCATTTTTTTATTGATTCTTATAATACATATCTATGTCATTTCTCAGAAAGTAACTTTTGCTTATTGATTCTTATAATACCTCTTCTAGCATGCTAGTCTTCTGTAGTTTCAACCAATTTTTTCATTCAACCACAGAGTCAGAACAGGGAGTTGCTCAGGCTATTCTGCGCGGGGTAATTGATTTTAAGAGGGAACCCTGGCCAAACATTTCTGAGACCGCTAAGAATCTAGTCAGACAAATGTTAGAGCCTGATCCGAAGCGTCGGCTGACTGCAAAACAAGTGCTTGGTACATAGAATCTACCTTTGCCTTCTGCTGTTTCTCTCTGCATCTGTTATTATCTATTTGCCCAATCACTTCATTGATCTGGAATTTTATGCTTATTCCTGCTTTTGTTATCGTTTCTCATTTGTAGAGCACCCATGGATTCAGAACGCAAAGAAAGCTCCCAATGTTCCTCTTGGAGATGTTGTGAAGTCCAGGTTGAAGCAATTTTCAGTGATGAACAGATTCAAGAGAAAAGCTTTGAGGGTTTGTTAATCAGATAAATTTTCATTGTAAATTATTTGCATGAGTCACTTTTTAAACCAAAGTTATCTTACTAATCTTATTCAAACCAGGTTATTGCCGAATTCTTATCTACCGAAGAAGTAGAAGACATCAAAGTAATGTTCAACAAGATGGATACTGATAATGATGGTATAGTTTCCATTGAGGAGTTGAAAGCCGGACTTCGCGATTTTGGTACACAGCTAGCGGAATCAGAAGTTCAGATGCTT
Organism: Arabidopsis suecica; assembly: GCA_019202805.1. Taxonomy (NCBI): domain Eukaryota; kingdom Viridiplantae; phylum Streptophyta; class Magnoliopsida; order Brassicales; family Brassicaceae; genus Arabidopsis; species Arabidopsis suecica. Next base: position 11,483,561 of record CM032909.1, read on the forward strand.
ATTGAAGCGGTGCACATATCTTTCCCTTCTACATCACCGTACTTTTATTACTGATTGCTTGACTGAAGAAGTAGAGTTAAACTTCTTTGCATGATCATTCAAATTCCGCTTCATTTTTCAGTGATCTTTGTTGTTACACGTTCACTATCCAAGTTCACTAAATTATGGTATTCATAATTCAAATTTGTATAAAACAGGTGGATACTAAAGGGAAAGGAACTCTAGACTATGGGGAATTTGTTGCAGTTTCCCTCCACCTGCAAAAGGTGGCAAACGATGAGCATCTCCGCAAAGCTTTCTCTTACTTTGACAAGGATGGAAATGGGTACATTTTACCCCAGGAGCTTTGTGACGCCTTAAAGGAAGATGGAGGAGATGACTGTGTGGATGTCGCCAATGATATATTCCAAGAAGTTGACACAGACAAGGTAAGTGTCAAATCTTCTATCTATGGTATGATATCATCTTCAAAAGAGCATTCTTTTGCAAGACTGTTAGGAAACCTAAGTTTTGAGGAAAGCCCTAAAAAGGCACAAAGGACAGGAGATGTGACTTTAAATCTTCTTTTGCGCTATTTGTTTGATAATAATAAAACCATTTGAATTTACAGTCTTACACATAGGTAATGGAAACATACTTTGCAAAAAGTTCTTAAAGCCTGCGAGGACAAAACATGTAGCTTTAAACACTTTTCCTGTTTCCTTTTTTCGCCTTTGTCTGTTGTGTAAGCGGTCCCCAGAAACTAAAGGCAAATGATTTCTATGTTGTAGTGGAAATGTTATGTGTAGAGAGCTCACTTCTCATATTGTTAAACAAAACCTTAGCGACTGTAGTTAGTGTAAAAGATGTTTCTTCTGGTTATGCCTGACATGGAATTTTGACTTCAGGATGGTCGAATAAGCTACGAAGAGTTTGCGGCAATGATGAAAACAGGAACTGATTGGAGAAAGGCGTCTCGTCATTACTCAAGAGGGAGATTCAATAGCCTAAGCATCAAGCTAATGAAGGACGGATCTTTGAACCTAGGCAACGAATAATGAATCAAAGTGAAGAAGCCGCATTAGGGTTTTTAGAGTCTGTCTCTCACGCCACGTCCTCACTCACGTCAAGTATTCAGCCAAGAGAAGGTAAATCTTGGGATTCAGAAATTCATATCTTTTTGTACATCTTTCGTTTTTAACCTTTCTATTTTTGGTGATTATGTTATTTGTGTTCTTTTCTTTTTTTTATTATTGGTTTATGGGCTGAGTTGTGTTTGTTTAGTTTGTTGTGGTAGAAATCCAAAAGACATGAGAATCAGTGTTTGATGTGTAGAAGGAAAAAAAAGACCATTTTCTGGTAATGATTTTGTAATATTCTTTTGTCTTCCTTAACCTCTATGAATGATATGAGTCCTACACAACCTTTATTTGCTCAAAACAGGTAATTCAAATGACTCTAATACATATTTTGACGACATCATTACGGTACATAACATAACCCTGTTTGTTTTCCTTATGTTAGAGTTAAACCCCATATTTAGAGTTGGGATTATGAGTTTCTTGTTTTATTAGCCAAAAGTCATAATCCATACTTGAAGGACGTCATCTCCAGCATTTTTTTTATAGAGATTATCCATACATATATCATGACGCTGGATTCAAATCAAAAACGAAAGCTACCTAGTACCTACTTTTCCCCATCTCAGCTCTGAGCATCAACATCAGTGATTAAACCAGCAATCCCTGCATTATTGAATTATCACTCAACGTTATACAAGAATCTTAACCAACTCTCATGAGCCTTTCTTTATTGGAGATCAATCACTCTCATCTGATAGGAACAAATTAACCACACAAAAGGGACTTGCTTTCTTTTCAAAGGTTAATAGTAACATCCTAGCTAGTGCCAATCCTTTTCAACAAGATTTGAGTATGCTAAATCCAAAACCTTCCTCAGAGTAAGTAATTAGCGGATAAAGGATTGTACTAATCATACCAAGATATCGAAGTTTTCCAATTTCACAAATTTGTAAAGAGTTGTGACACTAACAGAATTAAACACATGGAGCCGATGAAAGACGAGGTTTTGATTATAAAGGCCTTGTCTACAACTTCAAGTCCCTTTTTATTTGCTCTAGAGGTCAAAAGTACCCTAATCCTTTTCCTACCTAAGTGTCTACAGAATCTTTAGTCCAATCCCTCTGTTTGCTCTAGAAACTACATTAAAACCTAAATGGGTATAAAAATGTTTTTTTGGGTGCAAAAAATGATAACTCACAAGGTTATTGGATTGGATATTTGAATTGCATTTTGAAATCCAATTATAGTTTTGTGTTATTCAATCAATGACTTTTATATTTTAATTGACATAATGTATTTCAAAATTATAATTTAAAGTTTAGTTTTATTCAATTTATGATTTTGGAATACAGGTTATATATATTTATGTTGCTGAAAATAATTATAGGTGAAAATCAATAAACCAAAAAAAAAAAAAAAACTCCAAGCTTGAGTTAATTATTCTCAACATGTTCTTTTGTTTCTCTCCGAATAAAACAAACTATTCACTCAAATCATTGAAAACAAGAAGTTTTTTTTGTAAAGAGAGAGTTACAAGAAGTCAAGATATAGACTGAAGTGGGCACCATGAGATGCAGATACGCCAACACAACACAACTCAACTCAAAGACACATGTGTCTTTGAACAGTTGTACGAATGGTAATGTACTATGTTATTATTATTATTCCGGAAAAGCTCCAGTACTACTCTCTCAATCATTTAGGAATTGTCTCCCCAATATCTCGTTTGGCTCGGTTTGATGTACGTATGGGCAACGATCGATGAAAGGCATATAAAATAATGATTTGAAGTTGTGTTTTGGACAAAGACTAAGCTATCGTTTGTAAGCTTGTGAGATAAGAAACTTGGAGGAAGGTCTCTATTTGAGAAAGAGCACCTCTTTATGTAGAATTCTCGCATGCATATGTGAGATTTTGATGGATCATTTTTGGATGATATTTACGAGATCTTTGTCCCTAAGATATTGATAATAGTTAATTGAAATTCCTAAGCAAATTAAGTGTATACATTCCCTAGAACCGAACCCTACATATCTTGAAATTTGTAAGTACGTAATTTCAGCAGATTGTTTAGTCCAGTTTCGTCCTTAACCATTACCTATTTTGAGTTGATAAGAGCCATCGTGGTATGATCTGCTAACAAGTTACAATTTACGAGTCACATGTTATATGATTTGTAGACATTTTGCCATTATTGACTAATATTGGCCCATTCTTGGTCTCTCCGTGATAGTGGATATTCTCTTTTGATTCCATGTCCCTTGTCATTTGTCAAATCTCTAACAACTACAATGCAGATTTGGAAAAAAGAAAACAAAAGTTCTTACATCACAAACATAAATAGATGATTGATCAGAGAAATATTATCTTCTATAGTCAGATTTATTTGAGAAATTTAAATATATGATTAGCCAAAGACATCAATATCTGATTACCGAAAAATATTTAAAAAAATTGTAAGAAATTAAAATATCTATAACTCTTATAGCCAAAATATATAATAGTTATATCTCACCTTGTTTTAATCTAAATTAGACTAAAACATGTTCATCTAGTAGGATTTCAAGATTTTTCAAAAAAAACTATCCAATGCCATAAAATTAATTATATAGTTTTAAAAATATATTTAAACTAATAATTAAATTAATTTATATAACTTTCAAATTGTTAGTGTACTTGGATGAAAGAAAGTGGCCAAAAAGCAAACAGCCGCTTCTCGCCCTTTAGGGTTTAGGTCTTGTTCCTAAAACTGCTGCCGCTATGAAAAGCCAAAAGGCAAAGCGTTAATCAGATTTGGTACAACAAAAGTGATAACGAGTGATGCTACTGCTACCACACTTTGAGAGTCCATAGTCCATACTCCATACTCCATACACAACTTTACATTGGAACACTCCTCTTCAAGTACACGTGTAGTGTACAACACAACCTTCTGTTTTTCTTGTCCTCTCTTATAATTAATAGCCATATCATACCTACCTAAAACGTAACCCACTATATCATGATCAATTAATGTCACGCAAATACTATACCTTAAGTTTGAAACTATCAAACCAAACCTGCAGAACAACACATAGTTTTAATCATAATTATCTTAAAAACATTTACAAGTTCATTAATTAGAATCTTCATACAGATACAGCCATAGGCAAGTCAAAGTCTCAAACTCATAAGTGAAAGAAATCATTAAACTCAATGATCTTGAGCTAAAAAGTATGTCAAATCATCACAATTTCTAATTTCGAGTCAGTTTAAGAATGCTTTAAGCATAACTTATTAATTATTATATACTATCATAGATCCATTCTTTAAAGGTAATCCCTAACATACATTCAAATTCATTTGCACGACAAGAATGTAAACAGAGAGATATATACTCACATGAACACATAAACAGAAAGCCATATATTTATTTGGACCTATATAACAAAAGATCGGAACGTTGAAAAAAAAGAAATAGATCGGAATGTTGGCAACATTTTTGTAGGCACATATCAGCGAGAAATAAAATGCAATATAGAATGGCAAGTTATACAAAAAGAGTGGAAATTAAAGATTTTTCATACACGTTGCAAATCACATGTTTAAGCACAATAGAATTCTATATTCGTCTATAGATTAGATCCACATTAAAAAATGAATAATAGTTTTACGTTAAAAATAGACTATAAAACTCTGATAAACCAGAAAACGTCGTTCAAAATGATGATATATTATATATTGTAGTACATAGCCATCTAGACACACTGTATACAATATAGATTGTCTTTACAAAAGATTCCTGAATTTCCAAATGGCACACATGATCATATCAATGCCGAGATATTGGTTTAAGACTCTAGAATCTGTTAGGAAACTGTCGAGATTAAAGATTAAAATTGACCAAAATCAACCAAGATCACAAACTGATAGTCGGATACCAATCGAAATTGTAAAATGAATGTTCAAAAACTTGGAAGATATCGTAAATATACGAATACAATATTTATATAGTTTTGTGTTAATCTAAAAAAAACTTGATACTAGTATTATTTAATTGTAACTTTTTATTCTCTGTAGAATCAAGTAATGCAACAACCACAGTCGTTACCCTCGAATTTTGTGCCATCTCACTTATTACTAGTTGATGACTCGATACAAATTTCCCAAAATAGAGAGGATATATGAGAGATACGTATATAATAAACAAACCTACCAAAATTTGATTTTCGTCAAACCTAAGCAAAAACCTACCAAAAAAAATATTTCTTAAAAAAAAAGAAAAAAAAAGAGAGGAAACTTCCGGGAAGTTGCATACATAGATGGACCCAACATAAATCAAAACAATTAACACATAGACATAGTCGCCTATATATAAACCAATCTGACACAACACAAACAGATGTAGCAGAATCAAAACGTACGTCTTAAAACTATGGGAAGTATCGTGGAGCCATGGGCAATCGCCGAGAACGGAAACGCAAACGCAAACGCGACCGCAAAAGGGTTAAGCAGGGAGCTGCGACATGGGAGAACAGCACACAACATGTCTTCATCGTCGTTAAGAAAGAAATCAGACCTAAGATTGATTCAGAAAGTTCCATGCAAAACTCTCAAGAACATTCTCTCTAATCTTCAAGAAGTCATTCTTGGTACTAAGCTTACTCTCTTGTTTCTCGCCATCCCTCTCGCCATTCTCGCCAATTCTTACCACTACGGTCGTGTAAGTTCTCTCTTCTCAATTCATCTTTCTTTCTCTAATTTTATGTATGTTGGTGAAGAAGTTTGGTAGTGTTATAAATTAGGCAATTTTATTATCAAAAAGAAATTAGGCAATTCTTGTTCAGGTTCCTAATGACTTCCTTTTAGTTGAAGGGGATACGAATTTCCCAACCAGTCTTATGGATTAAAAAAAAAAAAAAAAAAATAAGACAACTTTGATGGAGTTTTTCGATTTTAGTTGCACTATACCTAAAAATAGTAGCAAAAGTACAAAATCACTTGTTCCTCTTGCGCTAAAGCAAACTTCCTAGATACATATTTTTATTCACTTGATCATATCTCTACAAGCATAAATCCCGTGTTTGATTACTATTTTTTGTCAGTACTAAATTAATGAATTGTGTTTTTCGAGACTGGTGCATTTATGCCACGTAATTATCCGTTACCAAATTATTCGTCAAAAAAAAAAAAAGACTAATGTGTAAACATGTGACAGCCGTTGATATTTGGACTGAGCTTGATAGGGCTGACACCTCTAGCAGAGCGAGTTAGCTTTTTGACAGAGTAAGTTAGCTTTTATATCGTCCTACAAATTTTTTATGTGTAAATATGAGATATTTTCATAGTATATTACTACTATTTATTCTTTTCGACATTTCATTATTTCGTATTCTTCAGGTGTCTTGTCAATATTTTTCACAAGATTAGTTTGTTGGTTTAGTATGTTTTAGTTTATTATATACTGTTTGCACAAAAAAAAAAAAAGTTTATTATATACTAAGTAATTAACAATTTGTAGAAAATGATTAATTATGATCAACAGTAACCACATGTTTCAAAATAATGTGATAAAAGCTTCATTGTATTAGATACGAATCAAAATCATGTTTCAATACCTTCCAACCCCTTATTAAGAAATAGAACGTGATTGTTGTCCTTATAACCCTTGCAGGCAACTAGCTTTCTACACTGGTCCAACAGGTAATGTTTTCATACTAAACAATATTATTAATCATATGATCTCCGAATCAAATCTGTAATCAACAAATAACAGCTCCTAACTAATGTTTACTTTGGTAAAAAAAAAAAAAATGTTTACTTTGGCAGTGGGAGGTTTGTTGAACGCGACTTGTGGAAACGCAACGGAGCTGATAATCGCGATACTAGCGTTGGCCAATAACAAAGTGGCAGTGGTGAAATATTCTCTATTGGGTTCAATTCTCTCGAACCTTCTCTTGGTTCTTGGCACTTCCCTCTTCTTTGGTGGTATCGCCAATATCCGCCGCCAGCAGCGGTTCGACCGGGTACATATATACTCCCTTTACTACACTCCGGTTTTAGTTTTAATGAATTTTTAATGGTAATTTGACATAACCAAACCGGGAAACATGGATACAAAAGTTGCATTCTGAACCAAACCAAACCAATTCCAAATTTAGTATACCCAAACCGGTTTGTAACCACCCTTGAGTAATTTCAGGTTGTGTTGACTCGAACCGGATATAAAAATCATACCGGTAATCAAAGATGGTTATGTGATATTTCTCTTCTTGATTGTTACAGAAACAAGCCGATGTGAACTTCTTCTTGCTGCTTATGGGTCTGTTGTGCCATTTGCTGCCATTATTGTTAAAATATGCAGCAACCGGTGAAGCATCGACCTCTATGATTAACAAAATGTCGCTCAGTCTCTCGCGGACAAGCAGCATAGTTATGCTTATTGCTTACATTGCTTATCTCATCTTCCAGCTCTGGACTCACCGCCAATTTTTTGAGGCACAAGAGGTATCTAAGAGTTACAGTATGTTTATTTACTCGACAAGTAGAATTAATGCGAATAATAATGTAACTATATATAATCAATTTTGTTGGTATCCAGGATGATGATGATGATGCATATGATGATGAGGTTACAGTTGAAGAAACTCCAGTGATAGGATTCTGGAGCGGATTTGCTTGGCTCGTTGGGATGACAATCCTCATCGCATTGCTATCAGAGTATGTTGTGGCCACTATCGAGGTAATATTTATGTCGATATACATTTAAACCCCAAAATGAACAAAAAAAAAACAACTCACAATATTAATATGGAGGTTTCATCTTGGTCAGGATGCATCGGACTCATGGGGACTATCAGTGAGTTTCATAAGCATCATATTGCTTCCCATTGTTGGGAACGCGGCTGAGCACGCTGGAGCCATCATTTTCGCATTCAAGAACAAGCTCGTGAGTTTCGCTGTTTTTCTTGCTTTACAAGTATTCTTTGTTTGTGTTTGGTTTTATGTTTAGTGTGCATTTCTTCCAAATGAACCCACGATATTTAGCATTGTGAACAAAATTTATTTGTTGCAAAAACATCTTATACAACTTCATGTAACACTGACTGAAATCTCTTTATGTGGAATGGTTATAATTACAGGACATATCTCTAGGGGTTGCGTTGGGCTCTGCAACTCAGATTTCTTTGTTCGTGGTAAGTTCTTCTTCGCCTTTTATATTATGTTATAATCTGAAAGATTCTACAAATGTTGCGTGCAGTATAAGATAACTAAGGCAATGTTAATGTGGGTGTTTCCTCAGGTCCCATTGAGTGTTATCGTTGCGTGGATCCTAGGAATAAAAATGGATCTCAACTTCAACATCCTTGAAACTAGCTCTCTAGCTTTGGCCATTATCATCACAGCCTTCACTTTACAGGTAAACGTTCTGCTTTAATCACAAGTTTAATTTGGTTGACCTGACCAGCATATCCCTATAATTAATCACCATAATTTGTTTTTTGGGCTGGTTAAATAGGATGGAACTTCTCATTACATGAAGGGACTGGTTCTATTGTTGTGCTATGTCATCATCGCGGCCTGTTTCTTCTTCGACCAAATTCCCCAACGTAAGTAATCGAACAACAATCCCAAATATAACTTATCACTGAAAGATGACCAAAATACATAATGATCCTTGTGTTTCACAGATCAACCAAATGGTATAGACGTGGGACTTCAACCCATGAACAATTTGGGACAAGTTTTTTCAGCTTAATATGGAGATACAAAATCATCAAATGACTTGAAAAAAGGCATAAATGAGCAAATATGATTTGATTGATTCGTCATCCAAAACAGAGAGACTTTGTCAGAAGGATTCCTCAAGCATGAAAATGAGGGAGGGAGCTTGATGAAGACAGGTTCTCGGTGTTTTGAAAAGTGATCACATTAATTTCTGTTTGCTTTCTTTTTCTGTTTGTTGTTGGCATTTTAAGTTTATCTTGTTTATTATACTTGTTCTTGCGAGTAATGTGGACTATTTTCTTATATTCTTTTACCTTACAGTGAAGACATCAATCAGTAGTATTCAAAGAGACAGAGTAACAAAAGAGAAACATAAAAACTTTTCCCAAAGAAATAAAAGCCCATTTATACCTCATTTTAAAAAAAAAAAACTCTTGTTAGATTCATCACAAATTCAGCAAAAATTAAAATTTCGTTTCTAAGGAAAAGTGTGGGACCCAGTATCGAATTTTTTTCTTAATTCTTAAAGTTTTGTTTTTGAAAACAAACCTTTGGGGTCTTATCTTCTTCTTCCCTCTCTACAAAGTCTAAAACCATGGAAGAAGACAGAGCGATTCTCACTTTTCACCGTATCCCTTCCCTCAATTCCTCCTTACTAACCTCTTCTCCGGCAAAATCCGGCACCGTTCAGTTTCGCCGCCGTGTCCTGCGAAATTCAGCTCGCGGAGATTTCGGTTTAGGTAGATTCGCGTGCATTTCTCTGGTGGAGAAATGTGAGCAGAGAGAATTCGCTCCGACGACGGCTCAGCTCTTGAACAATCCTCTTGCTATTCTTGCTCTTGTTCCAAAAGATGCTGCTATCTTCGCCGCCGGTGCTATTGCCGGAGCCGCCGCTAAAACTGTTACTGCTCCTCTTGACCGTATCAAGCTTCTTATGCAGGTTTTGGTCGTCTCTGTAATTTTCGTTAGATTTTTTCCGTATAATTGTGGTAGTGTTTAGTTTCTTCTTACATAGTAGCAAACAAGAGTAACTGATTTTAGTTCTGTATTAAAATATGATTAGAGTGGTTTATTTCGTTATGAGTTTGTTCTTGATTATAATCTAAATATGTTTTTATCTGCAGACACATGGTATACGACTTGGACATCAGAGTGCGAAGAAGGCGATAGGATTTATCGAGGTAAGTTTGTGTGTTGATGTTCGTGTAAGTACTTATTGTTTCATGTTTTAACTGATGCAAGAGTTATTGGAAATGGATTTTGAAGGCAATCACTTTGATAGCTAAAGAAGAAGGAGTGAAAGGTTATTGGAAGGGAAATTTACCTCAGGTTCTCTCTGGACTTTGGTTTTTATATCTAGTGATTGGTTTCTCTTGACATATTATTGAATAACTGTATTTGAAATTGTGACATCAGGTGATAAGAGTGTTACCTTACAGTGCGGTCCAGCTTTTGGCTTATGAGAGTTACAAGGTGAGTTTGTGTCATCACTAGCTTATTAGCGATTTGGATTATGTATTAAACAGAAATGAAAATGATGATTGTACAACACTACAAAGTCACTGAAAATTATGTAGCTACTTGTCCTAGAAAACAAGCATTGCCCTGGGATGATAAGTTATGTCTGGAATGACATATTGAACGATGATTTCTGATTGAAATGTGACTGATGCTTCCATATTTTGTATTTAGAACTTGTTCAAAGGTAAAGATGATCAGCTCTCAGTAATCGGAAGACTTGCCGCGGGTGCTTGTGCTGGCATGACATCTACTTTGGTAAGTAATTATGGTTTGATATATTTAATGCTTGCGAAGTTTGTTTATCCGTTTTCGGGTTTATTCACTTGTAGGCGTAAGTTAACTGTCATGTTTAAGGTTTACAAATTCTTAAGATTACCTATCTATTTGTAGAATCTACTTCTTTCCTCCAATTGGTTCCATCACAAGTCTGCATCTTTATGATGGCTGTACTGATGTATATCTGTAAAATAGGCATAAGTTCCTCTCTCTCTACTTGAAAACTAAATCGTTATATACTGAAATGTAGTTGTTTTGTGTTTCTGTTAAAGCGTTAATCAAAGTTACTTCAACCCATTTAATTTCAAGGTTTCAAGTAAAACTTGGTGAAAGTATGTACTGCTCCAAGTATATAGATATGTTACTTTATCATTCTGATTCTTGCATTTTGATTCTTTATGCAGTTGACATACCCTCTAGATGTTTTGCGATTGAGGTTGGCTGTCGAACCTGGGTATCGAACAATGTCTCAGGTAAAATTGGTTTTCATTATATCATTCATGTTCATGCATTTATTAAAAGGTATTGTGCAATGTAAACTCTTGCAGGTTGCTTTGAGTATGCTCCGTGATGAAGGAATCGCATCTTTCTATTACGGTCTAGGACCTTCTCTAGTGGGGATAGCTCCATACATTGCTGTAAACTTTTGTATCTTCGATCTGTGAGTCTTCCAAACTTTCTTTCTGTCTGTTTTAAGTACCTATAGGGAAATGGAAATTGAACCGGAATTAATGTTCTTTTGGCAACAGGGTGAAGAAGTCTTTACCGGAGGAATATAGACAGAAGGCGCAATCGTCTCTACTCACAGCTGTTCTTTCAGCTGGTATTGCAACACTGACATGTTACCCTCTAGACACTGTGAGACGACAAATGCAAATGAGAGGAACTCCATACAAATCAATTCCGGAGGCATTTGCTGGTAAGTTAATATATTTCATCATGCAACTCAGTAGAGCAAGATCTTTATTTAAATCTTATTGGGTCTATTTACTTACAATTCATGTTGTGTATTGAGCAAAATACTCTTGATATTTGAACTGAGTCATCTTTTACCTTCTGGCTATGCAGGAATTATAGACCGTGATGGGCTTATAGGCTTGTACCGCGGCTTTTTACCCAATGCATTGAAAACTCTACCAAACAGCAGGTTAGACTCTTCTTAAACATAGGAATAGCATTATCGATGCATAATATATGCTACTTAAGGTGTAGAGGTACAAAACCAAGCTCAAACTATTGTTATAAGAATTGGATCGTATACTTTTTTATGATTTTGGTAATATCAGTTTGATGTTTTGATAATATCTCGAGAATTCTCTTTTTGTAGGACTAGTATATGCAAACACAATTATGAACATGTCTTATCGTTAAAGTTGAGGTCTTAGGGAATCTCATTCTCACATTGCCGTTTATGTTTTATTTTGCAGTATTAGGCTTACAGCTTTCGACATGGTAAAACGCCTTATCGCCACAAGTGAGAAGCAGCTTCAAAAGATCAACGATGATAATCGGAATCGAGACCAAGCTCAATAGCCTCATTTTTTAAATATAATTGTTTCACAAGAAAATTTTGGAGCCGCTAGAATTTTTATGCTCGAGTGCTAGTTTTACATTTGAGAAGTTTATTTTATTAGAGCGAAACATAGTTTGGTTTTTCATAGCTAGTTCATGTTTGAGAAACGATATGTATATTCGGCAAAATTCCGTCTGAAATTCTTTACTATTCAACAAGTTTGAAGGAGTTTAAAAGAACCTTAAAGAGTCAAGAGACCGGAGATAAATTGGGAGAGTTTAACATGTACATAGTTTGTGTTTTGGTTTGGTAGATCACTAAAGCAGACATTGGTACATTGTTTGTTGTGGAAAAAAGCTGAAACCAAACATCCTGATAGATGCTAACAACTGTTTCGCTTTCTTAGGAAAACAAAAAACAAAAAACACACGATTTTAGATCTATAGTTCTCGACACACAAATTACAGAATACTTACTTCTGCTTAAGGATCCGCAGTTAAGCTTGAGATACAAAATCTGATTTCTATCCCCGATTTAGTCTTCTTCCTCGTCGTCATCATCATCGTCGTCATCCTCTTCTTCTTCTTCATCATCACCTGCCGCTTCCTTCTCTAGTAGTTCTTCCTGCAGAGAAACATTAAGCCAAACATACATCTTCAGAAAGCAAACACCAAGTACAAAAGAAAATGGGTCATGTATAAAATACACTATATAGAGATACTCTTATCTTGTTTAGTGGAATTGTTACCTCCCCACTGGCTTCATCTTCATCATTCACCTCAGATCTAGACTTTTCAGATTCATCACTCCCTTCCTCCTGTCCCCATTGCAAGGAAATCAGAGTTAGCCATGTACGAGTTTGTATATGTGAGGTAAGGCTTAGGGGATACCATGTTTTTGTTGTATGCATCCATTTGCTTCTCATATTCAGCTTTCCTCTTTGCAGCTTTCTCTTCATATGGAGCTTTTTCCTTTGCAAAGGAAGAAGTGAAACTCATGTCAATCTCACACTAGACTCCTCACAGTATCAGACAGGGAAGTTTCAAAGATACTTACAGCTTGAGACATTGCCTTCCATTTCTGCCCTCCAGCTTTCCCAACCTTCACAAGGAAAAGAGAAGGTAAGACCATGAGGATTTCACCTAATAAAGACTAAGTACATGTAAAATATCAAGGAATCTGCCAAATGCTTACAGCAGAGACGGCCTTCACATTTGGATTTTCTTTCTTGAACGTGACCCTAAAATCTTCTCTAAAACAAAGAAACAAAAAAACCAGTGAGACTTTATAGGAAGTTCATCAATACGAGTGTGAATCTCCTTGAGGAAAATCATACACAATACTTACAGAAAGACAAAGAAGGCACTAGGAGCTCTTTTTGGTTTGTTTGGGTCCTTTTTAGCCTTCTTCTCTTTACGAGTCTCTCGTTTCGTAGCCTTCTCAGCCGGTGCCTTCCTCTTTCCCACCTTTCTGAAAATTAAACAGAAACAAAAGCTTTTGTCAAGTATCTGAGACCAAATCACAAGCAACAATGTTAAAACTAGTCTGTCCAACCTAAGCTACCAAGTCAACAACGCCTCCAAGTATGATGATCACTAACTGTTTCAATTACAGCTGAAGCTAAGCCAGATTTGCAAAGAGACTAAAAATCTGATTCAGTAAGAAGCTATACCTTTCTCAATGGCCATAATTTCTCATTATTACTGTATAAGTTACAGAGAGATAAAAGGATTAACCTGTCATCAACTGGCTTCAAGGCTTCCTTTGTGGTCTTAACTTTATCTTTCCCCTTTGCTGTCTTCATCGTAGCAACTATAAAACCAACCAACAGAATCAATTTCTTAGTATAATAATCAATTTCACAGATTTTAGAGAATATGTCATAGCATTCAACATAGAACAGAATCAATAGATGAGAGGAAAACAACAGATTCGAAGCTCAAAAAGTACTAAATCCTTAGCTTAAACAACTAGTTTCGATTGAAATCGAGAGAAAAAAAAAAAACTCAAAATCAATCAAGCTAAGCTCCAGATTCTCCCAAAAAGAGAAAAACGCAGAAACCAATTCGGAACAACAACAAAAATTGCGAAGAGATTCGGAAACAAAATCCAATACCTTAAGAGAATTCGAGACGAATGGAAGATCTCAGAAACCTAGCGGAAAAAAGCAGAATCAAAGGAAAAAGACGATCAGAGAGAGAGTAAGAGATGAGGCCTCAAGGAGAAAAAAAAGAAAGAGATGCTTATTACCGGTTACCTGTTAGACCTAGGATTGGCGATCGCCGGTTAAGAAATAGGAAGAGTCAAGTAAATCCCAGGTGCTTTTACCTGCTATAGCCGGTTATATGATAATAGTGAAGGAAGGTCGTTGATTTGAACGGTTGCGATCAAACGGTTGCCGCCAAATGAAACAAGATACGATAAGGATGCGACTAAAGTCACGTGCTGTGTGGGTCTAATATGGGCCTAACTTTACAAAGATATTGTTGGGCATATTATGGGCCAGACTTTAATCAATAGCTAGGAGAAATAATGAGGGAATTTTTTTTTTTTTTTCCCTCTAACAAGTCATTTGCATCAATAAGACTACATGCCGGCGAACGAGTATATAAGATCCACATGTCTGAAAATTGAAAAAAATTTGAGAAGGAAGACATTCCTATTCATTATTTTCCTCAAAAATGGTTACCAATCGGAGCTATAGTCTGACTATGGTGGATGACTGTGGTGGATAAAGACGTATATGGACATATTTAACCACTTAACTGGATGCACTTAACCAATGATTTTGTTGCTCAAAAACTAAAATGATATTTCACAAGAATCATGTTTCTATCTAAATGAAACTTATATGAAATCAACCAAAGCGATACAGCTGAAAAATCTGTTGTGAATCTAGGGACTTTTGCTTGCATTATATTATTTGGTCTACGTACAGGAATTGATAGTTCTTCTAGCATGTTTTATTGAATATATACATCAAAGTTGAAAACTGTGTGGGAAACCAACAATGGTAAGACCAAAGACGTAACCAAAACAAACAAAATTCGAGACTGAACATGAGGGAAGCTAACAAAGTAAAGACGGTTTTCAACAAATAAAGAAGAAGTTAAATTGTCACAAACACAAACTACAACTTCTCTGTATCTGTGACCTTTTCACTCACATTCGGGTCAGCTCCAGATGGTGAGGACAATTTTGGCTTCATATGAGTTGGCGGATTGTGCTTGAGCTTCGTGAGCACTTGACGCATACGAGACAGATCAGTGGGCTTCCCTGGCTTTGGTCCCTGGATCACAGTTATGGTTGCTGTTTTCTTCTTATTACCTCTATTCTCTATAACCGGTACTTCACGAGGAATGAGTTCCGCAATCGCCTTCCAATTGTTTTTGTCAGCTTCAGCGTAAAACTTTTCTTGATTCTCCAAAAACAACTGGTAATAAAAAAAATAGACACAAATCTTGAATGATAAGCCTAAGAATTCAATGTTTCTTGAACCTACAACAATCTTGAATGATAAAAACAAGTTTACTAAGACAAATTACCTTCTCTTTCTCGCGGTTCAATTTCTTGTTGTTTTCAATAGTAACGTTACGCTTGCTATAGAACTCAGCCTTGTATTGCTCTGCTGCTTCTAAAATTTGCTGAACCATTTCTTTCTCTTCCTTTTCTTTCTCTTCCAGTCTCAGAGCATTTAGCCTTGAAACAAACACAACAAAACTCTTCATATAAGCTATTCAATAGACATAATCAAATCAACCACAATCACATGGACTACACAACCAATGTTCTCTGTGTAATTTAATATCTTAAACAAACTAAAAGATTCCATGGACCAATATTTGGTCAACGTTTGGAGTTAAGACTAGGTCAATGGATAATTAGACAGAGTTGCTAAATTAAGGTTTTAAGCAAATCCAAGATTCGTGAAAATCTCTAGAAATTGAATCGACAATTCAAAGATTATATAATATACTAACGAAAACAGAGTGGTGAATCAAGTAAAGGATCAAAAAGCTGCATGCACAAAGAAAGCTTTTTACCTTCGCCACTCTCTAAGAGCAAAACCTTCCTCTTTCTCCATGGCCGATGGAGGAGGCAAGATCGAACCGTTCGTATCATCTAAACTGTTTATCAACGGCGGAGATTGAGTTTCCGGTAATTCCTTCTGGTTGGATGGAGGAGACGAATAGTCGCCAGGTAAGTCTGACTCTTTCTCTGGTTGGGAGTCAAAATTAGAGAAGGACGAGTCAAACCGCTGCGACTGGAATCGAGACTCGTAAGCCGTGAAGTTTCCTCCGTCGCCACCATCTACTTCCGTCGAACGATTTGAATCACCGAGTCCTGACTCTTCGTTGCTCAAGGTTGACGACATCTCTTTAGTTCTGTTTTTTTCTCACAAAAGTCTCCTTTGCTCTGCTTTGTCTCCACACTGGTTTTCGTAAGGACGAATTCTTCTCTAAAGACTACGTGGCGTTTTATAATTGGTTGGAGAGTAAAGACACGAAAGCAATGAGAAAGATACATCGTGTGTATCGTGAATCTGCCGCTAATCTGATTGTACGCTTACGTGTCATGTTTTAGATGGAGCAAAGAAGCATCCCTATGGTGGACCTTGACGTACACGATTATTAGAGCACCTCCAATGGGAGGTTCTCTTCTATATTTTGATGAGTTCTCATCTGAAATTGGGAAAAAATTAATTCAAAACTGAATAAAAATGAGAGAATCGATTCTTTTGAGGGAGTTTTGAGATTTTGAGAGAGCCGGACACGTGTCAGTGTTGTATTGGTGGGAGTGTTTTAACCAATGAAAAAAAAACACTCATTTTTTTTAGTTCTCTCTCTCGACAAAAAAAAAAACACTCTCTCTCGATATTGCGATTGCGAGAAAAAAAAGTGATGAACAAACCTCAGATGAGTCGTGATGAACCAATCTCTTCATCGCGATTTCGTGAGATTCCGATGAGTCGACGCCGGAATCGTGGTTTGTGAGACTTACAAACCTCAGAAACATCGCGACGCCGTTGGCGATTTTTTTCAACGGCGGATGAAGAGATTTTCCGATGAATCCGATGATAGAGGCTGAAATTCTTTCCGAAATTGTAGTGGGTGAGAGGTATTGCATCCGGAATCTTCATTCTACACAGCAGCGGGTCATCATCGGGCTATGGAGAGGAGAAACTGGCTTAAGTTTGGAGGCGCAGCCAATAAGGAAGCTGGTAGCCATTCCACCGAAGAGATTCTTCTGGAAACCCAGAACTCCTGGTAAATTCTCTTTCTATGATGATGATGATTCTGGTGATTATTGTTTGTTGAGATTCGTGGGTTTAGTGCTTCGTATTGAATTTGGATTTAGAATCAATGTGCTAATATAAATTACTCACCTTTGATGAAGTTTGTCTGTGATCAGTGATCTGTTCTAACTTGGGATCTTATCTAGTTTCATTGTTTGATTATCGGTGATGTACAAAATTCATTAGTCTTTTTGTTTAGTTTAAGATTATTAGAGTGAGGCTACTTCTTTGTGTGATTGGTCAGTGTATTACCAACATCAGTTTATTGTTCCCAGTCCTGTTCTTGAGTACGAGCTGAAATTTAATCTCACTTTTGTGGCTTCAATCTGTACACGTAAATGTTGCAGTTTTTCATAATGCTCATATCTGATTATATGAAGATTTAGTTTAGATTGTTAAACTCTTCAAGCTTTTGTCCTGTGATATGTGAGAAGTGCATATGCACGTATATCACATCAAAGATGGTATTAATAGGAATCGTATAAGTTGAATTGAGTATGATTTTTCAGTTGAAGGATATGTAAGAGAGTCCCAGTGATAGTTTTCATGCTAGCTAACTTTTTTTTTTGGCATAAGAATAGAGACTTAATCTATCACTTATCTTATGTGTTTGCTGAAGATGGCAAAGAAGAACACAAGAATGGGACTGAAACCAAACCACTGTATATTCTTGGCTTTGATCAAGCTGCTGACACTACAAGTCTTCACATCTTTAATCGGTTGCACCATGTCAGAATGTTTTTTCATCGAACAACATGTTTAAAAAGCACAAATGACGTTACCGAGAGAATCAAGGCCAACATTCTTGTTGTTATAGTTTGGCTCTTTGCACTTGGTATTCATTGATGGTGATTCCAGTGACTTAAGCTGTTGAATGGTCAACGATTAATGCTTCATGCATGTTTATATTCGTATATACCATTGTTCTTGTTTCTAGTTTATCATTGGTCTTGGTTATTGTTATATGTCGATTTATCATAGAAGAGGAATGCTCAATGTTTCATGTTTAATTTTTTATGAATTGCTATAATTATTAATTTTTATGATATCTAATTTTTTCTTGTCCTAAGAACTCCACTAGAGAACCTACCATTGGACACAAAATTTTTTTTTTAAAAGAACAAGAATTCTCATCTAACTTTTCTCAAAATTTATAATAAAAAATTTGAGAGAGCTCATGGAGAGAACTCCCCCATTGGAGATGCTCTTATCGTCAGATTCCTTGCTTGAATGTTCTAGCCTGATGGGCTTTTATCAACACAAAGGGATAAGAGTTATAAGTTTTGTGGCCTTTTAACATACATCAAGAATTAATCCAAATTTTAAAATGTAACTTTTAAACCAAAGTAAACCAAATTTGGTTCATTGTTAAATAACCGATACTTGTAACAGTGAACTAAATTTGGTCGAATTCAGAACCAAGTTCTTCCAAGTTCCTTAAACATCCAGAACACTCACTACAATAGTCAATAAGAGTACATATATATTGCATGTGACTCATCATCAATATTACAAAATGAGTTTCATTTTTTATACTTTAGTTCACATCGAACTAGTTAATAACGAACTATACGTTGTTCCAAGGCTCGTTTTTGGAGGCCGGTTCGGTTTTAAACGTGTGAAGCATGTAGCTACAAGCCTCCACAGCTTCTCCTACAGTTAAGAACATCCACTCTTTGCCCAAATGATCACCGATGAATTTGGATCTTGTTAATTTCTTCACCACCTCTCCTTTTGGATTTGCCAATACCAACTGAAGATTAAAAAAAAGAACGAAAGAATATTAGTATGAAGTAACGCTTAACATATCCTAAAATGTACGTACTACATTACCTTTAACGCTCTTCGGTCGATGACTTTCTTAATTTCCTCCATCATGCTTATACCACTGGTGTCGATATTACCAACAGCTGATTTGTTCAACAAACACACACAAAGTAAGCTTTCAATGAAAACAGCATTAGCTAGTGTCAGAGAAAATGAAGATCATATCATTACCTGACATATCGAGTATAATATATTGTAAACTGCTTTCTCCTGATTGTTTGACTCTCTCTTCCTCTTCATCAATCCACCTTATGATCCTGTAAGTGTATTGGAAACATAATTCAAAACCAATCCTTGATATTTGGCATGTATATACGAATGACGATTAAGTTACCTTTCACGCAAGTAACTGGCGTTGGCAAAGTAGATGGGAGCATCAATCTCCAAGATAAGAATACCAGGGACAGTTCTTGAGGAAGGGTACTGCTCAGTGTTCCTATAGATCATGCTGTTTGGTATGTTTCCCTTCACCGCGGTTCTTGGCCTCGACACAAACAGCAACAACCTCGCTATGGATATTGCCACCTTCATCACCACAAGAAAAAAGTTACATTTAAAATCTATAAAAATTCATTTTTACGAATGATTTCGTGAAAATGTAAATGCCAAACGCAAATAGAAAAAAAAAGTCTAGGTAATTTCTGCACTAAAGTATATACTTACTGCGACGATGAGTCCAATCTCTACACTGCCGAATACGACCCCAACGTAGGCGCTCATGCAGACGAGGAAGTCGAACTTGTCAACTTTCCATAGATGGATGGCAGCTTGATAGTCAATGAGGCCGAGCATTGCGGATATGATGATGGCAGAGAGGACGACGAGTGGTGTATAGTGAAAAAGGGGCGTGAGGAAGAGGAGCGTGAACATAACCGCAATCGCCATCACTATGTTGGACATTGCCGTCTTGCAACCCGCGTTGTAGTTCACGGCCGACCTTGAAAATGGCCCTGATAGTATATCGTACGTCGTAATTAATATTATAAGGTTTTTCATTTATAGTTAATGTAACTAATGTGATATTATAGAACCATATGTGATTATGTGTGTGTGAGAACTTACCCGTTGTGAGGTAACAAGATGTGAAGGAACCAACGATGTTCATCATTCCAAACGCTATCATCTCTTTGTTCCCGTCTATGTTGTAGTTCTTGAACATCGCAAAACTCCTCCCTACAGCTATTCCTTCCTACATTTTATAGGATTTTTTGGTTTTGGTGAGTGTTTATTTGTATCTCTTGACTACTACTCTCAATCTTCAAATTTCTCACGTTACGTTCAATACTTGCAACTAATTATCTCTAGTTTCATACCATAATAATTAACTAACATATCTAACTTAATTTGTATAAAGGTTAGGATAAAGAGAAAAGGGACTTACAGCGAGAGCTATGATGCCAGTGATGAGACCAGTCTTGATAGCTGTCGACATATAAGGCGAAGTAAAGATGAGATCAGAACCGGAGAGTGGATTCAATCCTTTCTTCAAGTTCCCTATCTGCACAATAAGTACACCTTTCCTTTATTCGATAATTCCTCTCCTTTTTCGGACGAAACTACAAAAAGCCCATGAGCCCACTTGTTTTTTCATAGAATTCCTTTATCACTTCAACTTCATGCTTCTTGTTCTTTTCTAACCATAATATTCTACCTAACTTTTTTTTCCTTTTCTTAAAAATATAATGTTCTTAAGATTCGGTGAAATTCATACACGTTATCTCCATGGTCTTGACTGAAAATAACTTATTTATTTCATTATTTATTATAAGATAAGGAGATCCGATTGAGAGATCGAAAAATACCACTTGAACACCATGTCTCTCAGCGTGAGTGAAGTAAACCAAGAGACTTCCAAGAATCACTGAGGTCAAAGGAGCCATCGCCGCCACCCAAAAGAATTTTGGTTTCTTCGTGCTCTGCATCATTAATTCGTAATTAAACACAATTTATAACGTTTTGATTTTGTAGTTATTTACATTTTCACTCCATAGTATACTTCTTATTCTTTCAAGGAAAAGATTGATAAAGACGAAGAGTATATAAAGCAATGGAATTATATGAAAGATCATTGTAGCGTGTGCTAGTGGAAATAAATGATATTAATATGTCCCTTATTTAGATGATATTTATACAAAGATAGAGAATTAAAATCTTACGAAATATCTGGTGGAGAGAAGAAAGAAAAGGAAACCACAGCCGAGAACGCCACTCTCCCATCTCCACTACACAACAAAAACAAACAAACAGAAACACATGTTTATTGTTTAGTAATAATATCGTTACATTAATTAGGAGAACAATCATCGACATATTGAGAATGATATTTTGGATGTATTAGAAAATTAATGATAATAAGAACATAACGGAAATGAGAGACACCTGGTGAGTTTGGGAGAAAACGGAACGCATGACGGAGATAACATCAGTGGCGTCTGTGAAATGTTTAAGTCCGAAAATACCCTTAAGCTGTTGCAGACTCACCACCGTCGCTGCTCCTCCCATGAATCCTACTATTGTTGCATGCGATAGAAAGTCCACTATGAACCCTAACCTGCAATTTCATTTTCATTATTATTTTTTCTTAATTTAATTTTGTTTAGCTACTAAACAATCAATTTATCAGTTTGCATTATTAACTCATATCATCATCAAACTCACCAACCTTAGTTAATACCCCTAGGCCCTAATCCAGTTCTGGCCAGATATACCGAAATTTTGTGGAGCCAATGAAAGATTCTACCTATTATATACTAAATATCTACACGTCACAGAAATGATCTCTCATTTGCTTTTGAATAAATCACACTAAGATTATAAACATATATTATTAAACCGATCTTACGAGTAAAGTAATTACATTATCCTAGTATGATTCTCCACTGTCACATGCTTACTTATTAAACCGATCATATCAGTCAAGTAATTATATTACCGTAAGATATTCTATAGTTATCTAGCTTTGTCCCTATTGGCCCGTTTGTCAGCAACTATATCTTGTTTCACGTGACGTAACTCGCGATGACGCATTTCACTCATAGTCTTAGTAAGAACTCAAGGTAAGAAATACAAAAAGAAACAAAAAAAGTAAGAAAAAGTTACTATTTGGTAGATATTTTTTATAACGAAATCTTTTTCCAGCATTGGACCGAATATATAACTCACACTTTTATATAAGTAAAACCAT
Organism: Arabidopsis suecica; assembly: GCA_019202805.1. Classification (NCBI taxonomy): domain Eukaryota; kingdom Viridiplantae; phylum Streptophyta; class Magnoliopsida; order Brassicales; family Brassicaceae; genus Arabidopsis; species Arabidopsis suecica. The sequence goes on from CM032909.1 coordinate 11,505,946, forward strand.
ATAAAATGGACAAAAATTAACTAAGGAGAATAAAGTAAAAAAGAACCTGAAAATTCCAAGAGAGGCTTCGAAAACGCCGGCGAAAAAAGTGGCTGTGAAAGCAAGGTGAAGATAAAGCTTAGGATCTTTCTCAGCATCGACTTCTTTGCTCAGCATGGCACCTGTCAAAAGAGACGCAACCGCAACCGTTCCCACCGCTAAATCCCTTGAACTCCCTAGCACCGCGTACACCAATGGCGGTACAAAACTCGAATCTAAACGCAAAAACAGTACCATAAGTACAAATCTATCAAGAGTGATCTGGTTGTATCACAAACTCTACTTAAAAACAAAAACAGAAAACCCGTGAATTATTAAGGAAAATAATATATAACAAAAGATGTATAACGCTTACAAAGGCCAAGAATTGGGGGCAAATTGGCGAGTTTAGCGTAACTGATGCCCTGAGGGATGGCGAGACTAGCGATGGTGATTCCGGCGATGAGATCTGATTTGAAGAACTTAAGATTGTAGCGTGGAGCCCATTCGAAAATCGGGAGGAAGTATTTGAGGCCTAATACAACTTTTCTTGATGCAGTCTGGTTCTTAAATTGTCTAAAAGGGTCGTCCGGAAACAGAGTTTCCTTCACTGAGTACTGAAGTGACTTCAAGAACGGTTGAGGCTGTGGAGCCTCCACCGTGTGGTGGTGGCGGTGCAGCTCCTCCGCTCCTTGAGGGAATGTGTAGTCCTCCGTACCCATTTGACGACCGCTCGGGTAGGGTTTGAGAAGTTTTTGTTTTTGTTGGAGTTTTTGTTTTTTTTCCTTTGGCGGTTGGAAGTGAGGAATGAGGAGAAGTGCTAAGGTGGTTTCTTCTTTTTATAGGGATTTTGAGCGAAGTGTGTGTATGGTAAATAAATTATTCAAAAGCGTTGAATTTACTATAGGAATATATCACCCGGTGAAAAGTTATCATCTATCTTAATCAGTCTTATAAGATTATGATTGTAATTGACGCCAGCTATTAAAGGCCAAATATAAACTATGGACGATACGATAGTTAAGACTTAAAATATCCATTTCTAAAAAACATATCCTTGATCTTTTTAGTAAAATTTTAACTTAGTTCGATTCGATATACTTCTGATTTAAATTAACGTTGGAAATAATAAATGTCACTAAATAAATAAAATCATCAAAATTCGACTAGCTCTATAATTAATTTTTTGTCCAAATTTGAATTTGAGTTATAAGTGATAAAACATTGACGAAATGATCATAAACCATTAGACTATGACCGTTTTATAATTAATTTGATTAATTTGTATTATCTACTACATATAATTATCATTCAGCGTATAAACTGTAGTTCACATCAATTTGTGTAAATTTTTTAAAATAAATCAATTTGTGTAATCTAATCGTGAAGTTAAAAAAAAAAAGGACAGAAGAAGAGGATAAATTAAAGCACCGATCACGGATGTGTGATTCTGATGCACGTCTTGTCCCGACACAGAGACTCAGAGAGGACACAAAAGCCAGGAAGCTTACGTTTCCACTTTCAATCACATATTTCGTGAATTACCTATTCTACCCCCAACTCAACTACTGATGACATCATCATCGTCCCCTTAATCATTAAAATACTTTATAAATGTATGGCTCTGCTGACATTTGTCCATTTGGAGGATGGGTTAGTTTCTCCTCACTGCCATGTCACATTTTTCCTTTAGATTCAAAACTATATATATATTATAAATTTTCAAGTTTACTTTACCGGGATTAATCTAGAATTTGCGTTATGGGATATTTTTCAAGAACGTGCCTAACGTTAGGAGCTAGTTGGAGATGACGATTCAGCAACAACAAATGGTCACAATACTTTAGTCGGCAGAAAATATCATGCTTCTTCTTCTTCTTCTTCTTCTTCATTTTTGACACTATGTCATTAATGTTATTTTAATTCCTTATAAGGTTCTAACTAACTGTTGAGTGTTTGTAACGGTTGCAAACACATGAAACTCCATGTTGCTTTAGTAATTAATCTCTTCGGACCCTTCCAAAACTAATTTATTTACCTTGAGTAACCATGTAATTGAAAAGATTTTATATCAACTTGTGAATCTATACTTTATTTTGCACATACTAAATCCTTTACCTCTGAAAAGTTGAGCCTAATTGAGGAAACTTGGTATGCCTTTCCGTTCCTTAGTCAGAAGTTGAAGTGGAATCACACGTGGTTAACGATTATTTATTTTAGTTGTTAATTACTTGAATAAGTTTTGTATAGCTTGTACCTACCGAATCTCCCCTAGCTCCAAATTTGTCTATGACTTGGCTTATTTCTTGAACAATTTTTATATGCAAAGCAAACATGTTAATTTGATATGTTGCCTATAAACACGTGAATCAACTATATATAGTATTGTAACGTTAACAATTTAACTCCTACAAATTCTGTAACTTCACATAAACAAATTTTGCAGTATCAAAAACTATATATTGTTGAACATTAGTTGTCTAGACAAGTTGTAAGATTGATGCCATACAAAATATTAATCTTTACATGGATTAAATTGTCCCAACTTGTATTCGTCTAAATTCACTTATAATATTTTATTCCTAATATTTTTCGTTAAAAAGCGACCACAACGATATACTTCTTCTGTTCTTTATTAATCTATTTTTCAGAAAAAAATTGTTACAAAAAGATAGATTTTTTTAAGTTTTATATGCAATATTTATTGGTTATTATTAATGAATTGTAAACTTCAAAAGAATAATTGAATATTGTTGGTTTAGAGTTATAGAAAATTGTAAATTACAAAAAATAATATATTTATAAGCAACAAATACATCGTTTAGAGACAGAGAAAGTATAGAATTATAATATTGGTCTTGATTGAGATAATTATTAATCGCATGATTCACATAATTAGAACAAATGTTCTATTTATCTAAATTAAAGGCGAAAATGTTATTCTTAATTTCTTATAAAACAGCCAATTGGCTAGGCATGGCTTGTTTAAGTGATCAAAGCTAGGTCTTTTGGAATTACACATATCATAAGTATTTTGGCCCCTAATTATTTCTGTTTATCAAAAAAGAAAGAAAACAAAAATTAAACAGAAGGACTCTGGTCAAATAAGGAGAGACGGTTGTTGTCCCGGAATATAAACAGGCAATATTTGACGCGGCTCCGAATCGCAGCCGCAGCAACAGCCAACAGGTGCTTCTTCTGCCTAAAATGGAATTTATCCACACCACAAAAATCATGACACCTAGCGTTTAACGTTTTTGTGTTATTTGTATACTATTTATTTCCCACCACATATTGTAGTAATTTTGTTTTGTTTCTTTCTTTTAATTCTCAATTCTCCATGAAAACGATGGATCGGCTTGCGACGTACTTAATTCCTTTATCATCCTCCACTTACAATGGCCTTTGTTTCACGCTTAAATTAAAACTTATCTATGAGGAGTCTCGTGTAACAACTGCGAAATAGAATTAGACATACAATACAAAATAAAAAGAAAATTTGTAATAAATTAGCTCATTCAAAAATGTAAAACTACATAGATTTTCATCTAAAAAAATCAGTTGATAGTGAGTAAATTAATTCATATCTCGATCCAATATGGAATATTTTTGACAAAAAATAATAATTGGTCCGTTCTTTTTTTAATGGCGAAGTTGAATTTTTCCTTTGAATTATCTTGAATAGTTGACATTAACCATGAACTATATAAGTTATATGAGATCTTAATTACCAATTTACCAAGATCTAAATTATGCTTTAAATATATATCATATATACATTGTAATTCGATGTCACTATATATTAAATTTGAATATAGAGTAGATCTTTTTTTTTTTGACATCTTTGGATCGACAAGGCCCGATCCATAGTCATTCCTACTACGCGGGGTAACGCGACTTAGTGGAATCAAACTCCGGTGGGAAGGCGGAGTCAAATGAACTTAACCACTTGACTAAAGGCACATCCTGAATATAGAATAGATCTTTGCGAAACATATATAAGATTTTTTTCTTTTGATAAGAATTAAGAGAGAATATTTAAAGACTTGATGGTGTTGATATTTTTATTGGTGTTTCATTATAGTAGAATATGTTTATTGTTTAGTGCTGCTAGATTTACCTTTTATATATCACCGAAATCTAAATAAAATCTTGAATATAAAGTGTTAAGTGAAATCATTAAACCTAAACGAATAAACTACGTCTAAGTGTCTAACCAACACAAATTTGAATCTAAGATAGTTTATAATTAATTCCAATGGATCTAATCATCGTGCATGTCAGACATCTAAATCACCAAATATAATTTAGTGTTTCTATATATGTTAAGTATAGGTGATTTAAACCATCAAAAATGTTTAGTCACATTCGTGTTAAGTATCAATTGAGATCTCTTTTTAGATTTTACCCATATGCTCGTGCACATAACTTTCTATTTTTTGGTGTTTCAGCTGAAATTTTGTTCTTTTTGATGACTCGATGAATAAAAGCTATAACAAGCATAGTTTTAATTTTTTGGTTACTTTTTTACACTCACTGGCACATCCAGTCACACCCATAATATTCAGATAATTATGTAACTATATATAATTTGGTTTAGGGTCATATAAAGAAATTCATAAAATTTGGGCTACAAGGACGTTTAATGGCCTGTGTTATCTATCATGACGATAGTACACATTAGCCGACAACCACCAGTCCACCACAAGATTACTGTATAGAGAACAATAGAATTGACTATACATCGCATCAATCACACACATTCAGGACAGATACAACAATACTTTAATTTGTGGGATAAAAAAGGAAACTGATAAGATCCTTGGTAAATTACCAAAAGCAAACTCTATCCAAGAAGCTAATGAAATCACTTCAAACATAGAAAGAAACCAGTGCACTGATTGAATTAACGACTTTTGTCGTTTCAGGTTTTCAAAGGCTAATATAGCACTTTATGAGTTGTTAATCTAAACTAGGGTAAAAACCCGCGCTCCGCTGCGGAATATCTTTTATAAATTATTTTTGTTACTAATGACTTTTGCTTAAACTAATGTATTACAAAGTTCACAATGAAATTTGTATTTTTTGGTTTAGACAATGAAAGTTGTCTTCCTTTTTTTGTAATACAAACAAAAGTGTATCCAAACTTGAATTTAAACAATACACAAATACGAAACTTGAATTTAATATAAATATGATTTGTAAAACTTAAATAAAATTTTAGAATTTGATGGTTGACAGATCATTTTCACCACTTCATCTCATTTAAAAACTTTATTTTGAATTTCAAATCAAATAAAACAAATTAATACACAGATATGAGAAGGTGACCGTGACACATTACTTAAGAAATCAATGCACAAAATTCTTCTTCTCTTCGTCTACCGGCCTTGGATTCATTAACTTCAACATCTTTAGAAAATTGCTCCACCTTCATCTTTAATCAACATTAACTAAATTGACCAAACGAACAATAGTGTATATTTATGTACGGAAGAAGTGTATAAGCAGAGGTAGATGAGAAATTCCGACAAGTTTTCGGTAGATCCCATGGTACTTGCACAATCTCTCCTTCATTCTTTAGATAGATACAAATACAATTGTGGATGTATTAATATTATACAATTGTCCAACCATCTCAAGAGATTCAATATGCATTACACGCTTGATACTTGATTGATTTAACTATTCCTAAGACCAATAGAATATATTACATAAATATCATCTATGGTCTCACAAGTCACAATACATGCATTCAAACTTTGGGGTGGACAACAATAGTTCCAGACCTAAATTATGACATTTAGGCAAAGTGAAATACACGGGAAACCTGAAGTGTAAGTAAATAAAACATTAATAATTCTAGAATCATTAATCTATATCTCTGTCCACATGAAATATTTTAACAACCATATTTTCCATTAAACGACTGCAAACACTGATAAAGTATAGGTAGCACTCCAATATATAAAGTACGCAGCTGTTATTTGCTAATTAAATGATTGATTTCGAGCAATTGTGTACTTTTGAAGTCTTCTTTACACGAGTCTCAACAATAAGTACTACCAATTCAAAACTTCCATAACTAAAATAAGTTGTATAAACCTACCATAACTCTCTGTCGATGAAATGCCTACAACACTACCAACAATGACAAGGAAAGAAAGATCTAGATGGTAATGAAAGCAAAAAACAATGTTGGGGAAGGACACTATTTGAATCATGTTTGGAAAATAAGATGGTACTCCCAGTACTCTTTAAATCTTAATCAATAACAAATTTTGTCGGTGATTTTTCTGGTAGTTTACGGTGGTTATTAGAGCTCCTTCCGATGGCAAATCGATTCGACAACAAACCTTGTCGGCGAAGGCAAAACAAAAAAATAATCTTCGTCTCTCCACGTTTTCAAAGCAAACAGCGAAGGCACTTTCTTTAAAGAGGTAAACGGCGAGCACCGGCGGTTGGGGTAGGAGTAGCGGCTGAAGGAGTGGAGGAAGAGTGGTGCTGAGAGTGACGAGGAGATGAAGGATGGTGGATCTTGATGTTAGGGAGATGTAGATAATCAGATTATGGATTCATGATCTCTTTTTCTTCTTCTTCTCTGCTTGATTCAACAGATTTATAGAAACTTTTATTTTTTTCCGATCGAGAGGAAGATGATGACGAAGAAGAAGAGACAGCCGTGTTTTGTCAATTTTAATTAGTCTCTCCATGTTTTCAACACTACTTTATCAAGTGGGCTTTTACTTTTGGGCTTTGTTATTTTATTTTTTTCGTCATACTTTTGGGCTTTGTTACTTTTTTTTGTTTTTGTGTGTTTTTAATAATATGAAACAACAGAAAAAGGGGAGAGAAAGAGTGACGTGGCAGAATAGAAGATTATTATTGGAAAATAAAGTTGAGTTGTATTATTTAAAATGTTTTGATTAGAGTTTCTTTTTAATGATGTGTCATAACCAGGAAAGCTGAAAATGCTGATGTGTTAGATTAGGAGAGAATCCAATTGTTATTATTGTATTAATCCTATTGTTATTTTGAAATTTTTTATTTAATATAACTAAATAAAATTTTATAATTTAATGTTTTATTTGTATTTAAATTGTAATTATTTTTACTTCTAGGGATTAGTTTTTTATTTATGTAATTAGACTTTGTAATTATAATTATAGTCTCCATTGTCAATATTAATATCTAATGAAAAGATGATGTTTCAAAAGTAAAATTCTAGTATATTTTTCAGTTAATAATTTATTTTCGTAGCAAAGGTTATTTTTTGATTTTTTTCTTTAGTGATTTGCTATAATTAAATAAAATTTTTGAACTTAATGGTTTACCTTTATACCACTCGGAACCAACTAAATAACTTTATTTTTAAAAAACTATCTTTATTTTCAATGCCAGTTTTCAAAAATGTCACATTTTTAAACCTTATAAAAAATGCTCCAAACAATATGAAATTTACCCAAATACATATGTAACATTATTAAAACATATACAAACTATCTTTATATGTATCTAAAATCTTATAAATACCGTATAAAACCTTTAAAAACCTTTAAAGAATATAAATTAATTTATATAATTTAAATCTTATTAATTATTTTATATCTTTTGCAACTTTAAAGAATTAATAATTAGAATTTTCAAAAATCGTATTAGCTAGAGACACTGAATTAATTACCATGTTCAGTTTTGTTTCGTACTTATATTTTGATTAGATATCAATTCTAATGATGTGTTACTCTGAGAATAGCCTAAAAAGCTAATGTATAAACACCATCAATTTTTTTTTAATATTATCCTTTTTATAATAAAAATTTTATATTATCACATATTTTACATATTATCTTTACAAAAATATATAAACTATTTAATTATATATATGATATATTTATTTTTATTATATATATGCAGTCCGCGGGGCAATCCGCCAATCTCCGGCATAACCTGCTAAACCCCGTAATCCGAGTGGGATTGCCCGCAAAATCTACTTTTTAACGGATTTAATATTTTGTGTTCATACCTTGACCGGACTGGGCTAAGCCCACGATTTTAGGGTTATTTTGATATTTCTATGAGAGATGATGATGTGGAAAAAAGAAAGGTTCTTATTGGATATTAAAAATGAGTTGTATTATTTAGAATGTTTTCATTGGTTATTCCTTTTAAATGAGGTGTCAACTCCACAAAGCTTAAAAAAGCTGAGGTGTCAACCTCTGGAGAGTTTCAAGGGTTTTTATTGTATTGATTCTATATTTTGACTTCTGTAGTATCATTAACATCTTCACGGAAACAATAGAAGTGTATATAGTATTAACCCTTACATTTCACCTGGTAATTGGGACTTTATTATATACAACTCGTTGACTACGCTACACGTATGAATTTAAATCGAAGTATCGAAATTTCTGAAATGTTTTTTTTTTTTTTTTTGTGATATTCTGGCAGACAACATTAAATGGGTTCTTATATCACTCCTCAATTATATGTAGTTATGTACTATGACATCGGCCCCTTTACCAATGTACAGTCTCATACACATGTGTATGCTATATATACATTATAGTTGCATGGTTACATGATTTGCATCCATTGTTTTTGGGATGCATAATTTGTATGTATGTCACACATATTGTGCGGACACAAATGTTGCACTTGCTGGACCCATCAATTTTTTTACACATGTGAGCGTGTGATTGTCTATGACTATGAGTAAAATAAATTGGATATGTCATATGTATATAATTCATAAAAACGATGAGGATATAGCAGCATCAAGAAAATCTACTGAAACGCCTGCGTGGATTTCCTTTAATTGAGCACTAACTAAAATCGAAGTTGACATGACCTTTAAAACTGCTTCTTTTTTAGTTTGTTTTTGGCTGATACACTAACCTACAATAAGATTACTGTTTGTCAAATAAGGATTTGTACATATTTATATAAAATACGAAATTGGTAATTTAACCGTTGCATGAATCCAAAATGGGAAATTCTTGTTGTCAAAATCCAGATTAATTCTCAAAGTGAGCCTAAAATTCTTGTTATTTTAGACGTACATAATAACCATATATAGTGGCCAACAATGATTGAAACCGCAATTAAAAAAAATCATAATTCTCCAACCGCAAACTAAATCTTTTAACCAATAAGCTATCACTACAAAAAAAAGGTTGAATTGAATCACTTAAATTGAATCACAAAACTAAATGATACTATTTTAAATTACTTATTAATAATTGATGCAAATATTAAAATGTAACATCATTTGCAATAACCGATGTTGTTATTAATTTGTGTGGCATCAATTGATTAAAACTGATACAAATCTAAATTAATTTGTATCACTTTTACATATTGATACAAATATATGAATTTACATCACTTAAATAATTGATGTGTTTATTAATCTATATTAACATCACTTAAGAAAATGATATATAATTTACATCAATAAAAAGTGATGCCGATAAAATTTATATTAATTACATCAAAAAAAAATTAATTTTTTTATCGCTTCTTAAAAAACTGATAATTTAGCATCATTTCTTTTATGATCTTACATGACTTTGGTTTTTATTTTTTAATTGCCAATCCAAAAACAATTCCCTTTTCTTTTCAAATTTCTTCATAGGCGTCCTCTTTATTTAACTTTATAGTCTAATATTCTTTTGAAAACAGAATATCCCCTTACTTTTTTCCCACGATTACGAATCTTCATAGAATCCTAACTTCTCTAATATCTCTAGAAATCTATGCTTCCTTGGCCAATATAATAGATTTTTCCTTTTCTTTTTAATATAACTTCTTCTTCTTTTTGATCATCTTCTTTCTTTTTCCCTAGAAGAATGAAACCCCAAAATAATGAAACATAAACCATGTCGCCGAAGTTAAACCGAGCCTAATCGTTTATGTCTACGTTCGTGTAACCGGTGAAGAAGTCGGAGCCGCTAGTTCTCGTTCCTCTCGGTCTCTCTCCTATTTAAGAAAATCAAAGAAGACATCGCAAGAAAACGCCAACGGTGTACAATCTTCATGCTAAGATCACGGTGGTTCCATTTGCTATAGCTCTTTTCTTCAACGTCAAGGAGCCAGAGAGAGATCGTGAGAAGGTTAAAAACATACTTAAAACACAATGAAAACATTTTTTTTAGGCTTAGATCTCTCGTAAAGGAGCTGAGCGGGATTATGAGGAAAATTATAGATTCACCGTTGATGGTGAAGATCCAAAGGAGTTTCAGCATGAGATTCAAGGCTTGGTCGAGAACTCGAGATTGATGTACCGGAGAATAAAGGAACAAACGTAGTTTATGGTTTTAGGGTTTAATTTGTATTTGACTTTTGAACCATGTATGTGTTTTCTTCAATGAAATTTAAGATTTTTATATTATTTTATTTATAATTATTGATTCTGAAAATAACACAATTATTAGAAATATTTATGAAAACTAAAACTAATTTAATCGGTTATTCAGTATTTGACAGAAAAAAACATTAAACATCTATTATTGTAAATGATACAATTATTTGAATCATTTATTAAAACTGACATTAATCTTAACATCAATAGTTTACAATCGACATAAATATTTAACATCACTTACTATAATCGAAACTAATACTAACATCGTTTATATTAATTGATGCAAAATTAATATCATTTATTTGCAATTGATACATAATAACATCGATTATAATAATCGATGCAAATATTTTCTTCAAGTGATGTAAATTATTTGCATCAATAATATATAAATCATTTACTTAAGTGATGTAAAATTTTCTTACATCACTTATAAGTAATACAAATATTCAAAATAAGTGATATAAAATGATCATTTTTTTGTAGTGTATATAGGCTTTTTATTCATTATTATGATCTATACAATGATCATAAGTTTTTTTTTTAAGAGGTATATAGAATTGCAATGATCATAAGTTTCGGTTGTAACCTCCATAATTTGAAAAAGTGGGCAAGTCTTCTTCAAGTCCCATCCACTTTGGCTAAAAAGGAGATTCCCAATACATGGAATTGGGGCATTGGACCCACTGACTTCTACTAAAGGTTTTATGGTTGGGTAGTTTATCTGCAAAGTTTAAGAGTCATATGCAAAGTTAGAGTTATAGTAACAATAGTTTTTTTTTTTTTACTATTTAGGGTTAAAACTTTTTGTTGTTATATAAATATGGTTGTGTCAGATATGATTATTTACCTTTTTCTCCTTGTGTCTTGGCATGCTCTATTCGGACCGACTACATTGGATAGGAGAATAAGGCAATCGTGTGATGTCTCGGTGAGCATTTGCATGGGAGATAAAGTAGGCGGTCTCTTTAAAGTTTAAAGTCAAATAATACACATGGATCGCAAATGTCTGGTCGAACTGGATTAATCATTAATTTCTCAGTTTACCTACTTTTAAGTGTCATCATCTTAACAAGTGATTTTCATTAAACAACTTATGAACAGTTTTACCAAAAACTACACGTTTATAGTAAATTATGTATAAGTTCAGATTTATGTGCCCTCATAAGTCAACTACGTATCATTATACACAGCACTCATTTTTCAATTTTGTTACTATCTTTTTGTAACATGTGATAAAACTTTTTAAGTTGACTTTGGTATCATGCGTCATGCGACAATACTTTTTATTTTGAATAAACATCTAACGAAATGTAAAATGGGAAAAATGTCATTAAAATCCCCAATTTATTCAAAACGTTGATTTAAATCCTCAACTCACAACGAAATGAAATAAATATCAAACTTATGTTGACTTTCCAAATAAATATTAAACTTATGTTGACTTTCCAAATAAACACCAAACTTTCATTGACTTAGCCATATTAGGCATGACGTTAAGTGAGTTAACAGACCATGTTAACGGAATTAATTTTCTGTTATCAGACCCGCTAATTAAAAATGAGTATTCCTTCTAAACATAAAACGACGTTGTTTTGTCGTAACTGCTCAATAAAATCCCGAGTTTCAAATCATATGAAGATTTAGGGTTAGGGATTTTGCTCGATTTGGGGATCTAAGATTGAATTTAGGGATTTAATTCAATCGTTACGACAAAACGACGTCGTTTTGTTGTTATATGAAACGATGTTGTTATCAATTAACATGTATGTTAATAGAAAATTAACTCCGTTAACGAGATCTATTAACCCATTTAACGTCGTACCTAATATGGCTAGGTCAACGGAAGTTTGATATTATTTGGAAAGTCAACATAACTTTGATATTTATTTGGAAAGTCAACATAACTTTGATATTTATTTCGTTTCGTCATGAGTTGAGGATTTAAATCAACGTTTTGAATAAGTTGGGGATTTTAACGACATTTTTCCCAATGTAGAATACAAAGTTTGAGGTTTTCTTTTTTTCTGGAAACGTCAGAATCTATCATAGAATTCTGTTTTTTTTTTTTCCTGTGTGTGTGTGATGGTCACTGCAAATAAAGCTAGTTCTTTAGCACTTAGACAAACTTTAAAAAAATCACATCAACATGTAACTAATTTTATAAGATAAATCACTAGCAATAGTAGACACGCTACGATCTGCTAGACAGGAGCAGAATACACTATCTTTCGATTTGTGTTTTTTGCACGTTAACTTATTCGATTTAACATATGGCCCGACTAAGTTATTCGATTTGTGTGTTTTTTTGCCCCATAAAAATAACAGTTTTTTTGTTATTTTTGCCTCGAAGGCATTAGAAAATGACGAATTGACGAGTGTATAATAACCAAACTAGATAAGTTTTCTACTTTCTAGCATGGGTGGTTTGGTTCATGGTTGTTTTCTAGCCAAAAAAAGAAAGAAAAAAAAGACTACATGAGTTTTTAAATATGACAACTTATATGTTTTGGGGGTCTAGGCAGGCCCATTATTCTTTTTTTGGGCCTTGACATTAGATCAAACATGGTATAGCCCTTGCGAGGATCCAAATGCCAATATCTTACTAATTACTTGTTCAGTATTCTAACAAACTTGAACATTTTTCTAAACAAATCTTCATAAATTTTCACGAAGAGGAGTTAACATTATGCAACTATTTCTCTGTACGTAACACATTTATTTGCAAACGTGAAGTAAATTTAACATTTTAACTATAAAAACCTGTTTTGTGAAACAAACAATAACATAAATCAACACTTGTTTAAAATGGAGTAGAAATCTAAATAATGTCATGATTTTACATTGAAATAGACAATGAAATTTTGTGTTTGATAAATAAATAGACCATGAAAATTGATGTGTATCTGTAACAAAGTATAAACGCATAGAAATCATCAATAAGCACTCATCAACCTATCAAAAAAAAAATAAGCACTCATCAGTACCAAAATAGATTAAAGTCATTAAACTAGCTAGTACTCAAATCTTTTTTTCTTAAGATTAAAAAAAATATTAGGAAAAAGGTGAAAAGAAGTGATTCAATCAAATGTCTCCACATTTTTATCTTTGTAACTCCATATTTTTTTGTTTAGCAGTTTTCGAATTTAAAATAATTCGTAAATCTCTCTACTGTAGTTTTCTTGAGATCTTGTATGACAAAACACTATAAGCCAGATGTTGAGTACAAAACGTACCATGAGGCATCGCCGCAATGCATCAAGTGTCACTTAGACCATTCGACACATGTCTGAGGATTGAATCAAAAAGGCTGCTACGGAGTGTACTGTTTCTAGGAAGAGTCCAAGCGGACCAATTAGGATTTGCTCTATATGGTCACAATTTGTTTGCTAGTGTTGCTATTATCTTTTTCTGTATTTTTTTATTGATAAAAAACTACTATGTTCTACGAATGTTAAAAAAAACAACAACGATGTTCTGCTCCAGATACTGTTTTAACCGGCCAATTCAGAATAAACTGATAAATTAGTTAATATTATAAGGCATGTACCCATTTTTGATGGTCAAAAGACAAAAACTATTTACAATTTGTTTGCTAGTGAATTACTATTATATTTTTCTGTATTTTTGTTGTTGATTAAAAACTATGTTCTGCGAATGTAAAAAAAATATACAACGACGAAGTTATGCTCCAAATACATTTTGACCGGCCACTTCAGACTAACTGAAGTTTTTTTTTCCTTTAATAGATTTTGTAGTCACAATATTCATATAAAAAAGTGCATATTTTGTAAAAAACTCTTAACTTATATTTTTCTGTATAAAGAAAAATTCTATGATATTTACTAGTCAGAAATTAGTAGAGGCCTTCTTTTTCTTTCTTTTTTTTTTTGCAAAATAGAGGATTTGTCAATACTTGAAGTGCGTACTGTTTGATTTTAATTTAGCCTGAACCAATCCGGTTTAGACCCAAGCCAAATGTCAAGATGGACCAACCGCCACATCAACATAAAAACCAATTTTAACCAATTACAAATTGCCATTTGCATAACTCTTCTCTTCTCTCTCTTTTTATATTTGTAAAATACAAATGGTGGGTCCTAAATACTCCAATGTGAAAACCATACCGTACAGTCCTCAATAACGAAGTTCCAGAAGTTTCGACTATTCGAATGTGCACCAAAAGGTCCAAAAACCCGTTCCAGAACTTTCTAATTTCAAAGTTGAGTGTACTATAATAATATTTTTACAATTATTTTAATCAAATTAAATATCATCACTCACTTTATACTCTTCCTATATAAAGCCACACCTCAAATTATCTTACGTGGACATTACCTTCCTCACTTCATCAACTGCCATAAACGAACTTAATCCGACCAAACCAGGTCAGTTTTCAAAATCCGAAGATGAACTCAACTTCGGAGATTGGTTAACTCGAAATCATCAAGAATCTTGTCTTTTAATCCAATTGGGTTTTCCAAAAACCCGTATAGCTCAGGATGATGAATCCGTTTCTCCCGGAAGGCGGCGGCGATCCACCACCACCACCACCACCACCACAACCAATGGAGGGTTTACACGAAATTGGTCCACCTCCATTTCTGACCAAGACATTTGAGATGGTGGATGATCCAAACACTGACCACATCGTATCTTGGAACAGAGGAGGCACTAGTTTTGTCGTTTGGGATTTGCATTCTTTCTCTACGATTCTTCTCCCTCGACATTTCAAACACAGCAATTTCTCAAGTTTCATCAGACAACTCAATACTTATGTGAGTCTTCTCTCTGTTCTTCTTTGCTCTGTATTCTCTGACCAAAAGAAAAAACAGAGCAATGCTCTGTTTTTTTACCTTCATTTCCCTTGATCTTATCATAGTTGCTGGAAAATTACCGTCAAGTATTCTGGATGCTACTACAAAAATTACTTACAATTAACTTGGTAATGGAAAAAATAAATTCAATTTTTACTGTAGAATCTGTTGTTAATTTCGGATTCTAGAAACATCGAAAATGTAGATTCCGTAATGGCTAGTGGAGTAGAAGAAGGTTTAGTAACTTCCAGAAGCTTGTTTCTTGTCAACTTGCTTACTAAAATAATCGAAAGAAACAGTCAGCGATCTTATCCCAATAGCCATTGTTTATTCACTAATCAGCTTTAAGGTTACCCACTTGTGCCATTCTTTAATATAAAATAACATAGAAAAAAGAATCAAAGCACTCTCACTCCAATTATTGATGTTTGTGAGAGAATATGTAGACTTTCAAAAGATTTAATTTTGAATGTTTATGTTAAAAAAAAATTACAGGGTTTCAGGAAGATAGAAGCAGAGAGATGGGAATTTGCAAACGAAGGGTTCTTGTTAGGACAAAGACAGTTGTTGAAGAACATCAAGAGAAGAACAACTTTTAGTACTTCTTCATCTCCACCAAGCCATGACGCTTGCAACGAGCTTCGCAGGGAGAAACAATTGCTAATGATGGAGCTGGTAAATCTGAGACAGCAACAACAAACTACGAAAAGCTACGTCAAAGCTATGGAACAGAGGATAGAAGGAGCAGAGAAGAAACAGAGACAAATGATGTCGTTTTTGGCTAGAGCAATGCAGAGTCCTTCGTTTTTGCATCAGTTGTTGAAACAGAGAGATAAAAAGATTAAGGAGCTTGAAGATAATGAGTCAGCAAAGAGGAAAAGAGGTTCTTCTTCGATGTCGGAATTGGAGGCTTTGGCTTTGGAGATGCAAGGGTGTGGAAAACAGAGGAATATGTTGGAAGAAGAAGATCATCATTTGGTGGTAGAGAGAGAGTTGGATGATGGTTTTTGGGAAGAGTTGCTTAGTGATGAGAGTTTGGCTTCTACTTCTAACTAGATGGATCCTTTTGGTTTTGTTTTTAAGTTTCTTTACTTTCAATCTCAGTTTCTTCTGTCGCAAAAACCTTTTTTTTTTGTTTGTTTGATTAATTTCCAGTAATTTTCTCATCAAGTAGTATAGTAGTAGTAGTGTAAACAAAAAAAACGGTTGATTCTTTCATATATGTGTATATATGTGATAAATATGATTGTTATTAACTCCATCTAAACTCTTCTCTGGCCTCTTCTTATATAAGACCTGTTGATGATGTTGAATGATGTCTATGTCTGCTTTCACTTTTTTTACCTAAACCCTTTTTCCAAATGTGATATCTCTTTTTCACATCATTTAATGCTATTGGAGGAGCTTTGGCTTATTTGGGTCAGTGTCAAGACAAGTCCACATGAGTGAGCAATTATCCATGTACGTGATTCTAAACTGTAACAGTGGAATCATGTTTCATGGAGCTCACTCATCTATTGCAAGGTTTATCCTAGAAAAGAAGGGTTTATCCTTGTGATCAATTTCAAGATAGTTTACTCTCTCGTTATAACAGGAACAAACAATTTGATCTTCAAGAAAATAACTTTAACGATGAGAGCAAAGACAACTATGAGCAAGAAGATTGCTACAAAGATCAAGAATCCAAGATGGAGAAATGTCTCATAGACAAAGAAGAGAGAAAACTCTTTGGCAGTGATTTAGCAGTTCTGTTTTCTGATCTTAAGTTTCTTCTACAGCAGCTAGTTTTGGATCCATGTAATCCCAAACTTTAGACAGCTACTCGTGACTCTTCCTTCTCCATCACATCCGTGACATCTCCAGCAGCAGTGGCACGCTGGACCATTGATGAAAATCAAATAGGAATCATAGATAAAATATGAATACAAGAGGAAACACTCGAGATCAAGACTCCAAAGTATATATTCTCCAAAAAGAGTGCCACCTATTGACCCTCATAAGAATCAAGATATTTCTTAGACAAAACACATCCTTTCTTCAAGAGCTTATTCAATTCCCAAATTTCTTATAATCTGAAATTCTGTTAATCTCCACTCTCCTTGCTATGTTGTCATCAATTTGTCTGCAAGGCTGGACTGCGGAAACTTGCCCATGAAAACAAAGCTAGAATCAATGTAAAGAGTCTTGCTCAATCAGTCGTAAGGGTTGTAGAATGGAGTTCCTTCAAACAAAGCCATATCTTTTAATTAGACACTACTAAAACTAACATTTCAAGTACCAAATTGCTGTACTCAATGTAAAGATTCTATATCTCAGCTTCTAGGTCATATCTTTGTGTCCGTTGTGATATAGGAACTTGAATTGAGACATATCTAAATATGAGTGAAAGTGACCAGCATCAAGAACACCATAAATATCAACAACAACCGTCGGCAGAAAAAAAAAAGAAGAAAAGCAAAGCTACTTAACCTTCAACGATGGGGACTTGAATAGGAATTTGGAACAACAATTTATAGCAAAGCTGATAGGTTATGAACAACTTCGACAGTTCAACCGATTTTCTCACCATTTACTTATCAAACAACCCCGGATCTTTGGTTCTTCACACTGCTTCTTGATTAGGGTTTTTTGCACCGATTGAAGATGGAACTCAAGGACACCAGTTCAATCGTAGCACGCTACCGTCGAATGACCGAGTCAGATAGTTACTCTCGGTTTAGTTCGGTTTGAAGTTTCCGGTTTTAAGAAAATATGTCTAAAAATAGAACATAATTTTGTTTTGGTTTGGTTCGGATCCTGGATAGGAAAAAGTTGTTTGTCGACTCAAAAAAATCATTGATATAGGAATAGGAGGACCTGATACTTCAATTATAAATTATGCATGTTGGGAAAATACAGTAACATAGGATATGATCTTTCTTTAACATATGGAAAAATAGTTGTAACTGCAAAAACAAACTCTTATATCATGGCATTTCACATTGCTAATAAGAGGCAGCGATCATCATTTTAGAGAATTCGTGGAATGAAAGAAGACCATCGCCATCGAGGTCGGCTTCTCGGACCATATGCTCCGCTTCTTCGGCAGTTATCTTCATCCCCATGTCCTTCATTCCTTCTCCCAACTGCATTTAGTTTACAGAAATTAGGAGAAATGACTAAAAAGACTATAGTTAAGAGAATGGTTATATATAAAGTACGCTAATAACTACTCCTATTTGATGACCAAGTTAAATGACCAATCTTTTGCATTATTTTTGGGGATAAATTGTTCTTTTTATTTCAGACGACATATTTTTCTAGTAGTCTGTGTGTCTCGATTGTTGTGGTGTCGGTTTGAGAAAAAAACAAGACCATAACAAGTGGATGGAGTTTCTTATGGCGACAAAAAATTTAGTGTTGTAACAAGTGGATGATAATCGATCATAAAGATAATAAGGTCTTCCAAAAGGTGTAGCATTTAGTAATTTTTCTTCTTTAGTTACATCAAAATCTACATGATCACTTATTATCTAACTCTTTTTATACTATTGTTTGTATGTTAGGAAAATGTATAATTTGGTTTAAGATAATGTAAGAAAAACGTTGATTTTTGATTTTGTTACCTCTAGTGGAGATATGAGACCATCTCCATCTCTGTCGAACACTCTGAATACCTCTATTAACTCATCCGATGCCGATTCCTATACCAATTTTTTCATTATAAACTTTTCTCTAAAATATGACTATAATAATTAAATCTTTCCTTTAAGTGTATATATTTACCTGAGAAGTGTTTTGAGCCATAATATACAAGAAATCATCAAAAGTGATGCCACCGTTGCCAAAGATGTCGACATCACTCATCATCTGTTGCAGTTGTTCCGCCTTCGGATTCTTCCCCATCGACTTCATCACTTTCGTTAGCTTCTCCTTCGTGATGAAACCTGTTTCACACGCATCATAACATCATCAAACCCTGAATAAAATTTGTGTATCAAATCAGACAAGAAAGAGAAAGAACAAAGCAGACCATCGGAATCTTTGTCGATGAGACAGAATGCTTCGTAAAACTCTTGGATCTGTTCATCTGTGAAAGCATCAGCCATCTTCGATCACAAAGAAAAGTCAAAGTCTATCTTTGATTTGATATGATGATCAACTTCTCTTGATTTGTTTGTGATGAAGATAAGAAGAAGATGGGAGCTTCTATCTCATTTAAGTACACATTACCTCTTGGCTCTAGGCTCTTGCCCGGTCAAGGTCAAAACTCATGACCTTGCGTTTTCATTATTTGTGATATTTTTTCTGGAGCACGATTTCCAGGTCACGCGTCTTTGTTCAAACTTATGACTTCAACGCTTATTTTTTCCTTAATTCTTTTCATAGTTATTAGGAAATATATAAAGAGAATTAAACTCGGGTCTTGATTATTCCGAAAAGAAAGGGTGGACCGGTGGAGTAATGCTCGGGTTTGAGTAGTCAAGAATTAAAAGTCGTACACCAAGAACAAGTTGCATTTTAAGATGTAATTGAAGGGTTTCTCTAATGTAACCCTTGATCTTCTATTATTTCGTGTCCTAATAAGAATCAAGATCATAAACATTTATGCTTGATTTGGTATTATACGATACAATTCAAAATCGGACTCACGTGAGCTTACGCTCCCACTAGGCTTAATTAATGGGGATTAACTTTTTTTCAGCTAACATTTTACTGTTGTTAACTAAACTTTCCATTTCATCGCACTAGTTTAGTTCAAGTTTTGATTTAAAAACCGATATCTTGATTTCCATATTAGATGGCAGAGCTCTCTTATCTTTGTCTTCTCCCATCAATATTAGTAAACTATAAATACATATACAAATAAGGGGAAAAAGACGAAAACAAACATGCATCAAATCGATTTGAATAGATCCATTGGCCTATCTACCAATTTATAAACAAAATTTGAAAATAAGCTCATTTGGGAATATTATTTGAGAATTAACTCGTAATTATAATATGTAACGACTAACGATGCTAACAACTAAAAAAGTATTTTAGGGTTACTACCAACCTAATCGCATTTAGTCGTAACTAATTTGGTATATCCTATACAATATGTCAATATATTATCTTGATTATCATAATCCTTGAAGTTACAGTATCCTGTATCCACATTATCAGGTTCTATTAACATCACTGGTCAAACAAGAGACCATCGATCAATCGGTTACTATATACAATTTTTATAAGCTCGCGTTAAATTCAAGGCTCCTGAATTGGTTTCATATATTATAAGATTCCATGAGCTAAAATGTTACCAATTAAAAATAGCATAAAGAAAAATAAAATAAAAATGCGCAAATGATAAGTTACGCCACCTGTCAAATGTAGCCGTTGTACCTTCTCCTTTCCTTTAACTCCTTTTTAAATACTCTTTTAACATTTCCTCAAACGCTCCAATTTTGGTTTCTCTGTTCCAAAATAGAAACGAAATCTTGAATCTCATTGATGCGATGGTGAGATTAATCCAAGAAGGAGTCTTGATGTCTTCATCTTCTTCCTCAACGACAAGCAACAGCAACGACTCTGAGGATTCGCTCAGCCCATCCGCCTCCACCAAAAGCTTCGTCCTCAACACTCTCCGTCCGCCAATCACCGGTGCGTACAAGCCGCTCGCAGTCCTCTCTGCTCACGTCGGCTCTGTTTCTTCCTTGGCGCTCTGTGGTGAGTTCTTGCTGAGTGCGTCTCAGGGAAAAGACATCATCGTTTGGCAACAGCCTGATCTCAAGATCTTTGCGAAATTCGGACAAGGTGATGGGTCTGTGAAGGCTTTGGTCAGCGTGGGAAGCAAAGTGTTCACGGCGCATCAAGACAGTAGAATCAGAGTTTGGAAAGTTTCTCGGAGAAACTCTGAGAATGCTTTCAGGCTTGTCGACACACTTCCCACGACTAAAGACTATTTGGGGAAGTTCATGAAACAGAGCAATTACGTTCAGACAAGGAGGAATCATAAGCGTCTCTGGATCGAACATGCCGATAGCATTTCGTGCCTTGCAGTCCACGCTGGGATAATCTACTCTGGATCGTGGGATAAGACTCTCAAAGTCTGGAGATTATCGGATCTCAAGTGTCTTGAATCGATCAAGGCTCACGACGACGCAATCAATGGTCTTGTCGCCGGAGATGGCAGAGTATACTCTGCTTCTGCAGACGGGAAGATCAAGATTTGGGGGAAAGAGAAGATAAAGCAGATTGAGTCTACTTCTTCTTCTTTACATGTTCTGAAGGCTACATTGGAGGGTCGTGCAGAGGTTTCAGTGAACTCGGTGGTGGTTTCCGGTGACGGGAATTGGGTATACGGAGGAGGATCAGATGGGTTTGTGATGGGATGGGAGAAGAGAGAGAAAGCAGAAGACTTGGAGGAATGGAGATTAGGGTTTGAGACAAGAGGACATAACATGGCAGTTCTGTGTATGTGTGTAGTTGGGGAAATGGTGTGTAGTGGATCCGCTGATAAGAGCATTGGGTTGTGGAGGAGAGACCGAAGTGGCATACTCTATAAATTTGGAGTCATACAAGGCCATGAAGGTCCGGTCAAATGCTTGCAAGCTTCGCCTAACAATGTCGGTGCTGGCTTCATGCTTTACAGTGGAGGCCTTGACAAAAGTCTCAGGGTTTGGTGGGTACCAAAACATGACAACTTAGAAGAGAAGAAATCAAGTTTTAAGACATTGTTGATGCAAAAGGGATGAGTGAAAGATGTGTGTTTTCTTAATGGTTTTCATATACGTTTTGGTTTATATTTGTAATTTGTTATTCATTTTGTAAAGTCATGAGGGATTTTTTCAAGAAATATATGAATTGAATTCTTATTTTGTTAACATTTGTGTCTACCAACTGTTTTGGTCCTAATGATACAGAACAGAGTAAAGTCTGGTGCTTTGGGGATACCTTTGCTTTGTATTGAAACTGTAGCAATAGGATGATAGCTTCTTGGTTGGATAAAATATGGTAATTCAGCCACTTTTTGAGCTTTGATCACCGTCCAATTAGCAAAGCAGAGTTTTTACAACTTTCTCCATCACCATCATGCTTTAAGTCTTTAACCATGTCCAATTAATCTATTAATAATCAGACGCACCCATCATAATGGACCAACCCATTGCTTTGAAAGTGAAGCATATACCCAACTTTGTTTATTCCAAAAACACACTCAAATATCTCAGTTTTGAATATAAAAATGAGATGAGGAAGCTTTTAAGGGATGCATTGAGCCAAACCATAAGTGTATTCATGTGTGTATATGCCTTTCTTTTTGAAGTTGGAATCAATTAAGCAAAGTGTGAATAAAACATCTTCAAAAAGAACACAATCATTATCAATCCAGCATCAAAAGGCAAAAACCTTGAATACTTTTTTAGTATGTATGAAACATTATCATCAAAAAGGGTACTCCTACTACTCGTATATATTCTACATATGCTAATTCTGAAGTGGAAACATAAAACCATGCCTTTGACTCTTTGAGATAACATGGAAGGTCAATGGCTAAGCTAAGACTACACTGCGTGAACAGACCATAACAAGCTAAGACTTCAAACACAAAAAAACACATCACAAAAAACAATGGATCATTTGGTTTACTTAGCTGAGAAATTGACCTTCCTGTTCTGATAATCATCTCTTCTGGGCCATGAGTTTTTGTAGTTAGAATGGTAGCCATATGAGTCATCTCTTTCCTTATTTTGCCTACCCCAACCATCACTCGTTCGTTTTGCCTCACTCGCTCTACGTGTTTGCCAATGGCCTGCATTTGCCCCATATTCTCTCAGAGCTGCATTGTCATTTTGCCTACCCCAACCATCACTGGCTTGTTTCACATCCCAATTTCTTTGTTTTGTCTCGCGCCCTCTACATGTTTGCCAACCACCTGCATTCACCCCAGATTCTCTGAAAGCTACATTGTCAGGTACAAAGCCACCTTTCCATGGATTATAACCCTTAGGCTCCCGAATATCTCGACTATATCCTTTACCACGCCACTCCTTCATCTCCATGCCTTGATTTCCCAAACCCCGGTTGTCCCATCCACCACTGCCCCAAGAATCATTATTCCAACCTCTATCCTCCCATCCCTTACCAGAGCAACCTCCCCAAGTGGTGTCTTTTGCTGTCACTTTTATACAACTAGGTTGCGCTTCCCAAGGATTGTCGATCTTTTTATACTCTTCGGCTGGGACACTTTCAGAACCTTTTACTTTCTTGTTTTGGTGCCCTGACTTATTCCATCCATCATCGTTTCCCTGGCCCGAGTTCTCCCAACAGTCATTGACCCTATCTTTTGTTCTCCACTGGTTCTCCTTCCATTCCTCAGTCGTCAAACACCCCCCAGATGTTGTATCATTTACTTTCTCGTTTACACAACTAGGCTTGCCTTCCCAAGAACTCCCCCTATCTTTTGGATAATCAGTACTACCCTCTGTTAGGTTCCATCCATTCGATTTCATCCCCGATGCATTAACATCATGGACTTCCTCTCTACTTTTCCATGGAGTTTCTAGCATACGAGCCTCTTCAACAGGCACTGTGTCACAACCACTCCAATTCCTATCTCGACGACCCCGTTTAAAACCAATGTTCACTTCATCAGGAGGAGCAAAGTACGCCATTTCTAAATCCCTAATGAGTTCCGGGTCAACAAAAGTATCCCAATCTACTTCACTAATGTAAAGATCAGGATCAGGAAGAGAAACATCACAATGAAGACCATTAACTTGTGACCAAAATCTCTTCTTCTCATTATGAAAAGTCTCTTCGCAAGCAGAGTCATTCCAAGTGATAACGTTACCATTATACCAGC
The DNA here is from genome assembly GCA_019202805.1 of Arabidopsis suecica. Taxonomy (NCBI): domain Eukaryota; kingdom Viridiplantae; phylum Streptophyta; class Magnoliopsida; order Brassicales; family Brassicaceae; genus Arabidopsis; species Arabidopsis suecica. The sequence goes on from CM032909.1 coordinate 11,529,971, forward strand.
TCTTAAAGTCTTTAGCTTCAACAACTTTTTGCCATGGCACTGATCCAATCACCTCACAGAATCTCTTTTCCCATTTCGGAATCCCATCCTCTTCACTATAAACTTTGAAAATCAAACACTTGTAAGATACCAAATTAAGATCAAAAGTGAAAAACAAGAAATCAAGAAGGAGAATACCTGAAGAAGAAGAAGAAGAAGAGTGACGTTCGCTATACCATCGCTCAGGAGATCTACGACGGTGGTATCGGGATCGATGATTCCACTTTCCCATTGAGAAATCTCAATCGACGGTTATTGATTTTGGAGAAGTTAGGGGTCAGCGGGAGAATTTGGGAGCTGAAGACGCAACGAATTGGAAATTGGAGAAGAAGCAGTGAAGTCGGACGGTGGTGTCGTCTATTCAACTTCCGGTTCTGTTACGGCCCGATTTCATTTCGTGTGGACTATTAATGGGCTTAATATAGTAGGCCCATATATAACTGGGCTGATAAGATCGACATCTTTTTTTTTTATCATGTATCGATTTATTAATTAATGGTGTGAATGATATGGCTTCTTGGCATAGTTTGGAACTTTGGATCATGCTACATTTTATTACGCTCACTCCGTAAATGATAAATGAATTTTGAAAAGTAAATTGAGAAGATTTTTAACTGTTTCTATCTAGTGAAAAAAACAGTTAAAAATTGGATTTCAACCGACAATGTTAGGCCAAATATCTCCAATTATGAGACAAGTAAACCCTCCTGAGTGGTTGAAACAAAAGCTCTGTAATGACTTTGATAATTCAATATAAATTTGCTTTGACGAAAAAAAAAAAATGAGACAGGTAAATAAGAGATGGGCAAGATCCTCTGTCCCACTTCAGTAATTACATAAGGTAGGAAGATGAGCCGTTTCCCTATTTTGCATAAGTAAATTATCAACAACCTAAACTTGTTTAGACCTAATCAACCCATTAGATAACTGACCAGTCATCACTAGAAATTTATGACTATGACGTAAAAATTAAAGTATTATCGGCTTTGGTCTTACTCTCGGGACCAAAACGTATCAAACTTGAAACTTACTAGTCAATGAATTAAATAGAATCAGATTCTATTTTCTTCTTTTTTTTTTTCTTTTTTGAAATCAAATGCTTCTAAATGAGCAACCACAATGCACGTGATCATAATCATAGCTCCTATCCTAGGAATTTGTTCAAGACCAACTTCAAATTTTTGAGCTCTCTTTTCCAATGTCCATAATAGTATTTCTTTATTTTTTGTCCATAATATTTCTTTATTATTGGAAAAAAGTAAAAATGGTCCATTTTCCTATTAAGTAAATGTTTTTTTGTCAAACTCTATTTAGTAAATGTTTGGGAAACAATGCACAATGTCTGAGAATAATTTGATTTTAAAAAAAAAAATTAAAGCCAAAAGAAAACTCATTGATACATTGATTAACTATTGAATTATTTATCAGTTGACAAAAGAATATTGATTAACTAATGAACTAAAACCAAAATAAATGACTTCACGCTTGTTAAGTCAATGGCCGTGTTCAAAAAATCGCTAGGCGCTAGTCGGGCGGTGAGGGTGCGCCTAGCAAGAAAATCGGAGATTACACGGGGATTAATCGGGGATTAGTTTTAGGGCTATTTAATGTTTTAAAAATATATTAATCCATTATAAATAAGAAATTTATATAATCTTGTTTTTAAAATTGTATTAAACACATGAAAACAAGAATTTAAGGTCAAATTTATGATTTTTATAAAAAATTATGAATATAAGTGAGACGTTTTGAATTTTAGATCCAAAAAAAAAAAATAAAAAAAAAAAAAAAAAAATTTGGCTAGGCGCCGTCTAGGCGGGCTAGGCGGCCAAAAATCGGATCACCGAATTTTTTTACCGATTTGGACAAAATCGCCGCGGTCTCCACCCGATCAGCGCCTAGGCGGCCGCCTAGGCGGCTAGGCGGCCGATTTTTAGAACAAGGGTCAATGGTGTATAAAAGAAATTCATCATTCACTAGCTCTACACCAATCAGTAAAATGACGTCCGCCTTCCACATTCGATTCGCTCTTAATATTGCTACTTTTACTCAAACAGATCTTTCTACTCTACTTTCGTAGAAATTGCTATATTTTGAAAAGAATACAAAAACCAAAAAAAAAAAACGAGAGAAGAAAAGAGAGAAAATGGGCCCAATTTTAAGACAATAATAAAAGGTAAATTGCACGTTGTGTTGCATTCAACCCCTCTGACAACATCTTTTTTTTTTTTTAACTTTCTCTCACTCTCCAGTGCTTCCACTCTCCCTCACATCCACTCGCTTCTCGTTGGCTGTGACTCACACGCTCCGATGATTGGAGCTCTCTTCGTTTCCTCCATTTAATTGCGGTTTGGGTTGGGTAAAGGATTCCATTTCTAATGAATCGACCAAGTCCAAGTGTGTAATGCCTCTTTCTTTGAAACCAATACCAATGGTCAAAGATCCCTACCATCGATTTATTTCATCACTGTCCTCAAAATTAATTGCCACTAACTATTTGTACGGATGTGAATTATGAGAGTGCCTTTGTCTCTAAGGAATGGTAAAACATTTTTGACCACTTTTAGAAAATTTAATGCAAAAGATGTAATGAAACAGGCAAATGTACAAATATGTGTGCCATCTAAGTTTTGCGTTTGTGTGTTTAGTTTTATAAGGCGAGGTTAATCATGTGATTTTTACTAAGTGTTATCTACGTCTCATAATTTTAATCTAGTAATGTGCATATTGTAGTGTAGACTATAAATAAAAAAAGTTGAATCAAAATAATATTGTTTTAGAGTTTTGAGTAGATGGTAGGATAAATTAGTTAGCGATAAAACTAATTGAAGTCATCATGAAGTGGACATTTCACGTATCATCTAGTTTATATATATGCATAAATATATATATTTTTTTTTTTGGGCAAACATATGTATAAATATTTTTAAAACCGATATTTGGAAGTATATATGTGGACATGTCTCCACAAAACACAACTTCTGAAATATATATCCCCCACACCACATGGCCTGTGTGTTGGCTCGTGGGATCCCATTATTTTCTTCCTCCTGTTTTCTTATTTAGAAGTTGTTTTTATTCCTCTTGTTTTATACAATAATTTTCATAGTTTGTGACCAGAAAATAAGCATTAAGCGGAATCTCGGAAGCGACATACATACTTAAGCTTCTAATACTTTTACAACGATTTCTCTATTCGGACCATAATGTAAGAATCCTAAAACGATCATCCTAGTCCCTAAATTTGATCAATTATACATATACATGGCAAGAAGCTTGAAAATCGTTGTGTACACACATATCAAATCATACATATGTATTATTAGCTTCAAATGATTTTGGCCTTCACATTTTTTTGATCATAGGGTGGTGATATGATGAATTGAAACACTTTCTTTCAAACTTTCACATAATAGAAGCGACATAGTTGTAAGTAGACCACTAGTTACAAACTATTTTTGTAATGTTGTGTTATTAGTTTTTGGCACTCACTCTCTCGCGCGTGTCCCACCACACACACCACTGTCCTTGCTTTTGCTAAGTCATCAAGGACACACAATTTGGATATCGATCATAACTTTAGTCTTTACATGCAATAATATGACCATAACATTCTTCTTTTCTTTGCCTTAAATCACGGTAATAACCATGGATGTATCACCTACTCTTTTTACACTTTCCACCTCACAAAGTTGCATTTATTAACGGGGACACAAAACCTAGAAATCAAAGATTGTAGTTGAAGAAAAAATCACCAAAAGTTGATATCTCTGGATTCCCAAGTTGGAGAGTAGTTACTAGTTAGAGTGAGAGGGTAACAACTAGCAAGGACAAGAACATATTGACTTTTCAAACTCAAATGATAATCTCTCTTTTCTTTTGTATATCTTTAGAGAGATTACACTTCTTGTCCTATATTATATATATCATATCATATTACATCATCTTGTGTGGTCCATCACATTACAACATTAAAACTAGAGAAATGGTACAACAATCTTCCTTCTTTCTCTTCTTCTATCTCTTACATCAAATTTCCTGCTTTTTATTTTATACACCTCTGCATCTTTTTGGTTATTAAGGGTCTCTCTATATTATCAGTTGTTTCCTTACTTCTCTTCCTGCAAAAACAACAACAACAAGAAACAAACTATTAACCTAACAAATTGTTGTTTTGTGTTTTCACCATCCATTAAGAACTCTTTTTACCTGTTTATATCCCAACACGACAGGTTGGTCCACCCCTACCGGGTAACATTCCAATCGCCGGTAACCTATTGAGAATCATGAACGCAATGTTAGATACCATTAACTTGATAGCAGAAACATAAAGTGTGGTTGAATCTCGAAACCTCGGCATTTGGCAGTTGAAAGAGTTGAAGGAGTCAGAGAGTGTAGAAGGAGTAGAATTATCATCATTATCAGAAGAAGGCGACCACAAATCCGATCCGTTATTGTCTCCAGAATCAGCAAACAGAAGCAAATGATGGGCGGGCGACGCAAACGGACTGTCTGGCAAGCTATCCTCCAACCTGAAACAACCCAAAAAACTTCAGCTTCAAGTACACAAACAGTTTCCTTGCAGAAGACTCATATATGTAAACCTACCTCTCTGGTAGATTCATTGTATCATCATCAGATCCTTCTTTAGAACTTCCTTTCCCTTTCTCTCCTCCTTCATACTCTCTCTTGATCATGGACAATGGTCGTGGAGATATAAGTGATTGGCTGAAAGGATTCGGAGAGTGAATGTTGGTAGGGGAATTGAGTTGGAAATGCTTCTTGACATCAAGAAGCTGCAGATTCATCAGCCTTCTGCTCTGAAGCTCAAGAATCTCTTCTTCAAACTTACTCCTCCACAACACATCTTGGGTGTTGTTATAAAACCCTCTCCCACCTACACCGCAAGCAAATCAGTATAACGGCGAGTAAAGGGTTCTTTAGCAAACCCAAAAAAGACGAGAGCTTTAGTGTTTGTTCTACCTAGAACATCCCTGGGGCTAGAATCAAGGCCTGTTGGGGACAATTCTCGCTCTGTTGTTTGGTTAGTTCTACACAAGGATAAAAGCACGGTAAACACAGAGATTCAAGGAACAATCAAGCCCAAGTATGAGAGTTACTAATACTAGTAAAGTACCTGTATTTGTCAGGGACTTTGCCTTTCTCCTTGTAAGGCTTAACAAGAACTCTGGAATCACACACAAAGTGAGGATTCCCTTTGGCAAGAATGCTCTTAACAGTCTCAGGGTACACAAATGTCACAAAACCGAACATCCTCTTTTGCTGATATGGTATCCTCACATCTTGAACTGGTCCAAAAGTACTATACCCACCATAACAACATCTTATGTCACACAAGAACATACATTCAGACCAAAGAAAAATTGAATGTGTTTTGTTGGCAATTACCTGAAGTAATTAGACACATCTTCCTCCCTGAACCTACTGTCGGCAGGGAATGTCAGATAGATCTGTCTTGAAGCTGGACAAGCCATAGCAGAAAGATCAATCCTTTCAGGTCTCCATCTTCCAAGCTTCTGCAATTCATCTCCTATCATCAAAGCAGCAGCAGCTCTGTACAGAAATTTACACAAGTTAAAAAAAAAACACTTTTGACTATAAATGAACAAAAAAAATGCAGTTGGGAAAAAGGTCAAACCTTTGAACATCGTTTTGCTGCAAGTTAACACCTTTAGGTGAAAAAGAAGGAAGAGAAGAGCGAGTCATGAAGTGGTGAGCAAGTCTTGGAGGTACCGAGTTAGACCTAAGAAGCTCGATTCTGCTTGGAGAGCCAACCAAATCAGCTCCTCCATCACTGTGGACGAATCTGCAGCTAGCTCCGTTTTTGCAGAAGCCTCTAGCGAAATAAGAACAGGGGACACCTCCAAACCCTAAATCAGAATCACCACCATACCCTAAACCGTCCAAAACACAGCTACCGCTTCTCGCATGCACAGAGCCCAAAAAGTCACTTCTTGAGTTAACATCATCCATGAGCTCGAAGTCGTTGGTTAAATCCCTAGAAGATCTTCCTCCATTAGCGTAAAAGGGCAAAGAAGCAGGATTGAGAGAAGAGCCACGGTTGTTCTTAGGGCTAATTAACTCATCTTGATGACTCCATGGAGACCTTGAACAGTTCATGAGACCTAACTCTTTCTTGGCTTTCACTATAACAGAGTGAACAAGAGTCTCTGGACCAAAAGCTAGCCTTATCATCTCTTTCTCACCGTGATCTTGAAGAAGGAGAAGACCCATGATCTTTGATGCGTTTTCAGGGTCTAAGCTTTGGATTCTAGAGAGCACAATCCTAGTAGCTTCATACCCATCCATGGCTTTTCTCTCTCTCTTTTGAATTAGATTAGAGTAGAGAGAAGAAGGAAAGAGTAGTGTTTTTGTAGAGAGTGTTTGTTGTCTTGTGTACAGAGAGGTTGTTGTCGTTAAGAGGTCTCTCTGGTTTCTAGTGTTGGATTTTAGTTTAATGTTTTTTTTTTTTTTTTGCTTTCTTAACTACAAATTTATTAAACCTATCTACTACTACTAGCCTTAACTATAATTTTTCATCTTTGATTCCTGCGAAACACCAGTAAATAACAAAAATTATAAAAAGAGAAATAGTATAAAAAGTTACTACTCTATTCATTTTTTGTTTTCTTCTCGCTCGCGTGCTTACAAGAAAAAAAATTAACACTTTAAGAAAAAGAGTCGGAGAAAAAAAGGAAAAGGTAAAAACTTTTTTAGGAAAAAAAAGAAAAGGAAAGTTTTTGCATGCCGAGAATTTTTACATGGAATACAAAACAAAAAATCGTAACTTTCAATGTTTTAGTAAAAAAGTTACTAGTTTTTCAATAGACGAAAAAAGAAAATAAAGATTTACTTTACCTGAAAAAGTCAAAATGATCGATACATGAATCTCTCTGTGGAGGAACATTATTAGAAGAAGAGTGAATGAATTTTTTTGCAGGTGTGAGACTGACGGTTACTGCTCCTTTGGGAATAGATGAAGAAAGATGTCATCATATTATTAGATTCTTCTTATCATCAAATTTATAATCTCTATAGAGAGAGAGAGAAAGATAAAGAGAAGAAGTACGTACTTAATTGTGTATGTTTCAGTGGATCAGAGTAAACTGAGTTATGAGAGAAGAAGATATCTTCCGGATTTGGGATCTCTGTGTTGTTGTGTGGATCAGGAGAAAACTCTCTGGTCTTTCACGAGTGGAAGAACAAAGAGAGAGAGAGAGAAAGAAACACAGAGAGATTGTGTAATAAACTGTTTTTAAAAAGCAAATTAAAAAAACAAAAGATGGTTGCATTGCACGTTCTCTGACACAACCCCATTTTTTTTTTCGTTCGGACACAAAGCTACACGCGCCTTCCGTTGGGATGTGTTGGTCACGCGCCGGTGATTGATATGCAGACCAGCTGTATCGCTGGGGTCTCCACTCTCTCCTACTGTCCCTTTCTCATTTTCATCATTTTTTTCTTTTTTGTAGGGACACATTTAAGTATAACTAAGCTTTTGGTTTAATTTAAAAATTTAATAAAACACCTGGTTTTCTTATTCTTCAACTTGCTTATAAATTTGGTTATTTAAAAAGAAACGGCAGAATTCATTGTCATTTTAAGATAAATTGAGTAATTAGGGAAACATAAAAAGCATGTCATATCCAAATTGTCACTTGCCCAGCTTAATCTCTGCTTTTATTGTCGTTTTATTTGTTTGGTGAGACACTTGAATTTTATTTCATTCAATCATTATTGCATGCTTCCATCACATGAAATTAAATAAAATCGTTTCATGATTAAAATTTGTCTTAATTATCTCATGGGCATATGAATCATTGTTTGGATGTGTTGACCAATTCCATAGGTTTCTTGTTTTAAGCAATGAAACTAACATATTTAGAGCATATGTAAAGGGGAACACTTGGTGTGTTTTTAAAGGTTTTAAAATAATAAAAATGTTGAATAGTGGATACAACTGTTCTTAAAATTATAAAAACTGTTCTCTCTGAAGAACAGTTTGCAGGATAAGTTAGAACTGTTCTACTACTGTTCATCTTATTTTCTATTTTTAAATCTTAAGAACACACTCAAAAGTTCCCCCTTGCATATGGTCTTATAGTATAAAAAATCTAACACACGTAGTTTGGCACATTCAAACTATTATGTTTTTATTTTTTCTTGAATAAAATATTCATGAGAGGGTAGGATTAAAGATGAAAAGACATGATTGTTCAAAATTGATGTAGGGTTAAAAAAGAAATATTATTTTTGAAAATTTAAAATTTCGAAAGGACCTTTTTGTAAAAGAAGAATGACCCACAAAGGAAAGCAATGATTATAATAGTAATTTTTAGGGTGTCAAAAGCAGTGGTCTAGTCTAGTCACAAGAGCCGAGGCACCTAACACCTCACTCTATGATTATGTTATGTGTTTACAATATTATAAACTCTTTGCTAAATAATTTACCCCAAAAATCTAACATTGCGGCCTTATCATTGACCCATCCAGAAATATTTGATTCGCATGTAAATTTACATGGGAGAATGATTATTATGTGCAAATGTTTGAGGCAATTTGAAAAAATATCAATGATTGGGGCAGTCTATTCCAAACCAATGGAATTCATTTGAATTTGAAACATATGAAATACACATGCATGTATGATGCATACCTTATCTATTATTGGTTTGGGTATTCACCATACCCACATATAGAGAATCTATAAATGGACCCCCAAAGATCTTCTAAGCCCACAAGCCACAATCATCATCATACATGCATTAACAATTACAATCCTCCTCTTCCTCATTTCAAATCAAATCTACATCAAAATGTTTTGGTACCCTTAAAATAGACATGTGGAATAAGTTACAATCTGTGTATAAGTTAACTATATTGGAATCCAACCTCTATGCCCTTAATTAAACCCATATGTATATATATACAATACCACAGCCCCTAAAAGCTTAATGTGAGAATGGTGGTGATTGAGGAACAAAGGAGTGAATAGGCTCATGAAGTGTTTGGCCCTCCTCGCACTCCACTCTTGCCGCTTCACACATCATATTACTTGTTGCTACACTGCATCCATCTGTGTGATTACACGAGATAAAAAATGTTAGGATTAGGCCTACATGACTAGATCAGACACCTAAAATATCTAATAGATAGAACTAAATCTCAAAAGCAGTTTGTATAAAAAATAATGGTGATGAACGGATTACTATATGTTTACGTTTTCAGTATTCGAAAACGTGATTTCGCTATATCTTTTTTTTTATCTTTCACATATTCATCAAAATTTCAAGTTGTACGCTTTTTCTATCGTTACAAAAAGATAAATCTATAGCGTAGAAATCACCTTCTTTGAACACAAAACCAGAACCGTTGCATTGTTTCTGAAAGGAGAAGCCACAAAGTTCAACATCAATTTTCCCCTGCATCTCTACCACAAGAGTCCGGAGTCTGATCAATTCACTTTCCACCATTTCTTGGCTCTGAAGCTTTCTAAGCATTTGCTCATTCAGAGATTGCAATCTCTTCACTTCATCTTCAAGGTACGCAGTGCGAGCCTTCTTCTTCTCCCTGTACTTCCTCACTGCCTCTCTATTACCACATGACCGTTTCTTGTTGCTACTCTCAGAATGATCATGCTCTTGCTGATCCTGTTGCAACATAAATATTTATCTATAACAATCCATTCAAATACCATCAGAGCCATATCATATAATAAGTCAAGAGAAAGTAAGATATGTATATTATTACAGAGATGATGAGATGAGTGTGAGCGTGGAAGCATGTGTGGGAGTGAAAAGCATCCTCTGGGCCTGGAGGGTTACAGCTGTGAGTGTGACTACATCCTCTCGTTACTCGATCTTGATCTTTACCTTCTTCCTCATCCATCTTTATATATCTTTGATTCTAAAGTCCAAACTAGAAATCTCCAAAGAAAACACCTGTTCTGTTCAAGATTGGGATATGGAGTTATGGTGATATTATTAGGGTTTTTGATCAAAGGAAAGATGGTGTTAAAGAATATGTTCTTGATTAACATAGTGGATGAATACAATAGTAGTCAACTCTTTAAGATTTTTTGACATGGCCCAAGGAAGAAAAAATCTTACAGGGAATCAAAGTTAGAACCTTGTTGGTTTCCTCTGAAATCCTTGATCAAAAGATCCAAATTCAAAGATAGATAGGATTTTTTTTGGTTATAAGATTACATGGAAAACAAAAGTTGAGCAGAGCCGATGATGATTTTTTACCTTAGAAATGGTTTTTATGACCAGAAAAATTACGATGGAATCAATAAACCATTACCATATCTCTCCAATGAATAATATTAAAAAAGAAAAGAGAATTGGTTCTTTAATGTCAATTGTCAAATTGTTTTCGAATAGAAAAAGAAGACTTTTCTCATGGATTTGATCTATTACACGTCTTTATCATTATTTAATCGATGACACGTTTTGTGTCAGTTTTGCGGTTTATCATCATCTTCTTCCTTCCGGAGATTTATGACCTCAAGAACCAAAAATGGCGAGTTTCATTAAGGCATGGAGTTTAGTGATCATCTCACTATGTTACACTTTTTTCATTGCCAAATTGGTTCCAAAAGGAATCAAAAGGCTGATACTATTTTTCCCTGTCATCCTCATTTTCTTCATAGTTCCTTTCTTGATATCTTCCATACATATACTCGGCATCACGGCTTTCTTCATTGCTTGGCTCGCGAATTTCAAGCTCGTTCTATTTGCATTAGGACGTGGTCCTCTCTCTTCTAACCCTAAACCCCTATCTCTCCCTATTTTCTTAGCTGTTTCTTGCTTGCCCATCAAGATTCAGCCGAGGCCTAAACCTCCAAATTCTCACTCCCATGGAGGATCCAGAGAGGGTCCTTTGATTTATACCATAATGGCAGTTTTTTTGGTTCTTCTCATCAAAGTCTACGAATACAGTACCAAACTGCCAGAGAGAGTCGTGATGACTCTCTACGCGATCCACATATATATCGCACTCGAGCTCATCCTAGCCGCCACGGCTGCTGTGGTTCGAGCCATGTCGGATCTTGAGCTCGAGCCACAGTTCAACAAGCCGTACCTCGCGACATCACTTCAAGATTTCTGGGGGAGACGATGGAACCTGATGGTCACCGGAATCTTACGGCCAACCGTATACGAACCGTCACTTCAACTGTTCTCCGTCTTGGGCCCGAACTATTCCCAGGTTCCTGCGGCTTTCGGGACGTTCGTTGTTTCTGGGGTAATGCACGAGCTCATCTTCTTCTACATGGGACGGTTGAGGCCGGACTGGAAGATGATGTGGTTCTTCCTCTTAAATGGATTTTGCACGACCGTGGAGATCGCCATCAAGAAAGCCATTGACGGAAGGTGGAGATTCCCGAAAGCAATCAGTCGGGTTTTGACACTCGGGTTTGTGATGGCGACGACATTGTGGTTGTTCATGCCAGAATTTAACCGGTGCAACATAGTTGAGAGGGCTCTTGATGAGTACGCAGCCATAAGCGCAGTTGCAGCCGAGATCAAGAGGAGAGTAACCGCATCTCTTTTATAACCTTACCGTGTGACAAAGCTTGAGTGATCTCTACTTTGACTTATTTTTTTCTAACACTGTAAACCCGACATTTTTGCAACCCATCATTTACATGGAACACGAATCAAGAAAATTGTGGAAGTTTATAATACTATACATAAAACCTTGCAAACATGATATGAAATTAAAGATGAGGGGAAAAAGCCCGCTCAAGTAGAGGCCAAAACATGCAAAATGGATCTTCAAGATCCGCCTAAGTTACACATCTTAAGTCTATCTAAGGCAGTTAGAATTGTCTACAACTCCTACAGCTAAAGCTTTTCCCACCAGAAATTAACGCACAGGGAGTTGCTTTCTTACTGATCATGGTTCATAAAAGTCCGAGCTTTTGGCGGAAGATCACTTCCACTTCACCACGAATGCTCTCCACATCTGCAGCATAGTCTCTCTTGTAGTCATCCGCCATTGATTCCTCCAGCTGCAGCTTCATTCTCTCCAATGCTTCTTCCAACCCGCAGAACTCTTTGAGAATCCGAGGCTCTATGGATTTAAGTTGAAGAAGAGTTTGGATTGCTGTAAGAGCCTGAAACATATTTTCCGAGTAGCATAAGTTAAAGAGAGATGTGTGCCAAGATTCATAGAGGAAAATACGGTCATAGGCCCTGTAAAATAGTTCTACCTTTTCTTGGAGATCAAGATCAAGCACCACAATCAAATCGACTACAGACTTTAGGAAAAGACGATCTTTGAAAATAGGAAGTTCATCTTTCTCTGTGTTCTGTAGTTGAGACTCAGCCAAATCACCAACTAAGAATACAGCTTTCCGTCTCAATTTAATATCCAAGCTCCCATTGCTCATTACATCCTGCAGATCAACGAAACATGATTGGTTTTTCCAATCCATAGAATAAACGAACAAAAACTGACATGATGTATTTCAGGTGTGCTCACCTTAAGCATAATGTATCCATGTGCTGCATAAAACATGTCCTGACCAGCTATATTATTTCGTATCAAAGCAGAAACAGCAAAGAGGGCTTTCACAGCTTCTTCAGCAGAGCTGGAGTTTACCATCTTTATCAGTGTTGTTAAAGCTCCAAGTTCAAGAACCTGATACCAAATTCACAGAACAAGAAACATGATTTGTTTCAGACGGCTTATACTTCTACACACGGTTTTTTTTTTTTTTTTTTTTTTTCACACGGTTCTGCTTTACAAGTCACAACGAAAACAAACCTGCTCTTGAACAAAGGGGTTGTTTTGGCTAGCTTTCCCGAGCACCCACGCAGCTAGTTTCCTTACTTCTGTGTCATCATGATTAAGCTCTCCTGCGACAACTCTAAGCCCTCCTGATTTGCTCAAATCTACACAAGAGAAGAATGATGCCACAACTAAGAACTAAATTTCCGGGCAGTAATAAAAACACACATATATATATACAAGATTCAATAGCAAGTTACAAGCTTCGAGTTACCATTTGCATTATCAATAGGTTCAACGAGGATCAAAAGTTCCTGCAAAGCACGGTGACGATCTTCAAGAGACAAGGAAGAATTTTTCAAGTCATCTATCGCTATTTGCATCAACTTCGCGTCTGATGGCATTTTCAGCTTCTCCACCAGCTCCTATTCAAGAGTACTATCAGATGAAATTCCATAGAAAAAGCAAGCAGAAACTTAAAACCAGAATCACAAAGTCCGCACCTTTAACTCCAATTGACGCTTCTGTAACTCATCCAAAGACATCTTCTCTGCATCTTTAGCTGCTTCCTTCAATGTCGCAGGATCCGAGTGACCTAACCAGAGATATCCAACATAGAATCAGATCTACATAGAAATTAGTAAGAAAGAAGAAACACTAGAAAAGATAATTTACCTATTGCCCAGTGTAACATCCCATCAAGTGAAGAAAATCCACCGTCGATTTGATCTTGCTCTCCGATTACCACACCGGAATCTTCTACCAATTCGGCTTCATCTCTCGCAGTAGACCAAACAATTCCCCCAGAAGAGTTAACTTTCTCAGCGATCGAACAACCCACCAATGAGATCACCACCAATAATAACAGACATCGGAAAAAGTAAATCGTCGGCATCTTTAGTCTTCCCGGCGGCAGACTTAATCAGTAAATAAAAGGTTTAAGGTTTTTCCCGTTTTGCGACTTTACCATATATGTTTCAGATTTTATATACGAAACTAAATACTTGTTACAGCGTGTCCAGCCAATAGGATTAATACATGTCATCTCATCCATCGTCACCTTCCATCGCGCTAAAACAATAAAATGCCACGTGGCAGCAGCGGGACCAATTGAATAATAAGGATGGTGTAAATTGACCGAAGTATTCTTTATCGGTACAAAAGAGAATTTTAATAAATTAGAAGGGCGTCTTTGGAATAATTAGGACAAGGCATATTTAATTAATAACATGACCCCTCCACTTTCTTGAGTTTAATCAAATGTGCCTTAAATTAACAAAAATGACTTCTCACGACTCACGCCATTAAACTCCACATACACCTTTCCCTTTCACATTCTTCTTCTTCGTCTTCCTTCTACATTCTTCTTCGCTCGATTCAATGGGTTATCTCTCCTGCAAAGCTGGATCCGCCGTCGCAATCGCCGTCTCATCATCCGCATCAACCTCCGGATCCACCTCCAGCAAAGCTTCTGCTCCTCCCGAGTCTCCCATTGAAGACCGCCCTAGACTTCGTCGATTCCTCCATCGCGATCTCGACTCAGCCACAGGTGGATTCGACATCAACAACCTCCTCGGACGTGGAAGCCATGGAAGCGTTTACAAAGGTGTCATCGGTTCACGTCTCGTCGCGGTCAAGAGACCTTCGAAATCTCGTGAAATCAGCCGTGAGTTTCACAACGAATTCGAGATTCTCTCCAGAATCCGTAGCCCTAGGTTTGTGAATCTCTTAGGTTTTAGCGCTGATAACTCCAAAGAACCTCTTCTCGTTGTTGAATTCATGGGAAACGGAAGCTTATACGACGTGATTCATTCAGATTCCGTTTTAAATTCCGGTGCGATTTCGAGCTGGAGTAAGCGAATCAAAATCGCTCTTCAGATTGCAAAAGCCGTACATCTTCTACATTCACAGGAGACACCGATCATACACAGAGATATCAAATCAGCAAACGTATTGATGGATAAGAATCTAAACGCGAAGCTAGGCGACTTCGGATTAGCGATCAGATGCAATGTAGATGATCAAAAAGTGAAATCAACACCACCTGCAGGAACAATGGGGTACTTAGATCCAGATTACGTAACGGCTGATAGATTAAGCACCAAAACTGATGTGTTTAGCTTCGGGATCTTGTTGTTAGAGATAATCAGCGGAAGAAAAGCAATCGACGTTAGATATTCGCCGTCGTTTATAGTAGATTGGGCGATTCCGATGATAAAAAGAGGCAAAATCGGTGGAATTTATGATCCGAGAATCGGACCACCGATTGATGTAAGTGTGAGGAATCATTTGGGGTTAGTGGCGGCTAAGTGTGTGAGAACGTGTAGAGAGAAACGGCCGGGGATGGAGGAAGTGGTTGGGTGGCTCACGGGGTTGACTAAGTCGGTTAGGTCACGACGGTGGGATGATTTAAGCATTGGAAACCCGTGTATGATGGTCGAGACGGTGGGTCGACCCGTGCAATGATTTTTTTTCCTTTAAAATCAAGTGCTTCGCTTTGAAGCCATTTTTTTTACCTTTTGTGGTTTGGTCAATTTATTCATTTAACATATATACAAACTAAGATTTAAAATAAGCATATACATTTGCATATGGTATTTGACTGGATCATAAGGTTATAATTTAACCTTTGTTCTAAAAATAGGCCGCCTAGCTATGTAAAACATTTTTCACTACCGCATAGTCATGTAATAAGTTCTTTAGCACTCTTTGGAGAGTTGGAAACGCCATATATTTCCGAAGACCGCCAAAGTTTCATCATTGATGAGGATGTCATTAAAGTCACCAATTACACACTAAAAATCTTTGTTCATACTCTTCGTCTTAAATTATGTAATGAGATTACCATATACACTTATGTAATGATGATACCCTTAAAGGTTGGAGCGAAGAATCTCATTCCGCCTCAATGATTCCTATCCTCCACGAGCTGATGGGTGTACAATGGAGATTTGGACCTGGCAGTTCCATTTTCATCTACAATGGACGTGCTGAAGAAGATGAATCTAACGATTGTAAAGGAATGGCGTCCGTGGTTTACCGGAGGACAGCTGGGAGCTAGGGTTCACACAAGATTACCAAGGGAAATTTACGTATGCAACTGTGAAAGGAGCAGGTCATGATGTGCCTAAGGAGTCCTAAATGCCCATGTATATTACATATTTATTGTGATGCAACATTCTACAAGATACACGAATTATTAATTGTCAAACAAACAAATACTAAAATCATCAAACTACGTACACCAATAGTGATGTCATAAACCTTATAATAAAAAATACTAATTAGTACATTCATTCATGAGTTTATTGGAGTCGAAAACATGATTTAAATGATCAATCGAACGTATGAAGCAAGATGCATTCAGAAACCAATTAAGAAAAAAAAATCTAAATTGATTTCAAACTGCAAACGTACAACTCTTATTAACCACCAAAGAGAAGTATTTACACTATTTCTTGATTGACTTTGATATTGGTGAGAATAAGGTAAACTTCAAGTACAATCATATGTACGACTTTCTAAAGGTTACGGATGTTTCAGCTACATTGGACGAAAATGTGCATTACACTAACTGACAATGACATTAATTGATGGCTAATTTGGAATAAAAAAAAAAAACTAAAGAGTAATGTTATATTCATTATGATTCCTCAAAATTTACAACATTTAAAGTGATAAGTTTTTTTGTTTCCAAATTTCACACATGTGTTTTCCTCTTCATTCCTCATAAGTAAAACAAAAATATCCTTCATTAAAATTGTAAGGGTCTATATAAAACGATGTGCTTTCTGGCCTAAGGAGATGTAACCAAACCTCTTATTAATTAAAAACAAAAAAAAACAAAAAACAAAAAATGAAGAGAAGAATACTACAAACGAGAATGGCCAGATTATTTCTGAGCTTGATTTAACCACAAATTTATTTAGTCTTTATCTAAATTAATATGACACGACTCAGACTTTGTGAAGAAGGAAGCAGGGACATCGAATTTACGTTGCAAGTTGTTTTTTTTTTCTTTTGCCACCGTGTCTTGATTTTGTTATGTTTTTTTTTTCCCTACTTTTGGAAGAAACCCAAACTATAGGGTTTTTAAATTTACTCTCAAGAAGTTAGTTAAAAAGATATATTGTTTTACTAACTAAAAACAAAGAACTGATCGTTTAAAAACTCCACTATTTGGTAAAAAATAGTTGTCAACAGCCAAAAATATAACTATAAAATGCTGCCGTTCATTTTTTAAACCTTTCATCTCTCTCGTTTCTTCAATTAATCCAACTCCAACTTTGTATTTAGAATGGGAAAACGACATGATTGGTCCCTGACCGCTTGTATTTTCCTATTATTGTCTCTAGCATTACAAATCCATTGTAGTAGCCAAACACGTTTTCCAAGTCATAAGCGAGGAGTTGGATTGTCAGGTGACACAAGCCACTTCAATTCTATTCGTCGCGAAAATGTGCTTTCGCTTAAGGAGAAAGATCTAATCAAGCAGCTCCCCGGACAACCTTCCGGCGTTAGTTTCAGACAATATGGCGGTTATGTGGCCGTAAACGAACCCGCCAGTCGGTTTTTGTACTATTATTTCGTGGAAGCCATCAAACCCAATAAATCTACTCCTCTTGTGCTTTGGTTCAACGGAGGTATATTTTTCTAAACAAACTCTTTTTTTTATTAGAATTACTTATATTTTTATAATTAGACATTTCTAAAATCTTGAAAAGATAAGTCTTCTCCCATCTAGTTTTTGAGGATGTATATTTTCCTCTAGCCATTGAGAATTAAACTAAGTACAAACTTATTTTTAAAATACAGGACCTGCCTGCTCATCTGTAGGACTTGGGGCATTTGAAGAGCTTGGTCCATTCCGCGTACATAGCGACGGCAAAACGCTTTTCCGCAATCCGTATTCATGGAACAACGGTACGTATATACCTTTAAGAAAATATAATAATTAGAAATTTTAGTATATAATATTCACAAGATGTAATGAGATCAATAAGAATGCGAGTGTGTATGGATTTGCAGAGGCGAACATGCTGTTCTTCGAAGGGCCGGTAACTGTAGGATTCTCGTACTCGAGTACTCCATTTGATGCGGAGAAATTTGGGGAACAAGGGGACAAGCTGACTGCAGAGGATAACTACATGTTCTTTGTGAATTGGCTTGAAAGGTTTCCGGAATATAAAGGAAGAGAAATTTACATCGCCGGTGAGAGTTACGCCGGTCACTATATTCCCGAACTTGCCCAGATCATCCTTCACCGTAACAAGCAAACCTTCATCAATCTACAAGGCATTTTGATTGGTAATCCAGGTCTGGAAGCACTTACCGAGCATGATAATGAAAACGAATTTATGTTAAGCCATGGTTTGGTTACCCAAAAAGATATTGAAGAGTACAATAAAGTCTGCCTTGGCGACTCATTCAATATGGAAGAATGCACAAAAATAATGGTGGCTAAATTTGATTATACAGACAGCAAAGTCTTGAACATTTACAACATATACGCTCTTGTGTGCCAAAACTCCACGTTGAGCAGCAAACCCAAGAAACGCACCACAATAATGGAGGTTGATCCGTGCAGTGGCAACTACGTGAAGGCTTATCTTAACAGAGAAAATGTTCAAGAAGCGATGCATGCCAACACCACAAAATTACCGTACGAGTGGAATTCTTGCAATGACGACTTGAATTTGCTATGGACCGAAACTGATAAAGGTGCCTCAATGATTCCTATCCTTCACGAGCTGATGGGTAAGGGTGTCCGAGTCATGATCTACAGTGGAGACGTGGACCTGGCGGTTCCGTTTACATCTACAGTGGCCGTGCTGAAGTTGATGAATCTGACGGTTGTAAAGGAATGGCGTCCGTGGTTTACCGGAGGACAGCTGGGAGGGTTCACAGAGGATTACAAAGGGAACTTTACGTATGCAACTGTGAAAGGAGCAGGTCATATGGTTCCTACCGACAAACCTATACATGCTCTTAATATCTTTACCAGCTTTATCCGTAACACTCCTCTTCCTCACACACCCTGATTTCTAACTTGTACCACCTCTATTGACTGAACAAAATACTTTGGTCTATACATGAATATCATGTTTATTGTAATTAAAGTCAATATTCTACTCAGATAGTCATATTTACATATTTTGGTACCAAAGATATTACTTTCTTTAACTGCAAATCAATTTTATTATATCATAAAAGTTTACTTACACAATAAATAAAACAGTTAAAAAAGTAAGTACAATGATCTTAAATTCTAGCTTCTAAATGCACATACAACACTCATCAACAAATTATACATTAGTTAGTTATTGTCAACCAAACATAATGCGACATCATCAAACATAAGATTAATACAGCAGTAGCCTGTAGCCATGCACATAAACACTTCTCAATCACAAAAATGCATTGTTTGCCTTCCAAAAATAACTTCTTGTTATAGACCGCATGGTCGGATGGACTCCATAACCGTGGGCCTAATCCATATTCTACAAGGCCCATGTCCATGTTCTAGAAGGCCCATTGTATGTTCTAGAAGATTCTCCTTATGACGGTCTATTTTATACTTAGTGGGCTTTCGGGCTTTAGGGTTTACTAGTCCAATGAGGATTTGTCTCCTCTCATCATGTATAAATATGTATCGAACCTCATTCATTAATTAATAAGAACAACAAGTTCTATAACACGTTATCAGCACGACTTGCTCTTAACGAAAACCTAACCCTAAAAGCCGCCGATCTCCTCAACCCCAAAGGAGAAAGAAATCTGCCTCGGAACTTCAAAGAGGTCGTTCTCTCAAATCGTGAAGACCCAGAAAACGAGTAAGATATCAAATCGAAGCCCTCGCGGAGACGAATCCATTAGTGCAAACGGCTTGTCGATCTGACCACCAACGCGCCCTCACGCACAGATACAGTGTGCGCCGATTTGTTTTGAAAACCCTAGCTAGCTCGTCCGTCCGTTTGCTTTCTCCTTTGCTCGGCGATTCCTTCCAAGGACCATACGCTCGTGACAAGTTGAAAACTGAGGTCTTTAGCTCCCAGTTCATTACCATACAACCCCATAAGGTGAAAGGTAATATCAAAACCCTAAAGCTAAAGAACCAACAATTGAACTTGAAAGTTAAGCAAAGAGAAACCCTAAAACGAATGATGATTGATTAAGTGATTGCTTTGCTTGTTTGCTCGATTGCTTGACTTGTTTAGGTTGCTAGAAAGCTTGTTATTGTTTATCCTAAACTCGCAAATCGAAAACATCTTAACCTAGAATCCGAAACCCTAAAAGACATAAACCCTAAATCAAAAACACTCTAATCGGATCAAAACCCTAAATTCTAAATCACGTTTGGTTGAGGTTGCTTAGGGCGTTTTAGTTTGATTGTTTCTGTGGATGCATGCATGAATTGTTAAAGAGATAAAATCCCTCATATTGCATAAACCCTAAAACCGAAATCCGAAACATAATAGAAATCTTAACAACC
Source organism: Arabidopsis suecica (assembly GCA_019202805.1). Lineage (NCBI taxonomy): Eukaryota > Viridiplantae > Streptophyta > Magnoliopsida > Brassicales > Brassicaceae > Arabidopsis > Arabidopsis suecica. The sequence goes on from CM032909.1 coordinate 11,550,261, forward strand.
CTAAAATCCTAAAATAAAATAGGAAATCTTAAAACCCTAAAATCTTAGGGATAATAGGAAATCTTAAAACCCTAAAACCCTAAACCCTAAATAAAATAGGAAATCTTAAAACCCTAAAACCCTAATCAAAATAGGAAATCTTAAAACCCTAAAACCCTAATCAAAATAGGAAATCTAAAAACCCTAAAATCATAAGTGAAATAGGAAAATTAATCCTAAAGTAAAGAGGAAAGTAAATCCTAAAAGGAAAAGGAAAAGTTAATCCTAATTAAAAGAGGAAATCTAATCCTAAGCAAAAGAGAAAAGTCAAATCCCTAAGTAAATCGATTCATGGTTCGGTCTCAAATACCGCATGACACTAACGATTACATGATTTTGACTCAAAACTTTTCCTTGTAGATGTTGAATTACAACTTGTATTTTACTGCCCGAAATCTCTTAGGAGATAATTATTTAAAATGGGCAATGGATACTAAGATTATCCTAAAGTCAAAAGGACTTGGTAAATGTATCTAATAAGGCAATAATGCCAAGAGAGAAAGATAGATACAAGGCAATATTAGCCACCATCTTATTGAGAGTCTCATAATCCAGGACTATAAGTCCGTGGATGAGTCTATTGCTAGATGAGCAAAATAATGACTTACTGATAAAAAAAGTGAATTACGACCTCATAGATTAACCCTATTACCTAATGCCAATAAGGCCGCAGAGGATAAGAAAGAATCCAAAGAATCTAACCACGTCTAAAGTGATAGACCACACGGCCGTGACCGTGGTGGATGGAAAGGACGTGGTTGTGGCCACTATAACTCATCCGGCCGTGGGAACCACTATAACCGTGGATGTAGACCCAATTCCGGCCGTGGTCGAGGGCAAGGACGATGTGGTATTTCCAAACCACAACACTCGACCAAATGAGTATGCCATAGATGTGGTATTGAAAGGACGTGGTTGTGGCCACTATAACTCATCCGGCCGTGGGAACCACTATAACCGTGGATGTAGACCCAATTCCGGCCGTGGTCGAGGGCGAGGACGATGTGGTATTTCCAAACCACAACACTCGACCAAATGAGTATGCCATAGATATGGAATGGGAAACCATTGGGCTAAGATATGTAGGACTTCCAAACATCGTTGTGACCTCTATCAAGAGAGTGTAAAAGGGAAGAATCCTAAAGCCCATTTGGTATATAAAGATGGTGAACATGATCAAGATGATCTAATAGAGTATGAAACTTCTGATTGCATAAAAGAATCAAGTTGATAAATCTTACTTCGACATCAAAACCTCTATGTTTTTCTTTGCATTTTATGTGTTCATTGATTGTTATTTGCTTGAATTTATTTTATATTATTTTATGTTTAGAACATGATTCTTGTCCATATAAGAAATGGCCGAGGACAAGAACATAATTGTGGTGGATAGTGGAGCCACACAAAAGACAAGAGATATTTTCCTAAATCTCATAATAAAAATGCCAATATTAGCACTATAGCGGGTATAGCAAATCTTATTGAGGGCTACGGCCAAGTCCATATTCTATTACCAAATGGCACGCATCTTGAACTAAGCGATGCCTTATATTCACCCAGCTCGAAGAGGAGCTTATTAAGTTTCAAAGATATAAGATTGAATGGTTTCCATATTGAAACAAAGGGTGAAGGGAACAAAGAGATCACCCAAGGACATAAGAAAGTCCTAGAGACTATACCCGCATTATCCACTAGTCTCTACTATGCTAAAATCGATATGATCAAAGCTAATATGGCAATGAACAAAGAGTTCATCGAGAAATTCACTTTATGGCATGACCGGCTTGGCCATCCGGGTCATAGTATGATGCGTAAACTAATAACTAATTCAAAGGGGCACACCCTAAAAGAGAAAGGAGTTATCCCTAAGAATCTCACGTGTGAAGCATGTTCACAAGGGAAACTCATTATAAGGCCATCACCAGCTAAGGTAAATAAAGAGACCTTAAACTTTCTGGAAAGGATACAAGGGGATATATGTGGATCAATACACCCACCATGTGGGACATTTAGATATTACATGGTCCTCATTGATGCATTGACAAGATGGTCGCATGTTTGTTTATTATCCTCTAGAAACCAAGCGTTTGCTAGGTTGTTGGCCCAGATCATAAGACTGAGAGCCCATTTTCCAGATTTTCCGCTTAAGACTATACGTCTAGATAATGCCGGTGAATTCACGTCCCAAGCGTTTAATGACTACTGTATGTCCATGGGGGTAAGTGTGGAACATCCTGTGGCACATGTACATACACATAATGGATTAGCGGAATCCTTCATTAAACGAATTCAATTGATAGCTCGACCATTACTCATGAGGTCGAAGCTTCCAGTAGCCGCTTGGGGACACGCTGTTTTACATGCATCAGAGCTTATACGCATAAGGCCATCTAGTGAACATAAATATTCACCATCCCAATTACTCATGGGTCATGAGCCAGACATATCCCATCTAAAGACTTTCGGGTGTGCCGTATATGTACCGATTGCTCCACCACATAGAACAAAGATGGGACCTCAAAGGAGGATGGGAATATATGTTGGATTTGATTCTCCCACCATTATTAAGTATCTAGAGCCAACTACGGGTAATCTATTTAAGGCTAGATACGCGGATTGTCATTTTAATGAATCCGAATTTCCTACTATAGGTGGAGAGACGAACAAGCTGGTCAAAGAAATATCATGGAATCAAACATCCTTAAAATTGGCAAGATCCTCGGACTCTGATGTATGATTCAGAGGTCCATAAGATAATAAATTTGCAAAAGCTAGCTAATGAATTGCCAGATTCTTTTGATGACCCAAAGAGAGTTATATAAGCGTACATACCAGCTTGTAATGCACCAGTACGTATTGATGTTCACAAGGAACACAATCAAATTGCTACAGAGTCTAACGCACGTAATAAACGTGGTAGACCAATAGGTTCCAAAGATAAAATCCTCGGAAATTAAAGAAAGGTGCAATAGGAACCGAAGTTATTAAGGAAACCATCCTAGACATGGAGATAAGGCCGGCCGGCTCTAAGGTATAGGTACCATATAATGTAGCTTGGGACGCCAAGCTGCAAAGTATTAAAGGTCCTGACCATAATAAATCTCAATCGATGATATCATGTCTGGAACATAATGGAACATATAAGAAATGTCGACATAAGATAATTTTGCGCACAAGGTAGCAACTGAAATAAATGAGGATCAGGAGCCCACGTCTATACTAGAGTGCACTCAAAGACTTGATTGATTAAAATGGTACAAGACCATAAAACGTGGAGCTAAGAATCATTAAAATGGTACAAGACCATAACCAGTAGGACACAAGTGGGTCTTTGTGAGGAAAAGAAATGAGAATAATAAAGCGTGAGATATAAGGCACGGCTTATAGCACAAGGATTCTCACAAAGACCGGGGATAGATTATGAAGAGACATACTCCCCTGTGGTGGATGCTAAGACATTTAAAATTTTGCTAAGTCTGGCTATATATATAAAAGAGAAAGACTTGATTTGCGGCTAATGGATGTAATGCCCGCATATTTATATAAGTCCACTGGATAATATATATGAGATTACCAGAGGGTATTGAGCTCAAAGATAAAGATAAGAAAGGGTCTCGGGACCAATACTGCATAAGGCTGAACAAATCGCTTTATGGACTGAAACAAAGTGGACGCATGTGGTACAATAGATTAAGCGAGTACCTAGTCAGAGAAGGTTATAAGAATGATCCCATCAGTCCATGTATCTTCATAAAGAAATTTGCAAACAAAGGTTTTGTGATAATAGCAGTATATGTGGATGATTTGAACATCCCTGGAACCGCAGGGGAAATCGCCCAAACAGTCGAATATCTAAAGAAAGAATTCGAGATGAAAGACCTAGGCAAGACAAAATTCTGTTTGGGATTGCAACTTGAGTACGTGAATAATGGAATCCTTGTGCATCAAAAGGCATATACTGAAAAAGTACTCAAGAGATTCAATATGGACCAGGCCCACCCATTGAGCAGCCCAATGGTGGTGAGAAGCCTCGGATTGGATAGTGATCCATTCGGTCCAAAGAAGGATGAGGAAGAAGTTCTCGGTCCTGAAGTGCCATACCTCAGTGCCATAGGAGCGTTAATGTACTTGGCTAGCCACACTAGACCAGACATATGTTTTGCCGTGAACCTCCTTTGTCTAAATTTAGTTCATGATCAACCCAAAGGCACTGGAAAGGTTTGAAGGAAGGTTTGGTTAAATTTTAAATTCTATTCTTCCTATGTTTGTTTATTTGGGTTTTATTCTATACTGATCTAACCAAAGAAGGTCTAGTTTGCTTTGGTTTAGTTTGTTTTGCTAATGCAGGTAAGATCAGATTATGGCATGGTCAATAAATAGGAACTACGTGTGGCTTGATCCCTTCCAAGGGTACGTAGGCAGTCTTCTTCAAGGCGCAACTACTACAACATCAAAGACCATCATATTTGAAGACAACGCAGCCTGTATTGCTCAACTCAAAGACAGCTACATCAAGGGAGATCGGACGAAGCACATTCTACCAAAGTTCTTCTTCACGCATGACTTGCAAAGGGATGGAGAAGTTCGAGTGGTACAAGTTCGGTCCAGCGACAACTCAGTCGATCTCTTCACAAAGGCATTACCAACATCGACATTGAGGAAGCTCACGCATCAAATTGGGATGCGGAGACTTAAGGACTTTCAGGGATGACCAAAACAGGGGGAGTAATACGTGCTGTACTCTTTTTCCTTCACCATGGTTTTATCCCAATGGGTTTTCCTGGTAAGGTTTTAATGAGGCAGCATCCCCAAGCGTATTACTGAGATCCTTTGGCATCTACACGGTTATGTCATCCAAGGGGGAGTGTTATAGACCGCATGGTCGGATGGACTCCATAACCGTGGGCCTAATCCATATTCTACAAGGCCCATGTCCATGTTCTAGAAGGCCCATTGTATGTTCTAGAAGATTCTCCTTATGACGGTCTATTTTATACTTAGTGGGCTTTCGGGCTTTAGGGTTTACTAGTCCAATGAGGATTTGTCTCCTCTCATCATGTATAAATATGTATCGAACCTCATTCATTAATTAATAAGAACAACAAGTTCTATAACACTTCTTGAATTTATAAATTTAATGCTCTTTTGTTTATTTCATTGCTTTTTTTTCTCCATTCATTAATTTCATGATCATTGTTACTGAAAAATTTCTTTTCTTCAAAAGAGTTAAAGTCAATACACATTTGGTAACCTTTTGTTTTTTAAGTTTGATTTAATACTCCAAACCGGGAGTATAATATATTAATTAACCCCAAACCGGGAATAAAAGAGCGGTTAACAAAATTGAAATCAGACAACCCCCGGTTAAGACCGGTAGATCCTACACAGCAGATCAGAAAACCCTAGACAGAGATGTCCTCTATATCGGCCGCTAGCCATCTTCTCACATCGTCGGGAGCTTCCAGTCGCCGGAATCAGACCCATCTTCGATCCGGTGAAGGGAGGATAACGAAAACGGACCACCACCAAAGCCACAAAGGCCCCTTACACAACGCCTCAACTCGCCTTTCACTCGCGGCACCACCCACCAAAACGCAAGGCGACTTCCGCTGCGAAACTATCGTTGACATGTATTGGATTTGATCATTTGTATCTTTTGGTCTTGCGGTCTGATCCAAAGAGGAGAAGGGGGAGATGTGAAACACCCCGATCCGCATTCTCTATGCTTGCATTCGAAGTATTTTGAACACAACCACCGTGACCAAACCTAAAGTTTTTTTTTTTTTTTTTTTGGCATTTTCTTATATTTACCATAACAAGTTTCAATTCATTATATTAAAGCTAAGAGATAAACTTAGTTAAACTCATTCATCCTTATGTCTTATGCTTGCTTATGCTTTGATAAGTCTTAGTTTGTCATCTTTGTTTAGTTATGATTAGCTAACTTTCCTCAAACCAAATCAAATCTTGTTTAAAACAACTGAATAAGTAATAGCATGTATTCCTAATGACATAAGACATTTTTCTTTGATGATTAGAGTACTCTAAAGTACTACATTGACATACTATTCGATTGTAGTAGCGTGCACATTACATTTAAAAGAAAACTTTCAAGAAATTCGATGCTTTTTTTATTGGAGACGAGACAACTTTTATAATTATTTACAAATATTAGTTTCATTTAATTTATAAATTGGTTATAGATTGACTTTATTTTTAATAATTAAATAAAAATTAATGTCTTTATTTAAATAATTTATTTACAAAGGTGCCATGCAGTTGCTGCTAAAACAAAAAAAAATGTTGATGCAATGTTTGTTAAAAAAATAAATATATTTCATGCTTTAGTTACGAGGGACAAGTAGTTATTATGTTCTGGTATTTATTTGTTAAGTTGTTACAAAAAGGTTAAATTATGTTATTAAAATAGTTGTTAAAAGACAAAAAAATATACCTATAAAATGCTGCCATTCATTTTCCAAACCATTCGTCTCCATTTCTTTTCAAATCCTTCTCCTAATTCTCATAGGATTCCAAGATAATAGAATGGGACAACGACAAGATTGGTCCGTGACTGCTTGTGTTTTCCTGTTCTTGTCTTTAGCATCACAAATCCATTGTAGGATCCAAATACCTTTTCCAAGCCATAAGCGAGGGGTTGGTTCGTCAGGCGACACGAGCCACTTCAATGTGATTCGTCGCGAAAGTGTGCCTTCGCCAAAGGAGAAAGATCTAATCAAGCAGCTCCCCGGACAACCTTCCGACGTTACTTTCAAACAGTATGGCGGTTATGTGGCCGTTAACGAACCAGCCGGTAGGTTTTTGTACTATTATTTCGTGGAAGCCATCAAACCCAGTAAATCTACTCCTCTTGTGATCTGGTTCAACGGAGGTACGTACATATAGAGAAAATATATTCCCTCTACAAACTCCTTTTCTTGGAACTACTTTTATTTTTTTGTACATATAATTAGACTCACCTAAAACTTGAAAAGATAAGTCTTCTATCAGAATCTAGTTTTTGAGGATTGTATTCTCCCATAATTGTTGAGAACTAAAACCGTTCAAAATACAGGACCGGCATGCTCATCTCTGGGTGGGGCATTTAAAGAGCTTGGTCCATTCCGCGTACATAGCGACGGCAAAACGCTGTTCCGCAATCCTTATTCATGGAACAACGGTACCTTTCTAAAAATATATTAATTAGAAACTAATAAGGTATATTCACAAGATATATTGAGATCAACTAAGTATGCTATTACATATGGAATTGCAGAGGCGAACGTGTTGTTCTTAGAAACGCCGGTAGGGACAGGATTCTCGTACTCGAATAGTCCAATATATGGGAAACAAGGGGACAAGCCAACAGCAGAGGATAACTACATGTTCTTGGTGAATTGGCTTGAAAGGTTTCCGGAATATAAAGGAAGAGAAATTTACATTACCGGTCAGAGTTACGCCGGCCACTATGTTCCCCAACTTGCCCAGATTATCATTCACCGTAACAAGCAAACTTTCATCAACCTACGAGGCATTTTGATTGGTAATCCATCACTTAACAGGGAGATCCAGGAAGAATTCGGCAACAAATTTATGTTTAGTCATGGTTTGATATCCCAACAACAAATGGACAATTATAACAAATTCTGTACCTACGACTTCTATGATTGGGACAAGTGCAAATTGGCGTCCCAAAAGATAGAAGATCAAAAAACACGCTTGGACATTTACAACATATACGCTCCAGTGTGCCTAAACTCCACATTGAGCAGCGAACCCAAGAACTGCACCACAATAATGGAGGTTGATCCGTGCAGTGGCAACTATTTGAAGGCTTATCTTAACACGAAAGAGGTTCAAGAAGCAATACATGCCAACACCACGAAATTACCGTATGAGTGGACCTCTTGCAATAAGAAACTGGGTTGGGAATGGAACAAAAATGATAAATATGTCTCATTGACACCTATCCTTCACGAACTGATGGCTGAGGGTGTCCGAGTCATGCTGTACAATGGAGACGTGGACCTGGTGATTCCATTTACATCTGTAGTGGCCGTGCTGAAGTCGATGAATCTGACGGTTGTAAAGGAATGGCGTCCGTGGTTTACCGGAGGACAGCTGGGAGGGTTCACCGAGGATTACAAAGGGAACTTAACCTTTGTAACTGTGAAAGGATCAGGTCATAGTGTTCCTACGGACCAACCTATACATGCTCTTAATATTTTTACCAGCTTTATCCGTAACACTCCTCTCCCCCAAACACCCTGATTTGTAACAGCTCTTAATAAGACACTTTGGTCCAGTGATTGAATGATCTAAAGATAATTATGATGTGTTTTACAATGTTGTTTACGTTGTACGGCTAATCTGCAGCGATTAAGTTCTAAATGGAAATGCGTATAAAATTAAATTTAATTATTGTCAAGCAAACAAAATTTCGAAATTATCAAGCATAAGATTAATACAGCAGTAGCTAGCCACATTACATACACAATTCTCAATCCCAAAAATGCATTGTTTCTCTTCCAAAAATAACTTGTTAAAATTTATTCAGTTCTTTTTTATTCATTTGGTTACTTTAATTTGTTTTCCCTTCATTCTTGTTGTTTTACTGATCACCATTCGAAGCTAGCAGTTGAATATTCCCACTACCTTGGTATTCTCTCAATAGGCCAAAATTCTGTCATTATGTCTCTAGTTAGATCCGGTTGCTTATCTCTTGTAAAATGTAAGACGAGTGTTGACACATAAAATGTCATTAATCTCATTCCTTAAGTTGATGTTCTCAATCTTCATAGGATCAATTAATCAATTTGGTTGTGGCAACTGATTTTTAGTTTGCTTCCATATGTTTATTTGGGTTTAGTGTGTTCCAAAACAGATCAATCAACTTTGCCAATCTAAGCGGTAAAAGTTAGGGTAAGCAATAACAAAATAACTAGATTAACTAAGTAAAAATAACGGCAAGAGGTAAATGGTAATATTGTTTTCGGTATCGCTAATTCTTTCCGATTTTCCCATAAGGTAAAATGTTACCAATCAAATCTATAATGTCCAAGAAAAAATAAAAGTAAACATAGGCTGACGCAAGGCTTCTCTCAGAACGGCATTGTCGAATTCTCCGGTGACCAATCATCCGATTGCACCAGCAGGTAATCTGTTATTTTCATCTGATCCTTCAATTGGCGGTGAGAACAATGGACGATTATACTAGAGAGATGATGGATCTCAAGACCTTAGTCACTCGAAACCCTAGAGAAGAAAAATGTTATCGCTAAGATCCGGGTAACTTTTTAATAAGGTTCCTGCTTCCAGATCTTTGGTTAGTGGAACTAATGTCTTTGATATATTCTCGATGATGTATACATTTGGAATCATGTGAATTCCGAGTTTTTGTCGTATTTAGAAATTGAGTCTTAAAAAAAAAGAAAAAAAAAACAATTGAGGGCCTGACTGGTTTAAACGCAGCGGGTGCGGTTGCGTCTGCGGGAGTTTGCGGAAGCGGGCGGTTGCGATTTCAAGCGTTTTGATGCATTTTGAACGACTGGTTAAGCGGTTGAAAATTGGTGCGTTTGCGGGAGTTTTATGACTGGTTAACCAGCGGATGCGACAACGGTTAAATCGAAAATGATCAAAAGAAATATAATTTATAATTATATAATAAAGTATAATAAAATACAAAACAATTTATATATAATTAAAAATAATAAAATATATAAAATTACTACATAATTATTCAAAATAATATATTTCATAGTTAAGTGCTTCTTACTTCATGCATTTGGTTCATAAAAAACAGCATCAAGTAATATAACAAATTACAAAAAAAAAAAATATGACAAACTAAAAAAATAGATATTTTGAATTCTTAGATCATCTGGATTAATAATTTTATTACAATACTTAGTTTGTATTTTATCATTCTTGAGTTTAGATTGACGCCATAATTTTGGTAAATAGAGAAAAATTAGGGTTTTGAGAATTAACGTTAATATATATAGGGTTTGATAATTTTTTTTAATTTATTTGTTATTTATGTATTTTTAATATATATATAGGATTTGAATAAAAAAAAAAATTTGCCAACCGCTGGAGCTTTTGAATTCGGCGGTTCGCAGCGGTCTAGAACGGTTCAGAGTGGTATAAAACGTTTTTTATGATTGGTTTTAAACGCTAGCAACCGCAACCGCCCGCAAACGCTGCGTTTGCGGGTGGTAGCGGGAGAACCAATCAAGCCCTGAGTCTGGTGCAAAAATTGTAATCTTGATATCTCTGGTGAATTTGATTCTTTAACGTTTTGTGTGAGTACGGTAAATTTGGTCACTCTTTTTGTTGATATGTATTGACTCTACATCAACATTCGTGTCTTGTGGTATGACAAGGTCTTGCTCTCTAGTCAGATAATCAGAGGGTCCAAAGAGGAGGACAAGGGAGATTCCCGATAAATCTTTTCTGAATCGCAACTTCAACTTAAGTTTTCCGATTAGACTTAAGCTCTCACGAGCCTATTTAGTTTAAAATTTAATTGGGTTTACATATATATATATATATGTATATATTTATATTTTAAGGGAAGTGTTAATGTCAAGAAACCTAAAACACTTTGTTCTACTTTCTCCCATTTTCTTTAAAGCATCATTAAGTCTCAAATAGTAAAATCCTCTATCGCTATTACACACGAGGAAAATGACGGTGGATCTCTTGAAGTAACAGGCTAAATCGTGAGAATATTGAGCTGGAACTGTCTAAGATTTGAGAATAACTGGACGGTTTTCAACAGTCAAGGGGACTTGGAAGAAATTCGATGTTTTTTTATCCGAACCTAGGCAACTTTATCATTATTTACAAAAAAATTGTTTCATTTGATTTTTAAGTTGGTTACAGTTAGACCTCGAAAATATAGCGGTAGATTGACTTTGTTTTTTATAATTAAATAAAATTTAATGTTCTTTATGCAAATAAATGGGTTATAAATGTGCATGCAATTTTTGATAAAAACAAAGTAATTTTATGCTTTATCTACGGAGGACAAGTAGTTATTATGTTCTGGGATTTGTTGTTAAGTTGTTGCAGAAGGTTAAATGGGTTATTAAAATAGTTGTTAAAAGACAAAAAAATATACCTATAAAATGCTGCCATTCATTTTCCAAACCAATCGTCTCCATTTCTTTTCAAATCCTTCTCATAGGATTGCAAGATACTAGAATGGGAAAACGACAAGATTGGTCCGTGACTGCTTGGGTTTTCCTGTTCTTGTCTTTGGCATCACAAATCCATTGTAGGAGCCAAACACATTTTTCAAAACGTTTGGAGCGGTCGAAGCAAGGAGATGGTTCGTCAGGTGATACGAGCTTCAATGTGCTTCGTCGTGTGCTTTCGCCAAAAGAGAAAGATCTAATCAAGAAGCTCCCCGGACAACCTTCCGGCGTTAGTTTCAGACAGTATGGCGGTTATGTGGCCGTAAACGAAACAACCGGTCGGTTTTTGTACTATTATTTCGTGGAAGCCATCAAACCCAATAAATCTACTCCTCTTGTGATCTGGTTCAACGGAGGTACGCATAGAGAATATAGATTCCATCTACAAACTCTTTTTTTGTTGGACTCTTCTAAAACTTGAAATGATATATAAGTCTTCTACCATCTATGAACAAACTTTTTATAAAAATACAGGACCGGCCTGCTCATCTCTAGGTGGGGCATTTCTAGAGCTTGGTCCATTCCGGGTACATAGCGACGGCAAAAAGCTTTTCCGCAATCCTTATTCATGGAACAACGGTACCTTTCTAAAAATATATTAATTATAAATTTTTCTGTATATTATTATTCACAAGATATATTGAGATCAACTAAGTATGCGATTGCGTATGGAATTGCAGAGGCAAACGTGTTGTTCTTAGAATCGCCGGTAACGACAGGATTCTCGTACTCGAGTACTCCAATTAATTTGGAGGAATTCGGGGACCAAGGGGACAAGGTAACAGCAGAGGATAACTACATGTTCTTGGTGAATTGGCTTGAAAGGTTTCCTGAATACAAAGGAAGAGAGATTTACATCGCCGGTCAGAGTTACGCCGGCCACTATGTCCCCCAACTTGCCCAGATCATCCTTCACCGTAACAAGCAAACCTTCATCAACCTACGAGGCATTTTGATCGGTAATCCATCACTTGCCTCAACGATCCAGGAGGGATTCAGCTACAAACTTATGTTAAGTCATGGTTTGATGTCCCAACAAATTTATGACAATTATAATAAATTCTGCAAGAGCGAGGACTCCTTTGATATGGCCGAGTGCACAAGGGCGTCACAAAAAGTAGGAGCTCAAAAACAACACTTGGACACTTACAACATATACGCTCCAGTGTGCCTAAACTCCACATTGAGCAGCAAATCCAAGAAATGCACCACAGTAATGGAAGTTGATCCGTGCAGTAGCAACTACTTGAAGGCTTATCTTAACAGAAAAAAGGTTCAACAAGCGATACATGCCAACACCACGAAATTACCGTACGAGTGGACCTCTTGCAATGACGCATTGAGTGAGCTATGGAACATTAGTGATATGGCGGCCCCAATGATTCCTATCCTTCACGAGCTGATGGGTGAGAGTGTCCGAGTCATGATATACAATGGAGACGTGGACCTGGAGATTCCATTTGCATCTACAGTGGCCGTGCTGAAGACAATGAATCTGACGGTTGTAAAGGAATGGCGTCCGTGGTTTACCGGAGGACAGCTGGGAGGGTTCGCAGAGGATTACAAAGGGAACTTAACCTTTGTAACTGTGAAAGGATCAGGTCATAGTGTTCCTACGGATCAACCTATACATGCTCTTAATATCTTTACCAGCTTTATCCGTAACACTCCTCTTCCTCAAACACCCTGATTTCTAACTTGTACCACCCCTATATATAAACTTATTAAGACACTTTGGTCCAGTGATTGAATGATCTAAAGATGATTATGATGTCTTTTGTAAATATATAAAGACATCTAAAGCAATTTACTCCTTTTATTTACAATGTTGTTTACTTCGTACGTCTAAATAATCTCTAAATGGATATACGAATGCGGGTGTGATACAACACTCAACAAATTATACTTAAGTTAATCATTGTCAAGCAACCAAAATGTCCAAATTGTCGAGCATAAGATTAATACAGCAGTAGCCACATTTGACATTACATACACAATTCTTAATCCCAAAAATGCATTGTTTCTCTTCCAAAAATAACTTGTTATTAAACTTAGTACTTTTGTATCCATTTCGTTGCATTAAATTGTTTTCCCTTCATTCGTGTTGTTGTACTTACATAAACCTCCGCCAAGTTAATACAATTCCAGCAAGCACCAATATAAATTTACTAATCTATATTGATGTAACCGCAATATCTTATTTTGTTCTTTTTATTTTGATTTCTTCTCAAAATTACTGACATTATCGTCAATACAGATTTTTCCAAAGTTTCTTGTGAGTTTTGTAAATTTGGTCACTCTTTTTTTGTTTGTATGAATATAAAATTTATTAACAAAAAAAAACTGTTTTACAATAAATACATCATTGAAACAGAAAATCCAAACGATTACATCAAAGAAAGAAGGATAACTCTTGTATCTGACGTGTCAACAACAAAGACAAGACACGTGGTGAAAACATGTCGCAAGAGAAACGATAGAACTTTCTTGTGCATGCAATTTTTGATAGAAACAAAGTTATAATGTTGGTTATTTCCGGTTAAGTATGAATTACTTGAGTTATAAGTTAGCTCGTAACATGCTTTGTTGTTGAAGTAAAAACCAGGTGTTACAATTTTGGATGCTTTATCTACGGAGGACAGGTAGTTATTATGTTCTGGGATTTGTTGTTAAGTTGTTACAAAAGGTTAAATGGGTTATTAAAATAGTTGTCAAAAGCCAAAAAAAAAAACCCTATAAAATGCTGCCATTCATTTTCAAAACCATTCGTCTCCATTTCTTTTCAAATCCTTCTCATAGGATTCCAAGATACTAGAATGGGAAAACGACAAGATTGGTCCGTGACTGCTTGGGTTTTCCTGTTCTTGTCTTTGGCATCACAAATCCATTGTAGGAGCCAAACACATTTTTCAAAACGTTTGGAGCGGTCGAAGCAAGGAGATGGTTCGTCAGGTGATACGAGCTTCAATGTGCTTCGTCGCGTGCTTTCGCCAAAGGAGAAAGATCTAATCAAGAAGCTCCCCGGACAACCTTCCGGCGTTAGTTTCAGACAGTATGGCGGTTATGTGGCCGTAAACGAAACAACCGGTCGGTTTTTGTACTATTATTTCGTGGAAGCCATCAAACCCAATAAATCTACTCCTCTTGTGATCTGGTTCAACGGAGGTACGTACATATAGAGAAAATATATTCCCTCTACAGACTCTTTTTTTATTGGACTCTTCTAAGACGTGAAAAGATATAAGTCTTCTACCATATCTATGAACAAAATTTTATAAAAACACAGGACCGGCCTGCTCATCTCTACTTGGGGCATTTCAAGAGCTTGGTCCATTCCGGGTACATAGCGACGGCAAAACGCTTTTCCGCAATCCTTATTCATGGAACAACGGTACCTTTCTAAAAATATATTAACTAGAAACCAATAAGGTATATATTCACAAGATATGATGATGAGATCAACTAAGTATGCGATTACGTATGGAATTGCAGAGGCAAACGTATTGTTTTTAGAATCGCCGGTAACGACTGGATTCTCGTACTCAAATACTCCAATTGATTTGGAGGAATTCGGGAACCAAGGGGACAAGGTAACAGCAGAGGATAACTACATGTTCTTGGTGAATTGGCTTGAAAGGTTTCCGGAATATAAAGGAAGAGAGATTTACATCGCCGGTCAGAGTTACGCCGGCCACTATGTTCCCCAACTTGCCCAGATCATCGTTCACCGTAACAAGCAAACCTTCATCAACCTACAAGGCATTTTGATCGGTAATCCATCACTCGCCTCACTGATCCAGGAGGGATTCAGCTACAAATTTATGTTAAGTCATGGTTTGATGTCCCAACAACAAATGGACGATTATAAGAAATTCTGCATGAGCGAGGACTTATATGATAATGACAAGTGCACATTGCTGACACAAAAATTCGTCTATACAAAAAAGCACTTGGACACTTACAACATATACGCTCCTGTATGCCTAAACTCCACATTGAGAAGCAAATCCAAGAAATGCACCACAGTAATGGAGGTTGATCCGTGCAGTGGCGACTACATGAAGGCTTATCTTAACAGAAAAAAGGTTCAAAAAGCGATACATGCCAACACCACAAAATTACCGTACGAGTGGACCTCTTGCCATGACGCATTGACTGAGGTATGGAGCACTGATGTTAAAGATGTCTCAATGACACCTATCCTTCACGAGCTTATGGGTGAGGGTGTCCGAGTCATGATATACAATGGAGACGTGGACCTGGAGATTCCATTTGCATCTACAGTGGCCGTGCTGAAGACAATGAATCTGACGGTTGTAAAGGAATGGCGTCCGTGGTTTACCGGAGGACAGCTGGGAGGGTTCGCAGAGGATTACAAAGGGAACTTAACCTTTGTAACTGTGAAAGGAGCAGGTCATAGTGTTCCTACGGACCAACCTATACATGCTCTTAATATTTTTACCAGCTTTATCCGTAATACTCCTCTCCCTCAAACACCCTAATTTGTAACTTGTACCACCCCTATAAACTTTAATAAGACACTTTGTCCAGTGATTGAATGATCTAAAGTTGATTATGATGTGTAATTAAACCAATATTTGACTCCTTTAACAATGTTGTTTACGTTGTACGTCTAATCATTAATTATGTTCTAAATGGACATACGTATGATATGATATGCGTGTGTGATACTACAGTCAACAAATTATACTTAAGTTAATCATTGTCAAGCAAACAAAATGTCGAAATTATCAAGCAGAAGACTAATACAGCAGTACATACACAATTCTCAATAACAAAAATGCATTGTTTCTCTTCCAAAAATAACTTGTTAAAATTTCTATATTCAATTCGTTGCTTTAATTTGTTTTCCCTTCATTAATTCCTGTTGTTTTACTGATCACCATTCGAAGTTAATAGGATTAATAATAAATTCAAGATTAGTTATTTACATAAACATTCGCTAAGTCAATAATCTGAATTCCTAGCAAGCTTATTTTGTTTGTTTTTTTTATTTTTTCTCAAAACTACTGGCATTATCGTCAATACAGATTTTACTAAAGTTTCATTTGAGTTCTGTAAATTAGGTCACTCTTTTTGTTGATATGTATTGAATATATCTGCAGCAACATTCGTGTCTTGCGGTGATACAAGGTCTTGTTGTCTGTTCAACTAAAGTTTCATTTGAGTTCTGTAAATTAGGTCACTCTTTTTGTTGATATGTATTGAATATATCTGCAGCAACATTCGTGTCTTGCGGTGATACAAGGTCTTGTTGTCTGTTCAGATAATCAGAGGGTCCAGAGAGGACGAGGGAGAGGTCCCATAAAAGTTCATGTAGTTTTCTTCCAAAAAAAAAGGGTTGGTGTATTATTTGGAAAATTTCCCGTAAAATCAATAATAAATTCATGATTAATTATTACATAAACCTTAGCTAAGCACCAATATAGCTTTCATGTTACCGGCTTACCGCAATCTCTTAATTTATTTTATTTTTTCTCGAAATAAGTGGCATTATCATCAATATAGATTTTTCCAAAGTTTCGTGTGAGATCTGTAAATTTGGTCACCCTTTTTGTTGATATGTATTGAATTTTATCATTCGTGTCTTGCGGTAATACAAGGTCATGCTGTCTGGTCTTATTCATGACGGAAGTCTAAAATAAAGGGTTTTCTGTTTTTGTTTTCTTAAATAAAAAGAACTAGTTAGAAAAAAGAGAATTCTGTTTTGCCAAATTTTAGAAAACAAATTTTCTGAAAACTTTTTGTTTTAGTTTAAGGGCTACAAAAATTGGAAAAAAGCTAAGCTGGTTTGGAGTAGTTACAGAGGGAAATTAATTGTTAAGTTGTTACAAAAGGTTAAATGAGTGATTAAAATAGTTGTCAATAACCAAAAATGTATCCATAAAATCCAGTCATTCTGCTTTCTTTCATAAAGATTCAACTAAACATAATAGAATGGGAAAACTACAAGATTGGTCTGTAACCACTTGTCTCTTCCTTTTCTTATTTCAAGCATCACAAATCAATTGCACAAGCCAAACACATGTTCTAAACCGTCTGAACCGCTCGAAGCGAGGGATTGGTTCGTCGGTTGACACAAACCACTTAAATGCGATTCGTCGCTTAAGCGTGTCTTCGCCCCAAAACACAAGCGGTGTTAACCAACAAGAGCAAAAGGAGAGAGATCTAATCGAGAATCTGCCCGGACAGCCTTCAGTTAGTTTTAGACAATATGGCGGTTATGTGACCGTGAATGAGTCAGCAGGTCGATCCTTGTACTATTATTTCGTGGAAGCCACCGAAAACAAAAAGTCGTCACCCCTTGTTCTATGGCTAAACGGAGGTATGAATCTACCATCTAGTTTTAAAAATGTGTTGTTTTTCATTGAGAAATCAGACATAAAACATAAACATTCATACGCTTATTATATGCAGGACCTGGCTGCTCCTCCCTATATGGGGCATTTCAAGAACTTGGCCCATTTCGCACACATAGCGATGGCAAAACACTCTATACCAATCCTTATTCATGGAACAAATGTACAAAACTTCTTCTTATAGAATCTTTAGTTTACCTTCTTTTTTTGGATAGTACTTCTTCAGTTTCTATATATATATAAGATTTTTAGCTAAAAGTGAGTATACAAAAATCTTATTATTCACGTGTGAAATATTTGCAGTGGCGAACATATTATTCTTAGAATCTCCAGCAGGAACGGGATTCTCGTACACGAACACAACGACGGATTTGGAGAATCCCGGGGACATGAAAGCAGCAGCTGATAACTACATCTTCTTGGTGAAATGGCTGGAGAGGTTTCCGGAATACAAAGGCAGAGAATTTTACATCGCTGGTGAGAGTTACGCCGGGCACTATGTTCCACAACTCGCACAAACCATCCTTGTCCATAACAAGAACCAAACCTTCATCAACCTACGTGGCATTTTGATTGGTAACCCGAGTCTGGACGACACCGCCGACACAATGGGTGCGAATGAGTTTTTGGTAAGCCATGCTTTACTCTCACAAGAAACTTTTCTTACCTTCGAGAAAAACTGCAATAACCCTCCAACTGGCGAGGTTGATTGCGTCGAGTTGAGTATGAAAATCCAGGACGACAAAGAAAAAATAAACCTATACAACATATTAACTCCTACGTGCCTAAACCCCACGTTGAATAACCAATCCAAAGAATGCACAACGGTGATGCAGTATGATGCGTGCGGAATGCAGCACATAGATGCTTACTTTAACCAGGGCGAGGTTCAGCGTTCGATGCATGTCAGAAAACGTCCGTACACGTGGAAGCTATGTAATGAAGCCCTCGGATTTAATTGGAGCCAGGTTGATGCATCTGAATCGATGCTACCTATTCTCAAAGAGCTGATGAAACATGAGCAAATGCGAGTTTGGGTGTACACTGGAGACACCGATACCGTGATTCCGATAACGGTTACAATGTACGCTCTGAAGATGATGAATCTAACGGCTGTTACGGACTGGCTCCCGTGGTTTAGCGAAGGGCAAATGGGTGGTTTCACAGAGGAATACAAAGGCAATTTTAGGTATGCCACAGTGAAAGGAGCTGGTCATGAAGTTCCTCTTTACAAACCTAATGTCGCTTTTACTCTCTTTAAACAATTTCTACTTAATTCTCCTCTCCCTCTTACCCCTTAATTACTAAATTTGTAACAACACCAAACACACTCTATTTTTCACATTTATGTAATTATCACATTCTAGCTAAAACTTCAATTGTAATGTTCTAGGAAAATTTGCAAAACGAACCAAAAAAAGATTAATAATTTTAAGTAACTAATCAAAAACAAACATTTCTGATATTTTGAATATTATATATTTTTTTTGGATCAATTTTCATACATTTTTTTAAAACAAACATTTCTGCTTGGTAAAAAAAAAACAAATGGGGATAACAGAGACCGGCGACGAATCGTCGGCGAAGAAGATGCGACGTAGAATACCAGCGTCGATCGAATCTCTAGACGCCGATATACTATGCATCATCTTCTCTTTTCTTAATTTGTTTGACCTCGTTCACTGTACCGTCGTCTGCAATTCCTGGTACTCCCTCCAATCCAAATCCCTAGCTTCTCTTTTTCCCCTAATTTCATAATCCCGTGATGACCCTATTCGAACTTTTCTCTTATTGAGGCATGCTGTCATCAAAAAGCTGAAGCTGCTACAAGCTTCATGCCGGAAGATGCACCATCTCGGTTCTGATTTCCCCAGTAGTTCCACGTCAGCTGAGATAGACGTGGAGGATTTTGCGATGAAGCATCACAAGATGGCATTGTTAAGGGGTCGAATCGAAATTGAGCGATGGGAAGCTCATTCACACCGGTGAGGCAATTTTCCCTTTGTTTTTTTTTTCCAGAGAATTTACTTACTCTGCCATGTTTCTAATGTTCTCTATGTCAGGGTTTCTCAGTGTAGAATGAAGAAGGGTTTACTTCTTACTGGTGTTGGTGATAAGGTTTGGACTTTTTTAGTATACAATTCGATTAGGTATTGTTCTCTATGTGTTATCTAAGTTAATCTGATTACTATTATCAGATTATGCGCCTCTGGTCATTAAAAAGCTACAAATGCATGGAAGAATACTCACTTCCTGATGCTGCTTCCTTGATTGACTTCGATTTTGATGAGAGTAAGGTAAATCTCTAAAGGTCACGGATGTTTAAGTTACATAATAAATGTTTCATTACTTAAACTGGGAATGAGCTAAAATTTAATGATCAATTTTTATACAGAAACCTCAGTCGAGTCACTGATATGGATTTCTTAAACCACCAGTATAGCAGTATAATCTGTTTTCATGTCACAGTTTGCCTCACCTTGTACTGGATGTTTCCTTTTGGCTAAATCTTGCTATTTTATATATAAATTGGAAGTTGTATCTCGAGCAAGGGCATTATCCCTAACTTTGATTTTTTTGTTGTTGTTGTTGTCGAGATTGTTGGCTTGGTTGGTACCCGCATTAGCATATGGAGGAGAAATGGACAAAGAAACATTTTTCCATCTCGTGAAGGCACCTTTCCTAAAGGCCTTTGTATGCGGTATGTCAAACGATACTCCTGAAATATCAAGTTTTGAGAACCTATCTGTTTCTATAGAAGGAGCAACTGATATTCCATGTTACTGACAATAGTCCGTGTGATACTTCAACGTGGCTACCTAGCCCCTGTAAGCTTGGCTTCTCTATCCACACTGATAAGGGTTTATGTTTTCTTTATCAACCAGTTACATCGACCCAGAAGCTGTAGTTGGATGTGAGGATGGAACAGCTCGTGTATTTGATATGTACAGTAAGACATGTTCACAGATCATTAGGTAAGCTATATATTCTGTCTCTATTATGTTGTGGAACATCTGAAAGTGAAATTTGAACATATTGGTTACTGTGTTGAGTATTGTTTACAATTTCATCTGAGAACCTAATTCACAAATTACCTATCAATTTGGCTAATGCTGTCAACTATCTAACTGCAGGACTCAGGGTGGGCCAATTACGTGCTTATCTTTGAGTGAGAACCAAGTATTTCTTAGTGGGTCTTCACTAGGGAGAGTAACAGTATCTGACCCTTTGTTGGATCAACCAGTGGCTACTCTTAAATCCACAATAACTGCTGGAGGTAAGCTCAAACTCCATTTCAGATTGCATCTCCAGTGAAAATGCCTTAAGCAACCTCTCTTCTCCACAGGTATACAGACCATCTGTTTTAACCAAGGCACTAATCTTGCTTTCACTGGAACAACGGGTGGATATGTTTCATGCTGGGACCTTAGGTATGTTAAAAAGAAACAACTGGGTTTATTTTAAATTGGGTTGTACAAAAACACTATTTTAAGATGTGTGTTATAAAGTTTATAACCAAGTTTTTATCACAGGAAAATGGGACGGTTGTGGGAAAAACGAGTGAGTCCTAATGTCGTGTACTCAATACAACAGCTGAGGAATGACACATCGGTAATGGTAGCTGGTGGAATAGACGGTGTGCTGCGAGTGATTGATCAGAATAGTGGAAGAGTTTTATCTAGATTTATAATGGACGATAAGGTCTCAACAACATTGAGAAGGGACAACCAAGTGGTGATAGAGAAAAGAAGAGGAAAAAGAGTTTCTCAAGATATGGAGATGGATAAAATCGAAAGGAAAGTTCGGCCCCAAATCAGTTGCTTAGCAATGGGGATGAAGAAGATAGTAACAGCTCACAATGGTAAATGCATAAGTGTATGGAAGTTCAATCTCTCGTAAAGTCGCAAGAAACTAGTCTCTTGTCTGTAAGTGCAAAATTGGGAACAATAGCATTATAAATGAGATTTAAAGACAAAACCGATTGGATTGTGTAAGAGCAACAAAAGTTGAAACACTGGAAATAAAATAATAAAAAAAGGGACAGATTTTTTGTCTATTTGGCGGATTTCTTGGAAGGCTCAGCTTGAGATTCAGCTTTGATGATATTAAGTTGACCACCTTCTTTGCAAGCTGCATTAGTTGCTTTCACTTCATTGCAATGGTTTATGAATTTCGTAAGCTCCTGTTCCAATTCACACAACACACAATTAACCTACAAACTTTAATTTACAAATCCAATCGATTCAGATTTAAGGGAGATTGAAGAATGTAGAAATTACCCGATCAGTGTCCATCTCTTTCGTCATCTTTGATGGTTTCACATTTCTCTTCCCTGGAACAAGAAGAAGAAGATGATAAGTACAAAATCGCGAGGGATTCATTTGTAAGCAAAAAAAAGAAGTGAATACCTTTGCGAGTTTGAATGGATTTGCCATGGCGATTTGGAGCAATAGTCTTCCTCTTCTGTTGGCCCTTGAACTGATTGCTCTTCTGCGTCATCTTCGAACCGTCGTTTCTAGGGTTTTCTCTTCCGTCGAAGGGTTTTTGTTGTAATGGAAAGATGGAAGAAAAACACACTAGCTAACTCAAAAGCCTATATAGTGGGCTCTTAAGGCCCATATCAATATGGGTTCAATTTTGGGCCCATTTTGGAGTCTTCTAAATTCAACACTGCTACATTTTTGGTAGGCAGAAGATTTTGTTCGAGGAAGACACGGAGACAAAGAAAAGCGGTAAAATCCTTCTTCTTCATTGTAGAAACCCTTTCTCATTTTTGGAAGGTTCTTCTTCCACAATCCTTTCTTCGGATTCTCGCTTCTTCGATTTTGGTTTTGATTCTGTTACTTTTGTTCATGGTGAATGTGTTTCCGCTCAGGTTAAACGCTCTTCTTCTTCATGACAGTACTTTCAGTGACGTCATGACGCTGCATCTGTATCACCACTCTCGTTTGCTATGGAGAAATCTCTGTTTTCCTCGGAGAATTGGATTTTTGTGTAATCGGAACTGTTCTCTCATCTCTCCTTCCCTTTCACGCACTGCGAAGGTGATGCGACTCTGAGATTATCAGCTGTGTTCTTGCTCATGCTATGTGTTTACATTTTTGAATTATTGTGCTGATTAGTGTAATATTTAGTAGATATTGTTTTATCGTTGCCTAATATTCAGATTTTCCGAATCAAAATCGACATTGGTAATGTTACTACTCACATATGTGGATTTCAGTACTATTGCAGTTCCACTTGTAATTTGGACGCAGCTGTTTCTGAATTCTCCAATGAAGCAGCTAGTGGAAATATGTTGACTTCTTATAATAGTGAAGATGTTGTTGCGCCAGAGACGATAAAATATCCTTTCAAGTCAGAAGAAAGAGTAGCAAGTACTGCTGCTTCTTCAAATGGCAGAGTGATGCTTATTGATGGGACATCCATTATATACAGGGCTTACTATAAGCTTTTAGGTATGCTGCTACTCATGTGTACATAGAATGTTATTTTTTTTCCCCTCCCGGTCTCACACACACTTACTGGCATTTGATTGGGCAATTTGCAGCAAGGTTGAATCATGGTCATCTGGCTCATGCAGATGGAAACGCCGACTGGGTTTTAACAATATTTTCATCTCTTTCTCTTGTAAGTGAAATCTTAAGTATTGTGTTCCAGATGTTCATTTATATTGTGCTTAAGTCTGATGATTGAGAGAAGCTTCTTGTAGCATATACGATGGCTGATCAAGTAATTATGGTTGCATATAATTGTGTTTCTTATAAGACTAAAGTTTCTCTTTCTTGTTTCCTATTATAATTTTACGATTCGACTTCTTACCTTTTTTCATTGTGTTCTCATTTGCAGCTGATTGATGTTTTGAAATTTCTCCCATCCCATGTGGCGGTATATACCAGTTTCCATTTAATATCTCATTTCTTTATATCTGTGATAACCGAATGAAGTTCTTGTAGTTTTCTTAATGTTGGATAGCCCCTACTGACTTAATTAACTGTGTCCATGCAGGTGGTGTTCGACCATGATGGTGAGTCGTAATGTAACCAGACTATCAGTTAATTTGTTACATTCATCAACGTCTAGCTATTTCATGCTGTGGTGTAGGAAGAATTTAGATTTTTGGGGACTTTTAGTGTCTATAGTTAACCACTTTAAGTTTGCCTGTCGGATCATTTGAACAAATTCATTGATAAGCCTTTAATCTAGTTCTAATTCAGTAGTTATGGCCTCTGTCCTTTCTAGTTTTTATTACTCAAGTATGTGAATGCTTGCCTCTTATCGATTGATGCTAATTGCTCCGCCAGCCATCTATAGATTTGATTTTCATTATCCTCTTTCAGATGAATAGATAAATAATTGTGCTCAGCTTGTTGTTGAATGTTGTTGCCCAACAACTACATGGGATTCTGTCGAGTGTTGATGTTTTCAACTTCATTTGTTTCATAGTGAATGGATAAAAGTTTCAGATTTCAACTTCTGGCCACTACTGAAAACTTTAATTCTATAGACCTAAGAGTAATCAGCTGGAGATCTAGATGGTGATATATTGACCAAAAATTGATTACTGAATGTTGATACTCATTACTCTACTATTCATGGAATCTTCTACTAAGTTATCTAGAAAACCTTCTAGTAATGCATGATAGTGGTAATCTGACAAATATCATCTAGTAAGCAGGGTTATGTCATATGTGAGGCAAGAATATTATTAAATGGTTTGTGGACCTGCACGTCTCTAGTTTACTCTCTTTAACAAAATAGAGCCTTTTTTCAGGAGTTCCTTATGGCACTACTTCTAATTCATCTACAGGTTATCGTTCTGCAAAAGGTAAGCTCCATGTCCTTAGTCAAACTATAGTTATCAGTTGACAATACAAGAAAAATTGCATGAGAGTTTAGTTAGTGTGCTGACTCGATAGTGATGAATGTAATATCATCGTTGAGGATCTCAAATCGTTATACAAGCCTTCAGTATATTGCTTGTATAAATATACTTGCAGTTTGAACTGATTTTCTGCTGTGTGCCTAGGATAAATTATTTTTAAAATTATGGCTTACTTGCCAAGGGTGACATCCAAAATGAAATGCCAGCTTTGTCTTCCTTTGGGTATTTTGCTTGCAGCTTTTGGGCAGTCAAAAACATTGGTGTAGAGAATATAGGGTCGGTCATAGGCGCTTCTATGGAGATCTTTGGCTATGTATAAAATAAGACTTAGGTCATCTCCAATGATGACCCTCCAGTATACTGCAGTCTTTTGTTGTTACCGTTCTGTACATGCTGACATAGATATGCGTATCCAATACTCTCTCTTTTTATGTGATGGGAACACTTGGCTTCTCATAATTTTGAATTTTAGGCTTTTTTTGCATTCTAAATCTCGAAATAATTCTCCCTTTTCTTTGTGCAGAGTGTGAAGGATAATTTTGATGTAATCTCATCAGTAACCTATCTTTTATTGTGTTATAAATTTTACAGGCATGAACTTCCGTCATACTCTCTACCCTGCCTATAAAAGTAATCGTCCTCCCACACCTGATACCATAGTACAAGGACTTCAATATCTCAAAGCGTCCATCAAGGCAATGTCTATAAAGGTTATAGAGGTAAATCATAAACATGATTGCCTTATTTCCTTTTATTGTGATGATTTCTCACTAATGGGCAGAAATTCCATGAAGACAGGTGCCAGGTGTAGAAGCTGATGATGTTATTGGAACACTGGCTATGCGAAGCATTAGTGCCGGTTTCAAAGTACTCATTTTCAGCTATTCGAGAAGTGTTCCCTGCTTCTTTAATGCCTCAGGGCCTGTTCAATTCGTCCTTTTCCTAGAAGTGGATTGATCATTTGTTTGATACCCCCTTACAGGTCCGAGTTGTCTCTCCGGACAAAGACTTCTTTCAGATTCTTTCTCCCTCGTTGCGTCTTCTTCGACTAACACCTCGCGGATCAGAGTATGAAATTCATGTTAGATGGATCATTGCCTCATCGTAGAATTTGCCTATTATGAAACTATTGCTAGACACTAGAGAGGTTTTCTTATGTAATTAAGATAGATTTTGCTGAGATATTTCCTTCAGATATTCCATGGTTGCTCTGTATCTTGTATGTTTTTTTTCTAGATTATTTTGTATGTTGTTTCCTACTCAATTGTGTCAATGCTACTGCTTCTTGTGGCAGGATGGCTTCTTTTGGAATGGAAGATTTTGCTAAAAAGTTCGGAAATTTGGAACCAGCACAATTTGTTGATATAATCGCCCTTGCTGGAGACAAGTCTGATAATATTCCAGGTTAAGACCAGTTCCTCTACCCCTCACGAAATTGTTATTTTCTGGGAATAATCCTTTCGTAGCTGCATTTGTGTAATTGGCTAAATACAAACGTTTAGCAAAAGTGCACACAGAAAAAGGCTAAAGTGATCTAATGATGTTTGTGTTATGCAGGAGTTGATGGCATTGGGAATGTGCACGCAGTGGAACTGATATCTAGATTTGGTAGTCACAGAGTCATGCTATATGCTTTGATTTCATTGATTTGCGCCCCATGTTTCCTATTAATCACTCTTATTGCATTATCAGGCACGTTGGAGAATCTCTTGCAGTCTGTGGATGAGATCAAGGAAGGAAAAATAAAGGAGGTGAGTGAAGTGGTGTTGCATAGGCTAGGCAAGTTAGTACTTCTGTGATATGCAAGGACTAATATTAGCCTCTTCCTTGTCTTTGCAACAGTCTCTAATAGCTAGTGCGGATCAAGCAATTCTTAGCAAGAAATTAGTAGGTTTTTCTGTTTTGTTTCGTACTTTCATTCATTATTCAGCTGTTGATTTCACAAGGTAGGGATGATGAATTGTGTTAATGGCAGGCACTGTTACGGTCTGATCTCCCAGATTACATAGTACCATTTGACACGAAAGATCTCACTTTTAAGAAACCAGAGGTTCGTTTGACGATAATCTAGTCAAAAGTGATTATTATTACATCTACTACAATATTCTAATTGAAAAAAGAAAGATTAGTAACAGAGGATTATTTGTGCAATGTACAGGACAACGGGGAGAAATTGAGTAGCCTGTTAATCGCTATTGCGGATTATGCAGAAGGATTTTCAGCTGATCCAGTCATCAGAAGAGCTTACAGGTTGTGGGAAAAACTGGAAGCAATGCCATGATGATATTTTTTATGCATCTTTTTTCTTACTCTTGTCTCTTTGTATTGGGTACATAAAATAGAGTAAGCTCAAGTTTAGAGAGTTCTCCTACAAAACATTAAAGCTAGTCACTTTCACAATCCTTTTGTAAAGCATGCTGTTATTGAAACTAGGGAGAATGATGAAGTTGATACTAATTTAGAAGCTTTATTGATTGTTCTAATGGTCAACCAATTGTGACCAACTTGAACCACACGCCTTACAAATTATAATAACCCCAAGCACAACTTAAATACAATTATGTTGAGTAGGGGTTGTTTAAGGCAGTAACGTCATCCATAAGCTCGGATGCTCCGCACCACGCGAGTGGCTAATTAAAACCATATCACTTGTTTTAGCCAGTTAATTTAGGCTCTGTGGGTTTTTAGTGTTTGGATGTTGGATTTCTTAATCTTACATATCACCATAACTTGGTGCATCTTTCACTATTGTTACTTTGCGATTGATAATTCATCAAAGTAAAAACACTTGAAATACCAAAGATTTTTTCATTCACACTTAATCGAAACAAAAGAGAGGGAATAACCTTTTTGCCATTCCCTCTCTCTCCCGTGGAAAGGAGCTGAAATACAAAAGAAAGCCGATTTGGCTTATCTTAATGATGATGCTCTCACTTTGCCTTTGGGGCTCTCTATTTACATTTTTTTACATCCATCTAACCTTCCCTAAAAGACACACAAAAGCTTTAAAAACACAGCAATTTTCACACAACCCTTTCACATTTATAAGGGTCATTGAAAACAAACACACACACACAGAGTTCCATCTTTTATTTGCCACTCTTCGAGCGCCAACACAAACTTCTTCCTAAACCTTCCT
Organism: Arabidopsis suecica; assembly: GCA_019202805.1. Taxonomy (NCBI): domain Eukaryota; kingdom Viridiplantae; phylum Streptophyta; class Magnoliopsida; order Brassicales; family Brassicaceae; genus Arabidopsis; species Arabidopsis suecica. Next base: position 11,577,906 of record CM032909.1, read on the forward strand.
GATGATGATACCTGATACCTGAAACCTGAAACACAACACAATAACAAGAAAGATAAGCCACTTTGACCAAACTCTCAAGCTGTACTCATATATACATACACATTTAGATTCAGGTTCAGTGGTTTACCTAATTTACTTTCACCGATTCAATCCCTAAAGATCACAGCATCTGCAATCTCCATAAGCGGTTGCAATGACTCCGGCGTGAATTTTCTGGCGAAGAAATAATCTAAACTTGAATTAGATCTCCTCAACGAGTGAATCAGCTGCGGCGAGACCTCAGAAGCATCGTACGTGTGAGGATGACCACCAACACTACCGGTCCAATTAACACGTGTGAGTGTGAAGTGACTACATCCTTCAGGATCCTCAAGAGACAACAAAGTCGGAAAATAATGTTCTTCTGGGTAACAAGATTCAACATCAAGGCATGGTAATTTGAATTTCCTCCATAGCTTTCTCTCTTTGATCACCATTAGAGCATGCCGTTTCGCTAAAACGAAGAACTGAGATCCAACACGGAAGTCTTGGTACCGGATCTCAGGAAGCATCGCGTCGTCGCCTCTTGCGTTGTATCGTTTCGGAAGAAAAGGTTCATCGGAGAGGATCTCGATGAAGCTTTGGTGATGATCGGAGTTGGTGGAGAAGAGATGGTTGTGGATGTAAGAGAAGGAATGGAGAGGGATACAGTGTTGTGAGATTAAAGCGAAATAGAGATTGTTAGGATCATCGAGGATTGCGTTTGCTAGTAATCGTCGTTCGGCGGAGATTAGCGTCGGAGAAGCTCGTGCGGTTCTTTTCGCCGGGATGAATTTAGCGTTGATTGATGATGAATCGAGAAGAGGAGATACGGAGGAGGTTGGATCTGCGTGGATGTATACGTTGTAGAGATCTTGGTGACCTTGGAAGAAGCTTTCCCAGAGAGGTAAGAAGGTTAGATCGGAGTTTGTTAGGAAGAGGAAAGCGATCTTCGGGGGAGGATTTGGAGAGAGAGAGATGAGACGGCGGTTGTTGGTGGAGGATGAGACGGCGGCGCGGTGGAAGAGAGAGAGGTCGTCTAGGTCATCGGCGGTGGAAATGAGGTTAGAGGAAGAGAGAAGGATGTGTGGTGAGAGGAAGAAGAGGAAGAAGAGAAGAGAAAGAGAGAGGAAGAGAGATAGAGAATATACGAGTGTAGAAGAAGAGAACATCTCTGAAACAACAACACAGAATTTCTCAGAGGAAGAAGATGATTGAAGAAAGAAGAAGAAGATGATTGATGAATGAATTAGAAAAAATTGTGATGTGACAATAAAAAGGAAAAAGGGGAATAATGACGTCAGCAAAATGGGGACACGTGAAATATTTTAAAATATGTGGGACAATCGACACAGTTGCTCTATCGCTATTTGTTACGTGGGGCTCTTCTCTTTCTGTTTAAATAATGAGAGACTTGTTGATACGGTTTTTTCAGCAACAAATTTTAAAGTTATCTGATTAAATCTAATAATAGGATAGAGATAGAGTCACAGAGACATGTTCTTGACTTTTTTTAAAATTATTTTATTCTTTGCTTATCCACTGAGTCATCATTTATCTCACACACAAGTCATAAAATGTGTTGTGTGTGTGTGTGAATAGAGAAAATGGGTTGGATAGATGCTTCCGAGTTCCTAGTATACCTGGCCATTCAGAAACTTTGAATTGGTTTGGATCAAGAACTTTGGTTTTCCGGTTTAGAAAAAGTCATAGCCGATCGATTTTTTGTTCAAAATCGAAACGAACCGAACTGAAATTTGGTTCTGCCTAGGCCTAACTGTGAGTCTGTGAACATTGTGTGTTAGATGAGATCTATCCACCCATTTTTGTCGTCATGCTATCAAGATTCTGATATTTTTCTGCTCACTTTTGATTCCCAAAACAAAAAACTTTCTTCAATTATTCTATACATTCTTCTCATGGCGGCTCTCTCCACCACCTTCTACCACCCACTCTGCACAGACAACAACCACCGTACAAGGAGACAAGCCTCAAGCAGACACGGGGTTAGATCTATGAGAGTGATGTCTTGTCGGAAGCAGAAATTACCAGAAGAGAATGAAGGAGTGATCCAGAGAACAGTGAGAAAGATGATGTCAGAGGCTGGGAAAATTGGGAAGAATCTGAAGCCAGAGAAGAAGAAAGGAGACGTGAAGGATTTGATGCTTATGAGTATTTCTTTTGCAGTTTATGTTTATATCTCTCAACTATTGGTTTGTGCTTACTTCTCTTGGCAACATCTCAGCTTCCCCAATCCTTCATGGTAGTAGCAACAATAGCTTTTGTAAATTCTGCACAAATCAGTAATAAGATAAGAAATTCAATTCCAACATAGGAGAATTGAGAGTTGTGATCTTTCTCACTTTTGTCTTTTATGGTTGAATTGTTAAGCTTCATACCTCTTAATCTGCTTTAACTCTGTGATGTCGAAAAATCCGGCAGGAAAGGCAAACTTACCATTGCCATAACACTATCAACCAGTTACGGCTCTTTGCCTTAGCACCACCTTCTTCCCTCCCTCCAAGTATTCATGTGTAGTACATATCTGTTTGCTTTTTGCTTTGATCTGCAACTGCTTGTAGCTCTCTTCTAATCGCCTTGTCATCAGGAGCATACTGTTGCACCTTTCGAAATCATCACGAGCTGAGTCCATCTGTCCTAGCTCTGCCTTTGCATTCCCTCTTCTGAGCAGCGCCTTTGGATTTTCTCTTCTTCTGTCAACACCTGACAGGGTTTACAGTTTGATTAGATTTAGAGAAACTGAGTACAACAATTAATGAGATCTCTTCCAATGAATGCCTTGATGGGTCTCACAATATTGCAGTGACCAATTGCTTCATTGTATCGTTTCAGCTTGATGAGGCAAGCTGCTATGAGTTCTTAACTGAAAATGGATGGCCTCCTTCAGTTAATCCTCCTTAAACAGAGAACCCCATCCATTTTCCTTCTGTCTGCTGCACCAATCCTTTGCCTCCAGAGTCCTATCACTGCGAGCTTTTCCCTGTACAGTCCATCCTCTAAGTTAGCTGTAAGCAAAGAGCTTGGTATAAAGCTTGGTTGTGGAGTGTTAAGGTAAGGAAACAAGAATCTACATCAGATGATCTTAAAGAAAAAAACTTGCCTCCTTTGCTTCATCAAATTCAATAACTTCAACCTCATCTAACAAGTCCGCCATAGGTGGAACATTGTGAAAAAGAAAAGTTTCCATCTTTCCTAAATGCCAATTCCCAGCAAACATGCGAGAGCGCACGTTCACCAGACTTCATGCTAGAAACACCAATAGCTAACCGAGCCATTACTTGTTTCTCTCTTCATAGACAACATTTCACCCTTTAGTGCTGAATCCTGTTTAAAGCTTTGTATACTAACATAAACATGCATGAATCAGCTTTAAAGCAAAAAAAAGGGAAACTCAATTTCTTTCCTCCTAATATCCTTTTTCATCTGGTTCACATGAAACGCTAGCTGACTCAACAATTTACTAATATGGTGATGCATCCAACGGGAAGAAAGATTTAGTGTAAAAACACAACAGCCCCATACCTTTTCCTAGAACCAATTCAATAGGTTGCTGCTCATGCCATGTATCTTCAAATTTATGATGTGTGTGTTTAGTCTATGCCCTATAGTGCACTATATGGCCAAATACCAATACGAAATTGGTCAGGTAGAAAAATTCAAATAAAGGGATAAGCTTGAAGAAGATTCTATCCAGGAGATGTTAGTTGGGCTAACCATTACAGTCAGAAGGAAACACTTCAAAGCAATTGTTTTATCAATAACTGAAAGCTCACCAAACTACCACATTTGAACCCGCTTCTACGTGAATAACAACCCCTTATAGCACGACAATTCCAATTTCATATCAAGGGTAAGAATTACAACTAACCAATTTTCTAAACTCAGTCAAGAGACTCCACTACAAAGGGAAGATAAACCAGTTAGAAGACTTTAACACTTTTATTATACTCGGATGGTCCGGAACCGTGACCTTCCTTTATGATCGCAATAAATAATCTGTATAATAAAAGTGTTAAAGTCTTCTAACAAACAACTAAAAACTGTTCCAAGTTATGAAGCGAAAAAGTGGAACCTAGACGAACAAATTCTTATCGTTCCAGTCAACTCCGAAACTTCTAAAAGAGAAAACAGCAGTCAAAAATAGATCTCAGACTAAAATTGAATGTCCATCAGTAAACAAACATTTTACGTTTTCATGTTATATAAAGAATACTATATCGTTAGAACATTAATTGTAATTAAATGTGAAGTAGTGTATTTTACATTTTGTCTGAACTTGTTTGTCATCTTTGTTTCATGAATGGTCAAATGGTGAATAATGGGGAGAGAAGGAACGTGAATAAAGGGATCCACAAGTGTCTCCACCATTTTCTGAGTAAAAACAATCACATCCTTTCATTTTCAAACCCCTAAACCAAATTGTAAACTCAAGAAAAAAAAACAAAAAAAAACACAAATCATAAAGATTTTCTTCATCTCCAAGAAACAACAATAAGCCCTACGAACGAATAAGGCAACTACAGAGAGAAAAAATGAATACAACTACAACAAAAAACGTTTGTGGAGACAAATGGTACCTTAACCTAGACAAGCCTGAAGAGGCATTGAAGATTCTTGGCTTCATCGCCATTTTCGTCATCCGAACTCTCCTCCATCATCTCATGAAGCCTCTAGGCCAACCTTACCTCACCACCGACTTTGCTGTATGTCAAATCTCTTTTTGTTCTTCGTCTATCTCGTTTGATTTCTATATTAACTCAATTTTTGTATGCATCAGATAGGGCTAATTCTAGGTAACCTTCCCAAGTTTCGAGAGGCATTCTCGGGGCCTTACTCTATAACCCTCAACAACATAATAGAATTTGGAATGATCTGCCATATGTTTGTGATGGGTCTAGAGATGAATCCAAGCGTCCTTCTCAGACCACCAACCAAAGACGCATTCATAGCATACACAAGCATGATCACGACCTTTGTTCTCGCCTTTGTCACAACTCCTTTCCTCCACTATACCAAAACCGCTCCTTACATTTTCTCCCTCGCCCTCTCCCTCATGGCCTCAAGCACCGGTTCCCCCATCCTAACCCGCGTCATCGCCAATCTCAAAATCAGAAAATCCGATCTCGGAAAACTTGCATCAGCGGCAGGTGTTCATACGGACATGATCTCTACCTTGTTTTACTGCTTTGGCTTCATTTTCTTCCCTACAGAGAAACCTCTCGCTCGTCCTCTCCACAGATTCTTTAGAGCCCTCCTCATGTTTTGCCTCTTCCTCGCTCAGGTCACTTTCACTTCCATCGTATCCCCAATCTTTCTTAATTGGGTCAACAACGAGAACCCTGAAGGCAAACCACTCAAGGGATCTCACCTCGTTATGTCCCTCGCATTTGTCGTCTTGATCTGCAGTTTCCCAACTTGGCCACCTGAATCAATGTACAACCCAATTCTCAGCGCCTTCACGGCTGGTCTCTTCCTTCCAAACAAAGGAAGAATGTCGAAATGGATCATCAACAAAATCAATTACTTGCTCAGCACGGTCTTCTACCCTATCTTCTTCTTCTGGGTTGGATTTATAATCCACATGAGAAACTTTGACATCACTGACAAAATGGCGTGGGCAAGGTTCTTTGCTCTTCTCGGCACTGTCATAGTCGGAAAAGTCACCGGAACAGTCTTGTGTGGTTTACTACTCGGTTATCATGTCCCGGAAACCGCATCCTTAGGACTGCTTTTGACCGCTAAAGGCCATTTTCATGTCTACTTGGCAGCCTTAGCCATTCGGGTACCATCAAGCGTTATCCTTTGTTTTTGTTTTTGTTTTTCAAGCTATCATCAAAACAAGATCTTTACTCTCTGTCTTTTGGTTTGATGCAAATGCAGACAAACAGGGTGAAAAATACGACCGGTGCAATGATCATTTTTGTTATTGTCCTAACGGTTGTCTACTCCCCTTTCGTGGTCATGGACATCATCAAACGCGCTAGAAAGCGAGTGCCAGTGCACATCATGGCACTTCAGTGGCTCGATCCAACAACTGAACTTCGTATCTTGATTGGTCTCCACGGTCCCCACAACATCGGTTCCACGCTCAACCTTATGGAGATCTGCCATGGTGGACGTGAGCCAGGATCCATATTCTATGCGACTGACATGGTGGAGTTGACTGATGAGATTGCAGCCACACTGAAAAAGGGCGGAGGAGCTGGTCAGAGTAATGATTCAGTGACGATAACGGATAGGTCAGTGACGGAAATGAGAGAGAGTATAACGGCAGCTGTGAATGGGTATGGAGAGCTCCGTAACGGCCAAGGTGTGACAGTGAGGCGGATGTTGGCGTTGTCCACGTTTGTGACCATGGCGCAAGACGTCTGCGGTTTGGCTGATGAACTTATGGTTTCCATTATAATTCTACCGTTCCATAAACGGCTGAATCCTGATGGCACTCTCGATTCTGGCCATGCCGGGTTTCGTCATGTGAACCGCAAGGTAATTGTTCCATCCGAGTAATACTCTGTTTCTTTCATTTAGTCACTGAAGAATCAGAGAGATAATTTGGCATTTGCGTGTGCAGATTCTGAAGAACGCACCATGTTCGGTAGGAATTCTTGTGGATAGGTCGTTCGGGCAAACCGAAGAGGCATGGAGACCAGGAGCGTCCATGGACATTGCTATAATATTCATAGGCGGCAGAGACGACCGGGAGGCACTAGCCTTCGCGGCACAAGTGGCTCGACATCCTGCTGTGAAATTAAAGGTTATACGTTTCTTGGAAGACAAGAGCTCTCAGAATGCACAAAAACGAAGCAGCATCCTGAACAGAGCGAGCGTGGTAGAGCAAGAGGAGGAAATGAAGCTTGATGATGAATGTTTTGCTGAGTTCTATGAAAGATACATAGCTGGAGGTGGAAGAGTGTCTTACATGGAGAAACATCTCACCAACTCCTCTGAGACTTTCACAGCACTTAAATCACTAGATGGAGAGTATGGGCTGGTGATTGTAGGAAGAGGAGGGGGAAGAGCGAGCAGTGGGTTAACCACTGGCCTCAACGACTGGCAGCAATGTCCAGAGCTTGGTCCCATAGGTGACGTTCTTTCCGGATCAGATTTCTCACACAACACATCGATGCTAATTATACAGCAGCAGCGAACTCGGGGTCAGCTAGAAGGGCTTCATGATGATTTCACCATTCTGTGAATATCTGTACAAATGCACTTACTTAGTAGCTTGGGAAGAGTAGTAGCTTCACCATCACAGCTCTTAAAGAGACTTTGTACAATAGTTCAAACATTAAGTGGTTTATGTAGATAGAATGGTAAAAACAAGAGGTAATCTAAGCATTACTTCTTAGCATCCTGAAATGGTGTTGAGACATAGAGTTAAAACAAGTTACAGGCCGATTTGTTTCTGATTTATACAAAGCATAACTGGGGAAAATTTCAAAAGCTTAATGTAAGTCTTGTGATTGGTGCTTAGTGAAAGACAATGCAAATCGTTTTTCCCGATGTGCTGATGGAGAACTCCTTCCTTAAAACTGATTCGAAAACTTGGCCACCTCTGCCTGAAAACACAGAAAGGTATACCATAAGCCAGGTACATCAAACAACATCAATAGCATTTGATATTCGTGTAGCGAATTAACCACATAAACAAATAAGTGGCTTCCAAACAATAATATATCCGATGAGAACTGTTAAGAGAGAAACCTAGGTACCTCAAACTGGTTCTTCAAATAATCAAGCTCCTTGTCCAGATCATTGATGGCTTGGTTGTATGCTTGCATTGGGGAAGACTGGCTTGTTGTGTGAATCTACAAACAGAACCACTTACACACTTAAACAACAACATACAAGATATTTCTATAAGTCCTAAAGCAACCAGTAAACAATGCACCCAGAGCAAACTGTTAACACTAGAAGCTTAAACCAAGACATAATATTTGGATCCTAAGGTCAAGCAATGAACTGGTAAAACTTGAAAAAATTGAACTTACCCTCACTATAATTTTGTACTTAAGAGGATGAGGAAGTTGGTATCCAGCAAACAAGACATTCTCGTCACGATGAAGTTGCCTAAAACAAAAAAAAATCAGAACAAAGCTGATAAAAATTAGGGCTTTCGTTCTTCTGAGCAAAGAGCTGCAACATCAACAAAAAGAGACAAAAACTTACATGCGGACAATGTTTCCAATCGTATGGTCTTCTCTCTCAATCGTGAAGGAAGCAGCATTGATGATCTTCGTATCCCTATCATAAGAAACCCTAGAACATAGAGAAAAATCGTGAGGGTTTAGCACAGTAATACCCAAAGATGAGAGGATTATAGAGTAAGAAAACTTCAATTACTTCTTGGTTCCTTCAGGGACGACGAATCGCTCGTATCGGTCTGGAGCATTCATGGCTTAATCGGAGATTTCAAGCTTCGCTCTCTTTTTCGCCGCAGAGACAGTCAAGGGCTCTTCAGTTTCTTTCTGGCCAACAAACTAAATCTTACGACGTCGTTTCATCTTAAAAGAAGAAAAATAGTTTATCCACGTGTTGTATTTTGATTGGTGTATAGCGTTTGGGTCGGATCGGGCCGATAAAACTCACACGAGTCTTAAAATATTTCCGTTTAAGGACCTCTAGGTTTATGTTATTTACACAATAAAGAGCGAGTGATTTAATTGGGGGAGAGAAACCTAACAAAAATTCAGCAAAAAAAAAATTAAGAAGTCAGATCCCTAAAAATCGAACCCGAACGCGTAAAACTTGAAAACCGACTATGGCCTTTCACGTAGCTTGTCCAATTACATGGTATGTTTTTTTTCCTCTTCTCAAATCTTTTTTTTCTTTTCTTTTGGCGCCTCCTCTACACTCTTCGGCTTTGTTTGTTTTTGTACTTATCGAATTGTTATAATTTGGGGTTTTCTTCTTTTCTTTCTTTCTTCGCAGCCGGAAAATTTGCTTCTGCGTTTTGGGGTTTCCTCGGAATCTTCATGGTAAAGAAGTCAAGGATGTGTTTCTCAACCAGATCCATTCTGTTGAAGAGTGCTTGCTAAATCCCTGGAATGCTGAGGTTTCCAAGGACGGTACCGTTCAGATCCATGTGCCTAAGCTTGCTGTTTTCGATACTGGTCCTCGCATTGCGGCTAGAAATGTTGGTGTTGGGAGTGATTCTGCGATGGAGGTTGTTGCTGTATCATCGAATTTGGTACCAGCTAAACGTACGTTGGTGTTGCAGAAGAAAGTAGTGGAAGATTATGCTGTGAATGATGGTTCTGGCGACTTAGAGGTTCGATTTTTTACCTTTCGAAACTTGTTTGTGTGTGGGTAGCTTGAGAATTGTATCGAGTTCGTTCAGTTAGGCTATATACTTGCTAGTTGTACATGTATATGGGTAGGCCTTTGTTTGATAATGCAGTGGAACGGTTTATGTCAGCATTTTGTGTATAGCAATCTGTCTTTGTGAGAGAACGGTGTTGTCAGTGATGTTGATTATCTGTTTCTCGTGTATGTGTTTTGGTGTTGTCCTGTCTTCTTAGGTTCTTTAATCCATGATTTACCGGGATTTATGTAAACTCTTTATAATGATGTCTATTCTCTTCAAGAAACTAATTCAATGTTATGTCTTTCTCTATGTAGGTTTCTGTCAAAGAGCTCAATGTAGAAGATCATGATCATCACAGTGCAAGCATAACATGTCACATGTGCTATTTGGTTGAAGTTGGCAAGAGTGAGAGGGCCAAGATGCTTTCTTGCAAATGTTGTGGCAAGAAGTATCATAGAAACTGCTTGAAGTCTTGGGCTCAACATAGAGGTATAGTTTCATAGGAATGTAATGTTTACGAGTCTTTTTGCCTAGATTCTTATAGCGGTTTTTGCTAGCAGATCTGTTTAACTGGAGCTCTTGGGCGTGCCCCTCTTGCCGAATCTGTGAGGTATATACCTGCTTTTTTTATTTCCTTTTTATTGAGAATTCTGATACATCTCAAAGAAATTTATGTTGAACATTTTGATTAATTGGGTTGACTGCCACTTGATTATTTACATTCTTTTAATCTTGTTGTTTCCTTTAGGGCTGCGGGACTTTAGGAGATCCAAAGAAGTTTATGTTCTGCAAAAGATGTGATGATGCATATCATTGTGATTGCCAACAACCTCGGCACAAGGTATAGTATCTGTTGCTTCTATGTAATGTTCTTATCTTATCTTTTACAAATTGGTTTATTTTCATCTCTGAATGTTACAGAATGTTAGTTCTGGACCCTATTTGTGTCCTAAGCACACCAAATGTTACAGTTGTGGGTCTACAGTCCCTGGGAATGGCCAGAGCTTACGGTATTAATTTTTTGCTTTGTGATACATACTTTTTATTGATTCATGTAAAGTGCACTATCTCTTATCATTCCTTCTAAAATCTGCAGGTGGTTTTTGGGGCATACTTGTTGTGATGCTTGTGGAAGGTTGTTTGTTAAGGGAAATTATTGTCCTGTATGTTTGAAGGTATATTTTCATATTCTCCTCCTTGTTGATAGCAAAGTGTGTGCTCTGTTTCCATGCATCTTATCTTGTTATGCTTTGACATAGGTCATAGTTTGAGATTCATGTATTTTAGAGTTGTTACCCTATACAGACGTCTGTATTTCAAAAGCAGTTATATGCAGCATTTTCGTACTTAAGATTCAATTGACAATTTATTTTGTATTCATCACGTAGGTTTACAGGGACTCAGAAGCAACACCAATGGTGTGTTGTGACTTTTGCCAGCGCTGGGTTCATTGCCACTGTGATGGAATTAGGTACATGTCGTTAATGAAATTGTGCTTCTGTGTCCTGTAAGCATATCTCCCAAGTCTGTATCCAACTATTTTAAAAAACACTAACTTTGTAAACAACCATTGCAGCGATGAGAAATATATGCAGTTTCAAGTGGATGGGAATCTTCAATACAAATGTTCTACTTGTCGTGGGGAATGCTACCAGGTGTGTTTAGTGCGTCCTCGGTCTTTCTTGCTGTCTTATATCTGTCCAACGCTCTAGTTGATTGCTGTGAATGACAATTTGGTGATCTCATTTTCTCTCTCTGATTTGTGTCTATGATGCCAGGTCAAGGATCTTGAGGATGCTGTACAAGAAATTTGGAAGCGAAAAGATATGGCTGATAAAGACCTAATTGCTAGCCTGAAAGCTAGTGCTCGGGTTGCTGGGCAAACTAGTGGTGCCCCTCTTGTGGATCAGCCTGGCTCTGTGGAAAGAAAAGTTTCTGAAAAGGCTATGGTCAATGGTGAAGAAGAGAAGCCATTGAGAGTTCTCAGGATAAAAAGTAGCAGGACTCAAGATTCAGATAGTGAGAAATTTGGTAAACACGCTACAGAGCTGAATACCGTGAAGGCGAAAAAATTGGTGATAAGTATAGGTCCTCGAAAGACAGGGGTTACAAACTCTACGAGCTGCGTTGTATCAAAGCTTACCTCCAAATCCAATGGTAGGTGTAGTGTCATTTATGTTCAGTAAACTTATATGAGAAAGATTAGACATAATAATAAAGAGCTTTGGTAAATTTCAGGAAAGCAAGAAAAATTGCAATCAGAGGAAATGTTTTCCCAAGAACAGCATCGCAGCTTGCTGGGGAAGAATAATGACGAAAAGAGAGGTTCTCGAGGTGAAGTAGCCACTTCAAAGGCCGAGGGAGGATTCATAGGAAGACACTCAGATGGTAAAGGAGATTTAAATAGTGGCTCGCATGATTCATTGCAGAAAGATTCAAGGCGATTGCTGAAACTTAGAATAAAAAAACATAATCCTGAAAGCCAAGAAGGTGAAGCCCCTAGCATTGTATATGAAAGAGGTAAATCTGGTAAAGGACATAGGTCTAAGAGGAAAAGAGCATCCCCTCCAGCTGAAAAGTCAGCATTCAATGAAGACGAAGATGTATCGCTGTCACGTGAAGACAGTTTGTTAGACGAAATGCTTGATGCTAGTTGGATTCTGAAGAAGTTAGGGAAAGATGCGAAAGGGAAAAAGGTTCAAATACACGAGGCCTCGGATGATTCATGGTACTGTATATGAGATTATTTTGTTTTTGGTATTGAACATATTAAATTATTCCAAGTTTCTAACAAATGAGGAACCAAAAAAACAGGGAGAAAGGAGAGGTAAGTGAAGTAGGAGGAGGAGCAGGCACATCGAAGTTGATGGTGACGCTGGAGAATGGAAAAGTGAAGACGGTCGAACTCGGGAAGCAAGGGGTTCGATTTGTTCCTCAGAAGCAAAAGAGAACGAGAACGTGAGGCTATATATTCTTGACTATCCACATTTAGAAACAACATGAGCTTCTACTTCTTCTTTTATCTTCTATACTCTTAGAATCTGTATGTAACTTGATTAGCTTCTTTTTTTACCTGGGAACAAGTATAAAAGAAGATTTACCTGCTGAGGGAAATAAGATGTTTGAAATTGAACAAAAATTTAGAAGAATGGATTCAAACAAGCATGTAAAAGTTTATTGAAATGTAATATTTTTGAACCATTGACTTGTAAAGTCAACCAAACATCAACACATGATGTAATTGCCACGCGTCAACAGACATGACGTAGGGACCCCCCTGCGGATAAGAATTACCAATTTTTTACACAAAAAAAACTTTTTTTTGATGAGAAATAAATACGGAACTAGGAATTAAAAAAGTGTCGGTCTACAAATATAGCAGTAGATGCTTTTTTTTTTTTTTTTTTTTTTTTTTTTTTTTTCTTCAAACACCATTTCTATTAAGATATCGGAAAGAGACTTTCCGCTAGGGAGAGCCAATCAGGAACCGACGAACTTACATGGGAAAATAGACTATTCCTAGCCCGAGCTTTTTTAGCTAAACAATCTGCTCGAGTATTAAAACTTCGAGGAACAAATCTAATGCTAAAAGACGGAAAAAAACACACGAGTGACCGGAAAGAGGCCATTTCTGCTGCGAAAGATGGCCAAGCGTCTTGGTTGTCTACAATAGATATCATGTCCGAGCAATCAGATGCGAAGGCGCCATTGGTAATGCCTAGCGAGATCAAACACTCCATTGCCCAGAGCAAAGAATCAATCTCCGCGTGGAGCGGTGAGAGGCTCCTTCTCGAGCTCATTAAGCCGAGCTGAAGAATACGGTCTTGGTCGACTAAAACCCAACCATGTCCACTTAGAGAGTCCTCCGAGTGCCAGGAAGCATCAATCTGACATTCCGAGATCCTGGGGAAGGACGCGGGAAGTAGAACCGACCGGGCAAGAGATTCGGGATCTGCTGCTTCTTTCATGTTTGCTTTCTTCCACACAGAGGCTTCCCGTAAAGCCAAGGCAAGAGTCTCCTGAGGAGGTTCTTTGAAGTTTTCAAAGCAAAATCTGTTACGACTTTTCCAGATATACCACAATATCCATGGAAAGAGTTCCAAAGTTTCCTCTTCTATTCCGAATTCTTTCCCACGCCAGAAAAGAAAGTCGAAATTATAGAAAAGGGAACTTCTGGGGAAAATGTGCCCTGAGGTGGGAATGGGTGATAAGGCCCAAATTTGCCTCGAAGGCGGACAATCGAAGAGAAGATGGTTTATGGATTCTTCCGGAGCCCCACAACGGGGACATCCTTTCTCGTTCCCAATATGACGATAGCATAATCTCTGATAAGTGGCTAAACAGCCTGAAACACATTGCCACGCGAAATGCATAAGCTTTCGCGTAGTTTTTAACTTCCATACCTGTGCCTGAAGTGCCGAAACACCAGGTCCCTGAAAAGGGGGGTCACTGGTAGGACGAGATAACTCTCGCGCAACCCAGTATCCTGATTTAACAGAATAGTTTCCGGATTTGGTATGCGACCAGCTATAGCCATCACTTAAGTAGGTACGACTTGGCCGTATTCCTAAAATAAGTGGAATATCAGCGGGGTCAATCAACGCTTGAAGGCGGTCCAGCTTCCAAAGCTTTGTTGATTGATCAATCAGGTCGTTGACATAGAGAAGAGGGTCTCTTACATCAAGAAGACTCTTAGCAGCTCTCGCCGGGATAGTGGGAATCCACGGGTCCTCCCACACTTTAGTTAGCATTCCGGAGCCTATGGTTCTTCGGAGACCCGAGACAAGAAGAGGTTTGGCAGCCATTATGCTTCTCCAGCCATAGGAGGGCCGATTCGAATTTCCTATGTGTAAGGGGTCGCTAAAGCGATAATAACGTCCCCTTAAGACCCTACTTAAAAGAGAGTTAGGAAATTTGATAAGGCGCCATAATTGCTTAGCCAGAAGGGCTAGATTGAATTCCTCAAGCGTTCTAAAGCCGAGACCACCTTCAGAATAAGGTGTACAAAGTTTATCCCACGCTATCCAGTGGATACCATTGCTGTTCTCATTAGTTTTCCACCAAAAGTTTGCAATGGCACTGCTTAATTTTGAGCGAATCGCTTTGGGAAGTAGGAAACACGACATAACATATGTCGGAAGAGCTTGCGCAACAGACTTTATGAGGACTTCTTTGCCGCCTTTGGACAAGAACTTTGCGGACCAGGTATTGAGCCTTTTTTGAAGCCGATCTCTAACGAAGGAGAAGACTTGAACTTTTGAGCCATGAATCTGTTCAGGAAGACCCATATATGATCCCATACCCCCATCTCGGTGAATTCCAATTGACGCTTTAATGGTATTTCTGGTTGTGTTATCCACGTCATGACCAAACATTACCGAGGATTTAGCAGTATTTAGTTGTTGGCCTGAAGCCTCGCCATAGATACGGAGAATCTCAATAATTTCACGACCTTGCGTCGGATCTGCTTTACAGAAGAACAAGCTATCATCGGCAAACAGAAGATGTGAGGTAGAGGGACTGGCGCGGGAAATTTGAAGACCTTGAATGCGACCATGCCATTCGGCATCCTTAAGCTTTGCCACCAATGCCTCTGTACATAAAATGAACAGGAAAGGGGAGATAGGATCACCTTGGCGAATGCCCCTAGATGGTCTGATAATTCCTCTAGGCGAGCCATTTATAAGAACTTTATACGAGACCGAGGAGATGCAAAAGATGATCCAATCTACCCATCGCTGAGCGAAGCCCATTTTCAGCATTAGGGCCCTAAGAAATGACCATTCCACCCGGTCATAAGCTTTACTCATATCTGTCTTTATAGCCATGAATTTTTTCTTGCAAGCCGGATTTGTGCGGAGGGCATGAAAATTTTCCTGGGCTATAAGAATATTATCTGTGATAAGTCGTCCAGCCACAAAGGCGGATTGAGTCTCGGATATAAGATCCGGAAGAAGTTTCTTAAGCCGAAGACTCAAAACCTTCGAGATGACTTTGTATCCAACGTTACACAGGCTGATTGGACGAAATTCCGTCATCTTCCTTGGTCTATCGGTCTTAGGGATCAGGCAAATATTAGTCTCGTTTAGGCGATTATCAAAGGAGCCAGAAGAGTGGAAGTTTTGGACTAATTTAATTAGGTCTTGTCCAATCAGATCCCAGAACTTTTGGTAGAAAAAGGCCGTCATCCCGTCCGGACCCGGGGCTTTATCTGGATGAAGAGAGAAAAGGGCTTTTTTAACTTCCTCCGGTGAAATCTCTCTAGTGAGCTTTTGATTCATATCCTCCGAGATCATATTTGGCACATCCTGAAGAACAGAATGGAATTCTTGTGGGTCAGAGGTGGTAAACAGGTCCTTGAAATAATCTACCGCTAAGTGCTCAATACCCACTTCCTTGTCGACCCACATACCATCATTATTCAGAAGGCCCAAAATTTTATTTCGGGCACGTCGCTGCTTGGTGATAGCGTGGAAAAATTTGGTGTTCTTGTCCCCCGCTTGATACCACATTTCTCTACTCTTCATTTTCCAGAAAATCTCTTCTTCTCGATAAGCGTCGCAGAGTCTCCATTTTAGACCAAGAAGTTCTTCGGCGGAGATAGATTCATCTTCTTGCGCGCTATCGATTTTGTCTTGTAATTCCTTAATCAATTTTTCCGAGTTAGTAGAATTTGATTTTCTCCATTTAGAAATGGATCGTCTGCAATTCTTAATTCGTTGTGTAAAAAGACCTCCTTCAAGCGAAGGGAAATTCCAGCCTTCGACAACCGATTCCTTAAACCCCGGTTTACCTAGCCACCGTTTATCAAAAAAGAATTGCTTAAAGGCTCGGGGCGGACTATTCTGAATTGAAGCTAGGAGGGGTCTATGATCAGAGCCCCATAATTTTAAATACTCCACATTTGTGTGGGAGAAAATTGTGTGCCAGTCTTCATTACCCAAAGCTCTATCTAACCGCGATTTGATAAGACGACGAACTCTCCGACCCGTAACTCCACAACTACGACGCCCAACCCAGGAGAACAAGTTGCCCTACGTTTACCGCCTCTCTTCTCATGATTTCCGGTAATTTCGTTAAAATCACCGATCATAAACCATGGATCAGAACGAGTAATGCCAATACGCGTCAAGCGTTCCCAAACTAATTCTCGGTATTGAACTACCGGATCTCCATAGACAAATGTAATAAAAACACGGTTTCCATCAATAATAGTCTCAATATCGATCAGCCGATCACTAATAAAAACAAGCTTAACCGGATAATCTTTTGAATACATAAGCGCAAGACCACCACTGTTACCAATAGGTTCAACAGTTTGAAGGGAGTCAAAACCTAAAGATACTTGCATATTTTGAAGGTGCACACGGTCATTTTTAGTCTCCGATAAAAAAAGGAAACCTGGAGAATACATACGACACATCTCTTCCAGTCGACGGGTAGTAAGTTCTGCACCCGCCCCTTGACAATTCCATGCTAGAATTTTCATGTGTTAGTTCCGGAGGGAGATTGAAACCCCACCGTACTAACAATTACAAAGAAAAACTTATTTGTCGAAAGAAAGAACTCCTCAAAACGAGGGATAGTTATTGATTTCTTCGAAACTCCCGTCTTTGAAATCAAGGAACATTCTAAAATATAGTCTAATTTTAAGAATGATTTTTCCATATATGAAAAATATGGGAATGTTCTCTCCTTAGAGGAGGAAATCAAAGCACATAAATCTTTGGTACACAAATTTTTTAGTGGATCAGAAACACCCCATAAATTGATTTTACTGGGCCAGGCCCAAAAATTCTTCACTGCCAAAGAATTGGAGCACAAAACCCTAACTTCACGTGTTTGTACTCGCCGAAGCCGTAACGCATCCATTGATGGCAGGAGGTGAGATAGTAACCTTTCGAGAACAAACAGATTCCTCGCCGGTGTCCATGTTATCCGACGGAAAGAGAGAATAAAGGAGGGGAATTTCTCACCAGAAACCATGGTGGAAGCCGAATGGAAAGAAGAAAATTGAAGCGGATTCATGAAAGCTTCATCAAGGAGAGAGACTTGTTTCTTCCAAGAACTGACAGGTAGCTTTCCTTCTTGAGCCAAGAACATATCTTCAGGGCTTAGCTAGATAGAGACTTCAATTCATGAATCGGCAATTGGTTGATGGAGCATAAACCCAAATTTCAGTGAATACAGAGGGGAGTAGCCACAAAACAAGGTAATAATATAGAGTAGAAGAGTCATAGCATATAGCTAGAAGAATGAGCAAGTCTCTGCAAAAGCAGGAAAGACTTCTGTCCGGTTGAAAAAAACAGATTCATGATTCTCATCTCACATTGAAACTTGAAAATAAATCTTCCAACTGGAACTGACTCTTTTTGCCAAGGAGAAGAGTAGAAAAGCTTTGGTTTGACAAAAAACGAACTTAGCTTTCAGCTAGAGAAGAAAGAACTAAGATCTCTGTTTTTGCAGGAGGTTTTTCGGGGGAGATATGTCTCTGACTTCACCAGTAGAGGCAGGAAGCAAGGAAAGCATCGGAGCATCTTTGAGGAGGAGTACAGGGAGCTGAAGCAGCCCAGATTTGAAAGAGAACCATCTTTTCAACAGAAACAGAGATGAAGAAATGAAAAGAGAGAGTGAGTACGAGGCAAAAACGAACACAGATGTGAGGCTGAGATACACAGAGCTGGAAAAGCACGGTGGAACAATCACCGGAGGAGGCCAAAAGAGCAAGAAGCGGCAAGAACTGAGTCAAGGTTTGCCATTTTTGGCAAAAGAAAGTGGTTGAGATGCGGGACTTTTGAAAGCTAGAACCGAAAATAGAAGTCTCGAAGTTCGTGTCTGAGAGAAAAGAGAGATGGATTTTTTAGTTGCAGATAATTGTAGGAATCATATGAGTGATATAACATAAAGTTAAAATTGAGTTTGGGAGTTGTGGAATTAAGGGTAACACGTGATAATGAAACCAATCTTCTTATCTCTTCTTCACTAATCGAATCATCTTACGTTATTTCAATTTTTGTTAGGTACTTCATACTTGTAATAATAATAACCCAAAAAAAGCAAAATCAAATAAAATTCACGATCTGCGTTTTCCCCTGAAACAACCAAAAAAAAAAAACAGAGAGAAGAAAAAGAATGTTACAGCTGTTTTTCACGATAGCGTTCTCGGCGGCGCCGTTAACGTTGTACATACCGCCGATTAGATGTTTGACGGTGTTTGTGGAGACGATGGAGGAGATGGGAATGGAAGGTAGGGTTTATAGCCGGAGACTTTTTCCTCGAGCCAGAATTGCTTGGTCTAGGCTTCTCGATTGCTTCTTCTCCTCTTCACGTCCTACTCTCTCTTCTTAAAATTATGTTCGTCTTTCTTCTCCTTGTAGATATGTTTTCCCTCAATTTCCCTTGATCACATATATGTTTTCAATTTGAGATTTAGGTTTTTGGTTTTTGGTTTTTGTTCTGTTGTTGTTGATCTTAATAAATGATTAGAGATGGATCTGAATCCTCTTTTTTGTTCTAATCTTATCTTTATTTAAACAAATCGTTGTATGTGTAAAAAAGTAAGAGATTGAATCAAATTTGCCCAGAATTATATATCTGAGCAAGATCATCATCTCGTTAGTTACAGTTGAATAAAATGAAATTAACAAAAGAATGAATCAATATAGAAAGAATTTGGTGAAAATTTGAGCTTTTTTAGTTGGCTAAAGTGCAAGGCTTTAAGAACCAGAGAACGTCCAAGCCCCTTCCTTCTTTGCCTTCTCCACTCTTCCTGATCTTCTCTTCTTCAGCTTCATCTTCCTTTCTCTTCAATACTTCCTGTGTACACCAAAAAAAAAACACCCATCTTTATGTTGTTGTTCTTTTTTCTTTAATTGGTATTGCAGAATTTGACTAAAAGAGTTAGACTTTAAGCTCGTATGTGTCTGTTTTTAGCAGGGAAAAGGAAAGGGTTGATTACATACCGTAGGTTTGGTCCTCAAGGGTTTCAATGTAGCTGTTCGGTTCTCTGAGAAGCATTGAGGAGATGGTGGATTTGTCCTGATTTGCTGCAGGAATCGTTCGTGTCCTTTGTTCTTTACAGTCTCCAGTTTTAGAGGAACAGGGATGTTCTCTGCATCATCCATTCTCCTAAAAAAATCCTCACAGAATCCCAAGTTTAGTACTTTATTTACTAAACTCATCAATTGTATGCATATCTTAGGCTCAAACATTTAAAGAAAGTTAATGGAGAAGCAAAACTTACTTCTTTCTTCTACACTCCTCTCCTTTGTTCTTTACGGTCTCCACATTAAGTGAGACAGGAATGTTCTCTGCATCATCCACTCTCCTGCAAATTCTCATTAGAATCCCAAAGTTTAGTATTAATCTCACTTCCGTGTTGGTTCTGCATAACACAATTCAACTGCAACATGATGGTAAAGATATTCAAACTTACTTCTTTCTTCTACGGTTCTCTTTAAAGGTACTTCCTTTAACATCCGTGGACTCAGGGAGCTTATCTTTGCTTACTTCAAGCAATGGCTTTCTTTCCTTTTTCAATTCCAAGTCATGAACAGAGTAAGGCTGGTTTATTAATCCAGTCACTTGATGACTCTCCTTCACTTCAGACTTCCCAGTATCTTCTCTCTCAGTCACCCTTGTGGCTAATCTCTTCAATTCATAGCAGAAATCTGAGATATGACCAAATATGTCTCTCCCGGAAAACAAATTTCTAGCTGATTGTGTGCTCTTTAGTCTTGGTGCTTCTTTATTCATCTTCTTGACAGAAGTTGATTTGATTGCTGCTCTCCAGGATTTTGCTTGGTAACTTGGAGGTGTGGCTGAGTTTGGGTTCTGATTTTCACTTTCTTGGTTGTTTGGAGTAGAAGGTGATAAAGCATATCCCCTCCTCCTACAAGTAAATTGAAACAGAGTGTGAACCAAAAAGCATTCAAAGGCTATAACAAAACATTAAAATTGAATATCTCAAGTCGATATTTAAAGAAAATCTCTCATTGTACCTTTGATTCTGCTCTGTTAGAGTCTCATTCGTATCCCTCAGACTTGAATGCTTCAAAAACAGAAACACAGGAAGTTATTAAAGGTGAACCTTTGGGCTTGTCAAGAAACTATAATTTCATATCTTTAAGAAGAAACAAGAAAGTAAAGAAGAGAGGAGAAGCAAACCTTGGAAGAAGTTGGCGTTGAGAAAAAGTCCTCAGGTCTCTTGGGATGATTACATTCTTGAGTCGAGATAAAACCAGAATCAGTAAAGAACGATCAAAGATAAGCAGAGATAGAAGAAGAAAAGGAAGAGAAAAAGAGATAGAGTTTCTTGATTACCAGGTTTGCAGAACCAAGCATCGTCGTCAATGGAGTCAAAATGGGTAGGGGCCAAGAAATCGAACCATTTAGGAGCTCTGATGTGTTCGTAGAAAACGTCTTCAACAAAACGAGAATCGATTCGCTTCCAATCGATATTAGCAGGCTCCATTAGAGAAGAACACACAGAGATACACAGAGAGAGAATGGAGTTGTTAGTTGGAGAGAAAAAGGAAAGGAGAAGAACAATGTAACCGTTGTAGTGAACGTTACAGAGCCATGTGGACACGTGGCTTTCTCTTGTTACCGTTGCAGCTTTATTTAATTCCACTAGCCAATCCACGTGGAAAAAGAACGAGACGTGGGCATGGATGAGTTTCTTTATTATGGGCCTATGTGGTCTCTGCCTCTCGCGCCATAAACGAGCTTATTGGGCCATAACGGCCCGGCCGAGTCAAATTGGGAGTAAACTAAACTTTTATCACCAGGTCAAAGATGTGTATCACTATCACATAATTAAATTATTTATCTTTTGAGAAAAATAAAAGAAAAAACGAAGATGTCTACAGATTTCACAATAAGTTGTCGACATGATGTCAAAAAAAAAAAAAAAAAAAATCAGTTTGTCGGCAAAAAACAACAAAACATAAATCACTTTTAAGGCCCAACTTGAAACCGGGTCGGGTCTCCCAGCAAGCTTCTCGGGTAAGCCTCCACTGAAACTTGAAATTTATAAGTAGTTTCTCAACGCGCGAAAATTCCGAAATTGTAGAGGGAAAGAGACCGCCACAATCTAAAAATTTGTAGATACTCAATTCCAAGTTAGTCTTCTGGATTTCATCTTCCGAATCATACAAGCTTCTTCAATCGATCTTCCTCGAGGTCGTTTCGTTTCCAAATGTAAGTTTTATTCTCGAAAGTTGTTATAGAGATCTCAAAACTAGATCCACTTGATTTGTAGAAGAATCGGGATCGAATTGTTAGAAATCGAAATTTATTGTAATGTTTAGGTAGCAGAAAACCCAGTTATTGAATCGTTGAATTGAGTAAAAACCCTAATTGAATCCATTTGCGTTTTCTGATTACAGCTTGAAGATGGGAGATGGAACTGTTGATGGTATCGAAGCCAAGTATATTTCTGGTCTTAGTACCATAATGGTTGCTACAATCCAAGAAGCAAAGGATCGAATTTCTCAGATCGAGTACATTTTTTGTAGCCAGTTATTCCCAAATTTTCAATCCAAATCCAAAACCTTTGAAAAAGTTTATTCAGAAGCTCGTCTTGCTGCTTGTGATGCTTGGAAAGAGAGAGAGAAAAATTTGGTATCTCAGATTGAGGAGCTTAAGGTAGAGAATCAACAGATTAAGTCTGAGAATGTGGAATTGATCAAGGAGAAGGAGAAGCTAACTGAACAACTTGATAAAACTGCTTCTATGCCTCTTAGATTGACAAGTCTACAAGACTACATTGCTCATTTGAAAAAGAAGCACAAGAGTAGATCTAAGATGGTTAGTGATGCAAGAGAATTGTATTATAGTTTAGTTCAGTTGTTACAGGTTAAGGGTTTGGATGAGCTTAGTGAAGATGGGATAAATATGATTCTTTCGGAAGTGAAGAGCCTTAAGGTGAAAGCTGACTTTCTTCAGGAGGAGGTTTCGAAGAAGACATTGGTGACGGAGAATCTGCTGAAGAAACTGGAGTATTTGTCTACAGAAGCTGCGGATGGTGAAAGGAAGTTGAACAGCGTTGAAGAAGAGAAACAAAGATTGAAGACTAGGTTGCAGGTTTTTGAGGAGAATGTTGGTAGACTTGAAGAGATGCTTAGGCAGAAGAACGATGAGCTTGAGGAAGGAAAGGCGGCTCTTGAGGCTTTGCAGGGTAAACTCAACTTGACAGAGAGGGAAACGTTGGAGTGTAAACAGAAGATAGCAGATCATGAGAAAGAAAAGAAAGTGGTTATGGGAAAAGCAAAGGACGATATGCCTATGATGCAGGGAAGACACGGAAGCTACTTGGCTGAGTTAGAAGCTTTACGTTGCCAGAATGAAGAGAAATCGTTTGAGTTAGCTATGGAGATAAAGAAAAGAAAAGAACTCTATAGTACTTGCAAAAAGCTGAAGTCCCAATATAGTTTTCTCTGCAAAAGGTTTGGTTTTACTCCTGACAGTTTTCTTCACCAAAGCAGCTTTGAGGACGAGGATAAAGAAATGGGTCAACATGAGAAACCAGCAATCTCGAGTTGTAAGTATTAGCCGTCTCTGACCTAGACTACTTTGAACTACCTCTCATGTTAAAATTACTTGCTATAATCAGTCATCCTTCGGCTGTAGGTTTCTTGTTGGTATTAGTAAACTCATCCAGCTAAATTTTTACTCTTTTCTATTACAGTTCTTGAAAGGAAACACTCAGAAACTGCTGAAGGAGCAGACAAAGTGAGAATTGGTACTGGCTCGAGTGGCAACAACTGCGAGAAAGAGAGTATAATCAAAACGGTGCAGACACCTATCACTTCCATCTCACCAATTGTGCGATCACCTGGTGTTAGAAGTGACCCCTCTGCTGCAAAATCTCCACAGCTAAGTGGATTAAAGCGTCCAGCTTCCATTTGGAGAGACACTAGGTCTCGCCAATCTCCTGGTGGCCATGATCCTCATGATGATTTTCTAGATACTCCCATTGAGAATGTCAAAAGGGTCGCTGGGGAAGAAAAACATGTTCATAATGTTGCTAAGAAAGATGATTCAGACGATGAGACACAGGACATGAATCCTAAACCGAGTCCATCAAGGCAGCGAATTCAAGTTGCAGAAACGAGTAAAAAAAGTTTCAAGCATGTGGAGTCAGTGAGGAAAAAAGCTGAGAGGGAGAATTTGAAAGGGATAGAGTGTAAGCAGTGCAAGAAATTCTATGATGCTGTACATCCTGAGAATGAAGGAAATAGTAACAAAAGCTTGAGATGTGAGCATCATGAAGGTGTGTCGAGGCATCGTTACAGATACGCTCCTCCAATGACTCCTGAAGGATTTTGGAACATCGGGTTTGAATCCGAAATGTGATTCTGTATTTTTGACATTCTTTGCATCTAATGTTTGGTTATTTGGATCACAAGACTATACAATAAAGTTATTTACTGCTTTCTAAAAGAAAACACAGAAAATTAACTTTTGAAACATTCGGGCTCTTTCTGTAAATATTAGAAATATTATGTATCCAATTGAAAAAACAAACAAATAGGGGCCTCCTTTTCGTGTGTATATATATTAGACGCACAACAATCGAGTTTTCCGATTACGATTCAATCCCTCCGACCGATCGTTGGCCTTCCGTTTTGTCCGACATCGATCCGACGAATTTTGACCGAAAATCGACGTAGGTGACAAGATTGCTAATCTGTTTTTGTCTAATTCGTTTTTCTTCTCTTGATTTGACAATTTTGCTTTGTTTCCGAGTCGATTGAATTGTTGTAACCTAGGTCTTCCTGCCTCGTGCAATTTTTCCTTTGTCGCTCTTAGTGGATTCTGGGTTTTTTGTTGGTTAATTTCTGAAGCTTGGTTTTGAGATTTCTAGATTTGTTTTTCCACCACTAGTTGATTTCATCGTTATATCTTTAGGCGTTTGATAGGATATAATTTGTGCTTTTCTTACTTCTATGGAATCGAGGACGATAATGCTCCTTTAGTATTTAATTTTATTGAAACCTATCAGAAGAATCCGTGTGCGATTGTATTTTCTTTGAGCTTAAATAGTTATGTTGGTTGCTAAATAGTTTGAGAGCTTATCTGTTCAACAGTGACTTCAGTTCAACTATTGCACTTGGTTTGTTTGGTGATGGACAATAAAGGAGCACCTCCTAGCATCTTTGTGAATGATGGGTCATTCATGGAAAGATTCAGACAGCTTCAACAGGAGAAAGATAAAGACAAGGATAAGGTTGTTCAAGTTGAGGATTCTAAGCCGGTGAAGATAATATCAAATCCCAAACCTTCTGCTAATAAAATTTCCATTGGATTAAAGACCAATGATGCCCAGAAGAAAGGTGGTAAGCTTGCATTTAGTTTGAAGCAAAAGTCTAAGCTTCTTGCACCTCCTGTGAAGCTTGGTATTGAAGAAGATGAGGATGAGGAGGATGCTAAAAATGATCAAGGCTTTGGATCAGTAAAGCGTCAAAAGATAGAGCAGAGAGACACGCCTGTAAAGTCAGCAAGAGTATCTGATGTTGGTAATGGCTGTTTATATAAATATCTTTGTTTGAGTGGGTCTTTGTGGAAGTCTCTGTGTTGGTTCTACTTGTCTTACTTTTTTATGGTTCCATATTCTCCTAAGGGGTTCTCTGTTCTATTTAGTAAGTGTTCCATGAGGGCTCTGTACAATTATGCCATATGATGTCTAGAGTCCTGAGTTTCATGTCCATTGCATGTCTTTATTGATGGATCTGTGTGTCTTATCTGAAAATGAGGATGGCCTATGAGTCCTAAGATGTCAAGAGTCCCATGTTCCTGATAGTGTATGTCTTAATTGATGAAGCTGTGTGTTTCCTCGGGAATGGAGAGGACAAAACAGTCTGGAAATTTAATTGTCTACTTAAATGCAGTGTCTTCCTTAACCAACAATCCAATTGCTGGAAAGATTTGGAATATCTCCCACGCCTGCTACAAGAGTGATTTGCATTCGTTGTTCATGGACTCGGTATTAATCAGTTTTATAAGTGATATGCAGCACCACCTCCGCCCAGTGATCCTACTGTGAAGAAAGTTGCTGATAAACTAGCAAGTTTTGTTGCTAAGCATGGAAGGCCATTTGAGCACATTACACGGCAAAAGAATCCTGGGGATACACCATTTAAGTATGTATTTCTCTGCTTTTGGAGCATCTATAGTTTAACGTTTCTGAATTCTCTCATTTATACACATACTATGTTGGTACTTGAATTTTCTTGGCGGTGTTTGTTGACCTTATGTATCTTGTGTCCTGTTTCCCAACCAGATTTCTTTTTGACGAGAACTGTGCGGACTACAAGTACTATGTATTCAGGCTGTCTGAAGAGGAAAAATCAATTTCACAAACCAAGGATTCTGGTGTACTTCACAGTGGTAAGTATCAGACACCTGTGTTTCTATAGACCAAAAGTCGTGCAACTGATTTGCGCTCTTTTATTTATCCTTATATTTATTTCAGAATATGCTTAGCTAAGCATGTGCAAGGAATATTTGGCTCATTTCTTTTTATTTTCCGAAAATTTTCTATCCTACAACACGAATTTATATGTGTTTTGTAGTATGAGAGATAACGTGAGGCTGCTCTTCCTGCTCCCATATCTTACTGTATTCTTAGCTTCGATTTCCTTCGTTTGTCTCTCCAGGTGATGCAGGCCCGCGACCGTCCACAGCAGCAATCACTTTGCAAAAGCCAGCTTATCAACAAACAGGATATCAGATCCCTGCTTCAGCTCTCTATGATGCTCCGGAGGAACCTGGAGCTTCTTCTAGATCTGCTCAGGCATCAATTACAAGACCCAGCAACAGTATGTTCATTAGCCTTTTATCGACCTAGGTTTCTTCCTATCACTGGTATCTAGCTTTGATTAACATGTGTTTGATCTGCAGGTGACTCCTTTAGTGGGCCGAGGGGTGCAGACCCTATATCAATGATGGAGTTTTACATGAAGAAGGCTGCCCAAGAAGAGAAAATGAGACGTCCTAGGCAGTCAAAAGATGAAATGCCTCCACCAGCTTCCCTTCAAGGCCCATCTGGTGAGAATGAATCCTATGCTATTTTTGGTTTTAGGCTGCTGTAATGTCTTATCGCTCAACCACGTTTGATTTCAGAAACTTCCTCCACAGACCCTGGAAAGAGAGGTCATCACATGGGTGATTATATCCCACTTGAGGAGCTAGATAAGTTCCTTTCAAAGTGCAATGATGCAGCTGCACAAAAAGCCACAAAGGAGGCTGCTGAGAAGGCTAAGATCCAAGCAGATAATGTTGGGCATAAACTCTTGTCAAAAATGGGTTGGAAAGAAGGTGCTTACTTGCCTCACTCTATCTGTAAATTGGTGCCCTTGTTTCTTTCTGTATCTTGTGCCTTTAT
Organism: Arabidopsis suecica; assembly: GCA_019202805.1. Classification (NCBI taxonomy): domain Eukaryota; kingdom Viridiplantae; phylum Streptophyta; class Magnoliopsida; order Brassicales; family Brassicaceae; genus Arabidopsis; species Arabidopsis suecica. The sequence continues at coordinate 11,604,641 of CM032909.1, forward strand.
GGAGACAAGGAGCTTAGAAAATTGGAGGAGTGGATTACAGGTGAAGGTATAGGAAGCTCCAGAAAGGGTATGGCAGACCCTATAATGGCAGGCGATGTAAAGACAAACAACTTGGGAGTTGGTGCTTCCGCTCCAGGAGAAGTCAAGCCTGAGGATGATATATACGAGCAGTACAAGAAGCGGATGATGCTGGGTTACAAACACAGACCCAATCCACTGGTACTTTTTCCATCTTTAGCTAGATTCTTTTTGTAATAGCACTTCTTTACTCACCCTCTGTCTCAATTGTACTACAGGGAAATCCCAGGAAGGCGTATTACTAAGGATCAGTCAATGTGCTGCGCACAATTGTTATCTTTCGCTCACCTCAGCACCGGCTGAGCTTTCCTTTTCTATTAAAAAGAATGTTCAAGTTTTTAGATTGCTGATAAATTGAAGTGTTGGTATGGATTGAATTTGCGATTCAGTGTGCAAATAGATCTCGTTGACAGACATATCAAGTTGAAATACAATGGATTATTGCTAACGACTGAGATTTTGATTCGATTGTCATAACTTTATTAATGTTTTGCAAGTCTGGAACATAATACACTAAACAGCAAGTTTATTAGAGTGAAAGGTAAATGAAAATAAAGAAAGAAAAGAAAGATGATATGTCCTTCCTAGTTGATGACATCGCAGGGAGGGAAATTAGCAGAGCATCTCTGTGGAAGCTGAAGGGCCATGGAGCGGTCAATGCCGGAGAGTGGAGGTCCATTGGCAAGGAGGCAAAGACAAGGACGGCCAAGTGTGACAACGGCAGAGCAACACATCTCGGTCGGTGGGATCGGGCTGAAAGGAGCTACTGCTGCTCTACATGGTATCAGCTGCACCAGCGCGGAGAAGAATGTTCTACTGCATCCTCCCACTTCCTCCTCGGGCAACATCGGTGGGGGAGGTGGTTGTTGCAGGTCCGCTTGCTGCGCCATGACAATGGTAAGAACAGTTATGATCATGAGCAGCGCCATTGTCAGCCGAGCTCCCATAGTTTTCATCATCATGTAAACAGTGATGGTAATGAGATGACGCAACAACGAGATGAGGCTTCTTTATATACCATACAATGAAAGGGGTTACATGTCATGCTGTTTCACACCTCTCTCCTACCTCACAACCAAATAGCCTCACGATTACTCTGTGCGTTTCCCACTCTTTAGAGCTTTAATCTTCGATCAAACTCACAAAATTTACAACTCCCATTTACCAAAATGCTGACAACTTGCCCTGTTTAATTGATGCTTAGAAGGTTTGATTGTTGATATTAGATAAGAGAGGGTATTAGCTATAGTAGACGGTAAAAAATAGTAGCACAGTCAAAGATTGAGGTTTAGAGCATAACTTTAATAGGTAATGATTGTGGTTTGAATACTAAGTTCGCAAGAAAATGTTAAATTACAAGATTTGAAAATTAAATAAAACATGTAAATCTTTTATCTTTTATACAGTTATAGAGACTGTAGACACAAGTGCAAACAAAAAAGAATTCCAAAAGTAAAAAAAGTTAAGTTAACTATCTTTGCTTTGTTGGTAGTTGGTAAAAAGCATCTCTTTAACGCTAGTGGTCTCAACTTTGGCTTGAAACATGTTGGTTGGGTTGGGCATAGTATGGCAACATATATATGATATGAGTTATGTGATAATGATGCTTTTTTTTTTTTTTTTGTTTAATCAACCTATTGTGGCTAATATGACATCTTTCTGTCATAATGCGTTATGAATATAGTGTGGCTAATATAATATTTTTGTTGATTATGAAATTGATGTATATTAATATGTATATTTATATATCTCTTACTAATAAAAGGAGTTGTTTGAAGCTTCTCAAGCCATCCACATCATCTATTTTAAAATAGTCTCTCAACGTGCCACATCAGCTCCATAGATAATAGAAGTTTAAAAAAAAGCCACGTTAGTTTAATAGTTAATTGGAAAAATAAAAACGATGCTATGAATTATGAAACACATTAATTTACTAAGATGCCACGTCCTGGCTACCTCGACGTTTCCCTTTCTCCGCTTAACGCTCTAGGCCAAGGCACTTGAAACGCCGGCCACTTAGCTTATAAAAGAGTGGTATGTCCGCTATTCCGATTAGGGCAATCTTCATTCTCTCTCGACTCTTGATAGATCAATAACTTTATCCTTCCGTTCGAGGATTATTCCCTATTCCGATTAGCTTCTATGGTGTATGCAGAGAAGTCACGTCTTAATCGCTCTTAATGTTTGCTCAAGGGGTAACGATTTCAATTAATCATTTCAAGTTTTAGACACAAGGTTGCTCTCCTCCTTTTGGGTTCACAATGATTAGGTATAGAAGGATGTGGAGATGGGACTCGCGCACTAACTAGAGATCATGTATCCTACTACCATCGTTTCATCAGACTCTGCAATCTGATCCGAAACCATCATTGTCTTTCATTATCTCTTATATCCATCTTTTTCGATTGACTTCATTCCATTATTTACTGAATTCTCCTTTGCTATGTGTTGCAGGTTTAAGATACAAAGAGAGTCTTTGTATCTTCTTCATTCCGGCCTTTGTGAAAAACTCACCATGGTCACACCCAACTAATTAGCGAGAAAGAGATTTAGGTTTATTGGAGAGATTTCTCAAAGGAATCAAATCAATCCAAAACTTCCTTCTTCGTTAGGTGAATTTTGTTATTTATTTTATAATTTTACCTTGGTTGGATTGTGATTTAATTTCCCGAAAATCCTCAATAAGGGAAAATTTTGGGACTCAACTCTTAACTCTATCATATTCTCTTACTGAATACTTTTGAATTTAAATTATGTGATGATTTAGTGTCTTTCAGTCTATAACTTGATTTAGTAGTGTTATTCCAGCTGTGATGGAGGTTAGGACAATAGTTGCATGGTCACCAGTAAAAAATAGTTATGGAACATGTTGATTTAAAAATGATAATGGCGTCTCATGGATTACTTTTTCCCTCACATGGAACTAATGTTGCATCGAGTTTGGTTATAAAATTATGATGCTGCTTGTATATTCTATTGGGTTTCAATCTTAATCAGTATACATGGTATATATCTGTGATTAAGAATCAAGAGCTTATGGTATAACACATATTGTTTAGTTGCAAGCCTGTAAAGGTGAAACTGATGACAAAATGAAACGTAACAAAAAGATAACATCGGATGCATATGATATCGATATCCTCCCGTGAATTCAAGCTTCTTCCTTGCGTCCATCATGAAAACGTCTGCTCTGTTTCATTAAAGGTCTCACACCCTCTTCTCTGGATTCACTAGCTCATGTTCTATATATTTTGGAACCAGATAATTTAATCACATCCTTTCCACATGAGATGTTTCTAGAGATATTTAAAACGCAAATGATGATGGATGCCTCACCAAATTGTACATAGAAGAAAAGCCAAATCTGTGGGAGGTGAAAAATGGAGGCAGTGCAATGTCCACAAACTCAAGGAATATAAGAGAATTTTAAACCAAAAAGTGGATCAAAGAGTTTCTGCTAAATAGCTCCGCCATGAACGAAAGGTAAACGTAACTTACAAAAAATGTTATGTGTTTATTCTTCGTTAGGTACAAAAGATGGGAAGAAATTAAGAGATCATGCCTTCAAGCATAACAAAGATATTATTCAAACACCAAGAGGGAATGTATAAGTATTTCAACACAAATTTAAATTAAAAAAATAATAGTACATGACCAAATTAATACAACATCACTTTGATTGTGTAATATAGTTGTTCTTTTCGTTCAAATGTTTAATACAACATCACTCGATTTCTGTATGTATACAAAATAAATTATTAATTTTTAAAATTAAGTAAACTAATTTCAAAATTGTCATCTATCAAATATATACCCGGGCGTAGCCCGGATTTTCCTCTAGTATGGATTTAAAAACAAAAGATACTCGTTTTGAAAAAGAAATACTCCTTTTGTACTTACATACATGAAAAGACTTTTATATGCTTAATTAATTAAAATCTTACATACACACCACCCCACAAAACCCCTAACCCCTAGTTGTAAAGTAGAACAGATGATTTGTATTTTGTGGTAAGTGATTAATCTCACCTAATAATTTCAGATGATTTGCACTAAATTACGCATATTTCCCGCTTTAAAAAGCCCAAACAAAGCCCATTAGAAACCCAAAAGAAGTGATTGGTCTGTTATTCTCTCTCTCCTAGTAGTACTCAGCTCTAACACATAGAGAGGAGTCAGAAAATCATCAGCCGCCTCTTTCACTTCAACCCTCCTTAAACCTCATCTCTTTCCTACTCCGCCGCTCTCTCCCGTCGTCTCCGCCGTCTCTCCATTTCTCTCGACCCCTCCAGGTAATTCCTTTTCAGATCCTCTACTTATACCCTTTACTTATATTTTAGCGAATTGGTCTTTCACTCTCTCGCTGTTGATGACGTATCTGTGACTTTTTCCCCCTTTTGGATTGTATTGCTCCTCTTCCTCTGTTTCCGTCAAATGAATCTATTTTCTCCAATTCAATAACTTTTGAATCTTTCCTCCAATAGGAGAAATGGCTGGGAAGTCGAACAAATCGAAGGCCAAGAGAGCGGCTCAGAGCTCTACCACCAATTCTAATGATGTTAAATCAGATGCTCCTGCTACTGCTCCGGTTACTGCTCCTGCTACTGCTCCGGTTACTGCTCCTGCTACTACTCCGGTTACTGCTCCCGATAACGGCACCGCCAATGCTGTTGACTCTGCGGTGTCTGAAGCCAATGAAGTTCCTCCTACGATTCCTAAGGCTGACGAAAGTGAATCACAAGTAGCAAGTAACGATGCCCAACCCAAGCAAGGTTAGCTCTAATGCGTTTTCTAGGAAGCACCCAATTTATATTATATCTCCATTTAATGTGTCAGTGTGGTTTTCTCGTAAGCTAAGTTGATTCATTCACCCTCTCTTGTGTATTGCTTTAAGTGTCTGATTTTGTTTTGGCTTTCACAGGTGAACTCCGTCTTTATCCTGTGTCTGTCAAAACACAAAGTGGCGGTAAAATGGAGCTACAAGTGAGTTTGACTCTATTGTTTTTCTTAACCGTTTATATGCAATTTTTTTTAGTGTTTCCATTTCTTCAGGGATTTAATACCTCTAGATATTTCTTGTAAAGCATGACCCTTTCCTACTGTTTTCTCTTATATATTAATTACTAAGTGTGTCCAATGGATGTGTTTTCAGTTGAACCCTGGAGACTCAGTGATGGATATAAGGCAGTTCCTCCTTGATGCTCCAGAGACGTGCTACTTCACTTGTTATGAGTTGTTACTCCGCAATAAAGATGGAGAGACTCATCATTTGGAAGACTACAATGAGATCTCTGAAGTAGCTGACATCACCCTTGGTGGTTGCTCCTTGGAAATGGTTGCAGGTATCTAAGTCTGTCTTTTCTTCATTCTTTTGGGTTGAGACTATAAACTGAAAGTTGACTTGTTATGTTTCTTTCCACAGCATTGTATGATGATAGATCTATCAGAGCGCACGTTCACCGTGCCAGAGATCTTTTGTCGCTTTCAACACTTCACTCTTCCTTATCAACAACACTTGCCTTGCAGTATGACGCAGCACTGAACAAAGTTCAGAACCCTGGAGGTTTCAAATTTGAATCTTTCTCTTAATGGTGTTTTGCTTTGCTAACATTTTCATGCACTGTGAAGGATTTATTTTATGGCCTCTATATTGAAACAGATAAACCAAAGTCTGACGTTCCAGAGCTGGAATGTTTGGGTTTTATGGAAGATGTGCCTGGCTCTCTCAAGAAGTTAATAAATTCTACATCAGAAGAGATCAAATCTGTGGAAAACATTGTGTTCTCATCGTTCAACCCTCCTCCAAGCCACAGAAGGTATTGAGCAACCTATTTTAGCATTTGTAAAGGATAAGTTTACCATTTTGTTTCTTATGCATTTATTTGTTGCAGGCTTGTAGGAGATTTAATATATTTGGATGTTGTGACCTTGGAAGGTAACAAGTACTGCATTACAGGCACAACCAAAACATTTTATGTTAATTCCAGCTCAGGGAATATTCTCGATCCAAGGCCAAGTAAATCTGGACATGAAGCAGCTACGCTGATTGGACTATTGCAAAAACTTAGCTCTAAGTTTAAAAAAGGTGGGAAACAGTATATACGCCATTCTTCTTAAGTTTATTCTTTACTCTTTCTATGACGTGATAAGCATTCAATCTGTTGATTAGCTTCTATTTTTTCTTTAAATTTGAAGCTTTCCGTGAAGTCATGGAAAAGAAAGCCTCTGCTCATCCGTTTGAAAATGTTCAATCGCTTTTGCCACCACACTCATGGCTAAGAACTTATCCAGTACCCGGTGAGTTTAATTTTAATAGCATTTGAATTGTCATCCGTCTTGCGCAGACGTACTTGTTTATTATAATATACTTGCGTTCTGCACAGTAGTATGGTTTAGTGTTTTGGTTCTTTCGTGGCTGGCTCAACTGTTCTTTCAGAGGTCGTTACTCTACGTTATACAGTTTTATACACTGATAATGGTTCTGAGATATTCATATGGCAGCCATAGAAGTAGTGGGGTTGAAGGTTGCCTTGATTTTGATTGCATAATATGTAATAAATCCTTGAAGTTCCTCTCTACTGTGTTCCCTTTGTGACTGCCTCTTAATGGCCAAGCCATATCTTGGACAATCTCGGATAATATTCATTTTGATTTTTTTTTGTCCAACAAATTTATGTAAATTAATTGATAGAATGTGGTCCATTTTGTTGCTTGTATATTGACAACCGACTAATTTTCTGTTTTATATTTTGAACATGTGCTTCTGCTACAACTATTGATGTATGAGAAGATAAGTTCTTGTTGTATGTGATTGATAAACTAGGAAATTCAAAATTAATCAGCCTTGGCTCACCATTTCAACACAAGATACACTTGAATTGATTCTATTAAATCTAAGCACCAACTTTTGTATCTGGTCTCAGATCACAAGCGTGATGCAGCGAGAGCAGAAGAAGCACTTACCATTTCCTATGGTAGTGAGTTAATTGGCATGCAGAGAGATTGGAACGAAGAGTTGCAATCTTGCAGAGAGTTCCCTCACACTTCTCCTCAAGAGAGGTACATGTGATATTTGACTACAATGATTTCTCGGTAGCATGAAATTATGGGATTCTGTTCCATTTCAGATCTGTTTCCTTAATTGAAAATTTCTGAACATTTCCTTCTTTGCAGGATCTTACGTGACAGGGCACTTTACAAAGTGTCTTCTGATTTTGTCGATGCAGCGCTTAACGGAGCTATTGGTGTAATTAGCCGATGTATACCACCCATAAACCCAACTGATCCAGAGTGTTTGCACATGTCAGTGTGAATTGTTTGGCCCTTATTTTTGATTCTCCATAAGCAACTCATATATATTATTGATTCTAGCTCATTGTGTTCATGAAATTTTGGCAGTTTAGTAATCCCCTTTGTGTTCTATAAACGTCGAAAAATGACAGAGCATCTAAATGTTACATATTTGTGTTTATGCATGAGTTTTTCAATTCTAAACACTTGTTATTGTTCCATTTTTGTAGGTATGTGCACAACAACATCTTTTTCAGTTTTGCTGTTGATGCCGACATTGAACAGCTCTCCAAGAAACGTCCATCTAATCAAGTGACGGAGAAGGTGTCCTCATCTGAAAAGGTTTCATGCACAGATGCAACCTGCGAGAATGAAGAGCATAACAGCTGTAATGAGGCGCCGCTTGTTGAAAATGAACAGGCAACGTATGCCTCTGCAAACAATGATTTGAAAGGCACAAAGTTATATCAAGAAGCAGATGTCCCAGGGCTATATAATCTGGCAATGGCCATTATTGATTACAGAGGTCATAGGGTTGTTGCTCAGGTTTGTTCTAAGACTGGAACTGCCAAGTCCTTATTCTTGAGAATCTGTGTCTTGCTTGTGTGCATTATAATAGTATCTTTGCAATGTGTTTTAGAGTGTTCTACCGGGAATCCTTCAAGGGGATAAATCAGATGCGCTTTTGTATGGTTCAGTCGACAATGGCAAGAAAATATGCTGGAATGAAGATTTTCATGCTAAGGTAAATGGATATAGTCTGTCTTGCTGTTGGATATCGTAGGCATTAATGTGAAAAAATTCTAGTAGTGATCTATCTGTACAATATTAGCATTAATATTTATCTATATATTACTATAAGACTGCATTTTTCCTAGCAGAACTCTTTGATCCTGATTAATTCCTTCTTCAGGTGCTAGAGGCTGCAAAGCTTCTTCACATTAAGGAACATTCTGTTATTGATGCATCCGAAACTGTCTTCAAGTTGGCTGCACCTGTAGAGTGCAAGGGGATTGTTGGGAGTGATAACAGGCATTATCTCTTGGACTTGATGAGAGTGACGCCTCGTGATGCCAATTATACGGGTCCAGAGTCCCGCTTTTGTGTCCTAAGACCAGAACTGATCACATCATTTTGCCAGGTACGTAACTTCTTTATTCCTTCGAAAAGTATGCTCTTGAGTTTTCCTTTGACAATGTATTTTCATCATGAAGGCCGAATCATTGGAAAAATCAAAATTGAAATCCAAGGCTGATGAAGGGGCGGATGATTCTTCTAATGTTAGTGCTGATACTTCTAAAGTTGGTGATGCATTGATCGATGGAGAGGAAAATGGGGCTTCAAATTCTGATCAGGTATATGTTTCACTTTTTGATCCTGATAGATATGTGTATTAAGCTTATTTAGTACTGATTGACGTTTCTATTTCAAGTGGGATTTGTATGCTAATATTTAGCATTTCACATCTGCATGATATACCCTGCTTTTTGTGTGCATTGGCTGCTATTAGTTTATGTGGATACGGTGTCTCACTTGCAGATTTTATAGATGTAGACTGTTTGTCAAGTGATGAAAAGGCAGACTGACAAAATAGCAAATAGGATTGGGCCATGTAACAATGATGGAAATAACAATTGTACTTATACATTAGTAGATCTATACTGAACTAATCAATTGGACTGGGTCTGGCTGGTACATCCCTTTATTGTTTTTGCTTTGAGATTCTTTCCCATCGTTGTTTTCTACTGTTGGATAGCAATGTCTGATAACAGTTGTATCTGATTTTAAAAAACTGTAATTGCTGATATCTGCGAGTTCTTTACAGAAAACTATTTCAGACAAGCAAAATACCACCGCCGAAGATTCTGCAGCCGGGTTGTCTGAAAGTTCCAAATCATGTGATGAAATAGCATTTAACCCCAATGTCTTCACTGACTTCACATTAGGTGGCAATCAAGAGGTAGGCTATGTTGCCTATAGGTTATTTGTATTCAGATTATCTCTTAAAATTTATTTAACTGATTGGATCCTTTTTTGGGTTAAACAGGAGATAACTGCTGATGAAGAAAATGTGAAGAAAGTTAGCTCATACCTTGTGGATGTGGTTCTTCCAAAATTTATAGAAGATCTTTGCACTCTCGAAGTTTCTCCAATGGATGGTCAGACTTTGACTGAAGCACTCCATGCTCATGGTGTTAATGTTCGTTACATTGGAAGAGTAAGTTTTTTCAGCTGTCGTATCATTTTGTTAGCTATCTCTATGTTTGACTTTATTAACAGTAGCTGTGCACGACCAGGTTGCTAATGGGGTGAAGCATTTACCTCATTTGTGGGATCTTTGTCTGAATGAGATTACTGTAAGATCCGCGAAGCACATTTTGAAGGTAATTTTGGATATTGTAAAAGCATGCCACAACAAGAGTTAGGGTATCTGTGGACACACTTGTAGTAGGTTATAATGTTATTTGTATGTTCTTACGTCGTTGTGCAGGACATTCTAAGAGACATAGAGGATCATGATATTGGATCAGCAGTCTCACATTTCCTCAATTGTTTCTTTGGAAACTATCAAGCTGCTGGGGGAAAAGCTAGTGTCAAAAATCAAAAGAAGGTTCTTGTGTACTATCAGAGTTTGTTTTATTTTAGTTTTATGTTTGTTAATCTTGAATTAGGATATTACAGTTCTTTGGAGCCGTCTATAAAAGTTTCTGATGAAAAAGTCATGCTTTTTCTTCTATTAGTTTAAGGTGTGAAACTAAACCTTGAATGTGGACAGGATCAACCCATCACAAAGAAGGGTCAAGGAAGAGGGAAGGGAAAATCTTCTTCAAAGAAAAGCTTTTCATCGTATATGATGGTTGACTCCAACATTCTATGGTCTGACATTCAGGAATTTGCCAAAGCTAAATATGAGGTAAACTGTAGTCATTATCAAGTTGAGCATATTTATTTGATTGTCTATGGAACTGTTGTCACCTTTCTAAGCCAGTTAAATGTTTATTACTCTAACCACCTAAAGCTAACGCGAGCCTATTTTCAGTTTGAGTTGCCCGAGCTATCAAGAACTACGGCTAAAAAAGTATCTGTTCTTCGTAATCTTTGCCAAAAGGTAAATAATTAGAGACACATTTTCCTTTAGAATATATATACCAAGGTATCCTGATTATGTCAGTTCATAATTGTTATTAATCCCTCCATTTTTCTGTTAACAGGTTGGTGTCAGTATTGCTGCATGCAAATACGACTTCAGTGCAACCTCGCCTTTTGAGACGTCAGATATTTTGGATCTTCGGCCCGTAATTAAGCACTCTGTCCCTGTATGCTCTGAGGCTAAAGATCTTGTTGAGATGGGAAAGGTCCAACTGGCTGAGGTACCTTTGTTATTTCACACTAGCTAACTTTTGCTTGCTAATTTTTGCCAATATGTTTGTATTGGATAAGATCAGGAGCACCTTATTGCGATTTGGGTTGGCATTCAACTCTTCATTGAGCTTCTTGTTTTAGTTTGCGATAGTTGCATTTTGAATGGTTCTTGTTATAATTTTGTATTTATTAAATGATTAAATTTTTGTAGGGCATGCTTAGTGAATCCTACACGTTCTTTTCAGAGGCATTTTCGATACTTCAACAGGTAAGTAGTCTATATATGCATCTTGTTCTGTCAAAATAATTTAACACCAAAGTTGCTCATCATATTCTGATTTCAGGTGACTGGTCCAATGCACAGGGAAGTTGCAAACTGCTGCAGGTATGCGTCTGACTGATTTTTGTTTTTCTGGAAAAATATCCATGGTCTTCCGTTTTAGTTGCCTTACGATTTTTGTCGTCTTTTGCTTTTCAGGTACCTGGCCATGGTTTTGTACCATGCAGGAGATATGGCTGGGGCAATAATGCAGCAACACAAGGAACTCATTATTAATGAGCGATGCCTTGGTTTAGACCATCCTGATACTGCCCATAGGTATCAACTATCTTTCTTTTATATTAATACTGCGACCTGAGTTGGAAACTATTGTACTTTCAGCTATTTACTTGCTTCAAATGTTTTAATACTGCAGCTATGGCAATATGGCTCTTTTCTACCATGGACTGAATCAGACAGAACTTGCTCTACAGAACATGGGTCGAGCCTTGCTTCTCCTTGGCCTTTCATCTGGCCCTGATCATCCAGATGTTGCAGCTACATTTATAAATGTTGCCATGATGTATCAAGACATGGGCAAAATGGACACAGCTCTACGTTATCTTCAAGAGGCTTTGAAGAAAAATGAGAGACTTCTTGGTCCTGAACACATTCAGACTGCAGTATGCTACCACGCTCTTGCCATTGCGTTCAACTGTATGGGCGCATTCAAGCTCTCACACCAGGTACTAAAACTTTCGTAAAGACTTCGTCATCCTATCTGTCTCACCTTTTGACTTAATTGTTCTGTTCTTGTCAGCATGAGAAGAAAACCTACGACATACTTGTTAAACAATTGGGAGACGATGATTCTAGGACACGAGACTCTCTAAACTGGATGAAGACGTTTAAGATGCGTGAGCTTCAGGTTTGATGCACTGATTGACTGAGGAGAACCTCATTTATCTAGTATACATTTTGTTTGTATTTCTCAAATTTTCTGGTTGGTTTTTGCATCAGATGACTGCACAAAAGCAGAAAGGACAGGCAGCCAATGCGGCCAACACGCAAAAGGCTATCGATCTCCTAAAGGTATACTTGCGGCTTTAGATTTTGGCGTATTATATGAAAAAACAAAAACTCCTCTATCTATGATGTTGTAGAGTTGAAATACTAATGAAATCGTTTTCCTGATTGGTATGGAGTAGGCACATCCAGACCTGATACATGCGTTCCAAAACGCAGCAGCTACTGGGAGGTCAAATGCACTGAACTCGGCTGTCCTTGGGGAGCCTCAACCACGGGGCAGAGGTTTTGATGAAAGAGCAGCTCGTGCTGCAGCTGAAGTTAGGAAGAAAGCAGCTGCTAAGGGGCTACTGGTTCGCCCCCAGGGTGGTGTTCCAGTTCAAGCCATGCCACCACTCTCTCAACTCCAAAACATGATCAATACCGCCACAGATTCGTCTGAGAAAGGTGGAGAAAATGGGGAAGCAAAGGTACAAGAGAAGAAAGAATCCTCTGAAAATGGAAAAACAGAAAACCTGGCTCCTGCAGGATTGGGTGCTGGTTTAACATCTTTGGATAGGAAGAAGCAAAAAGCCAAAAAATAAAACAAAAAGTAGGGATCTTGAAGGAAAATGGTGCTCAAAGAAAGTACACGATTCAAAGTAGTGAAGTTGGTTTTTGTCTCTGGAAGTCGATAAACCACTTGCTGATTTCATTACATGACAACACCTTTGTACCTTAAGCATTTTATTTCTTCTCATACTGTTACAATGATTTGGGTAAGTCCCGCTTCCAGGTATGTCTGGCTTTTTCCTTTTTTTCTTTTCCCCTCACTTTTCTGCGGGTGTAATTTTATCCCTCAAAAACGTCATTGATTTTCTAGTAACTGCAATAAGCTCACAGTTCACGCTTATTATTAACCTCGCAGCCTTACTATTTTTGTGCCTTTATATAAATCTTGACTTGGCTTCTTGCGTGTTTAAAGGGACACTAGATTGTACTTGACTTAACGAATAATCCATCAATGAATACATTAGTGATCATCTTCTCTTCACATAATTCATTGATGTTCATCTTCCCTTTCGGCATAATGTTTCTAGGCCCAAAATTCAGGCCTTGAGAAGGCCCAATTATCCACGCAAGTTAGAACTTATAAGTGAGAGACGGCTAATGGATAATGTCGACGACGCTCACAACACCTTCTTCCTTATCAACACCTTCACTCTCTCCGACCATGGCGACTTTCCTTACAAATGTTGTTTCAATCAAACCTACAATCTTCTCATTCCAGTCCGAATCCTTCACTCCTTTGCAGACGCGTGCCAATGTATTCTCCTCGAAACCCTTTCCTTCTCTCTCCGGGAGCTCTAGAACCAGATTCATTCCTTATGCGGTAACGGAGACGGAAGAAAAACCCGCTGCTTTGGACCCTAGTTCCGAAGCCGCCAGGCGTGTCTATATCGGTAACATACCAAGGACAGTGACCAATGAGCAGCTCACTAAACTTGTTGAAGAACACGGTGCTGTTGAAAAAGTTCAGGTTTTATTCCTACATCTCCTTCTTCTATAGTTAGTTACTTAGTTATCATCAAGATTTGTTATTTGATGTTATGTGTTGATTTCATCAGGTGATGTATGATAAGTATTCAGGACGAAGCCGTCGATTTGGGTTTGCTACAATGAAATCAGTTGAAGATGCTAATGCTGTGGTTGAGAAATTGAATGGCAATGTGAGTTTTTGAACCACTAATTGCTTCTTTCCATTCATTTAGGTTCTGAAAAATGACAGAGCTTTGTTGTTTTGTCTTAGACCGTTGAAGGGCGTGAGATAAAGGTTAACATTACAGAGAAACCTATAGCATCATCATCACCTGATTTATCACTGCTTCAGTCTGAAGATTCAGCATTTGTAGATAGCCCTTACAAAGTGTATGTAGGAAATCTAGCAAAGACTGTTACAAAAGAGATGCTTGAGAATTTGTTTTCTGAGAAAGGGAAAGTAGTAAGTGCCAAGGTCTCAAGAGTACCTGGAACTTCGAAATCCACCGGGTTTGGATTCGTAACGTTTTCTTCAGAAGAAGATGTGGAAGCTGCCATTTTGGCTCTTAACAATTCGGTAAGTGCCTCAATTGCTTCATCTTCTTCACTTATAAGAATTGAGTGTGCATAATCTTTTTGTCTCATTTTGCGGTTGGTTTTAAACTGCAGTTGCTGGAAGGACAGAAGATTCGGGTGAATAAGGCGTAAGCAGATGGGATCATAAAGAATGTGAAAAGAATCGTGTTGAGGAGTTTTGTAATGCAAATCATTAGAGCATAGTATATCTATCATCTTGTATTCATTCCAAGTTGAAAATGAAACCATATCTTTTCAAAAGCTTATAGTTGTGGTAGTCTGATTTCTAGGCAGTGTAAACAGAGAAATCCAATGAGATCAACAAGCCATTGCTACATCCAATTCAGAGTTAGGGAAGACAATGAAGGAAACGTCCATTAATATGAAGAGCACCAAGCTAATCTCCACCCATGTCTCCTTTCCATAAATGTTGATGAATGTATCATACAAAGTAAAATTGCTAGTTGTGTGACTTGTGAGCTTTGGTCTCTCAAAATTTCTGTGTCTAATTCTGTTGCTTGCTCTGTTGTAAGTTGATTGCAAATTTGAAACGGTCCTTATTCGATGAGGAAGAACCAGAGCTTCGAGACGCACTTGAATCTCGTTAGACTTTCATTGGCAAACTGATCAAAATCTCGACCAACGGTTCCTCAGAGGTCTCAAGTTCAAATCTTTCTTCTCTCTGTGTCCTTCGTCTACCTTGGACCAATCGAGAATCGACCTTATCCTCAAATTCACGGCGAAAGAATAGAAAATAATTCATTTTTACAGTTGTTTTAATCTTTACACGATAAAGCACCAGTCTTTATACTAAAATCAGGCAGAGCCAAGCCAGCCAGAGATGCTTAGCTTGCAGTGTCTTCCTCCTTTCTTCATCTCCGTCCCAAATCGGAGCACCAATTCATGCTCCACGGCTCCACTTCGTGCAACCAGTGACTTCGCTGCTTCTCCGTCGACACCAATCTCTCGCCGTCTTATCCTTCTCCGTCACGCTCACAGTTCCTGGGATGATATTTCCCTCAGAGGTACTATTTATCTTTCTCTGATTCTCTTCTTCTCGCTCAAAATCGAGAAATCAAATCTAAATGTCTCTCTCTGTGTCTCAATGATAGACCATGATCGTCCTCTAACTAAAACCGGACAAGCTGATGCTGCCAAAGTAGCTCAAATCCTCTCCTCACTTGGTTGGCTTCCCCAACTCATTCTCTCAAGGTAAGTTCCTTCTTCAAATTATCAGTTTGCTTTTTCGTTTCGTGATTGAGAACTGTGGTAAAATGATTTATTTCACAGTGACGCCACTCGAACTAGAGAGACACTGAAGTCAATGCAAGCACAAGTAGATGAGTTTATGGAGGCAAATGTACATTTCATTCCTAGCTTTTACTCCATTGCTGCTATGGATGGCCAAACCGCCGAGCATCTTCAAAACATTATCTCTAAATATTCAACCCCTGATATCTCCACTATCATGTTAGTTAACTTTGTTTCTCATCAATCTTTGTTGCTTCATCTTCCTTGTGCTGTGTTATCATTTCTTATTTGATTGCTACACAGGTGTATGGGGCACAATAAGGGTTGGGAAGAAGCAGCTTCCATGCTCTCTGGAGCTTCTGTTAAGTTGAAAACATGCAATGCTGCTTTGCTTCAGGCTTTTGGCAACTCCTGGGAAGAAGTTTGTAGATTCCATCCTTTTTCAGATATGCATGAGCTCGCTTTTTCTTTGATTTGGAGCTAATTCTTTTTTTTGGCCATCGCAGGCTTTTGCGCTCTCTGGCCCTGGCGGATGGAAACTTGAGGGTCTAGTGGCTCCAGATAGTAGCATCTGTGTGTAAGAAACTGGAACTATCCCTAGCTTCAAGTTTACCTTCAAGTTTATATAAAACGTTGTAAAGTTTCATCCATATGTGCATTTCTCATGTGCTAGTGTAGTTAAGCTTAGTTTTTAGCTGATGATGACGAACACAGCAAGAGCAGATTGCATCTCTTGATTGGATGTTTGCCTTATGTAAGATCCGAGCATCAAGGATATGTTCAAATGGAGTTACATTATTTATATAAATGGGAGTTTGCATGTTTAACTAATTGACTCTTTTCGCTGGTGGGTTATTTTATTTACGTTACCATACACTTGTAGCTGTTTTTGTGATCACACTTTAGAGTTGGGGTATCGAAAAATCGTCAGTCAGAGATTCCATGGGTTATTGTGTCTTGGAGAGTCAATGTTTTTTAGGGCCTTCCATACAACACTGTTGCATTTAAACCCTGACCCGAAACCGATCTGCCAAACCCTATCATCTCTTTTCATTTTCCCTTTGTGTTCCAAGTAAGCCAGCTCGTACCATATACTGCTGCTTGATGTATTCCCGAAACGTTCCAGTGTCCGTCTTGATGCCTCCATATTCTCTTCCGTCAACTTGAGATCCTTTTGAATCTCATCAAGCGCTTTCTTACTCGATGCCAATACACATAGATGCTCAAAAGAAGGCTCAAGACGACCAAGTGTTGCAATGTTTGCTTTGAGTGCATGGCGACCAACTTCCATCACATCTCTAGATACATACAGTCCTTGTTTCCCATCTCTGTCTTCTCTCAATTCTATGCTCTTATAACTTGTGTCGTCCATGCCTTTATGGGTTCTTACTAGCTGTTTCATTTCACCAGTTACAATGTCATTAGTCAAAACAAAGAACAGATCAAGAGTAAGTCAGAGTGTTTCTTTGTTATTATCACCTGCATAAGTTGGTATTTGGCTCGCCATCTGTCGATACGCCGACTAGATAACATAACTGCAGCTGCTCCCATTCGAAAGAAGCAATTTGGTGGAAGCAACGCGACGTCATTACCTGAGTACCAAGTGAAGCTTACTATCTCAGTGCTCACCACCAAAGCATAAGAGCCTTGATGAGCGTTCAAAAGATCTTTGGCTAAATCAATGGCTATGATTCCGGCGCTACACCCCATACCACCAAGATTGTAGCTCTCTGTGTTGTGCCTGAGCTTGTAATGGTTAATCACCATGGCCGATAGAGAAGGCGTGGTGTTGAGGACTCCGCAGTTTAGCACCAGGATCTTGATATGCTTCACGTTGATTTTGGTTGCTGCAAGAAGTTCATCAATTGCTCCAAAGATCACCATTGCTGCTTCTTCACGACCATCACGAAGATTGACCCTGTGACCAGGCTTGAACACCACTCTCGGCATGTAACTCTCCTCTCCTATCCCTGATTGGTCCAGCACTTTTCTTTGAAGCTCGATGGCAGTCTCGTTGAAGTTACCAGACTTCATTGCCAGCTCGATGAAGTCGCTTTTCGTAATCTGTACAATTTACATCCACAAAACAGTAATGAGAAGACGGAGAAAGAGAGAGAAGAAAGGTGGAGAGGGAAGAGACATGACCTTGAGGTGATCGGGTGGGCGGTAACAGGAGAAATCGAGAAGAAAAACAGAGGAAGGAGTAAGAAAATGATAGATGAGGAGGAGAAAGAAGATGGATAAAGGAAAAGCCAAGATTGGGAGAAACCGATATACAAAGATGAAGAGAAGGAGAAGAGGAGGAATGAAGAAACAAAAGGTACGGGAGAGAGAGAGAAGGTAAATGTATCCAAGCTTGACGTATCTCATATTCACATATCTGAGGAAATCAGGACTGCCCTTGGGTGACTTTGACTTAACTCCACCATTCATCATCTTTGTTGCCTCTTTTTCCATTTTCAGTAGGCATCAAACCCTTGTGGTCTCTGAATAAATAATCAAATAAATATGAGTCATTGTAACAGAAAGATGGCTTCTTTGGTGCATGTTACCGTTGAAGTGGCGGGTTTTGCTGCATCATTCAGTTGGTGTGGTGTAACTAAACCAAAGCTTGGTTCATGTAATTACCAGTTTTGACCAATGAGAATCAAGCTCCCATTCTTCATACAAATCTGCTACAATAAACAAGATAATTCGATACCTAGAGATTCATAGATTTGAAATTGACATATTCAAGAAGATTATCAGAATTTCGATTGGACTATATTTGAACAGAAGATTCAACCCATAACATTCAACACAAGAATTGTACAGCACAATTCAAACCATATCTTATCTTAACCTTACCAACTCTCACTAATGAAAACTACAAAAGTTTTAACCAACAGATCTCTACAATGTATTATTACTCGGACCAAAACTTCACAAAGGCTGTCAAGAAAGATTTCAGAGCTGCCAAGAGAGGATTTGTTTCCTGTCTTCCCATATTAGATTCCCCTTTCCACGATTCACTGAAAATAAGAAGAAAGAAAATTATGTGAAACTGAAACCTCTGGAGACCCAAACACAATACTTACAACGCTAAAGCACGATTGAGACTTTGGAGTGAGTTTACTCACGGTTTAATTCTGTTTAATGTTGCATTGTTTTCTTTTTGAGAGCTGGTACTATCTGGAGCATCAAGTTTCCCTTTTTCCATGGTTGCCTTCTTCTCTACACTTGCGACTTCATTCCCGGCATAGCTACTCATAGTCTCCACTTTTGCTCTGTCGTTCTTACAAATTCCCAACTGTTACACAGTTAAAAGGTTACAAAGTTATCATCTTATTGCGGATTTCTCATGTGCCAAGTAGTTTAACTTAGTTTTTAAAAACAATCAACTAACAGGAGCATCAAAATTAACTACCAAAATCTAAAAACATTCAAGAGGGTGACTATTCCATCACTAGTGTCCTTCAGCCACTATCATGAAAAACTTTATCCTATTCGGATAGGAAAACTAGGAGAATATTTAGGGCAACCTGTTGAACACAAACATTTTTCTTGCATCGACACCATGAAGAATATTTAGTTCCAGTATTCAAATAGAATGTAAAAGCACACATATACCAGACGAAGCTTACCTCAGTGCTAGATGTTGGCATTTTCCGTTCAGCTGTCAAAGTTCCATTATTAAATTCCTTTGTCTCATGGATGTTGCCAATCACACCATTCACAACAACTGTCTCTTTAGTATCAGCACATTCAACATCTACTGAAGCAGGATTTGCAATTTCCTCTCCAACTTTCTTTTCCATAGGGACAGAAATATGATTTGGCATTTGACCAACAATGACTTCCGTCCCTTTTTCTTTAATTACAGCAGAAGAAGTGGATGATGAAATCTCCCCAAGATCAACATGATTTATGGTGATGCTATGAGCTTCCACCTCTGTCTCAGTTCCTTTCCCACCCTCACAAACTTCGTCCAACTCACTAGGCTGTGCATCCGGTGAGTCCATCGTTGAAGTCACAGATTTTAATGGAAACGTCTCAGAAACTGTTTTTGCTGGCATATCAATTGTGCCTAATACGTTCTTCATGTTCTCAATCTTGGTCATTGCTGCTCCTGCATCATTCACTCTTCCGTCATTGTTAACAGGTTTTGTGCCCTCTGATTCCATCAAAGGTAGTTCCTCAAATCCTTCATCTTTGTTATCCACATCGATTCTTTTATCCAGAGGTTTGGTGGCAACATTATCGCACACTGTCTCCATTCTATTTTGTAGCCCTGCATCACGCTTGATATCATTTTCTTCACTGCAAGATGCTGCAAGCTGAGTCATGGATATTTCAGTGGAGTCCATTGCCTGGTGTACGAGCCCAATGTCTTGATTTCCACTCACTTCCCTGCAATTCAATATACCAGATCCTCTGCCATCTAAGCTAGCCAGGCTACCGTTAATGTTTTCCCCGCTTCCAGGTGACTTCATCTCCTCAGCCTCAGAAGAAAAATTGTAACTTTGGTCTGACGCAGAATGGAATCCGTTTGGGGACAAAGATAAAGGGGGCACAGGATCCATCAGGATAGAACTTGAAAGACTTTGATCTTGCACAGAGCCATTTCCCTGAAGAAGCAAGTCACCAGGACCAAGGACTCTATTTTCTTGGATAATCTCTCTGACAATCTCCCTTATAGTGTAGAAAGATCCACCCACCTCCTTGTGTGTGAGGCTAAGTGAAGGAAAACTCCCATTGTTTAGTTTTTGATGCCTGAAAACAAACACCAATTACAATATGTGGCTTGAAAAAAAAAAATCAAAATTCTGGCAACGGGAAGAGAACTAGGTGCATACTTCTTTATAAAAGATTCAACCAGTGTCTTTCTCTCTTCTTTAGGAATCCGATTACGAGTCCTCTTGCCTACAGAATCGTGAGGCTTAGCTAGAGCAAATATTTGCCCGGCGTAACTAGTCTTCATAGAGTGCATGTTCTTTCTTTGTTCTATATATCCTGCTACAGAAGAGTTAAAGCACAATCAGAAGCAGACAATCATCCCAACAAAAAAAAACATTACAAGTCTACCAAATAAACAAAATTCTTAAGACAGATCCGTTTAGTTCATTATTTCGAAACACGAACTGTCTTAATAGCAAACAGAACAACGAAGACTCTCAATCCAGACAACATACACGAAGCGGAATTCTTATCACCTTAAAGAGAAAGGACAATTGAATTATTGAAAAGCAAAAAACTTTATCGATAATGAAGAAGAGAAGAAGGTGCTTATAGTTTGAAGGGTTTACCTGCGACTCTGCGACTACGAGAAAAAGAGAGAAATTAGAATTCACGGGTCATCTTCACAAATGGACTAAAACCCTACGCAGTACACAGACACAACACAGTGTGAGTGTGTTGGGAGGCGCAAGCGGGAATTTGTGTAAATTATTTCAGCTTTCGGGGCAAAATCGTACATCTTCTTTTTTCCTTATTTCTTTCTTTATTTTTAGTTTGACCCCGAACACTTTTTTTAATAGATTTAAACCTTCATCGATTTCAAATTTTCTCATCTTCAGGTCACTTTACTTTTTAATTAATCAATTTCCACCCTCACCGACCTAATAGGAACAAAGATTATACTCTATGTATAGATTATACTTGAACATAGTACAACTAACTTCATGTTTTCTTGCTGCTATAAACGTAACCTTATGTATTACCAACATGAAGCATTTTATTTTTATTGTTACTAGTAAGTTGTACATTCACATAGTCTAAAGGATGCTCTCAACTCTCAAATCTCTGCCTCAGAACAAGTCTCCAAGAACTGGATTAGTTTTGAGCGTTCTTCATCCAGCAGCTCAGGGTCTTCGCTCGATAGTCTCTCCCGAGTTGCACCATCCACACTCGTTGGATCATCCACTACCTGTTTAATTAGTACACAACAATGTTACAGCATTAACTCATTCATCAATACTTGTTCAACTCCTATGTTAAGAGACAGAGACATTTTTACTTTTGCGTAGTTGTTGGTATGGCCGTCTTTGTTAGGTCCTATAAACGGTTCAGCCTCATTGTGTCTCCATTCACCATCTATGATATATTTATATTCAAACTGTCCTTCCTGCATTTCAGAAATCGTAGCTGCGGTCGGAAAATGATAACAAAAGCAGATACATTGAGCTTTCCAGTTTATTAAGAAAACTCACAGGCAGTTCTCTCTTTAGGGTCCAAAATCCTGTTCCTTTGTCCAGTGTTAAAGGTATCCTCTACATAAAAGAAAATATCTGGTGATAAGTAGCGCAAAAGATTTACACTATAAATACTCCCAAGGAGTTCTGCAGAATTATAAGACAATATTTTCATGAAATGTGCATCCTAGCTTTAACGTTTATATGGCACACCATAGTTTTAAGAACAACGAATTATAATATATTATCTGATTTAAGGAAAAAAAACTTTTTTCACCTGTCCCCATCCAATGTCAAGGCCAGAAATTTCTACTGAGGAGAATCCCTTGTCTTTCAGTGTCAGAGTAACAGTCTTCTTCTTCAGTCCTGTAAGCTTTTATGTCCATTTATACCCGGAAACAATAATCAGGAATCAAGGAACTATGCAACAATTGTTGTAACTTATGCTAATCAATGGAACTGATAAGCTTCTGCAAGCATTGTGAAAGTTGAACGATGACTCACAATATCAATTGTAGCATTTCTGATAGCATCCAGCTTCGGAAAACATGACCTTTTGCTCTGCAATAAATTTTCAGAGATGTTGTATAGTTCAATTTTACGTGTGCCTTTATGATTCACCAGCCATCGAAAAATCTCCTAATTAAAATGTCTAAATGCTAGACTATTTGATGTATGAACCCAAGAGTTTTTCTTTTCGATGCTATTTTTCAGTATATATTACTATAAAACGTGATCCAAATGGTTTAGAATTCTACTTATCATAATCATTGGTTCATAGGAGAAAGAACAAATCCCCAAGCATCCTCACATTATATAACTGGCAGTAAAATTAGTTGAACATGATTACCATGTTAGGTTACTTAATATAGGTACCAAGAAGATCATGCAGAGGCAACAGAGAGCAGAATTACACCAGTATCTTACCATAAGTAATTTATGAGCTTCCATAAGTTTATAGCCTTGCACCCAGAACATGTATGTCAACTGAAATTGAAATCAAAGTGAACATTAGTTGATTACTCCCTTATTCAACCAAAGAAGCACAAAAATAAGATAACTACTGATTTCAACAGTCTCATATTGTATTTCTTCGAACTGAACTGAAACAATTTTTCAATATTGGAAGCAATAGAATTACGCCCATAGAAGACTCACGATAAAAGATGTGGTACAGAAAAAAATAAGGGGAAAAAAGAGAATAGCACAGTAACAGGTTTCTGCAACATACCGCAACAGCAGGAGCCCTTCCCATTCCAGCAGTGCAGTGCACATATGTAACTCCTCCATTTCGCTTAACAGCTTTGTAAAGTGTACTAACCACGGCTGGAAGACGCATTCTCAAATCAAATGCATCAAAGTCTCTGTTACATCAAATATTATAATATGTCAAGCCCCTACATTCTGAGTGAGTGCGTTCATGTTGAATTTTTCTATGCATGTGCTCGTGAACAGTCTCATGTATGCCATATGCGAAAAGGGATGATGATGGTTCCAAGTCTTAAACAGTAAAGAAATTTAGTGAGACTGGTATGGTGACTAACTTCTACATTTACTCTAGTTTGCAAACAGACATAGGTGGACGAACAAAAAAGTTAGTTAATACTTGATAGCCGTAATTTCGCAACAGGTAAAACAAAAAGTCATTCATTATTCATCATAAACCAGTTATTGCTTACACAAAAGTGTGGTGATCTCCCATTTGCTTAGGAAAAGTGATAAAAGTAAAGAGCCCAAAGAAAAAGAAAGTATAACACTTTACTGACAAAACATGAGGAATTTAGAGACTGCTTGCCTAAAAGATAACTGAGACTACCCTCCAACAGCTAGATCATCAAAAAGTGTGGCTCCTTGATTTACCAAGGCCTTACCTGATTTCACAGCGAATATGCTGAATATCACTATATTTCTTAGCATAGGCTTGAATGCTTTTTATGTCTACTCCAAAATATCTGGAAGGATTGGTCAAGGAAATTGAAAAAAAAATCATAAACATGAACAGAAAAAGAGGGCTTTGGAAGGATACTCCAAGTCTGGATCTTGTTGCAAGCAAAATATGGTTTTAACCCCAATTTTACGAAGCTTGTCAACATCTTCAGGGGTCTAGCAATAAAGGAGAGCAGACAGTAAGAACAATAAGAAAGTAACACATTTCTAAAGCAAAACCATTTGACAGAAGGATATTAAAGTAAACCTGTAAGCAAGATCCAACAATTAAATCTGAACGAATAAAGTTGTAGTTCATTCCTAACTCGTGCCTGTAAGTTAAAACTGAAATCAAAACACAAAAGCATCAATTAGTGACTGAATTACAAAATTAAGGAGACAAGAGGGGTAAGTTTGCCAATAAACAAGCAAAAGATTTAGGATTCCTTGGTAGACAGATAAAACTAATCAAGATGAAAGATTAAAATTTTATAAGAGTAGAGTACAATCTAATGAACCAAGTCAATATTCCAATACCAGACACCAATTGGTAGAAATGAAATCATTAGAGTTTCCAATGTAAGGACATGTAAAGGTATAACCTAAACCTACCAGCACCCATAGCTTGAGTCATGTCTTGGCTATATTCATCAGATTTCTCTTCCTCCTTAGAAACACCACTCATCTCTGAGCTGGACTTTGACTCTGATACTGCCTACACTCAAAGCATTTAGAAAAATTTCAATAAAAGCAAGAAAAAAAAAAAAAAAAACCCCCCAACAACACTGATATAACAATATATCTTAAAAGAGGTGTATACCTGTAAAAAAAGTCGAGCTTTTGGATCGTTGGCTTTGATCGGAGGTGATACTAACATCTTCAGAGAAGAAGGAGAAGGATCTCTTTGAATGCACCCAAATCCCAGCAGAGGTGAGACCAAACATCTGAAATAAGTAACGATCAAACACAACACACAAACTCAAATCAAATCAAAGAACCCAAATCAACAACATTTTCATAAAAATTGCTAATTTGTGAAAGCAAGAAGAGATACCTGGGAAGATTCTGAAGGCAATTCATTATTGAGAGAGTGTAGCAAAAATATCAGAGGAAGCAAACGAAGCTACTTACTTCTCTCTCAGTTCGACGATACATAAAAATCTGGTAATTATAATAATTTTTCAATTCATGTCCAAAAACGCTGTGAGTGTGACTCTGACGGTCACGACGATACAATTGGGACCCCCACGGTCCGCACCGGGAATGCAATCACTTTTGTTTCTTACGTAAAGTGGAAAATTATTATTAAAAAAAAGTATCCAACTTTTCAGTATATCAAAAACACCCTCTTCAAAAAAGTAATATCTGCTGCCACATCAGCACCGTTAAATTTTAATTGGGTTATTTTTGTCAAAGTATTTTTGTTAGAGATTATTTTATGAAGATGAAAAGTGAGAGGTTCTTTTTTAATATCTTCCGTTTTTTCTAAGAGCTAATGGGACCACTAGTCATATGACGTCACCACGTCTCTTTTATTGCTACAAAATATCTTCTCTGCAATTTCAATACTTTTAATTTTTTTTTCATCAGAAGTAATTCGCAACATTAATTGACTGGCTTACTTGTAAATAAATCAATTAATGAAATCAAAGACTGTTTAAAACAGTAAAATGAATTTTAATTCCAGAATCAAAAGAGTTATTCGTCAGAGCAAAATCAGAAGAAAGGGAAAAAAACATTGCAACAAGATTTGGAAGAAGAAAACAAAAAAAAGCAGAGGAAAGAGTCACATGAATTTATACATAAATCTCTTCTATAGGTCCAAGTTCCACCTACTATGATCCTCAGAAGGCGTGGAGGAGGAACCTCCAAAAAGACTTATCTTTGGTCTTTTCTGATCTTTCCCCATTGGTAGCCTCCAAAACGAATCTGAGTTCTCGAAGAAAACGTATGCAGCTATCACTGATGCCATGAACAAGCAAAACAACAGTGCATATATCTGCCACTCTGC
This sequence comes from Arabidopsis suecica, assembly GCA_019202805.1. NCBI lineage: Eukaryota > Viridiplantae > Streptophyta > Magnoliopsida > Brassicales > Brassicaceae > Arabidopsis > Arabidopsis suecica. Next base: position 11,630,109 of record CM032909.1, read on the forward strand.
ACATCAAACAAACAGATAGATATGAGTGAGAAAGAGATGGATAAACGTATATGCGCCATACATATTTGCAGAGACAGCGATTAGCAACAAACCTTTCCACTCCTTTGGTACACTGAGTTTGGTCACCATCTCACCCCATTCACTCGAAGTTGTCAGCATAACCCTACAAAGAACCAATTAGATAAAGATTAACATTAGAAACAATGCGGAGACATAAGGGTTTCGATTTATCATTTATCTTTTTCGAATGATTCACCGTACCTTTCACTAGGGCAGAACTCAAGTGAAGCAATGGATTGACCAAGATGTAGCCTCTTACTGTAGTGGTAGATTTCCATTGTCTTAACTTCAGCAACTGATACATCTCCATCTTTCCCACCCCTACAAAAAAAGGTGCAAAATATGAGGTTTTAAGCTTTGCACAATCACAAGCCTGATAGCAATAAGCAGCCCGGGATGAAGAAAGACTCACAAAGCAATATATTTTCCGTCCAAGCTCACTGCCATTGTCGATGCAGTCTTCCTTGACAACTTCTTGAATCCAAGCTTCTTCCATGTACTAATGTCATAAACATTGACCAAAGGCGTATCACCTGATTCCAATTGTTTAACATTTCATATGATGTTATCGATTTAAAATAGTAGTGATGTTACTCGAGAGTCGGATATATTACATACCTCTTTGAGCAGCACAAAACAAAAAAGGTTTTGTTCCATCTTTAGAGAAACGGCACAGTTCAATACTTTCATCCTGAAGACATGACGATATCAGAATTAGGCAGGATATATCAGAAGCCAATATAAGAAACACGCGAGAGACAAATCGAAAGAGAGAGAAATCTCAGAATTATATTTCTTGAAAAAAGATCATAGACATGAAACCCATCCTTCAAACAGAATTCATTGGATATTGTTAGTTTAGAAATATAGGAATGCAAATGCAAACTTTAACTCTCACAATCACATACCCCACTACGTTCCAAAGTAGACAAAGGAAAACCATCTTCTGCTTTCCATATCCTAGCTGATCCATCAGTTGATGTTGTAGCTAAGAACTCTGAGTCAAGACTACAAAAAAAGATGCAAATATGAGAAAGATGCACACAACGGGATTCGTTTCACAATCTCCATTAACTTCTATTTGTGTTGTATGACCAAGTCCCAGTTCTATACAGAAGACCAGTTTTTACTACCTCAATCACGGTTTCACATTGAAAATAATATAAAAGGAGGGATGGTGGTAGAGAAGGTTCCGGTGTTTACCTAAAATCCATGTCCCGGATGGATTTGTGTGCCTTTGGCTCATCCAAAATTAAACTCAGGTTTGGCCACTCCATAATTCTGAGACATCCATCCTGAAAAATAGCTTGTAGTAAGCTACAACTAAAATTGTCGCAACAGTGAAAGAAAAAAATCCCTTATTATATTTCAGTTCCTTACCACTCCCCCAGCAGCTAATTTAGACCCATCAAAGCTGAAGGCCATACACTTTTGTAGTCCAGCATTTTGGAGGGGAAGGAGTTCTTTGGCTAAGATCGTAATACATGTTGCTCCTCCAACAATCTCAAATGACCTGAAAACCAAATAAACTATATTTACCATCTGAACCGTAAACAAAATTTGTATAGACAATAAGGCAGATAGTGTCCAAAATGGTGGAAGTCAACTCCAGTTCTCTAGTATGTGTGAAATAGATGGAATAGCAGAGTTGCAAAAGATAAATGCAAGAAAGGGAAGTCAAAAGATACATGGATCAAAACTAGAAAGAGGCCAGTTGTAAAAGGCAACGGCAATTTCCAACAAAAGTATATGCAGATATATAATAAACCAAACCTAAACACACAAGAAATTCAAGCATCACTACAATTAATTCTACATGAGCAAACATATAAGGTGGGAGATCGTTTGATGTAATGAGAGAAGCAATGTTAAGTTCTAGTCATTTGATGTCTAGTTCTCATGTTCTTCATAGGTTTAACAATACCAACTCAACAAAATTAGAAACATAGTATCAGAGGAAGGAACTATAGAATGTCTTTGAATAAAAACGTGTGGGTGGTAAAAACAGAGATAGAAACGTACTTGCAACCACCTTTGGAGGTTGAGCAAACAAAGTAATCTCCACCAGGATGCACTGAAACAGTCACAGGATCACCATCACTCTCCTTAAGCGTGTGTGTTGCCTTTTTGATCAAAGAATAAGAAGAAAAAGGTTGGTTTTTTATTTCATTAGTCGACAGAAGTAACTACCAAAAGAAAAGGGCTTTGTGCTTTCTCAGGATCAGAAGCAAACAGCTTGAAAAACCCTAGATTTCTTGCATGATTAAGATTTCAGAAGAACCCAAATATCCCAATCCAAAGAGCTAGACTAGATTTCACCCAAAACCCAATAAGATTTCGAAGCTCACGATTCAAAAATTCAAAGGTGTAAGAAGAATTTACCAAAGGAGAGGAGGAGAGAGAAGCAGTAACGGGGTCAAAAGAGAAGATGTTGAGAAGAGCAGGAGAAGAAACAGATGAGCCACGGCGTTTAGAAGCTTTAGCGATAAGAACCCAGTTTACTTTCTTGGGGCGACGAATCCATGATCCGCACACAACATGTCCACTTTCACGACTCGCTTCTTCAATCTCCATTCGTTGGTATTGATTGATGATTAATTTCCTCTTTGGTCTCTCTCTATCTGACTCTCCAATTTGGATCGTTATATATACGCAAATATTGTTTTTTTTTTTGGTTGTTGTTGATCAAGAGGAAAACAGAAAGTAAAACAAAAACTAATAAGGAGAGTTGACTTTGGAAATTGGACAGAGAGATGTTGTTGAGTATAATAATGGAATTGCAAAATCTCAGACATTTGCGTTGTAGTAATCGTGCATATGCGGTGGTGGGAAAGGATATTCCTTAAGATCCTTGTTCCGATGCCGAATTTAATACAAAAGTTCGGTCACATCGTGCTTCCGTAATCTATAGCAGACTTTCCCATTGGTGTCAAATTGTCAATCTCATTGTTTAAAAAAAAATGTAATATAGAAAAAGGAAGATTGAACGTAATCTGATTGTTAGAAAAAGATATTTTACAAAGAATTTTAATATTGTAAATATGAAAAGATATGATAATTAACTGAATGCAAAGTTTTAAAGTATAATTATGGATTTTTTAATAATGCAATATTTTTTTGACACTATATACTACAAATTAAAAAGTATAATTATCTCTTTACAAAAAAAAAAGGTATAATATATCTCAAATTAAAAACTAAGTTTTGGTAAGTTTTGAAATATTGCGTCAAACAAATCCTGTACCAAGCAAAATCGGCAAATAATCAAATTCCTATGATGCTGGAAACGGTGGACTCTTCCCAGTTCCCCCTAACCGATCGAAGCATGCAGCTCCATGGGCTACTTCTGCGAAGATTTTGGAGACATGTAATACTTTCTAGTTTCTTGTCTAGAGATATGACAAAGAGCCTCGGCTTCTTATCTCCTCGTCTTTGTCATCAGTTGTTTTAACTTTTACAAATATTATATGCATGACATTATGACAATCCACATGACTAATACGCATGAGACTGACTATATGTGCATGTATGGAGAAACACGTTTGTTGTTCGACAACGCCATGCATGTGCTTTCTTCCAATATAAGTGACGCATCACAAAAGTTATCTAGTTGCGCTAGGGTTAATTAATAGTTCATGTTCCATCCGCCGAAAACACTATGAATTCAATTACTAATTGTCATCCAACAACTGAAACAACTCACTCAACCCTTTGTCACTAGCTCCAGTCATATATTTCATATAAATATATACTCTTTCACTACACCTTGAACGATCGAAATTTATAGTCTAAGAAAGAATCTCTCTTGATGTCAAAAAAAAAAAAAAAAGATCACTCAATATTTCAACACATACATCATTCATCAAGACTCATATCTTATATATATGAGATTTGGTCTCACTGTCGTCGTTCCCCTTAACTAGATATCGCTAATTGAGCATGAATTCAACATATATAGCACAATCACATTCAAAGATACTCTTACCTTCCATGGAAGGACGTTTCTACATGTTAAATCCTTTTTTGAGCTCAGCATCAAGTAGACATCTCTATACTGACATAAGAACAAAATTGTAGATACATCATTTTTTTTCTCCTCCCAATATTTTTGGTTTTTTGACTAGGTCTTTTTTTTTTTTTTTTAATTATGAATTTATGATTAGCGTAAGAGAGCATTCAAAAGAACAACTTATATGTATGTCTTCTCGAAAGTCACCTTAGCCTTGCAATTGTTTCAAGATTCGACTCGCCATCATGTCGAAGGCTTTCTCCGGGTGCATCCCCTAAAGAACAAACCGTCCAGAAGCATCAACTTCGGACTATTAGAGAATCATGAGTCATCATTCCTCCCTTGTTGGTCAAATCGCTTCCATTTGAATCACATAAGTCCAACAACAACGATGATCTCTGGACTCTGGTGAACAATAGGCCTGGGCAAAATATTCGTTAGATCCGCTTCGACTCGGTATTCGTTTCGATTTGATTCGAAAAATCCGAATATCCGTAAAATTTTGGAGCAAACCAAATAGGAAAATGTAGTATTCGTAAAAACCGGATCAAATATCAAATATTGATTTTTTTTTAGTCGGATATCCGCTTCGATCCGTATTTTTGATATATATTAGTATATATATAAATTTTTGGTTAATTTTTTATGATATATATGCATATCATAATATATTTTTGGCTTGTATTTGTAAACTCAATTTTTTTATCCGTTGGACCTGTATTTGTGACACAATTTAATAGTTTTTATTAGTGAAATGGAATTTATTGAGAAAAAAAAAATCAATATCCCTTAAAAATAAGAAGTTGGTATCCTGCGACGATTTTTTTTTCTTATATTTTATCTTATTCTTCGTAATTTTACATGGGAGCGTTTAGCTTTTTAGGTTTTAATAGGTGCAGAAGTATCGAAGCGGATATCCGCAAATATCACAAAAAAATCCGGATATTCGTTTTTCCGAATATCCGAAAATTTTCGGATCAAAGCAAATCACAAAATCAAATATTCGGTTGAGACAAATCGAATAACAAATATCCCAAATTTTCCGGATATCCGCTTCGTGCCCAGGCCTAGTGAACAAATCGCTTCTTTAATCAAATTTTGTTCACTTAATTAATAATTAATTTGTAAAACATTTATTTCTGCAACCCATTGCCGCAAAGCTTTGATAAATTTCCTTTCTTATTTAAAATGGTTTTTTTTTTTTTTGACGTCTAGATTTATTATTTATTGCAAATTATGAGAACTGTTACATAGACGATTCTACAACGGACAATTCCTTCCGACCCTTATTAGATCCACGACAGACGACACTTGCTTCTCCATGCTCTTGACGGATACCTTCAATGATCCACGACCTGACGACACTTCTCTCTCTGCGTAGAATCCTGGCGAACGGCTATAATTGTACTTCACTGGAGATCTCCTGCACACTTGCCTCCTTTAATCTGCAAATTAATTAATAAATCGCAATATCTGGGACTCGAACCCCAGACCTCTTGGTGTAGAAGCATTAATTAACCCTTGATCAACCAATGGGCCAAGGGGGCTTCCACATTTAAAATGGTTATAAAGTAAAAACTATGAACTTTATAGAGAACTATTTACAGAATCTATATTTATGTAACGGCGACCTTTCGCAAACTTTAAAGGTGGTCGCAGAAAACCAATCAAACCCTTACTTAATCGAGGGCACTTTTAATGTTTATAAACTTCGGTTCGTCACTAAAATCAATCAATTAAATATGGTTAAATGTGAACTTCCGGTTCAGTAGCGATTACTGGTTTTTTAAAACCGGGCCAGACCGGGCCGTATCTGAATTGTGAACACACTTTCCTAATAATGAGAATCGTTCATGCCGTCGCTGTGATCTGACCAAAATCTAAGTGTTACGATTCGATATCATCATCGGCTCTCTCTCTCTCTCCCATTTGTGATTTTCTCAAACCCTCCTCTTCTCTCGAGGTGCTCTCATGGTGCTTCCGCTCTTCCGGCGCGCTGCGATCGCCCGGACTTCCTCGCTTCTCAGAGCTCGTCTTTTCGCTCCTGCCTCCGGATTCCATTCTCGGTACGCTTATTCTGCTCACGCGTCTTCTCTCTCTCTAGTCCCTTCTCTTTCAAAGTATTTGATGTTGCTCTTCCATTATCGATTTCGTTTTCTTCTTATTTTCTTTTTGGGCAATCCTCCATTGACTTTTTTGGAGTTCTAATTGCGTGGCATTTCTTATATTTATGTTCATAGAAGCGAAAAATGGTGTGATTTCTTTAGCTTTCCAATACATTTTTGACCATGAACTTTCTTATTCAGCTTTTCCAATGGACTATACCACTTGGACGACAAGATTGGTAGCAGTAATGGTGTGAGGTATGTGTTCCATACCACAATTTTCTGTAATTGATGATGGTTTCAAAAAAGGTTTACCCAAATTTCTGTTAAATCAATACTAATTACTAAGTTAAGAACACCATGAACAGTCTATTCCAGTTCCTTTTCTCTAGGTTCAGCTCTATCCTGTATATTTTTTCTCTTAAGATCTCTTTTTTAGTGGACGAAGTGTTTTAGTTTGTCGATACAAGATGACTTATGGGTTAGACTGTTAGTTCATATTCAGATTTTGTCTGTTCTACATTTTCAGGCCTGCGTCTATAGACATGATTACAAGAATGGATGATAGTCCTCCAAAGCCTATTGTAAGTTGAAGAGTTAGTACTGTTTCTTTTCTTTTTTTTTTCTTTCACTTTCATCTATCCTTGTTTCTCACATACTTTGTTTTCTTGTAGTTGCGATTTGGCGTGCAAAACTTTTCATCTACAGGTATTTATAGACTGTTATGTCATCTTATGGAATAAAGATCTTCATAAATGAGTCTACAAAGCAATTCCATTATAGAATTGCTAAACCAGTTGATTATGGGACTTTCATCTGATTCGAGCCAATTGTTAAATTGTTTTAGCCACAAGAATTACCAACACAGATATTAAGTGGGTGATAAGAATAATTAATGGAAACTTTCTTATCTTATAGAAAAAAAGACATGTTAAATGATGCAAAAAATTCCATATCACTCTTTTCTCTGATGTTGTGCTTCCATCATACTCTTAGATATAGCGACAGGAGACGCAATCAATTATACAAGATTCGTCCATTAATCTTATTTTTCTTTGGGTTGTAGGACCCATATCACAGACGGTTCTTGCAATGCCAGCATTGTCTCCTACTATGGTAGGAAATTGGACTTCAATCTTGTAAAGAAATTTGGACTTCAATCATTGTTTTATGTTTGTTGGGCTTTTGCAGAGTCATGGAAATGTTGTGAAATGGATGAAGAAAGAAGGTGACAAGGTGGGTTATTGTTATTTTTGGTTGAAAAAATTTCAGTCGACTTCTATGATGTTGTCTAAGAATGATCATTATACGAGAAAGACGATAAATTGATAAATTAGCTGGCAAAGAAAATATAGGATGTGGAAGTTCTCATTAACAGGTATGAATTTTGGTTCTTCCTGACAGGTAGAGGTGGGTGATGTACTATGTGAAATAGAGACAGACAAAGCCACTGTAGAATTTGAGAGTCAAGAGGAAGGGTAATTCTGAAAAAGCCGGTTCATGATTTTATGTGTTTTGATTTATGTTTTTTATTTCAGTATACCTTGGTAATTCAAAAAGCTGACTCACAATACGTACAGTATATGCAAATGTCAATTGGCTTACAATAAAGCATGGTTCTGTAGATTTCTGGCCAAGATTTTAGTCACTGAAGGATCAAAGGATATCCCTGTTAATGAACCGATTGCAATAATGGTAAGCACAATGGCTGTCTTATACATTTAAAGAAACCAAGTATGATCTCACAAAAGGTAATGCATGCATCAACATATGCTCATTAGGAGTTCCTGTTTGTTTATCTAGTCTGCTCTTGGTCTCTTCATTTTCTTTCGTTTCCTGGGTTTACATCCTGAGAGACTTGACGAATCATAGAGATGTATGGTATTTCGTTGTCAAGATTTATTGTGGAAAAAATGACCAAGATCCAATCTCATGCTTTCTTCTTCAAAATATTCATGTCCCCTACATCATTATATCGTAGGGTTTAGGGTTTAGGGTGTAGCGTATAAGGGTTAGGGTTTGGTCAACATCTTGCTACATAAGTTTGATGGATAAGAGTGTAAGCTTATATATTTAATTGTAACCAAGGTTGAGGAGGAAGACGACATTCAAAACGTTCCTGCTACCATAGAGGGTGGACGAGTTGGTAAAGAGGAAACATCAGCTCAGCAAGAGATGAAACCTGACGAAAGCACACAACAAAAAGGTTCCATTCAGCCCGATACATCAGATCTTCCCCCACATGTCGTCTTAGAAATGCCAGCACTTTCTCCTACAATGGTATGAAATTCCATATTTTATGCTAGCTTGTTTTGGAGGAGAAGGCATCCACCTTTCTATCCTGAAACCCTGATTCATTATTTGTTTATTGATGTGCAGAACCAAGGTAACATTGCCAAATGGTGGAAAAAAGAGGGTGACAAGGTTAGTTTCTGGTGACCCAAGACTGAGAGTAAATTGGCATTGTAATTTCACCACAAGATATCTGGTGTTTATGCACTTGCCCGTGTTGATTCTTCTCATTTCCTGGTCAACAGATTGAAGTGGGTGATGTCATAGGTGAGATCGAGACTGACAAAGCCACTCTGGAATTTGAAAGCCTTGAAGAGGGGTATACCTAACATCTTGTCGTCTTATTCCTGTTAATAATCACTTGGAGCATAAACGAGATTTCTTTTTCTAGGCAGCATGTTGATGTTCATTCTATATAGCATTCGCTATCTGTGGATAGTGCTTCTTTTTTGTTTAGTTTAAGTGAGAAGTAAATGTTGATTGCGAAAGTAAGGTCTGTTCAAGTGTTCTCCCTTGAACTGATACTGATTTAAAGGCTGATTTCATGTTTCTTAGTTTTCATATGAGTATGGGCTTCCTCTACAAAAACAGATTGACTGGACTGCATTAGTATTCAGATGAGTGATGTTATATTAATAGTGTATAACTTGATGGATGACTTTTGGTGTAGGTACTTGGCTAAAATTCTAATTCCTGAAGGTTCCAAGGATGTGGCGGTCGGAAAGCCAATTGCCCTTATAGTAAGTTTATTACTTCAAAAGTATATTAACTGAATTCTTTATGCCAGAAAACTGTATTACGACGACCGGTATATTTGATCCATTTGTTTTACTAGCCTGTGTGTAATGCATTTTGTGCATAAATTGGTGGACACTCTTCTAGTTCCATGCTACGTTATATATTGCCTGAAATAAAGGTTATGCCTGTACAAAAAATCTTTGAAAATACAATTGCTTGCAGATTGGGGGATATTATAAGCTAATCCTTCTTCTCTGTAGGTTGAAGATGCTGAAAGTATTGAAGTCATCAAGTCTTCTTCTGCAGGTAGTTCTGAGGTTGAGACAGTTAAAGAAGTCCCTCACAGTGTTGTAGATAAACCTACAGGGAGGAAAGCAGGCTTCACAAAGATCAGTCCTGCTGCGAAGCTATTGATTTTAGGACATGGATTGGAGGCATCATCAATTGAGGCATCGGGTCCCTATGGTACATTACTGAAATCAGACGTTGTGGCCGCAATTGCTTCTGGAAAAGTTTCTAAAACATCTGCGTCTACGAAGAAGAAGCAACCGTCTAAGGAGACCCCGTCTAAATCCTCATCCACATCGAAGTCTTCTGTGACACAGTCAGATAATTATGAAGATTTTCCCAATAGTCAAATTCGCAAGGTAAATTAACATATTTATTACTCTCTATGTGGAATGATGAAATATTTCCTGCTGAAGCATTCTTCCTTAAGGGGAAAACATACTTTCAGCATTAATGTTTGCTGCTAGGATCATAATGAAAAGCTGCCTTCTGTTTGACTTTTCCCACTTGGCAGATTATAGCAAAACGTTTATTGGAATCAAAACAGAAGACACCCCATTTGTATTTACAATCAGGTTGGTGACTCATAACCTTTTTATTTTCTTTGTGTATTTTATTTGCTGTTTAAGCATTTGATTGTGCCTGCAGATGTTGTATTGGATCCTCTTCTTGCATTTAGAAAAGAACTTCAAGGTTTGTAGACTGCTCCTATCACACATCCTGGTATTTATTAACAACTTGAGAGGCTCAAAGTGAACTGTACTTTCATGATCTACAGAAAAGCATGGCGTTAAAGTGTCTGTCAATGACATAGTTATTAAAGCAGTGGCAGTCGCACTGAGGAATGTACGGCAAGCTAATGGTGAGAAATTATTTTCTCCTCGTAAAGAGAAATTATTTTTTAGTTTGAGTTTGATGTAATGATTTGTGGATTGGAATCGTATGGTTGTTTTTTCTCTTTTGCTTGGTCAGACCTTTGTTATGGTTGCTTAAAGTTCTCTTTCTCAATGTCTGGCAGCTTTCTGGGATGCTGAGAAAGGAGATATCGTTATGTGTGACAGTGTTGACATATCAATTGCAGTTGCAACTGAGAAGGTACACTTGTGTGTTGAATTTTTTATTATTTCAACAGTTAAGTTCTCATCATCTTGGCATGTGTTGCAGGGCTTAATGACTCCAATTATCAAGAATGCAGACCAGAAATCTATTTCTGCTATTTCCTTAGAGGTAATTTTCTTCCCTCTGAAGTTTATCGAATATAGAGGCACACTTGTTTGATCAGTTCTTACCATATTTCATGTGCTGCATATCAATAGTTATGAATTTTGATTTGTCAATCGATTTTTGGAGCAGGTTAAGGAGCTGGCACAAAAGGCGCGTTCTGGAAAGCTTGCTCCTCATGAGTTTCAAGGAGGGACATTCAGGTACTCATCATTTTAAGTTATTAAGCATCGTCTGGAATTATCAATCATGTGAAACTTTTCCTACTTAACGAGAAAACCATACTTTATCGTTTTCCAGCATATCAAATCTAGGGATGTATCCTGTGGACCATTTCTGCGCAATCATTAACCCCCCTCAGGTAATCATAGCCTTAACGATGCACCCTGAATTACAGATTGAAGATTAAGTTTTGATGTTTGTAATTTGTGGTGGAAGATTTAGTTTAGTATTTATATATAGAGGTGCAGATGTGTTTTTTGGATAATAAACTTCAGGACTGTCAATTGTCTTGCAGGCTGGGATTCTAGCAGTTGGTAGAGGAAATAAAGTGGTTGAGCCAGTTATTGGACTAGATGGTGAGATAGTAGAATCCTTTTGGGTTTTCAACTAGGGTTGCTATTCTGATCATGGTATGACAAATTTTCGTCATTGTTTCAGGAATTGAGAAGCCTTCTGTTGTAACAAAAATGAATGTAACGTTATCCGCTGATCATCGGATCTTTGATGGACAAGTTGGAGGTAATGCAACACTTATAGATCCCTTCTTTTCAAGTTTTTCTATGTTTGAGTCCGTAGTAAAGGCAACACAATGATGCCGCTATAAGTCATGTGTTTTCTCCTTTGTTACTCATTTTTATTATGAAACCGGCTTTGTTTCAGCTTCGTTTATGTCTGAGTTGCGTTCAAACTTTGAGGATGTTCGAAGACTTCTTCTGTGAGAAAGATCCAACTGTTTATCAAATGAATCTTGGATTATTACATAATAAACCTCGGACCAACCCACGTGCACATCCAGAACCAGAACTGCTGGTCTACAGGGTTAACTCTGATCACATGTTTCATTTTTTCCATTTGGTTCATATACTCTACCAAAATTTGTTTTGGTCTTATAATTCGTCTTATAGATTGGTAACTTCATGAGGTATTTTTTGTTTGCTCTATCCTCTTTGAAAATAAATAATTTCAGCTGTCAATAACACAACAGGTGAAATCATTAAAAAAGTAATTAACCCTCACTACCATGGGTTTAACCTTTAAATATGACGTAATTTCGTTCTACAAAATTTTAATTTAGAGCTCCAAGAAACGATTTATAGTATTTAGTATTTTAATCAAGAGATTACAAAATGTATCTCCAAAATTTTGGGTTTAAACTTCATTGAAAAAGAAGGAAATTTCAGAGATTTGAAGGTAATGCAGTTGCAAATAATGTTTTTGCCTTTTAAAATAAAAAAGATTATCACAAACACGCATATAAATATTGAGGCAACAAAAGGAAAAAAGTAAAAATTTGTTGCCAAATTTGTAATTTTCAAAACTTCGGCCGGAGAAGAAAAAAATGAGCGGCTTCGCGGTTTCAAAACCGGAGCAGAGTCATTATCGTCTCTTCGATTTCGCTAAGACGGCCATAATCAACATCTTCGCACATCCTTATACCACTGTCTCTAACAAACCCTCTTTCTCTCAACTCCATTTCCATTACAAAGTCTCAACCTTTATGTCTCTCTCTGCGTGTTTTTAGGTTTGCGAATTGTACTGTGGTGGAGCTCCCGACACTGACAAGTGGGAAGCTGCTCCAATTGGTCATTACATTGGAATTGGTAATACCCATACTCAGTGTTAGTTACTGTATAGTATCAGTATGTCTTCCTCGAAACTGATGTGTTTGCTTTTTTTTCTCTTTGGGGGAAGTAGATACATCGTCTTCTGGGATATCTTCTGTAAGAGAAGCTTGGGAGAGTCAGAGGAAGAACTACGATGTGGAATTTTTTGAAGCTGATCCTTCCAAGGCAAGGCCTTCATTGTTAAATTTATTTTTTTCATGGGTATCTGCTAAACTAAGTAATCTGGAGCACAATTATTAGTTTTTTTTTGCGTTTTTGCTTCATTTGGTGTGACAGGATGATCTTGAAATCCAGCTACAGAAGAAGTTGGGGCAGGCTGATTTAGTTTCCTGTTGGCGCCATCTGCAGGTTTGAGATTTTGTCGTTTGTTGTCTCTGCGCCTAAGAAAAATGTAGCGTAGCAAGGATATGATGGTCTAAAATCCCTAGAAAATCTGGTCTCTGTAGTTATGCTTTGAAACTGAGGAGAGTGCGAGAAGACTCCTTACTAATGTAGCATGTTTATTGAAACCAGGGGGTTATTTTTTCGGTATTACTCCTGACTCGTCTACGATCTGGTAATTAATGTTTTCCTGTTTGCTTTGTCGTAACGTGAATGCATGTTATGCTCTTTCTTGTGATATATTTTCTGCCAGTTTGTGTCCTGAAACCTATCACGAAATACCTTCCATCAAGTTTGTTGTGTGTAATATCAAATGTATGTTTAGAATAAAATTGTACCTATTCTTGGTTTCCGGGTACTTATATTGTGTGAAACTGTCTTAGTCTTTTAGATAACTCGAATTGGTAAATTTTAAATGTCCTAAATTCCTAATGTTTCCTGTGAATTGACACTAAGGTTTTCAATGCATCAATTTCAGCATTTGAGTGCCTATATATATTTTGTTCAGTTGGAGTGCGCTCCTTAACATTCTGGTCAAACAGGGCTAAGTACCAGAAAAATGTTGAAGCATACCACAACAGAAGTGGTGCAAAGCCTAATGTATTTCCCAACTACATTCGGTCTGAAAGTTACATGATCACTTTCGAACTGGAGGAAGAAAAGTGAGCATTTTGTCTGAGATCAATTCATTTTGCCATCAAGTTCCTTTTCTGAAATTGGACTGTTTGCCGCTTTCTTCTCAGATTTCCGCTGTTTGGAAAGAGGTACCAGCTGAAATTTTCTGGTGACAATGCTTCTGAAGACCATTGCTTGGTTCACTTCCCAAGCTTAATCAGGTGGGTCTCGGGCACCACGACCTCACTTTTTTGTTTAGCAAAATGTAACACTAATTGGATGATATGAAATTACCATATCAACAATGTGCACTTATTGAACTTAGGGCCTGTAGTTATTCTTAAACTCATTAAGTAAATCAAGACTTCCATTGCAATCCTACTCGTGATATTGCTTCTAGTTGAGCTACAAATGACATCTAGTTTATATATTATCTTTCGAGTCTCGGTCATCTAAATTATTGTTTTGGTGTTTGCTATTCAGGTTAGCGAGGGAAGCTGGCCTTGAATATGTGGAAATTCAAAGTTTAACAGATTTTTATGATGATAACAGGTTCGAAAGTCTCCCATACTTGCAGATTCTCAATCTTTTATCATGAGCTTTTGTATGTTATAGTTACTCCTTTCTAAGGTTGTATAACATTGCTGATGCTGTTCGACTCTTCTTGTCAGAGCCCAATTTGCAAGTTTGCTGATGAATGCTGGCCCGAACTTCGTTGATCCTAGGGGAAAACTTCTTCCACGAGCATTTGATTTGTTAGGTAACCTTGCCATCATCTTATACCAATCTTGTCATATTTGATACCATCATCTCCAGTTTTGATGCTTTTCTAGTCACATTTGTATCCTTATTTTGCACAGGGCTCTATGCAACATTCATATTTCAGAAGCCTGACCCAGATCTCGAACCTCCTCTAACGACCCCAATACCTTTTGAGAGCTCCAATAATCATGATGAGGCAAGTGCCTTTTTCTTGTCATATCTCGTTCTATACAAGTATAAAATTACTCTGAAACTCCCTTTTCACTTGAGAAAAAGAGTCTGGCTATTGCTTTAGTATGGACTGTATAGTTTTTAGTTTGTAACACCACAGTGCTTCAGTCTCCAGCTCCTTGCCCGGATGTTATTGTAGTTGATCCATTTATTAAGTTGTTCTTCACGATTTGCAGAGAGAATTGCCAGTGATCACGGTGATCACTGACGCAAGTGCACCAGCAGAAGATCCGTCACAAGGACTAGGGAAGATTAGTGAACAGAAAGGAATATTGGGGCCAGGACCTGCTGATTTACGTTTCTCTGAGGCAATTTGAAGCCCCCTTTCTTTTAGGAAGATGTACTGCTTTGGTGATGTAGCAAAAGTGGTGTATCAGTAGTGACACAGATGAGCTAAAACCAGCGTCTGGGTTTTGCTAGCAGATCACGTGTTCCATGTGTTTTTAACAAACATTTCCAATTTTCCACAATATTCAACAACACTTAACATATTGATAGTTTTCTTTCTTTACTCCATGATTCAAAAATGAAATGCGCAACAGATTTAAATCTTGCAGGAGCGGTATCTGGATTTTGGTAACAAGAACCGACCACTCTTCCTCCGGAGAGAAAAAAGTTCCATCCTGGTACAATTCACTTCAATCAGAATCAGAGTCATGCCTTCTCTTTTTCTCCTTCTTCTCTTTCTTGTGCTTCTTTCTATCATCTGAATCACGAGTACTTCGCTTCTCATGCCTTTCGCGTTTTTCACGCCTATCATGTCTGTCTTCCTTCTCTCTCTTTGCAGGTTTCCTTTCCTCACGCCTATCCTTCTTTTGGTCCCTCTCAACATTATCCGGTCCATCTTCAACAGTTTTGACCCCTGATGTATCTGCTGGCAAACGTACTGGCTCTGCGTCTTCTTTCTGAGAGGATGCAAGGGTGCTCGGATCTTCCCAAGGTCGTGGTGCTCTGTACAGGGTTGGAGAAAGAAATGTGAGAAAAGAGACGAAGGTAACTACCAATTAAGCATAAAGCCAACAAAAACATTAACATAGTTAAACATTAAAAAGAACTTACTTTGCATAGCCAAGGCCATGAACCCACACAGCATCAGCGTTCCCTGCACCCAAGTCCTCTGCTGTTGAACCCCTCTTCACAAGTTCAGTAAACTCTTGCTTATCAAGGCGATTTCCTTGTGGTCTTGTAGAGGACTTTGGCGCCAAGCCAAGAGCCTCCCTCATGGCCTGTTCCTCTTGTTCCTTAACTCTTTGAATCTCCTCTTTCATAGCATCCATCTCAGAACCCTTTTGCTTTTTATCTCTAGCATACCAGTGAAGATCTTTACCTGTTCAGTTGTTGTACATGAAGAATGAACGTCAGTCAAAACTCCGTAAACTGAAGATTAATCTACAAAATCTAATAGCTAGAAAGGAAAAGAAAAGCAAGATACACTATACGCAGATTCCTCACAGAGAAAAGACAAAGGCAGTGAATTTATCAAAGGAGTAACTAAAGTAAAACAACCATTGACTGCCCAAACTCTAATGAGACTGAACAGAGCAATGAAGCACAAAGGAGGATCAAGTAGATTATCACAGATGACGACTTGTTAGCTTACAAGTTACAACCACAGAGAGTGTCATAAGAAAAAGTACCTTTTTGCCATCTACCAACAGGGGCTTTGATACTGTGACCCAAATAGTTCTCCCTATATTTATCAGCCTTGACTTCATCCCAACTGAATTCTGCACATTTATAAACAAATCCAATTAGTAATACAGTTTTCATCATGCAAAATCATTATAAGCAGCTCATGTTCTACATTATTGTTTTGCTTCTTCTGAAATTCAGGCTTCTCCCCACAAATGCTTATTACACAATTCAATCCAA
The DNA here is from genome assembly GCA_019202805.1 of Arabidopsis suecica. NCBI lineage: Eukaryota > Viridiplantae > Streptophyta > Magnoliopsida > Brassicales > Brassicaceae > Arabidopsis > Arabidopsis suecica. Next base: position 11,646,530 of record CM032909.1, read on the forward strand.
ACATTAAAACCCTAGATCGTTCATGAAGGAACCCCAAAACCAAAATCATAAAAGTTCAGAGAAGAACCAACAAGTTGGACAATACATAGAAACCCTAAAAGTTGAGAATTTTATGTCGGATCTAATAAATTGAAGCAAAATTCGAAACGAATTATAATGGAAACTTACGATCTCGACCACCGCGAACACCTCCCCTCGTTGGATGATACATCGAAACCCTGAAAGTTGCAACCTTGATTTTCCCTCAGCCTGAATTTGATGGATAGGAATTTCTCAGATTTTGGTTCGAATGGAGAAGCAAGAAACGGGATTGATTGAAGAAGGTGATTATTATTATGGGCCAGTTACAAAAACAAAACTGAAGACGGTGATTATTATTATGGGCCATATCGGGCTTTAAGCCCATTTGGGTTAATAGAAACAAAAACATGAAAAGACACGTGTGACACATGTCGTATAGAAAGGAAGAGAAGTGACCACCAGACAATTGTGAGCCTAATCCAACCGATTCATTTCAAAACCCTAAACTCTAAATCCGTCTCGGTGTAACAACAATGGCTCAAGAAGCTCAAGATCGTGCTAATGGCTCTGATTCATCTCCTCCCATAAAGTTACCTCCTTTCATCACCAACCTATTCGCCTTTCTTCAACCTAAGCCTCCTCCTGCTACTATTGATGCCAATGCTCCTAAACCCACCGGCGAGAAGGAACCTCAGAAGTCGACCTACGAGACTGTCTCTTTCCCTTACAATCCACCCAAAACCGCAGACCCAATCAAGTTTGAGGCTGAGCCTAGCCCCGGCAGGACTTCCAATTCTGTCATCCTTTGGCAGGTGATTTTGATAACATGTGTATCTTAGAGGTTTCCTTGATGAAAAACCATGGAATTGTGGTTTGAATTGGCTTATATAATTTGGGTTTGGTGAAAGGTTCTCCTTTGTTATGTTATTTATGAGGGGAACAATGGGAATTGTAGGGACCATGGCTGTTTATGGTAGATGTTCATAATTATGACTCTATGACTCAGATTATCGCTTCTTGTTTACTTGAAACTATTCTGGCTTTTTTCTCTATCAACAGGTAAATAGTTCGGTTGATTTCTTCCATGTTTCCAATGTTTCACTGGTTTCAGTTAGTTGCAGTGTGCTAGATTGAATGTTGAAAATGGTTTCAGTTTTTGTTATGCTTATTTATGTAGCTTTTATCTTTTCGATTCCTGATATTGTTGTACGCATTATAACGCTTTAGAGGACCTCTAACTGTTAGATGGAGTAGGAGGCATGTTATTTGTGTTCTTCTCGCTTTCCTAACTATTCAACAGTGATCAGTTTTCACAGTGGATTGCAAGCTTTGCAGTAATCAGAGCGAGCTATCAAAGGCTGTGTTGATATATGAATAGCGTGACTCTAGATGTTTTGGTTGTCGTGTGCTTTGTTTGTTCTGATTATGTTCATACTTTGCAAAAAGTTGAATTCTTTCATGATTAATTTAGTGGAGTATTCGCTAATAACTATTTCAGGTATATGCACTTGGAGGGTTTCTTGTCCTGAAGTGGGCCTGGGCAAGATGGAATGAAAGGAACGAGAGAAGTGACAAAAATGAGGCAACGGGTGATGATGACCAACCTTCTAATCAGAAAGATGATGATGATCAATCTTCTGATGGGCATGAAGACTAGTCGTATTGCATGAACACGATGAAAATGTTGCCTATTTTGGTTCTGTATAGCAAAAACACCGAAAACTTCACGGTGAAGATTTCTTATTTTCCATTGTATGTACTCGAATCTTGAGTTTCATCTCCTTATCTAAGGGGACTTGAAATCTCTTCTCATGCTGGCAAATTTTTTTTTTTTTACTGGACAAATCTCTTCTTCTTGTGTTGTGTTCTAGTGATGTGGCTGTGCAATATCTCTTTGGTTCGTGGCTTAATTTGATCATGTTAGGGTTTCAGTAGACGTTGCCCTCATTCGCCTACAAACTATCATAAATCGAACAAATGAACACAAACATAATCAATAAAACGGGATTTCAATACATATCAACGACCAACAAGGCCCTATAATGACCACGTTATGAAGTCTTCTATACAGTATTTTGACGTTATACAAAGCTGATTGATATACTCTACAAACAGTGTATACAACAACCACAACACTCTACAAAGATCCAACAATCATAACACGGCTTCACAAGCATCCAACAGAATCATACTCGCCTAAATCCATCATCTGAACCACTTGTAGGAGGCAGCCCAATTGGGCGTGTGTAATAAGGAGTTGAATACAATTCTCTATTACTTAGAACTGAATCAGGATACAAGCTTCGAGTAGGTGTCACGGGGGTAGATGTACTAGCTCGTCTATCTAAGTTGAAGCTAGTTGAGGATACTTGGTTACCTTCAAAACCAGATGTCCCACCAGAGATTCCACTGCCTGAAACTCTTGGTATGCCTTTATTAAGTCTGAATCCTGGAGCATCAACCATCGGTGGACCATCTGCCCTGAAGCTGGACCATAGCCTTGGTGCTCCGATGTATGGGGTGGTCAAAAGTCGGTCATCCACTGACAAAGGAGGACTGGTTTCTAGTTGGCTTTGGAAGCCAGTATTTAGGAGATTGTTTGTGGCTGTTTTGGTGAACAGCTGATCTCCAGGTACTAGGGGGATGTCTCGCTCAGGCATATGGGTAACCATAGCGTTCTGAGAACTCGAAGCTAGAAAATTGTTCTTATTTGAAGCATCAGATGAAAAATCAGTGGGTACACGGAGAAGTCCAGCACAGCCAACAGGAAACTCTGCCATGGACCCGATGCTGGAAGCAGGGAGAGATGGTTTAGTACTAAATGCTGGTTCTATCGGTAGTGCGTACGTGTTCATATATGAACCTGGTGTTGAAGGATACGAGCTTTCAGAATGACAATCAGGTTTTCTGATATGTAGGCTATTGACTTTCTCTTGCAGAGACAACTTCGCTTGCTTTAGCGCGGTGAGTACAGTTTCACAAGTATCAGACTTCCCCTCTTTCAGTGGAACTGATGGATAATCTACTTTCTGGATGGCAGTGGTAGTACTGTCAAAGGAACCACCTCTCAAGGTTAGTTGCAACTGTTGCGTTACAGGAGGTGACCGAATAGTGGATGAAGAATGCTCATTGATACCTTTACAGCTCTGTGGATGGGAATACTCACTTTTAGGGCTCTCAGAAACATGTTTTCCTTTGTCTCTAGAAAAAGAAGCATCTTGTTCCACAGATATGGAACCACAACTTTTGCAGCACTTATCAGGTGACGTTACTGAATTATCAGGTGAACCATGTGACGAAGTTTCAAACGATTCCCTTAAGTCAACTTCATTAGCTATAGACCTTTTATCACGGAATGAAGGGACTTCTGTGGAACCTTGAAGTGGAGATTGGGCTTTTTCCCCGTTACATTCATCTGTCACATCAGAATGGTTTCCTACATCACATAAATCCTGCAAGATTGGAAAAGAAGTATTGTTCAGGATTTCCAGTGACTTGCTGAAGTATTTAATTAGGATTCTAACTTGCTGATATATGTATGCGCGGAGACTAAATTCAACTTTCGTGAGCTAAAGATAATCTCATAGATAATGTCTTCAGGAACAAGATGGTTATATAAGAGTGAATACAAAGAAGAAGAAAAGCAAACATTTTTCATAACTTCTTAGCACAATGGAGAGAAGACAGAATAAAAGAATCAATGTATACGCATGCAATATCTTGATGTATGCTAATACGAGTAAACCAAATGCAGAAGACTGCAACATATGCGCAATTATCAACGCCACATAAAAGAAACTTCGTTGGTTTATCCATATAAGCACGAAATATATCATAATCACAATTGATGAACTAGTTCACAAGTATGAATAAGATCCCTCAAAGAGGTCAAAGCATGAGACATAAGGCATACCAGGGCAGATGATTTATTCTCTCTGAACTTTTTCTCCCATTCCCTTTGAGTCTCTTCCATATCTTCAAAAGATCCGATAACTTGAGCACGGTTTTCTAACGCTCTCTCCAAGTTGATATCCGTACTGTTTTCTTTCTCTAAACCATTTGAACTTGACAACTTGTTCAAACTTTCGTCTCCCTTCACAACAGCAACATCCACCACGGTTCTGGATGCTTCTTCATTCGTTTGAGGAAGCATTTCTCCAATTTCTTGATTTCCATCTCTCTTGTAATCCTCAGATACGTTTCTGGAAAGTTCAAAAATGTTGGTTATTCTAATACACAACATATCTAAGCAAGTTCTACAATTATTTTACCAACATACATCAGGTCGATTAATGATGTATATAATCAGAGATAAAAAAAACCTCCAATCTCAAATTTCTAGGCAATACTTGCACAATTTGAATTTCGATTGTGATGCACACAATAGTAGCCACCATAAATCACTGAGCAGCTCAAGATAACAAACAGACCTTGATTCGCCACGTCTAATTTGCCGACAAGATCTTCCTTGGCGGTGTCTAGGTGAGGAAAAATAAGAACACTCGAAACCTCTATGATGTCTCCTATTCCGAATTTCCTTGATCTTGTCAGAAGAACCCGGTTCCTTCCTACGACCTTTCCAGGATAAACTTTTGCCTAACACTAGAAAACAAATAAATCTTCGACACTGAGTGTTGCTCAATCTCATTAAACCCTTAAAATCAGAAACTTTCCTCCTCTCAAATAAAAAACTCTAACCTGAATTTGTCTGAGAGTAGCATTCATGATCGGAGTTTGAATTTGAATCATTATAATCATCAGAGACATCAGTATATCCATTTTCCTCTAGGATCGCAAGAACATCAGCAGTTGCCTGTTCTGCCTTCTTTCTCTGTAAAGACACAATCTTGAGCTGTTCCTCCAACTCAGCTACCTAAAGATTTAAGACAGAACATAAGACTAAAGAACATTCCACTGGATCATCCGTACAAATTATAAAAAGAACATACTTTATCAGCGAGTCCATCAAGCTTTGCTCTAGCACTCTTGGAAACAGCTCTTTCAGCAAGTAAACGTGCACGAAGAAACTCAATAGTCATTGAAGTAGGATCTTGTGCCTCTGAATCAACACACCTATAAAAATGCACCAAAACCAAATCTAAATGTGATTCGAATCGCAAAACGATCCTACCCATTTGGAAAAACAGACAGAACTATACCGATGATGATCTAACTTGTCTTGATTCGCCATCGTCGAGAAAACCAAAAAAGATCTGCGAACTTCGAAGATCGTTTTGAAAAATTTAATGAAACTGAGCCTGCGGTGTGAAGAAGACGTCTCTCTCTCTTTGCTTAATCAAACTACACAAGTCAATGAAGACAGGTTTTTTAATCTTTAACTAAAGTATTTTTCTCTCTTCTTATTGGTTCTAATTATTTACTAATTTCGATTTAATACTTTTTTTGTGTAGTAGACAAAGTCATGGATTGGATTGAGAAAAAAAAAAAAAGTAAAAAAAAATATCTTTTCAAATTTTACAAATTTTTAGGTGTAAAATAATATAAATATAGAGCGGACGCGAAAAATAAAATGAAATAGAGTTTAATTGGAATCTTTAGGTTACAGGGATTATTTTCTCTTTCCTTGTTCATCTTTGTTCTCTCTCTCTATCTCTATTCTCTTCTTCTTCTCTTTTGGTTATTGGGAGCTAATAAACAGAGAGAAATCGCCATAAAAAAACCCACTTTGTTCTTCGACACCGAAATTAAAGGAAACATCTTTTCTCTTTTTAGCTTTTTCTTCAGCGGTGAAATCTCCCTTGTATCTCTCAGTAGTGATTTTTTACATACAGCTCCGCTCTCAGGTTTCTTCCCCTTTTGTTTTGTGATTCTGTTTCCGCTCTTTTTGGGTTTACTTGGGATTTTAATCTTCAGATTGACGAAACCCTAGTTTGATTTTGGTTTCAGAAACGACGAGTCTTCATTGATTTGGTTCCCCACCAGCTCTTCTTCTTTTTTTCCGAGAACCTTATCTCGTTTTTTGAAGGAGGGAGGGACGGAATCTGGAGTTGGGTTTGAAGGGTTACTCTTATGCGATTCTTCTGGATAACTTGATGCCGCAGGATCACGCTTCGTGGGATCGGAAAGAGCTCTTGAGGCAAAGGAAACACGACAGGCCTGAACAATCTTCTTTTGATTCGCCGCCTTTTAGATGGAGGGATTCGCCTTCTACTCCTTCTTCTCACCATGTTCCCAGAGAGTTTTCTTCTCGTTGGGGATCTGCAGACTTCCGCAGACCTTCTTGTAAGACCTACCCCTACCCTCGCTAATTTAGGGCTTTCAATTCACCGCTTCTGTTTTTGGTAGACTCTATTTCTGTGGATTTGTTAGATATATACTTTTCCTTTTTTGTTTTATGACCCTTGAGTTTTTTTTTTGGGGTTGATTTAGAGGTAAATCCTTGTTTATTAGATTGAGCTCTTACTGTGACATGATAGTTTAGGGTATTTTGGGAGCATTACCACAGCTCTGAAGATTGACAGGATGTGAGTTGATGAGTTTACTCTTGAAAGGAACAATTTTTTAATACTCAGGTAGATTTAGTTTCATAGCGAGAGGACTTTGTTACCTCAATTGTGTTTGTATCTTGTGTTCATGAATCTTAAAACTGGTAAAAGGTCCTAACATCGTCAAGTGTTGTTGTTAGTTTTAGTTTTACATATCATAGATTTAGATGAGATAGCTCTTGCTTTTACAGGTTTTTCACGTTTATAGTTATTCAGACTAGTTTTGAAACCCTGTGTGGGATTAACTGCATTTTTTTTCTCCTAAAATTGATTTTTTGTTATGATAATCCTGAGATTTGACTCCCTTTTGGAGAATCTTGTACAACTTGTTTTGCCAGCAGTAAAAGTCTAACTTTTAGGAGAGATTCCGTTTTTAGTTTGACAAGTTATATATATTTTGATGTACATAGGTCTTGCTTTAGTTTGTGATTCTCATCTTCCTTTTTTCTTCAAATTTTGTCTGAAGGTCATGGTAAGCAGGGTGGACGGCACCAGTTTGCGGAGGAGACTAGTCATGGATACACATCTTCTCGGTCCAGTGCCCGGACGTTTGATAATGACTACTATAGGCCATCAGCATCACGTGGAGACTGGAGATATACCAGGAATTGCAGGGATGATAGAGTTTCTGTAAGCCAAAAGGAATGGAAATGCAATACATGGGAGATGAGCAACGGGTCTTCCAGAAGTTTTGAGAGGCCATTTGGTATTAGAAATGGTCGGAGGTCAGTTGATGAAAGGCCGTTACATGCTTCAGATACTCATACTACTGTGGTGAACTCTTTGGATCCAGCCAACTCCACTCATCAGCCGGACAATGAGATCTGTACCCCAGTACGCTCACTCAAATTTAAAAATGAGCAGAAATTTTCAGATCAAAGACTATCACTTCCTTCAGATCCCCATTCTGACTGTGTTAGCTTGTTTGAACGGCCTTCTTCGGAGAACAATTATGGCAATAAGGTTTGTTCACCAGCAAAGCAATGCAATGATTTGATGTATGGTCGGAGGTTAGCTAATGATAATTCATTAGATCCTCCAGTCCTCAATGCAGAGCTGGCGGGGACTTGGGAGCAACTTCACCCGAAAGACCCGCAAGATAATAATGGGTTACATGGTATCAGTGATTTAGACGGTGCTGCAAAATGTGCAAAGGAGACTTCTCTGGGAGCAATTGGGAAACTTCCATTGTGGAACAGTTCTGGGAGTTTTGCATCTCAGAGTTCAGGTTTTAGTCATTCAAGTAGCTTAAAAAGCTTGGGGGCTGTTGATTCCAGCGATCGGAAAATTGAGGTTCTTCCTAAAATTGTTACTGTGACTCAATCTTCTTCAGGAGATGCTACTGCCTGTGCCACAACTACTCATCTTTCTGAGGAGATGAGTTCTAGAAAGAAACAACGTCTCGGGTGGGGTGAGGGCCTGGCGAAATATGAGAAAAAGAAAGTTGATGTTAACACAAATGAAGATGGAACGCCATTGTTGGAAAACGGTTCAGAGGAACTGCATTCTTTGAACAAAAATATTGCTGATAAAAGTCCCACAGCAGCCACTCTTCCAGATTATGGTTCCCCTACAACTCCATCCTCTGTAGCTTGCAGTTCATCACCAGGTACAGTACATTTTGTTAATGCTTCTCTCTGCGTGCTATTCTCATTCCTGTTCTATTTGGAGTTATCTGCATTATTTTCCTATTACTTGAGTTCTTCCACTTGTTTTTATATACATTCACTCCTTATCTTCTGCAGGGGACAATTGAATTTACTCATAATTTTATTTTTTTGTGTCTGCAGGATTTGCAGATAAATCATCTCCGAAGGCTGCTATAGCTGCTAGTGATGTCAGTAACACGTGCCGCTCACCTAGTCCCGTGTCTAGTATTCACCTTGAACGATTTCCAATCAATATAGAGGAGCTTGATAACATCTCGATGAAGCGTTTTGGCTGTTTGCTCAATGAGTTACTTGGTACTGATGATCCTGGTACAGGGGATTCCAGTTCTGTCCAATTGACATCAATGAACAGATTACTTGCCTGGAAAGGTGAGCTTTTGAAAGCTGTGGAGATGACTGAATCGGAAATTGATCTCCTTGAAAACAAACATAGGACACTGAAGCTTGAAGGTGGAAGACACTGCTGTGTTGTTGGACCCAGTTCATACTTCTGTGAGGGAGATGCAAATGTGCCCAAGGAGCAGGCTTCTTGTATTTTGGATCCTAAGGCAGCAGCTTCCTCTGTAGCTGAAACACTGGTGAGAGCTCCTGTTCTTCAGGCCGGCTTAGCCAAGGTTCCTGTTGATGTTTTTGAAGATAATCCTGGAGTAGTTAAATCTTTATCCCAATCTTTTGCCACTGTCGAAAGCAATGAAGATATACTGCCCATACCGTCTATAAAGGCGGCTGCTTCTTCCAAAGAGAACACACCTGCTTTTGCGAATCAGGAAACTATTGAGGTTTCTTCTGCTGATGATAGCATGGCCTCCAATGACGACTTGCTCTGTGCGAAGTTATTATCTGCCAATAAGAAATATGCTTGTGAATCATCTGGAGTATTCAATGAGTTGCTTCCAAGAGATCTCAGTTTGTCTGACAACTCAAGATACCCTGGCATATGTCAAACGCAGTTTGATTCTCATGTCAAAGAAAAAATTGCAGATAGGGTAGACCTTTTGAGAGCTAGGGAGAAAATTTTACTCCTTCAGTTTAAAGCGTTTCAGCTCTCATGGAAGAAAGATTTGGATCAGCTAGCTTTAACAAAGTACCAACCAAAGTCTAGCAAAAAAACAGAACTATATCCGAATGCAAAAAATGGAGGGTATCTAAAGCTTCCCCAACCTGTACGCCTGAGGTTCTCTTCTTCAGGTAAAGTTCTCAAATCTCTTTTTCTCTTCTATTTACTCTGGTATATTAAGCTTTTCGTGGTTTGTCTTTGGGGTAAAATTTGGCTTTTATGTTGTCCTAGGTAAATATTTGTCTTTGTTGTAGGGACTTGAAATCTGTGATTTTTCAATGGCGTGAGGTGTTGAGAGAAAACATATACAATTCTTGAGAACTATTGTTACTGAGCTGTCACATAGTGGACATAATTCTTTATTTGCAAGCTAAGTTCAGAGTCATTCCATGCTAACGTGTTTGTTGGATGTTGATAACGCTATGTTAATTATATGTTAGATTTTGGGTTTTATTCTAGTATTATATCCACTGTAATATTCATTTTAACGTCTAGCTTGCTTAACTAGGAGGTATAGTCTAAGCAGATGCTTATTTCTTTTTTTTCCAGTTAGAAAGTATATCAATACGCAGGAGATGATTGCCGAGTAAAAATTTGGGATAACGATCACAGATGAATTGAAGTCTTTTTCATCGAATTTTGAAGTTAATAACTGTTTTACTCTACATGTGCAGCTCCAAGAAGGGATAGTGTAGTCCCCACAACAGAGCTCGTAAGGTATATGGAAAAGCTACTTCCGGGTACCCATCTTAAGCCTTATAGAGACATTTTGAAAATGCCTGCTATGATTTTGGATGGGAAAGAGAGGGTGATGTCGAGGTTTATTTCTAGCAATGGACTGATTGAAGATCCATGTGACGTTGAGAAGGAAAGAACAATGATTAATCCTTGGACCTCAGAGGAGAAAGAAATTTTTCTGAATTTGCTAGCATTGCATGGGAAGGATTTCAAGAAGATTTCTTCATATCTTACCCAAAAGACAACTGCGGACTGTATTGATTACTACTACAAAAACCACAAGTCTGATTGTTTTGGGAAAATAAAGAAGCAGCGTGCTTATGGTAAGGAAGGGAAGCACACCTACATGTTGGCGCCACGAAAAAAGTGGAAACGTGAGATGGGGGCTGCCTCTCTTGATATTTTAGGGGATGTCTCCATTATAGCAGCAAACGCGGGAAAGGTTGCATCAACCAGGCCGATCTCTTCCAAAAGGATCACCCTTAGAGGTTGTAGCAGTGCTAATTCATTGCAGCACGATGGAAATAACTCTGAAGGGTGCTCTTACAGTTTCGATTTCCCTCGTAAGAGAACTGCTGGTGCAGATGTTTTAGCTGTTGGTTCTTTGTCATCAGAGCAGATTAATTCTTGCTTAAGGACTTCTGTAAGCTCCAGAGAGAGGTGTATGGATCATCTGAAGTTTAATCATGTCGTAAAGAAACCTCGGATATCTCATACTCAACATAATGAGAACAGCAATGAAGAAGATGACTCATGTTCGGAAGAGAGCTGTGGGGAAACGGGTCCTATTCACTGGACAGATGATGAGAGATCTGCTTTTATACAGGGGTTTTCGCTTTTTGGCAAGAATTTTGCTTCAATATCAAGGTACGTTGGGACAAGATCTCCAGATCAGTGTAAGGTTTTCTTCAGCAAAGTTCGGAAATGTCTTGGGTTGGAATCTATACAGTTTGGATCTGGCAATGTAAGCACATCCGTAAGTGTTGATAATGGCAATGAGGGTGGTGGAAGCGACTTGGAAGATCCTTGTCCTATGGAGAGTAACTCTGGCATATGCAATAATGGAGTTTGTGCCAAGATGGGTATGAATTCTCCTACCTCACCTTTTAATATGAATCAGGATGGTGCTAATCATTCAGGCTCTGCAAATGTGAAAGCTGACCTTAGTAGATCAGAACAAGAGAATGGGCAGACATATTTGTGTTTGAAAGATGATAACAATCTCGTGAACAATGCATATATCAATGGCGGTTTCCCGAGTCTAGTTTCAGAATCTTGTAGAGATTTGGTAGACATTAATACTGTTAAGAGCCAGTCTCAGGCTGCCGGAAAAAGCAAGAGCAATGATCTACTGTCAATGGAAATCGATGAAGGTGTCTTAACATCTGTCGCTGTATCTTCTGAGCCCTTGTATTGTGGCCTAAGTGTTCTTTCCAATGTTATTGTGGAAACCCCTACAGAAATCTCACGAAAGGGCTCAGGAGATCAAGGTGCTGCAATGCCTAAACTTAGTTCAAAGAATCAGGACGGAGTGATGCAAGCTGCAAACAGAACCAGAAATTCTGGCCTTGAACCTGAAAGTGCACCTTCAGGTTTCAGGTACCCTGAGTGTCTGCACCATGTTCCGATTGAGGTGTGTACGGAAAACCCTATAGGCGTCAGTGTTCCACGAGGAAATCCAAATTGCCATGCAGAGTCCGAGTCAGGAAATTCTCTTGTTGGACATGTTGACAAAACACATGACTTGGGTTGGCCGAAGAACAATCTGGAATTGGATGGGAGGCTTCGGGTTTTAGGCCATGTAAACCCTGATGAGCAGAATGGTCAACTAAATGCGACCAATGCAGCATCTTGTCAAATTCCCCAGAGATCTGTTACCCAAGATCTGAGCAGGATAAGTAGATCAAAATCTGATTTGATCGTAAAAACCCAACGTACAGGTGAAGGTTTCTCACTCAACAAGTGTACTAGTTCAGCTCCTAAGCCTCTGGCAGTATCCCATAAAGAGGGCAGATCTGGTCATAGCAGGAGCCATTCGTTTAGTTTGTCTGATACTGAGAGACTCGACAAGAATGGAGATGTGAAGCTGTTTGGTACAGTACTTACTGCTGATGAGAATGGAATAAAACAAAATCACAATCCATGTGGAATTGTCAGGTCATCATCAACCTTGAGCAGGGACCATGATACAAGACATCATTACATTAATCAGCAACACCTTCAGAATGTTCCCATTACAAGCTACGGTTTTTGGGATGGCAATAGAATTCAAACCGGGCTCACATCTTTGCCAGAGTCGGCCAAGTTGCTTGCAAGTTGCCCTGAAGCATTTTCCACGCATCTTAAGCAGCAAATTGGTAACAGCAAAGAGATTCTGCTTGATGTTAATGGTGGAATTTTGAGCTTTGGTAAGCATAACGAAGATAGAGCTGAATCCTCAAGCGCTAAGGATGAAGGTAACATAGGAGGGGTAAATGGTGTAGCAGAGGCAGCCACGTGAATTAAAAAGCTTCTTAGGGTCATGATTTAGTTTGTTTTGAAGGATTGGCATATTCTTTGTTTGTCAACCTATCTGTATTATATCTCTTTTAACATCTTTTTTTTTTTTAATTTAGAATGTCAGTTAATATAGGCATTTTTTTTTTGGTTCAGCTTAAGTTAGGGGCCTGCAGAAAATTCATAGCTGATGTTTGTATTTGTAATGTTGCTGATAATAACAGAGAGAGCTAAGAGCTAAGCTTAGCTCTCTGTATGTTTTTCAAGAAGGATAACACTTGATGATCAAGCATGTCTAATGTTGTACAGTGAAAGAAAGACTAATGCAACTTCACTTGCAGGAGGATAAACCCTTTTCTTCTGTCTCAGAACTTGTTTGGAGGATTGGTGGTAGAGGTGCCACGATTTTGACTACCTGCAAAACGTGAAGGGCATGAACAGTCGGTTAATTTAGATATAAGGACTTAAAGATCTGGTAAAGAGCTGTCAACTTTTGCAAAGACATTATTAGATTCTACATGAGTTACCTTATGAGTGTTCAACAGGTTTGGTAGCTCCACTTGATGAGCATGCAGATGATATCCACAATCCCCAGGAACAGCCTGATTTGGCCTTCTGTAACCCCTGCAATATATTCAGCCATAGTGCATTTATCATTTCAATACCATTACGACTAATGCCATAACAGATGATAGCATCTAAGTTACAGACCAATCTACACTCCACATGAATCTACCTATTAGATTGCATCGTACTACATTAGTACATTGCTTAGCTCGAACAAACTTAAATTTCCGAGGACTGTTCATCTCAAGGAATACAGAAAACGTATTGGAAACTATAAGTATGATGGAAAAGTGATCCAAATTTGTACCCATCTTCGGCAAAGGCTGCATCATCATCTACAAGATCTGGATCAAAGCACTTTGGTTGGCCGCCCGCTACATACAGAGGGTCCCCTGCACTTTGGTCAGCATGTAAGCTATCTGTTTCTAAGTTTCATGCTTGCTGACTTGCACTAAGATTCTATAAACATCATCACCTCTTTCATAGACCACTGCCAAAAGAAAACTTATGTGTAGCAAAATCTTCCTAGACTATGCCATAAACAGTTCATGCCCTAGACTGCAACCATATGTAATGCATATAGCTCATACAATTATAACTAGTTGAATCATCACGTGGGAGTAAGGCATTTTTTATCCATCAAAACATGATTGTATTCAATGTTTTACTTAAGTATTCATATCACCAGTAAGCAGTTCTGTTGTTCCATGATTGCCTAGTTGATAAATAACTAAAGCTGCAAAAAACTCTAGAGAAATCTTGTCTTTCAAAGCTACGTATCCAACTTTTCTTATTCCATACTAGAGAATAGCAGCTCAAAACGTGTGACAGACCAGAAGGAAACAGAAGTTTTTACCTACCAAGGGATGTCCCATGTATGCAAGATGAATCCGGATTTGATGTGGTCTTCCAGATTGTATCTCTACCTGTTTTGCATAAAAACAAGATGATTGTGAAGAACTTCGTTTTGGTTTTACTATCTCATTCACTTTCTGCATTAACCTTGTGTGACATATGACATTTGGAAATAAGATGGAACAGAAGAAAAACCTTAACCAGCGTGCAATTTTTTTGCTTGTCCCTCTCCAGAACAGCTACTTTGCTGAAAGCAGGTTTGCCTGATAAGAAAACAAACAAAAAACGTTATAATGAGAACAAATTAAATTTAGTGTGAGTTATTCTGTTGCTCTAGCCTAATGGTTGGTATAAGATAGTAGAACTAACCTTCTGGAGAAGCAACATATAACCCTTTTGCGACCCCAGGATATCGAACCACTCCTATAGGCTGTTTGATTAATACCTTCAAAATGTAAATTAAGGAAGGAGCATTGTCCATAGACGTTATCTCAGTGCATATTTAGGTATATTCATAGCATTTGAAAATGAATTCTCAGCGCAAATAATAAAATGGCCTTGCCTCGTCTTCTTCAACTATACCATCTGCTAGTGCTCGATATATCTTTGATAGTTTTCTTCCTTTTCCACACTCTTGATCCAGGTTGCTGTAAGAATGAAGAGTTTAGTTCCGAAGAACATAGTGAAAAAATCCAATAGATAATAACAAAGATCTTTTCAAGAATGAGGTGGGTCAACAGAAATCATGTTTAAACACACCCGGACCCGACAAGAGATGTTCCCTCAGCAAAATACGCTGCAAGTTTCGTTTTTGCAAGCTTTGTCTTCGCACAGAGAAGTATACCTGAAAAGAAGAGTCCCATCCACTAAAACAAATAACATAAATTGAAAACAACATATCTTAACAACTTCCCCAGTAGGGAGATATCATGTAGAGATGCTTTTGCGATGCAAACTGATAAGTCCAGTGAAGAGTGCAACATTTATAAAGCCATGGAGAATACTAGCATCATAGTTTTCAAATAAAAATGAAAGAAAAACACGTCTATAGACTAACCTGAAGTTCCTCTACCCAGTCGATGTACAGGGACAGGATGTGGTGATTCACGCGATCCGGTGTAAGAATCATTTTTACCAAAACACCACTGCAGCTGCGTCAACACAGTCCGTTGCTGGAAAAGTCCTCCGGGCAATACTTGAAGTCCAGAAGGCTTGTTTAAAGCGATCTGCATTATATGAAATCCACCAAATATACACACATCGATTCCAGTTAGCACCACTGAAAGAGCAGAATATGCACACCAAATAAACCAAACAAGAAGCTGCATTGGTCATTTACTTGTATATAGCAGAAAGCAAAGGAAACAGCTTTAAACATCACAACAAGATTTATGTATGTTTTTGTTCAGAGCAGGAAGTTACCAAATCATCATCTTCATACAAAACTTGTAGCGAGTATGGCGTGTCAGGTTCCTTCCAAGGAAGCCTGTGGTAAACTAACTTGGAACCACTCCTGAGAAACAAAAAAAATGAGACACCTTTAAAAAAGCTAAACACTTTATAAGTGTTCAAATCAGTGTAGGAAAAAGAACCTAAGAAGTGTGTTGGGATCTTTGACAACTTCACCGTCAATTTGTATCTGCAAAACGTCATACACAAGAAATGAGATTACAAATTCTCCAGAATCAAGAGAGAAATTATGTGATAATAAAGAACAAACCTGTCCGTTTTGGATTCGTTGAATCCACCTGGTAAACGAAAGATGATTAAAAGAATGGAACGTAAAAACGATATTGTAGAAGAAGAGTAGAGGAAGAAGAAGAGTAAGAACCCTAGCAATGGAGCTGAACTCTTGTATTTGGTGAAGTAGAAATCTGACACTGTTGTTAACTCTGTATACAAATTCCACAATATCAAACAACAACCAAAAAAAATCAAAACTTTTTGAATCCCTTACCTGACTCAGAAGAAGAGATGACATCTTTGTATGTCAAACCATCGTTGAGCTCCGGCCATGGCAAGCCGATACGTTGCGGCGGCGGTGACGGCGTCGACATCGTTTACCGGTTGGCCTCAATTCTGGTTTTTTACTTTACCTTTTTCAAATCGAATCGGGTAAATAAAACCAAACAAAAATTGAAGGAGAAATTAATGAACCAAACCGAAATAGACCAATCACATCCGAGCCATACATACACTTATCTTAATCAATCTCGTACCGAACTCGGTTATTCAAATCTTATTTTAAACCAAATTTCAAGAGCTTTTTTTTTCTTTTCCTATACTCTTTTTAGCTTATTATATTTTCTTCAAAATAAATTATTGTCGTTTTTAGTATCGCTGATCATTATTGATTGTTTTGATAAAACAAACAAGAGTTTACCCGTTTGGAAAGAAAGTATTGGTTATATTTTGTAAACAAAAAGTACGACAAGGGTTTTTTGTTTTGGTTGGATAGTACTCGAATCCAATTCTTCACATAAGCTTTTTACTTTGTTGGTGAAAAGTTTCTTAAAGCACAAGTAAAGCCACACCATATGAGTTTTGGTACCTGGACGTCAGAAATCCAAAGAAAACAACTGATTACTTTCTAAAACATTACTAAAAAGGATTAGTTGATATTGTGAAATACTTAAGGGCATACAATTGAACGAACCTTCCTTTCTTATTATAGCCATGACGATCAGTTACAATTAAAGTAACTAATAGATTATCCAAAACAAAACCTGAAAACCCTTTTGACCAAACCTATTCCTGTGTGGCTTTCTTGTACTCAGGCTTCAGCTCATAAGTTCCTTGGTTGCTCCCTTTGTTGTTGTATATGCAAAGATCTCTCAGCAAGTCTTTCAGGAATTGCTGCACCAAATCCACATTTGCATAAGCAACACAAACTCTGATTTTTCGTATTCGTTTTCTTGTTTCTCTTCTGAATTCACTCAATCAAGCACTAAACAAAAAGTCTGTATTTTCCGTCTGCTTACCTCTGGCTGATCAGTTTCCTGAATGAGCAGCCTCAGAGTCCAATTTGACTGTCTTTCAAAGAGATTAAACATGACCTCTTCCATCTCTCTACGGTCCCTTCTTGTTCTCTTCATTTCTGATGTCCTATTTGTCAATTTCTTCTTTTCCTGATACAACAAATTAATGACTTGTAAAAATTCACGATCCTTTAAGCAGCAGTAATGTGTGTGTTGCAATTGGGAACGGTAAATACAGGAGCCGCGGTTGGGATTATCATTCCTGGCATTGGCCTCATATGCATTCCTCTGGCATTATCAATGACCTGGTCAAGAAACCAGAAACATGATCATGGAAAATGGCAGAAGAGGTTTGTTTGAAACTCCAAGTCGCCACATAACCATCTTTACAACAACCTGGATCTGTCTATTTTTGCCCATATACTTGTTTGTTCTTTCACGGCACAATCTCCCATAGCTCTCGATGTTCTCGTTATGAGGCCTCATGTCAAATTTGTTCTTAATCTTCCCTTCTACTGACATCTTTCCTACACAGAACATTTTCAAACAAAATCAGGTTCACCTCTGGATTGTAAATGAACAGACCAATGCTAAATTCTTCACCCAATGATCCAAAAGCTTATAAATGTAACAGCAACAACAAAGATATAAAAATGCCAATTACTCAACACAATCCACATTTCTGACCAACGTAACCAAATATTCATGCCATAGATGAACCAACTGTTGCAAACTTGCAATATAATTTCGGGAAACAATGTGTGGAGAAGTTTTCAACTTACCATCTGAAGTTTCACAGAAAACATTCATGGGGATGAAATCTTTAGACATATCTAAGGTGTAACGCCTCGGCATGTTTCCAGATTCAGCTCGAGCTAATTCCATTACGAACTGCAAGGCAAAAGAGTAACCAAGTTTTACACCAAGAAAGTCGCATTTTAAGTGACAAGCAAGAAAGTTCATAGAAAGCAAGCTCAAATGTAGAAAGACAACATCTAGAGACAACAGAAAAGATCTCTAATTTGCAGAAATGTTTCATACACTACCCAATACTCAAATGACAACGAATTTGATGTTGGTGACCTCTGATCAAAGTGAGGACCACTCGATATCTCCAAACTCAGAAAACCCATTTCCCCAAATCCATGGAATTTCAGCAAGATTCTCAAAGGATGAAAATTTTCCCGAATGGTACTAAAAACCCTAATCACGCACTTCCTGAGGAAGATTCAATGAAACGAGATACGCATGCAGAGAGGACGAAAATGCAAAGACGAAAGAATCATACTTTGGTCTCTTCGTCCTCGGGAGCCAGAAGATCGACGTTGAGGATGACTTTAGCGTCAGGACGGTACGGATCGTCAGGAAAAGGAAGAGATTGAAGAGAACTCGCGACGAGAGAAGGAGCTTTCATCAGCAACATTGATCTCTCTGCCAAACCCGTTTCCAATGCTTCATTCTCATTCTTCTTTACCTTAAATTCTACCTTGACGTCTTCCATTTCTTTCAGACTCTCTGACACAGAAGACGAGAGAGAGAGAGAGACGATGGAAAGTTGGCAACAGAGGAATTCAAAGCGCGTTTATATACTAACAACCTTAGGCTTCCCCAAATTATTGCAAAATAGAATCATAAAGACGAAAGCTTTATTTATAGATTGCATTTGTCAATGTTAACCACGCACTAGAACGACTACTACAAAAACGTATATACAAAGGAGATCAATCTCATTGAACATGTTCAGGTCTTCTCTACTCATGAGCAATTGTGGTTTCATACACGTGACCGCTTCGTTTTTCTCTCAGCTAACTTGTTATTCGCATTTCGTTTGTTTGAAACCTCTTTCTTTTGTGTCCCATTCAAAGCTCCAGTCTTTGTCTCTTCCTCTTTCTTCTTCTTCATTGCATTATCCAACGCATCCTTCACAAAGAACTTTAGCCTCCATAGTGTTGGTTCGTCCTGCATACAAGCAAAACTAGCTAAGAAAAAGGAAAGACTTGTCTTTGGACCAGAAAGCATTAATGAAGGTGGCGTTAGTAAGAGATTTACCAGTATGTCCATCTCAATACTCACTTCCTCTGCTCTAGGTTGGAAGCTCGGGTCAGCCTGAGCAACTATACCCAACACTTTCTGTAGATCATCCGGTGACAATTTTAATAATGCCAACCCAATATTACGCTTCTCCTCAATTGTAATTTTCCTGATACAATTGTTCATCGGTGTAAGCAAATGATACATTGACCAGAGGACCCAAAAGAATTCAAATTTAAGAGTGATTTAGGCCAACCTGCATCTTTCCACAACTTTACGCATTAGCTTCTCCAGCTCGTCATTAGCATGGCAAATCTGGACAGCAATATATCAGTTTGTTAGTTTAAAGGTTAACAATACAAATAGGTCTCTGATATCGGAAAAAAAATTAACCTCGTTGCCCAATTCTCTAGTTGTTTTGATATGAGATGCTTCTTTTGCTAGCAGCGCCTCTGTTGCTGCTTGCTTATCCTCTTCCTCCCGTATTTTCTCCTGTAATCAATTTTGTTAAGAACTTGGCAACTTAAAAAACCTTGGTGCTACTAAGCTCCATCAAGAGAATAGTCTGAAAGATAATAACATAATTTTGTTACCTCTTCTTGAACCTTTGGAAGAAAGTGTGCCCATTTCTCCTCAAACTTTTCCAGTAACTTTTTCGCCATAGAGTAAACATCACTTGTTTCTTCATTATAATTCATTGCGTTCTCAAACACTAGCCGCATATCAGCATATATTTGCAGGACATGTTTGTACCCGGTACCATCCTTAGCCTCCATTTGATTCTTTATCGTGCTGAAGTCCATGGGCTTGTCAATAACCTACAATCAGATCAAACATGTTATAAAGAGACCTGCTTACAGAACAAAGACGGCGATCTCATAGTATTAATGGAAACCTGAGGAAAACATACACAAAATCTAAACGTATTCACAGAGCAAAACATAATAGTATACTTTTAAGAATTCCCCCACGAAATTCTTGTACTTCTAATAGGCAAAAGCTATTTGGTATGATGATCATACTCAAAGAATATACCGATAAAGAAAGGTGAAATTCTGGTTGCTCTAATAGGCAAATGAAGTTTAATCAACTGTAAAGTCCGATTATATGTTCTACCAAAGTAAGAATCAAAAGGGAAAGTCAATGTTGGTAACTCTAATAAGCAAAAGGCATTTACTTAGCTGATATATATATGTTTTACCAAAAGAAGATATCAACAAGGAAAGTCGAAAGCTAGAGATGAAAAACGTTACCTCAAAGTAGTCATGCAAACCAAGACCTTCTACATTGACAGGATGCATAAACGGCCATGCGCACTTATGCTGAGTTATCTGAGAAATCAATTACAATCAAAATTAATGATCCAAGTTCTCCCTGGAGACAACAATCCACAGGTGAAGAGATGATTCTACCTGGCGAAAGATTGTTCCAAATTGGCGCATAAGGTCCTGCATTCTTTTAGCAGCAACAGCTTCTCTACGCGCCGCTTCTTGTTGAATCTTCCTAATCCCCACAACATGTCTCCCTTTTTCTGTATCTTTACCAATAGAGCCAGAGTTTGAGACACCAACGCTCGAGTAAAACTCCTCTACTTCTTTCAGTTTATGCTCAAGCTGCAAATACAAACATCAACCATCCATTGAATCAACATGTTATATCTCATCTAGATATGACTATGACACAACAAAATCAATTCAAAGATTATTGACGGCAAAACCCTAAGGAAAAGAAAATTTGAGATTATGTTTCTAGTAACAGGAATAAAAGCTCTAAAGGAGAAGACTTTATTACCGAATCAACCCACTGTAAAACCTCGTCGACACGCTGCTTGATGCACTCGGCGTCGACAGAGAAAACCTGAAAACCTCCGCCGGCGACTTGACCTAACTCTGGCACTGAGTCAGCCATTTACAGTTTTTCAGAACCAACCAACAAAAGAAAATTCCCCAGAAAAAAAATCTGCAAAAGTGAAACAGGGATGGGTTTGATGATGATGGACAAAGGAAGAAGACTGAAAGAGCCGTGTGGTGGAGCTGGTGGACTACCTCTCGTTTTTAGGTATGGAAAACGACAAATATTATTGTAAACGCTATCCTGGCTATTGAACTCGTTAGCCTAAAGCCTGGTTTAAAATGTAAACTACTTTTGTTTGTGTAAATTAAAATGTTCTTCAATAAATTTCCTTAGATCCGAATGTGGGATTAGTAAGAATTTGCTTTGTCAATGTTTGAGTTCTTATTTGGTAATTGTAGTCCATTTTTTTGGAGTCTTAGAGGACATGTTAAAAAAAAGAAGCTACACAAAACAAGTTTGGAGATAAATGATGGATGCTTAAATATTAGATGACAACATATTCATTTAGGTTTCTAAATACACTACGGTCTCGCTATCCTCCCAAAAATCCATATGCAAGCACTTGGTTACTCCAAATCTGTCGCGTAATGGGCTTATTTCAACCCTTCTTGTCATCTTATTCCTCTCTAAATCATAAGTGACAACATGTATTGGTTGATCACGCATAAACTTTGCATATGTCAACCTAACCTCACTGCTGCGACTCGTGCCTTGCATCCTCATGTGATAGAAGCTAACGAAATACATTTTGGAAATAGGCAAAACTAAAGACTTCTTGTTTGACCATATACATTTCCTGGCATCCTCCATAATCCATAGGTCCACACTACCATCAGACGCAAGAGATTTGGTGGAGTAATAAAAAACAGCTAGTTTACCTCCGTAGATCATGAGATTCGGGCTAGCTTCATCAACGGGTAATTTGATCACAGTGAACTCCTCAGAAGCAAAGTCAAAACTCATGACCACAGACACAGACCTATTCTTACCAAACCAAGCTCCATAATACAAGACACCGTTGATGGAGAAACCTTGTGTGTAAGGACAATGAGGAGGAGGAGGGATGGTGCTTTGAGTGTTTCTCCAATAAGCTCCAGGACCAAGTACCAACACTTGATGCTCGGATTTGAGAACTCTCTCTTCCTGGCCCACTTCCCAAACTATGCTAAGCACTTTGTATTCATCATTAACAGAGTCGTGCCCAAAATAGTTCCACGGATTACCATCGTCCTCCCGAAAAAGAATGTTGGTAGATGTTATCATGGGCAACTCCACGTGCTGCTTGGTGGTGAGGTTACAAATTTGCAGTCTTGTCCCAATTCTGAAACAGACCAAGCCTCGAAGAGCGTTCACTATGTAACCTCCGATTCCCTGCATCTTAATATCTTGGTCTAGTAAAGAGACAGACCTGCACGAGTACGGATCCGGCGATGATGAGAGCAACGCAAACTCGGATTGTTTTTCCTCGTTCATAATATACGCACAAAGACGCCGCCGTGGTGACGGAGTCTTAAGGAAAAGGTTAGTGAAAGATCGGGAGGAGATGATGTTTGACCAGAGCTTTGAGACGCACTTTAACCTCGTCACCAGTTTCGCCGGCAATCTCGCTAGAATATCCATGAATATATCCTCAGGGATCTTCTCAAAGCCACAGGATTTCGAATCGGGCTTCTTCAAGAGGACTATTCTTCTACTTCTTCTTCTGGCTCCTCCTTGTGGTACCTATAAGACCGCGAAATCCCGATTTGAAAACAGAGAGAAAGAATTTTTAGAAAACGATTTGGAAAGACGATTTAAGAAACACTATCTTATAGTGCTCATTACAAGAATCCAAAGACTCCATTATCCGGTCAATCCGGTGACGGCCTTCACCGAAAAAGTCGCCGGAAAGTTGGCCGGAGCCACTTGTGTAAAAATTGAGTTCCAACAGTACCTTCTTCTTCTTGCTCTGCTCCTTCACGGCGGCAAGACGAAAAGACAACCCCATTGTTTTGTTTTGGACAGATCTACTTGATAACCCTAAAATTGTACTTGTAACTAAGACACAACACAACTCATCTATCCTAAGTTCCTAACTCCTAAGAAAGATCTCAAAAGATCTATCAATACTTCCTTCTTTTTGATACACAAAACAAAACAAAAATTTGTTAAAAGGCTTTCTTTTTTTTTTTTTTTTTCGTCTAAAGGATTTCATAGATAGAATGCGATTGAGTTATACAAAGCCGACAAGGAACGAAATCCTTTCGGAGACAAGGCCGGCGGGTACATAGAAACCCCCAGAAACTTAAGGCCAAAAGAGGCGGACAAACATAAACAAAGCCCAAAAGAGGGAAACTTAAGCCCGAACGAGGGAAATTACAATCTACGGAAATAGGTGGAACCGCTAATAGCTTAGTCTCAATAAAGCCCAAACATGAGAACGACGAACATGGCGAGATACAGAAATCGAATCGAGAAACCTGACAGAGAATTTGACGAAGGAAGATAGACGCACTTGCTCAACTCTTTCAGTCCAAGATCACACGACTAACTAAGCTGAGAGGATCCTGCTGAACCGCGAAACGGAGACGACCAAACCAACCTTCTTACAAAACCGGAGGAAACCCAAACAAGTGGGTGAACTGAACCATCCGCGATTTGTAAGATGAGGAAACCGAATGAAAACTCAGCCCAGAGACACCATGGAAAGGCAAAACAGAGACAAACCACCAGCAAAATCCAAGACACATTCCGCAAACTGTGAGGATAAAAGACGACGAAAGCCGTAGCCGCAGATCCAATGGACACACCGAGATAAGCCGTTGCTGCAAAACGCTGAACCGAAGAACTGTCGCAGAGGAGAAAAGACCAATCTCTTCCCACTCGTCTCCGTCTCACAGCCAAAAGGACCTCAAGACAAGGAGGAAACACAAAATTGCGAGCAAACACCCAATTGCAGCCGGACATCAACAGCAAGCCACCACCGAGACCAGTACCACCGAAAACGGAGGCACCACACCTAGATCGGAGAATCCCAAACCCAAGAAGAAACCCTAGAAAAACAAACCCACGAGCAACACCGCAAGACTTACAACACTCCTAGAAACAACTGGAAACTTTTTATACACACTCCCCTCACAGATCCAGCGCCGACGCGCCTTCACCGGAGAGGAGGAAGAACCAGCGGCGGACCTTTTATTTCTCTCTCGCTCTCTCTTTTTTTTTTTTTTTTGTTTATTATTTTGTTATATAGGACCTTTTGAAAAAAAAAAGGCTTTCTTCTCTTCTTCTTTGTTTTTGATGGTGTGGAAACTGGAAAGGCTTTAAGAAAGCAAAACGACAAAATAATAATCGGGCAAATAAAAATGGGGCATTCCGAGAATTGAACTCGGGACCTCTCGCACCCTAAGCGAGAATCATACCACTAGACCAAATGCCCTTTTGTTTCACTGTTTCGTTGACATAATATTTGGCACATAATCTTAAGTTCGTTTAAGAATGTTCTCAGAACCAATCAACAAAAGAAAAGTCCACACAAATTTCCAAAAGAACTCTTAAGAATTGAAACATAAATGGCTATGGTGGTGGACCTGAGAGCTGAAGAGCCATGGCAGAGGTGGTGGACTACATGTCGTTTATTTGGATGAAACCGACAAATCCTCTCCAAAGAGTACTTTGAGAATTGAACTCGAGCCTCTCTCATTCTGAAAATTAATACAAACGCAAACATAGTTTTGTTTATCAAAAAAAAAATCTTGGATATGTTATACATTAATTCTGAAAATTAAACTAGAAAAAGTTGTATATTAAATTCAGTTCATGGATATTAATTGATTCAGTAGCCTAACTGGGTTTCGATCTGTTTCTGAATTCTGGTTAGTCCTCCAATCAAACAAATCAATTCGATGAAAGTTTAGAAACATCAAAACAAATGTCTCACACATCCATCCTAAAAAAACACATTTCTCATATGTCAATTTAATTAGTTTATGTACTTGATTATGTAAACAAACACGCTTGAATAAATGGATAAGGTAGTTTTATAGTCCAACCACCGACAAAACGTGCATTCCACTTCTTCTTCTTCAATTGCCATGCCGCATCATATCTCAAACTTGACTAATACAAACCAAAGAAGAAGAAGAATAATATAACAGTGAAAGAAAAAAAACACTTATACATTAGTCTGGAAATATAAAAATTCATCTTCATTGTATTACCAAATTTGATTGACCTTTAAATAAACCTACCAATCACTCAAAACAAATACCAGTTCGTTACACAGGGGACACTTGAAGTTGAAAGCAACCGAACAACAAAAGTTTTAAAAACTAATAAAAATGTAGGTAAATATAATAATAAGGCCAACTATGAAGAAAAGGTCTATTTTATACTTTTTATATAACCTTTTGTCACGGGCACTGTTTCATTCCCTTGGACCTCTTCTTCTTCAAGATCTATTTCTTCCTTCTTTCTCTCTACCAGATTTTGTTGTACCAGAGAGAGATCCCTTAATAATTCTTACACATTTATCTTTCTTGTCTGAATCCTAACAAAGACTCTCTAACTGCCTTTCTTTTGGTCGTTCTTAGAATTTTTGTTTATTTTTTTATTCTTTGGATTTCTCTTCCGGGTTTCAATAATTGTCACTTCCGTAGTGTAAGTACGCGTGTATACTAGTCAGTTACACAAGTGTCCCTATGTGTTTCTTTGTCTTTAATTGCATTTCTGAAAACTGAATTTATTGTTCTCTCAGATTCTGAGTTTTTGATCTACAGAGAAAGGCTTCAAAGGTTTGGTTTTTTCTCCGAGTTTTTTTGTCCTTCAAAAAAAACTTTGGTTGCTCTCTCTGTTCAAGAAGATCCGAGCTTGATTTCTAATCTGTGAGTTTTATACATTCCACTTGAAGCTCTGAATTTGTATTTTATGAATTAAGTTGTATCAATGTTTCCCATTAATGGTCTAGATTCAGGATAAAAGATTAAGTCTTGATGAGTCTTGAACAATTTGTATCATTTTGAGTCATGAACTTACCACTGCGGCTGTGCATTTGCAGATACTTTGAAAGGAAGAAACTAAGAAATGGGTAAAAGTTGGTTTTCAGCTGTGAAGAAAGCCTTAAGTCCAGAACCAAAACAAAAGAAAGATCAGGTCTTTTGAAAGATTATACACATTTTTTGGTTATTTCTATCCATAAAGACAAATGCTTGTTTATGTCTTTGGTGTAATTAAAAAGCTGATACTGAAAATGGTATTGTTTTGACTCCATTAGAAGCCACATAAGGCCAAGAAATGGTTTGGTAAATCCAAGAAGCTGGATGTTACCAATTCTGGTGAAGCAGATTCTCCTCGTACTGTCAAAGAGGCAAAACTTAAGGAGATTGAGGAGCAACAGAGCAGACATGCTTACTCTGTGGCTATTGCAACTGCTGCAGCTGCTGAGGCAGCCGTTGCAGCTGCTCAAGCTGCTGCTGAAGTTGTTCGTCTCTCTGCATTATCACGTTTCCCCGGGAAATCAAAGGAAGAAATCGCCGCTATCAAGATTCAGACAGCATTTAGAGGATATATGGTATCGTTTTTGTTTCACATTTTCAAGTCTAGTAACTATGGTGGATTTGCTAACTAATGGAACGAAGTTTATACTTTTTTGGTTACCCTTTATTAGGCAAGAAGAGCATTGCGTGCGTTGAGAGGTCTTGTGAGGCTAAAATCTTTAGTCCAGGGGAAATGTGTGAGACGTCAAGCCACATCGACATTGCAAAGCATGCAAACGCTAGCTAGAGTACAATATCAGATTCGTGAGAGGAGGCACCGATTGTCTGAGGATAAGCAGGCTTTAACACGGCAGCTCCAACAAAAACACAATAAAGATTTTGATAAGGTAAGCAAATCCTCACAAAGATGTTTATAGTTTTAGAACAAACTTGGCTTCTTTCTTGGTCTCGGATACTTGAGAAATTCACAATGTGATCTTAAAGATTGTATGTAAAGAGTTTGTTTCTTGCTACAAACTTAAAGATTGTATTACGTTTTGTGAAATAGACTGGAGAAAATTGGAATGATAGTACCCTGTCGCGGGAGAAAGTTGAAGCAAACATGTTGAACAAGCAAGTAGCAACAATGAGAAGAGAGAGAGCGCTTGCATACGCCTTCACGCATCAGGTATCAGTCTAGTTTTCTATTTTACTCTAGTTTCTTTTTACACCAGAAAAATTATGCATCTCAAATTGGTGAGACTTTTTAATATGCAGAATACGTGGAAAAACTCATCAAAAATGGGTTCTCAGACATTCATGGACCCTAACAATCCGCATTGGGGTTGGAGTTGGCTCGAACGTTGGATGGCTGCTCGACCAAATGAAAACCAGTCAGTCACACCAGATAATGCTGACAAAATTTCTTCTGTGAATAGTGTAGCAAGCCGTGCCATGTCTGAGATGGTTCCCCGTGGCAAAAACCTTTCACCAAGAGGAAAGACACCAAATAGTCGAAGAGGGTCAAGCCCGAGAGTGAGGCAAGTCCCAAGTGAAGACTCAAACAGCATATTGAGTATACAATCAGAACAACCTTGCAACCGTAGGCATAGCACTTGTGGATCAATTCCATCAACTAGAGACGATGAAAGCTTCACCAGTAGTTTCTCTCAGTCAGTTCCAGGCTACATGGCGCCTACACAAGCCGCCAAAGCAAGAGCTCGATTCTCAAACCTTAGTCCTCTAAGCTCAGAGAAGACAGCGAAAAAACGTCTTTCCTTCTCGGGATCTCCTAAGACTGTAAGGCGATTTTCAGGTCCACCGAAGCTGGAGAGCAATGTTACTAAGAAAGATACTAATCTTGCTTAAGCAGAAGAGTTCAGAGGAATGGATATATAGTTTATATATGACATTGTTGATTAGGCAAAAGTCTGGTGCAGAGGTGTGAATTCAGAGAAGATTCTGTTATGTATTTGTTTTTGGGTATTTTTTGACTACTAAAAACTTAATTATTTGTTTGATTTTTTTTTTAATTGGTTAACATATTTGTATTGATGAGGAGACAGACAAATATAAGCAAGATTGATGATTTGCTAAATGATATCTGAGTTCCTTTCAGATTTGTTGCTAAAAACCTAAAAGTAATCTAAAACATAAAACCAGTATTGAAACTTAATGGCGGTTTTTAGATCAATTAAATAATAAAGGGGTTAATTTAGAAATAATGAGAAATAAAAGGGCCTGAAAGCCTTTTAGGGATTTTAGGGCTTTCCTTGATTGGTCGGATCAGACGACGTTTTTACATCTTCTTCTTCTTCGCTTTCGTCAGTGTGTATTTTGGGGTAAAATTTGTGAGCGAAGATCGAGAAAATGAGCGGAGCCGGTAAGAAAATCGCGGATGTGGCTTTCAAAGCTTCAAGGACTATCGATTGGGATGGTATGGCTAAGGTCCTTGTCACCGATGAGGCTCGTAGAGAGTTCTCTAACCTTCGTCGTGCTTTCGATGAGGTTAACACGCAGCTCCAGACCAAATTTAGTCAGGTTCTATTTTCGATTTCCCCCTCTCTTGATCTGATTTTCTCACTGTTGCTGGGTTTAGACTTTTTAGATCTTTATCATTTCGATTTCTGGATCAGGTGATTCATTCACGAATTTTTACGATTATCAGATTTTTGTTGGTGACACTCGTTTTTTTTTTTTCCTTCTTTTTTGTTGATGTTGTTGTTCTCATAGTTGATTGATCCAGATATATGTTAAGATCTATTTCCTTAAGACGTGTTTACTCAGAGAACATTGTGATTGATCTTTGTTTATTGATTCATTTGAAATGTGGAATTGTGTCCATGTGTACTATGATTAGTTCACTAAATTTTCCAATTCCAAAGAGATCTTTCATGCCCTAATTCTTGTTTTATCCAGGAACCTGAACCCATAGATTGGGATTACTACAGGAAGGGTATTGGAGCTGGCATTGTTGACAAGTACAAGGAAGCTTATGACAGTAAGTTTTATTTTCTCTGCAATTTTAGTCTGTCTTCTAATAAAACTTGTGAGCGTTTTAATGAAAATTTAGTGCAACTCTTTATTTAGTGGATGTCTTCTGCTTGCCTTTCATCGGCTCAATCCTGACTAAAATGTTTTGATAGAGATGTGCTTAATAAGAGGGCTGAAGCTGAAAGTTCCCATACTTGTTATTTTCCTATTCGATTGTGGAGATATATCAAAGTAGATTATAAGAAACTAAACTGCATCTCTTATTGCTGTTTTTTGTTTGCTGCAGGCATTGAGATTCCAAAGTACGTTGACAAAGTTACTCCTGAATACAAGCCAAAGTTTGATGCTTTGGTGAGTTATAGCTGAGACACCCGATTATTTACAATTTTGACAAGGTCTTTTCAGTTGACATAGTTTTTTTCTCTTGTGCCATGTTTCCATGCTATATCTAGTTGGTGGAACTGAAAGAAGCAGAACAGAAATCGCTCAAGGAGTCTGAACGGTTGGAGAAAGAAATTGCTGATGTCCAAGAGATTAGCGTAAGTACCCTTTAAAAGAAATCCTCTTCTATGAAGATTGTCGAGTCGCTGTATTTTGTTGAACTCAAGATTCTGATATAATGACCATGGTTGTTTATATGTGTTGGTGTAAATCAGAAAAAGCTCAGCACCATGACTGCAGATGAGTACTTTGAGAAGCACCCGGAACTCAAAAAGAAGTTTGATGACGAAATCCGTAATGACAACTGGGGATACTGATCATGTTTCTCCATCTCCGGCCTGGAACAAAAACTCTCTTTCTCTTTCTCTGTTCTCTTACTGTGATTTTGTGAGCCAATCATAACAATAATAAGTACACCATTCACTTAAGCAGTGTTGAGATCTTCATTCCAAGGAAGATAAACCCATTTGGTTTTAGTTATCAATTTCATAAATTGTTTCGTTTCGTTCTACAGTGAATAATGAGAGTGAAAAGATCTCATCAATTTTATCGTTGTCAAGGAATGAAGAAGGCTCTGACTCGTCATTGTTGCATTTCCTCTCTTAGCTAACAAGTATTCAACATAGTAAAATGTGATGTTTTTATTGACTTTTTGGGTATCATCAGTTGACCAATTCAGTGCAAAGCTAAAACAAAGACAATTGAAAACCAACTCTGGTATGCAAATTTGGCTAATAAGTCTGTAGGTTTGTTGTTATGTCTTCGGTTTAACTTGAACCGGGTTTTAGAAAATTTCTCGACCCAGAAACACATCCCAGTACCTCTCAAAACCAAAACCTTTCTTCTTCAAGACACAATGCTAATTTCTGCAATTACTCTGTATCTATTTCAAAAAAAATAATCATCATACACATTGTAGCGCGTGAGAGATGGTATGCTTCTGGCTCAAGTGGAGAGCTTACTTGATGGAGCTTTGCGCAACCATAGAAAGTTCACGAACTTGTATGCGGTTATCAAAGGTGAGTGAGGTCTTTGATTCTGTACCGTTCATAGAGGATTATTATAATCGATTGCTATTTCTGATTTTTCCCGTTAAGTCTCTCTATAAGGTCCTGTGGTATGCTGTGTTTTTTTTTTTTTTTTTTACTTTTTACCTGTTTATTGAAAATCAGCTTTATTGTGTGTGATTTTATACAGCTTCTAAAAAACCCATGTCGGAAATTAATCATGTAGTTTGGTGCTTTGAGATTGTCTATGGGAACTCTGATTTTGGTTTTATAAATCTGCAGATGGGAATGAACATCTTTGTATTCGGATAGGAACAAAAGTTACCAATACAATAAAGTTTACTTACTTTGAAGGCTATGGCTAGATTGGTGAGAGGAATTAAGAAACCAACATATAACATTTGTCCACGAAAAGGGTTGGAATCTAGACCAAAGTGAAAACTTTGGTAAGAAACTGAAACCCTCTTTTTTGGCTTTTGTCAATATAGAGTTCATGTTACTGCTTGAATAATTACACGAAACCAATATTTGTTAGCTATGTGCTTAGTGTATAATGCTTGGTAGTAAGTAGAAAGATAAATCTTTATTGGTCTAAAAGAATCAAGATCCACGTGCTCTTCTCCTACCCTCTTTGTTGAACCGAAAGTCAGGTTTTGGCCTTTTGCTAATAACTGTACCAAAGAAGATAGGGAGATAAGACCAATTTCCTCTTTAAAGTTAAACATGTATCTGTAAAATGCATGAGCCAGATATCAGCTCGTAGGTCATGCTCTCATGTCTATCACGTGTCTAAGGCCAATGTGTTGATCTTGTAAATCAATCAAATTTTGGAGGGTATATACCGTATATTCGTCTAACTTACTCTCCCATTCCCAAC
Source organism: Arabidopsis suecica (assembly GCA_019202805.1). NCBI lineage: Eukaryota > Viridiplantae > Streptophyta > Magnoliopsida > Brassicales > Brassicaceae > Arabidopsis > Arabidopsis suecica. Next base: position 11,677,574 of record CM032909.1, read on the forward strand.
TCTATAAATAGGTGATGTGTGTGTCCAAGCTCCTAACAAAACAGCACAACAGGGAGCTTCCCAAAACCTCAACACAAGGTAACTTGTAACCTTTCTAATGAGTCTAGTTCACTCAATTAATGGTTCAACAAAAAATCAATTCTTTTGACCTTTTGATTCTGAAACGTACAGAAACAATATGGAAATGGGAACCTCATCATCATCATCAGGCTTGGTCAAGGCCAAATCTGAGACACTTGCAGAAGCTCTTAAGTCTACTTCACTTGATTTTAGCAACGATGACGGTAGCAGCCATGGGAACAAGCAGCATGTGAGGGCAAAGACATTATCATCGCCGAGCCACAGTAGCAGCCACAAAAACAGAAGGAACACACACATAAGGAAGGCCAAGAGTGCACACCCTGCTCTTGACCTTGGTAGTCTCACTGGTGGTGCTGCTCTTAGCCGAGCCTCCAGTGCTTCCCTTGGACTTTCCTTCTCTTTCACTGGCTTCACCGTGCCACATGAAGAGATTATTGCTTCAGAGCGATGTAGCAATGACGATATCTGTAAGAAAACCATTAAACAGAGCACTTGATTGAAGTCTTGATTTTAACTTTGGAGTTTATTGGGTTCTTGTTCTGTTATCATTCATGTTGCAGTTGAAGATATTGAGTCAGCAACTAGTACTGTGGTCAAGTTTCAGGCAGAACCAACCTTTCCGATATATCTTAAGGTAACCCATTTCCGCGGATAGATAATTTTATGGGAAACATGGGAAATTGATCTTTATGATATCTCTATTTGAGCGCAGGCACTGATGGAGTTTATGTAATTAAACCATCAACTCCCAAAAGTCCATAGAAATATATAAAATTTTGCTGCCATTGGTCAATCCAAACTTCAATGGGTCTGTTGTATCTCATATGATGTTTCCTAAACAAGAAGAAATCCATAAATTTTACAAGTAGAATAATCTTCATCATTGCATTAAGACATTTGGAAACCTCTGTTTGCCTTCTTTGTTGGTCTAACTTTGGTGCCCAAATGTCAAGCTTAGGAGGCTCTCAACTACCATTTACTGGTTATCGGCAACATGTGAAGCAGAGCTTCACGCTGGACCAAAAGGGTATGGTTATATTGGTATTGTCTTGTATAAATCAGAGAGAATTCTAGTCATATTTCTCTGGAAAAATAATGGTTTTCTTGAAAAGTTTGTCATAGAGGAACATTTACCAGTAAAACTTACTGACCAAATCAATTATTTTAATGTGCTATGCAGTTCATAGATATCACATACAAGGTAACGACCAAAGGAATGACATCTTCATCAGAAAAGAGCATCTTGAATGGAATTAGTGGTTCAGCATATCCAGGGGAGCTTCTAGCTCTCATGGGACCTTCTGGAAGTGGCAAAACTACACTACTTAATGCGCTTGGTGGCAGATTTAATCAGCAAAACATCGGTGGATTGGTTAGCTATAATGATAATCCATATTCTAAGCACTTGAAAACCAGGTAATAAGAAGATTCCAGCTTGGTCTCTTGATGAATATGTAGATGCATATATAAGTGTAAAGTTGACACGGGAAAGCACCATGGCAGGATCGGTTTTGTGACTCAAGATGATGTTCTGTTTCCTCACTTAACTGTAAAAGAGACGCTGACCTACACAGCTCTTTTACGTCTTCCTAAAACTCTCACAAAGCAGGAGAAGGAACAAAGAGCTGTTAGTGTGATACAAGAGCTTGGATTGGAAAGGTACATTATCATCTACTACTACCGTCTAACAACTTAGGAACTTCCTCTTATGGTAAATCTAAATCTTAAGAATGGAACCTAATTAGAAGATTGCGACTATTATTGTTTTAGGTGCCAAGACACAATGATTGGAGGGTCATTTGTACGCGGTGTCTCAGGTGGGGAGAGGAAAAGGGTTTGTATTGGGAATGAGATCATGACTAATCCTTCACTTCTTCTCCTTGATGAACCCACCTCTAGTTTGGACTCTACTACCGCTCTTAAGATTGTTCAGATGCTACAAAGTATAGCAAAGGTAAGACATCCACTCTTTACAGCTCCAAATCATGTTTTTTTTTAATGGATTTGACCATATCCAAGTTCTTATTTGTTGGCATGCAGGCGGGAAAAACTATTGTAACAACAATCCACCAACCGTCTAGTAGGCTCTTCCATAGATTTGACAAGCTGGTTGTACTCAGCAGAGGAAGCTTGCTTTACTTTGGCAAAGCATCAGAAGCAATGTCTTATTTCTCTTCCATAGGATGTTCTCCTCTACTCGCCATGAACCCAGCAGAGTTCTTACTGGACTTAGCTAATGGAAACATGAACGATATTTCCATACCCTCAGCTCTTAAAGAGAAAATGAAGACGGGAAATTCTTGCAGCGAGATGGGATCTTCCAAGCCAAGTCCTACAGTTGTATATGAGGTGAGACAAGGATGAGATACCTTTACATATCACGAATTCGTTTAGAGCTATATGTAATAAATGCTAACTGTGATGTTGATGCGGAAACACAGTATCTTGAAGAAGCTTACAAGACACAGATTGCAATCATGGAAAAGATGAAACTTATGGCCCCAGTTCCTCTTGATGAAGAAGTTAAATTGATGATAACTTGCCCCAAACGTGAATGGGGATTAAGCTGGTGGGAACAGTATTGTTTACTTTCCTTAAGAGGAATCAAAGAACGGAGACATGACTATTTCAGCTGGTTAAGAGTCACTCAAGTTTTATCCACTGCTATCATCTTAGGTTTACTCTGGTGGCAATCAGACATTCAACATCCTAAAGGCCTACAAGATCAGGTATAGATACATGTTTATGGTCTAGAATTAGTTGTAATTGGTTGTCTATTACCTTAAAAGTTGGAACTCTCTCTGCATCTCAGGTAGGGCTACTCTTCTTTATTGCCGTATTCTGGGGATTCTTTCCGGTATTCACGGCGATCTTCACATTTCCTCAAGAGAGAGCAATGCTGAGCAAGGAACGAGAGTCAAATATGTACAGATTAAGTGCATATTTTGTGGCTAGAACCACAAGCGACCTGCCACTTGACTTGATATTACCTGTGATTTTCCTAGTTGTTGTATATTTCATGGCTGGATTGAGATTAAGAGCTGAATCCTTTTTCCTAAGTGTGCTCACGGTCTTCCTATGCATCGTTGCAGCTCAGGCATGTACATAAAAACAAAAAGACATGTTGAACAGAAAATGCTAACAACTAATAATGACAATGTTGTTTTAGGGACTTGGATTAGCAATAGGGGCGAGCTTAATGGACCTGAAGAAGGCAACAACTTTAGCATCAGTAACTGTAATGACTTTTATGCTCGCTGGTGGCTACTTCGTGAAGGTAAATATTATAAACAGGCTTGGACAACATAGTTCATTGTTCTTATAATGAGAATGTTCTAGAGAAGTATGCCTCTAATTAAGCCTTGTCATTGATACATAGAGGAGTTTTGCAGCTCTAATGCAATGATTGACACACTGTTTTCTATGGCAGAAAGTTCCAAATTTTATTGCTTGGATACGTTTCATGTCCTTCAACTACCACACATACAAGCTCCTTGTGAAGGTACAGTATGAAGAAATCATGCACAACGTAAACGGGGAAGAAATTGAGAGTGGGCTTAAGGAAGTGAGCGCTCTTGTAGCTATGATTATAGGCTACCGTCTCTTAGCCTACCTTTCTCTTCGAAGGATGAAGCTCCACTCTTCAACTCAAGTTTAGAGACAAAAATTGTCCATTACACTTTGTAATGTGTGCTTGTCTATACATATATCCACTTAATTTGGAATGTATAATATGATAACAGTACGCTCTATATATAGGTTTCCAAATACATGATGCTCTCAATATCACCCTAAACAGTTGACCACAACCAAAATCTCTTCTTAAAACTACAAGTAATGATGGCCTTATTTCAATCCTTACTTCGAGTTATTGCATTCCTCGCCAAACCATAAACGAGAAAGCGTGCGGGTTGATTTGGACTGAGATGTGCATTTATCAACCAAACCTTTTCACTGTGACTAGTGCCACCCATCATCAACCGATAACCATTAAAGGTTAAATTCATCTTACAAACATGCAAATCTATAGTCTTCTTGTCCGACCATTGACTCTTGCCAGCATCTTCAAGAACCCAAAAATCCACACTAATATATATCACTCAAAACATTCCATAGTCTCCAATGGTCAAAAACAGCTACCTCGTGTATATGATTGAAAAGGAAGATGAGGAATGTGGCATTGAGTCTATCAATGTTTTAGGTTTTCAAATACATGATGCTATCAATATGTTGCCAAAAAAATCTGACAAAATGATTGGTCTTGTTAAAGCTACCAAGTAATGATGGTCTTATTTCAATCCTTCGTGTTATTTCATTCCTCTCCAAATCATAAATGAAAAAGCGTGCGGGTTGATCCCGTATGAGATTTGCCTTTGTCAACAAAACCTTACCACTGTCTCTAGAGCCACCCATCACCAACCGGTCTCCATGGACGAAATTCATCTTAGAAACAGGCAAAACAAAAGTCTTCTTGTTTGACCACTGATTCTTGTCGGCATCTTCAAGAACACAAACATCCACAGTGCCATCACTTGAAAGAAGCGTATTTTCAATAGTAGCAACATTTCCTTGGTAGTTCATCAAACTGGTGCATGACAAGTTCTCATAGGGTAATTCAATCAAATTGAAATCGTCAGAACTCAAGTCAAAACTCATAAGCACACATCTATTTGCATCAGTCCAAGCTATATAATACAAAACACCGTTAATAGTCATCCCTTTCGAGTATGGACGAAAAGGACGATGAGGAGTGTGGTGGCTTTGAGTGGTTCTCCATGAAGATCCAACACCAAGTACCAACACTTGAAGTTCTGATCTCACAACTCTCTGTTCCTTGTTGACGTCCCAAAATAAGCTAAGCACTTTGTATTCATCATGAAGAGGATCATGTCCAAACCAATTCCACACATTAGTCTTAGATCTCATTATGGGCAATTCCACAACCTGCCTTGTGTTAGGGTTACAAACTATCACTCTTCTCCCAGTTCTGTAACACAACAAACCACGAGCAGCGTTCACTAAGTAGCCTCCCATTATCGGTATGGTCGAATGTTGGTCGATTACAGAGAGAGATATGTCCGAGCGATCATGGCTCGATGAAAATAATGATGATTTGAGCAACACATAGTTGCTCTGATTTTCACTGTCCACAAAATACGCGAACAAACAACTTGGTGATGAGGGTTTAAGGAAACGGTTGGTGAAGTATCGAGAGGTGATAAGAGAAAGCCAGAGCTTTGAGACGCACTTAAATCTCATCAGAGATTTCGTCGGCAATCTGATTAGAATATCGATCAAAAGTTCTTCAGGGATCTCTGGTAAGACCACAACGGTCTTCTTCTTCTTTTTCTTTTTCCTCACGGCAACACATAAAGACGAGCCCATATTTGTTCACAGAAGAATAGAGAAGGAGAGTACAAGACAAAGAAACACACACTAAGAAAAACAGAGCTCGAACATTTCGTTTCTCTTAAAAGGTTTCATCTCCAACTTGTTCTCTCTGTTTGTATGTTGCGGCTCTCACAAGCTACGCTGCTGCATATTGTGTAAACCCTTGCTCTCTCTTTCTTACGAGGAAAATGAATTCCATTTGTAATTGGGCTTGTTCTCAGCTTTTGGCCCAACTGAATTCAATAGGCTAAAAAAACTGCAACTAATTGCTAAATTGCATATAAAAACTCTACAAATATGAATCGAACTAAATGATTCAAAAGTCAACCAGTTGACTTTGATTATGATTCCTCGGATCTTAAAACAGACTAGACAACTCTTAAGCTTTAACCACATGACTTTGAAACTCTCTCTCTTAAGGCCTCTCCTTGTGAATTCCAAAGTCAACTTCGTTGCAAAAACCAGAAAAAAATGAGGATTTCTTTGGGAAAGCCATTTTCCGGGTTTTACCAAGAAATCGAACCGAGAATAGTATTGTTTGGTCTTGACGCTACCGGAAAATCATCAATAATGCACAAACTCAAGACAGGACAAGTCCTTACCATAAACATGCCAACCATTGGTAAGTAAAGCAATCAAATCAACCCATTGTTCTCTATGAATTCCTTAAGAAATGGATCATTGTTTCTAGGTTTCGATGTGGAAAGCATAAAATACAAGGATTCAACCTTAAGCTTTTGGGAAATGGGCGGCCAACAGCGTTACAAGGTAAAGAGAAAGTTACTAATTTTAGAAACATTAAGATCATACCAGCTGATCCAAGAAAAACATTCCAGTTGTTTCCACTATGGAAACATTTCATACAAGAAATAGCAGGGCTAAAAAAAAAAAAAAAAAAAAAAAAAAAAAAAAAAAAAAAAAAAAAAAAAAAAAAGAAATAGCAGGGCTTGTGTTTGTAGTCGATAGCACGGATAGAGATCGAATAGAAGAGGCCAAAGATTTTCTTAACATGGTGATTGATGAGGTAACAAACTTTTAAACCTGTCTTTTAGACATTGAGCAATAAGTCAAATAATTTTAATGTTATATAACAGATACACGGGAGTGTCCCGGACAATGTGGCTGTTCTTGTATATGGAAACAAGCATCAAGTTCCTGGTGCTATGTCTGCTTCTGAGATCAGTAACAAGCTTGATCTCACTTCTCTTCGCAATAAAAATTGGCAGAGAAACTGGTAATTAAGAAGATATAAGAAAACCTTTCTAATTCTGCAAATAGGATTGATTCTTCTCATGATTTTTTTTTTTTCCGCTTGCTAGGCATGTCCAGAGCTCATGTGCATTCTGTGGTGATGGTTTACATGAAGGACTCGACTGGCTATTGAAAAATGCTGAAAGTATTTAAGAATGTGTCCTGATGTTTATTGAAAATCCATTTAATAATTTGGAATGTAAAAACAAAATGACTAACTACATTTAGGTTTCCAAGTACATGATGCTCTCAGTATCATCCCAGAGAGTAGGCAACAACAAATCAGTCTTTTTAAAGCTACCAAGTAATGATGGCCTTATTTCAATCTTTCGAGTCATCTCATTACCCACCAAATCATAAATGAAAAAGTGTAAGGGTATTCCACGAGAGATTTTCCTTTCTAAGCCAAACTTTGCCACTGTGACCTGTGCCACCCATCACAAAGTCATATGTCTGAGCGAAATCTGTAGGCAAAACAAAAGTCTTCTTGTCTGACCATTGACTCTTGTTGACATCTTCAATTACCCAAACACGCACACTACAATCAGAAAAAATAGTAACATAGTCAAAAACAGCTATTTTTCCTTTGTAGTTCATGAGACTTGGCCAAGGGGATCTCTGGAGGAAGCCAACTTTATAGGGTAATTCAATCAAATTGAACTCTTCAGAACTCAAGTCAAAACTCATAAGCACACATTTCTTGTCATCAGTCCAAGCTCCATAATACATAACACCGTTGATGGTAATCCCTTGACAATAAGGAAAATGGTGAATGTGGCATTGAGACTTTTTCCATGAAGCTCCAGCTCCAAGTACCAACACATGATGTTCTGATCTCACTTTCCACTCCTCCCTGTTGTGCCTCCAAATGAAACTAAGCACTTTGTATTCGTCATGAACAGGATCGTGTCCTAAACAGTACCATATATTGTAATCTTCTCCTCCTTGAGGTGTTTGAATAATCGGCAATTCCACAAGCTGCCTTGTGTTAAGGTTACAGATTTGCACTCTTGACCCAACTGTGAAACACACCAAGCCACGACAAGCGTTCAAGAAGTAGCCTCCCATTATCGGCATGGTTAGATCTTGGTCGATTACAGAGACAGAGTGATCATCATGACTCGATGATGTTGTGAGCAACGCAAAATTGCTCTGTTTTTCCCTAATTACTAAATAAGCGAACAACCTTCGACGTGATGAGCAAGATTTATAGAATAGGTTGGTCAAGTATCGAGATCTGATCATGAAAAGCCAGAGCTTTGAAACGCACTTAAATCTCAGCAAAGATTTCATCGGTAATCTGATCAGAATCTCGATCAACAAGTCCTCATAGAGTTCGGGTAAGACCATTATTCTCTCCTTCTTTTGCTTTTTCCTCACGGCAAGACTCAAAGACGAAATCATAGTTGTTTTGTTCACAGAGATTTGTTTCCAAAACCTATGTTAATGTATCTTATTTTCTTTTTTCCTTTGCCTCAATTCCTTTACGACGGCAACACTCGAAGACGACCCCATAGTTGTTCACAGAGTTACGTTGTATCTCCAAAACCTATGTCAATCGATCTTATTGTATACAGTTTCATGGTTACCCTGTCAAAGACTAAAGAATGAGATTACTTGATGATGCAAAGAGTTGAGGATATTGTGCCCTAGTTCCTTCCTATAAACAAGAAAAAGGAGAAACAATCTAAATTTATGCTACTCGGCCCAAAATAATTGTTATGGGCCATTGTACTTATGTTATATATAATTCATGAATTTCATATTCTTTCTTTTTCTTTTCTATTTAGAAATCTATTTATTCTTTAAGCTTGTTATATAGTTATGTTAATACACTTCAAATTATCAACTTTCAATCATGTCCACATATTCTCAAGGGTATTGTATTAATTAGTCCCCAAAAGTTTAAGACTCAATTATCAAGACCTCAAAATATTCATTATCTTTAAAGAAACCTAAAGTTCCAAACTTTGTCTATTAAAAGAAAAAGTTATGGCAATATTTTGACTTTGGGAGGTGAAACTGAAAAGACCAATCTTTTCTATTGCAGATACTCTGAACTAACAGAAACGAACAATAGAGAAACAAATATTCTTTCCTCTTTTAATGCTCGAAAGATCCTGACCGTTGATCTTCGCTTTATGGGTGGATGGGGCGGCATTAACTACGTGGTCCTTGAACTATCGCTATACGTCCAACACGCGGAATAGTGTGTGTGAGTCTTATTCTCTTCTTCTTCAGAAAAAAAAAAAAAAAAGAGAGAAAACGTTTTTCTTTCTCTCTCTCAACTTGCAGAAGAAGCGATTTACACAAGGTTTTGTGATTCTTCTCACTTATATAATTCTCTGTATAAACATTTTGATGGGATGTTCATGTTGTTTGATGCTTGCAATTGGTATCAAAATCGTTTTTTTTTTAATCTGTTATTGAAGGAACTGGGTTTATACATTTATCTCTACTTATAGAATCTGCATTTGTCTCAAGTTAAAGATAGAATCTTGTTCTGCTCCTTATCTACTTTTGTTTTGCTCTCTTTACCAATTGTTTGAATGTTAAGAACAAAACCCATATGCCAAAATTCTCTTGAAACCATTAGTCTCAATATAGCAACAATAGTGATTTCATTCAAATAATGAATTTGCCTCTTTGCCCATTTACAGGACTAACCATGGAGCGGCTGATTTCTCATCCTCCTCTCATGATCGTCTCAGACCTTGATCACACCATGGTAGGAGCTGATTATCTAACTCTCTCTGTTTGCATTTTCAGAAAAAAGGTTTCTTGATGTGATTCATGTTTGGCAGGTTGATCATCAAGATCATGAGAACCTCTCTCTTCTCAGGTTCAATTCATTGTGGGAATACGCTTATCGCCGTGACTCTCTTCTTGTCTTCTCTACCGCAAGATCACCGATTCTTTACAAAGAATTGAGAAAAGAGAAACCTTTGTTGACTCCTGATATCATCATTACATCAATAGGAACCGAGATAGCATTTGGTAACTCCATGGTTGCTGATCATGATTGGGTTGAATCCTTGAACAGCGATAAATGGAACCGGGATATAGTCTTGGAAGAAACTAGCAAGTTCCCTGAGTTAACTCTTCAGCCAAAAACTGAGCAGAGGCTACACAAGGTCAGCTTTTACATTGATGAAGGTAAAGGTGAGGCATTGACCAAGGAACTATCACAATTGCTGGAGAAACGTGGCGTTAAGTGTTTACTTATTATCTTTTTGTGGGATCTTTGTTTCTTGAAACCAAAATTGTTTGTGATGTTGGTAATGTTCTTTATCTTTTCAGTTGGATGTCAAGGTAATTTACAGTTGGGGAAAGAATGTGGATGTTATACCGCGAGGTGCGGGAAAAGGAGAAGCCCTTGAGTATCTTCTCAAGAAGCTGCAGGCTGAAGGAATATTCCCGGTCAACACTCTTGCTTGCGGTGACTCTGAACATGATGCTGAACTATTTAGCATTCCCGATGTTCACGGTGTTATGGTAATAATGTTCAATCATCACAATCTCGCCATTCTTACCAAAAAAACTGACTAGTTTGTCTATGTGCTTTGTGCAGGTGAGCAATTCCCAAGAAGAGCTATTGAAGTGGCGTTCTGAAAATGCTTTAAACAACCTAAAGGTTATACATTCAACCGAGAGGTGTGCGGATGGGATAATTCAAGCCATTGGTCATTTTAATCTTGGCCCAAATCTTTCTCCAAGAGATGTTTCAGAATTCTTGGATCGTAAGACGGACAATGCAAATCCTGGTCACGAGGTTGTGAGATTCTACTTGTTCTATGAGAGATTGAGACGCGGTGAGATCAAGAACTATGAGACATACATAGCCAGCTTCAAAGAGTCATGTGTGAGTAACTTAGATGCAAATAGAATCCATCTTTTATGTCTCCACCGGACTAATTCCTCTTTCTTGGAACATTTTCAGCTCCATGCTGCAGTCCTTTTTCATCCATCAGGTGCAGAGAAATCTCTGAGAGACACCATTGATGAGCTGAAGAAGTGTTATGGTGACAAAAGAGAGAAGAAGTTTTGGGTTTGGGTAGATCAGGTTCTGGTAACAGACACCATTCCTGGCAAATGGATAGTGAAGTTTGATAAGTGGGAACAATTCGGTAAAAACAACGCCAAGATTTGCAGTATAATCTTTGATGACTAATATGAGCAAAGTCCTAAGATTTATATATAACATTTGATTGTTTGTTACATTTGGCAGAGGATGAACGTAAATGCTGCAAAACGACTGTCGAATTCGCTTCAAAGGTATGATCAGACTCTCGAAGATTAGCTCGATTAAGTATCTTAGATTGAATGAAACTGAAATGAAATCTGCAGGGAGGAGATTTGGTGTGGGAGAAGGTGAAACAGATATGGTCAGAGGAATCAGAGGTTAAAGATGATAACAGTTCTTGGATTCTCTGAATATTTTGGAGACTGTTCTTCTCTTTCTCATGAGTGAATTGGTATATCAACATTCTTCAAGATATCTCTTCCCTTTCCCCATATAGGCATTATAGCTTTGAACTTTTTTGATAATTTTTGAAGAATGATATAACTTGAGATTTGGCAGAGGTCTATGGTATGGGAAAATGAAAATAAAAATAAAAATGAGGGCCCAACCGGGTTCGAACCGGTGACCTCTTGATCTGCAGTCAAATGCTCTACCACTGAGCTATGGACCCATTGTTGTACAGCATGCTATCTTAAATATATGTAACTCTAAACTTAGATTACTACATAACTTGTTTCTTTGTTATAGCTTTACAAGTTTGGTAATGGTCAATAGTAATGAATATATATATAGACCTCTTATATTTTTCTATAAACAAGATTCTCCTACCCTATAATTTTACCCTTTTTTGTCTATAACTATTTTCTTCATAGAACTAGGCAATAGGAAACAGAGTTTTAAAGATTATGCTGTATATACATAAGCTTTTGGAATATCTAGGGTCCATAAGAACAAAATGAGAAAACCTAGTTATACATTATCAGGCCAGAACTCCCTGCGGAAGGCTCGTTCAAATTTGTTTTCCGCTAAACGTTTTTCGTGCTCGATCATCTTCCGCAATTTCTTAGAAAGTTTCTTGCTCTTTTTTGATACTTTTTCAGAAGCTGTATTCTGAGGCTGTGCCGCTTTTCTCTTAGCTGGTTTTTCAGATCCAAGTCCTTGTTTGTTAAGTTTTGGCTCTGCTTGTAGAGGCTCCAATATACCTTGTTCAGCGATTCCTAGACCAGTACCTTCCTTCCAGCCATGCTTCTTTAGGACTTAGGAGCTGAAATCCAATGTTAGAAGAATTGATAGCAGCCAATGAATTGCTTGATTCAAAAGAATCACCAATAACGTTCGACACTTTTTCACTATTTTGAGAAATTGTAGCTTGAGATTTGTCTGGTTTCTTCCTCCTTTGTATATTTGTCTCTGCTCCTAGTCCCTGTTTGGTGATTCCCAGACCAGTATTTTCCTTCCAACCTTGCCTCTTTCGGAGCTGAACAACTGACGTTTCTCTCTGTGTACAAACCAGAGATTTTGTTCCTTGCATCGTAAGAAAGGGACTTCTTCCGTTTAGGGTTTTTGTTTCGTCAAAAAAAAAACAGAATTATTGACAACAGATATTCTCCAATACTTAATATGATCCATTCTACTTATATACTCCCTAACACATGAGGAATTACTAATGGGCTTATGCCCCTTTACGTGCCTTATCCACAAAAGAAACAGTTATTGTTTCCTAATCAAGTTAGGAACTAATTATGTTTATATAAACCCAATGTTGGCCGATTCAATGGCAGTCCAAAAACGTGAAATTGAAGCAATCGCTGAACAAAACAAGACTAAGAAACCCTAGAATCGCCGAGATGAGCTAAGGAAAGTTGCGCAAAAAAATAGCTTCGAGTAAATTAGAGAAGGCCTCGGCCTCTTTCTACATCCGAGCCACCGCCTCTTCTTAATTTTAACCATTTCCTAATGTAAAAATAAAATTCTTAGTGATGCAATTATTATATATAGAATCGCTCATTAGGTCATTAGTTTGTGAATGTGATGAACCGATGCAATATATACCAAACCAGAACATTAGACTTAAACCAGTTCACCTAGTCGACAAAAAAATAAAACCCATTCATAGTAGTTTAATTCATTTGCACAAAAAAAATTAATTCAATATTTTTAATTTATCTATAGAGTATAGAATATATAAACCTTCGAACTGAAGAAAAAAAAACACATGAAACTATTACAACTATTCCAAACAACCAAACCATCATACAGAATTGGTTTGAATGATAGATATATCGAATGATTCCAATCATGTTTTTGGTCATATATAATTTGGATGACATTATAATGTTTTGAATCTTTTTTGGTCTGGTTCATATATTTGATTTTCTCTGGTTCATAAATTTTCCCCAAACTGACAAGTTTCAAAAAAGAAAAAGGAAAGAATCAGACCGAACCCACCACCTGTCAGCAAACCCGTAGTAGAGGTTGTTGGAACCACATCTCAAAACCAACCATATCTTTATCTTGGCTTTTATATAGTCCTCATCTCTCTTTATTTTTATGTTATCCTATGAAATTGATATTGAAAGCACACTACCTAACTTTCACTCATTGGACAAATATGAAATTATATCATTCTATATAAGTCTTGGCAGTTATAGGACTTATTGTATATCTCATTTTTGTTTACAGGATTCTGGCTAAAAAAGTTTTGGTTTTTCCAAATAAATATCACCAATGTGACAAAAAAAAAAAAAGCAAGTTAATGGTAGAAATAAAACCAAAAAGATAATAGTAATATACCATGGAAAAATCTAGTTTTTGAAGATTTCCGCCTTATCTCAATTTAAAGGAAAGAAATGCAAAAGATATCAAAAGTTTAGAGAAAGACCTAACTCTGTGTACTGTGTTTAAATATTATATAGTTTGGAAACTTTTTTGAAGAAAATTATAACTTTGAAAGTGTCTTACTTTTGATTGTTGACCAATAGAATAATAAAATTATGTGCTAGATGTAGGATTAAGTTTGAAAAATACGAATTTTACAATTTCCGAATTCAAATCATTTCCAGATTGACCAATAATTTGTAGTATACTGGTGGGTGCTAATTTTTATATCCAGATTCATATATATATATATATATATTGTCTGGTATTGAATTTTTAAAAAAAAACGTACTCTAAAATTATCAGGAATCATGTTTCATATATTTTTTATAGTTGTTTCAACTATCTATTAAAAATAAATATATTTGTATATAATAAAAATGGATTGTCATTTATCTAACAACACAAATATTTTATAGATTTAAAAAAAATTCTGAATCTGATTCAATCAAAAGAATCAAAATTTGGTAACATAATTTAGAACATAGCAAAAACAAAAAGTTTATCAAAAAATATTTGTTCAAAAAAAAAAAAAGCAAAAACAAAAAGTGAGAGAGAAGTTCAAATTATTCTTGTATTTAGACAAAAACAAACAAGAGGAAAGAGGTGGTGGTGTCTGGTGAGGCTTACAACAAAAAAAAATGTAGTATTTTAATTTATTTATGACGCATCGATTAAATCAAAAATTGAATATAATCGAGTTGTTTGTTTGTTGACCAAATAAGAAAAAAAATACTTAAAATTGATTTTTTTTAGTTTTTTTTTAAAGGCTGTGTGTATATAAATAAAAAACCTTCATCTTTCTCAAATCCTCTCTGTAATTCTGGTTTTTTTTTTTTTTTTTGCAATGCTTCTTCCGTTTCTGTCCTCCTCTCTCCTTCTCCGTCTCTCTTCTCCGATCATGTCCCCTGATCCCACCAAAACCTTCTTCATCTCTCTTTCCTATTGATTATTAGACGGAGAATCACAGATCGATCCCCGATTCCATTAATTACAGAAGAAAATTAAACCCTAGAGAGATATTTATGGAGAGTTCCTTAGGTTTCATGGCGGTTTTCGCCGTCTCGGGAAGCGTTGTGTTCTTAGCGAGTCAATTTCATAAGCGTCTTCTCTCCGATTACATGGACAAGTTCGATTTCGAAATCCGTACGTCCCAATTTCTTCTCCATCCATTCTTTTTTATTTTATTTTATTTTGATTATGGAAATTGAAAAAGATGGGGAAAATTGTTGTTTTTCTTTTATAGGAGCGCAGAAAAAAATGGTGATGAAGAAGAAGGTGAGATTCGCGGCGGATGTGGTGGAGCCGTCGGGGAATAACAAAGAGTATCGCCGGAGACACTCTTCCAAGGCTAAATCCAATTCGAAGATGGCGGCAACAATTTGATTTTAAGGTTTTTTTGTACAAAATTAATATGTAATTATTCATTGGGTTTTGTGATTTGAAAATTCGTGATTTATTAATTTCGGAATTTTTTTCTCTCATCTGAATCTGAATCTGGGCTAAACCTTTCAAGTCTTCCCAGGGTCAATCTTTTTCTTTTTTTTTTCTTTAATTTTAATTTTTTTTCTTGAGGGGATTTTTTACCTGTAAATATTGTGTTGTTTGTGTAAATACAAAATGTGATTGCTAATTACCTTTCTTAAATATGTGTTGTTATGATTTAGCCTAAGCCTTAATTAAGGGTTTTTACATAACAGATGTATTATGTTGCGCTGGCTCTTAATTACTTTCCAGTATGATTATGTTTGGTGATGAATAGAGTGACGTAATAATTAGTTATTAAGATGATTAATTTAATTTACATTCATCATTAGCATCATTTTTTAATGGTACCGAATCATCTATTTTTTTATCAATGAAATTATTTGCTGGAAAAAAAAAAAGAATCATCTATTTTTATCTAACCAAAATCTCTGTTATGTCATTACTAATTTTTTTTTTTCATCACTAACTTACAAATCCGACATCATTTGTTTTCCTATTAACACAAATTTTACCAATCTAACAGTATTCTCAAGTCAAATAAATTTTTCTATATTTGGTTCAGAATTTATTTTTTTTTTCCAGATATTATCAGAATTAGAATGTGATTATCACATACTTTTTTTTTTTTTGATAACCCAGTGTCCAGACCACACAGTGATCCGACTAGCCCACTGGGCCTAAGCCCGCGTGCCTGGGATTTTTAAGCCTCCACTTAAGGGCCCCCCGGAACTGGTGGTCTGGGACGCTGCGCTCCGCAGGTAAATTGCGCAGTGGCCAAGTGGAGATCTAGCAATTGCGCGCTTGCGGGGAATCGATCCCTGGCCTAGACCAACAGGGCAACTCCTCCACAAGTGGCAACCACTAGACCAAGAACACTTGGTTGATTATCACATACTCCATCCGAATTCTGATTAATATGAAATTTGTTTGGTTTCAATTTATTTGATGTTTTCAAATTTCTAAGCAAAATTAAGTATATATTTATTTCGTTTTATGAACATATTATGCGGATTGTTTTATTTTGGTTGAAATGTTTTCAAATAGATAATAAATGATATTTTATTTCTTTTCTAATAACAAAAAAAAATGATTTCTTAAACTATTTGCAACAACCTTGAACATCAATGAAAATGAAACAGTAATTAAGAAAATATTTCTCCTCAAATGAAAATCTGCATGAAATTTGAATTTGATGGTTAAAAAAACTAAAAATTGAACCATTATGTTTTGGATTGGTTTTTTGGTCCATGCAATTTTTTGGTCAAACAAGAAAAACTTGTTTAAGAAAAAGAGACTCGGGAGTCGGGACAGATAAACCAAACTCAAATCTGTACATTTTTAATCAGTTAACTACAAATCACGGTTTAATACTTTAATTGATCTTTGCATTAACGTATGAAAGCAATAATATTTCACAAAGTCAAGTGTATACTCATATGTTTTCTGAAGCAAAGTGACAGCTGAATCTTAAAGACTTATTAAACATTCAAGATTTATAAAGATTTGGGATACAAAAGAGTCCATAATATGTTATAAAATACCAATTTGTTAGAAACGTGGTATTTTAAATGAATGAAAAGGGTTACCGTGAACAAACCCCGAAGGGTCATAGGCCAAATTAAAATGTGGCTTACGAGAGTATGGAATTGGTCATTTTATTAAAAAAATATTAATCTTCTGACGATTACAACGTGACGACATGCATACTTTTATCCAACCATATATTCTTAATTCTTATAATATAGTATTTGCATCACCCTGTAAGTGAGGATGACGACATAAACAGAGGGTAAAAGGGACTAATCGAATAGAAGGTTCTTTATTCTCGTTAATCTAATTAGTCGTTTAACATAATTACAACAAGTCATAATCATGTTTTTGTTTTTGGCAACGAGGTCATGTTTCTCCAAGGCATATACAGTGGGCTAGTGATGGGTAGTTAGATTCACTTACGGCCCAATTTGTAAGAAACCATTTCTATTGTGTGAGATCTTCTGCAAATTTTTAAGCCCTTTCTCTTATTAAGATTTGTTTTTTTTTTTCTTTCTTCTAAATAACACCGCAATAGCGTGACGGCCTGAGCCCTGAGTGCCTGACGGGTATGCTTTGAAGGGGATTGCCAAGTACTTGTTCATCTACTCCAAGATAAGAGTCTACTTAAAAGACACAAGATTAAAGATTGGACAACCTATATAGACTATAGTGCCCACATGGTGGTGGGCTGGTGGTTGGGGGCACATGGGTGTTTGGGTGAAAGTCCCTCCCCCCTGGGTTCGAATCCTCCCTCCTGGCTGTTATCAACATTATGTGGGAAGTCTGTCAGTTGGGCTTTGGCCCAATTGGTTTACCTGGTAGTCAGAAATGCAGGCGGCCTGACTACCCCCTGGCACTTAGTCGGAAGGCACACCAAACTCGGGATAGGCAGAGTGGTAGCCCGAAGGGCCTAGCCGTTAATACGGTGGACAAGTCCACTATGTAGCACCTCGGTGCGTTCCTACCGGGGCCGACCGGACAGCCGATAGGGTATATCAAAAAAAATATAGACTATAGTTGTTGATATACATTGGTGGGAGTTTCACTTTGAAGGGTTTTGTCATTACCATACTTCTAGAATTTGGTATTTGGATGATCTAGCTAGTAATAATTTTTTGTACACTGAGTGTGATTATTATGCTTGTTGTATTGTATGACTATACCAAATTGGTTCTGATCATCTCAATCGTGATTGTGTAACTTTTTCATCTTAATAAATTTCAAGTTTGAGTAAAAAGACAACAACACAAGTACAATTTAAGCTTTCTCTATTTTAGACAGATATAACTTTTTTCTTTTGTTTCCAACCAGAAGTACTCCTCAGTCCTCTCCTTCTTGTAGCATTTAAGATCATCGTTTTACCAAAAACCGTTCTCTTTTCATCCATGACTAAAATTAGTGTTGGCTAGATTTTTGTAAAAGAAAACATGTATGTTTTTACGGAGTTTATATATTTAAATATATTTTAATTTTCTATAACATTATATGGTAAAGTTCGTCAATTTATCCTGAATTTGTTTTTTCTTTAACAAAAAAAAAAGTTCGTCAATTTATTTAATACTCTATTATCACATTGCATGCATGCCAGCATCCCAGCACAAGTATATATTTTAATACCATGACTTAGATATGTCTAACTATACATATGGGTATGCCATATATTTTTTAATTTATGTCTAGGTTAAATAGAGGAAATGTATATATAGTATTCCAGTGAATAACATTAGTTTTTTATGCAACTTCTTTTTCAGATTGTCTTGTGTCTTATTACGTGCATGTGCCCAGATCATAGACCAATTAGCTGTCTGAAATATAAATGTCTGTTGTTCTATTAAATGCCATGATCCATAAAATATCACGCATCAAATTCATACAGACGTGTATTTTTAAAATTTTCGAATAATTTTATAGGTATGAAGCAATCATATGGTTGTCCAAGTAAAGACAAATAAAAGTGATTTATTGAGAACTCGCATCTAATATTGAATTGTAAGATCTTCCGTATCAAAATTGACCCAGATAGTTCGCATCTAACAAAGAAGTTTCCGAAGCAGTTTCTTCTTCAATTATTTGCTTAGTCAATTTCTCTTTTTCCTATTAAGAAAAGCCTCGACAAAGGGCTGCTTAACTATTCACAAATTTGGATGATCTAACATATGCTAAACGTCTCGAAGGGATAATCCAAAAGGTTGAATCAGTGATCCAATACTTGTATATCTGGATTTTAAGGTTTAAGAATACAAGACTGCTAGCTAGGCCATATAGTTTGGCAATCTATTGCATGATTTAAATCAAAGCCTCTATATATAATAAATATAAAACGTCTCACTCACTAGCTAGGCCAACCATTAGATCTAAATTATACTATGATCTAATTTTTAGATGCAGATTAGAACAAAACGATTTTTCAGGAAACCTACTATTGTATATTTATTCGAAGTTAATGAGTTCGAAGTAGATTTTGTCACGGGTTTCTTGGCAAAGTTTTAATGAAACAATTATTCGAAAGTTTGAAAAAATATCTGGTCGTCATGAGTAAATTCTTGATCAGTATAACCTACTGTTTGGAGAAACGTTTATCTTCTTCCCTTTTTAATATATTTTGTTGGCTTATTTTATTTTTTGACTTTGATAGAATCTTTAAAACTAAGGTATATGTTTGAAGGCGACGAAGAATCTAACGGTAAGCGAAACGTCGCCGTTTCTAGTTTTACGGCATGTATGAAAAGCAATGCGTACTCTAATTAAAGCTTGGCGTAAACGGTAAACACTAAGGTAGACATATTTCCATGAGAACTCTAGCAGCTTTTTAAATTTTCACGTTGTTGTAAGAATAACAATTTGAGAATTATATGCTGTAATCTGTGTTGTATATTTCTTATTAAAATTCAACACAAATCCCTATAATATATTAACATGTTTGCACTCAATATTCCTAGTTTGTTCTTCAGCAATGACAATTTATATATAGTAGTCCCTAAAATTCGATATATAATCGTGACCAATAAGACAATATTTTATCTAGTCCCGAATTCAAAGACACTCTCATGCATGTTGTTGTTCCAAACTACTTCCTTCTAATCTTTGTGTTTCTTTTTTAAAGCTCATTCGGGGTGTTGCCAAGGTTTACATCGATTATAACTTCGATTCTTTCGTATACAAATTAGAAAAATTTCCGTTTACGCTATATATTAATCAAGAAAAAATTGTTTTACGAATTCTAAACGCAACGCATTGTTTCTTTTTTTTGGTTGTTCACTTGTTCGCGTATGGAATAGAAATAACTTTTGACTAAAACAGTAAAGTTATACGATTATAAAATCACAGATATATAAATAAATGCAAACGAACAAAGAAAAACAATTTAATACTTATTAAGAAGGATCACCGGCGAGGATTCTATGATTCAACAAACACAATACATCAAGTCAATTATTTAACAAGTAAATAATTCAGTCTTTAGAATATATCTGAGACGGGATGTTATTTTTAAAGTGTAGTTTCAAACTAATTAATAAGGAAAGTAAATTAGCTCCAGGCGGCTAGCATTCACAATCATATAATTAAACTATAGATTACTTAAATAAATATCATTGTATTTTTTTTTCAACAAATATCATTGTAAATTTTACTTATATTTACATACTAATTCCTTCGAAGTTTTTTTTGTTTGTTAAAATAGTTCCTTTGAAGTTTTCACTGTCACGCCGACACTTTGTTTGATATGCCCGTGAACTTATTTTATTTTTGGGCAAAGAACTCTTTTTTTGTTTGTCTTTCTTTAATACGAATATTGTATGACACTAATAATATTAGTGTTTCAACTCATTAATTAGTATATACATACCCCAATACAGGACAATAAGTACATCTCTTGATATCTTATGCGAATTCATTTATGTCTACTACGAACCAACTAGAATTAGCATTCATCATTATGACCAATCAACCATAACAATTGCTTAACATCTCTAGTTTTTAGAAAATAAAACATTTCCTTAAGATTTTTGATTATTTTATTACTACAAGAAAAGACAAAAACGGAAAGATTTTGACTTGAAGGCAACGTGAATTTTGTGATTTTGAGTAACCGACACACACAAAGACAGAGCTGAGCTGTTGTTAATTCCCTGAAAAGCTGAACTCTTGGCTTCATGTTTTATCGACGTCACCATACATTTATTTCCCTCATAGACCCACTTCTCTCCCCAAAATAAATATAATTAGAGAAAGCATTAAACCCACCCACCAAAAACCATTTAATAATTAAGAAGAAAATGTTTATTAATAAGAAAAAAGAAATTAGACACAACTAAAAAAAAAAAAAAGAGGAAGAAGAAACATCACAATCACAATCACATCACTATTTCAAATCTTTCCTTATTCACAAACCAAAAAAAAACTCAAAACCATTCTTCATTTCACCGACACTTTCGTCTCCACCACCACCACCATGGATGATATCTCCAAGCTCCTCTTCTTCCTCCTCCTCACTATCTCCATTACAACCGCATTACCTGATAAACCCGTGTCGGGTCAAATAAACTCCAACTCTGTCCTCGTTGCTCTTCTTGACTCACACTACACAGAACTAGCAGAGCTTGTAGAAAAAGCTCTTCTTCTCCAAACCTTAGAAGAAGCTGTTGGTCAACACAACATCACCATCTTTGCTCCTCGTAACGATGCCTTAGAAAAAAATCTTGATCCTGAATTCAAATCTTTCTTGCTCCAACCAAAAAACCTCAAATCATTACAATCTTTATTAATGTTTCACATTCTTCCCAAAAGAATCACTTCTCCTCAATTCTCCTCCGCCGTCGTTAGTCACCGTACTCTCTCCAACGACCACCTCCACTTCACAAACGGAAAAGTCAACTCCGCTGAGATTACAAAACCTGATGATTTAACCCGACCCGATGGAATCATCCATGGAATTGAACGTCTTTTAATCCCACGTTCTGTTCAAGAAGATTTCAACCGCCGTCGTAGTCTCCGTTCAATCGCCGCCGTGTTACCGGAAGGAGCACCGGAGGTTGATCCAAGAACTCACCGTCTCAAGAAAAAACCAGCACCAATTCCCGCCGGAGCTCCACCGGTTCTTCCGGTTTACGACGCAATGTCACCTGGCCCGTCACTAGCTCCGGCTCCGGCACCTGGACCGGGTGGGCCTCGTCACCATTTCAACGGAGAGGCTCAGGTTAAAGATTTCATTCACACGCTTCTTCATTACGGTGGCTATAATGAAATGGCAGACATTCTCGTTAATCTCACTTCTTTAGCCACCGAGATGGGTCGGCTCGTGTCGGAGGGTTACGTTTTGACTGTTTTAGCTCCAAACGACGAAGCTATGGCTAAGTTGACCACCGACCAATTGAGCGAACCGGGAGCTCCAGAGCAAATTGTGTATTACCACATCATACCGGAATACCAAACCGAAGAGAGTATGTACAATTCTGTACGCCGGTTTGGGAAAGTCCGGTACGATTCACTTCGGTTTCCTCATAAAGTAGAGGCTCAGGAGGCAGATGGTTCGGTTAAGTTCGGTCATGGTGATGGTTCGGCTTATTTGTTCGATCCTGATATTTATACCGATGGACGGATTTCGGTTCAAGGGATTGACGGTGTTTTGTTCCCGGAGGAAAAAACTCCGGTCGAGAAGAAAACCGCCGCTCCCGTCGTCAAGAAAGCCGCCAAACCAAGAAGAGGTAATCGATTTTTAATAAATCTTTAGTATCTTAATTTTTGTCCTAACCTATTTGATCGTGACATTTTAACCACTAATTATATAATTTTAAACAAATACATTCCACTATAAAAAATGTATTAAGTTTATAGACATTATTACAAAGTATAAAGTTACCTGCTTAGGGAATTTCTTATGTTCTATGATTTTGTCATATTAAATGGATAATTAAATCATTTTTTTTTTTGGTAAGTATTAAATCATTGTTATAGAAAGGTAATAGTGATTAGTCATTATACAATTAGTCTTTCAACGAGAGAGTACTAAGTAAACAAGTGAGATTTGGCATAAAGTACAAACGTGTGAGAATGGAGACAAAGTCTCTCTAACAAACTTTGTTATGATATATTATTTTTCAACAATATTATATAAAATTTTGGAGATAATTAGGATTTATAACTATATAATGATCCACCGACGAAAGAATCCCATGTTAAAGTGAATGAAAATCACTAAAAGTGTTCCCTTTTTCTTTGTTTTTTTCTAAAGCCGAATTATGAGTCATATTGGTTAATAAAGAGAACAACTTTTTTTTCTAAATATATTTCTATGAGCATCAGTTAGAAACAATCATTTTAATAGTCCTTCCTTGTTATTGGTATTGTTAATTCAGCACACTGACAAAATAAAAACCAAACCGTTTGGAAAATTAATAACTTCTAATTGATTTTATAATATGTTGCAGGTAAATTGATGGAAGTAGCATGTACAATGCTGGGATCACGATTTTCAACATGTCAATGAGATTTAACACATGAACAATTTAAATCCAGACATGAGAATTTTATAATTCTGTAAAATTGTGAACAGAAGAAAAAAAAAGAAATAATGTAAATGATTATTTTTTTGGGCTCGTTGCAATAAGAATGTTACCTCGTAGTTATAGTTTTTGAACAGAACTAACCAAACCAGATTGGATAACTCTTTTCTTTATAACTGGATCCAACCGAATTAAATTTTGATTCGGTCCATATGTGTCCAGCATTAGCTTAAAATATGTATATACATATCTCGTCAAGGATTGATTAAAATGTAATTACTAAGCTAATGTTGGATTGATTCGGTCCATATATGTGATAGGTTTCTTTGTCACTAAGCATGTACAGAAGGGCCACTTGGGTTTAGGCTGGGTTTGGGCCGTATGCATCTCAATTTTGGGTTAAAGTTGATTTATTTGTTTTTTTTTTTATTGCGTGAAAAAGGGGTTACACTACAATTCCTTTGGTTCTTAGGATTGAGTTGAGTTCAGTTCTGTTTTCTACAAAGTACATGCTTAGGTTGGCCTACAACAAAAAAAGGACAAAACATTGGAACAAAAGTGTAGCTATGGGATTGTTTATTCGTCTTGCCGTCGTGAAAAGGTTGAGGAAGAAGGTAGAAGGAGGAGGCAGAAGGAGAAGAAGAGTCATCGTGAAGGCCGGTTCGAGATCAGCTACCTTTAAGGAGATCCCCGAGGAGGTTTTGATGGAGATCCTGGCGAGATTACCTGCAGATTCTGTGACGAGGTTCAAGTGCGTGTCAAAGCACTGGTCTTCTCTCATCTCCTCTCGATATTTCACCAACCTTTTCTTCCAAGTGTCATCTCCTAAGCGAGAACCACGTCCGTTCATGTTTTTGTCTGACAGGGAACACCAATATGCGTTGCTCTCTACTAATAATAATTTTGAAGTGGACTCTGTTCCTTATCTCAACCAAGATCTGACCTTGCCGGGAATGGGAGGCTACTTTGTAAACTCACTTCGTGGCTTGCTGTGTTTCAGAGTTGGACGAGAGGTACGGATCTGTAACCTCACCACTAAGCAGCTTGTGAACTTGTCCAAAGTGAAATCCAACTTGTTGGATGAAGTTGAAGGAGATTTCAATATGTGGAACTATTTTGGGCACGACTCTGTTAATGATGAATACAAAGTGCTTAGCATAGTGTGGGAGGTGAGCAAGGAAGAGAGAGTAGTGAGATCCGAGCATCAGGTGTTTGTACTTGGTTCTGGAGCTTCATGGAGAGATACTCACAACACCATTTATCCTCCTCCTGATCGTCCTTACTCACAAGGTATCTCCATCAACGGTGTCTTGTATTATGGAGCTTGGGTTGGTAAGAACACATGTGTGCTCATGAGTTTTGACTTGATTACTGAGGAGTTTAATTTGATTGAATTACCCATCGAGGCTTGCATTGTCTGGAATACCCGTCGCGCTAATCTCATGATCTACAGAGGTAAAGTAGCTGTTTTTGAGTATTCCCGTCTCATGACTGAATGTATTCTAGACCTCTGGGTGGTTGAGGATGCAGGGAAGAGTGAATGGTCGCATAAGGCTTTTGTTTTGCCAAGTCACCAGCTTATGCAGAGCCTCCGTTTTAATGATTTGTTGATGCACAATACCAGTCGCAGCGGAGAGCTCAGGTTGTCTGCGGGAAGCTTTGATAAAACTAAAGTATCAATGCATGTTATTTACGATTTGGATAAGAATCGTGTAACACGAGGGGTTGTTTTAGGGTCATTACACCCCAAGTTCTCTCGAACTGGTTTTTTGCATACCACTCTTTGGGATGATGTTGAGAGCATCATGTGTTTGAAACCTTAAACTAATTTCAGCTTTTTTTTTGTTTATCTTTCTTGAAACAATATATACTTTCTCTTCAACATAATAAGCTGATGTCTTTAGATATCTCAAAGCAAAAGCTGTAATTCGTTTGTCTCTGGTTATCTTCTACGAATTATTCATGCAAGTGGAATAAAATCTTTGTCATTGCATTCAGTCATTGGAAGCCTCTGTTTGCCTTCTTTTTGGTCTAACTTTGGTGCCCAATAGTCAAGCTTTAAAAGGCTCAGTTCTATTTACTGGTTATGCGCAAGACGCAACACGCTGGAGTGTTCTGGCATTACAGGTAGTGTTCTGCATAAATCGGAGAGAACCCAAGTCATATCTTTGTAGAAAAAAAAAGTTTTCTTGAAAGTCCAGGGCATTTGTGAACTTTTGCCTGCAAAATTTACTGAGCAAATCAATTCTTATCATATGCTATGCAGTTCATGGATATCACAAACAAGTTAACTTCTAAAGGAATATCATCTTCGTCACTCTCCTCTTGCTTGTTTCTCTGGTTCTTTTATGCTGCACATAGCCACATATCCATTCCATTGGGGTGAAGAGAAAAAAAGGGCCAAGAAGAAAGACATAACGTCCCAAATATTTGATATCTTATCATAGAAGGTGATGAATCATCACTGATGATATTGCTCTGATAATCTTAGTGGTGATATTATTTGTGTCACTAGAGTTTTGAAATAAGTCTTGTTTTGGTTTGGAGATGGATGATTGGAGTTAGTTTCAGCTGGTTTGGTTTGGTTTTTGGGCAATTGCATGAGATGTTTTGTTATCATTTTGCCTATTTCAGATGTTTGTGATTAGGACACTGGTGATTTTCATAACAGTTTCACAGTAATCTTACAAATAAATTTTCATAACAGTTCCATTTTTCGGTAAGATTTTATAATTTTCTTCGTGTGAAATGCCTTTAAAAATTATTTTATAAATTTTAGAAAAAACTTTCCACAAAAATCGTTGAGAAGAAATTCTATCTTATCCGCTCACTCTTTCTCATCCAAAAATCCCAGAAACCCCTTTTGAAAAATGTCGTCAGCTTCTTGTTCCTCCGCCGTGGCGGTATTCGCCGCAGCCACCGCTTCCTCCGCCGTAGCCTTTAATCCGTTACTCTCCTCCCACTCCAATTTCCAACTCTTCTATCGCTTTACACCAAAATCCTTCAAACTCGTTGCCAATTGCCCTAATCCACTAATCCTCCATTCAAATATCCGTCGCCACCGCTTCTTCTGCGCCGCCGAAACCGAAGCTACTTCCGCCGATGAAGAAATCCAGGCATCACTAGAAGAAGAAGAAGAAGAAGAAGAAGAAGAAGTAGAAGAAGATGAAGAAGAATTAGAGGAAGAAGACGCAGATGAAAAACAGACTACACAAGCGAGTGGTGAAGAAGGGAGGCTTTACGTTGGGAATTTACCTTACACAATCACTTCCTCTGAGCTCTCTCAGCTTTTTGGAGAAGCTGGCAATGTCGTCGATGTTCAGGTTCATCTCTAACCTTCATGAGATTCTATCAATCGATTTTGGAGAGAGTCAAGCAAAATTAGGCTGAAGATTGTTCTCTTGTTGCAGATTGTTTATGATAAAGTTACTGATAGAAGCAGAGGATTTGGATTTGTAACCATGGGAACCATTGAAGAAGCTAAGGAAGCGATTCAGATGTTTAACAGCTCTGTAAGTTCACATCATTGATCAAAGATGATTCAGCTTTAGAATGTTTCTCATCTCTTGTGTGTGTGTTGAGTTTGTAGCAAATTGGTGGTAGAACTGTGAAAGTGAACTACCCGGAGGTGCCGAGAGGCGGCGAGAGAGAAGTAATGAGAACCAAAATCCGTGATACTAATCAGAGTTATGTCGAAAGTCCTCACAAGATCTACGCAGGAAACCTTGGTTGGAATCTAACTTCTCAAGGTTTAAAAGATGCATTTGCTGATCAACCTGGTGTGCTTGGTGCTAAAGTTATCTATGAAAGAAACACTGGGAGGTCTCGGGGGTTTGGTTTCATCTCTTTCGAGTCAGCAGAAAATGTTCAGTCTGCTTTGGCTACCATGAATGGCGTGGTAAGGCTTCTTCTCCCTACTTGTTTGGTTGCGTGATTTGGGTTTGGGACTCACTAGTTTTGGTTTTTAGGAAGTTGAAGGACGAGCGCTGAGGCTAAATTTGGCTTCAGAGAGAGAGAGACCCACTGTATCTCCTCCTCCGTCTGTAGAAGAAGGAGAAACCGAAGAGGCCAGTCTAGAGAGTAGCGAGGTGCTTTCAAACGTTAGTACATGAAGCTGCAAAAGCACAATAGATTCCGGATATGTTTCAGACTGATCAGCTCGAGGGCCAAAGAATGAAAATTTTGTTGTCTTTATAAATGTGTTGTATTCTACTGAGGCTGAAGAAGAAGACAATATATGAGATAGAAAACAAGAGATTGTAATTTTTATTGAGAATGTTTTTAATCCATAAATGGTGTAATGTAACATATCTTGATTCATAAACTGCGAATTTCTGGCATGATTAATGCTAGTCGGCCTCGTGGTGACCAGAAAGCAGAGCATCTGCAGCAGAATCCAAGTCCTGAGGGAAGAAGACCCTGCAGAGATATTGATAAGCCATCAAGACAAACCTTTACATAAGAACAGTTATTCATTCTCTGTGACGAAATTATGTGAAACTTAAATAGGGAGAACATGCCTGCAAGTGTTGTGGTACAAGGTAGAGCTAACTTGATTTATATCACCGAGTCCTTTATAGCCAGCCACCACCTCAAGAACTTGCCTGGAGATGAAAATTATTGCCTAAGAAGTGTGCTAGAGACTGTATAATATTTATGGATTTGGCAAAGGTTTCTCAAAGCTTCACTCACCGAACTAAACAAGGCTCGTTACGGCCTTTGACAAGGGATTCTTGATCATACTTCTCTTTTTTCTTGGAAGGCCAAGTCGACTTTACAAACTTGATTCCGGCGTGTGTGTTCTTGATATCACAATATGGAGAGTCGGTTTCGATCATCATCCGCTCTACCGGTATTCCTTTCATTACATCAAGATTCTCAGCTGTTTTCAACGAGCACCCGTTCACACCTGCCAATAGAATTACATCAGCAAAACAAAAAAACCAGAACAGTAATTCAAGATATTCTGAACAAATGTGATCCTATAAACGCCAAGAAGAGCTAAAGCCTAAAGGCATAGTCTTTAATGGAAAACAAGTGGAAGTCTTTACCAAGGTACATTTTATCGAAAGAGAGAAGCTTATCGCGGTCCAGTGCGCTACCAGTAAATGAATGAGCAACTCCTCCAGTGAACCTGATAGTGAATCATGAACTATAGATTAAGATGACTAAAAAAGCAATCCAGCAAGTTTATCTAAACCCGACTCGAGAAAACATTAGCCTGCATGTTCACCTATTCTTGTTTCTCTCAACAATTTCACAGAAATCTTCAGCAGCTGCTCGCATGTGTAGGAACATTGGCAACTTTGTAGCATATGCTAGTTCGAATTGCTTCTCAAAATACCTTTCTCAACAAAGAAAACGTAAGAAGATATTTTAAATAGAGAAAGAAAAGAAAGCAATGTAAACATGCGAAAGATCAAACTTACTTCTTCTGGATATCAACTGGACAGAATTGAAGCCTATCATAATCCAATCCACATTCACCAATTGCTACCACCTTAATTAATCATAAAGAACAAGAGTGTACCGTGAATGGTTTTGATTGCGATCAACACGAAAGCGATATGAAACCTACATCAATTCAAAGTATCTAATCGAGCAGAAGAAATAGTACCTTCCCTTTCTGAATTCCTTCTTTGGCTAATGAAAAAAGAGCCTGATAATGCTTTTCTGGATCACCACTCTCTTCAAACTCCTGATGGATAAACAACAAAAGATGACATTAAAGAACAATCCAAACAGAAGATTAGAATTTAGATTTCAAGAAACTCAGAGTATTTATAGCAAAAAACTGACATTGCATCTAGTTGGATGAACACCAACAGTACAAAACAGCCTACCTGCAAAAATATACATCCACAATCAAAAACTTTTAAAAGACTAAAACTTTCTGAGAAAAAAAAAATCTATAAACAAACAAACCATCAGTTTCTGCAATTGCAAGAGCTTCCCTTGATTCTTCCAATGACCCACCAGTTACCTGTTCAAGAAACTTGGAATCTGAATTACTCAAATTCCATCATTTGTAATGATTCAAACAAAAAGAATCAATAAAAGTGACTCAACTATGATTCTATCGACTCCAGCAGACCAAGCCCGGTTCAAGACAGTGGCAATATCGGGAACATGACACTTCTTCCCATGGTAAAGTCCCTTGAACATCCCATCTTTTTCAATTAGACAAAAATCATTTGATCAGAGAAGGATATGTTCACAAAGTGTTTGTGGAAATGCCTCAACTAACCTGTGAAGTTAACTGCTATGTCTGATCTTTAAAGAAACACATCAGAAGAAACACATCAGATAAAGTTACATAGAATCTTTGTACATTAGAAAGATGAGAATCAATCGATGAGTAATTCCCAAATTTTGGCTTGCCTATCATTTTCAACGACGCCATTACCGAGAGAAAGTGAAACAATGGCACAACACAACAAAACTTTTTCCTCCTCTTACGCTGGATTTTGTATTATCAATAGACAATGGGCTTTTCCAACGGCCCATTTATTTAAGTCAATATTGTCTGATATCAAAGACCGTCAAATTAAGCTGATTGTCAAATAATCAAAATGAAATTCATGGAGAATTTCGTTATTGCGTTTCGTAATGAAACAAATAAATGTGATGCTCGCATTATATACACAGAGTTTAACCAACCAAAACATTACAAAAAGATTAAAGAAAAAAAGATTTTAAAAAAAAAACAATCTCCGAAACATGGATATGCGATATGCTCATGCATAGACCGAGGGAACCTCAAAACGAAAAAGATTTAGCGAAGTAGCCGGCGGTTCACAGCCGGAGGTGGCGGTGACTGAGCTTGCACCGGAGTAGCTTGACGAGGCGTACCTCCACCTCCACCACCACTACCATTACTTTCCCAAGGCTTAACAGTGAACAACACAACTAAAACCACAATAATGAGCAATAGCAAAATGGCGAAGCAAGTCCACTTCCGTGTGTTCTTCTGATAAAACCGTGCCTTAACAAGCCGGTCGGCACCAGACCGAACAAGCGAGTCAGCTCGTTTGACGTTGCCTTCAATGTCGTCAAGCTGTGCACCCTGATGCTCAACCAACACAGCCATATCAAGAAACACTTGATGCAATTCATTCAAGCTCTTCTCAATGTCTTTCACTGCATCGTGCCTCTCTTGTATCTCATTGATGGTGTCCAAAATCCTACCACGACCTTGTTCTTGTATCGCTTTCTGCAAAAATGTTTCACTTTCACCTACAATACAATTCCAATTTATCTCATCAATATCATGATTTAACCATATTTAATCAATCGCAATTATAAACTAAACAATTTCTTATAACTAATTTCTCGATTAACAACTTGCGCTATTTTTTTGCTCTTTAACGTTTAGAATTTGAATTTTGAAATTAACCAAAAATAATTATTAAGAAAGAATTGGAGAAAAAATAATTACCTGTGGAGATGAGACGATCGACGGTAGCTTCGTCGGGATATTCGCCGGTGACGGTGAAGTACCTTCTCCCAATCGTCTCTTTGTACTCCTCCGTGATTGTCTCTCTCACTCGATTAAAATTTTCCATGTCATCTTTCAGCTTCTTCCTCAAACCGTTAACCACCGAAATCCTTTGCCGGTCCGACGACGAACCCGGTCCACTTTCCGGTAAACTCCGGTTGACTTCATTAGCCCGATCTAAAGCCTCAAGGTTCCCTTGCACGCGCCTCGCCGTCTTGAGCGCCGCCGTCACGTCAGTTTCCATCTTCTCCATCAGCTCTTTCACCGCCATGGCGTTATGAAGCGTCTTGCTCTGTTCGTGGCTCGATTGGAGGTTGCGACGAAGACGATCAAGCTCTTTAAGGTCTTCGTTTACGACCTCCACGTCTAGGTAGAACTTGTCGAGGTTGTTACCACCTTTGCAACTTCCGCCGGAGAATTTCGCTTTTGACATCTCGATGTTGTGTGAGTGCGGTGGCGATGAATCGTCCGCGACGGAGCGGTTAAACGAGCGGGAGAGAAGATCGTTCATAGCTTAAGACCGGCAAGAGATCTTCGATTTTGAACGTTGAAAGGAATTGAGAGAAAAAAAAGATCTTTGATTAAAATCTGTTTGTTACAATTGTATTTATATTGACGAGTAAAACCGAGAAGAAAAAGGAAAAGGAAATTTAACATTAAAACCGAACAAAAAAAAGGAAAGGAAAAGTCTGATTAAAACGCGGTTTTGAAATTAAAGGTTGCTTCGTTTGTCAATGAAGTAATCCTAACCGGGTTTTTAGTGAGTGAACCGAAACACTTGTGTTCAACAAATCCGTTTAACCAAAACAACTTTGTTGAGTTAACTAAACCACGTCAAGTACCAGATTTTATCTGTGGCTGACTCGGTCAAATTCCATGACCTAGTCTCACAATAAAATACAATTTATTGTTTGATTGTTTGAACCGGTCGGTTTGATTAAGCTAATTGAATTGCTGAAGGAAAACCAGACCAGAATTTCCAGGAAAGTGGATAAGGCTAGGATGAATGTGATGTATTGAAATTAGGCAAAGTGGAAGATTTTAGTCGCCGGAGACAATTAAGACACAGGTTTGAATTCGTCGCTGTCCATTTTTAATATTTTAATGCTAAGTTTCTTATATAATAATCTTTTGTCCATCCATTTGCCATTTGGTAGTTTTTTTTTGTTTCTTCTCCATTTTGTCTTTGAAGTAATAGTTTTGGGAATTGGACAAAATTAAAAGTAACAGGTAAAACTGAACCAAAACAAACCTGTTAATAACTTAATATCGAAATTGAATCAATCCTCTCTTTTTGGGTCAACCACCTATTTATGCAAATTTATACGCTAATGGTGACGTACGACAACACTAAGATCAAGTTATCCGGCATGTCCTGGTTTAAATTTTAATATTAAACCGATTAGTTAATTTTTTAAACTGAAATATTTTTAAAACTACATTTTGGATTATGAAACATTCCATAGAATCAACTTATATTTTAACCATTAGTGATTAGACTAAATTGTTTTTTATATAAAAAAAAAAAGAAATTGAGATTCCAAATCCATATTTTTTATACTTAAATTTCATGGTTGGTCATGACTTCGTTCATTGGTTGCATTAAAATTCAAGTATTTACATACAATGTGATACACGGATCCTTAGTGCAAAGTACAAACATAAAAAGTTGGGCCATAGTGTAACAAACAAACTAATTGTATTAGTTCCTTATCCAGTGAGAAGCCCAAACCGGCCCATTTTTAATCACCCTAAAACCAATCGCCCAATGTTAAACCATCGATCTGATTCCACCGACACGCGAAGGAGACGAAGACGCAGCGATGGGAAAAACTTCGGGAGCGAAACAGGCGACTGTGGTGGTCGCAGCGTTGGCGTTAGGATGGTTAGCCATAGAGATCGCTTTCAAGCCTTTCCTCGACACATTCCGTTCCTCCATCGACAAATCTGACCCGTTCAAAGACCCCGATGACTTCGACACAGACGACAAGGCAACCACATCCAAAGAGGGTTTGTAAAATTAGGGTTTTATCAGATTAAAGAGATTTGCTGAATTCAGTCTGCCATTTCGTGTAACTGATATTTAATTTGAACCAAAATCATAACAGTGTGTGCAATTTCTTTTGAGTCATGATCGTTGTTTCACTACTCAGTTTTTGGAAAATTCTGCTATATTGCATCTATTATTATTGTTCAATCGCAAAACGAGTTTCAAGCTGAATTATTAAGGTGGAAGAAGAAACTTTGAATCCACTAAGGACTTATATTGTTGTTTTTAAGGTATGATTTGATTATACATTTCTTCAGAAGATATTAAAGTTGACAATTACAAGATTGCTTTAGATTGGTAATCTTAGTATAGATAAAGCAGATTAACTAAATAAGTAAAGGTAGGACAATAACATAGATGTGTCAGATTGATTAACATCATTTAGTAGAAAAAAAAAAGAAAAAAAAAACTTTGGACGACGACTGACTTCATCATATAAGAAAACACCAAGAAAATATACTACTAGTCTCTAATGGGAGACTTTTTAGTTAGAAGTTAGAACTCACAGAGTCACAGTTCATTGTTTACATATTTATTCCAATTCAGGAAAATATCAAAACTTGAAAATTACATGATAATTGCTTTAGATGGTAGCTAGCTTTTCAATGATTATTGCCCGATTAGATAATTTTCCTTGACATTTAGGATTCAGATGATCTCTTTCATCATTATCAGTTTGTTTATGCAAGAGTTTTTCAATACATGTGTAAGACTTAATCATCAGATTTATCTTCATCAAACCTTTTTTTCTGATAATTTGCCCCATTTTGTACTCTTAGTTTTTTTCCACAAAGAGCCCAAGCAGAGATCAAGATGGACCTTTCACTGCTTTTTTAAAATTAAATCCAAACCTTTCCAAACAGTAAACTATCGAAACCCATATTAAGGATCTATATCTTGAAAGTCTCCTCAAGTCATGGTGAGATCAACTTACAAGACTTATTATATGGGCCAAACTGTATGACTATCATGTTAAGCTGAAAGCAATTGGTTCCTTAAGAAGCTATGCCAAAAAAAACATCAATGTCTCAAATAGGCTAATTTCTCTGTAATTTCCATGAAAGATAGATAAACTCTTACCACACAATTCACTGCATATCAAAAGTTGTCAATTTATGCTCAAGTCTAAACCATTCAGGTTACGGAGGATATCAAAATGCTTTGATTCGCATTTTCTTTTACTATATGATGTCCACTACACACAATGATTAAAAAATGAGAATGGACCTACCTTTCAGAGTATTTTATAAAAACCAGTACAATTTTACAAAATTATTATGTTAAAGAAAGAGACTTTGAGAAGACGACTTAGCAAAGACCAAAACCAAGAAATTACATAGGAACAAGCCAAGAACATACATAGAGAATTTCCTTTTGC
Source organism: Arabidopsis suecica (assembly GCA_019202805.1). NCBI lineage: Eukaryota > Viridiplantae > Streptophyta > Magnoliopsida > Brassicales > Brassicaceae > Arabidopsis > Arabidopsis suecica. The sequence goes on from CM032909.1 coordinate 11,711,648, forward strand.
TTCTAATATTACAACCTCAGAAACATCATCTTTCTGCAAACTCTACTCGATCTCTAATCATGGAAGATTGTCGATTCGAGACGAGTGAGATACAAGCGTCGTTATTGATGTCGACACAGTTATTTACCGATTCTTGGAGTTCATGCAACACTGCAAATTGCGACGGGAGGATAAAGATCCAGCTCATCGCCGGAATTACGTACGTTGCTATACAGGCGGTGCCGATGATTCAGTTGGGGGATCTTGTGGGCTTGCCAGTCGCCGGAGATGTTCTTTTCCCCGGCTTATCCTCCGATGAGCCTCTGCCTATGGTCGACGCTGCCATACTTAAGCTCTTTTTTCAATTAAAGGTTTGTTTTCTCTTCCTCTGTTTTTTTTTTAATTGGATGCAATTTAACCTATTTATTATCTTCAAGACATTTGGATTTTTTTTGTTTTTTGTTTTATTTTGTACACATTTGGATATTTTGGATTTCAATTAATACCTTGACATAAAAATACAAATTCATTAAATGCTATTATGGGAAATTCTTTCACAAAGGGAAAATTTTTTAAACTAAATTCCATAATAAGTTTTATTCGTTTGGATTTGCGAAAACGGATTTCACTTACTAAATTAAGTAATTAACTTTAGGTATTAGTATTTTTTTAGTAAAACAAAAGATGGCATCATTACTATTTGTTATTTAAATAGCTCAGTCTTCTGAGTATTGATGAATTATATACCAAATAGTTTTTTTTTCTTCTTTTAAAAGAGTATAACTATCACCACCAGGTCTACCACCAACCCCATTAGGCAATAGACAATAGATAAATAAATAAATAATTATATTCTCATAAGAAATACTAAAAAGATTCGTCGATACAATTATTCCACCATTTGTGATATCATTGTCGTGACCTTTGGATATCACAAGCAACGTCAAATTGAATTTTGGTTTGTATGCCATCACGTTCGTCTGCCAAAGTGATTTTAAAATTTACTAATGGGTGAGTGAAATGTTAATGGAATTGGTAGCTTTACGCTTTATGCTTTAATTAACACACCTCGGCGAAGTTTTAAAATGTGTGCTCAAAAAGTTTTTAACCCATGATTACGTGTCAGCAACTCAGCATCATGTTTTTTTTTTTTCCTTTTTCATCGAATACTTTTAGTTTTTGTTTTGTCTCTAAGGATATGAAAATATTTTTTGGTTTCAATGTTAAGGATATGAAAATCTTGAAAAACCCCAAGTTCCTATTAGTATTGATGAGTAGCAAAACAAGAACAGACCATAAATGGAGATATAAAAAGTTTTAACTGGTTTTTAACTGGTTTTTAACCAGTAAATGGAGGGGTGTCTTAACTGGTTTTTATTCGATTTTGGTTAAACCAAGTAATTGGCAAATGAGTCTCTAAATCAGTTTACATTATTAGAGGAAATTGTTCACTCATAAGGAAGGTTATCAATAATAAGTTTGGTTCTTGTTAATCTTGATTAGTCAACCAATTAACCATTGCGTTAACGTGCAGATCAAGGAAGTATTGGAATTGGAATTGGTAGGAAGAAAGCTGGTGGTGATAACCGGCCATTCAACCGGCGGCGCAGTGGCTGCTCTCACCGCACTTTGGCTTCTATCTCAAACTTCTCTGCCGCCATTCCGCGTCTTTTGCATCACCTTTGGCTCTCCTCTGCTCGGAAACCAATCTCTCTCCACCTCAATTTCACGATCACGTTTAGCTCATAACTTTTGCCACGTGGTCTCCATCCACGACCTCGTTCCTAGAAGCAGCAATGAACAATTCTGGCCCTTTGGAACTTATCTCTTCTGTTCCGACAATGGAGGTGTCTGTCTAGACAACGCTGATTCTGTTCGTCGGATGTTTAATATCCTCAACGCCACGGGAACTCCAAACATCGAGGAACATCAGAGGTACGGACACTATGTGTTCACACTTTCTCACATGTTTCTTAAATCTAGAAGCTTTCTTGGTGGGAATATCCCCGACAATAGCTACCAAGCTGGTGTTGCGTTAGCCGTTGAAGCTCTAGGTTTCTCTAATGATGACACAAGTGGTGTATTAGTCAAGGAATGTATAGAAACAACTACAAGAATTGTTCGGGCTCCGATTTTGAGGTCAGCCGAGTTAGCCAATGATCTTGCTAGTGTCTTGCCAGCAAGACTTGAGATTCAATGGTACAAAGATCGTTGCGACGCATCAGAAGAGCAGCTCGGTTACTACGATTTCTTCAAACGATATTCGTTGAAACGAGACTATAAGGTGAACATGAGTCGCAAAAGACTAGCTCAGTTTTGGGACAAAGTGGTTAAAATGGTGGAGACGAATGAGTTACCTTTTGATTTTCATCTAGGAAAGAAATGGGTTTACGCATCTCAATTTTATCAACTCTTAACCGAGCCACTCGACATTGCGAATTTCTACAAAAACAGAGATATAAAGAGTGGTGGACATTACTTGGATCAGGGGAATAGACCTAAAAGGTATGAGGTGATTGATCAGTGGCAGAAAGGAGTTGCAAAGCCCGATAAGTGTGAGAGAAGCATATACACGAGCACTACGCAAGATACTTGCTTTTGGGCTAAGCTTGAAGAAGTAAAAGAGTACTTGGATGAGGTGATAAAAGAGAGTAGTGATGCGCAAAGGCGATCTTTGTTATTGGAAAAGATTCTTCGGTTTGAGAGTTATGCGAATACATTGGTGAAGAAGAAGGAAGTTTCTGTGGATGTTTTGGCGAAGAACTCGAGTTATAGTGTGTGGGTGGGAAATCTGAGAGAGTTCAAGTTCAAAATGGGTTATGGAAATGAAATTGAGATGGTTGTTGATGAGTGTGACGCAATGGAGACCTAGTAGGATTAATAGCAAATCTAATGTTTGATATATGCTATATAACAATCTGTACTATTGTTGTTGTTTATCATGTTTATGCAAGACATTTTGATCAAACCACAATTATCATTAATGTTCAACAAGTTTCTGCAAGAGTTTCTAATGTAAAGCTATTTCTCTAAAACCAACATGTAGTGTGATGGTGATCTAATTTCTGCATATAGTATAAGGTAAGCTAAATTTCAGGATTTTTTTTTTAGATATATAGAAAAACGTAAGACCTATATAGGATTCTTGGCTAATATTCACATGATCCAAGAAGCTCTTTTCCCCATTCAGATTTTCCTTTCCAAGCCCCCTTTTTCTGTGGGTAAATAATCAAATAATTATTGAAGTCAAAGTAGACAAATAGAGACAGTCCTTGTTCTTCAAAACTTGTGCTTTCTTGTTTCACCTTCTCGTTCCATAGTTTCTATTCACAGACGATCGTTACGCATACCTTACATATATACCATTTTCATACCAAGTTCTGATTCTAAACGACTCTGGCCAAATCTTCATCTTCCTCGCGAATGTAATGTGAATAGAAAATGTTGCAATATATAGATAACTCATGGTTTACTTCTACCATTATTGATATGAATATTTACTTCCTTAATGTGATTTTACATTCTATTAAAGATAGACATATAGTAATCGTGCAGCATCCATTAACTAAGCCGTACAAATAGCTCAATGTACACCCAATAACCCATCTCTCCAAAGAGGCCATAGGCTTCTTAGTTCGCTTCGAAACAATCTCCAAGACGATCTATTTTCTTATTCATATCTTATGCTAAAAAACAAATACTAGTATTTTAAATATTTATCAAAGATTCAAAACCCTTAACCCTGTCTCCCCCAAGAAGCAACAGTGAGTGCAACCTTACGAGGCATTTGCTCCCTCAAACTTCCTCCACTCTCCAGCCTCCACGTGTCTCACCCTCTCCACATGCACTAACTCTCACACACACATTCATGCATGCGTATATAATACATTCTTAATCTGAGAGAGTAAGGAAGAGAGAGATATGGAGAGAGCAGAGGCCTTGACGTCATCGTTTATATGGCGGCCAAACGCAAACGCAAACACGGAGATAACGCCGAGTTGTCCAAGATGTGGATCCTCCAACACAAAGTTCTGTTACTACAACAACTATAGCCTAACTCAGCCTCGCTACTTTTGCAAAGGCTGCCGCAGATATTGGACCAAAGGTGGCTCCCTCCGCAATGTTCCTGTAGGTGGTGGCTGTCGCAAATCTCGCCGCCCCAAATCCTCTTCTGGTAACAATACTAAAACTGGTCTAACCGCTAATTCTGGCAGCTCGGTTGGTGGTTCACCAAGTATAGATCTTGCTCTTGTTTACGCCAATTTCTTGAATCCAAAGCCTGATGAATCTATACTACAAGAAAACTGTGATTTAGCCACAGTCACTACGGATTTTCTAGTCGATAATCCTACCGGCACTTCCATAGACCCTTCATGGAGTATGGACATCAATAATGGTCATCATCATGATCATTACAATAATCAGGTGGAACACATTGTGGAGGAATGTGGTTATAATGGCTTGCCTCCATTTCCTGGTGAAGAGCTTCTCTCTTTAGACACTAATGGTGTTTGGTCTGATGCTTTGTTGATTGGCCATAACCATGTAGATGTTGGTGTGACGACTCCAGCTCAGGCTGTACACGAACCGGTGGTTCATTTCGCTGATGAATCCAATGATTCCACCAACCTCTTGTTTGGAAGTTGGAGCCCTTTTGATTTCACAGCCGATGGATGATACTTATATTTGCATATAAATTTATGAATTTGTGTTATTGTACCTATTATACAAATGATATACACAATTATATGAAATCTTATAGATCATTTCATGTAATTAAGAAAGTCGATAATTTAAGTACAAATTTAAGGGGTAATATATGTATACGCTATATAGGATCATTATTTATTTTGGTTATTCAGTCGTTTTCAAGATTTCCTCAAGAATCCCACGTGGAGGTCCTTGTCTTTGGATTCGATTAAGATTTGCTTCGTTACTTGAACTTGCACAATTCAGAGAAAGTGAGACGCACGTGTATCAGGGGTGCACGTGTGAGAGCTTGTTAGTATCTCTGGCCTGTGTTAGTGTGTAGATCCTTCTCCAAAAAGGGAGTGTCAGAGAAAGAGCATATTTGTTCCTACTTTTCTTTCAACTCCTTTCTACATGAAAAACAAAAAAAAAAAACTACACGTATGAACACATATATATGCTGATATCAGTGATATGCATATAGAAATATATTAACAATTGCATATCTTAGAGATATATGTGTACATTTATATTGATAAAGTCAGATAATCTTATGAGATTAACATATGATATATAGAGTTGTTTTTATTTTTATTTTGGTTACGGATTTATAAATACAAGTTAGGCCGTTTACATGCGAAACCCAATTCTCTATGAATTGGAAATTTTCTTAGCTCTAAGCCTCGTATTCCTATTCATATTGACAACTGTTAGAGGTAAACAAAATATATTATCCCTCAAGAAGAAAGATATATAGACCCTCGCTACCATAACACCGCCACTTCAACAGCATTTTAATGTCACAGTTCGTTTGTGTCTAATTTTCTCAAAAGTTTAATTACACAATAGTGTTATGAAATTGTGTAAATATTACGGAAGCCTTCTTTTTGGTCAGAGTATTAGGAAACCTAAAAGATAATTAAATTGTCAAAAAGGAAAAAACGAGAATACTAGTATTAATTTGGTGAACTAGAATGGAGGAAATTACGCAACTTGAGTTCAGAGGTAGGCAAAGAAGTTAACTTGGAAAGTTGTTTATCATCGAACTTCGTGTCACACACGTTCCCATACATCTCCGCTTGATCCAAGAAAAATAGTAAACTCTTATTACTATAGAAAACAGTTGTGCATTTACAATTTGTTAAATTATTTTTTGAATTGCTTATAACGAAATGGGTGGTGGATAATTTCGAACTACAGTATTCTATAGATCTTAAACAATGCGTATGTGATTTGGCTATGGGCCAGTTTGTTGTTGCTGAAACAGAGTTCCATAAGGCTTTTTGGTAGAACTAGGGATTCGTCATTAACAAACCAAGGACTTGTCTTGCTGTTGTCTAAATATGTAAAAAACAAAACTGCTTAAAGGATTTCTTGTAGTATAGGTTTTGTCACTTGAAGATATCGAATTGTGATAAATATGGGGTATTTTTCAAGAATGTTAGCCTCATTATAGAGTGGAATCTGATTTAGTTTTCGGACTAGTTCTTTTTATAAGACTGCAAGCGAAGAGAGCAACGAGAACCAGATCATTTAGAGTGTGTGCTTTTCTTATTAATTATCAGAAGATCCCAAGCGGAACCTAGACGACTAATTCTCGAAATCTGAAGTAAGAGCATCGGGTATTGTTGCTGTTTAATTATTAATACATCTACATTAGCCAACCATGTTGATTTTGAGTGTGTTTAGCAAAAGTAATATTTTTGTTGAAATTAGCCTTAACGGATCAGTCATTTACAACAGTTATGTATAGCCTTTAGCTTTTGGGAAAGCTTATATATGGAAGAACCAATGACCCCCAAAACTAGATTAGGAAAGAGAAGTGAGATTTTGAAATTTGTCTTGTAGTTGTATTTTCATGGTTATTGATTCCAATAAGCAAAGAATGATCTGAAGGACGTGACGGCTCAAAGCTACATAAGATTAAGGAAAAATGGAAATCTTTGTATCTAAACAACTTCTTTATAACTTTTTTTTGTTTAATTTTTACGCAATGCGATTTTTCCGTTCGTAATCATCCTTGTATGAAACTAATTATCCCTGTCATCAACCATAAATTACTAAACGCATCTTAGATAATTTCTCGGTTCCAAACCACAAGAGCAATGCACATTGTTTTTTTTATGTATGCTAAGCATGCTCTAAACTGAACAATTTATTGTATTTTGTACTATATTAATGATTAAAGAAGTTATTGGTTAAAAGAACTTTTAATTTAAATTCTAAAATATGAAGTTAATTATTTCAACAAAAAAACAAAAACAAAATTACTGTTTTGGCATGAAGTAATTTTTTATTTTTGTTGATAAAACTGAAATAAGCTTTGAAAAAAGGGGATCGAGTCAAAACGTAACCACCGCCATGTAATCCAAGTCTTCGTGTCGACTTAGCGTCCTTGTACATTTTTGAACATTACATGAAATGGAATTCAATAAATTAAAAGTTCTTAACCATACATTATACACTAGTCCTTCACGTTCACATTTATATGTGAACCTACTACATACACCATCAAAGAGATAAGTACTTTTGTGGATGTATGTCACGCGCATGTATTTTCAAAACATTTAATTGAAATACTTTGTCAACTGTGGATATTCTCTCCATATCGTTTTAACTACAACTGCAAGTTGTGGTCGAGCTAGGCTGGACCAATTTCGTAGTTTTTAACTCTTATTTAGATTACGACATGGTTGCTCGTAAGATCTGACTTTTAAATTCATGACAATTATTATATACAACTAAGAATAACTATTCTTTAAAATATATACAAGTCTCTTATATATATAATGTGATATAGCCAAATAAAGTGAGAATGACGGTCAATACTCAGCTGCTGTTGTCTTATTTTTTCATAATCGGGTCTAACTTTTTTGGTGCTTAAATTATTCAGGATAACTAAAAAGATGTTACATTTTTGGTTTTTAACTAGAAAAACACTGTAACTGGACCACCACGGTTACTGCTCATGTGTGTTACACACTTTTATTCAATCTTAACATATGCTGTTGTTTTTTTATGAGTACGTCAACTTTCTAATATAGTATCCGATATTGAATGGTGTTCTCTTCTTCATTTTATATGTTTTGCATGTTCTCAAATTTATTTGTATCAAGTAACTGTGTAACTATATATTTTGAAAGAATATGAAGACAAAGAAATTATTGTTGGAAGAATAAATATAATGTAATCTAAATGAATTTGATATGAGGGGATTATATTATTTATGTAAAACCTTAGGAATTTATATTGGACTTACATATAGACCGAAGATAATAATAAATTTCTCACGTAAAACGACACTGTACTCATGTTCCCACCAAGACCATGTTCCCTGATTGCTAGAATCGAGGTGTGTAGATCATACAGAGATTCTTGCTATATAAAATTGCAATTACGTGCTTTGGATTCCTATATTCGTCTCCAAAAACAGAAATTTCTGATTGCAAAGCTTATTTTGAAAACATTTTCTTAAGTTTTTGTATATATACATTATTTCTGCTCTCTTTGCCTTTGATCTACCGATAATAAAATGTCTATAGTACTATAAATCAATCGTTAAAAAGCATGCAAAGAGTTTTCGTTAACAGTTTTACCAAGTTTAATATAAAATAATTTTAAACTGAATGATGATCTGAAAAATAAAAATGATTTCAGTATTCACGATGTGAGTGAATACAGAAGCACATAGTATGAAGGATTTTTGGTATCTACGAAATCCGAAAACAAATCTTAATTAAGAATTTCTTGAAATGGAAACTCATCGCCAAATGAAAGCATGACACATGTCATCGATGTATGGAATATATAAATCAATAGTGGGATTAGAGATCTAAGAGATGTAGAACGTATACCGACATAACATAATTATATTCGCAATGTTACTTCCACTGGCACCAATTAAATGGTCAGAAAAGTTACACATGACGCATACAAATCTCTAAAGTAATGGTTTCATTATATATAAAAAGGGTAATGGTTTTAGCAGAACTATGATGTAACCTTTTAGGGTTATCCACTCAATAAAAACGAGAAGTTGAAAGAGATGTTCTCTTTTATTATTGTGAGAAATGAACAAAAAGAATATAAATAAGGAGCCTTTAACAATTATGAATAATTAGCAAGTGGGATAAAATAGCCTTGTAACCTGTGAATCCATTTATTTCTTTGCAGTTTCTCATAATTTCATGAAAATATATCCACTATTATCTACACATGATAATGACCATTTGAAAGATATAACAAAAACAAAAGAAAATCTGAGTTTGAGCAAAAATTAAACCACTCTTTTTTGTTTTTAAATGAACTTATACGAAGAATAACTCTCAAAGAATTTTTGTATCTGATGAGAATTAATCAAACGTGTACGTTCTATCTTGCTGGGTCAAGCAGGATACGAATCATACAAATTTCTTGGGACACAAGGTGATTCCCTCCAAACCCTAGCATGAAGCTTAAGCAATTCCTTCGCCTTTTCTTTAGTCTTGTTCCCACAGCTAACTTGAAGAACCAGACACAGCTTTGCTACAACTCCCAATTGCAACATCTCCTGCAACAAAGAGGGTGTCGCACAGAACCTCCCAACCAAAAGCAAAACCCTAACTGCCCTTTCACTAGTTATCTGTGAGACCCTCAATATCTTCTTAGACACAACCGCAATAGCCGCACCATGATTCAAGAACTCAGCTCTTCCTTCTGCGCACTGACATAACATATCAAGAACAACCATCGCCATCTCTGAATTTCTTCGCTCAGATGAGAAAGTATCGTCCATTAAAAGCTCGATTATCATCGAAATGGCTCCAGCTTCCACTGCCTTGTGTCTATTCCTTCCCCATGGACACGTAATCACCAAGATTTGCATAGCTGATCTTGTCGCCTTGTGAGAGATCTGGTCATGCAAGATCTGAACCACCTCACCGAAAAGTTCTCGTTCTAACAATATGATCTGCATTGGATCCGCAACTTCTAAGAGCTTCTTGAGAAGCAAAGCCGCATAGGCTCTTGACTCGTAGATCCCACGTTGCATAATCTTCGTCAACGTTTTGACAAGATTTGTTCCTTTCTTGTTGTTTAAAAGACTCTTGAGGGCTGTCTCCGATGTGTCAAGATGGTAGAGTACGCTTAGGGCTTCGTCCATCAAGCTTCTTGAAGAATCAAATCGATTCTCCAACATGTTTGACTGACACATGTCGTTGTAATTCGAAGAAGAAAGCGAAGAAGAAGGAGAACTATACGTATCAACGGAGTTGCTTACGATATTTGCCAAAAACTCCGGAACTTCTGCGGCTTCTAAGCACCGTTTATTCGTTGTATTCTCCGATACTATTTGACGAAGTCGTTTGAGGCATTTGACTTGGTTTAGATGGGAAGATGACGAATCTTTGATAAGCTTTTCGATCTCGGATTTACAGATCGGAGGTTTTGGGGTTGGGATCCTCTCGATACCGTATGATGCGTTAAGAGTACACCAAGATTGAATCAAACGGCGAAGAGTGTGGTTTGGGGTAAGATCGGTTTCGGTTATGACTTGTTTGGTGACCGGACATGAGTTTTTCTTACCGGAAAAGAGCCATTTCTCGATGCTTTCTCTGTCGTAGGTTATTCCGGTGGAAACTATCACCGGATCTTTCATGATATCTAAAGAGATCGGACAAAGGAAGAAGGAAGGAATCTCTATCTCTTGATCCATTTGACCCGCCCGAAAATATGAAAAAAGAAGAAGTAAGACTTAATGAATTGAAACGACGAACGAATCTCAACAAAAGAAAATGTTGCCTCAAAGTGTAGTCGTTGAGATTTAGGAGCTATGTGAATTGGTTTGAATAAGTTATCAAGAAGAGAGATGAAGAGTTGGGTCTTTAAATATAAAGGGATAGAGGAAATATTCAGAATAATTACAAAAGTCAAAACACGCAAAATACAAGTATTGTTAAACTCTTTTTGGATAGCTGTCGCTATTTATTTATTATTGTATACTTTTTTATTAGAACGAACGAGGAACGTTATATATAGATTTGACTTTTTTTTTTTGTGTGGATGACAAAAAGAAACTAAACAATAAATGCGTTTCATTATGAAAAAAAAATGAGACGTATGAAGAGTGTTGACTTGTCAAAAGAGATGCGATAACGGCGAAGAAAGTGTAAAAAGTAACCAAGTCATTGGGGATTGGTTGTGGCGGTGTTGAAGACAAATAGATTGTCTCCTTTGTGTCTCTTTTCCCTCACATGCCACAATTGCCGATTCCTCCTCTTTTTTTGCCATGTCCTGTTGACTTTTTATTTTTTGAATTGTACAACAAAAATTGGCATGCGTATTTCAAAACTACAGTTAATAGTATTACTGTCAATCAACCGAAAGGTAGACGAAGATTTTTGGGTTTTTTGGTTTGTCAACAAAAAGAAGATTACTGTTTTGGTACCGACAAAACCTAAAGTGCCATTAACGGTCCGTTGTTGGATTTGTACATTGTTTTAGGATGCAACTTTTATGACACTTTTCAAACCCATACTCCCTTGTTATGCTCTACTTTTGTCTAGGCGCTTCCACGATATTTTGAATATTGATTTTTTCAGTATTTTTCCTTTATCTTTTCGTATATACGTTGGTTTTGATCTTAGTGCCAATGGATATGTCTATCATCTATTGGCAAATGCATACACCATATTAGTTTTTTTTTTTTTTTGCTTTTGGTTATCAATGAAGTTTTGTTATTCTTTTGAGTCTGATATCTCTTTTGGTCAGTTCCATGCGCTTAATTCCTATAAATCGACGTCCCTTTTAAACGAGAATCAAACTAAATGTCCAAAAACATAATTTCTTAGAGGATTATAGAAAACGCAACTAGTTCAAAACTCACTTGGTTAAACCATGCATATAAGATATTTCTCACAAAACTTATGAATGCGGACTAAATTTCAAGTTGCTCTAGGCAACGTAGATTTTACATAATGCTTTCAGGGATGTCCGCAAGTTTTATTTTTTTTTGTCAAAATGTTGAGATATGTTAAGTGGTAAAAGCATATAATCTCGTAAGACAATAACAAAAGTGGGATGTTTTGTTTCTGTGAGTAATCAACTTGCTAGATACCACTTGTGGGGCATTGATAGCTCAGTCTCTTCAAGTTGCTCCATCGCTCCCATTCATCGGGAATTTATTTTATAGGTACTTTTTAGATCGCTTTATCACGTCATACCTATGTTATTATTTGTTTCTAGCTCATTTGAGCTGATTATAGAAACTCGATCGTATTTTTATGATTTGAAAATTTGGTATTATTGAAAATTTGGTATTAATTGAAAACAGAATTATAGAACTGAAGTGAAATATTTCCATTTTATTGTTCAATTAAGATATTATTGGAATATAGAAATAAGTTAGGCAACTCTTGAGCACGACCCAGAATCATGACCAAGTTGCAACTATATATGCTACTTATCAGCAATATTCATTCAACTACAAAATAATAATGTATCCAAATAGATAGATAATTGACTTCAATCTTGAGGATATATATTTATTTGGGTTGGGTTATGTACAAATAGCTCTTTCCCATTTCTATGAGCGGCGGTCATAGATTACAGCCAATTAATAAAATTTAAGCATATAAAGACATATACGTATGTTGACAGAATACAGTATATATACATATACGTACGTGTATACATTAATGTTATGATCTAATTGATGTAGCCTAAGAAAACAAATTGATCTAACTGATTAGGTATTTCCTTGATTGAAGTCTAAGAAGGATTTTATTTTATAAATGTCTGTTCCAATCAGTTAACCACACGGCAATTTTTAACTAAAAAAAGAAGCGATGATTCATTTTGTAAAAAGAATTATGGTTCTGGTAACCCGTGAAATGAAAAAGAGAGTGTTAAACACCATTTCAAAATATTTGATTAAAATACATGATTTTATAGAATTTACATTCAGCCATTTAACAGTTTTTATCAGTTTAATGACCAAATTTAAATATTATATTTTGTAAAGATGTCCCACTATATTTTCTATTCAAATTTTTTTCATCATTTCCATTCTGTGAGTGTTTTCAAATATGTATGTAACGATATATCATTGTTTAGTTTTTTCGTGGTTATTTACTTATAGATTATAAATATAAAAGTTTGTATGTCAATCAGTTTACTTTTTTTTATTCAACAACATGGTACAAATTAGTGGGCACTAATATATTCGGGTATGAGTAATTTTTTATTCAGTAGTCCAATTTAACCTTCTTTAACTTTTCAAACCGAATATTAGTTATGCTTGATTAGTTAAATCCCACCAATAACGTAAATATTAACTTGCGGATCAGGACGTTCATCTATCGAAAACAAATGTGAACACTTTACCTGATCAAATAGTATTTAACTAATTCCCACAAAACGGTCAAAAAATGACCAATACGTAAAGAAAACAAGCGGCCGTTTTATAATTAGTTATTAAAAATGACTTTGTCTATGTGCCCGAAAACAAAAACGTTTTAATTTAAAGAAAACAATGACTTGTCCATCTTTTGAAAAAATGTAAGATAAGTACTATACTTTTGGTCAACAACCTAGTGTAACCATGGATATGGGCCAATAGTAAAAAAACATTGCAGAGATCAATACAACAACATTAAGTCAATTAGATATTACCATATACAGTACAATGTATTTTAATTTTAATACTATATATTGAAACCGATAAGGTAGTTTTATTAGTATGTCAAGTTGGGGAATGGAAAGCATGGTCTTGCACTCTCTTGCTATATGTTGATTTGTTCTATATAATTTGAGCATATTGGATATACACATTGAAGTAGTCGGATACAAGTTGATAAGTAATTCAAGTCTTAAGGCCCGTATGGGTGTGGATGGGTCCGATATGATAGGGTAATTTACCACCACGTTGGTATATGTCAAAATAGTACTTATATAAGAAATTAAAATAGGAATGAATAGCGTAGAGATGAATTATATTGAATTGGGACCAAAAATTGGTAATGAAGGGTGTACAACTAAAACTAATAAAAATTGGTCAGAAAATAGACAGCTTCAACAGGCTACCACATGGGATTAGATTGAATATAAAGAAATGTTGGACCTCACATTATTGGCTATTCTACATCTTCTTGGCCACATAACCAGTTTCTTTTTTATTTTTATTATTTTTCTGTGTTAATTGTTTCAATCAAAAAAGAAAGAAAAAAAAAACTAGGCGTTGAACTAGCAAATTCTAGCGTTGACAATTTTTTACTTTTATTTAGTATATTCTAGCAAGAGTTAATCATTAACCTTACTACTTCTGTGAGATCGGGGTATACAACGATTGCGTTTTTGAGATTCGGAAATGTGTTGTTGACTTGTTGTAAACCAACTAACACAAAAGAATAAAATGGTCTTATTCTTTTTTTTTTCTTCACCAAACAAAATGGTCTTCTACAAGGCCCATTTAAGGCCTTTTGATATTTTGAATATCTTATAAGTACTGAGGCCGAATCTCCTCAATGGAATATGATAACGGACGAATCAATACGTATTCACAATCTTCATTATTTGGTAACGGACGCAGAAGATTAGTAAATAAGAACACAAACTAGGTTCAAGAGGATCAATGCCGAGGACTACGAACAATACGTTTAGATATTAGTGTTTATTCATCACAAAAGCCAAATTTTGTTTTTCTATGTGAAACTTCTCAGACGTATTGTTTCTTGTTCTGTAAGTTACATAAATTCCACAGTTTGTTGTAATAATATGGACACATGTAGGCCTAGACACATGCTTTTCATCAAAACATATCACGTAAAAGTTGCATTCTTGGACAGATCCATCACATTACCATCACTAAATTTCTATTCTCTTAAACAAAAGTGAAAGATTTGAATATAAGGTCTGGCTGGTTACAGCATTTGCAGTAGTGCTAATTTTAGCTCAACCATGGCCGATTCACTATTTTTATCCAAATTTCTTAGTTGTTTTCTTTAGAAAAAAAAAAAAAAAAAGACAGAAAAATCTTTGGCAAAAACATGGTTAATCTTCGTGCTTTCCACTAATCTCCCGGGGAAAAAATTGATTAATATCAAAATTAGTCAGAGAAAAAAAAAAGAGAGGAGAGAGACACAACGATGCCTTCTCCTCCGGAGGAAGAAACTCAACCCAAACCCGATACGGGTCCGGGTCAAACCTCCGAACGTGATACTAATCAACCACCACCATCTCCGCCACAATCTCAACCGCCTCCACCGCAAACGTACCCGCCGGTAATGGGGTATCCAGGCTACCACCAAGCCCCACCATACCCAAATTATCCAAACGCTCCTTACCAACAATACCCTTACGCTCAAGCCCCACCCGCTTCATATTACGGGTCATCTTACCCGGCTCAGCAAAACCCGGTTTACCAAAGACCCGCTACGTCCGGTTTCGTCAGAGGAATTTTCACCGGTTTAATCGTTATAGTCGTCCTCCTCTGCATCTCCACCACCATAACGTGGCTAATCCTCCGTCCTCAAATCCCGCTTTTCTCCGTAAACAATTTCTCAGTTTCCAATTTCAACGTAACCGGTCCGGTTTTCTCCGCGCAATGGACGGCGAATCTCACAATCGAGAATCAAAACACGAAATTGAAAGGCTACTTTGATCGAATCCAAGGTTTAATCTATCACCAAAACGCAGTCGGAGAGGACGATTTTTTAGCGACGGCGTTTTTTCCACCGGTTTTCGTGGAGACCAAGAAATCGGTTGGGATCGGAGAAACATTAACGGCGGGAGATAAAGAACAACCGAAAGTTCCGAGTTGGGTTGGTGAAGAGATGAAGAAAGAAAGAGAGACCGGAACGGTGACGTTTAACCTGAGAATGGCCGTGTGGGTTACTTTTAAGACCGATGGTTGGGCGGCGCGTGAGAGAGGGCTTAAGGTGTTTTGCGGGAAATTAAAAGTTGGGTTTGAAGGAAATTCTGGAAACGGTGCCGTTTTGTTACCTAAGCCTCTTCCTTGTGTGGTTTACGTTTGAAAATTCTTGTTCTCTATGGATGGATATATCTCTCTTTAAATCCTTGTGTTGGTTTGATTGTTTACTATACAAATTCTCATAGAAAATTCTTCTTACACCGAAGTTTAAGAAACAAAAAAAGATTCGATTTTTCAATTTAGCTCGAGAAAAGAATTTCAGTGTTATTATAAAACAAAAAACTACAAGATCGTCGAGAAAATTTGTGCTGGAATAAAAAGATATCAAAGAGATTGAGTGCATCTAGAATAATGAAAATAATTTTGATTCGCTAATTGCATGTTTGTCAATATTTTTTGTCCACTTTTTTTGTCTAGTTATTTTTTTGTTTCTCTGTCTAATTATTTTCAAGTTTTAATCTAACTCATCCACTTTGATGAATCTATGAATGCCATTAGAGTTCTTGCTTCACATTTTCTCTCTGCAGTTTATTTTTGTATTTTAAGAGTTGTCAATTTCAAAATATCTTCAAACCAGCCACTCGATCTTCGGTGTATTATGGGTGGAGCAAATAATAAAATATCAAATGAAAAGTTAAATCATGGCTAAACCAAGTATGAGACATCGAAGCCAATATAGTATATGCGTACATGGTAATGCGTTTTAATTTACTTATAATGATTAGAATCAAATGCGATTATCTACAAGTGCACTCACACAACACAAGAGGCGGCTACTATAAGCATAATTTATAAAGATTCGTTGATGATGTGTAATAAAAAGGGAAATAATAGGGGTTGGTGCTTTGTCTTTTTGTAATGAAACCTAACTAATGAAAATGTAACGAAGGAAAAGACACTTTGCATTATGATCAAATGTAACTTTAAGAAAGATTCGAAGTCTCTAGTTGAGCTGTGGGGATAGAAGTTGTAGCCTTTAATGTGACCACTTTGGTCCCACCCTTAACGAAAGAAAAGGCGGAGACGTGTTTTTGTTTTCGAGTCAACAAATTAAATCAACGTCCGAAGTCGCAGACACAACACAACAATAATGTAAATTACTGCTCACATTATTAAACACGTTAAATTAAAATACATCTATATGTAAATATAATCGGGAAAAATGTCATTTAATCGTCCAACTTTCAAAAAATGGTCATTTTATACATGAACTTTATAGGAGGTCATTTTAAATATCAACTAAACGTTGATTGCCGTATTAAACATGAGACTGCGTTGACCTGGCCAATATATACATGACGTCAAAACTCGATAACGGAACCACTAACAGCCGTTATCAGCCGTTATCAGCCGTTAGCTATTCGTTAGTTAAATCGTCAACTTTCAAATTTAGGCCATTTTAAACATGAACTTCGTATGAGACCATTTTAATCATCAACTAAACGTTGACCCGGCCAAAAAAGACATGACGTTAAAATCTGCTAACATAACCACTAACAACTGTTATCAATCATTAACGAACAACAAAACTAAAACAAAAAAAAAACATAATACAAAGAACCAAAACACAAACCAAACACCAAAGACACTAATAACCAAAAATAAGAAATTTGTTCTTGATTACTAGTGTGCAGACGAATGGTGAGATCAAGAGAGGTGAACGTAAGACACTAGACAATGATAAGAATTAGATCAAGAAAGAAGAACGTGAGACATTAGACAATGGGGTTAATATCCCCAT
Source organism: Arabidopsis suecica (assembly GCA_019202805.1). Classification (NCBI taxonomy): domain Eukaryota; kingdom Viridiplantae; phylum Streptophyta; class Magnoliopsida; order Brassicales; family Brassicaceae; genus Arabidopsis; species Arabidopsis suecica. The sequence continues at coordinate 11,728,963 of CM032909.1, forward strand.
TTTGTTCCATATTCCCATTTGCATACATATTATGTACTTTCATCATGCTTCTCCTCAAATTAAGTATTCATCTGTTCTTTTCTCTCAATTTTCGTATCATTGTCTAGTGTCTTTCGTTCACCTCTCTTGATTTCACCATTCGTCTACACACTAATATCCAAAAACAAATTTCTCATTTTTGGTTACTAGTATGTCTTTGGCGTTTGGTTTGTGCCTTGGTTCTTTGTATTATGTTTTTTTGTCTTAGTTTTGTTGTTCGTTAATGATTGATAACAGTTGTTAGTGGTTATGTTAGCAAATTTTAACGTCATGTTTTTTTTTGGCCGGGTCAACGTTTAGTTGATGATTAAAATGGCCTCATACGAAGTTCATGTTTAAAATGGCCTAAATTTGAAAGTTGACGATTTAACTAACAGAATAGCTAACGGCTGATAACGGCTGTTAGTGGTTCCGTTATCGAGTTTTAACGTCATGTCTATATTGGTCAGGTCAACGCAGTCTCATATTTAATACGGCAGTCAACGTTTAGTTGATGTTTAAAATGGCCTCCTATGAAGTTCATGTATAAAATGACCATTTTTTGAAAGTTAGACGATTAAATGACATTTTTCCTAAATATAATCCCAATCAGGTAAGCTTTATGAAATTGTTAGGCAGTGTATCGAATGTTCGGAATTATTGTCTTCTTTAGGATACATATATTATTATTTATATGGTTCTAACGTTGCATTCACTTGTCACTTGACTTTTCCTATAGACGAGTTTGGCCATCGATGAACTGTGTCGGGTTATCTAGGAGAGTAGTGGTAGGTAACATATTATATGATTAATATATTTCAAACACAATGTATGTATATTACCTAAGCAATATTACTAGAAACTCAAAAACCTTTCCTTGCAAAACATATATATATATATATATATATATATATCATCCAAAGAAAAATATACCACCTAAAAGTATTAACCTCCAATGATTTATGATTATCATCAATCTCCGATGTTGTTTTGCGTACATTTCTTTATTTTTTTCATATTCCAGTGGTCTTCACATTTTGGTCCTGTTAGTTTTTTTTTTTTTTTTTTTTTTTTACAATTTTGGTCTTGTGAGTTTCTTCCACAAGATCCAATATTGATTGTTCAGCAATACATATAAGCTTTTCTTCAAAACTATAACAAATTGTAAATGTTGTAGAAAATTGATATAAGAATTTTAAACACCGACACCGAGTATGTAAATAGGCATCGAAATAACAAGGAAATATACTAGAAATTTTGTTTCCACGTGGGAACATACACCGTAAATGCCGATTGCCGACCTGCCAATTTTTCTTCGAACACATAAACCACATACTGTAACAAGATTGGACCATAGAGTCTTTTTTTAAAACCAAATTACTCTACCAAACCTAACGGTAAAATGACTCGTGTAACTCATAATTTATTTTCTTACGGAATTCTCTTTAATTTTTTAAAAATACAATCGAAGAATAAGCTAGAATATATGCACATGGGCCATGTTCTTGTTTCGACTAAAATATTAGTACTACACAATTAACACTAAAAATGATGCATTGTCTTTTAACCGAATCAATCATGAGGGAAACTTCCATCATCGCATCTAGGCCTGGACAAAAAAACCGCTAACCAATTAACCGACCGAACCCAACCGAAAAAAACCGAACCATATCCGAACCGAAGTTTTTAAAATAACCGAATGGTTCGTAAAATCCCCTATCCAAACTAACCGAAACCGAACCGAACCGAACCGATAACCAAACGGTTAACCGAAATATCCAAAAACCTATAAGATACCCAAAAATAATATCCAAAACTATAATTATAAATTCAAAATATTAATTATTTTTAGAATCAAAACAATCAAATATTTTAAATAATCAAAATATCCAAATATTGTTTGTTATATTTGTCAAAGTTAAATACTCTTTTACAAAACTGAATCAAATTTTAATTTTTTTCTAATATTTTTCTTTTTTTGTATTTTCTTTTTGTATTTTTTTCGGTAAATTTTGGTTAGTTTCGGTTATATTCGGTATATTTCGGTTAATTTGGGTAAAAACCCGAACCAAACCGAACGTGATAAAAGTTTGGTTAGTTACGGTTATCTATTTAAATATCCAAACCGAACCGAACCGAAATTCTTAAATTATCCTAATGGTTATTATATTACCATATCCAAACTAACCGAAACCGAACGTAACCGAACCGAAACCGAATGGTTAACCGAACGCCCAGGCCTTCGCATCAAATAAAATTTAAAATTTGATGCGCCAGATAAAAACCCTACTAAATGTTAAAAGCCATTTGGCATTCCCCAAAACTAATGCAAAAAAAAAAAGAAAAAAAAAAACGGATGCCATATATAACCATTTCTTTTCTTGTTTTTCCAACATATACTTTTAGACTACATCACACAAAGTAACATATATTTACAGAAAAACAGTAAGATAATTACTTAAAAAGGGAAAGCTTATAGACAAGAGCTTAAATGTAACAATAAATTTACGAATAGGTAAAAAAAACAGTTATTGGTGTCAAGTCTCAAGTCTATAGTCTATATACAATTATAAAACGCGCATACATTGGCTTTTACACACATTCATAATATAAATTATACACAACAATCTCTCTCATACACATTTTTTCTTCCCATCATCACTAGTCACGACCTCCCCAAAAAAAAGAAAGATATCATTTAAGAGAGAGAGAAAGGTACACCAGTGGCAAACTCGTAAATAAAGAATGTCAAAAGATTGCGGTAACCACGGCGGTGGCAAAGAAGCAGCCGTCCGGCGACTCTGCGGCGCCATAATCGCCTTCATCATAATAGTTCTAATCACCATCTTCCTAGTTTGGGTCATACTCAGGCCCACTAAGCCAAGATTCGTCCTCCAAGACGCCACCGTCTTCGCCTTCAACCTCTCTCAACCAAACCTCCTCACTTCAAACTTCCAAATCACAATCGCATCTCGTAACCCTAACTCCAAGATCGGAATCTACTACGACCGTCTTCACGTCTACGCTACGTATCGGAACCAACAGATCACTCTACGTACGGCGATTCCTCCGACGTATCAAGGCCACAAAGAAGACAACGTTTGGTCACCTTTTGTCTACGGAACCGCCGTTCCGATCGCACCGTATAACTCCGTCGCTTTGGGAGATGAGCAAGGCCGTGGATTCGTAGATTTGATGATACGCGCCGATGGGCGCGTGAGGTGGAAAGTGGGGACGTTGATTACCGGAAAATATCATATCCATGTTCGGTGCCCGGCTTACATCAATCTTGGTAACAAAGCTGCTGGTGTTCTTGTCGGTGATAACGCCGTTAAGTATACGTTGATTACTAAATGCAGTGTGAACGTTTAGAAAGTTTGACGGCGTTAAGTTGCTTTTTTTTTTCATCTATATAATCAATCATTTTCTTGAAATTACCAAACTTCTTACCTTTAAGATTTCACTACTTTTGGTTGTTATTAAGCTTATTGTTGATTATAGAATTATTACAATCACGAAGGACTGGATGGGTTTAATTGTAAATCCAATAAAGTTGAAATAAAATGGAGGATTGGGTCTTGTTCTTTTGTATTTTCGGTTTTTTTCCTTCCTTTATGAATTTACTATTTCTTAAGTTCGTATTCATAAAAGCATTTGTAAATTGCTTACGTAACAAGGCAATAACTTATGACATCCATTCCCTATTGTTTTACTTTAGTTATTAAATATCTAAATTAGATATGTATGGGAAAAATATCCTAACTTTAATTTCTGTAAGTTGTGAAAAGAAATGTTTAAGGGGAATATATTTTGTTGGTAGAGAGAAATACAGTAATTCGATTCTTATGATATAATTTAATATAGATTTCAGTATATGGGCCTGATATATATGCTCATAATACTTTTTAATAAAGTAGTTTATTTTTTAAATGAGAAAACTGTAGGAGGCCTAAAATGTAAAATAATCGAAGTGGTATAGTGACCGTGAGGCCTAAAACGTAAAAACTAAAAACCATTTGTTAACTACTCAACCAATGTCATGGCCCGTAAATAATTAAAACAATTGGGCCTTCCATTTTTCATTTTCGGCCCATTAAGTTGCAATGGTACAAAAACCTAACGGTAACGGAGGCTTTTCAAACGCATAGAATCGGAAGAAATTCCATAGATGAAATCGATGAATCTCAAGCCGATGAATTCATCATCGTCGACGTATCAGTTATCTTCGCTAATCAAAACCTCTATGGAGGTAACAAAATCCCAAGTATTTCGATGGAGGAGAAGCTCAAATCAAAATCGTGAGGGCTTACGGATCCAGTGTTGATTTCGACTCTGGCGATAGAATTTAAGCGTATGATGTATTTGCTAATCGCGCGATTATTGGATTGGATCAGTGAGAAAAAATGTTTCTAAATCAAAAAAAAAATTGTTCTGTCATACAGGTGAGATAACATTTGGATTTTGTGAAATTTGAGGTTTGCAATTGGTATTTTGAGGTTCTTAATGTGTTTTTGTGTAATGTAGTTGCGGAGACTCTGGATTCTTTTCTACTTCTTCATCGGCTCGAAACCAAAGTAAGACAATTCAGTGTTCTATGTTTTCCTGAATTTGGTGATTTTAGGAATTAGAGAGTACAAAGTCGATTTCAATCTCTTGATCTTATAGTTTTAGTGTTCTTTGGTTTTACAAAACGTACGAATTTGGAAACATAACTTTGGTATTGAGTGGAAATCTTCTTCAGATTCCATAAAAAGCTCTTTCTGTTCAACATGCTGCATTAGTGCATTACTAATCTCAGAATCTGAGGTGGTTAAGATATTGTAGACGCATAATGCATAATGCACTTTTATAGCGAAACTTGTTTCGTGGCGAGCATTGTAATCTATTGGTTGTTGTTCTCGTGGCTCTCTCTCTATGGATTAACTAAGAACCTTATTTTACTTCCTAGAATGTTGTTGCTCATGATATTCTCGCACTGGTTGGCTCTGCTGCTACTGGATGTGAGCTGAAGTGTCGTTTGTCTATATCTTTTCTTTTTGAGTACTATATCATTGACGGATTTCTTGCTATCTTTATGGAAATGAAGCCTTGTTCTTGATTGCCCTAATGACTCCTAATTGGATATTTTGCTCTTTTGATTTCGAAATCCTTAGGTGGAATGAAGGTCAAAAGCTAACCGAGATGAGATTTTACCTTAGGCCGCTTATGTTTGTGGCACAAGACATTACGGTGATGCAAGGTTAGCTTAGTTTTCTCCCTTTTTGATGTCTATAGAACATACAACTGAGTCTTTATAGTTATCATTTCAATTCTCTGTGTGACTTTTTGGTGAAGGTAGTATAGTAGTCTTAGAGCACCTCCATTGGTAGGATGGAGGAGAGTTTTTCACCAAAATTTATTAATAAAAAAAGTAATAAATGAAGAGAGAGAAAAACCGTTTCTCATTTGAGAAACTATGAGAAACGTTTCTAGACACATGTCATAATTTTACTGGTTTAACTATTAAAAAAAAATAAGAAAAGAAATAATTTAATTATAAAAAATTACTCCCATCATATTTACGGATGGAGATGCTCTTAATTCTGCAATTAGTCCAAACGTGAAATTAGTGTTTATTAACAAACTTTAGCCTTTCTTGTTGATCACACATCTCGATGTTAGATTTCAATACAAATAACTAGTAAATTACATTTTGTTGTGGAGATAATATGTTTCTTAAAATAAATTTCTCGTTAACAAAACCCTAACATTATTGATTAATATATTCTAAATAAATAAAAAGTTCTTGCTCCGTTCTTGATCCGTTTCAATGTTTTTAACTGAGAGACCTCCTATATAAACAGATCGATACACTCATTCAAATTAAACTCTCGTACTTACCTTCTTATACACGTTATTAAAAACCCAAAGAGTTCATAAGTTTCTCTGACATTTGCATTCGAAGACCAAGAACCCTAAGTCTCTGACTCAATCTTCTCTGGAGAATGGCGACTCAAGAGAACCTCGAATTGCTGCAAGAGATCGATCCTCGTATTGAAGAAATTGTTTTGTCTGTGGCTTGCAGTGCGTGGAACGAGAAAAGGGTAAACGCGAAATCGTTTGATTCTTTTTTACTTTTCCAATTTTATTAATGCTTTATCGTTTTTCGATTCGACGACGATGAAGATTCTCAATTTCTTTATTCTCTTTTTTCGTAGAGTAATGATTGTACCATCCGCGCGCGAAAGTCAATATGAGTTTATGTAATTTCTTTTTGCTTAATTTACCATGGATTATGATGTATAAATCATATGTATCTTAACTGCGAAAATAAATCTTGATTTCTCTTTCAATTATTATGATTTGTTTCTTTTGATTTTAATGTCGTCTTGTTTCGATTCGTTAGTTCGTTACACGGGGATTTCTATATAATTTAACGTTTTGCGTCCACGATTAAGAATTCTTTTTATCATTTCTCTTATTCATTTCTTTAGTATCGTCATATCATTTATTTATTTCTTATTTTATAGGGTTATTTTGAAAACTACCCTGTTTTTAAGTTATACTTTGAAAATTACCTTTTCATTTATTTTTGATGAAAACTGCAACTTTCATAGATAAAATGACAATTTGGTATTAATTTAAATTTAAAGATATTTTTAATAAATAAACTAAATTCGAAATTTAGGGAAAGAAAAAAAAAACTAAATTCAAGATAATTTTAATTAAAGTTATATATATGTATATATATATATATATTTTTTAACACTAATATGGTTTATCAATTTTATATATTAAAATTTAACAAGATAATATCTAAAAATATTATAAAATCTATCACTTAATATTTGTCATGTTATATAAAGTAAATAATCACCAACACTCCAAACACATTTACTCGTAATAATGCGATTTTTAAAGTATATCATATGCGGATCGAGCAACTTCACCACCTTCTTTGCAAGGCCAGGACCATAGTTTGTGTACACATGCATGGTGAAAATCTTCTCTGCTTCCCGCAAAAATTCACGTACAAAAGGTCGAAACTTCACTAACGCATCGCTTGAATAGAAATTATTCTTAGCTAAACGAAACAGATCATCTCTTGATCCCGAATCAGCCTCTTTGATCAGATGATACTTGTCAATCTCGGAGAGTTTTGACACACTAATATAGTCGATGACGGTGTGTTCTAAGCTAAGAACCAAGTGAAGCTTCCTCCTTCCCAACGCTATTCCCAACTTCTGTTTCTTAGTGGTCGCCTCGAACTCGGGGCTCATCAGTAAAAACTTTGCGATGTAATTGAAAGCTCGAGCAAAATATCAAGTATCCAGGATATATCCACATCGGCAACATCGACGGTTTTGATACATCCGATGACGGCAACTAGGGTTAAGAGAGGTTTCCTTTGCGACCTTCGTATTGGCGTCATACGTTTTCACTGGGGATTTGCATCAACAACAGATTTCACGGTGAAAAATCCAGTGCTTGCATGGAGCCATCATTCTCAGATTCCTTCACCAAGGCTTTTTCCTTTGACAACTACTCCCTCCGTTTCATAATATAAGGCATTTTGGACAAAAAATTTTGTTTCACAATATAAGTCGTTTTCGAGTTTCTATGCAAATTATATATTATTTTAATATTTTATGATTATTTATATTATGCAGTCTCTTTTATGATTGGCTGAACTTTTTAAAAGTATATATTCTTAATTGGCGTGTTTTTACCCAAAACGACTTATATTATGAAACGGAGTCAGTATTAGATTTAGTAAACACTTCCTAATAAATTCCCATCCAACCAAATCTGTTACGTCAATTAGTTACTCCCGAAAAAAGCGATTTACTTTAGAAAATATAGGATTTTGTATAAATCAAGTACTTGATGCGTTTTATATGTTTTTTAATAATTGAGTAATAATTTTATGGGAAGCGAGTAACCATTTTCAATACGGTCATTAATTAATTTTTTTTGTTTCTTAATTTTTTTATGAGGATGAGTTGCTAAAGAAGTACTAATTAAAACCCTCACGGCCACACGTGTGGTGTGATGAAGACTTTAATTTCCTCTTTTGTTGGTTTCAAACTTAACAAAACCTAATCCCATAATTAAGATAAGGAACAGAACCGGAACAGAGTTGCATCAGAGAAAAAAAAAAAATAACAGAACAAAACCTAATCCATATGTTACAAATTTACAAGAAGGTGTCAAGGTTCCCGTTCGGTTTATAATTTGGTTAAATCACGGTTAAAACTCATAATTAAAAAAACAAACCTGATGGAAACAAATTAACCCATCTCTGATTGACACCGTATCTTTGACCGGGTCAATATCCGGTTAATCGGAGTACTAAACCTATCTCAGCCGTACAAACGCTCCTCACGTACCGTCTTAGAAAGATCATCACGAATCGGAGAAGGAGACGGCGTGTAAAACGGCGGCGAAGCACATGGAGTAGAAAACGGCGTCGATCCGTCGAGATTATAGTCGCTAAAGTCAACCTCGTCGTCGCTTCCATCAGTCACAATAATCTCCTCTTTCACTTCATCATCCTTCACATGATCATCCGTAGAGATGCTACCACGTGGATCAATCTCACCCGTCCGATGATCAGACTCGCTAGTATAGTCTTCAGCGATGGTAAACAAAGTCTCCGAAGGTCCGCAAAGTAAATTTTCTCCGTTTATTGACCACTTTGACGCCACGTCACTAACCGGAGGAGCAGCTGCAGGGAGAGGCGGAGCTGTGGCGGATCCTATTCGGAATTGTTTGTTTTCGAGACAGAACAAGAAGAAGTAAAGAAGCTCTTTCGACGGCGGTGGTGTAGCCGTCGGGTCACCGCCGCGGGAGGAGAAAGCGTCGAGTTCTGAGCCGGCGATACTCCGACGACGAAACCTACGTTTCCACCACAAAACGTAGGCGAGCTGTGCCGTTACAGCTACGAGACAAAACGCGAAAACCGCGACGAGTACGATTGCGGTTTGGCTAAGACCCATTTAGGAGATACCGAGATAGAGTTTGAGAGAGATTAACCTTAAAACTGCGTCGTTTCGTTTGTCGTAATTACGGATTTGTTGTTTTAGATAAGAACAGAAACTGGAGTGGGGTAGTTTCGTAAATTGTTACTAATTATTGGGTAGTTGAAGTGTCATAATCGGAAAAGAGTTGCTGAGTAGGTTCCGGTTAGAAAGATCATTAATAGTCAAATCTGGATTGAAAGTGAAGGTACACGACTTACTATTTGGAGTTCTAAAGTTCTTTAGTTTAGGTCACCAAAAGAAAGATCTTTAGTTTTTATTAGCGAACTTGAAAAAATGATGTTGCACTCGTGAAAAAAGAAGAACACAACGTTCAACAGACAACATGCAATAGTTATTTGACTTTGTAGCAATCATTAATTTGGGCCATTCGATTAACTAACGGTGTTAATTAAACGGCCCATTTTAGTCTACCATTCAGGGTTTGATTTTTCATATCGATGTCATAAGATTCTTTTTATCGCCTTAAAGATGCACCACACCATCATCTAGATCTTAATCATTTATCATTTATCTGATACAAATTGGAATTGTAAATTGCACATGCATATTTGAGATATCAGGCCCATGACTCGTTCTCTAAATATATGGATTTGGGCCATGAAGCTCTTAAATTCTTTTTCGCCTACACCTCTCAGTTTGATAAAACTGAACCTATAGTTGGATTCATGTGTTGCTTACATTCTAATAAATAACTCGTATTCTCTCTTGTTTTATTTTAATTAATTAATAACCAAAAAGGTTTACAAGAGGAGAAAAAGTTAGTGTGTTTTATTGCTTTATTAAAGATAAAAAGCGAATTATGTTGAGATCAAAGTTTAGGTCTATAATGACTAAATGCCCATCACAAGACTCTTAAAAGCTTAAAAACCCTCCAAAAGCAGAGAGATAGAATTTAGCTTTTTACTCTCTCTTTTTCTCTTCTGCTTTAAAAGGGTCACCCACTTTCTGCAATTCTTGTAAATAAATTAATTATTTACTTTTCCAAAATCATGCTTAACTTTATCTTCCTTCCTGCTTTTGAGGATAAACTTTAGATTCCATGCATGAATTAATGGACATCTATACGCATTCATATTATATGCATTAATCTAATTTGCAAATATATTAATGTGGATATTGTTATGTTTACACATGCAGTGCCGGCTCGACACTTTTATAGGCCCTGGGGCAAAAAAAATTTTAGGCCCTTAAAATTTTTTTTTAGTGTTCTTTTGTGTTATAAAAAAAATTGTATGATGTTTTTATTAAAAAATTAATTAATAAAACTAAAAACAATAATAAAATATAATTATTTTTATAAATTATGGGCCCTTCTAAATTTTATTTTTATATTATAATCAAAAATTTAATACTTTTATAAAAATATTTTTTTAAAATGGCCCCTTAATTATTAGAGCACGGGATTGGGCCCCTGGCCGTCGCACCGCTCGCCCTCCTATTTGAGCCGGCACTGTACACATGGGCGTTTTCTTGCAAGTGGTATGATTCACATAATCATAAAATGTTATCATTTAGACATTGACCAACAAATGTTTGTCTATCAGCTTTTATTCTTAAGAATCGACTATAGATGGAGTTAAGTATAAAGAAAAGCTTTGCTGCATATTAAGAAAAAAAAGTTTTTCTTAAGATCAAATACATATCCACATCTATACGCATTCATATTATATGCATGTATTAATGTAACATAAAGAACTCGGTTTTGGTACAAGTCATATATGAATATTTTTCAAAGTAAACCGCTCTTTTTCCACCCTATACAAACATATCCAAGCGGAAAAAGCTTCATCTTATTTGAAACCAAAGCAAAGCACCACATTGTGAAAGGAGAATCATTTATAAAAGTGATCCATACATATCCCCGATCCAGGGAATGTATATACATCAATAATACCTAAAACTTGTGAGATTTAAATGAAAACTAAACTTGGAAAGGCAAAAGAGAATTAGAGAAAAGCAGTTTAAGATTCTAAGGTGGTGGCTTCTTCCTTTCTCTCGGGAGAAAAGAAAAGAAAAGATGAAATGAAACAGAGAGGCAATAAAGTTTGTGGAGATCTTTAATATCAATCAAGCTGTCTTGGATTCTAAAGGAAACAATGACCAATTTTGTATGCTTTATCTTTAGACAGATTAAGAGTTAATAATGGTTTGTCTAGTCTATATTCCGTCGGTTTCATATTAGATCATGTTTTGGTTAAATCCCTTGAATGCGTGGTTTTTTTTTTTTTTTGCTAAAGATTAAATGCGTAGTTATGAAAAAAGATCTAAAATAATCGAAAGTCACAACAACAACGGATAATTTATTTTTTTATGCTATATTCACATGTTTAACGGAAAATTTTCGTAAAATGAAAGATTTTTTGTTTAATTATTATAAATGTAATCGAGTATTATTAGATAAATAATATAGTGTTACACCGCATGTTCTTTCTTCTAGCTTAAGTCTAGTTTATCTTCTTTTTTTTGTTAGATAAGCAAAACTGACTTTACTAAATCCGACCTTTGGGTTATTTTAAGCATATATGTATTATTTTTAGAATATTAGATTTTTATATTGGGATATTCTTTGTTTATAATTTATTTTTGGTATTCTTACCAAAAAAAAGTAATTTATTTTTGGTATAGAGAAAGAATTTAAACCTGTGAATATACAGTCTATCACTCAGCGAATAAAATTTGTTCTGTATTATACAAAAAGGTAAGTCACCTGATATGAAACTATAATTATCAACAAAATACTTTATATATTTTGTAAATTCCGTTAGTTCGATCCAAATTATATGTGTCAATATTTTTTTCAGCATTTTTTCCGTCTCTTATCCATGAACATAAATTACCATTTACGACCATAATATGATAATATTACATTTAAGACAAAAAAAAATATATAAAAAGGAATATCTCAAGTTTCTCCAACCCCCCATATCCTTCTAAAAAGTTCCTAAGACAAATTAAAAAAAAAAAAAATCTACAGCTACACGTTTAACCCAAAGTATTGCCCCAACCCAATGAAAGAGAAGTCCGTATAGGAAACAAATAACGCTTGACCATAAACCATGTAATGCATACTGCATGCGAATGATCATGTTCATGCTCATAAACTGGCCATGTTACATGCGTATGTGTGCATGATGTTATGTTGACGAACACTTGAAATGAAACCGTGCATCCACCGCTTCGAGTAAGCCAATCTCATCACATGATTCTTCTTCACAAACGTCATCTTCAATAGATAGGTTAAGATCGAGTGCAACACAAGTAGCAACGTTCTTGTCTTCAGATTTATCTGAACCGTCCGATTTCTGATTAACTGGAGGAGAACAAGCTCTTGATCTTGAACTGAATCTTTCACAGCTCAAGATCACAATCGCGTTTCTAAGCGAAGCTTCTTCACCACTTGAATTACAAACTCTTCCCCTCTCGATAGCTCTCTTGAAACCCACTTGAGACAAATAATCAGCTTGCTCTATATCTTCCACTAAGAACACTCTATTTGGATCCAAAGAAACAGCTTCAGAGAATCTCTCTATGTAACTCCAGCTTTGTTCATCTCTCGACCTCTTGTTCCTCAAATCTTCAGCGGAATCCGATCTTGTCGACGAGAAACTGCTCAAACAGATCGAGACAAAGCTGTCTTGAGATCCAAACACGAGTTTAGCCAATTCTCTAGCGATCTTCTCTTTAGCCTCTACATCAAGACCTTGGAAGAACATCCATGTATCTTCTTTTATATCATCATTTCCGTTTATCTTCCTCGTACTTGATCCTGACCTGCATTTCAAGACTGTTTTCGCTAACTCCGGGACTAAATCCTTTTGCCATGGTACCGTACTCTCCAAGGCATCACATAGAGTTGCTAGGTTTTCTGCATTCATCTCTTTAAACCTGGAAGTGGCATGTTCCACCTCCATTGCATCGCTCGAAGAGGCTGCAGAGTTCATTGTTGAGTTAGGATTCGAAAATAAAAGCTCTGTCTTATGCTCGCTGTCATGTTCAGGAATGAACAGTCTTAAGTGGGATGTCTCAGGGACCACTGAATGATGACGATGCGTGTTTGTCTCGATCACGGGCCAATCTCCGTTGGTTTGAAGATGATGCATAGTACTGGAAGGTTGAATGGAACCAGGAAAGGAAGAAGTAGGAGAAGAGAGTGTGAGTGTTTTTAAAGATGGTCTCTTGTGGATTGAATCGCAGATTGAGTTCCACTTCACCACAAGTTCCTTGATAGAATCTGAATCCTGCCGAGTTCAAGAATCAAAACATTTTAAGCTCTTATAAGAAGAAGCAAATGAGAATGTGAAATGATTTGATGTTTATAAAACTCACAGTGTGGCTATTTTGACTCTCCTTCTTATACTGCTGAAGCCATGCTGGTAAAGTTGCATTGGTTACATTGCTATTGCTGCATTTTAAGAATCGAGCTTCCGATTCAAACTTGACGGAACATTCCTCACAGAAACTGAACTGATCCGATTGCTGCAGAGACACGTTACCTGACTTCTTGACTTCAAGCTCACTGCTTTGAAACAAAATGGTGATTATATTAACTACTAGTGTTAAACTTGATTTTGCTTTGTATTAACATGAACTAAAATGAAGTAAGTTGTTATAAAAAAAAATGAAGTAACTTTTCTTTAGCATTTTCTTCAAAGAAAGCTTATGATAAAAATATATAAAATAATAGAGAAAAAGGTAGGAAAGATGCACGTTGGTTCACCGTTCTTTTAGATGATCACCAAATAAAAAGCAAAAACACTATAGGTAAAATTGTCCTTTTCGAAAAAGAGACAAAATAGTTAGAACATATCCAACCAAAATAAAATAAAATAATAAAACAAAATTTGTTGATTGCACATTCTTGACTATTTCAAAAGGAGAAGACTTTTACCTCTCGGAGACGAGACTCAAGCGGAGGCTATTACTAGTCGCCGGAATAGTAAGAGTAGTGAGACACCAGAGAGACTCAAGCGATGGTTGACCAGACTTGCATCTCAAGTAAGTCTGTGAAGTTGCAAGACCCATTAACCAAAACCTTCCATGATCTCCCATGACTAACCCACGAGCCAACTTCCCAATCTCCATTATCATATGCTCAACAACACAGTAGTTATCGTTGTTGTTATACAGTGAAGAACCTCTGGTTCTTGACTCTACGAACCAGTTTAGATCTCCCAGATTTAGAATCACTCCTTTTCCTACACAGCTCTTCACAAGTGTCTCTAGCTCTTCTAGCTTATGTTCCACATCGGCTCTACTTGGTTGCCCGAACGATGAGAACGATAAAGTTATAAACTTTACGTCTTTTAAAGCTTCAGGCACGTCTTTTTTGTCGACTTTTTCCATCACCGTCTTCACAACTCCGTCAACAGTGGCTAAACACTCTCCTACGATCACGAAGTTTCTTCTCTTTTTGTCGACTAGATTGTTGATAACGTTCATGACATCCTCGTTCCTGACAGGAGTTAATAACTTACCCTCTTTGGGTTTACTCGAGGAGGTTGTTTTGGAGCAAATCTCTAAAGAAACAGCTTGCTCGACTTTGCTTTTCACTTGAGGACTCGAGAAACCAGCTTCTCTCATCACTCTACTCACGCTAGGATCATCAAGGATGGATATTATGAGCTGCTCCACTTCGATCTTGACTGCTAAGATCGGTTGTTGCTGGCTCTCGATGGATCCACGTCGTTGGTGAGCCTGTGCGCGTTTGAAAGCTGCACCAAGAGCGTTAGAGATAGAAGGGAAAGGGGAAGTTGGAACCCCTAACATAGGACTCCCTGTAGAGGTGGGGAGACGGTTTAGAGCCACGTTGAAGCAGAGCTCGAGGGCTCTGCATTGAAGAGGGTGAGTGTGAGATTGGAGACAAGCTGTTCTAAGTAAACCCGTGGGAGCAGAGAGCATGGTGCTAGCTACATGGAGAGGTGTGACTTGAGCATGTCCTCTCCGTCTAGCCAAGCCCATGGCTTGTTTCACCACGTTTGCAGCCTCTGCCGTGAGGGCTTGCTCCACCGTGCAGCCTCCAGCTCTCATAGCGGCAAAACACGCAAAGGAACACAAGATGTGGATAGTACTAGTAATGAGAAGTGAGAGTTCTACGGTAAAAGCTTCAAGAATCTTGGCTTCATTCCATTTATCTTGGACAACAAAAACACCCAAAGAAGAAGGATCTATTAACACTGCGGCTATATGGAAGGTGGGGCTAAGTCTTAAACCTAAGAGAAGAGTAAGGATAGATAAAGAGCGAGAGAGAAAGAGAGAGAAAGAAAAAAGGGCTTTGGTCTTCAAATATATGAGGAAGGAGAAGGAGGAAAATGTGTATGCTTTTCTTGTGAGAGAGGCAAAAATTTTGGGGGGTTTTTTGAGGGTCCAAAGTGGATTTTGTAGTGCAAAGTGGAATGCATGTGATGACAAAGCAGTATCAAAAGGCAAAGGTAACTCAGCTTTGCCCATATATTCTTTTCTTTCTCAAATTTCACAAAAATAAAAGATGTAATGGGTACTGCAGCTAAGTGGGTCTCTCTCTTTTCTGCAAAGTGTATCACTTATTTAGAAAAGAACCTAATTAAAGATGCAAATCATCATTCACTTATATAATATTTATATAATAAATAATATCCACAAGAACATTTGTCGAAAATTTGGGATTTAATCGCATCCTTTCTAGCACCTTGAAGCTATACTACTAGCCAAGTTCCAACACTTTTTCAGACAACAGACTCTTACTCTAGATCCAGATAAGTAAAGCTAAATTCAAGACCACATGTAAGCAAAACAATCTAGGAGCCACAAAAACATGAAGGGAACAGATGTTTTTTTTTTTTTTTTGAAGTATATTCATAACCAACTATGTCACATTAAATCTTAAGTATTTTTGGTGTCGTCACTGAAACAAAATCTAATAACTGTGAACATATGTAAATAATTATGACTAAATGTATGAATATATTTCTTACCTCATTCTGAATACAAAATTCTGCTTCAAAAAAATCACAAATCATCGGCCTCACCGATATCAAAGAGGCGGAATTTATTGCTTTCAATCTAATAGACTGTAAAGTAATAATGTTGAAGACTAAGTTTCCTCAGCCAACTTAGTAACACATGGAATGATATTGAAAATCGAACATTTTAATTAGTTTTCTAACGATTATCAAGCATAATTTACCATCTTAACTCTAGGGGGCAGGAAACACAACAAATTAGGGATCACTAGCTTTGGTCTTTGTATCTTTTTGAATTTTTGCATGGTATTTATAACTCAACCCCCTAAAATATCAAAACACTAAAAAGCAAATCAAACCATCTGACCCATTACAGACACTATATATATGCATCATTCACTTTCCTTTCGATACTTTCATAAAAGTGTGTAGCTTTTGGACCATATATATAATTAATTTCATTTTTAAAACGAGAGATAGGAGAAGAAACGAATGTGTTTTGAACAAGAAAAAGATTAAAAGAAAGCGCACAAGGCAGTCTCTTGGTGGGGACAGTCTTTGATTGTATCTGCTATCAACACGACCAATCATTTTCAAGTGCCTAATGAAATCAGAGTTTCAGATCAGTAACAGGAACACTCACAAACCAAAACCAAAGAAAATAAGTAATTCAAGAACAAGAAACAGAACTGTGTATTAATTATTCATAGAAGCAGAACTATATATTAATTATTATATAATTGCAACATAAGTAAGAGATAAGAAAAGTTTGATTCTCGTACCACTAAGGAACATCTCAAGCCATGCATATATAAACCTGATAACACTAGATATATACGCACACAAAGCTAAACAGATGCAGATGCCTATTAACTCTTTGAAGAATCCATTGACAAAACCACAAATTCATAATCTGAACAGTGATTAAGGAATATGCTATAATCAATGAACAAAAAGAAATGATTCCGCGTATGGATTATTCAAACATGAGATCATTGCAGTAATTGGTACAAGGAGCTTTACCTATAATACTTCTACTTTGATGAAAACATATCTCTCTCTCTCTCACATGAAGCATGCCACTGCATAGAAAGAAGAGAAAAATGCACCACCATCTAGGAATCTTCAATAAGATTTATACACTTTGATAAGAGAATCATATAAGCTAATATTCCCACTATAGATATGTATGTCCTAAAAGACAAATAAAAATTGTAAAGAAATTATCTTTTCTTATGGTGAATTTGAAGAATATAGAATAGAAATTACAATATCCTCTCACAAGAAACAAGAAATCTTCCTTTCATTCCCCAATCATCTTTTTTCAGCTTTTTACTTGTTTTTATGTAAGCCTTCACCTGAAAGCCACTATTCTCTGCAACAGGTACTATTTCACTCACTTACTCTCTCAATGCTTCTACAAAAGAAGCTAAAGTATCATTTACCCATGCATTTATGTATCAACTCAAAATGGGGAAAACATACGAATTATGTACCATAAAACAAAGAGAGAAATAAATCAATGATCCTACAATCATTATTGAGGAAAGACAAATGAATTTTGTGAGATCAGTCCAAAGTTATGATCCAAAAGAAACATGATTATATGTATCTGGAGTATAAAAGGACACCAAATTATCTTGAATTTACTCCAAGTTAAGGGGATAAATAACATATATATGAACACATATGTGCATTAATGCTTAGTTATAAAGGACTTGTGGGACCAAATAAGAAAGTTATAAGAATAAACACAAACTCATAAACTGTTTCTTCCTCGATCGCTGTCTTTGTTTGAGACAGGGAAAAAGGAAAGGAAAGGGGTTTTGTTTATTAGCTTAGACCCAAAAGAGATCCAAAGGGAGACCAAAAATCATTTGAATGCAAAAGTGTTTTGAATGATGAGAGCAAAGGAATATAGATGGTTACTTCAGGCACACCCAATCTAAAACCCTTTTCTCCTTTAATAAAAATTAGCAACTTTGTTTGCCCTAACGAAAAGATTCAATCTCTACCACAAAAGAACATCCATTTGCATAAACCAGTCCTTTAGAGAAAGTGTATGACCAGAACAGTCAAAATGTGAATGCTTTAACAAGGATCAGACCCCATACGATTCTAAAGCACTTGCGTTTACGAGAGGAACAGAATGTGAAATCAACCCATCTCTCAAGCCCACTTGCTAAAGATTTAGCCAATGTAGACATCAACTTTTGAAGAATGTGGCCTTTTACAAAACAACACAGAATGTTTTGCATCAAATCTTTAAACTGACTTACGTTTCACATTAAACTGAAACTAGCCTGTAGGACCAAATTAACAACAAAATCAGAAAATAAATACAAACTCGCAAATTCGCTGTACGCGTTTGTTAGGGGAAAAATATAAGAAAAGAAGGCTTTGTTTATGAGCTTAATTAATCCCAAAAGACTTATAAAGGTGAGACCAAAATCATTTCAATGCAAAAGTATTTTGAACAAAAGAAAGCAAAGGAATATAGATGGTTTCTTCTGGCACACCCAATCAAACTTTCATTCTCTAATCAAAATTAACTAACTTTGTTTGGCTCGACAAAAACATCCAACATCTGTCACAAAATAAAGAAAAGAAAGTTGTTTGTGTAAACCAATCCTTTCAAGAAAGTGTGTGACCAGGACGGTCAAAATGTGAATGCTTTAATCAGGACCAGACCCCATATGATCCTAAAGCACTTATGTTCGCGAAAAAATACATCCTAAATCCGATGAGTCTCTCCATCTCACTTTAAAAATCTTTTGAGTTAATGTAATATCAGCTTTAAAAGATTTTGGCCTTCTATAAAATCACTTAGGTATTGCGTGTCTTGAATTAAATTGAAACTGGTTTTGAAATCTTGCATGAGAGTAGTTAAAAGTCATACGTGTTTATGTGTCTTTCTGCATGACTTTTCATAGTGGTTTCTATCAAATCAAACCCTTTCCCAGGAGTTTTCATGGGAACACATACATTAGAAGAGAGCATCTAGCTAGGATTCTTTAAACAAAATCAAAATAAGGCACTCTTATCACAAAATCAAGTATAAAAAGCAATATATGGGATTATCTACTCAAAAGGGACTCCAATTTGTTTTTTAGCTCTTCAGTATTCAAAATAAGCATCTTTATTCTCCTGGGTGTGGCCATGTGGGAAAAAAAACGAATAGAAGTAGCAAAGAGAGAGAGATATGGGAATAGTTTAAGGCATAATTCTTCTTTGGATGGCGCCTAACTTTAAGAAAGAAAGAGATAAACTTTAAAGATTAAAGGAGGAATGGAGAAAAGTTGTCCTAATTTTGACATGACAGCCTTCTTAATCTAATGTTATGAACTTTATTCACAACATGTTTCTTTATTCACAAAAAGAATTTGTTTGCCTTGCAAAACAACATTACTCAACAATCCCACAGTCTAAAAGAAAGGTTCGTTTTGTTTCAAATATATTTGAGTGTTCCTTAAGAATCTAAAACTGTGGCATATATTCTTCATCACTTGTTCCCTAGATTTCCCAAGGGCTTAAGCTAGCAGAGCCGCACAAGTATCTTATCATATCATAGCATCGGGTAAATGTGTGAATCCATAATGTCAAAGAGATCTAGCATATGCAATTATGTAGTGAGCATGCGTTGGAAGAATCCTTTAGAAACACGACTTTTCTGATATGACAGAAGATATGAAAGAACAAAATTAGTTGAAATCAGAAAATGTCTGATCTCTAAGAAAAACTCTTGGTGCTAGATAACAACTAAAATGTCAAGAAAAAGAACTTGTACTTTAGACTTATTCGTGCTTTGGAAATGCCAAACAATGTTAATACTGAGTTAGCAGCGGAATTCGAATTTCGCCAATCGTTTAACATTTCTTGATAAATTACTATGCAAACAAGTACTTTTCACAATGATACCAAAACTTGTTCTTAAAAAAAACCCCACAAAAAAAAAGGCTTAGTAACTTGTAAACTTCTAAAAAAAACAAAAGTTTCTACAAGTCAAGTACTGCATTAGTACTAGCTAATAATTATGATTGCTTATACTGTTATACATACCAAAAATTAGAGTAAAAATCTCCAATGATCACGATCACGTTATGAATTACAAGTTTGTAAGCACGAATAAGTCTAATGTACAAGTACACAGATTAATCAATATATATACCTGATTGAAAAAAATTACTTGAGCTGATAGAGAAGACTGTTGATGATTCCTATAAGTATCTGAGAGAATGCCGGAGAGCTGCGGCGGCGACGATTCGATCTGATCAGAAATAGGAACCCTTGCTCGACCGTTTCACTTGTATGAACCTCCGCGCGCGTCCAGGTTTTGGGCTTGTTTAGTGAGGGCCCAAGAAAATCGTCGATTGAAGCGTGTTTTAAACTTTTAATCAAAAGGAATAAAGCAAAATATATATATGAGCTTTGATTAAGCCCACAATTTTAGGCCCATTAATTGGCCTTCTCTGGAGCTTAGATATTATATTCCATCACCTTTTGTCATAAACTTTCTGCTAAATCATTTTCCTTTTTTTGCGATGGTTACATTATTATATTCAACACCTTTTGGAATTTAATTTAACCATATATATTGGTTGATAATATCTGAAAAAGGTTCTAAAACTAAAAAATGTGCTCCGAACCTTCTTTTTCTGTTGCTAGATAGATGCAGGTTTGGTCTTAGATTTTTAGGAGTATTAAGTTTCAAAGTGAAAAAATTGTTATCCTATAGGCTATAGTTGATTCATAACTAATGAACCTTTTTTTTTTTTTAAGTTCTGTCAGTATGTGCTGCAATTTTGTTAGAAATGGTTGTCTTTTATTTATGACAGATATTATTAAAATGGTCATGGTCTGAAACTAAGCTTGGACACTTATCTTCTATTCCGTTGGACCAGTTTCAGATGAAGGAGATCCATCCAGCTGCATCTTGGCTACATACATTGCCCCCACATTTTAGTCGGTAAGCTGCATAAGTGTAACCGCTATAGTTTTGAAAATATTTCTAACTTAAAATTAAATGACATCCATATAACTTTCTGAAAAAGTTGTTTCAGCATATAGGCTAATAATAAAATGTTGAATTTTTTTGACATAAAAATATTCTACTTATTATTCTATAGTTGATACTTGATAGTTGATACTAGTCGAGTTAAAAAGCTTTTCTTTTATATACTATTTTATTTTATTTTCTCTAAATTCAACCTTTTAATTAATCACATTGATTACACTGGTTGACATTAAAATAAACTCATTGATTACACTGACCAAACAAATTACACTGATCGCGCCAAAAACATAAACCAATCGGAACCTCATTTAGGTTTTGGTATCAAGAAAATATCTTAAGAACTTTTTATGAGCTGGCATGATTAAGAAGGGTGCAACTTATTTTACTTTAACTTACTCAACTTTCCAAAAAAAAAACAAACAAACTAATTTTGCTTTAAAACTCTCCATTTTTTTTTTCTTCTTAAACTATATAGTGCATTGCCCTCCTTTTCACAATTCTCCATCGTACCTATTATTTCCATTGATAACAAATGGGTCTATGAATATATTCCAAAGCTACTAATTCTTATTATTCGAAGCTATAGAAACTGAAAAAAGCTCTACTTTTTCTTACTTTTGGTACACATGGATATGTACTTACATGTTTGTTTCACATCAATAAACATTCAATTTTGAAAAAATACTATTATATAATTTATGAATATAATAATATATTAGTGGTTGTTTGGTTATTTTGGATTAATGGACATTGACGCGGTAGCACTGTATTAGTGTCAATATTCGATAATGCAAACATCATTCTTCTAATGATATTGTCTAGCATCGACATTTTTAGCATCCAACTAAATACGAAAAAAATGAAATTTATTAATTTTACTACTCTTACATTTTTTGATAATTTATAAACATTTAACACCCTTTTCTTTTATTTCGAAAAAAGAAATTAAAAATCATAAAAATTGATCTCATCGTTTTAAAAAAGTTAAATTTCCAAATTTACCCCTGAAAACTCACGGGCTACACTTTTTCTTCGCGAACCCAAACCTGTCATTCTCCAAATCGTATTCCACTAAATAGTTCTGTTGCTGGAAACTTCCCAGAATTATCGCCGGACCAGTCCCGCCGCCGGGATTAACGGTGTTATCGGAAACCACCGTGAGACAAACAGTATCAGCATTCCCAACGAACGAGAAGTAATTCGATAACGGCAATTCCATCTTCGCTCCACCTTTAAACTCAAAAATCAGCTCCGGCACCGTCACATCTCCCTTCCCGGAGATATTAAAACATGGTGCAAGTCCTGAGACCTTCTCTAAGTCTTTCTCACGAGTGTAATTCGACATCTGTGTCGCGAATTCTTCAGCTACTAGCTCGAAAACGGGTCGCTCCATGAATGTGAATGTAGATCCGGAATCAACGATGGACCCTCCGTTTCCGTTAGTTCCCGGAGCGAGAAACTTGTACGGAATCTTCACGTGCTTGCTTCCGACGTAGATTCGCCGGAGATTGAGGTAATAATACTCGAGAAAAGCTGTGTTGGAGACATTGGGATTTTTTCGAAACGGCGTGTAGCTGAGACCCGGAGTTTTCGAACCGGATTTATGACCCGACCCAGTATCTAAATCAAGATCGGTGGTCACGTTGGTATCGTCGAACCGGCGAGAAACCAAACAGTGAGAAAATCTCTTAAGCTTCATTTGTGAAGGAAGCGATTCGGGTCCTCGCCCAAACCCGGCGATACCAGCGGGTTGTCGGGTGGAGATAATTGAACATCCGACAACGAAATCGGGTACGGTTAGATCCGGGAAATCAAGCTTTTCGGATAATAAAATCCCAGCCGTTGATCCTAATCCGTATTGAAGAATGTACGGTGGACAAGCGACGGTGCAATTTCGGGTATTCGGGTCACATCCTCTGCATTGAACATTGGCTCCGAATAGAAACTGACATTTCGGATTCTGACACCCGATAACCCGGGAAGAGGAAGAGATCTTGGGGATAAATCTAGGGATTTGAGTCGGATCCAAACCGGAGAAATTGCAATCGGAGCAGAGATATCTTGAGGTACAAGGAAACCAGACGAGACTACTTCCGGTATCGAAAACGAATGGGATTGTTTGCGACGGTGTACCGAAGCTGAGAGAGACTGAGTAACCGCCGTAGCTTTTAGGTGAAAGAGGAGATTTCACGACGGTGGCGGATGCGGTGGTGGTGGAGGAGAGAGCATCTTCGTCGGGTTTAATGGAAGTGCCGTGTTTGAGTTTATGAGCTCTAGCGATTGAGGATTCAACGAGACGACGGAGAGAGAGGTAAGGATCTTTAGGTGATTGGTCGGAGTGAGAGAAGGGAGAGAGAGGTAATTTGACGGCGGAGACGACGGAGAGGAAGGTAAGGAAGAAGAAGAAGAGAGGAGGAGAAGAAGAAGAAGAAGCCATTGTTGTGGTGTTTTTTGGGATTGATGGCTTATGGGTTAAGTAAGTGAGAAGGAGAAGAAAGAAGACAAAGAAGTGGAAAGTGGAAAAAAGTGAAGAATCATGTTCGATCTCTGTGACTTTCTTCTTCCTTTTATAAAATGTTTTAGAATAATTATTTAGTTATAATTAAATTATTAAATGTGTCTCTTTTTACTGGGAAATTTAAATTATACGTGGAAATGTAATTTTGTATCGTCGACATGATAAACGTAGATAATGTTAGAGAGCCAGCCAATACATATTTGTATTTATAGAAAATGCCAATGATATCGAATTTGTGGATGTACATCCCTATATTATATAGGTTAATGAGATACAAATACTGAAATCCAAATACTAATTATAGGATTACACGTCATTCAAGTTAAAAATAAAATTAGCATGCATATATCGTTGGAAACTACGAACTATATATTAAAAAAAAAACAATTTAGAGAATTTAGGGAAATTACAATAGACCTATTTTCAATTAATTGGCTTGATTGATTGACCATGTGCTGAAGAAGCTAACCATATTTACAAATCATGTGATGCATATTTATTAGTGCATATCTTCTCTAACCAATCTACACGTAATTGCTTTAATTGAATAATTTTTGTCTGTGTTTTTAAGGAATGGAGTTTTTCTCCGTTCCAGTTCCATACTTTAGATCACACACCCGTTTAAGTAACCATCTCTGAAGACTCTTCTACGTACTGTATATGTTTATAAGAGGATGATTTGGTTAACAATATTTTTCAAACTGATTCAAATTTTTATACAATCATATATATAGTAAGATCCAGAATATCAGATGAGATTCGTCTACACTATATGATCTGGTATAACTTTGAATAGATTAATAAATTGTAACATGAATCTCGACGTTATAAATCAATTGACCAAATAAAAGCACGTTGAATACAATAGGTGTGAGTAATCGACCACATGTATATTTGTTGACCCTTATAAACTATGTGACCTTAAACTTTTTAAAGTGGCAAACATTGATCAAACAAATAATTTAAAGGCTTTGCTTTCAAACAAGTGACTTATTAGTGCACATATTGATGAAGAATCTATAAAAGTCACTAAGTATATTTAACAGTTGACAAAAAAAGAAGTTTTAACAATTATGAACTTGCATATAAGTAATTTTGCGACTACGTTCGATACAGTTGTGCTACTGCAGCGGTAAAACAAACATAGTTTGCAAGAAAAATTTGGAAAAGGCTTTCTATTAATTAGATATTGCAAAACACATGTAAAATCTGTGAAAAATCTGTGATTGCCCAATATGGTTTTTCTACAGGCTCTCTCCCAGTGAGGTATTTAGGGCTGCCACTCATGTCCAGAAAGCTTAATATTTGTGAGTACTCCCCTCTTATTGATAAGATCCGAAACAAGCTCAGAGGTTGGGCAGCAAAATCTCTTTCTTATGCTGGGAGAGCTCAGCTTCTTGCCTCTGTGATCTATGGTACCATTAATTTTTGGATCTCCACTTTCATGCTTCCTAAGGGGTGTATCAAAAGATTGGAGTCTCTTTGCTCAAGATTCTTGTGGTCAGGTTCCATCGATTGTCACAGTAAGGCAAAGGTAGCTTGGTCAACAGTGTGTTTGCCAAAGAATGAAGGAGGGTTAGGTTTAAGAAGCTTATCTACATGGAACTCCACCCTTTGTTTGAGGCTGATTTGGTTGCTTTTTTCTGGCAGCGGTTCTTTATGGGTAGCCTGGCAGAAGCATCATCATCGTCTTGAATCTGTTAGTTTCTGGGATATTAAGGTGAAAA
Source organism: Arabidopsis suecica (assembly GCA_019202805.1). Taxonomy (NCBI): domain Eukaryota; kingdom Viridiplantae; phylum Streptophyta; class Magnoliopsida; order Brassicales; family Brassicaceae; genus Arabidopsis; species Arabidopsis suecica. Next base: position 11,754,201 of record CM032909.1, read on the forward strand.
ACTCAGATTCGTGGCTCTGGAAAAGTATTCTCAAGCTGAGGCATCTAGCAAAAAACTTCATAAGATGCAGCATTGGGAATGGAAATCTAGCTTGGTTTTGGCATGATTATTGGACTCCTTTCGGTCCTCTGCTAGACAAGATGGGAGAGACAGGGCCGTCTATTCTAAGGGTCCCAAGGAATGCTCGCGTTTCTGCAACGTCCTCTTCTTCGGGGTGGCGTTTGGCTTCTCCGAGATCTGACCTTGCTCGGTTTTCTTAACCACTATACAGTTACCTAATGATTCAAATGAGAATGACTCTTATGATTGGTACATTGGAGACAAGGCTTGCGGAGGGTTCTCTTCAACTAAGACATGGGAAACACTTAGGCCTAGGGCCACTGTGAAAGACTGGGCTAGCTTGATTTGGTTCAAAGGCTCAACACCTAAGCATGCCTTCCACATGTGGATTGCAAATCTTGACAGACTTCCTACCAGGGCCAGACTTGCCTCCTGGGGAATGCAAATCACAACTGATTGTTGCCTCTGTGGTAGCTGTGTGGAGACAAGAGATCACATTTTTCTTCACTGCTCATATGCCCAGACACTATGGACTCTCTGCCTGACCCGTCTCCGTATGACTCCTTTTGTCTTTCTTGATTGGTCGGCTTTATTGGCATGGTCTAAGGTTAGCAGCCCTACCGCACCGAAAACTCTAAGGCTGCTACTGGTTCATGCTCTGGTTTATAGTATCTGGCGTCAAAGAAACAACCTCATTCACAACCAAATCGTCATTCCTCCGCTAACCATCTTCATTGATGTTGACCGTATGATCAGAAACTCCATCACAGCTAGGCGGAAGCGAAAAAATTACAAGAACCTCATGACTCTCTTGCTCATCTAAGGATCCTTTCCTTTCCTTTTTCTTGAGAATGTGTATTATCAAAATGTTTTCTTGTTTTTTATTATTTTTTGCCAAGGTTCATTATCTAGGTCTTATTGTAACACCTAAACTTTTCATCTAATGATATTAACTTTCTTAGCAAAAAAACACATGTAAAAAGTGTTAGGAATAAAGTAAACAGGTCAAGCAAAATAATAACTAGGTTTATAAATATGAACGAACATGTACCAACACGATACAGTCAACTGAAAAAATATTTTTTTTCTTTTCTTTTACATTTTATTTCAATGTTGCATGGACCAGCAACTATGGTATAGTCTTTATCAAAAAAAAACTATGGTATAGTCGGGTAAAACTACAAAAACCAGAAACGCAGAAAAAGACATTTGAAAGAAAAAAGAGAACAGATGAAGAAATAGAGAAAACCCATTAACACACTGAGGAGAAGAAGAAGAAGACATATATTACTGATAATGGTTTTATTTCTTTACAAATGAAACTTAATTAGTGCATATATATGCTCTTTACTTAATCATGATACGTCTATAAGAGTCTATTACAAATAAAAACAACACACAAATGCTTCAAATAAAATGGCGATGCAGGCATGCAGCCCACATCTAGGATCCTTGTTAGTTGTTAGGCTCATCCAGTAATTTTCCGGATACGCTTAACAGTTTTTTGTTTGTTTTTTTTGTTTGTCTTAAGAGTTGTGTTGTTTTACTCTAAAATTCTTAACTTTCGAATTTTTTTCTATTTGATATGGCTTTTTATTTCATAATAAAGCTATCTTGAGGGTTTTCCTAGCGTGAGTGATATACTAAGAACAAATAAAAGAGCTTTTAAAAGATACGTTTTTCTTTCTCGAGTTTGGAATTTCTTTGAATAAACGACTTTGAGGAACCCCTATAACGTATCGGCTTTGGGAAGAATCAATGAATTATGAAGTTTATCATGCTAACATTCCGTCAAGTAGCATTTGTTGCATTGTTTGTTTCTATATTCATAATGACAACACGTATTTTAACACCAAAAAATGACAACACGTATTGAAACAATCAAATGATAATACATATGTATACGTGTTAATCAATACATATATTAGTATAGTTTTCAACTAAAAACAAACGGTGAAATCTTGTTTTATTAAGTGAGCTATTTTCTTCTAGCTTTTTAATTACAAAGAGTACCCATCTATCATAATTCATAACAACCTTTTTCATAATGGATTCCAAGTATAATTTCACTTAAAATATGATTCATCAAATAGGAAAATTTAAACAGTTGAAAAGGGAAGAAAGATTTAGAACTATCACGGGAAAAAAATATCAAGTGCATCGAACGAAAGGGACAAAAACAAAATATAATAACAACAAAAAAGTTCAGGGAAACGATTAATGTTTGTCCGTGGAAATTAGGAAGCACGTGAATTAACCGAGGTACATGGTGGGACAAGCGGTGGTCTATCTTGTATCATACGGTGACGTCACCTCAACGCCTGAGTAAAAAAGATAAATAGTACCTTCGAATATAAGAAACGATTGAAGTATACTACTAATTACGTATATAATTTATTCATAAGAAGTGATTCGCAACATTAAGTCCATAATCAAGAAGAGATGGAACTATAAAGATTTAAGGAGGAATGGAGAAAAGTTATACTAATTTTTTGACATGACAGCCTTCTTAATCTGATGTTATGAACTTTATCCACAAAAAGATTTTTTTTTGCCTTGTATAACAACATTACTCAATAATTCACCAAAAAAAAAACAACATTACTCAATAATCTTGTATTCCAAAAGAAGGTTCGTTTTGTGTCAAATATATTTGAGTGTTCCTTAAGAATCTGAAACTGTGGCATGTATTCTTCATCACTTTGTTCCCTAGATATTCCAAGAGTTTAGGCTAGCAGAAAAATATGTCAATCCCATAATTTCAAAGAGATCGGGCAAATGCAAATTATGATGTGAACCTGCGTTGAAAAGGGTCCTATCACAATAAACACACTCAGGCCATGGGGGCAAATATGAAAGAACAAAATAAGATGAAATCAGAAGGCGTCTAATCTCTCTAAGCAAAATTCTTAGATATGCAGTGCTAGTCTGCTAGATAACAAACTCAAAATGTCAAGAACTTCAGACTTATTCGTGTTTTATAAATGCCTAACAAATATGTAGCAGTGGATTTTGAATTTCGTCAATTATCAATCCTTTCCTAGATAAATCACTGTATAAACTACTATTTTATTAATCATACAAAAACTTGTTCTCAAATCTCAAATATATTAATATTTCAATCCTAAATCAGTCAGGTAGGTGACATGAGCTCAAAACTAACCTAGACCTCTTGCAACTCTTATGAGGTTTCAATTGATGTTGTAGCTATAAGAACTATGACTCTCTGAGTCAATATCACATTTAGGTTTTCAAATACATAATGCTCTCGCTATCTTCCCAAAAAGTCGTTTGGTCACCTTTTTTTACTCCCATACACCAAAGATGTGGTAGTGATTTTACTTCAAGTTTTCTTGTTATCTTGTTTTTCTCCAAGTCATAAATGACAGAACGTCTCGGTTTAGTAGTCGGTATGCACTTTATCATTGCTAGCCTAACCTCATTGCAGCGGCTCGTGCCTTGCATCCCCAACTTATCGCTAGGGGCAAAATTCATCTGAGAAAGAGGCAATACCACAGTCTTGTTTGACCACTTTTTCTTTCCTGCATTCTCCATAACCCATAAATCCACGCTCGCATCAGACGCAAATCGGGAGTACTCAAAAACAGTTAATTTGCCTCTGTAGTTGATGAGATTCGCGCGAAACGTGTGCCAGATGATGCCAGCCTCAACGGGTAGTTCAATCAGATTAAACTCTTCAGAGCTCAAGTCAAAACTCATGAGCACACATCTATTCTTATCAACCCAAGCTCCATAATACAAAACACCATCGATGGAGATACCTTGTGAGTAAGGACGATGAGGAGGAGGAGGAATGGTGCTACAAGTGTTTCTCCAATAAGCTCCAGGACCAAGTACCAACACTTGATGCTCGGACCTGACGATTCTCTCTTCCTTGCCCACATCCCAAACTGTGTTAAGCACTTTGTATTCATCATAAACAGGTTCGTATCCAAAAAAGTTCCAAATATTGTCATTAGCTTCAGCCAAAAGTATTGACCTTATTATGGGCAATGTCACACGTTGCTTGGTGGTTAGGTTACAGATTCGCACACTTCTCCCAAGTCTGACACAGAGCAAGCCACGAAGAGCATTCACGAAGTAGCCTCCCATTCCGGGCATGTTTAGATCTTGGTCCAGTACAGAGACGGACGCATCCGAGTGATCATGAGAGGACGATGAGGATGAGACCAACACATACTCGCGCTGGTCTGCTTTGTCCACAAACGACATGAGCAGACGCCGTCGATGCGCCGAAGATGGGGATTGAAGGAATAAGTTGATAAAAACAGGGGAAGAGATAACGGAGTACCAGAACTGTGAGACGCACATAGACCTCGTCACCTCTTTCGCCGGTAATCTCGCCAGGATATCCATCAACAGGTCCTCAGTGAGATTCTCAAGGCCGCAGGGTTTAGAATCGGGTTTAACCATGACTCTTCTTCTCTTTCTTGGTCTTTCGAATTCATCAGCCGTCGACCTTATCTCCTTCTTCATCAGTCCTTTCACGGCCGCGAGACGGAAGGAAAACCCCATAGTACAAACGTATTTTTACTTTTATATACAAAAGCATATAGTTAGTTACCCTAAGTAAATAGGAGAGTAATAATATTTTCCTTTTTTCCTTTTTGGGGTAATAAGGTATTTTCTGTGAATTATATTGATATCCTATTTTCTGATCCATAGGTTTTATTTAGATACAAAACCAAAGGATTTGATTCATATGGTATACGAACTAAACTTTTCATTCGTTTTTACTCTCGTAACCTTCTAGTTCAAAAAAGCTCTGTTTTCCATTTCTTCTTCGCCTCTAAAACTACTGATATCATTAAACTTAAACTAAACCAAAAGTAAATTGTAGCTAACCTTAGAAGCTTGGTGTAATGTTTTTCAAATTTACGCAGAAGGCACTCGAAAAAATTGAATTACAAGGATATAATTTAGGTTGCATTAGTTCATTGCGTTAAAAAGTTGTTTGAAAATCCTTGTTTATTCCAAAAATAATTATGTTGTGGTAGTATACATATTTTAATGTCGGTATTTAAGATAAGAATATATCTATTGTGTAAGGTTCATAGTCCTAATTCAGGGGCGGAGGCAGTGAAGAGGGAGGGGGGTCAATTGACCCCATAACATTTATGATTTTTGTTTTTTAAGGTAAGTTTCATGATAATTTATGGATATTTTGGTTTAAAATTTTCATAATGACCCCCAGGCAATCAATTGATTCCTTAATTTGACCCCTCACATATTTATTTTTCATTTAGCATTAATTCATTTTCTATGTTTGTTTTGTGTATTTTTTTTAAAAAGGCTACAAATCTCTAAAATCGTGGTCATATTAATTTTTTTTAGACATATTCTATTTGTTTTCCAAACCTATTTTTCAAAATTGCTCTTAGACATATTTTATTTAGTTTAAAAATAAGTGATTTAATATTAATATATAATTAAATAAAAATAATTAATTATATTTGACCCCTATAAACTAAAATTCTAGCTCCGCCTCTGAGTCCTATACTCCTATTCTGACTACGTTTATACTTTCGATGTGAGATTTCTAACAAAATTAACTTTAACACTCATCTAATTGACATTCATATGCATTTGATTGTGGGTATCGTGAGAATCATATTCCTTTTTTTCTCAATTTTTTTTTGTGAGAATCATATTCCGTAGTCTCTAAATGAGTGTATTAGAAAACTGATCATCTCAGATTATATAGCTGATAAGATGAATAAGTAAGCGTTTATTTTGTATTTATTGCGGTGGTTATAGTGATGCTCTCTTGAAATGTCCTGGTCATATAAATTAGATAGGACCAGGTTCGTTTGTTTTGGCTCAGTCACAAAATAAAAGTGTTGTTTGGAAATTATTGATTCCTGATTGTAGGTCAAAAGGGTCGAAGCAACATGTGCGAGTATTTTCGTTAGGATACACAAGTTGATTATAACTTGTAACGAACGTCTAGACTTTTTATCGGAGGGTGACTCAATTGACAAAGTGGTAATCTAAAGGAAAAGTGACCAATGAAACATTATTCATGTGAGATGGGCCAAAGCTGCTTCATTTGACCCTTTTCTTGTGATGTTGGCTTAGACTTTATTCAACCTATTCCGTGAAACAGGTACTCACAAAATGTCATCGTTTAGGAAGACTAATTCAAAATGGAACCTATTGTTAGAAAAGAAAAAAAAAATACATAATTCTTGTAGTGCGGATATATTACTTTACACTCCTTTGCTTGTGTCCTATGTATTTTTAAACATATAATAAACAGTGACCAAAAAAATCACCACAATAATTCAATTTGTGCCTAAAGGCAGACAAAAAAATAAAATATGGTCGTTGTTTTGCTTTGAAAAATAGAAAGTAGTCGAGATTGGAGCGTCAGCTGCCAACCATCGAGCATTTGCTACTACATCTCTATTCATTTCATTAAAGAATTTTGTTTCTTTTATATATTTAAATTCTAAAAAGCGAAAAACAAGGTCCCAATATTAATATTGTATTAACACGCTTTACAATATAGTCCTTATTTGACTTTGAAATGAAAAAAAAATATAACGTGATGATTTAGATTGATCAATGCTATTATTGATATATAAACTTGTTAGCTCTTATCCAATTTACTTCCAAACCTTCTCACTCTCTCTTTTCTCTAATGGAGGCTGAGAATTTGATGAATCTTTCTCTTCTCCAACGCAGAAACGGCGCCGTTTCACAAACCCTAGACTTAGAGCTCGTGTCCGTCAACAAATCCTCCGATGATCCTCTTCCATGTTACACCTCCCTCAAAGACATCCTCCCCTCCCCCTCCACCACCGTCGATTCCCCTGCCATCCCCTTCGCTGCATCGGGTTCGGGTCCCACCATCTTGATCCGCAATCGCCTTGTAAAGCAAGCCGCTTGCTCTTACCTTCAGCCTTCTACTCCAACTCCGTCCTCTAACCCTTCATTCCTCCGCCGTGTCTCCTCCTCCTTCCTCCGCCTCTTCTCCGCCTTCTTTGATGCTCTCCTCCGCATCTTCCCATCTCCTCAGAAAATCTTTAAAGCTTAGTCAAGGACATAGAACAGAGAGAATTGAGAAACAATTTTTACACAGTCTCTGCTTTCTTTTTCTTGATTCATCAATAATTTTATTTTATTTAAAACAAATCGTGAAGGTATTTGAGGTTCACGTTTACCTAATACGCCTCAGCTTGAGCCTAGAAGTGGCGCCACACTCCATGATCAATGTTGTTTAGTTGATTATGCTGTTACCTTCGCCGATTTACGTTTGGTTATTGTAGGTGAATTATGCCAAGACTCAAGACTAGTCAAATGGAAAAAGAAAGACGTCGATGATATATAATTTGTTACCTATAACATTTTTTTGTTTGTTATTTGGTTAATTAATATATGTGTAACTCTAGAGTTGTCCTAAGAGACCATTGATAATATTGATATAGGCAATCCAAAAAATGGAGGTGGCGCCTATATCCAAAATTTTAATTAACAGTATCGGTGACTAGAGTGTAGACTCTACATAAAAGAGTTACTTCAATGAAAATACATCCGTAATAAATGAGTTACATGAGAAATAGTATTCATGGTTATTTTACAATCTTAATTCCCAACATACACTTTTTCTGAATTTCTTAAAGATAGTATTGAAATACATGGTTAGAACTTAGAAGTGCTACGGGCCTATATATGGCCTTTATTCTAGAGTCCATAGTCTAGAGTCCAGACTCTCGACTATTCGAGACAAGAAGAGCGTTCAGTATAAAAGAAAGAAAAAAATGGATAATATACAAATATTTGTTAGTGGGTTTCTCTAGCCCACGGAACATAAATCCATCATAATCCCATGTATATAGTTTTGAGTGAAACCAAAAGGTTGGTACTTTTTGATTATGATATGTTGAATATTATCAAGACTTGGTAAATTTTCAAAGTTTGTTATTTGTTATAATCATTCGGAGCATATTCTTTTACAACTGTACGTCTGTATCATCATCTGAATACATTTTTGACAAATTAAAATCATCTAAATACATTCGAATTCAGAATGTCAAAATTTTGTGGTTGGAATCAAAATATGCATATGGTCTAATAGGATCTGCAATAAAATTATTCCAAGCAAGGAGAAAAGCAAACTAGTTTACATGCATTAATACCCTATATATCTAGGATTAGTTGATCACCATAAATTAGAATAATGAACCAGATTGTCTAATACACATTAATTGTGAAATTTTATTTAGTGAATAGTATTAGGCCATCTCCAATGGTCAGAAACATATGAGGGGCTCTCACCATTTTTTAAGTTTAAATTTTGCTTTTATCAAACTTATGAACAAGATTTGGAGGATTTAAGTTTTGTCTCCTCCAATGGTGGGTTTCTTAGGAAAAATTAAAAATTTAAATTTTGAACTTGACTTGCTTTCAGCTCTAGCTCTATTTTGCATAACACGTCAAACAACACATCCATTTCATTCTTGATATCTCTTCTATTTGTTGCAGATTCCTGAAGTAGCCTAAAATCAACAAACAAGCCTTCAAACAAAGCTTCTTTTCACTCAAGCTCCTTTATCAGATACAAGTTCTCATATAAAAAGGCTTTCATGTGACTGAACGTCTGAACAACTTCATCATTTTCTAAACCTGTGACGATCTCTTCACTCAAGCTCCATTCAATTTTAGTTAAGCAATGTGAACCAATCATCCAAACTATGAGCAATTAACCATACAATTAGAAATACTGGAAACTTGTACCTCTCCTGTAACTCTCTAGTGACAAAACCAATCACTTAGTAGAATTAATCTACTCCAAACAAAAGCCACCAAAACTCTGCAGAAACGCCAATAAAAAAGATGAACACACAATCAAATGACAATAATTGAAACAGAATGATCAATAGACAATACAGAGACAATTACCATTCACAAGCTCTTTGAAACTATCCAATAAAAACATCATACTTGAGAAACCAGAATAACCTCTTCCAATAAAGAAAGCCTCGGATAAGATAAGAGTTAAGACAAGGTCATAACCCATTCCTAGTGCAGACAATTCCACATCAGTGTACTGCTGCATACATCTCTGTGAAAACAAAGCAGAATCTCCCTAGCAATAATCACTCAATACCAATTCCAGTTTCACAAATTCTGTCTCATGATTATGACATTATCATGTTCTTAGAGTCATTCCAAATTCAAAGATTTCTGATTATGATTTTCTAAATTCAACAGTAAATTGTAACAAGAGTGAAGAATTGAATTCAAGTTCTTAGAGGATCTAACCAACAACCGTTACAGAATCCCAATAGGTTTTGACATCCTTCTCGAACTGTTTCATATCCCAAGTTCCATTAACCCACTTCGCATCTTGAAATTGGATTACCACCGTAGTCCCCAAATCAGTCTCTTCACCTCCAATGGCGCATCAAAAGCGGAGGAGCTTTTCCCCGGAGAAAACTCCAGTTTCATCGCCATGACCAGAGAGGGAAAAAGTCGGGGAGTCGTTTGCGAAGAAGAGAGATGGAACGAACACACGCTTGATTTTTTTTTTCATGTGTTAAAACTAATCCGCTAATCACGGCGTGCCACGTAATCGGCTCTCTTTGCTTCCAAAACCTCTCTGGAGAGAGCTGACTCTCTCGATTACTATGAATTTTGATTTATTTTAATTCTCTTTAAACAAGAGAAACCCAGTTTTTTCTCATTAAAACCTCCCATTGGAGGTGCTCTTAGAGACCCATACTATTAACTATTTTCATGACCCCACATGCACACATTTATACATATCCATGCAAACTTTCTATCTCTCTCTATATATATCTACCATCCCTCCTAAATCTCTCTAGCTCTTCTCTCTCCTCCTTAGTCTTTAGCAGATACAGAGTCAGAACAATGGCGGCTAAAAGCAAGAAGAAGATCCTGAAGACTGTCTCTGTTGTCGACATCAGCTGCGGCAACTGTATAAAACCAACCTTGTCCTCTATTTTCAACTTTTTCTCCAAAAAGCCCAAACGTCCCTCCTCTAATTACCGTCACTGCCACTCCTCCTCCATCTCCTCAGCAACACCCTCCTCCACGCCTTTGGCCACCGCAGCCGTCGCCGTCGAGAAAGATTCAGACGATCCTTACCTAGATTTCCGGCAGTCTATGCTTCAAATGATACTAGAGAACCAGATTTACTCGAAAGATGAACTCAGAGAGCTTCTTCAGTGCTTCCTCAGCCTCAATTCACACTATCATCACGGCATCATCGTTCGTGCCTTCTCGGAAATATGGGAAGACGTTTCCTCCGCCGCCGCTTCAGCCGTCGAAGCGTCCCCTCTCGTCACCCGTCATGTGTCACGTGCGTCACGTGATTACTATAACTATTACTAGGCTAATTAATGAAAAAATATATATAGCTATCTATCTCGTATTTATGTTTGTTAGGGAAGTAACGTTACCGTGATCGTAATAACTCTTTTTAATTAGGAATATGCCACGTCATCTAATGACACGTGGAATAAAAGTGATTATGCTTTATTTATCCTTAGCTTTGGTTTGTTATTTCCTTTGTTAAAAAGCTTGCTAGCTTTAGCTTTGGTATCTTCATTATTCGTCTTGATACCGAGCAATGATGGTAATGTAATATAACTTTGTGTCTGTGGATCTATCTATATATATTAATCTTCAGGTATTAATGTAATTAACATGTACATGTTTATATGTTTTGTTGCGTCGTTATAATCAGCCAAACTCGAATGGGGATAGATGTTTCATAGGTTTTCGTCACTCGTGACTCCCTCTGATAGTGACGTGAATGTTCCAAAATGCACGTTAAGTTTCATTTATTTTTAATAAAGTACGTACGATATACTGAGTGAATTTTCTGATCTTTCATTAAAATATATGATCTTTTCTGTACAAACAACTTTAGATCCTTGACAAAAAAAACAAAAACAAACAAATTTAGGTCTGACGATGCAGAAACATGATCAACGTTCGTTGTTAATTTAGAAAATAGTATACGACATGAGAGATAAGAGACTTGTAGGTCCACACTAGTTATATTCGAACAGTATACAAATTCACTTGAGCATGCGAAATGTAGTGCATTAGTTTTGTCATATATGAATATAACTACAAAAACAAGAAAGCATAGCCGGTTATTATATTATATTTATCAGAAAGAAACTATAGCCGGTCCAAATACGAGTGCCTGGGTATATATATGTGTATCACCATGGATTACTATTCTTGTTATAGATGTAGTTATGTCGTCATTACTGAATATAACAAGAAAATTTTGAGACAGAACAAACAAGGAAGTATAAATTGATGTTAGAAAAACAAGAAAAGATGACCATAGATTACGATTCTTGTTTTGAAATATTCAAATGAATAAGTTTACGTACGGTGACAATAATAACCTGTCCAACTCCAAGTACGTAATTAATTATATGCCAGAGCTCTTGAGTGTGGAGTGGACAATGGAGCACGTAAAAAACTTGTGGCTTTGGGCGATAAAATGCAAGAACACATATTTAAGATTCGCAATAATTAGATAGAGAAGTATAATAATACTGATAATTGATAATCATTACATTACTACACGAGTATATAACTATTTGTCAACTACTATACATGTATCATATCGTAGATATATGTGTATAAATTGTATTACATGTTATAGTATGATGCTAGTATCCGACTTGTTATCAATTTTTGTAATCATGAAGTTTTGTCAAGTTGCCCACTAAGTTCCAATGGACATTTTTGTGACATCAAGTGTGAAGTTTTGTCAATGTGAATTGTCAAAAAGAACCAACATTTCCCCCCAAAAAATCACCTCTGTCCCCATTTATTAAGTTTTTTCACCCATCACTACAAAAGCTAGACGAACTGTTAAAAAAATGTAATCGTTACGATTAAGAAGACGCTCGATGTTCATCCAAATTCACAACATGATTAATCAAAACCGAAATCCCTGAAACTATGAATTTCTATAGCTTCTTAAAGATTGGTAAAACGTAGGAAGTGTTTGGGCTAACAAAGTAAAAATAGACTGTTCTGTATTCCATACAGTTTTACTGATGAGCATAATTTTTAAAAATTTTCTTCATAATTTGTTTTATGATATTTTCATTTTTAAACAGTTTAATAACTTTAAAAGGACATTAATTCAATAATAGATAGAGACGACTGTTTACTTGTAGGGTTGGGATCTTGGAATGCTAGTTTCCGGGGTTTGAATGTTTGAACGATTTCGGATATCTGAAAAAATCTTTAAAAGTTTGAACGTTAAAATAATAGTAGCCAAATACATATGGACGGCAATATGTCATAGCTACCAATCAAATGGAAAATGTTAAATTGTGTTATACAGATATTTTTAGGTGTATGTCTCTAAACATTTATATTTGTAAGATTATGATCCATGCATCAATGTCTAAATCCGATCCCTAATTAGATATACCGGAGCTCCATTATTCTCTCTCTCTCTCTGTGTTAGAAATTTCTAAACTTTTTGGAGATATCATATCAAGCAAAATTCCTATATGTTACTTTTTTTTTTAATTTACTTACATCTCAAAAAGAAACATGTAGTATATATATAGTGACTATTACCTTAGTTTGCTTTACGTTCGGGGAAAAAAGTTTGATATGATTACTCATTCATGTTCTTAGAAATTCCAAATTACGATCATTATTATTTCAAACTCGAGAAAAATTAGCAATGCCATCAACACCTGATGCTATTATATATACAAACGTATAATATGTATACGTGCTATAGTGTGTATATATATTTACTATCATAAATATAAACTTCATATTAATGGTGAACTGTATATAATCAATGGCTAGCTATAAATATAGCACAACTACCCAAAAAATATATCGTAATCAATAAATTCAAGAAAATCTCAGATTAGACTTTACCAATAACAAGAGAAATGAGTCATTTAATTATGAGTTCATAAATTGTGACTGTTAACTGTTAAGAGCTAGTAACTAAAAACAAATTTATAAAAAGTAAAAGTAGCAATCTCAAATTGAGATTCTTGTGCTCCTCCATAATGGCATGCTAGCTATAGGTCTCGAAAATGGGATGAGTAAAGTAGCTAAATATAGATATAACAAAAGCAGTTACAATGGACTAATTTGATTAGGTTCTTGCTAACATTTACCAAAAGTTGGTTTCACAAAGTTTTCAAGTGACTTAAGAAACTACCTTTTTAAGAAAAAATATAATTAACCAGTAAGCAACGTGTGACATTGCCATTCATAAGATCAAGTCTTTTGGCTGAAGCCAATGACAATATATGGAACTAATTTTGGACATGACTCTTGTTTCTTATGAATACAAAGTGCTTAGCACCGTTTGGGAGGTGGGCAAGGAAGATGGGATGCTGAATCCGAGCATCAGGTGTTTTAAATCATCAAGCATTCAAACTCATACTAAACTTTTCCATCTTAACTGCTAGGAATTCTTCTAACTTAAGGGAGGATTACTAATCACTTTTCATTTCAAGAAGAGCACTTCTAACAGTTCAAAGACAACTCTGAAAGCTCAATACAGAACTTAGAAATAAAATCAAAGTCCAAACTGACGGCCATGATGAGATCATATTCCAGCTCCTAAATAGTCCAGAATTCGAGAATTCCCCTATAAAAACATGTGCCATTCTTTAAATCATTATTAGCAAACAGAGATTTGATAAGGGGCGTGATCTACTCTCTCCCCTTCAACTTAGGATTTAACTGGGAAGGAACCATGTCAGGTACAAGAGCAGCACATGGGAGGAGATACTGGAATGATCCAATGATCACGCCAAACCAAAGCTTACTCACTCCTGTGGTCAAGAGTGAGTTTTATTCATGCTTCTCCATGCAAAAGTTTTGAGATGTTATTGTACAAAACTTAAAACTACTAACAAGCGAGCTTTGTTTTGTTAGCCAAGAAGACCTTCCAAGAAGTCCTTGATATGAGCTGGTTTTGGTTCCCTACCATTAGTCAAACTGCAAAATTGTAACTCATATCCTTGTTCACATAACAATCCCGACATTAGAAAAAAGATAAATGAATGCATATATAGTTTAATTTAATTTTTAAAAAGAAAAGAGATCATATTGTTCAAACTTATGCAAAAGTCATTCATTTAAGAAAGGGAATGCATTACACATATAATTTAGGTCTACAAATACATAATGCTCTCGATATCATCCTCACAATAAGTCGTTTGCAAACCCTTGTTTATTCCCAAAAACATAAGATGTAATGGTGGAATTATTTCAAGGATTCTTGTTATTTTGTTCTTCTCCATATCATAAATGACATACCGTGATGGTTGACACGCCGAGAGATTTTTCAAACCCAGTCTGAGCTCACCGCAGCGACTCGTGCCTTGCATCACCAACTGATCCCCATGGACAAAATTCATTTGGGAAAGGGGCAAGACCAAAGTATTTTTTGACCACTTCTTCTTCTTCACATCCTCCATAACCCACAGGTCTACACTTGCATCAACCTCAAGTTTAGAATATTCGAAAACAGCTAATTTGCCTGTGTAGTTAACGAGGTTAGCATGATATGTGTGCCAGATGATACCAGCCTCTACAGGTAACTCAATCAAATTGAATTCTTCAAGAGTCAAGTCAAAACTCATGAGCACACATTTATTTGCATCAACCCAAGCTCCATAGTACAACATACCGTTGATGGAGATACCTTGTGAGAAAGGATGATGAGGAGGAGGAAGAGTGCGGCTTTGGGTGCTTCTCCAAGAAGCTCCAGGACCAAGTACCAAAACCTGATGTTCTGATCTGACTTTGTGTTCCTCGGTGATTACCCAAGTTGTACTTAGCACTTTGTATTCATCATGAACAGGGTCATGTCCAAAATAGCTCCAAATATTGTCACTATGTTCAGCCAAAAGACTTGATCTTATGATATTGGTCCAGTACAGAGACAGACGTATCCGAGTGATCACGCGGTGATGATGAAGATGATGAGAGAAACCCATACTTGTCCGGATCATCCTTGTCCACAATAGACAGGAGCAAACGCTGTCGCTTCGTCGATGATGGGGATTCAAGGAAAAGGTTGATAAACACACGAGAAGAGATTACGGTATACCAGAGTTGTGAGACGCACATTGACCTCGTCACCTCTTTCGCCGGTAATCTCGCCAGAATATCCATCAACAGATCATCAGTGAGATTCTCAAAGCCGCAGGGTTTCGAATTCATGACTCTTCTTCTCTTTCTGGATCTCTGGAATTCATCAGCAGTCGACCTTATCTCCTTCTTCCTCAGTCCTTTCACGGCCGCGAGACGGAAGGAAAACCCCATAGCTTTTGATACAAGTACACACGTAATATAATTTATACTTTATATACAAAAGCACTAGGTTACCCTTAAATCTATATATAATAGCAATCTAATAAATACCATTTGCACATCTGAACGGTTGCGTCTTTTTATCGCAACTTTTCGTTAATGTTTTTATTAATTAAAATATATATTTTACGGTTATGTTTTTTTTTTATAAATTGCATTCTAAATGTTTTCTACGGTTGCGTTTTTAAAAAACCGCTTGCAATATTTGAAACCGCTTATTCTAATCATTGCAATATTTAGTTTATTTTATGAACAATTGCAACATTTGGTTTATATATTTAGTTTATTTCACGAACAATTACAATTTTTGGTTTATTTTATAAATAGCTATAACATTTAATTATCTACCGCCGCGTCTCTCGGTGTAACTTTTCATAAATTATTATTTTAATTCTTAATTTTTAATTACTAAAATGTATTTAATGAGATTGTAACTATTTAATTGAACTGTTTCAACATTTGGATTATTTGACGAATTATTGCAATTTTTGGTTTTGTGTTATGAATCATTGTTATCTTTAGTATATTTGATGAACTATTGCAACATTTGGTATAATTGACGAACCATTGCAGTTTTTGGAATATTTGATATCTACGGTTGCGTTTCTCGGATAAGTTCGTCATATTTTTAAAAAAATATTTAAATACTAAAATATATTTAAATGAATTGTTGTTACCGTTTAATTTAACACAATAGCATTTGGTTTATTTGACGTTGAACGCTTTTGCTTATTTATCAAACCATTGTAATATTTGGTTTATTAGTTTATGCTTTTTGCATTTGGGAATAGTTTTCTAGTTACAAATTATTGTTTTTCTAATATTAATATACTTGATAAATGCTTGTGAGTGTTTTCTTTATCATAATTTTTGTAAAATATATATTGATTTGTTATTAAAAAAATTCAAAATTATTACAATTCATTATCATTTTTTCGTTTGATATTTTTTTTAAATAATTTTTGAAATATATTCCCCCGCGACATCGCGGGGGTCCTGAGTCCTAGTAGAAAATAATAGGAAATAAGAAATAATAATGTAAAGAAACAAGAAGCTTGTCTATTAAACCGCTATTTTAATCATATTAATTAACTCGTTTGCAAACAATATTCGTTATGATATCAATACATGATACTCGTAGGTTTTTAAATTTATACACACACAGCTGATTAAATAGTTATCCCGAAAAAATGGGAAAAGATTTTTTACGCGTACTTATTCAATAATTATCAAAAAGTAAAGTGTTATTATCCCAAACAAAAAAAGGAAAATAGTTCTTAATTTCTATTTACTTAGTTTTAGGTAATAAATTACTTTCCTAGTTCTTAATTTCTATTTACTTAGTTTTAGGTAATAAAAGTAACAGAGTTTTAGTATAAAGTTTTTATACGTGTGTTACTTGTGGGTAAAGGCTTTGGAATTGACAAGAAAGATCGAGGCTCTGGAACAGATATATCAAAAGCTGCTATGGAATTATCTTTCCGTTCTGCCGCCGTGAAAGGGCTGAGGAAGAAGAAGGTGTGGTCGAAGGCCATGGTCAAGTCCGATTCTAAATCCTGCGGCTTTGAGAATCTCACTGAGGATCTATTCATTGAGATCCTGTTGAAATTATCGGCCAAACAGGTGACGAGGGCAATGTGCGTCTCACAGCTATGGTATTCCGTAATCTCTTCCCGCTATTTTACCAACCTTTTCCTTGAATCCTCATCTTTGTCCAAACGACCGCGTTTACTCATGTTTCTTGTGGACAAGGAATACCAGAGAAATTATGAGTTTCTTTCATCATCTTCGCATATTGATCACGTAGATACGCCTGTCTCTGTCTTCGACCAAACTCTGGACATCAAAGGACTAGGGGGCTACTTCGTGAATGCTCTTCGTGGCTTGCTCTGTGTCAGACTTGGGAGAAGTGTGCGAATCTGTAACTTAACCACCATGCAGCTCGTGGATTTGCCCATAAGATCAAGACTTTTGGCTGAAGCTAATGACAATGTTTGGAGCTATTTTGGACATGACCCTGTTCATGATGAATACAAAGTTCTTAGCACAGTTTGGGAGGATAGCGAGGGAGAGGGCATTGTGAGATCCGAGCATCAGATGTTGGTACTTGGTCCTGGAGCTTATTGGAGAAATACTTATAGCATTAGTCCTCTTGCTCATCGTCCTTACTCACAAGGTATCTCCATCAACGGTGTTTTGTATTATGGAGCTTGGATTTATAAGAACATATGTGTGGTTATGAGTTTTGACTTTGCTTATGAAGAGTTCAATGTGATTGAATTACCCGCTGAGGCTGGCATTGTCTGGCACAAAGATCGCGCGAACCTCATCAACTACGGAGGCAAATTAGCTGTTCTAGAATACTCCAGCCTTTCATCTAATGCAAGTGTGGACCTGTGGGTTCTGGAAGATGCAGGGGATATGAAGTGGTCAAACAAGAATCTGGTCTTACCTCTTTCACAGATGAATTTTGTCCATGGCGATAAGTTGGAGATACAATGCATGAGTCGATGCGGTGAGATTAGGCTGGTAAAGAAAAATATCAGATCGTTTAAAACTAGACCCTCAGTCATATATGATTTGGTGAAGAACAAAATAACAAGAAGACTTGCAATAACCTCATCAATGCTCTGGTTTTGTGGAACATCCTGCAGGGATTTGCATACGATTTTTTGGGAGGATGATCTTGAGAGCATTATGTTTTTGGAGACCTAAATTATTTTTGCATAAATCTGAACAATACCACTCTGAGCTCCTAAGATTAAAGTTATTACATTTCATATGAACAATGTGAGGAGTTGGATCCATACATACATGACTCCATAACTCGTACGTAAGGTAATTGAATTGCTATTTTGTTGTTTGATTTGTGGTAACGAACCAAACCAGCTCTCCACATCAAGGAATTATTGGTTAACAAAAGAAACCCTCGGCTTAAATAGTTAGTAGTTTTGAGTTTTTTTTCCTGCAGTAAGACCCATCAAACATCTCGAAGCTTCTGCTTCTTCTTCTAAGCTTTTTCAACTCTTATGCATGGAGAAGCATTCTTGGAGCTCAGCAACTCTTAACAACAGGACTGAGAAATCTAACACACAACTTTCTTTTCTTCTATACAATGGCTCTCAACAACCAACGTTGATGCCTTTCTTTGATCTACCAGAATCTTTCACCGTCTTAATCCTTCTCCGTACGTTATGCATACAATTCTCTTCTAGGCTCATATCCTCTCTAAGAAGTTTTATGTTTCAAATAACCCTCAAAAACCTATATCTCTGTAATTACTAGTATAAGCAGTTATTTTTAGAAGACGAGTTCACAAAACAACGCTTCTCATAATATGACATACCAATTAAAAAATCAATTAAATTGGTAAAGTATAAAATCCCTCAATTTATTCAACATCACAAGGCATTATATTGGGAGAACCGGAGATCGACCGAGATCGACGGTCGAGATGATTGCCCAAGAATATGGAAATCATGAAGATCGAGAAGGATGTAGAAAATTATCATATCTTTTTTTTTTTGACAAGAAAATTATCATATCTTAGTTTAGAAATATTTACATTTATCATTAAAGTATAATTAACATTTATCTCTATCTTAATTTAGGAAATTAGGTTTAAGATTTATCTCTAATTCTCTATATATATAGTTGTATCTTAAACATTAATCTTATGAGAGTCTATTATAATTTATCCTAAACACTTTTGTGTTATTTACTCTCATCAATTTATCACATTAAAGTGACCAAACAACCATACAAAAAAAATACATGGAAGTCAAATCCAGAATCCCCAATTTTATTGAATTATTTGCGCCAATTAAATAAAAATACAATTAAGTAAGGGAAAATAAAAAATCGGAGTCATTTATTTAGTGAATATAAAGTAAGGAAAAAGAAGTAGAAAGGTAAATAATTACTCCTAAACAACTTGTGAATAAACACGTGTGTATAAGAAGGGCTTAGATTAGAATTGACAAAAAGCAAACTCTGGAAGCATGAGGTTTTCGTTTCGTCTAGCCGCCGGAAAAAGAGAGAGAAAGAGAAGAAGAACCGTCGTGAAGCCAGAATGGAAGATTTTCATCCCAGAGAATGTTTTAATGGAGATCCTGCCGAGATTACCGGCGAAATCACTGATGAGATTCAAGTGTGTGTCAAAGCTCTGGTACTCCTTAATCTCCTCTCGATATCTTACCAATATTTTCCATAAATCTTCATCATCTACGCAAGGACGGCGCCTGTTCATGTCTTTGGTGGACAAGGAAATGAACTACAACTATGCGTTGGTCTCATCGTCTCGTGACTCTGTCCCTGTCATATCGCCTTATGACTCTGTCCCTGTCTTTGATCTCGACCAATATTTGGACATGCCTGGAATAGAAGGCTGCTTTGTGAACGCTCTTCGCGGGTTGGTGTGTTTCAGAATTGGGACAAGAGTTCGAATATGTAACCTCACCACCAGGCAACATGTGACCTTACCTATCTTAAGACCAATAACTGTGGCTAAACCTATTGACAATGTGTGGAACTATTTTGGGCACGATCCTGTTCACGACGAATACAAAGTGTTTAGCACAGTTTGGGAGATGAGCGAAGAAGAGAGAGTAGTGAGATCCGAGCATCATGTGTTGGTACTTGGTCCTGAAGCTTCATGGAGAAACACTCAAAACACCATTACTCCTCCTCCTCATCGTCCGTACTCACAAGGTATCTCCATCAACAATGTTTTGTATTATGGAGCTTGGGTTGATAAAAATAGATGTGTTGTTATGAGTTTTGACATGAGGTCTGAAGAGTTCACTTTGATTGAATTACCCCTTGAGGCTGGCATTGTCTGGAACACGTCTCCTGCGAATCTCATGAATTACAAAGGCAAATTAGCTGTGTTCGAATATTCAAGTATTTTGAATAGTGGTAGCATGGATCTATGGGTTGTTAAAGATGCCGGTAAGAGTCAATGGTCGAACAAGAAGACTATTGATTTGCCTATTTTTCAAACGCGATCACTTGCCATGTCCAATGGGGTGCTGATACATGCCACTAATCACAGCTGTGAAATTAGGTTGTCAACGAAAGAGATCAATATACATAATCCACACTCTGTCATTTATGATTTGGAGAAGAACAAGATAACAAGACACATTCAAGTAATGAACTTATTTGATAGTTTTTGCATATGCAAGTTTTTGGATGTAACATTTTGGGATGATATTGAAAGCATCATGTATTTGGAGACCTAGTTTATCTTACGTTTTAATCTAAATACTCTATTTTTCTCTATTCTTAGCTGTACAAGTTTTTTAACTATTAGCTGGAGCTGTAAGCTTTATCGGAATAGTGCAAAACTGAAAGAAAGAACTGTACAAAAAAGCTGAGAGTAAAACTGTTAGTAACGCTTTTGATAAAAATTTTGTGATTGGTAACTGTCAAAGCTGTACATTCTGTACCGCTTTGATAATGGGTTACCATTCAAAGCCAAAATATTATTATGTCTCTATTAAAAGTCGAAAGCTCTCTCAACTTTTAAAAGATCCATCTAATATAATAATAATAAAATTATATTTATATAAGGGAATTTTGCCAAATGTACCACATTTTGGGAAAATCCTAGCAAATGTACCACATTTGAAATGGATTTAGCATCCATACCACATTTGGTGTTTGTGTGGCAACTCTTGGACGATTTTGCCCTTCTCTGTGCGTCAGGTATGTGTCAGGGGAAGGAGCTACAGTAGACGCCGGTTGGGAAACGGGGACAACTTTGTGTCAGAGAAGGACAACTTTGTGTCAGAGAAGAAGGACAAAACATTGCATTAAATGCAGTTTACATTTACCATGGACAATAATTATGAAATAGAGTGAATGATGTCCCCCAAGAATAAGTCCAGATCTCTTGATTGTCCATCGCCAGATGATGTGGTTTTACCAGCCAGAGATCTGGATTTACTCGGGGACAACTTCTCTTGATTGTCCATCGCCAGATGATGTGGTTTTACCAGCCAGAGATCTGAATTTACTTGGAGACAACTTGATCTTTATTTTATTCCGCCAAAGAGCCGAAGACGAAGATCTGGATTTACTCGGGGACAACTTTGTTTTACCAGAGGGACGAAAACGGTTACCAATGCGTTAGGAGAGAGACTGTGGACGGCAGAAAATTCGGAGACTACGAAGATCTGGATTTATTCGGGGACAACTTTGTTGTACCAACCAGAGGGACGAAAACGGTTACCAATGCGCCAGGAGAGAGAAAAAGGACGGCAGACTGTAGCTCCTTCCCCTGACACATTCCTGACGCAGACAGAAGGGTAGTTTCGTCTTTCCAGATGACGAATGTGGTATGGATGCTAAGTGGACTCAGAAAGTGGTACTGGGCCTAAACTTTTTGAAAAAAGTGGTACTGGGCCTAAACTTTTTGAAAAAAGTGGTACTGAGGCTAATTTTCCCTTTATATAATATAATAATATTATTTTTTTATTGTTTGTTGAGAGACTCCATGAAAGACTATAGGTACACATGCTCTAAAGCTCCCAAGATTGGGTTATATATACATACCATAATTGTCAACCTACAAATTGTACACCTATTTCATCCCACATGTATACTCAAGCAGCATTGCATGTTCTCAACTTAACAAGAGCTCTAAAGAGCATGGAGGGTGCATCTTTCCAACCCTTATAAATTACGCCTGATACACATGTTTAGTGATTAGAGAAGCGATGATAACACAACATAAGGAAGATGAAGATGCACACAAGTAGAAAGCTAACTAATTAACATGACAGTGGTTGAATATCTCGAGACAATGTGTGGAAGATGCTCAGCAGTTTGGCCTTCCATAGCAGCAATGGAGTCAAAGCTAGGAATGAAATGTACATATACCAAAAAAAATAAAAAAAAATGTACATATGCCTACATGAACCCATTCACTTGTGCCTGCATTGACTTCATGTGTCTCATGAGTAGTACATCTTACCATAGGAAATGGTTTCTCAATCACGAAAACAAACTGATTATTGAGAAAAAGATATGATTTACGTGTGTGAATAAGGTTCTAAAATATAATGTATATGAACCTGGCAAAATGACGTGATCAGTTTCGGTCTTATGACACAAAAACACGACTCTGGACCGTATAATTGGCGTCACGAGGCGTCTCTCTCATCAAGTCTAAGAGATAATGCCTGTTAACACTTATCACTTTCAATACTCCCATTGCACTCTACTGGTGCATGCAGCCAACTTGAAGACATTTTCAGATGCATCAATAACAGAATGTTCCTTTATGTGAAGAAGTTTTGCAGCGTCAAGCACCTGAAGAAAGAATAAACCAGGACAAGAGATAATATAAAGATATAGGTAGATAATAATTATTGTAGAAATTTTCCCATCAATGCCTACCATATCCAACAGCGTATATTCTTTCCATTATCTTATAGATATACTTGAAGGATGCGTGCATGGTGGAACACTCTAAAACAGCTGGTAGGAACTCGTAAAGGCATGGAGGACATAAGTTACAAGAGCATGGAGTTGAGAGAAGATCGAGATGGAAAGCAAGGATTGTATATGAATGTATCAAGAGCTGTGATGAAAGTTGCTTGCTTTGCACTCAAGCAAGTTCGTGAATAAAACAGGAGTGAAGTCATTGTTTGTCAAATGCCAAATCATATATTTCTCCCTATGGAAAAGAAAATTGGAGAGATCCTGCTTCAGTAGATGTAAGATTTGCTGATACTAAAGTAACGGTGGTTGTGAATATGCTGTGATTGGCGACATCCATAAGTAATGGTACTTTAATGACTGAACTGAGGTAAGCTTTTCCAAGTACATTGGAATGATCTATTTGAATACTGGAACAGAACAGTCTTCATGATTATCCTGATTCGGTTATATAATGACTGATGCAGGATTTCTTAGTTAGCATCTGTAACTCTTATTTGATATGGTTCTAGATAAGCAGGTTTTTGGAGAGGATTTTATGGGATGATTGATATTGGGAGCATCATGATTTCGAGACCTAAAAAAGATTATGTTACGTTTTGTATCAGCTTGTTGTAATATTTTTCAGTCGTTTCTTGAAATATTTTTGGTCACAGTTTAAGATTGGGCTATATATCATCCTACATCTCATCTTAAATCTGCAAGTAACATACATATAGAGTATACTCAAACGCAATTTCTACTGCAGAAGCTTGCCTACTGTTGGATGCTATATAGACTGTTGCATTCTAAAAATGAAGTTAGATTAATCCTTTCACCAAGACCTTGTTTACTGTTGCATTCTATGTCTAATGCAGGATTTTTCAGAGCATCTCCTAGTACTTCTCTAAGTATATACGAAGCTGTTTGTTGATTTCTCTTAAAACTGAGCTTAAATGCATGGTATATGAGAAATGAATGCAAAGATGAAAACACTGCAACCTTTTATGTTATATAACAGTCAGGAAAATGTAAGAATGTCAGAGCAAAAGTGGACACTATACCGGGAATGAAAAAGGATAGTTTGATGATTCAGATAGTTACAGCTCTCAGAAATGAAACAGCCGATCCAAAGATGATGGATTTACATTCTAAGAACCAGAAAGTCTCAAGGCATATGTTTTCTTCCTTACTGTATCGGGCAGAAGAGCCTTACATCTAGAAACGTTTGTGATTGCTGACGACGATGGACGGGTCTCTCAGGATTCTCGACACCTGCATAATAACAACACACATTCCATTGAGAGAGAGAGTTGGAGAGAGAGATCGAGAGAGGGAGAGAGACTAAATATACCATTTCTTTTTTCTCGACATCAGTAATGGTTCCGGTAAGGCGCCTCAAGAAAGCTTGGACAGAAAGCCTATCACCAGCTGCAAGTCTCTCTTGTACCCAGGTGCACACATTCATCTGCAAAATCAGAGAGGAGGAGTTACAAGAATCATCTGCAAACCGAACGATAACGTATTTGAGCCATGCTTACTTAGCTTAGTCTATATCTTAATGTTTCATATTCATATCTCCTTCCTAATTCTGAGTAAATAAAAATCTGATGAATGTGATTATGTGAATAAACAAGATAAATTCCTGCAAATCCACAAGGCAATTGGCTCAAACACACAAAGATTCATCCAAACCCACAAGGAAAGAGGCTCCAACATACAAAGATACATCCTAAACAACAAGAAAATAGGCTCAAACATACAAAGATTCATCAAAACCCACAAGGCAAGAAAGCTCAAACACACAAACTCGAACAGATTACAGAATCAATCGCACACAAGTTCGTATTTCTCATTCAATCTGTCTAAGTACTCAAATCCACAAGGCAAGATGCTAAACACACACAAACTCGAACAGATTACAGAATCAATCGCACGAAAGTTCGCATTTCTCATTCAATCGGTCTACGTACTCCAAATCCACAAGGCAAGAGGATCAAACACAAGAAATTCTAACAGATTACAGAATCAATCGCACACAAATTCATCATTCTTAGTACTCCAAATCCACAAGCAGAGCCGTAGCAACGATTATGAGGGCCGCCCGCGAAAAAAAAAAAAAGGCCGGTCTAGAAAAGTGTATACTTATAAAAAAATTTAACCATAAAAAAAAAACAAAAAACAAAAAAAAACCTTCTCTCACGCTTCAGGTGATTCGATCTCATGACCTAAGACATGTGGTGTATGACATAATACCACTAGGCTACCAAAACACATTGGTATTTGAGGGCCGAAAATATTAATAACTTCTCGGAGGGCCGCAGCTCCCGCTTCTCTTGCTTCTATCCAGCTACGGCTCTGTCCACAAGTCTCAAGAGTTTAAGTCTTAAAAGCGGAAATACACAAATTCGAACAGAATCAAACGCAAGTTCGTGTTAAGCTTCGAGGTTTCACATTCGATCGTTCTAAGCAAACGTTATTCGAAATCCAGGCGAGTATACACAATAAAATAGGCTTGATCTTCGAATCGAACAGAATCAAAATCAAACAAGATTGAAGGAAGAATCAACGAGTTGTACGCAAGCAAAATCGAAATCGAGAAACGGATTCGAATATACCCCAGTCTCCAAGAGAAATAGCTCGTAAATCATAATGTTGACTTCAGTCATTATGTTCGCCATTGTTGAAGTGGATGATGATGATGAAGAAGACGATGGATGATAAGCGCGAACTAACTTCACAGCGAAAACAAAAACCTTTCTATTAATATGTAGATTTTTCATTTTTTTCTTTCTTTATTATTCGGTAACTATGAAAAGACAATATTACCCTCCATATAACTGACAATTACACACTTTCCACATCATATATTTCTCTACAATGTTTATCGTCGAATTAGGAGGAGTGAAGAAGAGCAGCTTCGTTTTCAGAATCTTCCCAGGTTTGTTCTTGCTTTTCAGAAATTATCTAAATTTGGGTTCTTGATTCGATTCGTTTAATCATGAGATAATTTTTGAAATAAGGTAGTAGAATCATAAGAGAATTATTGACTGGATTCATTTTTCTTCAAAATTTGAGTCTTGTTGATTGCTTTGTATGAAACTTGTCAGATTGATTTAAGGTTCCACTTGGAGATGAGTATTTTTCGAGGAGAGAAGATAAATCTGAAGAATAAAGCCAAGATATGATTCAAGCTATGGGTTTATTTACTCTATTGGTACCTGTTTTTGTCTATCGTTTGTATATACAGGAATGGTCATTTGAAGAACATAACACACAAGTTTATGATTTGGTTCTTTAGATTGTATTCTAGTTTTATCTAGATTAGTTTTGTCAATATGCCCGCCAAGGAATCCTAATCTTTTTTTTTTGCTTGTTCATTGGCTTACTCAACTTTCTTCTTCTCCTTTAACTATGCACTTCAGCCACTGATTGATTCTTGTGTGTTTTCATTTCAGTTATAACTTACTGTCACGAATTAGGAATGAACTACAAACTTCATTCGTCCAGACTTACTTGTTGGATCACTCTTACAGGTTTTTCTCTTATCCCATTGTGAAATATATTGAATCTCTTGGAGCTGTGTTACTTTCTTGGCGTTCTTTCTATATGCTCTGCTTGTTTGCTAGATCCCTAAGGCTGTTGGCAAGTTTTACGGAATTGGGGTTGAAAACCATATTTTGGTTTGCATTGCGGTGATACTCAGTATATGCTAAGAAATGTGGTGATAGTCAGCATATTTTGCTGTTAAGGCCTTGGTAATGCAAGCCTTATTTTATGATTTTTGATGATTTGGCTGTGAACTTGTGATCAATTGGCACCAACTAATGCGTAATTGATTGAGGGGTAGATCATGAGAGCTCTTTTTTAGTTCCCGTTTAAGTATACCTTTCTTTTTGCTTAATTAGGAATTGTGAGAAGCCTATGAGGTAGGGAGTTTATTTTCTTCAGTATTATCTGCATAGCCAAGGGGACAAGGGTTTATGCATTGTTGGAGGGTAGTGTCAGAGCAAGAAGTCTTGAAAATTCCTATTGTTTTATCAGTCAATTGTTACATTTTCCTTTTCTCTCTTGGCTCTTTGTTCTCACCAATTTTTCCTTGACATAATGGGAGCTCAGCACAGTTTTTTGCAAGCAATAATTGGTTTTTCAAGAACGGCGAATGACTTTTTGTTTCGAGGAGTTGTAAAGTCTCTGTTGTCAGTTACCTCTTTGTCTGTTTGCAAATGAGAGTAATTGCAGAAGTTAGTCATGATCCCGTTCTTACTAATTGTCTTAGCTGCTAGAGAACTTGGAACCTATATCGTTTCACATATATGAGACTGTTCAGGAGCATGCATAGACTCACAAGTCACAACCTAGGACTTGACATATTAAAATCTTTTGATGTAACAGAGAACTTTGATGCATTTGATTTGAGAATAAGTCTTCCTGCCATGGTTGTACACTGTACAAAGCTGTGAAGCGAAATGGAGGAGTTACATACGTGCACTGTACTGCTTGAATTGGAAGTTGGAGAATTTTTCGATATGATTTTTGTTTTGGGCTCCTGTTGTTGCGGTATGTTGCAGAAACCTGTTACTGTCTCTTCTCGTTTTCTCCCTTTTATTTTTGTAGCACATCTTTCATTGTGCGTCTTTCATGGGTGTAGATGTATAGGTTTCCTGTATCAAAACAACAATTTCTTAGTTCATTTGGAAGAAATTTAAGACTGTTGCCAACATTAGTTGTGTTAATATTTGTACTTCTTGGTTGACTAATGAAGGAATGAACAATTGTTGACTTTTGGCTGACTAATATTGAGAAGAGTATTTTCAGTTTCAGTTGACTTACATGTTCTGGGTGCAAGACTATAAACTTATGGAAGCTCATAAGTTACTTATAGTAAGATACTAATGTACTTCTGGTTTATGTTCTCTCTACATGATTTCCTTGATATATAACCCAGCATGTTAAACTAGTGTTACTGCCAGTTATATTATGTGAGGATGCTTCGGAATTTGCTTCTTCTCCTATGAACCGATGATTATGATAATTAGATTTCTAGACCACTGGATCACATTTTGCAGTAATGTATACTGAAAATATAGCTCTCAAAAGATAAAAGCTTGGGTTAGTTCATCAAATAGTATTAGCATTTAGTCATTATAATTGTGATATCTTTAGATGGCTGGTGGAACATAAATCTTGAAATTCCTTATTTTTCTGGTTAGTTAAGTGTTATACTTTCTTATCTCTTGGGGCTATCTACTCTAATCACTTTTTCGTGACAAATCAATGACCGTTTTTGTTTGTCCACCTTGTTTTGTTGGCAAACTAGAAAAATTGTGAAAGTTAGTCATCATCCCATTCTCACTAATTGTCTTTACTGCTAAAGACTTGGAACCATCGTCATCACTTTTCACATATGACATGTATGGTACTGTTCACGAGTACATGCATTGAGTAAATTCACCATGAACGCACTCACTCACAATGTAGGGCTTACGTATTGTAATCTTTGATGTAAAAGAGATTTTGATGTATCTGATTTGAGAATGCTTCGTCCTGCCGTGGTTAGTACACTGTACGAAGCTGTTAAGCAAAATGGAGAAGTTACATACGTGCACAGTGTACTGAACTGCTGGAATGGGAAGGGCTCCAGCTATTGCGGTATGTTGCAGAAAACTGTTACTGAGCTGTCTTTTTTTCCCTCGTTTATTTCTGTAGCCTTCGTTGTGAGTCTTCCATGAGCGTACATGTATTGCTTTCCAATATTGAAACAATGTTTCAGTTCAGTTGGAAGAAATATAAGACGACCGTTGCAAACACTAGCTGTTTTGATATGTGTGCTACGACTGTTGCAAACACTTGCTGTTTTGATATGTGTGCTTCTTTGGTTGAATGATGAAGGAATTGAGCAAGTGTTGACTTCTGGCTGACTAATACTGAGAAGGGGTATTCATTTCAATTACAGATGACATACGTGTTCTTGTAAGATACCAATGTACTTTTGCCTTCTTTCTTGATACCAATGTAACAAGTTCAACTAGTTCTACTGCCTGTTATATGTGAGGATGTTTGATTTTCTTCCTTGCTTACAAATTGTGGTTTATGACGGCTAGAATTCTAAACCATTTGGGTCACAATTTGTTGGAACACATACTGAAAACATAGCACTCAAAGACAATATCTTGGGTTAGCTCACTAAATGATCTAGCATTTAGACTTTTTATTTGTGATATCTTTAGATGGGTGGGAAAATGTATAGGCACGCGTAAAATAGGTGTGTACCAATATCTTTCTAAATTTTTTGCAGAGAATAAAGTCATGCTTTTGGAAGCCGGATGCCATCAGAAACGGCAACAATTGATATTGTGAGTCATTCTTTAATTTCCGCAATGCTTGAACATACAATGTTTGTAGCTTCTCAGTTTCGTTTATTATCATAACTTACAATAATGGTCACTTAGTTCCTTGATTCATGACTACTGTTTTTTGGTATATGGACATGAAAGCTTATTGATTGTAACTCTGACACTGAAATATTTGATGTCTTGCTTTTAAAAATATGGGTTGCCATGAAACCAGAAGGCACAAAACATGTTAACAAATAAATTTCGTTAGGCACAACTGATATGCCAGCTGGAACAATTGCTGAAACATGACCATTGTTGTTGTGGATGTAAATTATACAGATTACGAAATGTGACTTCATCGGGCTCTCAAGAAAATCTGGCCACTTTAAGGAGACTGCTATCGAGCTTCGGAGAAGAGTGATGGACCATCACGCATTGGAGACAAGAGCTACATGCCAAGAGTGCTGTTTGAGCTTAGTCACAGGGTTAATTATCGTTATGGCCGCAGCAACCAAAATCAGTGTAAATCATATCAAGATCCTAGTGCTCAACTGTGCACCATTCCATCTCTATCAGCCATGGTGATGAACGATTATCAGAGAGCTACAATCTTGGTGGTATGGATATGGCGCCAGAATCGTAGCCATTGATTTATATAAAGATCTTTTTAACGTTCAGAGGTATACAAGGTCCTTGCGCTAATAATCGTTACTAATTTGACAAAAAGAAAATTAGCAGAAAATTAACCCAAAAAAGCAGAAAAGTTGACCTGGAAAAAAATGAAGTAAACAACTGCATAACCAAACAAGGCCTTTATAGCCCATTATATAATTTCTATTCAGCCCAACAAATAAGGCCTTTTGTTGATTTTTTTTTTTTTTTTTTTTAGCAACAAGAGTTTGTTGATCAATAGCTTATTTTTTAGGGTTAAAAAGTTTCCACTAAAAGAAAAAGATTTTCTGCATCGTGATACAAAAGATGTACACGTGTAATCGATGTTACCTCCGTAATTTTGAATCCGAGTAAAAGAATAAGTGAGTATCCATATATATTAATATTATCAAATGAAGGAATTAAGAAGATACATAACCATTTGAATCAATGTTGTCTTTAATCTTCTCTTCTAACTCAAACAATGACGATAAACAACAAACGTCTCTACTCTTCTCGCCTATCGAAGTCTCCGGCAAGAATTGTACGGACGTCGACGAGGTCTCATCGGAGGATGAGTACAAGGAGACCGGCCACGACGATGAAAGAGAATCCTCGACTACGACGTCGGAATTAGGCTCTCCGGCTACATCTTTAGAAGGTCCTACTGCTAAGTTTAAGACCAAATCGACGAAGGCGGCGAAGATGTATCTATGGCTGGTCTTGACGTTGACTTTCAAGAACCAAAAGAGAAGTTTCTCGAGGCTTATCCAGTCATGATGAAGCACGTGTGCTTCAACCATCTTTTCCATGGAGTTCTTGAAATCAGAGTAAGGATCGTTTGATTCCAAGGACAAGAGCATGAAGCCTTCTTCTTCTTCTTCTTCTTCTCTCTTGTTGGCGTCTTCGAGTATAGAGTTCGATGTTCCTCTCTGTTCGAATATGAGTCTTTTCGATGATTTTATCCCTTTAATCACATTCTCTATAGACTCTATCTCCGGAGGATTTTCCATGGCATGACTGGTAGAGGAGAAGGAGGAGTAGGAGGAGGAGGGGGATGAGGAGAAGCTTCTTGGTGGTGGCTCGGGTTCGTAGACATGTTTAGGTTTGTTAACGATGAAGGAAGCTTTGGAAGAAATTGTTTTAGGGTTTTGTTGATGACAAGAAGGCCATGGCCATGAAGAGGAAGAAGATGATGAATTTGAAGAAAATGATGAAGATGAAGTGTTCTTGTTTAGAAATGGGAATTTCATTTTCCTTACCATTATTTTTTTCTTGTTTG
Source organism: Arabidopsis suecica (assembly GCA_019202805.1). Classification (NCBI taxonomy): domain Eukaryota; kingdom Viridiplantae; phylum Streptophyta; class Magnoliopsida; order Brassicales; family Brassicaceae; genus Arabidopsis; species Arabidopsis suecica. The sequence continues at coordinate 11,785,344 of CM032909.1, forward strand.
GTTGCTGAGAAAATATTAGACAAGACAAGAATGTAAATTTTCTCTTTTCTTTTGGGGTTGGATTCAAAATTATAGGAAATTTTAGGGAATTAATGGTGAGAGAGGGAAGGAAGATTTTAAGGCTTTTGAAAAGGAGAGGAGAGGCTGCACGAAAGGATGGGTGGGGAAAAGAAACTTTATTTGATTTTTAAATTAAATCTTTTTTTGGTTAGTGTATTTAATTATTGGCACCAAATTTATTGTTGTTTGGTTGGGGATCATTCAATTTTTGTAAGTACATTTTCCCGGTTTAGATTTTCTGTGTATTTATAATAAAAAATTATATTTGAATACCCAAACTAAATATATTTGAAATTTTAGACTATTACACATTGACATTTATTTATTTACTAATACATGGATTAATCCTGAAAGTATAAAACCATTTCAAAACTTAACTAATTTTTTCATGCACTTGATATTAGTTACACAATTTTTTTTGTTTGTTTGTTAATGTAGTACTAGTACACAAATTCGTCACCATTTGCAAATCAAATACACGGTAAGTACATGCATACTAATTATGGTAAATTTATGTAATTTTTTCTTAAATGGATAAAAATGATATGATATTTAATTTTAATTTCATTTAAATATTAACTTTTTAAAATTTAAAAATATATCATTGTTAAACACATTAAAATTGAGTAAATGGATGGACATAATTTCGTATATATGAATATGGAACGTAACTACGTACTGAACTAGTGTCTGCCAAAGTTAATCAACATCAATGTTTGATACAACAACATGACATAAACGATCTCCAAAATAAATGAATTCAACAATAGCACCAAAGTAGTTAATTGAAACTTGATACCTGTACCTACCGAAAATATCTATCATGATCATAATATTATAATCCCTAACACCAAAATATTCTTTTTGCATGTGGTTAGCAGCCCACAATAGACTCTCGACGGGCGAGCGTATGATAAAATGGAACCAAGGAGCATCGGGAACTTGCGTACTTTGTCAAAACCAGTTGGAGACCAGAGATCACCTCTTCTTCTCATGTCAATATGGCTCACAAATCTGGGCAGCTCTTGCAAAAGGACTTCTAAAAGCTAGGTACACAATCAACTGGCCCCTTATTCTCGATTACATCTCAAATGAACAGCTTGATAGAGTGGATGGATTTCTTATAAGATACGTTACGCAAGTCGTAGTCTATACTGAAATTTGGATGAACTCAGAACCGTATTCCCCAAACTCAGAAACACTGAGTATTACTTTATTAGAAATCTGGTTAAGAAGTTACAACTCTCTTAACTGGTTTTACACAAGACCTAAAACTACTTTTAGCTTGTCACCTGAGATTTCTAAGACTCACAAGAGAATTACAAGAACACACTCTCTAATCTCTCTTGTAACTCAAACAGAGTAAAGCTTACTCTCTAACAGAACAAAAAAGCTTGCGTTACTTTTTTGCTTCACAAAACGGCTAAACCTAGCAAGACCCTTAGCACCCCTTTTATAGTCACAAGGTCTTCAGATCTTCTAGGTTTTTCTTTCTCGATCTTGGAACTTTCCAAATCTTCATCGAATATCTTCTTGCCAAACTGAACTCATTCTGTTGTGATCACCACGTCATTCATTCATTTGGCGTCAGTACACGTCAGCAACAATTACTTGGTCATTACTCCTGTATCCAAGAACAGCTTCAATCCTGTTCCGGCAACTTGTGCACTTATCTGAGCTCCTGGTATAGAGTGCACTTACAATCTCCCCCTTTTTGATTCAATTTGTCAATTCAAGCCATCCTGCAATGATTCTCTCAAGATTCACAAGTACACATCATATCAACGAAAAACAATGCACAGCAGAATTATTAAGATTAAGTCTTAACTCCGAAAAATATTCAGACACAGGATCCTTGTTCTCAAAATACTGAAAAACAGAGAAAAACATGGCATACATACAAAAACAATCCGAAGTAATGCCAAAAGTTAAGACTCCCCCTAAATCCTAGACCACTCAGTCTCCAAATCTAGTCTATATTATCCTGACTGAGTGTCTTCAAACCCTTCTTCATTGTCAACATCCAATGAATCCACAAATGAACCCGAATTAGAGTTCTCAGAAGGCCAGCCTTCATCAACGGGCTCAGCATAAGAGTCATCAGCTTCAGGTTCAGAACCTTGAGCCTCGGCATCAGCATTCACACCCTGAGACTGATCAGAAGAAGGCTGTACTAACCCATAATCTCCCCCTGCTTGTATGACATAATTGAGTCAAAAAAAACTTCTAACAGGATGACACCTATGCACTCAAGACTCTAGTAAAGAAACTTGAAAACTTACCTTCCAACCGGACAGCCATGTTCAGCAGGAGAGTGGATGCGTGTCTCAGGTCTCCTGCCAATGAGGTTCCAAACACATACTCTCCTCGACGTCTTGGGTGATGTATACCACCTCTCACTTCTGGATTGAACTTCTTTGGAGGTGGATCAGGTTTTTCAAAGTTCTCCAAGGTAATCTCCCTCTGAAACATAAGTACCCGATAGATCAAGTTCGGGAATGGCAGAATGTTTAGAATCTGACCTGGAAAGCGAGCAGCTCTTTCCACTTGATCATATACCAGCTTTCCAAAATTGAAAGGGATTCTCTCATTGATAAGATACAGAAGCTTAGCCCGATCAATTGTCACATTGGAATTGTTCTTTGAGGGAAGCCAATTGATGCAACAAATCAAGTACAGGCCAGCCAGATGTGTAGGCATCACAGGAGTGCGCAGGTCCTTCCAGGTAACAACTTTACCTTCTGACAGATACTTGGCCAAGGCATGCTTCGACAGTTCAGCTCTTTCATACTCAGCCTTGGCATGCCACTTGATAGCAGGAGTACGAAACGCTTTGTTGATCATCTGTGGTGAGAATTCGTACATCTTCCCTCGAACAAACACAGGCGACTTCTTGGTTACCTCATTGAATATGTGGAAATTTGAGTAAAATTCCAGCACAACTTCTTTGACATACGGATCAATCTCACTAACAGTGTCAGACAGGTGATTCTCCTCTATCAATTTCATCATCTCAGCAGTACTAGCAGGACCACGCGGAACATACCTCTGGTCATGAAATTCGCGGTGTGTGAAATCTTTGTACCTTTCAATTCCCTGAGATGTGAGGAAGCGAATGTTCATCGGAGCATAGGGCGGCTTCCAAATCGAAGGGTCAGCCGCATCCCTCTTTGCCTGATGATAGCGGTGCATGCTGCAGCGGTCTGATGAGTCGTACGGAACGTTCCCGCGGGTCTTCATGAAGTTCTTCAGCAGATCTGGCACCGGATCGTTGATTGGAGGATGCGAGGAGGACGGTGCAGATGTGTGGCCAGCCGCTTTCGAAGAAGATGGCATCGATTTGTCTGGCGGAGCAGGGCCAGAGTCAACCACAGCATCTGGTGGCGGAGCAGACTCGAGGATCGACGAGCTGCTTTCGGGGGAACTTCCTCAATTGAGCTGTCGGAATCATTGAGCTCCAATCGATCGGGATGAGGGCGCTTAGCAGCAGCGCGAGTTCTCGCCATGGCTAGGGTTTGAGAGAGGAATTGGGAACGACTCTCAAAGAGAAAGAAACACAAACCCTTGTGATATCCCGCGTGTTTTCCTTTTAGACAAACAAGAACTCAAAACCAAAAATTAGTGCTAACCGGGTATAAAACCGGTTTAATCAAGAATCAATTAGAGTAGGCACTAAAAGAAAAAAAAACACAGAGTTCTTAGTTTTTTTTTTTAAATTTTAACACGGTACCTCTGAAGATCCAACTCAATTTTCTGAAGCAAGACAGTGATTGACATAGAACAAGTCCCTATCAGTGTACTCAGAACAACAACCGTCTCTTCCACATGTTGGCATCTGTGCAGTCCCAAAGCTAATTGTACAGTGCTAAGCTCCCCTTTTTTTTTTACATCAAAAACACATAATCTGCTGTTCCAACACATATGAGAATGTTGATTCTTCAAGAGTAGTCTTCACACTGTCATGGATCAGAGAGCTAGCGAGTCCTTTGACAAGGAATGTGATAGACTGTGCAGCAACATTCAGGCTCTATGTAACCACAAGGCTGAGAATGCGATTCAGACCTTGTTAATATGCATCTTACTGCTCCTTTCTGCAGTGAGAGGAGATTGCAAGTAGAGGACAGCAGCTCCTTTTTTCCCTTTTTTTTATTTTATTTTTATTTTTATAAGACTGCTTCTGAACCTCCTTTATTTTGATTGATGTTTGCTCCTCTCACATATTTGTTAGGTAAACAAGATTTCTCCTTTGTTCCCTCGGGTTAGTGACAAGATTTCTCCTTTGTCCCCCGTGACTTAGATAAGCTCATGCTTCATCTTATGACATGAAATGCTTCTTTTCTGCTCCTTTCTGCATTTCACCCCTTCCTGAATGCTCTACACACATTGTCCATCACATAATTTACTGACTTTGCAGCTCCAACACATGAAAGGTAGCTCTTTCTCTTGATGAACTTTTTCAGCAGAAGATTTAAAAAAAACTTGTTAGTCAGGAACATTTTGAAAAAACACACTTCTCACTGTACAACCAACCCTGTTTCAGCACAAACACTCAACGAGAAGATAGTCAGAGTTCACAAACACCCAGGGACTTTTGCAAGTTCACAAACGTGTCAAAGTCTAAAGGCTTAGTGAAAATATCAGCAAGTTGGATTCCAGTGGGTACATGTTCTATGATAACTTGTTTCTCTTCAACTAATTCTCTAACAAAATGATGCCTTATCTCAATGTGTTTAGTTCTAGAATGCTGCACATGATTCTTAGAGATGTCAATTGCACTTTGATTATCACATTTAACAAGTAAAGGTTCAGGAAATGACATACCATAATCCAGGCCCATTTGTCTCATCCAGAGGAGTTGAGTGCAACAGCTGCCAAGGGCAATATATTCAGACTCGGCGGTAGACAGTGCTACAGAATTCTGCTTCTTACTGTGCCATGAGATGAGGTTGTTTCCTAGAAAAAAACAACCACCAGTAGTACTCCGACGATCATCAAGATTCCCTGCCCAGTCAGCATCACAGTAGCCAACCAGTGCCAAACTAGTATCCCTGGTGTAACTAAGCCCGTAGTTCACTGTTCCTTTCACATATTTGACAATTCTCTTCACAGCTGCTAAGTGAGAAGCCTTGGGATTGGCTTGGTATCTTGCACACAGTCCTACGCTGAGACATAAGTCCGGCCTACTTGCAGTGAGATAGAGGAGACTTCCAATCATACCTCTGTATGCCTTTTCATCCACCTTTTCACCAGCCTCATCCTTGGAGAGTTTCATCGTAGTACTCATGGGAGTTCTGGCGGACTTGCTAGAACACATTCCAAACCGTTTTACAAGATTTTGAGCATACGTGCTCTGTGAGATGGTAATGCCTTCATCCGTCTGGTTCACTTGCAACCCCAGAAAATACTTGAGTTCTCCTACCATACTCATCCTGAACTCAGTTGTCATTGCCTTTACAAACGATTTGACAAGTTTGTCGGATGTTCCTCCAAAAACGATATCATCTACATAGATTTGTATGATGATCATCCCATGACTATCCCTTTTAACAAACAGAGTCTTATCAACACTCCCACGTACGTATCCTTCCACAGTCAGAAAAGTAGTAAGTCTCTCATACCATGCGCGAGGTGCTTGTTTCAAACCGTACAGAGCTTTTTCCAATTTAAACACATGATCCGGAAACTCAAGACTCTCAAATCCTTTGGGCTGCTCTACATACACTTCCTCCTGTATGATGCCATTCAAAAAGGCGCTCTTGACATCCATCTGCTGCAGTTTAAACCCCATACCACATGCTGTGCCGAGAAGAAACCTTATGCATTCGAGCCTTGCAACCGGAGCAAAGGTTTCATCGTAGTCAAGTCCCTCAACTTGAGTGTATCCTTGTGCCACAAGCCTAGCTTTGTTTCTGATGATATTTCCTTCTTCATCACTTTTGTTTTTGAAGATCCACTTAGTTCCAATAACATTCACCTTTGGGGGCCGTGGAACCAAATACCAAACTTGATTTCTTGAGAATTCTTCTAATTCATCCTCCATTGCAAGAGTCCAGAAATGATCATCCAAAGCTTCTTTGACATTCTTAGGTTCTGTCATGGAAACAAAACATGAAAACATGATCTCTTCAAAGCCTGCAAACGAAGCCATTTGTCTGTAGTTCTGTTTTATCCCTCTTGTTACTCTTTCACCATTCAGATCTCCGATTACATCCCCAGCAGAATGATTACGGTGTACTTGGATTGAGTGAACTTCCTCATCAGATTCTTCTTCTGATTCATTTGCTTCACTGACATTTTGATTCTCATTTCCTTCCACTTCTTGGATCCTTGGAGTCGAGTTGTGAGCTTCACCACTATTACTTGCAATTATTTGCAAAGTGGGCATACTTCCATCATCAAAGACAACGTTCATTGACTCTTCTATCTTTCCCCTCTTCTTGTTCCAAACTCGATATGCCAAACTGTTGGTAGCATAACCAAGAAAGAAACCTTCTTCACTGCGAGAATCAAATTTTCCCAGTTGATCTTTATCATTCATGATGTAACAGACACATCCAAACACTCGGAAGTAACTCAGATTTGGCTTCTTTCCCTTCCAGATCTCATAGGGAGTTTTATCAGACCCTATCCTGACATACACTCGGTTTATGACATAGCATGCAGTACTAATGGCATCAGCCCAAAACTTCTCAGGGACTCCATTCCCATGAATCATGGCTCTGGCCATTTCTTGAAGAGTTCGATTTTTCCTTTCAACAACACCATTAGACTGTGGAGTTCTAGGTGCTGAGTATTGATGGAAAATTCCTTGAGACTCACAGAAGCTGTTAAAGGCTTCGCTTAGAAACTCACCTCCGCGATCACTTCTGATTTGTTTTATTCCCATCTTCTTCTTATTTTTCAGCTGAAGAGCTAAGATCTTGAAGCTGTTGGCAGTCTCAGATTTTTCCCTGATAAATCTTACCCAAGTATAACGTGAGAAGTCATCAACCAAGACAAAAACATATCTCTTTCCGGCAATGCTTTCTGTCTGCATTGGTCCCATTAGATCCATGTGAATGAGATCTAAAACTTGAGTGGTCTGCACTCCCTCCACCTTCTTGTGTTGAACTCTAATCTGTTTTCCTTGGTTGCAAGCACTACACACGATCTTGTCAAGATGTTTTAACTCCGGTACACCTCTAACCATTTCCTTATTGACCAGCTTGGACATACTTCTGACATTCATGTGACCAAGGCGTTGATGCCACAAGACAGGGTCATCTTTTTCAGCTCTAAGACAAACTTTTGGTTCTTCCCACATGTAGCAGTTGTTACCGGTTCTAACACCTGAAAGAGCATTCTGATTCTTCTCATCTGTAGCCCAACACTTGACTCTGTTGAAGCTCACTGTTAATCCTTCATCACATAGCTGACTCACACTTATCAAATTTGCAGTAAGTCCCTCCACAAAGTAAACATTTGTGAGTTGCGGTTTCTCAGCTTCAGTCAAGTCTCCTTTTCCTCTAATTCTTCCTTTAGCTCCACCACCGAATGTGACTTTACTCTCCTTAACAGTAGTGTAGTTGTTAAGATTAGACTGACTTCCCGTCATGTGTCGAGATGCTCCACTGTCAAAGTACCACGGCCTTGACCCACCTGCTTCAGCTGAAGTGTATGCTACATGACAGTACAGATCGTCCCTCTTAACGTACATCTTTGAAGCTCTGTGTTGATGTGGATAGAGCTTACCTTGTCGTTTCAGCTGGTTTACCTTAGCTGCATATCTGTAGCAAAATCTCTGAATGTGACCATGTCGTCCACAGTAGTAGCATTCGTAACCTGTCACTGATCTGTGATAGTGACTGTGATTGAAGTTCTGGTACTGTCGTCTTGCTGGAACAGCTCCAGTCTGGTTTTGAAACCCTGTCTGACGATAATTGTAGTTCTGATACTGTTGTCTTGCTGGAACAGCTCTGGTCTGGTTTCTGAATCCTGTCTGACTTCGAACACCAGGTACAGCTTTACTTGGAACAAAATTCGTCTTACCACTTGTTTCTGAGCCCCAATCCAAAGTTGGATTTTCCTGTTCTTCCAGAAGCTAAGATGCTATCCAAGTCCTTTGTTCCACTGTTCAACATGTGTATCTTCTTGCGGGTATCGTTGAGTTCTTGAGTAAGCACTCTGACATTCTCCTCTTCCAACCCGAGTTTCTGAACTAGTTCACTGTTCTTCTGATTCTCCAGAGTCAAGTCAGCTTTCAGTTTTTCATTTAGTTCCAAAATTGCTAGCTTCTCTTCCATCCAAGCAATCTTCTCTTTACTCAGAAGACACCAGTTGTCATACATTTTCCTGAACTGTCCATCAACATCAAGATCCTTCTCCATTTCTGATTCATCATCGGCTTGGACAATACTATCTCTGTCTTCTACATCACTGTCAGAGTTTTCTTCTATGATTCCTACAAAGGAAACGAAACCTTTCACATCATCATCTGAATCGTCATCTTCAGATTCACTATCACTCTCAACAATGTATGACCTCTCCGGCTTGGATTTTGACCCAACACAGTCAAATTTCGAGTGTCCAGTTCCCTTACACTCTGAGCATTTCAGCTCTTTTCTCTTCAGAGATGGACACTCAGCTTTAATGTGTCCGTAACCCTGACATTCATGGCACTGAACCTCATTTCTCTTTCCACTCCGATCTCTGTCTCTATCAGCTCCCTGACCTCTTACAAATCCTCTCTTCTCGACTCGTCTGATTGCTCGATTAAAGTTTTTAGCCATCAAGCTCATTTCATCCTTCAGTTCTTGAATCTCATTCCTTTCACCAGACGCAGTTAGGGCCAATCCCTTAGAGGAACCACCTTTACCAGTAGTGATTTCTAGCTCATATGCCTGAAGCATGCCAACCACTTCTTCAAACTTAATTGTATCCGTGTCCAGTGAAGTTCCCATAGCAGTTCTCTTGCTCTCAAACCTTGAAGGAAGACACCTCAGTAGTTTTTTAACCAGTTTCTTGTCCTTATACTGCTTACCCAGGTTGTGTGCTTCACTAGCTATAGCACTGATCTTGCCGCTAAACTCCTCAATGGTCTCCATCTCATCCATGGTCAGATTTTCAAACTGCGATGCCAACATATCTATCCGAGATCGCTTTACACTGCTTGTTCCTTCATACGCTTTAGCAAGTTTATCCCAAGCCTCCTTAGCAGATTCACAGTTTTGAATTCGTTTAAACTGATTCTGATTCACAGAGTTGAAAATCAGAGACAAAGCTTTTGAGTTTGCTGTAGCTGTTTTTTCTTCTGCGTCAGTCCACTGATCTTCTGACTTAATCACATCCTTTCCATCTTCACCTTTAGTGACTGGGGGCTTCCATCCAACGCTAGTAGCAATCCAAGCTTCCTTTCCAAGTCCACGGATGAGTGCTCTCATCTTCACCTTCCAATGACCGTAGTTTCCTTTTTCCAGCATGATTGACTTACCGATAGCAATAAACTCCTTGGGGTAGTCCATCCTCTCCGCAGGATCTTCACCTGTTGTCAAGTACAACTTAGTTCAGATGCCTGCTCTGATACCAAGTGAAATTTGGATGAACTCAGAACCGTATTCCCCAAACTCAGAAACACTGAGTATTACTTTATTAGAAATCTGGTTAAGAAGTTACAACTCTCTTAACTGGTTTTACACAAGACCTAAAACTACTTTTAGCTTGTCACCTGAGATTTCTAAGACTCACAAGAGAATTACAAGAACACACTCTCTAATCTCTCTTGTAACTCAAACAGAGTAAAGCTTACTCTCTAACAGAACAAAAAAGCTTGCGTTACTTTTTTGCTTCACAAAACGGCTAAACCTAGCAAGACCCTTAGCACCCCTTTTATAGTCACAAGGTCTTCAGATCTTCTAGGTTTTTCTTTCTCGATCTTGGAACTTTCCAAATCTTCATCGAATATCTTCTTGCCAAACTGAACTCATTCTGTTGTGATCACCACGTCATTCATTCATTTGGCGTCAGTACACGTCAGCAACAATTACTTGGTCATTACTCCTGTATCCAAGAACAGCTTCAATCCTGTTCCGGCAACTTGTGCACTTATCTGAGCTCCTGGTATAGAGTGCACTTACATATACGATTTGGCAAGAACGGAATAGAAGAAGACACGGGGAGAGTCCGCAACCAGCAGATTGTCTAATAGCTTGGATTGATAAGCAAGTAAGGAATCGGATTTCGGCGATTCGCATAAAAGGAGATATGCGATATGAGAAAGCATACCAAACATGGATCAAAGCTCGTATCTAAGTTTCTTGGCTGTCTAAATGTTTAAATTTTTTTTTCTCAACTGTTCCCTTTTTAGCAAACCGTTGCACAAGTTGTAAAAACGTTTATTTTTTCTTTTGAATATAATTTTAACATTACATTCAAAAAAAAAAAATATTATAATCCCTAATATACCACTAAGCCGATCATCCCTTTGGTTGGTATTAAATATTATAAAAGATAGACCTTTTAATAAATGTTCAGTGTTAGTGTAACGTAATGTTTTAGACCTAAAGATAGTACGAAGATCCGATTATTGTAAATTGAAAGGAGAACAACGAATTTAAAACATATATTAATATATATAGGTATGTAATGTACGTGTACGTATCCTACACTTTAAAAATAACACAAATTAATTAAATGAGAATAATAAAATTATATCAAAAAAAAAAAAAAACTCAACGAACAGTCGAAGGAAACCAACTAACTATCAAAAGATATGACGTCGATGCTAAACAATTTTATAATTTCTGTGGCAGTCGCTTCAACTGAAACATTTCCCAAATTTTAATTATAATTCTTTCCCAAATCTGATACTGCTTTAATGCTAGGACCTTAAAAGTTAAAGCATCGTGGCCTTCGACTTGGCCGGTACGGCTTGAATACGTACATATCTAAAAGAAATTTGGACTGTTCTAGTCAAAAAGAAACTTTGATTGATCTACGTCAAACAAAAAAAAAAAAATTAGCTTACAAATTTTGGTCTGAGCCCAACCCAAATAGTTTAACGTATTTATTTCAAGATTTGAATTGTGTGTGAATAACGGCGAGAAAACAAGTGGGAAAACGAGAGATTTTATTTTATGAACAAATAATCAAAATTAGTTGACTATAACCGGTTATAATGATCTTTTAGCAGATAAAGAGTAAGTGAAAACACAACTGCAATAAAATGAGAAGAGAGGAATACAACAAAGAGAGAGACAAAAGTCTAAATGGACGGAGGAAAAAAAAAAAAAAAGTCTAAATGGACGACAGACTTGTGTCACCCACAAACATAATGTTATCCTGAATCTTATAAAGCAGTTTAAAAAAGTTAAAAAGATAATAGTCAATATTTTTATATACTTTCACTTTTTATTCACTGTTTTAGCAGTACATGCATATAATTAGTTAGAAATTTTCTGCAGAAGAGTCATATGTTGATAGAAATAGTCAAATTAAGGGTTTTCAACTACCGATCATGTTGCAGTTTTCGTCAAAAAAAAAAAAATATACTAAGATTTATGTCCAATCTATTGGTTTGTATCGAAGAGACGAAGACAATGGGATTTATGACCAGGTCGTACAATCTATTGGTTTGTATTTGTAACACAAAGTATTTGCAAATAACTATTTTAGTTAAAATCATCAGGACTCTAGAATGTGTAATTGTATGTGTGTTAACCATCCTTTTTTTGTTTTTTAATCAAATAGCTACTATTAATGATGGAATCACTGGAACTAATCTATTACTACAAAGTATAAACTAATGGGTTTTGTCTTGTTTGGAAAAAGAAAAATCTGTTCTATTTGATAAGAGAACAACTACAAAAATAGATTATATTATAAAAAAAATGTACCGTTGCTATATCAGGCATGAGTCACACGCATGGAAAGCAACGAAAGAAGATTTCACGAATATTCTAATTGATCACATAACATAAGATGAAAGCTTGGAAAGTGATCTCTTCTGTCCGCATCAATCACTCTAGACATAACATGTTCTAACCAAGGACAACCGTCAAGTGCATTTGTGCATGTTTGCTTCTTTTCTCATCACAACTTATCGAGTATATATCAATTATCTATTCAGTAGTTTTCACGATACAATTGGATGTAGCCGCGATGAAGCGAGTGTACCGCAACCACCTCCACCATGAACCACTTGAAATTAGAGAAAGTGTAGTTGGATTCCAAGGACAAGAGCATGAATCCTTGTTCCTCATCTCTTCAAGAATAGAGTTCGATTCTCCTTTACGTTCAAAGATGAGTCTTTTTGATGATTTTATCCCTTTGATCACATTCTCTATGGATTCGGTCTCTGGCAGCTCTTCTATGGCGTCGATGGTGGAGGATGGGGAGGGGATAATGATGTCAGGAAACAGATTTTCCTCCTCCTTTTCCTTTCCTTCCTCCCTCTTTTCCTCCTCCTCCTCTTCCTCTTCCTCTTCCTTATCCTCCTCCTCCTCCTCTTCATCTTCGACGTCATTAGAGTTGATTGCACTGATGGTGACTCTGAAAGATTGTGTTCTAGGGTTTTGGTGACAAGAAGGCCATGCCCATGATGATGAATCTGAATTTGAATAACATGAAGATGAAAAACTCTTGTTTAAAAATGGGACTTTCATTTTTTTTTCCCCTTTTGTTGTTTGTTATCGTTTTTTGTTTTTGGTTGGAGTCAAAATGAGAAATATACTTAGGGGAGTATAAATACAAAATGAGATACTTCGTATTTATTGTTGAACCTAAAAGTATAACTTTGATTAAAAGTAAACAAGGGTTATAGGATTTTATAAGTTTTAAGTTTAGAAAACATCATTGACCATGTTACATTGCTGATCCATAATTTTACTTACAAGTTTGGTCGTACATAGTTATCTATCAACCATAACAATTATTTGTCCCATTCGTCTGCGGTCCGTCTAATTTTGGTGAACATAATAATAATCGTACCTATCACAATTTATATTCTTTTTAATGTTCCTTTAAAGCTAGTCGACACACAAATGTTAAAATATGGATGTAACAGTAGATCTCCGAATTTTAATTTCAGAATGTCACCATATTTATTAGTTGAAACTTGACAGTTGACAACTTCACTTGAGATAAAAAGGCATTGGATTGTGCGTATATGATCCTAAACATCATGCAAAGTTTGAAACGCAATTTTTCACATATCTCTACATTTCGTGGAATCTAAATTTTCAAAAACCAATTGAAGCATATTTATATATGATAGTAATGTACATGTAAATATGTAATGTTTCTAAAAATTTAGTAAACTAAATGTACTTGCTTTTGAAGATATATAATATTTCACCCACTAAGTTGTTGTTTGGATCCAAAGTTCTTAATTAGGACACCGTCACATTTATTTCTTTATTTCTTGTATATTTTGTCATCATCGCACAACCGAATGTCAAATCTATATATACTTAACGCATTTTATAATCTCTAACTATATCATATATTGTGAAAGAAACGATTTTTTACAATAATTAAAAAAAAAAAAACTATAGAGACTACATTTATCACCATAAGATCCAGGCTGGATCATCCAGCCCTGAGTGTTAATGTTTTGGGCTTGAAATCTGATGAAACATAATTAATTGAGCTTCTGAGCAAAGGTGTAAATGTGTTAGTATAGGTTTAATTACGTTCAACCACTTTTTTTCATTTATTTAGTTATTTGGTTTCGAAGACCACTCTTAATCAACGTTTATGGAGTCCGTTTATGGTTAGGCTACTGTGAAAAATTCAAGCAACTTAAACAGTGTCCTAATTAGAAAAATAGAGGTCTACATTTCGAAGATTGATTGTTTCTACTTTCTATGTGGAATACTTGGTTCTTGACGGAGATGCTAAATCAAGAACGATGACGCGGAACATCAACAAGTACATGAAGATCGATGTACATGTGCATCATCATCAATAAAAAGTGTGCTAATTTCGAGTTTGACGAAATTGTAGAAAAAAACCAGCACTACGTTTTCAAAGGTTCTGAGATTCATCGTAAACATTAGCTTTAGTTGAATCACAGAAACAAAAATAAGGGTTACGAAGCTGTTCATGGCTTCTTTTTCCATTGGTTCGGATTTTGAAGATTCATGACTTTTTAAGAAACTTTCTTGTTGAAGGTAACCTTGGTACATTACATAACAAACAACCAATAAAACCTAGCAGATTTCATTTAGAAAAAGGGCTGACACAAAATGTTAAATTCAAAAGATTTGAACACATATGGAGTGGGGAAGAAGCTGTTTTTGATATTTGCACACAATGATAAAACTTCAGATGATCAATCGAACAACATCATCATCATCACCATACCATCCACATAGACCATTTTTTTGATGAATTAAAATAAAACCTTGAGAACGACAATGGAGGACCCCCAGATACATACTTTAGTATTAGAAGGGGCAAAGATTTCCCAGCAAACCAGAAGAGATTCCAGAAATTACTAGAAGCAAGTACCTTCTGGAGGTTGAACAAGCTTACGGTTATGCGACGTGGCCATTTCCTTCTTCAGCTGTGTCAGTATATCCTCCATTGTGTACTCTCTTTGCCAGTTTGCAAGTACCCCGAATTTCTTAGGATCCACCTATACACACGCATAAAAAAGTTACAGAGCATCCAAAGGAACAAGACAGAGAATGGAAGGGCGGTGGTGATTTTATACGTACCACTCCTGTTTCGTGGTTGACACAAGCCATGTTAACACGTGAATGAAATCGGACAGTTGGAGGTTTCTCCGGGTAATCTTTGTCACAAAAGAGCTTCAACTGATAAATTCTACCTTCATGAACAGTCTGTGACAAAAAATTGGTACCTGTTACTACAAGCAAAAGCAACAATGGCCTAATCTGCTAAAAAAGCTTAAGAGATTGTATGTCGATAAGATCAATGCATAGAAAACAATGTGGTTTCGATGTTCTGTATTCCGAGCATGGAGTAAAGGACAAGTAGGTACGGTGATGCAAAGAACACTAATCAATGCTTCTTAAAACAATTGCTAACATATATGAAGACGAAGGAGAATGTTAGCAGATAAAGAAAAAGATATAACTACGTTGTGAGGACCGATGATGGTGCCAGTCCAAGACCGCATATAAATGTCATCTCCATCATCCATTCCATAGCTCACAGTTCCATCCCCAATACCTTTCTCCCCACGTTCAAGCTCCTCCAACAACCGGAAATTCCTCGGAACTATATTGCAATAACAAACATAACAAAAAAAAAATTCATATCGCTAAATTTCGGTAAATGAAAATATGGAAACAAGCAATCACTTTTTCTAATCAAAGCAGAGAACAGAACACATCAAATTAATCATTTTCCACAGACTAATAAGATAACACTCAACAAAGTTCAAGAAGAACAACAATGAGCTCTAGAGATAGATGAAAACTTGCTAAGTAAGGTCCTAGAAACAAGCAAACACTCTACACAATCAGAGACTCAGGAATCGCATTTTAAACCCTTCTCAAGAATTGGGACATCAGTAAATCATAATTGATCCAGATCAATCTATATGATGAGATTTAGACAAAGAATCAGCAGAGACAATCAAATTAACAAGTAAGGCAAAAGATCAAAGAACAGTTTTTTAATACTAGATCGATAAAACCTATGAGAAATTCTCAACACCAATCGATCAAAACGAATAAAACCCAATACGAATTCTGCAAAACCCTAGAGAAAAAAATCAAACGAGGGATAATTCCAAAACCCTAGAAAAAAAATCAAAAACGAGAACAAACCCGAAAGAATCGAAATTGTTTACCAACAACACTAGATCCTCCAGAGCCAAGAGTCATAATTGATAAAGTTGTGGTATCGATCCGATTGATTTGAGATCTGATCGAAGCAGAGAGGCGAGAAGAAGAAGTAAGGAGAAATCGATAGAGAGAATCTGGTGAAAAGACAGAAAGCTAAAATGTGAGGGTCAAATTTGGGCAAATTGGGTACTTTTGGGGAAGACGAAAACAAAAAGTTAATTTTCCAACATTACTACCCATAAATTACAATAATAACAGAAACAGCCCTTTTGTTTTCCAACTATTCTTTTGACACTATAAATTTGTTATTATTTTAACTATATTTGAACAAAATTATTTTTGATATGCAAAATAAAATAATATGTATATATATGAAAAAACTTGTTTAAATATTAAAATTCTCTTGATTTGCAACTAAATTATTGTAAAATGTAATCCCTTTAAAAAATGACATGTCAAGTTTCTATTAGATAAATTTTTTATTTCGTCGTATTTGCCTTTTTTTTCTTGGTCGTCGTATATGCCTTAATATATATGAAAACCGAGAAATTAATTACTTAACATATTTTTACAAATTTTAGTACTTAGAAATAGAAATGCTATAAAATACATTAAATCAAGTTTTAGTTTTAGTTTAAAAATAAAAAGTTTTAGTTGCAACTTTTTCACTAAGTTTAGGTTTACAATATTTTTTCAAAGTTTATTAAGAGTTCTTATATAATCTAGTATCTGAAGTTTGTAAAATTTCTTTAAATTTTAGTATTTGATAGTAACAATTAATACAAAATATATATCTCTTTTTGTTACATAGAAATACATTTATTTTTAACCTTAATTATTGAAAACCGGATTGAGTGCCGATGAAACCAAAGCAACACCATTTTTAGCATGCTACCAATTTGATTCTAAGCACTCTAATTCGAGACGTGTCGATTTTTTTGTTTGCGTTTAAATGTATACTTTAGTACTTTTTAAAATGAACTTTCCGTTTTATTTGGCGTTTTTCGTTTACATTGAAAAAGTATTTTTTCATGGAGTATATAAATAAATACATATAAACGCAAACGCCAAAACTAGCGTTTGCAACCATCGAGCTCAACTCTGATGAAAAATAGTCATCGTTCGTTCATGTCTTTGGCTTCCAAAATATTAAAACATGAAAATGGACAACTTAACAAAATGAACCAGGGACGGCCAGAAACAGAAATGATCTGTCTGTCAATTTTACATATTAAAATAGAGATCAATATATACTTAAATAATATGATTAATTATATAGAGGACTTTACAAACAAAATAAAATTCATCATCTCAAACTCAAAAGTCCAAATTGAAACCATAACTTAGAACAAATTCTCTAATTAAAAGAAGATCAAGTCGGTGCATTTGCACTTGGGGCAACGTTTACGTTCTTGTAAGACCAAAGCATACATCAGACATCTTCGACATCCCACCACCACCATATCCGGCGCCTCTTCTTCATCAACCCACGACGATGCAACCTCCTCCTTCACGTCCTCCGTCGTTGACAGGCACGAGTTTTGCGATGATGACGTGTTGCTCGATGGTGATCTTCCTTCAAACCTCCCATTAGCAACCACCGAGGTCCTTGCCGATGGCTCAACTCTAACTCTTTTACCGTTCTTGTTTCTCATTTCGAAACTTCGGTTTCGCCGAGAGGGTTTTTGTATTTTTGTATTTGTTTTTCTTTGTGTTGTTCTAGGTGATGGGGTTGATGGTAGTGAATGACTCTTAAGAAAATGTATGTGTGTAATATATAAGGAAGAAGAGGAGCTAAATATGGTTAAGAATTAATATTTGTTGAATAAAGTAATTATGTTATGGACAGAGAGATATGACTTTGTTTATTTAGTAATAAATTTATTGATTGGAGGTGGGAAAGATAGTAAAGTATAGTAGAGACAAATATATGAAACAAAAGGCAATTCAGTAAACAATGTATTAGTGCATTTAAACCAGTGCAGCAAACTATTTATTGCTAAATGTAAAGGGGAAGAGTTAAATCTTACAATTTTAAAGAAAATGAATGATTTTATTGGTAATCGAAATTTTAAGTAATATTTCCTCCATTTTACAATAGTTTTAATCTTATGACTCACTTTTTTGTTTCATAAATTTGCCGTTTTGTATTTTTAATGTATATTTTAAAGCAAATTTTAGTTTATTTATATACGTATTTTATTAGTTATACTTTGTTTTTGTTATTCGTTTATTAGCTGATGTTATCCAATGTTTTATGTTTTATCTATTAAACTGTTTGTTACAGTAAAAAACTATTATTCGACTGTTTTCTTGAATGAATCAGACATATTTTCTAATAAATGGTTTTCTAGAAAATATGTCTAAAATAACTTTAGTGACGCTAATACATTTTTTTCATAAACAATTTTTACTATTCTCTCTGTTTCATTATAAATGTTGTTTTGTAATTTTACACTGTATTAAAAACCTATCTAGAAAACATGTGTAAAATAACTTTAGTGACACTAATACATATTTTCTCATAAACAATTTTTACTATTCTCTCTGTTTTATTATAAATGTTGTTTTGTAATTCTACATATATTAAAAACCTATTATTTTTTTGTATCATTTATTAAATTTTGAATGTTAAATCAATAAACTGCAATACTAAAAATATAAAACTACATGAGTAAATAGTAAAAGATTTTTTATGAGAAAAGTTTGTATTGATGTGATTTATAGTCATTTTAGAAATAGTTTCTAATAAGTACGGTTAAAACTGTCGAATAGTTTATATATGAAAAAAACTGAATAGTTAAATGTAGAAATAATGTGGTAGCATTAACTAATAATGAATCAAAACAAAAAATAACTACAAATTAATTTAAATTATTAAAATTTAAATAATATATTCAATAGTACATTTATACCGTGAAGCGTCCGTTTTAAAGTTTCAAACGACGGTTTCAAGTGCCAGCTAAAAAACTTCTATTTGATTGATAATCAAATAGACGTTGCGAACGTACCCATCATGAAACTCGAGTACTTTGAATTACTTTCCAAATTCTGAATATAAATCAACGTTTTTGGTGGTGACAATTTTTGACAATATAGAAGAATGGAAGATATAGATGTATATAACTAGTGCTGATAGGTTAATTGGATATTCAAAGATGTAAACCATTTATAAGATGTTTCTAACTTCCAGATTCACTGGTCATTGTAAATAATTATCACAAAAGGTTTAGCAATAATTTAGAAGAAATAAAAGATATCCATTAATGTTCAAAAAAAAAAAGATATCCATTGAGCTGATGATGGTAGTTTAATTAGTCTTTAAAACCGGAAAGATTATGGACGAAGGCCTGTCTAATCTCCCGAACCTCACAAAACTAAGAAGCTTATGGTGTTTTTTTTTTCCGTCTAACTAGAAAGCTTATGGTAAAATAAAGTTTATTACTTTTAATGTTTACTATACGTCATATTATTTACAGTTACTAGTGCATATCAAAAAAAAAAAATTCACGATCATAATTATATGAGATCTCCTATATATTAGTATTTGAGAAGTTAGAGGGATATATAATGTTTGAATGTTTGAACATTAACAAAATAAAATGAAACAAACAGTAAGTAGAATTTAATACAAGAGGCCAATAACTAAAATACAGACCTCATGAGGACATATAGCTGTTAATAACTTAGGAGGAATCTCTCGTGTATTAAATGTTTCACAATTAAGAGGACAATCAAATTTAAAATGATCTACAGTATAGACTAAAAAATTTAACGACAGTTATGCAACAGGGTTTCAAAACTTTAATGGCAATTATACAAGGGAAGCCCAAAATGGGATGCTTTGTAAAAGAAGCCTCTTTATTTTTTGAATTTGCTTCACAAGATTATAAAAATATACTAAAAAAAAGCTAGGATATGGTGTTATAGCAGAAGAAAATAAAATAGTTAATTCCTTATAAAATAATTAGATAAGAAAATGTCAAATACTACCATTGACCTTCCATAAAATCTAATAC
Source organism: Arabidopsis suecica (assembly GCA_019202805.1). Lineage (NCBI taxonomy): Eukaryota > Viridiplantae > Streptophyta > Magnoliopsida > Brassicales > Brassicaceae > Arabidopsis > Arabidopsis suecica. The sequence goes on from CM032909.1 coordinate 11,805,217, forward strand.
CTCAGCATCAGTTATTTCCCATGTGAAGCTATTTAATGGAATTTAATGGTAGCTTTTAGTTGATACTACCATTTGTTTTTTTTTGTTTATCTTAGTAACACATTCATTACGAATCTGAATAGTGAAGGGGATGCGTTATTTCTTTCTCTAATTATGTTTCAAGTTACTAAGAGGATCGAATTTGATTCCAATGGAACTCAAGCTACGGTTGAGCATAAAATAATTAAGTTGCATATGTAAATTTATTAAGAAAGTGAAACGTCAGTATTTTTTTTTTTTACGTATATTGTTTAATGATCTCATATATGGTTTTAGAAACAAATCATTTTTGTGATCCAAATCAAAATGCAAGCCCTTTCTCGAAAGCTTGTTCATTTCAAGATTGGTCGGTTGTTGTAGTCAGAACCGTTTCTATATGCATGAGCTTGAATCAATCATGTGAAAGGTTGAAATTGCAACCACGTTTGTTTAATGAAATACTTTAGAAGTGTAATATGTTTTTCTTCCATTTGCACAACAAATGAAAAAAAACATCAAAACCTATAGATTTCTTTCATTGATTATGGAAGAGAATCGATGTCTATAATTGTCTTGTTCTGGTTTGGGGATTGCTTGTACCACTTGTCCAAACACTTCTCTTTGGACTTTTTATTCCTCATTATAAGGAAAATTAAATTTAAATAAATTACAAAACGATAAGTGACATACCGCATTATCCGTTTTTCAATTAAAGTCATCGCTTGTTCAAGATAATCTCTTCTTCATCAACTTGATTCTTCATTCAATAATTTGTTTTAGACTTTTGAAACAATAATGTTTTTTTTTTTTTTTTTTGCTTTGACATCTACATTAACAAATAGACATGCAACGTCAACTATTGAACTATAATAAAATCAACATACAGCTTCACAATATTAATAAAAATTTGCAGCTTGGTGTCTTGGTGGGCTGGACTTTGGAGAATTTTTCAGATGATTTATGCAATATATTCGTGTATTTTCGTATGGTTCAATTAGTCTTATTTCTCGGGTCAATATATATTTGCATATATGGATTCATAATGTCTACGTGGGTTAGTCAGTTACTAAAAACTTGTGTGCATGATAAAAATACAACATTGAAATTAAGAATTTTAAAATGATAAATACGCCATTTAAAAAAAAAAATTAATTGTACAACATTTTTGAAGCCTGAATCTGAAATTTAGTATTTTTAAACAAACTATTAAGACATTATCAACATCTGACAGTTTGGCCGAGTGGTCTAAGGCGCCAGATTTAGGCTCTGGTCCGAAAGGGCGTGGGTTCAAATCCCACAGCTGTCATTTATTTTTTTTCTTTTTTTCTCTCTTCGCTTTCTTTACTTCGCCGGAGAATTTCGAAGCTAGCGAGGAAGAATCAATGGCGAAAACTCTAAAGAACCGATTTGAATCTCGCTTGTTGCTTCGTTTCATCGAGTCTCCGAGTCTGTTCGTCTCTTGTTTCACGAATTCGAGATCTCTTCAAACCCTAGCCTACGAAGAAGTCCGATCCTCCGGTGATCGGAAGTCTGAATCAACAGCTCTCATCCTTCATGGCCTCCTCGGTTCCGGTCGCAACTGGCGATCGTTTTCTCGTTCCCTCGTATCGTCTCTCTCAGTCTCCTCTGCTTCTGGTATGTGTCTCTGTGATCAATATCTTCAGCTTTCCTTTGATATATCGATTGAATTTCATGTTTATACATCCAGATTGGAAGATGGTATTGGTTGATCTGAGGAACCATGGGAGATCTGCGGAGGTAGAAGGGCTTAATCCACCTCATGATCTTGTGAATTCAGCTAAGGATTTAGCTGATTTGGTTAAAGCAAGTGGTTGGAAATGGCCTGAGGTGGTCATTGGTCACTCTTTGGGAGGTAAAGTGGCTTTGCAGTTTATGGAGAGTTGTGCTCGTGGTGATTTTGGTGAATCAGCTTCTCCTCCTAAACAGGTACTGGACTAATGTGACTTCACCTTGTCAAGTCTTATGATGAATGCAAGTTTAATGAGCTCATTCCTGTTGTAAGATGACCAATTTGTGTATTTTTTTTATCTGAGAATGATGATGATGACTTGACCATAGCAAAGTTGGTTTGGTGTTCTCTCTCTTTGATGCAGAACAGCTATGGGTGCTAGACTCTGTCCCGGGGGAAGTCAAGGCAGAAAAAAGTGATGGTGAGGTAGAGAAAGTTCTGAAGACGTTGCAGAGTTTACCTTCACCAATCCCTTCTCGCAAGTAAAGTCTCATTCTTTCCGTGATTCTTGATGTTTGTCTACCCTCTGGACTGTTTATTCAAAGCTTAGTAGTTCCATTACGGTTAATGTTCTTCATAAGCATTTTTCTTAGTTGATATCCGCTCGAAAGTAGGTATATAATGCTCACCTTTGTTATGAAATTTCGGCATTAGTACATGTGGTCTATAACATCTCTCTGATTTAGCTGTTGTTGCGGATGCAAGGGAATTTTTTAGATAAGTGGGAATAAAGAGTATGCTTATATGATAGCTTCTAGCTGATTATGTTACACATATCAATAAGGCTCATTTCAGCTTGCAGAGTATATAAATCCAACCTGGTGTCACTCAAACATTGTTTTGTGATTCTAGGTGGCTCGTGGATCATATGGTCGAACTTGGTTTTTCAAGATCATTATCTGAGTGGATTGGCAGCAATCTCAAGAGATCTGGAGACTCACAGATATGGGCCTTTAACCTTGACGGAGCTGTCCAAATGTTCAACTCTTACAGGTTTTGCCGCTCATAAGAACCAATGACTAGAATTATACAATGACCTCCCTCAAGATTATACTTTATTCATATGACTTCTCACTTTCCCCATCACAGGGAGACTTCGTACTGGTCTTTGTTAGAGAACCCACCAAAAGAGACAGAGATAAATTTTGTGATTGCAGAAAAGAGTGACCGATGGGACAATGATACAACCAAGCGGCTTGAAAGAATTGCTAATCTGAGACAGAATGTCTCAGAAGGGAAGGTTGCTACTCACCTTCTTCGTAACTCTGGCCATTGGGTACACACAGACAATCCAAAGGGACTCCTAGAGATTGTGAGTCCCAACTTCTACTCCCCACACGAGTAGACGATGCGCTACGAAAATGACATTAGTCTTTGATTACATTTTCTCTCCTGTCCAGTATTTATATGCAGAAAATAGCAAATTCAATTGCAACTGTTTTGACGATGCGCGGTTTTTTCCGTTTGTGATTCGTTATTTTGCGTTTGCATTTCCTATCAACAATGTACAAACGTTTAGGATGATCTAATAATATTACTAAACTTATTACATTGGTCAAATTTGCTTTATACACAAGATTTAAGTGATGCTCTGCCATAATTTGAGAGTAAAGACAAACAAAATGCACAAAAACCAGCAATTTTGCTCACCTTTATGGGCCGTAATATATTGGGCCTGAATATATTGGGTCTTAATTATCCATCAAATCACCGCTTAACCCTAACAAAAAATCAGACTATTAAAGCCAATTCTGGTTCGTCTCTTTCGCTAGCTAAAAAAGCTGAAGGCGGAACAAAAAGAAACCCTAGCTTCCCTTGTACCTTCCTCTGTTGCAAACCATGGTAAGTTTTGTCTAAAGCTTGAAATTATTTTTCATGGATTTAATGCTTCAGAAGATATATAATCTGAAAATCCATTTCTGAAGTTAGAAAATGTTGGTTAAGCAATCCTTTATATTCGAATTTCGATCTGAGATCATATGAATTTTGTTGAAAGATTGGATTTTTTTTTTCAATCCAGCGTTAAGTTATCAAATTGAGAAGTGTTTTTAAGATATTGCAATTTCATAATGCTAGTTTTATTTTTGTGTGTGGAATTTGTAGTCGAAGAGAAAGACAAAAGAGCCAAAGGTTGAGACATCTCTTGGACCAACTGTTCGTGAAGGAGAGAACGTCTTTGGAGTTGTTCACATCTTTGCTTCATTCAACGACACTTTCATTGTTAGTGGCTTGTTCTGTATTTTTTCTTTTAATTTCATTTACGCAAAATTAGATGTTTATGTACATTGCTGAACTTGTTATATCTGCTATTTCAGCACGTGACTGATTTGTCTGGACGGGAAACACTTGTTCGCATCACTGGTAATCATCTCTTTCAACTCTATCTCTAATCCTTTGGTGATGATCCTTTTGTTAAACTTGAATGCGGTAGTCTCTATTGAGTGTAAAATGAAGTTTCTTTAGTATCTACTCTTTGAGGTTTTTGGAGGAATCCATTGATAGGTTTATAGTTTGCTTTGTTTTTGGCTGCATGCAAGAATGTTCTGCTAATAGAAGCAAGTAAGATAATGTAGTTTGTGGTATTATGGTCATCTATATTGAGTGTGAGCTGAAGTATCTTTAGTCTTTGTTCGTTTGAAGTTTTAACTTTTGAGGAATTCCTTTTTATCTATTTGGTAATTGCATTATTCTTGAATATACAATGGAGCTGTTACAATTGCTGTATTGATTTCAACTTCTATAGGTGGAATGAAGGTGAAAGCCGACAGAGATGAGTCCTCACCTTATGCAGCTATGCTTGCTGCACAAGATGTCGCTCAGCGATGCAAGGTAAAGGCATAGAGAAATTGCATCACCAAGCAGAAAATTTGATAAGCTTTTTTTTTGTGAATGTAATTGATGTAGTGAATATATCCAACACAGGAACTTGGAGTCACTGCGATACATGTGAAGCTCCGTGCCACTGGTGGAAACAAGACCAAGACCCCTGGACCTGGTGCTCAGTCTGCACTAAGAGCCCTTGCTCGTTCTGGCATGAAAATTGGCCGCATTGGTATAACTAAACAATCTTCATCTAGAGTTGTTTTATTGCATTATGATTGAATAAATCTCTCACATTGTTCTTGTTTTCCTCAGAGGATGTGACTCCAATCCCAACCGACAGTACCCGCAGAAAGAGTGGAAGAAGAGGAAGGAGGCTGTGAGTTATTTGGCCTCTCGCTGGATCTCTTTATGTAGCTTTCTCAATGTTTCATTCTGTTTTTTTCTTAGATTGAAAAGCATTCTGGAATTACTATGCTTTGTTATAGTCTCTGCTATATGACCATAAGATATTCAATAAGTGTTAGTCATTTTATCTCATAAACACCTTGGATTATTTTGGTTCTACTATTTACAAAGTCTTAGATGCCAAATCTTTTGATTGGAGTTGATAAATATTTGTATTTGGTAGCAATTGTATTAACGTGATATATATATCACAAACTGACCCTAGACTACAGAATTTTGAATTAGCTCTTTGTCAATAGCCTCCATGTGGTGTCTTTGGACCTGAAACAGTTTAGAAATAATTCTTAGAATCCCATGTGGTGTCTTTGGACCTTGGGAATGGTAGAAACAATATATTATATAGAGAAGTCTATTGAAGTTGTTGCCAAAGAGATTGAGGACATGAATGAGTGGACTTTTGACTCAAGCTTCTCCCTGGCAAAATTATCATACCATGATCATAATCCAACAATTTCATAGCTTCTGTTTCCTCTGAAATAGAAATCGTTTAAAATTTAATGTTGATGGTAAGCGAAACTCGGTGTCGGAGAAACCTATAAGTAGAGTGAGTGTGAGACTGTGAGTGACGACAATCATAACTTGGAGCATGAACTACCAAGAGCTAAATCGGTTCAAATTCAGAGGCGGAACCATAAAAAAAAAACACGATTATGTGCATGAGAAACCATAGACTAACGAGAGCTGGTCTTAGAATGAGAGGTGTCTAAAATGTTATCATCTTTTAAGCCAATCATATCCCAAGGCATCAGGTGGAAATTGCAAAAGCTGGGCTGGGCCTTTTGGTGGTAAAAGGCCTGTAACAAAATAAATTTTTTTCCTAAACCCAGCCCAATAAAACTGCAAAACCCTAGACACGAACATTGACGTATAAAAACCCGCCTCCTTCTTTAGGGTTACTCTACGTGAGAGAAGACGAAACCCAAAAGATGCAGATCTTCGTGAAAACCTTGACCGGCAAGACCATCACTCTCGAGGTCGAGAGCAGCGACACCATCGACAATGTCAAGGCCAAGATCCAAGACAAAGAAGGTATCATTCTTCTCCTTTCGATACATTTTTGTCTTTGTTTGAAACTCAGATCTCTAATTACTCACTGGTTTCTCCAATAGGAATCCCTCCGGATCAGCAGAGATTGATCTTCGCCGGAAAACAGCTCGAAGATGGCCGTACTTTGGCTGACTACAACATCCAGAAAGGTACGAATCATTCAAAACCTTGTGTTGATCATTTCGATTATCTAAATGAATAAACTCTAATAGATTTTTTTCATTTGTATATCAGAATCCACACTTCATCTTGTGTTGAGGCTTAGAGGAGGTATCATTGAGCCTTCATTGATGATGTTGGCTCGTAAGTACAACCAGGACAAGATGATTTGCCGCAAGTAAGCTTCTAATTTCTCCCTAAGATGTTAGTTTTGGTGGAGATTAGATGAAAGTACGAAATGTTTGAAGAGAATAGTTTATTTGTGTGATAGGATTTAGTTCATTTTCTGGGAATTAACTTAGCTTCTCAAGCCATTAACAATGCGTGTTGAGGTTATAAATATTCCCAATATCAACATTTTTCCATTCTCTAAACTTTGTCAGCTGGTCAAATTTTTCATCTTTCCAGATGATTTTCTTGAATGGTACATTTATATGCATACGTTTCTTGAGTATCAAATGTTCATTGTTGTATAGTTTGAAAATTTGCTGACTATGAAGAGTCGTGCTGAATCATTTCATAGAAAGATCAATGCGTTTAATGCTCAAGCTTGTTTATTCGGATTATTGAGTGCATCTATAGAGAACTTATGATTCAGGATTAGTCCTTGTGTTGTCTATTGTTTGATTTTGATGCATTTGAGAATATTCTAAAGTAATTCTACACCGTTTTGTTAGGTGCTATGCTCGTCTTCACCCAAGGGCTGTCAACTGCAGGAAGAAGAAGTGTGGTCACAGCAACCAGGTTCGGTTTTGTTACTTTGCTTATTTTTGTATCTATTTGGTGTTTATCAGCTGAAATGATGTCTGAACAACTTTTTTTTTTGTTATGATTTCTTATTTTCCAGTTGAGGCCTAAGAAGAAGATCAAGTAGAGAGACTCATATCAAGAATCCGATCTCTTGCTTGCTTCTTTTTGTTGTCTTCCCTTTGATAGGGTTTTGTTTCTTGTTTCAGTGACTTTCTATGTTAAAAGATAATATCAGTAAAAGGATTTGGTTTTCTATTTATCAGAATCGATTATTGGAAACTCTTGCTTAACTCCAATCTATTTGTATCGTGAAAGAATGACGTATGTGATTAGTATTAGTTTTACTCACTAAATTTAGGATCAAGAGACTAAAAAGTAATAAATTTCTCGTTCCTGGCCATAATTTGTTTGCAAGTAGTAGTGTATTTTTAAAAGTTTGATTTTATTGAGATTTCTAGCCCATCTATGCGATGAACTATGTACAAATTGAATTGATAGAAAAAGAAACACGATAGGTTCCTCTTTTCTATAATATTGTCACAGACTCTCTCTCTTTCTTAACGAATGAATGAAATTTATTAACGAAAAGAATAAAAAGAATGAGGTGATCATTTAGCTCCTTGGTTCATCTTCAGAGGCTTCTGCATGTTCCATGCATTGAGGCTCTCTACGGTCACAGGTTGTGATCCGTTGTTAAAGACAAACAAATGAGCTTTTTCTCCTACTGCTTTTGTTGGATACACTCTAGATGTTATCACTGTCTTTCCTTTTGCACCAAAGCTCTCCACGACTGAGTGATCAATCTGCAAATCCAAATTAAATATCATGTTACTTATTTACTTCTATACAACAATAAATGTTCCGTAAAAATGATTTAAGTTTGAAAAACGTACCAAACTCCTTAGAGAGATCTTTCCGTCAGCGAGATCGACATCCACAAATCCAGCAAACGATGGTTTGTACATCCTCTGCTTGGCGTCAGAGCCTGTGTCTGTTTTGAGACTCGAACTGTCGATATATATGATTAAATGTTAGAAACTCTCAAATTATGATTAAGATGGTTTTCGAAGAAAAATTGAAGCCTGAAAAAGCATATATACATAATTTAATTAGTGAGTTAAGAAAACATACGGCTTGGCGTCAGAGCACATGAGGACCTTAGGTTTGTTGGTTGAAGCATCTTTGAAGACTCTGAAGAAAACAGGAGTGTATTCTTCTAGGTCAGATGTAGCCAATGTGATCAGACCAAAAGGACCGACTCCGCCAGTCACACTTGAACCTTTCAAGTTACATAACTCTAGTGGTTTAGTTGCGAAGCTTTCGTCGAACTTTTCAGCCTTCTCTAGACTTCCAACGTTGAATGTCACATCCACATCCACCTGAGCAGGAGTGATTCCTTGGACCTCAAAGCGTTGGCCCATCTCCATTTTCTGGTTGGTCATTTGGACATTCTTTCCTCTCAATGTCTCAATCTCTTCAATAGGCCAAAACACGAGTTGCTTACCGCTAGAGTCAAGCAAGATTGTTCTTGGGATAAGCTGAATACCGGCCCAACCCTTCAATGTATCATCTTCAACGGTGTCGGATTCATTGGCCCAACCCCAAAGAATTCTTCTGTTCTTTTTGTCATCAAAGAATGTCTTTGAGGCATAGAAGTTACCATAATCAAATCTCAAACCATCCCAACCGTCAGGAGTGTTACCGTCTGGTCTGTATCGATCCTTCTTGGTGTCATACTTTCCAAGAGTGTAGTACTCGTATCGGGTCAAGTCCAAACTAACCTTCAACACATGCTTGGCGTTTGGACCGTCGTAGCTGAAGTCCAAACCGTTTTTCTTGTCGGTTACGGAAACCGGGAAGAAATCGGGACATTCCCACATACCGGTCTTCTTTCTGGAGTGGATAGGACGTTTGGTTTTGACCCATTTCTTGAAGTCACGACTTTTGTACATATAAGCGATTCCTCGGTGCTTTTTCTTTGAGCCAACAAGCATTCTCCAATACCCATCTTTCTTGTTGAACCAAGCCGTGGTTGGGTCACGGAAAGCGGATCCGTTCTCGCCATGATCGGGTTTTACGATCGGGTTATCGTCTGGTTTAATCCATGTCTTGAGGTATGGGTCGGAAAGATCTTGGGGAATGGCATAATTTTGAATTTGAGTCTGGTTCTCGGTGATACCGGTGTAGAGGATAACCGGTCCTTTTCCCGGTACGTGGGTAGCTGAACCGGACCATGTACCGTTGATGTCAAACCATTTGGATGGGTAAATGGCTGGTTCAAGGGCTTCCCAATTGATCAAGTCCTTAGAAACCGAGTGAGCCCACACAATGTTACCCCAAACGGCACCTTTGGGATTGTATTGGTAAAAGAGATGGTAGATTCCCTTGTAGAGCATTGGAGCTGTTTCAATTTTTTAAATATTGTTACATGCAATCATATAATGTTTTTGTTATTTAACTTGTATAAAAAAATGAAAAATATTTGTAATGGACTTACCATTCGGATCTGTTGGAGTCAAGAATGCCACGAAGAAGGAAAAACAACAAACCCAAAAGAAAAATAGGTTAGAACTTAGAACGACAATGTATTTTGATTGATATAAACCTTAGCAATAGAAGCAATTCAGCAACCAAATAAATATGAACTTGAATAAGATGTCACAATGTTGTACCGTTGATCCAATGGCGGGGAGGTTGAAAGTGATATGCGGTTCTGTGAAGAGGACTCACTGAATCCAATGATGTCGATTGTGATTGCAATTTCTTGAAAACTTTGTGAAATGCATCGACGCCATTATTGCTTATATTGATTAATACAATCAATAGTAATACAGAAACAAGCTTTGAAGCACTCATTGGTGCAAGAAAACTCTATGATCACAACAATTTATTTTGATTTTTTTTTTGATGTGTTAATAATTTGTTTATACCTTTACAAAGAGAGAGAACTCTGTGATGAAAACAAAAGAGTTTTTGATTCAATGTTTATATAGAAGAAAAGAGGAGGGAAAAAATAGATTACTGTGAAGATAATCTGAATCCGTAAACTAATCTTAATCTCAAGCTAAAATAAGAAGTACTCAATGTGGCTTGCAATCAATTTACTTTTGTTGTAATTTTATCCATTTTTAACAACTCTTTTGTTCGAAATGAAAAGTCAAATCGTTTGGTAAATTGTTTCGAGCTTTCGAGTAGATATGTAACCATATAGGGAGGTTTATTAACGTACCTAAAATCTTATATGTAACCAGCTAACCTGAGCTAAGCGAAAAAATTGTAAAGTGCAAAACCAAGACCGGAAATGCAAAATCATTTCTATCTAAATCGGTGAACCGGATAAAAACACTAAACCGGAATCGAGTAAAAGGTACGTCACTGTATCTTCCCATATTAGCCAACAAAAATCTTAAAATCCCAAAAAGCGAAAACAATCTCTCTTCTTACTCAAGATAATGAGTGAGCCGAATCGGGTACCCAAATCCATGACCCGACCCGTCGGAGGAACGGAGTACAGCTGGTGCAGAGCGATTGACGGCGGCACAGGTATCGCCGTCATAGCTCTGTTACTTTCCCGAACACCAAAACTCCAAAATCTCCAAAACACCCTCGACAAACTCCAGATTTACCATCCCACCCTCCGTTCCAATATCCGTTTCGACGCATCCGCTAACTCCTTCTCCTTCGTCGTAACGTCCGCCGCCGATTCCCGCGTCGAAATCCATCCCTTTGATTCCGAATCTACGGCTCAGATCATCCGAGACAGCGACGATCCATGCGCTGATCCACACAGGATCATTCTAGAACACGAGCTTAACAAAAACACGTGGATCAATCCACACCGTTGGATCAACTCCGAGTCACGCGTGTTCATCGTCAGTCTCTACGATCTAACCAACGACGGAGAGCAACGGATACTTACATTTCGTCTGAACACGGCGGCGGTCGATCGTACTGCGGCGGTTACGCTTCTGAGAGAGTTTATGAAAGAGACGGCGGCTGATGGTTGCGGAAACGGTCCCGTGGCGGCGCCGGAGACGACGGCGGGATTAGGTTATCCGATAGAGGAGCTGATTCCGAGTGGTAAAGGGAATAAACCGTTCTGGGCGCGTGGGATCGACGTGCTTGGTTACTCGTTGAACGCGTTTCGGTTTACGAATTTGAATTTCGTGGACGCAGAGAATTCGAATCGGAGATCGCAAGTGATGAGGTTGAAATTGGAAAGAGATCAGACTCTCAAACTTGTGGCTGTGAGTGACTCTCCACCATTCTTCTACTCCCTCCGTATTTTAATAATTGTCGTTTTAGAATTTTTATTTTTTAAAATTGGATGTCGTTTTCAAATTTCTATGCAAAATTTATTACTTTTTAATGTTTTATGACATCATAAAACATTAAAAAGTAATAAATTTTGCATAGAAATTTGAAAACGACATCTAATTTTTAAAAAAATAAAATCCTAAAACGACACTTATTAAAATACGGAGGGAGTATTAATTATGTGTTAATTACTATTATTACGTGTTAACCATAGAGTATTAATATTTGTTTCCATTTTTGCGTATATGAATATAAAATAAATATCTCAGGAGGATTACATAAAAAAATAAAATAAAATTATGATTGTGTCCATATTTTTTAGTGATTAGCTAGGAGGAGTAATCACACTCTGCAAGTATTCATTGTTGCAATTACATATGGATACATTTAATTTGTAACACAAAAAGGACTAAAAGAGGATTTTGGTATGTGCTAAAGCCTAGATTGTTACTGAAAATTTTGTAGGGATGCAAGGCAAGAGGTTTAAAGCTATGGGCGGCATTAGCCGCGTCGGGGCTAATTGCTGCGTATTCCTCGAAGAATCTACCGCCATACCAAGGAGAGAAATACGCTGTGGTGACTCTTTCGGATTGTCGTTCCATTCTTGAACCCCCTCTTACTTCAAATGACTTTGGTAAGCTCGAAATTTGGGATTACGATAGCATTTGATGATATATATATATATATATGAGGAGTATATGTTCATAGATTATCTTCTCATGATTGCAACAAATTTTCTATGAGCTAGTGATTATACGGTTCAAGACTGTGAGTTATCTAGGCTTTGATTGATTGAAATTGTAAACAATCGCAGTTTTTGTAGTTCTTACTAGACATTTTCAAACTCGTTAAACTAATGGTGGACGATACAATTTGATTTGGATGTTGTTGATCTTATGATTTCTACTATATATTTATTATTTTGTTTTCAGGTTTCTACCACGCAGGGATCCTTCACACACACGATTTAACTGGAGAAGAAACGCTCTGGGACCTAGCCAAAAGATGCTATGACTCGTTCACATCCGCAAAGAACTCGAACAAGCAGTTCACGGATATGTCAGATCTCAATTTCTTAATGTGCAAGGCCATAGAGAATCCTAATCTCACGCCTTCCTCGTCCTTGAGAACCGCTTTCATCTCCATATTTGAAGATCCTGTTATCGACGAGTCTCCTGAATCTGAATTGGCTTCTGTTGGGGTGCAAGATTACATAGGATGCGCATCTATCCACGGGGTTGGACCGTCGGTCGCGGTTTTCGATGCACTTAGGGACGGAAAGTTGGACTGTGCGTTTGTGTATCCTTCGCCGTTGCATTCAAGAGAGCAGATGGATGGGCTGATTCAACATATGAAAACTATTCTTTTGGAAGGATCTGCTTCTTCCTTTTGATTTGTGTTTTAACAATCAAAACTCTCTCTTTTGTCCAGAGGCATAGATGGTCTCTGTTAAAAATAGTCAAAACAAATTTACTTCTTATGCAAACATCTATCACAGATAGAATATATTCTTAAATATATATATATATGTTAGTTGATTTTAAAATAAATTTAATTCAACCATCCAAAATGTTAGAAAAAAATAGTGAACATTTGATGTCAAATTAGGATTCTAGATTGGAAACACAAAGTGAAACTAACAAAAATTGTGATAAAACGAAATTATGGAAAGTAAAAATTGCACTGTTTCATTTTAGTGGAATCAGCAAATATTGCGGGAAATAATTCAAGAAGAGAGCTAAAAAAAGCTAATGGAATAAATGAAAGATCCATAGCAACACGAACAAACTCCAAACTATTTTTAGATCACAAGACTTAGCCACAAAATCCAAACTTACTTGTCTCATTTTCAACCTATCTTCATTTTAATTTGTGTTCAAAGCATCTTTTTGGTAAGAAAACAAAAATCAAAGTGTGAAAATGGCAACGGATGCAACAACTTTTCCAGAAGGCGATGCAGAAGCTGAACTAAATCCTGGCCAAAACAAGAATTTCGAAGTAGATCCTGTTTCATCAGAGATTGCTGCCGATAAGGTATTGTTTTAATGAAATTAAATGGATGTGTTAATTTTGCATGAGTTTCTCAAATAAACCACCAAATATTAGAAGCTCTATCACTTTTTTCTTGTACACATATCCTTCCTTACGTGAATTCGTAATTTTTATTTACTTTCTTACTTTTATAAAAATTGGAAAAGGTACAAAAAATCGTGGAGAAAAGGGAAAACGCAAAGGCAAAGAGAGACGCGGCGCAAACGCTTAAAAAGACGATCATAATATCTGCAGTGATCGTGGCCGTCGCAGGAGCCGCTTTTGCTATAACCAAGAAATTGAAAGAGAATAAATGATTTTATACAAGTTAATTTCTCAATTTTCCTTTGTAACTTTTTCTTACATAAGAAATTAAGAAAAATAACTCTCGATATTATTTTAAAATCTATAATTTTGTTTTGATATGTAATTTTTAAAATTAAATAATGCCATTGAATACTTTTAATTATTTTTCCACACAATGGTCTGGATAATGCGTTTAATGAATGTGTCATAGTTACCACTTACCAACATGAAAAATAAACGATCCAAGGAAAACTTAAAAAGCCCAATGGGTACAATACATAGAGGCCCATTATTTACGATTGGTCCGTCCCATAAAAACCCTTCACATTTTTGGCGCCATCTGAAGCTTTTCGCTTCCCGCCCAAATTCTCTCCATAATCTCTCTCGAAGCCATAATCTCTCAGAAGTTAGGGCTAATCATTTGCAACTCCGACGAGCGATTCATCTTCTCCAATAAGGTAAAACTTCTCAATCCTTTACCTTATAATTCTCTTCCCTTTGATTGAATTTCTCAGAGATTCTTAAAATCGATTTCCTGGTTTTCAATTTTCTTACGAAACTGATTTATCAAATCGCTTTTGAACGGTAGATAAAGAAAATGGATACATCAAGTCCATCAGCTTTTGTGAATGGAGCTTTGATGAGGCGATACATTGGGCAAAAAGTCAGAACTGTGATTCAAGTGATCGGTTCAGATATTGGATCTGTGGTCGGAAAATCTACTGATGATCTTCAGATCGTTGTTAGGGGATCGTCTCCGACTCCCCCTCTTACTACTTACCTTGAGGTCATTGGAATTGCTGAGAGTGATAACGCTATTCGAGCTCAAACTTGGACCAATTTTGGCAACAGTTTTGGTAATTTTATTGATTCCTTTACTGTTTTGTTGAGTATATCAAAGTGGATGCTAATCTCTTTAAGCTTTATTGGCCGAGTATATCAGAAGATCCTTAGGAATTGAGTTGTGTTTTGTTATTTTGGTTGCAGATCCACAGAACTACAACGAGCTATGTAAGCTAGCAAATGGGGAGTTCAAGCACTTGTTCATCTAATGCTCTGTGATGATGATTCGAAGCGATTTCATGAAAAGCTTTTGTAGATGGTTATGCCTTATATCTATTTTGATGTCTGACCACTTTCTGGCTCTAAGATTTTCTTTACTTGGTCTATGTAACAACTTCTTAATCTATTACATCTAAGCTTCAATTGATGGTTTGTTTAATGTGAATTGAGGTACAATAACACAAAACAAAACACCATTTTCTTCTTGGCAGCTAGTATTTTGCTCTGGAATTAGAATTGTATTGTTGCTTTTGATAAATATTGTGATAACAAACCTTTTTTCTAATAAAATTTCTTGCCAGTCTAATACAGAATTTTAATATGAATTAGCTCAAAAGGACCTTTTTTAATAACCTTGGTTGAGAAAAAAGGTTTCTACAACCATAGTATTGGTGGTGTTGCTAATTAGGCAATGTCTTACTGAAACTGACGAGTCATTTTGGGCCGAGAGGAGAGGGAATTAAATACAAATCTCAGTCCTGCTTCAAGGCTTTTGTGATGATTGACTTAGCAGCCAAAATTCCAATGTAAGCCAATGTTGTGACTGTAATACCTGCAACAAGGACTGCATTGTCGTATGCTGAGTGCTGGACTGTGTACACATGCACCCTTATAGTGTCCCAGTTGCTTTCTGTCCACACTGGATCGACCATCCCCATAGAATCTGATGAGTTCTGGGGCAGAATTGTCCAAGCTCCATCATTATACTTCAATCGGGTTGAATAAGCTGGAACATACCTGCCAAAATCAGAACTTAATATGTGTTATGGTTCCGACAAGGCGACAACAAACTGGTTAGGCCACATACATCTCAAGCCAACGGAAGGAGAGAATACTGATAGGTTCAATTCAAAGGTCAACAAACCAAAGTCTAAAAAGGCTCCACTTCTAAGGCCTATCCTGATTAATAATTCCTATCAAGTGCCTATCAGACTTCAGATTTGCGTCCATTTTAGGACATAAAGACAGAACTTGAGCATCCAAACCGAAATGCAATTTCCAAGTGAACAGACTTTACCTAGTTGTGGAGACAACACATGTTCCCTCCTTATTGCTCTCTGCTTTAATGCACACTTCGTCGGTTTTGCTACAGACTCCTTTTGAACAAACTGAGGTTGTGTTTCCCTTTTGGACAGATGTTTTATCCGCCAGAAAGTTCCATAGGAATCTAGAAACATCACCGACGTAACCAAGGTAAGGTTTGGAGGAAGGTTCTCCGAGGATGACGCCAGCATAGTTGCCTGGGCAAGTGTTTGTTGGTGAAATATAGTCTTTTACCAAGTTGCAGGATAGGCCCGTTTCACAAGCTAAAAGACAGTTTAGAAGCTCTTCAATGAAAGAAGCATTGACATGGATGGATCCCAGAGCCGAATTGCTTGCATCTTTGTTGTCACTTGCAAGGATGTAAAGTGTACGGGCCACAACAGAAGCAGCAGCTACTACAGACGAGGAGTTGATATTTGCTGCAATACAATACCAGAAAGGAATCAAGAAGTGCAAATAGATGTTGGAGCGAGAAGAAGAGAAATACAGGCTGTGACTCTTCTTACACAAATCATCGAGATGACTATGGTAGAACTTATTCACAAACTTGGTATCAAAGTCTTCAAGTACAACAGCTGAAGTCTGAGGGTTCTGCAACAATGAATATGATGTTATACCTTTTTCACTATAGGCAATCTGGTTCAGAATCACATAACCTAAAGCAAGTATACTTCTCCTCTCATATTCATGATCAACGGAAGGTGAAGTGTATACAAAGAGTTACTTTCTCTTTTACACATTTGAATTGTCTTTCCATCTATTTACTTGGAATATATATTGTACCTTTCTCATGAAAGCCATCAAGGAGGATGGGGGTATTCCAGGGTTTGCAGTATCAGCTGAAAGAATTTTGATGTTCTTTGATGCAAGTGACTCCTGAGCTATCTTTAAAGCATCCAATGTCATGTTTGTAACTGAAGAAACCTAAAGCAGAACACCAAAAGTGGTTAAGTCGCCTATGACAGTTTTCACATTATTTAACAAATTATATAAGAGTTTCAGGGAATCAGGAATTTCTCACCCTAGTTTTATGAGCAAAGAAGGTGTTTATCTCTCCACTTAAACCTTTTCCAACGGATCCTATTTCAAGCACCTGTTAGATAACAGAAGAGAGCAATTTGAATTCAATCTTTAGATTAGAGAATTGTGAACCTTCAGTTGCCCAAGGAACACTAATTAAGCAATAAACTTGCTTTCTGCGCTACTTAGGAACAAATAAGATTCAGCAACGATGAAACACATGCAACTTTTCCCACAAAGGATTTCTGCATAAGACTAGCTGTCTCTACCAACTTTTTCAGATCAAAACAATAAAGATTACCGTTTCGATCGGAGTATCGCTAAGGCCTGCAACAGCATCTGAATGCAAATCTAATTCGTGTAAGAACCTCCTGCTGCCAAGGTAACCCCACGTCTCTCCCGTCAGAATCAAAAACACAAGCTGCATTCATTTAGGATATAAAATCAGCTATAAGAGCCAAACACAGCAGAGCGCAAGATATGCCTCCGGTATCAAAGCTTGCAAACAAAATAAAGCGTGAAATAAAACTAAATCACATGGTACACTGAAACAAATATAACAACAATTATATTTCTTCACTGGCACCTGCTTTTTGAGATTACTAAAATCATCAACTCGAGAAAGAGCATCAACTGCTCCCAGAAGAGCTACGAGACCCTGAAAGAAGGAGAGCACCTTGAGCAATGAATCGGGAACAGAAGAATAAGAATAGTAAATAGAAGTATTCTAGATCAACCCAAAAGCAGAAAATAGCGAGATCTCACAGATATTGGCGAATCTGCACCAAAACTTTTGTCACGGAAAAATGATGCAGAATCCATGGAGGCCACAGCTAGCACAATTGGTTTGCGATTGTTGGACGACGAAACACTGATTGGTGGAATCGAGGACCAAACACTGTCCTTCATAACAAAGTTATTAGAAAACCAAACGTATCCTTTATAGGTTTTCATATGTCTAGAAATCAGACAGTAATAAGGAAATTTAAATCTCCTAAATTTTTACCTATATCCGCCCAATGGGAGGCATGTTCCTTCCTGCAAACAAGCCTCTGAATTGTGTGTTCCAGCTTTGGTAGTCTAATACAAAAAAGCCTCCGAGGGTGTCATAATCTAAGTCAAAGCGAATATCCATAAAGCTGGTTAACATTTCAGGGAGCTAGATTGCTAAAGCTAAATACCTCCATAACCATATTGAATTCAGCTACATCACTGGTATATGTTCCATGCTTCATCTTTTTCTTGGAAAGGATCTGCACAAATATATTAGGATGTAAATATATAGTCGACAACCTGAAAAAAGTGAAGCTATCCACATAAATACACATTTGGATTGCCACCAACACAACAGAAACATAAAGCTAGCTTCTTGACAGAACCTCATCTGGTAAGGATAACAACATACTATCTAATGACATGGTTGACCAGCAGTTTAAATGCCACTACTACAAGAAAAATGGAAAGGCATTGGTTGTGTCTAATTGCAAGCTATAGAAAGAAACAAATCTGCATTTAAAAGCTACAACTGCAGCTCGGTGTTGCCTTCAGCTAATACTGCAGGGCCAAATTTGTTTCCTATTTAAAAATGGATAATCAATGTTTAGAAAAATTTCTGCAGACTAATTCAGTTTAAACTAGGAGTATTCATTTCATATGACCTTGAAGAAACAGATCTCATGCAACATTTAACAGCCATATTATCATCAAGCAATACTGCTCTTAAGGGTGATAAACAGTCATAATGCCTCTCTAAGCCTTGAGTTCATTTCCTCATATTTCTAAATATGTAATCAATTTAGTTTTTCTGACAACACAAATAGACACATTTAAAATTTGTAAAATGCATGTTTGAAGGATTACCTCCTGCACAGCTGATATGCCACTTTCTGACAATAAGTACACAGGAAAGTTATAATTATTCCACATGATGCTTGATGCCTGCAAATAATCATTTTTTAACAACGGTCATATGGCTAGATACTTATCGCCTGCGACTACTCATAAGAATTAAAATCATATTTTCTCCATGGAATAACAATAAGAGGAACTATCATTATACTAAGGTAGATAAATATGCAACTGATTTATGAACTTCTTTATAAGTGATCATCTGGGCAGATACATGAATTCCTGTTGTAAAATATATATCAAAACTAAACCATAAGAAAAGGATTAATGGTGTTTGTGTGTTAGCAGGTAGTTAAATACAGTTCCAGTCTTCCAGAAGAAAACATCATATAACTCGGAAATGCTTGATTATGGATTTGGTGATAACTGATTGAAAAAATGTCCAACCCACTACAAAAGAGTTCACAGGAAGAAGTAACTTCAAAGATTCAGACAGAGTTTATGCTACCGTACAGCTGAATTCCATTTGTACTCAACGTTTTCATAGGGTGAAAACTGCGCTTGAGGAAACTTCTTATCAGGAGAAAAACCTACAAGAAAGAAGAAAGAAACCCTAACGCCATGAACATAGATAAGAAGTATCAAGTACCGTGTTTAAGGGAATTAAGAAAACAAATCAATAAATAAGGAAATAGCCATTCAAGTTGACGAGAACATAAATATGTGGATCGACATAGTACCTTTTAACTTTTGTTGAAAATTAGATCCTGATTCAACTAGAACACCACCAATTTTGCTAGCAAAGCTCAGATCACTTGACACCCTGAAAAAGGCACAAAGAGGAGTGATCCTGTGTTATTTCTAGTGAATAGAGTGTCTAAGCGATGTACAAGTCTAATGAACAATGCCAGAAGTAAGCCAGACTGCAAGTCTAGTGTAAAGTGCTTAGAGGTATACCTACTTTCAGTTTGTCGAATGAAACTAAAGTGAAAAAAATCCAATTAATTACAGGTTCTACTGAGTACCTAATCCATTCCAGATGCACCAACAACCAAGTGACTACATGTATAGCAGAGTTCAAAAAGAGGGTATACTCATTGCAATCTGTTGTTTCACTCTCATGCAAAAGAAGAAAACTAAAATGATTTACCTTAAATACTAAAGTACTAGTGAAAACGAACTCTGTAATTACAAGCTGATTTGGCGCACACCACAAGCTAAATCTTGTTTGACATTAAGGAATAAATGACAACTAGACCTATTTCATGCATAGGTATATGCTGCTTAGCGCAGGGTCAAGCACTACTCCACAAGTTAAGAGATTAATTACAAAACCGAATAGAGGTCATACAGCTTTTTTAAATGACAAAGGAGACATGCCTGGTAAAGAAATCTTCCATTTCATCAGCTGTAACCAAAATAGTGTGTGGCTGAACCAAATCTTTAACGTCCTTTAACTTTATGATTGGAGCCACCACTTTGTTTATTCCAGGATCTGAGTATTTATAAACATAAAAGGTAAGGGAACTCATCAACAGATAAGAATCAGTCAAGGCAGACCCAAAAGAAGCTTACTTGAACAACCAATCTCTCCAGAAAGATTGAGAAGCCGTACACAAGGATACCCATCAACAGCAACATACATTAGCTTTTGAAGATCAGGAACAGATTCAATAGATGTAATCTCACCTACACAAAATTGGAAACAGTAATCACAAAACATGAAAATCTTAACATAGTTGGGTCTTTCAAGAAACGAACAAACAGTGATCAGATAGATAAAACTGATAATCTAAAGTGGGACAAAGAGACCTCAATGAATCAAATTACAAACCAAACGAACTAAAAGTAAAATGTTGTATCAAAATCAACAAAAGATGAGACAATCGACGAAACTCACCAGCGAGAGAGACATGAAGAGGAAGGATTGAAACTAGAACAAGTGTAAAAGCTATAGAAACAAGACGAAGAAGTCCCATTGCCATAGCTGCAGCTAGAAAGTTGGAATCAGCGGAAGCTATCCGGAAATCATCGCTGCAGATAGGAGGACCAGAAATGAGACCAATTTCATAAAAGATAGAACATTACGAGCCCAGAATCGGAAGAAGCAGTACCTGGGAAAACGACAAGGGGGAAATTGGAAGAGAGAGCTCCGATTCGCCGGAGAAAAGAAACCTAGTTGGGAATTACGCGGTGGGAGTCTGAGTCAAAGACTGAGATTTTTCGTGTCGATTCTTATGACTTTGTTCCACTTTTATGATTCGGACTTTCAAAATTCCCAAAGATATAGAAAAATTGAGGTACTCTATTTTTTTTTTTTTTTGCTCAAACAGGTACTCATATTTTGTGTCGATTTTAATATATTAAAAGTAATAAGTGAGCCATTTTGTTTATACAAAAAATATTTATTTTCATTCATCAAGATTATTTTTTTTGTAAGAAATTTTTATGTTACATTTTTTAAATTCGTTTATTTTTATTTTTTGCTAAAATAGTTGTTGAGTTGTATTATTGCTTGAGCTTCATTTTTTTAAAAAATGGTATAATATTTATTGGGCTATTATTTGCTAGATAGACAAGTTTTGGCTCGAAATTGAAAAAACATACTGTATATGGGTAAAACTATAATTTAAAGAAATATTTTCCCATATATAAAACAAACTCTGTGTTAATTATAGAAACCGTGTTAATTTTACAAAACATTGTATACAGTCAGAATATATATTCGGAGAAATAACAAGAAATTTGAGAGAAAAAGGCGCAAATTTTCATTCAACTTGAAAGTATTTTTGCATAAAAATCAAATTTGTCGTATCTTAAGATCGGTAATTACCCGTAATATAAGATTGGTAGCATCATAATAAAATTGACCACACCTCCTTGGCTTAGGCATCTTTTAGGTCATATCATACACACACATACAAAATTTTCAACACCTGAGCTGCGCGAATAAACAAACACTTGTTCTTCCTCTCCGTAATTCTCAAAATTAGGGTTTTCTTCCGGCACCTCTCTCTCTCGCCTTTCAGGTACTTTCTCTCTCTGTCTCATTGCCCCTCTCTTCGTATCCTTTCGTGATTTTTTTTTTGGTTGGGGTCCAAAATTGGGATTTGAAACTCTTCTTATCTTAAATTTTTATAACTGAATCTTGCTCTCATTTTTGTTCCAATGATTGCTAAGTAGCTTAAACGCCTTTGATTGATATTTCTCTGAGTTTTAGCTTTGTACATGGGTATTGGGTTGTTCTTAATTGGTATCATTGTGGTCAATTTCGTGTAAAAATGTCTGAAATAATCAAATAGAATTGTAGTTATAAGCTGAGGATTCTCTTAACAGGTTAGATTGGCAGCATAAAAAATTTCACTTGCAATTCTGAACAATGTCTCTTGTGGGAGATCTAACATGGAGCTGGAGATTTCTAAGCAGAGATACTATTTTCTCTTTAGCTCTTCTTTTTTTTTGCTAATCACTACCAAGTCCTATGATATCATGGTTTTTTTTCCGCTCTCAGGGGTCATTCGTTTCTTATTTTTTGTTTCACCTGTTGAGCATTCATCGCCCTCTTCTTTGTTTGTCACCTTTTTCTTTGTTAACTACTTTGGAATTCCTTTTTAGCCGCATTATGGCAACGCGTCAATTCGAACTTCTTTTCTATCGGCCTCTTATTGTTTCTTTTCCAACCTTTCCTCGGTTCTATTCTCTCTCCCCACTTGCTTCTTGCTTCTGTGTCTCCTCCACAGTTGTACTGCAAGCGTTCTTTTCTAGATACTTAAGATGTCAAGGACGAGGACTGCTGCTTCAGAGGCTCACGATTCAATGGAGTCTGAGGAAAGGGTAGACCTTGACGGTGACAATGATCCTGAGGAGATTCTGGAGGAGGAAGTTGAATATGAAGAAGTAGAAGAGGAGGAGGAAATTGAAGAGATAGAAGAGGAGATAGAGGAGGAGGTGGAAGTGGAAGAAGAGGAGGAGGATGCTGTTGCGACGGAAGAGGAAGAAGAAAAGAAAAGGCATGTTGAACTTCTTGCACTTCCTCCGCATGGTTCAGAGGTTTATCTTGGAGGGATTCCTACTGATGCTACTGAAGGAGACTTAAAGGGCTTCTGTCAATCAATAGGAGAAGTTACTGAGGTAACTTGACATTTTCTTACCTAAACTATGGTTGTGTTTTAATTTATCTTGTGCTGAGTTTGGTGTGATGTCAACAGGTTAGGATAATGAGGGAAGAGGAATCTGGTGATGGAAAGGGGTATGCATTTGTGACATTCAGAAACAAGGACTTAGCATCTGAAGCAATCGATACTCTTAATAGCACTGAATTCAGAGTAAATTCTTTGACCCAATTCTTAATAGTTACTTAGAATTCTTGATGGATTGGTGTTTCAGAATTTGTCTGGCTTTTATTTGTTTGTTAACTTAATTTTATTGAATAGGGTAAAAGGATAAAATGCTCGACTACCCAAGCAAAGCATCGTCTCTTTCTTGGTAATGTTCCTAGAAATTGGACTGAGTCAGACATTAAGAAAGCAGCGAATAGAATTGGTCCAGGCGTTCAAATTGTCGAACTCCCAAAGGTTTGTCTTCTGCAACTTGGATAAGTTTCAGCCTATTGTGTATATTAAGTTATTGCTGTAACTTTCATCTCAAGTTCATGTATAATTGTAACTTACAGAAGTAAATTTTCTGTAGAAATTTAAGACATACCTTTCTCACTCACTTGATCAGTTTTCTATTTGGTTTTGTGAAAATCACAGGAACCACAAAATATGGGCCGGAATCGTGGATTTGCTTTCATCGAGTATTACAACCATGCATGTGCTGAATACTCGAAACAAAAAATGTCAAATCCGAGTTTTAAGCTTGATGATAATGCCCCAACTGTAAGCTGGGCTGAATCAAGGAGTGGAGGAGGAGGAGACTCTTCGGCTTCCCAGGTTTGCTTCATTAGAACCTTTCTTACAAATAAATAATAGAAGCAGCAACAGTTATCACTACCAAAAAATTATCTTCATAGAGAAATGTGTTCTACAAATGTTTTTTCTTTCTAAACCATGAAAAGAGATCTTACTATTATGCTGTGTGGAATGATTGCAGGTCAAGGCATTGTACATCAAGAACTTGCCTAGAGATATAACACAAGAACGTCTAAAGGCATTATTTGAACATCACGGGAAAATACTGAAAGTGGTGATTCCACCAGCAAAACCAGGAAAGGAAGACAGTAGATACGGATTTGTGCACTATGCAGAAAGGTTAAGTGTCATGCGAGCTTTGAAAAACACTGAAAGATATGAGATTGATGGTATGGTCCATTCCGAATAATCTTTTCTGTATACTTTCTTCTTTTGATGTCTCAAGACTAAAATGTATCCCCATTTATATACAGGTCATATGTTAGATTGTACTCTGGCAAAGCCTCAAGCGGATCAAAAGGCGAATACAAATACAGTTCAGAATGTGCAGAAATCACAATTGCAACCAAACTATCCTCCTCTTCTTAGTTATGGCATGGCTCCTAGTCCCTTTGGTGCTCTTGGTGGATTTGGAGCTTCTGCCTACTCACAAGTGAGATTTCTACTACTTATCAATCAAATCATTATCTCTTGAGAAGAACTTTATGATATAAATTTGAGTATAATTTTGAGGGAATTATGCAGCCATTAATGCATGCGGGAGGTCACGCAGCTGGTGGAATGTCGATGATGCCAATCATGTTACCCGATGGAAGAATCGGATACGTCTTGTAAGTTCTTGTTTATACTCTATACTGATCTCATGCGTTTGCTATAAGATACGTGTACTGATCTGATGTGTTGAATGTAATAGGCAACAGCCTGGACTAGCAGCTATGCCACAACCACCACCAAGGCCTTCTCCACCATATAGGGGAGGCAGTGGTTCGAGCAGCAGCAGCAGCAGCAAACGAAGTAGCGACAATGGTAGAGGACGAAGCCGTTACAATCCTTATTAGTAATTTAATAATTCTGTCTTCTTTATTTGGAAAAACACCCCCAAACCAAATCACCAAAACAAACAAAAAAGTCAATGTTAACCATTGTTGTTTTCTTCTTTATGCCATTTGTTTTGACTCTTTAAGATTTTGAGGGTGAAAATGGGGTTTCGTTTTAACTTATGTTTTGTATATTATGGGTTTTTCATGTTCATTTTAAAATACAATTTTGTTTATTCTTGTCTTTTTCCTGTTACTCATGTATGCCCCAAGCTTAGTACTTAATGAATATGTTTGGTCTTCCCATTCTTTTTGACTACATGCTACTTCTTTCAAAACTTCATAATGTCAGAGCCAAACTTATCCAAGCGTATCGCAAAGACCTAATCGCGGAACATAAAAATGGCTGAGCAATCCGCCTGCCGAGCTTTTGGTAAACACCTCTCATCGAAGGTTGCGCGACGTATCGAATGTAAGTCACCAGATTTATCAGAACTACCATCAATCTATCATGAATGAGTTTTTGAGTTTTTTCTACCGTGGCCGGGGAAAGTTGACCCACGTTAAGCCCATTGATGGCCCAAACTAGGTATCGTTTAAAATTAGCATAATCAGTGACACGTCATCATATTAAAGCATCCGCCGCCGCATTATCCAAAACCTACCGGCCGGCTGTTCAATTCTGTATCCTCAACCGCCGTCTAGTCTCACAATAAGTGAGCTTCAATCTCTTCTCCTTTTCGCGTTTGCGTTTGAAATACGATTATAAACACTGGAAAAGCAAAGCCATTGTTGTCTCTATGCAAAGCAATGAGAAATCGAGGTGTTATGAATGAGGATAGGATGAATCTGCTGCACGAAGCTTTGATTCTGCGAATTCTGTCTTTTCTTCCAACAAAACTTGTGGTAGCCACGAGTGTTTTGTCTAAACAATGGCGGTCTCGTTGGAAATTGGTGCCAAATCTCGAGTTCGATTCTGAGGATCACAAAAGTGAACACCAAACATTTTCAGAGAGTGTTTCCAGGTCTTTCCTTTCACATAAAGCTCCGGTTCTAGAGAGTTTGCATCTCATTTTAAGATTAGATGAAGTTAATCCTGTAGATATCGGACTTTGGATTGGAATTGCGTTTGCTCGACATTTGCGTGAATTAGTACTCTGTGTTCGCCCGAAGCAGACCTTCACATTTCCGAGTAGCTTGTGTACTTGTAACACACTTGAGACTTTGAAACTCATACTTTTGATTCTTGTAGATATACCTTCTCCGGTTCTTTTGAAATCTCTTAGAACTCTGCACCTTGATTCTGTGTGCTACAAAGATGAAGCATCTATCCGTAACTTGTTATCTGGTTGCCCTATTCTTGAAACTTTGGTTGTGTATCGAGATGATTATTATGGTAATGTTGTTAATTTCGATATTGAGGTCCCGTCTTTGAAGAGACTTGAGATTTATGATGACAGATTTGGAGAAGGGTTTAGAAGATATAGGATTAACGTTCCCTCTTTGAAGTACTTGGCAATCCAAGAGTTAAAAGGTTTTTTTTTTTCTCTGAATGCGCCGGAGCTGGTGGAGGCATATTTTATTGGAGGTTCTTATATGATCGCTGATAAGATTTTTGGATTACTAAAGTCAGCCAAACGTCTTTCTTTGGATTTATTACCCTTGGAGGTAACTTTATCGCTATTGAGTTTTTTGGTTATCTCATTGTTATTACAAGATGTATATACCAATAACTGTTTCATGCACAGATTGTGTATCCTACTGGTAGTATCTTCTATCAACTGGTATATCTAGAGATGGATACACGTAAAGAAGAGTGGTGGAATCTACTTACGGTCATGCTCGATAGCTCTCCTAAACTACAAGTCCTCAAGCTCGTTGATGTAAGACATTTCATTATTATCCAACTAGCTATTTTTGATGCTCTCTCTTTGGGGTTATATTTCATGGTCTAGTTATGATATGCATTGAATTCCTCGTCTCGTTTGTCTCACCAGTATATGAATAAAGACGATTTGGTCGGCGGGAAATGGAATGAACCAAAGTATGTTCCTGAATGTTTGTTGTCTCACCTCGAGACATTAGTCTGGGTAAAATATGGTTGGGATAGACAAGAAGAGCAAGAAGTGGCTACATACATTCTACGGAACGCAAGACGGTTGAAGAAGGCAACTATATCCACAAATCCCATCGAATCGAAAGACCTCAAGAAGTTGGAAGAGCGACATAAGATGCTCAATGAGTTGGCTAGTGTGGTCAGGGCTTCCAATTCTTGCCACCTTGAGTTTGAATTCGAATAATCTTAAATGTATTACTCTTCATAGAGTCTGTTAGTTTAACCCGTTACAGGGGATGGTTTTACATTTGGCCATTGGATATTGAAAATTTCTGAATCTCATCTATCTCTATGATGAACATTAACAAATTGGTATTATTTTATAAATAAGTAAACCGGTCTGATTCGGTTCGATTTTAAACAAAACCGAGATTTTGAATAAAAAGCCCTAGTGTCTCTCGATTGGCGAGCTTCAGTGCTTTCTTCTTCTACTTGTTGAGTGTTGAAATGCGATTTTAGCACTGGAAAAGCATTAACCTGAAGGATTTCACCGGCAATGGAACAACGGTAAGTTTCTTTGTTTCGTTTATGTTTAGATCATTTGAAATCCGATATATAGCACTCTAATTCTTTGATTTTGGTTGTGAAAAGTTTGAGAAATCGAGGTTTTATGAATGAGGGTAGTATGAATCTGTTGCACAAAGCTTTGATTCTGTCTTTTCTTCCAACAAATCGTTCTATATGTAAGCTCGAAACCCTAATTCTTAATCTTGTCTTCTTTTGGTTTTGTTGGTGAAAGTTTGAGAATTCGACTTGTTATGGGTAGAGACAGGATCAGTGAGTTGCCTGATGCTTTACTTCTAAAGATACTGTCTTTTCTTCCAACAAATATTGTCGTAGCCACGAGTGTTTTGTCTAAACAATGGCGGTCTCTTTGGAAGTTGGTACCGAATCTCGAGTTCGATTCTGAGGATTACGAAAGTGAACACTATACATTTTCAGAGATTGTTTGCAAGTCTTTCAATTCACATAAAGCTCCGGTTCTAGAGAGTTTTCGTCTTCAATTTGGATCAGAAGAACTTAATTTTGTAGATATTGGACTTTGGGTTGGAATTGCGTTTTCTCGACATCTGCGTGAATTGGTACTCGATTTTTATCCTGCTGGGCAAGAGACCTTCACATTTCCGAGTAGCTTGTGTACTTGTAACACACTTGAGACTTTGAAACTGGTACTATGTATTCTTGTTGATATCTCTTCTCCGGTTGTTATGAAGTCTCTTAGAACTCTGCACCTTGAGTTTGTGACCTACAAAGACGAATCATCTATCCGTAACCTTTTATCTGGCTGCCCTGGTCTTGAAGAATTGCGTTTGTATCGAGGTGATGATTCTGATATGAAGGTTTTCACTATTGAGGTCCCTTCTTTGCAGAGACTAACGGTTCATGATAACAATAATGGACCAGAGTTTTTGGGATATTTGATAAATGCTCCTTCTTTGAAATACTTACTAATTGAAGAGTTAGGATGTCCTGAGTTTTGTCTGAATGCGCCGGAGCTGATGGAGGCATATATCGGTGATGTTACATCTATAACCAATGACAAGTTTCTTGGATCTCTCACTTCCGTCAAACGTCTTTTATTGAATTTCTCACCCTTGAAGGTAATTTTTTGGGGGTTTTCTTTTTATCGTCAATTGAGTTCTTTGTTATCACATTGTTTCTATACACTAATAAATGGTCTCATGGATAGATTACATATCCTACTGGAAGTATCTTCTATCAGCTGATATCTCTAGAGATGTATACACGTGAAGCAGAGTGGTGGAATCTACTTACGCTCATGCTCGAAAATTCTCCTAAACTACAAGCCCTCAAGCTCACTGATGTAAGGCATTTCATTATTAGTCAGCTAGCTATATTTTATGGTCTAGGTAATGCTATACATTGAATGCCCCTTGTCTCTTTGGTCTCAGCGAAGTCTAAATTTTCATAAAAATGGTGTGGTCGGCGGCAAATGGAATGAGCCAAAGTATGTCCCTGAATGTTTGTTGTCACATTTAGAGACATTTGTGTGGAGAAGGTTCGATTGGGGAAGAGAAGAAGAGAAAGAAATAGCTACATACATTCTAAAGAACGCAAGACTCTTGAAGAAAGCAACTTTCTCGACAAATCCCATTGACTCGGAAGAGCACAACAAGTTGAAAGAGAGACGTAAGGTGCTCAACGAATTGGATGGTGTGGTCAGGGCTTCAAATTCATGCCACCTTGTATTCAAATTCGATGCATCGTATGATGTATCAGACTCTTCTTAGCACAGAGAGCCTTTTGATTTAACCGGTAAGATCGGTTTTGAGTTCTTGGGTATGGTGCTAGTCGTTGGGAGTTGAAACTTGAAAGTTCTTCTGATGTTTATCTTTCGTTATGATACAATCATCAGTTTTTTATGATTTTGAGGATCAATATAAGTCAATAGTGAAGATCAAGATGATTTTTTTTTCTACTGTTCCATACAATGTTCTGTTTAGGGGCAGAACACTTTTGAACCAGACGAAAATATGGAAATTGGCATCGGTTGGTAACATATTTTTGAGCTGATTGGATTGCATTCGGTCCGATAGTAAACAAAACCAATCGGTTCAGCCCAAACCATCATAGCCCTAATTTTTATGATCTTCATTTTTCGTTTGCGTTTGTTATACGCTAGCACTGAAAGCTAGGGAAGGCACAAATTCTGTTAACGAAGAATTTTCAATTCTAGAAATATTTTTTTGGTTATATGTTAAACGATGGTGATCTCTTTTGGAAGATAGGACCCAAACTTGTGTTTAAATCTAAATATCATGAATGTTGGCAGGTCTTTGTTTTCACACAAAGCTCCGGTTTTGGAGAGTTTTCATGTCAAATTTAGTGATAAAAGTGACGTTAGACGAGCATGTGATGATATAGATATTGGAATATGGACTGGAATTGCATTTGAACGTCATGTGCGTGAGTTGGTGCTCGATCTTGGTTTAAAAAGGTATTTCAGATTTCCAAGTAGCATGTTTAGCTTTAGTAATACACTTGAGACCTTGATTCTCAAGTATTCGGTTCTTGTGGATGTTCCTTCTCCAGTTTGTATGATTGTGTGGATTTCAAGCACAACGAATCTTTTCGTAACCTTATCTTGAAAATTTGGTCATGTATCAAATTTACCTTACGGATGTACTGACGTTCGCTATTGTGGCACCATCCTTAAAGAGTCTACTGATTACAGATTACAGCGATGTACTAGAGAACGGGGGCTATGTGATAAATGCTCCTACTTTGAAAACTTGAAAATGAAAGGGTTGAGTCATTGTGGGTGTTGTTTGATTGAGAATGCGCCAGTGTTAGTTGGGGCAAAAATTATAGACGTTTCTTATATAGCCAATGAGAAGATTTTGGGATCTCTCAAGTCAGCCAAACATCTTATCTTGGAGTTATCACCTTTGGAGATAACTTTTCTTATCACAATTGAGTTATATTTGCTTTCAAAATGTTTATGTTCTAATGAAAATATGATCTTTATGTATAGGTTAAATTTCCTACTGTGATAGTATCTTCTATCAGCTGGTACATCTAGAGATGTATACACGCAAAGAGGAGTGGTGGAAACTACTTAAGCTCATGCTTGATAGGTCGCCTAAACTACAAGTCCTTAAGCTCATTGATGTAAGACATTTCATTATCAGTCAGCTAGCTATTTTTGGTGGTCTCTCTTTTGGGTTTCTAACTTTGATGGTCTACTAATGATATGTATTCAATTCCCTTTTGCCTCTTTGGTCTCAGAAACATCTGGTTTTTAATAAAGTTGGTTTGGTCGGCAGGAAATGGAATGAACCTAAGAATGTTCCTGAATGTTTGTTGTCTCAACTTAAGATGTTTGTGAGGACAAGCTACCATTGGGAAAGTGAAGTTGAGAAAGAAGTGGCTACATACATTCTAAAGAATGCAAGACAATTGAAGAATGTAAGTTTCTCTACAAGACCTATTCATTCCAAAGAGCACAACAAGTTGGAAGAGAGATGTAAGATGCTCAAGGAGTTAGATGGTGTTGTTAGGGCTTCAAGTTTATGTCACCTTGTGTTCTTCTAATCATCTTATGTTGTAGCTAGACTCTTCTTGTCACATTATATGATCTAAAAGATTAGTAATGAACCCAACTTTCTTTTTTGTTTCTTTAATTTTAATACACTGTTGATAATCTCGTAAGTCTACATGTTTTGTGTGCCTTAAATTTAACAATGTGGGACAAAGAAAAACAAAATATCCATATATGGGACTAAAAAGATATTTACTTCTATACGACTCTTCGTGATCATTTGGCATAAAAAAAATATCAAAATTTGTTTGACGAAAAACAAAATTTATTTACCGTCA
This sequence comes from Arabidopsis suecica, assembly GCA_019202805.1. Taxonomy (NCBI): domain Eukaryota; kingdom Viridiplantae; phylum Streptophyta; class Magnoliopsida; order Brassicales; family Brassicaceae; genus Arabidopsis; species Arabidopsis suecica. The sequence continues at coordinate 11,836,264 of CM032909.1, forward strand.
TAAAAAAAACCCTACCGATCATTCTGCAACCATGACCGCCGTCTCATCTCACAGTTGGTAATCTTCACAGTTGCTGTCTCTATTAACAACAATGGAACAACGGTAAGGTTCGTTTATGTTTAGAGCATTTGAAATCCGGTACCACTCTAAATGTTAATAGTTTCTTCTATGATTTTTGGCTGTGAAAAGTTCGAGAAATCTAGGTTTTGTGAAGGCGGATATGATGAATCAGTTGCCTGAAGCTTTGATACTGCGGATACTATCTTTCCTTCCAACAAAAACTGTCATAACCACAAGTGTTTTGTCTAAACAATGGCGGTCTCTTTGGAAGTTGGTCCCAAATCTCGAGTTTGATTCTGAGGATTACGAAAGTGAACACCATACATTTTCAGAGAATGTTTGCAAGTTTTTCCTTTCACATAAAGCTCCGGTTCTAGAAAGTTTGCATCTCAAATTTAGATCACATGAAGTTAGTCCTGTAGATATTGGACTTTGGGTTGGAATTGCGTTTGCTCGACATTTGCGTGAATTGGTACTCCATTGTCTTCCTCAGCAAGAAAGATTCACATTTCCTAGTAGCTTGTGTACTTGTAACACACTTGAGACTTTGAAACTCAAGTCTTTTCTTGTTGATATACCTTCTCCGGTTCTTATGAAGTCTCTTAAAACTCTGCATCTTGAATTTTTGGAGTTCACGGATGATGAATCTATTTGCAACCTTTTATCTGGCTGCCCTATTCTTGAAGATTTGGTTATGGATCGAACTGGCACTTATGATGATGTTGTGACTTTCACTATTTCAGTGCCGTCTTTGCAGAGACTATGGATTCGTGAAAACAGTCATGGAGAAGGGACTAGAGGATACATGATAAACGTTCCTTCTTTGAAACTCTTGGAAATTGAAGGGTTAAAAGGTTTTGACTTATGTCTCAATGCACCGGAGCTGGTGGAGGCATATTTATTTGATGGTTCTTATATAATCACAGAGAAGTTTCTTGGTTCTTTAAAGGCAGCCAAACATCTTTCCTTGGATCTATCACCACCCTTGGAGGTAACCTTTCAGGTTTTTAATTATCGCGGTTGAGTTTTTGGTTATCACATTGTTTATTTGTATCACATTAATGTTTCTATATGCTATTGTATTATGGATAGATTACATATCCTATTGTAAGTATCTTCTATCAGCTGGTATCTCTAGAGATTGGTACACGTAAAGCAGAGTGGTGGAATCTACTTACGCTCATGCTTGATAATTCTCCTAAACTACAAGTCCTCAAGCTCATTGATGTAAGACATTTCATTATCAGTCATCTAGCTAGTTTTAATGGTCTCTCTTATGTGGTTCTAACGTTGGTGTTCTACTAAATATGCATTGAATTCCCTTTTGCCTCAGGAATATCTGAATTTTAATAAAAAAGATGGTTTGGTCTGCGGCAAATGGAATGAGCCAAAGTATGTTCCTAAATGTTTGTTGTCTCACCTCGAGACATTTGCGTGGACAAGATACAGTTGGGAAAGAGAAGAAGAGAAAGAAGTGGCTACATACATTCTAAAGAACGCAAGACGATTGAAGAAGGCAACTTTCTCCACAAATCCCATTGAATCGAAAGAGCTCAACAAGTTAGAAAAAAGACGTATGATGCTCAATGAATTGGATGGTGTGGTCAGAGCTTCAAATTCTTGCCACCTTGTGTTCGAGTTTGATTCTTCTTCTATGTATTAGACTCTTCTTATCACATAAAAGCCTGTTGGTTTAACCGCTTAGAGAGATTTACATTGGGTTTGGATCTCCAAGATGGTTCTACTTCTAGCTCTTTTTATCCTCTGTTTTAAAACAGAGTCCGTCCTGAACACTAAACCGCCTAACGACCTTGGCACGTGAGCCTGCACGTGGGACTACTTAAGTCACAATCTGAGAGCCTCTATCTGTGCCAGAGTCTTCATCTTTTCTATTAGACCTGAAGGAATAATCCCTTGTGTACTAACTAGAGTGTTTGATACACTAGTTTGTTTCTTGGCTTGTGCTACTCTAGAAGTCTGAACCCTTCTTCTTCGTCTCCTTCAATCAGTCTTCAAGCTTCGTTTGAATAGTGAATCCAATTGATTTCAAGTGAATCATTAACTAACACAGATTAGTATAAGCCAACCAAATCATTCTCTAATAGATTATCAACATTTTGCTGCATCTCACACTATTGGATCATTGGCTCTGAACAGAAGAATTATAATAAACAATTAAGCATATATGGAAATTGGCCTCTTATTAAATTGGTCTGTAACATATTTTTGAGCTGATTGGATTGGATATGGTTTGGTAGTTAACAAAACCGATCGGTTCAGCCCAAACCATCATAACCCTAGTTTGTTCGATATTTCTAGTTGCGTTTGTTATAGGATAGCACTGGGAGCTTGGGAAGGCACAAATCTGAAGAATTTTACCAGCAAAACAATTATAGTCTCTGTTAAAGAAGATGGAACAAGGGTTTGTTTCTTTGTTTCGTTTGTGTCTTTTCTCTGCGTCCTTTGTGAACTGTTGTTAAACCGTAAGCTCCAAATTAACCCTAACTTTTAATCTTTGCTTTTAGTGGTGAAAGTTTGAAACGGCGAGATGTTGGTAGGGAGGATAGGATCAGTGAGTTGCCTGAAGCTTTGATTCTTCAGATATTGTCATTACTTCCAACAAAAGATGTCATAGCCATGAGTGTTTTGTCTGAACTCTGAACAATGGCGATCTATTTGGAAGATGGTGCCGAAGCTCAAGTTTGTATTTGATTATCAGAAACTTGCAGAGAATGTTACCAAGTCTTTTCTTTCACATAAACTCCGGTTCTAGAGAGTTTGTGTCTGTTAGTTAGAGATAGATACAATGTAGCGAAAACAAACGGTTGACTAATTTTGTTTAAGTCAATGTAGTGTTACGCTCAAATTTAATAGTCTGGGTAATAAATTTGAATTATTTTGGTGTTCAGAAAAAGCATTGTATATTTGATGGCATTGTACAACGATGAAGAGAAACTTAAATACAAAGACAATAAAATGAGAAATGGGCTTAAACACTAAGCCAAATACGATGCCCATGAGGGCCCAATTAGTGATCCTAACAACTTTGCAATTTCTTTGATGGCGTCTATGGAATCATCTGTGGGAAGATTCTCTGAACGTTCCCCAGCCAGAAACGTCATCCCATAAAGCTTCACACCGGCCACCGACTTTTCAAAAACAGCAAGCATTGCTTCTTCTTCTCCGGCAATATCTGAGAGAGAAAAATCTGTTACGAAATCTTGAGTGAAAAGAAAAAAAAAAAGGACTGGGAAAGAAATAGTAATCGATTTCGACCCTCAACGTGTGTAGAGATAGAGATGGGTAGTTATGATTTTGTTAATTTCTATATTAACTAAAAAATGACTCATGCGTTGCGTGAGTTTGATACTATATTATGTTTTTATAGAGGTTAATTATTTATAATCATAACAGTTGAAAATAACTATAAATGTTGAAAATTTGACTAATATCTATATTGTATCTCGTTGACAAAAACAAAATCTATATTGTATCTCATTTTAAAAAATGTACAGTTTAAGAACTTTATTTTAAGATTGCATAATCTAATGTTTAAATGCAATTAAAAATATCTTTGAAATATTATTATTAATCTTTTTTTGGTTTTTCAAAACACTTACATATCCAATACTTAAATAAGCTGACTTCATCTTCATCTATAATAGTACATTGTGATTTCAGACCACATTTTAGCCTACCGCTTTTATTTATTTCAAACCACTATTGCTTACGGTTTTTTTTTATTTTGAGATGTTAATCTTGTGATGCAACCTTAACATCGTTTTATCAAATAAACGTAATATACGTTAAATATGTTGTTTCCACCAATTTTTTGGGTTAGAAACATTTAATTTAAATGATGAATTCTCAAACATGTTTTTCTATTTGATTATGTTATATACCTGTAGTTCAACACTTAAATATATGTTACAAAATTTACATATCACTATATTCTGTTAACAACTTACATACCCGACTATGTATATTTTGTTATACAGTAAAATCTTTATAAATTAATAGTGTTGGGACCATGATAGTTTATTAATTTATAGTGATATTAATTTATAGAATGTTTTGTTTCAATTGTGAAAGCTTTTTTAAAAAATTTATGAGCTAAAAAAATGTGATCAAATTAAATTAATATTTTGGATGTTATAAATTTTATAGTTTAGACTTAAACACTTAATATTTCGAAGAGAAAATAATTTTTTTGTACAATGAATAACAACGATTATAGAATTCACATATACACACGATATACATAAATTAAAATTTACAAATAGTTATTTTTCATCCTCTTATGTTATTTTCTTATTCTTGTCTCAATGTGACATGAGAAGATTCCAGTTTGGCCTTTTAGCAATGTTTAGATTGAGATACTTGGGGAGTACGTTTAAGAATTCTACTTCTATTCTTCTTATTATTTGGCATTGATATCAAAATTTTGTGATTTATGTTTTGTTGGATCAGAAGAATAACAATTTTCTTTTTATGTAAATGCAAGTATGCAACTAATAATTATAGACAGTATACTTACGGAAATTGGAAAATAATAATATATGAACGAATATATTTTTAATATTGCTAAATATGTTAATTGGACAAAATGGAAAAAAATCACAAAAATAGGAAATAAACATTTGTTTTCCTAGAAGCTTTAAAAAAAAAAAAAAAAAAAAAAAAGACTGCTGATGTGAGCAACCCCTATAAGGCTATAACTAATAATATCTTTTTCTTCAAATTGAGATATGCATTGGGCAAAATGTTTGGGGTTGTTCTCTCGAGTCGCCGATCTGATAACAAATCAATCACAAAATGTAATCCTCAATATCTAGCTTAAGCCAGACTCGAGTGGGAATTGGGTCTCTTGAATATTGCTAGACTGCGTTTGCGTTTGGAGCGTTTTTGATTCGATTGCACCACTGGGAAGGCATAAATCTGAAAGAGGCTTTGCCAAACTACTAAATTGGTTGTCTCTTCACTATCAACGACGATGAAACGATGGTATGTTTCTCTGTTTCGTTAAAAATCGTTCTATATCATGGTTTCTTAACTGCAAGCTCTAAAGCCTAACTCTTAATCTGTTCTACTTTTGGTTTTGTTTGTGAAAAGTTTGAGAATTCGAGTTATTATGGGTAAAGACAGGATCAGTGAGTTGCCTGAAGAGTTGCTTCTAAAGATATTGTCACTACTTCCAACAAAAACTGTCATATCCACGAGTGTTTTGTCTAAACGATGGCGGTCTCTTTGGAAGCTGGTGCCCAAACTCGAGTTCGATTCTCAGGATCGGAGAACTGCAGAGAATGTAGGCAGGTCTTTGCTTTTACATAAAGCTCCAGTTTTAGAGAGTTTGCATCTCACAGGTTTATGTGATGATATAGATGTTGGACTATGGGCTGGAATTGCATTTGCACGCAACGTACGTGAATTCGTACTCCAAGTTTGGATTCCCTTTTCCATACCAGTCACATTTCCGAGTAGCTTGTTTTACTGTGATACACTTGAGACCTTGAAACTCAAGAATCCTCCTATTGAGATAGATGTTCCTTCTAAGGTTTCTATGAAGTCTCTTAGAACGCTTCACCTTGAATATGTGACGTACAAAGACGATGACTCCATTTGTAACCTTTTATCTGGCTGCCCTAACCTTGAAGATTTGCTTGTGCATCGAGGTTACCCTAATAATGTAATGAATTTTGTTATTGTGGTGCCATCTTTGAAGAGACTATCCATTAAAGATTTCACTGGTGGACGGAATGGAGGCTATGTGATAAACGCTCCATCTTTGAAATACTTGCAAATTGAAAGGTTAACAGGTTATGAGCTTTGTCCGATTGAGGATGCGCCAGAGCTAGTTGAGGCAAATATTAGAAACGTTTCTAATATAGTCAATGAGAAGATTTTGGGATCTCTCAAGTCAGCCAAGCGTCTTTCCTTGGACTTATCACCTTTGGAGGTAATGCTTGCAATTTAACTTATTTGTTGTTTATGTCATAGTTTTAATAATATGATCTTTAATTATGCATATAGATTAAGTGTCCTGCCGGAGCTATTTTCTATCAGCTGGTATGTCTAGAGATGTATACACATAAAGCGAAGTGGTGGAATCTACTTACGATCATGCTCGATAGCTCTCCTAAACTACAAGTTCTCAAGCTCATTGATGTAAGTTATTTCATTATCAGTCGGCTAGCTATTTTGAAGGTCTAATAGTAATATACATTGTATTTCCTCCTTCGCCGCGTGTTTGTCTCATCAGCAAAATCAGGATTCTAGTAAAGATGGTGTGGTTGGCGGGAAATGGAAGGAGCCAAAGCGTGTTCCTGAATGTTTATTGTCACACCTTGAGACATTTGTGTGGACAAGATATGATTGGAGAAGAGAAGAAGAGAAAGTAGTGGCTAAATACATTCTAAGGAACGCAAGACGTTTGAACAAGGCAACTTTCTCTACAAGACCCATTGAATCCAAAAAGAAGCTTGAAATGCTAAACGAGATGAATGGTGTGGTCAAGGCTTCATATTCATGCCACCTTGTGTTCGAATAATCTTTTATGTATTTAACTCTTCTAGTAAGAAGATAGAGCTTTTACTTTGTTAATATAGATATTGTTACTTAAATTGCTTTAGAAGGGATTTATACTGGTTTTGGATTTCAAGGTATGGTGATCTATTGGCAAAAGAGAGTTTCCATAGCAGAGGGGAGACTCTCTTTTGCCAATAGATCTGCACATTCTAATATCAAAATTTTTGTGATTTATGTTTTGTTGGGGAGTTTTCATAAGAAACACAATTTTCTTTTAATGTAAATGTCGTTTTAGTAAATTATACAGTACTAGTATTACGACCCGTGCTATAGCACGGACATAGTTTTGTATTATTAAAATTATTTTCATAAAATTAAATTGTTACTTTTTTATTAAATTCTTATATGGACGTAACAAAAAAATCCAAATATAATTTATAGATATGTAAAACAATCATCATTATATCAACACAACATTTGAGGAAATCCAGACGCCGGTTTCGCTCTGACGAAATGGGATAGATCGTTGCTTGAAAGAGCAGTCTGGCCAGAACAATGTCAATACGACCACAAGGAAATGAATTGAGTTTGTCAAGCGTGCATGTCCAGTCTAGATTAGTTCTTGTGCCGAGTAATTGGAAGTGGTCTTGGGATTCATTCGGTTCACCACAGAGAGTACATGCCTTGATTTGACTCCATTGTCATGGGGATGATCTTGCATAAGAAATAGAAGATTATATGAGAAACTGAACAAACTAATAAAGAAAAAACAAAGAAATAATATGATACCAACATAAAATTGTGAATAACAAAAATTTAAATATAGACATTTTAACTAAAAAGAATCATTGTTGTATTACCTCAAGAGGAATTTGTCTGCGTTTCTTGACTAAAAGTCGAACGCAAGAAGAAGACGACGATAAGACGTAACTAATTTTGAGTATTTATAGAATTATAGTTAATGGACCTGGTCAGTTTACATAGATAGTGGGGGAGTTAAAAAAAGATCATGGAAAGATTTTTTTTTATGATCGTGTGGAAGTTATATTTGGAATATTTTTTCTCTATTTAAAGATTTATTTAAGTGTTTATTATATGCAAATTTTTCGAGATTTTCTAGTTGTCAACTTCTCGTAATTATGTTGAGTTGTGCCATATAATTGACAGTTACTTTTGTTAAATCGTGCAATTTGATTTTTTAGTTTTGTAGAATACAAAGGAACATGTTTTTCCTTTTCCTTTTTTTTGCCTTTTAGCATTGAACGTGTCTTTTTTTTATATAAGAAATATATTAATTAATTTGAATTTGATGACATGTCACATTTTTATTGGTCAGGTGCCTTGTGATATATAATATAAAGGATAAAGGATACTTACGGAAATTGGAAAATAATAATATACGAACGAATATGTTAATTGGACAAAATGGAAAAAAAACCACAAAAATAGAAAATGAACATTTGTTTTCCTATAGGCTTAATTAAAAAAAAAAAGACTGCTGATGTCAGCAACCCCTATAATATCTTTTCTAATTCACCCTAACTAATAATATCTTTTCTAATTTTTTTTTTTTCGTCTTCTTCTTCAAATTGATATATGCATTGGGCAACTGTTGGTGTTGTTCTCTCGAGTCGCCGATCTGATAACAAATCAATCACAAAGTGGAAATGTGTAATCCTCAATATCTAGCTTAAGCCAGACTCGAGTGGGGGTCTCTTGAATATTGCTAGACAGCGTTTGCGTTTAGAGCGTTTTTGATTCGATAGCAGCACTGGGAAGGCATAAATCTGAAAGAGGTTTTTCCAAACTACTAAATTGGTTGTCTCTTCACTGTCAACGACAATGAAACGATGGTATGTTTCTCTGTTTCGTCACAAATCGTTATATATGGTTTTTTAAGCTCTAAACCCTAACTCTTAATTATCTTGTCTACTTTTGGTTTTGTTTGTGAAAAGTTTGAGAATTCGAGTTATTAGGGGTAAAGACAGGATTAGTGAGTTGCCTGAAGAGTTGCTTCTAAAGATATTGTCACTACTTCCTACAAAAACTGTTATAACCACAAGTGTTTTGTCTAAACGATGGCGGTCTCTTTGGAAGATGGTGCATAAACTAAAGTTCGAATCTGACAAACTAGCGAAATTTTCAGAGAATGTTGGCAAGTTTTTGCTTTCATACAAAGCTCCGGTTTTGGAGAGTTTGCATATCAAAGTTACTGATAAGACTGAAAATAGATGTGGTATCAATGTTGGAGTATGGCTTGGAATTGCCGTTGTACGCCATGTCCGTGAGTTGGTGCTCGGTCTTTCAATAAAAAAATCTGTCAGATTTCCAAGTAGTGTGTTTTTCTGTGATACACTTGAGACCTTGAAACTCAAGTATTCGATTATTGTAGATGTTCCTTCTCCAGTTTGTATGAAGTCCCTCAGAACTCTGCACCTTCATACTGTGGGTTTCAAAGACTATGAATCTATTCGTAACCTTATAGCTGGCTGTCCTAATCTTGAAGATTTGGCCATACATCGAGCTCGAGGTAGCCGTAACCGTAAGGTTGTGCTGACTGTGGTTATCGCAGCGCCATATTTAAAGAGACTATCGATTGACGGTAAAATTGGTGGACTTGCGGAAGGAGGCTATGTGATAAACGCTCCTTCTTTGGAATACTTGAAAATTAGAGGGATTTATAACTGCGGGTGTTGTCTAATTGAGAATGCTCCAGTGTTAGTTGAGGCAACTATTAGTAACGTTTCTTATATCCTTAATGAGAAGATTTTGGGATCTCTCAAGTCAGCCAAACGTCTTTCCTTGGACATATCACCTTTGGAGGTAAGTATACTTGCAATTTAACTCATTTGTGGTTTATGTATAGTTTTAATAATATGATGTTTATGCATATAGATTAAGTGCCATACCGGAGCTATCTTTTATCGGCTGGTATATCTTGAGATGCATACATGTGAAGCGGAGTGGTGGAATCTACTTACGATCATGCTCGATAGCTCTCCTAAACTACAAGTCCTCAAGCTCATTGATGTAAGATATATCATATTATTAGTCACCTAGCTACTTTTGATGGTCTCTCTTTAGGGTTTAAATTTGCGAAGGTCTAATAGTACTAATACACATTGCATTCCCGATTTTGCCTTGTGTTGGTCTCATCAGCATTATCAAGATGTTAGTACAGATGATGTGGTTAGCTGGAGATGGAACGAACCAAAGTATGTTCCTGAATGTTTGTTGTCTCACCTCGAGACATTTGTGTGGATAAGATACGATTGGGAAAGAGAAGAAGAGAAAGAAGTAGCTACATACATTCTAAACAACGCTAGACTCTTGAAGAAGGCAACTTTCTCCACAAATCCCATTGAATCCAAAGAGAAGCTTGAGATGCTCAACGAGTTCACTAGAATGAAGGCTTCAAATTCTTGTCATGCACCTTGTATTTGACGGTGAATCAATTAATCATATAAATTTAATTTAGCTTATAAATTCTACTTGTAGTAATTAATATTTTAGTTAAAGAACAAAAGTCAACTAAAATATAAATTAAATAAACAAAAAAAAATCAGCAAATATAAATAGTTAAATACCCGATTTCGTATATTTCCTCACTCCGATCAAAACTTCTCTCTCTCTCTCTTTCGTCTTTAGTTTTGATTAAATGCCTCAAGTCGTTTCTTCAGTATGCGCCGGTGGCTCTGACCGGAAAATCTCATGCGAGACTCTCGCCGACGATAACGAAGACTCAACTCATGACCCGAAGATCCGACCCGTTTCCATCTCCTCCGTCGATTTTCCACCGGAATCTTATTCCTTATCAAAAGAAGCTCAGCTCGAATGGCTAAACGACAACGCTTTCTTCGAACGCAAAGAATCACAAAAAGGAAAATCATCTGCTCCAAATTCGAATTCGAATCCCAATTCAAACCCTAATTTGAGCTCTCAACGAATCTCACTCAAATCAAAAGCGTCGATCATCAGATTACCGAAACCGCAGAAGACGTGTTTCAACGAAGCAAAGAAAAGAAGAAATTGCAGAATTGCGAGGACTCTGATGATCCCGAAACGGATCGGGTCGAGATTGAAATCGGATCCTTCGTTATCGGAGCCGTGTTCTCCGAAGGTTTCTTGTATCGGAAGAGTTAGATCTAAACGTGATCGTAGCCGACGAATGCGAAACAATGCCTAGAATGCCACTATGTGGGAACAAAAAGGCTAGAAAGCCACCCAATTTTTTAGAATAATAAAAATAAAAGAATTTAAATCAAATAAATACAAAAAGACCAAAATCCCTTACCCTAATTTGATAATTACGTATCCCTGCCACTCACTCCTCTTCTTCTTTCACGCTTTTCTTCTTTCACTCCTATTCTTCTTTCACGCTTCTTCTTCTTCTTCTTCTTTCATTTTTTCTAGATTTTTTTTGGATCTTTCACTTTATATCTCTTCTTCTCCATCATCATCATCATCAATGAAACTTTAGATCTATCTTCTCCATAGATCTCTCTTTGCGTTTCTTCATAGATTGAATCTTTCTTCATGTTTCTTCTCCATGGATTTCTTAGATTCACTAATCATGGATCTCTCTTCATGTTTCTTCTATATGGATATCTCCCCGAGCTTTCGTCCTTTGAAGTGCGCAATCGTTTGGTGAGAAAAACGGTTCACAAACTTCGACAAAGAAGGTTGACGGCGGATAATCGGCGACGACAACGATGAAGAAAGCAAGAAGAGGCGAATTAGTAAGTGTGACGGCGCTAGGGTTTAGAATTACAATTGCTTCGTTTCAGTTGTACCTACTTATTTGTACCAGTTGTACCTAACTATTTGTACCATTGTACCATTGTACCTAACTATTTGTACCAGTTGTACCTATTTATATGTCAGTTATACCAATTGTATCAATTGTACTATTATCTTTTAGTAATACCATTTGTACCAGTTGTCCAATTATCTCACAGTTATACTATTTGTATCAGTTTTCATATTATCTCTTAATTGTACCAATTGTACTATTATCTCTTAGTTGTACCAATCGTCTCTTATTTCATTAAGGGTAATTTGGGAATATCACATTTACAGTGGCATTCAGATCACAAAATGGCATGCCGGATTCATTTTCTCCAATTAGTGGCAAACCAGCCTCGGACTCGACGAATGCAGAGACAAAAATCTGGTCGAACCGATTCGTTTAAGGAGAAACCGGTTCGGGTTAAGAAACCTGGTTTTTTCGCTAGCTTCAGAGCTATTTTCAGAACCGGTGGCGGTTGCAAAGACTTATCGGCGAGTGGAGTTCACGCGCCTCGGAGAGATGTCGTAGTCTCTCCGCCGAGAGTGTCTGTGAGAAGATCGACGGATATCAGAGGAAGGCTTCCGCCTGAAGACGTCGGGAAATCTTCCCCGCCGAGGAATAGTACCGGTTTGAGGAGATCAATTGACGGTGGTGAACCGGTACTGCCTGGTTTAGGTGGGATGACACGGTTTACTTCGGGGAGAAGACCGGATTTGTTGGTTGACGTTTGACGTGGCGTGACGTGCGGCGTTTTCTGTGAGTGGTGGGGTCCATTCCCTAGGGAAAACAAGGACCGTGATTGGTTGGTTGGCTTTATGGGGCCCAGGAGCGTGTGTATTTTTGAAAAGTCGTTGTGATGACGTGGCGAGTGGTTTAACGGAGTTAGGAACACGGCACAGATAGAAAACGCGGACGCTTTTTGGATTTGATTTCTAACGTCTCAACCACTTTCACCGTTTTATTATTATCTTTTTGGTGCGTTTTTTCTTCTTTAAGACTTTTGATTTTGGAATTAGTTTTGCTTTTTGTCCTTTTTTTTCTTTTCCTTGTTTTGGGGTTGTACATAGGTATTGTTATTTATTTTTGTATATGTGTTTTGTTGCTTAGAGAAGAATAGTAGAATGTAAAAGATACTTGTGATGATCAGTTAATAATATGTGTTAGACAATAGACAGATGAGCCAATGTTCCATATTGTTGATATTGCTAATAAAAGAACCAACCATTTTTACCATTGTGCCACCACCTCTTTGGTCACTATTTAAGTCTTGATATAGACAGTTTCATTAATGCTAGAATTCTCAAAAACTATAAGTCTAAAACAATGAAAGTGAATAGTTGGAGCCATGAACACTTTAAATTCTTTGTTTGACTTGTTCAGGTCTTGATGAAGAGGCGAGTTAAGTAAAAGTGATCGCTATTCGCTAGTGTCATTTGTCATATTATATGTAATTTCATTTGTATATTGAGTAGTTATTTCATTTTCAAGAAAAGACAGGTCATTCATAGCCATCTTGGTTTTATTATAACATAAACAGATGGGAACAACTAGTCAGTCCTTCGAATTGGCATGTTGTTATGAAGTCTCTTTTACTATTGGGACCTCCATAATGGGGCCTTCGTAAAAACATTATGAGAATTTTTATTAAAAAAAACAAATGAATGAGAATTCACAATTCAGACTTGTAAGTTTTTGTTCATATCCTGGATAAGCTTGTCATGTGTTAAGAATCATTAATATGCAATGATTTTTTTTTTTTTTTTGGTTTATCATTTGTATCTATTTCCCTCCAAAATTTCTTGTTAATAGTATTTATAACTGACATCATTGACAACTTAACAACTAATACATGTTTTGGAAGACTAAATCAATATATATATTGTGAGTATTAGGTAAAGAATAGTTCTCTTCTAAAGGGTTTTGACTTGGCAATAAGGCGTGTAGGGAGATATTTTGTTCTTTGCTGCAAAAAGAGAGGTCCATCAATTTTGATAATATATACCATACGTCTTACTTTTGTATTTATTTTAGTTACGAGAATTATTGTTTGTTTGGAGTTGGCAGGAAAGACAATGACAATTAATTTGTCTTACACTGCTTCTCCTTTTTTTCCTCGCAACAACTATTACTAACCAACACAGAAACAAACAAATCCATCTTTAGATTTTTTTCTCTCCTTCAATCTCTCAAGTTCCAACAATTAATATAGTAAAACTTATTTTCATAATTGTAAAATTCTTTCATAATATTATATATTTATTGAATCTATTTATGTCTATATATACCAGATACTTTTTATAATAAAAAATCAGAGATATATTAAATGTTTTTTAAAATTGATTCAAATAGAACATAGTTATATAATCTTCAATTCGGCTTGAAGTCAATTCATCATATGTGTGTGGATTAATTAGGATTGATGCCTTGTAGATTTTAAGTTAAATCGATCTATGATTTTTTTCTTTTTTGTTAACAACATGAATTTTACGGATTTAAATCCGGTTGATGAGTTGATGATATAATAATGACAATAACAAAAACTACTAGATACACTTTCCCAGCTTACTTATATCATGTTTAACACTTTTGGTTAAAGGATTTTAAAGTAACCCTTGTTATCGGTAATATTAAAACGTGGATCCAAATTAATCTTTGCAACATAATTCATTTGTTCTTCACTTTTTATTATACTAAATAGGAGGATATTAGTTGATTCACGTTGTTTAAACGTAGCACATAACTCACTACACCACATAATAAATTTAGAAATCGAAGATCAAGTTGTAAACAACAACACAGTACTACATAAGAGATTATTGGTTTTACAAAGCTAATTAGGGTTCTAAACAAACCAATAGACAATGTAAAACTAATTTAATTGGGTTTTCTCTTTTTGTTGCCGGTGTCTTTTTTATCGACACGGTCGTGGAACATCTCAACTCTCCGGCCGTTTAGGGGTTGACAAGGTCTTGAATTGTTCTTGAAAGATTTATCCAATGGAGATCTGAGTAGTTCTACTTGTTCCTTTGACATTGACCTCACCTGCATTTAATTTATTATACACGGCAATCATAAATCACGATGTCACGTTAATTTGGACCGTTTCCATACAAAAATGTCAAATAAACATGAAAGTAGTAGCTAGCTAGGTGTTATCAATCGTATATATTGACTTCTCTATTTTTTATTCAAACGTGAATAACAAGTTTGACATAAAGGGTTTAGCTTAAAAACAGGGGTAGTGGAGCCCAAATGACATTCAAATACGTTTGAATATCGTCCAGAAAAATTAATAACTTTGGACGAAGTTTGAAACTTCAATATCGTTACGTACACTATGGTCTCAGAATCTTTAATGTGCTAGAATCAATTTCGGTGGAATTTCAATTATATATTTAGAAGCATAAATTAAAAGCGAGATCCTAGTTTAGATATCAACTTTAGTTGCTTTTAAAAAACTAACTCTAGATTATAAATTCATGTACGCTAGACGATTTTTTACCAAATTCACTTCTAATAAAATCCAAATGAATTGTTTTAAACCTCTCTAAATATTGTGTGTAACAATGTAAATATTGTGTGTAAAAAGATTACCTTGCCAAGGATGGTCCAAGAAACGTTCTCGGAGCAAGGAGGAGTAGTGAGTGAACCAACGTATCTGAAGTACTTTCGAGTCCTACGTTCGATGTGTCTTGTGTTGATTTTTCCTACTTCCACTTGTGCTGTTTGGTTCCCTTTGAATCTCTCTTCCTTTAACTTCACCAATTTATCCTTCATCTAATCATATTTTCACACTATTATTAACAATAAATTATCAAATTAAGCCTATATACATAGTCACATTTTAATTAACTCAAAACTAATACCTCAAAAGTACCTGAGAGAGGAAAGGCTCTTCAGAGCCGATTTTGAAGAGACTTGCCACCACAGCAAAGCTTCCATCTTTTGCTTGGTGTACCATGTGCAGCTCAGCTGCATATCTACGTTTTTTTTATTTAATTATTATTATTCACACTTTCTTACTTTTAAGAAATCGAATTCAAATGAAATATAAGTATAACACTCCAAATATATGTAGTAATATTCCATACATTTAAAAAAAAAGACAGAAGCCACATGGGCTTAACAGGCCAGACTAACACCAAAAAACACTAGCAATGGGCTTGTGACTCTATAGAAATAAAAATAATATTGGGGTGGAATAAATTTCAAACTCGATAATTTGAGCCAACCTAGCTAATTTGGTAGATAATCAAACAAAGAATGTCTGGAAATTTATTTTATTTTATGATAAACCATAATAAATTATTATAAATAAATCAATCTATGAAAAGAGAATTGGGCCGAGGGGACTTACTGGACTCCATGGAGATGATGTTCAGAAGGAGTATGCCAATGCATTTGCAGTAAGGTATAGTTCTTATTATCTATTATCACATCTCCTGCTCCTTCCCCAAAGAACATCGCAACATTACAGACGTGGTTCACCAGCGTTGCGTTTGTGAAGTAGTAATCGCGGTGTAGCGATTCCAATCTGCGGTTATAAAATATTTGCCTCCTTTGGATATCAATTGGAGATTGCAATTTACCGACCGCGCATTTGGTGAAGTGAGGGTTTAAGTGTCCCCATTGGTTTGGTCCATTTTTGCCTCTATATCCAAACACTACTCCTTGTGTCTCTGCACATTAATTACCAATTTGTATAGTGTTAAAAGTTACATTTACTACTTAAGTTAGTAAGGCAATAATTATAATACTTTTGAGGATGAAACCTCTAATATATGATCGATTATTAGCGTCTTGTATTTTTTAAGCACAACACACATCTGCTTAGCTTTTAGACCCATACCAAAAACTCTCATATAATACTATAACAGCAATGTTTTTCCATCCACTAAATTTTTTGAATGATATAACTTTCTAAGCAATACACGTACATATGTCATGTTTCACAGTAAATAGAGAATAAGCAATACACGTACATATGTCATGTTTCACAGTAAATAGAGAAATATAACGTATAGAGAAAATCGATTACCATAATTTACTTTGATGGTTTTAAACTTAACACATATATGGACATATATCAGAAATCTAATTTTGTTGAACTCTCTGATTAATTTATTATATTTGCTCAAAATTTTTAACCATATATACATGTGCATGTATATTCATATATGTATATAATTATGAATATATCAATATATATATAATATATATGTGAATTAGTGGATACATAAATGGAGGGAGAGAGAAACAAAGAGTGTAAGTATTATTACGGGCATTTGCAGGAGCAATGCAGAGGAGGGCCATGGCGAAGAAGCAGAGCTTAATCATCATCATAATCTTCATCTTGTGTTTTTAATTCCTGTTTTGTTGGAAATCTCTGCTACAAAAAGGGAGAAAAAGGTTTTGCATTAAGAAAAGAAGATTAAGAAGAACATAAATTTTCCAAATCTGGAAACTAATTAATGAGTTATTACTAAACTAAACCTGTTGAGATAAAACTGTTTTTATCAGATTACTGCATGGCTGATACTGCGGGACTGGCTCTGCTATTTATAGCCCTCTCTTCTTCTTTTTTCTTTTCTTTTCAAAAAAACTAAATAAATAAAGTTAAAGAAATACCTAAAAACTTATGTTATCCAAGTGACTTTCTGTGGTAAGATAATCCCTAAATAAAAAGCATTAGGGGTGGGGGATCATCATAGGCCTATGTTATTATAGTTTTATACGTTTTTTAACATCGTCTTATTAAAATAAAGTTACTTTGTATATGGTCAACAATAAAATATACTAATTATGTTTTGTATATCTTTTATATATTCAAAATAGGTGGTCAACATTTTTGGGTTCAATGTTATCTTATATGAACGTAGGTCAAACTGTTGACCAGAAATTACATATGTCAAGGAATTCAAGGCGTTCGTGCATATCATTTTTGAAGGAAACAACATAATTAGATAACCTGAGGTAGAGTAGAGTCGAGACCACCTTTTGTTTGCTTTTATTGGAAAACTTCCATCAAAGATAGAGAAATGTAGGAACCTATACATGTCTCGACGTCTCGTACATGCAGTTAAAACGGTCTTATAACGTTGATCATCAAAATTGTGATTGAAGATAAACCACATATATTCTTGTTTAAATTTTTTTTCAAAAAATGATATATTTTCGTTACAAAAAAATTATCAATTATTTAAACGTAAAACACAAATTATTTGTTCCTAAATCTTACCCATCGAAGTTATCATTTCGTTAAGGATTCTATTTCATGGATCCGATGCAAAGATAATTGATATAAGTTTTCAAATGTTTTTCTTTTGTTTTGTAAAGACCTAGACCAAACACTAGAAAGATTTATTGTCAATTTCAAAACTTAAACGACACATATTATTTTCTTATCGCTTTGGTGTGTGATACCTTTTAGTATAATCCACAGATGGTGCCTGCCCCATAAAAAACCCACCTCACATTTTTCTTTCTCCCCACTTCTTATCGAGAGAATTTTCACTATTCCCATCTCATTATTCTAACATATATAAATGACTATTTAAACGAGCATTTTATTTGGAGAAATGAAAAAGGAATTTCTCTGAAAACGTAAAAGAAAAAGTGAAGCATGTGATGTGATGATCAGGTAGGGCATAACATAACAGTATCAAGCCAAAATGCTTTCGGAATATTCATTTGTCCACACTCCGACCACAAGAACATCGCATTTGCACCAACTCCGATCTATAAATCTCTTCTCGCAACAAAACAAAACGCATTATGCGAATCAATGGATAGATAATTCCACTTGGTTTGCCCATAACGGTCCTTTTTTCTTGTAAAACCTATTTGAATGATATGATTTGGTTTGCACGATGTTGATCTTCTGATCTATATGCATGGCTTTCGAAAGTAGTGGTGCAAGTTATGTGATTTACGATAAAGAGATCGTCAAAATCTAATCTCTAACATTTGCCCCACAGCTTAGTGGAAGTCTTTAGGTTCTGTGCACGAAATTGAACCAATGTGGATTTGTCGGTTTAATTCCCACTTATTCTGTTATATCAAGAACGATGATGCTCTATCGACAGTGACTTCTCTGGTTATTTTTCAAAGAACTCATATAATCATTAATCTTCTCTCTTTTTTGGGATTCAACAATGGAAAGAAAAGCCTTTTATATTTGACCCTTCTCAATTATTGCAATTTCTTGAGGATGGATAAAATTAGACCTCAGAATATGGACTCTGCACATTAAAGTAACGACGCTTCAAGAACCCAAAAGTGAAGTATAGGAGATTCACGAATGGGCATTTTAATGGATTTGCTTTTTAATAAAAAGACAAAAAAATTGTAATGACAAAGGACGTTCTTATGATAATGTTATCATATATTCCACAATGCAAAAATTCAATTAATCAGAACCAGATAGCTTTAGGTGAAGTAATGAATCATCCCAATGATTTTATATTTTATTCAACAAAGAAAGAGAGACTTGGAATGCAAAACAACATGGAAATTTCCAATTCTTGCTTTTGGTCTGAGAGAATTCAAAAAGGAGAAATCCTCATTCTTCTACTGGCCTTTGACCCAACACAGAGATGTCTTCATATCGTTTCTGCGCGATGACAAGAAAATCAGTGTGAATACAGATATATTAATCATTATCTTTCATACTTTCACAGATACTCACACAAGATCGAAAAATTATGATGTTGATGATTGAACTACCTAGCACAAACCATGGGGAGAGAACTACAGACATTCTAATAGAAGCTAGAAAAGGCAAAGCAGAAATAAATAGATATTTCGAAATTAGCTACTTTCTTACTCTAAAACAAGCATTCAACTATAAACTAATAACACTAACAACAAGCAGAGATTGCAGAAGATGATAAGGACAGTAAAACGAAACTGAAGAAGTGTAAGCAGATCACATTCCACATCTAAGATGGGCAACACAGAGAATGAAGAAACAATTATTACCATCTAGACTCTCTAGTTCAAATGACAGACAAACATTAACTTCACCAATACTAAACATTTTGGAAAAATTGTTAACAGAAACCATTTTCTCAGATAAAGGTATATCACAGTCAAGTTCAGATGCAAAAATTCGATTCGACAGAGTAACAATCATTCTTCATCAACACATTTAGACAGAAAATTCAGCATAAAACATAAATCAGAATACAGAATAACAGCACGAGAGAGGTAGAATCAAATATATAAACATACCCCAACATTGTTGCGTTCCCAGAGCTTATGAACACCGTAATCCACAGCCTGCAACCACAGATTTTAACATTTCATGTAAATATGATCTTTTGTGAGCATTGAAACTCCATTATCTGTTCATGTAAACCCCAGAATCATATATTCACATATAAGACCCCCAAAAAACAATCTTTCACCAGATTCTTCTCAAAATTACACAAAAACTATAATCTCCAGCTATCTATTGTAAATCGCTTAATCTCTCGAACGAAATTTCTTCATTTGACAATACCAAAATCCCCAATTTCGTTCCAATCAAACCATACACACAAAACCAGATCCGGAACAATAAGAACCCTAATCACATATAAAACAATCAAATAGGCTTTAATCTCTCACCCGTTCGCCAAAAAATGCGCCGGCGATGATGAAAGTGACGTAGACGGAGTTACGGCGCATGATAAGTTTGTAAAAGCCTTCGAAAGCGCCTTTCTGATTTCTCCGAGCAGCGTACTCCATGATTGATCGTTTGTTTTCAGGTACCTGATCTCTCTACGTATTTTAGGGTTAGAGAAAGCGATCTACAACAATGGCGAGAGCGAGGAAAGAGACGATGAGATTTTCCGCAACAAATCAGAAATGATTCTCTTTTGACTAGTTCGTATCTAGAAAGGCCATTTGGGCCTCAATAGTTTGGCCCAGTAGCCCATTTACTAGAAATCAATTTTGAGTTTTGGTTTGTCCCAAACCCCCAAGGAAATTCAGCCCCAGAATTATTCGAATAAGTAGTTTGGACTTTCGATTGCGTATTTGAATATTTTTTTTAATGTTCGTATATTTTCGAGAAGTATAATAGGATGTTTTTCAAGAATGATTATTTGAGCGTGAAACATCCACAAATTTTTTGGAATGATTTAAAATAAATGTATGATCATCAGAAAACTGTAAGTGATTATAACTCAGCCTTGTTTAAAATTACTTGTAAATTGGAATTATGTAGTGAAAAAATCACGGATGCATATAATTTAGAAAATCACGGATCCACATACTTCCAATTCGAAAATATTTTAAATAAGGCTGAGTTATAATCAATTATAGACTTGAAGTCTTGTAATCTCATATCGTCCAATCATACCGAGTCTTAGGTAAAATTACAGTTTTCTGATGATCATATCTATCTTTTAAATCATTCCAAAGGATTTGTGCATCTTTCACACTCAAGTATTCATTCTTGAGATCCTCATGGAAGTGATGTCGAAGGAATATTAAAAGCTTTTGATTTTTCTTTGCTTTGAGTTTGATTTCTTTCTTTGATACATTTTCTTTGAGTTTGATTTCTTTCTTTGATTGTTTCAAAGAGATCTTTTGAATCTAGATGAATTTCAGCTAGAAAAGAGATAGAAGATTTGATGTCTTATTCCAATAAATAAATAGTCTTTTATATAGACCTACAAAGGGAAGGTTTTACTCAGGTGAGAAAGTAAAATTTCGGATACAAGTAATTCTAGAGACTTCTAGATGATGAGTTTTATCATGGACATCCATCTATTATTCATGACAATGTTATGTATTGTGGGGTTTTTTTCTTCAGGAGCATATATTTTCTGAGTATTTGAGTAATTACAAATATAATCTACAATCATAATTCATACATATATATTAAATACGTTGATTTAGGTATTTTGGTCCACATAAGCAATTTTCACATAAGAACTCATACATGTGTGTGAAAAGCGAAAACTAATCACGGTCGTCGTTTCTTGACTCCTAAGTAAACATGTATAACTCATCATGTTGCTACATAGTTACATGTCTTCTCAATAAGTCCACTCTTATCTCTTTAATCGCGTTGTTACATAGACACATAGTTACATGTCTAACTCATGGCATAAAGAGATATGCCAAATAAAAAGGATTAATGTAGAATTGGACTTATAAGAAGCTAAGAACATGATTGGGCATGTTTGGGCACATGCAAAAAGAGCATTAGGAAAACGGGCAACTGTCACATTCGTGCAATTTGATATTTTGAAAGAAAAAAAATGCTGATTCAAAATAACTCTTGAAGGTTTTTAACACAAACAAGAATCCAAAAAGAGCTAACCATCTTCTAAAAGTTAGAGTGTGGCACATTGCAAATACTGAAATTTGAGAAGGGGTAATATTAGCTTCAATTGAGATTTATGATTTACAAATATGTATGTTTATTTAGATACATAAAAATATTACTTTCTATATGAATTAATTTTACTTCTAATTTTTAGTTTCGATATCTTTCTTTCTTTCTCTCTCTCTCTTTTTTTTTTTAAACAAAGTTTTGATATCTTTCCAAACTTAATTTTGTGTGTTTTCTTTAAAAACCTTTATAGATAACTATATATTCCCTGGAATCCTGGATATTCAGATAGTTGTAGAGTATATATATACATGATATGGACGGATCGAATCAAGAATATCAAAAAAGAAAATCACAAAATCCGTTCTACACTCTCCCATATGGACAACTATAGGCAACTAAACACCCTCAAAGCAACTTGCAATGTTTCATAAAGTTATGTGTAAAATGAGTGAGAATATATCAACAATGTAACAATAGTGCCTTATATTTATTATTGAGGAACAAGAACCACATTTATAAGTATGTATCTTATTATATTAGATTCAGCGTAAGATCAAGCAACGATTATGTAACCCACCAGAAGCTGAAGCAGCTCGCCTAGCTTCCTCTACGAGAGCAGCACGTGCAGACGATATTCCGGCAGGGACTAGACATGTGTCAAACGTTGAACAGTCGATCCAATCCTTAAGAAGCTCTTCTTGTCCCCATATCTCAGGTATCCAAACCCTACCGGCGATCTCTCTCCGGTGCTTCTTTAACCTCTCTCTCCCAGTGTCCACTCTCTCTTCTTCTTGATTCTGTTTCGGTTTCTCTTCAGGTAAAGCTAGATCTTTCTTGTCGGAAACAGAAGAAGCTGCTTCGCTGGGCAAACTTGGCGGATCTTGTTTGGTTTGGTCGGAAAGAGGCTGAGATGGACCGATCGGGTGGGCCATTGGAGACGTCGTATCGTCGATGTTCATCATGATTACACAATAGTAAAGCAGATTCAGATTCTTGGAGGAAACAAAAAGATGAAGAGAGGTTGTGTTTGAGATTCGGTGTTGATAATATGTAATTTTTTGTTGGGTTATGTAAGGAAATGAGAAAATCGGGTGGGAGGTTGTGTTACACGTCGACGTAAGTTATTGTTTGGTGAATATAACTTTTTTTTTGCTTTTGTTTTATTGTATGGTAAGTGACAACTTTACGTGTCATTTTTTGTAGATTGGATTGCTTTGGCCCTTAATTTTTGGAGCCTAAATAAATAAATAATAATCAATATAGAAATTAAACTATTAATTAGATATTTCTATTAAGTGTATTCTAATTCAATTTTATGTTTTTGCAAGTGATCAAGCCTTCAAATATGTTGTTAAATGATTTTTTAGGTAAAGCTCTCAATTAGAGGATATTTTTCTTTGAACAAACTCAATTAGAGGATCCTTAAGAAAAGATTTAAGAGAGAAGAAGGCATTTTGAATAATCGTGTGTTTCATCGAGATTTCTCATTAAAACATAGGGCATTTAGTCAAAATGATTTTGAAGAATCTTTTTTCATTAAAAATGAAAATATGTAATTAAAGAGATTCAGGTTTTCAACTGTTAATATTTTTGGGGTCGCACGTAATTCGTGAATTTTTATTAATTTATGTGTAGACTATAAGAAAGCATTCAAAGCGGTTGGATTTTTTGGGAGGATCATGAGGCTGATGTTGATTTAGGATTTATTCCAATGAAATATGTTTAGGTGGGGATACATCGGAATTAATTGATCCCGATAATGAAATCTGCAAAATAGTTATTAAAAAAAAAAAATGTTTCTATTTCTGTTTCTGTTTCCAAACGTTTAATCAAATACAAAATGGCGAGAAAAAACAAAACCAAAATGGCTACAAAATTGATATATTATATTTTTGCAAATAAAATAATATTTACAAAATGATTGACATATAGAGGTTGCAATGTAAAAGTACCTTCTCACGTGTCGGTATACGGAATTCATTTGTCTCTTCGAAAGCTTTACTTTTTCTTGATCAACTTCTATTTTTTGGTTCCCTTCGTTACATATCTCATGGCCTCCCCTTGAATATGTTCACGTAATTATGTGATTAATTTGAGACTGTGCGCTTACACTTTGATCCAGCAAGAACTAAAGAGTAATATAAGAAATTATATTTAATGCAACTTTCTACAGAAACCATATACGTACCATCAAATGATATAGATGTGTGTCCATATATGACTGTGTGATGTAGATGTAGAATTAATATTTATTGAGATGGAATATTGTGTGTCGTGACTCGTTTTGGAAGATGGAAGAAGGATATATTTAGTGCAGATGTTAACATTTAACCACACTTTGAAGTTTGATCTTATATGGTCCTCTAGCTTTGATATTTTCTGAAATAAGTATGTAGACGTAAACTCGTGTGATGCGCAAAATAAAAAATACACACCGGTACTATGTTGAAAGGAATTAATTAGCTTTGTTTGTAATCGAACATCACCAAGTAGACTATTCATTTCATCACCAAGTAATATAATGTCATGCTCAAACCCTATTAGTTTTTCAATCGAATGTTGAAAAGTCTGATCCTTTGAACTTGTCGAGATCATGTTTTTATATGTCTTAGGTCTCTCTATAACTGGACTTGCTCCGGGTCGATTCCCTTAGGCCACCAAAAACAGAAACTCTAGTTTCAAATGTATTTTTTTTGTTAGATATGTGTATTTTTTTTGGTTTTAAACTTTGAGCACCAGGAGATGTTATTTACCCAAATATATGATTGACAAACTGTAAATTGTATTTTCATACAAATTAATTGATCTATCGTACACAACAAACGGTGAACGGTTTAACCAACAATAATATACATGGGAACCTCCAAAAGTCTTGCATCCATATATAGTTTATTTGTTTATTGAGAAGATGTTACATAGCTGATGTACAAAACCGCGTTTTCACAGCAAACAAGAAGTCGTCAAAGTTTGACTTCAAATTTATTTAATCACTAAACGTTTGATTTTGTCTGCTTCAATTTTTATATATACACTACTGGTTGTCATGTGAGGGAGAAGAACAATGAAAATGAAGAAAACAACAACACAAGCTTTTCTTCTTCTATGTTTGCTTCATATATTTCTATGTCTATCTTTTCATGTTCGTGTCCACCAAGGTCAGTCTCTTCTTATTTTTAAGCAACGTTTTGAATGGTTGCAAATTTGCAATTGACGGTATTATTTTACAAACTGATTAGTTCGTGCCTTATATTACAACCATTTAAAACCCTAATTATCTGTTTTTTCCGTCTATTTAATCTCTAATTATACTTGTTAACATGTTATTAAACAGGTAAACCTGAGATTTGCGTAAGACCCTCCCCACCATGTGGAGATTCTCCTAAGGGAGGTGGAGATACGCCGAGACATACTCCTGAAAAGCCTTGTAAAACCATTCCAAGACCACCTCCTCCTCGAGATTGCTAGCAACGTTGAACTTTCAACACAAGCCAACCACATCTATAACATCAATGTTTTTTTTTTTTTTTTTCATCACTATAACATCAATGTTTTGTTTAGTAATATATCATCGAGACTAATTTATTTGCACGATGTACCAACAATATCGCTTTAATTATGCCTTGTTTCTTTCAAAAATTCATGTGTATTTGTAGTCAAAAATTCATATGGTAAATACTTGCACCCATATGATTGATTTAAAGTTTTAAACAACCATTTTATTTTTTCTATCCATTTATCCAAAGGCAAAATCTTGAAACAGAGTTGCAGAGACTGAGATTTATCATCTGTCAAGTCAAATAACATTATTATAGTACTATGGTAAAATCATTTCTAACAACCTATTAAAGAATCACCAGAGAGGCAATTTACATAGTCACACCAAATCATTCCTTCTCCTTACATTCAACAATCTCATGTAGAGTGATCAAAGTGGGTCTAGAGGCGAGGATAGCGAGAGCGACCTTTCTTCTTCAAGAACTCTGGGATCTCTATGAAACTGCCTTCAGTGAATGATGAAGAAGGACGTCTTGTGGCTCCCATTGATGCATCCGTTTGTGTCGCCTGTATTTTCATGTAGCATTAAGAGAGATTACAACCGAAGACTTGTTAACATTTGATGTAAGAATCGGCTACGCTGTTTGTGTCGAGGGAGACAAGTGAATACCTGAAGTGGCCTCCCTTCTCCTTCTTCTTGGCGTTTGAAGCCGGTTGCTATTAGGGTTATACTTATCTGACATGACGAAAAAGTTTTTCAAAAAATTAAGCAATTTGGGTATCTCAGAGATTATGTTAGATAAACATCCAAGAAAGAAGAATACTTACTTGACCACTATAGGATGGATCTACCACAGCACCAAATATAAGATTAGCTGTCGGATCAACGAGGTCATAAATCACTTCTGCAGCAGCATTTACCTACAAATCGTTCCCCGAGAGTCAAAATAGAACATCACAACGTTATAAATAACATGGGACTGAAGTTCTTTTCTAAATTGTGTAGGGAAGAAACCAAGTGATTTCTAGAACAGGAAATGGACTGAAAACACAGAGAGGGAGAAAGACCTCGAACAGTGTTAAGTCACTTCCACCGGTTATATTCCAAACAATTCCAGTGGCTCTCTCAATGCCAATATCTAACAAAGGTGATTGGATCGCGTTTAATGCAGCATCTCTTGCTCGAGTCTTTCCTGCTCAAATAATAGTATTGCATGAAAGAGTAAGCACGATGATGCAACCAAAACATAGCACCAAAATAGTTCAAGTTAAGGATTTTCCTGAATATATCACAATGCAGTAGGCCAAACATTATTAGACTGATTCCTTGTCACGGTTAAAGAGTACCAAATCTATAGTCAAATTAATCTACTCAGCTACATATGTAGTACCAATTCTCAGTAAATTGAATACTCTAGCATTTTTTAGGTAACAACATATGCATATAGCGTCGCCTATATTAGTCACAGGGGTTCTTTAACCTGCCTTCTAATTGCCCTTTGTTACTACGTAATCGTGCAGCAGAGAGAGCCTATCAATAAAATAGATTCAAAGCCAAAGAAAACTCTACTCTTACCTGTTGCAGTTCCTATTCCCATCAACGAAGAACCTGCATTTGCCATTATAGCCCTCACATCAGCAAAATCCACATTGACCAATCCAGGAATCTGCAATGCAAGCAAAAAAAGACAGCTGTCAGAGATTTAATATAAACATGGATGTCATAGCTTAGGGAATAATACATTACAAAGCCATACCGTGATGATATCAGATATTCCACGGACTCCTTGACGAAGTATATCATCTGCCAGATTAAATGCTTCTGTAACTGGAGTGGACTGAGAGACTGCTGCGAGTAACTTGTCGTTTGGAATAACAATAAGAGTGTCAACATTATCTCTGAGGGCTGCAATCCCTTCCTGAGCCTGGACTGCTCTTCTCCGTCCCTCAAATGAGAAAGGCGTTGTGACAATACCAACCGTCAATATACCCATCGCTTTTGCAACCCCTGCAATTATAGGAGCCCCGCCTGTGCCGGTTCCACCACCCATTCCAGCCTAGAAAAATAACAAGACATTTGGCTAGCAAAGCTTGCAGTGAACTTAAAGATCTAATCTTACATTAAATCTATGGAGGCAGCAAATTCACACTATAACCCATGATTGGTAGTACTTTAAACCGGAACGTACTCCATGATCCAAGACATCAAGCTCACTACTTTATCCAGATGGAGATAAAAGAGAAATTGATAAACAAAAGAGAAACCAAAACCCACCAAAATTCAATAAAACCGACATAATATTGCAAACAGCGATTCTGACCCGTAAAACTTCTCATTTGTAATCTATATTTTTCTATAGAAATAACTAAAACTGAAAGTAATAGTGATAGACATACTGTGACAAAGACCATATCTGAACCATAAAGAGCTTCTTCGATAGCTTCTTTGCTTTCTGTAGCAGCATTCATTCCAATCTCAGGATTACCTCCAGCACCTAAACCTCTAGTCAACTCCTTACCAATTTGTAACCTATTGTCTGGGAAAACCGGAGACATTCTCATTGCTTGAATATCGGTATTTACAATCCAAAACTCCACACCAATCATCTCACTCTCAATCATACGATTCACAGCGTTTGAACCACCACCTCCAACGCCAATAACTTTTATCCTAGCTTCATTGTAAGTGTTTGGAGTAGATAACTCATCCAAATCCTCAGTAATGGGAACACTAGAAGTTTCTTTTCTTGGGTTGAGCATCGATATCTCAGGGTGGAGATTTAAGAAAGAGTCTTGGCTTTGGAAATGGCTTGGACTATGAGAATTCAAAGAGTTTCTAATTGACGAAGAATCGGATATATGAGCAGTAACAACTCGATATCTTTTAGTACCATCACTCATTCTAGAGCAACCAAATCTGGTGCCTAGATGATTTTCCGGTAACACACTCTTTCTAAGAACAGTGAGCACCCGAGAATCCGGAGGAGTTAAACAGGGAGAAACATAAGCTGCCATTCTGAAACCACAGAACCAACCAAAGATCTTTTAAGAAACTCCAATTTCAAAGACCTGTTCAAGAGAAAGAACAAGAGGTCAACGTCAAGTCCTAAACCAAGAAGAACATAAACAAAAAGTAACATTCGCATTCTACAGTATTATAGTCGAAGCCCAGTTACATCTGGATCAAGTTTAGAAGCAAAGATACTTGTAATGAACAATCAAATTAATGAACGATTCATTGAACATTAAAACAATAAGACAATGCTTCAATTAATAAATCTCCGCAGAGCATCAATTCGAATCAGAAAACTACAATTGGCGCATCGTACTATTTCTAGAATTACGAAATTGAAAATGGGCAGTTCCAAAATTTTGTAAAACAGTACACGAATACAAAAAGCTAAGACATTTCGATGATTCACTAAAGCAAATCCAGTGGGAATAATTTTAGAGATTGCAGCAGAACTGCATTAACATGTAAAAGAGGAAGAGAACCTTAAGAGTAGTAGCAGCAGAAGCAGAGGAGATTTCGAGCTACAAAGAAAAAAAATGGGAACTAAAAGAAATGGGGTTTTGGTGTTTTCTGGGCTTGGAATCTTTTTCTCGATCACATAAAAGTGGATTATGATTTTGATTTTGCTCCTATAATCTGTTTCAGTAATTAAATTCATCTGTTAAGTTGGTGAAAGAGACAAAACGTTGGCTGAAGAAGGTGACGAAGAAAATGAATGTTTAATGTAAATGGGCCCAAATGTTATCTTAAAGCCCATATAATGTTTCGGGTCTTTAGACTATCATACGAAAAATTTGCACAGTTGAAGCCTTGAAGGGATCTTTGCATGACTAGGAAGAGGTAGTGCTCATGTAGACCAGATAACTGAACCATTAATGATGAACGTTTGTTTGCGTTTGCATTTATTTTCGATGCCATCAATTGTGCTTGAAACAATCGAAGTCTGAGAGTTCGGCTATCTCTTATACAATGCCAGGCCAAAACTCGTTATTGTATCTTATGATCAACTTAAGCAATTGCTCTAACTGTAGTTATATAAGCAGTCCAAAGTTCACCTCCATTACTTCCTCTGAAACCTCAACAACACTTTCAAGCCAACACTCTATCTTTCTCCAATTGCTAAGGAAATTCCGCTGATGGCAAAAAGTTTATCCTACTACTTACTCGCTAATAGAACAATCTCAAGCCAAACGACTCACACTTCTCTCGAGTCACTTATATATCATCCGTAGTTGAAGCAACCTAAGTGGCTTTAATCAAAACATCTTAGTGACTTTCTTCCCAACACACAACTGGCCTTTAACAAAACAGAACCATTCTAAGCTCTTCCAAAACTGCATTAGTTCAACACATATATGCTTAAAATGAGTAGTTGGATATGCTCACGGTCAAATAACAATTCATGTCAAGAAGCTGTCAAAGAGGACCACAAAATAATGAATATAGCATAAAAGATACAAGAATTCAAATAGTAAGATATCTAAGAACATCAAATCCAATTACTTAAACCACATCAACAACAACTTCCTCTAAAGTTATCAAAAAACCTTTACAATGTCTCAGCTATTTCACCACAAACACCTTTAAGATTTCAAATTAAGCTACTTGGAAATGGAACCGGAAAGATGAACAATCTATCGATATTCAAAAGATAACGAGAAGCGAAAACAGAGTATAGATCAAGAAACAGGCATACGATATCAATCCACGGTGTTCTTCTCCTCCATCAGCAAGAGACACCACCAGATTAGAACAAGCTCTAGTAGCCCACAACACAAACGCCGCACCAAGCACAAACCGAACCGGACCAGCACCTTGTGGCACAAACAACGACACCGCCGACAAAATCACAACCGGAAGCAGAGAGTAACCAACTAAGCTCGTACAAGTATGAAGATTAAGATTCCCATTTCGACCAGCAAGCATATTGAAAACAATGTACAAGAAGATAGACGAAACAACAACCCAACCAAGTATAACACCAAACTGAATCTTCCCAGCGAGAAGCTGAAATAAGCAAAGCGCAAGGTACAAGAAGATCGGACCAGAGAGATCTGAATCTTTGTGAACAGTCTGATTGATTCGAAAGGGATTAAGAATCGATCTAGTTTTCTTCCAGATTTGATCTGGATGAATACCGAGTTCGTCGAGTAAAGGCTCCTCATCTTCAAACGAAGCAGAGACTCCTCTACCGAATGATGAAGAAGAAGAGATTTTTCCCCTGAATGGTCCGGCCGGCGTTGAAGTGGCGACGGAGGATCCGATTTCAGACGGCATGAAAGGGATTGAAAATGAACCGGGGGAAGAACGTGGTGGTTGGTAAGGAGCTGTGGGAACTCGGCGTTGCTGAACATTTGCGGTGGCCGGAGATGATCCACTGGGTGGGAAAACAACCGGTGGAATTGGGAAATCCTTCGTCATCCTCTTCAATTTGAGATTCCTAAAATCAGATCTCGAATTTGAAGTTGGGTTTTCTCAATCGGATTTGATTTTAGAAATTGAAAATTTCAGTATCAGGCGACTTCGTGATGTGTAAGGGCATTTTCGGTAAATCAGATAAGTGAGTTACTAATGATTTGGGCCTTATAAGGCCTTATCAGGCCACTAATTTGTAGTTTTGAACAGCCAAGTTACACAAGAAGTCAATAACCACCTTAAGAATAGTTTTAACTACTGATTAATTAAGGTAATCTTAATCAATGATTTGGTAATTTAAACAACAAGGTCGTTGTAGTATAGTGGTAAGTATTCCCGCCTGTCACGCGGGTGACCCGGGTTCGATCCCCGGCAACGGCGATTTTTTTTTTAAACTTTTTTACCGGAAATCTAAACCATTTTGTGAATGTCATTTATAGAATTTGTATAAATCAATGATCAATAAATTTATTCGAAGTTGCCTTTCTTTTTTTGGTCAAACCGAAGTTGCCTTTCTACGTTCATGACTCTCTACTTCTTTTCTATCAATCTTAGCTTCCTTAATTTGCAATAACTAAAACATTAGTTCACTCAATTATTCACTTAATGGTAAAATTTGTAAAAAAAACACACACACACAGAGTTCAATTAACATGTCTTCTCTAATTTTTGAAAGTATTTTGTTATTTTGTTCTGTGTTTTTTTTAGTGTTATCTTGATTTCTACAAACTCAGATTTTCTTAATGATGTTTCGCAGAGTTGCAATATTATTACTTCCAAGAGTAAAGATTATATGAAGAGCAACTGCAAAAATATAATTTGCATAAGTTTTTCTTTCTTTTTTTTTTTAAAGAGAATTTGCATAAGTTGAGAGTCAAAGATATTATAACATCGTAACTCAAACCTATAACATATTGTCCGGTATCAAGATCTAGGTCTCATAAATAAGAAGTGAGGAAATATAATGATTGTAGAAATTGAAAACCAGAGGTCCATAATTAATTCTGACGTCAGATGATGATGCCTTGCATGGTCTTCCAAAGAGATTTGGAGTAATCATAAATCGGACATCTCTAAAACTGAGATTTCAAAGTTGACTTCGAGTTTGCCTTGTTTTATGATTTATGATGATGATTCATTTCGGCCAATTATATCATGATGGTTCTTCTTCGCCTCAAATTTGATTTTTCACACAAACACTTGAGTTCGATGCGACATCTTTCTTGTTTTTCTAGTTTATTTTTCTATAACACGTTTTGGTATTCAAGAACAAACCATATGTTACTAATGTTTTGTATCCGTATTTGACATGTTTATAATAGATGTTAAGTATTTGCAAAAAATTGTGAATTACTTGTCTGGTCATCTATTCGTTTGTAGTCTAATTTAAATCAGATATTTCTATTAAATAATTATATTTATTAAAGGATTATAAACGTAGTTGACAATAAAGCTTATTCAAGCAATGAAAAATCAAAAGACCGACAAATAAACAAAGTTAATTATTTTTATTTTTATATACTTCTTTCTTTACTCGTATTATAAGTATCTAATACATGTTTTTGGTTAAAAAAAAGTAATTTATGTTATTCACTTTTATTTTCATAATTCATAAGAAACAAACTAGCGGAGAGCCGGAAACAAGATAAATGCCAAATATGTTCACTGCCAAACAAACAAGCCAACTGCATTTAAAGTATTGTATCTTAGATTTACAAGGTTATAGATGTAGTACATCCACTGGTAAGATCTAAGTAAATAAACTAATTAATGGGAAACATAGTTTTGATTTTGCCTTCAACTTATATAAAGAATTTAGTGTCATTATAAAAGGTTTAGAAACCAAATTATGGTAGTCCAATTTGAAAATACTAAAGATTTTGATGATTAATGGGAAACATAGTTTTGATTTTGCCTTCAACTTATACTCCTGCTGTGACTTGATGTTTAGGAAGTAGGAGTAGAAAAAACAGAAGTCAAATAAGAGCAGAGAACTCGTAGTTTTATTAGTTTTCAAACGAGAATGAATAGTTTTTTGACTAATAAAATTGTAGGGTGTGTGATGACGTCACGTAGAATCCGAATGAAAAGCCCCTTGTCTCATCTCTCTGCACAGAGCCGCTTGAATCTCACATGACACCTTGTGCTCTCCTTTTTCTTTTATTTTCTAAATATAAAATCGATATCCTAACATATATCGGGAAAATTAATTAGCTTTTACATAATAACTTTTTTTCTAACATTATATCCTAACAACCAAAAAAACTTTTGATATACATCTTTTAGAGAGTGACTTAAGTTTATCATTCATATTCAAACCTAAGAGTGTATATATGTGTAAATTGTAGATGACCTAGCATCGATTTTGATGTGTTTAGAGCTATACTATTTTGATTTTATTTAATCTGAGGTTTTATCCAGTATCAACTGTTGTTGAAGATAATGATTTACATGACCAATATTATCAACAACTAGTTTGAACCATAATAATTAAAAATGTCCAGGTGCACATGGCATAATAATTAAATCATTTCAATTTAGGATGTTAGGATAAAACTTTCATCACGTGACTTGAACTTGCCAAAACACAACACTACTATTGAAGTTGTTTTCTTCCTCATTTCCTCTAGTATCCTTGAAAATTACTTAAACCTAATTATACATAAGTAATGTTTGCTGAATTAGTATCTATTCAACGATTTAATTTTCATTGGGCAAAATGGTCAAATATTTCTAATTTTGGCCAAATGATGTAGTTCTATATTGAATGTTTTCTGTTCATGGTTATAAAAGAAATTGAATAACTTGTCCCCATACGATACATTATTAATTGATTGATATGCACTTGACAATATTTGATAAATAGAGCAAAGGTACAAAATGTTAGTCCAAGAATCAACCATATCCTAAAGTCCCAACCCCACACAAGAAGAACTTTAATTAACATAGAAAATAGAAACAAAAGTAAAAAATATGACTGAGAAGACTAACAGAGAGACACTGTCTTCTTGTAATAAAACAGAATCTTCTTTTCATAATAACTACTACAGTACTGGATACTAGATATCTTCCTACATTACACCAAACAAAATAAAAATAATTCCAAAAGGTTGGGTCTTTTTTTTTTCCCTACGGGTTCCAGATCTTTGCTCGAACGTCTTCTTGATTTAAATCAAGATTGCCCAGAAGCAGAGCTTGATTTGTTGTCATTGTTTGATCCATTATTAGGGTTCTTAGTTTTGGAGAGTTTTTGTTTGAGTTGAAACAAAAGCTGTTGATTCTCTTGATTCAGAAGCTCAGCTTTCTTCCTTAGCCTCTCGTTCTCTTTCATTATGTAACAGTTTTCTACATACAGCTTCGAGTTTAGCCTCTCCATTTTTGCTTTCTTCCTACAAGAAGAAAAACAAAAAAAAAAAAAAAAAAAATTTGTAAGAATTTGAAAAATAATAGAGAAAAAAGAGAGTAATAATATCAATAAAACCAAAGCTTGTGTTATGATTATTATTCATGATAAATCATTACATCACACATGGGTTGTGCAGCTTCACACGTCGGATGTGAATTACATTAGGGAAAATTATTTGTCGCATTTATTTCGTTTTCATGTGAATTTTTTTTCTTCTTTTTATGAAAATAATGATCAAAGAGAGAAGAAGAACATGATTATAAATTTGTATGAAGGATAAAAAGATAAAGCTAAGAAAGAAAGAAAAAGATTGAAGAAAAGAGATAAAAACAAGTAATCATGATGATATGCAGTAATTATAAATGTTTTAACCTCTATGGACAGAGAGAGTAATGATTATATGTGAAACGCTAGTAAAAAACAGAGTAAGCAACAAAACAAAGATGGTGATCGTAGCAATACAAACTATAAAAGAAAATATCAAACAAATTTTTCTTTATTTCGGTTGCCCTTGTCTCAAAGAAAAGGATAAAGATTCACTTAAAACTTTCCATCATTGAGGAAAATATTAAAGATAAAAAAGTTTTACATATAAAATAATTAAAGAAATCAAGGGTTTGTCTTCACGTTAGCTGTACGTGTAACGTTACTACATAACTATTGTCTTAACGTATGAACGCAAAAGCAATAGAAAATTAGAAACAGAGCAAGAAACAGAAACAGAGCATGTAGAGAAGAAACCATATCTTATGGTAAATCATTTTTTGTAAGAGAACTCACGTAAAGCTTCTAGAACACAAAGAGAGTGAGAGAGAGAAGGAGAAGAAAGGTTATACCTTTTGGGAAGGAGTGTTGAGAAGCAGAGTTAACGAAGAAGATTGAGAGAGAGAAGAGAGACGCTACTTTGTGTGTGTAGAAGGTAGAGGGACAAAGAGAACAAAGTGAGACACTGTCTGTTATATAGATCCCCAAAAGCTAAAGAAAGAGAGAAAGAACCTTCTCTCTCCTGACACAACAATCATGCATTGTGTTGTGTTTCTGCATAGATGGCGGCCGCGAGAAGAGAGAGAGAGAGAGAGGAGATTTGTGCATATTGCGTCATGTGAATGATGATGATATATTAAAGAGAAAGAAGTTAGAGAGAGAGAAGAAAAAAAAAAGGAGTTTTCTTGCTTGCTCTTCTTTCGAAATTGATCTTTAGGGATATTTTCGTAATTCCCAAGATCCCCTAAACCCTTCTCGTGGCTCTTCATCGTATTCGTCCTCTAAACAGAAGATTCGGTTCACAGAACTAGACCGAGGGTATTTAGGTAATTACAGAGGAAGTGGTCAGAGAAGGGTATTATTGTCATTGTATAGGATTATGAGAGGGCTATATTAGAAGAGGCCATCGACCTCTAAAGATTCGCAATGATGGTAAAGATTGGTTCGAACCATCATCCTTCATGATTCAATTTCAACCGTTTTGGACCATTTTTAAATGCTCTCTTTCATCAACTTATGTCCCGGTTTGCTCAATATTGGTTTAGTTCAATATTACACTCCACCATAATTATGTTTTAGATTATTATTTCGATTACAAATAGTTTCCTTTGTCTTTGTGTGCTGTTAAATTTTTTTTTACTTACAGTATTTTGTAAACCATTCGTAGTATACCACAATTTCAAAATGCAATTTTTTTTCCTCTTATATTGTCTCAGCATTCCTTTTTTAGATAAAGATTTGATATAAATTATGATGGGAGAAAAAAAGAAAGAGAATAATAATGAAGAAGAAGAGTGTTTGGACTTTGGAGCCGTAAAAACCTACAAAAAAATAATCATGGATCATAAGTGTTGTAGAACGTGAAACATCATAAACAGTGAGGTGGTTGTTTTTGGATGTATTTATGACTCTCTTTTTTCTTTTCGTAACTTCACATGCCTCCGTTTATAACTCGTTCGTTTGCCCATAATTTACCACCCTTAAAAAGAAGATGACTACAATTTCACGTTTATTTAAAACTACTTTAATTTGCTTGTGTATGTATATCTTGTACGGCTTCTTTTAACCTTCTTTCACGGAATAAATGTGAGAAATTGTGTTTTTTTCTTACAAAAAGATTTGTAAATATGTTGATTTTAGAAGTTAAACAAAACTGAAACACAATTAGTATTAGGTAGGTGTGTCTTGAAATGGAACTAAAGAGTGGGTGCACTTGCTTACACCAAAGGCAATGATTTTAAAGGTGTGGAGAGCTTCATTTCTTG
The DNA here is from genome assembly GCA_019202805.1 of Arabidopsis suecica. Classification (NCBI taxonomy): domain Eukaryota; kingdom Viridiplantae; phylum Streptophyta; class Magnoliopsida; order Brassicales; family Brassicaceae; genus Arabidopsis; species Arabidopsis suecica. The sequence goes on from CM032909.1 coordinate 11,872,546, forward strand.
CTGGCATGTGCAATGGCGTTTCTGCCCTCATTGCTTTGGTCTAAGTTTTACAATTTGGTTTGGTGTCGGTTTATTTATAAAATGAAAATTTGATTTATAAGAATATTTGGTTCTCGGATTGATTTTGGTTATCTATAACCCATTCGGACCAATTTTTCACAACCCAAAAGAGTTGAAAAATCAAAATAATTAGATGACACACTAGAAAGTTCGAATGTCAAACGAGTGTTTATTATACTTGTTTCCAAAAAAAAACCATTTATTATCTTGCTCCATAATCTAAATTTAAACTATAATTTATGTTACTTCTCATCATTTAAATTTCAAAAATCTAAAATATTCAAATATTCTGTTTTGGTCACCCCCTATGAATGTAGTGAGTGTTTGGTACAGAAAATTAGATTACAATTCGGAGAAACCATATTTCGCTTTTGTTAATTGGAAATTTTAATTATTTTTTCCTTTTGCCAATCTAAGCTTTTGTCTTTTGAACTTTATTTGTTTTATCGGGGTCTCCTTCATAAGGTTTAAAGTGCGTTCATATTAGACTGCATGCAAACATTATCATTGCACATTTTAACTTTTAAACGTAATCTATTAATAAAAAATTCCGGGAAAAAGAGCTTGAACAAAGGAATATAGTCCATAAATTATAGATATATACATACATATAATATGGTTAGATCCACTACTGCAGTTGTTTGACAACAACAAAAAAAAAGAAAAAAAAAGGACTGCTACAGAAGTAATTGTCAGCTAAATACGGATAAATATGGACGCTCACGATTCAACAAGCAAATCCAGTTTGATAATGATATGAATTAGCAGTATGCATAAAAAGTGATAAGGATCTGAAAAGTTGAAAAGCAACCAAGAAAATATAAATATAAATGAGTTATAATCAAAACATTTGTGTATCATGTATTCATGTTTTGATATTGTTGTCAATACTCAATAGTATATATAAGTACTCTAGTATCTTCGATTCTACATCGACATTTAACATAATAACATATATAATCAATGATGAGGCACACCGCACAAGTCCTAACAACATTCAAGAACACGAACCGCGCCGGTCTAAATCTTACAAGATGAATCGGCTAAGAGACTGGTTAGCCAAACCGAATCCTTTTGTACCGACACTTCATCGTCGTTCCTCTGCCATTCCCAATGTGCATGAGTCGCATTCTCGACCACCAATTGACCATGCCCGAAATTTGCTTCTCTAAACATTGATATTTCGAGATTTGGATCTTTATACCTACGATTTATAAAACATCATCAAAAACATTTAACTTTTAATTAATTTCACAAGACTTCTAAAGAAAACTCATTTAACTAAGATCTTACTTTCTAGCAAGGCCTTCTAGATTGCCACCATCCCCGATGTTAATATAAACCGGACCACATTTGTCGAACTTATCTTGGTACACTCGACTCTGTCAAATAAATCCACAAATTAGTTCTATATATATCCAAAATAAATAATTCTTTAAAAAATAAGAAAATGAAACCCTTCAGACTTACAAAACGCTCGTAAGCATGGACGTGACCGGCAAATACCAAATCGACGCGTGCTTTATAAAGAAGAGTTTCCATGGATTCTTTCATCTTCACACTCTCTTTCTCTCCTTGGTGAGCTTCGTTGGAGTTGTACCAAGGCGCATGCACCACAGCCACAACCCACGGTGTGGTCTTACGGTCAATTTTTTTGAGATTATTTTCTAACCATTGGTATTGCTCCGAGCCAGGCTCGAAATCTGTGTATGACCCCAACATAATAATGTGGACTCCATAAACGTTGAAGGAATAGTACAAATTCGAGGTCGAGCCACTCTCTTCAAATGGCATGCGCCACCTGTCACGTGTAAACAAAAATATCCAAAATTAGCCTAACATAACCCCTTTTTCATCAACTCAATTTATAACCAAAATGTATATGAAATAACAAATAAATAAGGTTTGGCAAGCTTAAAAAGAAAAGTAGGTTTGGTTGTTGGATAGATGAATCGAAATAACTTACCTCTGGTTATAGGCAGTGAAAGGGTGATGGTGTAAGATAGGTATTTTCTCGAGCTCGTGGTTGCCATGAGTGACCATCCAAGGTCTTTGGCTCGCAAGTGGCTGCACCAAGCGACCAAAAGTGTCCCACAACGGTTGGTACGAGTTAGCATATGACAGATCACCAGGCAAGATGAAAACATCATGATCCCATTTTGATACATGTTCCAATGTTGATTTAGTCCATTCAGATGTCCCAAGGTCACCTTCATTTTTAATCAAATTGTTCAAGATTATCAACAAAATAACAAATAAAGCTACAAGACCATGATGACATAAATCTATACTTAAAATGACAATCTAAAGAGTTTATATGAGGGAAGAGGAAACATGGAATGTGTACCGGACACGGCGAATTTGATTGGGAATTTAGAGGGAGGAGTCCTGAAGCTGAACTCTTGAGTTGAATTTGGGCCTCCACATTTGTAATAGTAAACTGTATTGGGCTTTAATGGGCCTATAACCACGTCATGAATTTGACCCGATCGGTAAATCAACAAGTAGTGGTATGTCGACGACGTTCCATTAGCCGAGCTTTCGTATTTTCCGGAGACTGTGCCATATACAACACTCGGCATGATTGAGCCTTGCGTTATCCATGATATTCTCATTTTGTCCGGCCCAACCAAAGATATATGCACCTGAATTTAAACGTCGCAAATTCATAAGTAACTTAGGAAAACAAATTAATAAAAGAAAAAAAAAAAAAAAGACAAAGCGTACAAGCAAAACAGATGAGTGACGAAAGATCTAACAGAAAGAAGACAAAGTGGGTGAATTTGCCGTGCTTTCATTAGACACGTGCTGATATGGAAATAAGTCACATGTCACACTCACGTTGCGAATCTCTGACTTATTTGCAACTTAAACTGTTTTTGACTACTGTGGAAACAAGATTTTATCAAACTTAGAAAAAATCTTTTAATTTTTAATTTTTAAGGATTCTGAATAGATTATCTAGAGACCAGAGGGGATGTTTCCTTAAACAGTTATCATTAACTATCTATCTCAAATTTTGAAAATGCTAATACAATTTTTTTTAAAAAAAATGTCCTCATAATGTCTCCATTCAACGTTTCGTAATTAAGAAATGTGCGAGTACAGTGTCGTTTCAAATAACATGTGTAATACAGTGTATACATAGGTGTAGATTGTAAAATCACCCCTAATTATGGCAATGCTTCCGTAACGTAACTTAGTACACGAGAAAGAATTTTAACGGATCATTTAACAATTTTTTGGTTTGTTAAATTTTTACCATCAAAAAATTTTAAGAGACAAAAGTACTGAATCGAATAAGCCGAGGAGGCGAAGAAGATCCTAGTTGTTCCTAATATTCGTAATATTACGGGAAAACTTAAATCTCCTGCTTATGTTTGAAAACTAACACATATCAATTGTGTGAAAGACAGAAAATCTAAAGACTTGCCGTGTCAAAATTCTACTCAAAAGGATATTACCTGATCGGGGGACGTAGGATCATCTTCGTTAGACGGATGGATCACTAAATTTTTCCGAGTACCGGGCCGATCATAAGACAACACAGTTCTGGCCAAAACAATAAGCAATATCGCCACTGAACCCAAAACCTTCACCATTCTGGCTAGGGAGAGAGAGGGAGAGAAAAAGGAGATTCTGAAAAAGAATGAAGGGACATGGTGTTAAATAGTAAATCCTTCCCCTTTCTTTTTGTTTTCGTTTTGGAAACTTGTAAAATTGGAAAATGTATTTGACCAAAAATTAACTAATTATTTGGTACTTTTCCATTAACTCATCAATTATATATATAAAATCTGTGCTAGCAATTGCAAATAACGCGAAGGTCGCATGTTCAAAACCTGCATGGGAATAATTATGTATCTTTTTTTTGTTAAAATAATAATTATGTATCTTAGTATATTCGAGAGCGGCATATCTAAAATGTTTTACTGCACTGGCAAAAAATATTGATCTTTATATACCATATATAAAAGTTATATGTGTTCTAAAACAAAAGTCATGAGATATGTGCTTTGCTAGATTATCTAGTAAAACAATGTCTTGCCTTCTATAACAAATTATTTTCTTAAAGACATTTAGATTTTTTTTTTTGGTGAATCTTAAAGACATTTAGATTGACTTTGTAAAAAAATGATTCTAAGAGTAATAAATATAGATCCAAAATTTAGTATATACTATTTTTGTTCCTAACAGATTGATGTTTTAAGTTTTTAACTTGTTTCTAAAAATTATTTTTTTAGATTAAAAAACTGAAATAATTTTTTTACTTTATGCTTTTTGCCACATGTCATGGTAATTATGGGTTTATACTTTCTCTTTCAACATAAAGTAATTTTAATTTAATTAATAAAACATTATTATTTTTTAATATGTGTGAGAAATCTAAAACATCAATCTATTAGGAATAGAAAGAGTACTATATAGTGATAAAATGTAGATGCAAACATGGCCCATTGTAATTCAATAACTTTAAATAAAAATATCTATTAAAATCATGCAAATGAAATTAATATAGATCAAGACTAAGAGAATTAAGTAATATATCCTAAGATTTTAAATAGTCATATACAAGCAAATCATTTAATTAATAAATATTTAAATTAGTTTAATAATGACTATCATTAAATTTTACAAAGCACCAGATTTTATGCTTGTAAGTTATCTATTAAAATCAATTTTCTTCATTATCTAATATATAATATATAATTTTACAAAATGTTTAAACTAAGAAAACATGTAGATAAATAAAAAACACAATATTTTATGTTTGTTAATTTCTTAGTTGAAAAAAAATTAAAGTTCTTACTGGAATATATATATATATATATATATATATATATATAATCATATTTCTTTGATTTTTGAAATGGAACTAAGAGAATTTTTTAGAAAACATAGGGAAAAATCACATTAGGAACAAATAAAAATGTAAAAAAAAATAGATATAATAAACGGTAATTAACAATCTTGTCAACATATAAATTCAAGAACTAATTCTGATGTGCAAGATCGATTAGAAATCGCAAACACATACTTAAAATTGCATGAGATTATATATATAGAAATTAGAGTTTCAAAATCTATGATCAATATTTTATATATCAAGGATAGTACTGAGACCTAAATTACCACACATTAAAAATGACACAGGGTAATTCAAACCAACCAATTTAGAGATATCAACTTATTTTCCTTGATGGAGCTATTCGCATATATCTTTCCCGATTTTTGGAATTTTGCAAGACTAATATAAGCTACGTCATATTTTTCCTCCACTCCACCAATTATATATTGGATATCATTTTTATAACTAATCCTCCAAACATAATTATGCTTTGGGATTATCATCACTTAGCTTCTAGATATCAGATATTTTAAAAATCAAAATCAATAGTACTATGATTTTTTTTTGGGTTTCACTATTAGATTTGGCTTAGCTAGATATATAGCCTAATCCGAGTTTTACTTCATTTTTTTTTTTGGTTTCCAAACTAATAATTATATGTTATACTACGTACTAGAAATATAGTCATTCACGTTCAGAGCGGTTATGTATTATTTCACAATCACACTTACGTAAAAAAGAAAAACTCATTCATAACAATTTATACATAATCACTTGAGATTAAAATGAAGGAGTTATTCTTATGAGAAGACCCGGGAATAGATCATCGTGGTCATGTATATGAGGATTCCCTTCAACAATATAAGGATCTCCACACTTCTCACTTATCGTCTGCAACGTCTCTCCTTCTTTCACTTCATAAATCTCATCACATGCCGGCCGTCGATCAGAATATCCGGTGATCATCATCGACGGCTGTTGTTGCTCCACGATCTCCGTGGAACCCTCCTCTGCCACCTGGAAGGAGTTCATCAGCAGCATCATGGCGGCAAACACTGCACAATACCAAGAGATCTTCTCTGCTACTGCCATGGAAGAACTCTTACCCATCTGAATTATATTTTGGGATTTTGTTTAAGAGGTGATTATAGGAAAAGTGTTTTGTGGATTGAAATATATGTATTAGATGCGTGTATGGATTAAGTTGATTGTGAAAGATATCGTTGTTGTTGGAGTTGGTGTGAATATTGGCGGGAGTTGAAACGGTTGATAATTAATGTTGCAGGTTCTTTTTGTGTTAGGTCACTTGTCTTTGAATCCTTTTCCATTCAACTTTTAATTACTAGAAAATAATACTATGTTATTATATTTATAATTGTAAGTTATGTATATGCGAATTTTTATATTATTTGATTTAAAATTGTGAAATTGAAAAAAAAATGGTAATGATAGGAGAATGATAAGAACATACTGTAAACTGAAAATTAAAATGGTAATGATATGAGAATGATAAGAACATACTGTATATAATTTGTAATTAAAGAAATGGAAACAATAATAATAATAAAACAAGGACAAAGATTTTAAACCATCATCTATTAATACACTCATAGTTATCTGTATCTACTGCCAAAGTATTTGATTTGAATGATATGAGAATTTACCACACTTAAGTATTATATGATATTTTCCTATATTGACAATACTTTATTAATGAGTTAAAAAAAATAAAGTAATTTATTAATATACTTAAAGGAAAGATTTATCATTCTTTCAAGATTATTTCTAGTATTGTTTAAAACATACTTATCTACTTAATTCTCCCTTCTTTCAAATCAAATATTTTTTATGGGTCTAAAACTATGAAATTTTAGGTTAAGAAAATAATTATTTGCTAAAGATCAGATATGGACCCATGAAGTTCTTACATTCAGTTAAATCTCCATACTGAATAAAACACCATCCTCAAAACCCATGGGCCCAGCCCAATCAAGCTTAAATATGCAAAAAAAAATTGTTTAATTTTTAATTTTTTTGGTTTAATGAGATTCAATTTTTTTCTAACCAATGTTTTTTTTTTGAAAGGTAGATATAATTCTAACCAATGTTGAAAGAAGATGAAAGCTTTTTGCAACTAATTCTAAATTTTAGAGAGAAACCTATCATAGACTCATAGTAATATAATAAAAGTAATATAATAAAATCTTATTAGATCATCTAATATATGATAAGCTATACTTTTCTTTTTTTTGACAATTGGCAGTGATATCTAATATATGATTCTAAAGTGATTTCTAATATATGATAAGCTATGCTTGTTCTTCCTTTCTTTTCTTCCATCTTTGTTTCTTTGTTCTTTTTACGGCATCTATATTTATAACTCTTCCAACATATTATATCAATCTTCTATGAAGATTCTAATCAAGTATATGCTAAAAATATGTTTTCTTGCCCAACTATTCCCAATATTTAATATGTTGCCCATAGTTCCAAAGAAAATAAACGGCACGTGTTGATAGTACATTAGTTAATCTAATCTATTGAAAGATAAGATAGTGAGAGTGTACTATTGGGATAAAGAGAAAAAGGCTGGTGGACTTCCATTTTGGCTCCTCTTCCAGCCTGTTTTTCATATCTTTATCTTTACACACATTTTTGTTGTAATTCCCTAATTACATTAAAATTATCAAAAGTACAATTACCATCAATTAGAATACAAGTCATGTGTATTAAAATATCTGTTGCCAAAAAAAATTGAAACGGTTCAAGCTTATGAAAAGTCTTAGAATATCACAAAGTTTTTTATTTTATTTTTGTCACAAATGTTTATAAAGTCTTTTGGAGACTTTTTCAATTCTTTTTATAACTGATTTTAGAATTTCTTCTGGCAAGTTAGAAGTTTTGGAACCTTTGAAATATTCTAACACTTTTTTTTGTGTGCACCTTTCTAACATTTTTCATATTTGTAAAAATATATGGTAATTTAAATTGGTTTTTAATGCGTATGTCTACATGTTGATTTTTCTTTAATATCGCTTCGTTGTTACTCCTCAATCCTCATGTTGTATTTCCTCGTGTCATGCCTCCACTTGCCCGTCACTCGTATCTTCACTTATCGTCACTCGTTTTTGATAGTTGCAAATTTTTAATTATATGTTCGTTATTTCCCATTCTACTTTTCTTACGATTTTTACACTTTTTTCTAGTAACATCTCCTTTATTAATTAATTAAACTTGATAAAAATCATGCTTAAACTTGCTCTTGTTGTGGCAGCGTCATCAAAAGGGAACTCTACCAATGGTGATAACAGGACTATATTTATAGAAATATAAGTGACCTCGAATTTCATATTAAATCTCTAATATTAAAAATTATTCCATCTGACCGTAATATCGATAAGACTCAAAATTCAAATAAAATAAATAGAGAAAACGGTGACGAATAAGTTTGAAAATCTTGCTAGAGAAAAAAAAATAGTTAGAAATGCGTCACTATTTCTGATAAGTTATATGGTTAATCTGAAATGTTTAATGCTTTTAGTGTTTAGACTTGAGCTTTTATTGAGTTCTAATTTTTGTAGTTTGATTGTAGAAAATTATGAATAAGAGATTAAAAATGTGATTTGAGAAAGAAAAAAAGGTGTACGCAATCGATGCATCTTACAAAAGTTTATAATAAACTCTGAAAAAAGAAAAGATTAATAAACTAAGCCAATCAATACTGTGTTTGTTGAAGTTTGTCAAAACGAATGTTTGTGGTTACATGTATCACGAATTAAATTACTCTCATGCATCACATTCCGAAATCATATGGTTTTTCTTCACCTAATGAAAAATAATTTTATAATTAAAGTCTGATGACAAATTATTGTTCCCCTACTAATAAACATTCTTAACAATATCTTTGGGATATTCTAATTCTAAACCAAACCCAATCAAACGGTTTGCGTACATCATTTCCCCACTTCAAGTAGCAAATTGATCATTATTAGAGGTTTTATAATTCCTTAACACATGATCATAATCTTACTTGAACCGTCCAAATTTTAATCCTTAGAAAAATCTAATAGAGACGATTGGTAGATTTAAATCCCAAGTTGGCAAAAAAAGAAAGATATCAAGTGGTTCTCTTCTTACAAGGTATCAAACACGTTATGAATTTTATCTCACACGGTCCGAAGTTTGACCCATATAATAATAATTTTCTTTTTCTGGTAAGGAAAAGTGACTTTATGTTTCGTAATAAAGAAATCAAAATATACTATATAAATCAAATAAGTGACACCACCATGACGACATTTAATCAAATATATAAGATTTGATCGTCGAATAGTGTTTTCATTACGTGTTTTGTAACCACTAATTAGATTACATTTCGTTAAATTAACATAATAAGCAAAATAATAGAAGAAAACAGAAAAATAAAATACCGTTAATAATTTTTGGCTATTTAATTTTAAGCAGCGTCGTCTCTGTTTTCGCCGTTGTTTCCTTCTTCTTCTCTCTTTCTCTTTCCTTCACGCTCTCTGTTATATCTCTTTTCTCTTCCCAATTCTCTCATCGATCACTGAATCTTCTTCTTCTTCCTTCTCTCAAGAACAGGTAAAACTCTCTCCTCTTCTCCTTCTTTTTCTCTCCTCTCTCTTCTCTCTTTTAATAATAATAAAAAAAACTCTTCCTTTTTTCATTTCTGGTTTTTTTTTCTTCTTTTGGTTGCCGAGAAAAAACAGAGGAAATTTTCCGATCTCTGTTTTTCTTTTCTCTCGGTGACCAGAATTGGTTCGTGTTTTGTTTTCTTTTTAACACAATCTTTTGTTATTGTTATTGTTACCTTATTAATGAATCTTTTTTGTTGTTGTTAATTTACAGATTTTTTTCAACGAGCTTGATCGATAAATTCTCAAACTTTATTCTTCTTCAAGATCCATGGCGGAAGAACATCGATGTCAGACACCGGAAAGCAACCGTCTCTGTGTTAACAACTGTGGCTTCCTCGGCAGCTCCGCCACCATGAATCTCTGTTCTAATTGCTACGGCGATCTCTGTCTCAAACAACAACAACAATCCTCCATCAAATCCACCGTCGATTCTTCCCTCTCTGTATCTCCTCCGTCATCATCATCGGAGATCGCTTCCATCTCTTCTCCGATCATCCCTCCTCTCCTTAAAACTCCCTCCCTCAAGCTAGAGTTACCGGAGAAAAAGCCGGTGAATTCGCCGCCGGAGCAGAATCAGCAACAGAGGCCGAATCGGTGCACGACGTGTAGGAAACGGGTCGGGTTAACCGGATTCAAGTGCCGGTGCGGTACGATGTTTTGTGGAGTCCATAGGTACCCGGAGATCCATGGATGCAGCTACGATTTCAAATCGGCCGGTCGTGAAGAGATCGCGAAAGCGAATCCGTTGGTGAAAGCAGCGAAGCTTCAGAAGATTTGATCAGAGCCGTTCGATGCGTTGACTTTTCTTCGTAAGTCTTCAATTTCTACGCGTATGTGTGTCCTCCGTCCCCCGAGAAATACGGATGGTGTCGATTTGATCTCAGCCGTTGGATCAAAATGGTTTATTATTGTAAAAGATTGATTATGTATTTATCAAAGGGACACGTGTCACGTGGTTTTAGGATGGAGATGCTTTCGCTTTCTTCTTCATTTCCCTTTAATTTTATTTTCTTTTTCCTTCAGAAAGAAATAAGATTATTCGCGTTGGCTTTTTCTTTTTTTTTAAATTCCGGCTTATTATTACTATTATTGTGTGGCTTTTGCGTGTACAAAGTCTATTCAGAAAAATCATAAAAGTTATAAATTTCCGTCAATTAGATTTGGATTTTTATACACTCTTGAATATTATGATTTGATATGGATGTGGAATGTGTTGAAGAAGGCTGATAATTACAAGTCTTTAATTTGATGGTTCCACCTAGAATGAGTGGTTAAGACTCAAAAATGATGAATTAACCAACAAATTTAGATCGTCTCGCACGGTGAAGGGAAGTTCAAATAGTATCAAAAATCGCTACATGTATATTTTAGGAAAAGTATATAAATATGACTCAAAAGTTTGGGTATCCGCAAAAAAAAAAGATTGGAATTTGTAACAATTTAAAATAGTTTCTTTTTCAATTATTAATTTATTAAAAGATTTATATAAATTTACTTTTTGAGTTAATTTTCTACAAAACATAAGAGGAAAAAGAGCTTAAAATGTTTAATGATATGGTGAATTAGATCTCACCTCTAAAACGATTTGAACGACAATGTGATGATGCTCTAGGGCTTTCGAACGATACTTCATCGGCAATAAATGACATTTCGTCGTTGTTTCTATGCCACGACCAATGTGCTCGTTTATGGTCTATAATCCTTAATCTCCCATGCCCAAAACTCGATTCACGGAATACCGACAAAGGTGACTGAGGCTTTTTGAACCTGGAATTTTAGTTTGCTTATACAAATCAGTTAAATACCCAAAAAAAAAAATTACAAACAAACAAAACAATTTAATTGGATGAGAAACATATTAATTAGATTAGTAATGGCCTAATCGAAGGTGACATACCGTAAAGCAAGGCCTTCTCGGTTGCCACCGTCACCGATGGTTATGTACATTGGTCCACATGGGTCGGCCTTCTTGTTGTATATCGGCTTCTGCATTTGTCCATAATTTGCAATTATTAACGTAAAAGAGTAATTTTAATTAAATTTACATTTATATATTATATATGCATGTAAGTATAATTTACAGGAATTCTAAAACAGTAAACCACTAAGATCAATCACTAAACATAATCATAAATTCATTACGCAAAACTAAATTAAAGAAAGGTACGGTTGATGAAGATGGGAGGTACTTACGAAACGTTCGTAGGTATGAACGTGGCCGGCAAAAACGACGTCTACTTGAGCACGATAGAGCAAACTCTCCAGAGCATTTCTCATTTTCTCTCCTTCACCATAATGCGCCTTGTTTGTACTGTACCATGGCATGTGCATCACCACCACCAACCATGGCGTCTTTTTACGGTCAACCTCCCTCACACACAAAATTATATACTTTTCAAGAACTAATAGAACAGTTGAATTACTTTTAAGTTTAAAACATGTCTCGTGTAAAAGTCCAGACTAGTCTTGTGGTAGTTTCCGCTATGTAAATTTTGCAATGACTAACTTAGAAATGTGATAAATAAATAGTGCAAATTCTTACCTTTCTTAAATCAGCTTGGAGCCACTGATACTGATCGGAGTGGGAGTCATAGGGGGTGTAAGAACCAAGCATGACCGTGTGGACGCCTGCTACATCAAAAGAATAGTAAAGATTGGAGTGAGAGAGGCTCTCAGCGTGAGGCATGAGCCATCGCGCATTGTATGACGTGAAACTTATGTGGTCATTGATCGGGAAAGACTCGATCTCGTGGTTCCCCTCCGTGACCATCCACGGGCGGGTGCTAGCCAAAGTCTCTAAGAGGCGGCCAAAGGAGTCCCAAAGTGGCTGGTGGGTGTCTGCGTAGGAGAGGTCACCGGGAAGTAGGAAAACATCGAAGTCCCGTTTCCTCATCTGATCTAATGTGCTTAATGTCCAATCGGTTTGGCCTAGGTCACCTTCAATTTCACATAAAATACCGGTTTTTCGTATGTCCACAATAAGCCATTAGTGTTCACTTTATGAATCAACATGTAATTTATTATGAACCAATTCATGCATGGATAACCGACGATAATAATTAAAAAAAAAAAATGATGAGACGTATATAAACTATAAAACTTTGAGATTTTGGCGTATACTTCAGAACAATCAAACTCCAACGGGAAAGTTGTGGACATGTATAAAAAGTGGAATGCATGTAACTTCCTGCACGGTTTGCATGCTATTGCATAAAGATATTTTACTAAGCATGACGTTTATAAAATGAAATAGATGGACAAGCTTAGACGGAGTATGAACGAATCACAAATCGAAATTAAGAAAAATACTTATCTTTCTATTTAATATATTTGGATCAATCCACTCACCACTAATTAGTTTTGAGTTGAAAGCTCATGATTCATCTCTTTTTTGTCTTATCACAATATTTCTATGTTCACATTTTTTTGCCAAAACATGGTTAAGACTTAAGATGTAAAGTTATCATCCCTCTCTAAGACTAAAACTCATAGGCAATTAGACCTTCCATTCCAAAGGGATCCATCAGTGTTAAAATATTGAATCCCAATAAATGACAAAAAAGTGATAAAATGAAGAAAAGAGAGTTAAAGAACGGACTATTACCAGCGACGGCGAATTCTATCGGAAATTTGGATGGAGGGGTTTTGAAAGAAAATTCGTCACCGTGACCACCACAACGGTAATAGTATTTGGTGTTAGGTTGAAGAGGACCAATCTTGACATGGTGGATCTTGCCAGAGTTGTAGAAGAAGTATCTGTAAGAAGTAGATTCTCCGGCGGTTTTCTTGTCGTACTTTTTTGGATGTTTACCGTACTCCACCATCGATGCCACATGCATGTCGTCCGTTGTGTATGTTACTCTCATGTGGTCTTTACCCGCCAATGATATGTGTACCTATATATGTCTATATTAATATATAGATGATCATCTTTAACCAATAGAAAATAAATGAGTATATGCATGCATGCCACATTCACTATAAAAAAAAGTTTAGCTTTCAAAAGCGTGTGGGCAATGAGAAAGAGATGTAAATGAACCTGTTGAGGATGGAACTTTGGACGCCCGTGAGAGACAATGAAGAGGGGGCGAGGTGGCGGGCGGGTGAAGTTGGAATCATAGTTAGCTTGACATACAAACGGAGAGAGGAAAAAGAGAGAAAAGCTAATTAAGAGACCAAAGATTTTCATCATCTTCATGTTCAAAGAGTTGATGTTGGTGAAGATGATGGAGAAGAAGAAGATGTGATGGATTGATCAAATATTGAAGAGATGGGTGGATGTTTGAGGTTTGTTTATACAACTCGTCAAGTCACACAGTTTGTTTGTTATTATTTTGTTTATAAAAATTTTTAATTAGGTTGCAGCTGTTTTATGCATCTTCCTATTATTTATTTTAAAAAACAAATTAAATAAGAAATGTGAAGGTTTTTTGTAATTTTAATAATCTTGACCCAAAAAAATAAAATTATTTTATTGTTATTTTCCTGGTAAGTATTTTAATGGAAAATAATACATTTGTCCAAATAAGTGTTTGGTAAAAGACTAAAAAAAAGAAAGGATATATAAAAAATTTTAAGAAGAAACAAGATATACTGTAAAATGAAAATACTATCTAGCTAGTAACATTGTTTCAAGGAGGTAAATGTGCTTAGAGTATGGATCTAATTTTGTTAAAATATCAAGAAAGTGATGGAAAACTAATGAATACTACAAGGACGAAGTTGGTCCACTTTTAAATTCCCAAGTCGATTGGTGAGTGGGTAATACGACTCAAGAACACGTACGAGTGGTTTGGTACAATCCAACATAATGCGATAGTACTTATACATTAGACTTTACCAGTTCTTTTCTTTTATATGTTTTTAGTGGATTTTTCTCAATGTTGCGGATATCCATGTTTGGACTAAATATCCGGTAAGCTCCAGAACGTACATATAAAAAAAAAATAACGATTTTAAAAAAAACGGAGCAGATTACTCTTAATGCCCACCTCTAAAACCCAGCATATACCAAATTTTCATTCAAGATCTAAAATTACTAAGCTTGCTTTTAACAAAGAATTTTAACTCTTACATTCTACAAACATATAAATATATGTTATAGTCTTATATATAGAAGACATTATTTGTATACATGAAATTTTTCATTTTAACACAAAATTATTCTAAATGTTTGATTGAATACACTCCCTCCCCCAGTCAGTGTCGGTCCAATGACAAAATGATATTTGTAGTTCCTTGCTATTCTACCAGCGATCCAATGAACAAAAGAAGTATAAAACGTTTTTTGGTATGATGATTTAGAGCTCATCACTGGAACGACTCGAAGGCCAACATGACGATGATGTGCTAAGACTCTCAAGCCAGACTTCATCAGCAAGAAGTGAGTTTGAGTCATTGTTTCTATGCCATGACCAATGTGCTCGTTTCCCGTCCATAACCTTCAATCTCCCATGTCCAAAACTTGATTCGCGAAATTCCGATAAAGGTGAAGGAGGCTTCTTGAACCTATGATTTAAGTTATAAGAAAAGAAAAAACATATTGTAATCAATTTATTGAATTCATTTAAATGATCAAATTTATCAAACAAAAACCTTTGGATTGGTGGAACAATATGAAATTATATAATTGGATTTATAATGGGAGGTGACTTACGATAAAGCAAGGCCTTCTCGGTTGCCTCCGTCACCGATGGTAATGTATATAGGCCCACATTGGTCGGCCTTGTTGTTATATACACGTTTCTGCATCAATTACAATTCGACATCAATTAATCCTTAAATGGTACAATAAAGATTTAATGTACTCTTCAATTAGAAAAAAAAAAACAAAGAGATTAAGTTGTTTAACGAAGATTGTGGACTTACGAAACGTTCGTAGGCATGAACATGGCCGGAAAAGACGACGTCGACTCGAGCACTAAAGAGCAAAGACTCCATAGCTACCCTCATGCTCTCTCCTTCGCCTTCATGTGCCTCATTCGTGTTGTACCACGGGGCGTGCAGCAACACCACCACCCACGGCGTCGTTTTACGGTCAACCTTTTTCCAATACAAAAAAAAACCAACTTTCAAGAATGATAGAAATTTTGATTTACGTAACATTTTATAATTCTGGGTTATTGTGTAAAAAATCTTTAACTTCTTTTTTTTTTTTTTTTTTTTTTTTTTTTTTTTTTTTTTTTTTTTTGAAAACGAAAAGAAACTTCTTTATATATAAGGTATCAGGTATGGCATCTTTAGATATTTTATACACAGATTTTTAAAAATTATTTTACGTATAAATATATTTTTATATAATATATATTACATAATTAAACTTAGATTGAATGTTTCAAATAGTTTAAAAAAATTAACAAATCACCTAAAATTCGAAAGCTGTTTTTTTTTTTTTTTCATACAAAAGAGTAACTTTAGAACCATCTTTTTTTGTGTGTGAAAGGTATGAACTGATTATGTGTTTAGCATTTTTCCAACTTAAGTTGCATTATATACAAAAACTAACCTTTGCTAGATCGGCCTGGAGCCATTGATACTGATCAGAATCAGAATCAAAGTCGGTGTAAGAACCAAGCATAACGGTGTGGACACCGGCTACGTCAAAAGAGTAGTACAGGTTGGAGTCAGAGAGGCTCTCGGTGTGAGGCATGAGCCACCGGGCATTGTATGACTTGAAGGTTGTGTGTTCAAAGATCGGGAAGAACTCGATCTCGTGGTTTCCTTCAGTAACCATCCAAGGACGCTGGCTCGCGAGTGGCTCCACTAGGCGACCAAAGGAGTCCCAAAGTGGCTGGCTAGTGTCAGCATAGGAGAGGTCGCCAGGAAGTAGAAAGACGTCGTAGTCTTGACTCTTTATCTGAGATAATGTTGCTGCTGTCCATTCGGTTTGGCCTAGGTCGCCTTCAATATCACATAAAAAAACCAGTCTTACATTAATTTGACATGAAAATTTTATCCTAACAAATAGTATAGTGGTGTGAAAATAATCCGATCCAACCCAACTTGTCATGGATTGAGTGTTTTGTACGTTTGGTTCAACATCAACAATTCATTATCTATATATAGATGAAACTCAACCAACATAAGATAAGTAAAGTTCCTAAAGTCTCCAATTCAAATATAAGTCTTAGGATAGTTTACCTACGATTGCAAACTCGACCGGAAAAGTTGACGGAGGGGTCTTGAAAGAAAATTCAGGGCCGTTTCCGCCACAACGGTAGTAGTAAGTGGTGTTGGGTTGGAGAGGTCCAATCTTGACGTGGTGGATTTTTCCGGATTTGTAGAAAATGTATTTGTAAGAAGTGCATTCTCCGGTGGCTTTTCCGTCGTACTTTCCTGGTTGTTTACCGTATTCCACCACCGACTCCACCTTGTTGTCTTCCGTTATGAATGTTACTCTCATGTGGTCCTTACCCGCTAATGATATATGCACCTTTAATTTATCAAATATGTAGATTAATTAGCAATAAGCACTAATAATTATGACGCAATAGACATATACTATTCTTTTGCACAAAGATGGAATAAGCTTTTGAGAAATAGAGTTATTAAATCAAAGAACCTGTTGCGGATCAGATTTGGAGCGGTCATTATGGACGAAGACAATGGGACGAGGCGGCTCGCGGCTAAGTTCAGGCACATCGGCTTGAGATATGAACGGACAAAGGAACAAGAGAGTAAAACTAAGAAAGAAGAGACCAAGAAGTTTCATTTTCTTGTTTAAAGAGTAAAAGTTGGAGAAGAACAATTGATTATTATTGAAGTGATCGGTACATGTTTTCAGATGTGTTTACACTTTATACCCCTCTCGTTAGCCATCGCGTCAAGTTACTTCATTTCCTTTTTTTAATTTATGTTGATATATACTTTCTTTGAGGTTTGCTTGCAGCTTTCTTTATCTTTCTATTATTTAACAAATAACCAAATTATAAGGTCAATGCTTTAATTGTTTAATTATAAGGTTTTCGTAACCATAAAGAACCCTAGAAATTAGAAAAAAAATGAGACGTATTACATGAAGATTTTAATATAAGTGTCGTCCGTGTATTCGTATATCTGTATGAAAATTGTATCGATGGTGTCAAATTATTCTTTAATAATATAGCTAAGTCTGTAATATAATTAGCAGATATTTTTTTGCCTGTTTGAAGAAAGTCATTACGTTGTTACATTGAATAGAAAATGTATTAGTTACGATATATGAATCGAAGTGAAACAGAATAAACTTCTCAAAAAAAACAGAAAGTTGAACTGAATAAGTAACTTTGAATACAAGTTATAAAATGAAACAATGTATAGTAATTAACGTCGTTTAAGGGTGTTTAGATTATGGACTTATTTTTTTTATGGACTTAATTTTATATTAAGGAATTAGGAATCTTAAGAAATTGTTGAACAATACAAAAAAATAGGAAGAAAGGGGTCCATTTTTTAAGTTCCGACGTCGGCCACTGAGTCATTGAGGAAGAAGCCTCAAGACCATAAACGAGTGATATGGTACCATTCAATAAATCGTTGTCCTATTAGACTTTACTATAATGTTTTTTTTTGGGTTGTTTGGTCGACTTAATTTAAATCTTGATGTGATGGAAATTGACGACATCCCAATTTTCCATCTAATATCTTAAGATTATTCAGCTTCATGTGAATGAGCAAAGCAAGCACCTGTTTTCTGTTTTTATTAGTCACATTTTTAATTAGTGTCTCGAAAAAATTGTATACTTAAACAAAAAAATGAAGCTCGAATTTTTTTTTGATCATGTTTATTTATTGGATTATTATGTAGGAGTTGTCTAATCTCGGTTATTCTAATTATCATATTAATGGTAGTGGCCGGTGATCGAGAAACAATATAAATTAATCCAAAGTGTACATTATTTCACGATATTACTCTAGTTATGGTAGGCAAAAAACAACAATTAGATATTTTCATGTGTTTCGTAATCAACGGCGAGACTATTAAACCACAGAATGATGGCCATGTGTCAAACAATGAACAAGTAAGGAAGACGAGAAAGAGTAAAACAAGTAATCCGATGGAACGTGCGAAGAAGTAGAACATGAATCATGTCATCTGGCCACGTTGCTTAGTTAATATGGTCCTAACGAATATGCTTTATGGATCTTTTCCTAATTACAAATAGAAAATATGAATAAATGATTTATGTGTTACGTATTTTTAGATAAGCCGTGTACGGACGATTGACTTTTTCTTTTCGTTTGGATATTGAAATGGAAATAGCATATGCCATATTATATACCAAAGTTCCACTCCACATCCAATCCTAAAACTTTTGACTCATATTCGAATAATAAGAATGTTTTGGCGAAGTATAAAAATAGCTCAATTATCTCCAAGTCCACTATTTTCATTTTTCTTTCATTACTATTAAGATGTAGTTATATTTGGCAAGAGATATTGATTGAAAACACCAATTCAAGAAATAAATAAAAAAAGGAATCACATGATTCATCCCTTTTAATTGACTTAGAAGAGGTCCGTTTACAATTCGGCAATATTGCTTAAGAAAAAACTTTTTGTTAATGTTAAAAGGAAAAAAAAAAAAAACTTTACTTCAACCATTTTTATTATCTTAGACAGTTTTTTTTTTTCTTTTTCATTTTTTTTTTCTCTCTCAAACAGTTAAACGCACCAAATCTGATGGCTTGGTGACATTATATCGTTGCAATAATAATCTCAGTGTAGCAATGAATTCATATTATCTGGGTTGGGCTATCTGACCTTTTATGGGCCCATTAAATTTACAAGCCCAAAGACTAAATAACCACAAGCCTAAAAAAGGAGATCTTGTAAGCCCCAAACGATTACTTTGTGGAGCATAAAGACGAATTATATTTTAATTCAACATTTGTAAATAAAATAAAATAATTACCATAATTATTTCGTAATTTAATTAATAGAGACAAAATAGAAAATGTAATTGGGACTCTTTGGTAGAAAACGAGATAAGTAGTCTTCCTTTCTTTTTTTTTGGGGCAAACGAGACAAGTAATCTATAGTATGAATGCAAAATGCATGAAAAATGATGAGGTAAACAATAAGGTTAATTAAACCAACAAAATCACAAAACATCAGTACTTAATTGTGGGTATGCACAAATCTAATTAATTGTTAGACATTGGTGAATGTTTACTTAACCATTCATGTCCCGTAAAATAAAGTAAATAAGGTTTTCTAACTTTTCTTGTTGAAAACATGTGTGTAATGATGATTAATAAACTAAAAAATGTTAAGTCTGGTCTGTTCTTATCAATTAAAACGATACAGATAAAGACATACGTGGATTACTAGACACAGACGACCCAACTAATTGACCCTTTTTTTTTGCATTACATTCGATCTTTTTTTGGTGTTAAATATAATAGAATTGTAAAACATTCTAGAATTCTCATTAATCATTTGTGTAGCTGTACAATTGACTTATATAGTAAGCTAAGATATTTATCTATACAAGAAGATATTTTACTATACAATGAGTCATCAACTCTGTTAATACTCTGTTTATGAAGTAACAGAATATACTTCTTCTGTTAAACTCTTCTTTCTTGTTTCTTCTGCAACACGGTACTGCATATACTCTGATAAACTTCAATATGTTTTACCTACTTAGAGTCACGGACCACACAACTTGCACTGATCAGTATCCTATTTTTTCAAAGTTTTTTCTTACACGATTAACTGTTCATATACATGGTTTCCCTCTTTAATCATTTACTATATAGTGTTTAAAGGTGTCGTGTTTATCTTTAATTCATATAGCGATTGATAACAATGTGATGTCCCCGAACCATAATCGTAAATGACATCTCCGTTGTAAGTCATAAAGATATTAATAGTGGAGTTGCCGAGTTGATCACTACTTTAGATTACATAAATTTTTCCGAGGCCTAAAAGAAAAGATTACTTTCTATATGTTCAAACATAGTAAATGTTTAAAGAGGTAAAGGAAAAAAATAGATAAACTAGATATTAATCAAAGAACTGTTACTATTTTTTTTTAATATACTATAACTTAACAAAAAAAATATCAAAAGATATATGAAAAATCCTAAATTGGTAGGGCACCAAGTTTTAATGTCATCCGCTCAAAAAAGCAGAGAGATCGGTCCCATTATAATTTTCCTCAATTTCATATGCATTCAATAATCTATCTATATGTACAGTGACATAAGTGTCAGCCTTTACATATATGTACATATAGCTTCTAGATTCTCATTCATTCCAATCACAGAGCTGATAATTCCAGCAGAATCTTTTTTACCAGTTTTAAAAAAGAAACAAAAACACATAGAAAAGTTGAGTTTTTTTAAAGAAAGTGGAAAATGGGTATGCATTTTAGAGATAAAGCATGGATTTTTTTGGCAATTTTGTGTTTTTCATCGTTGATTTGGTCGACTGAAGCAGTGGTCACTTATGATCATAAAGCTTTAATCATCAATGGACAGAGAAGGATCCTTATCTCTGGTTCTATTCACTATCCAAGAAGCACTCCTGAGGTAATCTCTAATTGTTAATTAATATCTTCTTTTAGTTACATGCAAACTTTTTGGTTAAGAACAAATTTTCTTCTGGAAATTCTGAATGATTTTGCTTTGATTTTCTACACATAGGTTTTTGGTTTTTCTGTAATCTGCTTATAGTCTAAGCAATTTCATCACAAAATTACATTTGTTTTAGTTAAAAGTAAAAACTTGTGGATGTTCTGTTCTATGCAGATGTGGCCTGATCTTATAAAGAAGGCCAAAGAAGGAGGTTTGGATGTTATACAAACTTATGTTTTCTGGAATGGACATGAACCTTCTCCTGGAAATGTAATTTAAGGAATTTAACAATTTTCTTACGTACTTGACTCATAAGTCATATAAACTCTTTAGTTTCTAATGCTCTGTATATTTGTTTGCTCCAGTACTATTTTCAGGACAGATATGATCTGGTTAAATTCACCAAACTGGTGCATCAAGCTGGTTTATATCTTGATCTAAGAATTGGTCCATATGTTTGTGCCGAGTGGAATTTTGGGTAAATATAATAAACAGAAACTGTGTATATTATAAGTATATATAAATTTATTTACATTTTAATTTATGTATTTCAGGGGATTTCCGGTTTGGCTCAAATATGTTCCTGGTATAGTTTTCAGAACAGATAATGAACCTTTCAAGGTACACACTTATAGAACTAGTCAACTTCAATTTTAATTTTTTTTTGAGAATTACAAAGTGTAACTTGATGTGATGATTGAAAAGATTGCAATGCAAAAATTCACAAAGAAGATTGTGGATATGATGAAAGAAGAAAAGCTGTTTGAGACTCAAGGAGGACCCATCATTCTCTCACAGGTTTGTGTCTTCTTTGCCTAGTTGTTTAAATTGATACAAAGACTATAATAATGTGAATGAATAAAAATGGGACAGATAGAGAATGAGTATGGACCAATGGAATGGGAGATGGGAGCAGCAGGAAAGGCTTACTCAAAATGGACAGCTGAAATGGCATTGGGACTGTCCACAGGTGTCCCATGGATTATGTGCAAGCAAGAGGATGCTCCTTACCCCATTGTATTTTTCTCTTTTCCTTCCTCTCTTCTTATTTACTTACCCCTTGATTAGGATGTTCCATTTTGGTTTTGGTTAATCTTGGTTTAGATAGCATCCTAATTAATTTAATGCCAAAAAAATTAGTATGGTTGAGTTTGGTAGAGTTTCTATTTTCGTTTGAATTCTGCTTTTTATCAACCTATTTATATCGATTTGAAATTAAAGGTTTTTAAAACATTAAATTTGCTTATCAGTTTAATTTTTTAGTTGTTGTGAAAGGTTACATTTAAGTTGGGTGGGGGTTAGATTTATATGCTTATCCGGATAGAATCAATACATTATTATCAGATCAAATTTTGCTTTTGTCGGCAATTAGATATTCTTTAAGCGAAAGAAGATATTTGGTTATTATTATTTTGTCATTTATGTATTTTATAATTTTGAAAATCATTACTTATTTCCTTGGTGGGTTAACTTTTGAATTTTTTGGCCTTTAATTTATCTTTAAGTCAAAATTCTCTTTTTCTTGTTTTAGCCATTATTGTCTAATCGGTATATAGTTACATTAAAATATCGTTTTCCCATTTACTTGCTTGCCTTTGATGTCTTTTTTCCATTTAAATTACATGGGGGCACCGTCCAAAAAACAAAAAGAATCTATGGGAACAATTTTTCTTCAACTTTATTTACAGTTTAAATGTTTTTACCAAATTTATTTGACGTTGAAGTAAAAATTATAACAGATAGACACATGCAATGGCTTTTACTGTGAGGGTTTCAAACCAAACTCAGTCAACAAGCCGAAGTTGTGGACAGAGAACTGGACTGGTTGGTAAGTCATAAAGCTATTTCAATTTATATACAAAATCATCTTTTTTCTTTTACAAAATAGAGAGTATAGTAATGTGTGTGTCTGATGATTCTCAGGTTCACGGAATTTGGAGGTCCGATACCAAACAGACCAGTCGAGGACATTGCGTTCTCCGTGGCTCGTTTCATACAGAACGGTGGTTCTTTTATGAATTATTATATGGTAACTTTAATAATTTTATATTTGCTCAAAAAAAAAAAACTTTGATAATTTTATTAAATATAAAAATAGAATAATTAATTTATGATTTCAAGAGTTGAATAAGAGAATGGTGTCACAGTATTATGGAGGGACCAACTTTGATAGAACAGCCGGTGTTTTCATCGCCACTAGCTATGATTACGATGCTCCTCTTGACGAATATGGTAATTAATTCTGCTCAGCTGTCTATTCGAGATAATTGACTATTCTCTCACGTTTTTGTTTTTGTGTGTGTGTGTGAAAAGGATTACTGAGAGAACCCAAGTATAGTCACTTGAAAGAGTTACATAAGGTCATTAAGCTGTGTGAACCTGCATTGGTCTCTGTTGATCCCACCATCACATCGCTCGGCGATAAACAAGAAGTAAGTATGCAAATTAATGAAATGAAATATTGAAGATATATAAGAAGCATATATAAAAGATTCATACATATTTTGTTATTGTTATGTTTCAGGTTCATGTGTTCAAGTCCAAGACTTCTTGCGCTGCATTTCTCTCGAACTACGATACGAGTTCTGCAGCAAGAATTATGTTTAGGGGGTTTCCGTATGATTTGCCTCCTTGGTCTGTCAGTATTTTACCAGACTGCAAAACCGAATATTACAACACTGCAAAGGTTAATAAACTAAAAGCTTATATCCTAAGTTTTGTATATGGCTACATATTTAACACATTGAAAATTTACTTTCAATTAGAGATTCACAGAGGACTTTCAAATAGTTTAAGACGGTCTTAACCTTGTTGATCATGACTTATATGTATGTGTTTTTTTATTGTGATATAGATCCGTGCACCAACCATACTTATGAAGATGGTTCCTACTTACACGAAATTTTCCTGGGAATCGTACAACGAAGGAAGCCCTTCTTCAAATGAGGATGGTACATTTGTTAAAGATGGTCTTGTGGAACAAATAAGCATGACCAGAGATAAAACAGATTATTTCTGGTATTTTACGGAGTAAGTAATTTTTGAACTCTTTTTACTGATGATATCTCAGTATCTTGCTTGTTTACTAATCAAACTTGGGTTTGTTTTATGTTGAATAATTCTCAGCATTACAATTGGTTCTGATGAGAGCTTCTTGAAGACTGGTGATGATCCTCTTCTTACCATTTTTTCGGCTGGGCATGCTCTTCATGTATTCGTTAATGGCCTGCTTGCAGGTAAAATCATATAAACTTGAAGGCCAAACTCTCCTTTTGGAAAAAATAAAATGTTTTAAAACATCAATTTTCTTTGTTTTAGGAACTTCCTATGGAGCACTGAGTAACTCAAAGCTCACATTTAGTCAAAAGATCAAATTGAGTGTAGGCATCAACAAACTTGCTCTGCTAAGTACTGCAGTGGGTCTTCCGGTTAGTTATGATCTTGCTTCTGTTAGAATATCTCATATGGGAAAGAAAGATGGATATATCTAGCATAGGAAAGACCATAAGTTTTATGATCTCCATTGTTTTTGGCAGAACGCTGGTGTGCATTATGAGACTTGGAATACTGGTGTTCTAGGACCAGTCACATTGAAGGGAGTTAACTCTGGGACATGGGACATGTCTAAATGGAAGTGGTCTTACAAGGTTCTCTTGAACATGGTTTTGATAAAAACACTTTTGCAAACCACTAACAATACTAAACTAAATGTGTTTCTTTTTATTTGTGATGAGTAGATTGGTATTAGAGGTGAAGCTATGAGCCTTCATACCTTAGCTGGAAGTTCAGCTGTGAAATGGTGGATAAAAGGATCATTCGTGGTCCAGAAGGAACCCTTGACCTGGTACAAGGTAAGAAATATTCTCTCATCTTCTTAGAAATAGATCTTTTAATCTTCAATTTGTGTTTCTAAACACAAATGGCAAATGAATTAAAAGGTTTATATATGATATGTTGAATGTTTTATTTATACACGAGTAAAACACTTGAAAACATATAATTCACATTAGTTAGGATGTAGCTAACTAGTGCTTTTGAAGTCATTCTTAATATGGTTTTTGTGATGAATTCTAACTATGGATGTTATTGTACTTAATTATGAACCTAATATAAGATAAATTCATATCGGATTCTTGTTGTCTCTATATGTAGTCTTCTTTTGATACACCGAAAGGCAACGAACCACTGGCTTTGGACATGAACACAATGGGGAAAGGTCAAGTTTGGGTAAATGGACATAACATTGGACGCCACTGGCCTGCCTACACGGCTCGTGGGAACTGCGGACGCTGCAATTATGCTGGAATTTACAACGAGAAGAAATGTCTCAGTCACTGTGGTGAACCTTCACAAAGATGGTTAGAAGAAAAAGAAAAAAAACCACTATCTTTCTCTTGTTCTTATTATTTTCTCAAAAATCTAACTCACATGATTGATTTAATAATGTTTCAGGTACCATGTGCCTCGTTCATGGCTAAAACCATTTGGGAACCTTCTAGTTATATTTGAGGAATGGGGTGGTGATCCAAGTGGAATCTCTCTTGTTAAAAGAACAGCCAAATGAAGCTTCTTACTTCGTTTTTTTCTGGACACAATCTTTGTGTGTGGTTACAAAAGCATGCATAGATTGTCATGTACAGATATAGTTGCATTTACTGGCTCATTGTGGAAGAATGTTATATGTATCCTTGCTCTAATAATGTATTGCAATTGTATAAAATAATATTTATTCAATAGACCAAAACAAACCAATCTTTTAATCACTCCATAAGAGGGGCTCTTCTTCAGGCTTATCAAACTTAACAACCATTTTAGCCTCCCATTTTGAAGGGATGAACCTCTTGCGCTCTGGTGCCCTTGATAGTGGATGTATTGCATCGTCCCATTTGAACCAATTAACATAAGACTGGCTCCAAAAGAATCAATCAAAAAGTCACATTTTAAGTGATATATTAATAGAAAACGGCTAGACATAAACCACATTACGTACCGCATATCGATCAAAGTCAGTATGTGGCCCTTCCCCTTTGAGGATTCTGTGAATGATCCTTCTCTCCTCTTTAGTCAGCTCCACTTCCTCGTCATTATATTCATCATCAATCTTACACCTAAAGCCCCACAAATTTCATCACCACAATGCAACTAAATAACAAACTATATATACAAATAAACAGAAAAGTCTTCAAACTGACCAATTCGTGAAGTTATCCATAGTCGCAAGAAAAGAGTCAAGTTTGTCTCGCTTTTCTTTTTTGGTAATCTTCTTCTCAGTGATGTCATAATCAATAAATATCTCATCCTTATACCACTCCAAGGGAACATCCCCAACTGCATTTCGTGGAGCAACCTACACATCAAAAATATCGTTTCGTTTGGAAATGGAGAAAAGATAGTTTCAAATCCTAGAATGAATAGATAAAACATCAACCTCATCGCTCTCTTCGGAAACTTCATCTTGCTCAGAACCTTGGTCACTCCCATCTTCCTCACCATCTACTTGTTCACTATTATTATCATTTGATCCCTCATGACCTAATACATCATACATGTAAATGCCGGCACAATTACTCTCTCTCTCTTACTTGCAATATACTAAAGCTAGAATCCATATTTTACCCAATAAATGCTAATTATACACTCCCACAAGTATCAAACTATAAAAACCTAAATAGACTTAACCCATCCAATTTGTAATTATCCAATGCTCTTGATGAACCAGAGGAAAAGCACAAGTTAGCAATTATACCATCGACGGATGATTCTCTGTCTCCATCTTTTGTTGAACCATCATCCTTGAAATCATTGGAACTGAAAGACACGGACAAACTCTACACAACACAAAACGCAGAAAGATGAACAAATAAACCAAATGCACAATACACGAAAATTAAAAAAAAAAAAAAAGCTCCAAGCTATGTAAAGAAGAATACATCTCCGTCGTAAACAGAATTAGTTCCGGAATCCAGTAGCAGGTCTTCCTCTTTCATGCTTCTTGGTTTCTGTTTCTGAGATTTCAGAGAGCTCTTTGTTCCTCTCATTTTTTCAGAGGCGAGGTTTTGGACTAAGAAGAACAAACTCGTTTGAAGATTGCGGAAGAAGAAAACATTTTATAGGGTTTAGGTTAGAATCCCTAACTCTTATGGGGCTGTCTAATTTTAATGGGCCATAAGATTTAATTGTTCTAAAATCTAATTCACATGAATGGCTAAAAAGCCTAAAACCGTTTGGGAAGCTTCTAGTTATATTTGAGGAATGGGCCATGGGGTGGTGACCTAAGTGGGATCTCTCTTGTAAAAAGAACAGCCGAATGAAGCATGCATTTGTTTGGTTACAAAATCATGCATAGATTGTCATGTACAGATATAGTCACATTTATTAGCTCATTGTGGAAGAATGACAGAATGTTATACCTGCTCTAATAATGTATTGCAAGTGTATAAAATAACTATTTACATAATAAACCAAAACAAGCAAATCTTTTTTATTTTCGTACCAATCTTTTTGAATAGTTCTTTCACTTGAGCTCTAATCAACTTTTTTTTTTATGGTATGGTAAAAAAATCCACCTCTCAGCTAAAGCATCAAATCAGCTGAAACATGAATTTTCTTTTTTCAGTACCGTCAGATTAAAAGATTGCCCACGTGTTTCCCGTTTACTATTCTTAGATTATTATCCAATTTCTATAAACTCTTTTTCAATAATCCACGTTTCCTGAAACGACAAAGAAGAACAATTCAATAAAGTGATAAACCCTTTCTCCATACTTAATTAATTAATAAACTAGATCATCACCCGTACTGTAGTACGGGTTGAATTTTATTTATTACAAAATTTATAAATTTTATGTTCTAGAATAAAGTTGTGATATATTATAATAGTAAGTGGAAAAATAATATTTTTTTGTCAGTCCCTATATATAATATTAGAATGAATATATTTTTCTTTTTCTATACTATTCAATTATGGATATATTTTTTTAAGATATGAAAACGGAAAATAAGATTATTTTTTTAAAAAATTAATATTGTTTGAACAATGAGTTAATTTATGTTAACAACCACAAAATGAGAGTGCATATAATTTAGTTAGATCAAAAATCAAAATATCATAAATGAATCGCATCTAAAACGTAGATTATTTTGAATTACTTAAGAAAATTAGCTATTATTTTGAATTAATTTAGAAAATTATTTTTTCAAATTCTGATTCATTGGTTGTTGAAATAGTGATTTGTTTGAGCTAACTACGGAATTTACCAATTATTCACATAATCAAATATGTTATGAACATATATTTGGTATATAATAATACCAAATTCAATCCGTGTGTGGATTCTATATTTTCATTTTACAATCCGTATGAAAATATTGCGGCACAATCTATTATTTATTATTTTCAAAATTGCTTGCAGAATCAAATTTTCAAATATTTAGAAGTGTCAAACCTTATTTAACTCATCTCATCATAAAATCTTAAAATGTCGTCTGTTATAAGGATCATAACTTTCTACCATATAATACATTACATTTAACCCGCCGCCTACTATAAATATTTTAAACATATATTTTTAGAAAATCAAATTAATGTATTTATAATTTTGTTTTTATCTTTTTAATCTATTAAATATTTATGATATTCTTTAATATATTAAATTAAACTATTTTAAAATGTTCCAAATTAAAATCTTTAAAAAATTTTATTGTATTATGTAAAATTATGAATTTAAAAATGAATGATATGAAATTAAATATAAATATTCAAATAGTTATAAGGATCATAACTCATTTCATCATATAATATATTATATTCAACCCGCCGCCTATTATAAATATTTGTTTCAAAAAATCAAATTAGAGTATTTATACTTCATAAATTTTTGATCTATTAAGTATTGATGATATTAAAAAAAAAGGAATATATTACTCAAATATGAATTTTTGACCCGTTAAATTTGTTCTTTCATACATTAAATAATTTATATTCGTTTTTAAAAATTCAAATCTTGGTATATGCGGAAAAAAATTTACTTTTTTTTTATTATATAGATGATATAATGATTTATTTATTTATAGAAATAGAATCATATAAAGATGAGAGGTGAAATATAATGATTAATAACAAATTAATATGGTAAGTTAGATATCAAATCTTATATGTTCATTTTGATTGGTCATTCTTTTTAAAGAAATTAATAAATAGATTTTCGTTTTTATAATTAAATTAAATTAATTAAATTGCATAAAATAATATTTGACTTGTTTATCCTTAATGAGTTGAATTAATTTACTCTATAAAATTTTATTTCTAATGGCATTCTTAAGTAAATTCTTACAAAGGGGAAGGTTAATTAAGGGTAATCCATAAATTGTACTCCCCAAATAATAGTATAGGATTAACTCTAACCTTCATGAATCTAAAATCCTAATTACCATATTTATCCATTAGATTAAATCTTTCTTCTCTTCCTTAACTTAGAAGACTCTTAACTCTCTTAAACTGTTCACTTCCTTCACACGATTCAAAAAAAGCTTCGTACATTTCGCCTCGAAATCTTCGTTCTAGGGTTTCGGATCTTAATTAGCAAAATCTCTGTGTGAGCTTAAATCTCTGATCTTTATCTCTTTCAATCAATTGGGTAAGTTCTAAAGGAAGGAACTTTGGAATCATGAAGCTAGGGTTTTTCACTCTCTCGTTTCTTCTGATCTTGAATCTAGCAATGGGTAGATTCGTTGTGGAGAAGAACAATCTCAAAGTTACATCACCTGATTCGATCAAAGGTATTTACGAATGTGCCATTGGGAATTTCGGAGTTCCTCAATACGGTGGTACTTTAGTCGGCACCGTCGTCTATCCCAAATCCAATCAGAAAGCTTGTAAAAGCTACAGCGATTTCGATATCTCCTTCAAATCTAAACCTGGACGATTACCCACTTTTGTCCTTATCGATCGTGGAGGTTCGATTTCGATTTCGATTTCCAAATCAAAGTTCTTACCTTTTTAGTTGTTCCCTTATTGGGGATTCAAAAGATCTGTTTTTGATTCGATTTTGGAACTGAATTTTGTTTTCAGATTGTTTTTTCACTTTGAAAGCATGGATAGCTCAACAAGCTGGAGCAGCTGCGATTCTTGTAG
Organism: Arabidopsis suecica; assembly: GCA_019202805.1. Classification (NCBI taxonomy): domain Eukaryota; kingdom Viridiplantae; phylum Streptophyta; class Magnoliopsida; order Brassicales; family Brassicaceae; genus Arabidopsis; species Arabidopsis suecica. Next base: position 11,902,808 of record CM032909.1, read on the forward strand.
CTGATAGTAAAGTTGAGCCATTGATTACAATGGATACTCCTGAAGAAGATAAATCTGATGCGGATTATCTTCAAAACATTACTATTCCCTCTGCTCTCATTACTAAAACATTGGGAGACAGTATAAAGTCTGCGCTTTCCGGTGGTGACATGGTTAACATGAAGCTAGATTGGACTGAGTCGGTTCCGCATCCTGATGAGCGTGTAGAGTATGAATTGTGGACTAATAGCAATGATGAGTGTGGGAAGAAGTGTGATACTCAGATTGAGTTTCTTAAGAATTTTAAAGGAGCTGCTCAGATTCTTGAGAAAGGTGGGCATACTCAGTTTACGCCACATTATATCACTTGGTACTGTCCTGAAGCTTTTACTCTGAGTAAACAGTGCAAGTCTCAGTGCATCAACCATGGAAGGTATTGTGCGCCTGATCCTGAGCAGGATTTTACAAAAGGGTATGATGGGAAGGATGTTGTCGTTCAGAATCTACGCCAGGCTTGTGTCTATAGAGTGATGAATGAGACCGGTAAGCCTTGGGTCTGGTGGGATTATGTGACTGACTTTGCCATCAGGTGTCCAATGAAGGAGAAGAAGTACACCAAGGAATGCGCTGATGAAATTATTAAGTCCCTCGGTGAGTATAATGCTTCATTACTCCCATGGTCTTTGCTCCTGTGGTAGCATTTAATTGACTCATTATCTGTGGCTGGTGATTAGTCTAGAAACTGAATAGTATTTTCGGCTATAAGCTCATCCATAATATAGAACAACCAACTGATTGATATAAATCAGCTTACCTTGTATGGCCTTCTTGAAGCCTAAATTTTCTGACTATTTATATTGTTTAATATGCATTCAGGCATTGATCTCAAGAAGGTGGACAAGTGTATCGGAGACCCTGAAGCAGATGTGGAGAACCCAGTTCTTAAAGCAGAGCAGGAGTCCCAGGTTTGCCTTTTTGTACCCAATTGGCTCTTACACGTCTTTTCTAATCTTGTTGGTTTTAAGTTGCCATATATTCTCCATTCCTTTATGTGTTCTTAAAATGAGTCTATTTCAGATAGGCAAAGGTTCCCGTGGAGACGTGACTATACTCCCAACTCTTGTCGTGAACAACAGACAATACAGAGGTATTGGGGAAATGTTGACTTGTCAGGTTTTCCTCCCTTTCTACAGCATCTTACTTATTTTTTTGGTTATTGAATTATCTTTCATGCTTTTAGGTAAATTGGAAAAAGGGGCAGTGCTTAAAGCTATGTGTTCGGGTTTTCAAGAGTCAACAGAACCAGCTATCTGTCTTACTGAAGGTTCTATTACGACATTTGCAACTCTATGTTTTTTTTTTATCAGAAACCACAATTCTTTTGATGGGCCGATATATATATGTGCATTAGAGTTATCCTTGATTACGTTATCATGAGGGGAGGACAGTTTTCAGATATGCTTCTGATTTTTGCAGAGTTGGAAACTAATGAATGTTTGGAAAACAACGGTGGTTGCTGGCAAGACAAATCTGCCAACATTACTGCATGCAGGGTATCATTTGGGCATGCTATTTTTTTGTTTTTCTTACTTTTGGTGTTCTTGTTGCTACTATGACTGATTACTCTTATTTTGGTATGAATTGGCATATTAGGATACTTTTAGGGGAAGATTGTGTGAGTGCCCTACTGTTCAAGGTGTTAAATTTGTTGGTGACGGTTACACTCACTGCAAAGGTAAATTATTTTTTATTTGTGTAGCTTGAATGCCATAGCCTTTTGCTTAGTTAGTCTATTCCACAAGTATTTTTGTTACTGTTAGTCAAGCAATACTCAAATTCGTCCCTTGTCGATATTTTCTTGGATTCAAATTAGATGGTTGATTTGTACCACCTGTGACTATGATATCAAGATTGATAAATAAACTTGTCACAACCATTGATTAAATTTTTCTTTGAAATAGTTTAAACTTGAAGGAAATTCGATCATATAACTGAGTGGAAAAGTGAAGATTTTGTTTTTTTGCTTGCTGTGAAAAGCAATGTTCTAATTATCTTTTATGCAGTTCTGCAGATTTTTCCCTTTGCGTAAAACATAAGTTGTCTTACTATAATCTTTGTTAAGGTGCATTTTCTGTATCCATATGTATGGGGTGCTCTAAATGTTGTTTCACTTGGCAGCCTCTGGAGCTTTGCATTGTGGTATCAACAATGGAGGATGCTGGAGAGAATCCCGAGGTGGCTTCACTTACTCTGCTTGCGTAGTAAGTATTTCGTCTTCTATGTCAATGTTTTTGAACAATCATCTTCATAACCTAAAATAAAACTTCTTTCGTTCTTGAAATGGATTTTTCAGGATGATCATTCAAAGGATTGCAAATGCCCACATGGGTTCAAGGGCGATGGAGTGAAGAACTGTGAAGGTACATGTTAAGTAATATTTACTAGCATATAAATTACATGTGGTCTACTTGCATATAGATTCTAACCGTGTGTAACGAAGTACTATTAGAAAACATCTACATCATATTGAGTCTAGCTAGTTCTATGTAAATGCAACCTTGTAAAACATTCATCTACATGAAACAAAAGTATTAGCGTATAACAACGATTTTGAAGTCTAAAACATCTATTTTTAAGAAACAGAGGGAGTATACATACTTGAAAATGGCGTTTGCATGAAGATATTAATAATTGTGAAGTAGCTGTGGTAGATATGCATTATGTTCCTTATGATTAGCCTGAAAATCTGGGTTACTTACATATTACTGGTAGGTAGTGTTTTATATGCATAAAGAGCTCTATGACGATTTATTTGGCAGGCATCACTAGTAACATATTAGCCTATTGTTTACATGCATGCATGTTGGTATAGAATATTCTGTTCAGTTACACAATTATCCGTGAAATTTTTGGGTTGTAATCAATCAAAGAAGTGAGGTCGTTGATAAAACGTTGAGTTCAAATTCATAATCATATTCTTTTGATTAAATGTGTTAGATGTGGATGAGTGCAAAGAAAAAACGGTGTGCCAGTGCCCAGAGTGTAAATGTAAAAACACATGGGGAAGTTATGAATGCAGTTGCAGCAATGGTTTGCTTTACATGCGTGAGCACGACACTTGCATAGGTAAAAGAAAAGAGATCTTCCTTCCTCATAAGCCCATACTTAATTTGGAGTCATTAATCAGATTGATTTTCTGCTTTTGAATCTGGTGAATGTGTAGGTTCAGGCAAAGTTGGAACTACAAAACTCAGCTGGAGCTTTTTGTGGATTCTTATAATCGGAGTGGGTGTTGCAGGTCTTTCCGGATATGCAGTCTACAAATACAGAATCAGGGTATGATGTTCTTTACTCTGGTCTTGTTATCATATTAAAATTTAAGATTTTGCGGTCTAGATAGATGCTAAGTAACAATTAAAATTATGCAGACTTATATGGATGCGGAAATTAGAGGGATCATGGCACAGTACATGCCTTTGGAAAGCCAACCACCCAACACAAGTGGTCACCATATGGATATATGAGTGAAGTTATCAACACAAGCCAAGAGACTCTCTTTCTATGAGTAGCTTCTTCTAAGTTTCCATGTAAATGAATCTATGGACCTATATAAACTCTAGAGAAAAAGAAAAAGCCTCAAACAATAATAAGTGTATGAGCACGTTTTGTAAGAAATGTGGATTTGCAGATGGAATCTCCCTTTTGTCAGCAAATTTTACTCTTGCAATGTAAAATAGACATAAATTGATGAATAATGAGTAGAGAGTTACAATTACATTATTTACTATTGAAACTAACTTGGATCCATAAGAAGAACAAAAGAGTTAGATTGAGATGTTATACTTTCTCCAGCTCTACTCGGTGTTTCTCAATCTGTTCTTTCACTAGCTTCTGCGATTCTTGGAAAAGCCTTGAGTGCTTCTTTATAAGCTCATCCTTTGTCTTAAGCTCTTCCTCCATTACTGCAATCTCCTGTTTAAGATAAGAACAGAACAAAAGAAGCAGAAACTAAGGACAACATGAGTTTGGGAATTCACATCTTGAGTTGAACCAAAGCTAACCTTCTTAAGGCTTTCAGCTCTTGTGGGCGCGCGATCTTCTCGCTTCAGCCCCATGAAGTAAAGCTGAAGCTTTTTGGCAGCTTCCATGAAATCTCTGGCGTGCCGCTCCACATCAACTGCAGCAGTTCAATGAGGGGAATTAAGAAATTAGCTGTTTCCCTCAACCCAATCCACAAATCGAATCATCATAGATCAACGAGCAAGCTAGAATGTCGAATATGGAATCAAATCAGGATCAAAGCTTCGGTTTAAACTGAATTCTAAGCACAAATTAACTTAGATCATAAGTTAAGCAAGTGAACTAAACAAGAGCTATCTAAATGATATTTTCCAGCAGAGAAACAATCACAACTTCCAAACTATCATCACTAGACAAGAAGTCATTGCTTTTCTACACTCAACAAGACTTCAAACTAACATCCATTTACAGTATTATGAAATCACACGAACCAAAACCTTAAAGGTGAAATTGGGATTTCCTAATAATTGAAAAGGAGAGTAGAAAAGGGAGTTACTTTGATGAGAAGGATGAGGAGAGCGATCTATGGCTTGAAGCTCTCTCGCGGGCAAACATGGCAACAGAGCAGCTTCCAAAGCCGTGACGCAAGCCATAATGTCCTCTATGTCATGATTCTGATTGTTCGAGGGCGTTTCCGGTGATGTAATTCCCGGCGGACGGTCAGGTGGCGACGGCGAAGGGTCAGAAGACGGCGGCGGCTTTTGCTGATAATCCATTAACGCCGATTCTCGATCTCTCTCTGTTTATTTGCCTCAACGTTTTAGTAAATCGAATCCCGGATTGGGTATTTCTTAATTGGGCTTATTGGGCCCATTTTCCACATTCTTAATTGTTAGGAATTATGCAATTTAAAAATATCTAATTGGCTCAAAATTCATTAAATATATATATTACGAAATATGACTTAATTTATTTCACATGAAAATGTACCAAAACATTACCAACTAAAGGAGAAAGAACAACATTTTCTGATACTATACTCTTGATGTCACAAGATATAACAGATGATGGCTTTTGTAACAAATTTAATTCCTTTGAAACCTATACCTTTGATAGGTTTGTTAATTTTTAGCTATGGATTTTCTTATAAAACTTTTATAATGAGTAAGCGAGTGACTAAAAACTGTAACTGTTCTCTTCATTATCATTGAAAATAGCTTTTACACAATAAACACATCTCTCACTCTCTTCCTTCTGATTAGTGTTCACAATCATCCAGGTGAAAAGAAAACAACAAAACCTTTAGATAGAGAACTCACACATTAGGTTACAGAAAAAAGATTCTGATTAACTACTACTTTAAGGAACATATGATCAGACATCAAGCTTCCCGGTAGGAGAAAGTGTGCTTCTCCGGTATCTAGGAGACAAGTTAACAAACTCCAAAGCTTGTGTTCTGAGCTGAACTGGATAATCAGCTGCACAACCGATTCTTGGACCAGCTCCTGTCGACCATTTCAGTGTCAGCTGATGACCCAACTGTAAAGATTTCGACTGTTTCTTCGAGTTTATCCTTAGTAGCATCGATTTCTGCGGTACGTTAGCTTTTGGACTCTCAAGTCCACCTGAGAGTGTTCTCTGGTAACTACTCCGTTTTGCCTCCTCAAGTGTTCCGACTGTTCCGTTACCGTTCTCATCTGTTTCAGTCTCTGCTTGGAATGTGGTGTTCTCTTTCTTTAAGAGTTCCGGTTCAGATCCTCCGTTGGATTTCGCATAATCATCGTAGTTGTCTGAATCTTCACTAGCTTTATGCACCTACACATACATAGATATATTAGCTGTCAAGTAGTCTAAACAACCAAACTCTAGTTAATGATATCATTCAGCAACCAAGATTAGAACAACTTAAACTAGTCTATAAATAAAATCAAGAAGATTTTAGTGCGTTGAGTAACACAAGGGCTTTACCTCAACATCGTTTAGGTTCACTGCGTTCTCTCGGAGAAACACGAGAAATGTGTCGAGGCTATCATCTGACGGCCTGTAATGTCCGCTATATGCAGAGATTGTCTGAGAAAAAACCGGAGACAGAACGATTAAACAGAGAAATCACAAAAGGTAGACATAACAAAGTTGATCTGAATGAATATGTATCTCAACCGCTCTAAGAAAAAGACTTGGCCTTAGTAAATTACCTTGAGAACTCCATTGTCAACAATCACCCTCCCGGCGGCTAATGTTGCTCCTCCAGCCAAAAAGCTAGAGTGATGGAACCTTCCTTTCTTTTTCTGAAGTAAACATAAACCAAGAAAAGAACCATTATGAATCTTTTTCAATACTAATATCAACTCATAACCAATTTAAAGAGATAACAGTTTTAACTTACCAGACCAGCATAGAGTTTCTTGAAAGTACTCATCACAAAGATCCATTTTGTCCCTTCCGATCCGTGCATTGTGTGTAGAAACTTTCCAGTTAACTTGTGAACAATCTTCCCTTCTATGATCACATACTCATACTCTTCCCTCTCTTGCTGATACGGTAAAAACATTTATATGAGAAATCGCCAAAACATGTAAAAACAAAATTGACATAAGAGAAAAAATGGCACATACAGGTCCAAGATATCTAATGCATTGCTGCTTAAGCTTCGACCTCGGACATTCGTTAAGATCCAGATCTATCCCTCCTCCAACATCCAACCTGCAAAAAACGGATATTTTACAAAGTTATAGATAAGAATTATCACCTAAAAAAGATTCTTGAACTACAAGAAATACTAACAAAATGAACATTAGATAGTCATACCAGTAAAAGAATGGCTGACCAGCATCAGCTTTACACCATTCTTCATAGTATTTATGCAGGTTGTGTCCATACCGGTGTCGAGGATCGATCTGATTTTCAAATTTTCATATTTTTAAGTCTTCTTTTTACATTTAATCAGAATATTAACACAAACAAAAAATGAAATATGTAGGAAAAAAGGGTAGAAAAAGAATTACAGCTTCAATCCAATGCTGAAACGCCAATTTCTGAGCTTTGTCCACTATAGACAGACCCTTCCCCACCTAAACCCATAAGGCCATAACCAAACCACAAGATTACAAAACCAGTTAACCAAGTGGATATTTTTTGCTTTCAATAATATATATTGAGAAATTTGACATACTTTTTCTTAATTTTAATCAAAAGACGACTCTATATGGAAAAATAAATCACAAAGTTCAACTAGAAATTTTGTGAAAAATCGTTCTTGATTTTTTTTTTTTGATAAATAAATCGTTCTTGATATTTAGCAAGTAAAAAAAAAAACAATTTGTATACCTTAGAAGCATTCAAGCTCACACGATTCCATCTAGAAACAGCAGTTTCAGGTCTCGAGTAATCGAAAAACGAAATCGTACTATGATTAAGCCTCGCATAATCCATCGCTTGCCACCTTTTTACCATCATTAATCAACACATTAATCACTCAAAACATAATCTCTCTATCTAATTAAAAGTTAATCAGTGTTTTAATCGAATAAGTTATAAATAATTACCAGAGCTCTTCAGCGACAACGACAGAGTCAGCTAATCTACGCCGCGTACGATAACTCCTGTAAACCTTTTGTACTTTCACCGCCGCCAATCTAGTCGAGTCGTCACACGCGCCTTCAAGAGCGTCGCCGTGTGAGGATATCTCACAACGGTCTACCGGAGAAATGAGGATCTCTCCGGCGCCGTGTGAGAACGGCGAAGACTGGAAATCGAAGTTGGCGACTACCTGCATCTTCTCTGAGTAACTAAATCAGACCAAAGAGAAGACTATCTCACTTGGATGTTACTGTCTGAAGAAGAAACGAAACTCAGAGAAAATGGAGGGTTTGTGAATATTGAGAGAGAAGAAGAAGAAGAAATATCCAAATGTGTTTGTTCTGCTATCAGTGTTGTGTCATCTGTATGTATTTTATTTATATATATAGAAAATAAATGGCCCATTCTTCTCTATATCCTAATTACTTCTTTATTTTCTAATTTTGTTTCTTTTTCCCATTTTGACAAGTTTTTTTTAATTCTGTTTTCCATGTGGGATATAGACACGATTGCCATTTTATTTTTGTTCGCAGTTGATTGTGATTATTGGAGTATAGAATTAATTAATATACATATGTCTTTGATTTATTTTGTTAATAATATCAATGCAGGTTAGGTACTTAGGTGTTAATTTTTAAAAATATATACTCCATTGATTCAGTTTAGCTGAGAAAAAAAATTATCAATGTAGGTTAAGCGCCTAATGTAAGTGGAGGCATGGTCATACTCGTTTGGATCCTGCATTTTCTTATCCAATTACAAAAACGTGGATACGTGAAATGTGTAAGTGTAACTATTAATGTAAATGAAAAGCCTTAACAAAAAAAAATGTAGATGAACGCTCATTAATGCATATGAAATATAACACGTATGCGAAAATAACTTGAATGACAACACTATACATAAAGCTTCATAAAGAGTTAAAGACACATGTCTGTAGGCCTGAGATTATTATCCGGTATCCGCGGATATCCGTATCCGTATCCCTTTTTTTATCCGAAAAAACGGATATCCGGGAAAACGGATACGGATACGGATAATAAAATAACGGATATTCCGGATACGGATACGGATACGGATAATGTTAATTTTAAAAACGGATAACGGATATCCGGTTATTTTGTATTTTTATACGAAAATACGGTATTTTTATACGAAATACAGTATTTTTATACGAAAATACGGTATTTTTATACGAAAATACAGTATTTTTATATGAAAAAATGATTTTTTTTTTTTTTGCATGTCTACGGAACGGATATCCGGAATTCCGGATCCGGATACGGATACCAAATTGGCGGATAATACGGATACGGATACGGATACGGATATCCTAAAAAAACCGGATATCCGCTCCGTTTACAGCCCTACATGTCTGGCTCTCTCTATCTACCAGGAAGTTAAATATAATAGTGACTCTGTGAGTGAAGATCAAAATTCCGTATATTTGTATATACTATTTTGCTTAAGTCACGGATTACTAAAATTATATAAATTCTATGTATCGTGAAAGCAATTTAACACTTTTATTAGTAGGAATATAGGATCATTAGAATCCACACATAAAAACATTTGATCATCGAATATTACTGATTTATAAAGTAGAATATTCACTCTGTCAAAAGAGAAAGAAAGAAGGAAAAAAAAGGTGGAATATATTCACTTTTTTCTGTTTAGTGGGTCTCCAAATGACTTATCAATTGCAAATGGGTCTTGTTACATAATACAAGTGCATCAGAAAACATGCGATGTCAGGCTTATAAGAGATTATTCGTTTTCTTATAATAAAAGATTATACTTCTGCAGTTTCATGAAGCCATCATTTTCATAATATACATTCATTATGTTCCTTCTTTTGTTTTCTGGTCATAATTAATCTGACACCACCTAACAGCGTTTCATTTTTATCCTCATATTTGTTACAACGACATGTAATAGTTAATCACGCGTGTGAAAGTGATCCGGAAATAATGGTCGACTATCACAGTATCACTAGATTACATTTGGAATATAAGACTTCCAAAAAATGGCACTATGCAAAAGGAAAAAAGAACGTTTCGATGTTCGGAAGAGAGACGACGAGACATCAAACATACACAATGATAGTTTGATCTATACTTAATGTCTTATTATAATCACCTTATGTTATATAATTGGTTTCATCATATGATTTTGATGAAATATGAAAGGAATTTTGTATTCATCATGCGGACTTAAATAGATATCTCATGAAAGATTTTTCAAAAAAGGACAAATAAGTCAACAAAATAATACGTAGACCTTAACCAAAGTACATCTTGAAAACCATGATTTGAGTAATTATTCAACGTTTTTTATTTGGAATTTAATCTTTTAAGTATTCGATTTAGGGACATTTGAACTTATGTACTTCTCTCTAGCTGACATTTGCACAATATTAACAAAATTTGTATTTGATTCAGACAAATTATTATTCGAATAATAATGGATGCGCGTATCCGAGCTCCTCGTGTCATGTTACAAGTAGTGGATGCCTAATAAATAAAACTTACCACCAACAATGCTATTAATTACCGGAAATTTGTTTGTTATCATATTTGTATTTTTTATAATCAAAAAGTATATTTGAATAAATACTAACCAAACGGGCATACGCTAAATTTGTCAAATTAGTCCTGACTTAAATGGACATACGTTGGATTCTTTCGTAGAGGTTGGCTAAGTTGACTTTGGTTCCCAAGGTAGTTCCAGTTGAAAAAAATTGAGTTTCAATACATTAGCTAAAATCGTTGTTACGACAAATTAGTTACATTTGGTTCGTTTAGATTTATATATAACTTATTTTTGCTACAGCCCTTGATTAGTTTATGTATCGTACGTTGACATGATCGGCACGTAGGAACTAATTCGTCGTCGGTTAGTTTCAATTATGTCTAATTTTAATTTATACTAACAATTTAATTAAACTGTTGTGGTTTAGACGTCGTTGTCATATGTGAGGTAATGCTACGTTATATAGTCGATAGAGTACATCTTCTGAGTTAAAAATCTTCTATGCTAATATAATCAGAGTTGTGAGGATTGAAAGTTTGGTGTACTTAATATTGTAACCGGTATAACCATTAATTTCAGAACATTTTGCTAAATCCAGTCTAATGTATAGTAATCCTCCTAAAATATAGATATTAATTAGTAATCGACACGAAGCATGCATGAACCTTCCTTTTTTAGGTTCTTCGATCTACAGTGTCTAAAGTAATCAATATATTAATATTGATTATTGACGGATATCTAGAAAATAAAGGATATATAAATTTGTTTGGTTGAAGAGTGACGAAGAAACGTAGAAAGTAGTCGAAAGAAGCATGTGGTCCACGTCAGTGGCGGATCCAGAACAAAATTTTGGGTGGGGCACAAATTTTTTTATATAATTTTTATTTTTAATATTTAATATTTATATACTATTAATATATATTAATTAATATACAATGTAGACAAAATTAAAATTGACATTTAAATAAAAAGGGTCAACCAAAAAAACAAATTAAAACATAATATTATTTGAAAAACTAATAGAAAATAAAAGAAAAAAGCACCATTGAACTGGTTCGAACCTGAGATGGGTGAATTAATTATACATGACTCAACCAAATTGCCAAGTCATCTTTTGATGTTCTTAACTACACGTGAAAACTTATAAATCAGTGTGGGGCACGTGCCCCACCACCTCTTCACCTAGATCCGCCCCTGGTCCACGTGATTGACTTCTTCGCACGGGCACGAATCACGACCACTACCAACGACTCTATCTCTTTGCGTGCTTGCATGTGAATCACATTGATCTACTCGTATACGTACGTACGGTCACTTCCAAAGACCATACACCTATAGTTTTTTTTTTCTTTTTGTAAAAAGTTAAGTTGTATACGATTTTAATTCGTGACAGACGATTACAGAGATACAAGAAATGGAAAAGACCAAAAACCTACAAAATGAAAGAGAAAAGAAACATAACAACAAGCAAGCAAATAAATTCGAACAAAGCGGTAAAAGCGGCAAGACGGAATGAAACCACCACATAGAAGGACCTATAGTTTATATAAGTATATGGTGGTGTTTTGGTTTAATGTGGTGTATTTTTTCCAGCAATTCATATAAAATATCTAAGATATTATATTTGATATTAGGATTTGAGATGATAAACCATCTCTGAATGACTGAATCAAAAGACTTGAATATGTTAGGTTCAATGATCTACGTTGTTTTATACATGACTCTTAAAATACTTAGATCACCCACCGAAGTACTTTCTCTATAAAACTATTTTTCCCAAGAAAAATTTATGTAGAACACGAGGACAAATGCGCATAATATAATTAAAAGGATAATAGTATATCGATGGATATAGACAATTTGTCCGACTACCTAATTATTCCACTACGTACAGCTTGGAAATTTTTGTCTGTTAGGAGAGCTTGAACTTCACGAGATTTACTCGAATAAAGCGTCGTAGACTAACACTATCTGTCAATGAATATGAGGAGTTACTCGTTTCTTGTTAAATAGTCCTCGACTTCACAATTCACATGACTACTAGCTCGCAGATTTCTAAATTAATTGAACTACATACACCGAGTAAAAATACAAGCTACATTACCAAAACTGAAAACACATTCCAAATACAAATTCGCTGAAATGTTCAACAAAATCGGCTGATATATAAAAATCTGACCAATCTAACATCACTTTTAAAAGCGTTCATGAGTTTTGTTACTTTAGTAGGTGTTAGTTTAGTAATGAAATGAAAGATTTGTGTCATTCTATGACTATAAGTAATTTCACATTAATTAATGCATGCAATGTTCTGATGTCACTAAAGATATAGTGAATTAATTTATTTGGCCCACAAAAAGATTTAATCATTTAACCATGAGAAAGACATGTCAATAATATAAAATAAGGTGTTCATTAATTAGTATGTTTATAACTTGAGCTACAAGAGAATTGTAAAGATTATTTATACCACCACATCTTAAACATCTTCGCATCTTATATAAAGCTAAACAATAATGTTGTTTTTGTTTATAAGTTAGTAGAAATTTTTAAAACCTTGACGATAATGAGATGATTAGAGCTGAATGTGTGTGAGGCCGTACACTTAATGTACCTTGTCGTTGATTCTGTACCACCACATCTTAAAAGTTTATCTATTGAAACGTTTTGTTCAGTGTGAGTGATTTGTAACATTGAAACTGATCGTAAAAATTGAAGTACATGTAATATTTGTGTGTTCTGAATAAAAACGTTTACGTAGATAAAAATTAATTGTTTTAACATAATTAATAACGTTGAAAGTTGAAACTAATCATAAAAATTTTGCGGGAATTTCAAAAATATTTTCTTACACAATGTTATCCATTTTCAATTACACCTTTTGATAAGATTTTATAAAGAGTTTAAAATACAATTTATAAAGATGATTTGGAGATAAAACAAAACCTTCAGCTGCCATAAAAATTAAGATTTATTTTAGCAAAAAAAAAACGTTAAGATTTGATTTTTGAAAATAGATATAATTAAAAATAGACAACATATATGAGTATATTTTTAAAAAAATATATATTATAAAAAGTACGTCTCTTGACAAAAAAAAAAGGTATGTCTCTTAAATTTAACTTGTTAATTCTGAAAAACGTCATATGCAAACACACAAAATTACAGCTATTCGTTGACAAAGAAAAAAAAAGTTACAACTATTATAAATAGTGGATTAGGTTGATTTTTTAAGTCATAAATGTCCCACCATATTTGTTGTCTTTTTAGGGGAAAAACGTAGACACGTAAAATCAATTTATTCGTCCTCCTCCTCACAAATTAAGCATATAGATATTAAATGAAAAATTCTGGTGAATACTTTTGGTTGTGCATGCTTCACTGTCTTATTTATTTCCAATTTACTTAAAATTTAAGACGACGACCTAACAATATGACCTCCATACTTAATAGAGTTTGCCCCACCAACAAACTTTATGAATATGCATCACATCTTTCGTTATGCTAATTAATAACGGTTTGGCTCATCCCATGTGAACCAATAGCCAAGGTAATTCCCATTACAAAAAAACAATTATTATGAGTTTTATGATAGCGTTTATAAGTGTCCAAATATGTTTCGTTCAAAGAACCACAAAGTTGTTAAAAACTAACCAAAAGAGTGCTAAACAAAATCGAACCAAGGAAAAACCTTAAATGTTGTTCACATTTTTTTTTTTTCTGATAATAAAATTATGTTCAATCCTTAACCACAAAAAAGTGAAAATCCAAAAAGCGAAGCAAAATGAAAAGTGTATCTGACGATCACAGATTCATAGTATCTCATCTTTTCAGTCAAACAAATCAACATTTGCGCTCAAAATATCACATTATAAATAAAATTAGACCTAACTAGAATTATGTTTAACCGAATTCCACAGTAGTAAATTCGATTTAGGCTAACAAAATGGACTCTAATATCAAGTTAAATTTTAATGAATTTCTAACTCAAAAACTAACGGACAATGAATTGGTAGTACATTGAATATCTCAAGTTTTCTTCTGTATATGTACATATTTGTGACATAAGGTTTGCTATGTCAACCTTAATGCATATCAGTATATTTAAATATGAGTTTGTTAAAAGAAAATAACTCTTAAGAAAACTAGTCGAGTAGAGAGGACATGGATGGAACAATGATAGATGTCCAATTAAAGATCGAATTTACATTTCAAGGGCCGTTCAATGCCCATTAGAGTCTACGAATTGATATTTGAAGGCCCATTTGCTTTCATATTGTAAATTACATTTACTCCCTTCATTTCAGATTAAGTGTGGGTTTGGAGTGGTGTTCACATGAGAATTAAGAAGACCAAAGACAAATACTGAAAAACATAAAACCAACACATGATCTAAAATGTGAATGTGGTTCAGGTTTCCTCTGCCGTAGTCTCATGGAGTTTTTAGAGAGGCAATACAAACACACAACTTATTTTAAGCAAACGTACTTAAAACTAAATATATTTGCTAAACATGTTTTTATTTTAACATGGAAGAGAAAAAGCGAGTTTGTTTGGTGGTTGTGTTTCACTCAGATCTTAGCTGCGAAGGAGATTCCTTGTTTCACGAGCTCGTCGAGACTCTCTGCAGAAGGTCGAGCTTTGGCGACTTTAGCCAAAGCCTTGTTCTCGTCACCACTACCTCCCTCCATGAATGCTCCAACCACTTTACCACCTTGAACCCAATATGCTCCAAATCTTGGTTTTGGGTTTGATGGATTGCTGTCTCCGAACAACACAGAGTCTCCTACGTTGTCTCCATAGAACTGCCACGAGAGGTCAAAGGAGCGAGAATAGAAGAATGGAAGATAGTCGTATTCCTCCACCGCTGCACCTCCCTCAGCCGCTTTGATCGCCTGCCACAATGCATCACATATATAAACGCTTCTTTAGATATATACAACTGTATGTCACTCTGTAAGATTTAGGCCTCGAGAGTTTTCTTTTTTCAAGTGTACATGGTATAATAGGGTTTTGGTCTTTTAAACAATAGTAGCCTTATTGTAAGCATCATTTACCTTAACAGCTTGCTCAGCTGATTTGCGGGAATGGTCAACATGCTCGACCCTTCTCACGTCTCCGTACATTTTCAAAGGGAAAGTGGCAACGTCACCAACAGCGTAAACATCTGGAACACTTGTTTTGAAGAATGCATCGGTCTGTGTGAAACAGTTAAGCGGTTAATTAAAAGATCCAAATCAGAAAGGTACGGGAGAAGAAGAAGAGGTGCACACGAAGCAGATAGATACCTTAATTCCACCTTTGTCTTCCTCGACCTGTCCCTTGAATAAGGATGTCAATGGTTTTGCACCAACCCCAACTATCACAATGTCGGCTTCCAGTGTCCTCCCATCCTTAAGTTGTACTTCCTTCACCTGGAGGATAATAATAATACAAGTAAGACATTTGCACCGAAACCATTTGGAAAAGCTAATTGATCCAGTTCGTCAAACGAAACCGAACCTAATAACTTAACATTGTAATTTGGTTTTAGATTTTAGTTTCTATAAAATTAAACCAAACGTAAATTAGATTGCCCACTCCTATTAGCTAATGTTTATTTGGCTTACCTCTCCATTTGGCTGAGCAGTGAACCCAGATGCCACTGTTCCTTTAATGATCTTCACTCCCTTGTTTGTATAGTAGGTCTCATAGAAAGCAGCAATATCAGCAGTGAAAAGCCTAGGCACTGCGTGAACATTTTGTTTTCATTACGTGTAACTAAACAAAGTAATACATGTATTAATAACCGAAGTGCAAAAGGATATGAATCAACTTACTGCACCAAGGTTCAGGGAAAACCATAGTGACATCAAAATTGTTGATCCTCAAAGCTGCACTAAGCTCAAGACCAATGTAACCTCCACCAACAACTACAGCCTTTCCACCTTTCTTTGCTTTAATTGCTTCAACCAATTTGTCGGCATCATCAATCTCTCTCAGATAAAGGATATTCTTAGAGTCTGCACCTTTTACTCCAAAATCAGTCAATCTGAGAACCTGCAAAGGAAGGTAAAGAGTTACTTTCTTCTTATCATAGAATATGTTAGAAATGAAAGGATATCAGTCTTTACAGTAGAACCAGTAGCAATTATGAGAGTCTGATACTTAAAGACATCCCCTGCTGCACTGACAAGACTCTTGGCAGCAAGATCAGCTTTCACTATTTCTGTGCTTAGTATCAATTCAATCCCTGCAAACACAATGATAGCGTAATCAGTTAATAAAGAGATGGAGAAATTCCGTGGGATGATAGATTTATCATCGATCAATGAGACTACATAGATAAGCAGGGCATTGATATTGATTATGTGCAGAGAGTTCATTACCTTTCTGCTTGTAGGATTCAGGAAGCAGTTTTTCTCCACCACTACCAACACAGCAATGGAACCCTGGAAGTCTAGCAGCACCTGCAATAGAAAGAAGATCGTAATTATTTCTCGAGACAAAGAAACATAACCCAAAACCAAGTTACAGAAAATCAAAATTAATCATTGTAGTTGGAAAAGTAAACCAGAAAAATATTCTTACCTTCAGGAAACAAATACCCCTTGCTAAGTGCAGGACGTTCATATGGAGCTACCTAAAGCCACAATATTGAGTAAATAAGGATCAGAGGTAACAAGACACACTGCATAATAACAGTTTTCCAAATCGAGAGGAAACTTACCGCCTCTTTCGAGATAACAGCCAATTCTCCTGGTTTAACTCCTTGATTAGCAAACTCCTTAGCTGCGTATCCCTACACAGAAACGGAAAACAAGAAATACCAAAATCCAAAATCAGAGTTGCATTTGCTTCTCTACTTTTCTCTGTTAACTAGCTCCAATTGGAATTTTCTTCATTAACACTATGTGACAATGTTCTACGATCAATCTGAGCTAAAACAAACAACTGTAGAAACTAAAGAGGATCCTGAGGGTACTACAATCTGTGCAGAGGAAACCAAATTAAATCCATGTTTACGTCGCAAAATCGATCAATCAACATGCGATTGTTTGATTCAAAACAAGTTTCGATTTGTAAATTTATCTCAACGATTCTATAAACTAGAAGCAGAGCCACCGATCGGACGTTTAAATCTACGAATCATAATCAACAATCATCGTAATCGATATCTAAATAACAATAACGAACTCAAAGCCAAAACAACTATGAGAATTGTGGTATTTCGCAACCACAAATCGAATCGAGCTCTTTCAAAATCGAAAGTAATGGCTGAAATAATTCAAGGAGGAAGAAATACTCACGGCTGAGACACCGCCGCCGAGGATGATGTACTTAAAGCTCTTCTCCGCCATTTTATCCGATCGTCTGAAAGCGTTTTGTTATCTTGTCGCTGAAGTTGGTTTGTTGGAGAAGAAAAGAAAGAACAAAAAGGCTAATATGAGCTGAGTGAGTCTAATTGGCTATAACTTAACCAGAACTCGGCCGTTGATTGGAGGATGTAGATAAAGATCTTACACGTGGCAATATTGTGGCCGTTTAATTTATCCAACCGTCGTGGTTCATGCTATAGGTGGGAAAGTAAAATTGATTAAGGACGGAAATAAAGGACTGATTAATTCTTAAGTCCTTTTAATTAACCCGAAAAATAGTTGGTGGAAAAGTCACTAATGTGCCACGTCATTGGATAAGTTGTGGAAAAGTCCACAAATGATGGGTTTTAGATTATTGGGCTTCTTTTTCTGACTTATTAAGGCCCAAAATAACAAAATTCAAGAAACATGAAGCTTAGTCCTTCGACCCACATGATAATTCATTTAACCATCACAATGATTAACCATTCGACTAAATAAACAACCATAATTTTGTTAGAACATAGCTATAATCCATATCACATGATCTATATCAATACTTATTAAGTATGACATGTAGTTTAATGGTTCATACTATTGTTATTAATGCATCATCGCCTAAATTCAAACTCATAATGCATTTTGTTTGAAAAATGAAAAATTGAAACAAAACCTTTTTTTTTTTTTGAATCAATACATTTGAGGTTATCCTCCAATAGTCCGGTGAGTCGAGATCTCGTAGTGGCGTAAGTCATGTTCAACATATATATTAATTATCAGCAATTATATTTATAAATAGGTTATTACTACATACGGTTCATACAATCTTTGAAGGAACTAAAATTTTAACATTCCCATCCAAAACCTATAGGCACAATAACCCATTTCGATGATGCTCATTTTTTTTATTTTTCCAATGTTTCTGTTTTTAAATTGTTCAAATTCAAAATACTATATAACTAAAAAATAGAATTAATAAGTAAAGGAGAAAAATATTGGTGGAGTGGATTAGATGCATGCAAAGACAAAAACGCCAAGCAAGCCTTTTATGGGGGTGTGGCCTGTCGACACAAACATGTGAAACCAATACTTGTTGCCTTATTCTCTAGCTTGTTCTCTTTCATTTTATTTTTTTCTTTTACCAAATCTAATTTGATTATATCAAATATCTCATCTTCCTCGGATTCTCATCTCTAGCTCAGATCTTAGTTCGTATTGATATTGTTTTGTTTAATAGTTATCCAGAATATACATATATAACTCAAATCATTTGTCCTTGTGCACCGTTGTTTCTTGTTCACCGTCCACGCAATAGTTATAAACATACATACCTAAATTTTATATATCATGAAATATTGCGACAGAGACATTCAATCTAGTGGCTCATAGTATTAGTGTAGTTATGGTATAAATGTTTTGAGTTATACAAAAGTATGTGTATATATCTATATATATATATATATATATATGCTGCAAAAAAATCAGACATAACGTTTAAAAAACAAAAAAAAATCAGACATAACGTTTAAAAAACAAAAAAAATCAGACATAACATAACCAATAGATAAAAAATGCAAAGTGAAATAAAATTTTGAATGGTGGTTCAAAATGATCTTAAACACACAATCTGGGTTCCATCAATCGTTTTTCTTGAAAAGATGCAAAATATTAAATAATTCAAATAAAATAATTAGCAGGACCATTGATATATATTCAAATATGCGCATGCAATGTTTGTATAATAAAATCTTTTGATATGATGGTTGGTTTAAGTTTAATAAGAAATCAGAAGCGGACGTAGCACATTTGATGATCTAATTTTTGTGTTAGTTAATGACTTAAATGTTTAAAATATATTTAATGGGGGATTAAAAGCATGAGGGAAGAGATTAAAGGCGCAGAAAGAGGAATCCTAGGCTCAATGGGTTCTCAAAAGACCTATCAAGTCTCTATTATTTGCTAACTCCATGTTCCAACTATGATTTAGGCTTTTTGCCAGATTCAACAGTACTTTCTTGTTATTAATCAACTTCTGTTTATTGATCTTATGGTTACTGTTGTAGTAGTTTATTTGATTTTTATTTAATTCATTTTTTGGGTGATTAATGGACGCCATAATGGGTTTTTAGCTTTTATTTAAGATTTTGTAATTAATGATGTATACTATAATTTACTGTTTTACGTGGAAAAACGTATCTAATTTCTTGTAAATTGCAATCGCATAGTATATTGTACCGAGGAAAAGGATCGATTTGCCTCTTTGTGTGTATAAAAGCTTTATCAACGAGATCCAAAGTAATCTATATATGACCCATTGACCTACCAGCATACACAGAGTCAACACAGCATCTACAAATATGTAAATATGATTATCATGTTAATCTATTACCACTTCACTTACAATTGATAAAAACTAAAAAAAAATATAAACTAATTAAGTAACCCATGAAAATGCTCGACTTTGCTAGACAAGTCATATTCCACTTTTTCATAATCT
Organism: Arabidopsis suecica; assembly: GCA_019202805.1. NCBI lineage: Eukaryota > Viridiplantae > Streptophyta > Magnoliopsida > Brassicales > Brassicaceae > Arabidopsis > Arabidopsis suecica. The sequence continues at coordinate 11,922,752 of CM032909.1, forward strand.
TTCTGATAGTCATTCTATATATGTTTTTACATTATATTGATTTGTAGTAGTTTGTCTGCTTAAATTTGAACATATCTTTCGTTAATCATTAATGTTTCCCTAGTCAGTAACAGGCGTAATTCTTAATTGTATGCTCAGTACTTCTTATCTTATGATCTACTGTTTGAAGTAAAATTGTATAGTTCGATACTTATGATTTTGAAAGACTGATCTACAGTGTTTTTACAAAATAAAAACGCTATTTCTTCCAACGAAGTGTTGTCGAAAAACATTTTGAAAGAACTGCGCATTGGCTACCTGTCTCATTCTGACAATATTGCTCCACCGTTATATTTTAAAAGCATTCACATCTTCTATTTTATCTTCTCCCCAATCTTACCTACTACCATTTGTTCGCAGTAAATTAAGTCAGACGACGATCGAAATAGTGTAGTTACCGATTTATTTATATTTATTGTTTTACCTAAACTAATCTTTCATCGACACAATCTTTTCTATTGGATTTTTGATTATAGAGTTTTTTTTTCTGAATTTTTCTCTGTTACATTTTCTATTAAGTAAAGTTCCTTAATATATTATTAATATAATCCGATTGAGTTAACTCGATTGGAAGAATCGTAGATGGCTAGATAATGACCTCTAGTCCTCTACTACTCTAGTGATCTAAGATTCAACTCGAGAGCAGTGTTACGACTTTGAAGCAAAAATATAAAAAATCAGCATGATATACAACTTTTATAGATTAGTCACTATTGGATGAATGATGGGAAATTTCTTTGGCAATTTGACTCTGGTCAAATATGTCATGATATTGGTGGAAGTAAATTATTGATCATCAATATTTTCCGGGAGGTGAATTCAAAGAATTAATTTTGACATGACAATATATAATATTAATAGCTAGACAAGTACATGTTCTATGAATAAAAACAACATAAATTCAAATAAAGCTTCAAATTATTCAAATAACGAACAAAAATAATTCCGATAAATTTATGGACAATAAAGAGTTTGAACAAATTTTGAAATGGAATAGTATAAATATCTTCTGAAGTGAAATATGTGAAGGAAAATATGAAAGATTAATAAAAAAATACAGTATTAGTTTTTATTTTTTTGAGGCATAATAAAATGAAGAAAAGACCCGCAAACATATGCTGTGGGGCCCACCATGTTTTTTTTCAACTTGATCATCTCTTAACTCTCTCATTCACCAGAAAACAAAAATTACACAAAAATCAAAACTTTTACTTTCTCTTCCTTTATTTCTCCTCTCTGGATCTTCCTGCTCAAGCTCAAGGCCATTAGGGTTTATCTGAGCTCTAAATTCACCCAAAATTTAGTGTATTTCTCAGCAAGCAAGCTTCTTTTTTTCCTGGGTAAGCCTTTGTTCCTTTAATTTCTCGCTAGCTTCTTCTTTATCTTACCTTTTTCCTTCTGCACGCCTTCATTAGCACTTTATTTTTTTTCTTCTGTAACTCTCTCTTTGGTTTGCTTTATTTCATGAGATTTGGGGACCGTATTCAGGGTTTTTTGGTGGGTTTCTCTGAAGATTTTTCCTTTTTCTGACCTTTCATTATCTCTATGTGGTCACTTGGGTCTCTGCAATTTCAATTCAAAAATTTAGGTTTTTTAAAACATTTCTGGGTGTGTGTGCTTTAAGCTAGCTTCTCTTTGTTCACGCATTGGCTCTCTATGATTTGACATTTGAGATTTTTGTGGGTTTATTATAAAGAGAGGATTTTGCTGCATTTAATTTGGTTTAAATCGAATCTTCACTCATGCTTCAGCTACTGTTCTTTGTTTCCCAGTAAATTCAAAGCTTTTGAGATCTGAGACTTAGAAGAAAATCTTCGATTACTTCTGATTTTGGTTCTCATTAGTTGTTAGATCTCTTATCTCACTCAAAGCTTCTTCTTTTACGCGGTTTGATTTATTAATTTCGTTACTTTTTTGTAAATTTTCGATCTTTAGGGTTCTTCTAATCCACTAATTTTACTTCCACAGTGTTCTAAATATCTCCAATTTCGAATTAGGCCGATGGTTTCAACAATTTTTCTATATAAAAATGTTTTCTTTTTTAGCTGTATTAAATTTTTAGGTCTCTCTATCTGTACTTGTGTAGGGTTCATGATTGAGTCTACAAAACATAATGAATGACCTAAAGCTATTAACTTGCAATATAGATCTGTTGCTTCTCTTTAATTTCTTCACCTCCTAGCTCTTAACATTTAGTTTCCCATAATTTTAATTTTATATCTTATCAAGCCATATACATTGTTCTTTATTTGAAGTTACTGTTCTTTTACCAGTTTTTCTGATTATTCTTTTTTCATTCAGGTAACTGTGATTGTTGCAGGATCTTGTGTAGAAACAGATCACCGCAGATGAATAACTAGGTGCCGCTTTTGATTATCTTCAGAGATTTTAGATACTGTGTCAACTCTGTTGCGATGGGGTCGTTTGCAGGCGCTTGTGAGATTGTGGAAGAGAAAGATGATGAAGTTAGATTGCCAAAACATTCTGGGAGATATGGTAAATCGGTTATGGGATCATCAAGCAAAGATTTGGAGCGGAAGCAACGAGAGTATCATGGTTCTCTTGAATATGACATTGATAAGCTTTTTCAGTCTATTTCTGTAAAACCATCAACGAGGTTAATGAGTTCTTCTTTCCATAATCATGAGACGAGCGCGAGTGCTGGTCCAAGCAGGACTACAAGCCCTTCGAAGAGAATTGCTTCCATGAAAAAACCAGGGACACCTCAATCGCCTAGATTTGTAGGTCTCTCTGATTCAGTTTCTTTGAAGCAGGCTCTGAGGGATCGTTGCATTTCCAAGGCGTCGGAAATGGCTGCTCAGAAACGGTTGTCGAAATCTGCTGTTGCATCTCCGAGGGTCTCAGAAGCAGACAGGATTAAGAGTTTGTATAACCAAGTTTCGAATGAATCTACTAGCGGCAGGTCTGGGCTTGTTCCTGTGGACAAGGGTAAAGGAAGTTTGGTTGAGATACCTTTGTTGCCCGTAAACGATAAACCAAGCTCTTCAAAGAGTGTGCCTCAGCGGTTTGAAGAGCATTCTAACCCCATTTCTGAGCCATCTCAAGCTGGAACCAGTTTGGGATTACAAGGAGTGGGGAATCAAACGCGGGAGATTAAGCTGTTGCATAAATCCAACAAATCTGGGTCTTGTCTTAGTTCTGGCAGTGGAGATTATGAGATAGAGTTAGATGAAAATGTTGCATTGCCTTCCACTTATGCGTTTGTTGAAGACGATGTGATAGAAATAGACAAACATGTTACCTCACTGCCTTCTCATTCTAGCAAGAAAGTGAATGCGACGGAGCATGACAAAAATATTCTCTCATCTGCTTTAGACTCAGAGCAGAAAGGGAAGTTGGATGATGCACCTAGTTCAGGTACAGAGAAGAGCAAAACGGTACGCAAAGTAACAAGAATGATTCCACGTCCCAAACAACCGAAAAAGAAGATTTTGCTTAAGAAGAAATTAAAAATCGGGGTGGTTTCAGCAACTTACCCAGCAAAAGACGATGAAGAACATGTTCCTTCCTTAGATTCTAGTGCCCATCAACTTCTCTGCCAGAGATGTCACTGTTCGTTGAAGAGCACCAGCATTGATAACCACCCACCCTCGTATACTACTAGTCATAATCCTGAGATATGCACAGATAGTTTGAGCTCTGCTTCAAATAATGTTGGTAAAGAAGCTCGTCAATTATCTGACGAGAACTCCTCTGGTTCTTGTAATGTCAGTCAAAGCTCTGAAGCTGAGATCGTCATAATGAAACAAGATGTTTCCTCGAGCAATAACAGTGGAATCAGTGCAATGGTAGAAAAAGAAACAGAGAATCCAACTTCCAGTGAGAAATTCGAGTTCTCTTTGAGTTCAAAAGATAGTCTTGGGGATTATAGCAGGAGCACAAGCATGAGTGAGGAGAGTAATCTGAGTAGATTTAGCTGTGGGAATAAGCCTCACATGTCGATGGATGTGAGATGGGAAGCAATTAAGCATGTCAAGGTTCAATACGGCTCTTTGGGTTTACGACACTTCAACCTTTTGAAGAAGCTTGGTTGTGGAGATATAGGAACAGTCTATCTCGCTGAGCTGATTGGTACAAACTGTTTGTTTGCCATAAAGGTTATGGACAACGAGTTCTTGGCGAGAAGGAAAAAGTCTCCGCGGGCACAAGCAGAAAGAGAAATACTTAAAATGTTGGACCATCCTTTTCTTCCTACATTATATGCGCAATTTACTTCGGATAATTTGTCTTGTCTAGTCATGGAATATTGTCCTGGAGGAGATCTTCATGTCCTCAGGCAGAAGCAGCTAGGCCGGTGTTTCCCTGAACCTGCAGCAAGGTAAAGATTTACCTTTTCCATTTCGCGCCTAGATCATTTAGTTTACTAAAATTGATGATAAAAATTTGTTTCTGTAGATTCTATGTTGCCGAAATTCTCCTTGCATTGGAGTACTTACACATGCTTGGTATCATATACCGAGATCTGAAACCGGAAAACATTCTTGTCCGCGAAGATGGACACATTATGCTTACAGATTTCGACCTCTCACTCCGTTGTGCAGTGAACCCGACTCTTCTCAGGTCAAACTCTCCGCCTGGTAAAGATCCCGCAAGGATTTCAGGTCCATACAACACATCCAACTGCATACAACCGTTCTGTATCATCGAACCATCTTGCCAGGTTTCGTGTTTCAGCCCTAGGCTCTCCTCAAACCAACAACAAGGTAGAAAACCGAAAAGAGGTGATCATCTTTCGAAAACCCAACAACACTTGAATAGATCATTGCCTCAGCTCGTGGCTGAACCAACCGAAGCAAGATCCAATTCCTTTGTGGGAACACACGAGTACCTAGCTCCAGAGATCATCAAAGGAGAAGGACATGGTGCTGCGGTTGACTGGTGGACTTTTGGGGTTCTCCTTTACGAGCTTTTATACGGGAAAACACCATTCAAAGGTTACAACAATGACGAGACTTTGGCCAATGTTGTGTTGCAGAACCTCAAGTTTCCCGATAGCCCACTTGTTAGCTTCCAGGCAAAAGACTTGATCAGAGGGCTTTTGGTTAAGGAACCAGAGAACAGGCTCGGGTCAGAGAAAGGATCTGTAGAGATCAAAAGACATCCTTTCTTTGAAGGATTGAATTGGGCTCTGATCCGGTGCGCAATACCGCCTGAGCTACCGGATTTCTATGAGTATGGTGGTGGACCGGAGGGGGCAGCGGATTCGCCAGGAGGCAGTAATAATAGGTATCTTGAATGTAAAGCCATAGGCGATCATCTTGAGTTCGAGTTGTTCTAAGCAAAAGACAGATAAATTTTCTGGTAAAAGTATTCAGAGTAAGAACGTTGTTGTAAGTTATTATATCTCAAGTTAAATCTAAATGTCTAATATGTAAATTTTAGCCCTCTCTGAGACATAATCTCATCTAATATTCCTGATACGAGTAATTGAACTATAGACATACCCTCTCCCTCCCTAGTATATTACTTACAGTTTTCTATTTCTGTGTGGATCAATTTCTGGGAAACCTAGACGATCGTGGCTTGAAATTTGGGGGTATTTTTCTAGTCAAGATTCAAAATTGTGCCTGCCTGGTCATGGTGCTTCAATACCCAGAAGCTTATGCTTTTCTTTGTTGTTGGTAAATTGAATGTGATGTTGTTACCAAAAAGTCGTACCTTCCTTGGTTCTGTATAATATGGCAACTAAGCATTTACACAATTTCTTTTTGTCAATTTTCTTCTCTCTTACAGAAAGAAGTGAGCAAATCCTGAGGTTACTTTGATTTTTTTTACCTTAGAAACAGGAAGGAGTGTTTAGACCACAATTAGCAAGAAGAGGCCTGACTCTAGATAGATCTATCCCATAAGTGGAGAGATAATGCTTGTACTGGCAGAGGCATTGTAAATTAGCAGCTCTGGCCACTGCGCAACAGTCCGGTCCTGGAGGTGGAGGGTTGTTTCCATCGTTCCTTTTGCGTGACTAATGGTTTTTGGTCGTTTTTATCTTGTTTTGTCCTTGTCAAGTCGTGTATTTTTCTGTGTAAGACTATCTATCAAGAGACTGTCTTCTTGTCACGTAAGAAAAGTCATTGAGAATGAAACGATCAAAGGGATTTATGAGCTGTGGAACTTAAGAAACACCTCTGGATTGTTCCAGGCCTTGTGACATACATAAGAACGTTCATAAATAAATTATAAAATTCAAATCTTCAATCACACACAAACCCACCTTGAACGGCTTAGTAGCTGTGGATAAATTCCAAATCCCCATCTGGTTTGGTCATGGAACATTTATCCAACATCTCCCTACCTGCCTCTGGAATCTTAGGCAGGTTTCTAAGGTTAAAGTGGAAGGCTTATGTTTTACTGTACACTTTATTCAATTCAATTACACGCGTTTCATTTCTTCAGGCCCATTTGAAAGGCTTATGTTTTAAATGATGGGTTTATCTCAACTATGAAGCCCATAATTATGAGTCAGAACGACTACTTTTAGGAGTAAACAGTAAAGCCACTATCATTATTTAATATCAGATAAATTAATTAACATTACGAATTAAAAAAACAACGGTTCAACCTTAGACCAATACAAAAACTAACACAGATCGATAAATTAATAAAATAATTTTTTAAAAACTGTCTATGTAAATGTATGGTCCTAATATTATCATAAATTAATAACTATATAAAATTATACAAATATAGTTTTTTTTGGTGCAAACTTACACAAATATAGTTAGAATAACTTATTTATATATTATTCTAGTGTTATTTGACTTCTCTAATAATCTAGTGTTACACAAAATGTATTATACCAACTTCATAGTTTAGCATTATATATAGATAGTAAACATATTCTTTTTAATCTCTAGACATGAATCATTTTTACATGTGTAATCTATATACTTATGATGATTGAGGTCACTAATCATTAGTTCAAATTGATGAATGTCATTTTTCACAAGTGAATGCATCTGAACTCCTTAATATTGCATTACCAAAACAAATTTTGTACAAATTAATGTTGTCTCGTCCTACATATTATTTATCTAAATCGACATTACAAAATTGACAATATACAAAATATTACTATATATTACATGATTTAGATTGTCTAAACTTTTGGGAAAGCAATGAACGTCTTGTCACCGTGGCTTAACTACACCACTCAAAGACTTTGATATTCTTCTGAACTCGGATTAGATGTGTTTTTTGGTGAAACTGAACTCGGATTACTTGCTGAGATCAAAAACTTGTGTAAGCACGAAGAGTGTAGTCGTATCTACATGGGAAGCATCAAGAGATTTCCCCTTGCACCTTTTTTCGAGTGACAACATCAGTTGGATAGCAGAGTTTGGTGTTCTCGAGATTTTTATTGATCCTCTTCCCAACTTTATTGATCCTCTTTCCAACACACCAACAGCTGCCTAATTAAGTCATGATAATCTCATCTCTCTACTATCTATTTCATTTTACCTATCTTTCTATTTTTTGGGAAAACTTACATTGCCTTGTCTTATGCGTTTAAATCAAGATAATTGTGTGATGAATAGTCATGCTTTTCTGTTTCTTATGGAATCAGTGGAACAAATTGAAGATATATAAGACCAATGTCTCCGAAGCATATGTTGATATTAATCTATGGAAAGAAGCAAATATTAGACGAGAGAAGCAAATATTTGTCTTTTACAATCGCATCCTTTAAAAATTGTTGCTATAAATATTATTATAGACAAATGCGCTTCCAACATATTATTTTATGCATGTGATATTTATTGGCAATATACTACAAAACTGCCTTTGATAAAAAAAAGTTAAAAAAAAATACTACAAGACTGCCATTATTAAAAAGGTATGCATTCAAATAGTCAATAAACGAGATAGCAATAATAACTCTCCCAATCGGCCCAACCCAAACCAGGTCCAATTTCTGAATTAAGTATACGACGGATCCACAGGCCCATAGCCGAATGCTGAACCGTTTCCGGTTCGTTTGGTTTGTTGGGTATAAAATGATGAGAAATCCATTTGCGAGTGAAAAGAGGCGTGAGCGTTAGATTCTGAAGCAATTTTCGCTACGGCGGCGATAACGTCGGCGATGGAGCCGAGTCACGAGGTCAAAGACGTCGACGGTTTTGGTAGTCCGCCGCAGACCAACAATCCCTTCCAGAAAAAGGGTTTCATGGCGGATTGTTGGCTGCCTTTTGAAATAGTAGAAGAAATCATCTCCAGGGCTCCAATTGAGTCGGTGATACGATGCAAACCGACCAGCAAACAATGTTATGCTCTCTGCAACGACAAGAGATTCATCTACAATCACTTGAATCTCTCCGAGGAACGATTTATGCGAATTTATTCTGATAATGTTGAGATCATCAATCCAGCGACCCTTGATATCTTATCTCTACCAGTTCCAGCTGAGTTCAATTGTGTTCCTTGTACTCGTCTCTTGTCTGTTATTCACTGCAATGGATTATTGCTATGCAAATGGATCACAGGATTAAGAAACGTCAATGTTGCAGTTTGGAATCCAGTTTTGGGCCAAGTCAAATTTGTTGATACCAGTTCTCACTCTGCACTTGATATATATGGTTTTGGATACGACAAGGACAGCTACAAGATTTTGAGGATTTCTGTTAGACCTGATGAATTTGAGATATATGACTTCAAGTCTAAACTCTGGAGAGCCTTTTCTGCTACCATGGATTGGTATTTATATACCCCCGACCTAAAAGTCTCTATGAATGGAATTATGTATTGGCTTGCTACAACGAAGGGTGCTAGGATTCGGGAAACCTTCATCCAGAGTTTCGATTTTTCCAAGGAGACATTCAAGCCCATATGTTTGGTTCCCTTTGAGTGGAGTAGGATTGATGACGCAGAAGCCTTTTCAGCTTTCAGAGGAGATAGGCTTTCTTTGTTTCGTCAACTCTTTGGAGACAAAGACGAAACAAGGGAGATTGAGGTGTGGGTCACGAACAAGGTGACTGATGGGGTTGTCACATTGAGTAAGTATTTTAATGTGGCTCGCCCTGATCTCCCTATCTTAAATCCTCGTTTCTGTAGATTAATGTGTGTTCCGACTTTCTTCATCCACAAGACCAATTCTATCATGTTATGGTGCGATAAAATTGTAGGAGAGGGTTATGCTTGTACCAGCTTTTACGAAATTGGTCGGGGTGAGATCAAAAAACAAGTTGAGACTGGACAACCCTTTAGCGCTGAAGATGAACGTAACCATTGTGTTTGCAGCTTTGTTTACGTTCCAAGTCTGGTTCCGGTTCCAGAATAAAATAAAGAGAGAGAGACTCGTGAGATCTTATGCATGTTGTAAGCTTTGTTTTTGGTCTTTCTGTTGTTGTTATTCTTGTGTTCCGATATGATGGTTTCAACTGTGCACTTCTATTTATATAAAGATATTTCAACAATTACATGATCAGTTTGATGATTCTTTCTAGTTAGGGTGTAGAATCTTTTAATCTCAAAATTGAGCTTCTTTTATTCTCTTGTAAATGTGTGTGTGTGTGTGTGTGCGGCCTCCTTTGGGATGAATGCAGTGTTATATATTTATGTTTATACACTTACGTTTATAAAAGATAAGAAACATCTTATACACTTGTGTTTATATAAGAGGTTTCAACAATCACAGAGGCTCGAAGCAATTTGATGATTCTTTCTAGTTAGGGACCAAACCTAAAGCCCAAGTTATTTAGGTAGCAGAATGTATTTTTATTTTGAGGGCAACTAATAATTTCAAAAGTATTGTAGTCTAATGGTTGGAGTCTCATTAAATGGACTAAGGTCATGAGTTCAAAACTTGCTTTGCCAAATTTTTAAACAATTTTATATTTTAATTTGTGAAAAGGCAAAAAAAAAAATTATTGGGATTTAGACATCAACATTCTTTGGGCCCACTATGGGTGTAGAAATTTCAAATCTCAGCTTATTTTAGTCACATGTATATGTGTAAAATTTGTTCAAAGATAAACTGCTTGGATGGCATTCACTGTGGGAGTTTTAGACATCTCAAAACCCTTGCTGAATTATTGAGATGAATTTTTATTTTTTTCCGAATTTTATAGAATTTTGAATATTCTCTTCATTCTTCTATTGCATGTATTTGAAAAGTATAATTTGGCTTCGCCGACATCATATTGTTGATACAAGTCTCCAACTCTTCAAAAGAGAAAATCAAATTAGTAAACACTTTAATAAGAATAAATAGAAGTATGAAGAAAATTTGTCTAATACATACTTCTGAGAGTGTTCTCCTCCAAATTGTTGTAGAATATGATATATGTTTTACAATAAACCCTTTAGAGTCTCAAAAATCAACCGTTTGTATCAGAAACTTACTATGGTTCATCAATGATTACAATTGCTTCTTTCAGATGACTTTCAAGGAGTAATGATGTAGGAGTAGGGGCAAAAAATGACGCATGGGGTTTTGCGGATGATCGTCTCAAGAGTCATGGTGAAGGACCAACAGAATAAGTAATTCTCAGTCTCTCTTCTTGAGACTTCTTTTACAAGTAAATCTGGAAGGGACATGGAGGATCATCCATTTGTGGTGAAAAGTCGTAAGGTAGCAACCTTAATGAAAGAAAAAGCGGAAGGAGGTCTTTACCTTGCAATGGACGTGCCAGGTGCTTGTAGTGATGATGTAGATGTGTTTTTTGGTGAAACTGAACTCAAATTCCTTGCTGAGTGTGTAAGCATGAAGAGTGTGGTCGTGTCTCCCTGGGAAGCATCAAGAGATTTCCCCCTACACCTTCTTTTTTGAGTGACAAGATCAGTTGGATAACAGAGTTTGGTGTTCTCGAGATTTTTATTGATCCTCGTCCCAACTTTATTGATCCTCTTCCCAACGCACCAACATCTGACTAATTAAGCCATGATAATCCCATCTCGTACGGTTAGCTAACAACCAAGCAGTTTCTGAACCAAGCATTGCCATGGATTTTCCAGTATCAATTGGGGACTCAAGCAAAACATGACAATGACTGCGGTTGGCTAAACGACACGGCGTTGTTGGGTTTTTTACACCAATATAAAACGACGAGTTTTTTTTTGTTTTTATTAATACTTGTAAATTGTGGGAATTAGATTTTTTTTTCTTTTGTTAAATTGTGGGAATTAGATTTTTTTTTCTTTTGTTGCCAAAAAAAAATGGTAAGACTAGGATAGAAATCCCGGATATATATTTGATAATTCATATTCTTAAGTTAACCAACTTAGTTTTATTTATTTATAGTCCCATTAGTATTGATTATACACATATAAAAAAAATTAAACATTAATTTATAGTCCCATTAGTATTGATTATACACATATAAAAAAAATTAAACATTAATTGACAATATACTCTTCTGTTATTCATAGCAAAGAAAAATGTACTTTTTCATTAGTGAATAAGAAGAGAAGAGAAGAAATGAAAGGAAAAAAAGTCTTGCCTGGTTTGCACATATTTTGGCCTAGATCTAATTTTTTTTTTGACAAATTTTTTGACAAAATTGGGCCTTTTTGTCAAGAAAATATTTTTAAAAGGCTAATGAGCCTTAGGCAGTTGCACCTCTGCCCTCACCCTACTGGGCCGGGCCTGTGTTTACCCAATGTAAATCAAAGAAATATGACACAACTTGATAGTGGTGATTTCTTAAGAATCATATACATGAAGAGGTTTAAAAAAGTGTGGCAACTCTTTTTCCCATATATATGCAATCCAAATGCCGAATAATTTATGTTACAAAGATTTCAACTTGCAAACATTAAAAGAAGAAAAGCCCAAAAAGGACATCTTTGATCATCAGATTGGCTCCACTTTAATTACGAAATTGATTTTTTACTTTTCCTTTTGGCGGGATTGCTTGCTTTGATTTTGGGATGGTGTAAAAGCAAAGCAATTATGTTTGGGAAGGTTTAAGCAAAAGCAAAAGACATAGTGAAAGTAGATAAATAGATACTGAGATAGACATAGAGAAAAAAAAGAAAAAGAAAAAATGAGTAGCAAGAACAACTTAGGAGCTGCTGCAGCTTCTGGAGTCAACATCAACGGTAAGTTACCAATGGAGGAGAATGAAGAAGAAGAGATATGGAAAGTTGCAGTGTCGAGGTTTCAAGCTCGAGAAGAAGAGATCGAGAGGAAGAAGATGACTGTTAAGGAAAAAGTTCAACAGAGGCTCGGTTTTGCAGAGGAAGCTACAAGATGCTTAACTCAAACATTGGAAGTAAGTTAAAAAGCCTTTTTTTGTTTAACATGGTAGACAACAAAGTTAATAATGTTCTTACTAACACAGGAGCTAGAGATTATGGGAGATCCTATGAGAAAAGAAGTTGGTATGGTGAGGAAGAAAATCGATATGGCGAATCGAGATATCAAATCTTTGGCACAAAGCTGTCAGAAAAAGGTATTTCGCATTTTCATCCTTCAAAATATTTTCATTTTATAAACTCTGCAGCTTTGTTTTAACTCAAGGGAATAATTTGACAGGAGAAGGAATACAAAGAGACATTGGAAGCTTTCAATGAAAAGAACAAAGAGAAAGCTCACCTTGTTTCGATGTTAATGGAGGTATTTAGTCTAAACCACTTTAAGCTTTGTAGATTCCTACAGCAGATCCAATGTGTTGATGATTTTCTTTGGCAGTTACTGGCTGAAAGTGAAAGATTAAGGATAAAGAAACTGGAGGAAATCAACAAGACTGTTGGAACCTTGCAATGAGGAGAAGCAATCCACATGGATCTTACCTTGAAAGAGTCTGAAAATTTGTTTGAGGTTTTTGGTATTAGATTCTATTCAGGTCCTCTCCATTAAAAGTGAGCTATGATGTAACAGGATGTACGATAAATGAATGATTTGCCTAAGGTTTAAAGATATGAATGCAGCGGAAAACAAATTTCTAAAACGAATACAAAATCAGTTTGATGCAAGATGTCTTTGTACACATAGATAATGTCACAACAAGTCAAACATCATTATGTTCGTATATCCGAGGCTAGCTGGTTTCCCTACTATGTCATTACCCGTCTTTCGTTTACTCTGCTGGCTCAGTGTTTACATACCTGTTCGCATAATCTAGATACTCCTGCAAGTAACAATCAAATGGAAATATAAGACCAGATTCTATCGGTCTTTAAATGAATATTAGTAACCTTACCTGAAGTATAACTACTGCGGCTAACTTGTCCAACATTGTCTTTTCTTGAACGGGATGCAAGTTCAAGGGCTTCAACATCAGTTCAACGGTCTGTTGACAGTATTACATGAGATTCAAGGGATTATATATTTTGCGGTTATATGCTAACACTTATCTTTACTGTGACTTACAAGATCTTTAAATCTGAAAAAATATATACCTTTGATGATAATCGCTCATCCCAATATGTGTATTTCACATCCTTGAGTTTTTCGGTTTTACGAAGTTCCTCAATGAAAAGATTCACAGTGACAACCTGTTCCAAGTTGAAAAATCCTTTTTGGTTATAAGTACTACTGAAGAGGAAAAGTGCTTCACAATTGAGTGGGAACATAAAAAAAAAAAAACTTACATCCTCTACATTGTTCAGTTTGCCAAATGGATAACCAACGACTAAGCCCGACACAGAAAATGCTTTGACCTGCATGTAAAAAGGAGATCAGTAACGAAAAATGATTGGTATAATCAAACGGAGTTCACAAGTCTACAACGTCAAGGACTTGTGTTGGATATAACCTAAAACAGTAAGTTTTAAAGAGACATCAAACACCTAAAAGATAAAACCTTCATCCTTTAATCACCAGTAATCACAAAAAGCCGTAGGGTAAAAGTATCGATCAAACATTACTATCTTAGTAGACATCAATCTACACTAACAAGCTTTCTTCTTCATTACCAAAACAAACGATAGTTTCTTCATTCCTTATCTTAGTAGATACTAATCTACACTACCAAGCTTTCTTCTTCATTGTCCAAAACAACTACGAAATGAAAGTTTCTCCATTTCTTAACAGGAACTAAAATCTGTGTATTTGTTTAAGGTCTCCTTTAAATCTAAAGCTAAAAGGTACAGGAACAATCAAAATTATAGCACCTACCAGGTTCTGAAAATCTGTAGCCATCAAGTCAATGTTTGTTTTCTTCCTGAGCAGAACACTGCAAGAGAAGTAATAGTTTTTCACTAGCTATGATGGTGATAAAATTGATCAGACAGGATATGCATTTTTGAGAATTACTGTTAAAAAAATGTTGTAGTATCTGATTAAACACTGTGAATCATATGTACCTCAATGGAGAAGCAACCATATTTGAAGGATCTGAGATAGCTAATCCAACATACTTATCACCAACATCTAAACCAAGAAACCGACCAGGGACTGATACTTTTGTCTTCAAGGCATTACCCAATAAGCTCAATGGCTTCACATACTTCATTTCCTGTCCAAATAAGTGAATTAAACTTCCAAAACACTTGTCCTAATTGACACTAAAAAAATTCACATATCAGGTAAAAAAAGTGCATAAATTTTAGGATTGTTATACCAAAATCCTTCAAATCAGACAATGAAACAAACATTCGAAAAAGGGTTTTAGAAATTAATCAGAAAGTTTAAATTTTTCTTGACGTACTTTAAAGGCGGAAACTTTCTGCCGCCGGAACACAGAATCTGGCGAGAAGAAACGACGAAATGGTGCTGGCAAATGTGTTTGCGACTGAAGCTGGCGCAAAACCCCACGGTTGTGAATTAGAGATGGACCGGAAAAGGTTTACTCCGGTTTGTTTCGATTAAGTTCGACGCTTCACCGTCTATCTATGCGACGCCGGTGGAGAAGAAGAGCAAAAAAAATTATTAGGTTTTTGGTTTTCCCAAAACCCTTCCTCTCTAACAGAGTGTTTACTTTAAACCGGAAACCAGCTGATTCTAGGTGGTTTAACTGGTTTTCCAAAATTGATTCGGTTTAGCTACAGTGAAAATCTTAAGCAAACCTCTCTTGTGGAAGTTACTTGCAGGCAGAGAAGATCATATTAATTTGATTGTGAAACAAAAGTTTCATTGCTTATACAAAACTCTCAAGCTTTAAACATAAATATAAGAGCAGAGTAAGGAACAAAACAATTCCAAAAGCAGGAAATTTTTTGGCACAACTCCAATGAAATAAGAACACAACTTCAGAGAAAAATTTCTGCAGAAAATAAAGATTCAAAGAGCACAAACCAAAAAAGATTACAAACACTTTTCTTCAATGAAAGACTTGAGTTGAGATTCCCATCTGATGAAGAACACTAGACGTCGATGAAGCTGACCTCAAAGCTTCAGCTAATGGTCCTCCCATATTGTGGTGGTTCCCTCCATTGCTCCACCAATTCAATTGCTCCCTCTCATTGTTGTTTCTCATGTTCTCTTCTTCTTCTTCATTTCCTGTTGAAAGTTTTAGAGAAACATCTGAAGAAGCGTTACCGTTACCGGGCATGGAGATTGAAAGATGACAAGTGGATGAGCTCATTGGACTGGAGGTAGAGTCTGATGATCGTGGCCAATCGTCAAAGAAATGCCTCAAGATGTGACCATCGTCTGATCTTCCATTGCTGAATCCACTGTTAGCTTCATATGGCCTCTTGTTGTTGTTGCTTTCTTGTTTCATCTCTGAAGAACAACTGTGACAGAGAGAAAACACATTCTCTTATGATTAGACAAAACATGAACATTGTCAACAAAAAGATCCAACATTTGAACAATAATAACAAGAAATGTTCCAAACTTTTATCCATTTAGTTAGACTTATCAATCAATTCAACAAAATGGTTAGAGAAATAAGTTAATCAGTCATTTATGTCCTCAAATGTGTGTTTTAAGAGGAAGTGGTTGCAGAATCTGAGAGCTTTTTTATTTTTTGCTTCTATGCAGGTTTGGTCAGCTTTCACTGAGGTCCTACCATCTCATTATTTCAAATACAGAAGTATACACATTTCTCTTTATCTTTCTCTCTCTTTCTATTTCTCTGATTGAAAAGTCTCACCCAACTAGTAAATAAAATTAGATTCTATCAAATCCAACTGTTATCATTATCTCTCAACAAAAGAAAGAATAATGTTTTTATCACAAAGTATGATAAGTCTCTGTTGTCACCCTATTGCCAACATTACCCCTTTCTTCACAGCATTACTTCACAGTGAAATAACTATTCCCTAACTACAACATTTTAATCATTCAAAACTATGTTTTAAAATCCTTTAACCAAAGCTAATAATGACTTCAATTAAACAGAGTGTTTTTGTATATATTATGTACCTTTGTTGATGACTAAGGTGGAGATGTTGAGATGAACCAGAGGAGAAGAAGTGGTTGTTGTTTGGTCCATGACCAAGCTCCTCTCCTAAGACAAAAGAAGATGCGGTTGTTGTGGCTGTTGTTGTGGTGGTGGTTGTGGCGGTTTCCACAGGCTTTCTTGAACGGTTTCTTCCACGGTGGATGTGGCGGTCACAATACTTGTGGCCAGCTACAACATCCCTTGAACATCTCCATTTCTTGCCGTCTGTTCTCTTGCACCTCCCTGGCTCAGGATCCATTGCTCCTCTTCCCCAATACCCTGTTTTTTTTTAAGTGTGTTCATTAGTAACAACAAACATAAATCTCACTCAAGACATTGATTAAGAATGTACTTGTCTGTTTCTATCTATGTTGCTAATAGATCTTCTAAAAGAAGCTTATACACACATAGGGTTTTAACTCCTTACAAGATTGCAGAGCAGCCTTATACTTTTTTTAGATCTTGGAAACATAACTCCAATATCAAAAACAGAAAGAATCTTTTTTACAAAGAAAGACTATTTCAAGGATATGAGAAGCATAAAACAAGAGAGAGAGGAGAGAGAGACTGACAAGAAGGTTGGTGATGAGGAAAACTATGTTGAAGAGGATGGTGAAGGAAATGCATAGGTGATTGATGGATGAGACTTTTCTTGATAGGTAAGAGAAGCTCTTGAGGAACAGAAGCACCAGCCAACATGTATCTATAGATCAGTGCTTGTAGCTCAAGTTCTTGCCACTGTGCCCAGCTGAAAAAGTTTCCCATCTCTACATATATAACATAGAAACGTCAGATTAAATATCAGCAATAATAAAGTTCAACATTTGAGTGGAAAAGTCTCTTGTCCTTTTAAAACAACTTACTGAGGAACCTGGAAGAAGAAGAGTTAGAAGAGTCAGGAGAGAAGCATGAGAAAGAAGAAGAAGAAGTGGGTTCAGGGACAAAGAGAGGAAGAGGAGCCGCAGCAGCAGAAGTTGCAGTTTGGGACTGAATCTGATCAAAGAAAAAGTTTGATATCTTAGTTGCAGCAGAGCCTTGTTCTTCTGACTCATTCTGCTGCTGACTTCTCCATTGTTTCAGTTGCAAGTCCATGGAACAAAGAGAGAGTGAGTGAGAGAGAGAGAGAAAAAGAGACAGAGAAATGTGTTGGTTGCTTTTGGGATAGTTTTTTACCCTCACTTCTTTTGTTTTTGGAGAGTCTGGCTTAATAAGCAAAGACAACCACAACAAAAGTCTTATTTGTTTGGCTTCTCATGTAAATACCCAAAAATAAAAAAACTTTTTTCACTCTTTGTTAGAGAGAGCTAGAGAAAAGTGTTTAGACTATGAGACAAGACAGTTGATAGGATAAACAAAATTAGAGTAAATATAATATTTGATAGGTTTAAAAATTGTTGCTTTATGTGATATAAAATTATGTAAGTCAGAAAACAAAGAGAGAAAGCACTGCAAGATGCAGATGGAGAGATAGTAACCTGCAGTGTTTATGTCTCACTGCCTTGGAAATATCACTTCCTCTTTTACCTCATTTTAATATTCCATAAGTAGGTTAAAGAGAAGCCTATTAATAAGATATTGTAAATTGTCTAATTAAGAATTCATTTAATGTGATGTAATAAAGTAAGTAACCTTCAATTTTTGTCATACAGATGTCATTTGTTTCAGAGATTGTGTTACAAATGTATCAGATTCTAACTTCTAAACATAAGTAATCATTTTGGTTTGACTAAAATTGTAGAGTAGTCAGAGAGCTGCAATTACAATCTGAGCTCTGGATTATAGGTGAAGTGACTAATTATGATTTTCTATTTACAAGAAACTAGAGGTTAGTAAGTTTTCCATATTCTAATTAGCATTTCTAGTGGTCTAACCATGTTTGTCTTTGCCTAATAAATTGTTTATTTTATTTAGTTAGTTCTAATTTGTAACCGTCATTACTTTTATCATCTGTTACAGTATTATTATTACTCATAAAATTTTTTATGTAACGTCTGTGTTTGTTTGAAGCTTTTGGAATTTGGATTATTGAACTTCCTTATATGACTAGAAATGAACATTATCTTTGTAATTTTCTTATCTTAGAAAAACATAGCTAGCTAGTGTGGTATATGTAAACACATCGAAACCAGGGAATAATTTTATTACTAGAAAAGGCCAAGTAAGCTTGGAAACATTTAATAAAATGAAGTTAGAAACATTTATTTGATATCTTCACTTGGCTGAATAATACAAAAGGCATTTATGATTTTCAAAGTATCTTTATTTGGTGGTGCCAAAACAAAAAACGATAGCATTATTTTGTAGTTTTGAGGAAATAAAGTAATAAATATGAGAAGGACGATAACGATATTTCATGTAGGAGTGAGCCACAGCCAAAGACTATGATGACTGTTGAGAGAGTTTTCTTTTCATTCATTCCCACCAGTTTCGGCGGCATTTATATTTGCTCCTCCACAAGAAAAATATCTGAAAATTCAATATCTGAAAAGACATTGTTTTCAAAATATACCATAGGTTCTTTTTAAACTTTGTAAACTTTTATTTTCTTTAATAAAAATCTTTGTGAAATTGTATGAATCCTTGCCTTTATAGGCAACTGAAAATTATAAACATTTTTATGTTTTTTTCTTAGAAAAAATGTTTTTCAAAAGGCTATAAAAAATAGTAGCCTCGAAAATAGAAATAATATTTGTTGATACTTGATTGTATAACTAGATATTAACCCGCGGTACACCGCGGGCTTATATTTTTGTTAAATAAATTTTTGTATTTTTTATTTTAAGGCTTTTTTTTACATATATGATTTTGTTTTTTTTATTTAAATATATATATATATATATATAGATATAGAAAATGGATAAATTTTATATTTTCATTAACTGAAGCTACTCAATTTTTTTTCATGTTTTAAATAATTTACTAAAAAAAATATTATATTGGATAAAATATAAATTTTTAGATTTGTTTAGTTTTATAGAATAATATAAAGATATTTATAATTTTATTTGATGTGATCATTTTCAGTCAAGGTTTAGACCCGTAGATTAATACTTTTTTAACATATAGTATTGTTATATTTAATTTAATATTGTGCATATATTAAAATACTAAATCGGTATTTACGCAAATTTAGTTTTATTATCGCAAAGTTGGTAACATCGTTGATAAATATTAATCATAGGATTAAATTTGATTTAATCAATATTCGAATAACTTGTATGTAACTTCATAAATCTATATATTTAACATGACACATCATTTTTAGTCAACCTAACACGTATCATGGGTTGAGGTTAAATTCTTAGAAGTAAAAATACATATAGTATAATAAAACAATACAATGTTCTTTTTATTTATTATCTGTCTTTTTTTCTATCCATTCTTGACTTCAGTTAAGTCTAATGTTTTAAAAAACTTGGAAGATGAGAACAAATCAAAAGAGGAAGATTCTACATATTTTTCTTCTCCTGCAAGAAATTAAAGAAAATTTATTAAAGATCTTAGATATTATATTTGTTAAAATCAAAATCAGAAAGAAAATCATACATAGAAAACATTAAACATGAAAATAAAAAAAAACATATATGATGCAAATAATAACAAAACTTCAACCTTATAAAAATCGTAATTATTAAAATCGTTTATAAGATTTCTAAAAATAACAAAATTCATTATTCTTCGCACCTCCCAAAAAAAACATTGGGAAAAAAATCATGTCAACGTTTAAAAATAAATAAATTGGACTTTTAAAAAAACATATCTAATGATAAACCACACACCTTTGATTTTATAAAATAGAAATTTTTACCTTTATTCTTAGAAATCTAAATTCTTCTAAAATTATGTTCTAAAAACAACAAAAAATTAATGACAACTTTAACAATAAAAATGAATTTTTTTCTATCAAACTTTAGAGGCTTAACTCGCTCGCTCTAACGCATCACCTCGATGTCCTGGCGAAGATGATAGTTTTTTTTAGTTTAGCTCGTTAAGAATTATGTAGCACAGTTAAAAAAAGATAGAGATTAGCAAAATTTTAGTAAAACTTAGTTATGAGATTATTTACATATGATGAATTTAAAAACCAGTTTGACCATAATCAAAAACGAAAAATACATACTTTTTGATGCACTGATCCCACTCTTAGTTGCCATGAATGGCCGGTTACAATTGAACTGCAAAAAACAATACGAAATATATATTAGTGATACATATTGTGAAGAAATCTAGAATTTTCTAGTTGTAGAGAATTGAAAAGAAGAAAAAAAAAACAATAAAAATTTTAGCTAGAGAAAGAAACAAAAAAGAAAGAACAAAGAAAGAGATCATCCAAGTTTTGTGTTTGGCGATGGTAAATGGAGGTTAGGTGTTTAGTATTTATAGGAAAACTAATTAGGTTGCGCTAATTCATAGAAATCTTCGGAAAAAAAAATAATAACTGCCGCAAGATATTAGGGAGTAAATCTTTTATATTGTTAATTGGAATATGCTAAGATATGCGTTTATTTGAGTATTTAATATATTTCTATAATTCGTTGGGGATTTAAATATTAACTAACCCTAATTGTGTCGTTAAAGATAATATGTTGAGATTTTGGCAAGTTTGTTAAACCTGTAATCTTTAATTCAAATAATTAATTCTAATTCGCGAATAAGAAATTGGGATATTCTCTAAATTTTATACCAACTATTATTGGAAATGATTGATGACACAATTGCGATTTAGTAATATGCTATTTATTTAGATTAGTTGGTGCAATTAGTTACCTATTAACGTTATTTTAGGGATTCGCTTTTAGAATAATATAGATTTTATAGTTTTATTGTCATAAATTCATCATATTCTGTTGCCTAAATCAGAAAATATTACCAAAAAAGATTTTTTGTGATATTAAATATGAAAAACGAATTTATTACTAATTAATGTCGTTTTTCTTTAAAAACTTTCCTTAATTATCTTATCCAGGATCCGAACAGAATTAAACTGGATCAAAACCCGACCCAAATGAATTAAAAACCAAAATTCCCTCTAAAAAAGTATATGTAGATTCAAAATAACATTTTTTATAAATTGGATGGATATAAAATGTTTTCAATGATATATTATTTTCATTAACATTTTCAATAACATTTTTTGATAACATGTTCGAATAATGGATTACTATATAACATTTTGAATGACATTTTCAATAACATTTTCGAATAATATATTAGTATATTAGTATATAACATTTTTACTAATTGTGTTACATTTCCGAATTGATTAGTATATGACATTCTCGAATTATATTAATTATGTATTATATAAACAAAATCTTTTAATATCTTTAACCCGTTGACCCGTTGACCCGTTTATATATATTAGTGACATGGAATAAATTTTATGATTAGAATTATATAATGGCATATATTGTAATTTCTTACAAAATCTAAGTTATGACTCTTAGGATGTACTTCCCAAATATTAGTATAGGATGGATCTTGTGCACTAATGATGGATCTTCACTAATAATGGATCTTGTGAACTAATAATATCTTTGGGCCAGAATTTGTCATATACCAAAGATAATGACATTGAAGGAAAACAAACTGAAGCAAAGTGTGAACATAATGACATTGTATGTCTTTTTTCAGTCATGAACACAAACAATGAAACAAAGATTATATGGCAGTAATGGTAACAAAAACAACCAAATAGATGTTGATTGACTAACTTTGTATCTTTTTAGCTTTCAACCTACATGGTTATAACTTATATATGGTAAATGCATTAGTTTAAATTACCATACTACATTTTTATTTGTTGCTCTTTTTTTTTTCCTCAAACACCATTTCTATTAAGTTGTCGGGAAGAGACTATCCGCTACATTTTTATTTGTTGCTCATGTTCCAATTGTTTCGTAAAACAAAATAAAATGAAGAAACTGACAAAAAATATAAAAAATAAAGATAGTCCAAATATATATATATTATTCAGTGGACAAGGGTTGGGTCACGTGCTAGAATTAAGACCAGATGAGATCAGAAGAGGGCCCGGCCCAAACTCAACACCTACTCACACAGATTTGAAAAACATGCGAGCCGAGCCGAGTCGAGCTGGAATTTGTTGCTCTCTAGTCTCCGACGAGGACACAGACAGTGGGTCCCGCTATTTTGTTTTTACTTTTTTTGTCGGCATGTGTGGGATTATTTACCTTTCTGCTCCAAAAGTTACTGTCTATTTACGCACTACGCCATTTACGTTCACTTACGATGGGCCGGGCCGTGGTGAGTTCGGCTACATAAAATCGAACCACTTAAGGGCAAGATAATAAACATAAAAATTTGTACAATTTTTTGATAAGTTGACTTTCGTTCCCCATTCTCATAAAAATTAAAGAGTTATAAAACAATATATATGTATATACTATTTAAGACTGATCAGTAATCTACGTCGTTGTGGCAAAAATAAGATAATAAATTAATCTTTGAGGTTTATAAAAAGACAGGAACTGAAGTGTATGAGTTTTGAGGTCATATGTCCATGAGAACATTGAGAAGACAAATGCGTCTTTTTGGAACATTGTGTCAAATAATTCAATTTGTGGTGTGATTGGTTTGGTGGGAACAACTGGGATGTGAGGGTAAAAAAGCCAAGTCACGCTAGCACGCGAGGACTCACGTGGTACCACGTGCCTTGATAATTTTCTTAATGGGCTTATTATATTTTTCGGAATGATTCTTATGGGCTTTTTTTTAACTCTACGTTTAACAGTACACCAACAACTACCGAAGTAAACAGACCTTTAATTTCTTAATGGGCTTATTATATTTAATTTGGAATGATTCTTGTGGTCTTCTTTAATTTAACACCAACAAAAATGTTGTAAGATTTGATGTATAATTTGACCACTCTTGTTAGTTTTAACATTATTTTGATTCTACTAGTCATTAAATATTCGATTCTAAGCAGAGAAACACATAATCTAAACCAAAATACTCGAGTAAGGAGATGATAATAAAACCTTCATGTTGGCAAGTTCTTCTATTGTTGTAAATATGCTAGAATATATTTCTGTGAAACGTAAGTCATATTCATATTCAGTCGATTGACAAAATACACAAATAACATAAATGTGACGGCTAACATTTGAAGAACATGGTAGTCGTTACCATTCCTCGAGGATCTGCTTTTAGGCCCACCGTTGGATTGACCCTACCATGAGATATCTTGACGATCTCTCAATCTAGGCCGTACATTTGTGTGAGTCTTGCGACGAATTTATGTTTGGTCCCCTACCGCCACCGGTTCTTCTCTGTAGCACTAACGATCAATCATCATGCCTTTTGTTTTAGGTAATCATCTATGCTTTTATTTGGAAATCATTTTTGTTATATCTTTTAATTTTACTACACTCAATATGAAAAATTCCAATCTGTAAAGTGTTTTTTATTGACCTCATTCATATTAAATCCATGAATGAAGAAGACATTGTTGTATGTTAACTCATAAAGTGAAACGTACTCGTTGTTGCTTTTCCAATAAAACTTATCTCTGGTATGTAGTTATGTTTGTTGATGTTCGATTAATGAATTAGACACTGCAAGTGCGTGTCGGAAGCAAAAAAAAAGACAGTGCATGTAATTTTGCTCGGCTTTAACTAACATTAGTACTCAATATAGTAGACAACAACAACAAAGAAAAAAACCCAACTAATCTCAACAAAAAATTAGACTTTTACAAGAAAACTAGTTATACAATATATATAATTAATCCAATCTATTAACAAAAGTTTAATTAAAGTCTTGTCGATTAGCTCCATAGTACTTCAAATTATGAGCAATCAATAAACATGTATGAATGATTTGGCTTTCTTTTAGAGAGAATTCGACCCTCGTAGTATGAGATAAGCATGAACAAAAATCACTCTTGTTTGCTTGGATTCAGTGAAAAGATGGTGAAAATGAGAAAACTAAATAGTTTAAGAATGGAAGGTAAGAATTGCAAAGAAATTGATAACTACTATTGTCTAACGCGTTTAGTGAGCTGCCTCCTCTCCTCTTGCTTTGTGTTTACACCTCTTTTTTACCCCATTCATTTTTTTCCATTTTTCTATTTTGTGTGTAAATATTATCATTTTCTATCGAGTTTGGAGTATCATAGATTCCATTTTTTCATTTTGCAAAATGAGTAAATCGGGTAGATAGAAATATCAATATGAATAATCACTGCAAGTCTAAAACAATGTGAAAAGAAACAACTGTAAATGAATATCCATTGTTAGATGGAACATATTTTAGCCTAGAATTATTTCATAAGCTTTTAATGTCTTTTATTTTTGTTTGCATCTTTGAAGCTGTCTCCGGAGTAAGTAGAAAGATAATAAATGCTGGTCATATGATTGGGCAGCTTTGGTTGGCATTTTGCCTTTTCAAAATTAATAAAGAAAAACAAAACTCTTTGATTATCTCACGTATATGCTTTTAGAATCAGATTTTAAATTGCATGCATATCAGAAACAACCGATCGCAGTATATTTATATTGATAGCCTCTTATCATATTTACCCTTTTCGTTAACTGTTCTCACAACTTCTCTTCATTATAATGTGTTATATGATGATATTTGAATAAGAGTGAATCCGATCCTTAAAGCTAGACCAGAGTAAGAGTTAGATTGGCACATTGTGACAACACTAGTATAATAAATCTTTATGATTGTATTCTGTCATCGCATTATTATTATTGTGATTTGTGAAGCTGTAAATCAGTATATATCGAATTGATTAGTATACTAAGAAACTATAAAGTATCTACACATTTCGGCTTTTACTTTACAGCCGTCATCTTTTATTGAAAGATGGATATTGGATTCATTTAAAATTCGAGAAAAACGCCAAGTGGCAAGCCAAAACTTGCAAATAACAATACTTTAGAAAACACCAAAATTTGCATCTACTAACATCAATAAATGATGATCCACCGTTCAAAAAAATATAACATTAAATGTTTCCTGAAATTGACCGTTAACGTATTAATGTCAAAAGACCAGACGACAAAAATCAATACTTAGAATCTTTTATATTATGAAATTGCTCGTATACAAATTGCTCTCTTCTCTAATCTCATTTAGCTTGAAAAAGATTAAAGTTATATGATATTTTATACCTAAAAAGATAATCATATATAGTTCACGCTTGTTAAAGAAATATATAATTCACATTCAAATATGTTAAGAAAAAAGCCTTGAATATTCGCATTTTAAGCAAGGATTCAAATTCAAAAAATTCCTCGTACCAATTATCATCTTCAATAATATTCGCATTTATCCAAACAAACCTCCAAATATATGGATTAAATAAGCTAATAATTTGAACGAAACTAAAGATTTGTTTTATATATAAGAGAAAAACAATCTCTAAACGACACGTAATTAAAGTATTGTTTGAGAAAAATATACGAACTTAACGGATACGTAAAACAAACCATTAAATATTAAAACCAAAAAAAAAAAAAAGGAGAAAGCAAACAAAATATAAAAGAGTGAGAAGAAGAGGACAGAGAGAAGAAACCATTACCACACACACACAAACAAACCCACTCAAAGAAAAAAACTCCATTAAAAACCAAAGCTTTTTGCTTAGATTCAATCCCAAATCAGTAAAAATAGGGTTAATCGAAGAACCCCACCGGAATTCCACTGAGGAATTGCATCAGTCGCGTTCTTGTTGCGGCTTGAGGAAGAAGAAGAACAGTTACACTAACCAAAACAAGAACAAGGACGAAGTGAAATCCAAGATGACGACGACGGAGCCTACACAGCCTCAGAATCAGCCTCAGCAGATGATGAGCTTGAGTTTTAGTAGTCAGATGTCTAAAGAAGATGAAGAGATGGCTCGTTCTGCTCTCTCTGCTTTTAGGGCTAAAGAAGATGAGATTGAGAAGAGGAAAATGGAAGTTCGTGAAAGGGTTAAGGCTCAGCTTGGTCGTGTTGAGGAAGAGACTCGTCGTCTTGCTAGTATCCGCGAGGTTTGTTTTCATTTTTCCTTTTTAAAGTTTAAAACTTTAAGATCTGAGAGATTTTATTTGAGCTTGGTTTGAAATTACACTCATGCAAGTTTACTACTTCCTTCTTGTGTGTTTGTGTTTTCTGTTATTAAGAGTTTTTGTTGCTGTTTCTGTGATTTTAGAAGATTAGGGTTTTGAAAGATTTGAAATTGTAGATTTGGGACTCAGGGGATAGGGGAAATGGGAAATTGTTGTCCTTTTGAAAAAATTCGATGATTTGCGAATGAGATATACATAAATGGTTTAGCTTTGTAAGCAGATGATTTTGCATGTACTCAATTTGTTGAACAAAGAACAAAAATTTCTGTTTTGAGTTAATGAGTTTTGTAAGTTTCTGAAGATTAGATCACACTGTGAAGCAAGTCTATATGTATGTGAAAGCTAAGATTTGGACATGAACATCTGCTTCTTGTAGTTGAGTTAACAAGTTCTGTTCTCAGGCAAGGGTTTAACTTTGTGGAAATTATCTTGGTTTTATTCAGGAGCTTGAGACTATGGCAGATCCCATGAGGAAGGAAGTTAATTGGGTGCGTAAGAAGATTGATAGTGTCAACAAAGAACTTAAACCATTAGGCTCTACAGTTCAAAAGAAGGTAAATACACTTTTCAAGAGCAGTTGTTTCATTCGATTACCGATAAAATATGTCTCACTACCGGTTGCTATAAAAAGTTTTGGTCTTTACCAAACCCAAACTCAAACCTTAATGTCAACTGAATTGGTTTTGGGTTGTTATGGTGTTGACAAAAAGATTGGGGTTCACAAAAAGTCAAAATCTTTAGAATTGTTTTGCTATTTGCTTTTTGATTCAATGAACCAAACCGAAACTCATGTTTTTGGTTTGTGTAATGACATGAAAACAGGAAAGGGAATACAAAGAAGCATTGGATACATTCAACGAGAAGAACCGTGAGAAAGTTCAGCTGATCACCAAGCTAATGGAGGTTAGTTTCGAATTCTCAGTTTGTAATTTCGCTGAACAAAATTCGAGTTTTTTTTGCGCTTATTAACCGTATTGATTTGTTTTCTGTTTGCTTAATTTCTCCCTGGGGAGATGGGACAGTTGGTTGGAGAAAGCGAGAAGCTGAGGTTGAAGAAGCTGGATGAGCTAAGCAAGAGCATAGACACCGAGTGAATTCTATCTCTCACAAGACAAGACCAAACCAATCAAGAACTAATTTGGGTTTAGGGTTATGGTTCTATTTGATGTATTTATTTTTACATTTTGGAATGTTTTAGTTTCTGGGTGTTTTAGTTTCTTTTTCTTTTGGCTATGATTTGTGGGTTGATTTGTAAAATTATGATGGGTTTTTTCGTGTTTTTGATTAACCATTATTATTAGGGAAGGGAAATGGGATAATGCTTCTTCTTAGGCTACCGAATGCTTAAAGGGTTTGTAAGTTTGAATTTTTTTTTCTTGCTTTTTTCTTAATATTATTTCATTTGTTATATTGTGTAGCTTTATTTTAATTTCTTTTCCCCCCAAATTATTTTTAGCTTTTTTAGAAAGTAGCCTCTCGCCGTCGAGCCTGTGTGGTGTTTTTGAAATTGGAACGACTTCTTGTCAAAGTAAATCATGACTTTGACCCACCCAAAAAAGGAGAAATGATATTTTCAGTAAAACGGAAAGAATCAAATATTGCTAAAATACACTTAACAAAATGGAAAAGATATGATATTTGCGTGTGCTCTTCAAGTATTCCATTTTCCAATTATTGTTTTCCTAATCTAGCAAATTCCTTTTTCTTTGAATAATTAGTAGACTAAAATATTCAATCGAGCTGTAAGATAGAAATATTCGATCCTACAAACACAGCAATGTGCTAATCTACAAACTATTTGGTCGACATGATCTGAAAAGCAAATGCTTTTATTTATGATATTCAGTGGAGAAACAATTAAGTATACTTTCAAACAGTAGGCCCTTTGAGGCCCATCTTACACATGAACAGAATATCATAATTAGCTGTGTTGTCTCTTTACAGCATTAGCATGTATATGTTGGCTTTTGGAATGCTTTTGGCATTGGCTCATAGACAGATTTCGTGTTAAACTGAGTTTTCAGAGACAAGAATCAAAGAACCAAAGACAATAATTTAGGTTCAAGAAGCGGTGAATCAACAGAAACTGATTTTCAAATCCCCATAAGAGGTTCAACAGAAATAACCTCAAATGGTTTTTTTTATTTGGGCGTGTTTTAAAACACTCATTCTAATAAACACAACCCAACCAAAATCAAAACACAAATCCAAAAGAAAACCGAGGAAAAAAAAACACTTTTAATCCGATAATGTCAAGTAGAAAAACGAAAAATCCCTAGAAATATATCCAGGAAGATGACAACGTCACAAATGGACGATGCTCAGTACTTGTAATCTTTAACGTGAAGGCTCTCAGCTGCTCCATCACCAAGCTTAGCGTCACCCTTGTAGGTTCCGAGTGTGGCTTCAGAGTTGGCCTTGCACCTCACATACAACGCCTCTTGAGCTGCCTTGACATTCTCCTCTTTGCCTGCCCATGTCTTCAAGGTAGACTGCTGCAACGCACGTCCGAATGAGAAAGACAATGACCATGGCTTCTTGGTCTTCAACTGGTTCATGGCGTTCAAGTTCCTGGTAGCTTCTTCCTCGCTCTGTCCACCGGATAAGAAGACAATGGCTGGAACAGCAGCTGGGACGGTTCTTTGAAGAGCACGGACGGTGTGCTCAGCGATGACTTCAGGTGAAACCTTGGGGCTGTCTGATCCGGGAGTCACCATGTTAGGCTTCAAGAGGGTACCCTCGAGCAAGACGTGGTGGTCGCTAAGAGCCTTGTAGCAAGCTGCAAGAACACGTTCAGTCACAGCAGCACACTTCTGGATGTCATGGGATCCATCAACTAGGATCTCAGGCTCAACAATGGGTACAAGACCGTTCTCTTGGCAGATAACAGCGTATCTAGCTAATCCGTAAGCGTTCTCATGGATGGATAGCTCAGATGGCTCGTTCTCACCAATCTTGAGGACTGCACGCCACTTGGCGAAACGAGCACCAGCTTCGTAGTACTTCTTGCATCGGTCACCAAGACCGTCAAGACCTTGGGTGGTGGTCTCACCGTTGGTTCCAGCTAGCTCAACGGTACCCTTGTCAACCTTGATACCGGGAAGAACTCCTCCTTCCTTCAAGATATCAACAAAAAGCTTACCTGAGAACAAAGAAACATCATCAATAAGAAACAATCAAAAACCATATACAGAGTAAAACACTAAGTAAATGAATTAATCTAATTCATACCATCGGAACTCTTTTGGTAAAGAGTCTCTTCGAAGAGGATGACACCACTAAGGCATGGGAGAGCACCAGGGGCGGTGAAGAGAAGCTCACGGAGGTTACGTCTGTTGGTCTCAACGTTCTCAACGTTGATGCTCGCAAGACGCTTTCCGATGGTACCAGTGGACTCATCAGCAGCCAAAATACCTTTTCCAGGTGTGCCGATATAGGCAGCGTTGGCGATCAACTCATCTGCGTAGGTTTAAAAACGAATATACAAATCAATCACCATAAGAGACAACAACAGAGAAAACTTCAGATCGTGAATACTGATTAGATCCGTACTAAAACCGATGAGAACAGAATCAGATCTAGGCTAGTTTTTTACATAGAAATCATCGACAGATCAAATTCAGCTCTCTGAACAAGCTAAGATAGAATCAACCAGATCTAGACGATTAAACACGCTAATAAGAAGCAAAACAAGAGATCTTACGACTACGAATCGAATCCAATACAAGAATCTAAACACCTAGAGGATAAACAGATTCGAGGGAGAGATCGAGATCGAGATCTTACCGGCGAATTTGCTGGTGAAGGCAGACATGTTTAGACGGAGAGATCGAGAGAAATTAGAGAGAAATTAAGAGAGATGCGGAAGAAGGCAGACGAATGGTGGACCAGTAGAGGAAAAGGGCTGGTTTTATAGCTGAGGATGAGAGTCTATTGGTTGGTGAAAAATGTTAATTAAGGGTCAGATCTTTGCATGTTCCCCAAGAAACAGCTTTTTCAGCCGTTGGATCTTTCATTGGCAGTTTTGGCTAATCTTAGTTCTACCCCTTAATAGCGTGTTTTCTCAGCAAATTAGCTGAGGGGTAATTTGGTGAATCCGAGTGTTAATTTAAGGAAAAGCATGACTTCGGCCTTACCACGGCCCAAACCGTCAAGCGAATTATTATTTAGATCGTAAGATAATAATTATACTATTGATTATAATCTACTTAACATTTTTGAAGTACATTTTTGCTCCTTCCAATCGGGTCGGGTTTTTTTGTGATTTTGACCCGGAAATCTTCAATCGGATCTTTCCTTATTTTTAGCAAAATTCAAAAACGAAAATAATTAATAAATCTAAAAAATCTATATTTTCTCAACTAATTTCTATACCTAAACTTTTTATTTATGGCATATTTTTAAGAGTTTTATAGATAAGGAAATCAAATATGATGATTTAATGCTAATATAACAAATTTGAGCTAATTTCCTAAATATCTCTCTACTTAATTTAAATATAAATATATTATTCTCATTTCACTTTTATTTGATCTTATATTTATATTATTTTGAATTATTATAAAATATATATAGTTAATAAAATTTTAGATTTTTTCTGCATATGCTATGATTCAATTTTTTTTAAACGGACATATATTACTCAATCGATAAAGAAAAAAGTATGTGTACTCTATATTAACATTTTTTAAGAACAAATTGCGCATTTAATCAGATCGTTTTTTTTATTCTGACCCGAAATTGAGTCATTCGGATCTTTCTTTAATTTCTACAATTATCTAAAACGGGACAATATACTACGGGTGAAATCCTAAAATTAACAAATCAAAATATAATTATTTAGTATATTAAGATACAATTATAAATTGTTTTTATGGGTTGGTCCAAAAACACACACTAATTGAAAATTATATATTATGGAAACCATTTGAAAGCAAACTTTTAAATTGACTCGAATTATATGTCTTTTAAATAAAAGTGTTATTAAAAAAATAACAAAATAATGTTTAATTTCACAGGATATAATCATTATATGGTGGGACGGGTTTGGGTCGATATTAATATGGGACAATATACCACGGGTGAAATCCTAGAATTAACAGATCAAAATACAATTATACAATCTTAAACACTAAACAAAACAAATACAATTTAAAAATTTTATTTTTTTAGATACAACGCATGTGACTCGCGGTGTACAACAAAAAATATTATACACAACAAATTCATTTGTTTATAAAAAGATTAAAAAATTAAATAATTAATCCGCGGTATACCGCGGGTCATATCCTAGTTATTAATCAATATATAAAACACTTATTAGTTGACTACGAATCTCAATAGAATATTCTTATTGGAAATGTTATGTGTTTCTAGATTCACAGAAAAGTGCGACTTTGATATCTCCGAACATTGAAAATTAAAGATCTGAGATTTAGATAGAGACACATAACCGAAAACAGCTGCGACTCTTCAAACCCATGAATCATCAAAAATTATCAAAGTCTTTTGCTTCCTACCGACACAGTATGTATGTAGTACTCATTCTGTCATTTTGAAGTTTTGGAGGTGTGTCTTTTAGGGTCTTCAATGGTTTCTTATTTCTTATCTTTTTAGGTTCAAGTGATTATAAAATGATACATCTTTTATTATTATAACAAATTATAGGATTGTTACACGTATTTCAACATTTTTTTAATATGTGTATATCATTTTTAATAAGCTCGTTGACAAATAAATAGATAAAAAAAACTCTATGATTAGCCAAAAGTAAAATATGATTATAAATGGAAACAACTGTTACGATATTCCATGATATACTATAAAAGAATGAAAATATATATAGGAAATACATATTTTAAGAAGAAAATAGGGAATAAAGGAAACAAAATATACAAGAAAAAAACAAAAAATATATACGTAAATTGACTTGTATATGGTCCATTTAACTGTCTCCAAGTCGATTAAGATGGTCCATCTAACTTTCTAATCATCAATTTCCATTTCCATTTTTGTGATATTTTCCCAATAAACATATTCAGCAATATTCAACATCAATTTGTTCCTGTATTAGTATTTTTCCATTTACATAAGTCCAATATTACTACATCATGACATTTTACATCCAACAAATTGTTTTCTTCTGTAAATCTCTGGCTTTGAAACAACCCAAAAATAAAATCAGAAAATGCTGATATCAATGCTAAATGTAGTAAGAGCATGATTATCAAGGGTTTTTTAGTGTTGACTCTTAAAAATATTTAAGTAATAAATTTGTAAGAGTTATTACTGGCTCTTAGCTAAGAGATGTTCCTTAGCTTTATACATCATTTGACATTTAATTTAATTCATATTATTACTTAAGATTTCTTTAAGATGAGGCTAAGAGCCCACTGATAATCATGGTCTAACAAGGACTGAAGTAATTCTCAAACGTGTACTACAAAGTATCAATCAAGCATTGCTAAAAGCCATAATGAGATCTTCTCATGTCATATTGAGAACAAAATGATGAAAAAATATGACACAAGAGGATGAATCTGAAAGGATTCATGACTTGGCACGTTTAATAAACATAAGGAAGTATTCTCCAGGGGACAAGTCTAAGATACTCTGCCCAGATCTCCTTGTACTTCTCTGCACATCGAACCTCGTCTCTTCGTTCTCTCCATATCAATAGTATCAGAAGATATATTGGGTAGAAATATGGAACCGGAGAACTGAGAATACACAATACAACATCATAAAAACAGCTTTGAAAAATGAACTTGAAAGCTTTGGAAAGTTCAAATGGTGGTCTTACAAACTAAGAGAATCTCATACTCTATCAATCGATTATAGTCAGCTTATAGATCAACATCTTTAATATAAAGCCAAATCAACTTAGAAAGTTTTGATATTGGTATTAGTTTCTACATGACTTTTGGTAGTTGTAAGATGAACCTCAAGCAGAAGAAGTTACCTTATTCCACAGGGCAAACTGAAGGACAGAGCAAGCATCAAGTCGCCAAGGTAATTACAGTGCCTTGCAATTCCCCTGTAATATATTAAAAAAACAGCACCTAAGTTATCAGAAATGTGTCATTGCGGAACTTTCACTTCTTTATTCCCAGCATGATGAACAATCAAACATAGAGATGGCAAAACAAAGAAAATAAACAAGAGAAAGATAAATATCATACCAATAGCCTGAAGCCAGTAACTTTCCACCAACTACCACTGGAGGCTTGCCCCATATAGGTGTTTTTGGGTTCTTCTTAAAGATATGTTTTTGTTTGTTAGCCCCTCGAAAAACCATGTACCTGGCAAAAAAAAAAGAAATTGTGGGTTGCTTACTGTAGTTTCTAAGAATGTTAATTAACCCAATGACTCAGAACTTACCCTATCACGAAGACAAGGCAATTGGCTACAATAGCAGGCACTGTTAGTTCTACTTTGTTGTGCAAAAGCCACCAGCCCTGTACCAAAGAGAAGACAATCCAGTCACAGAGTGATCAAGCATTCAAAAACGATATTGTTTCCGAGAATAACTGTAACATGCCAAGAAGATACTGTCAATAAGATAACTTAAGTATGTCTTGTTTGTGTTCAAGCTCACAGTAACATGCCTGAATGCTAAAAGTGAAAGGAATCCACAGGAGATCTCCAAACACTAGCATGAAGCCCAATCTCTCTGCAATTATGTCCCACCTGAAAAGAGTAAAATCAAAGTAAATGTAATAATGGAGATGGTCATATTTCGGTAAGACATATGTGTTTTCTCAACATGCCATGAACTTACGTAGAGGTCATGTATTCTTCATGAACAAAGTAGTCCAATATATATAACTGCATAATAAAACTAATCAAAACTAACAAAACACAGATGATAGAACTTCAAGAAGGAGTAGTAAGTAAACCCAAATTTACCGCACAGAAGATCTGGTAAAGAATCATCGACTGACTCAAGGAACCATCCTGCACACTTTTTGCCAAAATAGAGAGATTGATAAGCAGCCATCCCATCATCCCGGCTCTGACAAAGAAAAACCTACACAAAGAATAATTCCCATCATCATAAACATGCAGAACTGTTGATAGTATTATTAAACTACTACTCGATATGTGTACTGAGCAAACTGAAGCAATGATGCAGCCCTGGCTGACAAATAGAAGGAAAAACGGAAAGATGGATTACTTGAGATCGATGCTCATAAACTGAGGATTCAGTTGTATTCCAAACCACCTATCACATGAAACAAACAAGATGAGAAAAAGTTGAAGCAGTTGTTTGGAAGAAGGTGAAAGACATAAACCAGAAGTTCTAGTTTCAATAGAAAAGTTCAAAAGCTAAAGTTATTGCTGTTAATAAGAATAAAGAGGAAGCTACAACCGTCCTAGGAGAAATTACTCAACACTCTATACAATCATCTTCCAATTCATTGTTATAAACTCTATATAGTACCAGATTATTCCTTAGTTTTGCTGTGGAAGGAGTAAAATATATAACTTAATCCAACATTTTGTGGAACAAGAAAGGAGTAGATCTACAAATGTATTATGCCAATACCAGTCATGTACAAGATTTCCTGAGACATGAGGCTTTAGGGAAGAACTCTTATCCGAGGAATTTCGCCCAGTAACATACAATGCTAATGTCACCTGAGAATATTAAGAGATATCATGGAGAGATTACACACCACACCACCAATAGCAAACTGATCCTGTGGTTATAAGACTAAAATCAAGACAATCTAAATTAAGATAGATTATCTTACCAAAACACAGAAAATAAAAGTAGCAGAGAGTAGCTCAAGTCCTCTATCCGCAACCACCTGCAAAAAACATCTCAAAGGTATGAATACAAGAAAGCAATTGCAATAAACAGATATCTATATCATTCGGATTCATAGAAACACAATTTCAATCTTGGTACTACACTTACAAGAGGTGATACAATGCCAAGTTTTGCACAGATTCCCAAAATAGCTACCAACAATGTTAATGCCAATAGACCTGAAAATGTTTTGGTGGAGAATTAACAAAACTAATGGAAATGAATGTCGAGCTCACAGAACTATAGAGAGACTAAATCAAATTCACCATTGCATCGGTAACGAAGTTGAGAGCCATCTGATAATAGAACGCCGCGAATAACTTTCCCGGGGAGAATTTCTCCGGCAACAGCCAAGTAAACGAAGTAAAACACCAGCACATAAACCTAAAATCTCGGAACGAATTGAACAAAAATTGATCAAAATCACGAGAACAATTGCGACATTGAAATCAAAAGGTAAAGAGAGACAGCTCACAGATTGCGATGAGGGAATAAGAGATGGTAGAAGAACACCGAGATCCATATCTAACAGCATTAAGCAGAAGAAGGATTTTCAAAGTAGAAGATGAAGCATTCGAAATCGTTTGTATCGCCTTATTCTCGCTTTGTTTAATTTCAGATGACAGAAGAAACAATTTCAATTTTTTTAGTGGGAAGCTCGTGGCCTCTGATGAGTTCACTTGTGTGATTCGGGAAAATTATCAAAAAGAACCCTTAAACTCTTCATTTCTTACTAATAAAGCCTTAAACTAATGATGGTTTGCACCAAAACCCCGAATTACTAATTCTGCCAAGTGCAACTTGAGCCGAACGGCTCGCTTTAGGAATGTTAATGTGGATAAAGACCGTGGGATGGCCTGGCCAGTCTTGAAAAAATCCGTAGATTAGCTTAGCTACTTTTTACATTTTTGGGGGTTAAAACGACGTCGTTTTTAGGGTTTAGTCAAATCGATAAGCTAATGCAACCTCGTGAATAGGACAATGTCTCTTTTTTTTAAGTGAATGAATACAAGAAAGGGAATTATGATACAACAATTTTCAAAAACTCGTCCTATCCAATCTAGTTTGTCGGTATGCGATTGTTATCCCTTCATGTAT
The DNA here is from genome assembly GCA_019202805.1 of Arabidopsis suecica. Lineage (NCBI taxonomy): Eukaryota > Viridiplantae > Streptophyta > Magnoliopsida > Brassicales > Brassicaceae > Arabidopsis > Arabidopsis suecica. Next base: position 11,959,078 of record CM032909.1, read on the forward strand.
ATCAACTAAACACCGGAAAAGAGTTTGAACTTTGAAGTTCAAAGTTTGAACCAATGAGGGATATCAAATATGAAGTTTTCCATTTTATGTGTCATATTTTCTACTATTGATAGTTGTTGAGAGACTTTTTTCCAATTATGTGTCCTCTTTTCTACCATTGATAGTTGTTTACTTTTATGATGCTGCCAATATATAAGGGTGCCAGAATGTTCCGAATATCCATCTCGATCTAGTTCTCTCACTTGGTTCCCAAAAGCTTGCATCATGGTTGCATTTGAACCATCCAAACGGAGGCCGTATCCACTTGGTTCTATTACTCGGTGTTGTTATTTCCACAAATGGATTTTGATTTTTGTTCTTCAAGAATAATAATTACCTTTATCCATTTTACCATCGTCGTTTGGCTTTCTAAGTTCTAACTACATCAGCCGGTGATTGAATACTATGGAAGAAGCCAAAAAGGAAGAGCTCGATGATGAGAGTCCAACACTTGACAATTAAGGGCTGCACCAATATATGCTTCAATGTTTTCTATAAGATTACTAGATACATTATGCATTTACGTACATAGAAAATCTCCACCGATCAAATTTCACCAGAATTTTCTTTTCTTTCAAATGACAGGTTGGTTGGTGTAATTGTTAAGCTATTAAAAGAGGAAATTACATGTGAGCCCACTTGTACACAAAGAGTCTGGGGCCAGTTGACCAGAAGCAACTTGCACTGCATAGTATACAATTTTGTCAATAAATTTTATTTTGCTTTAATATTTGACAATTTTCCGTGTAACCCACACAAATCTTTTTTTGGATTAAATTTTGTATTTATGTTAGCCATTAACTCTCTTAGATACAAGATATAAATCTCGTCAAATTTTTTTATTTAAAAAGAAGGGTAGGTTATGAACATTTATCAGAAAAATTTTAAATTTCCGGTTTGTTCCTTTGGTTTTACGGATCTTTTTTTTATAGAAAGAAATATTATTAAATTTTACATTTTAGTAGTCGATTATATAAGAAAGGAGGTGGCGAACCACCACACACGCGGAAACAAGAACAACCAATGAAAATTCGATAAATGGCTGAACACAATTGTTAAGAGCCGTTTGTTTTTGGCAACAAAAGTGCTCGAGACAAAGAAGAAGAAGAAGGTAAAACCTAAATTCCCAATCTTCCCCTATAACTTCTTACTCAAATCCTAGGGTTTCAAGTTTTTTCATTTCCCTCGCCTGTTAAATTCGAATCCTTTTCATGTATGTGCATCGGATTCTGGGAACAAATCGTGTTTATTGTGAATCGGGTTTTATTCAGATTTGTTCTTAGATAAAAAAATTCGATTGTTGTTGAATTTTTCATTTGCAGAGACGAGTTTGATTTCTAAAGGAATCATTTTTGACGGATTTAGGATCTAAGAGAACACTAGATTGATCGAATATGAGTACTCAAGCGACGGGTCCTTCTTCAACATCAGGGAGGAGAAGCACTTCTAGTGTACGGAGAGGACCACCACCTTCTAAGAAACCAGTCCAATCAGATAACGGAAGTGTCAATGGGAACACCTCCAAACCCAATTCACCTCCTCCGCAACCTCAATCTCAAGCTCCTTCTAATGGAGAGAGAACAGTGAAGAAGCTTCGGTTATCGAAAGCTCTCACTATTCCTGAAGGAACTACTGTTTTCGATGCTTGTCGAAGAATGGCGGCTCGTCGTGTTGATGCTTGTTTGTTGACTGATTCTAGTGCGCTTCTTTCTGGTATTGTTACTGATAAAGATGTAGCTACAAGAGTGATTGCTGAAGGGTTGAGACCGGATCAAACTTTGGTCTCTAAGGTTATGACTAGGAACCCTATTTTTGTGACCTCTGATTCGTTGGCACTTGAGGCTCTTCAGAAGATGGTTCAAGGGAAATTTAGGCACTTGCCTGTTGTGGAGAATGGTGAAGTCATTGCTTTGTTGGACATTACAAAGTGTTTGTATGATGCTATTTCTAGGATGGAGAAAGCTGCGGAACAAGGCACTGCTTTAGCAGCTGCAGTGGAAGGTGTGGAGAAGCAATGGGGAAGCGGATATTCTGCGCCATATGCTTTCATTGAAACCTTGAGGGAGAGAATGTTTAAACCCGCCTTGTCAACGATAATCACAGACAATTCAAAGGTTGCACTTGTAGCACCATCAGATCCTGTTAGTGTTGCTGCGAAAAGGATGCGGGATTTGCGGGTTAACTCTGTAATCATTTCCAATGGGAACAAAATCCATGGAATCTTGACTTCAAAGGACATTCTGATGCGAGTGGTGGCACAAAATTTACCTCCTGAATTGACTCTTGTTGAGAAGGTAATGACACCGAATCCTGAATGTGCATCGCTAGAGACAACGATTCTGGATGCACTGCATATAATGCATGATGGGAAGTTTTTACATCTTCCAATTATAGATAAAGACGGATCAGCTGCAGCTTGTGTAGACGTTCTTCAGATTACTCACGCAGCTATTTCAATGGTCGAGAACAGTTCTGGAGCTGTGAATGATATGGCGAACACGATGATGCAGAAATTCTGGGATTCAGCTCTTGCGTTAGAGCCACCTGATGATTCTGACACTCAAAGTGAAATGTCGGCAATGATGCATCATTCAGATATTGGGAAGCTCAGTTCTTACCCATCTCTAGGACTCGGGAATTCGTTTTCATTCAAATTTGAAGACCTTAAGGGCCGTGTCCATCGATTTACTTCCGCAGCTGAAAACCTCGAAGAGCTGATGGGTATTGTGATGCAAAGAATTGGCAGCGACAACAACAATGTGGAACAACGGCCTCAGATTATATATGAGGACGATGAAGGTGATAAGGTATTGATTACATCGGACAGCGATTTGGTTGGTGCTGTTACTCTTGCTAGGTCTACAGGACAAAAGGTTTTGAGGCTGCATCTGGACTTCACTGAGTCAACAAGGAGCTTGAGCTCAGAAACCACCCAACTCAAGAAAGGGGATTCTAGAGATAGAGGAAGCGGATGGGTTTCATGGCGTGGTGGTGTGGTGGTTACAGGAGCTGTTGTCCTAACAAGCATAGCCATAGTTGTTTACTTGAAGCGTTCAAAGATCTGATTTTTGCTGAAGCAAACTGTTTGGGAGGCAGAACAAAATCTCTTTTTCTTTGTTTTTTTGGTAAATTTCATACAGTTTGTCTTTTTGTCTTTTGGGGGTTACATGTTTTGCGGATGCAAAAAAAAAAAACTGTGTCCCTAAGATATTAAATTAATGGGGAAAAACCCTATTCAGATTAGTCAATTTGACAGAGTTTATGTAAAACCTCTGAAACCGAGGAAATAAAACCAGGGAATATCATTGCACTGCAGATTCTGGTATTTGATATAATTGAATAAGTGTTTGCTTCCTTCTTGTGAATGTGTTTGTGTCACTGTTACTTACCCAAAGCGATTGTCGTGTGTATATGAGGAAGAAAGAGGAACATATGGAGGAAAACTTAAGTGTGATCTATCAATGTCCTGAGGATTTTTTGGATTTGTGGTGGTGTGGTTTGTTTGCATATTAAGCAAACCAACAAAGAAATCACAATCTCGACACTAGGATGCTGTCGATAAAACAAGATATACAAAGATTGTATTCTTTTATTAAGGGTTAGATCTTATATTAGCGAGTGATGTAACAGAAGTGCAGGTTTGCCCGAGAGGTTAAGGGGGAAGACTTAAGTTCTTCTGCACATAAGTGCGCGTGGGTTCGAACCCCACAGCCTGCATTTTTTAAAAAAATGTTATTGTTTTGGACCAATCATAATGAGCTTCGTTTTGTTGGAGCCGGGCCGACCCAGTTATAATTACAACAACCCTAGTGTGAAGACGAATCTCATTGGGCCATTGTCACCGACTGCTATGTTTGGATGATTTTGAGTAAAAAGATATTGTGGGGTTGATTTTGAAATTACTCTCAGATATAAATGTAGAAGTAGAATCTTATTTGATTAATCACAAATTCTGATTCTGAGGTCGTCTAACTTGTGGTTATTGGATATGGGGATGAAAGAGGAACATTTTCCATTGTGTTAAGCTTTTGGTATATGTTTTGAGGCTTTTTACCATCAATAATGTTTTACATTGTTACCTAAGAATATCCTCTTTAGGAGATGGAATCAGAGTCACGGTTTCAAACATGCTTTCATCACATATTGTTTCTCACCCAAACCAACTTACATACAGTATCCAAGTTGCTATCTAAATCGAAACTATAGACGCTGAATTACGTTAGATTGTGGAATCGGCTAATTTGGAAACATATGAGTTATATATCAAAGAGCCATGTGACTATGTGAATCTCGTAGAGATAGATGTTAAAATAATAGTAATTAGAGTGCAGAAAAGATGCAGACAAGAATCACGATATAACAAAACAAAAGCTCTAATATTATAAAGTAAGGCTACTGTCCTTTGAAAAGGCAGAGCTCACATGAAATCCAAGCTCTCTCTTCTCTACCAAAAAGTAGAACCGATTCAGCAGAAACACAATTCTTTTATTTAACTTTTTAAAAAACTTCAAGTGTTAATCAAACTCTCAGCTTTGTTCGAGTCTCTGTCTTTCTAGTACGGCTCGACGGGCTTGCGGAAGTTGGCTCCTGCATATATTGCGTCTGCTCCAAGCTCCTCTTCAATTCGTAATAGCTATATTCATTATATCACAAATGTTATGCATCAGTATGATGAATCTATCTACTAATGATAGTTTATCAGTAAAGAAAAACAAGACAACTTGTTACTAAACCTGGTTATATTTGGCAAGACGCTCTGATCTGCAAGGAGCTCCGGTCTTGATTTGCCCCTGTTCATATAACAAAAATACCAAGAGACTACATATCATGATATGATTTGGAGAAGATACAATGGGATATTTCTTGAAATATAATGTGGGGTTTTGGACTTACGGTTGATAAACCGACGGATAGGTCAGCAATGAATGTGTCCTCAGTCTCTCCACTACGGTGGCTAGCCATCACTCCCCAACCAGCTCTCTTCGACATCTTAACAGCCTCGATACTCTCAGTTACTGATCCAATTTGGTTAACCTGTTCATTCATTCACCAAGGAGTTATTAACAATATTTCAAATTCACCAGTACCAATTACGAATATCTTGTGTGTGAGGATGTTACCTTCAAAAGAAGAGCATTGCAAGACTTTTCATTGATTGCCTTCTCAACTCTCTGCATACGTATAAGAGTGTTAGAGGTATAAACACTTTGAGAAAAAGAGAGTGAAAGTTCTAAGGAAACGCTTGATTAACATAATAGCAAACCTTGGGGTTAGTGACCAACAGATCATCACCGACAATTTGAACTTTCTCGCCACACTCGGCAGTCATTTTAGCATAGTGCTCCCAGTCATCTTGGTCAAATGGGTCTTCAATGGATACAATTGGGTACTCGGAAACGAATGACTTGTATAGGTCCTTGAGAGCATCTCCAGAGATCTTTTGAGAACCATCGTTGTTCTACAAATTCACAAATAGATTAGCGGATATATATTGAGAGCAATGTTCTTGATTTATTCTCAAGGAGGTTCATGATTTGTAAAGAAAATGATTGTTTTACCTCTTCTTTGAAGTTCAAGTCGTATTTCTTGTCTGATGAGTAGAACTCAGACGCAGCGACATCCATTCCAATGACAACTTTGCCAGTGTATCCGGCCTTCTCGATGGCAGTCTTGAGAAGTTCGAGACCTTCCTTGTTCTCCTGAATGTTTGGTGCAAAGCCACCTTCATCACCAACGTTTGTTGCATCCTGACCGTACTTCTTCTTAATCACAGACTGAATATTCACATGCAGACAAGAAGGATGAATTAGTCACATAAAAGATATGTGAGAGCATCCATGTTAAACCCAAGGAATCAATCAAGTATCGACTAAAGACATGTTATGTCTATATATTCTTAAATCATCATTCATCACAAACTGAGCATCTCAAAGACCAAAACGATTCATGATTTACCTTCAAGTTGTGGTAAACTTCCACACCCATTTTCATGGCTTCCTTGAAAGAGGAAGCACCAACAGGGAGAATCATGAACTCTTGCATTGCAAGCTTGTTTCCTGCATGAGATCCACCGTTGATGACATTGAAAGCAGGAACTGGCAGCACAATCTTTGGGTTACCAGCAAGATTAGCTATGTGCTGCACCAAGATACAGAGCAAAGAAAAGAGTTGAGATGACCTTGTACAATAAAACAAAGTGATAATGTTCTGTGCTAACGGTTACAAGACACCAGTTATAAGTGCAAGATCATCAAACCTTGTAGAGAGGAATGCCATTGACAACGGCACCAGCTTTGCAGACGGCAAGAGAAACAGCAAGAATTGCATTGGCTCCAAGCTGTAACCAAACACAAGAAGCAAGGTGGTTAAGATCTTCTGCCATTCTCAACTAAATGGCACAAACAAGAAGAATTCTTAAAGCACCTTTTGCTTGCACCAGCCCCATTCATTTTGGGTACCGTCAAGTTCGTGAACCATGAAGTTATCAATAGCAGTTTGCTGAGTTGGGTCCTGCAACAAGCAAAAAAACCACAAATTACTATCTAGTGACAATAACACATAAGGAAAAAAAAAGAGCTTTAGATATGTTAGAGAAGGTTTAAAAGGTCACCTTTCCAATCAACGCTGGGCCAATGATTGAGTTAACATTTCCAACAGCCTATTGACATCAATAAGAAAAACATGTCAATCTTAAGTCTCATTCAGATAAGATATGTTCTGTTCGAAAACCAGTACATAATCACAAACCATAACACACTCTCACCTTAGAGACACCTTTTCCAAGATAGTCTGATCCTCCATCCCTCAGCTCAAGAGCCTCGTAGATTCCTATGTAAGAGTTTACAATAAGTTAACATATCCAAAAAAAACACACTAAGAAAACAGATTAATCTAACCAAACATATATGTCTGCATAAGCTAAACAAACGAGTAACATAACCTACAGTGAAACTATCTACAACACTTAAAGATAAACCAATGAGAGAAATTAAAAAGCGGCGTACCAGTGGAAGCTCCACTAGGAACGGCAGCTCTGACCTTAGCACCAGTGGATGTGTGGACATCGACCTAAAACATTAACAGATAAATCACACAATCATGAGTCCTCTTATGCTAATCAAACGAACGATATAATTCGATTCAAATCGAGACATGGAAATAAACGAAAGAGTGGTACAATGATTCGAGAAAAAAAAAAAACTAGGGACTAATTCTGATCCATCGTACAGATCATCAAATATAGAAAAAAATCTATTAAGAAAAAACGATTGAAACATCAAACATAGCTCACTAATACACCGATCATCACTCACTAAGCATCTCAAGTAGGAAAAAAAAAAAAGAAAACTCATGAGAAGCTAACCTCGACGGTGGGGTTGCCACGGCTGTCGAAGATCTGTCTAGCTTTAACAGCAGTGATAGTAGCCATAGTTGAATTAGATCTTAGAGAAGAGACGGAGAATAGAAGCGAGAGAGAGAGTTCGATGATTTTACAGAGGATTCTTAGGCTTTATTATAGCTTCATATATATAACGGGAAAGGGGAAACTGTTCAGTTTATATCATAACCGTCGGATTAAAAGTGTTAGCATCTAATAACAGCCGTACGATCTAAAAGAAATGGAAAACGTTAAAACGGTGCGTTGCACGCCTTTTGCAGATGACCAAGAGTTTCCTTTTTTTCTTTTTTCTTTTTGCTCAAGTAAAATACGACTTTGGGACATCAGCTAAACACTAGAACAAGTAATTAACTAATATGGAAAATGAATATTTATTCAATCGTCTATTGAATGTACATAGATTCTGAGTCATTTTGTGTTTATTAAAATAGAACGTTGACAAGCTTATAAATTAAGCTCAGTGTCTGTATTTTTTTCAAACATACTGCATTAACTGATTTGTTGAAGGAGCTTAATTGTGTAAATAGGTTGAATAAATTTGTGACAAGGTAACGAGCGAATGTTTTGATATTAGAATATAAGACGCATATTCCTTTGGCATCTTTACTTCTTTCCTTTTTTACATCTTTTTTTTTCTACGGCATTTAAATTTAAAATATATATTTTTTTCTTTCTGTTGGGTAGTTCTGATTGATCAATGATCTATTAAACGAAGATGCTGAAAAGCTTAAGCATATACTGTATTTAGGATTCCAAGTTCCAACAACATACACTTTCACTTTTTTTCTTTCTCAACTGTATAATTTATTAATTGCGGGGAAAATGAATTTTATTTATGATTGTTGTCGGCAATCAGTCATCAGTCATCACTAAAATGATTAACTCAGTACTTGTCCCAGTCTAGATTATAAAATCTTAAACATCATGACATCATCTATAGAGGGATTCGTCGACATGTATACACAACAACAACGTCACTAGTAAATAAAATTCTTGAAGTTTTTTTCTCTACCATTTTACTCCCTCCGTTTCAGTTTAGTTGTCGTTTTAGGATTTAAATTTTGTTTTATAATAGTTGTCGTTTTAGGTTTTTAATGCAAATGTTTGGTGAAAATTCCAGTTTTATCCCTACTCTTTTAATGTTTTGGCCAATGAAACTTTTTATAAAATATATTAATAAAGGGTAAAACAGAAAATTTAATGATTTTCTTAATTTGTGTGAAAAAACCTTAAACGACAACTAAAACGAAACGGAGGAAGTACTATTTTAGCTTAAACACTATCAAGTCTCATCTCCAAAATACATCTATCAAAAGTACTTTACATTTTCGGTAGCATTAAAAAGAATATACTACGAGAATTATATTTTCATCAACCAATGATTAAACCACAAAGTTTCTTGAAAATTTGCAAAAATATACCTAAAAAAAGGAAGCCTACGATAAATAGTTATTATTATATCTAAACGTCAAGACACAAGCTGCTGATTCTCTCTCAATCTTTCGACTCCTGATCGAACCAAGACTTAAGCATATCCTGGAACAAACCAGAAACTTTTGGAAAACGAATCATCTAATGATGTGATTGTACTTGTCGCAAGATCAAACACACCACAATTAAGATGATCACAACTTGGACAGAGATCATCATTACTAAAACAGATTGAATCACTCTTGATTCCCCAACCATGAACATCTTTAATTGTGACCCCATGACCAAATATCAACATCTAGAAGCGTCTCTCTTCTCAGTTCTCTCACAACGATCAAAACATCCCTTGACTTCGTAATCGCGTCTTCCAAACGTATTATTCCCCAAGTTGCTTATCAAAGTGAAACATACAAAATATTTTAAAACAATGAAACAAAGAGGCCCAGGCGGTGAATACAATGTAGGCCCATTAAGGCCCAATAACGACATAACCTTTCATCATTCTCAACACAATCCAAAACAAATCACAAACCTCTGAAGTCACTCACTCTTCCACCTAAACAGCATCAAATGGCGACTTCTCTCTCCGTTTCTAGATTCATCTCCTCCTCCTCCGCCATCGCTAAGCCGTTACTTTCCCCCACCGTCTCCTTCACCGCGCCGCTCTCCTTCACACGCTCTCTCGCTCCTAATCTCTCCCTCAAATTCCGCAACCGCCGCACCAATTCCTTCTCCGCCACCACCAGATCCTTCGCTACAACACCCGTAACCGCCTCCATATCCGTCGGTGACAAGCTCCCAGACTCCACCCTCTCCTACCTCGATCCATCCACCGGAGACGTCAAAACAGTAACCGTCTCATCCCTAACCGCCGGAAAGAAAACAATCCTATTCGCCGTACCCGGCGCATTCACACCAACCTGCTCACAAAAACACGTCCCTGGATTCGTATCCAAAGCTGGAGAACTCAGATCTAAAGGCATCGATGTAATCGCATGTATCTCCGTCAACGACGCGTTTGTGATGGAAGCGTGGAGGAAAGATCTCGGAATCAACGATGAGGTAATGTTGCTTTCCGATGGTAACGGTGAATTCACAGGGAAGCTTGGAGTTGAATTGGATTTGAGGGATAAGCCTGTAGGACTTGGAGTTAGGTCAAGAAGATATGCGATATTGGCTGATGATGGTGTTGTGAAAGTTCTGAATCTTGAAGAAGGAGGTGCTTTTACTAATAGTAGTGCTGAGGATATGCTTAAAGCTCTCTGATTCTAGATGAAATAAATTCTCATCACTTTCTTCTTCTTCTTCTCTGTTTCAATTTTGTGTTTTTTTGTTTTGTGTTGCTGTTTCTTTAAATCTACGAATCATATCGGATTTGTAATGGAATAATGAAATTAGAGGTCTGTTGTTTGTGAACATTTTGGAAAAGCGTTGCGTTTAGTTGTTACTACTTTGGTCAACTAATTGATTGAAGTTGGTTTCTCTGAAACATGTTACTGATAACCCGGTCAGGGATTTGGTTGTAGTACGGCGTCGTTTGATGTAGAGGAGTTTGGACCACAAGTTAAAAAGAGTGTAGAATCCTTAGAATATTCTAGAATTGTAATCGATCAAATCGATGTTCCAGTTTTTTCTTACATCTAGTAAAACGTTACTGGGACAGTTGGCAACCAACCCAAGGACTTCTCCAAAAGGCACGTTAATTGCACCTGATTTTATACTATTTGGTACGCTTTTTGTTTTTGATGCATCTTTGATGTTATTATTTAAGTTTAAGGTGCATAATGAATTTATCTTTTCAATTGATCTAGAGCTCCATTGGTCTATGGAGATTGTAGACTAACAACAAGGCAAAGATCCTGACTTTTGGAAAGGACTTTGGGTTGTTTGCTAATTGCATGCCACGTCTACGTGCTAACGTATGCATCTTTAAAAAAAACAAAAAAACAAAAAAGACAATAAGGCTAAATGTGGCCAACTTCACTACTGGCCACTGGATGATCGACTATGTAAGTTAAAGGAATCAAATCTCAGACAATAACGCCAAATTAGTCACATTTGAGATTTTCTTTTTTGGTATACATTAACATTATACATACATATTGGATTGCTTTGGTGATTTAAGTGTTCAAATACACTGTACACATATGCATGTAAAGAAAACAAATAGAGAAAAATATCTAGCTCCCTCGATAAGGAACGGGAATCGCTTCCAAAGGAACAGCTTTTTTCAACGTAATACCAATTCTTTCTCCCATATCCATTTCTTCTGCATTAAGCCCATTTGCTAAAGCCCAATCAAACGATCTCACCATTGACCCAATGGCTAACGGTAAGACCCGTGATGCCAAAGGCAAAGCTGGACACATCCTTCGACCCGACCCGAACGGCAAGAACTCGTAATCTTGTCCCTTGAAGTCTCGGGCGTTCGGATTCGATATAAATCTCTCGGGTTTGAATATTATCGGGTCGATCCATGTTTTAGGATCGCGCCCTATGGCCCATACATTGACCAAGACTTGTGTTTCTTTGGGGATAGTGTATTGGTCGAAGATGTGACACGTGGACATGGCCTTGTGTGGAACAAGGAAAGGCAGAGGTGGGTGCAGCCTTAAGGTTTCCATGATAACAGCTGATAGATAGGGAAGGTTTGGTAGGTCTTCTTCTTGGAGCTTTTGGTTCGGAGACTTGAAGTAGGTTCGGAGTTCGGTTTGGAGTTTGGTTAAGGTTCTTGGGTTGTGTAGAAGCTCCGCTAGTGCCCACTCCAACGTGCTCGTTGTCGTATCCGTTCCAGCCGTAAACATTTCCTATCAATAAACTCAAAATGTTTGACTTATAAAATGACAAAAGAAAGGTTAACAAAAATTTATATACTACTTTCGATGAAGAAGTTTTAGAAACCCTTTTTAAAGTTAAATTTTATGGTATTTTTGGTTTCTTGAAAAGTTGTGATATATTTGGATTACAAAGCCAAAAAGCATTCTTTTTTTGTATAATTCCTGAATTCGAACAAAATTTTCATATCAATCGAAAAAAGTGGACTTACGAAAACAATAACGTTGATATCTCTTGATGAGAAGCTAGAAGGTTCTTCGTCGACTCCATCGCCACCACGAAACTCCAAAAGAACATCTAAGTAATCTTTCGTCTTCTCGTCGCTCTTTTCTTTCTCCCTAACCTCCGTTCGTTCTCTGATGAACTCTCCGGCGATCTCAAACGCTTTTTCCACGTGGAACTGCGTTTTTCTTCTGATTCCTTGAGGGTCAAGAAATCTTAGCAAAGGGAAGAAATCGGCAACGTTGGGCTTTCCGGCGAACTCCATCACTTTTCCGGTGTGGTAAAAGAACTCGGAGCCTCTTTTTGAATCGGGATCGAGCAAATCTCTCGAGAACATGAGGTTTCCTATGAGATTAAACGCCATCAAGAAGAAATATCTCCCCACGTCGATTGCTTTTGTACCTGACAAGAAAGAAATATGTAGAGTGGATTATAAAATACACATTTTAGTTGTCCAAAAAAAAAACACATTTTATAAGTTTCATCAGAATAATTCTATAGAGTCATATTCAGATTAGTATTGTTGATACGTCACATTCGGATTCAAGCCTACATATATATTGTTGAATTAAATTAGTACATACCGTTTTGGCCACCTTCCTCGACGAACCGGAGCATCTGATCAACACACCTAGAGCGTACATCACTCATAGCATCAAGACGGCGCGTGACAAAGAACTGAGTGGTGCAGAGCCGCCGCAGCATCCGCCAATACGCACCGTACTGAGCCGTGATGAGCGAGCCGTCACTACTCTTCCCTCCTTTCATCGCCTCGTAGATTTTCCGGCCGGCCAAAGCTGCGTCGTGCTTCTTGTAAATCTCCCTAGCCACTTCACTAGAAGAGATCACAACCGTCAGCATTGACCCGATTCGCAAAGTCATGATTGGCCCGTGACGCCGTGAAAGTTTAGTCAATGAGTCGTGTGGCGGTGACCCGGCGAGCTGGAACATGTTGCCGATCACTGGCCAGGGATTTGGTCCCGGAGGTAGTCTTGTACGACATCGTTTTGTGTGGAAGAGACATGTAACGTATATGAGAAGGGCAATGGATGTAAATAATCCGATTAACTCGTTCTTCGTTAATTGATTAATCATTTTTTTGGTTTGTTCTGAATATGAGTACGAACGTTTCTACTTTATAGGTATCAAGTTAAGGTTACATTTTCATAATTTTTGGTCACCTTTTTCTTTATTCACAAGTTTCGTGTATCTAATAAATTATGAAAATGTTAATAATTCATCATCTTGTCGCTATTATGTTGGGAATCTTTATCGGATATAATTGCTTTTTTTAAAAAAATCTGTTTGTAACTTGTAAGGTGATCATTTTATTGTAAGCCCATTTTAAGTATCCGATGATAGTAGTAAGTTTAAGTGGGACAAAATTAGAAGGCCCATTTGATGATTCTTGCAGAAACGTTAGGAGCGTTTGTGGTGGATCTGCGGTTGGAATTTGATCCTTCTTGCAGTCTATTCCCTTTGTTTCATTATATTAGATGTTTTAGGAATTTTATTTTGTTTCATATTATAAGATGTTTTATAAATTTTAATATAAATTTAAATGAATTTAGCAATTTGTGACTAGTTAAATTTTGCAGTCATTTTTAGGATTGGTTGAATTTTGTTTTAACTAAATATAAATGATATTTTTAAAAGAACAATAAATTATCTTAATATGTGTATTTACTTTAAACTTCTTATATTTTGAAACAGAGGTAGTATAACTTTATAAAAAAATCTAGTTCCCAGTTGAGATAGTGTAATATTTAACATAAGTCATTCAAATAGTAATATAAATCATTTTTTTTGAAAATCTTATATAATGTCTGGTCCCATAAATATCATAAATTATATAGTTTATGGTTCTATTAATATTATAAATTAATGATTGTATAAATTTATCAAAATATATACATTATATGTAAAAATCCTATACTAATATTTGGGAAGTACATCCTAAGGATCATAACTTGATTTTGTAAGAAATTACAATATATGCCATTAGAGAATTCTAATCATAAAATTTTATTCCATGTCACTAATATATATTAACGGGTCAACGGGTTTAAAGATATTAAAAGATTTTGTTTATATAATTCATATATTTTTCGATAATAACTATATTACACAATTAATATAATTCGAAATTGTTATATACTAATCAATTCGAAAATGTAACACAATTAGTAAAAATGTTGTATACTAATATATAATTCGAAAATGTGACACAAAAATGTTATTGAAAATGTTAATGAAAATGATATATCATTGAAAACATTTTATATCAATTGACTTTATAAATAATGCTATTTTGAATTATAATACTCATATAGTTCGAAAATGTTATTGAAAATGTTATATACTAATCCATTATTTGAAAATGAAAATGTTATCCTATACTATTATTTGGGAAGTACATCCTATAAGTCGTAACGTTGATTTTATAAGAAATTACAATATATGCCATTAGAGATCTCTAATCATAATCATTTTAATTCTATGTCACTAATATTCATCAATTCATTAAAAACGGGTCAATGGGTCAAACGGATTTAAAAGTATTATTGAGATTACCTAATATATAGGAGGTCAATCACGAATATAACAAACATGGATTTTGTTTAGATACAAAAAAATTTTAATCATACAACGAAATTTAGTTTAGATTTTAAAATATTTCCTTAACTAAACTATACTAATTAATTATGATTAATATATATGGAAGAAAAAAACGAAATTGTATATATGTAAACTAATTAAATTTGAGAATATATTAATAGATATTTCCAAAATCCTTAAATCTGGATTTTCTCAAAAATTTTGTCTATGTGTATTTCGCAGATTGGCAAAGATAAATACATATAGAAATGATATTTTTAATTTACTAAATCAGAAATAAATATAGCATCCTAAATCTTAGTACTTGCCATAACAATTGTATATTTATTCGAATAGATTCAAAACGAAAATTCAAATCCCCTGTATTAAGCAACTACAACAAACACCAATAAAAAAGTCAACAAAATATTCGAATTTTCCTAAAATATAGTTATAAAATCTAAAATCTTTCAAAAATTGTTGACCACGTAGAGATTTTGTAGTTAAGGAAACAAAAATTTATTTTTGAACATAATTTTCAAAACAATTAATACAATCTTCAAAACGGATCTCATATATATTCAATTTGCATTAAATCTTAAATTTAAAAAAGATATGATCATATCAAACCTAAATTGTGATAATGATTAGCCGACTCTCTTCTTAGCTTATAAATAGATAATATATGATCCGGCTAAATCATTCACAAATCACAAAATTTATTCTAGCAGCCATTTTTGAAATCTTTCACGCTTTTTTTTCTAATGTTCTTTATCTTAGAAATTGTTTTCGACAATAGTCTACCTTGTGATTGTAGGATTTCAAAATTCAGAATGGAGTGAAGAAAGAATATGTCGAACACTAACAGAGGTTTGTGATAAAAGCAAATTTGAAAATCAAGAAAAATTATGTTTCTGATATACAAGTGTTTTTTTATTACAGATTGAAGAGGCATCGACATCTGCTATCAAAAACTTAGTTGGGAAGAATTTTTCAATCATTTCTTTTTGATGAAAAGGATAAAATCTGCAGTGGGCATCAGTTGCTTAAGCAAGAGTTGAATATTTTTGTTGTATATACTTTATCCTTAAACGTGAATATTTTGTAGTATACTTTTTTGTAATAAATTAGTTTACTTTTTTAAATTCAGAAAATCATACTCTAATTATGTTAATAAATCATATTACTTTTTTTAAAATTCAGAAAAACATCTCATTAAAATTGTTGACAATTTGATTTCACTTACCTTATAGATGTGAAGATTTTCAAAACCGGCTGTTGCATCCGATTCAAAACTTATTCATTCTAGAAGTCATATACTACTGAACTAGGAGAGCATGCAAATGATTTGAGAAGATGAACAGTGAGTTTTTTTTATTATCATACTTTTAAACAAATAATGAGATTTTTTTTTTTTGAGAGATCGAGTTTATAACTAGCAAATTCTTATTCAATATTTAATCTCATTATATAATCTAATTATTTACATCCTATACTATTATTTGGGAAGTACATCCATTACGATTTTGTAAGAAATTATAATATTTGCCATTATAGATCTCTAATCATAATCATTTTAATTCCATGTCACTAATATTAATCAATTCATTAAAAAAACGGGTCAATGGGTCAAACGGTTAAAGTATTTATGATATTTAAATTCTATAAAAAGTATAATATTAATAATATTTGAACTCTATAAAATTTTAAATTATATATATATTATGGAAACAATTTAAAAGCAAACTTTTAAATTGACTCAAATTATATGTATTTTAAATAAAAGTATTATTAAAAAGAAAAATAATAAAATGATGTTTAATTTCACGGAACGGAGTTATATGGTGGGACGGGTTTGTGTCGATATTAATACGGGACGGTATATATATGACGGGTGAAATCCTAAAATTAATAATCAAAATAATCTTAAATACTTAACAAAATAAAAAATACAAATAAAAAATTAATTTTTAAGTTAAATAAATCAACTCGAGGGATACCGCGAGGTAAAATCTGGTGATACTGGGCCAAATACAGTTAGAACTGAGCAAACAAATCCCAATAGAGCCCACGTAAAAACTTCAACACAATACAAATATTTTTTTTCGTTCTCAATGACACAATTCAATTATGAATATCTAATTGAACCAAATAAATTGTTCATCTCATATAAACAAAAATAGAATTTTAATGAAGCTAAATATATTTTATATACAATACAATATTCTCTTTTTCTTTATTACCAAGTCATGTTTTTCAACCAAGTTAGATTAAAACAACATTTAATTCCTATAATAAAATAGTCCAATATGATATGGAATATAGATTTAAAATTTATTATCTATATTATTTAGTTCTACAAACAAAATATACAACCATCGTCAAATGAAATATACAACATTATATCCAAATAATAATAAAAATAAAACATTATGATATATTCCCTTTTATACTATACTATTATATTATATTATTATTTAATTCTTCAAACAAAATATACAATTTGATTTACACAAAATATTAAATCCCGTGCTGTATAGCACGGGTCATGATCTAGTATTTAGTGAAATATGACTCTAATATTGTTTGTTTTCTTGAATTTTCACTAATATTTTGTCGACTTCATTTCTAATAGTTTTACTACATTAAAAGCTTTTTATGTTGTTTTCTAGACATAATATTTATTTATTTTACTTGTAATTGGTTTTACAATTTAAGTATTTAACATCCTCTTAAGCACAAGATTAGCCTATCCCATTAGATACATTATTATATTTTGTTTTCATTTTCATCCAGGATGTGGTTCTCCATTCTAATTTTGTTGAGATCCAACCAATGTGTAGATAATATATAAGAAGAGATCGCAAATTTAAAGAAAACCAAAAACACTAAACATGAATTAAAAGAGAAACTAAGTTAGAGAGATCTCGAACCAAATCGACACGGATTACAATGGTTAGTTTTTTGCTATATTTAGCAGAGCTGTTTTACATATGCTATTTTTGGCAAAAGTGTGTAAGCAAATATCAAATCAGCAGCTAAGTCAGAGAGATCTCGAATCAAATTCGCCGGAGATCACAAAACGTTTATTTTCTATATTTGATATGATTGTGTGTATATATACAATATAGGTATAAGAGTTTGTATCTTATATATGCAAAGTTTACATAGATATATAATATCTAAAACTATGGAAAACATCGTACATAAAAAATATCAACTAAATTTTGATCACTACAAAAAAAAAAACTATTAATCTCGTTGAGGAGTTTTAGTTGTCAAAAGAAATCATTTCTAGTTTCCCAAAAAATAGAAATCATTTACAATGTTAAAAAAATAATTTAACAAAATGTGAGTTTATTATCTCTAATTAGAGATAATTAGAGATACGTAATGTAATTTAGAAAGAAGAAAAAACAATAAAACAATGGTAAAAACGTTAAATAAAAGTCAAAGAGATGCCAAGTCAGAGAGATCTCAAATCGTAAGTTTATTTACTATATTTGGAAATGTTAAATTACACACACACTCACATGTACATATATGTATAGGTATAAGAGCTGTGTATACTATATATGCCAAAGAGAGGCAAAAGTGAAGTGAAAACTAAGGTTGTTGTCTTTTATCCAAAAACAAAAGGTTGTTGTCTCACCATTTGTTCTTTTTTTAAGAGTGTTGGTTGTGTTCTGTTTTTCTTGTTTACGAGTGGTGTTCTAAACAAACATATCATAACAAAGACAGAGGAAAGTAAAGATGAATAAGAGAATATATCTGCATATGACAAAAGCTTTGATTGCTTGAAGAGGATTCAACGGTTATGGGAGAAGATTGTTTCAGCTTTGATTGGTTCATTTGATTTTGTTTTATCTTTTTTCATCAAAGACTCTATCTTCCATTTCCAAAGAATTCTTATTTACAGGTAATCAACTTTTTTACATTTTCTGATCATCGTTGTTAATTTTTTTTCTTCTAAAATTTAATAATTTTGGAATGGTACTGTTTAGGTTTTTTACTCTCTATTGATTTTAAAAGTAGAATGGTACCATATATAATGCGTTTAAATAATTTTAAATAAAGAACGAAGAAGGTTATTTGGGATAAAAATGTTGCTTTGATTACATATGATTATATGAGCAAGTGAGACTGATGATAACATTGTAGCTTTTTTGTTTGACTTACGATACACACCCCTTCTATTTCAAACTTAATCTTGTTGAAATAATGGAATTTTTTTGAATGATTTTCTATGCCGGGGTATTTTTTTTTAGTGAAGACGTAATTAGAGATGAATTTCACAGAAGCTATGAATGTTGTGCACAATAGAATTCACCAACTTGAACCAGAGAATGCATCGAAGATCATCGGTTATCTCTTGTTGATGCAACACCACAACGACCGTGACATGATCCGTCTCGCATTCTGTCCAGATTCTGTGATGTGTTCTATGATCAACTGTGTTAAATATGAACTAGCTAAAAACTCTCGCTACAACATTCCTTCTTCTGATCACATTCAAATCCGTAAATTTGGATCATTCACCAGTTCATCAAACCAATCTCTTTTAGTCTCTGTCTCTCCTCCTTCTGTTCTCTCCATGGGAACAAGTTTTTGGGAGAATACAAACGACATGGATTCATCATTGCAAAACAATGTTCAGTTCTTGAATTTTGAGGATTCTTTTATTAGTCCTGAATTCTCAACTAGTTTATTCTCTCAAGAGAAACAAGGTCTATCGTTGAGAACTAGTCGAAGATCACCGAGTTTACCGGAATTTCCTGTCAAAATCTGCCACTACTTCAACAAAGGATTTTGCAAACACGGCAACAACTGTAGGTATTTCCATGGAAAAATCATACCGGAGAGAGATAGTTTTGCTCAGATGTTTAATCCAAACAACAACTTAAGCGACGAAGAGCATGGTGTTTCCCCTGTATCACTTGAGAAGCTAGAAAGAGAAATCATTGAGCTGCTTAAATCAAGAAGAGGTGCTCCAATTTCCATAGCTTCTTTGCCAATAATGTACTACGAGAAGTATGGTAGGACTCTTCAAGCTGAAGGCTATCTCACAGAGTCACAAAGACAAGGCAAAGCTGGCTATAGCCTCACCAAGCTTCTTGCTCGCTTAAAGAACACCATCCGCCTCATCGACAGGTTAGTTACTTAATACATTTTAACAAAAGAATATACATGAAGTATATTTTATGTATTGTTTTGGTTAATGGTGTTTGAATTTTGTAGGCCTCATGGGCAACATTCAGTTATACTAGCAGAAGATGTGTTAAAGTTTGTGGAATATACGGGAGAGAGAAGCGAACACAAAGCGATCCTTGCTGGTTCGAGACAGATTTACTTAACATTTCCGGCGGAGAGTAGTTTTACTGAACACGATGTTTCAAACTACTTCTCCAAAGTTGGACCAGTGGAAGATGTGAGGATTCCATGTCAACAAAAGAGAATGTTTGGATTTGTGACTTTTGCTTACACAGAAGACGTCAAATACATTCTTGCTAAAGGCAATCCTCATTTCATATGCGGAGCACGTGTTCTCGTCAAGCCTTACCGGGAAAAATCACGCTCCAATAGGTATCTTGACAATAACAAACCTCAGTACGACGTTCGATATGGATCTCAATACATTAACAGAGAAACGGAGCTAAACACTTGTTAGTACATTCTCAAAACCTTTCATTTTGAGAATATTCGCTTTACGGTTTCATTTTAACTGTTTATTTTTGTGTTGTTTTAAGTGCCACGACGAGTTAGCGAGAGCTTAAAACTAACGAGGAAGCGGTTTCTTGAGGATCACGAGCAATCAGTTTCTAAGTCCTTACCTAACAATTACTCATATCTCGGCTTCTCTTCCAACGACTTCAAGCTACCGACAAATGGTAACTATACACCTCTTATTACTCCATAATATCTCACTTTTAGAAAAATAGATCAATTTTATGACTTTTTATTAATTTGTAGAGGAACATGAGGAACAAGCAGAACAATTAAGTTATCTACTGGATTATTTGAACACCGAAGATAATGTCATGAACATAAGTCCTAACTACAAAGACAATGATCGGTATGCTATAACTTTGATATAATTAACAAACATATTTTGAGATATTTTTTAGTTTGTTTATATGAAGTTTTTTTTTTTTCCATCAGGAGGATACACTGTGAATCTTTAGAGGGTCGAGTCTTAAATTTACCTGAAAGTCCGTTTTCTTCCCTTTCCGGGAAAGTGATTTCTATGGTTACATAGAGAGAGTCACCAAACCAAAAGTGAAAACTGAATTGGAAGATAGGAGCATAAAGGTTAGAGGAAATTCCAAAATATGTAATCACATCATCATCTTTGTCTTTGGGGTTAGACTGTAGTCGATGGCATGGAGTCTTTTTAGGTTTTTAGACTATTTGGTCGATGGCATAGAGTCTTCGGGTTTATAATGTTTGGTCGATGGCATAGAGAATTTAGGTTCTTTAGCAACAACATCACTTAGGAAAAAAGGGAGACAGATAGACACACAACATAAAGGATCTGTTTGATGATTCAACTACAATGTGAGGTGATCAGGTTAATTAAGAAACATAAGCTACATGGGTTATTATGTATGACTAATTGAAACGTTTATGATGGTTTAGTTTTCTATTGTT
Source organism: Arabidopsis suecica (assembly GCA_019202805.1). Taxonomy (NCBI): domain Eukaryota; kingdom Viridiplantae; phylum Streptophyta; class Magnoliopsida; order Brassicales; family Brassicaceae; genus Arabidopsis; species Arabidopsis suecica. Next base: position 11,980,250 of record CM032909.1, read on the forward strand.
TTTTTTTTTTGTAACTTTGTTATGCAAGACTGGATCATATTTCATTGTATCATATGACAATTACGTCTAGTTTTACGAACGAGGTTTAGAAAAGTGTATGGGTAGTTTCACATTCTTAAGAAAATATCGCCATCAACGATGAATAGTCTGTATGAAAAAAAATCTTATGATTGTTGAACGCATATGTATTGTGCAGTCAATAATTAAGAGATCAATAACATGGATGATATTAAAATGTGGACCAACTATAAATCTATAAATCATAACATTCGAAAATGCTATAATCTGAAGGCTATAATCCAATTTTCTTTTTTTTGACAACAATCTGGAAAATGTTGTTGCGAATACCCAACAAAATAATAGTAATGTTGACCCAAGAAAAGTAATAAACAGAAATTAAATTTTGACGCGAGCCACCATTTATATTCTTCTTCTCGTGTTCCATAAACATGCGATACGTACCAGTGGCCATGTACCTGACGCGCATTTTTAGCGTTTCGATAACAACTCCTAGCAATTAACACTATAGCCGACCAGATTCTTACACAAGCGTTAAGAGATGCGAGTGGTGATTATTTTAACCCCTTCTCCACGAAATAAAACTTGGAAATAAGAAATCAATTACGTTAATGAAAGATCGTCCACGTGGCTTCGAAATCTTTACGATTTTAGTCCTTCATAGTCTTGGTAATTGCGGATCTGGATTTTACGGTGTACACTTAAATAGTTAATATTCGTTTCCACTCCCTCTAGTTTTAGCTTGATTTTAATTTAAGGCATATGTTTTAATTTCTCAATCAATTATCAGATAGTTAAGGACTAAAATGAGAAACCAAAAAAAAATAAAAAATTAGTTGTTAGATAAAAAAAGTCTGGACGATGACTATCATGTTTAGCATATTGTTTGATATTGAAATGAATGTATATCTTTAGATACATAAATTGAAGAGATTTGAACAAAATATACCAAAAAAAAAGAATAACCAGATGTTTTTACTTTTTACATAAGTGAAAGTGATGGTAAAAAAAACAAAGAGAACATTAGGGTTTAAGAAAATAAGAAAAAACATAGGGGTATAAAATGTATTAAACTGAGAATGTTTAGGTTAAAGAGAAAAGGAAAAAAGCGTCGACTTGTTTCTTTTTTTTTTTTTGACATCAATTTCCTTTTTAACCTTTTTTGTTTATGATTTATATATTTGTCTTCCGTTGCGTCAGATATCATTGAACGGTGTTTGTTTATTCGGAGAAGAAGAAGAAGCATATTCGACGGTCACCAAACCTCTTCCGTCGAATTTTCACTCTCCGTTTCTCTCTCGTCGCCGTCGAACATCTGAGATCTCTTTCCATTTCCGTCACCGAAGATGCATTCCAGTCATCTTCTTCTCGAGGAGCCGATCAGGATGGCTTCAATCCTCGAGCCTTCCAAATCTGTGAGCTCTCTCTCTCGATGCTTAAGTATCACAGTTCTTCTTCATCGATTTGCAATTTCGCATGGATTCAATTTTGTTGTTGAGGTTTCTCTGATCTCTTTTTTTTTTTTTTATGTATTTCTCAGAGTTTCTTCCCGGCATTGACTAAGATCGTCGGAACTCTCGGTCCTAAATCCCGATCCGTCGAGGCTCTCTCCGGCTGTCTCAAAGCCGGCATGTCTGGTACTAACCGATTACTTCTCTTTTGTGTGTTTTGCTAACTTGATTTGGATTCGTCTCACTGATAAATTGTTCATGTTCTGTGATTAGTGGCTCGATTCGATTTCTCTTGGGGAGATGCTGATTATCACCAGGAGACACTTGATAATCTGAAAGTTGCTGTGAGGAGCACTAAGAAGCTTTGTGCTGTATGTTTTCTCTTCTTCTCTGATTTTGAACCTTTTTTTATTTGCTATATGCATTTGAGTTGAGATTTTTTTCTGGGTTTGTTCAGGTTATGCTTGATACTGTGGGACCTGAGTTACAAGTTATTAACAAATCTGAGAAAGCTATTACTTTGAAAGCTGATGGTCTTGTAACTTTGACACCGAATCAAGACCAAGAAGCTTCTTCTGAAGTTCTTCCCATTAATTTCAATGGGCTTGCCAAGGTTCTCTTTGACTCTTATAGAATGAGATGCTATTATTATATATAATTAATCAATGGTTTGGTGTTTACTAATATAGACGTGTGATGGGTGTTTTTGTTTGATGTTTGTAGGCAGTGAAGAAAGGAGACACTATCTTTGTTGGGCAATACCTATTCACTGGTAGTGAAACAACTTCAGTTTGGCTTGAGGTATAAAAAAATGAAGCTTACAATTTTACTTTTGATGGTTTCTCTATGTTAAAGTTTAGACATTTAGATGGATATATTGTAAGACCCACCTCCCAAACGAACCTGCAGGTTGATGAAGTTAAAGGAGATGATGTCATTTGCCTGTCAAGGAATGCTGCTACTCTGGCTGGTTCTCTTTTCACTTTACATGCCTCTCAAGTTCATATCGATCTGCCAACTCTCACAGAGAAGGATAAGGAGGTCAGAGTTACTTCTAATCTGCAAATCTCAGCGATTCACTTTACTCCCTTTATAATACATATTTTCTGTCAGAGTGTTTGACCAGATTGTTTTGATTTTCTAGGTTATAAGCACATGGGGAGTTCAAAATAAAATCGATTTTCTCTCGTTGTCTTATTGTCGTCATGCGGAGGATGTTCGCCAGGTCTGTATTTTTATGCTGCCTTTCAGTTGTTGTGTCATACTTCTATGTGTATGCGCTATTAATTCTGAGCTTCTGATAAGCTTGAACAATAACCAATTTTTGTTTCATAACACAGACCCGTGAAATGCTTAAAAAGTTGGGCGACCTCTCTCAAACACAAATATTTGCTAAGATTGAGAATGTAGAGGTAAGTTCAATGCATTTATATTTTCTTTTTATTATGTCTCTGTAATTCTTCCTTTCTTAACCGAGGAGGAAGCTGCTGATTTTGAATCTTTTATTTAGGGACTAACCCACTTCGATGAGATTCTACAAGAAGCTGATGGCATTATTCTTTCTCGTGGGAATTTGGGTATAGATCTACCCCCAGAAAAGGTATGTTGGTGGTTAGTCATGTAAATTAATTTGTGCCGCACCAAACTTTACACTCGTTTATGACTAACTTGGTGGGTTCTGGTGCAGGTGTTTTTGTTTCAAAAGGCTGCTCTTTACAAGTGCAACATGGCTGGAAAGCCAGCCGTTCTTACCCGTGTTGTTGACAGTATGACTGACAACTTGCGTCCAACTCGTGCTGAGGCAACGGATGTTGCTAATGCTGTTTTAGATGGTATGTTAATCCTTGAATGTGCTTCTTTTATGGTGCTTCTAACAATAATCTGCTTGGTTTGGTTAGTGTTATGAAATGGTGGAAGGAAATTCTATTTCTGGATCATTGCGTTTTTCATAACTTGAGGTTGCTTCTTCCATTTTACTTCCTGCAGGGAGTGATGCAATTCTTCTTGGTGCTGAGACCCTTCGTGGATTGTACCCTGTTGAGACAATATCAACTGTCGGTAGGATCTGTGCTGAGGTAGGCTTTATAATATATGTCTTTATTAGCATTTCGTTGCTTGCGTCTTTAAAGTCCATGCATTTTAAAACCAAGTTGTGGCTTGTCATTCGATTTTCTCTTACACAATTTCTTTAATTATTCTTAGGCAGAGAAGGTTTTCAACCAAGATTTGTACTTTAAGAAGACTGTCAAGTATGTTGGAGAACCGATGACTCACTTGGAATCCATTGCTTCTTCAGCTGTAAGTTTGTCTTTTGTGTGGTAGAGACAGAAGAAATGATCAGAATTTCTGGTTTGAAGAGACAAATTGCCATCACAATTTCTAATCTGGCTTATATTACACACTTGATCAGGTACGGGCAGCCATCAAGGTTAAGGCATCCGTGATTATATGCTTCACCTCTTCTGGAAGAGCAGCCAGGTTCATATCATTCCTTTTGGCTTAAACTGTTATTTTCGTTTGATCTATTCATATTTGTCTAATGAATTGGTATTCCTTTGATCTCCATGCAGGTTGATTGCCAAATACAGGCCAACGATGCCGGTTATTTCTGTTGTCATTCCCCGGGTTAAGACAAATCAGCTGAAATGGAGCTTTAGTGGAGCTTTTGAGGTATGTTTTCCCCCTTGTCTCTCAAGTTTAGAGATTACATTCATACCAATTTTTTACACAGTTAACCTGTGTGTTTCTTATCAGGCGAGGCAGTCACTTATTGTAAGAGGTCTCTTCCCAATGCTCGCTGACCCTCGTCACCCTGTAAGTCTTGTTATCTTTCTTCTATTGCATATTACACCTTCCTTTCTATTGGAGAAACACACGGTCTCCAAGATATTGGATGGCTGAAACATACTCTGATACAAGTCTTTTAAACGTTTTAATGAAATTTTGTTATTTCTTAAGGCGGAATCTACAAGTGCGACAAACGAGTCAGTCCTGAAGGTTGCTCTAGACCATGGGAAGCATGCTGGAGTAATCAAGTCGCATGACAGAGTAGTGGTGTGTCAGAAAGTTGGTGATGCATCTGTGGTTAAGATCATCGAGCTTGAGGATTAATTTTGCCTCGCAAAAACATTATAAAATTGGCTGCATTTTGGGTTGCCTTGAATTGACTACTCCCAATGCCGGAGTGAATATATAATCTCCGGGACTTTTGTTTTTTTGTACTTAGGAGATTTGATGTCTCTAAGGTTTCCTTATTTTCCGCTATATTTGATTGCCTTCAAATTTAAGCATACGATAAAAGTATACAATGCCTAGCAATTTTATAATAAGCTGTTACATTCCCTGTTTTTTCGATCTGTTATAAAATTCTATCATTTTTAGACTATTTTCTCCTTTCTTGCAGTCAAACATGCTAAATATGAAGTTATATCGTTTTTCAAAATAAATTATTGTTTTATTTTCTGATTTTTGTCGTAAAATGAAATTAAAATAGAAATAAAATATAGTGAGGAGAAATATTGGTGGTTGATAATCGTTTTCATTGTTAAATAAGAATAAATACAGAATTTGTATTGGAAAACCAATCAGAAAATAAAATATCTAAGGCAAGACAAAACAAAAGAAACAAGAGTCTTCTTGGTTCGTTAAGTTGTATTAATCTTTGACCTTATACACCATTACCGTTTTTTCTTTCATTCGTTTACTCATTAGGGTTTTCTTCTCAATTATGTACTTATGTATAGCTATTTGTTAGTGACTGCGTCGTCAGTTTGTTATGTATGATTTAATATATGACCAAATAAACACTATTCAAACAATACAATTCGTTGTACACCACCTAAATAGTCTTATTGTCTTATATCAATTATTATTTTTAGTTGTGTTTCAATTTATATGGTTGGTTTCAATTAATTTTAATTAGCCTTTCATGCTTAAGTTTGGGGACCAACATTTCTATGGTTGGTTTGACAATGAATTAAAGATCTTTTCCTCGATTAGTCTCTTCTCTAGAAAAAGATAGTCATTGACGCTCGATCATGAGTTATGATTTATGAATGATGAATCCAGAAAAATAATTATGACTTTTTTAATTTTGGACTTCGCTTTGATTTTTTCCCCAACTCTCCCATCCATAAACAATCCTTCTGTCGGAGTGATAACGATGCTCCCAAATATTACAACAACTCGTTGCAAATTATGATTAAAGCAAGCAAATTGTCTCAGTCTATACATTTATGTTTGATCTCAATCCCAATATTAATCACATGGTGTAAATATATATCACAAAACTAACAAACATGCAAGACCCTACATGAAAATTATTAATAACTTGAAAATATCTTCATAATCTACATGTATACAACTAAGAGACATAGTTAATCACCACATAAATTAAAACTTTTAAATAAGTTCAGAGTTCAGACAAATATGGGTTCTTTAAGTATGTTTTGCAGTAGGATGAATGAAGATCATAAATATTGGCACATAAAAGATCACAAATAAATCATCATATCATCTACATAATAAAAAAAAAGTAAAATTTTTTCTGCATATGCCAAGATTTGAATTTTTAAAAACGCATATAAATTGTTCAATCTATAAAGGAAACAATTAAACGGGTCAAAAATTCAGACTTGAGTAATATATTTTTTTTACACAAAAATAAAGTCAACAAAAATTCCGACTGAGCAACGGGTCAGAATTTGAATATTTATATTCGATTTCATACATTTATTTTTTGAAATGTATAATTTTATATATTACAATAAAAATTTAAATATTTTAATTTGCAACATTTAAAATAAGTTTTACTTGATATTTTTAGAGAATATCATCAATACTTAATAGTTCAAAAAGTTAAAAATTATAAATACTCTAATTTGATTATTTTTAAAAACATTTATAATAGGTAGCAGCTTAAATATAATATATTATATGATGAAATGAGTTTTGATCCTTATAACTATTTGAATAGTTATATTTAATTTCATATAATTTGTTTTTTGAAATTCAAAATTGTATAAACTACAAAAAATTTTTTTAAGATTTTAATTTGGAATATTTAAAAATAGTGTAGAACATTTAAATATGGTTTGGCACCTCTAAATATTTGAAAATTTGATTCCGCAAGCAATTTTAGAATTAACGAATAATAGATTTTGCACGCAATATTTTAAAATGAAATATTGAGATTCTAAAATAAAAATATAGACTCCACGCACGGGTTGATTTTGGTATCTTATTATATACTAAACATATGTTTATAACATATTCGAATAATTGGTAAATTCCGTAATTATAAATCTCAAACAAATTCTGTAATTAGATTAGCTCAAACAAATCTCTATTTCAACAACCAAAGAATTATGAATTGAAAAAGAATTTTCTAAATTAATTCAAAATAATAACTAATTTTCTTAATTAATTCAAAATAATCTATGTTTTATATGCGATTTATTTATGATATTTTAATTTTTGATCTAACTGAAATATATGCAATCCTATTTTGTGGTTGTTAACATAAATTAAATCATTGTTCAAAAAATATTACTTTTTAAAAAATAAAATTATTTTCCGTTTTCATATCTTAAAAAAAATATTATCCATAATTGAGTATTATAGAAAAAATTCTATATTTATTCTAATATTGTATATAGGGACTGACAAAAAGATTAATATTTTCACTTACTATTATAATATATATTAAAACTTAGTTCTAATATATATATTATATAAATTTTGTAATAAATAAAATTTAACCAGTACTTTAGTACGGGTGATGATCTAGTCTACATGTATACAACTAAGAGACATAGTTAATCACCACATAAATTAAAACTTTTAAATAAGTTCAGAGTTCAGACAAATATGGGTTCTTTAAGTATGTTTTGCAGTAGGATGAATGAAGATCATAAATATTGGCACATAAAAGATGGGTAATTATCTAAGAATTGACCATTGTACTTTTGTTTTAAAATGTTCGATAAATTCGATAAGAGTAAAAACTTGTAAGAACTACTTATTTATTTAATCACACGAGTGATGATTACAACGAAATCAAAGTTACAACATCCTTTTTGTTACACGTATAAGACCGAAAAAAAAAATACATATTTTGGAAGAATCTTATTTTGGAGTCTTGTAATTAAACATTACTTCAAAATGCTTTACACCAAATCAAACGGACTTTTCACGAGTGTTCGGTGCCGCCACGTGTCATCTATAACCTTCGTTGGATCTTGCCTTTCCCACGTCACTAATTTTCATTTTCATTTTCTTCTCTTTTAATATACTACTCTCTCTTTCCCTCACTTTCTCCGTTTCTCGTCTCTCCTCCAAGATTTTCCGAGAAAAATCACCACTGAGAAAAGAGAAACAAAGAGAGAGCAATACATTTATAGAAAGCTTCATAAGTATTATCTTCGCCGCCATGGCTATCGAGCGTCATCGATTACGCGTGTTTCTGTGATTACACGTGTACGGAGCTTTGTGTGTTTGCGTAACTTCGGTCAACTATTAGAACGAGAGCGAGGTTTGTGAGAGAGATTAGAGAGGTATGGGTTCGTCCTTGTCGAATCTAAACGACGGGACGAATGGTTTGGCTATGGGACCTGGTCTCGGTGATATACCGGAAAGTTGCGTCGCTTGTGTGTTTATGTATCTGACTCCGCCGGAGATTTGCAATCTGGCTGGATTGAATCGTTCGTTTCGTGGTGCGGCTTCTTCGGATTCTGTTTGGGAGAAGAAGCTTCCGGCGAATTATCAGGATCTGCTTGATTTATTGCCGCCGGAGAGGTATCATAGTCTCTCGAAGAAGGATATTTTCGCTGTGCTTTCTCGTCCAATTCCCTTTGATGATGATAATAAGGTATTTGTTTGGGAGTTTCGAGAGATTGATTTTGATTTTGATGTATTGGATTTGGGAATTAGGGTTTTGATTTGGTTTGGATGAATTTTCTATGAAGACAGTTTCAAATTGAACTCTGTGTGTTTTTTCTCCAGGAACTATGGATTGATAGAGTTACAGGACGAGTTTGTATGGCAATTTCTGCGAGAGGAATGGCTATTACTGGAATTGAAGACCGGAGATATTGGAACTGGATTCCGACGGAAGAATCTAGGTACTATAGAACAAACGCTTCTTGATTTGAATCTCAAATTGAATTTTAGAAAGATCAACAAGTATGTGTCAAGAATCTTGTTTGTGGTAATGTCATTTGACTTGAATTTCATGAGCTGTTGATACTTTGTTTCTTAGGTCTTGCTTGAATGATGATCTCTTAAGTATATAAAAAAAATAGATTTGAGAAGTTTGTGTGAAGGTTACTCTTTGATTAATGGCCTGATTTCTCTTTGTGATTCTGCTTTTGAGTTTTGATGAGTAGCTAATATAGATAATTAGTGTTCTTACCTAATCTTTATGATTATGGATTTGAGGTGTTATTGTAGTGATGATTCTTCCTCGACAGTGACATATTTCTGCATCAGGTTTTGTGTGAGACTGCTTTATACCATAAAACTTCAAACGGGTGCTTTATGTTTTTGGTTGTGTTCGAACAAAAAGTAAAATCCTTTTTTAATCTTCCCTTGAACAGGTTCCATGTTGTAGCCTACTTACAGCAGATTTGGTGGTTTGAAGTTGATGGAACAGTGAGGTTCCATCTCCCACCTGGTATATACTCTCTATCATTCAGAATCCATTTAGGGAGATTCACAAAAAGGTTAGGGAGACGTGTGTGCCACTTTGAACACACTCATGGTTGGGATTTAAAGCCGGTAAGGTTTTCGCTTTCAACTTCTGATGGTCAAGAAGCATCATGTGAATATTACTTGGACGACGTAGAGAGAGACGAAGCACTCAAGCAACACAAACGCGGTTGTTGGATCAACTATAGGGTTGGAGAATTCATAGTGAGTGGATCAGAACCATCGACCGAAATCCAATGGTCGATGAAACAGATTGACTGCACACACTCGAAAGGCGGGTTATGCGTTGATTCAGTCTTCATAAACCCAATTGGTGATGTGAAAGAACATACCAAAACACCAAAAGCTTTTGATTCTTTCAAGGTATAATATTAATGACTGATGTTTAATATCATTTCTTATTAGTGGTTTTGTCGTCGTTTTTTTACTGGTTCCCAAAATTAGGGTACTTCGAGTCGACGATACGGTTTCATTTTATTATTGTGCCTTTCATCGAGTTTTTTTTCGTTTATTTCATACTCATTTTGTTACATATTTTAGGCGAGAGGACTATTTCTTTTGTGTATACCCATGTTTCTGTGACTATCTGTATCCAACCAAGATTATCTAAATTATTTTGTGTCTGACTACTTCTAATTATTTTTGTGATGTGCTTGCATTTTTTTTTAATATCATATCTATTATCCAATCATAGATGGTATGCATAGGATTGGATCGAATTTTAAGCTATATAAAAATATAATTATAATTATTCAAAATCTTTTAATCAAGCTTATCCAAAAATTCAAATGCTTGAAGTCCTGAAGACCTGAACTATCGAAATAACTATATTATCTGATAAGATGTCAATATACACTGTACTCAAGATATTTTCATTTTGTGTATAATCTACATTTCTTATCCTCTTTGGTTTTTCTATAAAAAATAATGTTGTGTAGGAGTGGACAAAATAAGATTTGTTTTGAAAGGTCAGATTAACTTAAAAGAATTAGAACATCCTAATATGGCTATATATATTTTAGATCCAGGTATGGATCATATATCTTTGTCTATATTGGATCTGGATTTTTCGTTGGATTCTGAAATGCTAATATTCAGATTCTATAAGAAAATGAACAAAAACGTAAAAGATTAATTTAGTTTAATACATGAAGTGAGCAAAATTTAAGATGATCTGTTTTTTTTTTTTTTTTTTTTTTTTTTGTCGCATGTAAATATGATCTAGAATAATTTGAACAAATATCATGACGGATCCAAAACAGAGAAAAGAATTGTTACAGAAAATGAAAGATAGTTCCAAAAATATTTAAAGAAACAAAGAGGGAACAGAACAAGGAGAAAAAATGCATGTAGAGTGATGGTTGAGCTGAATTGGGAATGGCCAAGAAACTCTCAGCTATCATGTGACCGAGCCGGACCTGAGATGAAGTGGTCAGATGCAAACCGTCCGGTTCAAGTGGTAGGCCTCTGGCATCAACACAATACACATTCTCAAGATCTGTCTTCAATTGAGCTTTTCTCACCGCGTCAAGATATGGTCCTGCACCTGTCGCTAGAGCCACCTTTTGTTGTTTAGGTCACAACAAAAAAAGATATTAGAAGCATGTAACTAAATATCAGATTCTTTCTAGAATTTTTAGGTAAAGACCAAAATGTCAATTTGAAAACACCCTGTAAGTTGGATTGGTACGATATTTAGCCACAGCCTGGATTAAAACAATGAATATAATCACGAAATCATGTAAGCTAAACTACAAAAAAAATAAGCAAGAATAGAAATAATGGAATGCATTAAATAAGTTAAATCCATGCTTAATTATAGTACACTTGCGGAATCACTAAACATAATCAACATTTAACAAAATAATAAAGTGCTGTGAGATTATTCTGCTATTTTACGCATTTCAAAGTTTATTAGGCAACGTACCTGGATAATAGGAAGATTTGGCTGATGTAAATCATTTCGAAGATCATTAAAAAACTTGACTAGTCTCTTCTTATAAACCGAAGCATCTACCATATCAACCGTATCCGACTCACCCTGATACCACAAAACCGCCTGGTACGAGCCACCACCACTAGCCACCGCCGCTTTGGACCTCCGAACCGTTTCCTCGTAAAGAAACTGACCTTTTTGCCATTGGCTTAGTTTAGTCCCACCGATAGAGCAAGGAACCAAACCCACCTGACCAAACCGGTTAACCACCCGGTTTGCAAATGACATTCCCGGTCCAATACCATTGGTTTTGTTAACATCAATGTCAACGTGTAGTGGCTCTTTAGCCTCTTTCCACTCGAGTTTAGCCGTGAGTCGGAGGATCAAAGGGTTTGATCGACATTCCAGTGGAATCACACCGTCCCACACGGTGGTGTTTGTGGCGGTGTCGTTATAAACTCCCCCTCGACCCGCCATGTTGCTTTGCCCGGCCAAAATGAAAATGCTAATGTTTCTTGGAATGGTTTGGGATTGGATTTGTGGTGGAGATTGAAGAAAAATGATGATGAAGAAGTAGTTGAAGATCTTAGTCGTCATTGTTTTGAGTAAGCTTGAAGAATGAGATTGAGATCCAAATCAGACTCGGAAGTAAGATGCAAGACAGAATAATGTTTTCTTCCTGTTTTGTCTCTTTCTTTTTATTCACTTCAAAAATACTTGTTTTTCTTTTTACAGAAAGAAGAATAATTGGTTTGGTATTAGTCAATAGACTCTAAAACCTTTTCATACACAAACATGATTATATATATTAAAAAAAGACTATTTTCTGTCTCGCCACATGTACAAACCATCAATGATTCATTTGTTTAATTTCTTAAAGATCTATAATGTTTTCTCAAATTTCTTAAAGATCTATAATGTTTGGATGAGAAAAAAAAAACTAAATAAAAACCAAAAATAAGAGGAAGAAGATCGATCATGATGATCGAATATGCAAGACGGCGTGGGCAAGTGAGTGATGAGTTCTTCACTTTTTGTTTCTTTTTTGCTTTTTTTATTTATATACTTTTTCTTCGTATAGGATTCAATTTTTCTTTCTCTACTAATTAGTGCTTTCTTGAAATATATCATTAATTTTTCCTTTTTCAATTATACATACTAGGTATATTCCTATGAATTTTACCAAAGAACTTTAGGTCAGAGTGAGTCTTTGGCCTTCCCTATTGTAATGAATTAACAAATTTTTGGAGCATTTCCAAATCATTTGCAAACTCCGAGTGTAATAGAGCTGCAAATAGAGTAGGCCAAACAGGCTTTGATTTGTTTTTGTTTTTTTTTTTCCTTTTAAGCAAACCAAGGCCTTTATATTTGAACATAACTACTCGCATCAAATTCTATACATTACACATGACTTCCACTGAATAAAGAGGAAATAAAGGCTCTTCAAGAAACGTTTTGAGCTCTTTATTTCACAACGAACAATAGAAGTGGAACAGAGTACACACTGTGATAAAGCAACAAGCTTGCATTTTTCATTTGCAGGTAAGATTCAAGAATCATGGGCAAATTTGTCTGAGAATGAATGAGAGCCAGATGAGTGATCAAGATTAATTCTGAGGTATGAACAGATTATATATAGTGTACAATTAATAGGGATAAAATTATCAAAGAAGTTATAGACATATCAAGACATGAACCAAAAAATTCTACCGATAAAAATAAAAAGGAGGTTACTACTTACTACTAATATACCTATAGATGTTCCAATTGCGGTTTCTGACTTCTAGTTTATTTTTCCAAAACCAGAACATGACAAAACTCAGAAGAAGCATAACAAGAACCAACAATCAAAAATTAAAGGCTATCATGTTGGCCTGACGAATACTCTTAAAACCAAAATCATTATGAGTTTTGATAGTCACATATAAGATCCCATCTTGATTCTAGCTAGGGACAGAACTAATCGAGATCAATAACGATGTAGCGTTGTAAGAAACTCTAACATACATCATCTTACATTCGACATGAACATCTGAGGAGCCCTCATCTACGTCTTTACAAGAACTTGGCATGCACGTCTACTGAGATCATTGCGAGGGCTGCCACAGAGGCTCATGTGGAGTGTAGATGATCAGTCTACGTTTTTCCATGGCCTTAGCACTTATTGAGGCCGGTTGGTTCTCTATGCCCACTTAACAAACAAGTTTCATCTCCGTGCTTAAAGTGTCTGTTGGGACACAAGAGTTCACATGATTTTTCAAGTTCTGATGCATGGAACTGGAATAGGGATTGTCGTCTTTGTATGCCACCCACACGTAGTCTCTCTCGTGAAGACTGTTTTCATAATCTCCACAAAAGATTACGTATGGGTCGCAAACAAAGACCACAGTCCCTTAATTGGTTGATAAAGTATTACCGTAGATATCCAAAAGAGGAACCAAAGAAAAAGAAATGTGTAAGAATGGTGGTAATGTGGTAGAGTTATCATTTTCTTCTTCTTACTTCCTTCCTTTATATAGTGTTTCACATGCCCATTTCGTAATATAACAACACAAAGAAAATCGTTTCGGTTTTAAATTGCATAATTTTATTAATAAAACTAACCAAACCCGTAAACTCATAAAAATTTTTTTTATAAACTTAGCAAACGTTCTTGTTTCAACAAATTATATGGATTTCATATACAAAGTTTTTAGTAATAATTAGCACCGATTATCCAAAAATTTAAAATTTAACTTTAGTTTTATTATACAATAGAATCGAACATAAGGCACAACAATTTTCTATCATATCTCGAATGTATCGAAATGTACTTGAGAGTATGGCATTTTGGGGGACAAGGATCATGCATGAACAAATTATTTCTCCAACGACAAATGTTATGTTTTGGCTCCGTGAAAAATTTCCACAAGTAAATTTATTCTTTTTCAAAAAAAAAATAACATAAATGAATTAGTTGAATAGTGAAAAACTGAACCAATATTCATTGTGTTCCTCACACTACAACTTCAGTTCTGATGCAATCCGTAACAATTGAGGTTGTCACATGTGCACACCAATCCTGCATTGATTTTAGCAGAAGAACATAAGATACGTAACCAGATTGCTGTTTGCTCAGTAGTTGCAATAAGAATCAGCTACTGAACATAAGAGAATGACATGACATTCTGCAGCAACATAGTTTACACCAACATGAATCGACTTCTCCTCTAAGAGAATGATATGACTTTGTGTAGCAATATATTAAACAATTTTAAAGATTTATAGGAAACACGAACTCTTTTGATTTTAATGATAAGAGGACAAGAGAGAGCAGCGAAATGAAGTTCATAAGCAGCAAAATTCTCAAGTCTGATATTATAAGAGTAGCAAAAGTAAGAGACAAAAGCGAAATAACAAGGTTTACGTTTTGCAGAATATTCAGAAATCAACATTAACTAGTAAAAGTAGCCACTAGCAGAAAAGACACAGAGTGAGAAAATATGGCTTAAGCTCTTCAGCGTTTGCCACCACCACCTCCCAACTTAGGACCCTTTGATGCAGCAGCAGCTTTGGGGAAATTTGCCTTGACCTTCTGTTGCTTAGAAGCAAATTCCACCTTCTTAGCCTTCTTTTCATCTTTGGTCTTTTTAATTCTTTCCTTGATCTCACTGTTTAATCATCACAAGTCAGTTAATAAGTCAAATACTTTCCTCAAATATAATAATTTGATTCTAATTGGATGATTCGAGAGAGAAAGAAAACTAACCGCAGAGCAGCTTCTCTGGCAGCATCACGAACTTCTGGCTTCTCAGCTCTCTTCTTCTGAATCACCTCCAAGGTAGCACCAACAATGGACCTTGAGTATGGCTTCTTGGTGGCACGTCTCCTTCTCTTCACAGCCTCTTGCGCTGCATCCTATAAAAAAGATCAGATTTTTAAAGTTTACTAATCAGGGTCACTGTCGAAAACCAAAGTAGAGACACAAAACAGAACCAGATTACAGAGTTTTTATATACCTTCTTATGTTGCTTTCTGTACATGGCAGTCCATGTAAGCTTGGATGGCTTCAACTTGTTATGGAAGTACCTCTTACACTTTGAGTTAGCAAACAAGAAAACCTGATCAACCAATACCAACAATTAAGACACTAAAAACCAAAACATTTGCAAAGTATAAACACATCAATTTGATAAGCTCAAGATTGATAAAAGAGAGCTAACCTGAGAATCAGATCGGATAAACCTAATTCCTCTTCCTGGGTAAATCTTCTGGCCACTGAAACGACAAAGCTCTGTCCTGTATTCCAAAGATAGCCAACGAATGAGACATAACAACCAGACAAAATACAAGCAAATGATAGAAATGAATCATCCTATACCAAATCAAGACTAATTATAGCTCCAGCGACAAGTTTCATACTTTTATAACTCATCAAACATTTCGAGCAAGATCCAATTACTGCAGAACGCAATCTCATCCTCTAATAGAAACCCACGAAATTACCCAGATTCAACTACCAAAACTAACTAGAAAGTTAAGCTAAAATCCGATTGAAACAAAGGGCGAATTCAGAGAGAGAGAGGTGAGATTTGATTACTTGAGAACCATGGCTGCTGTTGCTGTTCCTCTTCGTCTTCTTCTTCCTCCTGCTCAGGCTGCTCTCGTAAACCCTAATTCTATCGACGCTTATATATAAGAGACTACAACGACAGTTCACATTTCACCCAAATCCATTTTCGTTTATATAAATTATCCTGGCCCAATATCAAATTAAACAGGCCCATTCTTTTGTTGGCCCATACATTTGTAGTAATGACGTCAGCATCTCCTCCAATAATTTTATTTTTTTCCATAGCCGACGACGGTAGAGGAAACATGTCAATGGACATTAAAAACGGTGACGTTTCGTAAAGGTAGATGAAAGTTTGAACAAGTAGCTAAGCTCTCTGCACAAGCTTCCAGAAAAATCAAATCAAGAGAGAGAGAGATCCAAGAAATTGGACTCAATCGTCGCCGGATATTCCAAGAGTTGAGAGATTAGTTCATCTCCCGTTGCGTCTAGATTTAGTGAATATGGAGGCGGAGAAGTGGAACAGCGACGGCGGTGAATACACGTCGGAGGACGAAGGTACGGAGGATTACCGGCGCGGCGGTTACCACGCTGTTCGGATCGGTGACTCATTCAAAAACGGCCGGTATGTTGTTCAGAGCAAACTCGGTTGGGGCCATTTCTCTACTGTTTGGCTCGCCTGGGATACTCAATCCTCTGTACGCATCTCTATCTCTCTCTCTCTCTCGCCATACGAATTGCTTGAAGCTAATCTTTACATGGAAGTGGTTCTAATTCGTTGTTAATTAGATGTTTAAACAGTTAGATGAAATGCTTTAGAGATTACTTTTTGGTTGCTTTGTTTGTGTGATATCTTACTCGTATATCGAATGTACAGAGATATGTGGCTTTAAAGGTGCAAAAGAGTGCTCAGCATTATACTGAAGCTGCTATGGATGAGATAACTATATTGCAACAGATTGCAGAGGGAGACACTGATGATACCAAATGTGTTGTGAAGCTTTTGGATCATTTTAAACACTCGGGTCCGAATGGGCAGCATGTATGTATGGTTTTTGAGTATTTGGGAGATAATCTGTTAACGCTGATTAAGTATTCTGATTACCGTGGCTTGCCTATTCCGATGGTTAAGGAGATTTGTTATCATATGTTGGTTGGGTTAGACTACTTGCATAAACAGCTCTCGATTATACATACGGATCTGAAGCCTGAGAATGTTTTGTTACCGTCAACGATTGATCCATCTAAAGATCCGAGAAAGTCTGGAGCTCCTCTTGTTCTCCCCACTGATAAGGATAAGACAGTTGTTGACTCCAATGGGGATTTTGTCAAGAACCAAAAGACAGGAAGTCATAGACAGGCAAAGCTTTCGGCTCAGGGAAGTGCAGAGAATAAGGGCAATACTGAATCTGATAAAGTTCGTGGATTGGGATCACCGGTTAATGGAAAACTTAGTGCTGCAGAAAAATCGGGTGAAGAAGATTGTCCTTCTACTTCTGACACAAATGGATTAGATGGCAGCGAGAAAGGAAAGCAAGGTGGTAAGAAAGGGAGTCGATCAAGTAGAAGGCACCTTGTGGCATCTGCTGACCTCAAGTGTAAACTTGTTGACTTTGGTAACGCATGTTGGACATACAAACAGTTCACAAGCGACATTCAAACGAGACAGTATAGGTGCCCAGAAGTAATCCTTGGATCTAAATACTCTACATCAGCAGATCTCTGGTCATTTGCGTGCATATGTTTTGAACTTGCCACTGGAGATGTACTATTCGATCCCCATAGTGGAGACAATTATGATAGAGATGAGGTATGCTTAAGTTCCCTGCTGTCTTTTTGCTGTATGCATTTATGGTTTCTACATATTTTGGCTTTCTCTTCTCGTGTTTTGTGGGATCTTAGCGTGGATATGCTTTTCAGAACCTTTCAATTTTCTTTGATGCTAGTTTTGAAAATCTAATTGGCTTTTCTGTTAACAGGACCACTTGGCTCTGATGATGGAGCTTCTTGGGATGATGCCACGCAAGGTAATAGAATCATCAGCAGATAGTTTTATCATTTTACTAAGAAATTTGTTTCGAGGAATCATAATTCACAACACTTTCTATATTGTGTTTTGCAGATAGCATTGGGAGGCCGTTATTCCAGAGATTTCTTTAACAGGCATGGTGATCTTCGACACATCAGAAGACTGCGTTTCTGGCCCATGAACAAAGTCCTGACCGAGAAGTACGAGTTCAGCGAGCAAGATGCAAATGACTTGAGTGATTTTCTTGTTTCGATTCTTGATTTTGTCCCAGAGAAACGACCAACTGCGGCTCAGTGTCTGTTACATCCGTGGATCAACTCTGGTCCCCGCTCTCTAAAACCCTCACTCTCACCTAAAGACCAAAATTCCGAAGATAAGCTTGATACAGAGAAGAAGAAGAGGGAGAATGAGGAGCAAGAAGCTGTGGAAGTTAAAATGGGAAACGTTGCCATATCATCCTCAGACTCTAAACCAGGTATGAGCCAAAGCTCCACTCTTAAGCAAGCAATTTGACTTCTGAGATTTGTCTGTTCCATATCTGATTCTGTGTACCACTCAAGCTGTTTAATAGAAAGAACAATTTCATATATGTAGTGGTATCTTGTTTGTGTCCTTCTACGAATCCAATACCAATTATTCACATTTAATTTAACATATCTTTGATTTGAGTATACGATCTTATGAAACCACCGACTCTGTTTCCGACTCCCGACTGCTTTGTTCCAAATTTTTGTGCAAGTCCAGTCTCCGCTTTGGTGCTAGTGTGTATGCAAAAACAGTAGTAGTTTTATTACAAGTCAAGTTGAAAAAGACATAACAGAGAGAAAAGAAAAACTTGTTATCTTCGTTTTACAGAAAACCACAAAACGTATATTTTTAAGTTTATCCCAGCTTCCCTTTCTCTCCCACGACGACTTTCACTTTCCCTGTCTCTTCATCGATCTCTCCAACGTCGTTGAAAGTTTGACCGGTCATCTGATCCGCCGCTTTCAGTACCGTTGCCACCTGTCCAGGCCTAGTATCTTTCACGTCAACAGTCACAGTTGTTTTCCCTGTGCCTTCGTCTCCACGTGCCGCTGCGAGTGTCTCTTCATCAGATGGCGTCGTAGCACCAGTCAGCTTGCTCTTTATGGCTCCGGTCATGTTCCCCAACGCACCCATTATACTTCCCTTTCCTTCTTCACCTCTACAAACAATAATTCCAACAACTATTATCAACACATCCACTAATTCCGACCCTTCGATCAAATCTTTTCAAGACATCATTTCTTATACCTTTGGGCTACGGAATCTTTAGTCTCTTGGGCTCTGTCAGCAGCCGATTCGGTGCTCTGTTGTGTCTTTCTAGAAGCATCCTCTTCAAGTTCTTTGCCCTCAAGTCTCATCTCTTCCATCTTCCGCCTCGCTTCTTCTCCCGCCTCCTCCATTTTTTCCTATTAATAAGCGACAAAACGTCATTTTACTAAACCAACAAAGTATATCTAAATACATTCATGGCTAAGTCATTTTACTCTGCTAAAATATTACCTTGGCCGTGTCTTTAGTCTCCACAGCTTTTTGTTTGGTTTCCTCTGTCTTGCCCGACAAGAAACCCATAGCTCTCTTGGCTGTGTCTACCGCACTATCTTTCAGTTCACCAATCTTACTCACTCCCGCATCTTTCCCTTCCGTCGCCTTATCGGCCGTATAGTCTTTGTACTCGCCCACTTTCTCAACTGTCTTGTCTTTTGCTTCCCTCGCCTTATCCGCGGTGTAATCCGCGGTTTCCTTTGCTTTCTCTGCCGTCTTATCCTTAGCTTCTTTCGCCTTATCCACCGTGTAGTCTTTGTACTCTCCCATCTTCTCAGCCGTTGTGTCTTTGGCTTCCTTTGCTTTCTCCGCAGTGTAATCTTTATATTCACCCATCGTATCCGCCGTTTTATCTTTAGCTTCTCTTGCCTTCTCCGCCGTGTAATCTGCGGTTTCCTTCGTCTTTTCCGCCGTTTTATCTTTAGCTTCTCTCGCTTTATCGGCGGTGTAATCTGCGGTTTCTTTAGTCTTGTCCGCCGTTTTATCTTTAGCTTCTTGCGCCTTATCGGCAGTGTAATCCGCCGTTTCCTTTGTCTTCTGCGCAGTACTGTCTCTAACCTCTCCGGCCTTCTCTCCGGTGGCGTCTCTCATCCCCGCTGCCTTCTCTGATGCAATTTCAGCTCCCTCTCTCGTTGACTCAGCCGCATCATGGCTTTTACCGATCACTGCTTCTTTCGTTCCTTGCACTGCCTTCATCACTGAACCTAGCAGCCCGGGTCTCTCTGGCTCGGTAGTTGTTGTCCTCTCCGTCACCTTGTACGTCACGTCACCTTTGTTGATATCTTTCAAATCTTCAGCCGCTAGACTCGCCGCAGCCTCAGCTCTCTCGGCCTTCGCGGACCTCTCTGCCTCCCGTTGTCCTGATGCCATGATTTGTTTCTTGTTTGCTTGGATTCCAAGAAATTTTTAAGAAAGGATTTCTTTTTAATTTTCGAATACTCGTCCTGTTAATGAAGTATTTAGAGCTGCTTGTTGGTTTTATAGCAAGTGTTTTGGTTCTAATGAGATGCCACGTGATGACTTTGATAAAGCAAAAGCTGCCACGTATGTTCTGGTATTTTCCTTATTATTTTCCTACTTATCTTCCCAATATCATTTTACGCGACACGTATCTAACAAGATCGTTCTATCGAGGAACCATGCCACGTGGGATTTTCATGCATCGAGAGAGCTTGGACTTAACGTGTAAGGAAGCAATTGTGGTCGATCGGCTCCCATACTTCTAAATTCTGTAGTACGAGTATTAAAAATTGGGTGTTTCTTTTTTCTTTCTTTCTTGTTTTTGGTCGAAGGGAAGAGACAATTATTGGCTTCATCGGTATTTTTAAAAAAAAAATCAAATGAACATGTTCTGAAATAGACTCAAACGAAAATCCAACATCAATGAAAACACAAAGTAACTCCACAAAACGATTAGCTTTTTTAGGGTAATATTAGTGAATAGCCAAATAAAACACATAAATTAGGAAACTAGCGGAGAGAAAAGTTTTTGTCGGAAAACAGCGATGGACCCACGTTGTCAGAGGATGTGAAATAAGAAAACCATCCTCCGTTTGTTTTGAGATCAACAGTAGGCGAGCTTGTTTCGTGAGATTTTCCAAAATAGCACGTAATATCTAAATTTCACATGTTATATTTAACTAAAAGGCATGATATTTCAAAAAACGTAGTGATTTTTTGAGAAAAAACATTGTTACGTAGTATTTTTTTTTAAATAGTTTAAATAGAATTTTTTTTTAAAGAAATAACATGTGATCTTAATAAAAACCGTGAATTACTAGAAAATAAGAATCTTTTTTTAAAGAAATAACATGTGATCTTAATAAAAACCGTGAATTACTAGAAAATAAGAATCTTTTTTTAAAGAAATCACATGTGATCATAATAAAAAAACGTGTATTACTACAAAATAACATGATAGAGAGAGATATTAAACTGAATAGAGTGTTTTTTCAAGAAATACCATGTGCTCTTTATAAATAACGTGAAATACAAAAAAATAATATGATAAAAAGAGATATATTATTCTATCACATGTAATTCGAGAAAAAAGCATGTTGTAAAGGGCATGTACATAATAGCATGTGTTTTCCGACATGATCCGACAAGTTACTGTAGCTCATGGCTATTTTCTTAATTATCCTCAAAATTTTGGCTATTTTGTGCATATTCTCCTTTTTTATACATAAGTTATATGCACTATTTTGTTTTTTTTTTTCTTTTGAATATCTGCAAATTTAAGTGTAAAAGCCCTACATTTCTTAGAGGTGGAACCCATACCAGGTTAAATTCATCTATTTTGAAGAAAAAATCCCTCCCAACGGACGTCGAACTCAGTACCTTCACCTGAGAGATTTACCACTGCGCCAACACAACGTTGGTTATATGCACTATCTAATCTTTTGATATCGCAAAACGTATTAAAAATGACAATGGATGAAAATTAATGATCTTTGTCTTATAAACGAGTCACTATTTTTTACCAAAAAAAAAAAAACGAGTCACTATTTTTGAATCCACTTCAATTTCCAGTCTCGTAACCTTTCCAAAACAACATGATAAACTGTCGAAGCATTTTTTCTTCTCATTAACTGCCATAACTTCATTTTCAAGTTAGTTTCTTCTTATTTATTCATTAACGTATTGTTCTTAGGTTTCTTCTTAGGATTGGGTCTCACAATCGAAGATATATATGGGGGAGATTGATGGGGACACTGTTATCTTTATATAACCTCAATTAACCACATGTTAAAAATTAAATTGAGTGGGTTCGAATAGGCTAACTGTTAAAACTTAATAAAAGACAAAGTCTTATCCTATAAGAATTTAATAAATTTGGATTTTTTTTGTGAATTTCAATTAAAAATTTGGATATTAAAAACTTGCAGATTCTTTTCTTACCCTAGTGGTAAAAACTTGAAATAAAATAAAATAAAATAAAATAGGGCAAAGACAAGAATCGGGAAGAAAGAAAGCTAGGGTTCCTTGCACATAAGTCTCTCATATCTGTGATTGGAGTGATGCCATCGCCGATCGGATCCGATGTACCAGCTTCCCCGAAGCGTGAGAAGGTGGAGGAAACAACCTCTGATGATAGCGACGATGATTACTACGAGCAATTACAACTCTTCAACCAAGAGATGAGGAAGGGCGGGGTTAGGGGTTTTCCTATTTTCTTCTTTTCTTTTTTTCTTTCTTTCAAGAAATATTGATTCTCTGCATTGCAGGGTTATGAAATCGACTTCTCGAAATTTCGCAACTGTTTTGATTGGCAATCATTGGATCTGGACGACATTGAAATGGCTGACGAAAACAGAGATTTAATGGCCATGTTGTCCAATCGGGCTCTCGCCAAGCTCAACGATGAAAACGTTAGGACTTACTTTTTTTTTTTTTTTTTGGACTCTGTTTCGAAATTTGATTGTTGTTTTTTGGTTTGGTGGTAGGGAACAAGTCTGGAATTGGGCAAGATTTTGAGGGCAAACTTTCATCCATCTGCTGGAATTACTTACTACATCTCTTTCGAAGTCAATGATCCTTCTGATGGTAATCAGACAAAGCCCTATCAAGCAGTGGTTTTCCACCACTTTGCTGGAAATGTTAGAGTACGCTCTTGCAACCCTAAACCACCCTCTTCTTGAATTCTTGAGACTTAAGGGCATAAAAGTTGCTCCGACTTCTTTGTATCATTTATTGCTAGTGTATGTATAACTAATTAATTAACAATAAAATATGCGCACCATAATTTAAAAAAAATCAACTAACTTGGCAAAGTTAAATCAATCTTTAAGCTTCATGCAGTCGATCTAGTTTGAGATGTCTTGAGTCAAACACTAAACAAGTATGACTAGTTTTGTTTTAGTGATCGAGGTAATCTTTTTCACCACTCTTTTATAAATGATAAACCAAAGCTCTAGTTTTGTTTGTTTTGATTAAGATGTTTACATGTAGACTACGTTTCTCATTTCCACATTTTTTTTTTTGATAGGAATGTGAATATCATTAAAATGAAGAGGTGAGGTTTTACAAAAGTAAGCATAACCTAAAACATGTAACCTTGCCAAAAAAAGAATAAAAAACAAGAGTTACAAAAGAATCGTTGGGTGTCAATCAACGAAATATCAGATCCAAAGGGCCATCAAGTTTCGGAATTTCTTCCTTCTCCTTCTGGCAGTTATCGTGTTCCTGATCTCCTTCTCAATGATCTTGAAGATGGTAGAAGGCGATATAATAACCTGGTTATGGAGAACGTTGTTGCGTTGCTTCCAAATATGGTAGACTGTTGCTTGCGCCACCAGTTTCCTTAGGATCGGAGGAGCAGAATCAGTTTTTAGCTTTGTCCACGCGATAAGAGAGGACCAAGTGTAGAAGATGCACGGAGAGAGATGAAGTCTGGTCAAGACGTGAAACCAGACCTGTTCACTAAACTCACACCTGAGCAGAAGATGGTCTCTAGATTCAGAGAATAGAGAGCAAAGACAACATGAAGAGGGAATCTGCATTCCCCATGAAGCAAGACGGTCTCTAGTTGGAAGACGATCAAGCTGAGCAAGCCACATATTGAAAGCATGTTTCGGGGTGGCACCTTTAAACCAAACCGAAGAAGACCAGTCCTTAACAGGAGCTTTCAGTCTAATACAATCCCATGACATTGCCGTAGGAAAGTGCTGATACTTGATGCCTTGAACCTGCCAGCTGTATGAATCATTATCCAAATCAAAATCAGAGAGATGGATAGAGGAGAGAATTCCGTGAATGGCCAAAACATGCGGTGAGCTGAGGCGCGGGATCCTGAGTGAGTGTCTAGCAGAAGCCTCAGCCACAGTGGAAAGTAATGGGATCCTTAGCTGAGTAGGCCCGACGTCGCCAGCAAGCTTAAATAAAGGACCCAACTGATGCCAATTGTCGAACCAGAAGCTTGCAGACTTGCCATTTCTGACATTGCAAACCAAAAACTGTTCTGCAAGAGGCCTTAAAAGAAGAAGCGACTTCCAGTTCCAAGAATCAGTAGCAGAGGCATTTAGTGACCAGAAGCTAGATCCTTTGATGTGATGATGATGATGCCATGCCACCCAAAGAGAGCCACTGCCAGAAAACAGCAGCCAGACCAGCTTGAGGCACAAGGTGGAATTCCAAGCATCCATTCTGCGCAGTCCGAGACCTCCTTCCTCCTTAGGGTAGCAGACCTGTGACCAGGCGACTTTAGCACCCCTGAAACTGTCAATAGAACCAGACCAGAGAAAGCGAGCACAAAGAGACTCCATCTTTTTTAAACAAGCCTTTGGGAGAATGAATGCAGACGACCAGAAGTTGACGAGGCCATAGATGACAGATTTAATCAAAAGGAGACGACCAGCAAAAGACAGGAAAGAAGCAGCCCAAGATTTAAATCTTTTAACCATTTTCTCAATGAGAGAGGAGTACTCGGAAACACGAAGTTTTCTACTCATCAAAGGAAGACCCAAGTAACGAATAGGAAGGGAACCAATGGAGAATCCTGAGTTAGCAATCGCAGAGGATTCAGCAGGGTCCAGACCAGCAGTGAATACTTGAGTCTTTTCACAATTCATGACCAAACCGGACCAGCTGGCAAACAGGTCCATAGTATCAGAGATGCCCTGCAGCGACATGGAGGAGCCATCAAAAAACACCATCACATCGTCAGCAAACATCAAATGCGTTATATCTAGCTCTTTGGTTTTGGGGTGATGTTTGATGAAGCCCGCAGCAAAAGAAGAGTGCATTAGTTTGCTGAAAACTTCCATGGCCAGGACAAAGAGATATGGAGAGATAGGGTCTCCCTGCCTCAAGCCCTTTGAACTCTTAAAGTACCCCGAAGCGTGTCCATTAACAGAGACTGAGAATTGTGGAGTAGAGATGCACTGGTTAATCCAACCAATGAACTTCTCAGGGAAGTTTAGAGCTCTCATAGTGGCGATGATGAAGTTCCAATTGACCGAGTCGAAAGCTTTCCTGAGATCAACTTTAAGCATTCCCCTAGGACCAACATTCTTCCTACCATAGCCATTAACCAACTCTGTAGCCAACAACACATTTTCTGCCAGAAGTCTACCAGGAATAAAAGCAGATTGGGAGTTAGAAATAACCGATGGAAGCAGGGCCTGCAGTCTTCCTGCCAGGAGCTTAGAAATCACTTTGTAAATGGTATTGCACAGAGAAATGGGCCTGAAATCAGTAGTTGCTGAGGCGTTAGGGATTTTTGGTATAAGCACGATAGTGGTGGCATTCCATTGGTTCAACATTTGACCAGAACTGAAAAACTCCCTCACAGCTTCAATAACTTCAGGGCCCACAACAGACCAGCAGCTCTTGAAAAACTCAGCAGAATAGCCATCAGGACCAGATGTTTTATTCCTTGGTAGGGAAAACATGGCAGCCTTTATATCCTCAGGAGAGAACTCTTTGCTTAAGTCATCTTGCTGAGAAGAAGAACATCTGAACTCAAGTAAAGAAGAGATATCCACCGGATCAAACTGAGGAGACTCACTAGTACCAGCCAGAAGGTTTTCAAAGAAGTCTACACAGTGAATTTGAATTTGCTCATAGGAATCAATTCTAGAACCATGACTGTCCACAAGGAAGTGAATATGATTAACAGCTTGCCTGGCAGTAGTCATACGGTGGAAATAAGCAGTGTTTAAATCTCCATCTCTAAGCCAAGTAACAGAGGATCGCTGACAAAAGAAGGATTCCTCAGCATGAAGAAGAGTTAACCATTTAGAATTTGCATTTCTCTCAGCAAGAGCAGTAGCATGATCTGGAGTAGTGAGCAGTTGCCGCTGCAGAAGAACAACCTCAGCATGAGCTTCTTTAACCCTTTTCTCAATGTTGGAATAGTTGTCTTTACTGAACTCCCTGATAGGACCCTTCAAAGCTTTAAGTTTCTTAGAAAGTCTGAACATTGCAGAACCAACAAAGTTAAATCCATACCAATTGTGAGCAACAAGTGGTAAAAAAGAAGAGTTCTGCAGCAGAAAGTTCTGAAATCTGAAAGCCTTTCTCTGTCTCTGAATAGTCGGACATTTCATTTCCACATTTGCTTCGAATAACATGACTAGTTGGAAGTAATTTGACACATGATACAAAACAATGGAAAAATTAAGAAGAAGAGGAAAAATTATGAAATTCCAGCCTTTAGATTATAACAAAAATCAATTAGCAGAGAGAACACAATATTAAAGATCAATGGAATGATTGTGAAAATGTGATTCGTGAAACCGATTAAACTCTCTTATGTGAGAAACTTATTTCCTTCTATTTGCTACTGAAAATGCAAACCTGTTATTATGTAATCGTAGAAAAGTCAAAAGGAGAGCGAGAAATGGAGAAAAACAAAATCAATCAAAAATACAACTATTTTTTCAAATAGTGTTCTTATTATTATTATTTTTTTGGGTGAAGAAATGTCTTAGGAAAGAGTAGTCCAGATAAGATTTTTGGTCCGAGCCACTGCAAGGGAGCTCTAAGTCTCGTTATTGACGCTACTTGTACAAAAACTTAGTTTTTTCTTGTTTCCCACGTTAAAAAACTTAGTTTTTTCTAGCAAAGTAATGAAATCCCACATCCCTTACAGTTAAGATGGAAATCATAACATAATTAGCACAAATATTTTTAGCAACACTAGATCCCGAATATGTATGTAAGTTTTTGCATATTTGTGTTTTTGCTACATTTTATTTTCCTCTTTAATTACAAACCCCAAATTTGTGTAATACATTGCCATACGTTTTTCTCAATCATTCTTTGCCATATCTTATCGAACTTTTTAAAGGATTACTCAATATTTCATCACAACGATCTCATCTTTAGCTTCTGTCCATATCGTTTATCTTCATCTGTCCAATCGAAAAATTCATGAACAACACATATGAAAATATTTTTTCCCGATTACCGTTTGTCCATGATTTAACAACTGTCGTCGTTGTACCACAGTTTCAAAGAAACCTCAGCAACGGTTTACTAGATTTGCCACTACAGGAAAAATGAGCATTAATAGCAATTTAGGATAGCGGTTTATGTGTTTCTGCTATATTTGACTTACGCATGATTTTTTTATAGCGTTTTTGAAATAAAAAACGCTATAATATGTTGTACGGCAAAAAGTTAGTTTTCCATTGTTTAGTTTTTGGATCTCAAAATCGTAAAACGTTATTGTAAGTTAACAGACGATATATGCTTACCAAAAAAAAAAAGTTAACAGACGATATAAAATTTCATTGCCGCCTAAGTTACAAAGAAAATTGTATCTAAAATTTCATTGCCCGCCTAAGTTATATTTTAAAAAAAAAGAAATTAGAAAAAACATTTGACCTATTCACTTAAACGACACAGTCTCATCTCCTTCTTTCGAATCAACAACTCCTCTCCTTCTAGTGCTCATCATCCTCCTCCTCCGAGAAACAAAACAACACAAACCCTCCCAAAATTATGACCTAGTCGAGCTCCCTCTCTTCCCCGATGCATTAAATCCCGCTTCAGATCTTTGGATTTTTACCCAGTCTTTGACGCAAACACTCCTCTAATCCAATCGCAGATTCGGCGGCGTCGTTTACTCGGGTTCACACACACCGGCCATTTCACCATCTTAATTTTGCTCTGTCTCTGTCGTCTCCACTTCCTCAGATCTGAATATAGAAGCATGGCGTCTCGGATTCTTCCTCCTCTCCGAAGAATTTCTTCTCCAAGTCATCCTCTAGATCCAACAAAACCCTAGATTCTGCGTTCTAGATTCGCATTACGTCACTCATCTCTTCACATTAAGAGATATATCTCCTCCTGCGAAACCACGATTCAACCAATCTTACCCAGTCACTTCCCCAAACGAGTACTCTCTCTTCTTCACGAATTGCGTCTCTGATTTTGTTCTCGATTGGTTTAATTTCGTGACTCTGTTTTCAAGTATTGAGGTGAATTTCGTTTATGGGTTTAGCTAATTTTGGTTGTTTAATTTCAGATCTGTGAAAGAAACCAGTTGATGGTTTCTCAGCTGGACTCTTCATGAGAACGCTTTCCAATGAAGCGTCTACTTGGATTCATTTTGAGAATTGGATCTAAATTAGCTAAAATAATCACTTGTTTGTTCTGATAGGATCTGATTTTTGAATTGTGGAGGTGTATGTCTATATGTTTCGGTTTCCTATGCGTCTCTTTTTGTTTTTAGATTTCTTTATCTTTGCAGAGTAAAGAGGCTTAAAGGACAACTTTAACTTGTTTTCGTTGTGTTCTTTTGGTATGGTTTGTGTATTTCATTTTGTTCTTTAAGTAATTTGATTCCTTTGAGAGAAATGTATTGGCTCTAACTACAACCTATTGTTGTTTTGTGTGTTTTTAATTTCTAAGGGGCTTCCTTCTCATTGGTTATGTTTATAGTGGTCCAGGTATGTATATCATCATATGAATGTATAAATAGGTCTATAATGTTTTGCTTTGTGTTCTATGGATGTTAAGTCTAACAACAGATATAGATTAATCCAATTTAACGTCTTTTGTTGCTTTGTAGGTATATTAGCTTGAGCTAGTTGGGATCTTAGGCATGGCGAGACAACAGGAGTCGCAAGACACGTAGGAGATGGTGATAACTTGTAACTTCACGTTTGCAGGAGATGGTGGTAGATTAATCCATTTTAGTGTTTTTTTTTTTGGGTTGTTGTTTAGTTACACATCTAGTAATATTAAGACAATGTTGTAATTTTGTAAAATTTTATAATTAATATGATTGATTATATTTTGTCTTTGTAAATTATGATTGGAGTTTTTAAAATTCAAAATGTAATGAATAATAATATTAATAACAAAATTCAAGTGCTATCGTCGAATATACGATTGCAGACATGAAAGCGCTATATTAAATAATGACACGATAGCAATATAAAAAACCGCTATAGAAAGTGGCGGACCTATTATCGCGGGCGATGACATAGCGTTTTACTTAACGCTATTGTATTGTTAGATAGCGTTTTTTCGATGTTATAAATGCCCGTTTTTCCTGTAGTGTGCATAAGATCCAAAACTTTGGCTCACTATTTTATCGATTCATTGTGCAAAAAACAAGAAGCAAATTTAGGATTGGGTCTCACAATCGAAGATATATATGGGGGAGATTGATGGGGACACTGTTTTCTTTATATAACCTCAATTTACCACATGTTGTTAAAAATTAAACTTGAGTGGGTTCGAATATGCTAACTGTTACAACTTAATAAAAGACAAAGTCTTATCCTATAAAAATTTAATAAATTTGGATTTTTTTTTCATTTCAATTAAAAAAATTGGATATTAAACCGATTTTTTGGAAGAATATTTTAAGGTAATTAGAGATTCTTTTCTTACCATCGTGGTAAAAACTTGAAATAAAATAAAATTGTGCAAACACAAGAATCGGGAAGAAAGAAAGCTAGGGTTCCTTAACACATAAGTCTCTCATATCTGTGATTGGACTTGGAGTGATGCCATCGCCGATCGGATCCGATCTACCACCTTCTCCGAAGCGTCAGACGGTGGAGGAAACAACCTCTGATGATAGCGACGATGATTACTACGAGCAATTACAACTCTTCAACCAAGAGATGAGGAAGGGCGGGGTTAGGGGTTTTCCTATTTTCTTCTATTCTTTTTTTTTCTTTCTTTTTTCTATCAAGAAATATTGATTTGAATGCATTATATTGCAGGGTTTTGAAATCGACTTCTCGAAGTTTCGCAACTGTTTTAATTGGCAATCATTGGATCTGGACGACATTGAAATGGCTGACGAAAACAGAGATTTAATGGCCATGTTGTCCAATCGGGCTCTCGCCAAGCTCAACGATGAAAACGTTAGGACTTACTTTTTTTTTTTTTTTTTGGACTCTGTTTCGAAATTTGATTGTTGTTTTTTGGTTTGGTGGTAGGGAACAAGTCTGGAATTGGGCAAGATTTTGAGGGCAAACTTTCATCCATCTGCTGGAATTACTTACTACATCTCTTTCGAAGTCAATGATCCTTCTGATGGTAATCAGACAAAGCCCTATCAAGCAGTGGTTTTCCACGACTTTGCTGGAAATGCTATTGTATGCTCTTGCAACCCTAAACCACCCTCTTCTTGAATTCCTGAGAGGTACACATCTATCCATCTATCGGGCATAAAAGTTCCTCCAACTTGTTTGTATCATTATGGCTAGTGTGTGTGTATGGATAATTTTACTTTATGTATGTATGGATTATGTATACATACTTTATGTATCATTATCGACTTATCGTCTAGTGTATATACATACTTTTACTTTATGTATGTATGGATAATTTGCTACTTATATATAAGTAATCGTCACATGATTGAGATAATCTTTTTCACCACTCTTTTATGAAAAGATAAACCAAAGCAATGAAGGCAATTATGTCTTTGAAAACAGTATGCATTAAGTTGTAAAACCAGATTATTTTTTTCTTGAATATAATTTAACAAAAAAAAAAAAAAAAGAAGAAGATAAACCAAAGCTCTAGTTTTGTTTGTTTTGGTTAAGATGTTTACATGTAGACTACGTTTCTCATTTCCACATTTGCTTCATCGAATAACATGACTAGTTGGAAGTAATTAGACACGATACAAAACAATGAAATAATTAGATCAGTGGAATGATTGTGAAAATGTGATTCGTGAAACCGGTTAAACTCTCTTATGTCAGAAACATATCTTCTTATTTGCTACTGAGGACATGATTATCAAGGGTTTCTTAACAATGGCTCTTAGGAATAATGGCTCTTAACTAAGACACCTTTCTTAGTATTTTACATGCTTTATCATTAATTTTTGATCTAAGATTTTGTTAAGAACTCTTTAAGAGCCCACCATTAATGGTGGTCTCTCAATTCACGAGTTCAATAAACACACTAAACCAACAAGTGAAAATGCAAACCTGTTATTATGTAATCGTAGAAAAGTCAAAAGGATTGTTGTTATTCACTAACTCCCCCGAAAGCCAAGAAGAAGGAGAGCGAGAAATGGAGAGAAAACTTCCCGACCACATCCAAACTCAAATAAAATTTATCTATAAATAGCCTAATCAGCATTTTCATATTCCTTTTGATCATTAATGAGAACATAACAACAACAACAAAATGGGAGATTCACATTGCCGTTGTCTTCATGGCTTTATTTTGCTTGTTGTTATGTTTCTAACCTCTGTGTTTAGTTTAGCTTCAAAGATAGACGTTTCTTTTCACAGGGACCAGAAACGTAGTCTCTCTAGCTCCATTAATTCTTCTCTTAGCGAGTCCGTGGAATATACAATGT
Organism: Arabidopsis suecica; assembly: GCA_019202805.1. Lineage (NCBI taxonomy): Eukaryota > Viridiplantae > Streptophyta > Magnoliopsida > Brassicales > Brassicaceae > Arabidopsis > Arabidopsis suecica. Next base: position 12,011,801 of record CM032909.1, read on the forward strand.
GCGCGAATCATAGGGAGGCTAAGGATGGTAAACCAATCGCATTGGATTTTGATTGTGAAAAAGGATATGTTATTTCAAAGATCACTTACGCCGACTATGGCCAATCCACTGGTAGTTGTGGGAACTTTAAACGCGGTAACTGCGGAGCAAACAATACCTTAAATATCGTCAAAAGGGTAAACAAAATCAATCAAAAATACAAATATTTTTTCAAGTAGTGTTCTTATTATTATCATTTAATTTGTTTGTGCAGAAATGTCTTAGGAAAGAGAAGTGTAAGTTGTTTGTTCCAGACAAGATTTGTGGTCCAAGCCACTGCAAGGGAGCTCTAAGTCTCGTTATTGACGCTACTTGTACAAAAACTTAGTTTTTTCTTGTTTCCCACGTTAAAGGGGTTTTATTTTTAAGTGATTCGTAATTTAGTATCGCATCTCTATGTAATAGCTTTTGTTTCATACTTTATTACACGTTTATTTCAGAGTTACATTTTTTTTCCTTCTGTTTCTAATATTAATTTGAATTTAGTCCAAGTCCTTTGTAATTAACTTTTTTTTTTTGGTTTTAGAAAAAGTCCTATGTAACTTAATTAATAACTCAAATTAGGTTTGTTTCTGTTTTCCTATGTATACGTGAATTCATAGCTTTATTAGGATATATATCTTTAGGAATACTAGAATTTTTTTTATTTTTTTATTTTTTGAACACCTAGGAACACTAGAATCTATTATTCATTTTAACAAAATTTTATGTATGTGTAGCTTATTTTGATGGCAAATCCCGAATATGTATGTACGTTTTTGCATATTTGTGTTTTTGAAACATCTTTTTTTTCTCTTTTATTGCAAACCCTAAATTTATATGTACATTTCCATGCATTCTCAATCATTTGCCATATCTTATCGAACTTTTTAACGGATTACTCAATATTTCATCAAAACAAAAAAATGTGAAGATTTTATCCAAAAATAAAATGTGAAGACTAACCCGAACCAAATCTTAAAGTGAGAATCACATAAAAACACCAACCAATTTCATTTTTTTTTTTAATCCAATCTGATCAAGTTTTGGGCCGAACCTATAAAATTGGGCCAATTATAAATTTGACCTAGTTCAGCTTGGTTTTAATCCACCGACTCTGACAATTAGGGTTTATATATATACAGACGCATAACTTCATAACTTGGTTACTCCATTATTCTTCAATCTTTTTTTCATCAAGTTGCTTCCAGAGAAAAATCCCCCCATAACGAAGTAACCATGTCGAAGAAGATATTTGTGTTGACGAGCTCCGATGGTGATTCTTTTCAGATCGACGAAGCGGTGGCATTCCAATCGGCGATGATAAAGGGTATGGATGAAGATAAGTGTGCCGATAATGGAATCCCTCTTCCAAACGTCACAAGCAAGATCCTCTTGTTGGTGATTGAGTATTGCAAGAAGCACGTCGTCGAGAGCGAAGAAGAAGATCTCAAGAAGTGGGACACTGAATTCATGAAGAAGATGGAACAATCGATTGTCTTTGATGTTATGATGGCTGCGAATTATCTCAATATCCAAAGCCTTATTGATCTCACGTGTAAAACTGTTGCTGATTTTCTCTCAGGAAAAACTCCAGAGGAGATTCGCGCATACTTCAAGATCAAGAACGATTTTACACCAGAGGAAGAAGCTGAGATTCTCAGGCAGAATCAATGGGCTTTTGAGTGAAAGCGGATTCATCAATACCAGCCTTGTTTAGTTTTCTTTCTTGTGTTTTAATTCTCAGTTTCTTAGCTTGATGCGATGTGGATGATGAGTTTGTCTATTTCTTGTTTGTTCTGTGTGTTTCTTTTGGTTTCTTGATGTGTAAGTAAACCAGTGTTTGTGGTATCTTTGCTCTAGAGACGATCTTTTGTTGGATATTATATTTTTAGTGTGCTTAACCAAATCTTAAGATTGATGTTGTCAAAGAGTCTTCTTTGTTTCTCAAGCCATTCTTGAATATATGTGAAGTCAAATCCTTTTTTGTATATTACTCAAGTAAAACTTACTAAGAAATAAACAATGTGGTAAAATTCGATGATACGATGCGATGATTCGATGATACGGTGCGTAAGAGTCATGATGATAGGAAGAGGTGCAAAATGCAATCATTATGGTATTAAACAGAGGCAGATATGGTTTTGGATTATTAATACTATTTGACTACATCAAGAGGGAACACATTATAAGTAAAGTAACAATTCACATCGGACGCCAATGAAGTCACATATCCATCCATTTTGTTGGTTTTAAAACTCTTAATGGTTGTTATTTATATCAAGAAAATATTCAATGCTAAACAACTTCAAGAAGAAATGCAAATCTATTAATAATTAAGTTACTAATTTAGTGAAGAAATGTTATTCACCAACACCTCCGAAAGCCAAAATAGAGGAGGAGAAGATAGAACAAAATGTAAACGACAAATCGATAGAAAATTTAGCAGACACATCCGCACACAAATTCGCATCTCCAAGAAACTTTAATTACTAATATTATTATTTTATGTTAAATCAATATCAAAACATTACATATTTATACTTACCTACATGTAGCCAGCTTAGCATTTTTCAACATCATCCTTCTGATTTATAAGGGAACCAAAAACTAGAATAAAAATGGAAACTACACATTCTCTTCATCGTCATGGCTTCATTGTTTTGCTTCTTGTTATATCCGTTTCTTATGTGTCTTGTTTCTATTCAAAGAATATCATCAACGGTTCTTATCATGTAAAAGAAATTAAAACCCACAGTGATCAGAAACGTGTTCTCTCCAGTTCCAAATCTGGAGGATATCAACCGAATCAACAGCCAATATGCATTGATAAACCGGCGCCTAGCAATATATTGCCCATCTTTTGTGGTGAAGGATATTTTATCTCTGCGATAAAATTCGCTGACTATGGCCAACCCACTGGTGACTGTGAAAAAAACACGCTTAAACGTGGAAACTGCGGCGCACCCGCTACTTTGAGGCTCGTCAAAAAGGTTTAAACTAAACATATGAATTATCTGTTTGAAATAAGTACTAATTACTAGTACTCCATACCTTATTATTATCTTTTGTTCTTATTTATGCAGAATTGTCTTGGAAAAGAAGAATGTTGGTTTCCAGTGACAGATGAGATGTTTGGTCCGACCCATTGTAAAGGACCTGTTAAATTCGTTGTTTCCGGTACTTGTAAGAAAAAAAGGAACTTAAAGGATTAGTGATTCTTCTTTGACAAAAAAAAAAAAAGGATTAGTGATTCTATAACAAATTTTTTTTTTCTTTTTTATATATATCAAGTTGTGATCACTTTTCTTAGTAAAAACCTTTGATAGAGCGCATCTTTATGTTGCTAATTCAAGCAATCCCTTGAATCAGGCTCTTGTTTCCTATTTGCCTATTTGATTGAACTCCTTTTCTTTCCGATTATAGATGCATAAGAAAGAGTGTTATAATAAATTATGCTATTTCCAAAATCATCTATGAGAAGATATACCTGCCCACAAAGACTTAAATTAACAAATCAACAATTAATCAATGCATACCGTTGCCATACTTAAATGTTTTTGAATGCTAACCTAGTTCAAATTACAATACTATTTGAAAGAAAAAAAAAACTCCAATAGTACGAGTTTGCTTAAACAAGTAGAGATTTTGAAATGGCGGCCGATCTAAGGGTTCCATAATCTGCCAACTTGGTAAGGATCGACTTGAGGAACAAAAAGTTATGTTTCATATAAGAAGAAAGAAGATGTAGTATTTTTCAGGATCAAACTAGGTTAACTTGTTGGGGTGAAAGCTAAGGCATGAGAGGAATCTTGTCGATATTCTCTTATAAGCTTTAAAGGAATAAATTCCCACCTAGCCAAATATGTATAGCTCGAAGGGAATCAAACAGGATAAACAAATCTCTAAAGTTTTATAAATCAAACTTGTTGTTGGTATTCAAAACCTTATATATATATGTAAAGAAAAAATATCAATCTTCATGTTCACACCAACCCTTCTTAACAATTAAGCTTATGTAAGAAGACATATATGACTTGTCTAAAAACATATCCAAATAGTTAAGTATAATAATACAATCCATTAGTGGAGACAAAAGCCTGAAGATTTATGGGATGTGAAGCCAATTAGACTATCTTTTTTTAGGAACCAATTTAATTATCTTTTGAAAAAGTCAGAATGAATGTCCTTCACCAACACCTCCGAAAGCCAAGAAGTATGAAAAGTGAAAAAAATAAAAATAAATTAGAACATAGCTAAATGGACAAATTGATAGTAACTTCGTAGTGATATTCGCCCACAATTACCTTATACTAATTTGATCTAAGAAGAATATATTTTGAAAACACACCTATATATCTAAGTTGCTTAGAATTTTCATTTTCCTTCTGATTTGTAAGAGAACGACAGAAAAAAAAATGAAAACTTCACATTGTTTTCTTCGTTGTGATGGCTTAATTATTTTGCTTCTTGTTATGTTTCTTTCATCGGTTTCTAATCTTGCAACAAAAATCAACGGTTCTTTTGATGCAAGAGGCACTAAAATCGACAGTGATCCGAAACGTATCTCCAATTCAAAGGGTGGAGGATCTCCTCCACAGGGCAAAGAATATCCTCTGTGCGGGTTGAATAACCCGTCTGAGGATGGTATCATATATGCACCTTTTTGCGATAAAGGATATGTTTTTTCTCAGATCAAATTCGCTGACTATGGTCAGCCCAGTGGTTCATCATGTGAAACGCTTAAACGTGGAAACTGCGGCGCGCCTGCTACTTTGAGACTCGTCAAAGAGGTTAACAAAGTACATCAACATTAATAATCAGTTTGACGATAAATCTTCTTATCGATTATTATTATTTCTGTTTATGCAGAATTGTCTTGGAAAAGAACGGTGTAGGATTTATATTACAGACGAGATGTTTGGGCCGACGCATTGTAAAGGACCTGTTAACTTCGTTTTTTCTGCTATTTGTAAAAAAACCTAATTAAGCTTTACTTATTTCCTACGTTAAGGGAAAATGATTCTTACAATTTTCCTCAATTTATTGTTTTAATGCAGCGCATCTTTATGTTGTTGATTTACGTAATCCACCGAATTAGGCTTTTGTTTCCTAATTAAGTTTTTTAAAAAAGTTTATTCACGAATTCAAATCTCTTCTTCTATGGTTGGTTTAATGTTAGATCTTTTCGTTGTATGTTGAACTGTGGAGCTTAATTAAAGACATGACGATATGTTTTACCGCACATTATAAGAATCATATATGTTCAACGTACATATTAATGTTAATTTCAAGGAGTAAACTTGTACTCGCCTAAAAGATAAAAACTCAACAACCCTAATGGAAATTGTGGAATATATATGATCAAATAAGAATTTATGCGTAATGATCATAAAACATTAACAAAGAAAGTGGTTTTAGTATATACACAATCCTTTTAAACACGTTCACAATATATAGGGGAGTCATATTTTTCTAAAACTAGGGAATACTGTTTCTAAAACGTAAAGAACAAATCCTTTTATAATCTTATAAAACAGTATTACGTAAAGAGCAAAATTAATCTTAAGTCATTTTTACGTTCACACAAATAGAGAAGAACATAAAAAAAAATAGAATAACGAATTCAGACCCTTAACCGGACCATCCGCGCGGGCCGTCCCTCACGACCGCGGTTTAGGCTTTTCAACCCTTACCGTGATCGCGAGTTGTGTTAGTCCGGACAAGACTAATATCGAATGAAACACACTCTTTGTACGAAAATACTCTTTATTATATCATATAAATTTTTCGTACAACAAGTATCCAAAACAACAACAACAATTGGCGCCGTGAGCTTACATGCTCAAATCGACACAACAATAAAACTCACTAAGTTTTACAAAAGCAACAACTCTATACCGGCTTTCCTACGTCCAGAGCATCCCTCTAATTTTTTTTAAAAAAAGAACATAATTTTTTAAAAAAAAGTTTCTAACCTTAATATAACAGTAAAATCAATTAGCAGAGACGAAATTCTAAGATTAAAGAATAATTGTAAAACCAATTAATTAAACTCTCTTTTGGAAAAAAAATCAATTTTTTCCACTGAAAATGGAAATCTATTAATAACTAATCGTGGAAAAGTCAGAATGATGTCCTTCACCAACACCTCCGAAATCCACGAATTAGAAGAAAAATTGACAGAAAATTTTGCGGACACATCCGCACTCGACTTCGTCTCTCACTTCGTCTCTCCAACAGACTTTATTTCTTTAATGCTTTTTTTTACCTATATATAACTAAATCCGTACTAGTATGTTAATAACATTTTCACTACCAAAAAAAAAAAAAAATGGGAACTACCGATTATCATCGTCATGGTTTCATATTAGTTCTGTTTCTTTCCTCTATCTCTTGTTTAGCTTCGAAAATGGACGTTAGCTATGATGCAAGAGGCATCAAAATCGAAGTTGGTCGGAAACATAATCTCTCTGATTCCATTCCTAACCCTCGTAGTGAGTTTGGGAGTTCTCTTCCTAAGTTGGGCAATCAGATTCCAGTTTGTCGTCACCAAAACAGGTCTAGGGCCCCTGTATTGATGTTTGATTGCAAAGAGAAAGGATATGTTTTCACAAAGATCAATTTCGCCGACTATGGCCATGCAAGTGGTGATTGTGGTAACTTTAGACGTGGTAATTGTGGCGCACCCGATACCTTGAGGCTCGTCAAAAAGGTTAGAAAAATTAACTAACATTAATAGTAGGTTAACCTTTCGGAGTGGCATGCTGGTTTTATACTTACAGCGACAAACATCAATTTGTTGTTAGATTCTATCGCGTGCATATATTGATTTCTTTGTACCGCAGGTTCATTGAGCTTTGGTCAAATATTGTATACGAAATGGGTTTGCAAAACTCTTGCATGATTAATTGGGATATGTTCGTTATGTTGGTTCACTTTTATGTGATGGAGAGTGATATATAAATATTTCAATAAATTTTATAATTATTATTTCATGCAGAATTGTCTTGGAAAATGGCAGTGTATACTTCTTTTGGGGAGAGGGGACGAGATGTTTGGTCCGACACATTGCAAGAGTCCTCCTTGGTTCGTTGTTGAAGCTACTTGTACAAAAACTTAGGTTTCTACTGCTTAAGTGATTCTTTATAGTTTCCCTGTTTCCTCGCTTTGATCAAAGTTTGTTCTTGATCAAATTAGGGCTTGTAGCTTCTGCAAAATCGCGGAAAATTTTGTCTTATATTTATGATTCGTTAGATCAACTTTATACATTTTTGTTTCATATTTGTGACAATAAATTTATGTGTATCAAGTCATAATAAACATACACAAAACTTCTGAACCTCTGTTTCTTTAGTGATTGGAATGACAAGGCCAATACTCTAGAAGAACACAAACCAAGCTTTTGCGTTACATGTGTAACCAATCCTACACAAACTCGATTGAAGCTTACGTAAGTTTTGTGCATATACAACATAGTCGTCACTCGGACAAATGTTTTGAAAATGTTACTTTTACAAACACAAGCTAGAAAAGTTAGCCTGACACAAATTTCCCTAAAACTTGAATAACTGGACAAATGATAAAACTAAGGAAACAATTAAAAACAATGAACATAATTGTGAAATTTAGAGATAGTGTATCTGAATTTTGACCTATAATTTCGAAATCATTTATTTCATTTACTCGACAATAGAATTATCACTAGTTGGGTGGGAATGTAAGAACACAAATGAACTTTCATATATGAGATACATAAACATACGTACTTTATACAACAACAAATCAATTAGCAGAGGAAAAAATCTAAAGACCAATTAACATATAATTATGAAACAAAATAATCTCACGTCTATGAAAATTTAAAATGTTGTTAATTTTTTTTCTTTCCCTGGAGATGTAAATCTATTAATAAGTAATCGTGGAAAAAGTCAACATGAATGTCTTTCACCAAACTCCTCCGAAAACCAAGAAAAACAAGAGAATGGAAAACTATAGAACTACAAATTGAGAGGAAATTTCGTGGCCACATTTAAATCCAATGATCCAATATAGAATTACAAACGAATTTGCCTCTCCAAAGTTTGATTAATCCAAGTTTAACAAAAAATTAAAAAAGAGTAAGAGAGAAGAGTTAAATATACCTATATATAAGTAGTCTGTACTTAAACATTTTTGATACCTTGATTATAAGAACATAAACAAATTAAATGGATACTTTACATTGTCGTCATAATCATGGCTTCATTTTGCTTCTTCTTCTATTTCATTCATCTCTGTTTAGTTTAGCTTCAAAGATAGATGTTTCTGATGATGCACGAGGCATCAAGATCGACGGTGACCAGAAACGTTTTCTCACTAATTCTCCTCAACATGGCAAGGAACATGTAGCGTGTACGAATGAAGAACCTGATCTCGGTCCGCTGACGCTTATTTCTTGCAACGAACCTGGATATGTTATTACAAAGATCAATTTCGCTGATTATGGCAATCCCACTGGAACATGTGGACACTTTAGACGCGGCAATTGTGGTGCACGAGCTACCATGAGGATCGTCAATAAGGTTAACAAAATAAACTAACACTAATGTTAATTGGTTGTGCCTTTCCTAATAAATATTTCTGTGAATATTGATTTGTAGAATTGTCTTAAAAAGGAGAAGTGTTACCTTTTGGTTACGGATGAGATGTTTGGTCCGAGCCACTGCAAAGGAGCTCCTATGCTCGCTGTTGAAACCACTTGTACAAAAGCTTAGGTTTCATCATATTGCCTATATATAGAGAGTAATTCTTAAAGGGTTTTTTTTTTTCCATCTTTTCTCGTTTTAGTCAATTAAGCAGTTGTTTCTCGTTTCTTTGATTATGTTTCAATTGCTTTTACATTATCAACCTAGCTAGTCATGCTTTTGTTTAAACACACTTTTACTTTGCTTCAGTTATTTAATTGTTTGAGTATAATCTCTCAGACCCGTTGTATGAGCCGATGTACCGATATCGATGGTCGACATGAGCGATAATATGGGGATTGGAAGTTGTTTTTTTTTTTTTTTGATTAAGTTCATTAATAAAGTATTTTTCTTATTTAATCATTGTCACTATTTTTTTTTATTGTATTTGAGCGAAATAGCGAATAGAGAAAAAAAGATTATGGAAGTGTATCGATGGTGAATTTTACGATCATCGGAAAACGTTACTCAAACTTATCATAGATTGATTAATTATAAGGGAAAAAAAAAAAAGATCTTTTTGCCTCTCATTTCCAAAAGCTAGTAAACAACCAGGCATGCTTCACTGCTTCAGGTGTCCTGTGTCGTCGTCAAACCTTCCACAGACCAGAGTTCCACTCTATTTTAGGCTCAACGTTGTTGTCGTTGTGGATGTGAATTAGCCACTAACAGTGCATAGATCCCACACTCATTGAAGTAATTTTGTTCTACTATTTAGGATCCTAAATTGTTTTGAGAAAAAAAACACAATTATGGTGAAGTAATGACTTAAGTTCAATTATGAGTTAAAAAGCTGACGTCATAAAAAACTGGTTGGAGTTTCTACGAAGAGTGGCTTCGGAATCGGAAGCTTGACGTCTAGCGAAGCCAATACGAAGACGACCAAGAAGAAGAAGAAGATCTATAATTTCCGAATCCAATGGACCTAAATCGCAAACACAAGGTATCTATTTCCCCCTCCTTCTTCTTCTCCTGCTACTGTGTTGAACTTGAACCATTTCAATGACCTCTGATCATCGCTTTCGAATTTGATCTCAATTTTTTTTTTCTCTCTCTCTCAAAATTGGTGGTTATCGTTTTGATACCTTATTCGATGTTAAATTTATAAAACTTAGGGTTCTTAATTCTTATAGCACTCAGATTCGGTGGAATTTTAAGCTTCTGGTAGTGTAGACGAAGCTTGAGATGCCTCAATTTTAAACCTAGGCTATTAGAATGGACTGTTTCCGAGGGAATCTCAACTACTTTCATGGGAAATTAGAAAAATTATGTTTCGGGTTGCTTCAAAATGATGTCTTTAAAAAAATGGTGCATCTGTGATTGTTAAATGAAATCTGATCAGGTGTCCCTTAGAGGTGCCAGCAGTGGGGAGATATCAAGGGATGCTTTGCTTGCTAAAGTCTCACAAGAAAGGGAGATACGCAGTTTTGCAAGACGCGCTAATGCTGCTGCTCTTTTTATTCAGGTGCTACTTCTTCTTTCTGGTATCTTTTAGGCTCAAGTGGTGAACCGAAATTAAACCGGATAAAAATCTCTTTTGTAGTAGTACATTGTTAGGATTATTCTGCTACATAGACCAAGGCATAAACTTAACTCATTTTTTCCAATACTTGTAGAGAATTTGGAGGTCTTATATTGTCAGAAAGAAGGCAGCTATAGAGATCCGAGAGGAGTGGGAGAATTTACTAAGTTGCCATTCTGATACACTAACCAAATGTTGGGTATCAAGCAGAGTATTGAGACCGTTTCTCTTCTTTATCAGATCTTTGTCTGTCCAACATCAAAAGATACAGGCTAGAGATATACACTGTATGCAAACTTGCTTTAAGATTCTTTTGGAAAGCATCAACTCTAATGGTATGATTCTTTCTTTTTTTTTCGCTTGAATTTGAATCATTCGTCTTGCAAATTAGGAGGGAAATAATTTTTGAATGGATGCTGTTATTGTGTTTTGCAGATCAGGGGTACAATTTTTGCTCTCTAGCAGTTGGTACATTTGAAGAAAGTAAAACATGGGCCTGTCAAACACGAAGGATGGTTTCTCTCTGCTTTTTCCTTCTCATGGAGTGTAATTATTCACAGGAAAGGATAAAAGATGTTATTGGTGTCAATGCCCTTCTATTACGTATTCTTATTGTTTTAACTGATCCCAAAAGCTGGAAGATCATTACAAAGGAAAACTTTGAAGATGCAGAAACAGCTGGAAAGATGATCATTCAGTTTATAGGGAGCTGTAAAAGTGGATATTACTCAGCACTTAGGAGATATATCAAGACATTAACCAAACATAGAGATGAGAGACTACTGATTACTACAAGTGCAGTAACTTTGGCTCTACGACCATTCCACGTGAAACAGCCTGCTTTTGTTGATGACAACCAACCGGACACGAATTTGGCTATTGAAGAATATGTTTCTCTAATACTGACAATTCCTCGGCTCGTTTGCTGCCTGCCAAGCGCTCTCATACGTGCACTGAAGCACAAGAGCATACTAATGCCAAGCTTTCACACCATATTGGTAAAACTCATATCATATTTTCTTAGACCAATTTATTTCTTGTCAAAGTCTCAAAAAGAATGTAGGGAGAATTGATTGACTTGTTTTTAATCTCTGTTACTTTTTTTCCAAACAATCGAAGGACTTATTAAAGCGTGGCAGGTGACAGCAGCTTTTGAAGGACAAAATTTTGACCAGAATATCGGAAATGGAGCATTCAGAGAAGCAAAGTTGTACCATGGAGATACCTTCTGTTGGATGGGTTATCGGGAACATCATTTCCCTGGCAACAGTTAGTGAAACCGATTTTATGGATCCACAAGAATCAAATCCAGAGATGTTTTATGTCTTGTATGTTCATGTTATTGTGACTCTAGCCGAGAATCTATTGTCTAAGGTTGAAAATGTTGGAATTCAGGATATTCATCTTGATATTGAGGCCACATCAAATGAGACTGGGAAAGGAAATTCAGTTAAGATTTCTTTTGTGGAAATGCTTCGACCAGTATGTCAACAGTGGCATCTCGCAAAACTGTTGGCAGCTTCTGGGAAAGAAATTCGTGTTATAGCAGATAAAGATGCATCAACAACGAGTAGTAAGAAAGGATCAGAAACACTAGGATTGCTTGATATAGCACGATTATATTCATGCATGTTGAGAATCTTCTGCGTGCTGAATCCTGTCCTAGGACCTTTGCCTGTCCTTAACATGTTATCCTTCTGTCCTGGATACATTGTCTCTTTGTGGAGTTCTCTAGAGAGTGTCCTACTCCCTGAAAATGGTTGCACTGCTGACGATGCATCTCATGGATCTGCTAAAACTTCATGGAATACAAGAAGTCCTTCTGAGAAGAAATTGAAACATCTTAAGAATGACAGTGTCAACAAGTGGGTGAATGTGCTAAACAAGTTTTCTGGTAAATCACCGGGACCGCGTGAACATGTGGAGTGTACTAGTGATCAACCAGGATCAAGCCAGGTTAATGAGATTACTAATGATGTATGGGATGTGGAAACTCTGAGGGGTGGTCCTGTAGGTATCTCCAAAGAAGTGTCATGCCTGCTTCATCTATTTTGTGCAACCTATGCGCATTTACTCGTTGTTCTTGATGACATACAGTTTTATGAAAAGCAGGTAAATATGCTATATGGTTTCCTGCAGCTTATATGTTATTGGTCTGATATTTACTAAAGGTTTGTTTTGGCATATAGGTCCCTTTTATGCTAGAGAAACAACGGAGAATTGCAGCAATGCTTAATACACTCGTTTACAATGGATTGTTGCGAGGCATAGGTCCTGAGAGTAGACAGCTGATGGATTCTGCTATCAGATGTTTGCATTTATTGTATGAAAGAGATTGCAGGCACCCTTTTTGTCCTTCTGCCCTGTGGCTCTCACCTGGTAGAACTAGTAGACCTCCAATTGCATTTGCTGCCAGAACTCATGAGGTTTTACCAGCCAGTGATGTTCTTACGTCTCCAAGCATGGGTTCTGTTATAACAATTACTCCGCATGTCTTTCCATTTGAGGAAAGGTATTCTTACATTGCTTACCCTTCATAGCCTATCCATGTCTTTTTTCTTTGTGCTACAATAACTTCTAACTAATTATTACATATCTCCTCATTTCTCTTTATCTGTTGAATGATGTTCATGTTTTGTTATCCCTGCAGGGTCCATGTGTTTAGAGAGTTTATAAGCAGGGATAAAGCTTCAAGGAAAATGGCTGGTGAAGTGGATGCACCTGGTGCGAGGTCAATAGAGATAGTCGTTCGTCGAGGTCATGTGGTTGAAGATGGATTTCAACAACTGAATTCAATTGGTAGCAGGCTAAAATCATCCATCCATGTCTCGTTTGTGAATGAGTCTGGCCTTCCTGAGGCTGGCCTAGACTATGGTGGGCTTTCAAAAGAGTTTTTGACTGACATAACAAAAGCAGCTTTTGCTACTGAGTAAGCTCTTCTATATGCATGCATACTTTATTCTAGTCTATGGTGTTACTTGTCCAATGGATTAAGTTTTGTTTTATTGGTATGTCCATTTTATTCCTTTTCCAAAAGGTATGGGTTATTCTCGCAAACCCCTACTTCAGATAGGTTGCTTGTTCCTAGCCCATCTGCACGGCACCTTGAGAACGGAATTCAGATGATTGAGTTTCTTGGAAGAATTGTTGGAAAAGCTCTATACGAGGGAATACTGCTGGATTACTCTTTTTCTCACGTTTTCATCCAGAAGCTTTTGGGACGTTATAGCTTTATTGATGAACTATCAGGGCTTGATCCAGAGCTCTACAGGAACCTCATGTATGTCAAGGTAAAAACCGTCGCAGTTGATATATCTGTTGCCTCATATGTCAAAATTCAATATTGCATTAAGTATCACAAGAGAGGGTTTCTGAGATCAAGACTCTTGTTTATACGCAGCATTATGATGGTGATTTGAAGGAACTCTGTCTGGATTTCACAGTCACTGAAGAGTTTTGTGGAAAAATGAGCATAACTGAGCTCAAACCTGGTGGGAAGGATATTTCAGTCACGAATGAGAACAAAATGCAATATATTCATGCAATGGCTGACTATAAACTCAACCGGCAGGTATTGTCTTTTTTCTCGTCTTATAAATAATCTAAAAGTCAATCTTCCTGCAAAACAAATTTACTTCATAATTAATGAGGTAAACATGTTATCCTATGTCTTGAATGCAGATTGTGCCCTTTTCAAATGCATTTTACAGAGGATTGACTGACCTTATATCTCCTGCTTGGTTGAAACTGTTTAATGCCCAGGAATTTAATCAGGTATGCGGCTCTAATGTAATGATCTCTAGATTTTTTCTCTTGTACAAAGCTATTGTCTAACAAAATTTTCTGTGCAGTTACTCTCTGGAGGAAACCATGATATCGATGTGGATGACTTAAGGAGGAATACAAAATACACTGGTGGTTACAGTGATAGTAGTCGAACAATCAAAATCTTCTGGGAGGTGAGAACTCATATTCAGAAGTCCTGATATCTTCCTTTTCTTCCTATTCTGTCTGCCAATTTATGACATATGCAGAGAGATTGAAAGCGGCTAGTATAATTTCTCTCTGGGCATCCTGTCTCAGGTCATGAAAGGGTTTGAACCGAGTGAACGTTGCTTGCTCCTCAAATTTGTGACTAGTTGTTCTCGGGCACCACTCCTTGGTTTCAAATACTTGCAGCCAACCTTCATCATCCATAAAGTTTGTTTTTGATCTTTGGCTTAGAAATGAATGTGTGATATTCTGTTTGGTAATTTTTTTTTCTTACTTTTGTGCTTTTTCATCTTCTGCAGGTCTCTTGCGATACCTCTCTTTGGGCTGCTATTGGAGGACAAGATGTAGAAAGGCTTCCATCTGCTTCTACGTGCTACAATACTCTTAAGGTGAAGTTTCAAGTGTTCTGTTATCTTTGTAGTCTACATGTGAAGATTCCTGTATCTTTTTTGTTCAGTCTTTCTTTGTGGATTTCTTCAGCTTCCAACGTATAAACGAGCAAGCACTATGAGGGAAAAACTATTGTATGCGATTACTTCAAATGCAGGATTTGAACTCTCGTAGAGACCTCCGACCAGGTATTCATCTTGTGATGCAACTAGACCTTTTATCCTTTATTCTATTCAATGTATATGGCTTCTGTCAGTTAAATTAGTAGGGCTGGTGTACACAGTGTGTTTGGTTTATCTTAAGATTATGGGAACTTGGTTCTTCTTGGTAGTTGTATATGAATATATGATAATCAACTAAGCTGATATAGAATCTTGGTAAATCTTATATGTCTAACCAAACCTGAATTTTTTATGATGTTCACATAGCAGCAAACTTTAATTTGTTTATAGCTTCACCAAAATTCTTGCTGTAATCAACTTTAGAAATGTTAAAGAGATAGATTAGGGACAAAAATAAAATACCAAAGATTGTGATCTTCTCAAACAAAGCTTGGACCTATAGACCCATCACACAGACCAGATTGCGAGTTTCTACATTCAGTCACACACACGCGTACACAATCTGTTTCTTATTTGTGAGTTATATATATAGAGAGAGAAAGAGAAAAGAGAGAAGAGGGAGAGAGAGAGACACACACTTTGGTAGCTATTTGTAGGTATACAGTTTGAATTCAATCCAACTGGGACGACTCAATTCAATTGATTAGAGAAATCCCTTGACCCAGTAGTTGACCAGCCAACAGCTCGTTTACAGCCTCTGTGGGGTGAAATCCATCCCAAAACACATATCCTGTGGCATTTACACACGTTCCTAGGGATAGAGAATTGCAAAGGAACGATGTTTCTATTGTTCCTGTTCCGCAGCATGCCCTTTTTGTTTCAAAGAATCCTAGAATACATGCAGTTTAGACATTTAAAGATGTTAATGGTATTTTGCTAGTTGCTAACTAGATTAAATATCTGAGAAGTTCTTCCTGTGAATAGCTCACTCTATCATGGTTTAAAGTTTGCATATGCAGGTGCGTACCATTGTCAATTGGGTTGGTGATGATGTCCAGGAAAGGTTGATAGACATTAAAGGCGACGAGCCTGAGGCCTGAGTGTCTATTCATCAATAACTGGGTTGTGGTCTCAAGTTTGGTATTGAACATGATAGCATCGTTGTTCAGTCTCTCAACACAACTTTTGTTTCCTGCACCGAAAAGAGTGATAGCTGCAGGCAGGCAACCCATCGGCGGTAGTGATATCACTCCGATTCTCCTTGCTCCTAGTTCATACAGATTCTGTTACAAGTGACAGTATGATTCTTGTTGACACAAAAAAAGGGTAAATAACTGATACAATTCTTTTTTTTTTGTTTCTTGTAAATTTGCACATTCATATGGTTGCCTTGTTATGAATATCGAGTTCTACAGTTCGTTACTAAACTTAGAAGTACCTGGATGAATTCTGAGTAGGATCTCATGAGAATGTCAGCGAACTGATCAGGTGTATTTAGGATGTTGAGTAGAGGATTGATGTAATAGTTCTGAAGAAAGTCGCTAGATCCCGCACTCAAAATGTGGATACCTCTAGAGAACAGCCTGCGCGCATTCTCCCTCCCGATCATTCTTGTTACTCTGTTTTGATATGCCCTGTAATAGCTCAGCTGCCGTGTTAAGGAGATGGCGCCCTGCAAAAGGAAGAGTAAAGCCTTATGGATCATTTCTTGGGTATGTGTGTATTGATGTTTGACTGTGTTGTCTCCTTTACAAATGGAACAGATGTGGCATCATAGTATCCTGAAGAAGCTGATGCAAAGTTGGCGCCGGTCAGTAGAGTCTCGTTACTTGCTTCTCGGCTTAGGAATGCAGGTGGGTATGAAGAGAAACCAAGGTACTCGGCTAGACACGAGTAGGCAGATATAAAACTAATTAGATTAGGAAAAAGAGAGAGAGAGAGAGAACATATGAACGTGATAGAGAGAGAGATATGTGGTTTTGTGAAAAAGACTTTACCTGAGAAATCAACTGCGAGTTTTCCGTTGCAGAATCTTCCGGTAGGTCTTTGGTCGATGAAGTCTCTGCCATAAGGAGGAAAGTTGGATTTGACAATGCTGAGTAAGTTATTGTTGTTGCCAACGTCAACAATGGAGTCACCAAACATGATGAGTGCAGGAACAATAGCTCCTTTGGATATGCAGAAGAAACAAGAAACCAAGAGAAGAACTCTAAACCCCGTAACTCTCATCTCTTGCATTCCTTCTTTTTCCTGTCTAATGCAATCAGGTCGTTAGGACAGAGAGAGAAGAGAGAGAAACAGAGAGAAAGAGAAAGAGATAGTGATAGATAGTGGTGAGAAAATGGAGACTTAAGAAGATGATGCTATACAAATATAATCATTCTCCCCATGCTTATGTTTAAGATAAAGAAAACGCATTTGCTAGTGCAATAGAGTAGGTGGAAATTGTATGTGAGGTCAGTCTCTTTGGTCATTGATCTTGGACCATGATCAACAATATTTTTGCTTCCTCGAACATAAACTTCCGTCATAGCGCGAAATTACAATTCGGTAATTTGAATCTCAAGCCGATTGATTGTTTGGTTTGAAGGGTAGCTCGATCGATAAACAGACGGGTAATGAGAGATCATCTAATCTTGATTGATTGATTGCTCAATACTTCATTAATCTAATTTTGGTTCTTGTTGAACCGTTTGAGGCATGAATATAAAATTTTGATAGAATACAGTTTTCTTGATAAGAGATAATATGTTTGAGGAAATATCATTATAACAAAGTGTGAGCTCCACCAACTTTTTGTTATTGTTCTTGTAATAATTTCTTAGGTAATGTGGCATCCACCTCAAAGATTGCGTTCTTTTTTCTCTATATCCCTCAAAGATTGTGGTTAAACCATCATGGGTTTTATCTTCTTTCTTCTATTGTGCTTGAGCCATCATGGTTTATTAATCTTTCTTGTACATAAAGAAGTCATAAGCTTTTTTTGAATATTATAGCAAAAACTAAAAAGCTTACGAAGTGTATATTACAAAGAAAAGGGAAAGCAATAGTTTGGGCCATATCACCATAAAAGTAAAAATCTCTACTTGATACAAGACTCAAATTAGGAGAGAGTGGCCAATTTTGGATTATTGGGCCATATTGTTTTGTTTATACATAAACTAAAGCCCAAAAGGATTTAGTTGGGTCGTCAAAAAAATAAATCGAATTGTCTAGAGGAAAAAAGAGGATAAACCGAATTGGTAGAGTCGGTTATGTTATTTCACTTGTGGCTAGCTTGAACCATTTTTAATTTTTTACTAGTAGTAGCTTGAAATTAAAGTCAGTGATTTTTACATTCTTACTAGAGTAGCTTCAAAATAAAGCAGCAGCTTCTTATATATTCGGGTCTTTCACTTTTTCCCCAAATCGTCTCCGACTTCAAAAACACAATCGTGCATCGTCTTCCTTCTCTCTGATTCTCGAATTCCATATTTCAGAGGTTCTACTTCTCTCAGAATCTCAGCTCTTTCACGAATCAATGGAGAAGTTGATGAATTTGGTCGATTTAGGTTTCTAATTTGTTTGTTTTTTGTTGGCTATAGCTATGGCGGATACTGTAGAGAAAGTTCCCACCGTTGAGTCGTCTTCATCATCCTCCGTTGAAGCATCTATTAGCACCGAGAAGACTGAGCCCACGACGGAGAAGAAAAAGTGGGGCGATGTTGAGGATGATGATGATGAAGAAGAAGCAGTATCGGAGCTTAATTCTTTGAGCATTAAGGAAGAAGAGAAACGTGATTCTGTGCTTGAGGAACCTGAAGATTCAAACATCAAAGCTGTATTACTTCTATTCCCTTTCTTTTTCTTTTTGCTAGATTTAGTGAATTGTTGTGATTGTGTTGAATCTAGCCAAATAGAGCTTAGATCTGGGTTTTACTAGAAGAAATTAGGTTTCTTTGAATCGGTTGATGCAAATTAGTTCTCGGATGGATGATCCTAATTACAGTCTAGGGTTATTAGATTTCCAGATTTGTTTGGATAATTTTGATTTCTCGGGTTTTTTTTGCAGGTTACTTCTGGTGACACACCATATACATCAGCAAGTAGATTTGAAGACTTGAACTTATCACCTGAATTGATGAAAGGCTTGTACGTGGAGATGAAATTCGAAAAGCCTAGCAAGATCCAAGCAATCAGTTTGCCTATGATTATGACGCCGCCACACAAGCATTTGATTGCCCAGGCGCATAACGGATCTGGAAAGACGACTTGTTTCGTTCTTGGAATGTTGAGTCGGGTTGATCCGACACTTAGAGAGCCTCAAGCGCTCTGTATTTGTCCCACTAGAGAATTAGCTAATCAGGTTAGTTTAGTTTAGTGTTAATGATCTTAGAGTAATTTGATTGTTCACTTGGGAAAACGTGTTAAGAGCTTAATTCATGTATGGTTGTTGAATGATTGAATGACAGAATATGGAAGTTCTTCAGAAGATGGGGAAGTATACTGGGATCACTGCTGAGTTGGCTGTGCCAGAGTCAACGAGAGGCGCATCACCGGCCCCAAGACGAGCTCCTGTTTCTGCTCATGTTGTGATTGGTACCCCTGGAACGCTTAAGAAGTGGATGGCTTTTAAGAAACTAGGTCTAAATCATCTGAAGATTCTGGTTTTTGATGAGGCTGACCATATGCTTGCTACGGTATGCTCTGTCTTCTGTTTTACTTGGTCTTGTTAATTTCTCAACTGTAATGATTAACTTCTGTATAATGTGATAATATTATTCCCTTCATATGTTGTTGATAATTAAAGATTCATTGCTGTTGCAGGATGGCTTTAGGGATGATTCCTTGAAGATAATGAAAGACATTGGGAGAGTTAATCCCAATTTCCAGGTCTGTTAAACTAGTGTCTGATTTTGGTCATGCTTCTTGAATTATAAGTAGGATGACAATTGATTTCTAGTGGCATATCTATCGTGATATCTAGGGGGCACAAGATATTCTTCTGAGCCTATAGTTATACTTGTTTCAATGCTCAGAAGCTCTTAGTAAGTTGAAGCAACTCAGCTGTGTTTTATTGTTGTTGTTTAGAGCCTCATATTTTAAGAAGACATATGTCTGTGCTAAATTTAAGAAGACACTCGTGCTATATTTGATTGTGTGCTTGCGTTCTTGACCTTTTTTTCAACAGGTTCTTCTTTTCTCGGCAACTTTTAACGAAACTGTCAAAGATTTTGTTGCAAGGACAGTCAAAGATCCCAACCAATTGTTTGTCAAAAGAGAGGATCTGGCTTTGGACTCAGTGAAGCAGTATAAAGTTGTTTGCCCAAAGGAGCAAAACAAGATCGAAGTCATCAAGGATCAGATTATGGAGCTTGGGGATATTGGGCAAACCATTATCTTTGTGAAAACAAAAGCGTCTGCTCACAAGGTACACAAAGCCCTTGCGGAAATGGGATATGACGTTACCAGTGTCCATGGTAATCTGTCTGAATCGGACAGGGATAAGATAGTTAAAGAGTTTAAAGATTGCCTTACTCAAGTGCTCATTGCTACCGATGTCATTGCAAGAGGTTTTGAC
Source organism: Arabidopsis suecica (assembly GCA_019202805.1). Lineage (NCBI taxonomy): Eukaryota > Viridiplantae > Streptophyta > Magnoliopsida > Brassicales > Brassicaceae > Arabidopsis > Arabidopsis suecica. The sequence goes on from CM032909.1 coordinate 12,032,072, forward strand.
CAACAGCGGGTAAATATTGTCCTTTGACCCTTTTCCTTTCTTCTCGTTTTTCCTCAAAGGTGCTACGTAGTTAATGCCTTTTGTTGGTTATATACAATACTACTTGCAGGTGAATTTGGTTGTCAATTATAATCTTCCCACTAAATATGACACCGGAGAGCCAGATTATGAGGTGTACCTTCACAGGGTTGGGAGAGCTGGCCGGTTTGGTCGTAAAGGTGAGTTTTGATTCTTCTTCTTTTCTTTCTCAAGTGTTTCCATAAGTTCTTATCAGTCTCTGAACTATGTATTTGTATTGTAGGAGCGGTATTCAACTTGCTGCTTGATGATGGCTGGGATAAAGAGGTGATGGAGAAGATCGAGAAGTATTTTGAAGCAAATGTTAAGGAGGTATAATAAGATTTATGAAAACTGCTATATGTTGTTAAAACAGTATCCAACCATTTAAACTTTGCTGCAGATCAAGTCGTGGAACTCAGAGGAAGAGTATAAGAGTGCCTTAAAGGAAGCTGGCCTGCTCGACGAGTGAGGAAGAGAGAGACAGAATGTGTTCAAAACATCTTAAAGACTATGTCGTCTGTTTTCTGAGATTGCTTAAGAAAGAAACTTGTATACGTCTTTGGGGTTTTCTTGTAATATTTTTATCAGATTACTGAGATTTTCAAGCTTTGTAGCTTTTTTGTTGAGGAAAAACACATTTTTGATGTCAATGTCAAATCACTTCGGTATGAACCTAAACAGCAAAGCATTTTCTTTACAACAATGGGATGAGAGTCACAATACACAACCAAAGTCTGAGTTCAATGTGCAAAGCTTTTTAATTTCAAATGTTTGAGGTTTTAGCGGCAAGATGGATCAATGCGCGTCGATGATAGGTAGTACGCAGCTTCTTGTATTTCTGCACAAATGCTACTGTATCAATCTCCTTCTCTAGGAACTTTTCTTGCAGGGCTTCGGATTCTTCATCTACCTGATTCATAGCCTCTGCGAAACCAGTAAAAGGTGTTTACAAGTGATGACACAAGAACAGTAGAGAAGATGAGATGAGAGGAAAATCCATTGCAATGGTACAACTTGTTACCTTGAAGTTTATGAAGAAGAGAACCAGGGGAGTAGAATTTGAGGATCTCTTCTTTTTGCCTCTCAAGCTCATTAAGCTTTTCTTGCGCGGCTGCAAGCTCAGTTGTACGGATAATTCTGCACTGTAAAATAAGTAACGGTTGGTAACTAAGAGATATCGAAAAGGTTAAAACATGGTAAACTGAACAAGGAAAGTTGGTTCTTGATACACACTTGGTTTCTGAGCTCCATTATCTGTGGCTCCTTCTCCAAGTTCTCTCCTGTTACATTTGATCACATGAAAAATTCTAGATTTCTGGATTGAACTAAAGTTTCTTGTAGAATGACATGAACCATAGAGAACTTACTAGCTAGCTGCAATGTTTCTCTGCGGAGCTCCTCTTTGATCTGATGGACAGAAGGAAAGCACGAAACAATTAGCGTCCAGAGACTATAACAAAGAACCAGAAAGCTCTAATTACTGGCAACATGTAAAAGATGATGCCATGATAAAGGCTTTCTCAAACAATATCAATGCAATAGACTTGAACGAGCACCAATGAATACTATCAACACATAACTACATTCTTAGAAGTATAGATTATACGCTTTGTTATCCAGAAACAACCGAGACTTACATTATTCTGGATTTTGACCTGGTCAAGAGAGAGCAGAAATTGCTGATACGCATCTTTGTCAGAGAGAAGCTTCCTAAGCTCATCCACGCTACAGAAAAGTATACAGTACTCAAAAAGAAAGCATACAAAAAAACCGCAACACACGAGAAGCATAACAAACAAACAAAAAGCGCAAACCTTTTGTCTTTCAAGAAGGCGATAATGCCAGCTGCTTCCCCCGGTGAAACTTGAGCTGAAATCTGACCTGAAGTTTGAGGCCGGGATGAGCTTGGCGAGCTAACTAAAGAAGGCGAGTACCATGGCGACTGTGAAGAAGCTTCCTGAGGACGAGATTGCCCTTGCTGTTGGTCTTTTGATCCCCTTGATGCACACAACAAAAATAAACATCATCAACTACTATCTCAGCTTCAACAATTTCAAGATATAAACTTGAAAGTTGCATTAAGGGCACATCATTCTAATCTAATATCAGTAAACTAAGAACCCTAAATCAGCAGCTGAGCAAAATCTACACTTGTCAATTCACCTCAAAAAATCTCAAATATATGATTATAACTCAATAAACAACACAACAACCAGATTCCCTTAATCGCTAACAGACCTAATGTCTGGATCACGCAATTTCATAAATTACATATAGAGCAAATGAAGCAGATGGTAAAAAATTCGCAAAATCATACCAGAAATTGAACATCGTTTCTCGAATTCGCCAACTAACCAACCGAATTGACTTTTTCTTGTTCTCTTCTACTTCTTCTTCCTACCAGATTCGACAAAAATTAACAACTTAAAAGAAACAGAGTTTTACGAAACAAAAGAAAAAAAGAAACAGAGTTTCAAAGAAACTTCGATCTTCTCTGTTTCTTTTCAGATTTTGCTTCTTTGCTCTCAAAAAGGCCCAAATACGAGGCCCATAATAAGTTTTTGACTATCAAAACGGAGTCGTTTAATTCATCGTCGTCCTTATCTACGTCAAACGGCTCGCGTTTCTACACAGAGTCAAATATTTTCTACACCGAAGCTTCGAAAAGAGGTCATCAATGGAGTCTTCACTCTTTTCTCCATCTTCCTCTTCTTACTCTTCTCTATTCACTGCAAAATCTACGCGTTTTCATTCTCCAAAACCCAAATTCTTCTCTTTCTCTATCAAATCCTCCATTGAGAAACCTAAACCCAAACCCAAACTCGAGACCAATTCATCGAAATCCCAGTCATGGGTCAGTCCCGATTGGCTCACATCACTCACTCGTACCCTTTCCTCAGGACAAAACGACGATTCAGGCATACCAATCGCGAACGCGAAGCTCGAAGACGTCTCTGACCTCCTCGGAGGTGCTCTCTTCTTACCTCTCTACAAATGGATGAATGAGTACGGACCCATTTACCGTCTCGCTGCTGGTCCTCGTAATTTCGTAATTGTGAGCGACCCAGCGATCGCTAAACACGTTTTGAGGAATTATCCAAAGTACGCGAAAGGATTAGTCGCTGAAGTCTCCGAATTTCTATTCGGTTCGGGTTTCGCAATCGCTGAAGGACCTCTTTGGACGGTAATTTCATCTTCTCCTATCTCAATTTTGAAGTTTTTGGAATCGTGGAAGTAATGTGTGACTGTCTTGTGGGATAAGTAACCATATATTTGAACCATTGATGTTTGATTTTTAATATCAGGCGAGGCGAAGAGCGGTGGTTCCGTCGCTTCACAAGAGGTATTTGTCTGTGATTGTGGAGAGAGTATTCTGCAAATGTGCAGAGAGGCTTGTTGAGAAGTTGCAGCCTTATGCTGAAGACGGAAGTGCTGTGAACATGGAAGAGAAGTTCTCTCAGATGACTCTTGACGTCATTGGCTTGTCGCTTTTTAACTACAATTTCGATTCTTTGACTACCGATAGTCCTGTCATTGAAGCTGTTTACACTGCTCTTAAAGAAGCTGAGCTTCGTTCTACTGATCTTCTACCATATTGGAAGGAAAGTTTTGTGTGTTTTTCTTGTGGTTTGTTGATTGTGTGGCATACTTGGATTCTTGTTAAGTTAGAGGCTTTGGTTGTTGTTTCAGATTGATGCATTGTGTAAGATAGTCCCGAGACAAGTGAAAGCTGAAAAGGCTGTAACTTTGATAAGGGAAACTGTTGAAGACCTCATTGCTAAGTGCAAAGAAATTGTCGAAAGAGAAGGTGAAAGAATCAATGATGAGGAGTATGTAAATGATGCTGACCCAAGTATCCTTCGTTTTTTGCTTGCAAGCAGAGAAGAGGTTTAACGTTTTTTTTCCTTCAGGCCATTAGCAAACTTGGCCTTTAATTATTCCAAATTGAAGCTGACTTTGGATTGTGCGGTTTTTCAGGTGTCAAGTGTGCAGTTACGAGATGATCTTCTCTCAATGCTTGTCGCGGGTCATGAAACCACTGGATCTGTCCTTACCTGGACACTTTATCTCCTAAGTAAGGTACCTTTTGGTATCTTTTACTTTGTTATGCTACAGAATTTACTTGGAGGGGAGCCTCTCTGTTCTCATTTACCTCTTCAAATTCTTTATGTTTGTAGAACTCATCTGCATTGGCGAAAGCACAAGAAGAAGTAGACAGAGTTTTAGCGGGAAGAAAACCGGCTTATGAGGATATTAAGGAGTTAAAGTACATTACTCGTTGTATAAACGAGTCAATGCGTCTCTACCCTCACCCTCCTGTAAGCAACCAAGCTCATCTCTCTAATTATTCATGAACTAAATTTTCTGATTGCTTTTTTTCCTGGTAGGTCTTGATTAGAAGAGCTCAAGTTCCTGACATTCTTCCTGGGAACTACAAGGTTAATACCGGACAAGACATTATGATTTCGGTCTATAACATCCATCGTTCTTCCGAGGTACAGTTCCCTTCTCTCATCCATAGTAACATATAGAGGAGCCTAATCCTTCTCTTCAATGTTCGGATGGGTTTTTTGATAAGATTTTGGTTTGGTTCGGATATTTAACCGCATTGGGCACTCCTAGTATTACATTCATGCCCACATTTCTTATGTGTTTGTTATTCCAAAGGTATGGGAAAAAGCCGAGGAATTTCTTCCTGAACGATTCGACATAGAAGGCGCAATCCCTAATGAAACAAACACCGATTTCAAGTAAAGCTACATGTTTTGACACAATCTATTGAATCAAGATTGTTATTTTTGATTAGAAAGGTTAATAAATGATTTTCTTTTCACCAGATTCATACCGTTCAGTGGAGGCCCGAGAAAATGTGTAGGCGATCAGTTTGCATTGATGGAGGCAATTGTGGCACTCGCGGTGTTTCTTCAGCGGTTAAACGTTGAGCTGGTTCCTGATCAGACCATTAGCATGACCACGGGAGCAACCATACACACCACCAATGTATGACAATGTTCTCAAAACTCACATTAATTAGAATGATTCCAATTTATCTGATGCTGAATCTTTTAATTGCAGGGATTGTATATGAAGGTGAGCCAAAGGTAAAGCCAGAATGTCGAAGATGAAGTTCAATTTACGTTTTCATGATAATTGATTATTTTTGTTACCATCATGATTGATTGGTGTTATGGACTTGTTTCATACAGTAGTACTCTTGAGAAATAACGACAAAAAGAATTATGAAAAATTGTACTATCGGAAATGTGAATTTTGAACAGTGAAAATAGTACTACCATTAAAGTTTGGTAGTTGTGTTATCATTTCAAATCAATCTTTCATACATCTTGTGTTTGTTCTCCATTTTTCCACAATTACTAAATTCAAAAGTTAAAATTTTTGGAACTTTTAAATATATAAAATCTTTAAAACTAAAGTCTAAAACCATAAAGCATTAAGTTCCATTCCATATGGACCACACGTAACATTAACCTTAAAACCATAAAAACCAATACTAGTGGTTCTATAGCGAAGTGTAGTTTCACTTTTACGTACGAGGAAGATAAAAAAAAAAAAATGGAGAACGAAAGCTCAGAGACTAGGAACAGAGCTCGTCTTGCCATTATGGAGCTCGCTAACATGATTAGCGTTCCCATGTCACTCAACGCCGCCGTGCGATTAGGCATTGCCGACGCCATTTGGAACGGCGGAGCCAATTCTCCTCTCTCAGCCGCCGAGATCCTTCCTCGCCTCCTCCTCCCCTCTCACACTACCATTGGTGGCGATCCTGAGAATCTTCAGCGTATACTTCGGATGCTTACTAGCTACGGTGTCTTCTCCGAGCACCTTACCGGATCCATTGAGAGGAAATACTCTCTTACGGACGTCGGAAAAACTCTTGTCACCGACTCCGGCGGCCTCTCCTACGCCGCCTACGTCCTCCAACATCACCAGGTTTACATTTTAAAAGCTCATTATTGTCCAAAAATCAGAGTTAATTAAACCAATTCTTGATGGTCTAGTGGCTTAGGGGAATAGGTTTCGAATTTTCCTACCAGGAATTTTATGGTTCGCCAATGTAGACGCCTTAAATGGCAAAAATATTCGGTGTTTTCACAAATCTCGAGATTAGTCTAGGTTTCGGTTTGGAATTCTCTCCTACTATATATAAAAAGTCAGTTTCCTAATAAAACTTATTCTAAGAATGACATTTTTTACAGGAGGCTTTGATGCGAGCATGGCCACTAGTTCACACGGCGGTGGTGGAGCCGGAGACAGAGCCGTACGTGAAAGCTAACGGCGAGGCGGCTTACGCTCAGTATGGGAAAAGCGAGGAGATGAACGGTCTGATGCAAAAGGCAATGTCTGGGGTATCTGTGCCGTTCATGAAAGCTATATTGGACGGCTACGATGGGTTTAAATCCGTTGATAATTTGGTTGACGTAGGAGGTAGTGCAGGAGATTGTCTCCGTATGATCCTTAAGCAATTTCCTAACGTCCGTGAAGGGATTAATTTCGATTTACCTGAAGTTGTTGCCAAAGCCCCCAATATTCCTGGTGAGATTTAATATTTATGTTATATACGAACGTTGTTTTCTGAAAGTAGAAAGCTATTTTTAGTAATGAAGTAATAATGGATGATATTGTATGGTTTAGGAGTGACTCACGTGGGTGGGGATATGTTCCAATCAGTTCCTAGTGCTGACGCAATCTTCATGAAGGTTTGTGGTAACATTATTGTCACGAGAATACACCTACTAACATTGTTGCTAATAGGACGAATTTTCATTTCTGTAATATAGTTCTAAGATTTATTGATGGTTTAGGTATAAAAGTCGCTACGGACAATTTGGTAGAATATAGGTTTAGACTGTTTAGTTATCGTTTGATCATGCGACTGGTCACTTTCATTTATTTAAGATCATTTCAATACTAATTATACATATTTATCAAACCAAAAACTTGTGATCTACCTACACCATGGATATTGGATAGGGATCTGATCTTTGTTGAAAGAACAACACAAACAAATTAATAAACACATTTCTTGCTTCTCTAGTAATGTTGTTGTTTGCGTGGACAGTGGGTGTTAACGACATGGACGGATGAAGAATGCAAGCAGATAATGAAGAATTGCTACAACGCATTACCGGTTGGAGGAAAGCTAATTGCGTGTGAGCCTGTCTTGCCTAAGGAAACCGATGATAGCCACCGGACTCGCGCCTTGTTAGAAGGCGACATCTTTGTCATGACCATCTATAGAACCAAAGGTAAGCATAGAACCGAAGAAGAGTTTAAAGAGCTTGGTCTCTCTGCGGGATTCCCTACTTTTCGACCTTTCTACATCGATTACTTCTACACCATCTTAGAGTTTCAGAAGTAGTACTGTTAAAGCATTTATCTTCTGATATTTCTAAATGCTTCAAAATAAAAAAATCAAACGACCTAGCTTTTTGTTGAGATCTCTAATGTATACATTAATATTTTCATCAAGATGTAATAATCTATAGTCTATTTCTAAGTGCATCCTTAAAGGCATTGTTCATAAGTTTCATCTTTCGACAAAAGGAAAAAAAGGCACTTTATGTGATGATTTCAAGAGTAGTTTAAGAAATCACTCATTATGCTAGGATAAGAGTTCGATACAACGTATGTGACTATATGTTATGCATATTATAATATGAAATTTTCTTCTTTGGCAAAAAAGAAAAATCGTTTGGTATACATTCTTATAAATGTTATATTACCTTCTACATTAGATTTTTCTACTCAAGACTCAATTGCTCTAAAACATCTTGGATTAAAATTGAAACGTTAATACTCGAAGATCCCTTTTCTTCCACAGCCTTTTCCGCCATTCCTGCAAGTTCTTGAATACGTCTCCTTCGTCTCACAAATTCACTATCATCATCATCTTCGTCTACACGTTGACAATCTTCCTCCATCAAAAGCTTTATAGCTTTCACAACACTCTGTTTCTTGACCAACACTCCAAGCCTCTCCTCGTCTCCCCATCTCACCGGAATGCCCACCCCAACCCTAACCCCGATATTCAAAACCTCCACGATGAGTTTCTCATTGAGGAATTGTTCAGCAAACAACGGCCATGTGATCATTGGTACACCAAAACATATCGCTTCTATTGTAGAGTTCCAACCGCAATGAGTCAAGAACCCTCCGGTTGAACCATGTGAAAGTATCATAGCCTGAGGACTCCAACCCTTTATTATTATCCCTCTTCCTCTAACTCGCTCTTCAAAATTTTCGCGTTTTAGCCATTCGTCTAGCTCATTCATATGTTTTTCCTCGGTCTTGATCACCCAAATAAAGGGTTTTCCCGATTCTTCTAACCCTAAACCTAGTTCTATCAGTTGATTAGGTATTAGTCGACAGAGGCTACCAAGACAAACATGTAAGACGGACCTTGGTCTCATCGAGTCGAGAAACTGCAAGCATTCAGTCTCGCTTATCGCGATGTTACCGTTGTTTCCTCTATCAAATAGGTCCACCATACGGTCGTTGCATAAAGAAACGGGTCCAACGAACCATACCTTCTTGTTGATGGCTTCAGCGTAGGCCTCTGCATAGCCAGGCTCCAATTCTTGGAAGCTATTAACAATAACCCCAAAGGCTTCTGATTCAGATTCACGCATCTTCTCGCGAACGTCATCCATATTTGCTAACTTCTTAAACGCACCCGGTAACTGATCTCTAGCTATCTCAATCCTATGTGGCATACCTGGTATTGAGAATGGCTCTGAGGCCGAAGAAACCGAAAGGTGCGGGCTATGAAGATGGACGTTGTGCGAACTCAAAAGAGAGAAGCAACACATTCCATGGAACACGATCCTCGGGATCTTGAACCTCTTTGCGGTTTTTGACGTCCAAAAAAGGCATTTATCGGAGATTATGCAACTTGGAGGGATATCTTGTTGCTCAAGAAACCGTTCCAAGGGCTCCTGAAGTTTATCCACAGCGTCATAGAAACTCCGTAGGAGGTCTTTGGATGGCAAAGTGTCGAGAGTCTCACAATCTTTGGGAAGACCGAATTCTTTGTAAGGAATTGGAAATTTAACGACATTGATCATTTTAAGACCCGACTCCGATCTTGCTCGGTCAACTGTCTTCGCAAACCTAGCAGCATTTTGAGGGGTTGTAACTATGGTAACGATGTTGCCTTGTCGCGCAAGAATCTTGGAGATGTCGACCATAGGGATCAGATGCCCTTGAGCCATTAGAGGGATCAAAACAAAGTGAAGTTTTTTGGCTTTTGAAACTAGTTTTGATTCCATTTTTGGGTTTAGCAAATATTTACGCATATAGAAAAATACACAAAATTCGACTACGTGTATATACATGTGTGAATGCATCTGGTAATGCCGACCTCAATTTATTGGGAAAGTCATCAAAAGCTGTATATTGACTTTGAACAAGTCACGAAAAAAACTATTGTTTAGAGAACCAATCATGTACCCTCATTGTTTTAAATTTTTGTCGCTGACGGAAGTGAGTTACATCATTATACCATGACACATTAATATGTTACACAAGATAAAACTTCAAGGAAAATATGAGGAAGTTTAAATTGTCAAACGAAACCAAAAATGTTGAAATTCTTAGTCCAGTGATAAACGTAAATTTAAGTTGAAACAAACGTATGTTAATTTTGTTTGTTAGTGTCTTAGTGATACAAGTTAAATATTCACTGACATTTAAGAAAAGACAACTTCATATAAAAATTGTTATATTCTTTTCTTTTTTTCTGTAATGATTCAAGTACGTCAAGCTTGGCCGAACAAAAGGAGAAGAATAGAACCGTCTTCTTCTTTTTTGATAACCGAGTGTCCTGGCCCCACCGAGGTGGTTCAGACTAGAGACCGAACCCTTATGGCACGGACGCACATCCGAGGGTGGGTCATGGCCAGACTAGAGAACCGTCTTCTTCTGTATGTATGATCAGATATTTTTTAGAAAATGTGATTTTTTGGCGTAGGTTGAGGTTCACGGAGTTCAAAACATTGGTTCCAAAGATCTCATGAAAGAAGAAAAAAGGAAAACAAAATCAAAGGCTACCTCAACTCAAGATACGAGCGATATATATATATATATTGTTTAAATTTAAAATTGTTGGCTTCTAGCTGGTGGTAATGAACGAATCTATAACTTTGGATATGCTAAATGCTTGAAATTTTAAATATGTATTCTATTAAGTTGTTGTCTATAAGGATATGTAAAATACAAAGATTCTTTTATTGACTAAAAACAAGATAATGTATGAAAAAAATAAAAAATAATGAATGACAACTTGGATATATTAATGTATGATCTCAACCTTCGGTTATGTAGGTTGCTCATCGATATATATTGGAGATTGGAAAAACAATGCTTCAATTTTTTTTTTATCACCAAAAAGTTCATAAAATCTTTTAAATCAAGGCATTTCTAACAACTAATTAAGAAACTATATATCTAGCTAGCTAGCGTTTAGCCCGAGAAAATCATATAGTTGTGACAGTCAAGTCGTAAATTTAAGCTGATCATTTGAAATAAACAAACCCCAAACACCACGGCATATCTGTTCGCACGTAGTTTCCTTACCTTTTAATAGAGTTCCGTCTGAAAAGGACATTTTGTTTCTTTGTCTGCATGAAAAATGACTCTTTGAAACGTTCAATTGTGCGTATGTGGCGAACAAACCAACGTAGACCAGTTCAACTTTCGGAATATTGGAGCATTGACGTGTACACTCATACCTTTTGGTTAATCATAATTTGTCATTATGTTGATGCTTTTAATTATGAATCTTTGTCATATTTACAACATAGTATTGCTTTTTCACAAGGCATCTTCTACTGATTACAAGTTTCGTATTCTTGTAATCAAATATTAATTCTCTTTTCCGTTCTTGTTTTATGTCTTTGTTTACAAATTTAAATAAAAATTCTAATAACACACTAGCAAATTAAATATGACATGGTTTCAGTTAAAGCAAAACATATTATTTTAATTTGAAAATATAAACACAAACGAATTTAAGAAAATCCACTCTAGTTTTAATTGATTAAAAGTCTAATTAAGTTTGTGTTTATATATGACATAGTTTCATTTTGCTACTATATATTGTATGTATACATTCATGTTGTTTGATGGAGCATGCCTCTTTGTGCACAAGAAAAATATTGAAATCTCTTACTCATGTATGTCTTCATTTACTGTTTACAAGATCTTCTTATTTGACTAATTAAGACGAATCAATCTGTAAACTTAGACTTTTAATCAATAAAACTAAAAAAAAAATGTATATTTAATCTCATGAGAAATGCAAAGCCACGTCCAAATGTCAAAAATGAATCAATTCAGAACAACTTGCATAAGAAGATTCACAGAAATTTTGAAAACAATTCTGCAATCTTACCCTAAAGGAGTGACTAGTATCATATTTTAATCTTATCAAAATCGGTGATTGGAAAAATCTTCTTATTCAACACATTAACATGCAGATGATCCAAATCTACAGTGCCAAAAGCTTGATTTTTAAAATAATTTTTAGCAGAAAACTGAATAGACTAATATTGAACGAAGAAAAATCGATTGAATATAAGGGCATCATCAATGGGGGATCATGTGAGGGTGTTCTTATAGAGAATATAATGTTAAAATAATGTAAGATCATGTGTTTAGATCTTTTGTTTAGAAGTTGATTAGTGGGAGAACATGTGTAAGATCTTAAGACTTAATAATATAATAATCTAAATTAAATTAAGATTTTACAATTATTAAAACATTTAAAAATAACATATAAATTGCAAATGCCAAATTTATGAAAAACTGAAAATAAAAGTGAAAATACAATACTAAATATTTATGAAAAAAACATTAAAAATATAAATAACAATAAACAAACAAACATATTACTTAATAAACGCACAAAAACATTTTATCTAATTAATACATAGTTTATTATCCAAATTTATTCCAAATATGTTGAATATTCCAACCAATGCCCAAATGCCACGTCACCCCGCAACACCCACAAGAACAGATCCAGGTCAAGAGCCCAGTTCCTGATCTTAAGCCCATTAACCCATTTTTTTTTATTTAAATAATGCTTAGATCAGGGGGGGGTGATCCCCCAATGCAGATGGTCTAAGTGATTCTTGGATGATCCTCTCTTGGTCGTCTTTTAAATACTAAGGAATATTGGTTGTAAATTCTTGAACAACTAAAGCTTTGGATTTCCAAATCCCAATAACTTATTTTCTTCATTTGATATGACAGCAACAGCATCCTCTTTATGTCTTTTAATGTACTCATTGCATATGGTTTGATGCTCCTGAATCAAAATATTAAATGGAGACGAGTTTTTGGTAAAATCTAGAGAAGATATGTTCTCTGTCCAGGCCCAGTTCATTCTTCTCCTAAACCATGTTTTTTATATATGGGCTCTAGTTTAATAACAAAAACCTATATTTTAAAACATATGGGTCCAAAAGTATGAAACAAATTTTGTCTTTATATTGTGGATAGATACAGTACAAAAGCACCTTTTGACACATGAAACATTGTTAATTATCCGTTGCTATAAACAAAACCAGCTCAATTATTTCAGACACATAATTTAGGTAATTTAGTAACTTTTTTTTTTTAATTATTACAAACTTCTTTATTCTAACATGGGGGAATAAAAATATCCTATGTTTTCTTTTCCTCTGATGCCAAATACCAATTTTAACTCGTAACCTCCTTGATTCAAATTTGATTTTGTGATTGCTCCATAATGTCTTGAATGAGTAATGTGATATTAGAATCTGAAGATCCTCCTTCTTCCAAAGCCTTATTTGCCAATTCACTAAGTTCTTTAGCTTTTCTTCTTCTATCTTCTGCTTCTTCACTATCACCCATTAGCTCATCCACAGCTTTTCTCACACTTTCTCTACTCACCATCACTCCTATCTCCTCTTCTTTTCCATATTTCATCGATGATTTCTCTACTCCTATCTTTAACCCTGCTTTTAGTATCTGCACAACTAACTTCTCATTCAAGAATTGTTCAGCAAACAAAGGCCATGTCAATAATGGTACTCCTGCAGTAATTCCTTCTAGAGTCGAATTCCATCCACAGTGACTCAAAAACCCTCCAATGGATGCGTGTGAGAGGATGAAAACTTGCGGCGCCCAACCTTTGATCACAAGTCCTCTATCTTTGATCCGCTCTTCGAATCCGCTTTGTTGCATCCACTTTGCTAAATCTCCGTGTTGTCCCCATTCTCTTATAACCCATATGAAAGGTTTATTGGATTCCTCAAGACCTAGTCCTAGCTCTTTGAGCTGAGCCAAGGGAAGATTACATAGACTGCCAAGGCAAACGTAGAGCACCGAACCAGTTTCTTGAGAGTCTAGCCATTGAAGACATTGGTCTTGACCAATGGAAGCCTTATCTCCTCTTTTAGCTTTGTCTAACCCTAACTTATTGCACAAGGAAACAGGTCCAACGCACCAAACTTTCCCAGCCCTTGCTTTCCTATATTCTCTTGCATAATCAACCTCTAACTCTTCAAAACTGTCCACAATAACACCATAAGAGTCATTATCAGCTTCAACAATCTTGTCCGTACTCTCTTTCATATTTCCTTCAACAGGCTGCAGCACAGAGACCTGAGGTTTAGTGAACTCAACTCTATCAGGCAAGCTAGGCAACTCGAAATACTCGTCGTTAGATTCTATAACTTTTAAGATCCCGCTTTGTCGAACCACTTGTATGCACATGAGGCTGAAACAAGAAAACCCATGGAAGAGAAGTTTGGGGATCTTCAATTTTCTGGCAAGTCTTGAAGTGAAAGGAAGGCTCATGTCTCCGATAATGCAGCTCGGTCGTGGCTGAACCATCTCCTCCATAGCTTTCTCAACTTGCTCCTCAAGGGAGTTGGCCGCGTCAAAGAACTTCACCAAATCGCCCATTGAAGCCAACATATCTACACTCTCGCACCCTTCTGGCAAACCTGCTTGTTGAGACGGAAACTTAACTTCAACGATGTTGATGGCCGGAAACAAAGAGGAAGATGAGAGTGAAGTCTTGATCTTGGCTACATTTTGAGTAGTTGTGATGATGGAGACAGTCACGCCTTGACGCTGGGACAAGATCCTGGAGATGTCAACCAATGGGATCATATGGCCTTGGGCCATAAAGGGTATTACGACGAAGTGAAGAGGATCATGAGAACACATTGTAGAAGATGTTACAAGGAAAAAAAATACTCTTTGATTGAAAAGCAGGTCACTCTTCACAAATGATATATGTAATACGATGTTGAAAAACAATACATGTATATATAGCTACGTTAGAGTTTAGATCACAATTTGTTTTGACCCGTCTAAATAGCCTGCGTAAGAAAATTATATTTTACTTTACCAAGACAACTTTGAATTGAGTTTTGATTCTAGACAGCTGTCCCAACCTAAAAAGATGAAAACAAATCCAAAATAAACAGACACAATATACGATAATATTTTTTAACATATGTGAAAAGTAGACCATAACATTTAGTCTGATAGCTACATAAGATGGCTTTTTTTACTTACATAGTTACATTGACCGGAATCATTACGTTTTCTCCACAATGCTGATTTGGTAATTTCAGAACCGACCCAAATTCTCATTAGTAATGCCCATGTCGCTCTTGGGATCTTTCTAATCAACGCTCCAAACACCTGAACAAACACTTACACTTACAGGCATGTGTCCCCATTGTATCTTGATGTTTAGAGTAAAAATAACAGTTCATAACAAAAAGGTTACCTCAAGTGATCCTCTTAGTGTGAACAATTCACAACTTCCAAATTCCTTCTGCATTAGATTTGCTCATTCACAAACTAAAGCATCACCCCATAAGCCTCTTCTTGCCTATATCTTAAAACCCAGTAAAAGAAACATAGTTCAGAAACAAATACAACCACCAAATAGAGCTGCAATACCCAACATATATATCTCTTATCGCAATTATTATTTTTCTAAGAGGATATCTAAATTCTCACCAGTGGAAATCATTTGTTTCTCGAGTTCCTGGACTGCATCGAATATCCCATGAGCCTTATAGGTTTTGATCATAGTCGCAAAAGTGATTTTATCAGGCTTACATTTTCTCTCTTCCATTTGTATGTATAGTTCCTTCATCGTCGCCAAATCACCAGCCTGACCGTATGCATTGATTATGCAATTGAAGAACGGTGTATCCAGTACCACATCTGAATTCACAATTTGCCTCAAAATCGAATCTATCTTACCGACAAGACCAGCTTTGCTATACGCGTTGACAAGCGAACAATAAGTGATTGAGTTTGGTTTCACTCCTTGATACTTCATTTTCCTGAATACATCATCAATTTTCTCGATTTTTCCAGCTTTTCCAAACGTCTCGATCACTATATTGTAAGTGACAGTCGTCAGGGAGAAGAACCTTTTCTCCATGAAATCCATTACCGAGCTCATCTTCTTATACATTCCAGCTTTTCCAAATGACAGGATCAGTATGTTAAATGTAGTGATATCTGGCTGCACTCCCATCAGCTGGAACCGATTATACCAGCTCTCCATCTTCCTCGTGTTACCACCATTTCCATATGATCCAATTATCGAGTTAAGCGTGCAAACATCCGGAAGAGAATCTCCATCCTCTATCATATCAGCCAGAACATTTTCCATTTCCTCAAACATGCCAGCCTTTCCATACCCATCAATAATAGTATTGTAAGTAACCGTGCTGCATCCAACTCCGAGATATGACATCTCAAGAATGATACGTTTAACCAGATCAAACCGACCAAGTTTGCAGCAACAACTGATGAGAACAGTAAAAGTGAACACATCCGGCTTGCAATCACTAACCGATTTCATATACTCAAGCGTAGAAAACGCCTTGTCTAGAAGCTCGCTTTTGCCATAAACAGCGATAAGAGAGGTATACACATCAATGGTAGGTTTCAGTCCTTCAGACAACAAAACTTCGAAAAGCAAGCTGGCTTGATCAGGCTGTTTGCAATTCCCAAGCACTTTAAATAGCTTTGTGTATGTTTTGCATCTTGGTTCATACCAATGCTGCTTCCTAAGAAGATGGAAAATCTATAAAGTAGAGAAACAGGAAAATGAATTCTATCGAATCTATGGCCAAGTATTCGTAAAGATGAAGAAGGCAAAAAGAATGTACCTTGAGAGCAGACTGCCATCGATTCTCTTTGATAGCTTCATCAAGAGCTTCAAGAACAGCTTTTGGCCATAAAGTTAAGTACTTTTCAGAGTTGGCTTTCCTCTCAATGCCCTTCACAGCAGCATCTGTTCTCAAAATCCGAGACAATTCTTTCTTAGGATCTATTTGGTGTCTTGTTGAGATGAGACCATAGTTCATTTTCCCAGTACGTTCGTTGGGGACTTTTGTCGAACACATTGTGGGCGTTATTGAAATAGTTGGTACACAACGAAAATAATCAGGGGAAGATATATGTTGCTGAACCACACTGCTGAAAGAATGAGAAACAGAAAGAAGGCAGATTTAATTAAACCCAACTGAAGAATTAAAGAAACGTAAAATTAAAACAGCATGAAATATGAGAATGTTACCGAGAAAAACGGAGTTGTGTGATTTCATTGGCGTACACGAAAGTAGTCCCTTGAACACGATTTTGTATCAATTCCATCGAAGGAAAATGATAGAGAGATAAGATGGAGAAAAAGAAGCTGCAAAATTTTCTGTGTAGAAAAGAAACGTTGCTAGAAGACGACGACACAGTTGTTCTGCTTCATTTTTTCTTCTTCTCCGGTTTGGTGTTGATTTCGATTGTTCGGTTTCCAGAAATAAAATTCGGTTTGTAGAATATAAAGAATTGGTTTGATGTGGTTTTAATCAAAAAGTTTTAAAAGTTTAGCTTTGAATTCACAAAAGTTTCAAAATTTTAGCTTTAATCAGTTTTTATTTTCCGGTTTAAATGGAGCTTTTTCAATTAAATTTTAAATTCGAATTTGTTAAACGAGATTGGACACACTTCTTTGGCAAGGAACCGGAATTTGCCAATTTGGAAAAATGAAAAACCAAGAAAACCGTTGAAAGTTATCCACAATAGTAAGGACACGTGGAGGCTAACTGTTGGTCACGTGGACACGTGCTCATCACTCTCCTCTAAACGCCGTCGTGGAGTTAAGGTCAGAGACATCGGCCACCGACCAAATCAGATAACGAAAAGTCAACGATTTGATTGGATCTTCTTCACTTATGCTTTTTAAAACGGTCTTGTAAGTTAACTGTGAAGGTTGCAAGAAGATCAACAACACGAATCAGATACTATCGAACTGTTGACTTTGGACACACAGAGATGGAGATGGAGATGGAGTTTAAGGAGTTAAAAGAAGCAATAGAGAAGATAGAGCTCGTTGATGCTCACGCACACAACATTGTCTCTCTTGACTCGTCTTTTCCGTTCATCGGAACTTTCTCCGAGGCTGCCGGCGAAGCTTTAACCTTCGCTCCTCATTCTCTCTCTTTCAAGGTACACGACGATACCATGTCTCTGTTATCAAATAATCTCAGTTCTGGCTCTAATATGATCAAGTCTCCTTAAAACACTGTCGTTTTCGTTTGAATCAGATTCTATAAACGGAACATTAGCTTAAATTTTCCTAATAAGTCTCGAAAGAATTAGTTGATTAAAGTTCCGATTTTGTCACAAGATGTTGACTTGTTTAGGAATCACTTGTCTCGAAAAGATGTTACCAAAATAGTCTGATTGTTTTATTGGTAATGATGTTTTTGGTTATATGAATGAAACAGAGGAACTTGAGGGAGATTGCTCAACTTTATAGCACTGAAGTATCTTTAGAAGCGATTGAGGAACATCGTAAAACCTTGGGTTTGGATTCTTTTACTTCCAAGTGTTTTAAAGAAGCTCGAATCTCTGCTCTTCTCATTGATGATGGATTGAAGCTAGACAAGAAACATGACATTGAATGGCATAGAAACTTTGTTCCATTTGTCGGTCGAGTCTTGCGTATCGAAACTCTCGCAGAGCAAATCCTCGACGAGGATAGTCATGATGCATCTTCTTGGAATTTGGATTCTTTCACTAAAACCTATCTTGAAAGATTAAATTCATATCCTTTTATCTTTGCTTTTAAGTACACTCATAATGAATGTGACTACTCACTAGTGTTGGGTAACCTTGACTACTTCGGTCACGCTTGTTCCAGAGATTGTTGCGTTGAAAACTATTGCCGCTTATCGTAGCGGTTTGGATATTGATACTTATGTGAGTAAAGCTGTTGCTGAGAATGGCCTCCTTGAAGTCTTGCGAGGTAAAACGGTTCTGCTTGGTCTATCAAGAAGTAACATAGCTGTTCTCTGATCACTTTAAACCCTTTTATTACTGCAGCTGGAAGTCCTGTCCGTATAGGAAACAAAGGCTTGATTGATTACATTGTTACCATCAGTTTGGAGGTCGCTGTGCGTTGTGACTTGCCCTTGCAGATTCACACCGGGTATGAAGATTTGATCAACTATATGATTGATGTTAGTAAAGTCTGATCTTTTTATCAAACAAACCTGAATCTTTTAATATGGTTTAAGTGTGCAATATGCTTTTTTCTCCAATGTTTCTTAGCTCTGAGTTTCCGAGAATTGTTCTGTGCCATACATAGAATCAGAAGCTCATGCTCAGAGGTTTGTAGTAATGAAAAATCTCTTTTACCTTTGTTGTTTGAGCCAGTTTTGGTGACAGGGATTTGGATTTGAGGTTGTCAAATCCTCTTCACCTTAGAACCCTTCTTGAAGACAAAAGATTTGCAAAATGTCGTATAGTTCTTCTTCATGCATCTTATCCATTCTCAAAAGAAGCATCCTTTCTGTCTTCAGTTTATCCTCAGGTCTTTTTTCATCCCATTTCAACTATCTGTAAAATTATGCCTAGTCATTAACTTATGTTTCTATCAATCTTTTTGTTCCTTAAGGTTTACCTTGATTTCGGCTTGGCGGTTCCAAAGCTTAGTGTCCATGGTATGGTTTCTTCAGTTAAAGAGCTCCTTGACTTAGCCTCAGTAAAGAAGGTAAAGTTCTTATACTTGCATTATCTTTGTTCTAGTTCATGAGCAATCATAAGATATTTTTCAGGTTATGTTCAGCACTGATGGGTACGCATCTCCTGAGACCTACTATTTAGGTTAGCTCAAGTTGCTACCACTTGTATAGCTTGTAACGAACTTATATGTTTCTAAGCTTTGAAACTTGAAATCTCCTCGCTTCAGTCTTGAACATAGCTCGCTGTTTTTCGCAGGTGCAAAGAAAGCACGTGAGGTCATCTTCTTAGTTCTGAGTGATGCTTGTGCCAGTGGTGATCTGTCACTCATGGAAGCTGTAGATGCAGCTAAAGACATTTTTTCACAAAATTCGATTGAATTTTATAAGCTTAATGTGGACACAGATTCTTCTGTTCCACAAAGTAGAATATCTCCCAAATTAGAGATAAAGGAGCCTGATGTTCAAGAAGATAGTAGTTCTTTTGTACGCATTATTTGGGTTGATACATCTGGACAACAAAGATGCCGTGTGAGTTTTTATTGTTTCTTCTGTAGAAAAAACCTCTGTTTCTCACCTTAACGTTTTTTTCATTATAAGCCAAAAACTTGACAAGAATTGTGTTTATTGTATTGTTTCAGGCTGTTCAAGCGCAGCGTTTTAACAGAAGTGTGAAGAAGAACGGTGTTGGTCTGACTTTTGCATCAATGGGGATGACTTCATTTACTGATGGACCAGCAGAAGAGTCTAAATTAACAGGTGTGGGTGAGATTAGACTGGTTCCAGATCTATCAACCAAGCAGACAATACCTTGGTACGTTACTCGTGTTCGTTCTCTTTGCAGTTAACTTCACAGATGTTTCTTTCTTAATTGTTACCGTATCATATTTATCGTTAGGACGAAGCAAGAGAGCATGGTTTTAGCTGACATGCAATTGAAGCCTGGTGAAGCATGGGAATATTGTCCAAGAGAAACCTTAAGAAGGGTCGCAAAAGTTCTCAAAGATGAATTTGACTTGGTAAGAAATAAGGAATCTCCATATAGCTAGCCATTCTATGAAAACTTTTATCTGCTTTTCGGTTGCTTAAGCTCAAAGGTTACTTGGTTTTTAGGTAATGAACGCTGGTTTTGAAAATGAGTTTTATCTCCTCAAGAATGTTGTGCGGTATGCGATTATATATTTCTTGAATATTTATTTCTTTGTTCAATCCAACACAATCTGAACACTTGTTCTGCACATTTTTTTAAAGGGAAGGGAAAGAAGAGTATGTGCCTTTTGAATTTGGTCCTTACTGTTCCACATCCTCATTCGATGTTGCATCTCCGATTTTCCATGAAATTGTACCTGCGCTCGAGTCCTTGAACATCGAAGTTGAACAGGTTACAAATAATTCAAAAATCCTTCACAATGATCAGTCTGCAACATGCTTCTTAACATATATAAATTTTGTCATAGTTTCATGCTGAATCCGGGAAAGGTCAGTTTGAAGTATCTCTCGGTCACACCGTTGCATCCCATGCTGCCGACAACTTGGTTTACACACGCGAAGTTATAAGATCGGTTGCAAGAAAACATGGACTGCTCGCAACCTTTGTTCCAAAGTATGTCAGTCTTTCCCACCAAATAATACGTTGTAACTGCAGATTTTAAAAGAATGCATTTGTGTGTCTGTTTTCTACAGGTATGATTTTTGTGACATTGGTTCTGGATCACATGTGCATCTAAGTCTTTGGAAAAACGGCGAAAATGTCTTCCCGGCATCTAATAACTCAACTGCTCACGGAATCTCTTCCGTTGGGGAAGAGTTCATGGCCGGAGTTCTATTTCACCTTCCATCAATCTTAGCAGTGATAGCTCCACTCCCAAACAGGTAACTCTAAAACCGCATCTTTTCGAGTAATTTCCTCAACTGTTATTAAAAGTAATTTCCTCATCTTTTACTTAAATTTTTAGCTACGACCGAATCCAACCTAATACATGGAGTGGAGCATTCCAATGCTGGGGCAAAGAAAACCGCGAAGCGGCATTAAGAGCAGCTTCTCCACCAGGAACTCCTGATGGTTTAGTTACTAACTTTGAGATAAAGTCTTTTGATGGCTCTGCAAATCCTCACCTTGGTTTGGCCGTTATAATGGCTGCTGGTATTGATGGTCTCCGGCGACATCTCCAACTTCCTACTCCAATAGGTAACTAAAATCTTCTGCTATTCATTCTCATATATATATAGTGTTAAGATAAAGCTTGATCTTGAGTTGTTCGGATGAAACAGACATAAATCCGGCGGATGTGGCTGCTACATTGAACAGACTTCCTGAAACGCTCTCAGAAGCTGTTGAAGCTCTGGACAAAGACGAAGTTCTCCACGATTTGCTTGGACAAAAGCTTTTAGTTGCCATAAATGGAGTCCGTAAGGTAACACTATAGTCTTTTAGTTTCCCATTCTCACTTTCTCAGTACCAAAGTACATTAGCACTAATTCATTGTTTTTGTTTTTTTCAAAATTTTTGTAACAGTCTGAGGTGGAGTATTATTCGAAGAATCCAGATTCATATAAGCAACTCATTCACAGATACTAATCCTTTGAGCATCTGGATGATGATTGTTAGATCATTTGGTTTTATTGTGGACTTTGTGTCACATGAAGGGTCGTATTTGCAAAATACTTGGGATGTTGGTTTATATTTCATATTTCGAGACGCATGCTCATATTTCTTACTTTTTCGTCCCATGCTTTCAAAAGCCTCAAGAATATTATACTGAGTTTTTCTATTAATAGTTCTTTATCATTTACATTTGTCTATGTATTTAGTTGTGACTACTAATACTACTAATCAGTAGGTGACTGATCTTTTTTTCAAATCTTTCTTATTCATTACTTTGACTAACGGAGGAAAATAAAGCTTTAAACATTTTTTTTTTTTTTTTTTTTTTTGAAAACAAAGCTTTAAACATTTATAAATCCTATTTAATCTGCAAACTAAAGCACATGTTATGAAAGAAAAAGTTAGTATGACATTCTTCTGGTTAATCTTGACATATTATTTTTTAAAAATTAGTTTTATTAAGTTATGCTACCTATTGTTTAATTTGCTTAGAATATCACCGATAAGTATAGAAATTAAAGTAAAGATTAGGTTCATATGGTACTCTTATTATGCTCAAACAAGTGGACGAACAAAATCCATCTCCATGTGAGCTGTATCTGACTGGGGAAGAGAACTTATTAATAAGTCCAAATTTTTTTCTTACAAACTTCATGATTCATTCACACTAGACAAATTAATTGTTCGTATGAAGGTTCGTACGACAATCAACATAATGAGCTTTTCTTACTTCTCTAGCTTTGCATACTGATCAACTAAAACATTACAGATTTATATGTTCAAGAAAACTATAACTAAGATTTATACGAAAAATCTAACTTTTTACAACAACAAAAGTCAATGCAAGGTCCTTGGAAACGATTCTTGTTGTCGCATGCATGTACGTAATGGCAACTGCTGGTTTGTTTTATTTAGTAAATGTAAAATATAGGCAAGTCAAATGTACGTACGAATGATAGATATATGGGTCAAAACGTTAAAATCCGGCCTAAGAAAGACAGAAATGTACTCTAAATCAAAACCAACGTAATCAATTTGTTAACATTCAACATTCAATTGATTTATTTTTTATAAACAACATTCAATTGATTTTGCTGTTAATTTTGGATCGTAAAAATGAAAATACAAGGATAAAAAAAGAGACAATAACGTGAAACGGCTTTATACATCAACAGTTTTGTTTTGTTTTTGTTGGGTTGCGTCCGGTTAATTAACGGCATTTTGTACCTGGTTCAATTTTGTAATAATTAACCGGCATTTTGTACCTGGTTTGGGTGGTTTATTAATATAATAATTTAATTTAATTTTTTTTAAAGAAAAGAAAAAACATAGATAGGACTAGGAGAATAGGACCATGGGTCCATGATGCTTTGACAAGAGGCAATAAAGGATTTACAGTAAAATCAGTAACTTTATTGACAAACAAAAAAAATGAAGCTCTAAGTTAGCCCCACCGTATAATACAAAGATTCGAATACTTTAATAATACGAGCTAAAGAATAAAGAGCAAGAGCCTTTGACTATTTCCACTTAATAAGTTTTCCTCTGAGACCGAGAGAGATGGTGCATTATTTCACCACGCTCCGATCCGGTCAAAGATATATGTCTTCTGTTTTAGGACTCAGCTAAAACCACCTTCACAGTTATATAGATAAATTGGATACTGTGACAATGTAATGAAGAACTGGTGCTAAATCTAAATTATCATTCTGGATTATGACAAATTGATGATAAAAGATGCAGACTATTACAAAAGTTGATCAAAGAAGATTACTTTACGTAATGTAGGCGTTTAATGAAGAACTTAATTTCATCGTTCGTGGAAAATAATAACACAAGCAAAGCAATGACTTTTATGGACACTATGATTGGTTACAATTATCTTATTGGACATGTGAGGAGGCAAAGTGTATATCTTTATATCTATAATGTTTTTTTCTTTTCTTCAACAAAGATGTCGCCTAACATTACGTTATTTAACCCTACATTTAGCTTACATTAGTAATCTAAAAACAACTTTAATAATAATCCAACAATCACGCCTTATCTAACCAGATCCTAATTTGTCACAAGCTTTCATGCGAATTTATATAAGAAAACATACTCATGTATATGATTGTTTGTGCGCATGTGTATATGGACAACGTGGGTTTTTTTCCTTGGTTGCAACAGTTTCAGGTGGTTAGACCGTGAATTTGGATATTCCCAGTTATTGGTTTTTTGGTCTAGTGGAACTTGGATGTATTCACATTCCAATTGATTTTGGTCTACTCAAAATCATCTACACTAATAAATGTTATTGAATCTCATGTATCGAGTAGTAAATCTCTAACAAGTTTGACGACACCGATTGAACCTAAAACTCTTTTTCTAGTCCAAAAACCCATTAATACTAGCATTCATATTGTATAGCTCGTTGGGAAATTTTATTACTATAACGTCACATCACTTTTATAACAAAAGGTGAAAAACCTGACAAGAGATTCAAATATCGAAGCCTATTGTTTGTTAAATCTGTTGAGGCTTACGAATATCCTTATCTTATATCATGTGAGTATAATTAGGTAAATTAGATATTAGTAGTACAATAAAAAAAGGAGCTTCAAAGGAAAAAATTGGAGACCGTTTCCTCGAGACAAGCAGATTCTCAATCCTCGAGACCTGTCAGTGGAAAACAACTTCACTCTCTCTCTTCAAAAAGAACAAAAGAAAAACAAAAATACAAAAGCCAAGAAAGCCATTATTACAAAAGCAATAACACACTGTAAAAAAGCCACTCAAGAACACTGGTCAGTAACCAGAGAGAGAAGAAGAAGAACAAGCCATGTCTTAACTCTTAACTACTCTCTTCTTCTCCCTCCTTTTAACTAACCAAAAACCCTAAATTCATAAGTTTCTTCACCAATGATGCTTCAAAGAAGCTGCATTGTACTTCTCTTCTCTCTTTTTCTGTTCGTTCCACAAATGGGTTTCTCCATGCTCAACAGAACTGTACTTCTCATACCACATCCTGACCCGGAACTAGTCGCTTATGAAGTTCAGTGGTACACATACTACATTGCCTCTTCTGGATCTACATTTACTCTCTTTTTTCAGATTCTTTAATGTAATTTTTCCATCTGGTTTTTACATTTGACAAACTTTTACTCATGTCTTCTTGTGAATCTGAGGTTACTCTGTTTTCCCCTGTTTTGTCCGGTTCTCTTAAACCGCTCAGACTTTAATAATCCGGTTTTTAACTGTTTCACAGGAAAGTAAATGCATCTATAACAAGACGTCAAGCTTTGGACACGACGGACCAGGCCGGTTCAAACCCGTGCTTCACCGGTAACCCAATTGATGACTGTTGGAAATGTGACCCAAACTGGCCTAATAACCGACAAGGGCTAGCAGATTGTGGTATCGGGTTCGGACAGTACGCATTGGGAGGCAAAGGTGGTCAGTTTTACTTCGTTACTGATTCTTCCGACGATGATGCCGTCGACCCTAAACCGGGCACTCTCAGGTACCTTTCTGTTAACCGACTAAACCGGATTTCTTAGAAGAAAGTCTTGTATAACCTTAGACAAGGATGTGTTGTTTTTTTATAGGTTCAAGACAAATATATGATCTTTAATTATTGTTTTTTGACCATAGTTAGATTTTTTAAGTCGTTATAGATAACAACACTAATACTATATACTTTACTTGAACATTACATGTCATTATTGTTTTAGCCTTAAACCCTACCTATACACTTTCACAATTTAAATCCTATAAGAAAATAAGATTCTGTCTAAGCTACGTTTATCTAATCCACAATTACTTTTTTTTTTCTCTCTCTTTTGTCATCTCATATTCACATGTCCTACACCAATCTATTACGTACGACTTTTTCAATACCACTTGTTTTATATTTCTAAATAAACCCTTCATTTTGTGGAAAATTTCCCAACAGCCCTGATGTTTTAAATTCTTCAAAATCCTTTTAAAACGTTTAGAAAAACTCTATAATTTTGATCAAGCAACTAAATCCGTTTTTAAACAGAGAAATGTTATGTTTACGATGTTTATAATTTGGTGTCCCTACATTAGAATTATAACACTGTCCCTTAGAAGTGAATCATATAATAAATCTAGAGAATAGACAACTATAATAAAACAAGTGTATCAGTCTCTTGGGACATGGGACCTCGAATAATTTGGGGAATCTTTAACAATGTCAAAGGAAACGGGTTTACAATGTGAACATTTATTTTAACGACCTAGAAGATAAATTAACATGAACCTCTTAAACTTTTGGTGACAGATATGGAGTGATACAAGAAGAGCCATTGTGGATAGTGTTCCCAAGCAACATGATGATTAAACTAAAGCAAGAGTTAATATTCAATAGTTACAAGACACTTGATGGAAGAGGAGCTAATGTCCACATTGTTGGTGGTGGCTGCATCACTCTTCAATATGTCTCCAATATCATCATTCACAACATTCATATCCACCATTGTTACCAATCCGGTAAATTTTTTTTCACATTTGTTCCTTTTCTAAATTCTTATAATCCAATCTTTGGTTCAAAACAAAATACTATCTCTTCTTTTTTATTACGGCCAATAATTGTTAGTTTTTCAACTTTTAACCTTTTTATTTTCTTGCCATAATAATTTAGTAGGTCCCTTTTGTTGGTGTACATATTTTCCTTCTCATTCATTGGTGTTTTCACACGCAAACAAAGAAAACATGTTTTGTTTGAATTTATCAGCATTTATTGATTTATTCATAAAAGCATAGTAAACAAGAAAAACAAAGTAAAAATTAAATCTTTCGTCCTTCCTGAAATAGCATTGATTGGTTATTCATAAAAGCATTCTGAAATTGTGTTTGTCCACGCTTTCCTTCGCTAGGGAATACTAACGTGCGGTCAAGTCCAACACACTACGGGTTCAGAACGAAATCGGACGGTGATGGTATCTCTATATTCGGATCAAAGGACATTTGGATCGACCATTGTTCTCTATCGAGATGCAAGGACGGTCTGATAGATGCGGTGATGGGTTCCACAGGAATTACTATATCGAACAACTTCTTCTCTCACCATAATGAAGTCATGCTTCTTGGTCACAGCGATCACTATGAACCAGACAGTGGCATGCAGGTCACACACACAAACTAGTTCATACTAATCCTTTTACTTCTAATGACTATTTGGTTTTAAATGAGACTAGTGTTTGAAATGTTTGTGTGATGTTTTAGGTAACAATTGCGTTTAATCACTTTGGAGAGAAATTGATACAAAGAATGCCGAGGTGTCGACGTGGATATATCCATGTTGTTAATAATGATTTTACTCAATGGGAAATGTATGCGATTGGCGGTAGCGGTAACCCAACTATTAACAGTCAGGGCAATCGGTACACCGCCCCAACCAACCCATTCGCCAAAGAGGTAAACTAGCAACCCTATAACATGATTTCAGTAGTGTTGGTTAGTCTATTTTTAGTATTATTAAGTGAATTGCAACCAGTAGATATTGAAACAGTGAAATTTAACTTTAACATCATTCATTTTAAGAAAATGGAGAGTATTATTGTGTAGGTGACTAAGAGAGTGGAAACACCGGATGGTGATTGGAAAGGGTGGAACTGGAGATCAGAGGGGGACATTTTGGTGAATGGAGCGTTCTTCGTGGCATCCGGTGAAGGTGCAGAAATGAGGTATGAGAAGGCATATAGCGTCGAGCCTAAGTCCGCCTCATTCATCACACAAATCACATTTCACTCAGGTGTTCTTGGCGTCGGCGGCAGGTTTGGATTCTACATTTCTATCATACAAATCATCCACTCTTTACCAAATTTTTCGTTTTGAAAAAGAAATTGTCATTTTTAACAAATCAACACTTTGAATCTTTTATTTTACCTACACAAACCATATCAAAATGGTATGTCTCTACATGCTCTTTTGTTTTCTTCTACTTTTGCCTTTAACTTTATTCTTTTTCTTTTGTCTAACTTCTTTTTACCCCACTCTTTTCATAATTATCTCCCATTAACCTCAAAAAGTCAAAATAGAGCTAATTGATGGTGTTTGATTGTTACAGGAATAACAATCTGGGGATGTGGACTACTACTGGATCGGAAGGTAATAGCGGTTTAGATTCTTACAACGACTATACCGATGAAATGTCTGGTACCGGTTCAACTAACCGGTTATCTTTTTCAGTTCTTGTTTTAGCATTCATGCTAAGTTCGATATCATATTTGGTCATGTTCACTTTTTCAACCCAAATGTTTATGTTGTAACATGAATTGAATTTACCTATATTTTATCAAGGAACAAGCAAATTAAAAGTTTCCAAACTCATTCTTGTGCATTCTTTTCTTCTATGGTCTTCCAAACTCATTTGTAGTTTTACAAAATGAATTAGATCTTTACAATAATACCACGTGTGTGTCATGCTATACGTATATGCAATCGTGACGTTGTAATAGTTCTATCCTATCTATAATTAATTACATAACTAATAGTCTAATCGAGATTATATATTAATCTTTAACGTTTATATTATCCTCTTCTTTGTCTTTTCTAATATATACAAGAGGGCGTTCCATACATGCATCTACACTTCATTCATATAATATCATATCAATATATTACTTTAGGAAATTGTATTTTACTATATTGAAGATTAAATACTTTTCCCCTAAAGAACTAAAATATAAAACATTTTTAACAAATCACTAGATCATGACCCGCACGTACGTGCGGGTTTTCATATTTTAAAAAATTTCTAACAAATTTAATTCAATATAGATTATTTTTTTGTTTTTATGATATATATTTTAGTGTATTAGATTTGGATCCACGTACGTGTAGAAATATTTTTATAGAAATTGTTATATAGATTTTAAAAATATAAAATATTTTGTTGTATTAGTGAACTTCGTAATAATATAAATATTATAAAGTTAGAGTAATGAACAAAAAATTTAGTTGCGTTAATGCATAATTATATTTTAAGATCCGGACTAATTTAGTTGCAAAAGTTAAATGGTGTTACATTTTTATTTTCTTAACTAATCAAAACAATTCTAACAATTTGATTACATATGTTAAATAGGATATGAATTCGGTTTTAGTTTGGGTTATTTCATGTATATTAGCAAGGCGTAACTATTTTGGAACACATATCCCGTCCGGTATCTGTCATAAAATTTTTGTCCCATAACCTGTCACGTACACGTAAAATAAAAATATTACGGTCCCATATCTGTCATAAATAGAGTATGTGTAACTAAAAACGTATGTACAGGGTTGTGTGTAAACAAATTTATTTTATATAGTGCTCATAACCCGAACTAATACCAGTTGGGTATTTAGTTTGATTTTTAATATATGTTCCCCTTCCATCTCGTCTCGTAATTTCTATTTCCATTTTATTCTATTAAAATTATGTTTCAAATTCTTGTTTGCTTACCTTTAAATACCATACAATATTACAATATATACTGTGAGTTTTGCGGATTAATATGTATGTTGTTAAAGTTACAAATATATTTTAACAAATTTATTAATGTTCCTAGCTAAATTTTGCATATTTTTTCTTTTCAGTGTTTAATCATAATTAATTCGATTTTTTGGACTAAAATTAAAATTTGAGATACATCTATAAAAGGGATATGCTATTGCTGCATAATTTGTTTTAAATGCAAAATATATAATTAGTTCACATTATTTCGAAAACTGTGTGCAATATATTATGGATTGGTTTAAGGAAGATCCGGTTGAGAAGAAAAAAAAACACAAAATATTTCGAAATTAATATGTACAATCTATTGTTTAGATATTTCCGAAGCTTGCTCTAAACGAATGCCCAATATCGTTTTTAGAAATTGTGAAATAAAATTTTGTTTTATATTTCAAAATTTGTGAAAATATTATAACAAAACTGAGTCTTAAATATTTTTATTTAATTTTTTTTTGAAATTTCAAATTCAATCTTAAAATCCTCCATTGATAAAATTTTTTAAACTATAGTGTTTTTAATTTTGAATTAAAATGGTACTATTTTTCTTTTTATTTTTGATATAGAATAGTTTATTAGGATTGATTTAGATAAAATTTTAGTTGGATATCAAATCTTAGTCTTTCAATTTTCATTGGTTAACAACTTTTTAGAAAAAGTTTTTAAATTTTCGTCCAAAATTAATAAGAGAGAGAAAATGAGTTTAATTTTTTGGAAACTAATAATTACTTTTAAAAATTTATTATTTTTTATTTAAATATATTATTTTGTGATTACTATTGTATCTTTAATGAATTTGTTTAAAAACAAAAACCAATGGCATTTTTGTAATACTTTACACTTTATAAGGTTATTTATTTTTGAGTGCTTCCCAATTAATAGTATAGATTTGGCACAAAAGTACACTAAAACAATTAAAATTAATTCATATTAAAGATAAAGCCCATCAACCAATAATGTTAACAAAAAAAACTAATAAATTTTATCATTGGAGCATGCATGGACTTATCATGTTTTTGTTGTTGTATATAACAAGACTATACACATCAATATTTTTTGCTAAGACACATCAATATTTTACTTAATTTGTTACTATGGATATGTATGTACCTTTATTTTTGAATTTGTTTAACGAAATTTTTTATTCTTTTGAAGATAAACAAATTTATCTTTGACTTTAACTTAACTCGTTATTCAAATTTCATTTTGATTAACGATTCAAATTGGAGTTCAAATTGTACATAATTGATTCATAGTGAGCTTGAATATTGGAACACTTGTTTCAATATATATAGCACTTTCGAATTCAGGTATTCCAAGAGTTAAAAAGTAAATAAACAAACTTTAGAATTATGACCATAGAGAACATGAAAACTCCTCAAAGTCCCTAGTCTCTTGAAACCACCAAGTACCAATGTTAATATTGTTCTCACTGCTACTGCTGCTGTGGTCTTCTGAAATATTTGCTTCACTCTGGTCTGTAGAAATCTCTGATATCCAATCCGAAATCCGATTTTCATACGGTGAATTCATAAAACCGTAGCTTTCTCTTCCACAAATACCACAATTGGTTTCTTTACCACTTTCCATGCTCACAACTTCAACAAAACCATGTTCGTGAGACGTCGTCCTTGTCCTAGTGATCTCTGTTTCCTTATAATTGTGCAACAATTCTTCTCCTGTATTTCCTCTCCACTCAATGACCTTATCTACAGCAAAACACATCATTTATTTATTGAATGCTGATCTAAAATTAACATATGCAACAATGAAAGTATATCTAATATCTACCATAGTTTTGAGCTTCCTCTTTCTTTCTAGAATGAGTTCTCCAATAGTTCTTAATCTCGTTATCAGTCCTACCGGGTAATCTTCTTGCAATCTTCGACCACCTATTGATATACAATATTTAATTCAAACGGCAAAAAACAATCATGTAAGTAAAAGATTCAAGCGTTTTTTGGTCTCTCACTTGTTACCCCAGAGAGCATGGAGCTGAAAGATGATTCTATCTTCTTCTTGACTCATCGGTCCACGCTTCAGACTCGGATTCAGATAGTTCATCCACCTAAGCCTGCAACTCTTACCACTCCTCTTCAAACCTAAAAGTATGAACACCACAAACAAAAATATATTTCAGACATGCAAATTCTATTTTTGGAAAGTGACAAGGTTTCAAAGTGTACCGGAAACTTTTGCTAAAGAATCCCAACGACGTTCTCCCAAAAGGGTTATGAACTTCACTAGGCGTTCGTCTTCTTCTTCAAGCCATGGCCCTTTACGAAGTGTTTCTTCCTTCTTAAAATCCATTTTTCTTTCTTTCTTTCTTCTTTCCTTTCCTTGTGTTATTACTTAATTGAATCCTTTCTAAATTTGTGCTTTGAACTTGTAAGCATGCTTTGGCTTTACTTAAATAGTAAAGTCATGAGTCTACCCATATTGGGAAAAATGTCCAAAAAGCTGACGAACACAAATAGTTTAGTGGATAATAACATCATGCATCAGTTAGTTAGGTTCTTGTTTTTCCTTCTAGGTCATCTTTTAAGTTATAGATTATAGATTTGGATTAGGTTCCAAGTATCTTTCCTTTTGAATCATCATCAACTTGTTATTTTTAATATCATTGTCTTCAGGGATTATCACTTTCATCATCTTAGAAATTCATTAAATTTATTGAAGTATCCAATCGGGTTTGGTTTTGGGAATTTCAATATCTTAGGGACTTAAAAAAGAAGATGAAGTATTTTAATAGGGTTTTGAGATAAAAAGAGATGAAACCAGATATTTCAGCAATCTTTTTTCCACTCGTTCAAAAGTGTAAACCAACGAAGCACTCTAATTAAGTTTTGATTAGTTAACTAATCCCTGTGTTAAGCCTAATCTCATATTTTTGCAACAAAGAGAGTTCAAAACTCGACGCATCTAATTGAGCCGGTTAATGAAACCTGTCAATGTTGAAATTAGCTTTGGTTAAACTCGGTTCAGACTATTCACATTTTCACGTGAGAGACAACCTGCACATGACAGTCTTATCTCTGTTTTTGTCGTTTTCAAGAAAGTCGCCACAAGAGATCATTCGAAGTGAAAAAAAAACCAAGACAGATCTCTCCTGCCGTCTTTGGTTTCTTCCGGCGGAGAAAGATGTCTCCGATACCGGAAAGGGCAAAGCTTCACGTAGCTATGGTGGTGTTTCAGACAGGATACGCAGGGAATCACGTGATCGTGAGATACGCTCTAAACTTAGGAGTAAGCAAGCTCATCTTCCCACTTTACCGCACCATCGTCGCTTTCTCTGTTCTTGCTCCCTCTGCTTACTTCCTTGAAAGGTATAATACACTTCTTTGAAATCAAACTAAATCCTTAATTCTTGATTTCTTGTTTATAATAATCTTGATTATTTGTATCTTTCTAACAGAAAAGAAAGACCGGCGATGAAAACCAGTTTTCTCATTCAGTTCTTCCTTCTTGGACTCGTCGGGTACGACCTTGTCTTTAAACCTTGGAAGTCTTGATCAAAGACACCAAACTTTTAATTCCAATACTCAATTTTGGTTATAGAATAACGTTGAATCAAGGATTTTACATCTTTGGATTGGACAACACCTCACCAACATTCGCATCAGCAACTGAAAATGTTGTTCCTGCTGTTTCATTCCTCATGGCAGCGTTGCTCGGGTATGTTCTTGATTCATTATTGGAGATAACTTGGGAAACAAGATGTGTATCTTGCGGACCAATTACCGCTTACCCTCAAAGTAGGAAGCAAGATGTTAATATTTATGGAATCTCTCACTTGACTCATATCTCATTATTACTATGACACACCAACTATTGTAGAATAGAGAAGGTGGAATGGAAGAGGAAAGATGGTATAGCCAAAGTGGTGGGCACAATTGTATCAGTCTCAGGCTCTTTGGTTATAACACTCTATAAAGGACCAACCATTTACCAACCGAGTCTGCGTTTAGTGAACCAACCTATCAAAGCTGAAGAAGCAAAGGAAGAAAACAAGAACTGGACGTTAGGATGTCTCTGTTTGATGGGTCACTGTTTATGTTGGTCAAGTTGGATTGTGTTGCAGTCACCATTGCTTAAGAAGTACCCAGCTCGCTTCTCCTTCATCTCCTTCTCTTGCTTTTTTGCCGTGTTACAGTTCTTTGGAATCTCTGCTTATTTCGAGAGAGATCTAGAGAGATGGAAGATAATATCAGGAGGCGAATTATACGCGTTACTATACACCGTAAGTGTTTGTTTATCTTTTTAGATTAAGACTCTTTTTGAATGTTCTGTTTAATTTTGGTGTGAGTTTGAATATTTGCAGGGTTTAATTGGTTCAGCAATGGTGTTTGCAATACAAATATATGTAGTGGAGAGAGGAGGACCTCTGTTTGTATCAGCGTATTTGCCTCTTCAAACTTTAATTGCTGCTATTTTAGCCACTTTTGCTCTTGGTGAACACTTTTACCTTGGAGGGTATGTATATATCTATGTTTTACTCATTATGTATTTGGTTTTCAGTTCTAATAATTAAGTTTTTTTCTTACAGATTTGTGTGTTTGTTTTTGTCAGATTGATTGGTGCAATACTAATAATGAGTGGACTATACTTAGTTGTGATGGGAAAGAGTTGGGAGAATCAAGCTTTTTGCCAACAACACATGATTTCTTCAGCAGCATCCGAATTTGGTGGTGAAGAAAACTACCATAATAATAATAAACCAAGATCTTCTCTTAATCAACCATTAATTTCTTCTTAAATTTTGTTAGATGCTATTTATGTTACTTTTTTGAAGATAAAAAAACTGTCATTAAAAGGTTGTTCCTAGTTCCTACT
The DNA here is from genome assembly GCA_019202805.1 of Arabidopsis suecica. NCBI lineage: Eukaryota > Viridiplantae > Streptophyta > Magnoliopsida > Brassicales > Brassicaceae > Arabidopsis > Arabidopsis suecica. Next base: position 12,066,120 of record CM032909.1, read on the forward strand.
TTCTTTCTCCATCAAAATCATAATTGACCCGGTTAACGAAATCTGTCGATGTTAAAATTAGCTTTGGTCAACATCGGTTTAGACTTAAATCAATTGGTTTGGGTTTAGTGCCGTAGTGGTTAGGTGAGTGTAGACTTGTGGTTATGATATAATCTGGAGGGATCAAATTTGCGCCAAAAACCAAGCAAACAAAAACTAGAAAAAATAATAATGAGCAAGCAAGAATCGGAGGGAGCAAATATTGATTTCGAATCCAAATCAAATCACAATGGCAACGTAAAAATCGCACCAAACGACCAAAGTTTCCTCACAATTCTTGACGACATCAAATCTTCCAAATCTCCGGTTATTACAAACGACAACTCTTACATTTATATACGTTTTTCAGACCCAAGCTGGGTTCTTCCGTAATCTGACAGTTATTCTTGTTTTTGTTTTGTGATTTTCAGGCTGTTATTAACTACGGAGCTTCGTGGTACGTCTTGGCTTCTATATTTGGGAACAAACATTTCATGCTCACAAAGTGTTTGATGAAATGCCTCAATGAGAACGGTTCTGTTTTTTGTACTCCCTTTTTATCAAGTTTGACTGAGTTCATAACGTTTAATTTTGAAACTTTCAGGTGTGGAGTTTGTAGCCAGATTCTTCCTGCATTCCAAAAGCTCAGCAACAGTTTCTCAAAGCTCAAGTTTGTTTACGCAGATATCGACGAGTGCCCTGAAACCACTCGCCACATTCGTTACACACCCACATTTCAGTTTTACAGAGACGGCGAAAAAGTCGATGAGATGTATGGAGCTGGTGAAGAGAGACTCCATGATCGTCTTTGGCTTCACTCTTGACTATGTTCATAAAAATCAAATAATGAAATCTGCATTCCTTTTGTGTACACTTCGAATCCTCTGAATAAGTTTGGACTTCGGTAAATTAATGTTATAAACTTAGCAGAGGATGGAGATAACATACATGATACAACTCTTGACAAACTTAACAATACTATGTCCTTGAGAAACATAGTATTGAAGTCTACCATCCTTTTAATCACACTCTTTGGCAATTTCAAAAGCACATCGGTTTGTTGAAGGGATATCCAAAGCTCACCTCCCAATCCGGTTTTGTGTTCCATCAATTCCAGCAATGAATTGGGTTAATGTAATTTTCTAATTTGGGCCAGGTTTTGAGATCGGACGGTCCATACTTTTCAACCACACAAAAATACCAACCATTAAGAAGACTTTATTGTAGCCCATTAATAAAACCGACCTTCTTTTTGTAATTTTGTATATTAAAAAAAAAAAGTTAAAAACGTACACCTTTGTTGAATTTGGAATATTTTTCTCTCTTATGAAATTATTACAATGTTTATTCACATTTAAATGAGGACAGAAAAAAACAAAAACCTAGAAACGCCAAAAAGAAGAAAGGAAATACGCTGTTAAAAAAAAAAGGAAATACTAAAAAAAATGGAAAACTAAAATAAAATAAAATAAGTTTTCTTTGATAACAAGAAACGGATTTGTCTTGTTATATAAAGAGACACCTGGCTCTTTATTTTCTCATTGGAAACCAAAACGATCACACTTCTCGAATCTTCTTCTTCTTCTTCTTCTCTCTGTGAAGCTCTCTCTCTCTATACTCGATATCAAACATGGCGAATCAAGCTGAATCATCAGACTCGTAAGTACTTGTTGATTACTAAGTTTTCATCTATCACTCTTTTAAGATTTTGTTAATTCTTCGTGTTGGGGTTTTTCTAATTCGTTTTTTTTTCTCTGAATATCTCAGGAAGGGGACGAAGAGGGATTTTAGCACCGCGATTCTGGAGAGAAAGAAAGCGGCGAATCGTTTGGTTGTGGATGAGGCGATTAACGACGATAACTCCGTCGTTTCTCTTCACCCTGAAACCATGGAGAAGCTACAGCTTTTTCGTGGTGATACCGTTTTGATTAAGGTTTGATTTTGACAATTTTTGCTCTTCTTCTCATGTTTCCTTTGATGAATTAGCGTAATTCTGGGTTTATAAGGGTTTGTGATTGTTCAGTGTTTTGACTGCTTCTGGGTTTTACGAGGATGCTAGGGTTTATTAGAAAGCTTGTTTTTTTTGAATTGGGTCTTTCAATTTCATGTTTCTTTGAGTTGTGTTTAGTTGACATGTTTGTTTTCTCTCCTATTTTTGGGAAATTGTGGCTGCAGGGAAAGAAGAGGAAGGATACTGTGTGTATTGCTTTAGCTGATGATACTTGTGATGAACCAAAAATTAGGATGAACAAGGTTGTTAGGTCTAACCTCAGGGTTAGGCTTGGAGATGTTATTTCTGTTCATCAATGTCCTGATGTCAAGTATGGGAAGCGTGTTCACATCTTGCCTATAGATGATACCATTGAAGGAGTTAGTGGCAATATATTTGATGCATACCTTAAACGTAAGCGTTTTCTCTGCCCTGTTTTTATCTTTACATGATGTGTTCATCTAAGTTGTGATCTGCTTATGGACTTGTTGATGTGTTCTGTGTCATCACAGCAGTTTAATGTCTGTTGTTTTTTTTGTATCTTGCCAGCTTATTTCTTGGAGGCATACCGTCCGGTGAGGAAGGGTGATCTTTTCTTGGTTAGAGGAGGGATGAGAAGTATTGAGTTTAAGGTTATTGAGACCGATCCTGCTGAGTACTGTGTGGTTGCACCAGATACAGAAATTTTCTGTGAGGGTGAACCGATAAAGAGAGAGGATGAGGAGAGGTTGGATGACGTTGGGTATGATGATGTTGGTGGTGTCAGGAAACAAATGGCTCAGATTCGGGAACTTGTTGAGCTCCCATTGAGGCATCCACAACTCTTCAAGTCCATTGGTGTGAAACCTCCCAAAGGAATCTTGCTATATGGTCCCCCTGGTTCTGGAAAGACACTGATTGCCCGTGCTGTTGCTAATGAGACTGGTGCATTTTTCTTCTGTATCAATGGTCCCGAGATCATGTCGAAGCTAGCTGGTGAGAGTGAAAGCAATCTCAGGAAAGCGTTTGAGGAAGCTGAGAAGAATGCCCCCTCAATCATCTTTATTGATGAGCTCGATTCGATTGCTCCAAAAAGAGAAAAGACACACGGGGAAGTTGAAAGACGTATTGTATCCCAGCTCTTGACACTTATGGATGGGCTTAAATCCAGAGCCCATGTCATTGTTATGGGAGCGACCAACCGTCCCAACAGCATTGACCCCGCTTTGAGAAGGTTTGGACGATTTGACAGAGAGATTGATATTGGTGTTCCTGATGAGATTGGTCGTCTTGAAGTTCTCAGGATTCACACCAAGAACATGAAGCTTGCGGAAGATGTAATGTTCCGTTGCATATACTGTAATTATTTTCTTCTTTTCTTTTGCCTTTCTCTATTTGTCAGATCTGACATGATTTTCTCTTATTCAGGTTGATTTGGAAAGAGTATCCAAAGACACCCATGGTTATGTTGGTGCTGATCTTGCAGCATTATGCACTGAAGCTGCTCTCCAATGCATTAGGGAGAAGATGGACGTAATTGACCTAGATGATGAGGAGATAGATGCTGAAATTCTCAATTCTATGGCTGTGACTAATGATCATTTCCAGACTGCCCTTGGTAATAGCAATCCTTCAGCTCTACGTGAGACGGTGAGTTCAAGAGATCAATTTTTTGGTTTGTGGTTTCTAATTCTATTTGGTACCACTCTTTATTAAACTGTTATTTTCTCTTTTAACCAGGTCGTTGAGGTGCCTAATGTTTCTTGGGAGGACATCGGTGGTCTTGAGAATGTCAAGAGGGAGCTCCAAGAGGTAAATTAAGATTTTCAACAATTTGACATCTTTTTCAATTATTGACCCATGAATATGAACTAATCTGTTAACATTGTGCTGTTTTAGACTGTTCAATATCCAGTGGAGCATCCTGAGAAATTCGAGAAGTTTGGGATGTCACCGTCTAAAGGAGTCCTATTCTATGGTCCCCCTGGTTGTGGAAAGACCCTCTTGGCTAAGGCTATTGCGAACGAGTGTCAAGCCAACTTCATTAGTATCAAAGGTCCTGAGCTCCTCACAATGTGGTTTGGAGAGAGTGAAGCCAATGTGAGAGAGATATTCGACAAGGCACGCCAGTCTGCTCCTTGTGTTCTTTTCTTTGATGAGCTTGACTCCATTGCCACTCAGGTATTGTACTTGGTTTCTTGATCTCTCTACTTAGCCAGCTTATGCCCTTTACCTTTATCTCAGAAAAATTAATGAACATCTCTTGTAATAACTAATAACAGAGAGGGAACAGTGTTGGAGATGCTGGTGGTGCAGCAGATAGAGTATTGAACCAGCTTCTTACGGAGATGGATGGAATGAATGCTAAGAAGACGGTCTTCATCATCGGAGCTACAAACAGACCAGACATCATCGACCCTGCACTTCTGCGTCCTGGTCGTCTCGATCAGCTCATCTACATTCCTCTTCCTGATGAGGAGTCTCGTTACCAGATCTTCAAGTCTTGCTTGAGGAAATCGCCTGTAGCTAAAGATGTTGACCTGAGGGCTCTTGCGAAGTACACCCAAGGCTTCAGCGGTGCAGACATCACAGAGATTTGCCAGCGTTCTTGCAAGTATGCGATCAGAGAAAACATCGAGAAGGTATATGAATCTGAAACTAGAATCACAGTTCCTTTGTTTTCTATATGTTATTTGAGTCTTAAACTCTTTTGATTTGATGTTTTGTTAGGATATTGAGAAGGAGAGGAAGAGAGCAGAGTCGCCAGAAGCTATGGAAGAGGACGAGGAGGAGATTGCAGAGATTAAAGCTGGTCACTTTGAGGAATCCATGAAATATGCAAGGAGATCAGTGAGTGATGCAGACATTCGCAAGTATCAGGCTTTTGCTCAGACTCTCCAGCAATCACGTGGGTTTGGAAGCGAGTTCAGGTTTCCAGATGCGCCGACAGGGACTGGAGCTGCTGCCACAGTCGGGGGAGTCGACCCGTTTGCCACATCTGGAGGAGCAGCCGACGATGATGATCTCTACAGTTGAAAGATCTGATCAGACCTTGTGACTACTCTCTTTAGTCTTTTTACTTTGTTCTGCTTGAAAAACTTTCGATGGTCTTTGTTGTGTTTTATTTATGTCTTTTGTACATAATCGTTGTGTAATGCTGAAATAAATGTAGTACAATTGTGTCATGATGAAATAAATCTAGAGAAATGAGATTTTCAAGTACAAACAAAGCTGCAAATCTCTAATTTTCGTTGACACTCGTAAAAATTCTGCACTATATAACCGTGATTTGGGAAGATAGTACTAATAAATATAATCATGGCTGTATAATTTAGTTGGGCTTATATGGACTCGAGGCCTGTATCTGTTATGTATCAAGATTTTAAGAAAAATAGTAAAAAATTTGTGAAGGAGAGATTTTGTATATGTTTTTTTTTTGGTAGAAAGATTTTGTATATGTTATGTATAAATCTTTTAGCATTTTGTAGATTAAAGTCCTTTTTCACAAAAATGAAAAAAGTTAAAAACTTTGTTTTTATGTTTTTTTTTTTTTTTGTGACGTAGTGGGTAATTTACTAAAATAGTAAGTGAGAACGAGCAGACCTTATCGTCTCGGCAGGTTTTTGTCAGGTTGGTCCATTTGAGCAGACGAAATCACGAGTTTGTTGTGCTCATCTCTCAAACACATCTCATTTTTCTTCCATGATTTAATGAGATTTGGACTCTTTTGATTATTTCAAATATTAATTTTAAAGTCTTCATGATAAAATATTATGAATTTTATATACAGATAGAACAAATTGTGGAAACTGAGAGAAATTAAAAGATTGAGAATATACAATTCTTTTCTCAGTCTTCGTGATTGAATCACAATTCACACATAACAGTTTTGAAATTATAAGATTATATACATAAATACATGTCCCTAAATACATATATAAATACTTTCTTTCTTTGTTATAAAGTTTGATGTTTTGGAATTTTCTAATTAACCATGCATGTGACTCGTGCATGTAGATTCTCTACCGCAAGATAAGTCACCATCACAGTAAAGTATATATGCACCACACCACTACACAAGAAACAAACTTATTAGTGAGATGATCGCACAATCACGATCCTTGTCAGAAGGACCATCGATCATAGCTAGCGTCTAATATGTCCTATATATTATTAGTGTATAGTACGAAACTATAACTACGCCTAAAATCGACGCAATAAATTACCTTTACCTTTAAGTAATAAAAATGCACGATCATTCATCATCTACAACGATTGTTCTTAACGCTCAAATGACCTCGTACGTTTTTCTATTCAAAATTAATAACTTATATACCATAAAGTCTATGTACAAAATCAAGTCAGCTCGCATGTTCCGATATTGACATATTGGGTTTGACTGGAGGAGAAACATGGCAAAAAAAATTTCAAAATGGTAATTTTTTATTCATTGTGAAAATTTATAGAGAAAAATATGCATGTGTCACACGAAAGAGGACGGTCCTGGGTGGTTGGACTTGGCCCGCTCTCTTGGAGAAAATCAACACGAAGCCGCACGTGGGAAGTCTACAAAGACTGCTACAAAAAGACATCACCTCGTGGGGGGTCTAGCTCATAAACTGATCACACGCGAGCACAAAACCTTTATGTTTATTACTATTGTTTTTTGGATGTATATATTGTTAGAAAACCTAATTATGTCATCTAATTGGATAAGTAACACTAACAGATACATATTATACATAACTTAATTAATGGAATACAATATACTATACAATAATGAATGTATAACTAGTGAAGATATTGGCATTATACTGTGTTAAATATGATAAATTGATGGAAATATAGTCGTGAGATTACAAAAACACAAATTGGAAAGAAGAAAATGGAGGCAAGTGTTTGGGTTTCAACGTGTGTCAGAGAGATGCACGTGTTCTCTCTTCCTTTCCAACCCCAACGGGTCCCAAAACCCTTTTCTTAGCTTTTTTTCTTTGTGTCCAATCGGCTTTTTGCAATCTAAATGATCTTCTCTTTTATTATTTTAAAATTTGTTAAGGCTAGAATTCTAAAATTAATCCCAAACATTACCCATGTGACCTAAGTGGCAATGTCTTACTTATTAGAAAGAAAAATAGAATCGAAAATTATTACTTTGTGTTTATTTTGTATGTAACATTAATTATAGAATAAAAAGCATGAAACTGTTAGAATGTGATATGAATTGCAAAACACCAAAACTCTGTCGTGTATATATAATAGTAACGTCCAAAGGAATAAGAAGCAAAACAACAAAACTCTTCACCTATTCACAGTTAGTGGAATACAACACAATAAGAAGAATTCCTTAAAATCTTATCGGGAAAATAATTATGAGACCAACCATGTTTTTCCCCATCTCTTTCGTCAATGATGCTGACTTTTACTTATACAAATCAAGTTTCCTTTATGAATAAAGGTTGTAAGTCACGTTTCTCATTTATCCCATCATCATATATAAATAATATATAGAAGCAAAAATTGATCTTTTTACTTGAGAAAATAATGTTCTGATGAGTTCTGTATACGTAATAAATCAAACAGTAGTGGGAAAGCGATGAATAATAGTAACGGGAGGGACCGCACGAGTGCATCTGCACACCTTTTTCGCCTTGACGATTCCCATTGTCGGCTCATAGTTTTTCACCTACATTTGGTTTCAACATATGTACTATATATATTCAATTATTCAAATCGGACCTAGATATTAAGGTTCACTATAACGCTCAAATACGAACAATCAAATACGTTTTCAATTTCCTACGAGTATCAGACAAGTATTTATAATACTATTCTAATGATTTAATCATCTTCTTAATTCAGCGGTTGCGGCGTGTCGGAAATGTTCGAGACTTTGAGCAAGAGCATGCACGTGATGTTGGACGTTTTAGTTTGTTTGTTTTTTTGGCTACGGATTCTTTTCACATAGTTTATTAGTGTTGTTGGGTCGTATTTTATAAAAATTAAGAATCTAATAAAGTAGTGGTGCATTCATTGGTCAAAACACAGTTGTTACAAAAATTTCTACGTAATAAATTAAAGATCTATTATATGTATATTACAATATAATATACTGTACCCTTTAGGCCATCGCAATTTCTATAATCTACGTTTAATAGTAAATTATCAAGAGACTTCTTGACGACTTATATGATCATGTTCAACTTTATAAGTACCTAATGGAAGAAAAAGCAAGCCGCTATTATATATCAAATAGAATATATGCTTAATAGTTTGTGTTATTGCCGTTATCGTGTCACCATTTCAATTTAGATCCGCATATTACATGATGTAAAAAATTAGGGCAAGTTATTCATGATATATATATTTCTCATGAACTAAAATAATATTTAATATGAATAAGAAAAAGCTTTTACAATGGGCACGTTAGTCTAGGATTACTATTATATATTTTCACTTGTTTTCTTCATGGTACGGATCTTGAATTACACAGTCTATTATTCTTTTCCTTTTCTTTTTAATATATGGATTTAAATATTTTATGAATCGAATGGAAAACGATGTTGGTTCTCGTCTTCATATTCAAATTTTAATATACTAAAATCAAACATATCGCCCTCTCTAAACCGACAAAATAGCTAGTAATGAAAATAGTGCATAGTTTCGATTTGCATTAGTATGAATTGGACTCGAGTCACATACTCACATGCATGGACTCTCAGGCCGTAGACTTTTGTCATAATTACATTCTATCTTCTCCACCTTTTTCTCTCATCTTTTCGCTGGTATTGTTTTTTTTTTTTTTTTTTTTTTGATAAACCCTATCGGCTGATCCGGTCAGCCCCGGTAGAAACGCACCGAAGTGCTTCAGAGTGGACTACTCCCCGAAGGGCCACCACACTGTCTGTCCCGAGTTTGGAATGCTTTCCGACTAATGCCAGGAGGTAGCCAGATCGCCTGTTACTGGACTACCAGGTAAACTGCTTGGGCCTTTTTGGCCCAAGCCCTTCGCTGGTATTGTTACACTAATTTAATGAATGTAACTGGTAAACAGATGCTGCCAAATAAAAGAACTGGCAAACAAATTATTATTCATCACCAGAGTTAGTTTTCAAAGTTTTTGTGATTATTCTTTAAATCTTTATGGGCCAATGAGATGTTTTGCTGTAATATTATTCATATGATTAACGATAACGAGCATTTGAAGGCTCAATGCATGTCTGAGTATTTCTGAAATTTACAATAAAGTTTTGTATAACCTATATATTCCAAGTAAAATTGAAGATCTTTCCAGGGCCAATGGTTTACAAAAAGAAGAGGTTAGTACGTGAACAACTAAAACTTATTAAGAAAATACCATTCTAAACTTTCAAAAGAGAGAGATAAATCTCAAATTAACTTAGCATTTCAAGAATGCATTCACATCAATTTCATATATTCATGTGTACATAACTTAAATATCAACCCTAGTTCAAATGTTTGGTACTAGAGGGAAAAATGAAAACGGCAACCCAACCCAAAAAAGTTGGAAAAATACAATAAGATAAAAAAACAAAACATAAGGTAAAGATCTAAATCAAAATACGGTCGCGCTCGCGGTCACGGCCACGCCCGCAGACTAACATGGCGATACAACGGCCAAGGATGTAAAACTTGGCTCGCTGTTTCTTCACCATGTGGCTACACTTCGCCTTGAAGGTCTTGGACGGCTTGCATGTCCCGCTCGTGCTGTTCTCTTCTCCCATTACTTGATGGTTCCAACACTACAAGGACAAAATTTTGTATACGTTGAAAAGTGGAGAGCTTTAATTTGTTGTGGTTCCTGCTTCTGAAATATTGTAGTAGAAATGTGAGAAGATGGAGAAAGAGGGAGAGTTTAGACAATATATGGAGAGAGATAAGCCTATGAATTAGAAATAGGGTCACTTGCTTTGGAACAATAAATGATTGATATGTGACATATTTTCTTGTTTTCTATGGGTACGGTATATATGTAACACTAATATATATTTATATATGTAATATCACGCAATCTAGAAGAATATTAATGTGATATATGTTCTGAGGTTTTGTTTTGGGTTAAGTGTTTTAAGTTTTTTCAAAAGATCTTGTAGATTAAGTGAAGCTGTAGTAAAATAAAATTGTGTGTTTTTTTTTGCTATCTAGCTAGTACATTTAAGAACTTGATCACCAACATATTTGGCTACTTCAGTAAGGTTTTATCATTTAAATTGAAAAAAAAAATCTTAAGATTTATAAAGTTCAGAAGCTTATAATCTAAAATAAAGTATAAGTTTAGTAATTTATTAAAATTTTGACTTGAATTATGATTATGTGTATGTTGAAATACATATATAACGAACTGATGAATCTTAAAAAGTTCACAAAATAGCGAACTAATCATTGAATCAAAACTATAGTTATACGTGTTGTGTATAAATCAAAACTAAGCACATTAAACATATATAATTCGTATTGTACAACAACAAATAGCTTAAACCGCACATTGCATATAACGATCTGCATTAATAACAAATACTATAGTTTTGATTTTCTTTATGTAAACATGTAAATTGGATAAGGCTAACATTTCTGACTATATCATTAACTTTAAGAAAGAAATATCTGGAAACCATAACAAAGTTTTGAGCTGTAAACATAAATATAGCATAATCAATTCGAAGCATACTACAAACTTGCACATGTGTGTAATTTTTAAGAGATGTGACCACAAATACAGAGTGGACTAGGACCCGATGTTCTCTATTATAAATGTTTATCTTTATTCTTAGTCAAACATTTAATTTAATTTTCATGTACTTATTGGTAGATCTTTGGTGAACATCTGAAATGTGAATGGTCGGTCTACGGAGACAGAACCCCACATACAGTAATTTCCGGTCGTCGTGGCAGCTCATTAGGTTCGTACGACGTAAACCACACTTTTTGAAGTTTACGTATCAAAATTGATTGTACTCTTCCTTCATACATGACCCTATTGAAGTAACAACACTTAGAATTCTTGTTCCATCTTTTTCTTTGTCTTGTTATTTTTTAAACTGTAATCCCACGTGACCCCGTCTGAATCGAAATGCTCCATTTGGTCAAAAAAGTTGTCTTGATCGCTAGTTAGTTGAAATGAATGAGCAGATCAAACATTTATAATTCTGCGGGTTAAATGTGTTGTGTATAAATAATTTTGAGTCACTAATATTTTTTTTTTTTTTACCTCCAAATCATAACTTTATTAATATGAACCAAAGATTGTAATGTTACACATAGGGATATAGATACAAACAAATATTTTTGTAACGAAAAAGCAAAAAAGTTTAGGCGCCGCAATCCGAAAGATATTCTTAGTTGCTCTCGTCTTATCCGTCAATCTTGAGTGACTTTCTAGCTTGGGAAACATCTGTTTTTTGTCGATGTACCATCTTTTACGCTTTCGAAAGGCAAGGTCTGCGATCCATCCGTTACATCGCAAGACCAAAGATTTTGTAACTCTCCTGAAGAAAGAGATATGAATTATTGTGTTTGTAGAATAATTCCCTGCCTGTTGTTGATTCAATCTTCTGATTCGCATACTAATAGCATCATCCACCAACATCAACACCGAGAAGAAGAAATCACCGACCTCACTAGACATATTATGATATTGAAATATCCATTGTCTTCTTCCCCATAATTGATGCCGTTCTTGTAAGATCTGTGGCTCTATCACTCGACGATTAGTATATGATGTGAAATCCTTGGTTCTCTTACTAATGTTTTCTGCATAAGGACTCGTTGCATCCGGAATATTTGTTTTCTTTTCAGAAACACCATTAGGAGGAATAGGATCATTCACCAACGCCACCGCCGGAAAGGAGAAAGTATCGACTTCACCGAATTTTGTTGTCCGCTTCCAAACGGAGAGATACAAGCCTGGAATCAACAAGTAGAGTAATAAACAACTCCTCTTAATTAAATCTGCTCGTATTGTCACTCCACCATTTCCAAAATCGAGACTTGATAAACCCGGATCCCAAATCTGGCTTTGAGAAATCTGTCTCAAATGGCAGACATTAATTGCAGAATCGATCACACGGCCATGGTGCAATCGCTCAGTTTCAAACTTGGAACTATGGAAGCCGCTTGAAGAAAACCTCAGCGGGATGACGTCGACACTGTTCCGGTACCCTCGCCGGATTGTAGTCGGAGAATAACTCACTCCATAACAGAGGAGGAAGATGAACCATTGAAGACTCCACATCGAGCGATGAACTTTGAGAATCATCTTGTGATTTGGAGAAAACAAAGAATACAAAAACAAAATAAACAGGAAAAGAAAAGAGCCGGCCGACGCCGGAGAAGCCAGCGCCGATCGGAATCGAGATCGGAGGAAACGAGAGAGTTGAAGAAAATCGCTTGTTAATCGCGAGTCACTAATATAAAGGAGACAAATTACAAGATATCTAAAACAAATCAACGATCAGATGATTGAAAAACAAATAATTGTTGCCTTGTTGGTATGAAAGGACCCGGTTTAATTGATGTAAAAAAAAAAAAAAAGAAGACCCGGTTTAGATTAATTTCGGTCAGATTCATCAATCTCGAATACATTGTCTCATCTCATCGATTCTCTTCCAGTCTCATCGAAACACAGAATCTTCTGGATGTGACAACATTGGGTTCCTCCACCGTCTTCTCCTTCGGTGGGCCTGATAGAGAGAAGATACATACTGCGTCTACGGAGGTTGATTCCGCGATGAGAATCATTCAAGCTATTCCCGGTAATGAAAAAGTCCTTATTGCATAATAAATTGTTGCCTGATATTTCTTGGAGAATTGGTTACTTGTATACTTACTTTACCTTTTTGACTCACATGTTAGAAGAAAATTGGTAAAAGAATGTTTCTTTCTTTTAAAAGGAATGACTTGCTTGGTTAGTTCAGGGGAAACAACTAATCTTCAAGTAGCTATTGTAGTTTTGGCCAACGTTATGTTAATGGTAGAGATTCTTGAGAAAACTAAGGAAAATATTGGTGTTTTTTAATGTTGGGGAAAAAATTAACTTGCTTTAATTCAAAAACGTTTCTTGTGTAATGGAAGGTAGCATTGTGACTGGAGAAGTGAAACGGATCTCAGATTGTGATATCCCAGCTTCTTTTTATGGGACTGCTTATAAACTGATACCTTTCTGGTGAGAGAACTCGAATTCCACTTAATCAGTCTTGCTTACTTAAACTATAAAGCACGAAGAGAAAACTAGACAAGAGATGATCCATGTGAAACAGAGCTCTCTCTTTGTGAGATGGATTACTTAGGTAATTCACTTCTTTGTGGTTCACCAACCAACCAACATAAACTGTGGAAATACTATCACATTACGAGAAGCAGAAGAAGAAGAAGAAGAAGAATAAGCAGATGAAGATGATGATGCAGGCGAAGTATCAATATGGTGGTCTTGTGGTGGAGCCTAGTTGCGACCTATGCAACTGTTTTGATCCCGAGGGTTTTCTGTTTTTGTGCTTTGATTCTCCGTGGTGCCGAGCATGGTTGATGCTTTTATCAATTGGATAAAAAAATCCTCGCTGTGTTGCTTATAAATCTTTTAGAACCTGAAGCACTTAAAGGAAGAAGCAGAAGAAGCTTTACTGATAATCCAAAGCAGCAACTCCACCTGAATTTGGCGAAAACTAGCTGTAAAGGTACTAATTTTAACTACACCTCATTTCGATACTTTCTGTTTATGAACTCACTTCTTACGAGTGTTAAAAAATACATACCATTCATTCAACACATGATGCATACCACAAGTCTTATCGAAAGCATATATATACTTAGGATACATCACAAAAAGCACAAAACATAGGCCAATAACCACTTCATCACATCACATCAGTCTTTACATATACACACAAGTACACGTTTTAGGAGCTCCTTTGTCTCGAGTCATATCTTGTCTTTCGTGTTGCTGATTCTAACCTGTTCCATCGTCTCCACCACCACCACTGCCTCCTCCTCCGTTGCCACCCCAATTGTCAAAGTTTTGTCTTGGAATGTTATGGTGGTTGTCTACTCCTCTTGCTGATGGAATGACGGATCTGTCCTTCTGAACATGGTGAAGCCTCTGATCTTTTGTGTATATCCCTCTCCCTCCCTCCACAGTGAAAGAGCTCATAACCACCATTATTACCACCACCACCACCAAGACATGCCTAGTCTGAATTTGCATTTTTGTTTTGTTTTGCTTCTTGCAATGTCTTGTCCTTTTTATAGAATTGAGAAGTAAGGTTTAGGAATGGGAAATCTTGCAACTGTTTTCTGTGCTTTCCACTTTTTTTTTTTTTTTCCTTTCTGTGCTTTCCACTAGGAAAAGACAAAACAAAAGATTGATTGATTAGCCTTTAATTGATGTGTTTGTTTGTTAATGTTGTGATTTGTGACGATGATACAAAAATCAAAAGAATAATAATCACTCGTCCAAATAGGAAAGTTCCACCGTTTAAAGTGGTGAAGACGACATAAGAATCAATGAGAAGAATTGGTTAGTTGCCCGAATAGGAAATTTCCACCATTTCTAGTGGATCACCTTTCTTTAAATAATAACATTTTATATTTGTTTGTGTAATTAAAAGTCAATGGGATGGTAACAACTTACATAAAGTAAAATTTCAAGCAATTTACATAATTTTCATTCAATGATTTCATTGTTCTTTCTAATAGCATGCGTTGATGGCCAAACAAGTTGATGACAAGTGTCTCTCCCACAGAATTATCTACAGCCACAAAGCTACCATCTGGATTTGCTTTGGCTAAATGATTTGGTAGAGAGCCAAATCATTTAGAGAAAGTAATCATCAACGCATTGGGTCTTTGTTGGGCTGCTTAAAGCTCATAATGAAGCTCTGTTAATTGCTCATGGGGCTTTATTTTATTTTGGTAACGGGCTTAGTTAAGCTCCATGAAGAAATTTTAAATGGAATGAAATGTATTTTTCAACTCCTTAATTTGTGGATAACCATGTGAGTTTCTTCTTCTAACTCACAGAGTTTTTTTTTATGTTTATGTTTATATTTAAATTAATCAATAGTTATCAACTGCTGTGACACTCTTTTGACTTCATCTTCTTCTTAGCACATTGCATCACATGCCTTGATGTCTAAACTATATAATGACTTTGAGTCATTTTTACATTCTCTATGTTTCCTCATTTGATCTTTGCACTTATAATGTCATCCTCGAAGTCAGTGGTCTTTGGCCTAACATGGATGATAATGATGATGATGTTGTTGCAGGGATGTAGAAGCTGCATTGAAAGTGAAAGGCAGGGTTTGTTAGAGCTCAAGGCCTATATGATCTCGGTCATTACTGATCCACATTTAGACATTCGTCGAGGATGGGTGAGTAGTGATCGTTCTTGTTGCCACTGGAGAAGAATCAAGTGCGACATCACCAGCAAACGCGTGATCGGAATCTCCTTATCCTTAGAATCCATACATTCCCCTGATCCTCTTCCTCTACTGAATTTAACTTTGTTCCATCCCTTTGAGGAGCTTCAGAGTCTCAACTTGTCGTCCGGATACTTCAAAGGCTGGTTCGACAAAAGACAAGGTCTGGATATTCGTTTTCAATTTGTTCTTGTATCCAAGTCCTCTTACAATGTAAAATAATACTTTAGTGCTTCCATAGGTGATAAGGGCCTTGGAATTTTCAGAAATCTTGAGACTCTGGATCTCGGTTACAACTTTTATGATAGCAGTGTCTTCCCATACTTGAATGAGGCTGTGTCTCTCAAGACTTTGATTCTCCGTGACAACTTATTTAAGGGTGGCTTTCCTGTTCAAGGTAGTACTCCAGAACAAATCAATACCATAGATGTCATTGACATTGAAAGTCTTTTCACTTTGTTTCTGATATTTCTTACTTTTGGCACAGAACTAAGAAATCTAACAAGTTTGGAAGTACTGGATCTAAAATTCAACGAATTCAGTGGCCAGTTACCAGCACAAGGTATTTGTTACTATGATCCTCCGTTAACACTCTGTGATAATATCGATGTTATGTTGTAACATAATCTATAAAAAAAATTTGTTGCAACTTGAGTGTCTCTACGTCAATCTTGATACATATAATGGGTGTTCATTTATTTATAAGCCATCTTGCATCTCTTTCTTTGTGGCAGAGCTCACCAATCTGCGAAACCTCAGAGCTTTGGATCTAAGCAATAATCAATTCTCTGGTTCATTGCAAAAACAAGGCAAGTTATGACAAATACCCCTTTCTGGTTGTGGAACTCGTCTCAGTTTCGATTTTATATCCCTTGATGTTTCTCTGTGCACACATCACTGCAGGAATTTGTAGATTAGAGCAGTTGCAAGAGCTTCGTCTTAGTCGAAACAGATTTGTGGGTGAAATTCCGCTCTGTTTTTCGAGGCTCTCCAAACTCCGAGTTCTTGATCTATCATCAAATCACCTAAGTGGGAAGATTCCATATTTCATCCGTGACTTCAAATCCATGGAATACTTATCACTACTCGATAATGACTTTGAAGGCTTGTTCTCTTTGGGTTTGATCACCGAATTAACAGAGCTCAAGGTTTTTAAACTCTCTTCCAGGTCTGGTATGCTGCAAGTAGTAGAGACTAACGTTTCCAGTGGCCTGCAATCACACCTAAGTAGTATCTCATTGCCACACTGCAACCTGGGAAAAATCCCCGGTTTTCTGCGGTATCAGAAGGAATTGCGGGTCGTCGATCTTTCCAACAATATCTTATTCGGAGTGTTCCCCACTTGGCTGTTGGAAAATAACACAGAGCTTCAGGCCCTGTTGTTACAGAACAACTCATACAAAACACTTACACTTCCAAGAACAATGCGCAAGTTACATTTTTTGGATCTTTCGGCGAACAATTTCAACAATCAACTCCCTAAGGATGTCGGTTTGATACTTACGAGCTTGAGACATTTGAATCTCTCAAACAATGAGTTTCAAGGGAACATGCCCTCCTCTATGGCCAGGATGGAAAATATTGAATTTCTGGACCTATCTTACAACAATTTCTCAGGGAAATTGCCAAGAAATCTTTTCACAGGTTGCTATTCACTGAGTTGGCTTAAGCTCTCGCACAACAGATTCAGTGGCCCAATTATTCGGAAATCGAGTGATGAGACCTCTTTGATTACGCTGATCATGGACAATAACATGTTTACAGGGAAGATCCCTCGCACTCTACTCAACTTAAGGATGTTGAGCGTGATCGACTTATCAAACAATTTCCTCACAGGTACAATTCCAAGATGGTTAGGCAAATTCTTTTTGGAAGTTCTGAGGATCTCAAACAACCGTTTACAAGGTACAATACCGCCTTCTTTGTTCAACATTCCATACCTCTGGCTCTTGGACCTTTCTGGAAACTTCTTATCGGGTAGCTTACCCCCGCGATCCAGCTCGGATTATGGTTATATATTGGACTTGCACAACAACTATCTCACTGGATCTATTCCAGACACGTTGTGGGACGGGCTCCGATTGCTTGATCTGAGAAACAACAAACTGTCTGGAAACATACCACTGCTCAGGAGCACCCCGAGCATCAGTGTTGTTCTGTTGAGGGGGAATAACTTGACAGGAAAGATTCCTGTTGAGCTGTGCGGTTTAAGGAACGTAAGGATGTTGGATTTTGCTCACAACAGATTGAATGAGTCCATACCTTCGTGTCTCACCAATCTATCATTTGGCTCAGGAGGACATAGTTATGCTGATTCAGATTGGTATCCGGCGAGCATGCTCTCTAACTTTATGGAGATATACACTGAAGTATATTACAAGTCCCTAATCGTGTCAGATCGGTTTTCTCTAGACTACTCGGTAGATTTTAATGTCCAAGTTGAATTTGCGGTGAAACAGAGATATGACTTGTACATGAGAGGAACTCTTAACCAAATGTTTGGCCTGGATCTGTCAAGCAACGAGTTAAGTGGTAATATCCCAGAAGAGCTAGGAGATCTTAAGAGAGTACGCTCACTGAATCTCTCACGCAATTCATTATCGGGTTCTATACCTAGAAGCTTCTCCAATCTAAGAAGCATAGAAAGTTTGGATCTTTCTTTTAACAAGTTGCATGGAACCATTCCCTCACAACTCACAATGTTGCAATCTCTTGTCGTCTTTAACGTGTCTTACAACGATCTCTCAGGTGTGATTCCGCAAGGAAAACAGTTCAACACCTTTGGTGAGAAGAGTTACATAGGTAATGTTCTTCTATGTGGATCACCCACCAACAGAAGCTGTGGTGGTGGTACCACAATCAGCTCAGAAAAAGAAGATGAAGATGACGATGAAAGCGGATTAGTCGATATTGTGGTTTTGTGGTGGAGCCTCGGGGCAACCTATGTAACGGTTTTGATGGGGTTTCTGGTGTTCCTCTGCTTTGATTCTCCATGGCGCCGAGCATGGTTCCGCCTTGTTGATACTTTCATCGACCGCATAAAAGATGTACTGGGAGTTATCTAAAGAGGGTTCACGGACGTGGAGGATGAAACAAAAAGTAATTGTTGAATCTTGCAAATATATGATGAATTTTCTAATCTTATTGTCAAATTTCTCCATCATCAAAAAAACTTTCCTTAAGATTAACATTTCAAAGATGATCTTTGATCCTGAGAAGTGAGAAGTCATATGTTTGGTGTGTCATGTATGCATCTTATTATCTTTTATTAGCGAAAAGGTATGGTTAAAGCCAAAAACAATTCATGTACTACAAAAACTTTCGATATAAAAGCGAACCTATAATAAGAAAAATGATTACAAGAATCTTTAATAGTAATTCAAACACGAAGGTTTATCTAATTGTTTCGAATTAAGACAAATATTTGGTTTATGAGTCCTCTTGAATTTCGCTAACTCAATGTTTTAAATCTATAGTCCGACCACAGCGAGTTCACCGCTACACAAAAATAAATAATTATTAGAACCATGAGAAGAAGAATGTGACTACTGCCTCCCAAAATGAAGCATGGGCGAGACTTAACTAGAGTTAGTTGGACAATGGAATGTTGTATCATTTTAAATTATATCTGTTTTATTTGATGTCCAAAAAAAAAATTCTATTTTATTTTAAAATATTTTTTAAGAGGGATATCGTAAACTCCTATTATTATTTTTTCTTTTTCGTAAAATACCACAAATAATTTTATCAGGAAGGTTCTTAAACTTTTGAGAAAGTACCCTGCACCCTTGAAACTTTTCTAAACTCTTTTGTGGTATGTTTGCAATGATTTAAAAGCTAGCGAGTAACTACGTTGTCTGATATTCATACTCTTTGAACAACTTAGTTTATAGTGTAGTATTATAATTTGAAGGAAATGTGGTTACTGTTTTTGTTATATCTGTCGATCTAACTATCTAAGAGCATCTCCATCAGTAAACACTACGAGAGTTTCTCAAATAATAATAAAAAAATACTATTTAATTAAATTATTTTTTTTTATTTTTTTTAATACTTCAACCAGTAAATTTGTGACATGTGTGCAGAAACTATGTCTCAGAGTTTCTGGGCAGAGAATCTGTGTCTCTCTCTCTCTTCATTTATTACTTTTTTTATTAATAAATTTTGGCTAGACACTCTCCTCCATCCCACCGATGGAAGTGCTCTAAGTATTTTCTTGAATTTGGCCGAAATTACCGATCCTCTAGACCATTTAGTCCAATGATTATC
The DNA here is from genome assembly GCA_019202805.1 of Arabidopsis suecica. Classification (NCBI taxonomy): domain Eukaryota; kingdom Viridiplantae; phylum Streptophyta; class Magnoliopsida; order Brassicales; family Brassicaceae; genus Arabidopsis; species Arabidopsis suecica. Next base: position 12,085,806 of record CM032909.1, read on the forward strand.
TATTGCAAAATGTCTTGTTATCCTTATCGAATTCAAACCTAAATGTTTCACGGTTTATAGTTTAAATCATAGTATCTTAATTTCTTATACAAAAATGAGCTTCCAATTTTTTTCTTTTTTTGGTACTCAATACTGATCATATAATAATGGAAAAAGAATGACAGCTAGTAACTGTGGCAAGACACATGGCAAAGTCAAATCAAATAATTGTGGGTGTAATAAGGGTATGGCTACCTCATCTAGGCCCTTAAAGAAAAAAAAAATTCTTTCAAAAGAATAAAAGTCAAAATGGGTTTGATCCTCAAAAAGAATAACTATAGTTTTAAGAGTTTTTTCTTATAACCAGTTTTGAAGAGTCGCTAATCGATCGACAAATACTACTAGATGATCCCAGTATGGTAATTTCGTTAGGTTTAAATCATTAATCCTGGTTATCAAACGAGTTTATTTGTAAGAATTATGAGACTCGAAAGACAAACATCATAAAAGCCTCACGTTCCGACAATAAATTTCATGCAGACGAAGCCAGCCTACTTTTAGAATGGCCCTCCTCCTTATCTCAAACCAGCTTGAACCGTCCCCGGGTCTCTGATGATACATCAGTTCTGTCTGGTCCAATGACTCGTTTCAACAGATTAGAAATTTTAAATATTTTGAAAAGTATAGAAAAGAATTGTGAAAAAATTGATACTTAATTAGTTGATGATGATATATGTTTAGTTTGTCTGGCTCAACTATTAAAATATTTTCAAAATCATGATAAAAACATTAGATAATGATTATAAACAAACAAATAATATTTTGGCAAGAAAACCTAGAGAATAAATCTGAATGACTGAAACAAAATAACCACACAACATGAAGCATAGTAGTTTGTATTAGTGACCCTGATGTGTCACCACCCAAATTCAATTCCGTATAATGCATGTTGTTGACAAAATAAAAATCTTAAACCAAATAGAAAACGTCTCCAAAAAAAATCTGATATCCAATCAGACAACCTAAAAATGCTCAAACTTTCTTCTGCTCTTTATCAAAGAAGCTTAAGTTTAGATTAGGTCCTAGTTTTTTTTTGTTTTTGTTAAAAGATTAGGTCCTAGTTTACACCTATTGGGATAAACAAATAAGAACATACCATAGGCTCATCTGCATAAGTGATGTGTAAGAAAGAATGATTGCTCTTCTCATACTCAGCTATTTGGGGGGATGAATCTGAATCCTAATGAATAGTTGCTCTGCTCTGTTCTGTTCTGCTTCCCAATCATATTGGACCCTGCAAAAGCTGACAGTTCTTTATCAGTCTACACTTGCAATCCATGCATAATAACCGTTTTACCCAATCCCTAGAGAGAGAAAAAAAAACACCAATATAGATAGATTACTATCAATGTATGACACATCCATTCATAGAACCATTAGATAAGACTGATCATAATCACTCTTCTCCACATGCTGAGATTATATCTAATCAAATGAATATTGGATTTTTATAGATAATTTAGGCTAATTCAAGAAGTCACTTCAACTAGAGCCTTGATCTTCAAGAAATCACCAAAAAAGAGAGTAAATATTTAGAATCATACAATCCATGAATCATAAATCGAGATCACACTTTGTCCAAGAAGATTTAAAACCCATCACTCTTCTTCATTTCTCTTATCTTCTCTTTCTCAATTCTTTCTTTTGTGGGGTCTTACAAGTCTTAGCACCCATGAATTCAGTTACAATATAGAAGATGAAAAAAAAAAACATTTCTTATTTGCAATTGTAATAATGCAATGCATGTTCGTACAGTTTCAGTTTTATGAGGGAAAATAACGGAACCGCACGAGTGAAACAAAATGGCAAACAATTATCATAATTCAAAGCCCTCGTGATGTACCTTATCAATTACATAAAAAAATCTTGCCCATCTCCTATTCAAAAACATTACATTTAATATCACTATGGACCTAAGATTTTTTTTCTATCTTAGCTCTGTAAATCAATCATCTATATATACACATGTACTTCACCATTGTACTTCTCATCACCAAACCATCTCTATCTCTCTCTATATTCATCTTTCTTATTCGAACTTCTCCTTCATACTCAAAAATGAAGAACAAGTTCATAAAATCGTGCGAAAACAAATTCAAAATCATAAAGAGCAAATCCATAGTCCTACCTTGTTGTACATCTTCATGCGAGAGTTGCTGCGACAAGGTTTCTTGGGGATTCAAGAAGGAAAATGAAGTCATACCTAAAGATGTTCCAAGAGGACATTTGGTAGTGTATGTTGGTGATGATTACAAGAGGTTTGTGATAAAGATGAGTTTGCTTACACATCCAATCTTTAAAGCATTGCTTGATCAAGCTCAAGATGCTTATAACTCATCAAGACTATGGATTCCATGTGATGAGAACACTTTCCTTGACGTTGTTCGTTGCAGTGGCGCTCCTCAGCATCAGAGAAACTGCATTGGCATGTAATGTTAAGAAGGGAGGATTCAAAAGACATATTCATTTGATTTTGATTCATCATCTCCGGTTCTTTGTTTCTAGAGAGAATTAATGTTGATTAATTATTTAGATAATGTTGTACACTAATTAAGTAAGAGTTTCGTAATATAAGTAATCATCTATCGTATTATAAGTGAGTGTTCACTAAACATGTTACATTTTGAAATGTTTCCAAATAAACTGAAACATTAAGACTCTGACAAAGATCTCAAGACAAATAGCAAAACTTCTAACATTACCTGATCATGCCTCTGTTGTGTGTCATAGAAAAAGACTTGAACTCTCTCTGATGCTGATATTGTCAGAGAATCAAACAACTTTTACTTTCTAGCAATTGTCTTATTATCAATGCCAAGAAGTAATAACAAGTGTTAGCAGAACCCAATTAAACAGCTGTGAGCTGACAATGAGATTATGACAAAGACATAACTGAATAAACTAATACGGCGTGGAAGCTCAGGCCTTCTAAAATTGGCCATGAGATATAGTTTTGAACAGACAGTAATTCAGCAACCTAAAGGAGAAATTCACGTAAAAGGATTCACAATGGTTAGACAAAAACGGCCAGAACTTAAGTAAAACTGTGTGTGTCATAGAACAGTAGACTTGAACTCTTTTCTGATGCAGATATTGTCAAGAGAATAGAAACAACTTCCAGTTTCTATCAATTGCTTCTGTATTATTCTACCATCAGTTGAACTTTGAAGCCAAACACAAATAAATCTTAAGTCTTGATCTATCTCTTTTGTCAACGGTGTCGAATCCACATATGGCAACATAAAAGTTACAAGTTAACATTTAACAACGAATTTTACACGTAAATTTTATATCATATCATACAAAGTGTGACACCATTCACATTACAATCAAAAGCTCAATTCAAACATTAAAAAAAAACAAAAAAAAAAACAAAAACAGCAAAATTAAAATTGAAACATAACAAAAAAAAAACAGAACAGAGGAATGCTCTCTTAGCAAATCGGAATCGGAGCTCCGTTCCATTCCTTGAGACAATCCATCAACGGATCAATAATTTTACCTTCACACATTGCAGTGAAGACCTTATCAAACTCCTCTCCGGGAGACACAACCTTCTCCCCAGTCAACAACTTCGTTCCGAGCTCTTCCCTCACAAACCTATACAACGGATACGACCTACATTCCTTAATCCGGTTAGGAATCGGCGCAGTACCATTCCCATAAGCCGCTCTAGCCGCTTCCACTTCCTTTGGAAGCACAGCCTTAAGCTCCTCTTCAAAAGCTCCAATCTTTTGAAAGATCGAAGTCACTGCATTCTTCTCAGTCTCAGCGTTGGACAAAGCATGATCAACAATAACTTGTCTCAGTCTCTGCATCAACGGGTACGTAGCGCTACACGGATCATCAACATATGTGAACACTTGTTCACGGTCAACGACCTTAAGCAAGTCTTTCTCACAGAACCGTGACGGATGTAGCTCACCGTTGACTCCAGTGGTTAACACTTTCTTAGCCACTTGAGAAACTGTGTTCTTCACAGTCTGTCTCAGATTCTCCTCCAAATGCCTCAAATCCACAGCTTGACATATACCCACAAGGAACGTTGTTGACATTAGCTTAAGAATGTCGACAGCTTCAGAGGTTTTACGAGACGAGATCAATCCAAGAGAATTCACATCTTGATTATGTTGTTCAGCTGATTGAACATGGCTTGTGACTGGATTAGCCAAGTATTGAAGCTCAGAACAATAAGAAGCCATAGCAATCTCTGCTCCTTTGAAACCATAATCCAAACTTGGATTACTCGAAGCTGTTAGATTCGAAGGAAGTCCATTGTTGTAGAAATCATTAACAAGCTCAGAGAATTGAGCAAACATAAGCTTCCCAATCGCAGCAATCGCCAATCTCGTGTTATCCATAGAAACTCCGATTGGTGTTCCTTGGAAGTTACCACCGTGAATCGCCTTGTTCCTCGAAACATCGATCAACGGATTATCGTTAACGGAGTTGATTTCACGCTCAATCGATTTCGTAGCTTGACGGATTACTTCGATTTGAGGTCCTAGCCATTGAGGAGATGTACGGAGAGCGTAACGATCTTGTTTCGGTTTCTGCAATGGATCCATCTCGTGAAGCTTTTGAGCTAATTTCATGTATGAGCTTCCGTCGAGGATATGCTCCATTATCGCCGCCGCTTCGATTTGTCCGGGATGATGCTTCAAACGATGAGTCAGATGATCGGTGAATTCAGGTTTCCCGCTCATAACCTCCGCGAAAATCGCTGATAAAACCTCCGCTAACACCGCTTGAACATTGGCTTCGAATAGAACCATCGACGCCATTCCAGATCCAACCGCTGTGCCATTAACGAGCGCTAAACCTTCCTTAGGTTGTAGATCGAAGAATCCGGTACTGATTCCGGCTTTCTCGAAAGCTTCTTTCGCGGTTAGCGATTCCCCGTCGGGACCGGTGGCTTTGGAATTAGGACGGCCGGTGAGGAGTCCAGCGATGTAGGAGAGAGGAACAAGATCGCCGGAGGCGGTTATGGTACCACGGAGAGGAAGTGAAGGAGAGATGTTGTGATTGAGAAGACTTGTAATCGCTTCGAGAATCTCGAATCGAATACCGGAGTATCCTTGGAGAAGAGTGTTGACTCTGACGAGCATAGCGGCTCTTGTGGCGGATTGCGGCAGGGTGTGACATGTCTCCTTCGTGTTTCCGAATATTCCGGCGTTCAAAAATCTGAAAACGGAAATAAACAATATTTAATTAATTAAATTAGACCCGACCCGACCCGAAATCACAGACCCGGTATATTTCCCATGCAAATTGTATACTCGTGAATACATTCAGTGACAAACTATACCACAACAAATAATTCTCTGTCAGTTATCCACTTAAGCCACTAATTTATTATTCTCTGATCACATTCCTAATGAGTTCTCTAATTATTAATTAGTTATAATATATGGTATAGTATTTAATTAATTACCTAATGAGTTCTGTTTGTAATGCGGTGCCGTTTTTGGTTCTCCGGTGAGAAGTAGCACCAAAGCCGGTGGTGACACCGTAACTGTCAGTACCTTTGTTCATACTCTCCATAACCCAATCACTGCTAGCTTTGACACCGGCTCTTGAAGACTCCGCTAACTCAACCTTAACGCTGCCGCCTACGGTGGAGATCGCCGCAACTTGTCCGATCGTCAGTGTTTCTCCGCCGAGATTCACAACTGGTCTCCGGTACTCTTCGACCATCTTCTTCACTTCATCTAAATGACTTCCTTTCATTTGATCCGCCGCTAAACCCCAGTTCAACGGATCTGCCACCGTCTTCGTAGTAACCGCCACTTTTGTCTTCTCTCCTCCCCCGCACAACATTGCTTCGATTTGATCCATTGGTTTTCAAGAAGTGATCAATGGGATTAGATATTGAGATCTCTCTTTGTATAGTTTGGTGAAGGAGAGAGAGATTTTGAATTGTTGGTGGGTTTTGGTTTTCTGAGGAAGAAGAAGAGAGAAGAGACGTTTAAATAAGAAGGGTACAATGTTAGTGTTGTTGTTAGGTAAGCATAAGAGAAGAGAACACAAGTTTTGATTTTTTGGAGAAAAAAAAAAGAATGGAGAATGAGGGGTGGGTGAGAGTTTAATGATGACCGTTGGATGAAGATTGGTGATCTAATGGTGAAGAATGGAAAACGTGAATTTGGTTTGAGTCGCAAAAAGAGTTTGTCAATTATTTTTCACTTTTATAACGCGTTTGGTTTGGTTTGGTTAAATTTGTGTGTTTCGTCAATATCAACCTCGAGCGTCGAAAAGGTGGTCGTGGCTGGTGGCTGGTGGCTGAGGAATAGAGAGGGTAATAAGCGTTTTGCGGTTGGTGAGACATTTGGAGACAATTTTTTTTTTTTACGAGTGAGTGATTATGGTTTGGGAATGAAATGGGAGTGGTTGTGGAACGTACGTAAGAACGTAGTTCAGTCAATTCAAAGTCGTCCCCACTAATTTCGTTCTCAATAATTATTTTGATTGCTATTTGTAGTTTGGTCTCATTATACATATTTGTTTATATGTATCAAAAACAAATATTCTTATATAACTAGTTGAAATCGAACCAACCCAGCATGAATTTGTTTTTGTTATTATTTCTTTCTTTATGGGTTAGACTATCTATTCCATACTTATCGATCCTTTTTATATTGCAATTTCTTAACCAATAGATTTTGTCAGTTTCAACACTAAACCGAACATTTGATCTTAAAACAAATATTTAATTAGTTTGCTATTTGGTTAATGATATTACTAGATTTGTACAAGGCGGAACATTTGACTCCAATTAAAGAGATTTTATACGTTTAAATATATGATTATCTGTCTAGTGATATGTGTAAGTCCGTAAGTGTAAGTGGGTTTTCTTCATAAATTTAAGAAAATAAAATTTATAGAAGAAAAAGAAAAGAAGAAGGGTATACATTGAATAACATGGATATATGAAGACATACTTAAGAAATATAACGTTTTTGTTTTGCTTATAATAGATACCATCTTTGATTATAGAATGGATCTTTGATTATAGAATGGAAATTTAATGTTTTAAAGTTATTTATTGCCGGTTTCTATTCATGAAAAGAATGCGAGCAGGTTTATTTTGCCGATTCGTTTGACATGAAATAATATTTATTGAACACGATGACAATATGACATGGTAGCTTGTCAATCACCGATGGTAGATGTGAACTTTAGTTTCAAAATGTTTTGCCCCGATTTAGTCGATCATAAACTTAAAACTTTCGATGGTCTTTTAATGGGTTACAGTTATAGATATAATCATTTCTACTGATAATGGATTATAGTTATAGATATTCAAGTATTCGTTTAGGGGTAAATGATTAATTTATTTCCAATAGAATGTGTGTTTTTATAGTGGTAAAATAATGCTTGAGACCTTGAGCTAATTAAAAAAATTATGAAATTATAATTTAATGAAGATTATAAATTTTTGGCGGACAGTAAGTAAAGAAACACACACCGTCTGCATGACAAAGGAAATGGCATGTACGCAATATTTAAGAACATAATTAAATGGTCTAAATTGACACACCTATAAAACTATTTTTTAAAACGATCAACTAATTGCAGGGAACATGAATTTGGTGTTTATATTGAATGATCTTTTACTTTCAAATGCAAAACAAATTAAAACAGGAAAAATAAAATTAGATCTTTGAAAAAAGAAAATTAGACAAACAAATCTGAATTATTTACTTTGTAAGCTATTATTTCCCCTTACAATCTATTTTGATGTAGGTTGTAACATCACGTGAAATCGTCGAAGAACTTATCAGATGATCGGACCAATTTTTGTTTTATTTAGGAAAAGATCTAATGGAGAGTTCGATGGTGATATCGAACCACTCTTTTAACTTGATTGCTGCTAATAGGTAGCCGAAAACAATATCTTACATATTTGAAGACAAATCATCAATACATAAACCAAACAATTATGGCTGAAAGAAGTAGTGGGTTGGTAAGATGGGTTCATTGAAATACTTGCATGTGTGTATGCTCTTTACCACATCTTCTATTTCTTACTAGCATTTTCCTTTTGTCCGCAGATATTTTGACTTGTCGGTAACAACTGTTTCTCTTTTATTTTCTTTTTTTTTGGGGGGGTCAAATTTTCTCTTTTGTTTAAGTGAAAGGTATCATATATTTTTTACAGGACCCCATTTCCGGGACTAGTGAAGACTAAGACACCATTTTAACACCAGGTATCATGAGACAGACAGATTATTTAACCATTAATCAACTGGTTTTTTCTTCCTACACCATTTAAGTTTTATATTCTCTTCAACTTTAATTTTTTTATTTTTTAATACAAAATACGGTTGGATAACTTGTTTTTACTCTTACATATTTTTGTCAACATATAAACCTTAAAATTCAATTCAACAATTTTTTTTTTTGTTCATTGATGAGTTATGGACCGAATCTCATACATCTTTCCGGTGGAACCCCAAAACCTTTTCAAAACAAAATTTGAACCCTGTTTTTTACTTGGTGACAACAAACTTTTACCAACTAGATGTTCCGAATTTACAAACAATTTTTCTATATAATTATCCACTCTCTAACGCATTAGTCTCGTCGAACCTAAAATGCTGACTAAGCAAGAAAAAATACTCAAATATAAATGGAATTACGTGAGCCCTGAAAAATTAGCGAGAGGACCACCAACCACAGTGGCAAAGATCCATCGGACACCACTCGTCTCACCAACCCCCTTTAGTATCCATTTACATGTCCCACATTATCTCAAATTATACAATCATCAAAAAGTCATTTGTCCAAATCAGCCACATAAACTTTTTTCTTTTTATTTATAATATAGTACTAGTAGATAAATGTATACCTCAGACAGCTTTATGACGTATATGAAAACAAGATCAAGTCCTTGATAAATTAGATGTTCTGCTAATTTATCATCTTTTGTGTGTCAACAATTATAATCAATGATTATTCTTTGGGTTATATGATATCTCTTGATGGATTTACATATTTCTAAACACCTATACTCGAGAATATGACAAACTACATATTTTCCAATAGTAAGAAACACCGGAACTAAGGTTTCTTAATCCCCTTGTTAGATACAGAATTTACTAACCAATATATTCTCCTAATCAAACATGTTGCTCTCTTGATTTAATGAGATTTGTGTGTAGCTCTCTTCAACAACCTGACTCTGATATTTTACCTAATCAAAAATTCATCGTCAGAGCCAGAAAAATAAACATTTGATACAGAGTTTGACTGACGCAAAACCTTACTTGTAAATGCCATAACTACAGAGAGTTTTTCATCCGCGCCGCGGGCATCCATCAACCTTGAATGGCGATTGCAATGGCAAAACTAGCTTTGAGAAAGTAAGCGATCAAGCTCATCAAACCCATCATCTTCATCATGTTCCACATCTTTCAACAGTTCCGGTGTCGTAGTAAGACCATCAAGCTTGGTTTGTTCATAAAATGAAAGTCTTTGTGAATCCCATTCCTCTTTCAGTTTCTCCATTCTCTCTCCCATCAACTCTTTCTCTTCTGATATGTGCTTTATGTCCTCAATCTCCATTATTTGTCCTGCACCTTAAAGATTAAAAAAAAACAAGGGATATAAACATAATGAATCATGATGGTACAACACAAAACATTACTACACGCATGCTTAAAATCTCACAGAGCTCAAAATCATATAAACTTGACAATTTTGCTCTTTCAGAGATGGGATGGGAGGGAAACAGCATCTATAATAAAACTTAGAGAAATTTTAAAAAAAAAAAGAGCAGAAACAGTTCATATGAAAGTAGCATACCTTCAATTGCACGCTTCTTGGCCTCTGCATATTCTATAGACATTTTATCTAGGGAATTCAGATTAACTTCCTTACCCTGATAAGCACAAAAGACGCAAAAATGGTGCAATATAAGACACTTTAGTAAAGAATAAAATCAAAACTGTTGGACATATATATCCTTTGGTCTTCTATCTTGGGATAAAAGCACTAGAGATATACAATTATGCAAATCACGGGAATGTAAATACTTAAATATCTCGTACTCACCATATCCAAATGAATAAATTGCTCAATACTAGTGTCAGAGATTAACCTGGCAAGTCAAGATGAAAATCATATCACTAACAAGGTTATTTCAAAATTACGATTTGTTAGTCCTCCGAAAAAATCAAGGTCAAAATCACATACCTATCATAGGCAAACCGCACACGTGCGTTCTGTAGCTCTGTTAATTGATTAACTTTCCTGGTTGCAGAAGCTTCCTCTACAGCTCCAAAGATAAACATGTTCTTATCAAGCATTTGTTTTGCCACAGCAGCAGCTATCTCTACACCTTTATCTTTTGCCTCAACTACAAGGTCCCTAAATTTCCCGAGCTCTTCTACAAGATGAGAGCCGTATAAGTTTAGTATGATTCTAACGATAAAGAGAGCTTCGAAAGAATTGCAAAAAAGAAAAGCTAAAACCAAATGAATGAACCACATCACAGCAGCTTTCACGTTTTGGGCTTGAAGAGAGAAACTAGTGAAAAACGATAGTTAGATCACATTGTTATGTACACATTATAAAAGCTCACAACAAAAACGACAAAAGGGGTAAACACTTACGAAGTGAGATATAAATTCTGAACTTGGGTTTAAAGGGTTGGATCTCATGAAGGCAATAGAGACAGTAGAGACCTCCAAGTCTCCGTGAAAAGGAATCAATACTAACCATGTTACCTGTAGAACATAAGGTTGGCTTGTGTATTTAGCTAGGAACCAAGTACAAAGTGAATGCAAACAGCAACGACAAATCAATTTTGATTATTCCAACAAACCAGGAATTAGACCTCAACGTACCGATGGTATGAATATATAGTGACTGCATGAAAAAGGCTAAGTTGCTGTTAGGACTAGCATCATATATATAAGAAAACTTTCGGGATAGCCACACGCTCTTCATATCAGCATACGTTGTCAAATCACCCTGAAAATTAAAACCAGAAGAGATTCAACAAATTGGAAGATGGAAAAAAAGTGAAATTCAAATTTTTCCTTAAGCTATAACAAAGATTTCTTAGAGAAAAAGAATAAAAATACCTCCACAAACTCGTCTATGAGCTCATCGATATCTCTCTTGAACGGAGAAAGATTCATCCCTGCCATACACAATGAAACAGTTATGAGAATTGGAGAAACACAAAGATTAAGTACCAAGAACAGAAAATATTGGCCTAAAGATTGTTTCTATTCATAATTTCTCCGCTACAATTTTTAAACTGTTTTGTCACACCCCTTAGATAAGTAAGCTCCTCACACAAGTCATAACAGATGGTTAACTATAAATCCAACCTGACCTAACTATTTTGTAGTCTTATCTATCAAAGATTGAGATTCTCTCTAAAAGAGTATTGTAGCACGATTTCGACGAGCAAATATATAACAGTAAGTCTCGGATCATGAAATACCAAAACGCACAGAGAAATCTGTAAGTACACATCTTGTTCCCCTCAAACTCAAATCCTAACTTTGATTATGCAAAACCCCAAAATCACTACGTTTTCTCTCCTTTGATCAAAATCAGCTTATATATGAATTAGAAGCTACGACGGAAAATAAACCCCATCAAATTCAATCAAAAGGACAATGCAATTAAAAATTAGCTAAAAGTTTCAGACTTTCATCCCTAATATACAGATATATCTCAAAACCTAACACCAGATTGAAACCAAAGCATCCCCACCACAACCAAAAGCTTTGAATTTTCGCTCTCTATAAAGATGTTCATAAAAAAATTCTGAGTTAATAACGCTATTATTTAATTATCAAATGGAAACACTAGAACATCACAGACATATAAAAAGAAAAAAAATCCCATTCATATCATATTACAAATCCAAAATCAGCTAAGTATTTACATAACTCACCAAAACTTAAACAAGTATTTTAAACTTAAACAAGGTAGACAAATGTCAAGGGTCCAATATTAGTTACGCTTCTGGATTCAAATCAAAACAAAAATTTTGTCATCGATTGTAACAACAATCGCCAAGTTTATTAGCTACTTTATTCATCACTAAGTTCACTACACGGGGAAACAATCAAGAACATGATTTACAGATCGTAATACTAGGTCAGAAGTGGAACAAAGGAGACAAACAATCAAGTACATGTGTCTAAAACCTAAAAACCTACACAAATCTTGTCTGAAATAACAAATCTATGCCTGAAATCATTGCAAAAAGGAATAAACGATGCCTAAAACAAGCAAAATCCATACTTTTCCAGATTTCCTCAATAAATGCAGATTTCTAAATAGAAACCTTAAAATTATACTGTTAATCACCTAACTAGTTACACTACATCATCTATTTCAGATCAATCCTTTGACATTGTACAAGTTTTTAAAGTTTTGCTTGAATGATAATCACAAGTAAAAGAAAAACAAACCTTCAATGGCTTCACGACGAGGAGTCTTGAAACCTAAACCAATGTTCTTCCAGAAACGGTTTCCAGGTCTCTTTCCTTTCCCAGATTTCTTCGAGCTGAAACACACCAATAAACCCCAATCATATGAATCAATTCAGAATCAGATTCGTAAAAAGGAGAATCTATCAATCTATAGAGAGAGAGAGAGAGAGAGAGATCGATGCCTACTTGTTGTTGCTCACGACTTGCTCTGTTATGGCTTCAGAGAAGAGATCAAAGAAGAAGAAATCGAAGAAGAAGAGATTGAAGAAGAATTTAACATACATCATCAGTCGGGAAATTTCATTATGAAACACCCTTCAACACATGGGCTCGGCCCAATATTATAAAGCCCATCTTTTGTTATATTTTTATGTTTTTTTTTTTAATTATCAATCCTTTAAACCATAATAATTCCGGTTCGGTATGGGTTGTATCAAGTTGGTTCAGTTCGGGATTGCTAATGAATACCGAAATTAGCATTCGGTTCGGACTTTTAGAATCTTGGTTGGTTTGGTTACTATGTATTAAGTATTGGTTATTTCAGTTATTACGGTAATTTCAATTTATTTTGGTTAAATATAATATTTCATTCATAGTATTATTTAAATAATCGAAATATTGAAGAGCTATTTTACAATCTTATCATATATACGATTTCTGAAAATCATTCTCAAGACATTTTTGTCTACTTTTTACAGATGGATTTGTTCTACAACATTTTTGTTTGTAGCATTTAAATGACATATAAGTTGTATAGTCTTCGTATAGAACACAAGATATTTTCGTTTGTGTTTTTCATTCATCTATATCCTATATTCTTCGGAATACATTCAACATCTATGTATGAAAGAAACAAATTGTATTAAAACTATATATAACAAGGTCAAATTCTTGTCCAATATCTTATCAATTTTCATCCCAAAGATTCAAAAACGAGTTAACAGAAGATATATATACAAAAATATGATGGAGTAAGCTTTTAAGACAACTACACGTTGCGAGTTATAGCTCTGAACTTGTACACGTTGTTGCAAAGAACTTGCGACTTTCTGATAATAAAGTCAATATGAACTTGTTGAATTGAAGTAATTCTGAAATCTCATATCTCCTCGTAAAGAAACAATTGAATTCATATTTTTTATAACCCACAAGCTCTCGTCACGAACAAGGTTTTTGCGACGTTGTTTGACCAACGACACGGTAAACCTCATATTTCCGTACAAACGCATCACCTTTTTAAAACGTTTAATAAATTAATCGTATTGAAAAAATGAACCGTAGTATACAAAAGTTGATAAATTTGGATCAATTGGGAATTAAAGAGGACTATCAAAGTAGTCGCGTCTGGTGGTTGAGCTTCCTTAATGGGGTAATAAATAGATAGATAGCAATAATAGAATGAGTCTTGTGATAACTCTCTCATCCTTCAATTCCTGATAACGATAGAAATCATAGAATATTCAATTTCTCGACCCATACAACAAGTATACAACATAAATAACTATCCAAATATCAAATGAAAAGCTACGCAACCGTCAACAAATAGAATGTAAAATGCTTTGTAGGTTGGTATCTCGATTTTAGTCGTCCCGCAAGAATTATTCCAACAGAATAAAATGGTGCTGCATTTTATTGGGTCGAGAAATGTTGAAGATTGAAATTCAAGACTTTTACCGATTACAAAATATATTTGGAAAAAAAAGCAAATGTGTTCTCACTTCTCACAACACCATCAAGGGAGGCTTATGTGTGCCTCGAGAGACTTGACTTTAATCAAACACAATATAAATATTATAGATATAGAGGGAACGAGTTAACTTTATTGAAAGTTTTTAAAACAAACAGAAGAATATTTAGAGTCGGCTAAAAGGCTTTAGATAATGACAACTTTTTATACCCCTCTTAGGAATTATCTCTAATATTAACATACATATATGGAAAGTTTCAATAATAATATATAGAGTGAGACTTTGTTGGTGAAAAACAAGAGAGTAAAATAAATAGAAACTTTGGTAGGAAAACTTTGATTTAGTCAAAAGCCAACCACATGCATTGCCTCTATGGCTCTATATATATGCGTCTTTGAGAACTCATTAATTACACTTCACTTCAATCAAAGACAAGAAGAAAGTTTAGCCAAAAACAAACAAGAAAATGTCTATCTTCCTTTGTTTCCTCTTACTCTTGCCTCTCTCTATAATCTTCTTAAAAAAGCTTTTACCGTCAAAAGGGAAGCTTCCTCCGGGACCTAAGGGTCTTCCGATCATCGGAAACTTGCACCAGCTTGGAAGATTTCTTCACAAATCTCTTCACAAAATCTCTCAAGAATATGGACCGGTGATGCTTCTCCATTTCGGGGTAGTCCCTGTGATCATTGTCTCTTCCAAAGAAGGAGCTGAGGAAGTGCTCAAGACTCATGATCTTGAGACTTGTAGCCGACCTAAGACGGTGGGGAGCGGGTTGTTTACTTACAACTTCAAAGATATTGGTTTTGCTCCGTATGGTGAGAACTGGCGAGAGATGAGGAAAATCGCGGTGCTGGAGCTCTTTAGCCCGAAAAAACTCAAGTCTTTTAGGTATATTAGAGAGGAAGAGAGCGAGTTTTTGGTCAAGCGGGTATCAAGTTCTGCTCATGAGACACCAACTCCATCAGTTAATTTGAGGAAAGTTATTTTCACCTTTGCGGCAAGCATCATTTGTAGACTTGCTTTTGGACAAAATTTCTGCGATTTTGTCGATATGGAGACAGTGGAAGAGTTGGTGCTTGAGTCGGAGTCCAACCTCGGTTCCTTGGCTTTTGCTGACTTCTTACCTGCAGGGTGGATCATAGATCGGATCTCCGGTCAGCATTCCACGGTGAACAAAGCCTTTGCCAAACTCACCAATTTCTTTGAACTTGTGATTGATGATCATTTGAAGAGTGGAAAAATCCAAGATCACTCAGACATCATCAGTGTCATGTTGGATATGATCAATAAACCTACTAAAGTCGGTTCTTATAAAGTCACCGATGACCATCTCAAAGGAGTTATGTCGGTGAGTACAACTAATCCTTTAGTAAAATCTTCAAAGTTTTATATTAGAGCATCTCCAATGGTGAGAACCCCTCAAGAGGCTCTCACCATTTTTTAAGTTTAAATTTTGCTTTTATCAAACTTAAGAACTTGAATTGGAGTCATTAGGTTTTGTCTCCTCCAATGGTGGGGTTCTTATGAAAAACTTTAAAATTTGTAAAACAAAACATATATGTTTTTGTTTGCAATACATGTTTGTTTTTACTCGTACAAGACATTGTACAATCAATTAAGAGAGTACTAGAGACATTACAACCAAGAACACCATTGCACAGAGACATTAAAGTAGTTGCACAAGCTTGAAGTTACAAGGGGAACATGGTTTCTACGCCCACTCCAGCAGCAAGCCTTCTAATTCTATATGTTGAGTTAAGACCAGCATTACGCCTTGCTACGACGACGGCTTCTACAATTGAATACAAGCCTCTTGTTCTCAGGCACTTCCTGTTCAAACAAAGTAAATGGCAAGCCTATGAAAGGTTTCACTTAGAAGATGAAAGATAGCTTGATCCCATTCCCACAAGAAAAAGAAATTACAATCTAGACAAACTGTATATGACTTTTATTAGCTGCACAATGTAACCGGGTTTTATCTCTGGAATCTCTCTAAGAGTTGTCATTTGCTCAACTGATTCCTTGTCTACAAACCGCTTGAACTTGATTCTCTGAGACACAACACAATCTGACAACATCATCAAAAAAAGAGTTTGATTCTTCTAACAATCCTATTAAAACAAAAGGATCACATTACTATATTCCATGTCTATAACATAACACACAAGGCAAACCAGAGCCAACCTCAATTCCATAGCATATAACAACGAAGCATACCAAAGCATAACAAACTTCTTCAAGTAACGGACAAGCAAATCTGCTTTCCTCGATCCTTAGTACTCCATTGGAACTCCATGGTCATAGAGCTGCTTCAATATAGCTAGAATTGGAGCAGTTGCGTCTAACTGCAACTAGATCAACAAAAAGAACATAAGAAGAACATATTTGGAGCATTAATAAGCCACATCTTCCATTAAAACCGAACATTGTATAAAATTCGATGACATAACACTGAAATTGGATTGATCAATTGTTATATAACCAATAATAAACCTAAATTCGACAAAGTAATTGCAAACAAACAAATCCAAATCGTACTAAAGCGAGATTGAGACGCTTGCAGTGGCCACACCAAGGAGCATAGCAATCAACAAAGATGCAATCAAAAGTTGAAATCGCCGAATCAAAATTCGAATCTGTGAGTTCTAGTACTGTTCCGTCGACGGTGAATTGATCATCCGACGATGCAACGATTGAGATTGATAAAGTTAGAAACGAGATCCAACAGAGTAATAAACATAACAATCGCATCTCGATCTGATTTTCAGACCAAACTTAAGAAGCTTCTGATACTAGACTGTTATCAACAAGAGAGATGAGCAACAGAGAATTAGTCGCGAAAGATAGTCGAGCGAGAGAGAGATAGAGCACAGGGCAAAAAAAAATTTGTTAAAAAAATTCAACCAACCAATCATGGTTGCCACGTAACCGGCTCTCTCAGGTTACAAAAGCTCTTTCAAGAGACCCGATTCTCTGCATATTAATGTATTTTCATTTATTTTTATTACAATTAAATGAGAGAACCCTTACTTTTTGAGGAGAAAACCTCCCTTTGGAGATGCTCTTAGAGGTAACTTGTGGAACAATATTATAGCTTGGGAAGCAAGTTAACTTATGAATATAGGCAAATGTCTCATTTTGTTCATTTTCTTGTTTTCTGACTTGTTCAAATTTATATTGATGTCCCATTCAAAAACCAAAATCATGAATTATTTTATATGTCATTTGATCAGGATGTGTTTTTGGCTGGAGTGAACGCGGGATCCATCACAATGATATGGACGATGACAGAGCTAAGCAGACATCCGAGAGTAATGAAAAAACTTCAAGAAGAGATTCGAGCAACGCTCGGACCCAACAAAGAGAAAATCACAGAAGAAGACCTAGAGAAAGTTGAGTACTTGAAGCTCGTGATCGAGGAAGCATTCAGATTACACCCACCGGCTCCACTCTTGCTCCCAAGACTAACAATGTCGGACATCAAGATTCAAGGCTACAACATTCCCAAAAACACCATGATCCAAGTCAACACGTACACGATTGGACGTGATCCCAAAACCTGGACAGAACCCGACGAGTTCATCCCCGAGAGGTTTGTCGATAACCCTATCGAATACAAGGGTCAACATTTTGAGCTATTGCCGTTTGGAGCCGGACGTAGGATCTGTCCCGGGATGGCCACGGGGATCACCATCGTCGAGCTCGGCCTTCTTAACCTTCTTTACTTCTTTGATTGGAGTTTGCCTAATGGAATGACCACTAATGATATTGACATGGAAGAAGACGGAGCTTTTGTCATCGCCAAGAAAGTCTCTCTTGAACTCGTACCAACTCTCCATCGCTGGTGAAGAATGTAACTATGTTAAATAATAACAAGATTTCTGTATTTATGTCTACTTTAGTACTACTGGTTTGGATTTGGTTTGTTCTTTGTTTTACTTTTACGTTTATTTTGTCCTGTAATCAGCATGTTTCATGTTTATATAATAATGTTTTCATTACTGTATCTAAACATCGTATCTTTCAATTTTTGTTGAAATGGTCTTTTAAAATCCGTTTTTTAGTTGACAAAGAAAAAAAAAAGTTGACTTTACATTAAAGTATTTGATTCCGCAAGATTCAGGGTTTATGCATGATAAAGAATTGGTTTTCAAAAGTATGAAGTCTACTTTCAGTTACTATATATGAAGTCAAAACTGCTCTAATGCTTTTCAATGATTGAATCGAGTTATTAATTAGTTAATTAGATGGACCCATTTTATTGAAAAAATATAATTCAAACTTTAAAATTGTATTTCCTTTTCTTTGTCAGCTAAAAAAAATAAAAATAAAGCAGAAGAACAATGCTAAATTGCTAATCCTTTTCTTAGGTTTTTTTTTTTTTTTGTCGGAATCCTTTTGTTAGGTTTGAAAGTAATTTTTATACTAAAATATATAGTTATTGGAGTAATGAAGAAAACTATTAAAAATATCATAACTTTTTTATTTGAGATTTCATTTTTTTTGATAATTATTATTTGAGAACTTGGAGATATATACTATAAATAAATAAAACCTGGAATTTTGTTGATAATTTAATTTTAAAAAAACAGACCTAGTTGAAGATGAACGACGTCACTAACCCTTTACTTTTTTACTCTGTTTTTAGCTTGATTTTGTTCCAGTTCTTTCAGGATTTGAGTTAGTGAAACCCTGCATTTTCTATTATTGCAAAATACAATTATCAAACCTAATTAGTTTGGTGAACGGTGGATTACACGAACCAGTTCCACAAAAACAAAAGTTTAGATATATGTTGATTGCCACCTTATTGTTGTCGGTTTGGTTAGAGGGAGAGAGCTTTGTACCTAAGTTTTTGAAGTCTTCTCCTTTACCACCCATTAAAAATAAGATCATTGATATGCCTCGTGAGTCGTGAGAGTACAAAAACTTTGATTTAGTTCAAAAACCTAACCACATGCATTGCCCCATATAATGCCTCTTTGACAACAAAATGTTCTTCACTCCAAATACAAAGAAGAAGAAAAAAGAGTTACTTAGCCAAAACAAAAGATAAGAATAATGTCTATCTTCCTATGTTTTCTATTCCTCTTCCCTCTCTTTTTGATTATATTTAAAAAGATTTCACCTTCGAAAATGAAGCTTCCTCCGGGACCTACGGGTCTTCCGATTATAGGAAATTTGCACCAGTTTGGAAGATTGCTTCACAGTTCTCTTCACAAGCTCTCTTTAGAACATGGACCAGTGATGCTTCTCCGTTTCGGGGTCGTCCCTGTAGTCGTAATCTCCTCCAAGGAAGCAGCTAAAGAAGTTCTCAAGACTCATGACCTAGAGACTTGCACCCGACCTAAGATGGTCACAACCGGTTTGTTTTCTTACAACTTCAAAGACATTGGTTTTACTCAATATGGCGAGGACTGGCGAGAGATGAAAAAGCTCGTGGGGCTCGAGCTCTTTAGTCCGAAAAAACAAAAGTCTTTTAGGTACATCAGAGAGGAAGAGAGTGACTTGCTGGTCAAGAAAATTTCAAAATCTGCTCAAACACAAACCCAAGTGGATTTGGGAAAAGCCCTTTTCTCCTTCACCGCCGGTATTTTATTTAGACTTGCCTTTGGAAAAAACTTCCGCGAGTGTGATTTTATCGATATGGAGAGAGTCGAAGAGCTGGTGACAGAGACAGAGACCAACGTAGGCACCTTGGCATTCACTGACTTCTTCCCCACGGGTCTCGGATGGCTTATAGACCGGCTCTCTGGTCAGCGTTCGAGGATGAACAAAGTCTTTTCCAAACTCACCAATTTATTTCAACATGTGATTGATGATCATTTAAAGACTGAACAACACCGAGATCACTCAGACCTCATCAGTGCCATGTTGGATATGATCAATAAACCTACAAATATAGGCTCTTTCAAGATCACTTCTGATCATCTCAAAGGAGTCATGTCGGTTAGTGTGAATGATTTCTTAACTAGTACCAATCTTTACTGTTTATATTAAAGGTATTATCTGAAAGCGATGATATATATAGCTTGGGGAGCAAATTAAAATTTCGCCTTGATGGTCGTCTATTTATACATCTTTGTTTAGCTTCTAAATTCTATTTTCAAATCAAAATCATGAATTCTTACGTATGTTATTTATTCAGGATGTGTTTTTGGCGGGAGTTAACGCCGGGGTAATCACGATGATATGGACGATGACAGAGCTAATTAGACATCCAGGAGTGATGAAGAAACTTCAAGAAGAGATTCGAGCAACACTCGGGTCCAACAAAGAGAGAATTACAGAAGAAGATCTACAGAAAGTTGAGTACCTAAAGATGGTGATCGAGGAAACATTCAGATTACACCCACCTGCTCCAATCTTGCTCCCAAGATTAACAATGTCCGACATCAAGATTCAAGGCTACAACATTCCCAAAAACACCATGATTGAGATCAACATTTACACGATAGGACGTGATCCCAAATGTTGGACTAACCCTGACGAATTCATTCCTGAAAGATTTTTCAATACCTCCATAAACTACAAGGGTCAGCATTTCGAGCTCTTGCCCTTTGGAGCTGGTCGTAGGAGCTGTCCCGGGATGGCCTTAGGAATCACCATTCTTGAGCTAGGCCTTCTTAACCTTCTTTATTTCTTCAATTGGAGTTTGCCCGATGGAATGACCATTGCAGACATTGACATGGAAGAAGCTGGAGCTTTAAACATCGCCAAGAAAATTCCTCTTGAGCTCGTACCAACTCTTCCATCATCATTCGTGAACAAAAAGTATTAAATAAGATCAAGATTTGTATGTTTGCCTCTATCATACATTTGGTTTTTTCTTGTCTTATGTTTATCCTGGTTGGCTTGTATATATTAGTATATATCCATGATTTATAATGTTTCTATCTTCAATAAAAACTTATGTTAATTAAAATTTCAAAATTTTCTCTTTCAAATTTTCATTGAAGTGGTCTTTATCGAAGAAAACGGCAGCGTTTTGTATAGTCACTATGATCTGATGGATGAAATGTCGAAGTAGTAGTACGTAGACCCTTTTAGACTCTACTTTAGCACTGTTCGCATCAAAAGCAAAACTCTTCACAAGGAAGAAATAAACTTTTGTTACACGACCCCAAAAAATTACAAATTTTTATTATAAAAACATATTGATTTGTTTCTTCTGTTCTATTTTCCTTCCACAATCACTTTGGAGTTTGGATGGCTCAAATTAATCTCTCTCAAGACAGTTGGAAAAAAAGTCTTTAGAAGAAGAATGGATTGATGGATTTGTTTTTATTTAGAATTTAGCAAGATATGTGATTATATTGTTTTTTCTGATAAAGATGTCTGATTATATAATTTTGTTAGTTCATCTTTTTTTGACAAAAAATAAAAAAATTGGTTAATCATAGAATTGAAAATGTTTGTTTTCTATTTTTTTGGTTGAATTTCTTAAAAAATGAAAATGTGAAGAAGATAATATATAATAAATTTAAAAAATTTAATTGAATTGAGATCAACAAGTTCGTTCATACCTCAGTTAACAGTTTTTGATGGATTCTTTTCTTAAGGTTTTTGATCCGTTTTAAAAATTATATATATTAAAATTTCATCATACCAAATTATTATGCTTTTTTTTTCTTTCTATTTTTGTTAAATGACATTAGTTCCACAAAAAATGTTTAGATTTGTAGATTACCAAATTAGTTATGGTTACACGAATCAGTTCCACAAAAAAATGTTTAGATTTGTATATTACCACATTATGTTGTCGATTTGGTTTAGAGAGACCACTAAATCTAATCTGTGTTTTTTGGGCCTTCTCCTTATCTATCCATTAAACACCTTAATGGGCAAAAGCAAACCATTTACTACAAAAGCCTAACCACATGCATTGCGACATGCATTGCCTATATATAGTCTCTCGAGAACAAAACGCTCTTCACTCCAAATTCAAAGAAAAACAAAACGAGTTAGCCATAACAAAATGAAAACAATAATGTCTATCTTCCTAGGTTTCCTCTTCCTTTTCCCTCTCTTTTTGATCCTCTTTAAAAAGCTTTTACCTTCGAAAAGGAAGCTTCCTCCGGGACCTAGAGGTCTCCCGATCATAGGAAACTTGCACCATCTTGGAAGATCACTTCACAGTGTTTTTCACAAGCTCTCTTTAGAACATGGACCAGTGATGCTTCTCCATTTCGGAGTTGTCCCTGTGGTCGTCTTCTCTTCCAAAGAAACAGCTAAAGAAGTTCTCAAAACTCATGACCTAGATCTTGCACCCGACCTAAGCTGGTGGCGAATGGGTTGTTTTCTCGCAACTTCAAAGACATTGGTTTCACTCAGTACGGTGAAGACTGGCGAGAGATGAAAAAGCTGGTGGGGCTCGAGCTCTTTAGTCCGAAAAAGCAAAAGTCTTTCAGGTATATCAGAGAGGAAGAAGGCGACTTGCTGGTCAAGAAAATATCAAAATCCGCTCAAACAGAAACCCTAATAGATTTGAGAAAAGCCTCTTTCTCCTTCACCGCTGGTACCATCTTTAGACTAGCCTTTGGACAGAACTTCCACGAGTGTGATTTCATCGATATGGACAGACTTGAAGAGCTGGTGCTAGAGGCGGAAACCAACGTTTGCATCTTGGCACTCACCGACTTCTTACCCACGGGTCTTGGTTGGCTTGCAGACCGGATATCTGGTCGACATTCGAGGATGAACAAAGCCTTTTCAAAACTCACCAATTTATTTCAACATGTGATCGATGAGCAAGTAAAGATTGGACAACTCCAAGATCATTCCAACCTCGTCAGTGCCATGTTGGATATGATCAATAGACCCTCTAAATTCAGTTCTTTCAATATCACTTCCAACCATCTCATAGCAATGATGTCGGTGAGTGCTGAATAACCTCTAAATTAGTATCAATCTTTAAAATTTTATGTTGGAGGTAGCTTAAGAAGCTAGGTTATAGACTTATAGCTTGGAGAGCAAGTTAACTCGAGATATAGGCAAACATTTCATTTTTATGGTCCATTATATATATACGTTTTCTTTTTGCAAATTTATTTTCGTTATTCTCTTCGAAAATCAAAATCCTAAACTATTACGTATGTTATTTGATCAGGATGTGGTTTTGGCGGGAGTGAACGCGGGAACAATCACAATGGTATGGATAGTGACAGAACTAATCAGACATCCAAGGGTGATGAAAAAACTCCAAGCAGAGATTCGAGCAACACTCGGATCCAACAAAGAGAGAATTACAGAAGAAGATCTACAGAAAGTCGAGTACTTGAATCTTGTGATCAAAGAAACATTCAGATTACATCCACCATCTCCTCTCTTGCTACCAAGAGAAACAATGTCCGATATCAAGATTGAAGGCTACCACATTCCCAAGAACGCCCTTATCAGGATCAACACTTACACGATAGGACGTGATCCCAAATGTTGGACTAACCCTGAAGAATTCAATCCTGAGAGGTTTTCGAATACCTCGATCAACTACAAAGGTCAGGATTACGAGCTCTTGCCATTTGGAGCAGGCCGTAGAAGTTGTCCCGGTATGAACTTGGGAATCACCATTCTTGAGCTAGGCATTCTTAACATCCTTTACTTCTTTGATTGGAGTTTGCCTAATGGAATGACCATTGAAGACATTGACATGGAGGAAAACGGAGCTTTAAACAAAACCCTTGAGCTCGTACCAACTCTTCCATCATCACTCGTGAACAAATTAATGTGATAAGAAATAAGATCAAGATTTGTATGTTTGCCTCAATTGTAATCGGTTTGGTTTTTATTGTGTTTTTCCTTACGTTTATCTTAGTTGGCTTGTATTGTTATGTTTTATAATGTTTCTATCCTCAATAAAACTTACGTTAATTATAATGTTTCTGTCTTTCAAAATTTTCACTGATGATAGATCGATTTGGTTGGTGATAATTTCCTTTTTCTTTGTTCTGTTTGGTTTTTTCTTCCACAAGCGTTTTGGTTGGCTTAAATCACCATTGAAAGCATACTCTATAAATTATAAAAGCCATAGATGCATTTAATAACTAGCAGTTCAAATAATATAACAAGAAACAGCAATATGTTCATAAGTTTTCTTGGGGATGAAGAAGGTACTACTAAGATAAAGCCTAAGAAGAAACATAAGAAGACTCCTAAAGAAACAAAAGCCATAATAAGAAGTCATGTCTCAAAGTACTGATGATAATGATAATGCTGATAGTGATGATAATGGTGATAGTGATAGTGATGATGGTGGTGGTAAGAGGATCAATCAGTTCTGCGCAAGACATGGACTCTGATGGAATGAACCATCCTCTGGTCATCATGAAGAAGCTCGCATTCAACAGTATCTTGATGTTTTTTAAGCCTGTTCCTTCTGCAAATTCTGTCCCATCCTTTGAAGCAAATCCTCTTATCAGCCCATTTTCCTTTTAGCCCTACTAATGTCCCTTCTCCATCAATATACTTGACGGAATCACCAAACTTAAGCTTATTATCATTCACCACATTGGCTGGGATCAACTACACACAAAACAAAATTACCGCAACATGTTAGAACCATATTGAAAGTAAAGAGAGATAGTAACTAAAGCTAAAGTCTCTTTTGTCAATTTACCAGTTCATAAATCCTGTTCTTGAGCCTGGTCGGAAAGTGTGGATTAGTTAAAGCTTGAATGTCTAAGTTCCCTTCAAAAACTGAACAAAACAATCTTTCTTACATTAGTTTGTGTTTTTGAATCAACAATGTTTAAACACATTGAAAAGACTATCAAACCTGCAGCATTGGTTTCTGTCTCTTGGTTATCAATCGGATAAAGACTCTGGCTTATTTCTTCATCTTCACCAAAGCTACCATCATCAACATCATCATCATCATCATCATCATCATCATCAGATGAATCTTCTTCGTCTTCCACAACAGAATCAGAACGAGAATCAGAAAGTTGTATGGCTTGTATTTCAGCTCTGGTCTCTTTGAACCCAAAACGCTCAAAGACACTCACTTCAAAGGTACGATGACCATCATACACAAATGTCATGAACTCTCCGTTCTTCAGCTCGTGGTCCTTTGCGAATTTTGACCATCCGGTAGTAAAATACACAGCCCCGCTTATCTTCTCCAAGCTCACAGTCCAAATCTTTCCTCCAATACCTTGGAGCTTCACTGTCTTTGGCAATGGATCAGCAAGAAATTCGTTGAAAGACAACGGAATCACCTGATGAACCAAACCAAACACAAATGTCAAACATCAGAATTACTTGTTACAACTTAAAAAAACAAAACTCAACACAAATTCACAAGTAAAATGTCATCAAAGTCCTTGAGTCTCTCTGTTTCAAGTTAAACAGCAACAGTTTTGACCTATGCTTTAGTGAACGAGATACAAAGAAACAGATCCAGAGTTTTTCATCAATTCCATTTTCACAGCTCGTTTCTCATTTCCGACTAGATTGCAGAAGACAGATTGAAAACACAAACCCTAACTGCTAAACTAGCTAAAGATTCTATCTTTCTCACAAAACTAAAAAAATTTCATACTAATAGTTCATACTTGAGATTCAAAGTCTGAGACTTTTCCTAGTACAGAAACAAGAGAAGAAAGAAAGAGAGAGAGGTTCTTACCAACGATTCAGAAGCCGTTTCAGAGAGGAAAACTTTGAAGAAACGTGGAAACAAATCGCTATTGTCAGCCATGGAATGAGGTTGGAAGCGAGAGAGAGAGACTCGAAATGGGTTTCTTAGCAAGTGAGAGGGAGAAAACGTTGAAGGTTCAGAGAGATCTGAGAGAGATTTTGTGTGGAGAAGCGAGAGAGAGAGAGAGAGAGTTTGAAGGAAAAAAAGAGAGAGAAATGAGTCAAAGAACACCTCTGCGTTCTTGAAAAAAAAACAGAGTACTATCTCAAAGATTTTATCTTTTCGCACTTTGACCCATAACTTGTAATAAAGTACAGTCAAAAAGAAAACAGAAGCTGAATTCTAATTCGTGTTCGACTTCTGAAACTTGCTTTCGATCCGTACATACGCATCAGAGACTATTTCCATGTCCTTTTCTCTGTTTTTTTTTTTCCAGTTTTTCATAATTTTTTTACCTGCCTCATTTTCATCATCTTTTTAAGAAATTAATATTTTCTTTATTTTTGAGTCTTGACAAATACAATAACCAAAAAAAATTCAGACCTGTTTAAGTTTTCCCCTACATTGTGGCAAGGCATGATTATGGTTATGTCTAGAAGTAGTTAAAGAGTATCTTATAAACCAGATTAATTCGTAAATTCCATAATACTAGAACTCGTTAGATTAAGTTTCTTTACGCACAATTTCATAATGTGCTTTTTTTGGGATGATGGGATACATAGGAATCTAACATACAAGGAAATTCCTATTTAAAAAGAAACAGAGGAGCTCCATTAACTATATGATAACTTCAGGCATCTCATTCTCATCATTATCCCTCAAGTTGATCTTCTGCATTGATTTTGGAATACAATTTGTTTGCCAGTTTAGGAGACGAGACAGAGACAAGCTTTGAACTTGCCTTAGTTTTTGAATTCGACGACTCTTGTATTGGTTGAGACTTTCCTGACTTCTTACTGGCAGATGAAGATGATCCATGTCTTGCCTGTTTAACAAAGAGAGAGAGAAAGAGAGACATCAATTACTTACTCAAGGAACAAACAATTGCAAAATTGGTCTCTGTATTTTTCCGTGAATTTTGGGGACTTACTCCATCGAAGAAGCCGATTTTTGGTGATGGCACACGGAGACCTGATGGTTTCGTGGAAGCTGAAGGAACCAAACCACCGTTGATAGCTGAAACTCGTTTCGTGCCTTCCTTAGCATCAGCTTGAACAACAGATGCATCTTTGGAGTTCTTGAGAGGTTTCGCAGTTTGTACTGTATTAGCATTTGCAGGACCCTTTTCACGAGAGACCGTTTTCTGGTTACCGTTAGCCATTTTACTAGTTTCAGAAGCTCGTGATGACTCTGATGAACAGTCACTGATAGAACCAGCAGTTGGTACACTAGAGGAAAGCTTGGGCTTGAATGTCTTATTGGTTGGTTGGGGTGGGATTCTTGGCTGGCCCATAATACCTCTAGATGTAGATCGATTTGCCAATGGCTGGGAAGCTAATCTGGAACTTGAATCATTCTTCTTCTTTATCGAGTCTATAGAAGGTTTTTGAGAAGCGCTAGATGAAGCACTGGCACAGCTCTCTAGTGAAGAGCATGAAGAGGTCATTTCATTTTTTGAGGCAACTGAAGAACGTAAAGAAGATTTCAAAGGCAAACCAGGTTTTGGCAAGACAGGTTTAGCACGTCGCGAAATGGATATTCTGGGACTCAGTAGCTCTTTACCTGTATTATCCAAGGTCATTAAATGTGAAAAAGGAAAGTGTAAACCTTATAAAGAACAAGTTCTGACTAACCCGCAGGGAATTTGGAATTATTTTCTTGTTTGGTTTTGCTTATATCAAATGACGCCCTGTTCGTTGATGTTGTTGACAAGGGCCTGACTTTGCTGAGTCCGTTGGGTGGCTTAGAAATGGATGTACTGAAACCTCTTGAGGCAACAGGCTGCAGAAAATGTAACATTTATTACAATATCCAGTATATTCATTTTGTGGTTCACTACAGAAGTACAGAGTAAGCTATAACAAATATTGATGACACGCTTCTGATTCATAGATTCCATTCAACAGAGCCATATCAAGTTTATTAGTCCAGCTCATTACCACTGGAAACCTAGGAGAAACCAATTGTTCTCGAGCCATGAAATGAAATTTAAGACGAAGAAATAAATCCTTTAGTTAATATGCATTTGAGAAACCGAATAAAGATGATATACCTGTTTTGTTGCCTTCCCGAGTCCTTGTGCTCTAATACTCCGACTTTTAGGACTGGCTTTGGGTTTAGTCTGAGAAATAAATAAATTAAAGGGAAAGTTAGCTGAGGAGGGAATAAAACGAGAAATCCACAGGGTGCAGTTGTTAGCAGATTTACCTTTTCTTGAGAGGCAATGATGTCCACTGTACTTGAAGCTGGAATTTCAGAGAAATAATGCATAAGATGCTCAGCTTCGCATAGAAATCACAAGAATTAACTATTGCTGCAAATGCGTATGGTCTAGTGTCAACAGATTAAAACAGTTCATCTAATGCCACAAAATTAAAACACAGTAGCAGGACACTCTTAACGAAATATGATGGAATACTTGGCATCTAAGATTAGCTCACATTAGATACTAGTTCTTTCTTTGTGAAGCCATAAAGAGAGAAACGGACAGGAACAGCTTCATTACTTTAAAAGATCCAAATGGTGAAGTCAAGCACAAACACAAAACTAATAAGGCAGATTCTTTTCCTTGTTAGAGAGCCATTAACTGAGGAAAGCTCGAGCTAGACCATAGAAACAGATTACATTCATAGATAACTGCGTGGTAAAGGCATATAACTACTTAAACATGCAAATCTAGTTCCATTCCCTCTACGCAATTGAAAGAATAAAGAAGACTCACTTGGGGTCATTGCTACTTCGGTTGCTCTCACTTCATTATTTTTCCCAGGTGTTGCAGCATCAGATGTTTTAGCAGACCTTTGAATAGACGCTCTTACATCCTCAAACAAAACAAACTCCTGACTGTTCTCCACAGTGCAGTCACTTTGAAATGTAGAAATGGATTCTGTAGATCTATTAATATCCTCTAGAATGGTCGGTAAAGTTTTCTTCCCACTCTTATGATTGTTTTCCATCATGCTTGACAGTTCTTCGGGTTCCAAAACACCTGATTTTTTAACAATATATCTCAGCAAAAGTAAATTAATACATACAAACTACTACAAATCTAGGTGAACTTACCAGCGCTAGTGAAGAACTCATTGTCCCAGGCAAGACTTTTGCGCAAATTATACTTTCCTTTCTTCATAACTTTCTCAGGCTCAGGTGACTCATGAGGTTGAAGCACCTCTTCCTTCTCTTCAATAGTAGAAACCAGTATCTCATCATCACAATACTGTGTATCCCTCATGAAATTTAGATCTTTGTCATCCTTCAAACATTTCTCATCCTTATCTGCCTCTGAAATGTAAAACACAAAATTCACAACTTTAAATTCAAATCCAATGCCAGCTCGCTACAGTAGTAAATACAATCGCCTAAGTATACAATAGAAATGGATCTCTAAGTAATCAAGCAGATTCGGAGATATTAACAAAAACCCAGAACACATAAATCCAAAATCAAAGGAGGATTAGCAGAGAAATTGTAGTTCACCGGAAAACTCGTAGCTGGTTGGGTCGGGGAACGAGGAGAAGAGAAGGCTATCGTCTTCAGAAGCGACATCAATCAAACCAAGGCCATCGACTTCAACCTCGCTTTTCTTGATCTCGTTATCTTCCATTGAACAGAGATCGAAAATGCTGAGTTTGCTCAAAGAACCTCAGAGATTGAGGAAGAAGATGAAATTTGAATTGAAGATAGATTCGATTTGTTCCCACTCTCTTTGAGAAATCGAGGGTTTTTGAGTTAGTGAGCGCGGTTGTGTTCACTTCTTAATCGAGTAATGGCTTTGATCGATTCTCGACCGTTGGATTTGTTCCCCGTCCCATTTTTATTTAATTCTTAATATTTTCCCCTTTTAAAAAAATATGCTCTCATATGGGCCTTAATGCATAAAACCTAATGCCCAGATATATTAGCCCATCGAAAATACGATGAACTAACTAAAAGAGAATTTTAAGATTTTGTAATTATTAATTGTATAAAATAAGATTATTTATTTTCCATTACACTAAATATACTATAAAAAAAAAAACTAATCAGCAAAGGATTGTAGAAAGGATTAATTGGAAAACCGTTTTGAATTTATCCGTATATAAAGAAAAATAAATTAAATTAAACAAAATCCTAAAAAGACTAGGATTATAATTTGGGATGGTAAATCTATATAAGTAGAGGGAGATACGAGACTTCTTTTTCACAAACACATTCATAAACACTAGTTCAAATACTCGCTCTGATCCAACGAGTTTATATATTCCATCATCTTTCTTCTTCTTCTTATACGATCAAATCATGATCATAAAGAAGATCTTTGGCTTTGTGTTTGCGATCACGGTTCTCTTGGGTTGCTGCTCGGGGAAAATCTACAAAGTCGGAGGTTCTGATGGATGGAATGCGAAAAAAAACTCTTGGGCTGAGCATAAAGAATTCCAAGTCGGAGATTCTCTGATCTTAGAATACGATCAGAACATCAACGACGTCACTCAAGTCTCTAGCGCTTTAGAGTACGTGTCATGCGATTCTTCTTCTCCTAAAGCCGTTTACAACACCGGACACGATGTCGTAACCCTCAAGGAACCAGGATATCACTACTTCATCAGCTCAAATCATATTCAATGCGTTAATGGATTGAAACTCGACGTTCTTGTCGTCCATGACAAGTCACGTCTGATTCCTCCTCCACCAGCATCGAACAAGATCCATGACCCCGCACACCCGATCCCTCCACCACCACCACCGAGCAAGATCCATGAACCATCACGTCCGATTACTCCTCCACCACCACCACCGAGCAAAATCCATGAACCTTCACGTCCAATTACTACTCCTCCACCACCACCACCGAGCAAGGTCCTTCCTTTTGGTAAGATCTACAAGGTTGGTGATTCCAGAGGATGGAGCGTTTATAACAGTTTTTACTATTACAAGTGGAGTGAGGCAAAACAGTTTCATGTTGGAGATACTCTCTTTTTCCAATACAACAAGGACCTCAACGACGTTAGTGAAATCACCGATGACCTTGATTTCAAATCCTGCGAACCGAATTCTACCGTAGCCATATACAAAACGGGACACGATCTCATTAAGCTCACCAAACCAGGAATGCATTATTTTGTAAGCTTAAAGACCGGTCTTTGTCAGGCCGGGATTAAGCTTCGAGTCACGGTGCAACCATCCACCGAAGCTGTTACTTTCCCGAATGTTCCCAAGAAGAAGTTGTCACCTATCGACCGCTTCAACAGATGGTGGTCACACCCTTTCAGACCTCATCACTAAGCATGAGTTTAGTTTAAGTCTTTAAGAGTTTTTTTGTTTTTGTTTTGGTTTTTTAAAAGTGTTTTATGTGTTTTTTTACATTGTTTCGTTAGATTTTGTTATTCAGTTTTTATTAAATTTTCAAAGTTTCTATCTAGTTTGATCAAGAGGATGCCCAAAAACATTAAAAAGTTCCATATGACAAGTCACATGTCCCATGTGTTAGATTCTGAGCAGCAAAGAAAAGCCTTCTCAATGGATAAACCGAGTGTTATCACAAACTTTTTTTATACAGCTTAGATCATGAATTTTGCCACACCACAACGATTCAATATCAAGTTTAGGAACTGTTCGTTTCTTTTTATCAATCGTTGATGCCAAACCAAGCTCAGAATTTAGGACCAAAATATCAAAGAGAGACTAAATTATTAATCATGATGTTGTTTTACGAAAGTAACGGCTCACTTGCATGAAGGAATCAACAGGGCAATCAAGTGATGATAAATAGCTTCTTCTTAAGACCAAAACCTAAGAAACATAACAATCAAATGAAAAAAAAACGTGCTTCTTCAATTCTTGTCTTAAGCAAACCAAACTCTTCTCCCTACAACACAATCATATACAAATCTTCTCTCTCCCAAAACTGAAGTACCACAATCCATATATATGAACAGTGGATCCCTCAGATTCTCAGACACAACCGGAATAGTCGAGTCTCGGAAGATTGTGATGAATAGTGCCCTAGTACTACTCTGTGCCCGGCATTTGAACCATCATATTCGAAGCCTACAGTCACAAACGAGTTTTAATCAATTATCTGCACATTGATAGATTACAAATACCATTAACACTTCAAGATGCTTGATGCTATGGTTGAAGCTCAGAGACAGGGACATATGAGGGCCTATGTCTAGATTTCAAAAAGTGGATATGCATATATGATGTTTCATCTGAGTCTATTAAATTCCTTAAATCCTTTAATTGTATAACATTCTCTCCTTTTAACTCCGGCTCTGCTCTATATAGAGAATGAATTCATAATTAAGTATTAGCATTTCTTTTATCGGAAACACTTACTTGAGGGTTTCCATAAGGACCCTGTGAGAAAGAGCCCTGTTGAGGAACCTGCGAGAACTGTTCAGAAAGTAAAGACAGGGAAACGATAAATTAGCTCACACATTTCATAAGCGGAAAAAGATAATGCTTAGGTAAAACGACGGCGTCAATCGAGTCATTACCTGAGACACTTGGTTTGGTTGACCATCTCTCTTTGCACTCGATTCCCCGCCTTTTCCTGATCCTTTAGTGTCACCCTATCAGACAGATAACAATAGCAAAGGGTAGCATACAATCCTAATTAGCTACAATCATACACCATATGCCCCGGAAAAGGATCGACGTACAAAACTCGACTATCAGAAAGATAACAGCAAGCTGTCAAAAAAGATAACAAAAGAGGAGAACCACTAACCTCCATCTGCAAAATTCCAATCCAAATAGCATAGACAATGAAATGAGAAGGAAAAACAGAGAGTCAGTGAATGTATAGCAGAATATTCTCGTGATGTAACCTAAATAAGCTGAAGTGGAACATACCTCTCTATATCGCATCAGGTAAACCTTGAGGGGATCGATGTAATCTTCGAAGCCTAAAGTGGCCATAGCCCAAAGCAAATCATCTCCATTGATGGTCTTCCTTTTCTCTCTCTGGCACTTATCACTAGCCCTGCTCGTCAAAATATGCACAACATCACCAAACCACATTGCATCATACAAAACAAAAGGGTAAGAAAAAAAGCACATCCCAATATTGACATAGCGGAATTAGCAGAACCCTAATTTAACAACGCAATATATATCAATCTAACTTAAACAAAGAAGAGGCTTTTACACGCTTTAACCACCAAAGCAACAATTTTGCAGACAACAAAAAAAAGGTAACATTTTTGACAAAGTAGAGAAAGGAATTACTCGCTGGTGACGAAGCTGATGAATTCAGAGACACATTCCTGCATAGTCTCTTTAGCATCTTTAGCAATTTTGCCATTAAGAGGTAAACCTCTCTTCATGATACGGCTTATGTTAGCAATCGGAAGAAACCTATCCTGCTCACGAACATTCAACGACCTCGGGCTCTGATCTCCGCCACTCTCATGGCTTCCACCACCACCACCTCCGGTTTGCGATTCGGCCATCTCAGAAACCCTATAAATTCTCAGATAGTTAGAGATCCGATTTTCTCAGACCAAACCCAGAAAGCGCGAAGAAGTGATGATTGATTAGATTACCTGAAGAGGAAGAATTCGAAAAAGAGCGGGAGACGGAGAGAGAAATGATGATTGGAGGAGGAGACGGAGAAGGAGAGAGAGATTGATCTGATCTGATCCGACGCTGGAGAAGAGAGGAGCTTTGTCTGCGATTCAACGATTAGGGCTTTTTTATTTTTTTATCGACACCGTTCATTTTTTTTGTTTATTGACAAAAACAAACAAACAAAAAACTCTTTTTTTTTCCCTCAACAATATTTCTTTATTCTGCTTTTTTTAGTAATTGGGTGAAATAAAGTAGTAATATAATATTTAAGAGTTAGTTAAAGATAATGAACTTTTTAATTGTTATATTAAAAACATGGATTTTAGAAAATTTTCTTCTATCATGTAACTATAGTAAAATACATGATCTTTTTTAATATACCATTGTATTTATATAAGTGGATTTAGTTTATCCAAATAGTTTGTTAAGAGATAAGTGATCTTTATCAGTGACATGTAATTTCTTATGTAATCGTCTAATTTAATTAAATGCGTATTTTACAGTTTTTCTTGTTATATTTATTTTTATTCAGTTTTTAATCTTTCATTTAAGCTAATAAGTGTATTTTTTTGAAAAAAAGTAGTATTAGTTTTGCAATAAAACCTAGTATAGTTAATTAATAATTGATATCTAAAAACTAGGTTAAAAAATTGTAAAAATATTAGTGGCAAGGTGGACTGATGGCATTTTCGATTCTCTAGAATGGGTAAGTCTCAGCCAAGAACGAAAAAAAAAAGTCAAATGTTTTCATGAAGTGGATTTGGTTGTCCATCACCAAAAACAATCTAGTAGGCCCTCTAAAGCGTTAAGTGCGCAACTAAAAAAAAATAGATAGAAGAAAATGTCAAGAGGAAGATCCAAGACTTGAGAGGTATCATGTGTCATTGTGGCTTCTTACAGTTCCACATTCTATTACAAAACTTTTACTCTACACTCTTCTATACATGTAAAATCAATGCACAAGACCAAACTAAATTTGCTATTAGCAGCTCACACTCAACAGCACCATTATAATCAAGTCTTGAATGCAAAAGAACAGTTCACAATACAAATTTCATCAACAAATGTGGCAACGTTTACAAAATTATAAATTTAGACAAATCAAATCGAAATTATACAAATTTACATACAATAATAATGTCACTTTTTCAATTTTATTAAATGAAGTAAAAAGAATCAGTATTATTATTTTTACTTATGGTTTTTCTTGAGTAACACACCAAACTTCTTCAACATTTTGCTAGTCTCAATAGAATCTGTTCTTTCCTCATCATTGTTCAGTATAGAAGCCGCCGTCTCGGCAGCTTTCCTCCATTGCTCACATTGAACCTTCACTCTTCTAAGCTCAGCTTCCATGGCTTCCGTGTTTGCGGTGTCCACTTTCTTCTCCATTGCACTCTTTAGAATCTGTAATTCCATCTCCTTATCCATTAAACTCCCTCTCACTTCCATTAAATCCGATTCAAGCTTCTTTAAATCGCCCGTGAATTCGTCTTCTTTCTTCTTATCCATTAAGTCTTTGCGCAAACTTTCGATTTCACCTTTGGTTCTATTTAATTCTTCTGCTAACTCGGCCTCTCTCTGTGAATATCTTGATTTAACCGCCTCTGTTTGTTCGTAAGCGCTTCTTATCTGCAATGTGCTCTGTATATACTCTTCTTGGTACCTTGTCTCTGCTGCTTCAACTGCAGATTTCAATTGTATTATCTCTTTCCTTGCAAGATTCATTGCTTCTTTCAGCTCTTCCACTTCCATTGATGATGATGAGTCTCTGCTGTTTACTCTTTCTTCCTTGAGCTGTCTAACGAGTTTCTCTAAAGACCTTACCTCAAATTTAGACTGCTCTAACTCTGACTCGGACTCAAAGAGCTTTGATTTCAGTTTCTGAACTTCGTTAATGGCAGAAGACAGAGCGGCTGAATCCATTCCATGTTGTCTCTGCATAGCTTCAAGCTCAGATTGCCATGTTTTGTCTCGCTCCTGCGAGAGTTTACGCAGCTCCTCAATTCTTGAATCTTCGGAGGCATTGATGTCCATTAACTGATGTTTGGCATCTTCAGCTTCCACTTGAGCTTCCCTCTTTAATGCTTCTGATCTGTTTAGTTCTTCTTTTGCCTTCTTAAGCTCTTCTTGAAGCTGAGATATCTGAGATTCCAGTTCCGGTACCCTTCCCGTCCGCTTCTTCTGAATCTTGAAAAGCAACAATCATATATACAAACTCGATCACACGACTGAGTACTTCACAACATAATCAAGAATCATCATATATACAACTTGCATACACCAAAATCAACAATCTTTAAGTGCAAAAGTACCTCATTAAGAGGAATTCTTGGCGAACGACGATCAGCTACTACTTTCGGGATTTGAGTTTTCGATATTGTCTTGGTTTTTGGATCGGATTCTGTTCCGCTTGGCTTGAGTCTCCGAGCAACTTTGGGAGCTGGTAAAGGAGATTTCTTCTGTGGCAGCTCCAACGATCCTGGCCTATCACACACAATCACATTGAAACAGATCAATAACTCCAACAACATTCACAACAAGAACACAAACTTAGAGTTGAGATCATCACCTTGATTTTGGAGTCTGCATTTTTTAAAGATCAAGAGTTTAAAAACCTTTTCTTTTTTGGATATAATCAATTGCGTTATGATTGCTTCTTTGAAGAATCTGACAAATAGTACATGAAGACCAATGAAAAGTGTGAGAAAGAAGCAACAGAGGAAAAAAAAAACTTATCACAAGCATATAGACAACGAACTCAGGAGAGAAAGAAACCTTAATCAAGTGTACAAAAAAAACATAACAAATTAAAAAAAAAGTTAGAATAACATAAGTTAACATTACACATTTTTAGCTTCAAAGAGACTCCTAGTGCCACCAAACGAAAGCAAAGAGACAACAAATGAATATTGAACTTATTTGGAAGAAATATATAAACATTTTGAAGTCTATTTAGAAACAAAGTTGCCGTCAATGTGATTCATCAAATCACCAAAAGATAAACCCTATTACAAGCAAAGAAAGCACCAATATCTTTCACATAATCTTTTTGGTTGTTAAGTCACCAATTTATTTATATATATTTTTATTAAATCAAAGTTTTGGAATTATTGGGAAGAAGAGACAATTTCTTGTCATTTTGTAATGTGAGATTTGGTTTCATTTGTTGGATCTTCCCAAAAAAGAAACACAGATCCAAAAACAGAAAACCCAGAAAAAAAAAGTTTTTACATATTGTCTGAAACTAGAATCTTTTAACATTCTCTGCAAAAAGTGTTTATTACATAAACAACAGAAACACTTTTGCTTTTGCAGGAAAACAAAGATTAAAGTTTTTTGACTGAATCTTTAAGCTACCAACCAAAATAAAAGTTTTGAGTAGATGTAAGCAAATTTAAACCTTAAACCAACCAAAGTTTAACACTTTCTGCAGCAAATTAGTAGGAAAAAAAAAACACAAACTAGTAATTACCTACCTAAAAAGATTGATAAACTTCTCAGAAAAAAGGAAAAAATCCCACTAAAATTAGGAATAAATCATGTAAAAAGGAAGAGAAAATTTTGAGTCTTTGAAAAAGTCGTGAAGAAGTATTCACCTAAATAACGTCGATTTAGCTTCTTTTTTTGTTGGATTAAAATGGAGAATTGCAGAATCAAGCCACGAACTTTAGATGATTTGATCTTTCCTCTTTCTCGTCGGATTGTTATTTTTTTCCTCACTGGACTCACGAGTCGTTTTTTCCCACTGAAGAACATTTATTTTCAACTTATTGAAAATATT
Source organism: Arabidopsis suecica (assembly GCA_019202805.1). Lineage (NCBI taxonomy): Eukaryota > Viridiplantae > Streptophyta > Magnoliopsida > Brassicales > Brassicaceae > Arabidopsis > Arabidopsis suecica. The sequence goes on from CM032909.1 coordinate 12,123,126, forward strand.
TATCAAAAGTAACCCCTCAAGTAATGATTGTGCTGTTTCCACCTCGCTTCTTAAGAATCTGTAATTTTCAGTACTTTTTAAAGTTTTATCATTGATTTAATCCTTTTACGTTGGATTCCTTTTGGTTATTTTGTAAAATTAAATATTTTCTTTTGGATAATCAAAAAACTTGTGGGGTTGATAATGAAATGCATCAATAAATATCAGGGGCTATTTTGAAATTAATTGATAGAATGGACCGAAAGTAGAAGAACGTGGAGGGGGCGTTTTTTAAGCTACGCGCCTAGTAGACGCGCCCGAGTCACGTGCTGTTGTTTGGCCTCATATTGCTACTTATGAACAACGAACGGTCACGCAACCACAAGTCACTCACACAAGGACACAAACCTAGCTTATCTATATGACTATATACTTTATAAATGGCGAAATTCCATAACAAATATCACAAACGTTTAAACAACTTTCACAAAAACACATTAAGGTTCCGTGTTTCATCTACATACAGTTGAAAGTGATATATGTTGAACATTGAAGTGGAGTGTTACATTGAACATTTGAAAGTGATATTAGTTACTAAAAATGGAGTGTTGAAACTAAGCAACGTTGTTAAAAATGAAACATTTGAGTTGAAATTGGAATTGGAGAGCAACTCGTCGATCTAACATGGATACGTAGTGGTGACTTTGTGAACGAGATAATTAATCTGTATATTTTTGCTAAAACATAGAATAATTCATACTACATTTTTATGGAAATCTTTTAAAAGTTGATGGCTTGATGCTATTTTATAACTATTTGTTTTGTTTTGCTGGAAGTAAATTTCACTTGTTGGGAGCTGTAAATAGGCCAAGAGCTGATTTCATCACCCTCCCAATTTCCGGTTATGGCGGAAACCAGATATCAGATTTTTCGGTTCAATCTAATTCGTGTCGGTTGAACCATATTTAAAACCTTAACCAACTGTAACTAACTCGTATCCACCAGATCCTTGAAACCTCGTAAATTTTCCCACGCCACTAAAACCATAACGGTTCTTCTTGGACCTTATTTCTCAATTTGAATAACTGAAATTGGAGGCCAGAGTCCACCATTCTCATTACTCAGACACCGTTGGAAAAATAATCAAAAATCTGATGTCAAAAAGGTTTCTGTTTTTTTTTTTTTACGTTGTGTACACCACCTGCTCGATAAAATGTCTGTGATAGCTATTCTTTGACATTGGTTCTCTATATTCCTCTGTTGTGCTTGTTGTGTATTGAGCTTATGAACATGAAAATTCAGTTGTTTATGTTTTGAAAAAGTTTGATCCAATGGATTCTATTGCGGTCATCCTCGAGGAAGATAGAGTATTCTTTGTTTGGTTAGTTGGATGCTTCGCCGAGTGACATGTCTTTCTAGCTGAACTTCGTTTGGATTAGAAAGATTTACTGAAATGGCGAAAATGTTAAGATTAGGAGCTAGAGTTTCCGTCAGCAATAGTCAGATACCGGCAACATCAAGTGTTGTATCAACCTTCAAGACGGAAGAGTTAATGAATGATCACATAAATTCCCTATGTAGAAATAATTTCTACAGGGAAGCACTGGAAGCGTTTGATTTTGCGCAGAAGAACTCAAGCTTCAAGATAAGGTTAAGAACCTATATCTCTTTAATTTGTGCTTGCTCTTCATCGAGATCTCTAGCACAAGGCAGAAAGATACATGATCACATTTTGAATTCCAACTGCAAGTATGATACTATTCTTAATAATCACATTCTTAGTATGTATGGGAAATGTGGCTCGCTGAGGGATGCTAGAGAAGTTTTTGATTTTATGCCTGGAAGGAATTTGGTCTCTTACACATCTGTGATTACTGGCTATTCACAGAACGGTCAAGAAGCCGAGGCAATCAGGTTGTACTTGAAAATGCTTCAGGCAGATTTAGTTCCTGATCAGTTTGCATTTGGAAGCATCATCAAAGCATGTGCTAGTGCTGGTGATGTTTGGTTAGGGAAGCAACTGCATGCTCAAGTCATTAAGTTGGAATCCAGTTCTCATCTTATTGCTCAAAATGCTTTGATTGCTATGTATGTTCGCTTCAATCAAATCTCAGATGCCAGCAAAGTGTTCTATGGTATCCCAGCGAAGGATCTTATTTCGTGGAGCTCAATCATTGCAGGGTTCTCGCAACTTGGGTTTGAGTTTGAAGCCCTGAGCCACCTAAAAGAAATGTTGTCTTTTGGTGTTTTCCATCCAAATGAATATATATTTGGTAGTTCTTTGAAAGCTTGTAGCACTCTCCTTAGACCAGATTATGGTAGCCAAATACATGGGTTATGCATTAAGTCGGAGTTAGCTGGAAACGCTATTGCAGGCTGTTCGCTCTGTGACATGTATGCTAGATGCGGTTTCCTGGATTCTGCAAGGAGAGTATTTAATCAAATAGAAAGACCTGATACAGCATCGTGGAATGTGATCATTGCTGGACTTGCAAATAATGGTTACGCTGATGAGGCTGTATCAGTTTTCTCTCAGATGAGGAATTCTGGTTTTATTCCTGATGCCATCTCCTTGCGTTCTTTGCTTTGTGCTCAGACAAAACCAATGGCTTTGTGTCAAGGCATGCAAATTCACTCTTTCATTATCAAGTGTGGTTTCCTGGCAGATCTTTCAGTTTGCAACTCTCTGCTTACCATGTACACCTTCTGCTCGGACTTGTATCGTTGTTTTAATTTATTTGAAGACTTCAGAAACAACGCAGATTCGGTTTCTTGGAATGCTATTCTGACGGCATGTTTGCAACACGAACAGCCAGTAGAGATGTTGAGATTGTTTAAGCTGATGCTTGTGTCTGAGTGTGAGCCAGATCACATAACCATGGGTAATCTGTTGCGGGGTTGTGTGGAAATCTCATCTCTAAAATTGGGAAGTCAAGTCCATTGCTATAGTTTGAAAACCGGGTTGGTGCTTGAGCAATTTATAAAAAACGGACTTATTGATATGTATGCCAAGTGTGGATCACTGGGGCAAGCGAGAAGGATTTTTGATTCAATGGATAACGGAGATGTAGTTTCGTGGAGCACCTTGATAGTTGGATATGCACAGTCTGGATTTGGAGAGGAAGCTCTCACATTATTCAGGGAAATGAAAAGTTCGGGCATAGAGCCAAATCATGTAACGTTTGTCGGTGTTCTTACTGCCTGTAGTCATGTTGGGCTGGTGGAAGAAGGCTTGAAACTGTATGCAATCATGCAAACTGAACACGGGATTTCACCAACAAAAGAGCACTGCTCTTGCGTGGTCGATTTGCTAGCTCGTGCTGGCCATTTAAATGAAGCTGAGAGATTCATCGATGAAATGAAGTTGGAACCTGATGTTGTTGTGTGGAAGACTCTACTGTCTGCGTGTAAAACCCAAGGAAATCTTGATCTCGCCCAAAAAGCTGCTGAAAATATTTTGAAGATCGATCCTTTCAACTCTACAGCTCATGTATTGCTCTGCAGCATGCATGCTTCTTCTGGAAATTGGGAAGATGCTGCATTGTTGAGGAGCTCAATGAAAAAGCATGATGTTAAAAAAATTCCAGGACAGAGCTGGATCGATGTTGAGGACAAAATTCATATATTCTTTGCTGAAGATGTTCTTCATCCAGAGAGGGACGATATATATACAGTCCTGCACAACATCTGGTCGCAGATGCTAGATGAGTGTAATCCGCAACACAAGAAAAGATTCCAGTTTATCCATGAAACCGAAAAAACAAACATTTAAGTGACGTTTTTCTCTTCTAAGAGAAGCACAGAGAATGCCATTGTGTCTCATCTGTAAGTTGCATCTTCTTCCTTCTTGCTCTTTCCATCATGTCTCATCTTGTTTGCTTGCTTAGATAAATGCTGTCGATAGTTATCTTGCGTTTTTCCTTTTCTTCATCAAGTATTATTTCACTTGGTTGTAACAAAATCTTGTTCTGTTTAATGTTTTTGGTTACCTATTGAGTAATAGTGAAGGACAGTTTACTTATTGCTGCATAAATGATGACAAATTTCAAGAATCTCAATGTTTTTTTCTTTCTTGCTATTTTCAGTTTGGAAATGTGGAGAACTAACTGGTTACCACATTGGATTGCAACACACAAGCGGGATGGGATACAGATTCAGTGCTATATGAACTACTAAAGAAGGATACATCTCAACTTATCTGAAGAGTACAAATTTGAGTTAAGATGATTTGAAGAAGGCCGTGAAGGATATCTTCTGGGTATGTCTTGAATCGCTTCCCCTACACTGTAATCTTATCAAACTGGTGAAATCATGATGGCTTAGGTTGCTAAAGAGAATGATAGGGAATGAGTTGGTTCAAATTACTTGAGATTGGCTGTTCTTTTGATGTTGAAATCCTTGTGGATTTTCCAGGTATGAAAATGTAAAAGCTCCAGAAACACAAAGCATTGGCTCCTTGAGGCTCTTAGAAGTAAAGATGGAGATTCTTTCTTCTTATACGTCAAGAAATGGATTAAACACTGGACTAAGAATCCGGAAATCTCATCGCAAAACGAATCAAAACGATGAAATTTTTGGTCTCTTATACATCTGTGATTGAGATACAACAATGAGGGTGATTGAGATCTGTTTGTAATAATCAAATGTTGACTCTCCTTGTGTCTTGATTTTGTGTATATATACAAATGTTCATAACATATTGTCTCTATAGCTATCCGGTTTAGCAAAAGCCGGAATGGTAACAATGAAATCAAGAGACACCTAAATAAGTGAAATGATATTAAAGATGAGAAGTTGTTGCAAAGATGATGAAAGAGACTCTACAGTTGCAACCAAATGTGTGTATGAAGGAAAAAAACTAAAAATGGTCTACCCAAGCAAAAGGGTGGTTTCTACTAGCTCTCCAAGTGAAATCATACAGGACTCAAGACAGAAGTAAAAGAGGTAACCGAAGATAAACCGCTTTGAATGAGACACAAGTGAAGATTTATTCTCCAGGGACAGGGACTCCTTGCTTGAGCTTCTCCCGCTTGAGCTTCTTTTTGGAAACGGGCTTCTTCTTCCTTGGAGGTAGGTTCTTCTGAGCATAAACGTAAAGCACGTAGTTGGCGATTAGGAACACAACAAGCGGACCTCCAACAACAAGCAGCACGATTAATCCCGGGTTCAATCCTTTGGCTTCAGCAGCCGCCTGTGGAAATGTCAGACCAATTATGTGTGCATAGTCTGTGCATATAGCATACCAAACATAGAAAACAATGATCTAAGACCAAGTATTTATATACCAAGTAAACATGTATACAACATGAACGAGATTATTGCAAAGTGTTCAAGGGAAGGGATCACAAGTAATCTTTTTTCCAAACAGTTGTCCTGCAATGCATGCAAAGATTTTTTTTTTTTTTTTTTCTGATTACTCTAAAATGCGAATATATCACATAATTTCATTAGATCATTAACAAAATAGCCCATATTCCCCAAAAATCACGAATCTAACCCTAAGAAATGCGATTGCACATTCTGGGATCGCAGAAGATGAGCTATATGGTAAAATCATCTGGAGTTCATGAAAATTCTACAAAAGGTGTAAGTATAGAGAAGATTGACGGTACCTTTCCGGCAAAATCGTCGCCGTCCATGATTACGATCCAAAATATGCGAGATCAGCTCCAGTTACGTGCTAATGGTAGAGGAGGAGGATGAAACGAGGATCTGTTTTCGAACGAGAGATTAAGACACAAACAAACGCACAGAGAGATAATAAACACACGTGTTTCATCCACTACATCGCCACTTCCACTAATCAGACAAATCTTATTTTGGACCCCCTTACTTTTCAGGTATTTCGATTTCAACCCGTATCTTTTGTTATATTCAGTTAGGCCCTTGTATATCTACCTAAAGGTTTGTTTAATTTGGTTCTGGTTCAGTTTGGGTTAGACAAATAGAATTTTTATGGTTTGTCCGGATGTTTTAATGGGTTTTAAGTTCCAAGCAACCAATTTTGTGTTCTTATCTTACATACATAGAAAGAAAGAAAAAATAAATTGAATATTACAACACGAATCAAAATCTAATCAAACACACAATACACATCTGTTTGTTATAACTTCAAAACATCTATACCAAATGGTCATCGTCGCTTCGAATGATAATGTTATGTTCCGGCACCGACCACGACGACGATCGGCTAGAGTTCAAAGCCACGGTATTACTACAATCAGAGAGAGTATCTTGCAAACTCAGTAACAAATGCGAAGTACTAAAACTCATAGTAGGTCTAGACTTGGGCACAACCGGTACATCAGCCTCACCAATCAGCATTTGCACCACTGACCTCATAGTGGGCCTAGCTGCTGGATCCGGATGCGAACAAGCCAGGCCCACAACCAAGACCCGCCACATCTCTCCTTCATCAAACTTACCTTCAAGCCTAGAATCAGCAGCTGCAGAAACTTTCCCTTCTCTATACAAACTCCACACCCATTCTACTAAATTCGGATTTGCCCCAACATTTTGTCTTTGAACATTTAAATCCTTCTCAATCGGTCTTCTTCCACTAACCACTTCCAAAACCACCGCTCCGTAACTAAACACATCCGTCTTCTCCGAAGCACGACCCGTCAGAAGATACTCCGGCGCTAAATAACCCATCGTCCCGGCAGCAACAGTCGCTTCCGGCGACTTATCGTGCTCTATCTGTCTCGCCAATCCGAAATCTCCAAGCTTGGCGTTAAAATTCTCGTCTAACATTATATTACTACTCTTAACATCTCTGTGAATCACCTGATTCTCACACTCTCTATGAAGATAAGCTAAAGCAGATGCAACTCCAAGCAAAATCTTTTTCCGGTGATCCCACGGCAACGCGAATCGTGACTCGAACAAAGCTTTATCGAGTGACCCATTTGGCATAAGATCGTAGACTAACAAAATCTCACCTTTCTCGTGACACCATCCTTGCAATCTTACGAGGTTTCTGTGTCTTAAGCTTCCGATTATTGATAGTTCCGATAAAAACTCGTTCTTTTTGTCTTGTGAGCTGTGGCTGCAACGTTTGACGGCGACTATGTCTCCTGTCTCCGGTAATATTCCTCTGTAAACGACTCCGAAGGCTCCGTGTCCGATGATTCGACTCTCGTTGAAGTTCTTAGTACCGGCTTTGAGTTCTTTGTAGCTGAACTCTTTAGGAGCTTTGATGATTTCAGATGCGAATGAATCAGATCTCTCGACGCGTTTGAACTTTTTGGAGTAAACCCAGAATAAAGCTCCGGCGAAAAGTGCTAAGAAGAAAGCTCCGGCGGTTACGACTCCGGCGATTGTTCCCGGATTCTCTTTGCAGAAGCGGCTGTGGCAAGACGACGACGAAGTTTTCGATTGAGTGTTGCTTGAGATCGGAATCGCTGAAGAAGACGGTTGTGACGCTAACGGCGGCGGAGATTTCACCGAATTAGCTTTCGGATTCATCAAATTAGCCCTCGGAGGAGGTGACACGGATCCGGATCCGGGACCCGACCCGAATGATGAACTGAAGCTCCACCATTCGATACTGTGAATCTCTGTACTTCCCTGAGTTGATCCGGAGAATCCGACGAACATGAAATCGTTCACGTATCGATCTAAATCGAGAGGGAAAGACAAAATCGGAACTTTAGGTTTCAGATTTGAGTAAGAGACTGATACGTTGAAGACCCGAGTCAATCCATCGTACTCGATCCATGAATTGATGGTGTTACCGCTCTTGAGATCGATGTTTACGGTGCCAAGATCGCCGGAAACAGAGGAAACGACGCCGTTTACGTCGAATCCGACATGGTTACTGTTAATGTCTTTGAAATCCACGTCCATTAAAGTATCAAACTCGACGGCGACGAATTTTGAACCGGACCCGTTTGGACCGGCGAGACCAAGCGAGCCACCGGCGACGCCGATTGAGTTTGCGTCGGGAGAGATGACGAAAGCGAGACCACCACCGATGGAAGAAGGGTTGACATTGGTGATGGAGAAGGAGAAAAAAGTGGAGAAGCTTGTCGGAAAGTGAGTTCCGGGTTGTCGGAATCTGATTGGGTTAGAGTATAAAACTTTGCCGGCACCGGAATTAGGTACGGAGAGGTCACGTGTGAGGCCAACGATTCCATTACTTAGACGAGCATCACCAAGGAGCTTGAGGTTGCTTATGGCTAACGTGGAGAAATCAAACTGTGTCGTCGTAGCTCCATTGAAAAAACAGAGCAAGATCGAAATGATGAAGAAGAGGAAGAGAGACATTAATGATCAGTTGAAGAAATGTTTTCAAAGAAAGGCCATTGGAGAGGAAGAAGAAAGATTCTTAATTTGGGAGATTGAGAAAGAGAGATTGATGAAAGTCACGGGATGTGTATTGGGGCAATACTTTGCTTGGAGTAAAGTAAAGCAGAGGAAGAGACAAAGGAATAATATTGGGGAAGATGATAGAGAGAGCAAAAGAGAATCCAAAGCGACAACGAATGAAGTCAGACAAGTGGATAGAGATGTAACGCCACGTGGCTTTTTCCAACGGCTATATGTCTTTTTGTCTGAAAGGTTTTTTTCTATGTTGTTTTGATGTCAATCAAAGTGACTTTTGTTGTTTTGATGTCAAAGTGACTTTTGTTGTTCTGATTTTCTCACGTTTAACAAATAACTACAAGTAACGGTCGTAGCACTAATAATATCATACTTTCTTTATTCTTGTCGTGGTCGTTGGTTGAGGCTAAAGGAGATGCCCCAAAAAAGTATCTAAAACCTTTTTGATAATTGACGGATTCTATGTTCGGAACAACCAATCATCCATATTATACGGATCTGAACATGAATGGTCGGTAATACAATAACGACATTAACACAAACCATATCACCGGAGTCGGATATAACCTCATCAACTTAGGGGTGTGAATAAAAACTGATATGATGAACCAAACAAAACTAAATTTCTTCTCACTGAACTACACCAAATTTTATTTTAACTAAAGGGTAATAATTTTTTTTTTGTCGTGCATAAAAAAAAAAGCAAATCCATATTTTGATTTAAGGCCTGCTTTCACAAAAAACAATTGACCATCCGAAAGCTGAAAGGCCGTAATTTCAGTAGTCATCAATTGATAGATAATGGGCTTGAAAGTGGGCCTGAATTGGTCAATGACGTCAACCCACGTGATCTATGCGTATTTATCAAAAAAAAACCGAAACCGAATAACCAACCCGACCCATCAGATCACCACCCATTAAATCTTTTTCACGAGAATCTCCACCGTTGATTACGATGACTTTTCAATAGCTTCCGAGTCAAAGCTTTGATAATATGTTGTGAGAAACAAGTAGTTGCATCATAATAACCCCTTTTGATTCGGTAGCCATTAGAGACCTCAGAAGAAGAGAAGTTTTTGATTCTTCGTCGAGACTTTACTGATTTTGCATCGAACAAGAGAGGAAGAAGAAAAAGCGGAAGTTTTTTCTGGGTTTCGATTTTGGGTGAGAGATAAGAAACCCTAGGGGTCGTCTGAATCGTGATCATATGCTTTTTTGAGTCGACGATTAGCAAAGCAAACACTATGATGAACACTTCTAATGGAATGATATCAGCGCCATCTTCATCTTCTTCACCGGCGGCGAATCCTCAGTCTCCGGGAATTAAGACTTATTTCAAGACGCCTGAAGGGAAGTATAAGCTTCACTATGAGAAAACGCATTCCTCTGGCCTCCTTCACTATGCACATGGCAAAACGGTTACTCAGGTAAAGATAAGATTTTTATTTTTGGGATTTTGAGTTTGATACTTTGATTCGATTGAAATGCGTTTGGGTTTAGGATTTCTAATTATTCAAATCGGAATTTTGAGAGAATTAGTATATCGATCGTGAAACTTTTGTTAGTGAAAAAAAATTTGCATTCTGATGCATTAGGTTGTTAGCTGATCAATCGGTTTGAATTACATTGCTTTCCAATGATGGAATTGGGAAATTTTCGTTTTCAGGTAACTATAGCTCAGCTTAAGGAAAGAGCTGCTCCTTCTACTCCAACTGGTACTTCGTCGGGTTACAGTGCTAGTAGCGGGTTTCGTTCAGCAACAGCCAGGTTGCTAGGCACTGGAAATGGGAGCCGTGCGCTTAGTTTTGTTGGAGGTAATGGAGGGGGCAAAAGTGTGAGTACAAGTTCAAGAATTAGTGGCTCTTTTGCTCCTTCTAATTCTAACACATCGATGACAAATACGAATTTTGATGGGAAAGGAACTTACTTGGTCTTCAATGTGAGTGATGCTATTTTTATCTGTGACTTGAACTCACAAGACAAGGTAATTTCTTCTTTTCTTTGTTTTCCTTTTAAAGATTTAGCTGGAATGTTCTGTTTTTTTTTTGGAGGTAATGGTTTAGGAAACTTATTTGATGTAGGATCCAGTAAAGTCTATCCATTTCAGTAATTCAAACCCTATGTGTCATGCTTTTGATCCGGATGCTAAGGATGGGCATGATTTACTTATTGGGCTGAATTCTGGGGATGGTAATGTAGAAATTTGAGCTTACCGTTTTCACCTCTGATCTAGATGCCTTGTCTCATGGATTTTTTTTGTTATGATGTGTTATTGTAGTGTACACAGTATCACTGAGACAGCAATTACAGGACGTCTCTAAGAAGCTAGTTGGTGCTCTGCATTATAACAAGGACGGTTCTGTGAATAACAGGCAAGAGTTTATCTTTTGCCGCTTATATAATGTTTCCTCCCACCTTTTTACTTTGCTATTATTTGTTAGTGACACTTGAAGAATTGATTCCACTGGTTCACGATACTTCACATTTACTTTGTCTAAGGATCTCTATGTGTTCTTCGTTTGTACTTCTGCTAGTATGTATGTCAGTGTAACAAAGTTATATAATTCAGCTTCTGTCAATGTAATGGTCACTAATGGATTAGGTTCTAGGAAACTCTCAGTGACAGTAGATTAGTTAATTTATAACGGAACAGTGTGTATCCTTAGATGAGTTCGTTTTTAAGTATGTTAAGTTGAAACATGAATCAATTTTGGCGTCATGCCTTCTCTAAGTTTAAAATAAAGTTTGTTGCTTTGTAACAGTCGTTGTACTAGTATTTCTTGGGTGCCTGGAGGTGATGGAGCATTTGTCGTTGCTCATGCCGATGGCAATTTGTATGTGTATGAGAAGGCAAGCTCAGATATCAGAACTTTTTTTCTTGAATATGACTTTTAAGTTGCCTGATTTTGTCTAATCCCTGATCCTGATTAATTTAACTTAATAGAACAAAGATGGTGCCACTGAGTCAACATTTCCTGCTATAAGAGATCCTACACAATTTTCAGTTGACAAGGCAAAATATAGCAAGGTATGTGAGTTTGCAACCATTTCAATAGATCCTTATATAGGTTCTGGAAGCACATGGTACATGCATGTCCTCTACTAGTATCATCATTTGCTAGTGGTTTTAAGAAATTGTTGTATTACTTAACTTTCTTTTCTATCTTTGAGCATATTTTGATGTACTATTGTTCATTCATGTGAATATTCATGCAGAGTAATCCTGTTGCAAGATGGCATATATGTCAAGGTTCAATTAACAGCATTGCATTCTCAAATGATGGGGCACACTTGGCGACTGTTGGAAGAGATGGTAAGATGCCTCCATTATGTCTTGTGGTCTTTTTCTTTCTCTATGTATTTCTTTACTAAGCATTAAGATTTCTTACCATTCACAGGCTATCTTCGCATTTTTGACTTCTTAACCCAGAAGCTAGTATGTGGTGGAAAAAGTTATTATGGTGCTCTGCTGTGCTGTTCTTGGAGGTGATGGGATATAATTCCTTTGGCAACTTTTCTTATATTGAATTTACAAAATGTGTCTTAAATAGATACTAGTGTTGTGAGCATATTATCCCTGTATGATACTGTTTATTGACATTGTGATTGTATTGACACTGACAGTATGGATGGAAAGTACATTTTGACTGGAGGTGAAGATGACCTAGTTCAAGTGTGGAGTATGGATGATCGGAAGGTTGTGGCATGGGGTGAGGGACATAATTCGTGGGTAAGGTTCTTGATTTCAATAAGATTTCTTTTGTTTAAGTTACACAGCACTTGACTCATGTCGGAATGGTTGCTCTCAGGTAAGCGGAGTAGCGTTTGATTCCTATTGGTCGTCACCAAATTCAGATGGGTCAGGAGAGCATGTCATGTACCGTTTCGGATCAGTTGGACAGGTATTTCTTCATACATTTACCCATTTTGTTGGTTCTCCTTTGCATTTAGCAAAGAACTGAAATGTGCTTAAATAAGTGGGAGTTGTGATTAGCTTATCTACATTGCTTGATTGACTTTATCATTCAACCAGTGCTCTCATTTTCTTATCATTTCAATGATGAGGAAAAGGAAAAGGAAAAATACAAGATCTTACTAGGAGATGTTCTTAAGATGATCAGAAACTAAGGGGAAATCTTATGATTAATCACAATAATGTAGCTTCATTGGATCTGATCCAGCTTTGTTCATTAGCATATCAAATCATAGATAAAGATTCGTTGGTCTGCTAAGTAGAAAATTTGTCAGAAAGTGAAGTGTTTCGTTGTATGAAGCAGCCTTAGGAAGCTGATAAGATCATTTCCACAAACATGTTATCTGAAAGTCTCGTATTTCTTACTTAATTTGCTATTAAAACCCATAGACTCCTACGATCTCAATCTCTTGATTCTCCTATATATGATCTGCAAGTGTCTTGCCTCACACACTGCTGCTTCCTCTGTTGAATCCACAGGACACACAGTTACTTCTCTGGGACCTTGAGATGGACGAGATCGTAGTTCCACTTAGGCGAGCGCCAGGTGGGTCTCCAACTTACAGCACAGGAAGCTCAGCTCACTGGGACAATGTCATTCCAATGGGAACTCTTCAACCCGCTCCTTGCAAACGAGATGTTCCAAAGCTCTCACCGATCATAGCTCACAGAGTGCACACTGAGCCCCTCTCTGGCTTGATGTTCACACAAGAATCAGTCGTTACGGCTTGCCGGGAAGGCCATATAAAGATCTGGACACGGCCCAGTGAATCAGAAACCCAATCCAACAGCTCAGAAGCAAATCCTACAAGTGCCCTCTTGAGCACAAGCTTCACAAAAGACAACAAAGCCTCACTGAGCAGCAAGATCATCGGTGGTTCTACTTTCAAGCAATGACAGAGAGATGCTACTTGTCCGAAAATCAGGTGCTATTATTTAGTCACTTCTAAAGTGAAAGAAAACCTTTAAAGAAAAGCCCTGTGAATAAAATTCGACTGGGTTTTGTTTTTTCATATATATTTTAAAAGAAGGTTCAAAATCTGAATTCTGACTGTAAATTGGAGGCTGACAAATTAAGTTTGTGGGGGGCATAGAAGAGAAAATATGAGAGAATTTTCGGATGTAATTATAAGAAGAAAACAAAATGTTTTACATAAGAGTCTCATCAGCCAATAATGCAACTTTTGTGCTTCAGAAGAATGACACTTTTTATTTTCCCAATAAACGATTCCTTGTCTATTTTTTTTATTTATCTTTTCATCAAGGATATGTATATGACAACACCAAAAGAAACGAAGAGTTTAGTACAAAATTTGTTAGAAAGTGAAGTGTTTCGTTGTATGAAGCAAAGCCTTAAAAAGCTGATGAGATCATTTCCACAAACATGTAATTACTATATTTTCTTCTTAGTTTTAGCTAAAAACTAGTAATTTTTTGTTGACATGTTCACTTTATACTATTTCTAGCTTAACACGAGATTAATTCAACAATTTCGACTCAATTCTATAAATGATATTTGAGTCCACCCGAATATGTTGAAAGAAGAACCGTGACACGACCGACAAGAGATCAATCGAGGGAAGACTTCACCAACCGATTTTTGGGCATATTCATTATTTTGTCCACTCCTCTCTTAATCATACTTTTTTTAAGACGTGACAACATAAATGATACCATTACTTTTTACTTATTTGATAAATTACCATAAAACATCATCTAATATTTTGTCGGAGTCTAACGTGTCAGTACTCAGTACTATAGAACTTAACTATAGATAGATGCGTAAGAAAAACCTTCTTCCTCCACATACGTGTTGTTACAATGGGTCATGCAAAAAAAAGAAAAGATTCTAAAAGGATTACTCGAGAATCGTAGTTTCTTAATAACATCCTTAAGTTAAATATGTATGAGTTTATTTCTCTCCAATTTAAGCATTTGATGTCTAGGTACCACTCGAGATTCAAGACAGCTGGAACAAAAACAATAATTGTTAAAAAATTTATTTCAATATAGGAAAATAGAATCGCATGGTGGCGTCGATCGATATCATGAAGTGTCGGTGGATTGGATTCACTCTCCGAACCCTAAACTATACTCTTTAATGAGTATGTGCATTCTAATAAATTGCTTGATATTATTACTAGGAAATAAATGTGAACATACTATTATTGGTCCATCTTCTTGACTGGTTAATATATCAGATAATTCAGATTAAACTTAGCATTAGACTAACAATAATTTTCATGTTCAGATTTCTTTTAATTTGTTTTTTCTTAGGATTAGTCTTAATTTTTTTTCTACTGTCTTAAAAAAATGATTATTAGGAAAAATAATTCGATTACAAAATTATTGGTCCATTGGGATTTGTAGAAAACACTTTACCGTATCTTATCAATATCATATCATAACTTTCGATCACTCAACGAAGGCTTCGTAACTAACCACGTGGCATGATGACGTCATCACTTCTCTTTCTCTCTTCCTCGTCCCTTCGCAGTTGTCACTTTATTACTTCACTTGAGCTTCTCAAGATCACAGATCTCTCGTTCCTTTTGTTTCCAACTCTCTCCCCAGATTCCACCTTTACCTTACGAAACCCTAATCCCCAAATCAGCTTAAAGTTTCAATCTTTATTGAGAAGAAGAGAGTTCGTCGTCTTAGTATGTAGCTAGATCTCAAGAAACTACGAATGGTTCGATCAATTGGGTAAAACAAAAAAAATGGATCTTTTGATGATACAGAGACGTGAATCAAGAAGGGTCTGGTTAGGTTTACAAAATTCAATAGTTCTCCTCGTGGGTGGAAACCATACCTCCTCCAGGTTTTGCACTCGCTAAATCTCTCTTCTCTTCTTCTCCCTAAAAATCTTCTCTTGATAATCCTACAAAATCAAACTCTTCGGATCTTGTTTTAACTACTTGGATCTTTATGGGCGTTGAGATGTTGAAACTGAAACTGATGATGCCTAGCTCATTCCGTCGGCGCGTGATCTTACGCGCCCTCGTGATCGTTTGCGCTTTCTCTGTTGTATCTGTTTTGCGAAACCTCGGCGGAGCTTACCAAGGAGAGAATAGTAATAATACTCAGCCGTGTAAGGTTGATGAATGCGCCGTGAATTTCGCGTTTCTGGGTCCGTTCCTGTTCTCAGGCAACGGATTGTTGTCCAACAGGTTCTTGAAACCTGTTTTGAACTATTTGGAGTCGGAGAAATGTAAGGAAAACATTTATTTGACTACTGAAGTTGTCAGAGAGCTTACTGGTATGAATCTGCTGAGTAATGATTCGAAAGCTCTTTGCATTGGTCGGAGATCGGTTTCAGCTGTTCTTGCGATGAATCGACAAGGGATCTCTGATGTTAGTGTGGCTTATATGCCACCGGTTTTCGCTTTCAAGCATAGGAAGTTCACAAGTGAGCTACATTATGAGGATGCTTCTTTTGGCTTTGTGTTTTCTATGGATCTTGAGACAGTTGCTGTCCCTGCTTCACTTGTTTATGAGATTGAGCGTATACTTAAGCCCGGTGGAACCGGGGCTATGCTTGTAGGTACTACTAGTGGGTCTGACTCAAATGGGTTGGTTAGATCGGTTTCGCCTGTTTCTTCATTGCTGAAGAACTCGAGTGTGGTTCATGTTGCTTCCTTGGGTGAACAGGTTTTGGTTGTGTTCAAGAAAGATGGAGAAGATAGTTTCCGCTTGGATCAAACTCATCATGACCTCCCGGCTGATTGCTCGTCCGTTCTCAAAAACCAGCCATACATTGGATTATTGGAGCCTCTTCTGGAGGAAAAACGTTCGGATTTCGAGAGACGGATTCATTACTTGCCCGAGTTCATTGATCTCTCTTCTAGGAAGAGGCTGGTTTATATTGATATCGGGGCAGCGGATCATGTGAAAGCGAGGTCGAACTGGTTCTTCCCATCGTACCCAATCGACAGGAAAGCTTTTAATAGCTACTTTGTGCATCACAACACATCTATCTTGACTTCTTATGTCAAAAGCCCTGGTGTAACCTTCATCTATCATCCAGGACTCGCAGCAGCTAAAACTACAATAGCCAGTCTTGGAGATCAAGAAGAACCTTTTGTGGAAGATGATAGCTTTGATTTTCTAGCATGGTTCAAGGAAACAGCGAGCTTCGCTGATTTTGTGGTTCTGAAGATGAACACAAGCAATACTGAGCTGAAGTTTCTCTCAGAGCTGATAAAGACAGGAGCGATCTGCTCAGTTGATGAACTGTTTCTTCACTGCACAGGCTACAGAGACTGCACTGGTATCTTTAAAAGCCTCAGAAACAGTGGCGTTTTTGTCCATCAGTGGTGGGAAGACTAATAAGCTCAACAAATGGAGCTTTAAAAACTAAAACTATGTTGTTTGGTAAGTTTGTTATGTTATGTTTTTCTGTTGCTACAATCTTTGCTCATGTATAGAGCAAAGCCGCAGAAGTTTGCTCCAGCGACCCAGCACTTCTGTGGTTCTAAATAAGCTGTCGTCGTTATGAACTTTGTTTTGTGTATGTGCTTCAATGGAAGTTTGCTATGTTGTGTGTTTCTACTGGTTTTGATACTCTGCTTATACAACTAATCACAGGAACCTGAACTCTTTATAGTACCAAAGTAGCCTGACGATTTAGAGTGTCATTTGGCATAAGTAGTTTAGTACGTTGAGTTTCCAATGCCAGCATATATCACAAGTAAGAACACTGAGGAGCTGTCTCTAAACAAAGTTAGCAATCAATCAGGAGAAGAAAAAAAAAGCCACTTTCTCTCTCAAATTCTCTCCAAGGATGTTTATGTTAAATTAACAGCGGTATCCCATGGTTCTGATAAGCAGATGACGCGTTCTTACCTCTCTCGTTCGCAGATTTTCCATTATCATCAACTGTATTACCAATCCCATAAATCTCTTGAAGAACATACCTATTCCCATTCACCCACAGGATCTACTTCAAGTCTCTTGCCTTGTACTACCCTTATGATCTTTCTCTAAGACCGAATGAGTTATCTGACAGATTGGTGTTTTAGACTCTGGATGAATCATCTTCCGATGATGCCTCTGTTTTCACTGCCACATGATACACATATGTCTCGCTTACCTCAAGCAAATCTGCGTTTGATAAAGAGGACAAATCAATCTCATAAGCCAGCTTGAATCTCTGTGCCAAACCTTCTGGAAAGGGATCCGCCTTGTTACACTCTTGATTGGCCTTTGATCAGGTGGTATTGTAACATAATCCTGCCACTGGCAGCATTCGCCTTCCCAGTTTACTTTGCGCGCTCAGTTGTAAATCGGTCATGGTTACTTATGAAATAAAACACTTTTGCAGCACCCGCATCATCACTTTTAGAGACTTTTGCCAATCGAATAGCAGAGACACAGGATGAGTTGATACTAGGATTGTTTGCCAGTCAACTCATATCTCGTATCTGTTTTTCGATTAGCAAGATTCTCTAAGAGTGCTGCTGCTGCAGGTGCTTCAAAAAAATTTCATTTCATAAATAACCAAGACCGTCTAGATGATTTACAAAAAAAACTTGAAAGTATAAACCAGAATGAAAGTGTCATTTGGCAAACGTAGTTAGTAACTTGAGTTATAATGCCAGCATATATACCACAAACAAGAACATTGGGAAGCTCTCTCTATACAAACAGGAGAAGAGCAACGTAGCAAAGCTCACTGGTTCCTGTCATCGGTGTTGACTGTTATCTCCAGAAGCCTATTCACCGGTTGTCTACATATGGGACAGAGATTTGTCTGAAACCTCAAAAGCTTTGCACAACCGCTACACATACACTAGGAATCACAAAAACAAAAATCAAAGCTAGCAACTCAATCAGGAAATAAAAGCTGTCTTCTTTCTAAAATTCTCTCTAAGGGTATTTATATGCTTACCATGTGCCTGCAAGGGAGAACAGTGGTGTCTCGTGGCTCCGATAAGCAGATGACACATTCTTTTCCTCTCTCGTTCGCATCTTCTCCATTATCATCAACTGTACTACCAATCCCATAAATCTCTTGAAGAACATACCTTTTCCCATTCACCCACAGGATCTGCTTGACCACTCTCGCCTTGTACTCATCCTTATGACCTTTCTCTAAAACCACATGAGTTATCTGTCTGTTTAGTGTCTCAGACTCAGGATGATCATCTTCTGATACTACCTCTGCTTTCACTGCCACATGATAAACATCTGTCTCGCTTGCCTCAACCAAATCTGCCTCTGACAAAGCTGAGAAATCAATCCCTGTTCCACAAGCCTGCTTGAATCTCTGTTCCATACCTTTTGCAAAACTAACTGTCGTGGATGGAAACAGATCCTCCTTCGTCGCATTAAAGTTACACTCTTTGCCTTCTTTAGCAAAGAACATCACAGTGATGCTGTTGAATCAAAAAACCATAAGAACAAACCTTTAAAAAATGGCTATGTGGAAGACCTAAGGATCAACCATTGATTGAAGTAATCTCCAATATCTAGCAATTACACTCTAAAACATTGATCAAAATCATTACCTTCCAGGAACAGAGGCGTTAAAAGTGAAGGAGAGCAAAAACTTGCCAGGGTTTTGTTCATCAGGCTCAAATCTCAAGGTTTCTTTCTTCAAATTGATGTCGTTCCTTATAGTCACTGCTTCCTGGTGCTCTACGTATTGCACCGGAGACGCCATCTCCCCATAAGGATACCTACCACAATCTTGTTGGTGGAACGGCGACGGATAATTGCCTTGGTACTGAGTATTAGGGTTTGGATACGGCGGCGACGTACGGTCCCGATGATATCCCGGGCGGCTTCCACCGCTAATTAAATTTCCCATGATCCACCTTTACACAATGAATGATGAAAGAGATTTGGAGGAAGATGATCGGGAAAATTGAAAAAGTAGGTCAACTAAATTCGTGGGCTAAGATACAACTAATGGGCCACGCGTATCGGCCCATATAAGATATCAATTTTACCCTAGAGATATTAATATAATTATTTCACTCAAAACGATTACTTGCGCTCGAAGGTTGTGCTGATCTCCTCTCTCCGCTGATAGATAGCTCCATCTTTCCCTTGCGTCTCAGAGTCGATAATAAACAAGGTCGGTTATTTCAAAACCGTCTCAATCTCTCCTAAATTTTTACGATTTGCTTATATATATGAAGTTTGATTGGACAGATTACCGTAAGATTTTTCGTTCTGGATTAAAGACCTAATTTCGATTTTTAATGTTTTAAGGTCTTGAAATAATAGGAGGTGATGTCCGAGATAAGGCCCGAGGAGGTATTGACGTCGGTGTGGTGGGACATTGAGACCTGTCCGGTTCCTGATCGATATGATGCTGGTGGAGTCGGTCGGAGTATAAAAACAGTGTTGAAGAATGGAGGCTGCTTGGGTCCGATAATAGTCACTGCGATTGGCAACCTAAACCTCATCTCTCATAACGTCCTCCAAAAGCTATCTTCCACTGGAGTCGCTCTTAAATACGTATCATGCGGTTAATCTTCTTCATCTCTTTACATGGTGGATTTTTTAAAACAATTTAGGGCTTTTTTCCTTTGCTTTTACTTTACGTACGTACTAAGTTTCTCAAGTCTGAAACAGGTATCAAAGACATTTCGAATGATATCTATCGGTGGGAAGATAGTCATTCACCTCCGGCTAATAAAGTGGTCATATCCGGTGAGGATTTACCTGAAACTTTTATAATGATCCCCCAACGTCAGAGGGGATACACAACTTTTCGGGCATGTCCATTTCCTCCAAAATTTCCAGCACGGTGGCTCTGGCCAGAAGACTTACTGGATGGTGTGTTTTGTTCTCTCACTCACAGGTGAAATAACCAGAAAATTAAAGCTGTTTCTGAACAACTTTTCCTCTCTTTTTTTCCCACACAGATGCAACGGGTTCAGGAGGGTCGTCTGCGGATAATGAACAGAAGAAGCTTCGGGAGACGTGTTATCGATGGGGTGAATATGCCTTTTCTTGCACATTATGCGGTGTTTCTTGCCATAGCTTTGAAATATTCTCCATGCATCTCCAGAGTAAACAACATGAATTGTTCGTAAGCATTTTAGCCTATTGTATATCAATACATTCGTCATTTTCTTACTACTGTATGAGGTCCCTTTGATTTGAGTCAGCGTTCATTGTTTTGTCTTTCAAAGAATATATATCTCGATATCAAATCTGACCTCATGTTATGTTATCTTTTTTTTCCCACAGGACATTTCCGTTAACACGGTTGGGGAGGCTTCAAAAAACGCGTACTACATGGCTCTGTCTGCATCTAAATTTCGACCATCTCTTCTCTCTCCTGATCTTAAGCTTTTTGTTGGAAATCTTTCCTTTAATGTTGATAGCGCTCAGCTCACTCAGCTCTTTGAGAGCGTCGGAAATGTTGAGATGGTTGAGGTAAGCAAATTTAGGGTTCTGTTTTCAGATTTGGATAATTATCTTCCTGATTTAGTGAGAAATAGTTTTGCTGATGGGTTTGAATCGTTTTGAGCAGAAAGTGAGAACATAGAAAAAGTTTTAAGATTTTTTTCATCTGTGATGAAATGGATTGATTTTGTAGCAGAGGTTTCGGATTTGTGACAATGTCCACTGCAGCGGAAGTTGAAGCAGCAGTTCAGCAGTTCAATGGCCATGTAAGCAGATACTTATGTATCTTTACTTGTTGATATAATTAGTTTTATGAGAACTTGTTTGTTTATTGAATTGCATGTATTGTTCTTTGTTCTTGGCTTGGGTGTAATGTTATTTGTGTCGTAGCAAATTCTTTTTCGTATGTGGAATTCCGTTACTTGGAGTTTATGAACGTTTTTAGAATCTTAAGATAGATAAATCATGTTGTTTATCCTCTGGACTTCGCGCTTTATGTTGTTATCCTCTGGACTTTCATGGTTTATGTTGTCCTGTATTCTGCCGATAAGATGCATATTCTTCCTTCAATGAAAACTCTCAAACTTTTAAGTTGCTGAGATTATTGTTGAACTTTTGTTTTCTTTGTACTGTCCTGTTGTTTATATCTTGCAAGCTTGTTTTTCAGATTTTGTAAATTGTGGCTGTTTTCATTAATCCTAATATATCGACAATGATTATTTCAGGAGTTTGAAGGCAGACCCTTGAGAGTCAACGCTGGCCCTCCCCCACCTAAAAGAGAGGAATCCGTCTCCAGAGGACCAAGAAGTGGTGGGTACGGTTCTGAACGTGGTGGTGGTTACGGCGGGTCTCAACGTTCCAGTTATGGTTCTGGGTCAGGGTCTGGTTCAGGAAACCGTCTTTATGTGGGCAACCTTTCTTGGGGTGTCGATGACATGGCCCTTGAGAGTTTGTTTAACGAGCAAGGAAAGGTTGTTGAAGCCAGGGTTATCTACGAAAGGGACAGTGGTAGATCCAAGGGATTTGGGTTTGTGACACTCAGCTCTTCACAAGAGGTTCAAAAGGCCATCAAATCTTTGAATGGTGCAGTAAGTATCATCATTTCTCTTCGCATAATATTGGATCGGTACTTCTTACACTAAAATAAAACATGTGTTACATGTATTACTACTTTCCTGTAGGATTTGGATGGAAGACAAATAAGAGTCTCAAAGGCTGAGGCTAGGCCACCGAGAGGCCAATTTTGAGCGGGCACGCCACTTCACGTTCTCATCAAAAAATGCAGATTCTGGAGGGTAAGACTCTCAATCCTCAGCCATGTTCGAGAGCATTTCCTTTCTGATTCATAATTGTCTGGCTACAAATGACTAAGTATGTTGAATCTTGAATGTAACAGGTTCTTTGTGGCATATCGGGTTAGTGGACAATGGCGGTTTCAGAGAATAACTAAAACGTAGAAGTACCAAAGAAACATCTCTTTTCGTTTGCGTTTGACAATCAAGTATAAGAATTTAAGTAACCAAATTTTTTGTTTTTAAAATACTATATTGTGTAGAGAAAATGCACTAATGTAAAGACAATGCAACAAGAACCTCTTTGATTTCATTCATAGATTTTAATTCCAATCACTCGGTTAAAAGCGAAAGAAAAAAAAACAATTACACCGAAGGAAAAATCACAAAAGAGCAAGTAGAAAACACATATAAGAAAGGGAAAAGAAAACTGCAAGTGATTGATTTGGATTTGTACAGAGATATTACAACTTCTTTTATTATTGAGAAATCTGGTTTTGGTGGGTTTACACGTTGGCAGCACTTCTGAAAGATCCGAGAGACTTAGAACCTGAAGCTCTCAGAACGAATTGGTGGTAGAATGCAGCTATGGCAGCTCCAATGAATGGTCCAACCCAAAATATCCACTGTTTGTAATCATCAAAATTTCAAAAATTATTTCTCTAATAAAAATAAGTATATATAATTAGTTGAATATAATGGAGAAACGATGAGGTCTTACGTGGTCATCCCATGGCTTGCTCTTGTTGAAGATTACGGCAGCTCCGAAACTCCTTGCCGGGTTAATTCCGGTTCCGGTGATGGGAATGGTGGCCAAATGTACCATGAACACCGCGAATCCTATTGGAAGTGGCGCCAACACCTTTCATTTCATCAATTTAAATTTGTTAGTAAGATTGAAATCGAATGATAACTGAATTCCATTACGGTTTTGGTTCATAATTTTTCTAAAACCATCAAAGTTAAAGTATAATCAAATTTGTATTCGGTTTGGTTCGCTTTGGTTTCGGTTAAACCTCATTGATTTTTTTGGTTCGGTTGATCATATTGAAGATTAATAGCAGCACTATATATATGACTCACCGGAACGTGGGAGTCTCTGGCACTACGTTTGGGGTCAGTGGCAGAGAAGACGGTGTAGACAAGAACGAAAGTACCAATGATCTCTGCGGCTAGACCGGTCCCCGTGCTGTAGCCATCGGCAAGAGAGTTGGCTCCACCGCCGTAACGGTCGTAGTAAGAGCTTTGGAAGGCTTTGACAAATCCAACTCCACAAATCGCACCCAAACACTGAGCCACAATGTACAATATGGCCCTAGGCAACGATACTTTACGTGCCAAGAATAGCCCAAATGTCACCGCTGGGTTAATGTGACCACCTAAGGAAACAAAAAGATTTAACAATGTTACCACTTGAGAATTTAAGGCACACAAGGCAATTAATTAATCGGTTTCCAATTCTGGTTAGGACAGGATTAGTCAATTGCTTAAAATAATTAGTAGACTTTAGATTAGATATATTTCATTCGGATAAGAACCGATTTAATCATGACCCTTATTAAATGTTTTTATATATAACTCGTTTTACGCTTTGGAACCTAACATTTTGAACCGATTAAATTGTGATGTCAACCAAACAATATTTTTCCTTGCAAAGTAATTAATTTCGAATAAACAAAAAACCAAAACCATACCAAATAAGTTTTACTTGTCTAAATTTTGAGTTTGCAAGTTGTACTTACATAAGTAAAACTTATTCAGCTTATTCGGTTTAATTGTACTTCTAAACTCAAAGATAAAGTGGATGATCTGAATCTAAACCAAACCAAAATCAAGATTAAAGAAGATTCATACCAGAGATACCGGCGGTGCAGTAGACGAGGATAAAGATCATACCACCAAAGGCCCAAGCGATACCAAGGATTCCAACTCCGCCGCAGTCTACGCCGCCGGCCGTAGTATCGGACTGAATCTTGTAACCGATGACAGTCAAAACGGTGATGTATAAGAAGAGGAGAGTGGCTACGAACTCGGCGATGACTGCTCTGTAAAAAGACCACTTCTTTAGCTCCGCTCCATCAATAAACGGAGCTGGCGGCGGATCTTGATAGTCTCTTGTCTGAAATCCTTCTCCGGGAACGGCTTCAACATCCTTCGCCATTATTAGCTTCTTCTTTTTCAAACAATAGCTTTTTTCTTTTGCTTCTCTGTTGAGTGGTTAGTGAGAAAACATGTGCTCTGTTTTTATAGTGAGAGCTCCTCTTTTTAATTATTTTGTGTGTATACTTTTTTATTGTTATTTTTTTTTTTTAAATGTTTTTAGTATTTTTGCCAACGTTATATTTTTCTTTGTTTTTTATGTCTAAGGTTTTTTTTTTGGAATGAGAGTTTGTATATTTTTTAATAAAATAAATGAATACGAGTGATTATTATGAGGAAAGTAGCTTTGACAAAATGATTATAAGCTAGCTGTCCTGAAATCAAATTCGAACCAATTCTATTTAATGATTGCTTGATGTATATCAATATCATACATAGACACATAGTTACTAATATGTAAAGACAAGAACCATAATTTAATTTCAGACTTTCAGTTTTTCAATCGTTGAAATTTGAAATCTTCAAATAAGTTAGTATATTTCTTTAAAATTTGATTTTGAGTTTATTTTAGATCCAAAATTAGAATAATTTTACGTTATACTTTGAACCAAGTCCATGACAAACAAATTTTTGATCCTAATCTAAATACTTAATAATGATATGGGATTAGTTAGTTTATGATATCATAAAACAAGACTTTGTATCCACTCGTATAAAATTGTATAGTTTTATCTCTCATAGCAATAGGAGGTAATCAATCAGTGGTGATGGTGGAGAGCTATCAGAACCACAACTTTGAAATAATTTATTAGTTTTTAAGTCATTCAAATTTTTTTTTTTTTTTTTCTGGTAAATAATGGAAGTTTTTATGTTTACTTTAACTTAGCCTCGCCGCCCCATCACCTAAATGTCATTTTCTTAAGGACCGACCCTAATATACTATATCATCACTATGGTGCTCTCTTCTTTTTGTCTTATAATACCGTAGCCTGTCAATTTTTTCACATTTAAAAAGCCGCAATTTTTTATGCAATGCATTTTAAAATTATAATTTACGTCCACTTTTTATCCAAATAGCATTTTCATTCTTGAAAACACATAACAAAACTCCAAAACTTTCTATGATTGATTCCAACGAAGCATGGCTAAGTTTCTTCATTCCAACTAAGCATGGTGGTTAGTTTAATTCTAGGTCAGAAATATTGGTTCAGTATCATCAGAACGATGTTCGAGTGTCATTGTATATATAGAGAACATTTTTCTTGTTCACCAAAGCGAAACACTTTGTTTTCAAAATAGATTGACATTCTCTTAAATTTGCATTTAACTTGATATTACTAACATGAACTAATTAACCGAAACCTAAACGAACCTTTTTCATAATTGTCGTTGGTATATCACTATGAAACCAGGGTGTAAAGTAATGGTGCCGTTTTGTGGGGTGGGTCGAGATTCCACTGAGGTTAAAATCATATGGTCTCTGTTGGCAAAAGGTGACACGTGAATAGGTGGCGCGCGTGACTAACCGACCCGATCCCTCCGACAAACGTATCATCACCGTCCATTCTGATTAATTCCAGCTCAGCATAGCCGTTGTTTGTTCAACCTCTCACATAATGCCACGTTACATTGACCCTACCAATCATTTGCATTTTCTCTTCATTTCCAAATTTCCATTTTCTTTTGCGAAAAATTGGAAATTGCTGACAAAACAATAAATCCCAATAAAAATGTGACGAACATAACAAAGACAGGAGATGCAGTTCCATGGTTATCGTTTTGCCATGTGGCAAACCTTATCGTTTTTGGCTACGTTGGTCGGCTACTATTAGACGAATATTCCACGTCAGCCGACTCTTTTTCTCTATTTTTCTAAGATTAAGAAATGTGAAGTTTCTGGTTTACAACATTTTTTTTTTAAAATGAATTTTCTGCTTCTAATTCTGTTGTGTTATTAGTATATTTATTTATATATTTACACTTTCTATTCATAGAAACCTAGCATTAACCTTATCTAAAATCTTCTATAGACAAATCGAGTTTAAAATATAATATGACGTTGTTGTTTTGCATAGTTTTTGTCCTTTTTAGTCACTCAATCGAAAGTCTAAACTAGTCCAGAATGTACTCCAGCTAGATGTGTATATATAACAAGATCGACAAACATATCTTGATTTATCTGTCTTCACAATTGATAATCTTGAGATATATACTTACATTATATAGATTAAATTTTCTATGCGGGGAAAAAATATCAAATTTTATATTGTAATCTCCGATGAGTAAAAAGTGAAAGTCATACAAAACTATTAATTTGTATTAAAACTGAAGGCGATTAAATTTGAATCTCTTCCAGTCCTATAGAAATTTACAGCGTTACCATGTAGTACAAATATGAGATTTGAGTTATGAATTATGGTTGTCTTTTTCTTTTCAACTATGGTAGCTAGATCTTTAAAACGCAAACAGGTTTATTTGTTCTTAGGATAAGATACTACTAAGAGTATACATTATTACTATTTCGTTCACTAGTTGTTACTTGTTATTATTTTGCACACCAAAAGAAGTTACTAGTATAATTTCTCAACGTTTGTTTTGTTGAGGGGTGCTCATAGGTCAAATTTAGCGGCCAGTCAAGTTCAGAAATGTGCCTTTTTGGGGGTACACTGATGTCTCACCTACAATGTTTTTGTTTGAGTTACGTATAGGTGGATAAAAAGCTCTTGTCCTAATTTGGCTTGCTCTTGCATACGTTTTATTTTTATTTATTTTTAAAGGAATTAATTCATTTTAGGGTGTATTAGGTAGATAACTACTTGGTGAAAGTTATCTAAAATATGAGTATGATTTATATATTTTTATTTGCAAAAAAAAAAAACCCCAACGTTGAGGCCTTGAAGGGGGTATTATACATCTAAATAACATGCTACTTTTTAGATACCTTGTTACTTTTTTTTTCTTTTTTTTTTTGTCGTCAGATACCTTGTTACTTATAATAAAATAAACTCCTATTAATAAAATAGCATCACTTTTGTGTTTTTGCAAAAGAAAAATCTATAGTCATTTAGCTATTAGCTATTAGCTATTAGCTCTACTCTCTCGCCCATCACCATATGATCCATTTAATGCAATTTCCTCTTCTACTATATTTGTTCTATCATTGTTGGCAACAATAACAAATAAAAACCTCGGATAACTAACCCTAATATTTTATGCAATTTGAACTTCTGTTAAAATCACTAGAGTTTTTGTATCACCATCGTTTTGTCGTTAAATATGACAGAAGATTTTGTTCTTGACTTATCATTTTCGTTCCATTTTCACAATGTCCATTCTATTTTTATGTTGGACCATTTTTGCATGTGAACGAGTGGTTTCCAAACATTATATGAAATTTTTATGATTTATTGATCTTATAAAATTCGAATGGATATTTTTTTAAGTTGAACAAAAAATAGATGGTTGTAAATAGTTTGGATTTTTGATTTTTTTTCCCGTATATCAAATAATAGCATCGCCATCATATACCCTGAAACTTTTTAGCAACAAAAAATCTCTCTAGAATCACCAAATTTTTATCATTAGTTTGACATGCAATGTGTGAAAAAAGTAGCTTACGCCTCTTGTGCCTCTTAGTAAGAGGTTATAGGGAAGTAACGGTCATCCCCAACGCTCTAATTAAGCATCAGATAAACGTAATAATTGATTACCGGCACACAGAGAGGGCCGGACCTCATATGCCGATGACATTTTCGACGAAGAGGGCTTGGCGGTTGTCGTTGCCTTTTATCATCTACTGATCTTATAAAAGTCGAACGAATATTGTTTCAAGTTGATCAAAAATAAATGGTTGTAAATGGTTATGATCAATTTTATTTTTTGTTCATCACATAACATAACGCTGGAATTTCTTAGCAACAAAAGATCTCTTTAAAACACCAACATTTTAGCACCATCGTTTTGTCGTCAATTTATTAATGGTGAAAAAATCATAATTCTTCCTTTGCCGTTCAACATTTTTGCAAAAGACATTGAAATGAGCATCGCATGTCATATTGGTAATTCAGGACTGACTTTTGTTCTTCATAAGTATGTGCTTGCTCTTCTTTGAACTGATGGCATCAATCCGGTTCTTTACCTTTCAATATGATTCCTAATTTGATTCTCTGTATAGAATCCTGTTGGTGTCAATCACTCTAGAAATTTCAATGCTGAAGGGGATGGTTCGCAAGAGGGATATTCAATGTTCTTTTAAGGTTGAAAACAGAACAGAGTTAGTGTCTGTGAACTCAGTGATGACATTTTGGTTATTATTTTAGGATGTTGCTGGCCTCGTTAAGAGTCATGGTATGCCTCATCTCAGAATCGATGACGAGTGTTGGCTTCGCCACAGATTACTCCGAGCTAATTTCCATTTTGGATAACTCATCAGAATGGCCTACCTTAGCAGTAGAATTTCAACTTTTTAATCTTTTGAAGCTTTCTTTCCCTTCGTTCTCTATTAGGTTTATTCCACGTTGTAACAATATCCGTGCTGATTGTCTCGCAAAAAAGGCAAGAGCACGAGGTTCTTTATTCTCCCATGTAAGCACATCGGCTCCGGATTGGCTCGAAAGTTTCCGTCCGATTATTTAATAAAATAGTGTTTGGCGGAAAAAAAAAAAAAAAAAAAAAAATGGTATGCTAGAAAGTTGCTTGATATTGCTTTGCTATGATATCAGTACGTGCTCCAAATTTAGGTTTGGAAACTCCGGGAAAATAAACTTCACCAAGATGGAGGTGTTTGTAAATATGGGCTTTTATCAGATTGCTTCGTTTTTTTTTTGTTCAAATTATCAGATTTGAACTGCTTTCACAACATAATGAAATAATTTCGAATCTCAAATATCTATCATAAAATCATGTTTACTTGAATTTAAAGATGAATTCTTTTAGAATACTGGCTATAATGTTTACATAGTAATCAATCAACATATAGTGCGTTAAGTTTAAAGATCCTAAGCTAAACAATCAAAAAGCTAGAAGATTGTTTTTACCTATACATGTAAGAAGATTGAACTGATTTTGTGAGGGTAGGATTATTTTACCGGTGTAAAGAAAGAACTCTAAGTGGAGCTCAAGACTTTAATTAACATTTCAAGAGAGACAAAGTCATTTCAGTAGAGAAAAAAAGCTCCACTCAATAGACAAAGGAAGACTTTTAAAGAATGATATTTTTTGTCAGAAAGATTTGTTTATAAAATCCGAAGGAAACAGTGTGAAATCAAAGACAGTAAGAAATCAAATGGCCATCATCCATCTCATGCGAAGACCTTTCTTTTAGTATTAAGAGTCGCTTTAAAACTTAAGGCAAAGTAACTCTAACTCATAGAGTAAAGAATCTTTAAAGAGACAGAGAGATTCACAATAAGACTGAACACGAAACCCAACTGCTGAACTAGATAGTTTCGGATGATTAGGCAATGAACCCTCAACATAACAGACTTATCCAGTGATACACTTTTGAAAATGAACTAAAAGAAGCATCAAAGTTTAATCTTTTCCCCATCTAAATACCATAATCATCTACCCCCAATAATCACATTTCCCAAATTTTGAGCACAATTTCAGATTCCAAGCATCAAACAATGAGAAATTTCAGACATAGAAGCCAAAGACAATAAATTGCGATGATAAACCATTGGATTGTGAAACAGAGAATAATAATCCAAAACTGAGTCATTCTAAATGAAACATCATAGTAGCTAAGTTCCCAAACAAAAACAAAATAGGGTAAAAAGGAGAAAGAGATAACAACATCATTTCAAATTCCACTGTTCCTTAATTCTCAGGAATATCGATCTCACCTTCTTGAATCTCCTGCTGAAGATCCTTCGGGTCTTTCCCATCAACAGTGCATCCCACAGAGACACACGTCCCAAGAATCTCCCTCACAGTTCCACTCAGCTCCTTAGCAATAGATCTAGGCCTCATAATCCTAGCGATCTCAATCACATCATCGAAAGAGATGTTACCGTTATGCTTAATGTTCTTCACCTTTTTGCGGTCTCTCTCTGGCTCCTTCAACGCCTTGATGACGAGAGCTGCAGCAGATGGAACCACGGTCACCTTAGCTTGACGATTCTGAACCGTTAGCTTCACGGTGACACGAAGTCCTTTCCATTCCTTGGCCGTCTCTTTCGCGATGTCTTCTCCGATCTTCTTTGGTGCGAGACCGAGAGGACCGATCTTTGGAGCTAGAGAACTGGCGGCTCCGACTTCTCCTCCGGTTACACGGACGTACACATCGACGATCTGGCTCGGGTCCAACTTCGGCGGCATGGTTCTGTGATTTGGAGTTTCGCTCGATCAAAGTGGCAAACGAAGAGGGGGCTGCTGCGAAATGAGCTTTTAGGGTTTTTGAAGAAGAGGAACGTATTAAGTGGTCGAAATTAGGGTTTCTTTTGTTCCAATGCTAAATTACGAACTTGTCCTTTCGTTTGGAACGGCCCAGTCCAATATTATATGGGCTTAGTAACTTTATTAAAGTAGACCATTGAAGCCCGTGTATAATCTTCGGTACAATTGAAATCTCGGTTCAATTACTGGTTTGACTCGCAAATACTTGGTTTAGTAGAACCGTTTCTACTTCTAAACCCAAGTTACTGTTGGGAGAAACGAAGGAAGCTGAAATCTCGACGACGACGACTACGAGAGGCAAAATCAAAATCCAAGCTTTTTCTAGGGTTTTACGGATCTGCGATTATCATTCTTCTGGGTATTTCTTTTTTAGCCTAATTTGATTCTCAGATCTACCAGTTTCACTAATTTCGTAAGAATCGTGAATTTGTTGTTAAGAGATTTAACAAGTTACTGACTTTGGTTTCTTCAGTTCGTTGAAATGTCGAGAAGAAAATCCACCGTCGACTTGCCGCAACCTATTCGTCGATCAGCGAGGCTTATCTCTATGCAGAATCGAGATAGTGAAGTGAAACCCAGGAAAGATCTGGTCTTTGGCTCGGAACCACCGAAGAAAACTCGTCGGGAAGTCCTACGAGGACTATCGAAGAGATTAGTATACTCATTGGATAGTCCAATCGCGAAGAAATCTCCGGGATTGAACATTTCCAAGGATGGGTTTCCTTCGCTGAGGCGATCTCTTAGGCTTTCGAGTAGGGAATGTTGTGGTGTTAATAAAGAGAAGCCTTTTACGAAGAAGACTGCATCTACTTCGTCTTCTCGCACGAAATCGAGCAATTTTTCGTCTTCTTGTGCTCTGAGACGATCTCCGAGGTTTTCAAGTGGAGGAGGAGGATCTGTGGATCAATCTTCTTTTTCCATTGGGAGAAAATCAGGCAATAGTGTTTTGAGTAGATGTAGTACGAAATCAATTTCATCTGAGAGAGGAAAAGGTGGAGATGGTGTCAAATCTAAGGATAGAAGTAGAAGTCGTCTTCGTCCTAAGACTAAGCAGTTGTTTAGTGGTTGTGATGATAATGAAGAAGAAGAAGAAGAAGTTAGTGTCTGTCTTAGTGAGAGGAAAAGGATGAGAATTGCAAAGCCGAATGAGGAAGAAAGTGTTGTGCCAAAAGCTGATGAAGTGAAGAGAAAAGGAAAGGAGGAAGACGAAGAAGATGAAGATGAAGAAGAAGGATTGAAGACAAAGAAGAAGCTTGAGAAAGGAGGTTGGACAGAGGATTTGGAGTTAGCTTTACAAGGAGCTTATTTGACGGTGAAGCCGAGTCCTAATTTCTGGAAAAAGGTTGCTAAGATGGTACCTGGAAAGTCTGCGCAGGAATGTTTTGATAGAGTGAACTCAGCTCTGATCACTCCTCGTCAAGCTCAGCCTCGAAGAGCCAGGAACACAAACTTATCAACAATCCCGCAGTTTTCGCTCTCTGCAAGCAAACTACTGAAACCCAATTCACCAAAGACGAAGATACGACAGCGCAAAAACAATCTCTCAAAGAAAGTGGTCAGGCATTTACTGGAGAAGCAAAATCATATGGATCAAGGTCTTGGATTTGATCTATTCTCAGTTCTTGAGCCTAACATCACAAGCAATTTTCTCTCAACTCCAATGGAGAAAGGGCAAAGTCTTCCAAAAATCCTTGAAAGTCCAGTGCCTTGTTCAAGTAAAGATCCAACAACTCTCGTTAGCCCTCCAGTACTAAAACAGGTAAAAAACAAGGCATTGCATGAGAAGTACATTGATCATCTGCATATCAGGGAAGCTAAAAGAAAAGCCGAGTCAACTCGACTGGCTGGGAAAGAGAACATAAGACCTATTGAAATTCAGAAGAAGGATTCAGTGAGAGCAGCAAAGGATGCCCTTTTCTTTGATGTTCAAGATGCAATCCAAAAGCTTAAGGGTCTGGAAGCTGAGACCTCATCTAGTTCTTCAGAGTTTTGCTATGGTCATGGCGAAACTGACGAAGAAGATGAAATCTAGTTGTTTCTAGCCAGATAGATTTGATTGTACTAGGGCACAGAGATTAGAGATTAGAGTAAGACATTACTGTGAATCTTAGTTTTGTAACCATGAGACTGAAACTACTTGTGTGAGTTTAGTTGAGTCAGATGTTGTATAGTCAAGAAAATTGATTCTCTTTTTAATATAATGATCAAATTTTGGTTCCATATTTTTTGCATATAAAGATTAATATAAATCATAAGAGAGAAAACTAAAAGCCAAAGGTGTTAAACAGACTTCCTTAATTGAGATACAGAAGAAAGTGATTCTTAGAAACAAGAACACTTGAGAGTTAAAGACAAGTAGTAGTAATTTACACAAAAGAATTTCCTCCCTCAGTGGAAATTTTTAGTTTACCCTTCCTAATCAAAAGTTCAGAGATCTTCAAAATCTGTTTCCTTCCTTAAGTAAGACCCATCTTAAATCCTCCTGACATTAAGTATTAATAGCTATATGTTTAGATAAATCCTGATTAATATCAGTCTTCAGAAGAGTAGCCAATCCGCTCTATCTCCCAACAAAGCTTAGTCGCAACACTTTCATGACAAGGCGAATATTCCTGCAAACAACAACAACAACACAGTTTATATGTTTTCAATTTGAAAATCTTTTGGATCAACTAAATTGCCAATTGTCGCGTACCTCCAACTTCTTTACAAGCTCCTTAGCAGTAGGTGCAGAAATTATGATCTGGCGTGCGTTCGTACTGATGAAACCTTCTTCAACGGCTTTATCAATGAAGGAGAGCAAAGAGTTGTAGTATCCATCAACATTGAGCAAACCCACCTGCAGGAGGAACAATGATACTTAGTTTTTTAATGACTCTGCGTTTAAAGTTATCCACCAAACCAAAGTCTGAATCTTTATAAGGATCATAGTGATGGTTCTTTACCGGTTTGTCATGTATACCAAGCTGAGCCCATGTTATGACCTCCAAAAGCTCTTCAAGTGTTCCATATCCACCTGCAATTTTTAAAGCAAAAAACATTATAATCCATAAACATTATTACTTTTAAATGGTCAATTCACCGAACTATGCTTCATCTACAGAAACTTATCTATTTACATTTGGACATGATTACAAAAAAAGCAGGTCTTATTGAAGAACAAGACTTCCTTAGATGGGAAAAACATGCTTTTTTTCTGAGACTGTTTCAGGTTTTTGTCTTTTAACATGAAACAGGTAAGAAACATTAAAACTTTGGTCACAGTTACACTAAACACACACAAAATAGAGAAGTAGCTCCCAAGTAAAAGGCAAAGAGAAAAAAAGAAACAGAGACTGGTCTAATTTTCAGTGCAAGATGTCGATGGGTCGAGGCATCTATAGTTATTATATTCAGAATTTTGTCCATATAAAAACCCAAAAATCATTACAAAGCAAACCAATATATACTTTTAAAATTTTTAAACTTGAAACAGTTGCTTTCACACTACAGCTTGAGTTTGACCAAGAAACAAAACATGTTTTTTACCAACATTTTCTTCTTCCATCTTCTTTGGCCAACAAAAGCAGTCAAAGAATTAAACACTTTTCGGTGCTATTTTTTAATCAACATTATTCTTCTTTAATACTTTGATTTTCCACAATTTAAGAATTTAAAAAGCTATAAGATGATGCTCATTAGATTCTTAAACAATGTTGTCACTAGACTTGACCAGTTTTATCTTATATAATCATTACTTGTTTGGGTAACTGAGCTTGTAAGAGAGATTTACATATAAAAGACATAATTAACATTAAAAACTGATGGGACTTTGAACAATTTCAAGATTTGAAGAAATCAATACTACTAACCTGGTAAAGCAATAAAAGCATCAGAGTGTCTAGCCATCTCTGCTTTTCTTTGATGCATACCTGCAACTGCTCTTACTTCCCCTACTGTTTCACCGGTCAACTGCCAAAAGAGAGAGCATCCAAAATTTAAAATATCAACTAACAATCTTGAAGCTTTAAACTAAATTAAAAGGGAAACAAAAAAGCAGCTTTAGACTGTTCTATGACCAGAAGCAATGATGGCATTGTAAGCAAATTGGCTTATTTTAAATTCATTGCAAGACTTTAGTTAAGAAGCTCTTCATCTTATTCTTCTCTCAAAATAAAACTTTCTTTTTTTTGGTTTCAATAAAAGAGATGAAGATAAGGAACTATAGAAAAGTACTGATGACCATGGAAAAAAGAGGATGACTAAGATCAAAAGGGTTGGATTTAGGGATTAAAAGCAAGAATACCTCTCTAGGCATGAGTGTCTTGGGAATAACTCTGTGGTCAAATAACAACAAAGATGAGAAAAAAGAGACATATTAAGATATTTGAGTAAGCAAGTATGACACCTAAATGGTGATTAGATGAAGAGTTACCCAATAACATGGCGACCACCATCATGAACAGCTTGTGAAACCAAACCCATCAAACCTATGCTTCCACCTCCATAGACTAGATCAATGTTCCTTAAAACCTGTAATAGTAAACGAAAAACAGAGTAAACCATCTTTCTCATTACAGATAGTTTCAGAAATGAGCTAAGAAGAGAAATCAAAACCAAAGATGCTCTATTGTTATTTGAGACAAACATTCCCATGCGGAATATGTGGGCTCCAAATCATAAAAGATGAATATGATTATATGATAAAAGGAAAAAATAATCTTTTTGAGGTATCAAAGAAGCACAAATCCATCAACAATACTTAAAAGATTTTTTCACTTGCAATATTTAAGAGCATTTTCAAAGTAGAAAACAGAGGAAATGCTCTGCATTTGCAAAAACAAACACTCACAAACATATTCACAAACATCTGGTGAACATCAAACTGCAAAAACCCAAGAAACAGAGTATAAAGCCGTAACAACTACAGAGATGTATGTAAGAATACCAGTTCGTTGCCTAGATCCACAGCAGCATCTTGGTAACTACTCTTCTTGCCTTGGCTGCTTCCACAGAACACACAGATTCTTCCAAACTTTGACTTTTGCATGGTTTCAGTGTTGACCTCCATTGATTACGATGAGAGCTCAAGCTAAGAAAAAATCTAAACTTTTAGCCCGAAAGAAAACAAAAACAAGTAGCTTTGGATTTGTTAATGAAATCTCTCAGTTGGGTTTGCTTCCTTTAAGAACATAAACGACAGGTACAAAACGTACAAGTGTCAAAGAAGAAGAAGAAGAAGAAGAAAAAAGCTCGAAACTTTAAGAGTTGTGGTGTTTCTTTTCTTTGCCTACTAAATAATGCTTTCGAGAGTTGGGGATTGTTGTTATTAATATAGTTTCAGAGTGCGTTTTCTCGTCATGCTAATTCTTAATCGTTTTTATTTTAAAAATTTAATCTATGGAAAAATTTTCATTACAGTATATTATTTAAAGAGTTTTTTTGTTCTTTTATTTTTGGGATTTTTCACACGTGAGAGATTGAAGCATGCGCGTCGCAGCCACCCGCACATACACTTCATGTTGGCACGCGTGGACCACTTCTTTGTGTTTTCCTCTATTTGTCTTCTTTCTTTTTTTTTTCTTTTTTTAAATATAACTTACGAATATATTTCTATAGAAAACTTTCTATTTGAGTTATATAACAAAAAACTTTCTATTATCTACTTACTAACTCCAAAGACTTTGGAACCAAAAAAAATAAAATTCATAATGGTATAGATGTTTAATTGAAAGTTTATAGGAAATTAGTCGAATTACTATGTAAGATTAAATATGAGAGATAAACTAAATTTTCAGCATGAATTTACACAGTGAAAGTTTTCAAAGTTTCTTGTAGTGGAGATATTCTTTTCAAAGGATTCGTGTATTGAAGACAAAAATTGTGTCTTAGAAAGAGTTTTGGTTAATTTTTCTCTTGTTACTTATAAACTGTTTTATTGACGAGCCAAAAACATATATTTATAGGCGGAAAAGACTAAATTCCACAATAAGAAGATTTAAGATTTAACTCCAAGTTGACGAAAAGTAGAGATTGATAATGAATTAAACTCTTTTTTTCTACCAAATATATTGACCATATACACATTAATAATAGTAATATTTTAATATAAAACTATATACTTGAAAATGAAATATTCCTTACGTTTTTTTAAAAAAATTTGTTTTATAATGATTCTAATAGTTGCCGTGCGAAAGATAATGGGAAGTGACAAAGAAAACATCTTTAGATTAAAGAAACTGATTTAGATATAAAGCTACCTCACTTTTTGATTCCCTTTTTGAAGAACAGAACAAAAATTTCATTTTCGACAATGAAAATAAAAACATTTCATTGTCAACATATATCTGAACATATAAGATGGGTCCAAACATAATTTACTTTAACTCTCTCTAATATTTAAATGAAAGTGTGATCAAACTAGTGATGAGATACACAGACATGTAGCATATTGATATAAAAATGTATACTTATAAATGATGATGTCTGGGTTATGGAGCAATGTGCCATTGATGATTGAAATAAGGAACACTACAAGAGCTATGGCTTTTATTATCAATGTACTCTCATTTACCCTCCCTATGTAGACAACCTCCTCCTTCTATCTTGTTCTAAAATCATTTATTTTGAATATTTACTCCACTTACCTTACTTTTTTTATTGTGTGCTTATAATGTTTTTGTAGAGATATTAAAAGCTCTCTTAGCTTTACCCATATCCCTGTGCATTTGGATAATGGATATCTTACTCATGGCCGTTTATTAAAATTTTATCCACACATAGTAGTTGTTTACGTAAAAGAATATGATTACATGTATTAAGAATAATCCAACACAATGATAGACTATAAGGATCCAATGTGACAAACAAATGAGGGATTGAGGGTACTTCAATGTAGTCAATGTATGTAAAAGGTTGATTGTGCTTGGCTTCGAAGCAATGACTTATATTTAGCTAGTAGCATGCAAGTTCGTTCAAATGATGAGATAGAAACATGAAACCATCTTTACATCGTTTTCCATGAGCACGTGAAAACAAGTACATAAGTGTTCAATTTATCAAAAGAAGAAGCAAATTTAGGGTTTCATGATTTTTTTTCACCGGGACTCCGGTAGTATGTAAACTGGGGAGGAACGAGACACTTTTCTTTCTTTTTTCTTTGGATTTGATGAATAATTTGGATAGGCCAATATCTTAAGTACCGATGCACACCCTCGTTATGTGTCACAAAACACAAGCATACTAAATCTCTACACAACATAGAAAAGTTTGATGATGAAATTGTAGACTCCACGTGCTATTAGGTTATTAAATTATCTTAGTACTATGTAGTATGGAACTATAGCTACCTGTGTTTTATTCCGTATGCGACTAATTTGCTTTCTTCCATGGACATTGGACAGTAACCCCATACTCTTATATTTAATTGGACATAGGTACATATAATAAGTGTGTATCCTGTGAATTAAAGTAGAAAAATTGCAATCCCAAGAACTCACTGCAAGCTGCCTTATGAGGTTTATATATTTTGGGTTAATTTAGAGATTATAAACAAATAATTACTTCTTGAAACCAATGTGTATTTGTATCTGCATGCCTGCATGCGCATTTAACTCTTTTGTTTTGTTTTCTTCTTACTCCACTCCACATTCCTCTTGGGTTTCTAACTTTCAAACCTATTTTACAATATTATTATAATCGACTATGATATGGTAGTGTAATAAAACCACATAATTAGTTCATTCTCGATATATTCAATATTCAGTTGTTATAGTAAACCTCAAATGGTTGTGGTTATATACCAAAATGGATTATCAAAAGCAAATGAAGGTTATATACCAAAATGGATGATCAAAACTCAAAAGTAGATTTCATTAATTTGCTTTTGGTTTTGATTTCATAGCAAAAGTTCTCTTTAGATACAAGAGAATTATATTACTCGGTTAATTGAATATACTTCACAAGAAGTTAAAGTGTTAAACGGAACTAAATTCAGGTTTATTAACAAATTTAACATGGGTAGGTTATTTTGAAGGATTATATAACTGTATTAACAAATGAAAAGTAGAATACTCTTATTATATATGGTCCATTTGATGGATGTTTGTAGATAAAGTGTGCGCCGAATACAGATGAAGCAGAAGAGCAGTGAAAAGGCTCCAAGCTTTCTAATTTTATCAGACAAATAACTTTATTTTAATTGTTTTTTGGTTAGAATTTTGATTCCCAACAAATCGTATTTAATTTGATGTTAATGAAGAGCCAAATTACGACCATATCAACTGCAGCTGTACTACTAAAGTAACAAGGGTCCCCAATTTGCAATTACGACCGCCCAAAATCTGCCATGAGAGTACACCATTCATTATGGTACCGGTGTATATGTTAATTTAGATATGTATATGATTAATTCGTACGTAATTTTACTTAACCTTCTGATTAATATTTCCCAAAGAGTTGAACTAGAGTTGGCTTCACCTCTATAACATTAGTCAACTTTTAATAATATACGTCATCTATAATTCTATAACATACGTGTATATAGATACATAAATATTTAGGTTCATGGGGGTTGATTGATATACGAAGACAAAGCGAAAAAGAGTTAGTAAAAGGCCTAACTTGTAGGCAGGAAGAGTGGTGGAAGTATGATGGTGAAAGAGCAAAGTGACATTTATTTTCTGTGTTCTTTATTTTTGAGACATAATCTTCCATTTCTTCACTTCAATGTTCCTCTTCTCTGCTTTCGGTTATTGCTATGCCCCATTTGTTCTTACCTTTTCGTTCAACCAATCACTTTTTTTTCAATCTTTTTTTTTGTTGCTACCTAATGACGTCGAAAATACCTTCGTCACGTGACATCCGCACACCATATGTACTGACATAAATTTAGTATTATTGAAGGGATTAATATTGATTATTAGAAGGGGTGTCACTGGGCCGACTTGAAGAATTTGTCCGAATCAATGAGTTTAGGCCCATTTCAATCCCAAATTCAATATCTTAACGGTGTAATCCATCTATGAACTAGCGTTTAGGCCCATTTAATAAAAATTGGGATATATCACGGATTACACCAATGACCAAACTATTAAAGTTTTGAATGAATCAAAACAAAAGCATGCACTTTTCTCGTAATTCTTCCAATTGGGTTCATATAATCATATGAGAACTGATTATACAACCTCGCAGTCTCGCACAATCAAGCCTTCCAGAAAATTTCTTGTTCCATATCGAAATTTGTTGAGTTTTAGGAAAACTGGTTTTTAGAACAGAAGATCAAGAAACATTAAATAAAACAGACTGCTACAGTCACTCTCATATGCCAAAAAGCCAAATTGTGTCAAAATACCAACAAAAAGACAAGAAGAAAATGCAAATTCA
This sequence comes from Arabidopsis suecica, assembly GCA_019202805.1. Taxonomy (NCBI): domain Eukaryota; kingdom Viridiplantae; phylum Streptophyta; class Magnoliopsida; order Brassicales; family Brassicaceae; genus Arabidopsis; species Arabidopsis suecica. The sequence goes on from CM032909.1 coordinate 12,162,921, forward strand.
ACTACAACCAATCTCGCAAGATTCAGACAGACAGGAAACATAGGTCTCTGCTTTAATCTAATTGCTATCTTTCTCAAAAAAAGACCATTCCTTTACGACCTTAATGCATCAAAGGCGGATAAAGCCTAGCGTGCACCAGCAGTGAGTTTTAGTTACTGTCTGAAACCGCCATTGTCCACTAACCCCATATGCTTCAAAGAACCTGTTACATTCGAGATTCAACTGTCTTTAGTCAGATAATTTATGATTCAGAATGGAAATAGTAGAACATGGCTGAGAATTGAGAGTCCTTACCCTCCAGAATCTGCATTTTTTGAGAACTTAAAGTGGCCTGGCTGATCAAAATTGGCCTCTTGGTGGCCTAGCCTCAGCCTCAGAGACTCTTATTTGTCTTCCATCCAAATCCTTTAGGGAAGTAAAACATGTGTTAGATGTTTGATATTAAGAGTAAGAAGTACTAATTGAATATATTATTATGCTAAGAAGAGAAATGATGATACTTACAGCACCATTCAAGGAATTGATGGCCTTTTGAACCTCTTGTGAAGAGCTGAGTGTCACAAACCCAAAACCCTTGGATCTACCGCTGTCCCTGTCGTAGATAACCCTGGCTTCAACTACCTTTCCTTGCTCATTAAACAAGTTCTCAAGAGCCATGTCATCGACACCCCAAGAAAGGTTGCCCACGTAGAGACGGTTTCCTGAACCTGATCCCGAACCGGACCCTGACCCCGAACCATAACTGGAACGTTGAGACCCTCCATAACCACCACCACTACGTTGAGACCCGTATCCACCACCACGCTCGGAACCATAACCACCACCACGTTCGGAACCATAACCACCACCACGCTCGGAACCGTAACCTCCACCACGTTCAGAACCATAACCGCCACTTCTTGGTCCTCTGGAGAAGGATTCCTCTCTTTTAGGTGGAGGAGGGCCAGCATTGACTCTCAAAGGTCTGCCTTCAAATTCCTGAAATGTTAAAAATCAACAGGATTAATGAAAACAGCCACAATGTAGTAATGTAAGAAATCCAAAAGACAAGGTTGAAGGTATGAACAACAAGACAATGTGACAAAAACAAATGTACAAAACTATCTCGGCTACTTATATCCCAAATGAGAAACACAAACGACCTAGAAGAAGATGCATCTTATCAGCAGAATATAAAACAATATCAACCACGAAGTCTCCACAAACCAAACATAAGATAAACAACATGATTTCTCTATCTCAAACGTTCATACAATCCAATTCATGGAATTCCACATTACACACAAACCAAGAACAAGAAACAACACAAGCAGTTCAATAAACAAACAAGTCCACACAAGACTCATATCAACAAGTAAAGACACAGTAACGAACACAAGTATCTGCTTACATAGCCATTGAACTGTTGAGCTGCTGCTTCAACTTCTGCTGCAGTGGACATTGTCACAAATCCGAAACCTCTGCTCCGGCCAGTCACTTTGTCATAGATTACCTACAAAATCAAATTCATTTCATCACAAATGAAAACAATCTCAAAACTTTAGCTCTGTTCTCACTTTAACTCTACTCAAAACTATATCAAACCCAATTAAGGAAGATAATTAATCCAAATCTGAAAACAGAACCCTAAAATTAGCTTACCTCAACCATCTCAACATTTCCGGCGCTCTCAAAGAGCTGAGCAAGCTGAGCGCTATCAACGTTAAAGGAAAGGTTACCAACAAAGAGCTTAAGGTCAGGAGAGAAGGAGTTACGCTCCACAGGCGCTGAATCGTCACCGTCAGCGAACATATCATCTTCCTCCACCTCGAAATCTGAAGATACAGCAACGTTTCTAACGAAACGCGACGGGTACTCGGCGGGGGATGAGCATTTCACGGCGGAGGAAGCGAAGAGAGAGACGAGATGGTCGGAGTGAAGTTTGAAGGAGAGGGAAGGAGGTAAGACGGAGACGGAAGAGGGTCTGGAGACGCAGAGAGGAAGGGATTTAGGGTTGAAAGCAGAGAGGGAAGAAGCAGAGGCAGACATGGCTAAAGCTTGAGAGAATTTGCTCTCGAGGCTAAAGCTTTGAAGCTGGTGGTGAAGAGATAAGGTTTAAGGGTTCTGCGATAACAAAGTCGAGTTTTTGATATTTATTGGCAAAGTTGTAACTTTATTTTTTCTTTTCTTGCAAAAAAATAAAAATCTTTATCCACTTGAAATATCTCCCACTTGGATTTTTTTTCCCATCTAAAATCTGTGTCAGTCAAAAGAGTTGGTAAAATATAAAAGTTACTGTAAAATAATAGTATCTTATTGTTTGATTTTTTTTTAGCTAATAGCCTAATAGACATATATGCCCATATCACATTTCAATGTACAATATAACACAAATAACATAAATATAAATGTTTTGTTCAAAAAAAAAAACATATATAAATGTTGTGTTTATTAATGAACTGAAAACATATTAATAAAAGTTTATATTGAAAGCTTTGAAATTTCAACTATACTCTTTTTTTTTTTTTTTGAGGAAATTAAAAGAAGAGTTGCTCAAATTAATTTAAATTTCTGTTATATAGTAGTATTTTTTTATATGAAGTGAATGGTATGTGTGGTAAGATCTGGTCCGTCCAAATTGGATGGACGGTGGAGATTAAAGAGAAGGAATAAGAGAGTGGGTCTAGTGAGAAGATAAGGCCATTACTAAAAGCCAAAGGAAAAAAATGCAACTAGAGAGACTGTACACTGAGGCTCCAGTATGGATCTTCAACTTGTTCTTAACTATGAAGTAATCACTCTTCAAACATTATTATTTTGAGGTTTAAGTAGGATTTATTGATATGATAGTTTCACTTGTTTTCCAGATTTTATTTTTCTTTTGTTTAATTTGGAATGAAATCAATGATAAAATATAGAAAGACAACAAAATTAAATCTACATACTCCATCTTTCTTAAGCAGGAACACTATGGAGTATGCAAATGTTGTAACATTAGGCTCAATACCATAAGATGTCACATTCACAAACCAAACCACCAACTCTGTCCATTGCAAGATACATCCCTTAGAATCATTGTCATGTAAACTGGTAACAACATTAGGCTCAAATGTTATTTTCCTTTCATCTTCACAAATAACTCTTCTTTATTTCATTTTCTTCTTTACTTTTCACAGATTCTTGAACGATACAGGATTTGCCATACCTATTGACTTTCTGAACCTTAACCCTATCATGACCGGAACACAGTAAAAACCAATGAATTATCTAATTCTGGATCGAATCCTATATCCCCGGTAGTCCTCTAGCTGGAATCTCCCATTACTCAGTTGCTTGCTGAGGTTTATTTAGATTTGGATGATGAAATTGAAAGCCATTAGCAAATAGACCATAGAGTTTTGAGTTAGTTAGTGCCGGTTAAGCTGGATATGTCTAGACCCGGATTGGGTATTGCCCAAACCCGATTTTAAAATAACCAGACCGGTTCAGATTCATAATAAAAATGGGTCCCATTGATAGCCACGTGTCGCTAACGAAGACGTAAGAAGAGATTGAAAATGGCTAAGGAACATTGTCCGGCGGAGAATCGAAGAAGAAGAAGAACACAAACACTCAGATACTTTTTTCTTATTTTGTCCGTACCGAAATCGGAAAATGGACATTTCTGTTCGAATCTCCGGCTTAAAATCCTCCAATCTCATCCGAATAATCCCTAGATTCTCATCTTCTTCTTCTTCTAGATTCCGTTGTTCCAAAAACGAACCTCCCCGAAACGCAAACGAGTCCAACGGTGAGAGATTCAAGTATTAGATTAAATTGGATTGGAATCGGTTAAATTCGGTTCAATTGCTTTCTGTCAGGTGGTGGTGATAAATCGTCGACGGATTGGGACAAGGCGTGGAAGAATTTCAAGAAGCAGAGCAAGAAGTCATTGTTCTCCCAATTCAACGTCGACAAGTACGTGACTTGGAATCCTCCAAGATCGGAGTTTGACTTGTCGGAAGAAGTTGATCCCATCAAAAGAACAGAGAGATCCAATCTCATGCTCTGGACAAGTCCAAGGTTCACTCTTGTCGGAGCCATCGTCATTGTCTCATTCCTCCTCCTCTACACCATTCTTGCTCCTGTCAAGTAATAATCATTCATTTAGATCAGAATTCTGAATGTGTTGTTTCTACAGTTCATATGCGTTACAACTTTTGCCAAATAAGATCACATTTTTTAGACTCAAGCAAACAACAAGCCATTATTATGCTTCCTTTCATATAGAACATGCCCGAAGTTATGCATTATTCTTTCAATAAATTAGCGAAAACAGTAGCCTCTTTAGATGATATTTAAGACAAATATTTATTCATTCATGGCCTAACAATACTGCCCGCCGCGATTTCCTGTAACCATAGTTATAAACAAAAATTGCCTTTCTTAGACGTTAACCAACTTTATAATTCGACTTTATTAATGCTCGGATCTAGTTCAACTTCAATCGTAAGTTTAATGTCAATGTATTTGATTCCGGAGAGAACAAAGAGCGTTGAAATTGCCGTACAGAACATGATGTAGACATTAATGTATAACAATAAAGTAAAAAAGGGACAATACAAATCGGCGAAGTTGGAGGTTTAGCTGAGGGAGGCCTGTGTCATGCTGATTCTTTCAACATCATTAGTCATTACTATGTCATTGCTTTCATCCTCACAGTCGTTGCTAAGAGAATAGAAAACAATTTTCTTTTTATAAAAAAATTATCCATATTTTGTGATGTTAAGAGTGATTTGCATGTAATTTTTGACTCTTTTTTTTTTTTGATAACCCAGTATCCAGACCACACAGTGATCTGACTAGCCCACTGGGCCTAAGCCCGCGTCACAGGGATTTTTAAGCCTCCACTTAAGGGCCCCCTGATAAACTGGTGGTCTGGGGCGCCTGAGCAAGTCCGCAGGTAAATTCCCAGGTGGCCACAGGAGTGAGAGAGCGAAACTGCGTCTGGGGAGGATCGATCCCTGGCCTAGACCAACAGGGCGATCCTTCCAACCAAACGAGAACCACTCGCCCACCACCATGTGGTTAATTTTTTGACTCTTGAAAATAGATAAATGCGTATTGAATTGTTGACTATAAGAAATTAGATGCATGCATCAAATGGAGGTGTCTTTTTCTTTATGTACTAACTTCCCAACTTGAAAACATGACAATTCTATAAATGACTTCATAACTATAGATTTAGTTTGTCCTAAGAAAACGTAATGTAAAATTGCTATGGTTTCCAAGTTTTTCTTCATCTTTCTTCTAGTGGGGTAAAATTGGTGGGTTTCATGCTGCGGCTGTTGGTTAGGAAATGTCCAATATAAACATTTGTAGTTATGTGTATACCTGAAAATTTGTAAAAGATAATCTAAATTATGAAACATATACATAACAAATAATTTAGGAAGAAAAAGGCATCAAGCAATCAAGAAGACATGACCCAAAACCATTTCCGAGACATCATGAATATAAAACTGATATTCAAATCTTCCACGATCTTACAGCTTTCAATTTCAACATAAACTAAAATTTGTTTTTTTTTTTTTTATAAGTTGATAGCATGTGTTAATTATTATTTTATATCATACAATGAGTCAATGACCTTAGAATCCGCAGATAATTTCAAGAACTCAGAACAAAAGCTGATGTATTCCCTTACATCATTGAATTGTGTCATTTTGATTAACCCATAATATAAATTTATAAATATACGTAAGTCAAAATGCATTGAGATTATCTCTCATTTAGACTTTAAATTTCTGATTTCAGAGAGGTCAAACTTAAAAAAGCCAAGCCATGGCTCATATGGTTGGAGCAAACGAGATTGAGTCGTTGAGAGTGGAGCTTGCAGAGATTGGAAGAAGCATCAGATCATCGTTCCGGAGACACACTTCGAGTTTTCGAAGCAGCTCTTCAAGATATGAACTTGAAAATGATGGTGATGTTAATGATCATGATGCAGAGTATGCTCTGCAATGGGCTGAGATTGAGAGATTACCAACTGTCAAACGAATGAGATCGACTCTCCTTGATGATGGCGATGAGTCCATGTCCGCGAAAGGAAAAAGAGTCGTTGATGTCACAAAGCTTGGAGCCATGGAGCGTCATCTGATGATTGAGAAACTCATCAAACACATTGAGAATGATAATCTCAAGCTGCTCAAGAAAATCAGGAGAAGAATAGACAGGTAAGTAAAACAAAATCTCTAGGAAATAGCTTTTCCCATTTGTGATTTTTCTGATTCTAGAAAGTTTGAAACTGTGTTGTGCAGAGTCGGGATGGAGTTACCGACCATAGAAGTGAGGTACGAGAGTTTAAAAGTGGAGGCCGAGTGCGAGATTGTTGAAGGCAAGGCACTTCCAACACTGTGGAACACTGCTAAGCGCGTTTTATCTGTGAGTACTCAACAATTTCTGCAAACTCACATAGTTGTTATTGCCTTGATCCTAAATTGAATTCTATTTCTTCAGGAGCTGGTGAAGCTCACTGGTGCAAAAACACACGAAGCCAAGATAAACATTCTTAATGATGTTAATGGCATTATAAAGCCAGGAAGGTTAGTAGTTGTCTCCTCACTAGTCTTGAACAAAGTTTTATACCTCCAAGTGTGTTTATTCTTCTTGTTGTTGCAGGTTAACACTGTTGCTTGGTCCTCCTGGATGCGGGAAAACAACTTTGTTAAAGGCCTTGTCTGGAAATTTAGAAAACAATTTAAAGGTTCTAATGATTAAAGCAGTTATATCAATTTATCATTTTCTTTTGGATACTATATTTGCGTGCAGATGTGTGAAGCGCGTACCTTTGCTGTTGTTTTCGTTCCACAGTGTTCAGGTGAAATATCTTACAATGGACACAGACTGGACGAGTTTGTTCCTCAGAAAACCTCGGCATACATAAGTCAATATGATCTGCATATCGCAGAGATGACAGTGAGGGAGACAGTTGACTTCTCAGCTCGTTGTCAGGGAGTTGGTAGCCGAACAGGTATTTTTATCAACCAATCAATGTTCCTTCGAGTGCATTGAAATGTATGTATTCTTGATTTTTTCTTTTCCTGCGGAAACAGACATTATGATGGAAGTCAGTAAAAGAGAAAAGGAAAAAGGAATCATTCCTGACACAGAAGTGGATGCTTACATGAAAGTACATTCCTCTGACACTCTCTGATCTTTGAAGCTTATTCTGAATCTAACCTTTACACTCAGGGTGGTTGATTAGAGACTTTTTGTTTTTCTGTAGGCAATATCTGTTGAAGGACTCCAAAGAAGTCTGCAAACAGATTACATCTTGAAGGTAATATAGTCTCCTAGATAGCCTGGCTGATAATCTGGCACTTTCCGTTTGGCTCTCATGTCTTCTCTTGCAATTGCAGATTCTTGGACTTGATATATGTGCAGAAACATTGCTTGGAGATGTGATGAGGAGAGGTATATCAGGAGGTCAAAAGAAGCGTCTTACCACAGGTTAGTTCATAGCTCGGATCCTTTTAAATTTTGTCTTTTGCTGACATGTTCTTTTTCTAAAGCAATACTTGAATCTCTGAATGTTTGCAGCCGAGATGATTGTTGGCCCGACAAAGGCTCTGTTTATGGATGAAATAACAAATGGCTTAGACAGCTCCACAGCTTTTCAGATTGTCAAATCTCTTCAGCAGTTTGCTCACATATCAAGCGCTACTGTGCTTGTTTCGCTTCTTCAACCCGCCCCAGAATCCTTTGACCTCTTTGATGACGTTATGCTGATGGCCAAAGGAAGAATCGTGTATCATGGTCCACGCGGTGAAGTCCTCAACTTCTTTGAAGATTGTGGATTCCGATGCCCTGAAAGGAAAGGTGTTGCAGACTTTCTCCAGGAGGTAAAAAACCAAAGCTTTGTTCCCTACAATGAAACTTTTGTGCTTTGCAAGTCATGAGTTGTTGATCTTCCCTTGTTTTGCTCTGAAGGTTATATCCAAAAAAGACCAAGCACAATACTGGCGGCACGAGGATTTACCTTATAGTTTTGTCTCGGTAGAAATGTTGACAAAGAAGTTCAAGGACTTGAGTATTGGGAAAAAGATTGAAGACACTCTGTCAAAGCCGTATGATAGATCCAAAAGCCATAAGGATGCGTTGTCCTTCAGTGTGTATTCTCTTCCAAACTGGGAGCTGTTCATAGCATGCATATCAAGAGAGTATCTTCTCATGAAGAGAAACTATTTCGTCTATATTTTCAAGACATCTCAGGTACATTAAGAGTTTCCATTCCACAGATTTCTCTCCTTGTCTTCTTTAGATGTCGATAGTATTCCTGAGCTTTCTAGCTTTATGTGCGCAGCTTGTTATGGCCGCATTCATCACAATGACAGTGTTTATCCGAACACGGATGGGTATTGATATCATTCATGGAAATTCTTACATGAGTGCCCTCTTTTTCTCCCTCATTATACTTCTTGTTGACGGATTCCCAGAGTTGTCTATGACGGCTCAACGCCTAGCCGTGTTTTACAAGCAGAAGCAGTTGTGTTTCTATCCTGCGTGGGCATATGCAATCCCTGCAACAGTGTTAAAGGTCCCTCTCTCGTTCTTTGAATCTTTAGTTTGGACCGGCCTCACATACTATGTCATTGGATACACCCCTGAAGCATCCAGGTGAGCTTTCCTCTCTGTTACTTGGTACTTAAACGCTAGAAAAAGGCTCACATTCAAGTCTGGGAATGCTCAGTCAACATTAAACTGATGAAGTTTGATGTTCCAGGTTCTTCAAGCAGTTCATTCTACTCTTTTCTGTTCACTTCACCTCGATATCCATGTTCCGGTGTCTAGCTGCAATCTTCCAGACAGTAGTTGCTTCAATCACAGCTGGCAGTTTTGGTATATTAATCACATTTGTCTTCGCCGGTTTCGTCATTCCACCAAGTAAGATTTTGCCCCAATCCTGTGCCAAATCTTACCTCACAAGTTGTACCATTCAAGCATGACTCTAAGGTTCTGTGTTTCCTGCAGCTTCTATGCCAGCATGGCTCAAGTGGGGTTTCTGGGTAAATCCTTTGAGTTACGGTGAGATTGGATTATCAGTAAACGAGTTTCTTGCTCCACGGTGGAATCAGGTGATCTCTCTTAGTTTCTTACCTTCCTTTTCTCTCTTAATCACCCAAGCCCTTCGTTGTTTGGTATACTCTTCCATACTAATCAGTATATTTCTGGTAAAACATGCAGATGCAACCCAATAATGTTACCTTAGGACGAACCATACTCCAAACCCGTGGACTGGACTACGACGGTTACATGTACTGGGTATCATTATGTGCCTTGTTGGGTTTCACTGTGCTCTTCAACATCATTTTCACTCTGGCTCTGACTTTCTTGAAATGTAAGTCCGTCATCATCTACTAAGTAAATGTATATTCTTTCAAAACACAATCGCCACATACTTAGACAGCCTTTACCAAATGACAGCACCCACATCATCTCGAGCCATGATTTCGCAAGACAAACTCTCAGAGCTGCAAGGAACAGAAAATTCAACAGACGACTCTTCTGTCAAGAAAAAGACCACAGATTCCCCTGTAAAGACGAAAGAAGAAGGTGAAAAATTTGTTGACTCTCTTCCTACTTCCTCCACCATTTTTTTATCCCACTAATACTTTCTCCTGACCACAGGCAATATGGTCTTACCATTCAAGCCTCTCACTGTAACATTTCAAGACTTGAACTATTTCGTTGACATGCCCGTGGTAAAACTATCATAACTCAAACTATAGACCATATCTCAAGATTTTCTCCATTGCTCTCTCGTTTATCTTTGATATTCCAATGATGATAACCTCAGGAGATGAGAGACCAAGGATATGATCAGAAGAAACTGCAGCTTCTCTCAGAAATCACAGGAGCTTTCCGTCCCGGAATCCTAACGGCATTGATGGGAGTGAGTGGAGCCGGAAAAACCACTCTCCTCGACGTTCTAGCCGGAAGGAAAACCAGCGGATACATCGAAGGAGACATCAGAATCAGTGGTTTCCCTAAAGTTCAAGAAACATTCGCTAGAGTCTCAGGCTACTGCGAACAAACAGATATTCACTCACCAAACATCACCGTCGAAGAATCCGTAATCTACTCCGCTTGGCTTCGTCTAGCTCCTGAGATCGATTCCACAACCAAAACCGTAAACCTCTTAATTCTCTCTTCTCTTCCATTAAATCGACTCAAAATCAAAAGTTAAGAAGTAACGAATCGTTGAAATCTGAACAGAAATTTGTGAAGCAAGTGCTTGAGACGATCGAATTAGATGAAATTAAAGATTCATTGGTGGGAGTCACCGGAGTGAGTGGTTTATCGACGGAGCAGAGGAAGAGATTGACGATTGCGGTGGAGTTGGTGGCGAATCCGTCGATTATATTCATGGATGAGCCAACGACGGGGCTAGACGCAAGAGCAGCCGCCATTGTTATGAGAGCTGTGAAGAACGTCGCTGATACTGGACGAACCATCGTCTGCACTATTCATCAGCCTAGTATCGACATTTTTGAAGCTTTCGACGAGGTAAATTGCAAAATTGTCTCAAAACATATAATTGTTATATTTCTACCCCAAAACTTATGCTCTTATCAACCAAGTACAAAATTAACACTGAAATTAATTAAACTTGAATTTTCAGTTGGTGCTTCTTAAAAGAGGTGGTCGCATGATTTACACAGGACCATTAGGCCAACATTCACGTCATATTATCGAGTATTTTGAGGTAAATTTGTTTCAAATTTTCTTTTAATCTATGATTGTTTTTACCAAACATATGTTAACTTTTTTTTTTTGTTTGGATTGAATAACAGAGTGTTCCTGAAATTCCTAAAATAAAAGACAACCACAATCCAGCAACATGGATGCTTGATGTTAGTTCACAATCTGTAGAAGGTGAACTTGGTGTCGATTTTGCAAAAATCTACCATGACTCTGCCCTTTACAAGTGAGTAACCCTTTAAAACTTTGCATACAAACTGTTATTGTTCAAAAAATTTGGTTTTAATGAATCATGTGTTGATTATAGGAGAAACTCAGAGCTTGTGAAACAGTTGAGCCAATCAGATTCAGGATCAAGTGATATACAGTTTAAGAGAACTTTTGCACAAAGTTGGTGGGGACAATTCAGATCTATTCTATGGAAAATGAACTTGTCTTATTGGAGAAGCCCTTCTTATAACCTAATGCGTATGATTCACACATTAGTCTCTTCTTTGATCTTCGGTGCACTTTTCTGGAAACAAGGCCAAAATATGTAAGTGGAGAGTGAGATTCGAATGAGTAGATTGATTGATATGTGAGATTGCTAACATTTTGATTTGTGTTTTCTCGTTTGTAGAGATACTCAACAGGGTATGTTCACTGTGTTTGGAGCGATCTATGGTTTGGTGCTCTTCTTAGGGATAAACAATTGTTCATCAGCTATTCAATATATAGAAACAGAGCGAAATGTTATGTACCGCGAAAGATTCGCAGGAATGTACTCAGCGACTGCTTACGCATTGGGTCAAGTGGTGACTGAGATACCTTATATATTCATACAAGCCGCCGAGTTTGTGATCATAACATATCCAATGATCGGTTTCTATCCTTCAACATACAAAGTCTTCTGGTCACTCTACTCTATGTTTTGCTCTCTTCTCACTTTCAACTACCTCGCGATGTTCCTCGTCTCCATCACGCCAAACTTCATGGTTGCCGCGATTCTTCAATCGCTCTTCTATGTTAATTTCAACCTTTTCTCCGGATTTTTGATCCCCCAAACGGTAAGATCACCGATCCTCTAGTTTCTTAAACAAAAATCTTTACAAAGAAGAAAATGTTTTGTAATGTTTTTTCTTTTGGTGTTTGAAAATTGCAGCAAGTTCCAGGGTGGTGGATTTGGTTATATTATCTAACACCAACGTCTTGGACACTCAACGGGTTTTTCTCGTCCCAATACGGTGATATTGATGAAAAGATTAATGTCTTTGGAGAATCCACGACGGTTGCAAGATTCTTGAAAGACTATTTTGGATTTCATCATGACCGTTTGGCGGTTACTGCGGTTGTTCAAATCGCTTTTCCCATTGCGTTAGCTTCTATGTTTGCATTCTTCGTGGGCAAACTCAACTTCCAACGAAGATGATCATGCCAATTAGTCTTCATCATTTTAGAATAAACAAGTACTGCCTGAAAATAAACACAACTTGGTTTTTGTTGTTTCTTTTTTGGGTATGTATTTGATTTTGAAGAAAGTAAACAAAGCATTCTCTATGCAAGTCAAATAATCAAATCTCAATTAAATCGACATACAATCAGTAATCAAAATTAACGTTTTGCATCTCAAGAATAGTCAGAAATAGTAAACTTGAGTGATATGTAACGAAAACAAAAAAGAAGATTTATGCATAAATTATATAGATAATAATAAACCATTAATTTTTTTTAATTTGTACAAATGAATTTAAGTTACATAAAGGAATAATTTAGAAATATGCTTGGCTAATAGTAGTATTTATAAAATCATTATCTTTATTAAATCATAATGTTCTTAATTTTTATCTGTAAAAATTTAATATCTTACTTTTTTTTGTTTTAATATTACTTCTGTTTGGCAAATTAAATAAAAGCTTTGTAATATAGTTGGTTGACATATAAATTAGTATAAATCAGAAAACCAAAGCGGTCAACACAAGAGGCTCGGTTTATTCCTTTCTTCTTCCTATACGAAGACGGTACGCATTTCTCCAACGCCATAGCCAAAAGCTCGACGAGATCCAACAGTGCCTCCTGATCTGCATCGTTTTCGATTAAGCTTCTCCTATCAATCGAAAACCCTTATTATACATTGATCGGATTCGATCGAGCGATTCGACACGGAATCGCGATGTCAATCCGAATTCCCTCAGCTTCTTGGGATTTTCGCGGTTTCCTACTCTTTTTCATCTTCTTCAGCTCTTCCCCTGGTAAAAAATTGTCTCGCTTCTTATAATTACTCTGATTTCGTCCTTTTTAGTTTTTGAATATTTTTCCAGGATTAGTGATTTTAGTTTCATTTTCGAATTGGGGAAGTGTTTTGTTGCTCGTGTAATAATAGATGATCATTGATAGTGATTCATTGTTTTGATCGTCACAGGAACAATACTAACACAAGAAGTTACACTTGATTCGATTCGGATTTTCACGACTCACGAATGGTTCTCGACTAAGCCTACAGTCTTTTTCCAGTGCAAAGGAGAGAACAAGACGGTGTTGCCTGATGTGAAGAGAACCAATGTTTCTTATGCTTTCAATGGCGAAGAATCTTGGCAGGTTTGTCTTTTGTTTCCGAAATGTAGCTCAAGCTGGTTCCTTACTGATTTGATTTTGATTATGTTGCTGAATTTCATAGCTCTAGCAAGAGTTTAGATATTGTGTGGTTTTCATTTGATCTGAAACCCGGAAAAAAGAGCTGCCTTTACTCTAGGTCTTAGCTATTTTGGTAGGGATATAGTTCTGGTTACTAAATCTGCTTCAAAATTTAGATCTTAGTATCTCCTTAAAAATACTTTGTAAAGAGAAATTAGATTGAAATGGTAGATGGGTTCTTCATCTGTGAAATGTAGTTAACGGCAAACAAATAGGTTGTCTTATGTTGAAGGTCATCATCTATTATCACTGTCTTTGAGCTCTATGTTCTGTTCTGTTTTCGATTTTTGCAGCCACTAACCGAACTTCAAGGAACAAAATGCAAGAGATGTGGAATCTATGAGGACGACCCCCTTAAATATGATACATTTGACGAATGGGAGCTTTGTCCTTCTGATTTCACAGCAGAGGGTAGTTACAAGCGCGAAAAGGAGAAAGAATTTAATGCTACTTTTCTTTGCCATGGATGCTCACAAGTAGGAGCTGGTATGTTACCAAGCAACAAATCTTGAACTTTAGGGTCATTCATTGCATGAATACTGTTTCCTCCAACTATAAAGAAAATCTCTCTCACATGTGTCTCTGTTGGCTGTAGCCTCAGTTTGAATCTGTTCTCTGTGATTAGGAATATCATATGCATCTTTTTCTTTTCTACAGGTTCGAATAAAGAATCGGGCACTGAGAAGGAAGAAGAAAAGGGCGGTATGCATCCTGCAATTGTGGTACTGATTGTAGTACTCTTGTTAGGTGTAGTTGCGGTGGGACTTTTGGTAGGTTACAAGTATTGGAGGAAGAAGAAACGGCAACAAGAGCAGGCCCGGTTTCTCAAACTGTTCGAAGATGGTGATGACATTGAGGACGAACTTGGCCTTGAAAATACCCTATGAAGCCAAGTTCAGTGTGGCACAGTAACTCAAAGTTCCCTCTATGTACATACATACAGAGCTTCTTCATCCACCTCACAATCATTTTTTTGTGTTGGTCTTAAATAGAGAGAGGAGACAAATGATACAATGATACAAAGAAGCATTTGCTTCGTACAAAGACAAAGTCAACGTTGTTATTTCTTTTGTCATAAATGTTTGACAATTAAAGAGGCTAAAAGAATTAGACTGCGATTGTTAAATCCTTTTTCTTTCACAAAATATTTTGCAAATTCTAAACATCACAGGAGCCAAAAATAAAGACACCATGAAGTGCTTTATTCTTACTAAACGATCCACAAGTGAGGTACTTCATCAATAGTTGTTTATTACTAAACAATGAAAAGTAACATCGCAGAGTTTAAAAGTTGTCGGAAAACAAACCAAAAGAGTCATCAAAGAAGTAAATCCAGCATTGTCAATGTCACGCAACCAAAAAGGAAAGTATCAAGCAGAAAGAAAGGGAAAGGAAACAACATCCATCAGTACACAATGCTTCATAGGGCTTTAACCATCAAGGTGACTCACTGCCTTTAGGGGAAGGACGGTTAAGCTCAGCCTCATCATCAATGGGACTCCTGTCTTGACCATTAAGTCCAACAGGACTTTCATCACCTCCAACAATGGGACTCACAGAGTTCCTGCCATTACCATTCTCTTTTGGGCTACCATCATACTCTGATCCACGCTTTGGGCTCGCATCTATCACCTTTCGGTCTGGGCTCAGGCTTCGGTCCCTGCCTTTAGGAGACAAAGATCGCTCCATTGCCTTAGGGCTGCGTGATCTATCCTCCACGCTTTTCTCTCTTCTCACTGGGGATCGCGATCGACTGATGAAAAGAGAAATAAAGAGTCAACCAAAGGGTATAAGCCAATAATACCGTGTAAAATTAGTGTTGTCATCAACGTACTAATAGCCTACAAAGTAAGAATCATTTCTACACTGCTAGGGAAAATAGTTGTCTAATGTCCAAATTTACCACTGACCTGTAGCTGCGACCTCGACTGTAACTACGGCTACGGCTTGGGCTCCTTCGGCGACGAGGGGAGCGGGATTTGACTGGTGACCTGGAATAGCTTCCACCCTGCCTGGAGAATTATAATCCAAAAGAGATATCAGAAGAAGCTTAAAGGATAGAGCAAACTGTGCAAAAACAAGGATTCAAAGATTTAGTACCTGGCCTTCTTTGGACTAGGACTGTTCTTGCAGTTTCTCTCGATGTGTCCTCTTTCTCCACAGCGGTAACATTTATTCTTCCAGTCTCCTGCTGTGCAGTCTCGGGCCCAGTGACCATCAACACCACAATTAAAACAACGACCAGAACCAGGAGGAGGGCCTCTGCTACCATTGTCTCGAGAACCACGAGGCGCCTATCATAAATTCAAGAGTTTTGGAGCGTATCAGTAATTTTGTCATCCAAATCATCAAACCAAAGGAGGCATCAGTAATAAAGAGACACAAATAACTAACCCCTCTTGATGCCTCCACAGTGATGCGACTTCCATCGAAATCACGTCCATCCAGGTAATATCTTGCGTCATCAGCATCCCGAGGATCACTAAATTCCTGTTCTCAAAATGTGAGGCCAATGATAGATGCATAGTATATAAAAATGTTTGTGCGCATGACAAACTTGAAAATCAAACCCTTGAATAATATGGGTAGTATCAAACTTACAACAAAGGCATAATCACGCTTCATATCCACATCTCGTACTCTGCGGAAATTGTTGCCAGAAAATCAAGGCCATCATTACTTAAGGAACTTCCAAACACCAGTTTTTGAGATTTGAGTCCATTCTCAATAAAAACATGCAATAAATCAACAAACAAAATCGCCGATGCACCATTTATACACCAGACTCGAATTTCCACCAATTACACCAAGTCCACCCATTCATCAAACATCTCCAGGTTAGGCAAACCCCCAGAAACCTTCAACAAGATCATTCAAGTTAAAGAAAAAAAATCCACTAAACCTAGATCCAGAATTTCCCCACATTATGGTATTCAATGCAAAGTTATAAGTAGCAAGACAAAAAAGAAAAAACTATCCTCCTCTTTGATTCTAATGTTAACTTTAGGTATATACCCCCTGCACAATATCAAAGAGGAATCATTCCAGATTCCAGATTCACACCAAAGAACAATCAATAAAAATTTTATCACACTTATTTCCCCAAGAACACAAAAATCAAATTACGTCAACCAAGACGAGAATAAGACTCTTTACCTTCCGTATCTGCTAAAAAGACGTTCAAGGTCTCTGGTACGAGTTCTAGATGACAAGCGACCAACATAGAGGCGAGTGTTTCCATAGCGATCATCATAGCGAGGCATTGTCAAGCTGCAATATTTATAACATACTCTATCAGGCACATATAATATATATACCATTCACAATCACACTATCCTCTTCAAATCAAATTAACAAGCAAAGACCAGAGAGCTAGAACACTAACTCAGACCTATACAAAGAAACCCATGTGAATATCTACGATTTATCATCAGAACAAAAATCTAAAAACAAAGAAACAAAATTGAATAACATAAGAAAGAAACCTATAAAGGAAATCTAAGGCGAAGAAACGAGAAACCAATTGAAAACCCTAATCTAGAGAGCGAAGAACAACAAAATCGAAACCAAAACAGATCCTATTACAAAGAGTCTTCTTCATACCTGGGGACGAAGAAGGAGAGAGCAAATTCGCAGTAACCCTAATAATTTGGAAACGAAGGAAGTGAACCGGATAATACTGCGATTAGTCTTCAACCCCTATCTTATATGTTGGAAACCGACGAGATTCAACGGTTGAGATTCGTTGGTGGTTGTTTCAATCAACGGTTTGGATTGGTGGTTGTTTCAATCAACGGTTTGGATTTAACAGCGAGATAAACGTCGATGTTACCGATATAGAAAAGGAAAATAAGCACAGTTTCCAATTTAGTACTTTATTGGGCCTTATATTACACTCTCAAGCCCATTAAAGATTTACTAAAACAATATGTAATTTTGTATTAATCATAAGTATTAAGTACATCATCATTGGTTAGTTTACTCTAAATCAGCGACGCTTGTTCTTGCTTCCGATCAAGAGCGTGAAGTAGAAGAGAACTCTAAAGAAGAATCCCCAAGCTACAGTGATCCATAAGCAATTCCATTTGCTAATCTCTGTGATTCCTTGTTGCTTCAGAATGTCGATTCCCGTCGTAACGCAAGTCTCCGCCGTCACGTTGATCCCCAAAACGCCGCTCATGCTCTTCAGGAGGCTGATTTTCACGGCGGCCGGAACTTGTCCAAGTGGCGAATTGTCGAACATTTGGATCCCACGGACGAAGCATTTCGTCGGATCTTCGAATTCGTTCTGTAGAACACCTTCGTAAGGGTATTTCACGAGAGAGAGGTAGTGGAACCAGATCCAGTAGAGAGGGATTCGATCTCTGGAGATGAAGAATCCGGAGAAGAGGAGGAAATATGCGAGGATTGCTACAACCACCGTGAATCCGATCATCACGTGTGAGACTACGCCGGATAAGAATGTCACGAAGGAGCTTCCGGCCCAAAACGCTGTGAGGATTGTGAAGAAGAAGAAGAGGAAGCCTTCGGAGCCGCCGGCGAGTCCTACGGCCCAGAATGTTGTGGCGGCGAAGGCGGCGGATAAGATTATTAGAGCAGGGATTGAGATTATTGTGTGAGCGAGGACGTATGATGATCGCCGGTAAGCGTTGTAAGCTGTTTCTCTCATGAATATGTAGCGTTCTTGTAGAAAGACTGGTATTGCTTCTGCACAGGTGTAGAATGTTGTGGACATTGCGAATGCGAAGAACCCTAAACGTTCTTGTATACCTCTTGGTGAATTGTCTAGTTTCAAGAATATTGTGGCTAGGATGCTTCCGGTGACTAGAACAGCTCCGAGGCGCATTCCGAATAGCTCTGGTTGTCTTCTTGAGTTTAGTATAGATCGTTTGCCAATTACGAGCATTTCAGTCCAGAATGGGTTTGCAAAGGTTTGAAATGATGATCTTAGGTTTGTTGCTCCGGAGACAAGTTTGCCTCTGGAGATACTTGCGCTGATTGCATCTTTGAGAGACACATTGGTGTGTCTTCTACTCTGGCTTGAGGTTTGCTTTGCTCGCCATTGCTTGTGGAACTCGACTAGGGCTTTGGTTCCTTCTGGAGAATCTTCCAGCTCACGGATAAGATCGAGTGCGAACTCTGGCTTGTTCTCGTTTTCAGGAATTGGGTGACCGAATTCCGAGAAGAACTGAGGGAGATTTGTTGGGGAGCCGCTGTAAACGGTGTTTCCCCTAGATAGGAAGATTAACTTATCGAGTAAGCCCAAGATTCTGTAACTCGGCTGATGGATTGACATGATAACTATGCTGCCGCTTTGTGCGATTCTCTGAAGCACTTTGACAACCATGTAGGCACTGGTAGAATCGAGACCTGAGGTTGGCTCATCAAGAAAGAGGATAATCGGATCATGGATTATATCGGTTCCAATTGACACCCGTCTCCTTTCTCCTCCAGACACACCTCTGTGCCCCTCATCACCGATCACGGTTTTTGCTGCGTTTCTCAGGCCGAGCTGATCAATCAGAGCTTGAACCCGTGCCTTCTTTTTCTTCTTAGAAAGAGAGCTTGGAAGCCTGAACTCAGCAGAAAACATCAAAGTTTCTTCTACGGTGAGCATCGGGAACAGAAGATCATCTTGCATCACATAAGCCGATATGACTTTATGCAGGCTGGATTCAAGAACTTCCCCGTTTAAAGTAATATTACCACGTAGGCTCTCTTTTGAAATCCGATTGGCTAATGCATCGATAAGGGTTGATTTCCCTGACCCGCTCGCTCCAAGAACGGCCATCATCTCTCCTTCCCGAGCTTCACCAGAAATACCATTCAGCAGCACCTTAGTATTCATCTCCATACCATTAAAAGGCGAATTACTGCAACAAGGGAAGGGCTTAAACTTCTTCTGGATCATCACACTATAAGTCAAGTCTTTGAAGGAAAGAACAAACGGAGAAGAAGAAGGCACGCAAGAAGACGGAACCGAGGCCCAGAAATTGGAGGCAACTGCAACATCCAAAGCCCGACTATGGTCATCCCCCTCATCTTCCACACTCATGAGAAGTTCTGCAAGTGTGACAGACACCCGCGCCGTGTCTCTCTGACATCTCTGAAGCTCCACTGACTTATGGATATTGTAAAACAGAGGGAGACCATCGCCATTGGCCCGTCTGGCCGGAGATAATTTACTGAACAAACCAGACATCATGTAAATTATTGTCTGGTTAATGTTTTGGCCTCAGGTAATGTGTCTAAAGGCCTTTACCCACAGAACAATTTTGATCGACTTTATAGGATATTTGGATGGAAGAATGAGAGAGAGAAACTTGTCAATTAGTTTGGTGATCTCTAAGTATCTAACTTTGAGTTGTTTTGGGTTTTGTAGCTTTTGATATATACATACATAGCCTTTGTTTTATATTTTCGTATGTATATAAACTGAAGTTAAGAGTAGGTGAGGAGTTGGGCAAATCCATCCACATTTTTCCATTATTGTATGTATTTTTTTCTTGGGGCTTAAGGTACTCTGTAAAAAATCCTATTTTAGGTGGTTTTTGTTCACACAGTGGAAATTTTTTACTCCATGGAATTACGTGTTTATCTTATTTGTATTTAATTTATCCGGATTTCATGAAATTGCAATAAGAAAAAAAGGGGTAAAAAAGTATAGCATATGTGACATGTCAGGAGTATAATTTCTTCTTGCAATTGTCCATCTATGTCACGAATTTCTTACTCTTTTGTATATTATAGTCACGAGTTTTCTTTATTCACTCACAAGCTCTTAGACTTGTTTTAAACAAGTTGAGGATTGTTTTTTGGTGCGACAATCAATATTTGACTAGGGGTTATTTGGATTTCTAGCTTTTTGAATCAGTGAATATCTTCGTTAAGTATCTAAAGCATGCTAGAAAAATACTTTGTATTCTATCAAAATCAAATCATTCAACATTTTGAACATTTATTTAGCAGTTATTAATTAAATTTGTAGCAATTAGTTAGTATCAAACACCTAGGATATTCTCATAATTATGATTTTGGCATGGTACTATACTAGATTCAAGTAAGGCATGTCATGCCTAATGAAGCTAATGGCGTGTATTTGTTTAATCATGAACACATTACTATTTACTAGTCATATAAAGTGTAATTGAAGCCTTTCAAAAACAAGAAAAAAAAAATGTATGAGGGAAGTCATATGGAATTGTACAGATGATTGATGTAAAATACAGGAAATGAATGTGAAAATTATGGCATTAAAACGTGGAGACGTTTGGCTTTTAATTTGATGTTGTAGAGCTACAAACGAAAACCCAACAAAATTGTCGTTAGGAATATGTAATATAAAGGTTAACGTGATGAGTTAGATTTAGGCATATGGAAGTTTGGTTTGGCTGTTATATCTGTTTTCTTGATTAGTTTACTTTTAAAAATCTATTCTTACAAGAGATCTCAAGAGTTAATAGAAAACTATATAAATAGTACCATCATGTTGATTTATATGAGGCCTGTCTCTATCAAGTTGAATTAATGAAATACATACTTTATGGAATGTACACCTAAATAGTGTTTCACATAGAGAATTGAGTTAATATTATTCTGGTTAAGTTTAGTAAGACTTTTTTTTTTTTTGATAAGAATGTAAATATCATTTCAAGAAATGAAAGTTGAGGTTTTACATAAGTAATTCCTAAAAACATGGTCCCATGCCAAAAAAAGTTTAAAAAACATGGAAGCATAAACATTCGAAAATCAAATCATCGACTAAAACCTTAAGCCGTGAAGCTCTTGGTAAAAGACTATGAAGTGAACTCGATAAGAAGACTCCCCTAAGCAAAAACATGGCAAGTTTAGTAAGACTTTCTCTCTGTAAAGTTTGTTTTGACATTTTTGTGTTTGGTAGAGGATATTTTGCTAAGTTTCCCAATATAAAATTTGTAACACTTTGAGGTTTGTTAGGCAGGACTTAAGATTAAGGAATCGACTCCCTCAGGTTTGACATTTTGTTCAATTCTAAGATTTGTTAGATGATACGAGAAATTTTTACGGTCTTGAAGAGTAGTAGCATGAGAGCCATCTCTAGGCATAACATTTTTTGGGGCTCTTATGGGCCTATACTGGGCAATCCAGCTGTGAATCGAGGAAGAATGAGCGCTATCATCTCTACTACGTATTACATATTTGTTTGGGCTCTAATGGGTCCATACTGGGGCATCCAACTGTTAAAAGGCCTCGAGGAGTTTTTTTCTTTTCTTTCCACATTTGCTTAAAGTTCTGTGTATGTTTCATCATTGATTCTATACAAAATTACAAATCAAACGCAAATCACATTAATGATCTCCTCACTAGAAGAGTATATATAAAAAAAATTGCATATATTACTAACAATTAGTGAAATTACTTAATTAGATTATCTGATAATCACATATAGATTTTTAGAAGCGAAACATATATATATTTGCTCTAACTAAAAAAATAAAAATAAAAAAGAGAGCGAAGGATTGCATCAAGTAATCGCCGTGTAACTAACTACTTTTGTTGCATCACCATCGCTCTTACGTTTGAATCTATCCAGATCCAAACCTCTTCTTCTTCCCGGCAATTCTGAGATCTCATTTTCACCGGCGACGAGCTTTAATCGGAGAACGATGAAGCAGCTTCACAAGCAAATGAGCTCGAAGCGTGACGAAGAAACCATTCCCATGAGCCAATCCAGTCCTTACTCTCCCAAGACCTTAAAGCATCCCAGATCTCTTCCCAGATCGCTTCACTATCTCTTCCGTGAACAACGACTCCTCTTTATCCTCGTCGGGATCTTGATCGGATCCACTTTCTTCATCCTTCAGCCTTCTCTCTCTCGTTTAGGCGCCGCTGAATCCACCTCGTTAATCACCAGATCTGTTTCTTACGCCGTCAGCGATTCCCCGCCTTCCATGAAAACTTTTAATTCCGGCGGCGGAGGTAGAACCGGTCGTGTTCCCGTCGGTATCGGACGGAAGAGACTGAGAATCGTTGTCACTGGTGGAGCTGGATTCGTCGGTAGCCATCTCGTTGATAAGCTTATCGGTAGGGGAGATGAAGTGATCGTGATTGATAACTTCTTTACTGGTAGGAAGGAGAATTTGGTTCATCTGTTCTCGAATCCCAGATTTGAGCTTATTCGACACGATGTTGTTGAGCCAATCCTCCTTGAGGTCGATCACATTTACCATTTAGCTTGCCCAGCTTCACCTGTTCATTACAAGTATAATCCAGTGAAGACTATCATATCCTTTTGATCACTTTTATATTCTGCATCGTTTTGCTGCTGCTGATCGTGCTTTGCAAGTTCTGATTCCAAATCCACTATTAAAAATTAGGCAATATTAGCTTGGTGATCATTGTTATTAGCATCCAGTTGATAGGCATCTGATAATTTACTTGCATCTTAGTAGAATCTCTTACAATTATTGGGATATTTCGTGATGAAATGCTTCCATTGGGAATGTGTTTGTCTCTCTTGGTGGTATGATGATTCTGGTTGATCCCTAACCATAATTCTTACAAGACTAATGTAATGGGCACTCTCAATATGTTGGGTCTTGCAAAGAGAGTTGGGGCAAGGTTTCTGCTAACCAGCACAAGTGAAGTCTATGGAGATCCCCTTGAGCATCCACAGAAAGAGACTTACTGGGGAAACGTGAACCCTATCGGTGAGTTGGAGAATTCTGTATTTGCTCCTGAGTTCATGAGATATATAAACGAGAGGTTGATCACTAATTGCTGATATCTTTTTATAGGTGAAAGAAGTTGCTATGATGAAGGAAAGCGTACTGCAGAAACCCTGGCCATGGATTATCACAGAGGTGCAGGTGTGGAGGTAACTTTTCATAATCACCCCATGTGTTATATGTTGGAAGCTCTTAGCTCACTTGATGGAGAAATTATACAATCTGCAACTCATACATTTTTTGTACACATTAGTTTCCAAATCATCTCCCTGCTGTTTATCAAGATGTTTACATTTGATGATGTTTCTTCTTCTTTTTGTTTCCAAAGTTGGAATGTTTAGAACTGATGACTAGTTTTGTCCAAATCACGGATATAAGAATGATTTCTAACTGCATTTTCAATTTTCAGGTTAGAATTGCTCGTATTTTCAACACTTATGGACCCAGAATGTGCCTTGATGATGGGCGTGTTGTTAGTAACTTTGTTGCCCAGGTTTAGCTCCTTCATCAACATAAAGCCAACTGTTTTTGTATAAAGCCTTTTTTAACACGCTGACAGAACTATGGCTTATATCTATGCAGACCATCCGCAAACACCCAATGACTGTTTATGGTGATGGAAAACAAACTCGTAGCTTTCAATATGTATCTGACTTGGTACGTAACAACCTCATTTTCAGTACACTTTGCTCTAAGATTGATTTCTTCAAGCAGTGAAAAAAGATCTATTGCCTTGATATATAACAAGATTTCTCTTTCTAGGTGGAGGGACTTGTAGCATTAATGGAAAACGATCACGTAGGACCCTTCAACCTTGGTAACCCTGGAGAATTCACAATGCTTGAACTTGCAGAGGTTTGCTTTACTTTTACCATCTTCCTTTTACTTCCTTCCCTGCAAAAATAGAAATGAAACCCAAATAAAAAATTTAGCCCTGGTCATTCAGTTTTCGATTTGGTTTAGTTTTGTGAAGAATCTGTCCCCACTTCGAATTTTTTTTAATTGTTTCATCTAAAGAAAGTTTGGTTCGGTTTTAGTTTGAAGGAATTCAGTTTGATATGGTTGTTATATACATCCTTAGAAATCTGCATCAACATTTCAGATGTCTTATAAAGTAACTCAGTTTGTTTTGGAATCTTACTATCATAATCAACAAGAAACACTCCATTCTGTGTATGAAATGATAACTTTGTGTGCAGGTTGTTAAGGAGGTGATCGATCCAAGCGCGACCATAGAGTTCAAACCAAACACAGCGGACGATCCTCACAAGAGGAAACCAGACATAAGCAAAGCAAAGGAACTGTTGAACTGGGAACCAAAGATCTCTCTGCGAGAAGGTCTGCCTCGCATGGTTAGTGACTTCCGTAACCGAATCTTAAACGAAGACGAAGGTAAAGGTCTCTAAGTCAGTCACACGGAGATAGAGTATTATCCTTCTTCTGCTTTGATTTGATATATGTATAGTCTCTTTTTCAAGAGATCTGCTAAGTCTTTTTGTTCTTTCTCCAAGACACAGATTTACTACTTATATTAGCTAATGTTTTTGACTCAAAAGGGATTTTGTCACTGGGCCATTTACCAGTAGGCTCAATTTTAGTGGAAAGGTATTGATATAAATCTCGCTCGGTTCATACTTCATTCAAAGATTAGCCTTTGTACTCTTCGCATTATATTTTTTTTGGTTTTCGTGTTACACATTATATTTGTTTAGATATCTTATATATTAAAGGAGAAGTCGAAAGTGCTCACGTTCGCTCTCAGAATATAGACGGACGTTGTTGCCCTCCTTTAATGAAATTGCGTAAAATAATTTTTTTTCCGTTTAAAAAAAAATCCGAAAAATATAAAAATATTAAGATACATAATTATATTTAGTGGGCTTATTGTCGACAAAACAATTTGGCCCGGTTAAAATACACTGTCATATGTTAACCCTAAAACCCTATGTTCCAAACCCCTATAAATATGTGTTATGTATTGTTTGCAGCTTCAATAATTGGTACTCAAACAAACCCTAGAACGTGAAAACTTCGAGAGAGAAAGTGAATCTGAGGATATACATAATGCACCCATGCCGCCATCATTGATTATCTCTGCCGCAATCACCCGAGTTGATGATTCGTTTATTTATCACGTTGACACGGTAGCTTTCATGCTGGTCCACCGATTTAGTGATCGAGATCAATTGGGCAGAGAGGAAAGAAAGAAGAAAAGTAAATTTTGAAGAAGATAATGAAGAGACCAAAGCAGAAAAGAGAAGAAGAAGGTAAACCCAAAAGAGAAGGAAAGAGAAAGGAAGAAGAAGAATAGAGAGAGAGAAGAGATCGTAAGATACGAACAGCGAGAGTCGTGGAAAGAGGAGGCATGTAAATTAAAAAGAGGGATGGAGAAATTAAGAAGAAGAGACGCGACACAGAGACAAAATTGACAAGTTACTCTTGCTATGAATTGAAAGATCTAACAAGTGATATGAAGGTAATTGGAGATGAAGATACCAAGATTGTTAGATCGGAATTAATGTTGATAAGGTTCTATATCATCTCTATGTTGTGTGGAAATTCTATATTTTTCTTCTTTGTGAAATATTTTACAAACTATATACGTCTTTTTTATGGAACACGTTTGTTCAAAGATTTTAATCATGTTTTTTTTTTTTTGGTAATTGGTTTTGATAGTTTTACTCAGTTTTAGTTTATAATATATTATTTTGTTTTGCATCTACTCAGGAGAAAAGTGCAAAGTGCAGGAGAAGAAAGACACGAAATGAGGCATGGAGAAGAAAAAGGTGATTTTAGAGTTTTTGTATTTGTTTAGTGTTTGTTTGTAGATTTTCTAATATCTCAATCTGCATAATATAAACCCACTCGCTGGACGTTAATTATGAGTCAATTCCGTAGAAACTCTAAATTTAGTAGATGTATTATCTTAACCTAAAGAGGCTTTAACAATATGTGCTCAGATTATCTCATTATAGATATGTGTTATAGGGTCGTTTAATTATTTCTTAAAACAAAAGCATGTTAGGCTTATGATCATAGTTATTGCTTTTCTCTTGCGTAGGGGTACCGTGGCGCTCAGCTGATCCGCTTGGTTATCAGTGGCGTTATATACGCAGTTGGGGATTGAGACATGGTGAAGTTATCAATGGAAAGAATATGTATCTCTCATTCTTTCTCCCAGGAGGAAAGTCATATTATACATTCTATTGTCAAGGCTGTTGCGGATGAAGTGGAAGATGGAAATCCATTTTATCTCATCACGCAAAGGTATAAGGCTTTGATTTTGCAACCGAATCAAATTTCGGAGAGATACATATGTTTCTTTGTCAATATTGATTTTATTTGCCTTGGTGATCAAGTTTGCTTAGGGTTTGGAAATCTATTATAAAGTGCTACGGATAGACCTGTACTCGGTTTATTTCTCTTGGGAAAATCACAAATTAAAAGAGCCTCGAGTTTTTGCCTTTCATGTTCTGATAATATTTTTGTTGTTGTTTCTTTTATGTTCGGCTGGTGTGAAGATTGGTTGAATTGTGTGCTTCAAAAGCAATGCAATTCTGCGGGCTCAAGCACTCTACAAATGCCTTATAGGATAGATAACTCTAAGCAGATTTGTGATTTTGCGTGTTGGGAAACCCGAGTGATACCACTTAAATTGGTTGCTTCGTTTACATTTCTTCGTTTACATACGTATAACTATGTAATATCTTCGTTTACATTTCAAAGTAAGTCATATAACATGTGAGTCTCTACTCCAATCGTTATGCGTCGTTGTGTTTCTTGCATCTTAAGATTTTGATTTGGATTTCGAAGGTTTGTTTCTAATTTTAGATTTTACCTTTGTTTTCCTATTAGGATTTTAATAGGAGGAGCTGCGACTACAGAAAGTGAAATTTCATCCTTTTTTCTTTTCTTTTCTGTGGCTTAAAATGATTCACCTTCTCAAGGTTCATCTCTTTATATCCGAGTAAGTTTCGAATTTGCTTTAAGTCATAAATGAACGTCACTTTTTATCTGATATGTAGGGAAGTGTTGCTTTACATGAACGTCGATTTCTCCACCTCATACAACAATGATGATAGACACTATATGACCACAAAATTCTTTATGTCAACAAGGTTTTTCAAAGATCAGCTTGAGAAGCTCCTCGAGACGACGAGACCAGACTGTCTTATCGCTGACCTGTTCTTCCCGTTGGCTATTGAAGCTACTGAGAATTTTAATGTGCCAAGGCTTATGTTCCACTGCACTGGAAACTACTCTTTATGCTCCAAATATTGCATCAGAGTGCATAACCCACAAAACAGAGTAACTTCGAGTTGCGAGCCATTTGTGTTTCCTGATCTCCCTGGGAACATAATGATAACTTAAGAATAGATAGCAGACCGTGGGGAAGAAAGAGAGATGGGGAAGTTTATGATTGTGGTTAAAGAATTTGATGTGAAGAGCTCAAGTGTTATTGTGAACAGCTTTTACGAGCTTGAACCTGATTACGCCAATTTCACAAGACTGTTGTAGTGAAGAGAGCATGGCATATCGGTCTGCTATCGGTTTACATCAAAGGATTTGAGGAGAAGGCTGAGAGAGGAAAGAAAGCAATCATCGATGAGATTGAATGGCTCAAATGGCTTGACTCCAATAAACCATATTCAGTCATTTACATTTCCTTTGGGAGTTTGCTTTGCTTCAAGAACGAGCAGCTATTCGAGATCGCTACAAAATTAGAAACTTCAGGAGTAAATTACATACGGGTTGTTAGGAAAAACACAAGTATTGAAATTAACGTTGCAAACAATTTAAGCTTATATAATTGGATTTTTTGGCTGCTCTTTTCTATTTACTTTATAACAAAATTTGGTATTAATAGATGACAAAGAAGAATGGTTACCATAAAGGTTTGAAAAAAGGGTGAAAGGGAAAGGGATGGATGATAATAAGAGGATGGGCACCACATGTGCTGATACTTGACCATCAATCAACTAATGGGTTTGTGACCCATTACGGCTGGAACACGCTTCTTGAAGGATTGTTTGCAGGGCAACCGATGGTGACGTGGCCGGTGGGAGTGGAGCAATTCTACAACGAGAAAAAATTGGTTACACAAGTACTTAGAACATGAGTGAGCATGGGAGCGAAAAAAGGGCAGGTGTTGTAAGTGAAAAAATTGAATATTGAGATTTTTTAATAGGTTTTGGTTTTTATTATTTTAATCGTGGTGTTGTTTTCTTTCTTTTAAGAGCATATATTAGTTATTCATATATTTATTTTTATAACATTTTTGTGTCTTTTGGATCACAAATAATTTTTAAACTTTGTTAGGAACTTTAATTTGAAAATATAATATTGTTAAACTTAAACTATACATTGTTTTGTTATCTTTAGTATCCTGATGATGTTAAATATATTATCGAGTGTTAAACCTATATAATGCCTTAAATTTAAGGTCGAATGTTAAACCAATAGAATGTCTTAAATTTATGATCGGTGTTAAACTACTAAAATGACTTATACATAAACTATACTATATCTCAATCAACTATAATGTCTTAATATTTTCTTTTGTGATTTCACTTGCCGCGCAAGGCGCGGGAATTCATCTAGTGCATTAGTATACTCTCTCGGTTTATACAAAAAATAGCTTTTCGAATAATTTTAAAACGACATCCGATGGACCCTTCTTGTGTTTAATATGTCTCGGTTGTTTGTTTAATTTGCGTTTGTATTTATCAATATATTTGATTCAAATGTTTCCAAAAAAAGTTAGTATCTTAAACGAAAAGAAAGGTTTCTAATTATGTTTGTTGTACGCATTTACAATTTACGAAAACATTTGTACTATAAACTTTCAAATGTTCTATATTTTAAAAGAAAAATCGAAAAGTAAAAATTCGCATTTACTAGTTTTTGAATAATCGAGGCATTTATTCAAATGACAGCTGAAAAATTAGTTGTGGCCTTGTGGGCATATCTGTTTCCGCTTCGGGTTCTGTTGGATAGAGCGATTCAGTCTGTTAGAACTTGAGATGGAATCATTCACTTTATAATAAATTTCTATATTCTTTCACACTTCTTCTACCTTCAGTTTAAAATAAGAAAACGTGTAATTAAAGTCTTTTCCTTTACCCATTTTATTAATTCCACTTTCTGAACAGAAACTGATCGGTCGAATTCAATATACAACATTTGAATATATCCAAGAGAATAATGTAATGTAGTACATAAATATCCCAATAGTGACATCTCAACTTCTAATACGTTTTATGTGGACAATACAAGAGCGTTTCTACTCAACTCTCTGTTACTCTCTGACCTTACACACACTAACACACTCATGTGACACACTGACGCATATTTATCAATTTACACATATATACATATATGTAACGTATATGTGACTCTCTTTTTTGTTTGTATATATTAATAAGCTTTTGTTTTTGTCATAAAACATGAAAGCCAATATGTTTTATTGTGCATCGCAAGCATCGACCGCTACGGCTAACGACGAACGTACCGTCACGGCTCGAGCCATCGACCGTCATAACCCGATTATTAAAGATGGTAGGAGATCTTTCACGGCACCGTGTTCCTCCGGGGATGACTACGTTGCTCCCTATCGTCAGCTTTCCAAAATTACGAGAATACCCTCCTCCTCCGGCGACGGGAAGAGTGTTCAGGTGGATAAAGGAAGGAGGAGCAATTCAGGGTCGTTGATGAAGCTGATTAGCAGTGACGTCAGCTTAGCTAGGAAGAGTTTTGGTTGTGTTGTTGCAACGCCCAAAACTCCTCCCGGTTCTACTAGGTATCTTCTAGGATCCGACCCTGTTTCTTTAGCCGGGTCTACGGGTCAGGATACTGTTGCAACGGTGGAGGGTGAAGCTTCTGGGCCACAAAGAGGCTCTTCAGGTGCCGTAGAAGAGAAGAAGAAGTCTTCTGGTTCAGGTTCAGATCAGGCAAGTAAAGTAAAGTTGTCTTTTTACCGTACATGTGGCATGAACGTAAATTAAAAAAGATTGGAGGGTGATTTATGTCGTGGCTTTTGGACTGCAGGTGGTTGTTCTTAGAGTGTCTCTTCACTGTCACTGCAGAGGCTGTCAAGGCAAAGTGAAGAAACATCTATCCAAAATGCAAGGTGAATCCTCTGTTTTCACTGTTTTTATCGTCTATTGTTACAGTATTTATGTTACTTGTTTTTCTTATCAACAGCAGCAAATATACATATTTTACTTAGGTTAGTATAAGAGACCAAATTACCAAACTATAGGCAAGTTTTTGTGCAAACACATTTTTTGGTTTTAAGTTCTTTTGGTAGCAAAGATTAAGTCGGGTATGGGTCGGGCCTATAGCTTTAATGAGTAATAATGCATTGTCACTATACGTGTAACATATCTGATTATGTTTATAAAATTATCTCTTTATATTCAAAAATGTGAAAATGATATTTCTAATATAATATTATATTTGTTAAAGTTTCTATAAAATATCATGAAAATATTATCTTTTTCCTTCATCCTGAAGATATTATATATGATATTAATTTAATGTAAAGTAAAAAGGATATTTTGGGTTTGGTGAGGATACCCCAAATGATTTGGGCCAAATCCATAGATTGTAATCTTGTATCTCTGAACTAGTTTGTTTATGTACAATTCTAAATGGGTTTAATTAAGCTCATTATAATGGTTTTTTTTTGGCAATAAATAGGTGTGACATCCTTCAATATAGATTTTGCATCAAAGAAGGTAACTGTGACTGGAGACATCACTCCTTTGGAAGTATTGGGTTGCCTCTCAAAGGTCAAAAATGCCCAATTCTGGACACCACCTCCATCATCAATCCCAAGGGCAAATCCGGAAACCTAAAAGAATCACACACTTTTGTGTATTTGTATTGTCTTCCTCTCATTTGTTTAAATCAGATCAATGGTAAAATGTTGAGACTTTCCTACTTTTATGATGAAACTATCATTACAGGGACACATGCTTCTTTATGATGAAGTTCTCATTACATATTGCATTATCCTGTTTTTATTCCCCCTTAAACTATGTAACAGAGATATTATTTAACTTTCTAGAAGATTGCACCTACCACAAGCTCTGCTATGAGTTCATCTGTCAGCATTTCCTCAATCTCTCTACCTATGATTTCAATGTCATCTTCTAAGCTCAGCCACTGCAACTCCTTCTCCTCCACATCATGTTTGCTTGGTTTCTCGTCTTTTCTTGTGACCAACTCTCGAAGAGTCTCTTGTATCCTGTTTGCATCCCATTTCGGGCATACCCTTATGGATTTAACCCAAGGGTGTGGATCCGAAAACTGCTTTATCATATAGAGTACTTCTCTACTGATCTGGTCAAATAGGAGCTTCCTTTCTAACCGGGTTGAGGTTTTCACGCTGGAGTACTTCTTCTCGAGATTCTCAAACAATGATGGATCTACCGGTGTTGTTGCCATGAAACTGTTGTGGTCTGAGTCACTAAAAGTAGAGTTGGCTAGAAGATCAACTAAGTATAATGACCTCCAGTCTTCTTCCCCATGATCCTGGGTGATCATAGGCTCATCAGTTATTGTGGATGACTCCTCTTGATCTGTGTCTTCGTCACTCGAAATGAGCATACCACCTTCATTGTAACTAGCTGACTCAAGTTTGAGGAGTTGAAGTTGCATCCTGAGTCCTGGAACATAGAGATAACGGTTAGCTCGTCAAAACATTAATAGTTACCCCGTAAATCTTTGATCCTATCCCAAGCAATGAGTTAGACTAGCAAATATTGTCTATTGATGGTTACACTTTCACCTTAAACAAATTTAATGATACGGGAATATTATAATGTACGAAATGAATAGCAGGCACTGATTGACTACCTTGGAGATCCGCGCTAACACTCTCAAAGCATTCAGAACCTGATGAAACATCATCGTCGAAAGAAGCTTCTAGAACTGAAACCGGACTTGGTTGATCTCCTTCTTTTAAGCTTTCATGAGACTGTGGCTCAGGAACCAAAGAATGATTCACATCTTCAGTTGTCCTCCTTGAGATATCCTAGAACATCAGTAAACAATAAGATATCTGTCATTACAACAACCTGTATATTCTAGCAGTCTAGCTTATAGATTCAGATGTAAACACATGATCTTGAAAAATCATGTTCACTTACAGGGTCAGTTACCGAGGTGACAGTTGACAAATCTAGAACCTCAGAAGACATTGCTGTCTTGATATCATCAGAAGCTGAACTATCCTCAGTGTCTGAATTTGAATCTCCTGAGAAACTGCTACGTGCTTTAAGAGGAGAGAGCTTTTCTTTTGGAACAACGTTGTTCATATAAACGAACTTGCTTAAACTTGGGGTGATGCTGACCTCTGGCGAACTATTGTATGATGAATGAGATTTGGTACTGCCGGGTCTAGATTTGCTTGATAAGGAAGGCTCTCCATGATGAGAAGAATTCCCCTGCACTAATCCATCTCGATTGATCAACCCCTTAGGCAACACTATGGTGTAACCACCACAAGAGCTTTCCTGGTTCATGATGGTTTTGGGTTTTGAAAAACTTCTTGAGCAGGATCCTTTCCAACCATCCCTACTGCTGATTCCAACTGGTTCTGGCAATTCAGACCACTGAATGTTGTTCTCAAACCTTTTACTAATCCCATCTTCGAAACTGAGTCCATTAAAACTTGCTGGTCTTGCCTCCCTATCTGAAGTTGCAAGCATTTCAGCTAATGTGCCACTTCTACTAATTTCTATCTCATGCTCAAACTTGTGTGTCAGCTTCCATCTCTCTGACAGTCTCCTCTTGGCTTCCCTACTCACAGATGATGTTGTAGACTTAGAAGGCAAAGATCGATGGAAGTTCCTATGCTTAAAGGCGGTTCTTGTTCCTGAAGTTACTGGCACTAGCTCTGATTCACTTGCGGAGTCACTCCCTGATGAGCTTTCATCCCCTGCATATCCTCTAAATCCTGAAGTCTCAAAACTCATGGCACTACCATGGGCACAGCTCGCCTTCCTTTGCCTAGACATTATTTTGGCCATTTCTCCAGAATCTCTTGAATTCTGTCTTGAAAGGCGGACACTTTCATTACTCTTCTGCCTGCCATGATTGGTGGTGCATGGAAGCCTACGATCTGCTCTGAACTCATCGGAAGAAGAGCTTGGCGATGCAAAAGTTCTACCAGCATAACGTGGCTCCCCGAGGTTAGGTTTTAGAACAACAATCTTGGTTGGCTGCAACTCACTCCTCTTTCTCAGCTCCTCATTTGGTAAGTCAATCGTGTCATAAGAAGCATGCCTAGTATGAGAGCGGCTAGGACAACCACTACCACCACCACCATGACGTTGAGGCGACCGATGACTCTTCCTCAACAAGTCCTTATCAACTTTCTGATTTTTCACACTATCCACATGCCTCTGGCTGTTTGGCGATTTCAAGGAGGGTGCTTGACTGTACTGAGGCTTGTGAGGTGTGCTTTGAAGATCATGCAGATGTTTTGTAAATAATGAATCCGGGTGCTGAAGAAACTTCAGTAAGAGGTCTTTGTTAGAGTCTAGAGCCTCAAGGGCATCATTAAACTCTTTAGAATGACGAAGTTTATCATCTGTTGATAGCCGCTTAGCCTCCATGAACTTCTGCCTTATGAATGCCATCTCGGCCTGGGTTAGGTTAGCATTGACTCTCCCCTGATGATATAAGTTTCGATTGCTCTCTGCCATCTTTGCATCCAAAACTTCGAAAACATCTTTAAACTTTTGCTCACCCTTAGAGCGCCTTCCAAGAGATTTATTACCATCATAAGAACTGCCTCCACCACTCCTGCCTTGCTGATTCTCCATAGACTTTTGTTGCCTATGAGAAGAACTCTGAGAAGGCAAAACATCGAGACCCATCAATCTCGCTATAATGCTTGGTGATCTCTTTTTAGATTCCTTCTGCTTTGACATTTCTTGTGCCAACAAACTTTTCATTGGTACACCAGTAGCAAAATCTTGCTGCAACAACAATATGATCAAGAAGTCACTTTCAAACAACAACAGGAACCAAACATTTCCTCACAGATATCTTAAAAGAGTAATAATAATCCATACCTTGTTTTCACTCAAAGCTTCACAAAGACAAGAGTTGAATTCAGAAGAAGACCTTGGAGATTTGAGTTTCTGACTCTTCTGTTTCTTTCCTGAAAAATGAATGACTTTTTAGGATTCTCAATTTGTAAAGTCGATTGCTTTACAACGGAAGAAACTTTAATAAAAAAAAAATGGAAACTTGGGAGACAAAAAGAGTAATTTGTAGCACAATAAGTGGAGGAAGAAGAACATAAAAACACAATAAAGCACTGAGGTTAAGCAAAAGCACTCATTACATGTAAATTAGAATCATTAACTCTGTTGAAAAAAATGAAATTTTTAACAAACAAACCAAATCATGACACTACCCAACAAACACTGTCCTGAGATTATTTAAAAAAAGCTTCTCTTTACTTTATCATCAAAAAAAAAAAAAGGTAGCAATCTCATCTTCTTCTCTCTACCCACTCTGCTTTAAAAACTCTAGTTTTCCACAAGAAACAAATGAACATGTCTTTGTTTTTTAGCTCAAGGTTTTATAAAATACATTTCTTTATAATTTTAGAAGTAACCAATTAGGGTATTGATGACCTCCATTATGAGATTCTCGAACAACCCGAAGAAGGAAACAAAACAAAAATCAGTAAATGCTTTGGTTTGGGTTTGCTCAGAAAAATCTCGGAAGCTTTACTAAAATATTTATAAAATTGACCAACAAAAATACAAAATTTGCTCTTTAGAACAAACGAAACGCATCAAATCGGCGTTTTCTTTTCAACCAAACAGAAACGGAAACAAAAAACGCGAGAGAGAGAGAGAGAGAGAGGAGAAACTGTAACCTTGATGAGAAGTGGGCACTGTTGAAGAAGCTAATCGATCTCGAGAACTCAGGTCGCTGAGTCGAAATTTGTTCATCTTTCACTCACTGTTCACCTCCGGAGAAAACATTTCACGGAGCTTTGAGGGGAAAAGAGACAAATAGGTGAATCTAGATCGGGAAATTTACAGGGTTAGAGAAAATCAGAGGAAGATTCTGAGGAATCTTAACTCCTGAGAAAAATGCAGACGATTCTCTGGGATCTAAGACAAGAGAAGGTATAGAAGAAGAAATTGAGTGAAAGAGAAAGAGAGAGATGGAGGAGAAGAACGAACCAGACGACGGAGAAAAGAGGAAATGGGAAATGGTTTCGGAGTTTATTTGAAAGTTCAAATTTTTTTTATTTTTTGTTTATTAAAAAGTAGTAAAAAATGAAAATGAAAATGAAAAAAGGGGAAATGGGAAAGGGGCGTGTTTGGTACTATTATACTTACTGAGTTCTGTGCATCCGTAATTTGCTGCCACTTGTCTCTCCCCTTCCATTTTCCGTTTTTTTCTTTTGTCGTACCGTCCGATTTTTTTTTAAATACTAGTTTGTATACATACAATAATCAACAAATTGGAATTATTTATCAAGATTTTACTAACGTTTAGAAAGAACAAAATACCCTAGTTTGCTGTATGTTTTGGTCCTTTATCATGATAATTTGTAGGAAACGATATTTTCCCAAATAAAAATCTTTAGGTTAATTATATAAGTTTATATAACTCAAATTAAAACTTGTTCAATTCTCGAAATTCGATTGCATATGTATTAGTAATTTGTAGTCAAAGCAAAAAATTTATAATTCTTTTTTTATCCATCTAACAAGTGAGTTAAAATCGCCAACTTATATGTTTTACCCTTATATAAGATTTTAAGAAAAACTTCAATTTTTTGTATTAAGCCGATGAATATAATTGATAATTTGATTCATACTTGAATCAAGAATAATTTATATTAACCTCTAACCGTAATCTTAGCTTGTCTACAAGTCTCTTCCTTGAGAAGATTAGTTTAAGCAGACTTCAAATCTGTTCAACTATATATGGTCCTTAATCTTCTTAAATCTATGCTTAATTAATTGCTCCAAAGCCAGAAAAAACAAAATTATATATGCTCATAAGAAAAGATGTCGTATTCATATACTCTCTTTTAAGTGTGTTTAGTATATGAAAAAAAAAAAAAGTTCTAGAGATATATGAAAAAAAAATCTTATTCATATTATCCAAATATCACCAAATCATGATTTGATGTCGTTAACACCCAAGAGATATATGAAAGTTCTACCCAAAAGTATAGTAAAAATATTATTTCTCAAAATTTTATTGTAAGCAAAAATAATTTCCTGAACTGTGGTTTTAAAAAAATTTAGATAGTAATTTATATTTTATCACAAAGTTTAGGGAGAGTTCAGTATGCTATAAGTTTAGTCATTCGTTGTAGTCTCATATACTATATAATTAGATAATAGTATATCTATCGTGTTAGATTATCTCTACTGTAAGAAGTCGTAATTTGTAAGATGTTATAATAAAATATTAGGTAGCTGACAAAAACATTAATTAGTGCGATTTATTTCATCTTGTTATGATAATAGTTCAGGAATTAGGATGCATCGTCCCATAATCTAATATAAAATAGTATCTCGGTTTAGTGAAAATTAAGCTATTAATTTAGTTTTGACAGTGGAACTGAACCAAACCTTTGTGAAAAAGTTGAAGAAAAAGTGGAGAAGAAGAAGACGACAATGTGATTAATTACTTGTTCAACTTGAACACAATTTTAACACGCAACCTTATCTCTAATCTTAGTTTCTAACAATTCATCTACATTCTCTTTTACTTAAATATTTAATCTTCCCATTCTTTTACTTAACTGAAAAAAACACTTTTTAAAATGGCTTAAATGTCTCTTTTCGTTGGTTAAAACTTAAAACTATCTCTTTTATTTTGAACAGAAAAAAATAGAACTTTTTCTTTTACAATTTGGTTGTCACAAATTTTTTACCTAATTGAGAAGTATGTTTATAGCTTGTTGTTGGTAGCAATATATTTTCACTTCGAATCTTAATCTTTTTGTCCTTAATTATAGCAGAACTAATATCATCGAGAGAAATGGCGTACTTCTTACCATTTTTATTCTCCTGTAGTCCTTTTTAATTATGTTTGTTAATCATTCCATGATAATCCAATTGTAATCAGAGCCTTAATTTAGTTGTAACTAACGACTTAGTCATTTGAAGTTTGAACAATAAGGAATCAACGAGTCGAGGAATCGGAGTCTACGACACAACGAAGACTAGGTCAAGTACACATTTATAACCTATGATCAAAATTTACGCATTCTGTTTGCCTTCTAGGTGACAACGACTCTATTGACCCTAACATACAAACTTTTTTTTTTGTCAACACTTAAAAAGTTTAAATATTTCACCAAATGCGACATAACTATTTTAATATTTAACCTATGATTACCTGCCAACAACGTCTTACTTTACTGATAAGCATTGATACTTAGACATCTTAGACCAACATTCACTAAATCTAAATCTATAAAATTATTATTCTTTGATAGATACAGTACAATGTAAAGGTTTGAATGTATGCTTTTAAGTAGAAAGTAAACAATCATCTATATAATTTTACATTTTGGTACCCCATTTATCAACAAGAATCTGAGCTTGAATGGATTTTTTTTTTGGTAAACACAATGAAAAACGTTGGATGTAATTAACAATTTTTTTGTGGATGTATTCATTTGAAAAAAGCAACCATAGATTAATTGAATAGCATTATTAAAAATGATTCCAAAAAACAACTATAAAAATCATTAATTCTTTTTTTAAAATGTATTTTTTAGAAACATGAATTTATTTATTTATTTAAAAGCTATGAAATCTAAGATACTAATCTACTAAAATACTAAAAAATGATATGGAAAACATGTGATTTGATAAAAAAAAAAAATCTTAATATCCTCTCTGATAAAATCTCTAGATGCATAATAACCAAAATTTGTTTGGTTTAGTTTGGTTAGACCACTCTTCTATCAAATTCAAGTGAACAAATTTCGAAATATATAATAATTGCTACAAAATCTAAATATTTTTTTTTTCTCATATTGGTTTCTTACATCTTCTCGGAACTTGAGTAGCACAAAGGGAGTACAATAATGCGAAGATTGAGTGTTAGGTGCGTTAATTGATAAAGTTGTAGATATGAGACCAAAATGACAGAGATAATTGATTCTACTTTGCATCAGACCGACACGTAAGCAAAGCTGGTTTCAAGAAACACTGAATCAAAACCAAAGAATGTGTTAGATTACAACGAGCCAGAGAGGGAGAGACAGAGATAAGGATATTGCAATCAGCTTCCAAATCTACTGCGTTTGGGACCATGAAGACAATCATACCCCAAAGAATCTACTGTCTTTTTGGTTTTTTTGTTAACCGGACATTATAGTCTTTTGGTTTAGCGAACCGGAATTAACCAGTCATTTCCCTATCGATTTGATGGAATGTGGGGACCTTACCTTACCAAAGGTCAAAATCAAGCAAGAAAATGGGTAATTGGCATAGCATTTATAAACTTCACCTACAGAAGAAGAAGAAGATCATCGTTTGTGATTGTCGAAATTGTGGTCCAGTTAAAAACGGCATGACAATTTCATGGAAGAAGATATATCTATCAAACTTATGACTCCTCACAACTTGGCTATTGGACGTCCATTTCCTGATTATCCACACAACTGATAGATGCAATCAACATAAAAACATTTGTATGTGCCTTGTGCATTGAGTTACTTGAATAAGCAGAGCTTATAATTGAGTTTAACTAGTGATTAGTCTTCACTCCTCACGTACCTCCAAAACCTGATGCATTTATGGCAACATGCACATGAAGACATGATATTAAATGTATATGCAAGTTAATTTATACAGAGGAAATGACAAATAACGTCGGATATAAAAACTAACATCAGTTAAATGAATTGATGAAAATGTTAGCATCATTTTTTTTTACAAATGATACATGTTGACATCAATTACAATAATCGATATAAATATTTTAGAAATTAGTATCGGTTAATAATAAATCGATGCAACTTATTTACATCACCACTTTCGGAGTCACTTTTTAAGTGATGCAAAAGTTTTTTACATCATTTATAAATAATACAAATATTAAAAATAAATGATGTAAAATGATTTTTTTTTGTAGTGAGAATCTCTTAAAATCCAGTTTTAGCTGAATCTAGATCTCCACTGTAGAGCTAATAAAGATTGATCACTAATATCGTCGCTTCTAGAAGCTTTCGAGATTTGATCCTTACAAAACTGGTACATATCTGTTTTTATTTAATATAAAAAAAAAACAAAAAACGAGAGATAAGAACAAATAAAAATAATCTTACTTAAAGATATGCGTCGTGTATATCAAGTTATCATAATATATCCTAAATTGAGACCCTGAAGCGTTGTTGGTGTAGTTTGGAGAATCATTGTTGGCGATGCAGTTTCAAGCAGCAAATATGTTGCGACATCTTTTGTTAAATTTCAGCAGAATTCATATTTGGTCTGCGGTAGGGATACTGTTAGACCAAACATCCCGACATTTTGAGAAGAAAAAACCCAAAAGCTTTCGGAGTATTGGAGGTGAAGACAAGATCAGTGAGTTGTCCGACGATTTGCTCGTGCACATATTGTTGCTAGTCCCAACAAAAGATGCAGTGGCTACTATGATTTTATCAAAACGATGGCGGTATGTTTGGACAAAGGTGCCAAAACTTACGTACCCTGCAGAGAGAAATGTTACTCTAGTTATTGGCGGTTTACTTGGTCGTTTGCTTGACCGTTTATTTGGGAAGAGTGATAAGCAAGAACGGTTTATTGACAAGTCATTACAAGTCCACAAAGCACCTGTATTAGAATTATTACATATAGAACTCGGTCCACGATGTCTTGATGATGTTGATGTGGGAAAGTGGATTGCAAATGCGATTGATCATCGTAAGGTGCGAGAGCTATGTTTCATGCTCACCTGGTCCGGGGAGCCAACCAGCTTGCCAAATAGCCTTTACACATGTGAAACTCTTGTCTCTCTATGTCTTTCTGACAAAATTCTCATTGATGTTCCTTCTTTGGCTTGCCTTCCATCCCTCAAAGGTCTTAGACTTTCCTTTGTGGTATATAAAGATGAAGATTCTGTCGTTAGACTTTTATCGAGTTGTCCAATTCTCAAATCTTTGGTCGTGGATCGACATCATCAAGACAACGTGATTTTTTTTAATATAAACGTTCCATCTTTGGAATACTTATCATATGATTATGTGAAATTGGGAGCACAAAACGAAGGTATTGTGGGGACTTTGGTTATAGATTCACCGGTTTTAAAGAAAATCTTTATTACAGATTATTCAGGAGACTCTTGCTTGTTTGAGAATAAGCCTCGCCTTGATAAGGCAAAGATCAACCTTTTTCATTACCCTGATAACAAGTTTATGAGATCTCTTTCCTCAATCATGTGTCTCGAATTAATTATGAGCCTTGCAACGGTTTGTACTTCTCTTTTTCAATTTCCTTCTTTTTTTTTTTTTTTAAATTCAATTGTCTAATATATTGGTATGATCACATTTCTAAGGATTACTTATGTGTTGTTGTGTTCATTGCAGCTTGCGTGGTTTAACACTATTAACTTCTCTCGGCTTATAGAGTGTAAGCTGATTATTCTAAACGAGTTAGACTGGTTGGAACCACTAATAGTTTTGCTTCAAAATTCTCCTAATCTAAAAGTTCTTTTCATCGACCAGGTTTGCACCTTCATTTTTTTTATTCATGCAGTTTTGATGGATTGACTAAAGAACTAGTAAATGTGTTTATCATATCACTTTTACGTTGTTTCTTCGCAGTCATTCAAACGACTTGAAAAGGAGTTGCCACTTTCATGGAACCTACCACGTTCTGTTCCCGAATGTTTGTCAAACCATCTAGAGATCTTTGAGTGGAAAGGATATAGAGGAAGAAGGGAGGAGAAACAAATCATGCGATACATCCTTGCCAACTCTAAATGTTTAAGGAGAGTTGGAGTCTCCTTGAAATCAACCAACAAGCATAAGACGATGAAAGAGTTAGAATCTATGTCTAGGGTTTCGACATCATCCCATCTTATATTCTCCACTCGATTTGAACATATGAGGGTTAACAATGAAATAATGAGTGACTAATCTTTTACTATCATATGGATCATGCGTGTGCCTTTAATCAAGATATTGTTTTTTATAAGATACTAGAATTACAATGTTACAAAATTGTTGTTCCATATATAGCTGCATGATTCAAGTTTTAAAAAAATCAAACTCAAAGATCCCCAAAGTCAAATCAACTTAAGACATCATGAGAATCTAAAGTTCTAAGAACAAAAAAATCTGTCTTATGAGTCCTTTTCTTCAGACTCCTCTTGGAGGAAGAGATGTACATCTATCAAAATTACGACTCCATTATGAAGCACAACATGGCTATTAGACATCGATTTCCAGATTATCCACAACAAATAGATGTAAGCAATCTAAATGTGAATGTGCTTTGTGTATTTGGTAATTTTAATAAGCATGCAGAGATTAGAGATTGAGCTCAACTAGTGAACAGTCTATATGTAGAAGTTTAAGACAATCAGTAAGGTATCTCCCCTGAATTTCGGCTATAAAAGAAAATAAAGAAGAAACCCTTTTGGAAATTGTTGTCTTGTCGGTTTGTTTTCTCATGTACAGGAGGAAAAGTGAAATAGAAAGAAACAGAGGAAGCCTTAACACCTTGAGAGAATGCTGCTTGTATTTGTACCAGCTGAGAGAATGCTGCTTGTAGTGGCTTCCACGAGACCGATGTTCTCTTCTTTCTTGGATTTCAGGTTCCACAAAGCTAATCCCATATTACCACCACCTACAGAGTCCATGCAGTATTAGACGCAGATTGTGTATGTTATGACCCAAAAAGAAAAAGTATGTGTGTATGTATGTGATTTGTGCATTTGGTTATTAAACAAGCAAAGATGAAAGAATAAGCACTAGTGAATACTTCTCACTCCCCAAGTACCTGCCAAACCGGATGCATTTATGGCAACATGCACCTAATATCAAAATGCATTCGCGATGATATGCAAGTATATGAAGAGTAAACGACGATAAAGCTTAATTCCAAAACGATATTACACTCCATGTCAAACCTCAGACTGAAATATCAAACTCAACATGAAATGCTTTACTTTTCCGTTATTTTTGGTAAGAAAATCAAAGAACCAGCAAAGAGTTCATCACACACTGTTGATATAGCCTTCCTCTACTATATTTAGATTCACCAAACAGATGATATGATCCATCGGTCTCTCACAAAAGATGGCGGGAATATCAAAAAGAATTGTGCCCAAAATATCATCCAAATCAACAAGCAAACAATGTATGATATTGCCAAAGTATGAGGCTTCACTGTCCGTTTGGA
Source organism: Arabidopsis suecica (assembly GCA_019202805.1). NCBI lineage: Eukaryota > Viridiplantae > Streptophyta > Magnoliopsida > Brassicales > Brassicaceae > Arabidopsis > Arabidopsis suecica. The sequence continues at coordinate 12,205,438 of CM032909.1, forward strand.
ACTAAGGAGCAAGATATACATATAAGCGTATAGGCACAGGGATTGTGATACAAATCCATTATTAAATCAAACCAAGTATTCAACTTATGAACTTTTATGTAAACCAACTAAAGAGACATCTTAAGATGATCAAGAAAATCCTGCAACAGAAAATCATCAAAACCACATTTTTCAAGTCTTCTAAGCATAATTCTTCACCTCATTACGATTTGCTAAAAACATTACATATTCTCATCAACTACTTGATCCAGCCATCTCCTCAGCCATCTCACGCTGCGCTTTCTCCGAAAAAAGCTTTGTTGCTATCATATTATCCATAAAATACTCTCTATAAGGATGATTCTTTGGAACAAGTTTCCGAAAGTTATCAAACTGTTCTTCTGCCTTGTCTTTCTTCTTCAACAATGTGTATATAATTCCCTGACAAAGATACGGCCTGAAATCTCTTGGTTCCTCCTTCACAAGCTCTTGATAAAGCTTCAATGCTTCACTATGCTTTCCTTCAATGACCCGAATCTGCGCCACAAGTAGCTTAAAATCCCGAAAATCGTTGTGATTATTCTCTTTTTTGCACTTCAACATTGCTTCCTCAATTCTACTCTCTACCTCTTTCAAATCAAGACCTGCATCGGAATAAGCCATAAGCAAGCCGTGATAAGCTTCAACACGAAGCGGATCTTTAGCCAGAATCTCTTCAAATCCAGTTTTAGCTAAATCAAGATCTCCACTGTAGGTGAAGATGTTCGCTTTCAAAACTGGCCATTCTTTTTCTTCAGGTTCCAATTTTATCAAACGATCGATCACTTCGACCGCTTCTGTAAGCTTTCGAGATCTAATCTTTACCTCCATCAAGGAACGAAGAGCGTCGACATCAGAAGGGTGAGTTATCAAATGCTCATCAAGCGCTCTCTCTTCTTCTTCCAAGGTAACGTTTTCTTTGCTTTCAACTGACGGCGGAGGCGCGACGGGAGCTGCAATCGCCGGCGATTTGAGGTGGAGATTCGCCAAAAGCAGCGCCGCGGCGGTTGTTAGAGTGATGCATGTGGATTTCAAGAGACGGAAAGGTGTGGACTTTGGGAGAGGGGTGATAGAGTCTTGAAATTTGGACGACGAAGCTTTGATTGAAGCGGATTTGAAAGATGAAATTGGCCTAATTGAGGTCCTGAAGAGGTTTTTCGGGAACGATGAAGAAGAGGTGTGAGTGAAGGAAAGGTGAAATGGCTGGTGATGTAGCTGTAGCTTCCCCAGAGACTCCATGATTGCGGAAAGAGATAGATAAACCCTAAAAACCTTGAGCAAGTAAAGAGATAGGTGAAGAAGAAGATCAAGCAAGCCTTTCGATTCCGAATATTCACTCCTGGCTTCACATGCTACGACAGCGTTTTGGTCATTGCTGGGCCTTACGCTGCGTTTTCATCTTTTTTTTTTGTACGAAGACGCTGCGTTTTAACCTATCCAAAAAAAAAAAAATCAATAAATGTTTCAGATTGTGTGTACCCAAACCGGATTCTACTTACCAAGATGACACAGTGTAACAATCACTTTGTGGTGTAAAGTAAACTGTAATAACTCTTACAACACCATGAGCAACAGTTGTTGTGGTCGGAAAGTGAACACAAGAAACCAAAACAACAGATAAAGAAAAATTAGGCACAAACCTTTCTCTCTTTCTTTCATTTCTATACATGAAAATCATATATAATAAAATGCTACAAAAACACAGGAAAGTGAAGGATACACAGAAACTGCAGATTTATCCAAACGTCATCTGCTGTTTCTTCTTTTTTTTAGTTCTTTTGGTTGTATAAAAATGGATGAGGGTTTGGGTTGAAGGGTATACTCTGTTCCCTGGTTCTTGTGAAGAAGGGATGGTTCAGTGCTTCTCTTGCCTTGAACCTCTCTGTTGGATCATATCGAAGCAGACCTTGTAATAGGTCTATCAGATCACCGGCTGAGTGATCCACATGCTGCATTATCAGGTTCTGCAAAATGCAAAAACTGGTGTCCTTAATTTCAATATTGCAGATAAGCGAATGTCGAGTCCAATGTAAAGTTATTTACCGGTAGCCGGGGAAGTTTCCAAACTGCTTTTAAGCTGTCTCTTGATGTCGCACCTTCAGGCCAGTCTAACTTTGCACCTCGCCTGAAGTATTTCTCAGAGCGCCGGCTGCAAGAACCGTTTTGATTTTGATATAAGAAATGACAGTTCAAATTATTTTTCGCTGGTATCTGATGCAGCTAATAGGATGATCTTGTTGTTCTTACTCGGCTCTGAGCACCATATGAGGCGGTAATGGTCCCAAGACCCTTTCCATCATGGCCAAATGCTCCAAGTTTTCATGCGTTTGGAAAAGCGCCTCTCCCTGCAAGTTTTAATCCAGGAGAAACGTTTATGGAGACATGGTGAGATGAATCCTGGTGTACCGAAAAACATGCAAACAGAAAGTTACTCACCGAACAAAGTTCAACAAGTATGCAACCAATACTCCACAGATCGCATGGATAGTTCCATCCAACCCCTGCAATAATGTTCCAAAATCTTAAATACCATTACTATACAAAAAAAAAAAAAAAAAAAAAAAACATCATCTACAGAGATGTGTCAAAGTCATAAAAGTTTACCTAAGATAACTTCTGGTGCGCGGTAATGCCTTGTGGATACAATGTAGTTATGGTCTTGATGTTCAAATGTTGTACTTCCGAAATCAATGAGCTTGATGGCACTTGACTTGGGTAGATTCTTGAAGTATGACCCATCTTTCGTGGGTCGTGACAGAAACTATATTTTCATGACCGCAAAGGAAAAAGGTCAACCAACTCTAGTTATAGAAGTTTCTTCATGGATGGACATCATATTAGCCATAAAAATAAATTACTCCAGCTTGGAGATAGTTGATTACTCACCTTATAATCAGGTATTTTGATATATTCAGACGATACCAAAAGAATGTTCTCCGGCTTCAAATCCGTGTGAATCAGCCGTAAATCATGCATATCTGTCAGAATGGAATGAGCAAAGTCTGAGTACACTAGTCAACAAAAGTCTCCAGAAATAACTGTCTGAGCAATATGGATTCCATGGAAATTGCAGTGTCACAAGAGAAACATTAAGTAATAACTATTAACGCCTAAGTCTTGTCTCAAAAAGTCCAAAAAGAAAAATGATTCATGGCACTACTGGACTACTATATAGAAGAATGGGTCAAGAATATTCCACACACATGCAACAGACTCCAAAAGTTGTCTGCCAAGCTCCCGAACAAGATCAATGGGAAATGAACGGTAGCTGTTTTTGCGGAGAAAATCATATAAGCTTGGTCCAAGCTTCTCAAATACCTGTTGAAACCATTTAAACCCATCCGCAAGTTCCTTTAACTCACATAATATTTGGGCATGAAGAAAATTTTACTTTCCCCTCAAACTTATCAAATAAAGGTAACAGTACTTACAATACAAATATGATTACGATAGTCAAACCAATTCCGTATTTGCACACAACTGCAAGGAATTGAAAAGCTTATACCAAATGCAATAAAATTAAAACTAGCCACGAAATAGTAAGAGGAAAGAAATATTCTTACCGAGAACCACCAACATCATGCCTTGTAAGCCTTTGCAGCACGTCAATTTCTATCATGGCAGCTTCACGATACTTGCTTATGGACCGTATAACTTTGATTGCCACGACTTCTTTGTTTTTATTATCAAAGCATTCCAATACTTGTCCAAATGTACCTGCCAGAATACAATCCAAATGATTAAGATAACTGGCGACCAAATAACTATATTTCACCTACACTTTGATATACGGAAATCCTACTTTGACTTAGAGCATGCATATTAACAGAAAGAAAAACAGAATAAACTAATCATAATGATTATATAAACATATTAGCAAGAGATGATAACTAACCTTCACCCATTTTGCTGAGAATTTGATCTGCACGCACAATAGAAGAGGCATGTCAATGTAAACCTCCATGATAAAGTCTGTGAAACGAAACAGATAAGATGTCGAAAGACTCTGTAACATTTATACTCACATCGTGGAGTCAAAGTATCTCCAACAACAAAGACATAATGGCCATCTTTATCATCTGGTCTCCAGGGAGGAGAGCCCTGACGAGGAAGGCCATTATAGAACATGTTTGGGTAAACAAAATTGGGAACTACTCCACTCGCAAACTCCGGACCATAGTATAACGGAGGTTGAAATACCTGGAAAAAAAAACAAACACACCAGCTGAAACTTAGCTCAAGTACACAAATAAAAATCTTAAATTTTAGTAGTTCACACAATTTGCAGTATCGTCCAAGATGGGAAACACAGACAATGAGTAAAATCCAATTTCAGAGGATCCTGAGCTATGAAAACTACAAAAGAATAGCTCTTTGATACCAATACAATATGTTGACAAATCGTTACCGTGGGTGGAGGAGGAGGAGGAAGAAGAGGCGCAGCGGCATCCCAAGCCAATCGGGGCCGTTTCCTGGGGCGCTTATCAACGATCCTATGAGGGAATTCAACATTCCTCTGAGTTTCCAAGATCATGGCGATCGAGCTAGCTTTATCACGATACACACTGCTTTGCATAAAGGATTATAAAAATGCAAATCCAGAGCTGAAATTCAAAAACCCAGATTATGAACAAAGAGAGAATTGTGATTGAATTTCGAATCTAATTAGAGGGATAAGATTCCAAAATTCGAAACCCTAATTATCTTCAATTTGGGGGCCCGATCTATCTCCAGAAGATAACTAAAAAAGGTGGGAAAAGTAACAGAAAAATATATATAAAAAAAGTATTTAAGTAAATGTAGCTAATAAACTAACCGCAAATCTCTCTCACACAGAGTAATTCAAAACGTTGAATTCGACGCTGTCGTAAATTGATCGCCGGAATTCAGATCGGAGATACAATAAAAATGCTCACTGAATTTGGAATTGAAGAAAAAATCTCAGGAGAAAATATTTAACAGCGAAAGAGACTGAAATGAGAGAGAGAGAGAGCGAACCTGAGGAAGAGAACAGCGAAGGGGGAGAGAGAGAGAGGCTTTGGAAGTTCTTAATGGGCTTTTCTATTCAGGCCTTTATTAAATATCTGTTGACTAAAGAAACGACATGATGTTTTTTATTGTTAAGGCTTAAAACGACGTGGAGTTCGGTTATTGAATATCAGAACGATGCGGTGTTTTTTCCAAAGTCTTTTTAATATGGAGGAGACAGGAGAGTCGTTGAATAAGGAAAAATCTGAAAGCAGCCATGGAGATAGCCGCCATTAGCAGTGTCTCCGTCGCGCCGCAATCGCGCAGAGTGTCGAATGCGTTCTTTAGGAAGATAGGATCCGTCTCTTCTCTTTCGTTTGGTTTCCTTGAGAAAGAATATTGCTTTAAGAGCCCTAGCCTTCGTGTGTCTGCAGCAGCTTCCATGGACGCCGTCACTGCTGAGAAATTTTCTCCGGCGAGTTTTCTAGACAAGAAAGAAACCGGAGTTCTTCATTTTGTGAAGTACCATGGCCTCGGCAATGACTTCATTTTGGTACCTCTGTTCTCCGTTGAATTCTCAATTTGAAAATTTAACCCGAAATGTATCGAATTCTTACAAATGTTTACAAAATTTTCGTTTTGGGAATTGGGTTTTGTAGGTCGATAACAGAGATTCATCGGAACCTAAGATTACTCAAGAACAGGCGGCGAAGTTATGTGATCGAAACTTCGGTGTTGGTGCCGATGGAGTGATCTTTGCAATGCCAGGAGTCAATGGTACTGATTACGCAATGCGGATATTCAATTCAGATGGTAGTGAACCAGAGGTGGGCTTTTCGATGATAAATGCTGTTGATTTGGGAGTTGATATGTTTGAGTGATTTGTTGTTACGCTTGAAGTCATTGGCTTTTGTTTTTGTTCTTGTAGATGTGTGGCAATGGAGTTCGATGCTTTGCTAGGTTCATTGCTGAGCTTGAGAATTTGCAGGGAAAACATAGGTATTGAGAAATATCTGTTGAGAGTTCCGAATTGAGTCAAGCTTGATGTAACCTCTAGTGTCTTTTTATTTGTTTTTGTAGTTTTACAATACATACCGGTGCTGGCTTGATTGTTCCAGAAATTCAAGATGACGGACAGGTAAATCATTTGGATTGATGTCTTGTATTAGGTTTAGTCGTGTTCATGATGATGGGTAAGGTGAAGTTTGAATTTTATCCTTTTTTCTCGTTGTTTGCAAGTTTTTTACTGCATTGTGATTGATATGGGCACAGGTTAAGGTTGACATGGGGACACCGATTCTTAAAGCACAAGATGTGCCCACGAAGTTGCCAGGGAACAAAGGTGAAGCTGTTGTTCAGGCAGAGCTAGTTGTTGATGGAGAAAGCTGGAATGTGACGTGTGTTAGTATGGGCAATCCTCACTGTATCACATTTGGTAAAAAGGGCGGGCCGGTGCGTGTTTGCTTGTTGGACTTCTAGTTATGTTATTTGTCTACACATGGAAATTCTCATCATTTGTAATTTTGCTTTGTGTCAACCAGAATCTGAAAGTTGATGATTTGAACTTACCAGAGATTGGTCCAAAGTTCGAGCATCATGAAATGTTCCCAGCTCGAACTAACACAGGTTAGTGGAGATTCATCTGCAGATCTATCCAGATTTCCATGGATAGATACAGCAAGCCTTCTCTAATATATTTGGATTTATATCCCTTAAGTTTTCTTACAGTTCTGTGTTTGTCCGCAGAATTTGTTGAGGTCTTATCACGTTCTCATTTGAAAATGCGTGTGTGGGAGCGCGGAGCAGGTCAGCTGATTCCCCCCGAATCTTCGAATATAATTCTTAGTTGATTATCAACAGTCTCTGTATCCTTATATGCTTAATGCTTAAGCATACTTAAAACTGCAGGAGCAACTTTGGCCTGTGGAACTGGAGCCTGTGCTCTGGTTGTTGCAGCAGTCCTTGAAGGTCGAGCCGACAGGGTAAGTTTGGAATTTCAGAACTAAAAAACTAGATAACAGTTTGCAAAATGGTACATTTTCAGATTATACAATGGTATGCAGCTCCGAGTCTTCCCTATATACACATGAATCATGATAGTTTAGGGAAAAAGCTTTTGTTATGAATCCTGACTGTTGCAATGAACAGTTAGATGATTTGATTGGTATGCGATTGATGAGATTATGATCTTACTAAGTTTTCGTTTCTTGTTTATTCATTTGAGCTTAAATAAGTTTCATGTTTGTGGGAGAATCTTTTATTCCTTTTCTTGGGTTCTTCACTCTCACTTACTATTATTGGGTTTATACCTCGAAAGAGATGTGATGGACACAAATGTTTACATTAACAAGATTGTCATGAGCTGAGATTAGCTACATGAGGTTATACATACAACTGTTGACCTTGAGCTCCTCATATATTTTTATTGGTTTATGGTGGAACAGAAATGCATGGTGGATCTACCGGGCGGACCATTGGAAATAGAATGGAAACAGGAAGACAACCACATCTACATGACAGGTCCCGCGGAAGCTGTTTTCTACGGATCAGCGCTGCTCTAATCGGCCTTCACAGTCGATGACTTGTCCTCTACTGTTGTTCTTTTGGGGTCTGTGTGTTCTAATTCAAACATGCTAAGCTCTTACCTGTCTCGCTGGATTGTGTTTCATGGATTTGTTTATGTACTTTTATTGTTTTCAGAGTAAAATTCCAAACCTTTTGCATTGTTGCATTTATGTTCATAATTTAAATCTTCTTTTTTTCTCGGAATATAGCTCTCTTCTACACTGATGGTGAAACTTGAATCTCCAGCAGACCAGAAATTGTCAAAGGCCGTGGTTGCACATAAAGACATGAATTTAAAACTTGAGAGAATGTATACATAAATAACATTTAAAGAGAATACAAAAACGCATATATACATGATAAGATTGCTTAGCTTCATGTCTGCATAGATTTTAGCTTATATGGTTAGGAATCAGGACAACAGAACTGGTGTTAGGAGATTTCATAATATCTCCTAAATATAATAACTCAACTCTCATTAGTCTGATGTTAGCCTATCTCACACAAAGATCTGTCAACGAGGTTTTACAGCGTGGAAAAAGTCACTGTCCAAGTCACTTCCAGGAAGTAAAGACAATGGCGAGGGTACAGAAGAAGATGATGGCGATGTTTTGGTGCAGAGCAATTTCGTTGTTTCTGATAACATATCGGGTTCTCGCACAGATTGGCAAATACCTTCAAGTTCCTTCACCACTTTTGACATCGGTGGTCTCGTCTCTGGTCTATCCTCACAACACCATAACGCTAATTCCGCCAACTTCTTCACTTTATCGGGCGAGCATTGTCCCATCCGACTATCCGCCACTGACAAAACCGTTCCACATTCATTCGCCGTCCTCACCTGTATCACATTGTACAGAAAAACTCTTAGGAAAGTTGTTGATATATTCAGAGATTTAGCTAGCTCCATTATTAGGTTTACGTGGGAGCTCAGTCAAGAAAAGTACCTCGCGGATAATATGTGTACCCTCAAAGAATGGGTGCATACCAGTCAAAAGCTCAAGCAACACTACTCCAAAGCTGTACACATCGCTCCTCACCGTCAATTGCTGAGTCATGAAATACTCTGGATCCAGATATCCCTGTCCATATATAATTCTCAAAATGTCATATCTGAGAGGAAAAACATGTTTGGTCTTGTCAAAAGCCACAGGTTACATAGTGTATCACATACCGGTGTTCCTCTTACTACGGTTGATACATGGGCGGGCTCACCATCTCCCTCCCCAAAAGCAGGAGCCAACCGTGACAGTCCAAAATCAGCAACTTTAGCACGAAGCTGACAGTCCAAGAGTATGTTGCTGGTTTTGATATCGCGGTGAATAACAGGCGGATTTGCTTCAGTGTGAAGGTAAAGAATCCCTTTAGCTGAACCCAACGCCACATGTGACCTCATACTAAAGCTCAATGTGTCTGTAGCATTAGCTGCGTGACAATGTAAAACCACTGAAACATTAGAATCGATGTGGATCGGCAAAAGTTTGGTTTCAGATCTTACATATGTAGAAAAAGAACTTGGAGGAATATTTCTTTACCTGAAAGCCAATCACGCACATTGCCATTAGGCATATACTCATATACCAGCATCTGTGCATGAACCAAACAGAACAGGTATGCAGTTAGTCGAAAAACATAGATATCAAGCTAACTAACAACAGCATTTGAAAAAGGACGTACCTGTTCCCCGATGTCACTACTGTAGCCAATTAGCGACACAAGATTCCGGTGATGTAACCTCGAAAGCAGATCGATCTCATTCAGAAACTCTTTTTCGCTTTGCAGAGAAGTTTCTTCTCCTCGTTTGATGGCAACTTCAGTTTTATTTGGCAAAATGCCTTTGTAGACCTTTCCATAGCTACCTCTACCGATCATTGTGGAGCAATCAAAACCATTAGTTGCATCCGACAGTTCTACAAAACTGAACTTCTTCACACCTTTAATTTCCCGAGATATTGCTCTGACTAGAAGACATAAGAAAGAGTCCTAAGTTTCATGGTTAAAGCACAAAACAAGATGAAATACTGACATAAAGAGTCACTGCTGAGTTGCTTACAAAAACGCTTTTTGGTGGGTGTATGGGATTTCTCACGACGTTTCCTAACATATAGAAGTGTTGCACTCACTGATAAAATAGTGGCAGCGACGATAGAGCCTGCGAGTATCATCAACCATACAATCGTTCTAGTTCCATTCGTTTGACGTAACAAATCAGCTGCATCCAAAGATTTAAATGCATATCATTATACATAAATATACATATCCTAATTTGTTAAAGATTAGGTCCAAAAATTGTACCATACGGTCCTTGAAGAGGGAAGTCCAGTAGCTCATATGGTCCAAAAAAGTCTGTTTTATTAAAACTCCATGACATAAACGTGTCCCTGATACGTATGACTTCTTTCTTGTTAAATGTTATTTTGCCTTTGGGGACTAGCTTTAAGTACATCCTTGGACGCAGCCTGTTCTCATTAACAAGTCTAGAAATTACTAGTTGATGAGTCTCCAGTTGGAGGGACGATGTAATATACTCCCTGAATTGGCGCTCAATATATGGAGTGAAGAAAAAGAAGCTAGGGCTCTTTAGCCTATAATCAATCGAAAGTGGTGCTGTGCACAAGCAGATTCCTGGGGATACTTTCACATTCTCAAAGGGACATTTTACATTACTGCAGGGCGTACTAGAGTTTGTAGATGTCTGCTTTTTTTCGCCACAGATGTATTCGAAGAATTGTTTAACAATGGGAATGCTTGTACTCTTGCATATTGGGTTGCCACGAAGACTTTGACACAAAAGGATAAAAAAAAAAGAGTTTTAGTAGATAGCAAAAGAATAGTAGAAACTAGAGATATCTATGAGTTGTTGACTTTTGGTTTTCAAAGACAAAACTAAAATTGAATTAGACTATAATTTCAAGACAAGAGAATGGAGTTCAGTCCAAAATGTTTGATGTGCTTTAATTTGCTACCAAATAGGAACAAAGAAACTCACTATAGGGTAACATTTTCTGGTGTTCTCAGGTTTCCTGTGGCATCAGAGAAGTTATTGTTTCTGAGATCACTGTGCATGCATTCAAAAGAAGTTTCAGCCTCTGAGAATGAAGTATAAAAGACTAACTATAAGTAAAGAAAAACAAATACTTGAGGTCATACACTTGCAGCTTGTTATTCTCGAAAGACTTGTCCTGCCAAATTTCTGTTGGGACAGAACCAGATAAACTGTTGTTCTCAAGTGACCTGTTATAGATGACACAAAAAATCTTACAAAAGTACACATGAATGGGAAAGTTCATTTCACTGGTCAATGAATGTTTACATACAGTAATTGAAGAGAGCCCAACTCTGAGAAACTTTGTGGTATAGATCCAGTTAGTTGGTTATAAGATAGTTCACTGCAGAAAAAAATTGACAATTAAGTATTGTATCCATTTGAGTAATCTATTAAAAGAAGAAAGATTTGGAAATGTGCATACATTGTTGTCATATTGTCAGAAAGCTTGGATTCTGGTATAGTGCCTGTGAGGTGGTTCCAACTTAGGTCTCTGTAAAAGAGATGAAAATTAAATAAAAATGCATTTGTATTGTTCCTTAACAAGGTTCAACAATTCCACGACCAGTAAAAAGAATCACATAATTTCACAAATACCAGACATAGACACTTACAGATAGCTAAGATGTTGTATCCTGCTTAAATCAGGAATTGATCCTTGCAGTCCACAGTTCCTTAAACTTCTGCCAAGTTGAAAAGATGAAGCACAAGAATAATTCAGCGCACTGTAACACAAACCAATTTGAATCTTATTGCAGAAACCACTTGTAAAGTCTTACAATTTTACTAATCTTGAAAAGTCTCCATAAGCCTCTGGAATAGTTGAACCTTCAAAGTTGTTGTTATCCAGCTGACTGCATAAGCGGAATATTAGCTTAGCAACTTTGCAAAACTATCGTAAACGCAAAGAAAAAGATAGTCAATGGGAACAATATGTGGCATATACAGTATGGTCAAGGATGGCAATTGAGCTAACTCTAGCGGCAATGTCCCAGTCAAGTTATTGTTGTCCAGAATCCTACAAGATTTGTTCCATCAATATAAACACCTTAAAGACAGTATCCACATGTGAAATCAAGAAAACAAACTAAACTCACAGGTGAACAAGCTTGGGCAATTTGGATAGCTCAACCGGAATTTCTCCGCTTATTGTGTTATTGTTCAAGTGGCTGAATACCAAAAAGCCACTGGTGAGTAACGGATGAATCACAAATTACTGCTGATTTTGCTATGAAGAAGACAATACTTCACGATAAACTTACAGATGTTTTATGCTTCTCATGTTTCCAAATGAAAATGGAACTGAACCTGTTATGTTATTCTCATCTACTTGAAGCCTGTTTAGGTTTTGAAGATTACCAAGTTCTGGGGGTAAACTACCCGTGAACTTGTTCCCATTCAATAGTCTGTCCAAATAATGTCGCAGAGAGTCAATTGAAGACAGTCAAACAAAATTGTGATTATGGCTCCAAAAAAACAGAGAAAACAAGCGGCATGCTATGATTTCATCTGTCCAAAGTCTTCTTTAAAACTATCCCATAAGTGAAACTAAACAAAAAAATACCAGAACAAAAAAGGCAAAAGAAAATACATCATGTCATCCAACTTACAGGAGTTTCAAGGAAGAAATTCTTCCTATCTCCAAAGGAATACGCCCAGTCAGGTTGTTCCACATCACATCACTTCAACAAAGTAACCCAAGAGAAAATAGGTTTTTCAGTATGCATTAGGCAACAGGAAACAATTCATTAGACTACACATCTTACAGAATTTCGAGATACAATAACTGGCCAACTTCAGGAGCCAGCTCTCCAGATAAATTCAGCCTCATCAATTGGCTATATCACAAGATGTAAATGACAGAAGGTGTAAGTACGGCAATGCATAATATTTTCAATATTATTCATGCAAGAATGAAACCAGAACACTGCATTAGTGATGCATGGACTATCAACCTCTGCAGGAGAAAATAAAAATAAAGACAGGGAAAAGACCAAAAAGAAGAAAAGAAATGTGACTAATGGTAATACAAGAGAGACATACAGCTCCCGGACGTGAAAGTGGCCATCATCATGTGAGCTCCCGAAGCATATTATGCCAGTCCAGTTTGAATTGCATGGGTCACCCTTTGCCCAGTTACTTAAATTTCTCATAGGATCAATTAGACTCCTTTTGATCTCCCGCAAAGCATTTACTGCAAAATGGATAAAAATATAAGCAAACTTCTGGAAAGCAGTCTCCACGTTGTAGAATGATTTGGGTAGAGGGTACCAATCAAACATTGAGAGGAAGACTAGTGACCAAGTTTATGCAAATTGACCGTATCAGTATGTTTATGTTAGGTGGTATCATAATTTAAGATAATTACAAGAGATGTGAAGTTATGGTAAAAAATGATTACCTTCTGAAGGATCTGTTCTGGAACCAGCTACATGAAGCAGAAGGCAACAAAATGTGACCAGTAATAATGAACCGCGTGTTCTTGAACTCATCAAGATACCTAGAAAAGGAAGACAAATCATACTTTATCCTGTTGTAGGACACAGAAACATGGGGGTCAGAGCTAGATGATTTCAAACTTCACAAGAAAATTATGGGTCAAGGCCAACCTAATAAGTTATGATAAGAAAATACGAGCTTACATGAACAAGTCACTAGAAGAAGAACCAAGAAACGCGTTAGGCAGAAGATCAAAGATTCATAAAAGAATTCCCGGAAATTTCTTCAACACCAAGGAAAAGCACAAGTCTTTTGGTCATCAGACATAGTTATGTCTATAAAAATACTGCTGGAAATAGATACTTCATGATGACAGTGATCTAATGAGTTAACAAAACATACCAGAAAGGGACTATATATAAGAAATTGTCAACAAAGTTGTATTGAATATCTATATCTAATGAATGGGGTTTGAAAATTTCTTATTAAGACTGACTTTCCTTGATGAACCTATCTCTGCAGTTTCCCACTATAGATTGAACAGCAATAAAAAGGTTCAATGGTAACATTAAGTGTATAATCCATGCCTGAAACATCCTACGAGGCATAATAGTGAAGACTTTTCGACACATATATATAGATATAGTTTTTACAGAAAAATCCAACAATCTTCCAACTTGTCAATTTTATAATCCTTAATTTCAGTTGCAGAGTGGTTGTCCACTTAGGCTGACCTGGTCACAAAAGTTGGTGATTTCAGCTGCAAAGTTATGACCCTTTCCCAATCTAGACTAGGTTATTATGAAACGGATCCGGTCTAAGAAATTCCAGGAGCAACCCAACGCAAGAGTAAATAGGTTAGCAAAACTTCGACAGAGAACAGAAAGTAAAATCCTGTCTAGGTATAATAAAGCACCTCATTTTTCTATGCAGAAAAAAAAAGTCAACACTTGCTAGTTTCCACTCATCTAAGCCTAGACTTCCCCAAGTAGTGATTATTACTCTGGTACCAAAACATGTGTTTGATGTTGTATTGATCAACACCTAAAGCTCTCACTGAGCTCTTTTATATAACAAAAGTGCCCGGCTCAACTACAAACTACAAACCAATTAAAATTCTCATCTTTTAGTAATGGTGTGGACCAAACAGCTAACAAACAAAGAAACACATAATTCTCTCATCTTACAGATTAGATAACAGCAGGTGACAAATTTCCAGATATATTTGCTGCATCAAAATATAGGAAATGTGATTGATGATGATCGAAAAATAACATAACATACACTAACACATAGCACCACTGAGTTGATAAGTTTTAGAACTGATATTTCTCTTTAAGTTTGATGAACAACAGATGGAAACAATTCATGAACAAACCAAATAACAGAACAAAAAGTAGCCCTGGGAATGAGTTATAGAATAGAGCATCCCTTACCCTCCCAAGGCCAAGACCATCCAAAAATACCTTATAATCCCTATCTGTTTCTCTCCCAACTATATAGACCAGTTGAGCAGCCATTCTACACAAGACTCGAACTATAAAACAACGAACCCATCTTGTTGCTTCACATGCATGTCTTTATCATCCAATTTCTTTGTTTTTTGGGTTGATCACCATTCACCACTTCCCAATTACTTAAGCTCCTCATAAGATGAATAAAAGTGGATATATAAGTCTTAAAGCACAAGATGTGCCCACGAAATTGCCAGGGAACAAAGGTGAAGCTGTTGTTCAGGCAGAGCTAGTTGTTTAGGAAAAAGCTCTCCACATGCTACAAAAACCTGAATCAATAATTTGGTTTGATGTCTTTAATTTCCGGTTTAGTTTCGGTTTAGCAAACACGTTATATGTAAACCTTTCTTTATTGGCGAGAGAATCAATAAATCAAACACAAACGACAAATCTCTTCTTTAACCATTGATTTATTTTTTCACCATCATCTTCCATCACCACCAAAACGGTTGATACTTTTTACCTTATGGGCCTTGATGATTTGCCGATCTCCGTATTACATATGTGAATCTCTGGGTTGGGTTATTTTTCAATAGTTGTACTGTTTCAATAGAATAATAATATTGGGCCGAAGCCCTTAAGGCCCAAAAAAGAGCTACTCAGAGGTCGGCGCACCTCTTGCCTCTCAGCTGTACAGTAGTTATAAATTATTTAGCTGCTCTCAACTCTTACCGGGAAAGAAAATAAACCGTCGCTGTTTTCATCTTCATCATGGCCAGTTCCTGGGGTTAGTTTTGCGTGGCTCTCTCTTATCTAAGTGTTGTTGTTACTTATAAATAAACATGTCTGGGAATTTGACTTTGTCTTTTTGTTGCTCTTCATTTAGGTAAGCGAGAGGCAAAAGATGATGATTTGGAGACCAAACCGATTCTGAAGAAACATAAGGAGGACAAATCCGAGGTAACCTAAGCTAAGATGGTCGGATTCCTCTTCTTTTTATTTATTTATTTATAGAGAATTACACTGTGTTCCAATGGCCACACTCATGTAACAGGAGACAACGAAAGGATTTTCTGAGATCAAAGGAAGGGTCGAGTTGTTGGAGACAAATTCTGATCAGGCTCCGGTATCTAAAATATTGTAGTGTTTTTTGCATATATTGTACAAGTTTATGTTCAATTAAGCATCTCGTTTCTTATTGTCTCCAAAATGGCTACTCATGTAACAGGAGACAGTGGAAGGACTTGATGAAACTCCCGATTCTGTTGAGGTACCTATTCAGTATATGTCTGGTCTTTTGATTCGTTGCTTACACACTTGCTGTTAAATTCAGGGAAGAAAAAAGACGCTCTATGTTTGCTGTCTCCCTCGCTACACTAAAATACCAGATATGTAAGTAGTACCTTTTGTTTCCTCTTTCCTTCTTGTTGCAAGGTTTTCATGACTAATATTTTTTACAGCATCGATTTCTTCAAAGATGTTGGACAAGTTGTTAGTGTTCAACTTACTATAAAACGCAACGGTAGGCGTTTGTCCACTGCCTTCGTTGAGTTTGCTTCTGCTAACCAAGCAAACAAGGTGAGACTAGTTTATAGTTTAATCATGAAATGTATTTTACTAGTCATTTCAAAAGTACCGTATGCTTATGATGCAAATTGTTATTCGAAAATACCTTTGCTAATTAAATCTTTTAATTATACTCTAGGCGCTGGATAAGAAGAATGGTGAATATTTGTGTGGTAATAAGCTTATTCTTGGCATGGCTGCGAAAATATCTCCACAACCCAAGTAAATTGATTTTCCCTATTATAGTGATTTTGTTTCTGTAACACTGGTTGCTAGGGATACTAATACTATTACTTCTTGTTAATTAGGTATTGCATATATCACAAGGTTTGGTAAGGGATTCAACTATTTGCCTCTTGAGCACATTAGGTGAAGTTTTTTTGGTATACATGGAGATCACAGGGTTTTTTTATATAGCAGGTACGAAGACTACATTCAACAAGAAAGCCGTCCGATTGAAGAAGAGGTGACACCTCCCTATTCTGTTCAGGTACCCCTGTTCTTATTATCTTCGATATCTGTCTGGTGGATGAGTCTACTTTTTTTCTTGTTATTCAATTTAAGCCCTTTCCTCCTTAAAAGAGTCGCGCTAACACACTTGGCTGTTCCATTCAGGCAGTTGCTGTAAGAAAAAAGACGCTCTTTGTTGCCAATCTCTCTCCCCAAACTAAAATATTACATATGTAAGTAGCACCTTTAATTTTTGCTTTCGTTCTCGGAGCAAGTTTTCCATGACTGATATTTTATCCTTCCACTTTTACAGAGTCGATTTCTTCAATGATGTTGGAGAAGTTGTTAGTGTTCGACTTATTGTAAACCCCGAGAGTAAGCATGTGGGCTATGGCTTTGTTGAGTTTGCTTCTCCTTGCTTAGCAAACATGGTGAGACTAGTTTTGTAGTAATGATTTAAAAATTATCAAAGTCATTTGAAAAGTAGTGTATACTTATGATGAAAAACATTCAGCAGTTATTTGAAAGTAGGGTGGCTGATTAAATCTTACACACTGTATGTAGGCGCTGGAGATGAAGAATGGTGAATATTTGCACGATCATAAGATTTTTCTTGGTGTGGCTAAGACAGCTCCGTACCCTCCACGACACAAGTAAATTGATTTTCCATGTTATGGACATTCGTTTCTGTAACACTGCTTGTAACTTATTGCTAGAGTTTTGATGCCATTACCGAAGGCTAACGCTATTATTTTTTGTTGATTAGGTACAACCTTGCGGAGAAGCTTTGGTAAGTTTTTTTTTCACTATTTGCCTTTTGAGTTTTGTTATCAAGAGCGAATTGGGTGAAGTTTTTGGTATACATAGAGAGATCACAAGGGTTTTTGATATTCCAGGTACGAAGACTACCTTCTACGAGATAGCCTTCTGATAGTAGAAGATGAGACAGTGGAAGGACTTGATGAAACTCCCAGTTGTGTTGAGGTACTTGTTCTTATTATCTTCAAAATATTTCATTACCCTTCAAAAAAATGACTTTATTCTGAGGATGAATCTTTAGATGAGGCTACTTCTTGTTATGCAATTCAAGTCCTTTTCTCCTTAGACTCGTGCTAACACACTTGGCTGTTGAATTCAGGCAGTTGCCTTAAGAGAAAAGGTGCTCTTTGTTGCGCATGTCCCTCGCCGAACAAAAATATCACATATGTAAGTAGCACCTTTAATCTCCTCTTTCGTTCTTGGAGCAAGGCTGATATTTTACCCTCCATTTTTACAGCATCGATTTCTTCAAAGATGCTGGACAAGTTGTTCATGTCCGACTTATTGTAGACCAAAAGGGCAAGCCTTTTGGCCATGGCTTTGTTGAGTTTACTTCTGCTGACGAAGCAAAGAAGGTGAGATTAGTTTATAGTAATGATGAAAAGTATTTTACTAGTCATTAGAAATTTAGTATATACTTATGACGAAAATGATAAAAGTAGTTATTTTGAAAGTTGATTGCGGATTAAATCTTTAATACTGTAGGCGCTGGAAATGAAGAACGGTGAATATTTACACGATCGCAAGATTTATCTTGATGCGGCTAAGACAGCTCCATACCGTCGACGACCCAAGTAAATTGATTTTCCATGTTATGGAGATTTGTTTCCGTAACATTGGTTGTAACTTATTGCTAGAGTTTTTATGCCATTACAGAATACTAACACGGTTATCTTTGTTAATTAGGTATTGCATAGATCATAAGGTTTGGTAAGGGATTTAACTATTTGCCTCATAAGTTTGTTATCAAGAGCACATTGGGTGAAGTTTTTGGTATACATGGAGAGATCACAAAAGTTTTTGTTATTCTAGGTACGAAGACTACCTTCGACAAGAAAACCTTCTGATAGAAGAAGATGAGGCAGTGGAAGGACTTGATGAGACTCCCGATTCCGATTATGTTGAGGTACCTTATTTTTTTTGTTCTCTTCAAAACATGCTAGGCTCCAAAAGAAATGCTGATACGTGCTTAGAGTTTTAGTGTTTTTGGTGATTTTCCATTAAACTGTTTTGAGGCTTTTCCTTTTATATTAGGTTTGAGTAATTTCCTTTTTACATTAGAATTACGATTAGGAATATGTCGTGGCCTATATAAGGGGTCTTATGCTAATGAAAACTTCATTTTCCAACAATTAACCTAATTCTCTAAATAAGGCTTGGGTTAAGAGGAAGCTTACTTTCAATCTCTTGTTCTTGAGCTTTAGCAACGGGTCCTTTAACTAGAGCTAAGGTTAAGGCTTTAACTAGAGCTAAGGCTAAGGCTAAGGCTTTGGATCATAACAAATGCTTAGCGTTTAAATAACAGAACTGTTGCCACAAAGCCCAAAGATGACTTATCATGGGGATGAATCAGTTTTTTTGTTAATTTAAATTCTCTTCTCCTTAGAGTCGTACTAACACACTTGGCTGTTAAATTCAGGAAGTTGCCGTAAGAAAAAAGATGCTCTTTATTACCAATCTCTTTTTCAAAACTAAAATACCAGATATGTATGTAGCACCTTTAATGTCCTCTTTCGTTCTTGGAGCAAGTTTTTCACGACTGATATTTTATCCTCCATTGTTTACAGGATCGATTTCTTCAAAGATGTTGGACAAGTTGTTAGTGTTCGACTTATTGTAGACCACAGTGGTAAGCATGTGTGTTGTGGCTTTGTTGAGTTTGCTTCTTTTAACGAAGCAAAAAAGGTGAGAGTAGTTTAATGATGGAAAGTATATAAGTAGTCATTTGAAAAGTTGTGATTACTTATGATGTCAAATTTACAAGTAGTTATTTGAAAGCACGATTGCTAATCAAATCTATTATACTATTAGGCGCTGGAAAAGAAGAACCTAGGAAGATTGCGGAATCGTTATGTTGTTCTTGACGAGGCTGAGATAGCTCCATACCCTCTCCGACCAAAGTATATATTTTTCTTGATTTTCCATGTTATGGAGATTTGCTTCTCTAACTTATTGCTAGTGGTTTGATGTCATGACAGAAGATTAACGCTCTTATTATTTCTGTTAATTAGGTACAACGTGGCAGAGAAGCTCTGGTAAGGGATTTAACTATTTGCCTTTTTGAGTTTTGTTATCAAGAACACATTGGGTGAAGTTTGTTTTTGGTATACATGGAGAGATCACTAGGTTATTTTATATATATATTCCAGGTACGAAGACGACCTTCAACGAGATAGCCTTCTGATAGAAGAAGACGGTTTGGAGACCAACCCGAATCTGAAGAAACAGACGCGGGAATTTTGCGGTACGAAGATTACCTTCTCTGACGAGGATTGATAGAAGAAGATGAAGCTCTTTGGTGTTTATAACCTGTGACTTTCAACTCTTTAATCTAAAGTCGAAACCACAATCTAAATCCGGTTTAAACGCAGTCACGATTCCATCATTGATGATGTCTTTATATCACACACATAGATTAGGGTATCAAATAGTGTTTTAGGTGAGAAAAGCAGTTGTCAGATTTTGATTTTCAAGAATGCAATCATTTGACTTTTTAATTTGACTTTCTTTTGGTTCTTCTTAGCCACTCTTTCCAATATTCTACACGTGCTCATTACCGTTCCAAAGTCAATAAAAAATCACGAAGCCAACAATAAAATGTGCAACAAATAATATTAAACATGTTAGACAGACGAAAGAGAATTATTCTTTATACGTATTTAACATAATGTGCCTTGTCGGTTACCAAACAAAATAAAATATGGCTTGTTAGTGGTCGGTAATATGTAACATGTTGTGTGTTTGTTGTCCTTGTCAAACCAGCAATGCTGCTTAATTTCTTTAGATAGGAATTAAGTTTAAAGACGACTTCTTCTTTGGGTCAAGTAAGAAAATGTCAAAACCTCTGAAACTTTCTTTATTTTGCATATAAATACATTACTCCATGAATACCTTACAAAGATCTTAATCTCACAAGTCTCACATTTTCTAGGTGAACCAACCAAAACCTAAAATCTTTAATTCCCTCTATAGCTAGTGCTCTTTTCTCTTCTCGACATACAACAAACCGTAAAAACATGAAGAGAGACCGGTCCGATTACGAAGAATCCATGAAGCATATAGACATAGTAGAAAGTCTAATGATGTTATCTCGAAGTTTCGTGGTCAAACAAATCGATGTAAAGCAATCTACCGGAAGCAAAACCAATCATAATAACCACTTCGAATGCAAAACGTGTAACCGGAAATTTGATTCCTTCCAAGCTCTTGGAGGTCATAGAGCTAGCCACAAGAAACCTAAGCTGATCGTTGACCAAGAACAGGTGAAGCATCGTAACAATGAGAATGATATGCATAAGTGTACAATTTGCGATCAAATGTTTGGGACCGGTCAAGCTCTAGGCGGTCACATGAGAAAGCATAGGACGAGCATAATAACCGAGCAATCGGTTATCCCTTCTGTTGTTTATTCCAGACCGGTTTTGAATCGATGCAATAGCAACAAGAAGATCTTGGACTTAAATCTAACTCCATTAGAGAATGATCTTGTGTTAATCTTTGGGAAGAATTTGGTTCCACAAATTGATTTGAAGTTTGTGAATTAGTAGGGTTTTAAACCTTTTTCTGTACTTTTGTTGTTGCATTTTTCTTTCTTGCTACACATTATTTCATTCTTTCCGTCATGTATGTATACACAATTTGTTTAAATAAAAGGTTTCAATTCTTGCAATGAGTGGTAAAATATTAATAGTTGAAACAGAACCATTTTCGAATGTATATAAAGAATCCATTATCATTGGTGTGTGAGTGAGATAAACTGATATTATCATAAGTCATATTCTGATGTCAGAGAATCCATTCCAGAAATATGGAATACGAATTGTGTCCTTCACAGTCACACTATACCATTAGGGGAAAGAGAGAATCTTAAAAGAACACGTAGCAACACCATCTCATATAGAAGAAAAGCAAAAGAAGATTGATTTCCTTTTTCATTTTTTCTTTCCAAATACCATTTCTCTTTCACTAGCCAGATTCTCTCCTTTGACAGGCGTCGTGGACCCAATTTTTATGTGCCGCAACATGCTGATTTCTGAGTAGCTTGAGATGTTCCCGCACCTTGGTCGGATTGGTTGATTTTGATTGTTTGCGGCTACAAAAATGATAAGAAATTCGATGACGTTAGTAAGGTTGATACACATACTGAAATGTGATTTTTACCACAATTGCAATGTATGAATGATGACAGTGGAAATTAATTTTAAAGCTCAAACAAACCTCAGCTCGTGCATCGGTATCTGCAAGTCTTTGCTTAATGTCTTTAGCAATAGAGAAGAAAACTTCCTCAACGTTTAAGTTAGTCTTGGCACTCTGCAGTTAGCAAACTCATCAAAGTTAACCATTTAAAAAGAATTAGACCTTTCCCTATATCTATTGAAATGTAACAAAACATAGACAACAACTTACAGTCTCGAAAAACTTCATTCCATATTCATCTGCAAGAGCTTGGCCCTTAGATTTTGGCACAGCCTGGAAAAACAAAGCAAATCGGTGTATTAGCCAAACAGAAACATAGAATATTTAAGCAGGACGAAGATACGAGGGAGGGTAAAAGAAAGAGACTCTTTTGCTTTCATCCATATCTGCTTTGTTCCCAACTAGAATCTTGTTGACACTATCAGAAGCATGCTGCTCAATGTTACGGATCCAATTCCTGATGTCTAGAATTGAAGAAAACAAAGGAACAAATTAGTTGATTAGAAAATAAGAAAGCTAACAAATGGAAAAATATAAACTTTATAACTGTTGCAAGAGATTGTTGGTTGCATAAGGCCTCAAATAGAACTAATTAAACTGCAAGAGTGCAAGGTAAAAGTAAAGAAAGTAATTACTGTTGAAAGATGATTCATCGGTCACATCATACACAAGCAAAATTCCCATGGCTCCACGGTAGTACGCTGCAATAAGAACAAACTACTCAGGTGTATTCCAGCGAGGAAGGCAAAGATGCATAAATAACAACAAAAAGAGAAAACGAAAAGCAAGATCGAAAACACACCAGTTGTGATTGTGCGGAACCGCTCCTGTCCTGCAGTATCCCAGATTTGCAGCTTAATTCTCTTCCCATCAAGCTCTATAGTCCTTATCTTGAAATCAATTCTGCCAAAAACAAAACAACTTGCGTGGGAACAGAGAACTGCATAGAGGACGTGATAACAGTTTTCATACAATGAAGAAATCATACCCAATAGTTGTAATGAAACTGGTGGTAAACGAGCCATCTGAGAAACGTAAGAGGAGGCAACTCTTACCAACACCTGGTACATAAAAGAAAGAGATAGAGAAAGCAAAAGTTAGATAAAACAGACGCTTTAGAATAATCCATTGGAACATAGTGAAACACTTACAACATTCAACAAAAGGAATATTCGAATCATTTGGCTAAACCATTTGCGACATTAACATCTAGAGAACATAATGAAACAGTTACATCATTCATTTTTGTGAATTCTCCATCCTAATATCATACTAGGAAGACTATGAACATCATATGCTCACAATTGTGGAAATAAGATCCAAATCTGAGTAAGATGTGTTACTCAAATCACTGATGCATCAGATCCTTGGACCAAAACTTAAATCGAGAGAATCAACGAAAAGGAAGCAGATATAGATTGAATAAAATGCAGGGAAAAAAAGTAGGATTACGATCTGAATGAAGAAAGCCTACCGCTGTCTCCGATCAGCAGAAGTTTAATGAGGTAATCGTAATCAGCACGAGCTCTAGCAGGAGGAGCAGCCATTGTTTCACAAAATCAAGTAATCGCCGATAAACGAATAACTGGTAAGCAAAGAGAGACAAAAACTGAGACAAAAACTGAGACAATGGAGTCAAAATTTAAATCGAGAATCAATTATGTAGTCCCTAAGAATCGAAAGGAGGAAGTACCAGATCTACTCGGGGAAGATAGATCGTCGGAACCAAGCAAGACAGTAATCGGACGGCCGTTGAATATTTTTCTTCTCCCGATCGGCTTTTTTCGGAGATTCAGAAGATTTTTTTTTTTTTTTTGAGAGAAGAAGGAGAAGGAGAGGGAATGGATCTGGACCGTTGGATCTTGTTCGTGATGGAGATCTGTGTTTGCCGGGCGCGTGGTCTTCGGTTACGGTTTGATTAATACGTCGCCGTTTGATAGATTTCGAATAATGGGCCTTGGGCTTGTTTTTCTTTTTGTGTAACAATGGCATCCACTATATGTTTAGTTTAATCAAACTTATCCAAATCCAACCCAGCAGAATTGACGAAATATTGTCATATAAAAAAAAAAATCAGAGCATTTTAACTAGACGTCTTTTGGTTAAGAGGGAGATCAATGAGTTTTGTCCAACGGTATTGCGTCTGAACTTAACCCATTTGATCCCCAAGTCGTGACCGGTG
Source organism: Arabidopsis suecica (assembly GCA_019202805.1). Classification (NCBI taxonomy): domain Eukaryota; kingdom Viridiplantae; phylum Streptophyta; class Magnoliopsida; order Brassicales; family Brassicaceae; genus Arabidopsis; species Arabidopsis suecica. The sequence goes on from CM032909.1 coordinate 12,229,361, forward strand.
GTGCAAAGTCTAATCTATTTTGATGGCTTCAGTAGATTTTTCTTTTCTTTTTTAATGGCTTAGTGTTTGAAGTTTTGAAGACGATAGAAAAGAAACAAATTACATCTATGATCTATCTATTATTGGTCTCGGATCGCAAATAATATGATTAAACTCACATCAATCGCAGGGCACAATACGTACTTGTAAGTTTCGTTAAACGCACACTGTTGACAAGAAAATTCAAAAATTAATATCTGTTTATTTCTCTATGCCAATATTTCGTTCCGAGTTGCGTTGCGATTAAGCTCTAAAATAAAAAAAGTTGATTCAATCCCTTCACTTGTAAATAAACTAAAAATATCTGAACCAGTAGGCAGTAGAATCATCCAACTAACTCCAAGGGGACGCAAAGGTTAGGCAAAAAAAAAGAGTTAGGCAAAAAGAGAAGCGAATTGACAAATTGGTAAAGAAATTTGAATATAGTGTCGTCGGTGTTAAGCAAGTAATCATCCAAAGAATAAAGCGTGGATAGGAATCTACAATGATCCTACGTAGCATCTAATGTACTGCTGCTACTACTGCATGAGCATTCGTTACTCAACCCCATCCACATCATCCCATGCGGACAAGTCTATATTTCACTTCTTCATGACCAATGAGGTAATGCCACGACGAAAGCCTTTCCTGAAATCACACGATCCAATTTCCTTTTCTAAATGGGATACGAAGAGTGTTTCCATTGACATTAAAGGAAAGCTAACTTTAATTAAATATCGTCCTTGAGATAACAAAAAAGTTTAAGTCATATATTCCCAGCAGATTTGTTTTGAATGTATAATAAGTAAACTGTGATCGTCTTCTTTAATGTTTTTTAAAACTCTTACACTATTAGTTTCATGTTTATCCAATTTTCACTGGATATCAGTTATCCAAAGTTTGTAGGGAATGACACGACACGACGTAAGCCTTTCCTAAATTATACGATCCAATTTCCTTTTCTAAATGGATACGAAGAGTGTCTCCATTGACAATAAAGGAAAAAAGTAAAATCATACATTCTCAGATTTGTTCTGATCATGTAGATTGCAACTATTACGTGAATGTGATCGTCTCATTTAATGCTTTTAACTCTAATTTAGACGATTAGATTCATATTTATCCAAATCTATCCAACTTTTTTGGATATCTCATTAAATTCTTACCATACAGAAGTCAGAAAGATTATCCAAAACCGTTCGATCTTAGTGATTCAAAATGGCATTTATTTGAAAATGCACGTGTATATTAATCATAAAAAATAATCATAAAACGGTGCTTACCGGTGATGGTAAATGGTGACTTGTATCAATGCCGGTATCCGATTATAATATGAGTTCAAATACCACAAATAAAAATTATGAGCTGTAAACAACAAAAAGATTAAATATCTAATACTTTAGAAAAGTATAAATCTAATAATTTAAAATAATAATAAGTGAGTTATTTATTGTATTTTCAGATAAAAAAATCTCGAATTCCTATTATCATCTTTAAAAAAAATCCTAATATCATTCCATGTTTTTTTGCGTGAATCCTAATAATAATCATTTACATATCTTTGTGATTGAATTATTATTCATAGAATGAAAATGAAATCGAATATTCACTTGAGAGATTACATATGCTTTTCTTTTGATTGCAGTTTGTAATCCACCGACAGAGAAATTGCGATGTCATAAATCTGAACACGAATTTTCGGTGCACTTGCTAACACCTGATCTCAACTCTCCAGCATATTCTCCCATTAACAGTAGCTAACGGAGACTTAACGTGGACTCCTCGCAAGCCGAGTCACGTTAACGTGTATCAGACAGCCAAACCTTACGTTGACCCCACCGCCGTTAGGAATTCCGTCTATGTCTCTTCCTCCATTATCCAATAAAATCTTGCCACATATACACTTTCTAGTCCGGACATATTCGATTAATTTCCAAAATTAAAGAGATTTTTTTGGTCATGCTTTTTAATTTATTGTTTTTCCTCCAAAATGTTAATTAATATTCTTTCTAAAATAAAAAATGGAGTCTTCAAATAGCACAGAAGCAGAGACAGAGAGCGGGAACGCGTATAGTTACAGCTTTCTTCTCCTTTAGCTTTCCTCTACTCTTGCTTCTCTCTCTCTCTCTCCTCTCTTCGCTGCTTCTTGAGATCTGTGCTTGCGTTTCTTCTTCATTCGACGACACTTTAGCTCGGGAGGTTTCAGATTTGTCGATTTGCTCAGGTACGGATTTCGAAATGTTCTTTCAATCGGATTTGTTCTTTATCACCGGGTTTCTAGGGTTTGTATTGGGTGTCTTAATCTGTTTGCATAAGCCATGAGCGAGGTTTTTTTTTTTTCTTTTTCCGAGAGGTTTTTGTGTCCTGTAGATCTGAGTTGGGTTCCAAAAGATTCAATTTTGTGATGTCTATCTACATTTCTAGATTCTCAAACTCCATTAAAGGAATAATCTTTGCTCGTTTCTCTTAATGCCCATTGCTGATTATCTGAAGATGATTTCAAGAGAGTGCCCTGTTTTTTATATTATAAAAATTTGATTGTTTTGGTCGCTTTATACATATGTGGGAACGGTTTTGTCGGTGGACACATTTATGGATTCATGAACTGTTGCAAAAAATATGCGTTTCTTTGGACGTTTCTGTAACTTTCTTTTTAAGAGATTTTGTTAGCTTGTGTCTCTGTGTCCACCATTGCGTTGTGTGTATTCAATTGATTTTCCCAGGTGTTGAAGATTGTTATTTATATATTTAACTTGTTTTATGCACATAGATCTTTATTATAATTTATTATCTTCCATGATCTAGGGGAATTAAAACATTTGTAAAGATTGAGCCCATAATTTGTGTTTCGACAGATGATGTTGCGGTTTTTGTTGCTTTAAGAGATGCATATATTGTGGTTGTTCTGTTTATGAATTGGTATGTGCATTGTTTTGCAGCAATGGCGCCACCGATTGAGGTTTCTACCAAAAGCTACGTTGAGAAACATGTTCCACTTCCTACTCTTAATGAGAGGATACTTTCGTCCATGAGCCACAGATCAGTTGCTGCACACCCATGGCATGATCTCGAGATAGGTAAAGCTATACGTAATGTTTTTTTTTTTTTTTTTTTGGGTTCTAAGATGATTTCATTTGTTTGTTAATATTAACTCTATACATTTTTAACTTCTCATTCCCTTGTTTCACAGGACCTGAGGCCCCAATTATCTTCAATTGTGTAAGTATTTTGCTTATGTTCTTGATATTTGGGCAGCTAAAGCTCTAAGGATTGAATATGTTTAATTAGATTGTCACAAAACTGCCATTATGCGTATTTGGAGATGCTGCACTTGTTTACTATTTCTACAGACATTACATACTTGTAGCATTCACTCAAAGAAAATTCAGACATTCACTGGCTGTTTATCTTGAGACCTGAATTGAGGCTGCTGTAGCATATGAAATGATGTTCATTGCCTGATTAGGAAACCAATTTATGGGTTTACTCTTTGAGATATTTATTGTGGGAATCATTAACAAAGCATACGGAGGCATTATTACAGGTGGTTGAGATAGGAAAAGGGAGCAAGGTGAAGTATGAACTCGACAAAACTACCGGTCTCATTAAGGTATAAACTTCATTGCAGTAACATTCTTCAATATTAGAGGTACGATTGTCTAAACTTTACACATATTCTCAGGTCGATCGTATTCTTTACTCATCTGTCGTATACCCACACAACTATGGGTTCATTCCGCGTACCCTTTGTGAGGACAGTGACCCTATTGATGTTCTTGTCATTATGCAGGTAACATCTTTTTTTCCATACAATTGTGAGAACTTGTATAATTCATCACATAATGTTTCTTGTTCCATTTTGAGTTGTGCATCTGAGAAGCTTTTACAAAGTTCAACAGCTCAACTCTTAGCTATAGACTCTACTGTATAACTGTGTAGCCTAAGAATGAATGAAGCAGATTAGAAGTGTTGCAAGTCAGTTAGTGAGTGCTAGGGTTATAAAGGTGTCTCAGCATATTGTTTAGAGTGTGGATTTTCTAAGGTTTGGTTTGGAAATTAGAGTCTCTTATTAATCAAGTCTCTACGGTTTGGTAAAATTGAATAACAAAAGCAGTTTCCCAGCTTCTGTTCTTATAAGCATCACCTGCTTCTCAGTATGTCTTATTTGACCGGTATACACATCCCATGTGAATCATGTTGAATTTGTTCTACAGGAACCGGTGATCCCAGGATGCTTTCTTCGGGCCAAAGCTATTGGTCTGATGCCAATGATTGATCAGGTTAGAAAATTAACATCCTTGAATGTATGTGTCATCTTATTTCCTTATAAAAGCAAAAGAGACTGAAACTAGATGTTCTTTCTGCTTGAAAAGGGTGAGAAAGACGACAAGATTATTGCTGTCTGCGCTGACGATCCAGAGTATCGCCATTACAACGACATCAGTGAGCTTCCGCCTCATCGTATGGCTGAGATCCGCCGTTTCTTTGAAGACTGTGAGTGTTCTTTCTTCACCTTCTTTCAAACTTTTGTTTGGTTAAGGATGATGAGCTTAGGGGTAGACATAAACCAAAGCAAGTCCGAATTGAAATGTGTACACCAAAATCGAAAGCGAAGCATAAACCGGCATATATGAGGCTCATGCTCTTGTATTCTTGTTGCAGATAAGAAAAACGAGAACAAGGAAGTAGCCGTTAACGACTTCCTTCCGGCAACTGCAGCCTACGACGCAGTTCAGCATTCCATGTAAGCAGCCTTCATGAAAATGATTTATATATATATTGCATATTTCATATATTATGACCTTTTCCTTGATGCAATTTTTTACAAAGAATAACTAACTAATCAAACTGGGACAACTCTTTTGTGTCATGTAGGGATCTCTATGCGGACTACGTGGTGGAGAACCTAAGACGTTGATTTACCTCCCAAGCTATGAAATGAAAGCTCTATAAATATACATACATATGTTAGGGTTCTCAAAGGATATACTGTGTATGTCCTCTGATGAATCCAGTAGATGATGCCGATAATTCAAAGACTAAAACAGGGATTTTACCCATTTGTGTTCATCACTTTTTTTAATTTTGGAGTCATTTCTCATCTTGATCAATTTTTTTTGAGTTTTCTTCTTATGTTAAATCTTTTATACATCAAAGAATAGACAAAACAAAAGAGTTACTTCGATATGCTTTTGGGTTTTGGCCAAGATCTTAGCGTCGGTGAAATGAAGATTCCACCCTAAAACCTTATACAATGTCATTGATTCACAATATATTCAGATTCCACTCTAAAAACCATATGAAAAATACACATCTTTTTCTTCTCTCTGTTTTCGTTTCCTTTATTTTTTTTTCAGATTCCAAGTTGCTTAAATTTTGTTTAGCCAACTAAATTCCATATAGTTTCCATTTACAAATTTGTGATCAGATGCTATCTAATAGAATATTACCATTTTAGCCTTCACCTTTTCTGAAATTTACCACGTTTACCTCTATGAACCGTCATCGTAAACCAAAAACCCTTTCCTATCCCTAAAACCCGAGACCGAGAGTATCTTCTTCTCTTCTTAGAGTAGAACAAGGACGAAATCGAAGGAGAAGAAGATCGATTCGTGATCAACGATGAGCTCCTTAAATGGAAACAGCAACATCGACAACATCCTAATCCAAACCCTACTTGGACGTCTCCAAATCCGTCCCCCTAACTCTCATTTCCTCTCTCAATCCCTAGATGACCTCCTCTTCAAATCCGACGACAGCGACGGCGATGATGACGGGGAAGGTCAGACAAGTCTCGACAGAGAAGAAGCTAGGCTTGAGAAAGAGCTAATCCGAGTCATCGTCTCTGGTCGAAGCGATTCTCTTAAGCCGAATTCAGGTCAAGCCGTGACAGTCAACGAACACCACATCTGCGTTGGGTTTCACGAGGATGAGGAATCGGATTATCGTGTTTGGGAGTGGCATGGTCATATCATGTTGTTCGATGAAGAGAATGGGTACACGCCTGAGTATATCTACGGGAATTACTTCGAGAGGTTGCCTGTGAAGCTTCCTAATCGCCGTGTAGAGAAGGAGAAGAAGGAGGTGAAAGAGGAGGAGGTGGAGAATTTGGGGCTTAGAGAGTTGATCGATGGTGGAGACGCTGCTCGTGGTAGGATTCTTCATAGGAACAACATCAATATCGGTTCCTCAAGGTCAATTTCTTATAACTCCTTTTAAGCTTTTATCTTTCTGTGTGTTATGTCAGTTCCTGAGAATTGTGTACAAGTCTTAGTATAGTATGATAGATTCCATAAGCTGCAATGAATTGTTCGTGACACTGCTGGTTTAGTTTTGGCGAATCGAAGTTTTGGGTGTTACGGACTACAAGTTAGTGAGAAATGTAACAGTGGCTCTTGTTTTTAGGATGATTTAGTTGTTCATTGATCTAATGTTGGCTAATGAAAGTTTTGGGTCATGTATAGAGTATGTATTCAGTGAGAAATATAACAGTGGCTCATATGTTTTCGATGATTTTTGCTGTTAGCGACCTGCCCTTAATTTTGTTTTTGAACTCTGATTCGTTCATGGTCAAGCCTTTAGTTTGCTTTTACAATAGTTGTTTGGAAAATGATGGTTTTTGATCATTACCAGTAGTGAATTCAGCACTTGCTGTTTCGTGAATGAATGAAGTTACAGGTTAGGCCAATGTTTGGTTGTGGATTGTGGTCATTGCATTTCTGTCTCAAATGACACATGGTCGTTATATATGATCGATTAATTCTCCTCAATTCATATTATAAATTTTGCAAATTTTTCTTCTTGACTGATTTTAATCTCTTCTTCCTTTTGCGGTTAGTAGATAGTTGTTTCCCATATATGATAAAACTGCATGTTCTTACAAAGAATGCTTTTTATTAACTTTTGTTTCAATGATGTTTTGGACACTCGATTTAGTTCACAATGTGACTAGTGAGACTTGGTCGATATGCAAATCTATTGCTTTCATATACAGTTCACTATAGTAGTCAGAGGTTTTCATGCCAAGAAGAATTCTTTTTTACTGTGTCCACAAATATTAATATAGAATGTTGTTTAAATCTTCATATGATGACCAGAGATCTTCAGATATCCATTTACATCCTAATGAGAGTTCTAAGACGATGAACATTAGACTTGTGGTGTGATAATCTACTCAATGCTTGATCTTACTCTTGCCTTTTCATATTCTGTTCGGATATCCATCCTCTTCGAAGTATCTATGAGATTATCCTCTTGTTTCATTTTAGATTCCAACTTTAACTTGATTATCTTGCGGTTACATACTCAAAAAATTTTGAATCGATCACTGAACTTACGTGGTTCATCGTGAACTGGCAGGGTCTAAGTTCCTAAGAGCGTCTTGGCAGGGAGAGGTCACATTGTTCGGGAAGATTTCAGATGTGTGAACAACTCGCGACAAGAAAACATAAGGTGCTGGTGGATCTACGGGTTCTATTCCGTTCTATTTAAACCGGGAAATCCATGGGTGAATCTGTTTTCTTTAAGAAATTCATCTGAAGTTGTTTCTGAACCAAATTTACAATACATGTTGATGAAGAGAGAAAAGATTACAATACATGGTCATCGAACTCAGAAGCTTTCAGGTTTTCCCATGCTTGTTTATTTTGTGTCCTTCGCTCGAAATTATATGTTTTGCTCATTTTACAATTCTGCTTTCGAGAACGAAATTTAATTGATTCGCTTTCAACTCTCGAGTACGTACCCATGAGAAGCAAGTCTCGTTTAGCCAATAAAATAGAAAATCATTTTTTATTTTGGAAGTTATTAAATGTTTTCGTTTTCTAATAAGAGAGAAAAGGTAAATTCCTTTTCGAAAATGTCAAGTGTTTTGGCTATATAATGTAAGCTACGAGGAAGAGCAAAATTTATCCCATCAATAGACTTCAATACCCTAAATTTGCAGTAGTTATGGAGCATGAGCGGCTTGGTGCTAGCTATCCCGGTATGTGGCGGCTTCCAACTAATCCGCGCCGTTGTTGCATTTATCGAGTTCCTACATCTCTGCGTGAAATAAGCAATGAAGCCTACATCCCTCGCCTGGTTCTGATCGGTCCTCTTCACCATGCTTTGAAAGCTGAATCTCGCCGGTCTCTCAGGAATATACCAGACGCTAAATCCATCGATTACTTGAATTCCGAGGAGATCAAGAAGCTATACCTATCTGAATTCTCAGGTATGCTTCCACGTCTGGGAAAGACCATTGATCAGTTTATAAAAACCATCCAGCAACAAGAACAGGCCATCAGAGACTCCTACTCAGAGTCTACATCATGGATTAACTCCCGAGAGTTTTGCGACATGATCTTAATTGATGCTGTGTTCATTTTAATGTTTTCTTGGAAGTGTTCACTAGATCTAACAGCAAGAAAAGGAAAAACAGTAGCAAAGAGATCTGGGGACCCTCTTCTGGATGTGCCTTGTCTTGAATACACTATCAAGCGAGATTTACTCTTACTCGAGAACCAACTGCCTTTCTACATACTCCATTTGCTCTTCCATACGATCGTCCCAGCTCTCTTCCCAGACTATACATTCCACGAATTAGTAATGCGTCTTTTCTTTTCTCACCAAAAAAGGGTTCTTCACGCCCAGACTTTTCTACATTTTACTGATCTAATGAGAGGTGTACACGTGTTTTCACTTCCTGAGCGTGATCTAACAAAACAACAAGCCATCAAAAGTATGCCTTGCGCAGATCAATTACGCAGCATGGGAGTAAAGTTCCAGGCCGTGAAAGAAGACTTCTCAATCAATGTCAGAATCGAGAATGGTTGTTTGAAGATTCCTACTCTATGCGTTGATGATCATTTTGAGGCGACTCTCAGAAACTTGGCGGCGCTTGAGCAGTGCCACTACCCTCATGCTCCACACGTCTGTAACTATTTAGCTTTCATTGATTCCTCCTCGACACTGATAAAGACACTGAATTGCTTGCTAAGAAAGGTAACCTTCTTTATCCTTTATATTGTTCTATGTATGCCGCTAATTGTGTATTGAATTATGGTTTTCTTTTGGTTTTGTAAGGTATAATAACCGGTAGGCTTGGGAAGCCTAGTTTGGTGGCAGAGATGGTGACTAAGCTTGGTCGCGGCATCTACGTGGATACACCTTCTTCTTATTCGGGCATTGCTAATCGATTGAATGCTTACTACAATAACCGGATCAACAAATCATGTTCACTCATCCGGACTGTGTGTTCGATCATCTAAGTTAAACCGAAATGAGTTGGGTAGTAAATTAGTCTTATGAAGAACCTAGTCTAGTCTTTATGTCATCTCATTTTCCATCCCCTGGAACTTTATTCGTAGCATAATAACAATCTTGCTATAAATATTCTTGGGTATATGTTGCAAAAACTTATTTAATTTCCAAAAGAAGATTCGATATCGGGTCTTATATATATGTACGTATGTTCGAGGCCAACAAATCTTGTGTGTGCATGTATCTAACTATCATAACCAGTAAAACAAAGACAGAGAGGATCATGATGTTTCCACCTGGAATTTGTTGGAGAATTCTTAGAGCAAGTCAAATTTTCTTCTTCAGCAGATCTTGCTGCATCTAGGCAATTTTCTTCTTCATCATGAGACCTACCTTGCCATAGAAGTTACTTCGAAAAGAAATCACCACTCCTTTTCTTTCCCGAGAACTATGATCAGATCACAAATCTTGAAGGATAATCATGACTTGCTTATTGAGAAAATGGACAATTGTATATTGTTGAAAAAATTACATCAAACTAACTTAATAATCTTAGTGAAGTGTATGACAGTGTGACTGAGCAACGGTCAAGTCAATATCTCGACAGCTTGTTTTCTTATACACAAATGTTTTTGCGGAGAATTCCCAAAAAAATCCAAAGCAATTTTTATTTGAACGTTAATTAATACCTAATAGTTTTAGATTGGAATTAAAATATCTCATCTAATTATTTATGGTCATAAAATACCTCGTATGTAAACTATTGAGAGAATCAAACCCGCAAGTTAATAGCTGTTAACGGACTTAACGGAATAAATTAACGGTGTTAAATATCAATCTCAAATATTTTCATTGATATATACAATTTGTTTTTATAATTTTGTTCTGAGAGTGAGTTCCATCAAATTTAGTTGAGTCTGCTGCTTACTCAGCCATTCAAGAAGATATCCACGAAGTTGAGATTCTCCAAGGTCAGATCTGGACGTGAGAGTACTTGCTACATATTCTTGTGAGAGAAATAAGTCAGATCTCTCAAAAACTTACAGAGAGAGTAAGCTACGGATAACAGAATCAACCTCAAAGAGTTTGGAGAATGATCGGTGTAATCTCTTTGAGAGATCAATCAGTAGAGCTTGGAGCTCAAACATCTTCTATATAGTAGTCTCTTGCGATGATATTTTCTCTCAGAATTTTTGATTTTAGAATTTGAGTTTTGTTTTGCCGCTAGTGGTGAAGGGGAATTTTTTTATATAATTTCAAAATAGTCTAGCTTTGCGGTTATCTAATATGAAAGTTTTGTTCAAATTTTGTTCACATATCCATCCTCTTCATATTAGTATATCCATGCCTTTTCAAATTTCGTTTGCATATCCATCATCTCTGCAATAGATTATTTTCTTGTATTATTTTAGATCCCAACTGTAACTTGATTATCTCGCATTTACATACTTAAAAAGTTTGAATCAATCACTGAATTTATGTGATTGATGTGAATTTACAAAACATCGTATCTTGCATTTGAATATTTATATTTTATTATTAGAAAAATCATGCTTAGAAAAATGATAACGGCATGAATCATTTATGTTGGAGATATTATAAATGATTAATTAAACTAAATGAACTTCGAGAAATTTGAGTTTGATGATGTTTTATCAATGAAATGAAATTTAAAACAATGAAAATGAGATGAAGATAGTGATTTGATTTTGAACTTTTTCATTTTTATTCATTGTAAAAAAAACACTATTTGATTTTTATTTTTAGTTAAGTTACTTAAAATTTATGTATTAAATTTCTATGGTTAATTATAATTTTTACTACATCTTGTAAACAAAGATATTGTTTCTGATTATTAATAAAGTATTTGGAAGGAAAAAAAAAATTATAATTTTTAAATAATATAATGCTTAATGTTAAATATATATATATATATGAACTACATACTACTTTCTAAAATTCTTTAAAAATGGTTTTGACGTGCAAAAATTCTATAAAAATCGCTTAAATCACAATTTCCTCTTCTTTATCTCTTACTCTTCATTTGTTGCCGTGAGTTTTCACCATTCACAATTGCCTAGTGACTAGTTTGTTGCCTTGAGTTTTCACCATTCAGAATCATAGTGAAATATTCTCATGTCATATATATATTTTTGGTAAAAATAAAATGTCAAGTGTCGAAATAAAATGAAAAAAGAAATATGAAATTAGAGAAATACAAAGATTGAAAAGCGATGTCTGCAGAAAATAGATGTTGAAAGCAAAATAATGTTTGCAGACATAAAGTATATTCGGTTGTGCAATGAAACAAAGATGTAGCAAAAAAAAAAAAACAGTCCTATACAAACATTGATTTTCTTAACCACTAAATTCAATAAAGTATGCAATTTTGATCCACACACCCTTAGCTTAAATTAAATCGTCACATTTTTTTCCAACTGTCAAAACTGAATCATGAATCCGAGAACAACATCGTCATTAACACACTTTAGAATCTTAATCAAAAAAATTAATTGCGTAATATACAATGTACATGTATCCAGGCAAGGGCAACAACACTATGAGGTTCACTTGCCCGTGATGAATGGGTGAGCTAATGCCTGTGACACTGTAAGTCTCTTTTGAGGATCAAGTGTGAAAATTTTGTCCAAAAGATTCCTGAAATGAACCAACACCTTGGGATCTTCATCCTCATAACGTCGTCTAATTACTGAACCTAAGTCTTTTGGCTTTATGTTTACCATTATTCTCCTTACTGTTTTTCTAGTAACACTATCCTCCTCTGTAGCATAGAAGCATAAGTCCTTATCAAAATGCTGATCGATAAATGCTCCCTTGCGAAGCATCTTTTTAGGGAAGGGACCTTTCAGTTCCATATGAAGGCGTAACATATCATTGTTTGTGGAGCCAGGGAACATAATTTTCCCGCTATAAAGCTCATATAGACAACAACCAACTGACCAGATATCTAACGGATGGTCGTAGGATAGTCCAAGAATGATTTCTGGAGCTCTGTAGAAACGACTAACAAGATATGGTGTAACTTGGTTTTCACCAGCAAACATTGCACTACCAAAATCACAAAGCTTTAACATGTTTCTTCCCTCATTGACTAGTATGTTGTCAGGCTTTATATCGCAGTGAAGAACCCCACAGTTCTTGAGATGTTTAAGGGATATGAATAACTGCTCAGCATACACTCTAACATCAGATAGTTTTAGACCAATGTTGACACCAATCTTCTTCACAACTTCACGGAGATTCAGATGAAGAGACTCAAACACCAAGCAGAGGTGGTTCCTATATTTAAAAGTTGAAAGAAGACGGACGCAGTGACGCTTATTCTCTGGATCAGAGCCAGCTAGCTTCTTCAATATCCGAATCTCAGCCTGGCCAGCCTTATGCATTGTCTCATTGTTCCGAATAATTTTTATAGCCACTTCCTCAGGTTCATCTACTTCAGGTTTTGTGTCTTTTGCCCGCACCACGGTAGAGAAGACACCTTTTCCATGAGTAGCCATGATTTCATACCTATCATCAAGTAGTTCACCAAACTGATAACTGTAGTATCCTTCTGCATCATCCCAATTATCATTGAGTCCACTCCTTACAAAAGGAACAAGGCCATTCCCTTTCCGAGTACCAGCAGCTGGAGACTCCCCAAAGATATCATCACTGAACATGTCACTCTTTGGGCTGCCTTCCTCAACCTCTGTGGAAGCTAGTGTCCTATCTAAGTCTGAAATCACAAGCCGTGCAGGTGGTTCCCCAACTTTCGAAGATAGCTTGGCGACTTCACCATCTATGGCCTCAGTATCCAACCCAACTTTAGCTTGAAGCTCTGCCACAGTAGAGGACTGCTCCAACTTTTTCTTATATTTCTCCAATATGGCTTGCGTAATCCTCCTGCTTTCCTCGATTCTGTTCAAGTCTACAGCTTCTTGTTCTTCAACTTCCCAAACAACATCTTCACCGTCATCATCATTATCAATTTCAGAATTTTCAACGTTGCCTTGAGTTTCTTTGACACTGCAACCGTTAGGTTTATGGCCTTTTACAGAATCTAAGTCATCTTCTGCATCATGCCTCACTTCCCCATATCCATAACCACCAGTTTTATACTTCTCCTGATCACTCTGGAGTTCTCTTCTTCTTCTATCCCTATCTTGATCCTTACGTCTCTCTCTTTCATTCTCCCTCCCAGTCTCTCTACTACTGGCCTTATCAGTTTCTGACCTTTCAAAGTTGCCCCGAGTTTCTTTGAAATTGCCACCGTTAGGATTATGGCTCTTTAAAGAATCTGAGCTTCTTATCTCTAAGTCATCTTCTGTATCATGTATTGAGTGTTTGTGCCTCACTTCATCAAGACTTTTATGCTTCTCCGGATCACTCTGGAGTTCTCTTCTTCCTCTATCTCTATCTTTTTCCCTCCGTCTCTCTTTTTCATTCTCCCTCCCAGTCTCTCTACTACTAGACCTAGCTTTATCTCTACTCCTCCTACTACCTCTGTAGTGGTCTCTATTGCTATCTCTATCAATGCTTCCCCTCTTCAAAATTTCCCCTTCCTCCATCTCAAGTTCACCACCATCCCCCAAAGACATAAAATCATTCTCTTCATCAAGATGATGACTGTGTCGATGCTTGTGATCATGATGGTGCTTGTGATGATGGTGTTTTTGCCGCTTCGAAGATTTAACGACTTCTTCCGACGGCGAATACGACCGGCTGTGTTTGCGGTGGTTTGATTCTACCATCTTATCTCTCACCATCAGATTGTCGGGAAAAGAGAAACAATCGTAAAATTAGGGTTAGGGTTCGATTTCTCGCGCGCTCTTTCTTCCCTCACTCTCTTTCAATTTGTGTATCCGTCAATTAAAAATCGTCACATTTATATGAAAACTACAGTCGGCAAATTAAACTATTTTAAAGTCCATAATGACACAAAAGAAAGGGCCCAGGCCCATGAAGAATAATGATTAAAAGGATAGAGTCGTAGTAAATCATGTCCGTTTATTCAAAACCTTTTCGATGGATGGACGACACGTCATCGATCTGCGTAAAGCTCAGGTAACCAATGAAAGCCAGCACAAGCCTCTATATAAACAAATCTCTTCTTTTTTTCCATCAGACGCCTCTCTCAATTGTCTAGTGATTTTACTTTGGAAATCACAAATTCCTCTCATCGTTAAACTCATTAATGGCTCCGAAGGCGGCAGAGAAGAAACCGGCTGGGAAGAAGCCAGCAGAAAAAGCTCCGGCAGAGAAATTACCAAAGGCGGAGAAGAAGATCACCAAGGAAGATGGAAGCGAAAAGAAGAAGAAGAAATCGAAGAAGAACATCGAAACGTACAAGATCTACATCTTCAAGGTTCTAAAGCAAGTTCATCCAGATATCGGAATCTCTGGGAAAGCAATGGGAATCATGAACAGTTTCATCAACGACATCTTCGAGAAACTCGCTCAGGAATCATCGCGATTGGCTAGGTACAACAAGAAGCCGACGATCACTTCTCGGGAAATTCAGACGGCGGTGAGGCTTGTGTTGCCTGGAGAACTCTCGAAACACGCTGTTTCTGAAGGCACCAAGGCGGTTACCAAATTCACCTCTTAGGGTTTATATCTCTTAATTCTCGTTCGAATTGGTTTAGTTTTACGCTTTCTTCTAGAATTTTGGTGGTAAATCTGTGATTAATGAGATCTTTGAATGAATAGGTTTCTACATAAGAATTGGGAATTTGAACAGATTCAGAAATAAATAAGCCTCAATTGCTCAATTTTCTTTGAATCATGGATCATGATATAAATTTGCAGAGATTTGTATCATGTTGGTTATATATGATAAACCAAGACCATTATAACCATTATCACCAAAACTGGCTCAAAATAAAAAAGAGAACAAGAGTGTTTTCATCATCTCAAATCAAAGAGTTTCTGATTCTATGTATAGCACAGAACAAATTCTAAACATTGAAAAAATTCAGATATGCCTTAGAACATTAGAGCAAAAACACATGGTTACCCGATAACTCACGGTTGTCGTCTACCAGCCAATCCAGCGTGTGTGCTTCGAATTGTGAAGGACTAATCTATTGTTAAGAGACACGATAAATATCTATCATAATACTTGGGAAAAAGAATAAACAGAATTACTCATGGTCGTCCTAAGTAAGAAAACGTTACAACTGGGCCAATTTGAGACCCATAATAAACAAAATGCTAGGCCCATGAATAAGAGTATTACAGACGTTACACGTGTATAATTGTGATTCGTCCCGAGTAAGGTGGCCACGTCTTTGTCTCCATTTGTTGACCTTTCTTTGCATTCTGCCTTAATATTAAAAAACCTGGTCTGATCCATTTGCCTTGTCTCAGATTAGCTTTGTAATATCTTGCTGGGGTTTCGTGTAATTTCTCGTTTTGGAAATGGTCGTTCGGATTCTTGTTACCATGATTCGGCTATAGTGTTTGTTTGTTTCCTCTTCTGATTGATTGTCCCAAGCATCGTTCTTTACTGATTTTTAGAGAGAGCTCTGAGATCTGTCTCTGCGATTCGTCGCATTTGATTAGGTTTTTTTTTTTTTTTGGTTTTATTCTTCTTCTAAGGTATCGAAGAGGATAGAAAAAATGCGGGTGTCCTCTGAGATACTCCTTCTTTCTTTGGTTCCGGCGTTGACTTTTTATCATTCTGGTTTGAGTTCTAATCGTTTGAAACCTCTTTTAAAGAGTGATTGGCGTGGTAATCTTAGTTAAACAAAGTTTCCCTCTTTCTACAATTTCTCTGTTTTTAGATCTTTTTCAAGTTTCTCTTCGGTTTCGTTTGTTCTCACGCATTTCCTATCTCGAAGAACAAGCTTTTGATCTCTTTCTTCGGATATTTTAGTCGGTAACCAATCTTTCGGTGTCTTTTGACATTTCGGCTGCTCGATTTGCCACGCAAGAGGTAATTTGGCTATATGATGATTTTCTTGGCTAAAGTGTTGTTTGATCTTAATTTCTCTTACTGATGATGGTATTTGAATTTGTGTTCGTTGCAGTTGCTTTTGGATATGAGCTCTGTCTGTGGTGGGTTGGATTTCAAAGATGCAGAGTTTCACCTTGAGAGCAGCTCTGCTTCCAGTCCCAATAAATGTTCTAATGGCTCATCAAAGCATATCTCTTGTGTTGGATCTGATGATGCTCAAGAGTCTGATGGTGATGATAGTGGTTATATACACCAAAATGTGATTGAAGATTCCAAAGACAAGGCGATCAGCGAACCCATCCTTGAGTCTTTACCTCTTGAGTCTTTGGATGATGAAAGTGAAGACAAGAACCTTGCAACCGCATTGCAAGACATGTTCTCTGAGAGTGTAAGTAACCCTATCTTTACTCATGACACTGGTCGCTATCTTTATACTTGTTGGTTATTTCTGTTCTTTTGCCTTTGTTCTTTGTCCTGTTTTGCATAAGGTGTGGTGTGTGAGGCTTACCGTATCTTTATACAGTATATTGCTGATGTACAAGTTTCTGTGTGTGGTCATATATATACTTGAACTTAGAGTTTCCTCGTAGCTTTAGGCTTGTGATCCTGGCTGTTTCCATCATATGTTGGTAGTTGCTTACAACATCTAGGACCAACCCTTTAGTCTTTAGTGGTAGATGTACAAGAATGTTAAGGACTAAGGAGTTACGTTACAAAGCATCCGTGGCCAAAGCAAGGACAGAGCTTCTCCAAATCCGATTTTATGATCCATGACAGAGTACAATTCCTCAGATTTTGGCTGTGTGATATATATCTCAATAGTTGGAGCTTATAAAACATCTTTTCTGTTTCTGATATATGTAGTAGAGATATGCTGTGTTTATGCTGGCTGCTTCTTATTCTTGTTGTTCTTTGGCAATTCAACAACAGATGAGTGTGGTTACTCTGATTCCTGCCATTAAAGGTGGTAGAGAGAAGCATGGCAAGTCACTCGAGAAGCTGAGAGTGTCATGGGCTGAAGATGTGTATGATCCTCCACCTTCCATTGTCTCTCACACAAGAAGCAAGAAACAGCAACCGCAGAAATCAAAGAGCAAAGACAACCTGAAGAAGAATGGAAAGAAAGGACAAAAGGGAAGCAGCCATTCCCGTGGCAGCAAAGACAAGAAGCAGATTTCTTCTCGCAGCAGCAGCAAATACAGTCGTGATAAGTTTGATTGGGCAACACAAATGTCTGTTCTAGCTGCGTCTTCTTGAATCTGTGGAGCATGACCAAGGCACTTGCTACTTCCTTACTCTTGTCTCTCCTCTCTCTCAATCTCTCTTGTTTATAAATAAAAAGATTTGGTGTGAAAACTTTTCTTGAGTTTCAGAACGATTGCTGTTATTCGTACGGAATTGATTTTGATTTTACACCAACTATTATTGTGAAGCTTTTTTTCCTTTCGACATTTTATGTATAATATAGCTGATAATTGGATGGTAGTCCCCGTAGATTTCAACTCTCAAGTCTGATTAAAAGCGTGCACAGAAATAAAATTTCAGGAACAACCTTAGTATTATATATGCTTAAGACTTTATAATATTTGCTTCTTCTTTTTAATTCTTTCCTGTACAAAATATCTCCACTAGGTCTCAAACCTCTCCTGTGTCAACCCTAAATTCTAATATTCTCTTTGTTAAGAGCTTGTACAAAAAATAACAGAGGTACACAAGAAATGACCCTTCTGCAAAAAGAAAACAAAGAGTGGGTTTTTAAAGGAAAGATCCCAAGTCCCAAATTCCGGATGAAGCTTCAAAAAATCTTCCATGAAAGATGAAATCAGATGAGTGAAGTTGATTCTGAAAAACTCAGTACTTTCTTCTCGAGCATCGATGTTCCTTTGAATATTGTAAGTTGCACTTCTCTCTGGTACTTCTGTAACTGTAAACACAAACACCATTGTTAATCCTCTTTTAACCAGACTGCGCAAACCATTAAAGATTTGCCAGGAAAAATGTCCCAGGCCAAACTTTACGTACTCGATGTTCAGTCATCTTTGTGAAGCCAAATTTCTTTGTCCAGATAGACTCAGCTTCGTCAGCTGCTGGGAGAAGCAAGTTCTCAACATTCAGAGAGGAAAGAAGATTCTCAACGCAAGCAAACAGCCCTTGAAAGTAGCCCTAAAGAACCATTAAACAAATTGGTTTTGTCACGAGTAAGCGAATCCGCCACAGTAAAGAAACATGGGATGTACAAAACCTTACCCTTCCCTGATACTCTCGGCTTGTAGCTACAATAGGAAGTTCTGCAACCTTCTGACCAAATATCCTAAGCAGCGCGGCAGAAACAACAAGGGAACTAAATATGCAGCAAAAACAAAAGAAAATAACAATTAGGGAGATTGAGAGATGGTAAAAGAAAATTACAGAAAGAAAGATAAATGCATCAAGAACACCAAACATACTTCACCATCAGGACCAAGCAGTACATTCCTCCAAACTCCTGACCTGATATATTTCTCCTGTAAACATTTTGGAAGAATTACCGGGATGATCAATTACTATAACCATATGAATGAACAAGGAACTTGAATCTGAGTTTATCACAGTACAGCTTACCCATAGACCATGACAGGAATGAGATCACGACCAGACTTTGCCACAATGGGATCAAAACACTCCTGAAAAGTAAACTCATTCGTTATACATGTGTTTATAAAATAAATTTACAAGCCAGATAATCTCAAAATGATTTGAGCACATTTATAAGTCGAGGCATACCCTGAAAATAGTAGCTGCTCGTGAAAGTAAGGGTAGATGCTCTGGGTATCGACTTTTTCCACTAAGCATCCTCCATTCCACAGTATCTCCATTGTCAATATATATTCCTTTTTCTCTGTATTTTCTGCTTATCGTGTCTAACAAAACCGTGGGAATAGTTTGTGGCCCACACGAAGCAGAGCTTCGAAGAGCCGTGTGAATCCTGCTGCAGTCACTACAGCAGAACCATTTACCTTGGGGGATACCCTACAACATTCAGGAAAGAAGTTGAGACAGGTTCAATGAACATGTGAACACAGACCACCAATATTACAGGACTTACTTTCAAATCACAAAGATCATTTTCCCTTAGACACCCGACGTGGTACTCTTTCTCACACTTCAAGAGCAAAGAGAAAATTGACCATTAGACAAGACAGACGTGGTTAAAGAAAATCTTGAATAAGAAACCAGAAACAACGATACCTGGTCACAGAGAATAACAGTCCTATCATCAAATTTCCCAATGCTAAAATCATGCGACCTATCAGAAGTGGGAGAGAAGCAATAAGCAGAGTGGAGTACACATATATGCGCATTCAAACTAAAAATAGGTATACAGCCAACCTGCAGAACACGCAACCACCAATTTCGCTTTCTGGTGCTTTAACAACTCTTGTCAGTCTTATAACTATGGGTTTTAAATTGGGATCAGTAGCAGTGGCTGTTTTACAAGAGGTAGGTCCATCATTGCAGCTTGAACAGTACCAAGTACCTTCAGGCATTGATTGAAATTTCAAGCATGCTGCATATGAAAAGGTTCACAGAGTATTAGAACTGGAGAACAACCTTAGAGCTGATACCAAAGCAATGTTGATTTTGCAAATCATCTTTAAGAATTTAGTTCAGAACTTAAATGGAAAGAGGCATATATAAGAATTCCTTTTTCATTATGCTTCTGAAAATTTTCTTGAAATATGTGCTTAAAAGGTTAATTTGTAGATTCACCATAGTAGTTAGAACGAGCAAGTCTACTATCCTTTAGCAGTAACGTATACCCACCTGTATGAAATGCTTGAGGACATCCAGCACAGAGTAGCAAATCTCCACCATCGCCACAAATAGAACACATGTCATCACTGTCACCAGTTGTAATGACATGGCCCCCATCCGCCAATGACATGGCTATATCATGCAATGACAATCCGGAAGATATGTGGATATGACGATAACTGCAACAGAATCAGAAACTTCAGATATGTCTAACATCAGTGCAAAAACACATCTTAACTAGGTAACTCACGGTTGTCGTCTACCAGCCATTCCAGCATGTGCTTCGAATTGTGAAGGACTAATCTGTGGTTAAGAAACACGATAAATATCTGCCATTCTACTTGGAAAAAGAAAATGAGTCTAAAGGCCAATTTACAGAGTCACTGCATCCAGCATATTACCTCTGTGTCACAGCAGCTACATACTATACCACTTCCTTGCTTGTAACCCTGCAGTAGTTTCTGCGAGAAAAACAAGTGTCAGCAAAACCAAACAAACTTAAATTTGCAACAAGACTAAACAGAATAATTCAATTAAGCCCGCGATAACAGACCTGTGATTTCACAATGTAAGCCAATTCAGTCCCATCTGGTAGCCCATTTGGCAAAAACAGCAACCGGTGTAAATCATTGTCCCTATAAAGATATGATTGCAATTTGTTGTCATCACCCATGGGATTGCATATAGAGAATGAATGTGAACAAGGTTACTCAAATAATGAGGTTCACAACAGCATTACAAACCTCTTCCATTTACCGCCTCCGGAAGCTTTCTTATGGCAACCCATACCAAACATATGAGAGGTAAGCCTACAGTATTAACAGCCAAGTAAAATTCCTTTGTTCCGTAAACAAATTGTCAATAGGTAAACTCGAGAAATCAATATCTAAGCAAGAAACTTTGAGGACCGTACTTCTTTGCTTTTGGCTTATGTTCGTGTCGTGAGTCCTTTGTACTGATTTTCTCTCTAAAATAATTGTTCTCCGGAAAATATGGAGTAGAGCTTTGACTCTCATCAAGAGACCAACCAGAACCAGGATAACTGCAACTTTCACAACAGTAACTTAGACCATGTCAACCTTCTTATAAAATAAACAACTAGATAATAAAGGATCCAAGTGTCACCGAACGTCATCTTCAATTACAAATCTTTGGAGATTTCAGATCAAGTAACAACACAAGTAGGAGGTCAAAGTACCTAACAAGGGATTGAAACGAATGATCCATGATATGGTTGCTATCATCTTCAGCCATGTTATTATCTTGCTGGAGACTTTCTGAAAAACAGAATAGCAAGTCAGCTATGTCCATCAGAAAGTAAAAGAATACACATTAAAATCCAGGGTAAGTACTTATAAAATGCTGGGAGATTGCCAAGCAAACAATGCAGACTAAATCCACCAAGCAACTAAGATACCTTTCCAAGCCTGAAAACCCTCCTCGCTCAGAGCAGAACCAGCCACTTTCCTTATCACCTCCTCCAAAACGTCAGGGGGAGCAACCCTCAGCTCTTGAATTATGTTATAAACCGGCCGTCCGTTCTCCAGATATATGTGATTATTAGGGTGTTTTGTTTTTCCACCAGCATGCCGCTCGAACTCATAGGCACCTAGAACCTTCCCACAAAACAAAATATGACATAGTTAAAAATTGAGAACTTGCACTTAGTACAACCACACAAGAAAACTATGAAGAAGCGAGAAGAACAAACTTACTTTCGAGAAATCGCACGCAGTACAGCCACACAAATACCCACCCGAGTGGATTATTCCTTGAAGCTCTCTCTAATTAATGACCATAAAAAGTAATATAAGAACATATATCACCTATAATTTATCGATAACAGAATGAGAATATCCAAACTCATATCAGGAGAAACCACAACGAACTTACCGCAGGTGAGGTTGAAAGGTACTTCACCCGAGCACCATTGAGGATCCCCGTCGCCAATAGCTTCTTCACATTAGATGGGAAGTTGGTAGAGTCAATCTTCTCCAACATTTTCACACCTAAAGTTGAAGAAGCTACATTCGAAGGAGAACCCTCCCAAATATGCTCTTGAATCATGGGCAAATCACAGAAATCCTCATTTCGTTTACTGAGCTTAAACGTGATTTTAGTTATCCCAGTAGTGCTAAGATGTTTTGGAATCTCCCGTACGAAACTTGACAGTACAGCATCACTCGATTGCGAGCTATCAGCTAGCGATGAACAGTATTCACTGCGTTTCTCATCACTAATAGCCTCATAGGAACCAGAACCACTGCCAGAACAAGACCCAACACGATCACCAGAACTCGATTTAGCCGGATTAGTAGTGATATCGCGAAAACTAGAGGCGTTATCCACCACCGGAGACGCGACAGGGTTAGATATTTCCGACCTAATGTCATCATTTGAAGGTTCCTTGGCTTGTCTCTTGTTGGAGGAATAAAGCTTTTCATCTAGATTATCTTGTTCAATACAAAGACGGTCTCTCTTCAAATCCTTCTTCGTTTCTGAATTCTCTTCCACCATTTCTCCTTTCAGTAGCATCTCCAAACAAACTGTTCCTTCTCCCATTGTAAAAATTTCTCAACTTCCCATTGTACTGTGACTGAGATTATCTCTGAAACTGATAAAGCTATGAAACAATTCTTACTCCAAGCTTGGGGTACACTTCTATTGCGAATCCGATCCGTAAAACACGTTAGATTGTCACAATCCAAATCGGAGAAGAAACTGTCTGGTGATTTAGGGATTTTTTTTGTTCTTCTGAAATCCGAATGGAGAAAAAGGTATCGATTTAGTAACCCTAAAAATTCACATATGTAGATGATTAAAGTCGAAATATTCACATCAATACTCGTAAGAAGGAAACGGAGGTGGAAACCGACCCTAAGCTCGACGAGAATAGAAAGTTGGGAAGAAAATTTTGTGGAATGTGAATCTAAGATCTGCAGAAAACGATTAGAAGAATCGATTTCGAAACAAATCCGAAGAAGGTAAGAGAAGAGGACCCAAGGGAGACGAATTAGGGTTAGGGTTTTCGGAAGTGAGATAAGAGAGGGAAAAGAGAAAGAAGAGGGAACGTGTTACGCGGCAACGAACCAGAAGGAACAAAAGCTTTATTTAGCGGTCCATATTTAACTTTTAAATGGGAGAGAGAGGAGACGACCAAGGACACTAGTTTTTTTTTTTCTACATCGACATAACTATTTTTTTTTTAGCTGACAACAAATTAAGACAAATATTATTGGTAATGATAACATAAAACTTTCCTAATTTAAATATACTTATACCAAATTTTGAATATCGAATTAATAGATTTTAACAGATTTCGATGGATAGATAATATTACAGATTTTAAAAATATTTTGTTGGTGTAATAACTGAAAAATTATTTAGCGGGAAAAATGAAATTTTATTTCTAGTGTTATTAGTGGCTTACAAACGTGTTCCGTTGAATTGAGGTAACGAGTTCGATTCTCTCTTTCACACATCCTTTAAAAATATAGATATATCTTAAACTTACTAAATAATTGTCCTAATTTTTTTATTTTGCTTTCAGCTTTCAAAATTAAAGGATCGGCTCTGTTTAACATTTTATGTAATAGTCAAATTTCGATTCATAATTGTTAATGTAAGTTAAGATAATACTATGTTTTCACCCCGGATAGTCGGATAGAGGTAGCATCAATGTACCATGTCCATATAAGTTTCTTTTGGTAAGAGAGTTTAGATAACACTAACTAGGAATATGTAGACAAAGTACTAGCAAATTCATTTTAGACTGACTTTTCTTTAATATAGAGGATGATACTTCTTCTCTTTTTCTGGCTGGAACTAAGTAGAGATTAGTTGGGAGAGAGGTATAAGGGAGATAGATAACAAAATGTTTCAATGAAAAAAATTTCATATCTGGTATAGCTATGAAGACCAAAGGTACAAGTTCTATGTAGATTAATGTATAAAGGTTTTCATTTAATAATGAACCTTCTTAAATGCATAATTATTGATGATAGTAAATACTACTAGAGATATCATGGAAGGAAGAATCCCATATGGTAGATATGATGATCTCTCAACGGTCAAGGCGAATCGAGATTCAGACTCAAGATTATGACGATAGTGAGTGCTTGTGACAGAAATTCGAAGATCTATTGAAAAGAAAACGAGAAAATCCTCAGAGATGTTACAAGAGGGAGCAAAAGAGATTAGACCTGAGCAGAAGTTTAAAGCCTGATATACATAGTCCATGAAGTTTGGATGGTCAAAGGGAGGGATAAGAGAACAAGATCTATGGAAAGGATTAAGACAAATGTGGAATTTTTGTAAAACAGAGTTAAGGAATTTTTGTTTCTATGGTTCTTACATGGTTGACATGATAAATTATTTTTTTACCAAAATAGCGAAAATAGGTACAAATCATCAAGAACCAAATAGAAATCCATATCCATAAAGCTTAAGCTTAGCTTTAGAGACCTATAATAAGGAGAAATGCTGTTGCTAAACATCAACGCTTACAATTATAACAATAATGAGAATGGTCCCTCGATGGCGTTCCACAGTTGTAGCAAAAAGCCAACCCACACCTGCAAAATGAGTTAAAAAGATTATAAAAACAATTTAAAAAAAAAACTCTTGTTAAGAAGAAGAAGATACATATACCTGCACTTCATGTATAAGCAACCATGAGACTTCTCAATATAGAATTTGCAAGAAGGACATCTTTTCCATTTCTTTTTCTTTGCCATCGTCGCAAGCAAAATATCATCTCTTCCTCTTTCGTTCTCCGCTAGCTTCTGAAACTCCTCACAAGTCATCTCCGGATGCCACTTAGTCCCACACTCTACACACACCATTCTATGGCAATGAGGACACTCTGAGTCTTTCATCACTTCACTCTCGTCCATGAAAAGCAAAGCAGAGCAATCCTTGTAAGGACAATAGAATCTCTTCGAACGCATCACTACTGCTTCACACAAAGCATCACCCCACCGATCAAAAACCTCTCTTGGCAAGATATAACGACACTGATCTGGCTCAAGCCGACCAGAGCAACCAGAGACAGGACACTCGATTGAGAGAATGTTGTCTTGTAATTTAGCTGCTATATATTTCGAGACACAATCGTTGCAGTAGAAGTGAGAGCATCCACCGATTCGAAACGATTCAATTATGGATTTTGTTTCAACACATATCTCACAGTCGAAAGTAACCGTCGCTGACGAAGAAGACTGTCCCTTTTCTAAAGATCTGGTGTGGATTGGTGGTGGGAAACAGAGGATTCTGATATCATCGTCTTCATCATCGTAAAGATCAAGATCTATGTAAACTGGAGATTCTGATTTGATTGATCTGTTGTGAGGAGGGTAGACCCAGAGACGTTGAAGCTTGCGATCACGATCGTAATTCTCAACGGAAATGGCGTCACGCTTGGTGGAACCACGAGCGGATAGAGGAGTGGAGGAGAAGATGAAACAATCGGAATTATCTCCGTCGTCGTTTACATCTCCGGGAAGATCAACGATCACTGCATTAACAGACTGTGTCGCCATTTCAAAATGATTCCAATTAGGTTCGTCCACAATCAAAATTAGGGTTTATAAATCACTCTACTTTTTTGCTTGCATTGGATCACTTTCCATTTTCCAAAGCGTCTCACTTTTTGGCTACTGTTAAAAAACCTAAATCGAATCTTTAATAATTTAACCGGTTCACATACGGACCGGTCGGTTATTAAAAATCCAAATCCTTAAACCCTTTGTTGCTTCATCTTCTGAAACTCTCTCATCATCTTCTCTGAAACTATGGCTTTCTCTTCGTGTCTCAAATTCTATCCATTTTCTATCTCTCAAGCTAAAACCCTAACTCACCATTCCTTCTCTCCCAAGCTAACTCCTCCTTCTTCTACCATCTCTTTCGCTTCTCCTAACTCAGCAGCTCTCTCCTCTTCCGATGTCAAGCTTCTTGACTCACTCCGTAGCCAGGCTGATGATTCCGCCGCACTTCGTCTCTTTAATTTGGCATCTAAGCAGCCAAATTTCTCACCTGAACCTGCTCTTTACGAGGAGATTCTCCTCCGGCTAGGTCGGTCTGGTTCGTTTGATGACATGAGGAAAATTCTTGAAGATATGAAGAACTCAGGATGCGAAATGGGTACTTCTCCTTTCTTGATATTAATCGAGAGTTATGCTCAATTCGAATTGCAAGATGAGATTTTAGGTGTTGTTCATTGGATGATTGATGAATTCGGGTTAAAACCCGATACCCATTTTTATAACCGGATGCTGAATCTTCTCGTTGATGGGAATAATCTGAAACTTGTTGAGATTGCTCACGCGAAGATGAGTGTTTGGGGGATTAAACCAGATGTATCTACGTTTAATGTTTTGATTAAAGCTTTGTGTAGAGCTCATCAGCTTAGACCTGCGATTTTGATGTTGGAGGATATGCCTAGTTACGGTCTAGTTCCTGATGAGAAGACATTTACAACGATTATGCAAGGGTACATTGAAGAAGGAGACTTGGATGGAGCTTTGAGGATTAGGGAACAGATGGTTGAGTTTGGGTGTTCATGGTCTAATGTGAGTGTAAATGTTATTGTTCATGGTTTCTGCAAGGAAGGGAGAGTTGAAGACGCTCTCAATTTCATTCAGGAGATGTCTAATCAAGACGGGTTTTTCCCGGATCAGTATACGTTTAACACGTTAGTTAACGGTTTGTGTAAAGCAGGGCATGTGAAGCATGCTATTGAGATTATGGATGTGATGCTTCAAGAAGGGTATGATCCAGATGTGTATACTTATAACTCGGTGATCTCGGGTTTGTGTAAACTTGGAGAGGTGAAAGAAGCAGTAGAGGTTCTTGATCAGATGATCACTAGAGATTGTTCTCCAAACACGGTTACTTACAACACTTTGATCAGCACATTATGCAAGGAGAATCAGGTTGAGGAAGCTACGGAGCTTGCCCGTGTTCTCACTAGCAAAGGGATTCTTCCTGACGTTTGTACATTTAACTCGCTGATCCAAGGTTTGTGTTTGACTAGGAATCACCGGGTTGCGATGGAGTTGTTTGAAGAGATGAGGAGCAAAGGATGTGAGCCGGACGAGTTCACGTACAATATGCTGATTGATAGCTTATGCTCCAAAGGGAAGCTAGATGAAGCTCTAAACATGCTTAAACAAATGGAATTGAGTGGTTGTGCACGGAGTGTGATAACTTACAACACTTTGATTGATGGGTTTTGCAAAGCTAACAAGATTAGAGAAGCCGAAGAGATATTCGATGAAATGGAAGTACATGGAGTTTCAAGAAACTCCGTTACATACAACACACTCATCGATGGGCTTTGTAAAAGCAGGCGAGTAGAAGAAGCGTCTCAGCTCATGGATCAAATGATTATGGAAGGACAGAAACCTGACAAGTTCACATATAACTCGCTTCTAACACATTTCTGCAGAGGAGGTGACATAAAGAAAGCTGCGGATATCGTGCAAGCCATGACCTCAAACGGGTGCGAACCAGATATTGTGACCTATGGAACCTTGATAAGCGGTTTGTGCAAAGCTGGTAGAGTTGAAGTTGCAAGTAAGCTTTTGAGGTCAATTCAGATGAAAGGGATTGCTTTGACACCGCATGCTTATAACCCGGTGATTCAAGGGTTGTTTAGAAAGAGGAAAACAACAGAAGCTATAAATTTGTTTAGAGAAATGCTTGAACAGAATGAAGCTGCACCAGATGCAGTATCTTACAGAATCGTTTTCCGTGGGCTATGTAATGGAGGTGGACCAATCCGTGAAGCAGTGGACTTTCTTGTTGAGCTGTTAGAGAAAGGGTTTGTGCCTGAGTTTTCTTCTTTGTACATGTTGGCTGAAGGTCTTCTCACTTTGTCAATGGAAGAGACACTAGTCAAGTTAGTTAACATGGTGATGCAGAAAGCTAGATTCTCGGAGGAAGAGGTTTCAATGGTGAAAGGTTTGCTTAAAATCAGGAAATTTCAGGATGCTTTGGCCACTCTTGGCGGTGTCTTGGACAGTCGTCAGCCGAGGAGAACTTACCGGTCAAGATGATACCTTTAGAAAAAAGTATCATTCCCAATTTGTAGAGGATATGTATGATGTTATGAATATGATTTCTATAAAGTTTTGAAGTAATTAATCCATATGATCCTATGTTTGTAGACCAACATGCAGAAACAATAACAACAATGGAGTGTTAGGTGTTCCTCATTCATTCGTTGGGTCATCCTCTCTCTCCCACTTCTAGTCTCTACGGTCTCTCTCGTCCTTACTATTTGTATATGTTGGCTCCGATTGTTTTTGACATTGATGCAATACGACCTAGACAATGATTCAGGATCTCGTGTTCTCCGGTTACCTTGACAGATTTCAGATTAACCCAGTCAAATCCTATGGTCTATGGTCAGTCCACTATATATTTGCTTCAATAACTATCGTCGGTTGTAATTCCAACCACAAGCGTCGTGTCCTCCACAACCATATATATGCAGATATGCTTTATTATTGGGCTCAGTGGGATACAAATAAAAAAGCATCTGGATTATCCACTCAAAATTGTGGATCTTTTTCTGGTACAAGTGCATATTTGTTCAATCAAGTAGATGACGGTTTCGTCACTAGTAGATAAATTATCACTGCCACTTGTATTACTACTTCCACATCCACTAGTGGATTTTGTTATGGATCCAACCAAAACATTCTTTGAACCTGCTAAATCCTTTTACCCTTTATAGAAAAATGCCAAAACAGCATAATTTATGCGTTTCGAGAACCCACATTATCACGCTACCAACAAGTAAGACAATTTTGAGAAAAAGAATGTTCAGTTGTGATTACAGTTGAAGATAAATTTAAATTGCGAAAGACTAAACCGAAAATCTTTAGCAAACAATCGGCTATGGATCTTGTACAAATATGTTACTCCTTAACACATGAAGAAAAAATTATCAAGAAACTGCCAACTTATGAAGAAAAACGCAGACCTGTGGGTATGGATGAACATGGTTTTAAGATGAAGACCAATCTCATCTTCTATTCAGACCACGACGGTCCCAGCCTTAATTAATTATACACTTCTCACGGGGATTCTGAGTCACCTATCCAAAGAAAGATGAATATAGTGTTACTGTGATATTAACTGTTAGAGCTACATGAGCTAAAGCTTGCTTACCCTTAGAGAAAACCTCCACCGGTCCAAGCGGTGTCTGATTTCTCGTTGTGACCAGCAGATTTCTTATCACCTGCACTTTGGTAATGACCATCGAACCCATCATCTTTGGCATCATGATCATCCCAACCAGTCCAGCCATCATCATCATTAGAAGCAGATGACCCCTTTGGAGCTGCTGCTTCTGTTTTCTTATTCTCATTCTCTCCCCAACTATCCCAAGAATTTGAATTCTGCGAATTGTTGTAATGACCACTTGTTGATGATTGTGACCTTCCTCCTCCAACAGATGAATTCGCTGCTTCGTTCCCATTTCCAAAGTTCTGGTAGTAACCATTGCCCTCACTTTCACTCTGCTGATTCCAGCTTGTTGTTCCTTCTTTAGTGAACTCTTCTACCTTCTGTGTCGCCATTGCCATTACTCCTTTCATGATTCCCCATGTCCTATGTCCTATCTCTGTTGTCTTATTAGCAACTACATTTACAGTTTCACTCACCTTGTGATCATACCCACCTTCCTTCACCTGCAATAAAAATGGTTTCTTATCTGATTTTGATTCCATTTTCCAAAACTCTATTGCCAACAGTATTATGGTAAACAAGAAATGTACAGAGAGCATACAAAAATTGTGCTTTCTACAGAGTTATAAAGAATCTCACTAGAGGTGTCGTAGAGGCATTAAGATTGAAAAAAAAAATCAGCTTCGAGAATCAATTTTTGCAAATAAGTAACACTGTGAAGCTAGAAAGAACACTAAATTTGTCGCTTAACTATGTCGAAAATGGGATGACAGGCGAGCACATGAGTTATTAAGCAACACAACAACTAGATATTTCACAAACTCTATGCAGATTAAGCAGAGACTAGACTACAGATAGTTACCTTGGATGTGAACTCCTTGGTTCCTGTTTGAACAACACTAGCAGCTGACTGAGCTGCAGATGCAGCAACCAGAGACAGTCTTCCAAAACCCTAAGCAATTTTAAGAACGAATCAACACACAAAACAGAATTCACCCAATTCAAAAAGGAATTGAAAAGCATTCAATTCACCTGAGAAACAACGGAGAAAACATCATCCTGTTGATTATTTCTCGGTGGTGGAGCCGAGCTTGATCCGAATCCTACATACTTACCGCCTTGCGAAGGAGGAAGACCTTCAGGCTTAGACTCATTCTCCGCCATTCTCCTCGCAAAGAAACTCTCCTTCCCCGCAGCAGAAGCCTCCAGCTCGGATCGCGTGTAGATATCCGACGACGACTTTGACTTCACATGTGCACCTCCTCTAGTTTCCGATGACCTAAAATCATTCGCTGATTGATTCCTTCTCATATCAGTTGAAGATTTATAAGAATCATCGTTATCCCAACTATCCCATCCTCCATTGTTGTTGTTGTTGTTTCCGTAACCGCCCTGAGCCAACGGAGGCTTCTTATTCATCCCCACACCTCCTCCTATCGCTTCCTTAACAACTGGCGGATCATTCCATGGCCTACCTTCAGCTAAAGCTTGGATCCGGTCACGATACACAGAAGCAGCGTTCGAATTATACTTTGAAATGATATCAGTCTCTTTAGAGATTCCGTATTGCGCGAAGAATTTGTTGAGCCGTTCGTTTCCTCCAGCTTCCATTTTCTTGATCTGGATCTCAGACCATGAATCCATGGTTACAGATCTGACGAAGGAGATGTGAACGCCTAAGCCTCGGTGCTTCCCGGAGCATTCCAAGCACATGAAGATTCCGTAAGAAACCGACGCCCATTGAGGATTCTTCTGAGCGCAGTCGACACATACCTTGTTTTCAGGCTGAGATTGGAGAGTTCGTAATTGTCTCGCCGCCGCCATGTTTCCCGGAGCTCTGATCACCAATCAATCCAACCTGAAGCAGATCTGATCCAAATCTCGCAGACTTGTGCTGCTCAGATTGATGCGTTTTTTTTTTATAACGTTTTTTCTCTTCTTCCTAATAATGTTCGAGTAACTCGTTTTTTTTTTTTGGTACGTGTCTCTGGCACGTGAGAGGCTCTCTAGCACGTGTTTTTAATTGGCCCAAATGATTATTGTATTAGTCCAAATATGCACTTACAATTTGAATTTCCCCAAATCACTAGATATCCTAAAAAAAATTATAATACTTAATAACTAAATATATTTGAGTATACGGAGGTTCTTTTACTTTTATGTGATAATTTCACATAATGTTGTGTTCACTGTCAAATTTTGTTCCAGCAACTCAACTGTTGTTTTCATTATGAAATTAAACATAGTCAAAACTACACTTTCATATATATGTATGCTACATTTTATGAATAATTCATACTCAACCCCGAAAGATAACTTCGTTTCTAAGATGAAAAAGAAAAGAAAAAGAAAATTTCAACTTCATGAACATTAATTAGTCTTACAGTCGAAAAAAATTATTACATTTTTGTCCAATGAAAAGCGAATTTCTCTGGTAGACCAGGTTGGTACTTTCCATTTATTGCATTGAGTCTAGCAATGAATTCGCGTGACTCACCACAATCAGGAATTGTGACTGCTGTGTATGCTGGAATCCGAGCATAATACTCCACTTTTGGAGACGAGCCTTGTTCTAAGTAGCAACTCCACTCTGTCTTTCGATCAGATTTAGCTTCACCGAAACTAATACGTAATGGAGTACCTTTGAATCTCACATTTTGGACAACTAGACGGTTTTTGTTAGAAGCGCAAGTGACTCTAAGCATGCGATTAGCAGCAAGCTCGTTTCTAAATATTATTGTGTTATTTTTACAAGCTTCGATTAACCCAAAATACAAAGTTATAGTTAACAATATAGCTATGAAATGATTCATTGTTTTTGATCTAAAATATACTTCGGACTGATATGAATCCAAAAACACTAAAGTGTAGTTATTTGTAGGTTTTTTTTTTCTTTGGTAATGCTAATTTTTAGTGTATTTATAAAATAGCAATTCTTTTAAGGCCATGTAAAAATTAGAACACAAATGTGAACCAATTAAGCTCGTGCTTCAGAACATTTAGTGCCAAAAAGTTAGGCTAACCATTCAGATTAAACCAAATAGAAATTGACTCGCGCATTCAATATTGTAATGCATTCTAATTTGCATATAATGTATATTTCCTTTAGTTTTAAAGGTCTGCCTTCTTTTGTTGATAAACGGCATTTTTTTTCTTCTTTAGTTTAGTTTTGTTCATGAATAATTTAGTGAAACAGAATTCGACATTTGTAATCTCTTAAATTTGATGTATGCTATATATAAAAAATCTACAACAATAAACTTTTTTTCAAATGTATGAATTAGATTGATCGCATATGGTGATAAAAATTTGTATAGCGACATAAGATACCATACAATAATTATTCACATTTAAATACATTACTATCATTTACAATTTTACATACTAGTTTACAGCTCAACATGCACAATCATGGTTATTAATATGTAGATGCTGATCTTTCTATAATTCTTACTCAAGATCTATTTATATATTGTAGATTAACTACATCTTCACCTAACCACATTAACCATTCATTGAGCCCAAGTTTTAAGGCTTTAAGTACTACATCAATATATTTATTGTTATCATACATTTGTGTCTCCGTTAATACTTAGAGAAGACTCACTAACAATTTTGGAAATTGTAATATCCTCTACATGAGCTTTGTTGTGTTGTTGAACCACAAGGATTGATGGGATGATGTGGTTGATCGAAGAGGCGAGCACGTCCCCTATAGGACCTAACTCGGGATGTTCAGCCTGATGCTCAGCTAATGCCGCCACCTCGGCCGACGGTAACCTCCCTCTTCCAACCACAATTAGATCAAAGTCTTTACTTTGTCCTATTGACAGTATTTCTTCAATGATGTAGTTTGGTTCCTTTTCTTTGTACTCCACCATTTCTTTCCATTTGCTCTTGAAGTCTTCCAATGCCCCTTCGTCTAATTCCTATAATTGATTTTCCGAGAAAGAAAACTACATAGTTATTATATTTGTCATAAGTGGTATATAAATATAGGGGATCGAAAGAGATTTACCTTTTCTTTTTCTGGATCCACGTTGGTTGTCAAAAAGGCATAGTTCTTCTCCTTGCCTTTAGACGGTGCCGGTCGTAAAGTGACGGCGTTACTCCTAAACGTTTCGCTCACCAAGAACCTAATAACGGTAACTTTAACGGCCGGATGCTCCGCCATCCTCCCGCCGAGCTCTAAAGCCTCACGATCATCAGGCCCACCAAAGAAAACCACACAAACCCTTTCAACCACATTTGACCCATCGAGGCTCGAATTTTGGGCCTCAATGGACCCAAGTCCTCGGTCCACAAGAACCGCCACCGAACATGGCGCGTTCTTCAAAACCCTCTGGTTAACCAATCGCCAACCATGACCAACGTTTTCTGGTAAGTTTCCGTCTCCTCCGTCTTGGTGGTGGTGGTGGCCATGACCATGATCAACGTTCCATCGTTTGTGGAAAGGTAAAATGATCATTGTGACCCTCTTGGTCTCTGCCATGTGGCAAATGTCTTCGTGCATTGTGGGTAATGGAGAGACTGCGGTTATGGGCCGGACTGCGACCCGGCCTAGTTGACGATAGGCTTCGAAGCCTCCTATGACGCTGCTGTGACGCTCACCATGACGGTAACGGTGAACGAAAGGAAGTCCGTTTTTACGGGCTCTTTGCACCATTATGATTGACGATGACCGTTCTGTTAGTTCCATCAGATGCATCACGAACAGCTTTAGCTGCAGTATCTGCCAAAATTATTTCCCCAAAAAACAGTTTTAGCTGATTATTTTAACTATATAAAATGTGTGTATTTTATACGTGGAACGATAGAAATAGTACATTTTCATAGAGCATCCAATATTTCTAGATCCCATCATTGATTTAAATATAGTATTGGGAGAACCGGAGATCGACCGAGATCGACGGTTGAGATGATCGCCCAAGATTATGGAAATCATGAAGGATCTAGAAGTTATCTTATCTTAAGTTTAGGAAGTTTAACATTATCTCTAAATATATTATTTACATTTATATTTATCTTAAATTAGGAAACTTAGATTAATCTCATCTCTATATAAGAGAATGTATTTTGTAACTTTATTCTTATGAGAGTCTATTCTAATTCTTCCTAAACACTTTTGTGTTCTTCAGTCTCATCAATTTATCATATAGATATCGTAACATAAACAGATATAAAAAAAGGTGACCTTGGTGGTTCGGATGGACTCGACGAGAGAGATGAGGGAGGAGACATTGGCTGGGCCGTGGAGGCAGGCTAGGATGCGAAGCTCTTCTTTGGTTGAGCCGTCGCTCGCGGACAAGTCTTTTAATTTGCGGTGGGTGCCACGTGCCGGCTTGTAAATGGCCATTACAGTCGGCGTCGTTATAAACGTTGTGAAGAGTGCCATTAGCACTAATATTGCAAACGTCTCATCGTTTAGTACCTAGTTAAAGTCAAACCCACGTACGCACCGTTTAAATAATAACCACATACTACATTAATGATTAATGGGTATAAAGAAGATCATAAAATTTTGCTAGTGCGATCAGTAAGTGACGATTACGTAAACATTGGCCCATTCGAAAAGGTAATATATATTCGTATTAAGTTTTCATGCATGCATATGATTAGTCCTTACTCCTTAATTAAAACAATAGGAAACGCCTTTACAAAAAGAAAATGTAGTATATAACTATAATCTTTGCTGGGAAGACAAGTTGAAATATTTTTTCTATATACTACATATTTCTAGAAGCATTACAGTATAATCGTGTACATATTAGGTTAATGTAAAAATAATTTTTTTTGAGTAATGACATGCCTTTGATTTATTGGATGTTTAACATGATTGTGTGGACACCTTAAGAGTTGAGAAAACTTTCCCATTATATATATTATAGATTTAAAATAAAATATTTATTTCGGATGTGACAAACCGAATCGCGGACTAATGTTTTGAAGCTACCATTGCTAAATGAGCTGCATCATCTTCGATGTACATGATAATCCTAGCTATCAAATTGCAACCGTATCTATGATTAATGATTAAATGAAATGCAGATTTGAATTATGGTGATGACTGATGACTTAACTACAACAGTACACAAACCTATTCTATAAGTAATTTTTTTTCTCTTTCCACTAAAATACAATTAATTATAGGACTTGGAGTAGGTGGGAAGAAGCAACAAAGAAAACATTGATAATTTATCTGATCACTATATGCCGGTCAATCAACGGATTCTATTTGAGTCCATAATTTTCAGCACGTTTATAAATTCACCTAATTAAGTCCTTTTTATAGGTTAGATAGTTATCCGTACATATTAACGGGTGTTTAAGGGGTATTTAACTATTTATGTTTATGGTATATGACATATTTATGTTATTTCACCAAAATTACTTATAGCTTGATCAATTTTAAAACATGTACATGTGTAAAAGAGATTTTTACAGTATTTATCTTTCTTATATTATGGCATAATAAGCTATTTGTTAACCTATGAACTTATACAATTGTTGGTTATGTTCAAATAAAACATAAGCAATTTACTATTCCGTATATCCCGAACCAGCCTACCAATTGATCCAGCCGGACACATTCACATGGATCCAACTAGAACCTAAATTTTTAAATATATCTAAACACCCTAAAACAAAGGTATAGATGCGATTAAATTAATATAATAATGGTATTTTGTTTTATATGCTTTAGTTTACCCACTAAAAGTGATCAAATAACTTTAGTGTTACTAGGTTTTTTATTCTTTATTCAGCAGAGAACTAAAAGCAAAAACAAGAACCTTAAAAATTCAGAAAAAAGGAAGACAAAACTAACCTTTTTCTCCTTGCCTATGTTGAGTACAATGAGCTCCACTAAACCTTTAGTATTCATCAAGAAACCAAGTGTCAAAGCCTCTCTCGCCGGAACTTTAACCATCACCGCCACAACAAAAGTTCCGACTATCTTCCCGGCGCAAGCCGTTACCACAACAAGACCCAACATCCCCCAAGACTCAGCTCCTCTGATCTTTGCCACGTCAGTCTTCAACCCACTCGTCGCGAAATAAAGCGGTAAGAGTAAACCGGAGACAAAATCCTCAATCCGTTCAATTAACCTCTGACCGAACTCTCCATCTTTCGGTATAGTTAAACCGAAAACAAACGCTCCAAAAATCGAATGAATCCCAATTAAATCCGTCGCGAAACCGGAAACCATAACTCCGGCTAACGTCAAACACACGTAAGACTCACGTACGACGTCGTTTTCAGGAGATCCACGTTTCGCGACCCATTTCATTCCGGGTCGGATCACAACCAACATAAAAACCACAAACCCAGCACCCGATAATAAAACCCACAACGACACTAACGGACTCTTTTTCTCTCCACCGCCCTCACCGCCATCACCCGCTAACGCAACCGCTAAAGCGAGCAAAATCCACGCAGCTACATCGTTGAAAGCGGCTGCAGCCATCGCGGTTTCTCCGATCTGAGTCGTTAAAAGCTTGAGCTCTGCTAAAATACGCGCGAGTACTGGAAAAGCTGTGATCGAGAGTGCGACTCCCATGAAAACGAGAAACTCGGCGTAGCCTGGTCTATCCGCGGCGGTGTATAGAGTGTTACGGATCACAAACGCGACTCCGACGCCGGCGATAAACGGTAGAGTGATTCCAGCGACTGCGATTCCAAAAGCGCGTTTACCGCTTCGTCGGATCGATGATAAATCAAGCTCGAGACCGACGAGGAAGAGGAAGAAGAGAAGTCCTATGCTCGCGACGGATTCGAGAATCGGCATACTCCATTTCGGGAATATACGGTCCATGTACGCCGTGTTTCTACCTAAAGCCGATGGTCCTAACAAAATCCCTCCCTGAAGAAGAAGACGATGGCAAAACGGTAAATTAAGAGGATGATTATGGTAAAATTGTAAATAGTTAGTGTGTGTGGGGTTAGAGTGTAATTTTCACGTACGACAATCTCGGCGATGACTTTGGGTTGACGGAGAGGTTTGAATAAGACGGCGAGGGAGCGACTGACGGCGATGATTAACGCCGTTTGGACTATGAGTAACGGAAAAGCGAAGTTTAAGGGATTGTCGCCTTGCCATACTCCGTTAGACGAGGTTTTCACGGCGGTTATGTTGAAGGGCATTTTGGGGATTTCAAGGACTCGCTTATTGACGACTCTTTTTTTGTTTTGTTCTCGTTTATATTTGGAACATGTGATATAGTTCAAGTAGGAAGAAGTTTTGTGAAGAAATTTATAGGCAAAAATTATAATTGTATTGGTTTGAACTTTGAAGATTCAAAAAGGTAATTATGTTGTTGCTTGTAATTTTGGTGCATCTTTCTGCATCTCACGTGTGACTTGACCTTGAGTGGAAGTAATAATTTTGAAATAGGTTTTGGTACGGTATTTTAAAAAGGAATCACGAAATTATCATATCAATATTATTTTTTTGGGTAGGATTTATCATATCTATACATTATCTATTAGAAAACTAGTGTTTAAGAAAAACCATTTTTTCTTCTTAAGTTTGTTATTTAGTAGAAATTCAAAACCATTACACTTAGGTTTTTATGAAAATGTAAAATCCAAAAACCTCTGCAAAAATCTCTAGGTTTTTGAATTATTCGTGTCTACAATAGAGTATAAAAAGTAAAAAATCTACTCAAAAACTATTTGTGGTTGCTATAATTCAGTTTCCTCATTTTAATTCAACCAAAACCAAATAACATGAATTTAGTATTGACAAGAGAAAAAAACTCATCTCACAAACGGACATTGCAAACTAATATAGACTGGCTTATCAACGAAGTAGGAATCATGTGAGTCGCACGTGGGACGCGAGAGATGAGCGTTGACAAATGCTGCGTCGGCGTAGATGGGTTTTACAAGTGCAACCAAAGTGACACGTATCTATGACTTCTCATATATTCCAAACCTTTTCCGATATAAGTTGGCAATATTTTCATTAAATAGAGCTGTTGATTTTTCCAAGAAGTGGGCATCTTAATTCTGCTTGGTATTTTTACGACTTTCCTCACTTTTTATCTAGTTAGATTGTTCGAGCAAGTTTGAAATAAAACTGTTGATAATAGTTATGGTTATGGTCATATATGGAAAAAGAGAGTTAGATTGTCGCAAACAACATTTAAAATTGTAGAAATAAAGGATCTGAAGCTAGTGGACTGCCTCAAAGATGCTATAAATTTTGTAATCACACTTTATTTCGACCCATTTCATCGTTAATTTATGTCTGTTTGCCGTAATTGTGTTTCCCACTCATACACCGCCAGCGAATTTGGAATAATCATAAGTTAATTGATGTAACACTTTAATACACAAACAAATAATTAAAGTGTTGAATAATGAATATTTAATTTTGGATGAATTATAATCACACGGTTTTCCATTAGATGTTTTGGAGCGTTAGTTAATGATCTCTCAAATCCGATTGACGCGATAAAAAAGGGTCACCAAAAGTTATAGACTCGAAATGCATATTTTGCGATCTAACCTAATGGTCGAAATTTACTCCAAGACTGTTATGGTTATTTGCCGTAAGGATCATATCCAATGAAAAAAACCTCTTGTTTAAATTTTTTTAAGAGAAACGTAAATCATATTACTTTAAAAAGTTTCAATAGTGGGAGAATTCACGAGAATACTGATTACAAAAGAAATAAAACTGAAAATCACGAGGCGATCGTTTTTTCATTTCCCTTTCTATGAAATAGATTTGGACTTTTCATGAAGGCAAGCCAAAAGTGCCAAACAAGTGGTCCTCCAAATTTTGAGGAACAGTTTAGTTCAAAACATAACAAATTTGGTCACACCATCTTAATAAAGTCCGATACATCGGAGAAACTAGATCGGAAAGTGAGAGAGAATTGAAGAAGATAACAAACTTTTCTTAATCATTCAAAGGTTTGTTACAACAACTTAATCATCAAAATGAGAGTGATTAAGCTTATATACATAACATTAAACCGAGTATTAATCTCAGCTTAGTAAACCAAAGTTAACCAATAACATTGAACCGGTTATATCCTCAATACATCTTTTTACATTACAGGTCAATAGAGAAGATTCATGAATCAGGACTATTTATTGGTCGCTCGTTCCAGTCATTATAATTAGGATTTTTGTACGTTAAGTTGCTCAGTCATATTTTGCATGTTGATCAGATATGGCATAAGAGCTATGTCAAATACACTTGTTGTAATTATTTGTAGGAAATAAGAATGCTAATTGTAATAATTTTGTTGACCAAAAAAAAAAAAACCTTAGAATAAATCCTCCTAAAAACTTAAAGACAATCTGACATTGACATTGACGAGTCACACGCTCAAATCAGGTCGGCAGATTGAATTTGTCTGTGAAATCATGGTGTTTTAAAGTTGTACTGGAACTTGTGTATGTAACAGTCTTTTTTTTTTTTTTTTTTCCACTGAAAGATAGATTATCGATTAACTTTTACAAAGCTGGCGATTAACAAGATAACCCCAGAAACTAAGCCGACGGATAACATGAAATCCTCGGAGTCTAAAGCCCAAGAGTATGGGAAGCCTAAAAACACAACTTCAAATGCATAACAAAGCCAAATACAAGGAAGGGCAAAAGAGAAACTGAAGCATGGAAGATCAATAACTATAACCAGAATCTAGCACAAGAGGCTTTGCCTACCATCAATCCAAATAAGAGAAAAGCTTGCAGTAGTGGCTAAACGAAGGGGAAGATCAATTCCACAACACCGGATAGCGACTCCTCCTATAACAAATGAAGACTACCTCACAATTCAAATAATTGCAGCATCCCAACCAGCAAGAAGAGAACTAAACATCTCCTGGAAACGGCGAAATCGAGGCAAAGGAAAACCAAGATCGGACAACACCAAGAAAGATACCCAAGCAATATAGAGATCTCGATCAAATCTATAGCGTAGAGACAAGGACTGAGCCCAAACAAATCCGCAACCAACCGAAGACTGAAGACGGCAAGAGAACGGACCGGATCGAAAAACAAACTTACTCCACAAGACAACGAATAGGCAAAGGAAAACGATGCTAAACCACAAAAGACTGGATATAGAACAGAATCCCAAAACAATCCCCGACCACCCATCAATGACGGCACAAAGACATGAACACAAGTGAAATCGGAGAGAACGAAGCTAACGAAAGCACAAAGAAGACAGTAGCCAGACCACAAACGCTAAGATACCAAATACCGTCGCACCCCATCAAAAGAAGGAGAGCCAGACCTCCAGCAAACATTAGCCGCGGCAAGTACCATCTCTCATCACCTTCGTCGGACCCAAAACTGAAACGACCATGGAAGAGACCACAACATCCACAACACCGAGAAGAGACTCCAACCACGCAAAAGGCCAAAGGCTCCGACGAATCGAAACCCTTAACCAAGCCATATTAGATCTGAGATCCAGAAAAATCTTCACTTCGCCAACAACGACGACAGCTCCAACACGACAAAGAGAAAACAGAAGACTAAAGCTTAAGGAAATTAACAAGAGGGACCGACGCCGACGCTATCTAAGCCGCCACGCGCCGGTCACGCGCTTAAACGGAACTGTTAGCTTTCTCTGTTTTTATCGCCGAGAGGAAGATATTTTATTTTCCAAAATGTAAATTATGATTTGCGTGTATGTAACAGTCTATAGCAACAATAATTAAAAAAAACCAAGATTTTGCTCCACATCTTTTATTTGAAAAGAAAAATGTGAATTATTCTTGGTCGACAAAATCAGAAAATGGGTCGATTCGAGAAAAAAAGTAATTTGTCAGTGGATACAGTATATAAGTACAGCGAAATGTCCTAATTAGAGAGTCCTTAAAATAATTCATTACAAATTTGACTTCAGTAACCACTGATTGAGAATATGTTAATGTACACTAATTTATTGACATTGATGTAACTGACTATTTTAATTGGGCCATTAATTTTTTAGCCCAAAAGGCCTTACTGTAACTTAATTATGAGCCCATAAACGACATTTCATAAATACTGGAATGATGACGTAATAATTTATAGGATCTGATAAATCACGTTACGCTATTAAATTTTTGATCTAGATAAATTTTCTAATTCATTCATCATTAAAATGCGAAATTACAAATCTGAAATCCCTAAAAATCGAAGATTATACAAAATCCGAAATTGAAATCATAACACGATTTAGCCGCCGAATCCATACAGAGTCCGTCCTTGTCTCTTGAGAGCGTAAACGACGTCCATCGCCGTAACTGTTTTCCGGCGAGCGTGCTCCGTGTAAGTAACGGCGTCACGAATCACGTTCTCGAGAAAGATCTTGAGAACGCCGCGAGTCTCTTCATAGATCAAACCACTGATACGCTTCACGCCTCCTCTTCTCGCCAATCGACGAATCGCAGGTTTGGTAATCCCTTGGATGTTGTCTCGGAGAACTTTCCTATGTCTCTTGGCTCCTCCCTTTCCCAATCCTTTTCCTCCCTTTCCTCGGCCTGACATTTCCTCTCGAGAGAATTAAATTCAAACTTAGAGAAATAGTAAAAAGATTCTTTGATTTAGCTAAATTGGGTTTGATTGATGGAAATGAAATTGAGATTATTATATACACGAGACGAAGAGTGCTTGTGTTTTTACAAAAGTTTAGGAAGTTGTGAGTCGTTGGATCTGATTTTATCGACGGTTGTTATCATCTATCCGCGTGATTTTAATCGAATGATTGTGAGCCGTTGGATCTGTTTACTATCCGCGTCATTATGTCTGATGACATCTGAGCCATTGATACGCAATTGGTAAGGAGTGCTTTGGGAAGTTATGTTTTTCACAAAAATATTTGCTTGTTTGGTTACATTGTACAGTATGTTCTTCAGTGAAATTAGGTTAGTTGTGTTGAATTTCGATAAATAGTTTGGGTAAATAGGAAGGATTAAGAACCTTATTCATGAAATCAAAACTTTGAGGTTAATGACTTTGTAGTGAGAATGTGTTATGATTCAAGTTTTGTCCTCAAGCAATTTTGATATTTCGAGGTTCTTAAGACATAAAGAAGACGAATAGCTTGTTACCCCAATATAAACTCAATGATGAAGCTTATCTATTTTTTCTTGAAAGAAGATTGTAACCAAATCAATTGCTCATCCATGGTACTATTAATGGCGAGATGGTCAATTTGTGACTGATTTTATAAGGCAGCCTGATTTTTCAGTGTTCCAATGAATTAAGCGGTAAAAGAAAGATAATTGATTAAAAGAGCCAAATAGTTTAAACGCAGAGTCACGTGTCTGTGACAAAACAATCTTTAAAACGAGAAGCTTAGGAATTATCATGATCTTGCAACAAGAAACCAAAACTCTTTATGAGCGATCCCAAACTCAAGACGATGCTCACTTCTTCTTCTC
This sequence comes from Arabidopsis suecica, assembly GCA_019202805.1. Classification (NCBI taxonomy): domain Eukaryota; kingdom Viridiplantae; phylum Streptophyta; class Magnoliopsida; order Brassicales; family Brassicaceae; genus Arabidopsis; species Arabidopsis suecica. Next base: position 12,271,970 of record CM032909.1, read on the forward strand.
AGTTGCAGCACCACCACCAGACCTGCGTGTAAGTAAACATAGTCCCAAAAATCAGCAATTACTATAAAAGAATTGGTTTTTGAATTAAGAAAAACAAAACCAACAATCAGCTTGTTCTATTGTTTAGCTGAGAGAAGACTTAGTTAAGTATTCAAACCGAAAATCTTCAATTTAATGATAGTTTCACTCACTATATCTTTATATACTCAAAAGCCTAAGCATCTAACCAATTCATTACGTTAGGCTGTAATTCCTCAGTACGAGACTCAAGGTCAAGAAATACGAGCAAGAAACGAAATAGCATTTTCAGGGTTTACCTCATTTTGCGGAGAGTACTGGACATCTCCTCTCTCTTCCTCTTAGCTCTCTTGTGGGTTCCCAACTTCCTCTTAGCAACCTTAAGAGCACGTTTGTCTTTACCAACCTTCAAAAGCTCAGTGATTCTCTTCTCATAGGGAGCCATACCAGCAACTTCCTTTATCAAGTTTCTGATAAAGATTGTCCTCTTGCTCGTTTTCTGAGCAAATCAAGAAACAATACCAGAATCAGATCCATAAACAAACAAAGCAAGAAAAATGCCACAAAAATCATAACGAAATATCAAGATAACGCTATCGAATCATGTGATAACCAGTATCAGAAACAGAAATGAAAGCTCAATATATGGATTACAAAAAGAATGTTACTAAACACATGGTCAATAAATGCATCAATATTGCAAGAAAAAAAATGGTCTAATGAACTACACATTCACAAAGGTGAAGCATTTGTCACGCCTACACTATCAAAGAGATAGATCACACTATCTGAACAAACTATAGGAATCTAACATAGTCTAGAAACTACTAAAATTGATGATCCAAAACAATGTTAACGAAAGGCAAAAGAGGAACATACTCCTTTGCGAGAACGAGGACGAGGAGCTAATTCACGTCTGGTGACAACATGTCCTTTGTTCAACCCAACGAACAAACCAGTCTTCACTTGCGGAGTTGTCATCTTCTGCAAATTTCACAGACACCAAAAAAAAAAAAAACACTTTTATTCAGTACAAAATTAATGTTTACAGGAAACGAATTCGGAGAAAATCAAGAGATGAAGATAGAAGATACCTTGTCTTTGGATCGAGCTCCTCCGGTGGTTCAGACGGAAGAAAAACGACGACTGAAAATTGCATTTTGTATATATACCAGAGACTAAGAAAAACCCTAGCCCTCACACAAACATTTTGGGCCTTTCTTGGGCCTTATAAATTTTGGGTCAGTTTTGACAAAATTGGGCTAGCTGCTCTGCTAACGTGATTAATTATTTACCATTTACCAAAAGCCTTGGGAGAAAAAAAAAAAAAGTAGAGGGCAAAAACGTAATTTCGTTAAGGAATTGAATCGGAAAACGAGGTGAGCCGAATTCGAAGCCTTTGGACCCGTTTTCATACTTTTTTACTTGCCATTCGTTTTTTTGTTGTTGTTCATTGGCCTCAATTTGATTAATTCTTTCTTAGATTTCTCCTTCCGTAGAACCCAACATTTTTCTTCAGTCTGAGATTCCTCCTGCCGCGAGAACGATTTTACTCTATTTTTTCCCGGTAATTTAAGAGCATAATCTGTGCTTTTTCCAATCCGGATTTCGTTATTGTGATTGACAATTGTCAGTTTCATTATCTCTTCTGTGAAATTTTGATTTTTTTTCCGATCTGTAATTTCGTCATTGCATTGCCCTGCTTATTGATCTTGTTTAAATATCATTTGCTTTTTCACAGATGTTCAGCTGTAATATTATAATGTATTGAATTGATAACGTGATTTTGGATCTGGAATATTTATGTGTCACATTCTTCTTAGGATTTTGATTTTGTCTCTCTAGGATATTAATATTCTTGAAAATGAATTCTGTTTATTATAATGTTTTTGTTTAGATATATTCCTTACTGGCATTTTTTTAGCATAGGTATGAAACATAGCATTGATTGATTTACGTTTTATATTGTTCTTGTTTATGCCAAATTGGTCTTATGTTTTTTTTTTGTTTGTTTGCAGAAAGTAGAAAATGGCTGATGGTGAAGACATTCAACCCCTTGTCTGTGACAATGGAACTGGAATGGTTAAGGTATTTCTAATTATGAAGAATCATTTTTGTTTTCAAACTGGGATTAAAAATTTAATCTTTGGGGATCAATCTGTTTCCAAATCCTAAACTCAGCCCACGTATAGACATTACCCAGAATCTGTTTAACTCCTTAGATGATGAGAGCATCGGTGAACCATAGAAAAATTTCAATGTTTTTATCCTATGAACAATGTAGTTAAGGTGGGTTATGTTCTGTGTTTGACTTAGGCTGGTTTTGCTGGGGATGATGCACCGAGGGCTGTCTTTCCAAGTATTGTGGGTCGTCCTCGCCACACTGGAGTGATGGTTGGAATGGGACAGAAGGATGCATATGTTGGCGATGAAGCTCAATCCAAGCGTGGTATTCTAACCCTTAAATACCCAATTGAGCACGGTATTGTCAACAACTGGGATGATATGGAAAAAATCTGGCATCATACTTTCTATAATGAGCTCCGTGTTGCTCCTGAGGAGCATCCCATTCTACTCACTGAAGCACCTCTTAACCCAAAGGCTAACCGTGAGAAGATGACTCAGATCATGTTTGAAACCTTTAATGCTCCTGCCATGTATGTCGCCATTCAAGCTGTCCTGTCACTTTATGCTAGTGGCCGTACTACGGGTAAGTCAACATCTTGCAGGCCTTTATCCTGCAGATTCAAGACCATGTCTTAAATATGGTTGATTTATGATGTAGGTATTGTGCTCGACTCTGGAGATGGTGTGAGTCACACGGTCCCGATCTATGAGGGTTACGCTCTTCCGCATGCCATCCTACGTCTTGATCTTGCAGGTCGTGACCTGACAGATGCTCTGATGAAGATCCTCACTGAGCGTGGTTACTCTTTCACCACAACAGCTGAGCGTGAAATTGTCAGAGACATCAAGGAGAAGCTTTGCTACATCGCCCTTGACTACGAGCAGGAGCTTGAGACGGCTAAAACCAGCTCTGCTGTAGAGAAGAACTATGAGTTACCTGATGGGCAAGTGATCACCATTGGATCTGAGCGGTTCCGTTGCCCAGAGGTTCTTTACCAGCCATCTATGATCGGTATGGAGAATGCTGGTATCCATGAAACCACCTACAACTCCATAATGAAATGTGATGTTGACATCAGAAAGGACTTGTATGGTAACATTGTGCTCAGTGGTGGAACAACTATGTTCCCTGGAATTGCTGACAGAATGAGCAAAGAGATCACTGCTTTGGCACCGAGCAGCATGAAGATCAAAGTCGTTGCACCGCCGGAGAGGAAATACTCTGTCTGGATTGGAGGATCCATCTTGGCCTCCCTCAGTACCTTCCAGCAGGTAACTAATGCAATCAATTTCCTTTCCCTAAACCATATACTGTAAGTATAGTCTGCAGCTCTGACTGATCAGTCTTCCGTTCCTAAATTTTGTAGATGTGGATTGCAAAGGCAGAATATGATGAGTCAGGCCCGTCGATTGTTCACCGAAAATGCTTTTGAGTTTGAAGTTAAGTCTGCTTCCGGAGAAGCCCTGGGGGTTTTCCAATTTATCCTTACTGGGTTTTTATCTTCGTTCTCTGCTGTTCTTTGTTTTTGTTCTTCAATTTTTCAGATTCTGGCCTAAGACATTTTGAAGAACTTACATAATCTGTTTGTAGTTGTGGTTAAAAATGTTGTCTTGTTCCTTTTATTTCTGTTGGATAACACAACTGTGTTTGAGTGAATAAGAACACCCAATTTTCCTAAGTTTAGAAGGCTTATTGGATAATCTTCTTAATATACTCTAGCTCTAATCATGATCTGTTGTTATTTCATTGTTGATTTTGTGTAATGCTGCTAACTCAGTTGTTACAAAAGAAGAAGACAAATTTCATCAGTGTTCAAAAATCAACAGGGCTACTGAAACGGTACGGTCAGTTCATCGACCTAGTTGTGGTCATCGTCATTATAGTATAACTTGATAGAAATTTTTGCAAATCATGTCATCAAGCTTATCATATTGTTAAATGATTAGAGAAATCACACCTACAGTGTCCCCTACATAATTTACAGAGTATTACATCTATAAAGCACGAATGAAACACAGGTCGCAATTTTTGTTCTTGGGACTAAAGTCGGAGCACACAGATTCTTACGAAGGAAAGGCGTGTGAGCAAAAACTCTATCAACATATATTTATGTAAATTCCATTGGTGGCTTCATGTCATCCTGGTTTGAGGATTAGACCAATCTATCTTCGCGTGTCAATGTTGTTGCAAAACCTTTAAAAGCTCATGTCTGAAAAAGCTTCGAAATGAGCTTTACAATGGAAGAGCTGGGCGTTGTCGGACAACATTCAACACGCCCCTTGCAGTTGCCTTGTTACCAGGAACAAGAGACAGTTATTAGAAGCTCCCATTGAGAAAAACTTAAATCTTCTGATTGAAATCATTACCTCGTAAAAGGAATTGAAATTTAGGCGTAAAAGAAAACGTCTCAAGAACGGGGCTCTCTGGCTCCCGGCGAGTTTGCTGCTTCTCAGTATGGTGTACAAGGAATTCGACTTCTTGTTAAATTCCTTAGAACAGCAATAATGAAAAACTATGAGACACCATTTCACCTATGTATGAGTGTTACAGTGAAAAGATAACGCACCTCAGCTATGTTTTCAAGTTCGGAAGTGTTTGGATTGCTTTCTTGACTCTCAATGTTCCAGCAGAACTGGAGACAGAGTTTCATGATGCTATCGAGTATCCTTGAGACGGAACCAATGTCGAGGAAAGATTGTGAGATAAGAGCGGAGAGATACCTGCATTTGTAAAGTAAAGTAGGTAAGTAGAGGTGCAGGCATAAAAAACCAAACCGAAAGTTTACTGAAAAAGATTTCGGTTCAGACTTGTTTTACAATATAGCGAAATTCGAATCGAGAACCAAACCAAAAGATTAAATGACCAGGCCAAGTAAGTAGCATGAAGACTCTTGAAAGAGAACTACAAGCACTGGATATACTTACTCTTGATGGAAGCCAACGAGTTCAGTGAAATCCTGAGAATCGTGGATGTGAGTTTGCAACACCTTCCATTGAGATTCTATCACGTCAACCTTAAGACAAAGAGAGAATCAAACCATAAGACGTTTTTTGTTTGACTTGTGACCAACTTTGAAATTCTTATGAGACGTCGTAGGTTTTTTTACCTGAATGTAAAACTGAAGATTCCTTATCAGAAATGCCATGTGCTCTCTAACACGCCACATGGGTCGTATTCCTTGTCTTCTTTGTTGAGATGTTGATCCGTTTATACCATCTTTCCGATGTTGAGCAGATTCTATATGATCTTGATGCATTACAGAAGCCCATGATTTCTCCAATTCCATCTGAGTTCTCTTTAGCCGTATCAAATATTGGAACACCTTGAGATACCTAGCACAAGTTTATAGCTCTCAGACAAAGCATTAAATATTGTAAGATCCAGCAAACAGCCGACTAAAAAGTTCATAGTAAAATCGATGCAAAAACTTTGAAAGTGAGAAAAATTGGAAGAAAAGGAGGATATATAAGCAATGCCCAAGGATTATTACTTAGAAAGCACTTCTTGAGTGAAAAACAGTTGCATGGGCCAATCAACAGAATACTCCAGAGCAATAGCGTCCCAGCCATCCACAGAGGTGTCTGATGTAAGATTTGCCTTCCCGGCGAGAGATACTTTAGATCTCGCCATGTCAGCTTGAGAAGATCTGACTGTGACTCCAAATGACGGCATCCTGGTAAGAATAGCAGTTAAACAGCCTAATTAAGGAACAGTTGGGAGAAGTAATTATTAATATGTGCGCCCCACTTAGCTCAAAGGCTCGAAACTAAATCCATTAATACAAAGTCGTTAAAAAAGAATTTGATGTGTTACTAACCGTAGGGATACCCTAGAGAAATACTTATCTTCCTCCGCAATGGTTTTTGTTGCAGCCTGTGTGTTCCCAAAGAGTGACCATTACAAAAACAATTTGACCTGAACAGAACTTTTTATCATGAAATTGTTTTAAGTTGTAACCACATACCAACTGAAACGGTACCATAAGATCAGATTCTCCAGTTGACTGGCGAGGTGGCAAACGCATCAACTGACGACTCTCCTCCAGAAAGCACTGAAATCAGAAAGTCTATGAGATGTGAAATTACATATCCACAGATATTTTACTGAGACTAGTGCAAGAAAAGGAGGACATGACCAAGTGTGTGTGACATTAATCACCCTTATTTTTCATTTATGAGCCTCAACAGATAATTAATGTGGTTTACCTGAAAGAAATCTCCTTTTTCTAAGAGGAAATAATCTTTCAGAGCTTTAAGATGACCACTGAGATCAGCACGCACAACGACAAGCTGTAGAAAAGAAGGTAATGTGACCTAAGATAAAGAAATCCAACAGATTAAAAGCTCAAAAGTTTTCAAGTGAAAACCTGCCAAAGATGACTGGCTGCTATTGCTCGAACAGAATCAACAGTACACTCGAATGATCTCTTGTGAAACTCAGATGATTCCTGCACGTAGACATTTAAATCGAAGCATACAATCTGAACTCTAACGTGATCCTAGGAGAAATGCATATACTATCTCTATGTATGGGCAAATAGATCACATGTTGCATGACCGAAAGCAACTCAGTTATCAAGATTGTTACAGTTTCTACCAAAAACATAATATGCAGTGAATAAGTCTCCCAACAAGTACCTTTAATTCTTTGAGCATAGCTTCAATCTTGTCTGCCTCAGATTGTGGAAGTAACTCTCCCCCTGTAAGATCTGCATCTAACTCAGTTTCCGTTTCAGGGAAATCACTATGCATAAATCCCTGAATTCTCTGGGAGCCACGCATTGTTTGCTGAAAACTCTTGTCCTTCTGGAACTGGAAAGCAGGACTGGGATTTCGCAAAACTCTTATGGCTTTCCCCGCAAAAAGAATTGATTCACCAAGACGCATAGAAATATAATCAGGTAACATATCCTGCAATATAAGTACAGAAACATCAATAATATAGTAATGGTACCTAAATCAAAATTGAAAGTGGCATGGAGAATAATACCAGAGAAATGTGAAATCCAGAGTGCCAATCAGTTAAAGATGTCTCATGAACTGAGGTACGAGCCAACTTTTCAGATATCTCTTCCTGAGATGAGCGGTGATCTAAATCCCCATCTTCTTGTCTACAAGCAAATCAGAAATGAGTTGTACATTCTTTGGAGAAGAACAAGCAGAAATCAAAGTGCAGCTGCACAGGACGGCAAGCCATTATGTATCAGCGCAAGTATATAGTAGCTACCTAACGGTATAATAGGAGAATTCAAAGGACTACTAATGACAACATTAAGTACTCAACAAATCTCAAAATAAAAAATGACAAAACGACGTATTTACAATTTACCTCTTGATGAAAAATTCTCCATGAGGATCCTGGAGAATCCCATAGACCATCCAAGCCGCAAGTTGATTATACATGACCTGATGTCCATGCCAAAGAAGCCTGCACATGGAAATGGGAATAAGCATGATATAAAAACTTTGACAAGTGGTGACGCTGGACTAAAGATGATTTCAGTTTAATGTAAATAGAGCCATTGAGGAACAAAAGCCAGTGAATACCTTTGAAGACAAGTCCTTAATTCAGGCACACCACAATGACACCTTTTATTCAATACATTCAGAAGCTGCCCTCCACGAATATCATCACGCTCAATCTCAAGAATTACCTCATACAGGGGCGGGAAGAGAACGAAAAACTAGAAAGAAAACAAAGACAGATAAAATGGCATTGGTTATCAATAAACACAAACTCATTTGGCAATGCTAATCTCAATCATCAAGTGATCAATGTGTTGGTACTGGACTAGAAAATGCACCTTATTGAGCCCCTGTGTAACCGTAGCCAAAATAGGCGTAGTCTCCGCCAATAGCTTCTGTTCAATGTGAAGAACCGCAGATCTATAGACCGAAAGAATCTCCCCAATTCCATTAGCAATGGCTCTACGGTACACGCTAGGCTTCTTCTCTCTACCCTGCTTCGACAATTCATCAGCCCGTTCCAACGGATGCACACCGGTTACAGACCTAATCCAGCTCAGATTGCGAGACTTCTTCGCAAAACGGTCGAGCTCTCGATAGTAGAACCCTAGCTTGATCAACCTCTCGATCAAGTCCCTGCAAGGAAGCGCATCAGAATCACTAGAAATCAAAATCAGCACCCAATTTACCAGATCAGCTCGAGCAGAGACTAAACCTTTCGCTGGGTTCGATGAAGGAGATGTCAGGAGCGAGTTTGAAGGTACATTCATCAGAAAGAGGCGAATCGGTGTTGAAAGCGAGGCCTAGGGTTTTCCGTTGCTCTCGCTCGTCGACGATGAGATCGCCGGTGAAGCCTAAGAGAGCTAGAAGAAGCTCGTGCAACATTGCGTTTTGGGGAAAATTCACGAAACTGCTAAAAAATTTAAATCAAAATGCCGGTTACATTCGCCGGACTTGTTTGGTTTACCGGAGAGGTACAGTGGCAAGTGATGTAATTTCACTAGACAGCAAAGGTGTTTTGGTACCTTTATCCCGGTTTGTAGCTTCTATCTACAGTAAAACCTCTATAAATTAATAATATTGGGACCATGATATTTTATTAATTTATAGTGATATTAATTTATTTATAAATTAATATTTATTATTTTATCGTATAAATTAATATTTATTAATTTATAGAGAGATTTGGTTTAATTTTTAAATTTTTTAAAAATATGAACTTGATGTTTTAGATCTTAAATTATGGATTTTGGATTTGTTATTTAGAAAAAAAAAGTTTTTCAGCCATAAGTTACAAAGATTATAAGAGAATTCACTAATACAAACGATATACATAAATTCAAATTTATGATTAATGACCTCATGTGTCATATATTAACATCATAAAAGACTATCAAAATAAAAAAATTATGCATACCATTCATACAAACTTATAGAAAAATAGTTATTTTTATTACATAGTTATAAAATATAATAGAACACTCTATTTTAAAAGCACAAAACAATTGTTTTATACAATAAAAGTTAGAGACAATCGCTAACAAAAATTTAAATTCTTAGACATGAAATAATGCATTAGTATATTCTATTTATATATATATATATATATTATTTATACTATTATTAATTTATGATATTATTGGGACCATATTTTTACATAGGGATTTCAAAAAAATTATTATCTTATTATCTTATCGAATTTGATTAATTTTTACATTGCCCCGACTCGGGACCGGCAAAATTTATTATTTTATCGTGTTTATTAATTTATCGAGTATTAATTTATAGAGGTTCTACTGTAGTATTTCCAATCTAACACCAAATTCAATCTGGTTTAACCGAACCAAAAACAACCGTAGTTCAAACTCAAATCGATTTAAATTAAAGGATTTTGTGAAAAGATAAAAAACACGCAGTTAATCATACGAAGTTGATAAAAAATATTATGCGAAGTTAAAATTAATACGCAATGTAACCCTTTTTTGTTACCGTCAAGTTTATAAAATCGTGATGAATACTGAAAATGTTTGCACATTATTTTTGATTTTGTAGGATTAATCTGCATTTTTTGGAGGTAAATAGTAAAATTGTAAGGAGTTAGATTTTTTTGCACAAAATAAATATATATATATATATATATATATATATTTATATGCACTAAATATATTTTTCTAGTAAACATACTTCTATATATATAAATTATACATATATATATATAAACCTGCATACGAGTGTACTACAAAAACATGGAAACTCGTTGATGGTGTACTAGTAAAAGAGTTATGTCCCGATGTTAAACTGGTGAACCACGGAGACCATCTATAAGAGGGGAAAAGAGATTTGGGGTCGAGAATATGACTACGGGTACAAGGAGCAAAACCTATTCAGCGTGCATGGGTCTCTTTCGATAACACTCTAAAGATGCTCTGTTAACTTATTCAGCAAGTTACTGGTTTTGTGTGAAAAATATATTCTTCTTTTACTTTTGATTTGATAAATTTCTCAAAGTGTTAGGGTTTCTTTCTGTTGGTGTAATTCTTTGCCAGAAATATAACTCATCTTCAATACTTGTGCAGTTGTGCAGTATTTCTTTTCCGTAGCAGCATCCATGGGGAAAATACAATAACAACAAAGTATGCCAAGCTGAGATATACATTAAAGGTACACAGATATTTTTTATGGTAAGTTTAGAATCTGAACTGTTCCAGTTGCATTAAAGCCGTTTTTTCGATTGACCCTTCAAATAATTTGACCGCCGAGAGAGACCATTGAATCTTGATCCTATCGGACCTCTTCACATAATATATATAGACCAATTCAAAATGTTAAGTTTGATTATCTCACCGTTATTAAATCTATAAACTTGATATTTTAAATTAGCACGTAAGCTTAAACTTTTTAAAATTGAAGCCTGATTAGCCAGGTCATTGTCCTAGTTGTAATTTCTTCGATGTTTTAATCTGACTTCTGGTTAAGCAAGGGACTACTACTTCTCTTACATTCTATTTTTTTTTTTTTTTATTACAGATGCCAATATTTAGTTTTTTTTTTGTTTGTTCCAAAAGTCTGATCAACATTACAAAGTCAAAGTATTAGATTATTACAAGTTTACAACAACAAAAAATTGTTATGATCAACAAATTCCCTATATAACCTATATAAAGCCATATCTTCCAACATATATATCTTCTACGTACAAATCAACTCGTCCGCCTGCGTCCGTCTATACAGAAATCCTCTTACACTTAATTAATCTTCTCCATAGAAAATTTGAGAGGAATAATGTCTCAATCACTTTCCAATCTCAAAAGTTTCTCTCGATCTATCAACAACACAATCATAATGTAAGTCTATCCATTTGTATATACCCTATGGTTTTAGAAAATATTGTATGTTGGTTAATTCTTTTGAATATATTCCGTTGTAAACTAAATGACCATTTTTTAAAATTATTAATTATTCTAGGAGAAGATACATTGTGATCACAAAAGCCTCTCAAAGGGGATATACAATTGGAAGTAGTCGAGAGAAGCCATCGTCAGACCCTGATACCGGATACTTTAAACCTGAGACCGCTGCGAAAGAGTTAGATCCATACATTGCAAAAACTTCTCAAATTCAAGGTAAAATGATGAGAGGAGAAGAGTTATGGTGGATGCCTGATCCTCACACCGGATACTATAGACCCGACAATTTTATCAGAGAGCTTGACGCAGTTGAGCTACGGTCTTTGCACCTCAATAAGAATCACAAGACATAGTGATCAGCCAAATGATCCCTACCTACATGCATGTGTGGTTTTTGAAATTCTGGTACATATCGATTTGACGTGTGAAATAATCATATAAAGTTTTTGCAAGTTATTGTTTGCTATTCAGTGCTTCTTCTTTTCCAACGCGAGACGCATCATTTGTTTAGTCGTATTGACTTTTTCTAGCAACGTACGTGTTCAAGATTGCTTGATTATTGTTTATAAATGTTGGGTTTTTATCTGGTGAATATAATCTCTTATAAAACAAGTTGTCACGTATTACTTTTGGGCAGCTATATAAAACATCCATACCAAATTTCTGTTATATATTTCACCAAATGGAAGATCTATATGCCAAATTTCTATTTTCAGATCTAATTTGAAAAAAAATGATTGAGAGGGTATTAGAACAAATATATCTATAGATTTTCATATATATTTTTTTCATTTTACCAGTAGTGTTTTCCAAAAAAAACAAAAACATCATTATGAAATGTAAATTGACCTTCGTATAACAAATTAAAACGAGAGAGATACAGAACTATATGTATGTATGGAATTAAATTATATAACTAATTTATAAGACGAAAGAAATATCAATGCCGTCTTAGCTCAGTGGTAGAGCGCGTGGCTTTTAACCACGTGGCCGTGGGTTCGATCCCCACAGACGGCGATTTGAATTTTTTTGTTTCCTTCTTCAAAAGAAGAAGACACAGGATTTGTTTGGTCTTACAACCAAAAGAACAAATTTACTAGAGACCTCAAACTCAAAATATAGTAACTTAGGATAACATTGTATTATTTATTCAACAAGGGTCTGTCTCTATAAAATATACACATGATAAGCAAGAAAAAAAATATGATAGATACAGTGTAGAGTGTGTTTGTATATAATGTTCTAAAAATCAGTAAATCAACGGCAAAGCTGAACACATAAGCTATTAATCCGTGAATCCGAGGGATTAGGCAAAATGTAAGATGCTGATTTCCCATTCCTCAAACAAGTCATGCTCAATTGGTTACCTGATTGACTCCTCTGCATAAAAACAAAAATAAAACAAGAACGTTAGAGACATTGAAAGAGATTCGACCCGAGACTGGAGAAACCGAGGAATCTAAAAAAGAGCTCAGGATTTTACCGTGCAAGAAGCTGGTTCTCGGTTACAGCTCCATTTAGAAGTTGGAATACATGAAAGATAATGACACCATGAGCAATGTTCGTTTCCATCGACGTTGTTGAAGAGAGAGATCAATCCGACAATGAACCTGACAAAGGAAAAAAACTAGGTTTGGTGATTTTTTTGTCACAAAGTTCACAACTCTTTCGTGTCAATCAAAGAGACAAGATCATCATTTACGCAATCTGTAGGCTTTTATGAGTATAGGAAAAACAAACAGACTGATTTATAGCTATTGACGTGACAGAGAAATGTAACACTTACCCGGCGACCAAGAGGAGAAGAGAGACGGTCCATAATATGCCCTGATACATCTTGAACCTGTGGGGTTTAACTCCAGGAGCGTTTCTTTGGTTGATCCATCCGTAATGGGGACGGATTAAGAGCACAAATCCAAGAAGAAAACCCGTAGCAAACCCTCCAATATGAGCAAAGTTATCTACTCCCGGGAGCACACCAAGTCCCAAGTTCACCGCCACAATTATTACAAGAGTTATAATCGTCACAACCTAGGCAAAGCATTGGCAGAACAACATAAATGCTAAAGTTCAAATCATTAGATCATAGATAGAAAACAGGTCTTGAAGGTATAGTTAGTTACCTTGTTAGAATAGATCGTCCAGTTGATAAAGATCTCAGAGAGCATTCCACCAAGTAAACCAAACACCGCACCAGATGCTCCAACAGAGATGTTTGAGCGGAGGAACAGAGCTGACAATATACTTCCTCCAAAGCCCGATATCAAATAAAGCAATCCAATCCGAACTGCAAACAAAAATCAAAACAAAGGTTATATACACACACACTTCATTAAAAAGGGTCTTCACAAGATAACAAAGCGATCAAGAGAGGCGGAGAGAGAGTAGGTACTTACTAAAACCAAATTCACGTTCCATACGTATACCAATGAATAAAAGAGTCAACATGTTCACCAGTAAATGAACAACTCCTCCATGTAACCAGTTGCAAGAAAGTAGACGCCAACCTTCATCTCCTTTAACCACTTTTTTTACATCCAATCCACCCATTGTTTGTAACCTGTTGCAAGTTAAAGTAACCAAAAATCAATCAAAATCTAGACATCAGGACAATTCAAGGAACAGGAGAGAAACACACACTGTCTCTTAAGTCCTAACCAACATTAAAACCAATCAGCTACTTCTTCCAAAACTTAAGAAATTTCGGATTTTTTTCTTGAAATACTAGCAAAGTTCGGATTTTTCTGCTTCACTTGACTCAGTAAAGATCAGACCTTTATTTGAAACAAAGTAGAAGCTTACTTACGTGAGAGAGGAAGGACCCAGAAGAGGATTCTCTCTGGTGTTCTGAAACGAGAATCGACCCAAGAAATCAGCAAAACAATCTCCAGATTTCTTCGGGCAATTGTTGACATACATGGTGATCACAAACACGACAACGTTAGCAACAACGAAACATGGAATGAGCCAAGGGAACCAACTCCGAAACTCTTTAACTCCTCTTCCTCGTTCGTCATAAGAACTTCGACTCCGATTCAATGATCGTTGTTGCCCAGATAGAGAAGACGACTCTAAATCCATTGGGTGTATGTTGTTGTTGTTGCTGCTCTCTCTCTGTCGAGTTTTTCCCCAAATCGGAGCTGTTTCTGAATCTTTCTCACCCATTGACGCAATTAAAAATTCGAACTTTGAACAAACTTCAAGAGATTTGAGATTGAATTTGAGCTGTGTGTAGAGAGAAATTAGGTTTTGTGTTTAGCTGTTTATGGAGGGTTTTTAATCGGGTGTTTGGACTTTGGAAGCTTGAGCAAGTTCTATCTATACAATAAAAAGGAAACTTTCGTTGGAGTTTGTCTGAAAACAAGAAAAAAGGAAAGAGTTATATAAGTCAACGGTCTTTACCAAATATGCATCACACGGTTCCTCCTAATTCTACCAGTAAAACAATCATCCAAAAGAACAAAAAAAAAAGAGTTATGTTATTTCCGAATTTCTGACGCAAACAAAAAAACCCCAGATTTCTGTTCTAATCCTAACACTAACAGTTAAAAAACCCAGATTTATGTATAAAAAAAATTCCTACTCCTACAAAAAAAAAAAAGTCATGTTACTTTGTGTATGTTTGTGAGTGGCTGACCCAAAAAGAAAAAGAATATCCAGATTTATATTAAAAATAGAGAAAAATATTAATATATATAGCAGATCAAATGGATCAAACATAAGTACATAACAATAGAGTTGTGTTAGGTTAAATTGAACTCGTAAAAAAGAATTCAAATTTTTCGAAACAAATATTGAACATGCACTTGAATGATTGAATCGTCCTATGTTGAAGGTTGGTGTTTCGTTCAAAAAAAATGACAAAGCAAAAATTGAACTGCATTTCATTTGAACTTTTCTTCATGAACTACTCCACACAAAACCTACATTTTTGTGAATGATCAAAAATGTCGAACAAGCAGACCAATGTCAACTAAACGTGGTCCGAGTCAAAAAGAATAATTGTGGTGATCTATTCAATAATACTATCTCAAAAATGTTCAAAACTGTATTTAACTAATTTATAAACAAAAAAAATTAATAAGTAAAATAAATAAATCTAGTGATCATAAAGATATAACTATATATTTCTATTACAAAAGGATATATATTACACTAAATAAAAGTGGCCCTAAAAAGAAGAAAAGGACTGAGTCTTTTGCTTAATTTGCTTATCATCCGAAATAAGACTGACTGATTAGTAGTTCAACGGCTCCATCAGTTTTTTTTGTTTTTTTGACTCGTCTACTTGTATCTTTAGTACGTAAGCATCGAGCTTGACATCGACGCTTTTGGTCATATGCTCTATCGATGACATATTCTCTCTATATTGTTTATGTACCTACATACCATTTGGCATTTGGAATCGGGCTTGTTTATTAAAAAATCCCAACCTATCATTATCAATTTGATTTGAGATTAATTGTCAATTGTTTTAATAGGCGTTTAAGTTACAACATAGTTGAAAATGATCGTTAATTAATATGATAATATCAAGTTAACGTAGATATTTAATGAAAATGTGAATTAACTATCAATGTAAAAATTATCCCTTATACACCTTAAGGTCCATGTACCCAAAAAAGACTTAAGAACTTTAAATTCGTTGACCATTGCGCTAACTTGGGATCTACGTTAGCGACAAAGAGTAATTCCAAAATTTTATTTAAAAACAAACACCATTCAACACCAACTTCGAACATTGTTAATTTAATTTATTGTTCTGCAATATTTTTCCACTCAAATCCATTAATTTGATTCTCTATCAGGCTACTATACACTTTATTCAACACGTTTCTCTAATTCTCTAACTGATTGCCAGTTACATTCTAAAATGTTTCCGATTAAAACAAATATATACTCCATTTTGCCACGTAATTTATATATCCAAAAACTCGAAAAGAAATCACACAGTTTTCCTCCACAACAAGAAAATATATATTAGTGAATGAGAAGAGATTTATCCAAGAATAATGGAGAGTCGTTCACGTGTTAAAACGAGGATTGACGGTATGAAGTAAATAAGTAATGAGAACGAAAGAACTGGTCCAAAGTGTTCGGAGGAGGGAGGGTTTTAGGTCTAAAAGCTAAAAAAAAACTGTTGGTTAGTTTTAGCCCCACAATAAAAAAAAAAAAAAACATATGTCTCTTAGAGAATTAAAAATTCAAACGTTTTAAATTTACTGGTAATATCAGACTATGTCAGATGTTGACAGGTGTTATTAAAATTGAGTTCAGATTTTTTTAAAACATTGGAGTTTTTTTGTAAAGAATTTTTGTGGTTTCATGGGGTTTTTGTTCAGACACAAACCCAACTTTAAAGGCGGATGTTTTACGTACGGCTCATATCGTTCTATATATTTTACTTCCCACAAACAAATTCTAACATAAATCTCACTTTTCTTTCTTGCACGAAATCAAAATCGTTTCAGAAAAACGACAGAGACAATCATAAGGTTTGTGGATTTTTATGTGATTGGTGACCAATATTTGTTTTTCCATTTATCCTCATCAATGTTATGTGCTCGGATCTGATTTTTGAATATGATAAAAAAAAAAATTGCGCAGGCTCATCAGGCTTAACGTACCTAAAGCAATTTACAGTTGTGTGTGTTGCAAGGAACATGGTGGACTGTGGTGTCGATGCCTACCAACTTCCTGTTGTTCCTAGGGCATGTAGATCACCCAGAGTGCGCATATACATTTGAAAATGATTTCTTCTTCCACAAGTGAATACATTTGGCTTACTCGATAGCGCCTTCTTTTTTTCTCCAGGGACGCAGGCAAAGACTGATGAAAAAACAAAGATCTGATTTCGAGGTTTTAGCACAAGTGGCTGAAAAGCTCTCAGGCGAGCGCAAGCATCGAGTTGCTATCGGCTCATTGTCCCATAAAGCAAAGGAGACGAAGAACGATTTCATCATCAATAACTTCTTGGAGACAATGGAAGTACTTGAGGTTAAGCCTCAACCTGGTCTGGAGAAACCTTCTCAGGTGTTATTGTCTAAGGACTGGTTAGCTCTTGGTCCTTCCGTGTCTAGCTCTCCAATCTCACAAGAAGAAACCTTTGATTCATGTTCCAAGATTGGTAAGATCAAGTTATCATATCACTCGCTAACTTTACTTGTATATCTAACGAAAGCTTTTTTACATAAAAGATTGATTTTTTTTTGTGTGTGTGTATTTCTTTGGATTTATGTAGATGGTAAAAAAAAGATTTGGTACATGAAAGAGCGAGGTTCGTGTAGTAGCCAGGAATCGCAGAATATGTATCCTTTGAAAAAAAGAAAGTTGTTTTACCAAAATCATCCATCTGAATCACATGATGCTCCGTGTACCGGTATGTACATCTATTTGAGATCAAATCTATATGAACGATTGTTATTTATATAGCATTCTCTTGTCATATTTTCAGTTAAGTTCGGTATCAAATCATTGAAAATCTCGGAGCTATTGGTGGACATTCCCGAATCAGCCACAGTTGGCTCACTGAAACTAGCGGTATTGGAGGCAGTACTAACGCGGATTCTTAAGGATGGATTAAACATTGGAGTAATTCTTCGAGGTAAAACCATCGTTGATGACTCCAAAACGCTCCTTCAGATTGGGATCCCACACGATGATGATGATGACCTCAACCTCAGTTCTTTGGGATTCATGCTAGAACCACAGAAATCAGAAATAGGTCTGGGCACGAATCGGATATCCGGAAATTTTGTGATATTTGATATTCGATTTGTCTCAACCGAATACTTGATTTTGTGATTTGCTTTGATTCGGAAATTTCCGGATATCCGGAAATTCGAATATCCGGATTTTTTTGTGATATTTGCGGATATCCGCTTTGATACATCTAAATATTTTTTAAAAAACCGTAGACTATATAAAATAACAAAATATCATATATTCAAAGTTCTCGTTTGACATGTTTTAAAAATAAGTTCCAAAAAAACAAATGTAACCATTACCGATCAAGAACATGCCTTCAAACTAATTCCAAAAACTAAAACCCGATAGTTTAAAATGCCACTGATCAAAACATAACATAAAAAAAAAAAAGATCAAACTAACATCTTAACATAAAAAAACATAAAGGTAGCAACAATGCCAACAAAATAGATAAATATAGCTTTCCCATCTCTGGCAACGCAAATCTGCTCACAAATCATATTCAAATTAAAAATAAAGATAAAAAAAAAACACAAACCCAAAAGATAAAAAAGAAACACAAGCCCAAAATATACAAATACACAAGTTATATTATGATATGTATATATATACATAATTATATATTCTAATACATATAAGAAAATACGGATCGAAGCGGATATTCAACTTTTTAAAAAACAGTATTTGGTATTTGCTCCGGATTTTACGAATATTATATTTCTCTATTTGCTTTGCTCCAAAATCTTACGGATATTCGGATTTTTCGAATCAAATCAAATCGAATACCGAATCGAAGCGGATCAAACGAATATTTTGCCCAGGCCTAATCAGAAACAACAACAATAACGACAACATTAACCACTGTTTCCCCGAGAACACAACTTAGGTACACAATCAAAACCATAAATTATTATTTTTGACTCATTTCTAAAATTTATGCTATTAGTAATTTCGTATTCTTTTAAAATTGCGGTCATATATAAATAGACAAAATAGGGTTCTAGGGTCCGTGGATAGCACTGAGGTGATGGGAGCTAAATCCGTGGTTCCGGTGCGCATGAAACCGGCCTCGCAGCCAGAGATAGTTCAACGGAGAATCAGACGTCCATTCACTGTGTCAGAAGTAGAAGCCTTAGTTCAGGCCGTAGAGAGGCTCGGCACCGGAAGGTAATTAATTTTCAAGCTCTAATTAATTTCCTTTTAATGTACTAATTTAAAATTGAGCTAAAAGGAATTGTATTTCTCATTAATTAGTAAAGTCTGTACAATGTGTGTTTATATACAAGTATGAATAAACTACTAAACCGGTTATAACAACCCGGTTATCTATCGGTACAATCTAATATAAGTTATACTAAACTTGTCTTCTATATACGTATACGTATATTGATTATTTTCAGGTGGCGCGACGTTAAGTGTCATGCATTTGACCATGCTAATCATCGAACTTACGTTGACCTCAAGGTACTTTTTAGAGATAAGCTACATATAAAATCGGATGCTTAATTATTGTTAATAAAATAAACTAACATCATTAATATGATATGTAATAACCAAAAACAGGATAAATGGAAAACGTTGGTTCACACGGCAAAGATATCAGCAAGACAAAGGAGAGGCGAACCTGTGCCTCAAGACCTTCTTGATAGGGTTTTAGCTGCTCATGCTTTCTGGTCTGACCGGACCGGATGAATACAAAGTCATAGTTTCGATATACGATCCGGTTCTAGATTCAATTTAGAATTGATTAAGTTTAGGATTTGATTTTTAACACATAAGTTTGCCCTTTGCCATAGTTTAACATTCCTATATATATAATGATTAATGATAGATAATCTCTAGGATATATAAAAAGTGATTAGGGTACATTTAATTTTAACCCGGAAAGGTGTAGTTGTTATTGATTATTGAGATGGTGTAGGCTCTAAGTTACAGTAGATAATTAAACGCATGTAAGCTTATGATTCAACTCCCTACTGAATTTTTTGAGTTTTCTGTTTCTATATTGGAACTTATATGTTGATAATATAAATAGATCTGACTTAACAAAAATAAGAAAATAAATGGAAAGAGACAATATATTATCACTCTTTCTAATTTAAGCGGACACGATGTATACGACGTAAGAAGAACAAATGAAAATACTAAAATAGTGAATCAATCATATGGAAAAAAATATGAAGAGAAAAAACAGGTAGGTCTTCAGAATTGTCTGCTAGAGTCAAATTTGGAACCGGTGAATTCAACAATGGGTACCAAGTGGATTCTCTTAGATTTTGGTTCCCGTAATTTACTATTTTTTGTACATAACTGCGGACAAAACCATAAAATTAATTCCTCTAATCAATCTCTAGTTACCCTGTTAGACGTTAGACTTTTTTCCAAAAACTTAGAAACTTGGTTGTATTCTAATCAAATTTGGGTTTAAAATATAAGAAAGGACATAGTCTCCGTATTTGGGCCAAACTTGATTAAATGGGTCCGATACATGCAGACGTCGTCGTTTTTGATCCCCCACATGCACATATATGGTCCCTCAGCCGATAAACTGGCTAGTGCAACTTGGCCACGTGTTTTGTCTATCCATACTTTACGGGCACACAAAATATCTCCTCTGTTCTTGTAATAAACTAACACTTTCTTGCCCTCTTGAGTCTTGATCATCCATAGTTTTGTGTTTCTTGTTTGAAGAAGCGTATATGGCGAACAATGGACCTAACTGGGACGGATTGCTCAAATGGAGCCTCTCCCATTCCGATGGATCTTCTTCTTCTAGCCGTTTGAGGTCTCTGAGCGTTTCTCAACATTATAACTTAGTTTTGTTTCAAGATTGTTATCTTTGATCAATCTTTCGTTTCTTTGCTAATTGTTTTGGTTCTTATTTTGTAAAAATTCTCTTTTTATATTCTGAGAAAAGAAAGCATTTGGATGATTCATCTTGAAGTGATTTCTCGGCTAACTTGTTTGTTGAATTTCGATTTTGATTTTTTTTCTCTGGTTAGTGAGGAAGATCGACAATGGTTTATGGAAGCTATGCAAGCACATACGATCGATTCAATTTCCCGTATGAAAGTGATATCTCAAATCATGAAGATGCCTGAACAAGTCTTGGAGGCTCAAGGAATTACACCTGATGATCTTGAAGGTTCTTTACTTTGTTCCAATGGCGATTATTCAGTTATTCAAAAGAACGGGCCTAATCGATTTTTAAGAACTTATACTTTTATCTGGACAGGAATGTTGGATGAGCTGCAGGAACACGTTGAGTCGATCGATTTGGCCAATGGTTTGATCTTAAATAACTAGTTTTTGGATTTTGTTATATTTTGTGAAGGTTTATTTTTTACCATGTTTTGATCATTAATGTTTCAGATCTACACTCCATTGGAGGTTTGGTTCCTCTCCTTAGCTATCTCATGAACTCGAATGCGAAGATTCGAGCAAAGTCTGCCGATGTTTTGACCACGGTTATCCAAAACAATCCAAGAAGCCAGCAACTTGTTATGGAAGCAAATGGGTTCGAGCCATTATTTACCAACTTTATTGCTGATCCCGACATTAGAGTCCGGACCAAGGCACTCGGTGCTATATCTTGTAAGAGTTACTATTTCTGGCAAAGTTTGCTTTGAGAACCCAAAAGTTTGATAGTGTTTTCTTGCTTTCGACATTGCAGCTCTTATCCGTAACAACCAACCCGGGATTACAGCATTCCGTCTGGCAAATGGTTACGCTGGCTTACGAGACGCTTTGGTCTCTGATACCGTTAGATTCCAAAGGTAAAAAACGTCCTGAGCATATGCATTACATAGATGAATGTTTGATCCAGGTTTTGGTTCTGTTTCAGTTCAGGTTTTCTGAATTATCAGTAACCAATATATTCTTACTGTTTCAGAAAAGCCTTGAACTTGATTCACTATCTTCTCCAAGAAAGCAACTCAGACTGTAAAATCGTTAGAGATCTTGGATTCCCTCGCATAATGATCCACCTAGCATCCAACCAAGATTTTGAAGTCCGGGAATTCGCCCTTCGTGGTCTCCTAGAGCTCGCCCGTGAAGAATCTGATAGAAACCTTGACAGAGCGGATGTGAATCTAAGACAACTTCTTGAGGAGAGAACAAGAAGTATAATTGTGATGTCGGACGAAGATCTTTGTGCAGCTAGAGAAGAAAGACAGCTAGTGGATAGTCTTTGGACCGTGTGCTATGATGAACCGTCCCATCTAAGAGAAAGAGGCCTGGTTTACCTCCCCTCTGATGACGAGCTGGCTCCTGATGTGGTTAGGGACCGCTTTGAACCTCCTCTAAGGGCTTGGGCTGCAAGACGACATGATGAAACGAGTGAACCACCAGTTCCACTTCTTCTTGGTCCTGCACCGTAATCTCGTTGATACAGCGTTTAGGAAGAACCAGTCTATTGGATTTTGCATATATCAACGAAACAGCATTGGTTTAGAATTTGAAATTTCTATAGCTCTTGTTTCTGTGTATCTGAGCAACAACAAGTCTCTATTAAAGTGATTATCAGTGTTCTGTTCTGAAATACAATTCGACACACGTACACAAAAGGTTCAACAACTTCTCCGTTTAACGTTGCCAATAATGTTCCGTTATTGTGTTAAGTCGTGAATCTACCTGTGAGACTGTTCTTAATAGTGAATCAACTATCGCAATCATAATCTTCATATTTTATAAGTTCTTATAACAAAAACTCAATTATATTTTCCATACAAAGGCAAAAATGTATGTACATGATCCGCATTAGTAAACCTTTAAAAAGCTATAAACATAAACCGTTGCTAGAGTTGGAACATCAAACATCACCTCCCACCGGAGAGTAGAGACTCAGCGATGGAAGATCCGCCGGTAAACCCTTTAAACACGGAGGACAAATCAGACATGGCAATACCGCTAAAACCGTCCCGGCCTCCCAAATTCATCACGCTCCCTGCTGACAAATCCAAGGGCGTTAATTCAGGCAGTGCCATGTCTCCTCTTAGATATTGTAACACCTGCCTCATACTTGGTCTAGCCCGCGGATCTGAATGCGAACACAACAGGCCGAGTTTCAAAACCATTTCAACCTCTTCAAGATCATAACCTGAAGACCCGAGATTCGGATCTTTCGCTTCAATTATGTTACCTCTGAGCCACAAACTGAAAACCCATTCCACAAGCAAGAACGTATCATCGCTTGCGCTATGGATCTCTATGGGTCGTCTACCAGAAACAACTTCTAGAAGAAACGCACCAAACGCATAGACATCAGTAGCAGTCGTGGCACGTCCAGTCCGGGAATGTTCAGGTGCTAAGTAACCCAATGTTCCAACAACGTGAGTCGTCTGAGGATCCGAGCCATGATCATACAACCGAGCCAAACCGAAATCTCCGAGTCTACCATTGAAATCAGCGTCTAACAAAACATTGCTAGCTTTCACATCACGGTGAATCACAACTTGTTCCCATTCCTCATGGAGATAGAACAATCCTGAAGCAACTCCTTTGATAATCTTAGATCTTTGTTTCCAATCTAAGGTTGTCTCTGGATTGTTGTAAAGATACTTGTCTAAACTACCATTAGGCATGTAATCGTAAACCAAAAGAAGCTCTCCTCTCCGGCGACAATAACCCAACAGAGGAACTAAATTCCGGTGACTCATCCGACCAATACTCACAATCTCCGCCACAAACTCTTTCATACCCTGTTTTGAATCATGTGAGACTCTCTTCACAGCGACTTCAAGCTTCGTCGACGGTAAAATCCCTCTGTAAACTCTCCCAAATCCACCGGATCCGAGAAGATCCTTCTCCTTAAACCCTTTCGTCGCATGATACAGCTCCTTGAATCTGAATCGATTCTTCCCAAACTCTGTTTCCCAATCATCAAGCTCTTCCTCGTACTTCTTCTTCCTCCTCACGATATAGAAAGCGAGGAAGATAATAGAGAAGATCAGAGATAGTGAAATCAAAGGCATACCGATTTTGTAGAATTCAGAGATTCGTTTCGGCTCGAATCGAGGAAGCTTCGGGAGTTTCGATAACGAAAGCATCGGAGCTTCTCCGTTTAACCGGAAACTCCATCCGACAACGAAATGCTCCGAGAGAACTGAACCAGTTGCAGATGAGAAACCTACATACATATCTTCCAGAAGAATCGAAGAAAGATCTCTCACATACGAAACTAGAGGTTTTCTAGGTTTATCGGAATCAAACGGAGCCATGGTGACATCGATTCGATGACTCCGATTATCGTAATCGATCCAAACCTGAATCCGTTTGCGACTAATCAAACTCAGATTCCGAAACTCGTCGTGACTATCCCAGTATCCCGCCGTCGAGTAATTCGCCGATCGTAAACCGTTGATATCGATTCCGACGTGATTATCGTTTGGATCTCCGAACTCGCTGCTCTGGATAGTATCGAATTCGACGGCGAAGATGTGATTCGTGTCGTTACCATTGTTGGAGATGTTGAAGAGACCGATGTATTGACTAGGAAGTGCAAAAGGAAGACCTAACGTTGGAGCTACAACGAAGGCGATTCCATGGCCGCTTAGTGTTGGGATCTGAGAGTGTATCGCGAAGACGAAGGTTGTCGAGAAAGATGAAACGTTGCCGTTTGGAGAATCTTTGAACCGGATTTTTTCGGTATAGAAGGCGTGACCGGTTTTTTGTACCGATGTGTTGGTTAGCTTCAAGAGACCATTGGGTGTGACTGTTGCGAGACCTTGGAGTGAGATATCTGTAAATGGATGATGGAAACCATTGTAGGTGAAGTTGAGATTTTGAGAAGAAGATCTCAGAATTTGACAGAGAAGGAAAAGGAAGAAGAAGACGAGCTTGAGCTTGATGAACATGGCTGCTTCCGGTTATTTCCGGTTTATTTTTGCTATGTTTTGTCAAACAAAAGAAGAAAGATCGAAGAGAAGAAGTTTGAAGTTATTTAAAGCTGTGTGTGAAGAGGAAGGATAAGAAAAGTCGTGGTAATGTTTCTTTGAGGCCACGCTTGTGATAATTTGAATATTATGTTAGTGGTTGGTGAAGTATTGATCAAGATTATGAGCTTGAATTAAATAGAAGTTAATTTCATTCTATTGGTTTTTTAATAGTTCGTTTTCGTGAGGAGTATGAGTATCTATTAAAAAACCCCACACTTGATTTTGACTGATGCATTAATCCAGTTTGTCTGCATGTGACTTCTAGTGGTCAAAGGTCAATGAGTGAGATGTTGATCACTTTTGTTAGTTTAATTTAATGAAGTATATTCAATCTTTGAGTCATATGGTTAAGACCACAAATTCGAGTTTGTGATTTTGAGACCTTTTTTTAAGGATTTTTTTGGTTAGTTGCTGAGACAGTTAAGTGGTTTATATTTTTGTAGGAAAACAATTACAATATTTAACAAAAATCCAATTTACCAATGAAGTTTTTTTAAAAAAAAGTAATCATTTTTTTTAACATATACAGATTTCAAAAGATAAATAGGCTAAATGGTAAATAAATAAGATACTGAGGTTCTAGAAAAGTGTTTTTTGCGAAATACTGTAGGTTCTTTTCAGCTTTGTTTGGTTTTTTTCCAGAATTTTGAAACTAATATAAAGTTTTTTTTTTTTGTGTGGTCAACAATACTATATCTAAATTTAACTTGTAAGAAAACTATCATTTCTCTAAGTGAATAAAACGTTCTGGATGGCGACAGAAGTATTATTCTTTCAGCATTCCAAAAATTAATATTGTGTGAACACTGAAAAGATATCAGAATAGATTTGTACCAATCAAATGTTTCAGAGGAATTACAGGAAGAAAAGAAAAAGGAATATTATTTAGAAAGAAGATGTGGCTTGAATTTGAAAGGCTGAGATTGACGACAACAAAGAAATGAGAGGCTGAGAATTACTTTCTGTTATGTCTTACTCTGAATTATATATATTTTATTTTTTTATTTTTTTTACTCTGAATTATTAGTGGTTATGTAACTAATGTTCATCATCAGAAAGAATTATGTAGTGATTGATCGACATATAAAATATTCCTCTGCATATATTCTTTATAGGATATATATATATTTATTTATTTTAAAAAAGAAATTTGAAATGGTTTATGGGTTTGTCAAATTACAACTTGAAACTGGTAATGCAATTATATAAAATTTGTGATGCAATAAACGAAAGATTCTTTTGACATTTTTCTCCTTTGGCGTGTTGCAGAAACAAACTAAATGCTGAGAAATACTCCCTCCGTTTCAGTTTAGTTGTCGTTTTAGGATTAAAATTTTGTTTCATAATAGTTGTCGTTTTAGGTTCCAATGCAAATGTTTGGTGAAAATTCATGTTTTGTCTTTAATGTTTTAATGTTTTGACCAATGAAAAAATTATAAAATATATTAATAAAGGTTAAAACAAAAAATTTAATAATTTTCTTAATTTGTGTGCGAAAACCTTAAACGACAATTAAAACGAAACGGAGGGAGTAGTAGTAGGATTTCATGTGACATTTATGAAAACGTGGACTTATCCATACATAGTAACGTAAAAATTGTTAGATTTTCTTTTGATAATAGATTCAGAGTGTATCATTTTTAGGAAAGGAAACGATCCATAACTACTATAGTCTATAGTGACGTTGAAAACTTGTTGAGTGTAGGAAAACGTGAATGAATGAATGAATCCTGGATTTGTGAGAAAAAAAGGAAGTGATAGAGGGAGAGAGCAACGACTTTAAGGAGTGATGAGAGTGATGGGTCCTCATGTGTCAAATGGACAACTGGTCAAAACTTGTCCACTTGTCTCTTTAGGAAGCTTCTCAATTTTTGACCTTTGATTTTTGGTCTCAGTCAGCTACTTGATTGATCTTCTTTGAATTCTCATGCCCTTCAATTTTATTCTATCCCGACACTCTAATATTGAGGAGGATTGGTTATAGTTGGATTCGGAAGTGATAAATGGATTGATAAGGTTTAGAAACATCAAAAATGCCATATAACTTTCTTTTTTGTAGTAGATTCTCTGAACAAAATTACAAGATCATATTCTTATATAGATATAGAACTATAGAAGTAACATACATATTGGCTAAGTTAACAAAATCCAAGTAAACCTGTAAAAGTAATATCTTTAGCAACGATCTTGATTCTCGTAACTACAAGAAAACTCTTAAGAGATCATCGAAAATCAAAATTTAACGGAAATTTTCAACTTGTACAAGAAATTTCTGAATGTTTTTCTTTTGGTTTATGGTATATTGGTATACGTATATCATTGATTTCAGAAAAAAGGAAAAAAATCCAGTTATAGGTAAGCCCAGGCCCAGTAACAGAGGTATTTAGTAGTAATATCTAAGGCCCATATATATGACTAAAAGATGATTCGAAATTGAGCTATATCTAAGGCCGACCGACAAATTTCTGAAATACTAGGTTTCGTAATACTAGGGTTTCGTGAGTATCGGTGGAAAATTCAATCATGTTTTTATATCTCATACAGAACTTCTTTCTTTTTGAATGGTTGGTCATATATAAATGATATTTTGGAAATCATAAACAAAATGATTAACAATCATTCAAACTTTTTCTTTGCGTTGCAGATAAAGACAGATACCATGTGAAAACGCCAACATTGAGAAGTCGGTAAAAGAAATGTTCAAATTAATTAGAGTTGTTCTTAGAAGCCATAACCCTTGACATATTCTAACCGTAGGGTTAAAATAAGCTTATGGAGATTACAACGTTTGTCCATATCAATTATATATTTGTTGGATAAGTCCAAGAAAATAAAGTGGAATTGTTCTATAGTTTTTTTCCCTAAACAACGATTATAGTACTTTTCCCTCGTTAACCACTTCACAAGTTATGAATTAGTGTTCACGTTAACAAGATAACTAAGCAAGTGCCGTCATCATTTTTATATATACATTACCAACTGACCAGTTAAACGTGTATGTAGTTAGCTTCCCGCCACTATTAGATGTTAAGTTGATTTATTTATTTAGTTTTGTTGTTGTTCGGAAATATAAATTGTGAACAAGCATTATAAACTAGTGAGAGCAAATTAATGATTTTGGAGCTTGCAGGTTAATCAATTAGAAAACATGATGAATTTGCGACAGGTAAACGTTTACCTATCAACTTTCATGTCGACATTAGTACAAACCACTAAATTATATGTTTTGGTCGAACGTATGTAATTGTATTGTGAACCCTTCCCTAAAGATGGATATATATTCTCTATAACATGGCTTAAGTCTTCATATATAGATATTTAAATAAAAACCTAAACTCATAAAGAAACAATTGTAAACTATATTCATAGTTAAAATTTCTGCACTATAAATTAAAAATGAACATAAGCTAAGATGCTAATAAAATATTACTTAACATTTGACATTAGTGAAAACAATTAAATATAGCGTATACGAGATCTATGATACCGACTTATATATAGGTACATATCTCTAAGACTTGGATGAAGCTAAGTCAATAAACATATAGTTGTGTAATGACTAATGACTTTCATAAGTATATTTTTCTAATGACACTCATTAAAGAAAGTGTAAAACATATATGTCGTCGACCGCTTGCACGTACGTGTATAAGATGTGTTTTCCGGAATACATGTACATTGTTTGTTTAGACGACATCGCCCATTTGTTTACATTTTTTTTTTTGTGTTTTTTGTGTGTTTTTTTTTACAACTGTTTACATTTGTATTTTCATGTATTCTAAGTTTCTAGCATTTACATCGTGTGTTATTTTTATAAATTCATAAACTTTATGTTTTTACTTTTGAATAAGGAAAAATTGCGTATATATCTACATTGTCGGCTACATACATTAGTATTCCATACAAATGTAAACGCCAAAAACCAATTAAAAAGAAAAAAGAACCAATCATCGCAAGACAATAAACACAACTTATATTATTTTTTGGATCAAACTCAATAGATTAAAAGAAGATAGCTAGGAAGAAACTTATCTTTATACTTTTAGTCGGCTAGAAAAAGTCAGCTTTTTTTTTTTTTTTTTTTTTTTTTTTTGGGGACAAAAGTCAGCTTTGACTTTAAATTTAATAAAGACCAATTATCACGTTGGAGTATATTTAACCTTTCTCATGATATATCCATCACCTTGTGATTTATCAATTTTACATCTATTCGCAAATTAAAATCCTCGTTTATACTTTCTCTCGATATCATATACAAATGAATAGAAAATATGTGGATCGTCGATCATATTCATGGTCCGGATCACAAGCAAGACCATACATATGCGAATTTTGCGAGAGAGGTTTTTCCAACGCACAAGCTTTAGGAGGGCACATGAATATCCACAGAAAAGACAGAGCAAAACTTCGACAAGCGAATCTAAAAGAAGAAGATACTGAAGAGACCATTTGCACCACTTCGAGAAATCGGTTCGAGCAAGAGCTTATTGAGTTACCTTTCTTCGTTGATACGGTCAGTCCAACGACAAAAGTTGAAGATGATAAAAGCCAAAACTGTTTAGGAGATGAAGAAGAGAAGAAAAGGAGGATACTTCAAAAGGCTTTATCTCATCAAAGTGCAGAAGTGATAGATCTTGAGCTCCGTCTAGGATTAGATCCTTACAAGAAATCAACAAGTACAAGTACGTAATTATGTGAATAATCGCCCAGTATGTTAATTATGTAAATAATTTCGTTTGATTAGATATTGGTTTGTTAATATTACACAAACATTAACATTTATATATGTACATAATGGTTACTGATTGTGATGTGTTTTTAATCATTAATTTGTGACCAATAATTGTTTATTTACCAAATATGCGGAAATGCTAATTAGGGTTTCATCATATTTTTATTGTGAATCTTATGAAACATGAATACGACGTACTAATTAGCATATATGTATGAAACAAAAGTAATACTCCTGTAGTGTTAATGATTACAGAATTATAAAAATTCGAATGTTCCAAAAAATAAAGCGTATATGACTATATGAGCCAAGGACATATTGTCAACGAAAAACGAAGGAAATAATAGACAAAGAGTAATAGTTTCAGAGAAGGCAAGACATTATTGCCATATTGATTAATTAGTTTCTATAATAAATAAAACGACTAACTAATTTTAAGTTTTCAACAAAATAAAAACCCTAGTCTTTTCTAGTTTCCACTCATGCCCACGGCATGTTCTTCTCTTCATCCATCTCTCTATGTCTTCAACCTCATCCTTTTTTTTTTTTTTTTTCAACCTCATCCTTGAACCTACACATTTATTTAAAATCACAAACCAAACTCTTACGATCGACGAAAAGAACAAAGAGACATTTGATATTATGAGAAGACAAATAGGTACATTGATGCAGATAGAAGAGCTAGGGAGAGCATAAGTATGCATATGAGAGCGTTATGTGATTGGGTTTTTCATGGATTAGCTGTCTCAACAAATCTTCTTGTGAATCAATAGAGAAGCTAAAAAAAAGTGATATTTGCAGGAACAATTCAGCATTTGTTTTCGAAAAAACTACACTCGCGATTTGATCAAAATACAAAATACAAATATTCTTTTATTTAATTTGAATTGTGATATGCATGATGGACATGGTCTTGGCAAGTGAAGAAACACCTGCCTAGGGTGTATTTGATCACTATTACAAAAACAATAAATATAGCTCAAAATACCAAAAGGAACTTTGTTCTCCAAAAACCACACACTTTACATTAAGATTACCTGAATGGCTCCTTACCCACAAAAAAAAACCCGAACCGAATCCAATACCCGTGAATACACGAATACAAGTATACACCTAAAAAGTAAAATTTATTTCTCGAAGTGGTTTAAACACTGCTAAATATAGTTAGTTTCTTTCTTTCTCTATGAAAACTAAGCTAATTCTTACCATTGACCTACAGAGAGTTAATAATGGTGACCACAAATGCTCAAAGAGATCTCAAGCTGAAAATCCTGCAGAGAATACTATCTCCGAGGAAGACATTGTGCACTCCAAGGTCTTGCTTGCCTTGAGCTAATCTTTATGCACCAATAATCTTTATCTTGACAAAATCTTTCTCCCATTACCTTGTGCAACCAGTTGAATCATTCATTTGTGTTATTTGATCCCTCAGGGAAATGACTCTGCGGTTGAGGAAGCTGCTGAAACTGACCAGTCACAGCTCTCTCCTTGTCAAAATGTAAGAATGACCCTACTACCTTCAGGCTTATATGTGACCCTCCAAATTATCCTTATATATCTTCCTACATCTCAGGTTGTGGTTGCTCATCCAGCTTGGAACATACCAGAAGCTCACAAATTTTCCCTCTCAAAAAGTATAAGAGATCCTGTGCAAACACAACTAAAGAGGCAAATAATACTCCTAGTTTAAATAATTTACAAGTTTTGAGTAGTCAACTAACTAGTTTAGTGAGAGAGGGGCTAAATGGTTTGTTAGTAAATTAATTGTGGGTCGGTGCGGTAAGAATACAACTAACGGGCCTCGCGTATCTGACAAGTTACTATTATATTTGCCCTAAAAGAATCGATCGACACAATTACGGCCTTGTTCCTCTCTCTCTCTCCGTCGGCTGGCGTTTCAGATTCGACGATAAGCGAGGTCGGTGATTTAACCTTGTCAATCTATCTCTCCGATTACTTATCTGATGTTTGATTTCCGTCCTAGATCGAAGACTCTACCGCGATTTGCTTTTCCAATTTTCTGAATTTGAATTTGATTTTTTAGGTTTAAAGTCTTGAATGATGATGAAGGCGACGCAGGAGCGGGCTGTGGCTGTAACCGCGGTCTTTTGGGACATAATGAAGTGTCCGGTTCCCCCTGGCTATGATGCTCGTCAGGTCGGTCCGTGTATTAAACGGTGTATAGAGAATTTAGGCTACTCTGGTCCTATCACCATCTTTGCCGTTGGCGTACTAACAAACATCCCTGATGACGTCCTGCGAGCGGTCTCTTCCACTGGAATCGTTCTTACTCACGTCGGCCTCGGTTAATATATTCTCATCCTTATGGCTCCTTCTATACAGTCATGTATATTTTTCCTCCCTTGATGATTTGATGATTAGAGAGAGTCTCAAAGTCTTTCCTTTCTGCAACAGATAAGGACTTTATGTCGCAAGTGGCTTGGTGGACCGTTAAGAATCAACCTCCAGCTAATCTAATGGTCATATCCGATCTGAAACTACTGTCTAGATATCTTGGCACGCTACAATTTGAGCTAGGATTCAACGTTCTTATGCCGTTTCCATCTGGAGCCGTCCACAGTGATGTCAAGTGCCTCTTGAAATGCTTTCTTCCGGCAGGTGCAGGTGTGTGTGTGTTTTCCTCTCTCACAGTGTTGTTGAATTAACCAGCAAATCTGTTGCTGACTCTCTTTTTTTTTCCCAAAGATTCAGGGGCACTTGAGGAGGATAAGTGCCCTGAGACGGGTGAATCTGCAGCCTCCTGGTTTTGCAATGTATGCCTCAGCAAACGGGGCGCTCTTGCTGGCCAAGGCTTTGAAAATCTCACCACGCATCTCTCTAGTCAAGAACATGCACAGCGGGTAACTAAGCATCCTAGCCTAACTGGACTTACTTTTTTCAATGTTTTTCTTAAGTCAAACAAGCTGTTACCTCAAGTAGTTTCCCTTTTGACCCCATGTGTTATCTTTTCCCTCTGCTTTTGCATTTTGTTATCAAGCAGGTTCAGGGCCGGTTGCCTCGTAAGATTCGGCTTCTACCCGTACCACCTGAGGAGGCCGAATTTGAGGCTGTCTTTGATTGTCCTCCTGGGTGTACTTCTACTACCGCGGTGAGGATGCTTCCAAAACCAAGTTTTAATACCTAACATTTGACCCCCTTGTTATCTGCTTGAAAACCTCCTACCTCCAGATTCCCTTTCTCAATTGTTTATCTTTTTCCACTGGATGTGCAAGCAGGTGGTGGCGGACACATTCCCTCCCCAGAAAGTTCGGTTTCTAGGCTTATCACATCTGCTTCCTGAGGATGGCCAGGATCCGCTTGCAGACGCAGTTGATACCCCCCTTTATTCCTATCCGGGGAATGCTACTCCTACCATGGTGAGGAAGCAACCAAAGGCCTTTTTTAATATCTCTAAATTTTCGTTTTGTTTGCCTGCCTAAATTTGACCCTCATGTTACCTATTTTCCATTTGGTTTTCAAGCAGATGTGGAACTGCTTCCCTCCTACGAATGTTGGTCATATGTGGCCCACTCCTATGAATGTTGGTCATGTGTGGCCCACTCCTATGAATGTTGGTAATGTGTGGCCGTCTCCTATGGTTGCTGGGCATCAAACACATGGCTGCAGGAACAAGCGGGGAGGAGATTGAAGCTGAACTGGCTCCTCCCCTTGATTCTCACCCGGGGAATTCTACTACCATGGTGAGGAAGCAACCAAAGGCAAGTTTTGATATCTGAAAACTTTGAGATTTCTAATCTTTAGAATTCTAGGTTTTCTTAATGAAATCTAAAACATTGTAGCGAGAGTGCAAGAAACTGAAGGTGTGAAGAAGAAGAAGAAAGAGTATATGGCCCATGGTGTTCTTCTCTAAGGCATTTTGTATGTGAATGGTTTGTTCGTTCTACTTCTCTAGCGGCAAATGTTGGGCTAACTTAATTAATACTTATGCTTATTTTTATTTTCAAGTCTCGTTTCTTCTATATACTATACTTCTTAAATTCAACAATGCCGGTTTAGTTAAAACATAACTTCAAACCAAATTAAACCAGCAACTTAACCAATGTTTAACTTGCTGAATAAAGTAGATAAAGAGAAAAGTAGACATAGTCAGTCTCTGTAACATGTAAACTACATACCGAATCGATGATTAAGCAAAAGAGAAAGGAGACTAAAATCTTTTCACCAAGTAATTTCTTTGTTCGTCGATTACAAAGTACCCCGATCATGTTAATCTTCCATCGATATAGCTCACGTCTCATGGTTTCTGATTATGAACAAAAGGATTACAATTATATCTTTACTGGATTTTAACAGCTCTTTGTTTTTGTTTCATACAACCGAATCAGACTTTTTCTCTACCTGATTCAAAGTTGACATTTCCAGATCGGGAATTTTCAACAAAATTAGTATCAACGAAACCAATTAATTAAGGGAACTTTGTTGGTTCATTGATTTAACCACAACAGAGAAGAGCCATAAATGAAATTCTATCGTCATTTCATCCATACAAAAGAAAACTCACGTAAGGCAGTTAAGTTAGTAAACTCACAAGCAACATTTCCATTTTTCTACGAGCACTCGAGAAAGTAGCACTTTTATTCATAGACACAATTCATCGTACTCCTGGTGTGCACATTAGAATTGATCATAGTGTGTAACTCAACACTGGCGAACAAAACCCTAGACCAACTGAAACATAAACACAAACAGAGTACAACCAATCTTTGCAACCTCTAATTAACAAACAGGTGATGAAATACAAAACAACAAACCCAGTCCTATAGAATTGTAAAAAGATGATTACTTGTCTCCTAATGAATGAATCTCTTTAATGAGAAAATTAAAAAACCTCGTTCACTGTATGTATCTTTGTTTCCCCTGTATGCATTTGCTCTGTTCTCGTCAACAAGTGACAACAAAGAAAGATCTGTTTATTTTTCCTTTTCTCAACCAAGCACACACAATAGCTAATGATCAAAGTATTCAGATCTTTCTTACACTTTTCGTATCCGTCATAAGCAGTGTTGAAAGTTTGTCACTATGTACATATTTGATCCCTCATTGTGTACGTTACTGTACTATGTTTTCTTTTAGAAATTGAATTGATAATAATAGATTATGTGAAAGAAAGAAAACGAAATGCTGTAGATTTAGTGGGTCCGTGTCACAGAAGAAACAAGTCACAAAGTGCCAACTGATGTCATGGATGATGAGTGCAGTGCACAATCATGCAATGGCGAATTTGCTTTTTTTTTTCCCATATAAAAGTCTCAGCATTATTTACATACCTTTATAAATTCATTCCAAATATTATTGATTTACATTTAGACCCCGTCCTTTTAAGACTATTACTCTACTTTTTCACATGTTGGAAACATAACAACTACAAGACACAATTGTATATATATGTACTCAAGCATCGTTTTCACATAACAAAGCTCCCACGTCAATTATCATTAGGTTTTGAGCATCGGCAAAAGTTCTTGATAGCTTGACATGAATTTGACGAAATCATCGTATGCTTCTACGATGAGATGATCATTGTCCCAATTATCCCTATATTTAGCGGATTGTGCATATATTCTCTTGAAACCTATGTAAAACATTTGTTCTCTCCATTTCTCTATCCGGGGATATTCACATTGATCCGCAAGCCAATTGTCGTACTCAAACTGCAACAATAATTTTACCAACAAATTGTTTAGTCAACAATTTTTATCTAGATAACATGTTATGTAATGTAGTGCTACGAAATATGTGTACCTGAGAGTCATCAGGCATCAAATGTGTATATCTTTTGGGAATTCCCGAGGCTTCGAGCTTGATGTTGATGTTGTTTGACGAATAAGCCAACCCTCAAGAAAACTCTGTTTTCTATGTTCACAAGTAAACATTTCTGTTTTTTTTCATTGAATTGATATTTTTCATAATAATTTTTCTACTTTATGGAAAATATTTTTGAACCAGTTCGTATTTCGATAATAGTGTTTTTTTTAATATGTAGATAAACTTCTTAAATTGAACAAACAAAATACATAGCTCATGAGTCATGACACGAGTACGGTTTTGCTTATTACCAGTGATAAGAGCATGACGAGGCTCTGTATAGTGTCCGTTACAAACCAGAACGGCGTCGTATATCTCGTCGGCAACACCATCGGAGCTTCTTGCTTCCTCGTTAGATTATCAACCTATAAGTCGCTATCATAGATCTCGTAAACGCTATATTTAATTGTTTTTACTAATGTCAAATGTTAACTAATATTTTATTGGCAAAGATGGTAATGAAAATCCGGTCCAATATAATGTGTCGAATCCAATTATACATTGAACCAATAAAAAAAAAGTAATTAGATTAGTTAATAATTGAAAGCTGATAGCGCAAAGAATTAAAATAAACGAATTTTAAGAACCACGCGTCCATCAGTGAGCTTCAAATTTGAGGTTGGTCTTTTGCTTCCAGAAACTTCTCCACAAAATAAAAAATAAAACGCGGTCTAGATCATGCCACGTGTTATTAAGATGACGTGGCATCCGAGGTGGCAGAACCTAAATCCCCGTAATTGATTCTCTCTCTCAGTGAGTCAACTCGTTCTCTTTTGTTTCTCTCCGTTTCAAGACTCATCTGAAAAACGCGAATTTGCCGTGCAAGTGAAACGCAGATTTAGATTTGTGTGCGTGCGTTTTATGGTGATTTTGGATTTGGAAGAGTCATTGCCATGAATGGAAACATCGGAGGAAAGGTTCCGATTGGGGAATGTAAGGCGACTGTAGTTTACATGTCCGGTTACTTACCAGGAGCTGCGCCGGAGAAATCCCCAATTCTCTCTCCTGTTCCTGTGCGTTTACCGGCGGCTGTCCACGGGGGAGATTCGTGGAAAGATGTATGTGGCGGCGGTTGTGGATTCGCTATGGCTATTTCAGGTTGGTTTTTGTGAATTTGATCAATTTCGAAACTTATTCGTGACCAACAAAATATCATAACTTTTGGGATTTATTGATTTTGTATGTTGGTGGGTTTTAGAGAAGGGGAAGCTTATAACTTGGGGATCTACTGATGATGAAGGACAGAGCTATGTGGCTTCTGGAAAGCATGGGGTAAAATTCTTTAAGATGATGGAATTTTGTCTCTTCTTCTAACCTTTTTTTGTTACGATATTGATCGATTATTTGTCTTGTCTTGTCTTGAATACGATTGGTGAAGGAAACTCCAGAGCCGTTTCCTCTTCCCACGGAGGCTCCAGTCGTTCAGGCTTCTGCAGGATGGGCACATTGTGCTGTTGTAACAGGTAAGTGTTACTTCTCTACTTTGACTTCTATTACATTACACTGGTCTGTGACTTGAAACATGAAATGGAGTAATGGTACTTGTAAGTGTAACTATGGCTTTTTTGTTCATGACCTTTGTGTTGGTGTGTACAGAAGCTGGTGAAGCATTTACGTGGGGTTGGAAGGAGTGCATTCCATCAAAGGATTCTGTTGGAAAGCAGCAGAGTGGCTCGAGTGAGAAAGGTGAGATCGGCTGGGATATCTTTGGTTGTAGTGCTGTTATTTTGTTTATTGTTGATGGATATGGTATGTTTTCAATTGTGATAGTGAGTCAACCATCACAAGGTTCAAATGCAGCTAGTGGTATGACACTGCAGAATGAGAACCGAAAGGTAGGTGAGGAATCGGTGAAGCGGAGACGGGTTTCAACTGCCAAAGATGAAACCGAAGGCCATACATCTGGAGGCGACTTCTTTGCTACAACACCTTCACTTGTGAGTGTTGGCCTTGGAGTGAGGATCACCAGTGTTGCTACTGGTGGTCGGCATACTCTGGCATTGTCAGGTGAAGTTGATTAAACGACTTCTTTACAAATCCGAGATGAAGCTGCTACCTTGTAGTTGAAGATTCATTTGAGGATGATCATGTTTTTGCGGAAGTTTCAGATATAGGACAGATTTGGGGTTGGGGATATGGAGGCGAAGGTCAACTAGGATTGGGTTCCCGGATTAAAATGGTGTCGTCTCCTCATCTAATACCTTGCCTTGAATCAATTGGATCTGGAAAAGAAAGATCTTTCATATTACATCAAGGAGGAACAACAACCACGTCTACTCAAGTTTCAAGAGAACCTGGTCGGTACATCAAGGCCATTTCTTGTGGAGGTCGTCATAGCGCGGCAATTACAGGTCTATTTCTCTTCTGACTTATTCCTCTGTACGCTGATCAATTGGCTTTCTATGAAAGAAAAAAGGTTTCGTTGCAGTATATGTATTTCTAAAACGTAGAAATCTTTGTAATGGTTTGATATTGATTGCACGTCCTTCCTAGTTACAGATGCTGGAGGGTTAATAACTTTTGGCTGGGGACTCTATGGACAGGTGAATGTTTTCCAGCTTAGCAATCTTTGACTGATTATCCGACTGACTGAGAAAGTGCATGCTGTTTAGCCTCTCTATGTGCTCATGCTAACCCGCCAATTTTCTTGGCATTTAGTGTGGCCATGGAAACACAAATGACCAGTTAAGGCCCATGGCTGTGTCATCAGTGAAGAGTGTTCCGATGGAAAGCGTAGCAGCTGGATTGTGGCACACTATTTGCATCTCTAGTGATGGTAAAGTGTATGCCTTTGGTGGAAACCAATTTGGGCAACTGGGAACTGGCACTGATCATGCTGAGGTAACATCTCTCATAATAAAAAGTTTCTGGAAATTTTGTGCCATTCATGACTCATCTGGTATTCTCAAGTATTTTTATCTCCTCTCTTCTGATTTAGATATTACCGAGGTTGCTGGATGGCCAGAATTTGGAGGGCAAACATGCGAAAGCAGTTAGTTGTGGCGCGCGGCATAGTGCGGTTTTGGCAGGTATGTTATTTTAAATGTTGATGGCAGAAAGGGACCTCCCCTAATCGAACTGAGCCCTAGCATTTGTTTTCAGTTGTTTTAACGAGAAGAAACTAAAGAGCCCTAGCTTGTGAGATGCTGCAACCTGTCTTCAGGTCTCCTTTTGCATTGTTTTCAGTTTTAATATGTGGAGGGAGAAAAAGTTAGCTCCTTCCTTCCTAAAATATGTAACTTGTTTGTGAAACACTTTGTGTTCTACGATATGTGCCTGATGTTGATGCTCCTTTTAAGTTTAGTTCATCGTAATCAGTGAAGGCGGTACAGAATGTATTATCTGTTTTGCTGATTAACACTGCAATTTTTGTTTCTGCAGAAGATGGTCAGTTGCTATGCTGGGGATGGAACAAATATGGACAGGTACAATGTTGTTCCTGTTTTGGTTGATGTTCTCTCTCATTATCACTGTATTTGTACAAATAGCATCTCATTTTTGTATCCATCTTGTTACTCAACAGCTGGGTCTAGGGGACACTAATGACCGGAACATTCCTACACCAGTCCAGCTCGATGGCTGCAGACTGAGAAAAGTGGCGTGTGGATGGTGGCATACATTACTACTAGCAGATTCACCCACTTGAGTTTTCCCAACCAATCACCAAATACTCAGATACACATTTCCAGGTTTTTAGCCTTGTGAAAGGGATTGCCTCTAGGTTTGACGATGTACATACAGACAGGCTTTTTGCTGTGTATGTATTTTCTTCTTCAGTCTTTCACCGTCTTCATGTTTTTTCTTAGGGAGAGAGCTTTGACTTTGTAGTTTGTATTGTGTAACGTGGGGAAATTGCGGAACAAAGAATAAAACGGTTTGCTACGAAAAAAACTTTTGGTTTCTTTAGATTGGGTGTAAAAACAGCATTGACTCAATGACTAAGCATCAATCACTCAAGACCAAAGTAGTAACTTTGTTTTCCTAGTGCTCAACATGTTGATTAGTCTTCTAAGTAAGGTGTGGTGATTAAGAGAGAAATGTTTATATTTAGCAATAGCTTTGATTTCAAGAAACATTGGTGGATTCGACTTGAAGCAGATTGTTTATGTCCTCAAAGCTACAAAGATGTCTCAACACTCCAAGAAGAAGAAAAAGTTGGGTTTCTTTTCGAAACTAAACCGAGGCTAAGATCCAAAATGTGACATGAGACGAAACAGCGATCTGGATCCAAGTGACGAACGAAAGCGCTACAGCTACTTCATACCTAAGACATGGATATTGGCTTTGAGTATTGCAATAGTTGATATCTTTTTCATACAAGACAACAACTCCTGCTGATGAACATGCAGCTGCAAGAGATAACATTGCAGTCACCTGCAAATCCAGAAAAACAACTCAATCCTTCAAAAAAATCCATATCAAGAACATTGAATCAGAATAAAAATGACCATAAAAAGGTTGTTCATACCCAATCACCAACGACGAATAAGCTAACCAAGATAGGGTTTTGGAGATCTTTCTTGCCCCTGAGAGCATAAACATCAAGACAAGCTAGCCCAAAGCTCCACAACAACTGAAGACCCATTGATGCAATCAAGTAGCTGAAACCAAACCCAAAATCAAAAACAACATCAACGAGGCTTCCACTAATATACACCAAAATTGCTTGCAGAGATTTCCATTACCATTTCTACTAAATCGCCAAATCCGACATCTAAGCGAACAAAACAAGGTTAAAGGAAACAACCCAACACTTGAATAAAGCGAAATCGTACCAAAAAGCAGTGTGAACAGACAACTCCTTAGCGGAGACCATAACGCCGATAGAAGCCGCAGCTGAAGCACATTGTCCGATTCTCAGTAACAGACCACACACAGTTCCCGGACCTCCGAAAAGCTTCTTCATTTGAATCAAAAACGGCTCCAATTTGGCAATTTCTCTTACCAAACCCAGAAATTCCGACAAAATCAGCGAGGAAAGAGGAACAAAATCGAACAAACCCTAGTTTAGCAAGTAAAAGCTACATTTGCTTCAGGAGAAATTTTGGCGGGGAAAAAAAGAAAATGCAGAGGAAATTCATAGCTAAGAAGGAACCTAGAAGAAGATTTTGTCACCTACAAATAGAATTTCCCGAAACGGCTTAGATTCGATTATAAGCTAAGCTTCTTCGTTCTTTCTCCTTTGACATTTTTTTCTTGCTTGCTTTTAGTGGACTGAGATAAGTGAGATAAGCGTCCTAAGTGGCAGCACAAATAAATATTTTCGCCTTAAAACATGGAAAGTGAGAATTTTTGAATGTGTATACTGTATAATCTATACTATTAATTGGGAAGCACTCAAACATAAATAACCTTATAAATTGTAAAGTATTACAAAAATGCCATTAGTTTTTGTTTTTAAATAAATTCATTAAAAATACAATAATGTAATTACAAAATAATATATTTAAATAAAAAATAGTAAAATTCTTTAAAGTAATTATTAGTTTCCAAAAAATTAAACTCACTTTCTCTCTCATATTAATTATGGACGAAAATTTAATTTTTTTTCTAAAAAGTTGTTAACCAATGAGAATTGAAAAACTAAGATTTGATATCTAACTAAAATTTTATCTAAATAAATCCTAATAAACTATTCTACATCAAAAATAAAAAGAAAAATAATAACATTTTAATTCAAAATTAAAAACACTATCGTTTAAAAAGTTTTATCAATGGAGGATTTTAAGATTGAATTTAAAATTTCGTAAAAAAAATTAAATACAAATATTTAAGACTCAGTTTTATTATAATATTTTCACAAATTTTGAAATATAAAACAAAATTTTATTTCAAAATTTCTAAATAAACGATATTAGATATTAACAAATATTTATATTTACTATGAAATAAACTCAAATAATGATAAATTTAAAGTAATTATCATTATGACATTCGTTTAGAGCAAGTTTCGGAAATATCTAAACAAAAGATTGTACATATTAAATTCGAAATATTTTGTGTTTTTTTTTTTTTTTTCTTCTCAACCGGATCTTCCTTAAACAAATCCATAATATATTGCACACAGTTTTCGAATAATGTCAACTAATTATATATTTTGCATTCAAAACAAATTATGCAGCAATAGCATATCTTTTTTATAGATGTATCTCAAATTTTAATTTTAGTCCCAAAAATTGAATTAATTATGATTAAACAATGAAAATAAAAATATGCAAGATTTAGCTAGAAACATTAATAAATTTGTTAAAATATATTTGTAACTTTAACAGCAGACATATTAATCCGAAAAATTCACAATATATATTGTAATATTGTATGGTATTTAAAGGTAAGCAAGCAAGAATTTGGAATATGATTTTAATGAAATAAAATGGAAATATAAATTATGAGACGAGATGGGAGGGAAACATATATTAAAAATCAAACTAAATACCCAACTGGCATGAGTTCGGGTTATGAGCACTATATAAAATAAATTTGTTTACACACATAACCCTGTACATACGTTTTCAGTTACACATACTCTATTTATGACAGATATGGGACCATAATATTTTTATTTTACGTATACGTGACATGTTATGGGATAAAGAATTTATGACAGATACCGGACGGGATATTTTCATGTTCCAAAATAGTTACGCCTAGCTAATATACATGAAATAACCCAAACTAAAACCGAATTCATATCCTATTTAACATATGTAATCAAACTATTAGAACTGTTTTGATTAGTTAAGAAAATAAAATGTAACACCATTTAACTTCTGCAACTAAATTAGTCCGGATCTTAAAATATAATTATGCATTAACGCAACTAAATTTTGTTCATTACTCCAACTTTATAATATTTATACTATTACTAAGTTCACTAACACAACAAAATATTTTATATTTTTAAAATCTATATAACGATTTCTATAAAAATATTTCTACACGTACGTGGATCCAGATCTAATACACTAAAATATATATCATAAAAAGTTAGAAACAACAAAATAATCTATACTGAATTAAAATTTGTTAGAAATTTTTTAAAATATGA
The DNA here is from genome assembly GCA_019202805.1 of Arabidopsis suecica. Lineage (NCBI taxonomy): Eukaryota > Viridiplantae > Streptophyta > Magnoliopsida > Brassicales > Brassicaceae > Arabidopsis > Arabidopsis suecica. Next base: position 12,314,237 of record CM032909.1, read on the forward strand.
AACCCCGCACGTACGTGCGGGTCATGATCTAGTATTATTTAAAACTACTGTTATTTTTGCAATAATCAACATGTGTATAATAAATTTTGCAAATAAATTTTGCAAATAAATTTATAATATGTGTATAATATTATTTACTAAAACTATTGTTATATTAGTCAAAATGGGGTATTTGGCCACCCAGAATTTCGAATAATACATGAATGGAAATGGCTTTTTTCCCGTCTCTCATTGGCCATTAGACTATTACATAAGTTTTCGAAGTAACTCGATAAATTGATCAAAATTGCAACAAACAGAGTTAAATTGAGTTCTCCAACACAGGTCTTATCAAGTCTTTAGAAACAGTGGAATCTTCATCTCAATAACTACCACTGTAATTAGACCTATACCCTACACTGTACCAAAACCTGTTCTTAATAGCTCAGTGCTGATAAAGATCGGATACCAACACTGTAACAAAATCAGTCGCTATTCAAATCTACTCACAAGAACTGAAAGAGATGAACCTGTAGAAGATATAGTAAGCAAAGGTCCTCACCTTTTCACTTCTGTAAGACTTGATCCAATAAATTGCTTCTGGGAATGCTAACGGCTTGACTCAGCTTGTAATTTCTTCTTTTACTACGCTTTTAAGTTTACCCTCCTTGTGTGGATTTTTTCTATGTGCTTGAATGTGATGCACAAATGCAGCTACTAAAACATGGAGCTTTGGGGGAGGCTTCCTTGTTGAAGAGACATTGTGACCAGCATCTTTTAAAGCTTTGGCAACATTCCTTTGTGCTTTCTGGAAGTGCACATTACACAGTACAGGAACAGTCGATGCAAGTGTTGGTTTTCCACAAAGTAATGGTCCTGCTGGAGATCTGAATGTACAATGCAAACAGTGCAGAGTTAGGAGAGAACTGCTTAAATAATCATCATGTTCTAATTACAAACCAGCATGCAAAATTACATATATATGAAATGTGGATTGTAACCAACCGAATCCAGTGTATCAATCTGAACCTGGTTAAAGTTTTATTCCAACTCACTTACATTTTCAAAGAGTCTCATTCCACTGTTCAGTTGGAACTAAGTTTCAAAGATGACATAATTATGCTAATAATCCTACCTCGTTTGCAAAGTTACGTCAATAGAGACATCTATGTCAGTTATGTATATCAACGGGAATAACGCAGCACATCAATCAAGTACCAAATCTATAAATGGTTACCGAGGATAGTGATCATCGGTGTCTAAAGCTAAAATTTTCTCCCAATCCTATGGAAAACCTTGAAACAAAGCAAAGTCTCAATCCCAAAACCTTTCCGCAACCTCAAAAAAAGAAAGAAACTATTTCTTGGCTCATTGAATAACACAAACATTGCTTTGCATTTCAATTCATCATCACTACAACATCTTAACCCAACTATAATATGTAAAAGAACACAACTTGAAGCACCTATCAGATTTTGGTTGAAACAAACCTGTTAATGACGTTTGTACAACCAGTGTAGAGCTTCTGCTTACTATCCTTGAGAATATGCAGTTGACAGTATTTCGTAAGCGCCATAGCTTTAGCATTGCATCCATACATACAGCTCCCATTGTTATTTGCATACAGATCACCATTACCACCATCATTAGCCTTATCTCTACTACCTTCAACGGCGGCGATTTCTCCTTCTCGACCAAGCCTCCGTCTCTTAATCGATTGATTCTGTTGGTCTTTGAACTGACTAACCCCATACTTGCACCAATAATCCCTGTGTTGCGTCTTGAGATCCTCCATTAAAGCCCAATAATGGTTTTTATAGCACTTGGCGAGCTGCTTAAGGTTGTATGCTCGGCGTCGGAGAAGCTCTGGGCGTGTGAGGTGACTAGAGCGTGCGAGAATTTCATCTTCTTGTGACATCGTAATCGGTGAATTCTTGGTCGATGGTAAGACGTTTGTGTTAGGGTTAGGGTTCCGAATTTGGGGTTCTACTGAAGTGGAAGCCACGGCGGTGGAAGATGCAGCGCTGGAGGAAGACGGAGGCCATGAGGGTTTCAAGGAGAAAGGGTTTTGCTCAGTGTTCTTGGAAGCTGAGGCCATTGTCGCCGGAAAATGACAGAGAAGATTCAAAATCAGAGATTTTTTTTTCAATTACTTGATTAAAAAAAAAGAAATTAAAATTTGAAAACATCCATTGGCCCAAACCAATGGTTTACCTATTTTATTAGTATATGGGCCAAACTATTCGACAAGTAGGCCCAAAGTAAATAAGATGTGAAACCTGATTTTCTGAATTAGGTCAAATATAAATACTTATATCATCCCTCTCGAGATTACGCCGCGCATTTTTAGGGTTTCAGAGATCGGCAGATTTTCACATTCACAAACATGACGACTCAGATCAGCAAGAAGAGAAAGGTGAATTGTGGGTGATTTCAATTTGTTCTCTCTCGCTGCATCGTATTGGAACTGTTTTGGTAACTGTGTCGAGATTTGATTTTGCAGTTTGTAGCAGACGGTGTGTTCTACGCTGAATTGAATGAGGTTCTTACAAGAGAGCTAGCAGAGGATGGTTACTCTGGTGTTGAGGTTAGGGTTACTCCAATGAGGACTGAGATTATCATCAGAGCCACACGTACTCAGAATGTTCTCGGTATGTTGTTGATCTTCGAGCCCAATCATTTCTTCTATTATACGATTCTGGGTCTGTAAAATTTGATTTGTGTCTTCAGGTGAGAAGGGAAGGAGAATTAGGGAATTGACATCCCTTGTCCAGAAGAGATTCAAATTTCCTGTAGACAGTGTTGAGCTTTATGCCGAGAAGGTCAACAACAGAGGTCTCTGTGCCATTGCTCAAGCTGAATCTCTACGATACAAGCTTCTCGGTGGTCTCGCTGTTCGTAGGTAATACATTTCTCTTGTTTGTTTGATCTAATAGTTATATGTTTAGTATAGAGTAATTGTTCAGATAGTCACTGGCACACTCTTTATGGTATTGGGGAATTGTAATGTCTCTTTATCTACTGGAAACGCTGTTGTTCATACTTAGGGTTTCAACTAGGTCTGTCTAGGTCCTAAGTGTAGTTCTCATGCAATGATTTAATGTTGTACAGGGCTTGCTATGGCGTATTGAGGTTTGTTATGGAGAGTGGAGCTAAGGGATGCGAGGTCATTGTAAGTGGAAAGCTCCGTGCAGCAAGAGCCAAGTCTATGAAGTTCATGGATGGTTACATGGTGTCATCTGGTCAACCAACTAAGGAATACATCGACTCTGCAGTGAGACATGTTTTGCTTAGACAGGTGAGTTTTTCTTCTGAGTTGTTTCTTATTACTAGTTAGTAAATCAACGATGACTAAGCTAAGTCTTGTTAAATCGAATGTGTAGGGTGTGTTGGGAATCAAGGTTAAGATTATGCTTGATTGGGATCCTAAGGGCAAATCAGGACCAATGACACCATTGCCTGATGTTGTAATCATTCATTCTCCTAAGGAAGAAGAGACTTACGTTGCACCTGCTCAGGTTGCTACCCCGGCTGCTCTCATGGAAGCTCCACTTACAGCCGTAGATTACCCAGCGATGATCCCAGTCGCCTAGAAAAATCCTTGTACTAGTCGATGTGATTTTGTTTTCAACTTTTCTTCCTCTTTTGACAGATTATAGCTTCTCGTATCTTCGAATCAGACACGTTTCCTCTGTTCTTATTCGAAAATTATCTCAAGTTTCCAATGTTGAAATAGCCCTTTTTAGTTTCATAAATCATACTCTCTTTTGCAAATTCAAACGAATTTATTCAAAATACTACATGATAATTTTGTCTAAAGTTTGATAAATCTACTGAATGAAGTAAATCGTAAATTCGTAGTTACTCTCAACACTGAAAAATGAAAATACAAGCATTGGCGTTTCGATTTATCCACGTGTTTGAAATCTAGCCGTCTGTTGTTATAAAACTCCGACGATTTTCCCGCTCCGTCGACACTTCTTCCTCCGCCATTTCGTAAAAGGTTCACCAGATCTAAGTCGAACTCATAAAGCTCTGACAATGGCGGACGAAATCGAATTCTTCCAACTCAACACCGGAGCAAAGATCCCATCCGTCGGTCTCGGGACATGGCAAGCTGCTCCTGGCGTCGTTGGAGACGCTGTCGCCGCCGCTGTGAAGGTTCGTCTTTCATTTACCGTCTCATGGTATCTCATTTGACTGATCCTTAGAGGTCTTGGGTTAGATGATCAGATCTTTACATGATTTTGGTTTTCCATCGGTGTTGGTTGATCTTGTGAGTTGTGATTGATTTGGAATTTAGGGATTGATTTTTATCATTTCACTCTGCAGATTGGATATCAGCATATTGATTGTGCTTCAAGATATGGCAATGAAATTGAGGTAAAAATCACCGATCTGAATTCTGTATCTTCCATAGTATGTGCCTCTAAGGCTCTAAACCTTGCATCTCTGGCGAAGTTAAGCTGTAATGGCGTTTTAGGTTCCATTTGAATCTTCACTACCTGAGTTACACGGGATCTGAATCTTGTTATCACTCATGTTTGTACACATTTTGTATTATTCCTTTGTTGTTATTAACATAGTTCATCTTCTGGCGGCTCGTGACTTGATATGCATTGGTAGAATAGTATATAGTATGATGCATTCAATGGCACACATTGTCTTGTGTATCTTTTTCTTAAACTGGCTTTAAATTATGTAGGGTTGATGGAGTTATATGTTATAAACTGTTTACAAGTTCATTTGAAATGTTGTTTTTTGTTTTTCTTTCATGAAGAGATTGAAAACTTTTTTTAAGCTGCAGATTGGGAAAGTTCTGAAGAAGTTGTTTGATGATGGCGTAGTGAAGCGTGAGAAGCTGTTCATTACATCAAAAATCTGGTATTTTGTTCATAACGTTTCTGTTATCTTTATATTTCTTACGCATTTTCAGTTCACCTAGTGTCTGCTCAGCCTCTTAACTTTTATAACCTACAAATTATGCCATTACAGGTTGACTGATCTTGATCCTCCAGATGTGCAAGATGCATTGAATAGAACTTTACAGGATCTGCAGCTTGATTACATCGATCTGTATCTCGTAAGCATGATTCTTTTAAACATGTGCAACTTTTTTTATTCTAACAGTTCTCAAGATGTGTTCCATTGTTTCATTTGGATCTCTGGATTTGGGAATCTAATTATGCTTGCTTATACTTCAATTGGTTTCATTTGATCTTTTCTTAAGATGCACTGGCCTGTTCGATTGAAGAAAGGCGCTGTTGACTTTAAGCCTGAGAACATTATGCCTATCGATATTCCTAGCACATGGAAGGCAATGGAAGCACTGTATGATTCTGGCAAGGCACGAGCCATTGGCGTAAGTAATTTCTCTACAAAGAAACTCTCAGATCTCGTGGAGGCTGCTCGTGTTCCTCCCGCTGTAAACCAGGTTGAATGTCATCCTTCATGGCAACAACATAAGCTACATGAGTTCTGCAAGTCCAAAGGGATACACCTGTCAGTAAGTTTGAAAACACTAAACATGTCCCAATCATAACAGGAATCAGAATTTCATGTTTATACACACTTGTGAATATTGATTGTGGCAGGGATATTCGCCATTAGGTTCTCCGGGAACAACGTGGGTGAAGGCTGATGTTTTAAAGAGTCCGGTTATTGAAATGGTTGCGAAAGAACTAGGGAGGTCCCCCGCACAAGCCGCCCTTCGATGGGGACTTCAAATGGGTCATAGTATACTTCCCAAAAGCACAAATGAAAAGAGAATCAGAGAGAATTTCGATGTATTGGGATGGTCAATCCCAGAAGAAATGTTTGAAAAGTTTTCCAAGATAGAACAGGCAAGTAAAACCATAAACCACATTCTGCAAATTTCGAATCTAAAAGGAGTCTAAAACATCAGTTATTTCAATCTCTTGACTGTGCAGGTTAGGTTAGTCCAAGGCACATCGTTTGTTCATGAGACGTTGAGCCCTTATAAGACACTTGAAGAGCTTTGGGATGGTGAGATATGAATCATAAGAGTCTTTTGTTGAATTCTAAAGTCTTAACCATTTTCGTTCGAAGATGGAGAAACTACGTTCCACTTTGCTTGATCGAAGGAAATAATGTGTAATTCGTTTCGATTTTCAATAATATGACGAATTTGCATACATGTAGACAACAGTTTCTTAAGCTAAACCAGCAAACCACTAAGCCGAGTGGTTGATGACAATCTAACAGTAATTTGTGAAACTTAAAATAAATAGACTATTAGATAGAAATCTAATTCCATTGGAATCACAAAGACTAATAATAATCTTTCATAAAGCAGAAAAATCCAAAACATGAATTCGCATGTAAAGAAACATATTCAATTCAATAACGAAACCACATTGCTAATAAAACGAAACATCAAAAGAGGTGGTAGAGCTTATGACATAGTCTCTCACTGTTGTTTGGCTTCGACCTTCTTCTTCTGCCAGAGCCTGTCCACGCCACTGTCTGCGTCTCCCTGCAGATTCATTCAAAATGTCAATAAACATATACAATCATGAACTTTGTTATTAACAATTGTGGAGATGAAATTCACAAACCTGAGCACGGACAAATCCGCAGAGAGCAAAGGTGGTGAATTGGCCAGTGTAGACACCATTAGCATCAAGATGACCAATGTTAAGCTGAACTGAAGCATGATCCTTTGATGTGATCAATCTGTTTGTTGCCGAGCTGAACCAATTACCATTACACAACAAAAGAATCAGCTTACACTACTTAGTTAAAGACAATTAGCTTAAGATACTAATCAAACATTACACAGACAACAAGGAGGGCTGAAATACCATTTTCTCGGAATGTAGAGCTCTGTGATCTTCCCTTCTTCGTTCTCCATTTTGAGATTTAACTTGAACAAAAAACGATCTGAGTAATTAAACAAACAAAAAAAAAAACTAATCAGATGAGCAATATAATTCCAAAGTAAGATATTCATCAAGAATAATTTATCACATTCAACGATAATCTCTACAAAAAAGGCAAAACGAGAATACCAATTCTGAAATCGAAACCTAGATTATTCCGATGCGTTTATAAGCAATACAGAGAAAGGAGATTATACGAGTCTAAGGAGAAAAATTCTCACCTGCGAGGAAGAAGAATCTGAGAGAGCAGTTTGGCGGCGACGAAGAAGAGGTAAATAAAATCAGTTTATTGTATTTATAGTAGCGAGCTCTTAGGGTTTGCTTATTTCAATCAAGGGTGATGTTAATGACCACTATACCCTTCAACTTTTGAACTGAAGAGCGATAAAAACCGATCCAGTTAGAGCGGTTTACAAAATTAAATCGAACCGAACTACCAAAGTTCTCAATTAGAATTGGGTTGACGATCTAAACCAAAACAGAAGACTGGTTCAGTTTGGGTATTTTGTTCATTCAATTTGAAAATTACTTAAAACTGGATCAGATCTATACTTTTCTTTTTTTTAATCATAATTCAGGTGATCCTAAAGACTTTCTTTATCAAAAACTACTTTTGTGGATAGTTGATAATGATACACATAAATCCCGAGATACTCCCGAAGAAAAATGGTGTTTACAAATTTGTTCTCTGTTTCATTATAATGAGGAATTCAGATTCTTCTTGTTTTTGAACTTTGACTCTGTTATCAAAACCCTCTCAATAACCCGACATCACACACCAAAAACAAAGTAAGAGACAATATACTCTAACGATTGCGACTGTAAAGTTCAACAACTCATACAAGAATCACTTCATCCAATGTGTTTCTGTCCCGAAACTGCGGTCTCCAGCGTCTCCAAGCCCAGGGATTATGTACCTATTTCGTGATAAATACACAAGGACATTAAAATATTATCGCCATTTTCATATCGAAAGCCAAAGAACCTAATGACTCACCCCTTTTCATTGACTTCAGGATCAATAATTCCAGCATATACATGAAGCCTGAAATGTAGCAAATAGTAACCAAACAGTTTAGTAAAAGAGTTAACTAAATATGTCAAGCAATTTGAGACTTGATCTTTTGCTATTGATTACCCGGGGAATTTCTCATTAAGCTTCGATAGTGCAGGAGGTGCAGCAATCGCACAAATCTGTAATCAGGGAGATGCCGGAAAAATCAAAACACTTAACTAAGGATATTCCGTAGCCAAGATTTCTGACAAAAGCTGTTTCCTATATATATGCTTACCACTTTGATTTGCTGCACAGACAAACCACGTTCCTTCAATAGATCCATTGCCGCCATTATGGTACCACCTAATATACAAATACACCCGTGTTTTGAATTATGAAACATTCGGTATTACCATGTCATGCATTCACATTCCCATATTATCGTGTACATTTGAACATCCATCCCTAATTACACTAGTGGTGGCTCAAATGATTAAAACTCAGCTACATTACAGAAATTGATAAGACTTCCTTACCTGTGGCAAGCACTGGGTCGACCAAAAATACTCTTGAATTCTTGGGAAATTCATCAGGCAACCTAAAGGAGATGTATCAAAGCTGTTATTGTAAACACTTCAGTAACTACACAAAGCTGCAGAGAAGTTCTTACTTGTTAAGATACACCGACGGCAAAAGTGTTTTCTCATCCCTACTTACTCCTGGTAAAGAAAATAAGCACGGGTACATCAAAAGCTATTTGATAAAAGTCTTCATTTTTGACATCCTAAGTACAGGCAAGAGATGATATATAGTCAGATTACTAACCTAAATGATAAATTTTATTCGCAGGCAAAACTGAGGATGCGTGTTCCGCAAGAGCAAGACCAGCTCTTAAAATCGGAACAACCTACACAGAGACAAAACCAAGAACAAGAAATGTTTACATGCTAGGTCGAGAAGAAAACATAGACAAGAAGAGTTTTGAGGGATAAACAAACCGCTATAGGCTCTCTAGGATCAATGAATTCAACAGAAGCAGGACCCATTGGAGACATTATTTCTCCTACAACCGTTGGCTTGACGACATAGAGCAGAAACAAGAAACAAATAAGCAAAAGCCGTAAAGAAGGAATTCAACAATAATAGAGATGTGTCTAAACGTCGTCACTCACCAGCCACTCTCGTGCTGCTTCATACATGAGTAGTCTCCCTAGCTCAGCTATTGCATTCCCTAAGATCATTAAAAAAGCTCAAGATTTAAAGACCAACACAGACTTATAGTAGCAAACTGAAAAACAAACATGTCCTAAAATAACTCATATTCAAACGCAATTTAGCAGATAACACCAATCTAAGAGCTAAAGATTGTCCACTACATATAGTAATCAAAAAACCAAGAAATGGATGTAAAATTCAGTTCTTCAACAACAAACAGAGGTTAATATCGCAGAAATACTCATAAAAATCTTATCCACTCACTGAAAATAGGACAAGGAGTTTGGTCATTTCTGAGAACAGAGATCCAGTGTTTGATCAAAGGATGTGGTGGCACAAACACCTGAAACCAGAATCAAATTCACATCTTTCACTTTCAAATCAACAGAAAAAAACACCAAAAAAATCAAAAATTTGAAATCGTTTTTACCAGCATCCTATTGCTTCCGTTAATCGAACCCTCCGACGCCGCCATTTTTGCTCTAACTCGAATAGTCCGCCGGGAAACAGACAAAGAAGAAGCACCCAAATTCTATAAAAAATCCGAAATTTCGAAAACCAAAACTTAGTTTGAATATGCAAAAGCGTTACTCGAAAAGTGTGCTTTGGACATAGAATATATGTATATATACTCGATACCTGTGCGAGAATTGGGGAGGAATTAAAGGAGAGGAAAGAGGAAGGATTAGGGTTTAGTCGGCTGCATTGTTGTCGGGGACCAAAACGCAGCGTATCAGAAGAACACCTGAAAGTGTTACCAATTGAGCACTCCATTTTCGACGATGTCCGAATCTGGTTCGACAATTTTGCAAAGACGATAGGGCGGGCGAAAATAAACCGGTCGTCACTACTGTACCGAATAACTTTGGGTCTACTTATTACACGGCCCATTGGGCTTTATATTAATTTGTTAGCAATTTCTTTCCAAAAGAGAAAAATTGTCAATCCATCTATTATATATTTAAAAAAGAAGTAAATATTTCTTATCCTATAAAAAATCTTAATATATCAAACTATTAACCTTAATTCTATTGAAATTCTTTTTGTTAATATACTAAAAAAGTAAAAAATACAAAACTGTAATTCACGAAATTACGACACGTTTCCATTGATTGATTAGATTTTAAGACATATTGTAATGTTTCAGTTGTGTAACTTAAATATGTGTGTTCTTTTATTTTCTTAAATATATATATATATATATACAAGTAAAAAGGTATATTTTTTAATTCAAAAAAAAGATCTTTATCCTACAAAAATAATCTTAATATATTAAACAATTAACCATATTTCTATTAAACTCTTTTTGTTCATATATTGAAAAAAGAAGTAAAAAGTTATTTATCCTACTGAAAAAGGAAATCATTTTTTTTTTAATCTTAATATATAAAGTTTGGACATTTGCAACAGGACACCATTTCTTTTATTGATTTGATTTTAATACATGTTTTAATATTTTTCAGTTTTGTAACTTTAATATATCTAGGGATCCTTTGATTTTTTTTAAAACAAGAACAAATGATAGTGAAACACATCTCTACATAAATTACTATATGTAGTTATGAAATTTATATAAAATTGAGGTTCCAAACCCAAATATATAATAAAATTTATAGTTGGTTTCATTGAAATTCAATATAATATTTGCACAAATGCAAGAAAACTTACTAAATTCTTAAAATACATTTAAGGATTAAACCGTGTATTACATGGGTCCTAATCTAATCTAGTACATTGCATACATGATAAAAACACTATTATGAGAGTAATCTAAGGATGTAGCTTATGCAAGTGTTTAGGATTTCATAACTTGTAAAATATCTATTTTCACTATAATATAAGTTTACACCACATATACAAGAGTTTTTAAACTCGAGGGATCTCCAACGTTACTATTATAAACACACAAGACTACACAATCACACTGTCACAGAAGACATAAAAATTCATTGGTGCCAAAATCTCTATCCTTTACTGATTCAAATAATATCTGAGGTCTTCGGCGTTGGGTTGGTCCCTGAGTTTAGCCATTGCTCTCCGTTCGATCTTCCGAATCCATTCTTTGCTAACCCTAAGAAGCTTCCCAATCTCTTCCAGGGACTTGGGCCTGTAGTTTTGAAGACCATAACGTAGAACCATCACTTGCTTCTCTCTTGGCTCTAGCCCTTCTAAAAGATCATGTATGTCTCTCCTCGCGCTCTGCCTCATCACGGCCTCCTCAGGACTCTCCATCGTCGTGTCCGGTGTAAATTCCTGCATGCGCGAAAAACAAGCGTTGAGTCTCAAAACCGAATTTAGTGTAACCAAACCAAACTAACAACAAATCTTGGTCCTTGTTCGATAGACATTTCTCAAAACCAAAGATTGAACCAAACTAAACAGAAAAACTGAATCCTCACCCCCTAGATGAATTGCTAAAACAAACATAGCTTCTGCACCATTTGGTCCAAAACAACATACCAGGAATTTTGTAGAAAAGCAATCCCCGACTTTCTTTTCGATTGAACCGACCACTTTTAGGCATTGGTTAGCTGCTCGAATCTTCTTCACAGAGAGGCTTGTTAGTTTCGAAATCTCTTCATCCGCCGGATATTTTATCCCGTGGCTCGTTTTCAAGGTCTTACGAGCCTTTTGTATCTGATTGATAGTTCGGATTATTGATGACTGCCAAAAAACAGAAACAATAAAGGAAAAACAAGTGAGGTTCTCTAGCTTTGTTGAAAATGAGACAAAAAGGGTCAAAAATCAAAATGCACAAACAGGAATATGGACGCCTCTTGCATGCCGTGACACCATCATGGACATTGATTTTCTTATCCAATACTGCACATATGTTGAAAACTTGTAACCCCTAGTGTGATCAAACCTCTCTGCTCCTTGTAACACCCCCACATACCCTGCCTGAAAAAAGCCATAACATTAACAAAAGGAACTGCAATGACAATTTTAATTCTTTCCACTTGCAAAGTTTCATCATTTGTGTACAAAGAAGTATCATGAAACCAAGCCAGAAGTTTCCAATCTGTTCCTTCTGTAATCTTCATCTTAAGCTAAAAGATATAACATTTGTAGGACTCTTAATACAATTCTAAGGAGAGAAAGATGAACCTGAATTAGATCTTCGTGGGCGATTCCCAGTCCACGGTAATTTCTTGCAAGGAAGAGAACCAAAGACCGGGTGCTTTTCAACAGTTCATCTCTACAGTACCAACCGTAATGTAGTTTGCGCATGAGGAGTTTTTCGTTCATCCCAGCTGCTTCAGCCCAACAACTCAAACTCGCTACCTTACCACTTTCTTCCTCCAGTTGTGTTCTGATTCTCTCCATGTCCGCCACTATCTTCAAAAGATACATGAGAGTGTCATAAGAATTTCTTGTTAACTAAAAGTGAACAAAGGAAAGGAAAATAAAAAGTTACAGGAAGATTTCATAGTGAACCTTGACTCCTGTTGACATCTCAGCCTCGTTTCTAGAGATCCTCTCTCTTTTCTTTCTATATTTTGGTGGTCTTCTCACTCTAGGGACATCAATATTGTTCCATGTGGTTCTTAAACCCATAGGCAAAGAACCCTGATCACCATTCTCAGCTGTCACACTCGACCTTCTTGCTTTCTCTTTCAATTTTCTTCTCGAGGATACAAAGACTTGCTGTTTCGGTGTAGTACCTACCATCTCGGTTGTGTCAGATAAGCATGAAGTGACTGAAGAACCACGGGACCTAGATAGACAGGTTTTAAATAACTCAGCAGCCCCCAACTTCCCCATTTGCAACATAATATCTCTTTCCATTCTTAAAGAATCCAATGCAACAAAAGTTTCCTCTAGTGCCAAAAGGTTCTTTGCTAACAAGTTGTATTGCAACATGCTACGAGATGAATATGATTTTTCTGCAGAAGCCACGCCAATATTTTCCTGAAAAATGAATACATGGCAAAGAAGTCTTCATATCAAAACGAAGGAAAAAGCCTGAAAATAGTGTCCATCTATAGTGAACTTCAAATGCAAACCTTTGGGTCTTTGAGCTCTAAAAATACATTTTCTGCAGTGTAAGGAGCTGAAGATGCGCATGCTTTAAGAGGATCTTTCTGATATATTCTGCTTTCGTCTTTGAGTGAGGATAGAAACGACCACCTCGTTGCAACAAAGGAACTCACCGGAATTCTAACTGAAGCATCAGTAACAGAGAAGTCACCCAACAAGTGGCAAAAAGGTCAAATTTTTGATCAATTAGTTGGTTATATGAAATAAGAAGCATCAATATTTCTAGTGAATACCCAAGAATTAGATTAAATTCTGAAACACACAACAATAAGCACAGAGAGACATTGTAAATTCGATCACAAGAGCGACGTAATCATAATCTTTATACTCACGGAAAATAGGGAAAGAAGTTTGGTCACATCTCAATAACGAGAGCCAATGTTTAATCAAAGGATGTGGAGGTACAAAGACCTGATCCAAAGGAAACAATTCACATTTCAGAAAGAATTCGAAGGATTGATAAGAAGAGAGCACCATCAGGAATCGGGATACTTATACTGTTACCAGCATACTATTGGTAGAGCTCATGGACGATGTTATACTCGATCGCACCAAGATACGTGGCCGAGAAGTAGACGAGGACGACGATGAAGAAGAAGAAGAACCAACAATCTAACAACCGAAATCCACAGGAAACAAAAATCAGCTCGAGAGTGGAGATACATACACATGTAGAGAGAGAACAAGTAATTACGGAGACAAACCTGTTTGTGAATTGGGAATGAATTGAAGGACGCCATTGACGCAAGGAACGAAGGAGATGATTGTAGTGGAGAGATATAGTTTGTGTGTTATTGTATGGTCTACGACTTCTCCCTCTCTGGTTTTTTTTTTTTTTTTTTTTCTCAGTTTGTCATTTCTCAGTTTATACCAAAATATCTCAACCCAAATCCAAATTTTATGCAACCAAAACTGAATAAACCGAAATTTTAATAGTTACAAATATTAATTCACAATTTTTTTTAGACAGCTACAATTTATACACTCTTTGAAGTTTGAATATTACAATTTTGATTTTATTTCAGTATCAAAATATACTTTTTTTTTTCAGCACTCAAAACATACTTCAAGCAACCGCATTACATGTTTCTTGAATATAACTATATAAGCAACAATCAACCATATTGACTTGTGTATTTATATCCACTTCCACTAGGACAATAAATATTGTAGTATATCAAAAATTTCGACATATTACGACAAACTAATTTTGCGTCTGCCTGTTCTTATTACAATATCCTAATCACTAGAATATACAAATGCAAACGTTAAAACAAAAATTGACTTTGGTCTATATTAAAAGAGAAAAAAAAAAACAAAACCTTACAACAATTGGTTTGTGTAAATATGAAAAAAAGATAAGCCATGAGGATGTAATCTACTAGAGGATCAAAACAGAAAAGTGAAAGAAGCAGAGGATGGTTGAGTCATCGACTAAAATCCGGCATGCCCTCCGTCGCAGGCGGCGCAACCAGTATCATCATCATCATTTTCTCGATTAGGTTTAGTGCTGATGCAGCAACACACGAGAGCCGCCAGCAAGATGAATCCCCAAACAAATGCAAATGATTGTGCCAACTTCAAGAATTTCTCCATTTTTTTGTTCCTACAATTCTTCTTCTTGTCATTATCACGTCTCTAAAAAAAACTTCATTTGAATTTCGGCAAAAATAAAAGAATGGAACATTGTAGATATGCATATCGAGAAAGATGTGAACAGGTGTTTATATTTATAGAGAAGGAGGAATCAAGACCAACATGTTCGAGAGTATAAATGACCTGTGATTCCTTTATATTTAAGCCTTGATGGGATATGATGTTGAATGATCTGTGGGCATGTGTGGGATTTAATTATTATATGTTTTGCTGACCCTTTTGCCTTTATTTATGTGCCAGATCGAATAGTTTTGTTGGTTTAGTATGTTATTTAACATTGTGTATGACTATTACAACCTCAACTTATATTCTTAATTACCAATTTAATTGGTTAGATATAATGTATGACTCCAACAAGTTGTTGGTCGGGATCGTGAAACTCTCACTCGAAAAGTAAGCTGGAAAACGATAGATGATACAAACGACTACTACTCTTTATACATGAAAAATAAAAATACAAAATTTATTGTTTTGAAACATAAAACATACGTTAACTTATCTACCTTTTATGGAATTATAAAGCCATGAAACAAACACGATGAATAAAGAAGAAGAAAGACATTATGCGATATGTCTAAAAAATATAAGCATTCGAGTTTTTTTTTTTTTTTTAAAGCATTCAAGTTTCCTAAAAGGAAGGTAAGTCTTCTCTGTTTGTTTTTATGCTTGGGATTAAAGATTAAAAGTGAATTATATA
The DNA here is from genome assembly GCA_019202805.1 of Arabidopsis suecica. Taxonomy (NCBI): domain Eukaryota; kingdom Viridiplantae; phylum Streptophyta; class Magnoliopsida; order Brassicales; family Brassicaceae; genus Arabidopsis; species Arabidopsis suecica. Next base: position 12,329,724 of record CM032909.1, read on the forward strand.
GGTGGTTTGGTTGAATTATGAGAATAATGTTATGTTTTAGTTATTTATTTAAGAATTCCGTGAATCATTTTTATTTTGATATATCATCTAGTTTTTCTGTCTCTTCACTTCTCTCCCACATGGTTCATAACTTCTTACTGCTATAGTCTAAGTGGATGCATATGAATCTCTACTGGGCCAAAAATAAAGAGCAAGGCCATGGAGATTATACAAAAATATTATGGCCCACTGGACAAGAATACAAGTTCATACATGGTTCCACAAATATATGAAAAAAGCGCAAATTAGGTCCTGTATGGTTGGTTGACAAAAAAAAGTCCTGTATGGTTAAAAAAATTGATTTTCAAAGGAAACACAAGTGAGAATCATAGACATCATAAACATGCAAAATTGCAACAAATGACCAATCATGAGATGAGAGAGGTCACATACTCACATTAACGTGTAAAGTTTGCCAAATGCCATGTTCCAGATTCGAACCTAGGACCTTTTAGGCGTTTATTGAGTTTTATATTTCCCAATATGAAACTAAAACGTAAGGATTTTGGAAAGAAATCAACGGCTGGAAATAGTTAGCAAAAGCGGCTAAGTCACAATCAAGCAGAAAAAGCTAATGGGCTTTTCACAACGGCACGCTATAGCTTAGGCTCCTCCTAATTAAAATTCTGGTGTACTCTACTTACGCTATTTCTTATTATTTATTTATACGTTTATATCAATATACACGTAATTCCATTTTCACACTTCATATAAAACGTTTATACTCCATCTTTATTTTATTTTATCGACAAATTTTGTTTCTGTGAATTATTTTTTTAAACACTTCAACCCAAAAGCAGTATATATAGAATTTTGTTTTGGAAATATATATAAAATTTTAGTTGTAACGGACACCAATAATTTAAATATATTAAATAATCTGATCAAGAAACAACAGTCTTAGACGACAATGAATGCATTAGTTTTACAACCACACTAATCACATTCACATGATGTCTTGATTATTTCCTAGAAACAATAATCTTGTTATGTTACTCTTTTTTTTTTAGTGATAAATCTAGTGCTGAAACATATTTTCTGTCTTTTAAATTTAGTATCCGTAGTATGTTTAAAATTTTAAAATATTTCAAGATTATGTATTTTGTTAGTAACGCGTAGAAACATAAATTTGTAGTTTTTTCATAACTTTGAATTGTTATGATTGGTGTAGCTTGTAGCGATGAATTTTATCTATATAGAAAAAAATAAAAAAAAAATACCGTGGAACCATCAGCTTTCATAGTTTAAGACCACTTATCATGCTGTCATTATGTCCACTCAGCCGTAATTTAAAACAAAACCATATTATTAAATTAATACAAAACATAATCTCCTATCGTATAATCAGAAGCGTCGTTTTACAAGTTGATTCCTTTGTTATAATAGTAGTAAAAAAACATTGCATTGAATTCAATTCAAAATAAACCTTTCTTTCTTCTCTATCATTTATCTGAATCCGCCTCCAATTCAATCCTTTTTTTTTTCAACCCCAAAGCGGGTTTTAGAAAAATCCTTCAATTTCTGCAACTTTTTAATCATCATCAGCTCAATTTCGGATCTCCGGAGTTGATTTTTGCTCCTTCGTCGGAGGTAAAAATGGCTCAGTCGTCGTTGGCGGCGGCGGGGAGAAGCGGAAGGGTTATCGGCGATTACGCCGTGGGTCGACAAATCGGGTCGGGTTCGTTTTCCGTTGTTTGGGAAGGGAGGCATCTTGTTCATGGCACCGTCGTTGCTATCAAGGAGATCGCTATGGCTCGGCTTAATAAGAAGTTGCAAGAGAGTCTCATGTCGGAGATTATCATCTTAAGGAAGATTAATCATCCTAACATCATTCGCTTTATTGACATGATCGAGGTATATCTTTCTCTCGTTGTTGCTGGGTTTTGAGTTTGTATCTGCAGAACAGTGTGCAAATGTGTTTTTAGCTTGACCCTTGTTGAAATTTTTTTAGCTTTTTTGAAATCCGTAGACGATGTAGGCTGATGATTTGTTGTGTTGGAAATGGTAAATGATTAAACTTTATGAAACTTGATGTAGGCTCCTGGGAAAATAAATTTGGTGTTGGAGTACTGCAAAGGGGGTGATTTGTCTATGTATATTCATAGTCATGGAAGTGTTCCTGAAGCTACTGCTAAGCATTTTATGCTGCAGTTAGGTAAAGTCTGTTAAAGATTCTTCTTCATTTGCTGTTTTGTTTGGATCAGTAGAATCACATTCTCATTCTTTATATGTATTTTCTGTGTAATAGCGGCTGGCTTACAAGTTCTTCGTGACAATAATATCATTCACCGTGATTTAAAGCCTCAGGTATGTGTGATAACTCAATACCCAGATATGATCTGCTCTTGTTAATCTAATCATGACAATATGTGAGAGCTCTTTTTAAAAGATTAATCTCTCAAAGGGTTGTAAGGACGCTGTAGAAGGGTAATCTGTTAGGTTCCGCTAAAACATGTTTTCTACTTTCTCACAGGATATGGTTTCTGAGAAATTCTTGCCATAGCAGAGATAGAGATTTTTTCTAAACTTGAAATTCGATTGCTAAGGTTCTTTCATTTTTGAAACAGAATCTTCTTCTATCCACAGATGATAATGATGCAGCTCTGAAGATTGCCGATTTTGGATTTGCAAGGTATTATCGTCAGCGCCTTTGTTACAGAAACAATGAGTGTAATGTGATAATCAGGGTTGGTCTTATATGAGTTTTTTCTGCTTTTCTTGTATCTATCTATACATCTAGTTTTTTTAGGTAATATTGCATTTCTTTTGACTGGGGTAGCATCCTTATTAGTTATTACACCACTTTGAGTTTGTAATTTGCACTTAAACATCACACTTTCTTAGCTCAGATCGTTGCAGCCTAGGGGTTTGGCAGAAACTTTATGTGGTTCACCACTGTATATGGCCCCAGAGATTATGCAGCTTCAAAAATATGATGCAAAGGTGCGACTTTTGTTTCTATATGCCACATAGGCCTTTCTTATACCATATCCTGCTTAAAATCTTCGTTGATACACAGGCAGATCTCTGGAGTGTTGGTGTTATATTATTTCAACTTGTGACAGGCAGAACCCCTTTTACAGGAAACAGCCAAATTCAGGTTTTGTATATCAAGTTTCATAAAGATCTAAAATATGTAAATTTTTGTGTTTTGGTGAATGCAAAATCGGCTAACATGCTCTCCATCTAATGTCCACAGTTGCTCCAGAACATTATAAGATCAACTGAATTACATTTTCCAGTAGACTGTCGAAATTTGAGTACCAATTGTAAAGATCTATGCCAGAAGCTACTGCGTCGTAATCCAGGTAAGCATCTTTGTAATATATTTTCCAGACTCTATTAGCATATGTGGGTCAATCTAAATTTGAAGAAGTAGCAGGAGAATGGGCAGGTCGGACTATGTTCATTGTTGTCATGGTCACAAGTTTTTGTTTTGTTAAAAAGTATGGCTAAAAATTCGAAATTGTCCACTAAATTTTGGGTGTGTCTTAAACACTCTGGGTATTGATTTCAAATGGAGGTTTACCATTAAGCTCCCTTCATCTCCTAAGTCTATGTGTTTGTTTCACTTAAAGTGTTTTGATGGTCCTTATTTGTTAGTGTTTAATATTTATTTTTTGGGAATCTTCTGTCTGACAGTGGAACGTTTGACGTTTGAAGAGTTTTTTCATCATCCTTTTCTTTCAGACAAACAATCATATGATTTCACAAGGTAGATGCGGTGCTAAACTTCTATCATTTGTGGTTAAAACTGTTTTATTGATGATGATTTATGTTGCAGGAGTAGATTAGATTCACGAACAATGAATGATTTTCATTCATCTGGGAGCAGTCCTTCAAGAAATATGGAAGAAATTTCTCAAGAAGACTGTTTACCATTTTTTTTAGATGATGATTCTAGTGGACCTGAGGGAAGCCCTTCATCTTTGAAACATACTTCCCCGATGAAGTCATCTTACGGATTTAGTGTTGAAAGAAGGGAGGCAGCATCTAGTCCTTTGAAAAACATGGAACTTACTTCCAGATATAGTAGAGTCAGTCATAGAGCAGAAACCAATAATTTCAAGTTTGAAAGCCATAGATTATCAGATAGAAGCCAGTTCAAACCGTCAAGCTTGCCTGATTCCAGATCACTTAGTACTCAAGGAAGAGGTAATCAAATTTCGATAATTTTCTTAGCCCATAAAAATAAAATTGTCTTTGGAAAAGATCTCTCGCAGTTTCTGATATAAGTTGGTTCTGCTGTAGGGGATTCTCCAGACCCAATGGATCAAGATTATGTTCTGATATCTGGACCACCGGTTGATATACCATCATCTTCATCTGGTTCTCCGAAGCCTTTCAATTACCCTTTCAAATCACATTCTCCTCCTGTAGAGTTCATCAAGAGAAATGTAACTACTTTAACGGCTCCTATGCCTATAGCTGGTGTCACTGGCAACAACATTAGTCGATTTGGAAGCTTGGAGAGTCAGAATTATATCCCGGGTACTTCTCATGGGTCTCTAGATCTTGTAGATGCTTTTGAACAGCCATCAACTAACAGCTTGACAAGAATCCGGTCTTTGCAAAAGTGTGCAGCAGCAATAGCAGAATTGGTTCATGAAAGGGTAAGCAACTTTGAAAATAGTAAGGTTCTGCACAAAACCCTGCTAACTTGAGTTTCTGAGCGTTTTCTTTTCATGCTTCTTTTTTCATAGGGTGAAAATGGTAAGCATTTAGAAGCTTTCTCGATCCAACTGGTGATTCTTGCGATTTGGAATCAAGCACTGCACATCTGTCATACTCAGGCAGTCTCGGGTATAGAGGGAAGCCTGCGCCAAGACATTAACAGAGTAAAAAGAAATATCAGCCACGAAGGATCAGAGAAGTTATTGTCTCAGATTCAGAAAGAATTTGTCCAGGAAGTTGAGCGTGCTGAAGAACTTGCCAAGTTTGTTGAATCTGGTACGCATTTTTGTGGAGTAACCAAACTGCTGAGACAATCTCTCGTTTCTTTATTTCGATTAGTCAGAACCGCTAAACTAAAATATCATTGTAGATAATACAAAGATGCCGGATGCAATGGAGATAATACTTCAAGCAGCTCTTGCTCTTGGCATAAGTGGAGGAGTAAGTTTATATTTCCTTAATGAACAAGCCCAAACGAATCTGGTTACTATTGTTTGTCATTTACATTTCACTCACAAGTAGGAGTGCCCAATCCGGTTTTTGGTTTACTTAAAAGTCTTTAAAGAGTAGGCAAATCTCTCTCTTTTTGTTGAGACTTCAGAATTTGACAATTGCAGGTAGATGAAGTGATGGGAGACGCAGAGAACGCAGGAAACCTCTACTCAAAAGCGGTGCGTTTGCTAGTCTTCCTTGTAGTGGAGGCACAGACGCTGATTCTCAATCCACCTTTAACACTCACAAACTCAGTAAGGTATCGACTCAGAACATATATTGATTCCCTCGTAGCCAGATTAAAACATCTTCAATCACATAGAAGAACTTCATATCCTCATAAGCAATGAGGAGAAGCAATGAGGAGGAACAAGCAAACCCGAAATGATTATCTGGTTTGTTTGTTCAGTGTCTGTAATTGTAATCATTTGATTGTACAGCGAAAACGTAATTCTTAATTCTTTTGGGGTTAATCCGGAGGGACTTGTAACATTCTCTTTGTTGTGACGCTCATCAATTGTTTCTATAGATTTAATTTTAATATATTTGACATGAATTTGGTTAAATCTCCATGTTGCTGTAATGATACTCAAATATATGTTGTCAAATCAGTGATTGAACTTTTTATCATAATTTCTCTCATTCAAAACACTATTGTCTAAACATTGTACAATGTCTCTCATTCGAAAACACTATTGTCTAAAACATTGTACAGTGTCTCTCATTAGAACAGAGCAAAAACCGAAACTTGAGAAAAGATAAAGATATAACAGATATAAGAAAGAGATACAAAAAGCATAATGCTTGGATCAATGGAAGAGCTCTTGAACAACGGCAAAATTGTTATCTCGAGAGATGCTAATGGAGGAGCAACAAATTGTAAATCTTAAACACCTAAAAACTGCAACTACTACTATACACTGAAAGATAATTAAAAAAAACTACTACCAACCAAAGGAAAAATGATTTTCTGTTTCTTCTTCTCCAAACTCTATAAAGCAGCTTACACTAAAAGACGTTATTAATTAGGGGCAGACGATAAGAGCTTCTTCAATTCCTCGAATGTCATGAAGGCAATGCCAACACCAGGAACCACTTTGTAGTATTCTGGTATGATTCCTCTGTATAGCCCTCTCATGCCTTCGGTCTTAAATATGTGTTTGAATGTTCCAAAGAGTCCCGTGGTATACACTCGCGCTCGCCCACCAGCTCCTTCCAACTGCATTCTTCTTCTCACCAGGTCCAATGGGAATGTCGCTACAAAAGTTATCAGTATAATATAACAAACTTTCGTGTAATTTTCTTTGGGCTAAATTATCTATGGTAACTAGAGAGAAGGGTCAGATCAGATAAGAAACCTGTCGAGGAAACAATTCCGGAGAGACTGCCACAACCAAGACTAACCACGGCATTTGAATCATTAGGCCTGAACAAGTTCAAAGACAAATGTATTATGATAGGATAAGTTAAGACTCTTATTGGACAGATGAACTCACTAGGCAATATTGATAGTCAAATCCCAAAATAAAGAGGCATTTACCTATGAGAGAGCCAAAATGTTTTAAAAGTCTCATACGCAGCGAAGCTGATTGCAAGGCTTGGACCGACACCCTGCAATACAAAAGATGTACCAAAAAGCTTCAAGACAATACTAGTTGGATGGTAATCTTACAGCTAGAGCCTAGAGCATCTGAGACGATTCCAAGTACACTAGTTCTATATTACTACTAGAAAATACACCAAAGAAAAACACAAACTTAAACTAGAGATGATTTAGTTAAACTTTTAATACTTTACATAACACAACCATCTACTTCTTCAGTTTTTTTGACTATAGCGTGTTATTCTTTTTACAACCAACAACCTCAGTTTCATCATCATTGGACTTAAAGATAGATTCCTTAAATTCTCAAGCCTGTCGAGTGTTTTAAAGTTGTTTTTAGAGTGGTCACTAAGTAATTACAGTCTCGCACTATTTCAAGTTCTTCCGAAATTTGATCCTGAGCATGAAATGCAACATCGAGAAATCATGTCTATATTCTTAACTGCTTACACAACAATTAAAATTCCTAGTGCATATAAGTCTCGTTATCAAGTGCCTTAACACCTAATCAGCTGTTTAGACCTCCTAATTGGACATTAAGACCACCTAAGACACTCCAATCTACCCGAGAAGCCTAGGGAAATTTGCAGTGGAATGTATTGGCTAAATGGTTACTTATACCGACTAATTTAAGACTACCAAGGAGTTCATTCAGAAGAACAAGGGGAGGCAAATAAAACATACCAACAATGTCGCACCAAGTCCTTTATATAGACCCAAAATTCCCTCTTCTCTGCAAATGGTACGGAAGGCATGCCCAACACCCTGATAATAGATTGTATTTCTCTGGAAAGGATAAAAGATAATGTATTTAGGCCAAGGGGAGACTAAAAAACCCTTCTTCTTAATAGTTTAAATTAATGTTGATAACACAATTACCTGTGCAGAAAGCCGTGTCCTTACAAGATCGAGAGGGTAGGTAGCTGAAGCAGCTGTTAGTCCAGCCAAGCCACCACTTACAAAGTGCACAGAAATGTCCACACCTGCATTTCCTTTATAACTCTGCAAGACTGGATTTGAGTGCAAGAACTGCAAACAAAAAGCAAGGCAAGGCTAAGCGACGGATCAGCGTGAACTACTAAAGACAACACTCTGAAAGAGACTTGAATGCAACTCACAGTCTTGTATTCTTCATATGCATAGAAGTTAACTGCACCATAGGGAAGCCGATGAGCTACAGTAACCAAGTTTCCTTTCCAAAATGCTCTAAACCCTTCCTCCTTGACAATACGCGAAGCTTCATGCCAAATATTTGGACTGCTCAAAATTGCAGCTTCCGACTGCATCCCTTGTATCTGTGATAACACATAACAAATTGTCAATACAACAATAAAGTCTTCAATTCAGCTTCAAATAGCCTTAGGGTAAGTCAAAGTTTTCTTCTTTCTTTCATAAAAGAATCATTACACTAGCTCCAACACAACCATACCAAGAATCAAATTCAGAAGCCTCAAAATTTCTTAAATTTCACATTAACTTGTAAAAAAGATACCTGAAACAAGATGGTAAGGCGAGCAAGAGGAGCGGTACAAGTCTTACTAAATGCGCCGGCGATTCCACCGGCGAGAAGACGCTCAACGGTGCCGAAATGCCCTTGCTGCTGATTCAACGACTGTTTATTACATTGGTGATGTTGATGGCAGCTTTGTGTCTGCGTCTGCGGTTGTTGCTGTAACAGCTTCCTGTTTCCGGCGTCAACAACACTGTTATGCACGGCGGTGGCGGTGGCTGTATTAAGAGCTCTCTGTCCTCCTTCTACCACTACACCGACTCGAGCTTCCATATTCAAATCTCTTTCTATCTGTGAGATTACTCTGTGGTTGATTCGGCGAATGTGGAAGATGAATTCGCATCAATTAAAACGTAATGATTTCTGAATTTTGTGTTCGGAGATTGGAGAAATCGTCGTGGAGAAGGTAAACCCTAGAGAAACCCCTAAAACCTGGTCTGCGAAGGCAGAAGGGTATTTTGGTAAAATAGGTAAAATAAGATGACGCAAACACATATATATCGCAAGATTTGTTGTTCCGACAAAACTTAAGAAACAAAAAAAAAAGGAAAAAGAAACACAAATTTGATTTTGGAAATTCTGAATTTTCAAAACCGCCAAATCGCCAACAGTTTAACAAAAATAAACATTATGGTCGTGTCACACATCAACAACACTAACACAACTTATTAAACTACTTCTTAATCAATTACTTGTATTTTTTTTTCTACAATCAATTACTTGTATAGTTGTTGTAGTTGTGTTTTTTTTTTGTTATTATTTTCACTATAAGAAATAAACAACTAGCAAACAGGAGTATATCTTTTGCTAGTAATAATATTATTATTACATGTCTACATCGCAATTAGTAATTGACATTTCCAAATATTATTAATGGATTTGTCTTTAGACTCGATGGATACATACACCACAATCCAACAACATTTATGTTCATGAAAATAGTATATATTTAGCCGGTGATAGCTAATGTAAAATAATTAGATAAAGTGATTTATCTTACATAAATTTTCTTTATATAAAGTCTTTTGTTTTCTTCTTCTAGAAATGTACTGCGAGTAACTTCCCTTTTATGGCATGGTTGGATCATCATGTTGAATAGTCAATATGTAAAACATGGTCGAATCATATCACAAATATTCTGAAATTTAAAGGTTATCCTCTATCGTCAAACCTACTCATATTTGAACTTATACTATTTTGTAATTACTTGTATTCATATACGAACTTCTAGGAATCCAATACCATGGCTACTAGGCTAATAATCCCTACGAGTACGACTATGTAAATGAGAAAGAGAGTGACAATAAAAGGATTATACATTTTGAAACACATTATAAGAGTGACATCAATTATAAATGGGTCATACTTTTTGAGACCACTGGCCGCAGACAGCACAACCCAAAAGCTTATCAACTAATCTAAATTAGTGAATTAATTAATTAATTTATCAACTAATCATGTAGAAGAAGTATGATTTATTTTTGTTGTCCAAGCATCAAGATGACGAAATGATAGTAGAAAAAAGGAGAAGTATGGAGAAAAGGTAAGAAAAAGTATACGTTAACCAATAGGACTAATCATTTTATGAATGGCTGTGAATTGATTTGAGCTGTAGAGAAAAAAAGTTCCAAATTATAAAGTTGATCTCGTTATGTTTAGGTTTATGAGTTAAGTTGTTGAAAGGAACATTACTTTTCTAATTTGTAATTTGGACCACTTGCAAATGAAATATCTTTTTCCCCCTTTTGTTTTTAAGAGTGTTTAGTCATTAGTGAGCTGTTTAGAGTAATTCATAAAAACCCGTATACTCCAAGATTCATATTAACTGAAACTTTTTTAACAAAAGACACAAAATATTTTTTTATCTACTAAAAAAGTAGAAAAAGTTTTATTTTGTTGATTGTTTTTTCATGATTATACCTTTTTGAGAATGGGTAACCTGCTAGTTAATTAACTGAAAAATACGTTTACTAAATATTTTTTGACCTCCAAGACTCTGTCTCTGATTACAATTGTTTTTCCTGTTATTAAAAATAGTTTTTTTGTCGTAGTTTGAACTTTGAACCATTTAACATGTTGTCTACCTCGTCTAAAAACTGTGAAAAGTTACTAATAGTAGTAGTAAAATTGCAGTTAACGAATTGAATTCTGAATGTAGAACTAATTTCAAGGAAATAAATTTAATTCATTCTAAGTAAATTGTCTTTAATCTCTTTTGTTGAAATCCAAGGGACCCACACATAGTCGTACTTTTATGATCATCGAATCAAAAATCATCGCAGATAAATCAACGGCTGTGATTAATTCGCAGTGTACACCTTTTTCCCCACTTAATCTTCTTTTAAGTGAAGCAGAAAGCTTCCAAAAGCTTTAGCCAACAAAAAATGGCAGAACTTGTTCCTTATTACACTCCAGGGATCGTACTTGTACTTCAAACCATTCTTCTCTTCTCGATCACACGTGCCGATTTACCAGGCACGTGGGAGCTCATTGTACAAGACGCTGGTATAGCTTCTATGCACACGGCGGTGACCCGGTTCAACACGGTGATTCTTCTAGATCGAACAAACATCGGACCGTCGAGGAAAGCTCTTGATCGTCACCGGTGCCGGAGAGACCCAAAAGACGCAGCTTTGAAACGCGATTGCTACGCTCACTCGGTTCTGTTCGACCTTGGTACAAACCAGATCAGACCATTGATGATACAAACCGACACGTGGTGCTCGTCGGGTCAGTTTTTATCCGATGGTTCGTTGCTTCAAACGGGTGGGGATAAAGACGGGTTTAAAAAGATTCGTAAATTCGAACCGTGTGACCCGAACGAGACGTGCGATTGGGTGGAGCTTCAAGATACCGAATTGATAACCGGACGCTGGTACGCTACTAACCAGATATTACCGGATGGTTCGGTTATCATCGTCGGTGGCAGAGGAACCAATACCGTTGAGTATTACCCTCCACGCCAAAACGGTGCCGTTCCGTTTCAGTTTCTTGCTGACGTGGAAGACAAACAAATGGATAATCTCTATCCGTACGTTCATCTCCTTCCCGACGACGACGGTGGCAACCTCTTCGTCTTCGCTAACAGTCGCGCCGTTAAATATGATCACCGGATAAACACCGTCGTGAAAGAGTATCCACCGTTAGAAGGTGGTCCGAGGAATTATCCGTCAGGTGGATCATCGGCGATGCTAGCGATCCAAGGAGATTTCACCACGGCGGAGATACTAATTTGCGGCGGAGCTCAATCCGGGGCCTTCACAGCGCGTGCAATTGACGCTCCGGCGCATGGAACCTGCGGACGAATCGTAGCTACCACGGCGGATCCCGTTTGGGTGACGGAGGAGATGCCGTTCGGGAGAATCATGGGAGATATGGTGAATTTACCGACGGGAGAGATTCTGATCATAAACGGAGCTCAAGCCGGAAGCCAAGGATTCGAAATGGGATCTGATCCGTGTTTATACCCGCTATTATACCGACCCGATCAACCAATTGGTTTACGATTCATGACATTGAATCCAGGAACTGTACCGAGAATGTATCATTCGACGGCGAATCTATTACCGGACGGTAGAATTCTTCTCGCCGGAAGTAATCCTCACTATTTCTACAAATTCAACGCCGAATTCCCAACGGAGCTACGGATCGAAGCGTTTTCGCCGGAGTATCTTTCGCCGGATCGAGCTAATCTCCGACCTGAGATACGAGAAATACCGCAGATCGTACGGTACGGAGAGGTCTTCGACGTGTTTGTGACGGTGCCGTTGCCGGTGGTGGAGATTATTCAGATGAATTGGGGAAGTGCGCCTTTTGCGACTCATTCGTTTTCTCAAGGTCAACGGCTCGTTAAGTTGACCGTTGCTCCGTCTGTGCCTGACGGGGTTGGTCGTTATAGGATTCAGTGTACGGCTCCACCTAACGGCGCCGTTTCTCCGCCTGGGTATTATATGGCCTTCGCCGTTAACCAGGGAGTTCCTAGCATTGCTCGCTGGATTCGTATAGTTTCTTGATTAAAATTAAACGAAGAGATATTTAATTTTTTAATCATGAATTTTAATTTGTTAAATAGTTAAACACATGATGTAATATAAATATTTTCATGGAAAAAGTCACTCCGTCAAAGTTAACCATCTTAATTTGATCTGATTCAGTTTAACTATTAAGTTAAAATGATTAAAATTACTTTTCAAAAGTACAACAAACACACAGAAAAAGGAAACATAAAATGGTTATCATATGACCAAACCAAAAGCGAAGTTAGGTAAACTTGGACGTATTAGTCGCTGGGGCGGTCTCAACGTCATCACCACCGTCACCAACAACAGCCAGACTCGGCTGCACACTCTTGTAAGTGTATTTCATGGCCACGATCACAGAAGCACATATTTGCAGCGGTCAAAGCGGCTAGCAACCGTCTTTCTCTTGGTCACGCTCGTCTCGTGTAACATTTTATTAAATAACACCAACTAGATAACAACCCGCACGATGTGCGGGATGAAGTGATTCAAGTAAAATTATTATGATTAAAATTATTATCCGGGATCCAAGATCCGTTTGTGTAAAACGAAACATAATACAATTTTTTTTTTCTTTTATTCAAATTTGGGACTATTTCATATAAGAATATGTTTTTCCCGTGAAATATTTGAACTTTGAATAAAGCTTCAACGTGATAAAAAAGTATTGACGAAATGTTACCATTTATGGCAATATGTCTTTCCGTATGTTTTAAAGATTTCGAGATTTTGTAGTATAAGAAGGAAATTTTTTTTTTTAATAAGTATAAGAAATCCAAAATTTAGCAAAGATGAGATTTGATAGTTTCCAAACTAAGATTTTGTATTGTTCCAAATCTAAGATTCTTAGATTATGAATGGATTATTTACGAAATGGTTATAATGTGGCCAGATTTTGGTTTATATACAAATGTGGTTATAATGTTTTTCTTCGAAAAGTTAGAACTCCTCCAAAAAATAAGATTTTAAGTATTCGTAACATATATAGAAAGGAGATTATCTTATTTATTTAAGTAAAAAATTTATGAAAGATGTAAATATTTTGTAGTTTTGAATTCGAGATTCTTGAACCAAATGTATATATTTTATCATTTAAATATAAACATAAATATAAATATAAATAAAAAGATTGTTTACCCATCCACTAAAGAAAATTTATATAAATGTATATAAAGAAAAATATAAATATAAAAATATAGTAATATAAGATAAACAAAAAGTGTATGTTTTTAATTATTAATGGAATATATGGATGTATGAGACTAATGGCAAATTCTGTAAATAGTCTAATAAATCTTGGGTAATTATCTAAATAGAAGCCAAATCATTGTGAGAGCGACACATCAGCGTGGCAATCTTGTTAATAACACATGATGGTAAGGCTTTTTTTTAAAAATGTTTCTCTGTTAATATATAGGGGATTCTAAAGTATTGGGGTACAAAAAAAAGTATTGGGGTCTAAACGAATACCTAAAACATTAACGGGGCCATCTATATTTTTTTTTCTGACTTTTAATAATCTAGATAAACAAAGCGTAGGGTTTCTGATGAACCCTGTTTTGGGCTTTCTTGTCCATCAAGCTTTTTTTTTTTTTTTTTTGAGCAAATCTTGTCCATCAAGCTAAGATAAGATAGTGTTGGTTTTTTTTGAGTCGGTTATGTGTCGTCGTTTTTATTTTTTCCTTTTTCCTTTTTTAATTCGAACTTACCAATTACGTTTTCTTTAGGATTGTAGAACAATTATAACTGGTAAGACTCATTCGATATTTGATAATAGAAAAACAAAAAAAAGGAAACCCTAGTTACCAATCTCTTCAAACCCTTTGAGCGAGCAAGCGAGCCATCATGTCCCAGGAGCATCAAATTCCGCCGGAGGTGCCTGGAGAAAAGATCAGCAAGAAAGCGGCGAAGAAGGAAGCCGCGAAGCTAGAGAAGTTACGCCGCCGGCAGGAACAAGAGAAGTTACGCAGCCGGCAGGAACAAGAGGAAGCCACTCGTAAGACAGCTTCAAAGTCTCTGGAAGAAGATGACGAGTTTTCAAGTAACTACGGCGACGTGACTCTTAACGAGTTGCAATCGACGGAGGATCCGAAAGCCGGAATATGGAGAGAGGCTGTTGAAGGGAAGAAGTGGACTGAAGTGAGCAAATTGGTGGAAGAAATAGCGGGATCTGAGGTTTTGATAAGAGGCCGAGTTCACACGTATCGCGTACAACCTAGCATAGTGTTTGTGATCTTGAGGCAAAGTGGATTCACTGTTCAGTGCGTGGCCAAGCAATCGGAGGAGACCAACGTTAGCGTCAACATGATTAAATACCTCGAGAAGCTGAGTTGCGAATCCATGGTCGATGTCATCGGTGTCGCCGTTCTCCCCAAAGACCCTGTAAAGGGAACTACGCAGCAGGTTGAAATTCAGGTGAGAAAGCTGTACTGCGTCAACAAATCCTTGACAAGATTACCATTTAGTGTGGAGGATGCTGCCCGAAGTGAAGTAGATATAAAAAAGTATCTTGAGGTATGGTGTACTCATGTTTTAAGGATTTAGTTGGAGCTGGTCCAATTTTTGATGTGTTCTTCTTATGCTTATATGGTGGTCATAATAGCTGTTGTTTTCATGATTGTTACAGACTGGAAGAAAAGCTGTTCGTGTCAATCAGGATACACGTTTGAATCATAGGGTGATTGACCTCAGAACACCGGCTAATCAAGCCATCGTCGCCCTTAAGTCCCAACTCGTAAATGTAAGACCTTAATCTTTTCTAAAAACATGGAGGAAATGTTTTATCAGTAGTATGTTTTGGTATTTCCATGATCTGGTTGTTTTGTTCTTCTATGTTGCTTTGCTGAATTAGCTATCCCTTTTGTAGTTTTTCAGTGAAAATTTGCTATCCAAGGATTTTGTTAATATCTTCACACCGAAACTCCTGGCCGGTAGTAGTGAAGGAGGTTCTGCTGTATTTAGGTTGGAATACCAAGGACAGCCTGCTTGTCTAGCTCAGTCTCCTCAGCTTCACAAGCAAATGGCAATATGTGGTGACTTGCGACGCGTCTTTGAGATAGGTCCTGTTTTCAGAGCAGAAAAGTCGTTCTCTCATAGACATCTGTGTGAATTTGTGGGTCTTGATGTGGAGATGGAGATTGATAAACACTATTCTGAGGTAAGACTGCTGTTAATAATCTAAATTCATCTCAAGTGTCTTCTATTCTGTGCCAGTACTGGTGCTAATATCTCTTGTTTCTGCAGATAATGGACCTTGTGGACGAGTTATTTGTGTCTATATTCACTAGTTTGAATAGAAAGTGCAAAAAGGAACTTGAAGCTATTGGAAAGCGATACCCATTTCAACCTTTGAAGGTAAACCATATAAATATGCAGTATCATGAGCAGCAAGGAGTAACAGAAACCGAGTTTTTGTATCTTTTTGGATTCTGATAATTGGCGCTAATATGCATGCAGTTTCTTGAAAAGACATTGAGGTTAACGTTTGAAGAAGGAGTTCAAATGCTTAAGGTATGACTTGTATTTTCTTTGTATTCTATCGTTTTTCGAATGGACTATATATCAATAATAATTGTAATCTTGATGTGTTGACAGGAAGCTGGTGTGGAGATTGATCCTCTTGGCGATCTAAACACTGAATCTGAGAGAAAACTTGGCCAACTTGTACTGGAAAAGTAATCCGAGATATTATTTTCGTTATCAAAATATGATTCAGTTCTGTATCTCACAGTTACAAGTTGTTCTAACACTATCGTGTTGTTGTTGATTTTCGATATAGGTACAACACTGAGTTCTATATTCTGCATCGGTTTCCTACGGCAGTTAGGCCTTTCTACACTATGACTTGTGTTGATAATCCTCTTTACAGCAACTCCTTTGATGTCTTCATCAGAGGTGCATATCTTTTTTTTACCTTGTGTGTTGTTCTCACCAATTATGTTACCATGCACATTTTGATACTAAGTTTATGTGTTCTGTTTTCCTAGGTGAGGAGATCATATCAGGAGCTCAACGTATCCATACCCCAGAATTATTGGAGCAACGTGCGAGGGAGCACGGGATTGATGTAAAGACAATATCCACATACATCGATTCATTCAGGTAATAATTTACAAACTTGGACCAGCTCTCGGTTCCGTTACTTGTTTATCTGACTTGTTTACTAAGCAGACAATTGCTACAAATAATGTTGACAGGTATGGTGCGCCTCCACACGGTGGATTCGGAGCGGGGCTGGAGCGAGTGGTCATGCTTTTCTGTGGACTGAACAACATCCGGAAAACATCGCTCTTCCCTCGCGACCCTCAAAGGCTTGCACCTTAATATTTTTTCAACTCAATTTTTTCTCATGAAGCTTTTTGAGAGTTTAGATTTTTACTTGTTGCCTTATTCTTGTCCTTTATTATAAGTGAATCTTGATTTGAATTGTGTGATCCTTATGTTACATACACGTTGTCGAGTAACTGAGTCTTTCTCCAGATATTTGAGTCTTGTGACAAGATTAGATCCGATAATTTAGTCTGTGCATGTTTCCTGTAAGATGTATAAACATCATCGTACTAAGCTGGTTCGTTGGGTTGCTCAAAGTCCCAAATCATAATGGTAAAACAGAGGTAATGTACCATTATGACTAATTTTTAGTATATAAATTGGATTGGTACATACGTATCTAAAGGCTAAAGCCACACTAAGTTAAAATGATGACTACAACATCACTTTTCAAAAGTACACAACAAACACACACAAAAAGGAACATAAAATGGTTATCATACGACCAAACCAATAGCCAAGTTAGGTAAACTTGGACGTGTTATTCGTCCCCGTGGCTGTCTCAACGTCATCACCGCTGTCAGGAACAACAGCCAGACTCGGCTGCACACTCTTGTAAGTGTATCTCATGGCCACGATCACAAAGCAGAAGATATTTGCAGCGGTCAAAGCGGCTAGCATCCAGTAAAAGCGGTCCAAGCGGCTGCTATTAAGGTCTTTCCCGAACCAGCCCTTCCCGGAAATTTCCTCGGCTAAATGATCACTAACCGTAATCAAAAGATTGTTGACAAAGCTAGCCGCTCCAAGCACGCTGAGGTAAAACGCTATGCCTAAGCTTCTCATGGAATCTGGGACTTGGTCGTAGAAATATTCTTGAAGACCCACAAGAGTAAAAGCATCCGCAACTCCTAAGACTAGGAATTGAGGAGCTAACCATATAGCACTCAAGGTCATGGTCTTACTCATGTTATGTTCCTTAGCATAATCCAATCTTTTATTCTCAATTAGAGCAGCAATGATCATGGCGAATAAGGAGAAAACCATACCGATCCCGATTCTTTGTAGGATGCTAATGCCTCTTTCGTTTCCTGTCGCGCGTCTCAAAAGAGGCACGAGGAGTTTCTCGTAGATTGTTACTGTGATGATTATGGAGAGAGCAATGAGAGAGAACAATGAGGCTGGAGGAACTATGAAGCTTGTACCGGTGATGTGTCGGTCCATTATTATGGCTTGTTTGATAAAGAGTGTTGAGCTTTGAGTGGCGCATATTCCAAAGGCTAATGTAAAGAACCAGATTGGAATCATGTTGATGAGTAGCTTTACTTCTTCCACTTTTGTAACCGTTGCGAGTCTCCATGGACTCTGCTTCTCGGCTTTAGTGTTCTTGTTTCGGTCCTCAATAACTGCTGCTTTGTCTAGAAATCTGCAAACAGAATCGGAATCACTTACATGTTTGGATACTATAATATGTTTTATACGGATTCAAAACTTATGTAAAAACTTTGTTTTTTTTTGGTTGCATATTTGATCAAAACTAATTTTAAACCTCTGACCGAAATTGTAACAAATCGATCCATATTATTTTGGATATATATTACTTGTTTGCTATTTAAAAAAAAAAACTAAAAAATCCAAACCAAAACCTAACTTAAACCAAGACAAAACATCCGAGTTGTTATGCACTTACTTAAGATTCTTTGTGCTGGAAAGAAGCCGGCCTTTAGTATACTCTTCATTAGTTAACTCATGAAGAAGAGAAGAATCACTGGGACAAGGAAGATGTCTTTTTGCAATGGCGGCGACAAAGACTTGCAAGATTGGGGTCAATGGGCTACCGGAAGGTGCTCTATAACGGTAAAACGGTTTACCGATAAGAAAGATAAAAAATGAAGTAGCCATGACTATTGTGAGTATGATACCAGCCACACCCCAACCAATCCGGTCTTCGATATAGACCATTGCAGTCACCGCGGTTAAAATACCAGCGCATAGACCAGCAGTCCACCAGTTAAAGTAAGACATTTTCATCTTTCGTTCTTCGGAATGGCCATCTTCGAATTGGTCAGCTCCAAAGCTCTCAAGGGCTGGCTTATGACCTCCAGTGCCTATGGAGATCAAGTAGATTGCAATGAAGAAGGCTATCTCGTGGGCTTTCCGTGGCTCAACACACATTTCTTCATGACATGCTTTTAATCCCGGTATAAACCAAGACAATGATAACAGAATCAAGCCCTGTAAAATTGTAAATTCAACAAATTAAAAATAGAAACAAGGGAAACAAACCATCAAGTTTTGACTAATCTCAAAATTTATAGTGTATATAAAGATATGAAGTTATTAGAGCTGGTTTTTATAGTGTCCAAAAAGTACTACCGATCAAAACCGACAACAAAATAACAAAAATAAATAATAAAATATACATATGTTAATAAGGTATATATAAAAATATATATTTAATTTTGAACTCAATATATTTTTGGGTATCATTGACTCGGTTTTGAGAGTATACTAGGTGCTCCTACACAAGGTTCACAACAAAAATAACTAAAATTAATGTGTATAAGGTCTATGTTTAAAGTATTGAAAAGGGTCGATCGATAATAGTTTTTTGAGTATTATTATTTATCCGGTCTTTCAGAAATAATTACCATAAGGTAAACGGTGGTTGCAAGGAGGACAGTTCCATAACGGCCGAGATAAGCATCGGCGACGAAGCCTCCAAGAAGAGGCATCAAAGTAGTGACACCAGACCAGTAGTTTGTATTTTTTACAGCCATCTTAAGATCTTGGTGAAGAATGGTCGTCAAGTAGACCACTAAGTTCGTGGAGATCCCAAAGTAACTTAGCCTCTCGCTGAATTCGATACCTGTATGCATATATCAAACCATAAGACCATAACGTAAAAATACTTTGATATAATACAAAAATCTCTTTTAAACGTTTGATATATACATACCAATGATGAAGAGTGCAGCTCTCCAAGCTCCGGTTTTAGCCCGAAGCGGAATTTTTCCTCTACTATCGGTAGAAGAATCAAGAACCCATTTTTGTTGATCATCATATGACTCTTGAAGTTCTGTATCAACCTTGTTGTGCTCCATAATTTTTTGAGTAAATGATTGGGAGAGAGAAAGAGAGAGAGGATAGTTGCTGAGTAAGTGTGTGATGTGTTTGTGGAGAAGCTTGGTCCTCTTATATAATGGATAACATTCACTATGTTTGACTCTTCCTCCATAGTGCTTCCCAAGATTCTTTAAAAGGACACGTTAGTTTGACAAATAGAAGACACATAATGAAGAACTTCTCAACGTCCATTTCGATTTATATGACAAAAAACTACAATTTAGTTTCACACGACTTTTGATTTTATGACTATTATAAAGTCTATACAAAAATACAAGGGAAGAAAATGATAGTGAAGCTTTGATCTAAGATAAGTACAAATCTCGGTGTAGTGGTAGTCATTTTTTTCCAATCGGTCATATTCAGATAATAACTTGTGTGGCTTTGTGGACCTAAAAAGAGTCGTATAAATAAAGTTGAAAATTCCTTTAACTCTTATGATTAAAAGAGAGTCATACGGATTTGCCAAATCAAATAGAGATGGAGACAGAAGGAAAAACCTCAAATTTGATCGAAGCTTTCTATGAATTAAAACGATTCCATGCATGAATTTCCCATGAATTAAGAAAAACATATTAAAGTAGAAATTGCGATGACCAACTTTTATTCTTGTTCAACAACTTTGAGCTATGTATGACGCCAAAAATGAATTTACACTCCAACCGAAAGTGAAACCAAATATAAAGTTATACTCGTAGCTTAAAAAATCTTAGCACATGCATATTTCGTTGAACAAATATTTACAAAAATTATAGATGTATCCCGAGGAACCTTCATAATAGAGTAAAGATTCCCTCTTTGGGTCTTTTTGGAGATATCTCCCTCTTGGCTACAAGTTGTAGCCTACAACCAAAACCCAAGATATTAATATTAATGCATGCCTTACCCAAATTAAATGACAAAAACCTCTTATTCAAATTATTCCAAAGTAGCAAAGGTTTTTGTCCAAAAACAAAATTTTCAAGATTCCGGATAAACCCTCCTTGTAGCCCTTTAGGATCTGATCCTCACTATCAACAAATTCTTAGAGATTTTTTAATAACTACTCCCTCCGTTTCAGTTTAGTTGTCGTTTTAAGATTTAAATTTTGTTTTATAATAGTTGGTTTTAGGTTTTCAATGCAAATGTTTGGTAAAAAATCCAGTTTTATCCCTACTGTTTTAATGTTTTGGCCAATGAAATTTTTTATAAAATATATTAATAAAGGGTAAAACAGAAAATTTAATGTTTTTCTTAATTTGTGTGAAAAAACTTTAAACGACAACTAAAACGAAACGGAGGGAGTATTAATTACCATATTCGTTAAAACACAAAACTCCTTAATTAGGTAAAATATTACCCAAAAAATAGGTAAGATTACCAATTTATGTAGCACCATTTCTGAACTCCCGTATGTATCTTCTTCAGATCATACCTAAAATTCAGCATTGACAAAAACATTATTGTGCGGCCACATTTGAAACTTGTTTTTTTAAAATCATACTACTATATGATATCATCATCTATTAATCATGTTTTTAACCACTACAACCGAATATTAAACGATCAATATTGCATTCTAGCACCAATATAATCAATGACTCACGAGAAAAGGGTAAAAAGGAAGAAACACACTTAAGCATAATCATACAAGTCTCCAACTGTAACAGTAGTTATAATCACATGATTCACATTTTAATCAATTGTGGGATCGATTTATGCTTAATTAATACTGTAACCACCAGCCAAATTAATGACTAAAACGATCATTATCTTCTAGTTCTAGAGTGATCAATACTATCAATAAATGAGTTTTAGTGGCTGTGGAGTGGCTATAGCTTATTGATAGTGGTCATTGCCAGGAGAAAGTTGTGAATCTTTAGTGGATTTGGCGATTTGCTACCAAAACCAAAAACATCATTTCCAAATATTTTACATTTAATAAGGATCCAATATTAATTAAAGAAACAATTAATGTTTTAATTTATGAGTCAACTCTTATCATGTCTGGACTAATGGCTATGGTTGAGGAAAGTGGATTACCTTTTCCCATAGTGCTGCTACCACCATTGACCGACTCTCATGTATAAGTAATGAAATTGAATCAGATCGTGAAATATTAAACTTAGAAGGAAGATGTTTTATTTTATAGATCATATATAGTTTAAATTATTTTCTCAAATAAAATTGTTATTTGTTATCAACAATATGCATTATATGGATTTTTGAATTTCGGCGGTGACAGAACAACGACATCAACATAAATCACCATACTACATGTATAACTTTATTCTATTTTGACCACATTTAAATTTTCAATAATATAGTTAAGATTATTTTCTGTGAAATCAAAAAATAAATTAAGAACATTGAACAAATGTCAAAACTTTCTCCGAACTGAATTTATTGTTCCAGTTGAATCGAAACTTAGAAGATATAAGAAATCTTCTAATTAATCTAGTTTTTTTCCGTAGCAATTTTCTTAGCTATCGTGAGAAGGAGTTGACATAGCCATGGAAATAGAAACATGTAAATAGACAATGTTAACAAACTCAAGTGAAGCCACCCAATTGGACCTACAAAACATTTAGTTATATATATATAAAAAATTATGGAATATTTTATATCTTTTGTTTGTAATAGACTATTTAAGCTAAATTTCACAAGGTTAACAAATGACATAAATAGGTGGGAACAATCAATCACGAGTGGTTTGCAAGAACTACATTGGGAATCGTAAAGCTAGTTATCATTTTGTGGGTGTTGTTAAAATCAAGCATCTTGTTTTATGTCCTTTTTCCACCACCAAATAACATCAAACGTGAATTTTCCCTAACGATAGGACCACCTTTGAGAGGTTACTCGGCCAAGGGAAGTCAATTTATGTGTATTAGTGTATAGTGTTGCATGCTTCAACAACAAGTCTTGATGAGGTCTACATCAAGAATCTATACCATTTTTTCCAAACGGAGCATAATTACCACATGAAGCTCGTGCTTGTTTTTCTTTTTGGTAAATTAGATTTACCTAAGATATTTTGTTCTGCTTTCATTAACATGCCGTTTTTGCTGCCCGATTTCTAATCAGATGCTCTTGAAAATCTTTTTCTTATTCTTGTTTGAAAATGATGTCAGAGAGAGAGGAAGAGGTCAGATTTCACATGATGATATAAATTTGACTGAAAAGACTACTAAACTTCTTCCACTAAGCGGTCTCGTGTAATACACTGATAAATACAGAAATAGTAGAAATCAAATGGATCATGAAAAACACATGTTATTACCCAAATGAAGCACCAAAGTCTTTGGTTGAAAGAGTCAGATCGAACATCAATACCTTACGAGAATACTAAACATAACTTCTGCAAGAAAGTTAATAACATAAAATCTCCCAATAAGTAATTTTTTGTTGTTGTTGGAAGTAATAAATTTTCATGCAATAACATACATTTTTTTGGTAGCAAGAAAATGAAGATGTGCATTTATTGGTATATGGATTTTCAAATTCTAAACGTAGATTTAAAAAAAAAACAATTGAACTTCAAAATAAGGTTTACCTCGGTATTTCAACTTTTGTAATTTTTAACTTGTAAAGACTTCCAAATACATGTTCAAATCTAATAGTATATCAAATCTTTATTAAAATCTAATGATGTATCATTAAACGAATAATACCAACTTTTGACTAACGTTTAGAAATTTATTAAACAAATAACACAGGATATAAAACAAAAAGAATAAACCAAATATTATCTAATATCCAAAAAAAAAGAATTATTACTATATAACCTATCAAAGGGATCTGCCGACTACCAAAACTTATAATTTACAATAACCTATCAAAGGGATTAGCCGACTACCAAAAAGGCAAAAGTTTCAAAATAAGTTATAATTTGTCTAGCAGAAGTTATTAGAAAAGCACCAGTGGTTTAGTGGTAGAATAGTACCCTGCCACGGTACAGACCCGGGTTCAATTCCCGGCTGGTGCAATAAAATTTTACTTACCAAAGTTATAGAACTAATAAATATCTTTTGAGATTTTAGGCCCTTTCTTCTATTTTGCAGACGAGCCCAACAAAATAGGCCCAATATATAGATATTGATAGATCTTAAGCTCAAGTCAAAAACAAAAAGGCATTACAGTATTTTGGTTTTCTTCTTTCCCAAGATCAAAAGATTTCGAAGAAGAATTACAACACTCTCGACAACTCTTTGAGACGGAATCGATGGCGAATTCTCAGACGGTGATGGCTATGATCAGGTTGGCTAGACCTCCTTTTCGCAACAACCACGACAAGGTTGCTTTCGCTATACACTCTTCTTTCATCGCCTCCGGTTACATCCTCACTGCCACCGGACGGCCTGCCTTCGCCGACGACGCTCTCTCTTCGTCTTCTCAGAGTTACTATTGTTTTCGTTTAGTTGTTTTTTTGTTTCGATTTTTTCTAGGGTTTAGGATTTTAATTTTGTTTTTCGATTCTGGAATTTTTAGATGATGTTGGGATCGAAGGATGGAACGAATTTGACGGAGAGTATGCGTTTGTATATGCGAATCCGAAGAAAGGATCAAAGAAAATTCTGGTTAAGTGTTTGGCGATGGATGATAAACTTCTTGTTGATGCCATTGCTGATGGTGGAGCAGAACCTGCTCATCTTGAGATTAAGTATGTCATGGTTTCTCTTTATGTGTGCTCGATTGCGATTTCTTTTTTATGCAAAGCTTGAGAGGTAGTAAGAATTTTCTGGTTTTTTTTGTGCAGAGTTGATAAGTATGCTGAGGAGAGCATTGAGGGGGATTACTCTGCGCAGTTCAAGAATTTGGATAAGTTAGTGACTGATTTGCAGAGTCAGATTCTCGATAAGCTTGATGGAAAACCAAAACCTGTTGCTTCGAGAGCCCAGTCTAGGTAATTTCCCTTATTAAGCACCAAGAATTTTATGCCTCTTAGTGTTTGATCATTGGGACTAGCAACGATTGTAGCTTGTATTGTCACTGGACTGTCTTGGGGAAGTAAACATAGATTTGTTCATTCGTATAGTCGTTTTGTCAAGGTTTAAACACACAGAAATAATGTGCAGCAGAGTCTCTACCAATTTTGGGACTCTATTTTAGTGAACTAGGTTTTGATTTGGTACATGTAGTTCTCATTGTGGAACTTCGTTTTGTGGAGGCATTTCTTAATTGGACCAGAATGATATATGTTTCCTAATCCTTCAAGTGTATTCTATGATCTCCATTGTTTATCCTTGATTGCTTACAGCTCTGAGAGAAATGAAGAGCCTAGATATTACGATGATACGCCTAATCCATTAGGCCCTCAGATTCACCCCTCAGGGTATACATCAACTTCTACTTTTCTGTGCTTATTCTTACGATCAAAAACTAAAACTTATCACTTATTGACTTTATTTATTTCCTAGGGTGGTAGTTCCTCCGATACCTGGTAATGGAGGTTACAGTGATCTCTTCCCTGGCCCAGGTGCTGGAATGTACCCTGGCAGGTGTGTTATAGATATTTGTAGTTTCTATTATATAACTGTATCACTTCATTTCATTTCTAAAGTCACTCACCACATATATTTTCTCTCCCCAGGGGTGGTTTTGGGGATGGAAGCATGCTTGTAGGTAGGAACGATCCTTCAATCCTTCTTGAGAAACGAGATATTATCACAGCTTTACTTGATTACAATTTGATAAACTGATTCTGTTTGGTCGCAGGACCTTCTGATCCTCGCTTTTTCCCGTTTGGTGATGGTTCTGATCGACCTGGCTTCATGGGACCACCACACCCGTAAAAACTCTCTTTCTTTCACACAGATGCACATACACATACACAGCCATAGATTTGAACACATAAAAAGCTCTCTAAATTGTTTCTGACAAGTAACCATGGATTTTGTTTTGGTTTTGACAGGGGTATGCCACCTCCTGGTGCTCGTTTTGACCCTTATGGTCCACCCGGTGTTCCAGGTTTTGAACCAGGCCGGTTCACAAGGTAGTAATCTTATGCACTCAGTACTCTCCTTACTAAACTCCACAATTAAAATCTGTTTTGTAAATGGTTCTGACTTTTGTTTATATCAATCTGTGTAGGCAACCTCCAAGAGGGCCAGGAGGCGGGCACCCAGATCTCGAGCATTTTCCCGGCGGTTCAGATTTTATATAGTAATGTAATGCAAATCGCCAAGGAAATAGAGAGTGTGAGCACAACTTAAAAGTCTGGTAGTAACTACATATAGACAGTAGGATCTACGTGGTTTGTTTTATGTCAGCTGTTTTTGTGTTTGGTGGTGTTGTTGGTTTTATTTCCCAGCTGATTGTTTATAACTTCAATAAAGATATAAATAAAGACTTGGTTTATTTCGCTTTTAAAGTTCCGTTGGCTAAGTCTGAATCGGTCGCCATATAGACAATGGCTTGAATATATTGAGAATTTGAGAACTATAGCGTATATCTTTTTTGCTTCAACTACTTCGCTTCAGTATTGGTGATAGATTTGACTTGTAAACTAAGTTGTACTAGTGTTGTCAAAACGACACCAGTTCAAACAATTTCAAGTACAAACGTGATACTCTGTTTCTGTTAAGGAAATAATTTGAGCATGTAGAGTGGAATCATTTTATATATTTATTGATATAGGTCCAATAACAATCACACTGATACATATAAAACATTATCGTTATTCATATATTATACGGTACATGGAGACATAGTAGTAAACTCCAAGCTTCCACATAAAGCTCAGTGTTATCTCCTTCATCCTTCTAATCGTCAACATTTTACGGAAGTGTGTATGCTATAAGCAAATGAAAAAAACAAACAAAACAACATTAGATATATATTATGAAAATTAAGTTAAAGCATAACATAAAGATACTTACGTCCACACTTGTAACCGACAGGACGGTTAGCGAAATTGCAGCGTTTTGGGATGGTAAGGGCAACCTCAGGATCAACACCGGAGGCTTTGGCCGTGTCGGAAAGAAGAATGGCGCAGAGACATTTAGGGTTTTGAGAAAATCTCTTAATCTGAGAACAACAACCTCCTGGCACGGCGGTGTTTGCGTCTTGAGCTGCACCTGCACATGGAGCCAGCTTCATTGCTTCATTGTCCGGCGAAGATCTACCGCACTCTCCTGCACCGTCAACGACCGTTCCGATGAGGAGGATCAGACCAAGAATGCAGAGAAATTTCATGGAAGATGCCATTTAGTTTCTTGGAGAGACTTCAAAGCAAGCAAAAGATTGTGTTTTTGTTTGATGTTGTGTTGTGTGTTTGAATTGGATTCGTGAATGTGTGATTTATATAGCGGAAGATTGTGTGAAGATTTGAGGCACTGAAGGTAGTGGAGTAAGCACTTGAGTTGAGTGAGAGGGAGGTAGTGTTCTTACCAACAACATAAGTTCCAGCTGTTGATGTCTGAGAGATCACTAAAAAAACCTCATAATTCTTATTCGGTATTATCAAATCGGATGGTGGGTTTGTGGGAGTTGTGTCATCACCGTCCATGTAGCTTTTAAATTGGTGTTACTAAAGGTAGATTAAAATAGAGTTTTTATTGATTTTATATTATTATTGGTTAATGTGAAGTGAACGGATGAAGAAACATTCTTGATCTCTCTTTAACAATTCTGAATTTTGGATGCTAAGCAATACCACTAAAATGATCCAAAAGTACTAGACCTATGTGAAGAAACTTGAATTTATTCGAGTTAAAAAACCTTGTACCACAAGTTACTAACATAAGTATGAAAAGCATAGATGATGGAAACCAAAGAGAGGCACCTGAGAGAGTTGGCTCTGTCTATTTGTGTTGGAACTTGGAAGGCTAAGATTTGTCAAGACGGTTTTGCATAAACCGAGGCAAATCAAATTATAGGACTAAACAAAATCGGTTAATATGGTTTAGTTGAGCTGGTTACATAAAGCTGTGGTATTCTTAGTAATTTTGATCAAGTTTGCTCTGTTTCTATTGAAACTCAAAACTGGGCTTAAATCCCACCGGCCCTTATAACTTCAGCCCATAGTCTTGTTTTTTCAATTTTCATTTTGCTTTGTTGTTTTTCTTCTTCTGTCTTGACCTCTTAACATTCTACGATTTGTTTCTATTTGTAGTCAATTTGACAATTTCATTAAATTTTCAAATGGATCATTACGATGACGTGCAAAATATAAATAAATAAATTCACCACGGTGAATCGGTGATCTATCTGGTTTAACAAAAATACATATTCACTCATATATCTTTCATTTTTTTTTTCATTCATATATCTAATTTTCAATATAAAAATTTCTGTGGAATTTTTCCTTAAGAAATATTCTAATATTTGTTTCCATATAGTCAATGATCAATGTGAAAGAATCCAACCTGCCCATGTGATTTCTGTAACACAAACTTATTTTTTAGAATACTTTGGAATACAAAAACTATTTTTAATCGAGCCCACCACATGTTCAAGCAAATCACATGGAGTGATTCCAGCAAAACACAGGAAATATTAATTGAAATAATAAGCAAGAAACCCAAAAAACAAGAAGATAGAAATTAAAAACACTCTGGGCTCTTTTTGGTTGTAGTCAAATTACAAATAAAACCAACAAAAGGTTCTTTTTATTAATAAAAGCATAAAATGCGATGATGATTATTTTGGTAGGGGACTTATGAGATAAAGACATCTTTTATTTAGTGAGAATCGTTATCCTTCACAACGGTGACAGGGCAAGGCGCGTGTTGGATCACAAAGCTGCTCACGCTTCCCATTATTATCCTGTTTCATTGTTTTTAATTATTAGTCATTTACACTTGGAAAATACCTTCTTTACACTTCCAGACAAAAATGGTCCAAAGATTAAAGTTTACAAGAATTCACAATCTTAAATGTTTTTTTTTTCTTAATTATGAGATAAAATTCAAAGCTAAAGCTAAAACTAAAACCTAATCCATAGCTAAAGCTAAAACCTAAAAGGCTAAAACCTAATCCATTGTCCATTTTCCACTGGACCTTATCCATTTTCGTTGAGAAGTAATTGTCATGAAAGTTGTATACTACCAAGTTCCTCAAAAGAATGTTTAATTTAGATGACCAAAATTGTTCAAAGTAAAGTGAGATGGTTTTAGATTATTAAACCACGGATTCAAAGCCAACGGTATTAGACATTGTCTTTTAGTTAGGTAACGAGCGTTTCTTTAATCATGGATTTGGACCAACACCAAATAATATCAATGGCCCTATTATCTCACAATTTATAATTTCATATACAGCAATACTAAACACTTTGCAATAATGGCATTTTGGCAAGACGATTCCCAATTTGGAATAGAATTTATTACATAAAAAAAAAGGAGCAAGAGATTACCTTTGAAGAGCACTGAGTCCTCTGCTTCCCATGACAATAGAATCGAGTTTAAGATCTTTAACAGCATCAACAAGCTTCTCTCTTGCATCTCCCCAGTATAACTTCGTCACTACATGCACCTTTTTTTTTCAATAAAACCACCATTAATTAATATCTTTATCAACGAGTCTTTGGAAAAATGTATTTTGATTCGGATAAAAAACCTCTTTCTGCCTCGAACCGGTGTCGAGCATATCAAGACATGCGATGTCGGTTTTCACACCGTATTTCTCCATAATCTCCGGTTCCCTAAACTCTGCCAACGGTATGAGAGCTGCAGCACCAAATTAAACCGGATTAAACCGACAGATCAAATCGCAGAAGAAGAAAAAGAACAAAGTAGGAAACTTACGAGAACCGGATTTGAACCAGAGAGAGTTACGAGATTCATCGTCAGAGAGTGGTAGAGTGTGGATGATGTAAAGTGTGTCTCCTTTATCTGCTAAGTTCTCGATCGCCCATTGCAGAGCGTTCTTGCTGCTCTCAGAGAAGTCCATGGCGATTCCGATCTTCCTGTCTTTAGGCATCTTTCTTGATTTTCTTCTCAAGAAACTTTTAGATGGTTTTGTTTTTTTTGGTTTCAAGATTTTTTTCAGAGAGAAATGGTGGTGACTTGTGAGAAGGAAGTTTAGCTTCAATGTTTAAGTTAATATAAGGATTTGGAAGTTTCGTTGATGCTTCTATCCGATGTAGGATCCATTATGACTCATTTGTTTGCATCTGAACCGTCCATTTTTAAATCGTACGGTAGCAAGCAAAAGTATTTAGATTTTTGTTTCTTAAATGAAATCTTTTTTTTTTTCTTACCGACAGATCGATAATGAAATCTTGTAATTGAATTGTTTATTGTTTGTTTAGAAGCCGTACTACTAAATAACGAATCCAATTACGTACAAACTTGTATAAAAAAATTAATACAAGTAGCTTTTTTGTATACAGAAGCTACTTCGTTAAATTTTCATCTCTATCGTATACATTTATTTTATAAAAGAAAAACTGTAGAGGTGTTTGGATCCAACAATTTGATGGCCAAATATATCTAATAGTATATTGATATGTTTTGAATCTTGATCACCGCTAATAAAAAGTAGCACAAGGATCTCATTATATTAGATGACTTTAGTATTAAAAAGGCATTTTCTGGCAGTGATTTTTTAATATTAAATGAGTTGTTTTACCGTTGGGTTAGGATCGTGATTGCTGAGTTTTGTAAGCAACTAGCCATGAAATTGCACGTTTGATGATGATTAAAATATTATGATATGTAAATGAAAAGTCATAATAAGAAAACAATCTTTATCTAACTACAAATGTGAACTAATCGTATGGATAGGATAGGACTATTCGCATAAATGATAAAAGGGTTTTTTTTTCATGTGTATCTTATTTTATAACACCAACATGAATATATACGTGGCTGAGGATTAGAGCAACTACGATTTAAGAAGTATCTTAAATCATTCGTTTTTTTAATGCAAGTTTTGAGTTAGTTAAATGTGTATTAATTTGGTTTTAAATTTCAACTTATGATTTCAATGCTTACCAACGGAAGTATCATTCAATTGTTTTTTGTATATTCATAGACATTTGATATCAAAGTAGGAAAAAAGGATCAAAGTTGAATACACGAACATCAGAAAACTCAAGTTTTAAACCGATAATTTGCAACTCAACAAACCTCAAGATTAATACTATTAAGAAGAAGAAAAATGATAAACTAATGACTTAATTGTTGTCATCATCGTCGTGGTTTGACGAATTTTGGGCTGCCTTCTTGATACAAACTAGAAAACATCGAGGTACTCATCAATTTTACCTTCTTGATACAAACTAGGTCCTCAAAAACGCCCTCTCAAGATATAGGCATTTTGTCGTTGACATTTTCTTCATATTAATGAATTTCTTGTTTTGGGAATATATGGACTCATTTCTTCGGTATGATCATTGATAAATAGTGCCGTCAAAGTTTAGTCTTCTTCAAAAGACCAATCAACTTATACATTTGAAATCATCCAGCCTGATTTATTTCTTTGTTCTTAAATTTATGGGGCTAACTAAATGAATTTTTGGAAATACCTTTGGGCTGATCTATTTAGATGGTCCCTGATATGGGCTTTTAACGAAATACGTACCTACCCACGAAATGTGAATTCTTCCTACAAGTGTGGCCATTTGTAGAAATAGAAATAATAAATTCTTGGATGCGGGATCGAAGCAACTATGTTCTAAAATTATTGTACATATTATATGTATGAAAAACTTGATTGTTTGCGAGCGTGATCATGTTATAAATTGTGTGAATGAATTGGCTAGAAATGCATATCATGAACATGGATAATGATGAGTGTGATAAATATCGAATTACATGATCATAGGCCACAGCGATTGTAAAAGTTGTAAGTGTCAAGTTATAGGGGGTCGAGGGTGTGTTCGAGGGATCTGGTATGGTGTCACTATCAAGAGAAACATGTCAAGCTATATGAGTATGACTTAGAGGTTTTGTTGAAATTCTGAATAATGTGCTCGAAGGCCTTGGTTGATGTGAATATGTCACGATGCTTCACAAAACCCTAGAGTCAAAGCACTACATCTCTTATTTTGTATAACTTTTCATACGTTAAATTAGCTTACATTGCAAGCAAAAACATGCGAAGATCTCTCTCTCTCTCTCTCTCTCACTAAGTCTAAAGTTTTGAGGAGATTGGGTATGGTCCGCCGTGGCGCCGTGTATGCATGTGATAGTGGAGCCTACGCACGTGACGGTAACATGTGCGATCCAACTAAATATAATCCTAATTTGCAGCTCTAATTCCCCAAAAAAAATTAGGATTCAACCTTTGCGTGAATCCATAATCAATAATCATGGATCGGACTTCGTACCGGACATATATTCGGTTTAGCTGTCTGATTAAATGTGCGGTCCAATTTATAATGTGATTAAAAAGTTACAAAATGTTTCTGAAAAATGTAAAATAGTATGCTTTTTTTTTTTTTTTCGTCTGAATTATTTCCATTAGATTAACCATAAGAGAAATACAAGGTGGAATACTAAGCCGGCGGAAAACATAAATATCCCCGGAAAACTAAGCCGGCGGATGACAAAGATATCCCCGGAAAACTAAGCCCAAACAAGGGAAGCCAACTAGAGAAAATGAACAAAAGCAAGAACCACAAGGAACCAAAGATCTAAAACTGAAACTCAATACATCATATCCTGCACCAGTCCCATAGAAACAGTTTGGCATCGAAGCTGCGCAAAGAAACATGAGCCTCGATAAGAAAAATCAAGAGCACAACAAGCAACAACCCGACAGAACATAGAGCGGGACCAATCCGCAACAGAGCACAGCCACAAACACCAACACGTCAACTCCAGAAAGATAAAGAGCTTGGGCGAAACTAAGCTCAAAGAAAACCTTGAAAACGACTGAGGAAAAGTCAAATAGGAACACCAACACTTACACGCGGACAAAGCGAACCAATCAAAGCCATCTACAGACAAAGACCGGTCACGACCTCGCAAGAGAAGGATTGGAGAACGACACCACTGCTGCGCCTTGAACCCAACCACTAAAACCTATAAGAGATTCAGAGGAGAGCTAGTAGATGCACCTGCAACGATGAACCATCCGAGTGACAAACCCAAGCACGAACCTGGCCCACCATAAACCACACAAAATCGAGAGGAGACAATCGGAGCATAAGATCTAGGAATCCAAAACAGAGATCAAGAGCCATCAAAGGACTAACACCGGAAAGCATAGCCAAGCCATACAATAAGCCGAGGAAAAAGACCCAAATCAAGCCAAACAAAACAGATCTCTGCGCAAACCAAAAGTACCAACTAACCCAACAACACAAACAACAAAGAGAATCAACGAGCAGGACAGAACCCACCGAGATAAGCCGTTACTGCAGAACACTAACCCGAAGAGCTGTCGCAGAGGAGAAAAGAACAAGCTCTTCCCTCTCGTCTCCGCCTCACAGCCAAAAGGACCACAAGACAAGGAGGAAACACAAAATTGCGAGCAAACACCCTGCTGCAGCCGGAGATCATCGGCAAGCCCCCACCGAGACTAGGACCACCGAAAACGGAGGCACCACACCTAGATCTGAGAATCCCAAACCCGAGAAGAAACCCTAGAGAAAAATATCACCACGAACAACACCGAAAGACTTACAACACTCCTAGAAGCAACTGGAAACTATTTATACAAACTCCCCTCGCAGATCCAGCGCCGACGCGCCTTCACCGGAGAGGAGAAGGAACCAACGGCTGTTCTCTTTTTTCTCTCTCGCTGAGTAAAATAGTATGCTAATACCTTTTTCGAGACATTTAAACAAATCATATTGCAACATGTTAGCTTTATTAGTTGTCATCTTAAAACTCTGTTACTGGTAAACTATTTCTTAGTTAATCATCCAAGAAAAAAATACAAAAACTAATTTCTCAAAATATATATAGGGTTAGGTTGAGGATTATGATGTGTATACTAGTAATCAAAATTATGTATGTAATTACCAGGTAAGGATCACAGGTTCTAAGCAACTTATTTGATCAACCAAAAAAATAAAAAATCAGAATTGTATAAAGAAATGTAGTTGAATATACGAGGAAACAAGAGAAGGTCCCATATGGTTCCATGGTTGGGAATAGAAGCTGCAGCCAATTATATTTTTATTTCAGAAACAAACATGAAAGTATATTATAAGAGAAAAAGAAGACAAAAGCAAAGAAGAGGAAATTATGGAAACAAACAAGCTTAAGTAACCTCCCCAAAATACTAAAAGAAAAGCATTTATAATATTTGATATTTTCATCGTGATATTGTTATTGTCACCGAAATCAAAATGGACTCCACCACCCCACCCAGAAAAAAAAAAACAAGATAACGAGAAGTAATAATTAAAAACAAAAACATCAT
Source organism: Arabidopsis suecica (assembly GCA_019202805.1). Classification (NCBI taxonomy): domain Eukaryota; kingdom Viridiplantae; phylum Streptophyta; class Magnoliopsida; order Brassicales; family Brassicaceae; genus Arabidopsis; species Arabidopsis suecica. Next base: position 12,363,754 of record CM032909.1, read on the forward strand.
TGGTTAAATTATATAGTCAAGATCTTTTGTCCAGTTCAGACAGTCTCGTGTTGTCCATGTGATGTGGCTTTAATTCTCTGTATGTCAAATAACATCAAATTCTTTTTAATTATTCGTTGCAATGCTGTTTTATATATTTATATGAATTAAAATTCGAATGTTTTCATGTTCTTTAGGAAAAAAGTGTCTTCATCTTTAGGAAAGAAATGTTTTTTCTCTCGACATCTTTTATGTTTTCATGATCATATAACCTGGCCACGAAATTCTAAGCCTGCTATAGAGAAACTAAAGTTATATGTTAAGAAACAATTACGACTCCTGTCTAGTCAACTTTGCTGAACCAACTTATGTTAAGGTGTGGTTTTGCAAAAAATAATAATTCTTTGAGATCGATCGGCGGCGTCTTCGACCTGTATTAGTATGATGATCAACATACGAAGACAAGAAAGCATGTCATGCACGTTTTATGGGCCGGGAATAATGATCCATCCACAATTATATATGTATTTTTGGGTCATACATAACGGTGTATATTGTATTAATTATTTTCTTATTAAAGATTCGAAAATTGATTTAATCGTATCACAAAACTAAATTTATGAGCCTTTTCTGGTTTAAGGCTAACGTAAGATAATGGAGTGGGAGTCTTCACACTAATTAAAAGCATGTTCAATAATAATATTTGAGTTGGTTGGTATAAATAGTACTTAGTTTTGATCGTGATAAGTCAAAGAAGTAGAAAACGATGTTGTAATAACTTCGTTTTATCTTTCGGCGAAAAAGAGAAATTGCTAGTATTTAGGGGAAATTCAAATTCGAGGCTCTCTCTTTCTGCTTTCACTTTGTTTTATTTGTGGAAAATGTGTTCTATGATTTCGGAAAGTTTGTGGGAGGCCAATCATAGTAACATTCATTCCCCGTCAGCATAATCCAACACATCATCTACTCTAAAAGCTCTAAGTAATTTAGGTATGAAGAATTTAAGTACACTATGTATAATGCATCTTTTATCTTTCTTTTTTTGTCACACATATATTATGCCAAATTATAAGTATTTGGATTATCCGAAGCTAACCCACATAACTAAGAAACTTATTAATGTCTAAATATGTAAAATAAATAAAACATGAAAACATGTTGCCGTAAAGGCAGAGAGAGTATGACCTAAAAGTGATTAGTGAAATTGATGTTTTTAGGGAAGTGGTAAAGGAAATAGTAATCTTTTGCATAGACATGATATTGACATGCAGATCTAACACGCATGTCTCTATTATGTTACATACTTACATAAAACATACCATCCAACTAGATAAACATGGGAATAAATTGCAATTTTCATTTTCCTCTGTCAATTTTGTGACATCTTACAAAAACTTTAAAAAAATTCTTGTGACATCTCTCATGTTTATCTCATTTCTTAGTGGACTAAACTTTGATCCATCACCGTTTACATAAATATAAATTTAACAAAATTTATTTTAAGAAACCTTTATCAATTTATTAATCATATTAGCTTTATTAAATTAGTGGGAAATAGGAGATAACTTGTACGCGAAGTATCACATCTCGTTCTCTGGTTATGCCAAGTGGATAATAGATGGGCCAAATGTCGTCTTGCGACGCCCAGCAAATCAAAATTCGCCACGTGTATATGCCACGTCACACCATCGTACAGTGCAGTTGAGCTGTTTTTGTTTTCGGCACCGTTATAAAACCCAACGGAATTTTTGTAACTTAACAATGGGTAAAACCGTCATTTGTACTCGTCTCGAGAAAGTACCCATTAAAAACCTAAAGAAACGCGCTTTCCACGACGGTATGTGTTGGTGTGACATCATACCTTATTTAAATTACAAAAATATCCTTGTCTCTCTCTCTACTTATCATTTCATTAATTAGATTTTCATCATTTAAATCACAATAATTTGTTCGATGAACCTAAAAAAGAGACCCAACTTGTGTGTACCTTAAATAGGAAAAAAACATCGTATTCTATTCTACGAATCAAAAACGTGTAATACACGCTTTCAAATTAAATGCTAACTAAATACGAAAGGGATAAAATCATAATTGAATCTAGACCCCCAAGTTGGAGGGGTAATTAAAGTAAATAAACAAAGGCACGTGCCAGTCTAATGACGGTTATAACCCTATCACGTGGTAGTCAACTCGCTTTACAGATATTCCGAGAGTGAGGTCCCACAATCTTACTTGCCATTACCCTCTCTCTACATAGTTAGTAGTAGTAGCCTAGTAGTAGTTGTTAGCGCGTCAACTCCACTTTCTAACCGTAGGCGCGTGAATAACGAAACCTCTCCCCCACCACCACCACTACTACTACTTCTTCTTCTTCCTTCTACAAATACCTCAGAGTCTCTTTCCCTCGTCTTCTAGTATTTTTTATTTTCTGTTATTTTCGCCTGAGACTGGGTCCCTGAGAATTCACAAAACTCATTATTGAAACTTAACAAAACAGCAACCTCCGTTATTATAGTTCCCTCCTCGATTTCCGTGGAAATTCACACTTTTAACCATGGAACCTAGTAGCGTAATCGACGATGCTGAGTTTTGGCTTCCGCCGGAGTTTCTCACTGACGATGATTTTCTCGTTGAGAAGGAGAATAACGGTGTTGGAATCGATGACTCTTTGTTCCCGTACGAGCCTCGTCATGGATTTGGCGGTTTTGGGTCTACCGTTAAGCCTAACACGGTGAAGGAAGACGACGAAGAGAGTTTCTTAGCCGGATTGACTCAGCAGATGGTTAAGTCTTCTCTGGAAGATGATTTCTCCGGTGGATTTTGCGGTAATCACGCTTTTCCGGCCGGTAACGATAACAAGGTAGTTCGATTTCGACCTAAAACCAACTTCGTTCTCAATCTTCTCTCTGTTTTCGTTGGATTTTTGATTTTTCTGGAGTTTTAACTGTTTTTTTCCCGTGGTTGTTCAGGCGTGGGGAATGAATCGTCCGTCTCTGTGTGTCGCCGGAACTGGCTGTTGTTGCCGGAATCAGCGATTGAACCAGAACTCCAATTCGCGAGTTTCTTCATGGGATCTGTACTGTGCCGCGGAGAGGATGAGTATCAACGAAGAACCGTACCATACTGGCAGAGGACTTCTCGGTCCTCCCACCAAACATTCATCCGTCGCCGCCGCCGTCAAAAACCACTCCAACAACGGCACCGGTTACTACAACAACCATCAATCTCTCCAATACCAGAAGCTACAAGCTATACAAGTAATGAATCACAAGCAAAACTATTTAAAGCACTTAATTTTTGAGATTTTGTGTGCGATTGTGCTGATTGGTTTGTTTTCATTTGTCTTCTTGTGCAGTTTCAGCAGCTAAAGCAGCAACAGTTAATGAAACATCATCGCCAATTGGTGCATCAGAGCAGAGGAGTAATAGTTAATGGCAACAAAAATGTTGGTCCAGTGAATTTGTCGTCTTCTGCATGGTCTAATCAGCTTCCGAGGCGTGAAGTTATGAGAGCTGTATTCATCGGAGACCATACCGGAAAACGTGGCTCAACAGGAACCGGCGTCTTCTTACCTCGAAGCGTTAACCATACTTCAAGAACTGAGACTCGCGAGAAGCCCAGTAAGTTCCAAAAAAGCTCAATTCCCCAAATGTCAATTTTTGGTTTATTTTGGTTTTGTGATGAGAAATGTTTTTGGTCTTGAGTTTAGCTATATCGACTGTTTTGGTTCCGGCTAGATTGGCTCAAGTCCTGAATCTGAACCTAGGCGAACCGGTCCGGTCTTCGACAAGTCTCAACGGTATAACAAATTAATCTCAACTTCTATATATAGCTAATTCAAGTTAATTGAGCTGTTAGTTTTATAACCAATTGGTTTAATTTTTGTTAATCATGCAGATGTGTCGTGGAGACAGAGGAGCAACAATGGTGGGTTCTCGAGCCAGATGCACGGTGGCGTGAGGGCAGAGCAGTCAGTGCAAGAGCCTCGGTTACCTTCTGAGTGGGCTTATTGACTGATTTGGTGTTCGTAACTTTTGGGTGTGTTTAGGGTGAAGATTTTACGGGTTTGATGAAAGAAGAAGATTAGGATTTGATGATAGGTAGTGAAATAGTGGAAAAAATGTTAGGGTTTATATAGATAGTGGAATATTTGGAAGAAGAATAAAGAAAGTTGGAAGTGTGGAGAGGACGAGGTTTTGGATCGTTTAACCACCCATTGATGGCTGATAGATGAAGAAAAGTGAGCTTTGAGAGAGAGAGAGAGTGGTGACTTTTTTTTTGGGTTTTCTTTTTTTACTTTTTATTTGGAAATTAAATGTCAGTCTGTCACCGGGCTGTTTCTTTAGTGTCATACCTCTCTTTTTGTTCTCACAACTCTTAAGCAATGGAGAGAGAATTAAGTAATTAGTAAAAGAAAAGTTAGTTATATAATTTTGTTTGCCATCAGATGGATACATAATTTCTAAAATCTTTGCATATTGAACTCTTTTTAAAAAAAATCTCAAAGAAGAAAATATATACTCTTTTTCTTAATTGATTGATCAGAATTTGACAATCTAATTTTGGAGAAGAAATTCTCACAAACCGAGAGGTAACAGTAACAAGTACAACCCATAATTGGGTAACACAAATTGACTTAAAACAAAAAAAAACTGGGTAACACAAACGTCTTAATCTGAGGTAAGAACATCCTAATCAACATGTTGTCTTGCTCTAATTAGTTTCACACGTACATATTATCATATACAATTATTTTGAAAAAATATTACTTACTAAATCAACTAAAAAAATAATGTTCTTAAGTAAACGTACCATTGAGACAACTACTGACACAGGCAGAAGTAACCAATACAAAAAGAAAAAAGGTGATACTATGATGATGCCCAAAAACCTAATGAGCCTTGTTATTAGCAACAGAACACAGCTCCTATAGTATATTCAAACTCCTAAACAAGTAAAATGGTAAAACTGTAATGAAAGGAATTTGGCAACCCATTAAACAAATACTCCCTGGTATTGATGTAGCAGTCCAAGATAAGTAATTAATGGATCATTAAATATCTAGAAGCACACGAGAGCACTTAAATAACTCGATCTTTGATTAAATGCTGAAATGCTGGTCTTCTTTGTGGAGCAACGTGCAGACTTTGTCCTATGCCATTTGTTACTCCAGATATATTGTCGCCAGATTAAATATAGACAACTTCTGATATGGTATTGAAATTTGAGTAGTGGCAGCTGTTTTTAGTTGTCTTGGTTTTCTCGGTGTTTGTTTCCAACAACTAGTACGAAATCATCATGTCCAATTTTTAATTAGCAGTACTATTAATCTTTATTTTCTTTCGTCGACCTATATTATTGTTTGTTTTAAGATTCATACACCTACACCAAGAGCTTCAAGTTTTGTAACCACATATTCTAATTAGCACAGTAATGATTCAATGGAGTCACCCTAATCTTAAACCATTTTCTGTGGGAGTATGGGAATGGGACTCACATTTTCATGTGGGTGTTTGTATTTTGACTGCTTCACGCGGTTCGTATCGTTCTACTAAATTATTGGTATTTGTTTGGATATATAACATTAATGAAAACCACTTGCATTTTCACATGACTCTGCATTTATGCTACTTTCCTCACTTTCCATAATTCACATAAAAACAATATATACAGTATGATTACTATTTTGAAGAAAATAACGCTTGCATATACATTAACGTTGGTCTCTGTATTCACACTTAATTTTTTCGGATTTACAATCTCGAAGTATTCATATCTGTACTTTCACATCCGTGTTCTATTCGGAAACCACATAATAAGATATTCTACAGTACTTGATTGTTTAGCCTATCCAATTAACAAAACAACTGCTAGATTTTAAAATATAGACATCGCTTAATTGGCATCAACTGCTATGGATTATTGGTAAGTGCGAATTTTAATGAAAGTTACGATGCTTGATTTCTTAAAGATTAGTATTTTGTATTGAAGAAAAACTGTATTTGCAAGAGAAGAAATTAGCTTTGAAATGTATCCCTCTATTTATATACATTCGTCACTATATGTGATTACTGCTTCTGCAGACCAATATTAAAAAAAACAGGTTGACCTATTTGCAACTATCCGTCTTCAATTATGTTTCATTTTTTGTTTATTTTGGATTTTCTTTGGTCGGCCTTTTTCTTTATATGGATTTTGAATGCTAAGAAAAAAAGAATTGAGTGAATTGGTTCTCACATGTATAGAAGAAATTTTCAACAGTCAAACACATTTGCTCAACTAACAACTACCAACCCATCACCAAATTTTCGTTTCATTTGTTGTGTTGGACAAATTTTAGATCCAAAAATGTTCTTCCAAAATCGATTAAAAATATAACATAATTCCAAATGGTTTGGATCCGGTATAGTTTTTCTTTTCTTTGGGGCAATAACACTAGATTATTTAAGCTCACAACTAGCCTTCTTAGGGCAAAGTACAAGTAACCAAATTTTTTATATTCATATTGAACATAACAAATTATAACCGTTTGAAAAATTGAATCAAACCAAACAGGTTATGTAACAATCCTATGTGGGTTTTATATTACATGGACTATTATACAATTGGAAGCCCGTTAAACTTGTCAAACAAAAAAAAAAGAAGAAGAAAAACTGGTATAAGTTTTAAAATTAGCTTTTGGGGAAAAATAAGAAGAAGAATCTTGTTACAATGGTTAAATTAACATAAGCAAATTCAAATATGTGTGTAAAAGAAGTGATAATTTGGATAAATAATTGGTGTTTCAAGTGAAAATTTATTTGAATGAATTGGTCACTTTTGTACTATAATTTATAAAAATATTCATTGGATGTTTTAGAACACATTTGTGTTGTATTATTTGGATATGTCTGATAAAACCTTTTTAAAAATAATTTTGTTAATTTAGTAGACTTTTCAGTGCCCTCTTGATACTGGGTAGCTCAACCAACAACAAACTGAGGAAGGTATAGAGAGAGAGAGAGCTTTGGGTGTTTTGCTTCAGGCTTCGATTTCAAGTCGTAGATCTTCCACTCTGGCTTCGCGTTCCACAAATTCTTCCTAATTCGAAATCTTCGCGGGACGGCGATGGGCGATCAGACGGAGCAGAATTACTTGCCGAAGAAGAAGAAATCCGAAACGGAAGACGATAAGAGGTTCACGTGCTTCTCTTTCCTTTGGAATCTATGTTGAATCAGTGAATTCTGTTTGCTGGGACTAGTGAATAGATCATTAATTTGAGAATTGTATGTGGAATAGGAGGAAGAAAATTGTTCCCGGGAGCTTGTTGAAAGCTGTGGTGAGACCTGGAGGAGGTGATTCGAGCCCTGTTGATGGTGATCAGGTAAATAAATTTAGCTTTGTTCTGCCTCTTGTGTGGAAAAATTAGGAAGAGTGGTCAATTTTGATGATTATGTATGTGTGCTTTTTTTTTTTTATCAGGTTATTTATCACTGCACTGTACGGACGCTGGATGGTGTAGTTGTGGAATCTACGAGGTCAGAATGTGGAGGTGAGACTGACGAAACATTTCTTAGTAGGGAGTTAGGATGAGTTTTTTTTGTTTGGGACTCATCGAATGTGTTGTTTGATGTTCCATTAGGGAGAGGTGTACCGATAAGAGATATCTTGGGGAAGAGCAAAATGATCCTTGGATTGCTCGAAGGTATTCCCACGATGCACAAGGGTGAAATTGCAATGGTAACTCCAAAAACTTATTGTTGTATGTGTACTGAGCTCACCTCTTGCTTTTTTCGAGTGCTTTGCCGTTTTTTTGTATATTCAAAGCTGTGTCTCTTTATTCGGCTTCGTAGTTTGGTCTCTGAAGAGGGTTTAGTTGATTTACTTGAGTTACATGAACTTCAATGAGTTGATGCGCCAAATCCTTCTTAGCTGTTTCAGATCACTTTCTTGATTCTTCACGGCTGAAGAAGTCTTTATTATACTTTCTGGTTTCAGTTCAAGATGAAACCTGAAATGCATTATGCAGAGAATGATTGTCCAGTTTCAGCTCCAGGCAATTTTCCAAAAGATGACGAGCTTCATTTTGAGATTGAGTTGTTGGATTTTTCTAAAGCCAAGGCAAGATCTCATCTCAAACCAAAGATAACCGTGCATTAGTTAGCCGAAAGACTCTGAAATCTTTCATTTCATCTGTTTTGACTTAAGCTTTCGTTCCCTTTGTGTTAATGTTCAGATTGCAAGTGATGATCTGGGGGTCGTCAAGAAGGTAGGAGGACCTGATTTTCCGTATATGTAGACATATCAATTGGGTCGGGGTGATGTATTTCTTTGGTGGCTCGGGCAAGGGTAGTGCAAGGAAGAATAATATGGTCCAAATATTTCTTGTTTTGACTGATGGCTAAAGCATTGTTTATTTTTTATATGAAAGATTCTAAATGAAGGTGAGGGCTGGGAATCTCCCAGAGAGCCCTATGAAGTAAAAGCCAGGTAATTTAATTCTTGATCATTCCTGCATTTTTTAAAAAAATTCTGTTTTCCCTTGTGGGCTGCAACGTTGAGTGAAGTTTTAATGCATTTTTGTGTTGTATATTAGAATATCTGCTAAATCCGGTGATGGACAAGTGATCTTCTCTTACGCAGAAGAACCTTATTTCTTCACATTTGGAAAATCTGAGGTAATTGTTAAGTTTATGGGGCAGTTTTATCTTTTTACTCTCTGTCCATGCAAATACAGGCTAGTCGAATACATTTCTGACTATTGCTCGTCAATTAGGCAGGTGCCTAAAGGTCTTGAAATCGGAATTGGAACCATGGCTCGGAAGGAGAAGGCAGTGATATATGTTCGCAAGCAGTACTTAACTGAATCTCCTTTGTTGCATATAGATCAGGACCTTGAGGAAGTTCATTTTGAGGTTGAACTGGTACATTTCATTCAGGTATATAAAAGAAGAATGCAATAAGAAAACAGTATTTTCCGCATCTAAGAATTGGGAAACTGAGCGACTGACATTCACGTTCTCGCTTTGAAGGTGCGGGACATGCTTGGAGATGGACGCCTCATTAAACGTCGAGTTCGAGATGGAAGAGGTATGTTTTACATTTTCTCTTCAATTGTTTCTTATCCGTTTCAACAAGGTGTGGGTTTTTGTTCTTATTCATCTTGCTGGGGCAGCTGCTAGATTCCAGCCCTTGTTTTCGGTATATTTAGTTTATCCGCTAGACTATTCTGATCTGCAATGTTTCACCAACTTATTAGGCGAGTTTCCAATGGATTGTCCTCTCCAAGATAGTCGGTTAAGCGTTCACTACAAGGGCATGCTTCTCAATGAAGAGAAAACTGTCTTCTATGATAGCAAGATTGACAATAATGATCAACCGTTGGAGTTCAGTTCAGGAGAAGGACTGGTCAGTTACTTAGAAAAACCTAGTGGAGTTATTTACACGTTTTAGTCGAAATACATCTCTGGGCATGAGTTGGTTAAGATTATTCTGTCGTATTTGTAGGTCCCTGAGGGGTTTGAGATGTGTACTCGTTTGATGCTACCTGGGGAGATTGCTCTTGTTACATGCCCCCCTGACTATGCATATGACAAATTTCCAAGGTTATACTCTTAACTGTGTAAATAGTACTAATATGATAGTGTAAACTGTTGTCGGCGAAATAAACGCATTTCATGTTTTGTTTCCTGATAGACCACCTGGCGTGTCTGAAGGTGCACATGTTCAGTGGGAGATTGAACTCCTTGGTTTCGAAACGCCAAGAGTAAGTTGGTCTAGTGTTGATGCTTACCATATGAATTGTAAACAGCTTCCGTTTCTTATAAGTCTAGAGATTCTGTCTCAGGACTGGACTGGCTTGAACTTCCAGAGCATCATGGACGAGGCAGATAAAATCAGAAGCACGGTTTGGATAAAATATTCTGCTACCATTTATAATTTGACATATAGTCCTAAATTTTATCACTTCAGAATTTGCTATTAGCTAATCTTGTCTGCAATCAGGTCACACCAGATCTATTAACTTATGGTTCTTCTCTGCTTTTGGTTATACTATGGACTTCAGGGTAACAGGCTTTTCAAAGAAGGAAAATTTGAGCTCGCAAAAGCAAAGTACGAAAAGGTAATATAAGTCATGTGATAACCAATTCCAGTATTACATTTGTTTCATTGTGTCTGAGCGGTGAATCCAAAACCAGGTGCTCCGGGAATTTAATCATGTTAACCCACAAGATGAAGATGAAGGAAAAATATTTGGTGACACAAGAGTGAGTTCCATCTTCTCATTACATCGGTGGTTACAGATATGTCTAGATTTGATAATTTTAGAAGTTTGAGTACTAACTAGCTCTTGTATCCTTGCTCTGCTGATATTTGAAGAATATGTTACATCTGAATGTTGCGGCTTGCTTGCTTAAAATGGGAGAGTGGAGGAAATCTATAGAGACATGCAATAAGGTAACATTCAGTAAACAAATCTCTCAAGAAGGCTTTATTCTCGAATCAGAGGTTGGGATTTCTGAGAGCTTTTGTGCACAAATTTCCAAACAGGTCCTAGAAGCAAAGCCTGGTCATGTGAAAGGTCTCTACCGCCGCGGAATGGCTTACATTGCAGGTGGAGAGTATGATGACGCTAGAAATGACTTCAATATGGTATATTTTGCGAAAACTGTTTATCATAATCCAATCAACAGATTTAGAAATCTGCTTACTACATGACTTATGTGCCTGTGTTTTAGATGATCAAAGTGGATAAATCATCAGAAGCTGATGCGACCGCTGCTCTATTGAAACTGAAGCAAAAGGAACAGGTCAGTGTTTGAAAACTATCTCAAGTTCTCAACCAAAAGTCCAGCCCAATCGAGTTCATTAAGGCTACTTATGTTTTGGGCTTGTTTTGCCAATTTCAATAACTTAATTTCAGTTTCAATAAATCTCTGAGTTGTTTGTTTTGAGCTCACAGGAAGCGGAGAGCAAGGCTAGAAAACAGTTTAAAGGATTATTCGACAAGAGACCGGGGGAAATAACGGAAGTCGGTTCAGAAATAAGAGAGGAGTCTAAAACTATAGAAGAAGTAGATGAGACAAAAGATAATGATAATGATGAAACACAGGAAGAAGAAGGAACTACGACAGTGAGCACGGAAAGGAAGAGGAAATGGTCGGAGAAAGCCTGGCCATTTCTGAAGAACGTGATGCTCCAAATCGGAATCCAGCTCGGTGTTGTCCTGTTAGGGATTTTGATTTTTCAGTTCGTGGGCGCCAAATTTACATGAGAGAGCTATGAATAAACAAACCAACGGTACTCACTTCTTCAATCAAAAGGTTTATTAGTACTTTAAACTCAGAAAATATAAAACTAATGGATTGAACGTTAAGCTTATGTATTTTTGTTTAGTTTAATTTATGAAAGTAGTTGCTCAAAGATGGGAGTTCTTTGCACCACTAGACGATCCTCTCTTGCTTCCTCAAGTGATTGGTGTTTGTTTCTTTCATTCAAATTCTATGAGATGATGACAAGAAAAGAATGAAAACATGTTAGTAGAATATGACTTTATTGGATAATCTCCCCAAATTTAATCATTAGTCATCTTTTTTTTCCTACTACATAGATCGTTGTAATGATTAGTGTTAGGTTTTTGTTGAAAAACAGTATCTACTTTACCATTTTTCTACATTTAGTGTAAGATGTTTTGGAAAAATATTCAACTTTATGAAACAGAGTAATTAATCCCACCCTGACTCCGCTAAATAAAAGTCGCCACTTTGTTTAAAAAAAAAAAAAAAGATTTCAACCGTTTTCTCCGTGTGGAACTCGCGTTTTGTCGTACACCCAAAACGTTGCTTAAATTGATTTGCAAAAACGCTGATTTTGCTTCTATCGGAGATTTTTGGGGGCAACGGAGAAATTTGTTTTAGGGCTTTTTATTTACTTATCATCGTTGTCTCAGATCCTGCAAGCTTTTCCAACGTTTAAAATCTCTTGTTTCTAAATTCTTCACTCTCGTCTTTTGATCTCTTGGGTCGTTCTCGTTTCTTCGATCGTTGAGTCACCGGCGTTTACACCTCGACTTAGGTTCAGAGGATTTGCGACCTGAAAATTTTGGATTCCACAGATAATATAAGATTAGGTTGTAAAAAAATTCAAATTTGTTGGGTTTGGTTTGATGATGTTGACCCAAACTGTTTGGGGTCTCAAGTAATATGGAAGTGGAAGATTAATAACAAACAAGATTATAATGACGCTTTATATTCGCCGCGAAGCTTCCAAGGTTCGTCGTTTTTCTGATTTTGCTATCTTGCGATTAAATTTGTCATTATTGGCTGATTTTTTTTGGTTTGTTTGTACAATTGTAGCTATGGAAGAGATTTTGTTCGGAAATAACGACAGAGATTGGTCTCCTCGCTGAGAACTGGAAATACCTTCTTGCTGGTCTTCTCTGTCAGGTTCCCATCTTTTAATTTCAGTTTTCTGATTACTTCAATCTGTAATTGTAGACGGGAGCTGCGTATATTATTTGAATTCGACACCTATTGAATGATTACCCTTTTCTCAGATTCCGGTTTCTTTTTGCTTAAGTTTGAAAATGAAAACGTAGGATACAGTAAAAGGTTATGATCATGGTTTGTTATACCTATAATTTACTTTAGGCCTTGTGGGAAATTAAAAGTACAGGACTTGAAGTTACCCTTTTCTTAATTTATTCTCTTAGTTTCGATTTTGTGTTAGTCCTTTTATGAATGCATCTGTTATGTGCAGTATATTCATGGTTTAGCTGCTAGGGGAGTTCATTATATTCATCGGCCAGGACCAACGCTTCAAGATTCTGGCTTTTTTGTTCTTCCGGTTTGTCTCGAATCTTTCAGCTGGTTTGGTTTGATCCCTTTATTCTTCTGATTACATATCATAGTTAAGCTCTTCTTGGTTCGTTTTCGGTTTTCAGGAGCTTGGTCAAGATAAAGGCTACATAAGTGAAACTGTGTTCACTTGTGTATTTCTTTCATTTTTCCTGGTGAGTTTTTTCTCAGGATTCATGTCTGGTTCTGTTCTGGCGAAGCAGCCGTTATATGGGTTGTTTCGTGTTAAAATTGCAGTGGACTTTCCATCCTTTCATCGTGAAAAGCAAGAAGATATATACTGTGTTGATATGGTGCAGGGTACTCGCCTTCTTAGTTGTAAGTACTCTTTGCCCTTTGCTACGTAAATGCAATTCAAAGCTTGCTCGTCTTGAAGTTTGTTTCCATTTCTCTCCATTAACAGGCTTGTCAGTTTCTCCGTGTTATAACATTCTATTCGACTCAGCTTCCTGGCCCTAACTATCACTGTCGAGAGGTAAAAACTAAATAAATTTCTATAAAAGGGGGTATCATCCATATTCATATGTTTATTCAGGTGAGTCTCTTGTGTTAACTTACAGGGTTCTGAGCTTGCCAGGTTGCCACGGCCACATAACGTTCTTGAGGTGCTCTTGCTCAACTGTGAGTTCTAATCATTTATCCTTCCCTCAACACAATTTTTTGACGTATGTTTCTTCTAGTTCTTATGTGATAATACGCTGATCTTGTCAGTTCCTCGTGGGGTGATATACGGATGTGGAGACCTGATTTTCTCATCGCACATGATATTCACACTAGTCTTTGTCCGCACTTACCAGAAATACGGTTCTAAAAGGTACAAAGTTTCTCTAATCATATCGTAAAACAATAACCGGACAAAATAATCTCTGTAATAGCTTGTAAATGTCTCTGTCACAGGTTCATAAAGCTGTTAGGTTGGGTCGTTGCCATCTTGCAAAGCCTCTTGATTATTGCCTCCCGTAAACATTACACTGTCGATGTGGTTGTTGCGTGGTATACTGTGAACTTGGTTGTCTTCTTCCTCGACAAGAAATTACCAGGTCTGATGTTTTACTTTAGTGATTACTTGCAGAAAACCCACAAAAATTCTCAGATGTTTTTGTTTTAAAACAGAATTGCCTGATCGAACAACGACGTTGCTCCCTGTGATATCGAAAGACAGAAGCAAAGAAGAGAATCACAAACTCTTGAACGGGAACGGTGTTGATCCCGCAGATCGGGTACACATCTGAATTAGTTTTCAATGTTAAATCCGACTAGAAACCCCCAGTGAATTGATCTTAATATGTATAAATTTCCTTGTGGTCTTTCAGAGACTGAGGGCTCAAGTGAATGGCAAAGACAGCAATGGAGGTCACACTGATAATGGTACCAATGGCGCATGAGAACTCTACTCGACTCTAGTTTTCAGGTTGTTGGTTATTGGTAAATGTTGATGACATGATTATTGATCCAGAAAAGAGCTCGATGCAGTCTGTATAGTTCCTTGTTTCTCAAGTAATCCGATGGTTGTGTAAGTGGCTTTTACGGATTTCACAATAAGTACCTGATTCTGCGCGTAGAAGACCCCTCCGCACTTGGCTACCCAGCGTTTACCGTGGGCATGACAAAAGGATAACATAACTAAAAACAGAAATATAACCATTTTAGGTTAACATCAACTTGCGCTTAGCTATATAATCAACTGCCCAAATGGGACGATGACTCTTATCTTCTGTTTAATTCATGTCCGTAAATTCATCGCAAATCAGAATTTGTTAGTGCGTCTTATTTTTGCGGTTTAGAACCGTAGGACGTTTCCAAAACAACCATAAATACAATATTTTTGAACCTACGACAAATTTTCAAAGTTTTATTTAGTCATTTTTATTCCCAAAATATTTTGCGTTTCAAACTTTTTGTTTCCAAACAAGATTATTGTTCACCAACTCATTTTATTAAAACAGCCTACAACGATCTTAATCACATCATATAAATTTAGCTAATAATCGAAAGTCGAAACCTATGAATAAATACTTACTCATGGAATAGTTGGGGGTGATTGAAGTTAAAGAAACAGAAACAATAATAGGGGTGAAAAATGGGGAAAAAAAAATGAAAATGAGAATGAGAATGAGAAAGGAGGTGGGAAGAGGGAACGTGGAGTATGTCGGTAAGGAATGTGGTCAAAGGCACATACCATGTGGGCTCACATGTGTTTCACATCTTCTCATCAGGACACTAACTTTGTCACCCAAAATCTCTCTGTCTCTTCCTTTCCTTTTTTCTCTTTCACATTTTTTTCGGTGCTCATAGTTAAACACTTCTTAATTAGTCCTTAAAATCCAACGCACCAAATCCATACTCGGCTAGTTTCATTAATGATATTAAAAAAGTAACCGATTCTTCTAACTTAGAAGTTCTAACCGTTTCGTACATTCGAATTGAAATGAAGTCGTAACCGATGTTTATTAATATAGGTGTCACAACTTCAAATCGAACATGCTAGTTGAATATAAACAAAAAGAAAACAAATGTAAGATAGAACATTCTAATTGATGGTCCAAAATATCACTTGTGTTTAGCAAGCTTCGGGTATTTTGATAATATATGGATCATTGGAAAGGTTATAAAATTCTCTAATAGTTTTTTTTTTAGTTACCCTACTGATCGAATAATATTTTGGACCCACTGCTTGAATGCATATATTTGATAAAGTCGATGTTGTCTTCTTCTTTTTTTCTTTTGTGGTTAGATATTGTTTCTTAGGATTCGGTGTCTCACATTCTCAAAGATTATGTGCCGTTTGACGGTTGGCTAATATTTATTCGCTTAGAGCAGCAGAAGATACAAACACTGACATAGAGATGCACACATATGATAAACATATATGGTTGGTATGAATGGAATGATAATGATCATATTGTTTTATATATGTTTCACTAACCGAGCGATTTCATTTCTTTAATTTTAGGCTGGAAAATCTTTTTCTTTTTTCAGTTTTTGTTTGTCGACTTCTTCTAATTATTGTTGTAGTATTTGAGTGATTATGATAAAGAGGGTCCTTTGGTGTCATATATGGGTAGTAAAATCATTAATTCAAATGCAGAAAGAAAAAGACATTATCATTATACCAACTGTCTGGATATGGTGTGTTTTATGAAGTTCTTGATTTTTAACCTTTTTAATAATGTTTTTATTAATAGTTTTAGAGGTCCCTATATGATCATCTATGATCTATGCTAATAAAGAAAACACCACTTTAATGAGCTATATTTATTATCACTCATGTTTGGACAAGCATGGCCATGGACTACAAATATCAGAGGCCAACCGAACTTAAGAATTAGTGTAACGTGGAAAAGTGATCTATCGGCCACTTACCACCAACACACACATGCAGTAATAAGGAGATATTGTGGCCTCTAGACAATTTTAAAATATGTGTTTTTTTTTCAAACTACGTCCTTTAAAAAAGAATCTTTATACCATTTCCAAAAGCTCAAAAATGGAGATAACGTGTATCAAGGTATGTAAAACATTTCTTCACGAAAACGACAACTTTTGAATCAGTGAAAGTTGTTCGCAACAATAATAATGGAACCAAGTTCTATGTGTATGAAATTTTATTTTTATTTTGATTTTTTGTTAAAGAAAAGTATATGTGATATATGAATGCAAACCCCGACACATGCTCAATTTTTTCCCGAGCATTGCATTTTGAAGCTAATTTCCCAGTTTAGAATAAAACTTCACTAGAGAATACATTATCACATTATCATATATATTCTTGATATTATACATCTCGCTCCAAGATTTGATCATTTGCAAGTTCATGATGTTTTTGCTTGTTCTACAATGATGGAGATAGCTTCGTAAGTCACAGCAAACAATATCTTGTTATTGGATGCTAAGAAAGGATGGTGGAATGTGTACTTTACTTGTATAAACTAAAATTATAGTGCATAACTCAACCTGAAGAGAAGGGAAAAGAATATAACGTCAATTATTAGTGTTTTTAGTTCATCGTTGTACATCCGTTAATATCTTTTGCTCAACAACCTTAACATATTATAGACACTACTTTTATAAAAATCTATTTTCATAAAAATAGTCTCAAATTTTAGGACAAGGTTGCAATTTATATATAGGTGGGGTTTCCTAGTTGAAATCTTTAATATAAGATCTGTAATATTTTAATTTTATTACAAAAGTATGAATTCATAATACTCCAAAAGTCAGCCAGAAAATAATAATTTTTGAAGTCAATCACCAACAAATGGTCTAATGATGAAGTTCACGCGGTTTCAACTTTCAACATGAAAAAAGTGTTTCTGCTTTTTGTGCCTTATTTTCAACGGTTAAAACAAAAAAAATTCACTATTAGAATTTTTCACCTTATGATTTGATTGAGCTCTATTATGAAATATAAAATTTTGTCGGCATCCTTTCATAAAATTGAAAATTTCTATATCA
The DNA here is from genome assembly GCA_019202805.1 of Arabidopsis suecica. Lineage (NCBI taxonomy): Eukaryota > Viridiplantae > Streptophyta > Magnoliopsida > Brassicales > Brassicaceae > Arabidopsis > Arabidopsis suecica. The sequence goes on from CM032909.1 coordinate 12,381,024, forward strand.
TGTCTATAATTTTTCATCCATTTTGATTTATTTAGCTTATAATTCAATTAAATTACCACATACTTGAAAACAACAAGCAAAAAAGCATTTCAAAAATCCGAATAATTTATTTTTGAAAAAGGAAATTTAAATAGGTTTTAAAAGGGAGAGGCGCAAAGTTTTGTGGCAAAAACAACTTTCGGATAAAAACATTTAAATATTAATTAGGAAGAAAAAAAAACATTTCTCTTTGTAGAGGGAAGTCTGAAAACGCCGAGAAGAAGAAGAAAGCTTGAGACTTTCTCTCTGTATGCATTTCGAAATCGATAAAGACTTCAACTTTCGGTTCTAACAATGACAATTTTCGTATAGTTTGATTTGTCCACCGCTCTCTGGTTTCGTATCGAAGTCCGATTTCATCGCCGACGTTAGTCATCAAATGGGAGCTCGTTGCTCTAAGTTCTCATTCTGCTTGTTTCCTTCTCACTTCAAATCCGCTTCAGTTCTAGAATCTCCTGATCTCGGTCTGCTTCTCTTGAATTTCCTTTTTGTGTTTTTGATTTTGAGGGTTTTGTCTGATTTCTGTTTTCTTCTCTCTTGATTACAGAAAATGGAGGAAAAGTGTGGCCGACTTTTAAGGAATTCAAATTGGAGCAGCTGAAATCTGCAACCGGAGGTTTCTCTTCAGACAACATTGTATCAGAACACGGCGAGAAAGCTCCTAACGTTGTCTACAGAGGAAGGCTTGATGATGGTCGCTTGATCGCTGTTAAACGCTTCAATCGCCTGGCTTGGGCTGATCATCGACAGTTCCTGGTATTTCGAAACTCTTTTTCATTGCCCTTATCATCAATCTCTGCAAAGATTTGATTTTGGGGGTCTAAATTGAGGAAATGGTAATGTTTGATTAGGATGAAGCTAAAGCTGTTGGGAGCTTGAGGAGTGATAGATTAGCGAATCTGATAGGATGTTGCTACGAAGGAGAAGAGAGATTACTCGTTGCTGAGTTTATGCCTCATGAAACGCTTGCAAAGCATCTTTTCCACTGTGAGTACTTAAAACGCTATTCAGTTTGTGATTTGAATGATCAGAACAAAGGTTGGTTTTAATAGGGTTTGTGTATTTTCTGGTGCTGTAGTTAATTGAATGATTTTTTTGTGTGTTTTCAGGGGAAAATCATCCGATGAAATGGGCCATGAGGTTAAGAGTTGCATTGTGTTTAGCACAAGCATTGGAATATTGTAGTAATAAAGGGAGAGCTTTGTATCATGATCTCAATGCTTACAGGGTTTTGTTTGACAAGGTGAATATGTTGATTCAATCTTTCTTTATCTCTCTGAGTGATTTGTATTCGAAGTCTAAATTTTGTTTATCTTTTGTTGGTTTACAGGATGGGAATCCCAGGTTGTCTTGTTTTGGACTCATGAAAAATAGCAGAGATGGGAAGAGTTATAGCACAAACTTGGCATTTACTCCTCCAGAGTATTTGCGAACGGGTAAAACTCTCTCTGCTTTATGTTTATATATGTCCCTTAGCTTCCAAAATGTTTCAGGGCACAAAGTTCTTAAAGCTAAATCAACTTTGTTCATCTTGTGCCAGGTAGAGTTACACCAGAGAGTGTAGTATTCAGTTTTGGAACTGTTTTGCTCGATCTCATGAGTGGAAAACATATTCCACCGAGCCATGTAAGTCCTCTACTAATAGAAGATATACAAACTTTAGATGTAATATAGGACCTGGCTCATTGTGTCCTGCTGGATACTTGTTGGAAAGAATCTGTATTTCAATCCTTACTAAAATCCAAATGATGTTCATCATCTTTTTCCTGTCTCATTCTTTCTCAGTGACTCTCTAACCTCGCTTGTATACAGGCGCTTGACCTAATCAGAGGCAAGAACTGTGCAATGTTAATGGATTCTGCTCTCGAGGGTCATTTCTCAAACGAAGACGGAACTGAGCTAGTACGTTTAGCCACACGTTGTCTGCAGTATGAAGCTCGAGAAAGACCAAATGTGAAATCTCTCGTCACTTCACTTGTCACACTCCAGAAGGAATCTGATGTAGCTTCATACGTTCTTATGGGTATCCCCCATGAAACCGAGGCTGAGGAAGAGTCTCCGCTTTCTTTGACACCCTTTGGTGATGCATGCTTAAGAGTGGATCTTACAGCCATACAGGAAATACTTAGTAAGATTGGATACAAGGATGATGAAGGAATTGCCAATGAGGTGTTAGTTTATTCCTTCCTTTCGCTCACGGCTTAGTCTTTTGCATTAGGGGGACTTGTTATGAATAAAATTTTAATTACCTTCTCCTGCAGCTCTCGTTTCAAATGTGGACCAACCAGATGCAGGAATCTCTCAATTCGAAGAAGCAAGGAGACTTAGCTTTCCGTTCCAAAGATTTTACAACCGCAGTCGATTGCTACACTCAGGTAATATCTCTAAATGCAACATACCTCGAATTTTGTTGATTTTAGAAATTTTTCATGCCAAGAGCCATCATAGGGCTAGACACTCAGTCATTAAGTTGAAATGGCTGGCTTGTTTTGTTGTATAGTTCATAGATGGGGGAACAATGGTGTCACCAACAGTACATGCACGGCGGTGCCTGTCATATCTGATGAACGAGAACGCACAAGAGGCTCTGACAGATGCACTGCAGGCACAGGTTGTGTCTCCCGAATGGCCAACCGCTTTGTATCTGCAAGCGGCTTGCTTGTTCAAGCTCGGTATGGAAGGCGATGCTCAGCAAGCTCTCAAGGATGGGACTACATTGGAAGCTAAGAAGAGTAACAAGCGCTGATAAATAGCGTTTTCAAAAGCTTTGTATATGCTTATTTTGTTCCCTCTCTCTCTGTCTTTCTCTCTATCTCCATCTATATGCACATACAAACACATATATGTGGGTGTATTTATATACTTTTGATGCCTTGTTTGTATTTATGGTGATTTATTAGTGTGCCTCATGGGAAGATCTCTTTAAGAGATTATCTTCAGGCTTTGTCCATTTATCAATCACTTACTTTCCATTGAACATTCTTATGACTGAGACAAAACATTCATTATTATGTAATATGTTATATGTCCATATCAATGCTATATTTTTCTTTAAACTTGTAAGTTTAGGTTTTCTTCGAAATTCTAGGTTAAACTAGCCTTTTCCTCCGCCGTCTTGTGCATCTTTCACGATATATCAGCGCTTGTTACTCTTTTAAAAAATCTTTTATGCGACTCAATTTTAAATATTTATAGGATTTACATTGTTAGGTTGGATTATTTTCTTAATTAAATTATTTTGTTTAACAAAAAAACTTAAACCACATACCTAAGAAAACAAACATTATATTGATTTTTATATAACTTGTTCCATTTTTTAATCTATAATTTTATCAAAATTATATATATATTTTTTTCTATATATCCAAATTATATTTGTAATCATGACATTGAATCTTAGCCAAATTCAACCATCATAAAATAAGATGTGAAAACAAATGGAATGAAGGAAATCTCTAAGAAGAGTAACACTCACTATAAATAGCGTTTTCAAAAAAAAAAAAAAAAAAAAAAAAAAAATAGCGTTTTCAAAAGCTTTGTATAGGCTTGTTTTGTTCCCTTTCTCTTTCTCTGTATCTCCATCTATATGCACATACACATATGTGGGTGTATTTATATATATATATATATATATATATATATGTATATATATATATATATATATACTTTTGATGTCTTCTTATTTCTTCTTCTTTGTATTCATTGTGAATCATGGTGGTTTTTAGTGTGCCTCATGAGAAGATCTCTTTGATATTTATTTGGGAGATTTACTCAGATGTTATACATTTTATATGAAATTACCAGAAACATACAGATCTTTTTTTTATTACTATCATATTTCGGGTATATTTTTTATACCCAGCGTGCCCCTGTTAAACGTTACAGGAAAAAACGTAATTACAAAGAATGCCACTGCCACGTCAGCAAAGCCGCGTCGCCACGTCAGAAATCGCTGACGTGTATTAATGAACTCAGCCGTCGAGCGATATAGCGGCAGTGACGGCTGAGTTACGGTATGTTGCGGCTGATTTAAGAAAAATGGCTGAGTTATGAGCAAACGGCTAACTTACGAGTAAAACCCAGCCTGGAGTTACGGCTGACTTACTGAAATCTGTCTGAGTTATGATAAAATGGCTGACTTTCGAGCATAACCCAGCCTAAGTTACGGCTGAGTTTTCACCCGATGGTTGATTTGTCAAATTTTTGGCTGAGTTATTGCTTCGACACGGCTGACTTAACTTTCTCCGGCTGGCTGAGTTATCAAAGACGGCTTAGTTATGGGATGACGTTACGGCTGATTTATGTTCGAGTATCATAAATCAGCCGTAATGAGCTGGATTAACGGAAAACTCGGCCTTATTATGGCTGACTTAGTAGCGAAAGATTAATTACTAGAATAGCATGCAATGACGGCCGACTTATTAAACGACACGACTGAGTTAAATATTTTTGGTTGAGTTACGACAGTAAACGGCTGAATTTGGCTGCCGTTTTTTCGTTTTTTAATTACTGTAATAGTATTCATGTTGCGGCTGAGTTAAAGTTTTGTTTGATGGCTGGTTTAATTAAGCTGATTTACATTTTCGTTTGGTGGCTTACTTGCCACTTCATCAATTAAAAAATGACGTGGATGCAACATTCCATGTCATCATTCCATGTCATCATCATCAAAGGACAAAAAAATAGGGCCAAATTTTTTCAACTCGTCTTCTTCACCTGAGTTTATCACATCACCGGAACTTCCAATTCCTCATCGTCTTCCTCATTCTTCTTCAATTTCTTTCATCCTTCTCCCGATATGGTTGATCCGGTTCCGGTAATTGGGTATAAAAACACAAATACGTATTTAACACCGATGAAAGAGGGTGTAGAGTTGTGCAGATAGATGCGAAAACAACGCACGAAAAACTTGTGAAGTTGGTGCTCGATGATAAAGTTAGAGGAAATGTTGCGTCTCTTATTGTTTCGCTGCAAATTTACATGTCACGGCTGAGTTATATGCTTAAGGGAAGACGAAAGGTTCAGTCAATTTACATGTCACGGCTGAGTTATATGTTCCAGGGAAGACGAAAGGTTCGGTAAAATTACATTACGGCTGAGTTATATGCTTAAGGAAAGACGAAAAGTTCGGTCAATTTACATGTCACAGCTGAGTTATATGTTCCAGGGAAGACGAAAGGTTCGGTAAAATTACATTACGGCTGAGTTATATGTTTAAGGGAAGACGAAAGGTTCGGTAAATTTACATGTCACGGCTGAGTTATATTCTCCAGGGAAGACGATAGATGGGTGTAAATTTTATGTTACGGGTGAGTTATATGCTTCAGGGAAGACGAAAGGTTCAGTAAATTACATGTCACGGCTGAGTTATCATTCAGGGAAGACGAAAGGTTGTGTAAATTATATGTTACGGCTGAGTTACATCACGTTACGGCTGAGTTACATCACTTTACGGCTGATTTATAATACAGATCGGAAAGCAACATTTTTTTGGAGAAGACAATATGAAATTTATTGGTCAAATAACAACAATCAAATTAAGATTCGTAAAAATATGTTTGAGGGATACATAGGAGGAAGACTAAACCGTATGAATCAAAACATAGATAGAAGTAGAAATGTCTCCAAATAGATCGATTGAGAGGAAGATTAAACGAGAGACATGTAAAATCAAAGTAAAAGAGTAGCTATTCTTGATTTCAACTCAAACCTGTAACGAATCATGTAGAATTCCATAGATCTCTTTGTTTTGGGTTTTGATTTTTGATGACTTTTTTCGTGAGCGTGGTTGCGAGTAGATCTGACGAAGCTTTTGATTTGGGACCCTATGGCAAGCGTTGTGGCTGTGAGGTCTAGGAAGATCCAGCCCAATCCTGCAATTTGAAGATCTCTGTCAATGTTGTACCCAAGTTAGTTGCAGATTATTAGATCTAAAAGCTTTTCTTGGATTTGGAGACAAAAAAAAGAGAAGAGGAGAAATGATCTAAAAGCTTTTCTTGGATTTGGAGACAAAAAAGAGAAGAGGAGAAATAACGTGAGTTTGAGGTGTGTGAGATTGGTGATGTGGATTAATGACATGGATAATCAAATTTTTATTTATTATTTTTAATTAAAAACGAATTAAAAATTATTAATTAAAAAAAACTAATGAAGGGTGTTAATTGTAATTACACAAATGCTCAAAATATATGAGTAATTTTTAGAAAATGTATGATATTCTAGTAATATTCGAACTTTTGGTTAACATCTGAGTAAATATTTCTATTTATTTTTTATCAGGCTTTGTCCATTTATCATTCAGTTACTTTCCATTGAACATTCTTATGTTCATATCAGAATAACTTATAAGAAACTTGATTATATATATGTTCATATGTTTTAATCATTCAATAAGAAATGTGATTTTTTTTTCTTTTAGCATCGAAAACAGAAGTGATGAGAATAAAAATGAACAAAAATTTCCTCCCATAACTGAAACCAATAACTTTAAGAAACGATCGATAGATGCACATGGATACATATATTTATTTATCGTACAAGAAGACAAAAACAATGGTATCATAAAGTTGTTATTATACAGTACTGAAATGTTGATTATAAAACAAAAATCAAACTCACTCTGTATCCTCTTATATTTGATGATATCGGCATCAAATCATAGAAAATGTAAGATACGGTCCATTATATATGGATCATCATCAATCCAAAATATTAATATAAAGTATGACGACACACATGTGGAATTAATGAACGTTTTACATAGGAGCCGGAGCTAGAACAGGAGATGAGACGTCTTCGGAGACAGGGCCTGGGGCAACCTCGGAGACAGGGCCTGGCGCGGCGCCGGAGCTGAGGAATTCCAACATCGAACGGTGAGGATTCATCCGTTGAGCATCGCAGAGATCAGGTAAAAATACACCTGCATATAGTCAATTGGTACGTTACGTCAATTTTACACTTTTGCATCATTTATTTACGACCAACCTAAAATCATAGGATGCAATGAAATAGAGAATCACTATTACTTAAATACTAATTATGTTAAGTGAAGCATAACCATCTATATAGCTCATACCGATATTCCTTGCTTTGACGATAAGAAATACCAAAAAACATGAAAGTGAGTTTCATGCATATGTGATTCTTACTTCATTAATAAGCCATGATAAATATCGTAATTTATAAACTTTCTACTTTTCTAGTTACGTGCGTCACTCTTGGAAAACTTTCTTATTTTCGTAAATACATTTTTTTCACTTATTATAAAAAATAAAGTACGAATTTCTCAACAAAACATGTTTCAAAGAAAAGAACATGTATGCATGAATTAATATTTTTTCTTTTTCAAGGTTTAAGGAAATATTATGGTACCTTCACCGGCGGCTAGATTGAAATAGAGATCAAGAATGTTAGGGCAAAAGTCCAAGCAAGCAGATGAGCAAAGCTTAGCGGCAAATCCTGCTTCCATCAATGTGTCCGATGAGATCCCTACGGTTTTCCGATCAACCCCACAAGCAGCAACGCACTCGTCGGTCTCCACGTGGTTTACAATCCCTTCCACGTCCACGGCGGAAGTCCGGCAAGTAAATTCTCCGGCGACATTTGCTGTCTCCAATATACATCTTTTCCCGGAAGCTGATATTGAGAACGAGCACATATTTGTTGGCAGATTCTCGCAAATAATGTTTTCCCCTACAATTATAGAAGAGAAAACACACATAAGAATGGTTAAATATCAAAGATTCACATGAGGATTGACGTTCTCTTTTTTCTATGTTTTATCTTGAATCTGTCATGTAATTAGTCAAACTATGAAATCTAGGTTTCTTCCTATGATGATCTAAAGACTGATGAAAATTTTCTATCAAACGACGTCTTGAAAAAAAGAAATATGAATATGTTTGTACTAAACGTACCTATAGCCGCATGAAGAAGAGATGAAAGGACGAGAAAGATTGGCAATTTGAGGGAAGAAAAAGACATTGCTTCGGGTTTTTTCTTTTCTCTCTTCTTCTCTTTCTCCTTTTCTTGATTTTTAGGGGTTAAAGGTTTTGAACCTCTTGATGTTTCAAAGGAAAAGAGTAATATAGAGAGAACGTGGAAATAGGACGCGTATATGTTGAAATGTTGAATAGATGTTGTGGGGTTTGTGTGTGTATATATACTAGAATGATTTGTATTTACTATTTCTTTATAACATTCTCTATATATGGTGTTACTATAATAGTAAGAATTTGTATTTTTTGTCAACTGTAGAGATTACATTTTGTATGGTAGTTGTAATTTTTTTTTTTCTTGTGTTAGGTTCTTGCTTGGTCAGTCATATATGTTCTATAATTTTTCTATTGATGTCTTTGTAATATAATCGATATTTGTATGTATATTTTGTGGAAATCACAGAAACGTCATCAACTGGGACGTGTGTAATTCGATAAATTGTAATTTTGTTAATAAAATAAACCTAATTATAGTTTGTTCAAAGGTTGACAAAAGTTTGACTACGGAAGATGATTTATATATTGTCGAGTTGCTGCTATGTATATTATTAATTAACGCTATTCAATGAACTAGGGCTTTTAATCCAGATTCAAATACTCTAACATGAGTCATAACTCATTATGTGTTTTCAAACTTTTAATTTTTTCTTATAACTTTTTTCCTATACAGAGCTTAGTACTTTGGTTACCAGAGACTTTTGCTCAGATTCTTTGAAATCGTCAACATGATGGTACTACTTAATCTTTTAATGTTTGGAAAAACGTAATCAAAATTATAAACTATTGTAAAAGATTTAGTTGGATTATCTTTTTCATTACAGGACTAAAAGACTTTTTCGGGTGAGGGGGTTTCTTGGAAGCAAAGCGACGTGCTTACAATACATGTCCTCACGTCCGTATTTGACTCAACGCGTTAGTTCAAGATAATATCCTTGCAATTTTTATTATCTCACTTAAACCTTGCTAGTTGCTACTGCCTTTATTGTGTTTACATACGAGTTCTCTTACTTGTTGATAAAATTTGTACAATTAGTAGTAATTGTTTTGGTTGAACTATATTAACTTTGGAAACTCAAGAAATTCATCCTAAAGACATTATATGTTATAAGTCTAATAGATCAAATTATTAAAAAAAAATTAAAAATAAAGAAGTCTAATAAATCTGCCACTAACTGGTTGTCTAACTTCTAACGTAAACGAATAAGTAATGTTTTGATGCAGAGCACATCAGCCCGAATAATAAATTTCCTAGTGGTAGTACATGCATTACATCGATGAAACAGCCAACATTCTTTGACTTTTTTCTAGAATTATTTCATTCATCAATTCTACAATGTACTTATTTTTAATTATAGAGCAAGAAGTTTAGTTTGGTTTATACTTTATATGGCCACTCAAGCCTACACACACACATAAAAAAAAAACAAAAAAAAATCCTTTTGGATTGGCCTAAAACAAAAGTTTACATGAGGCCCAACTCTGTATTATCCTTGAAGGCCATTAACAATACAAAACTGGCCTATGCTTAATTGCTTATGCAGTTATGCTTATCTTTTGTTTAGGTCCGTAAGAGGAATGCCACGTGTCATTACACAAGATAAGTAGAACCCACATGAATCAAATCCTTTGTCCACCTCACAATCCGAATATCCGATCCTCTCTCCCTCCACCAAAACCAAACCTTGCAAAGTTTTTTTTCAAAACAGCACAGAAAAAATGGCAGCAACCGCCGCAACAACGACGTCGTCTCACCTTCTTCTCTCAAGCTCACGTCACTTGGCGTCAGCATCTCAGCCTTCAATCCTTTTCCCGAGATCTCTGTTCTCCAGTAACGGGAAACGAGCAACTAGTGGCAGAAACCATCATGTTGGTGGTGGAGTGAGGTGTATGGCGGTGGCGGCGGATGCTGAGGCAAAACCAGCGGTAAGGAAGAAGAGTGGATACGAACTCCAAACGTTGACGAGCTGGTTGTTGAGACAAGAGATGAAAGGAGAGATAGATGCAGAGCTGACGATAGTGATGTCGAGTATATCAATGGCTTGTAAGCAGATCGCTTCACTTGTTCAACGTGCCGGAATATCTAATCTCACCGGAGTTCAAGGCGCCGTTAATATTCAGGGAGAGGATCAGAAGAAGCTTGACGTCATCTCTAATGAGGTCTCTTTCTTATACATACACACTTGCTTTTTTGTTTGTTGGATATTCTTTAAAAGTTTTAAAAAGCAATTATTACATGCAAATGTGTGGATGGAGTATAAAGATTAAGTGGTTGGTGTGTACAGGTGTTTTCCAACTGCTTGAGATCAAGTGGAAGAACGGGAATCATTGCCTCGGAGGAAGAGGACGTGCCAGTAGCGGTGGAGGAGAGTTACTCCGGCAACTACGTCGTAGTTTTTGACCCTCTTGACGGTTCCTCCAACATTGACGCCGCCGTCTCTACCGGTTCTATCTTCGGTATCTATAGCCCCAATGACGAATGTATTGTCGACGACTCCGATGATATCGCAGCTGTATACTACTCTTCCTTTCACTTCCATTTTTTTTAATAATGTAGTGAAAAGTTCAGTCTACGGTTTTTTAGTTTTATCTTTAGGAGATAGAGTCCTACAATGTAAATTAGGTGACCTTTGGCTTATAATTTTGTTGCAGCTTGGGTCAGAAGAACAAAGGTGTATAGTAAACGTGTGCCAGCCAGGGAATAACTTGCTAGCAGCCGGCTACTGTATGTACTCGAGTTCAGTTATCTTCGTTCTTACTCTAGGCAAAGGTGTTTTCTCCTTCACGCTCGATCCAATGTACGGTGAGTTTGTCCTCACGCAAGAGAACATTGAGATCCCCAAAGCCGGGAAAATCTACTCCTTCAACGAAGGAAATTACCAGATGTGGGACGGGAAGCTGAAGAAGTACATTGATGACCTCAAGGACCCTGGTCCAAGTGGGAAGCCTTACTCTGCAAGGTACATTGGAAGTTTGGTTGGAGATTTTCACAGGACTTTGTTGTATGGTGGGATTTACGGGTACCCTCGTGACGCGAAGAGCAAAAACGGAAAGCTTAGGCTTTTGTATGAGTGTGCACCAATGAGTTTCATTGTTGAACAAGCTGGAGGGAAAGGTTCTGATGGTCACCAGAGAGTACTAGATATCCAACCGACGGAGGTAACTCTAAATAAAATTAGACTTAGTTTCACTTTTTTGAATTTTGTTTTGATTCGATTCTTATGCACTCTCTACTGCTAAGTGCTTACATCTAAAATTGGTGTCATCAGACTAATTCTTATGTTTGGGATACTTGACACAGATACATCAGAGGGTTCCACTATACATTGGAAGCACAGAGGAAGTAGAGAAGCTGGAGAAGTACTTGGCTTGACTCATGTACCAAACATAAGCCATTTAATTTCTATTGTAAGCCAATTTCTGACTACATGGTATATGGAAATAGATGCATAATGGTGAAAGTCCTATTTTGTTGTCAATATCAATATAGAGAAATTTATACAACTACATGTAATAGATACTAGTTAATTAGGAGCGACCTTAGGGGATAGCATTTTCATATTTCACAGATCATTACAAGAAGCAGCATAGTTAGGCAAAAGCAGAGGATCTTGTCTTGGAGTCAATCGTAGTCTTCAAAATCAGTCAATTGTCTGTCATGTCACTCTCTGCCTTCAAATCTTGGCTGTGTTAAAAAAAGAATGTCTCGAGTTAGGGAGATGATCAATATATCTTGAAAATCTAGAATATGATCACATCAAATGGAGAATGAGAAAGCGAAAGTACCAGGATTCGAGATACGATTGCATTGTGTTATGGAATTTGTAGCAGTCTTGGCATCATCTCCTGCAAATGAAGCATCAAGAATGAGTGAAAATGGCAAATGTATATCTATACTCAAATGCAGACCAGAGAATTCTCACCTTGACTGCTCATGTCTTTCCCTTGAATCATTGATGTATATTCCAAAAAGGCCTGGTCAGACTCGAGATTAGCATCCCCTGATTCAGGAGAGGACCTGTAATTAAGATAGCGTATGAATGTATGATCAGACATCAAGAGATAACATCCATTCACAAAAACTGATCCTATAAAACAAAGCACATACCCTGAAACAGTTTCAATGGGTTGATTTGGGGTCTGTGACAAACAATGATTTGTACTTCCTTCACAACCAAGATCGAAATCAACTAGTAGCTCCGAGAGTGTGAAGTTTTCACCCAAGAAATCCAGATTAGAAAAGTCCATGTCAAATAAATCAACTTCTGGCTCAGACCCGGATGGAGAAGTTGAAACTAAACCTGCAGAGGCAGGTGCCTCTAAGCACATTTCTGTATCAGCGTCATCAAAGTTGAGCTTTCCTTTCACATGGTCTCTCTTATTTGACATCTTCAGGTTAGACTTGACCGGCGAAGAACAAATTAGATGGCTTCTTTCCACTGAATAAGAAGTAATTTGCTTGAGAGGGCTGATTGTGAATCTCTCCTTTGTAACAATTGTGCAGTTTTTAGGAGTAACTTCTTTCTGGGGACTGTTGGACTTATCACTCCCAGGAGAAGCATGTTTTTGTGGTGTCCTAAGGCATGTTGAACTAGTAGGAATCAACGAATCAGCCTTATTGAACAAGCACTTCACCACACTTGACCCATGACCAATCAATTCATTAGTTGCAGAGTTTTTGGCCAATGCTAATGTTTCAGATGGAGTTTGAGATGAGAAATTGTTAGCTGCTTTATCAGCTTGTGGGATCTTTTTAGTCCCTGGTCCAAAAAAAAAAGACACAAAATTAGTTTAAGAGCTACATCAAATGAAATAAACATGTAGGCACAGAAACATACCAGTTGATGTAGAAACCCGTGCTTTCCTAGTTACCGGAGGAGCTCTTACAGAAACTTCAGGACCTTTTCTTTTCCCGGTAATAGACTGACTTGTCAAAGGTGTGGAATAATTCCCAAAATCGACTCTTTTGTTACCTAGCAATGATACTGACATAACATTTGGTGTGTTGTACTGAGTTAAGCCTGAAAAAATAAGAAGACTGCTCTATTAGTTCTCAAGTGACAAATTTTGTGCCCAAGTGTGTTTGCTTCTAATAAGCAGACAAGAGCTAGAGAGCTACTTCAATCAATAATGTGGAGCACATGATCAAGATCCAAACCAAGCTAATCATTCCAAGATAGAACAGCTAAAAACAACAAAATCTCCAAACCTGAAGAAGAAACGCTGTGGTTTTTCTGTTGAGAAGTCGGAGCTGAAGCCGGAGGAGGAGGAGAAGGAGGAGGAGGAGCGGTGAGGCTAGCGTTGTAAGAATTCATCACAGTTTGCATCCCCTGCAACAGATTTTGAACCCTAATTTTTTCCTGATCCAATTTCACTTTCTCTTGATCCAGACTCACTTTCTGCTCCTTTAAAGATACGTAATGGTTCAACATAGCATCAAGAGTCATCAAACTATTCGGAACCTGCAAACAAATGTAAGAAAAAAATCAAAACCCATAGATTTTTTTTCCAACTGATTAAACAAATATATGAATACATACTTGGCGAATTGGGGAATTAGAGATGAGAGAAGAAGCTTCAGATCTAAAGAGGTTTCGGGTTTCTAAGAATCGATTGTCGTAGAGATAGCGATCGACGATAAAAGCAATTTGCGTTGAGGTAACTTCACCTTTCCCGATGATACTCGATCCTTTGGATCTGCTCGATTTCCCCATTGCTATGTCTTCTGATAAATCGAAAACCCTAAGTAACACGAAGATGAATAAATAGAGAGAGCGAAGTTGAAAAGACCTGAAGATGAATGGGTTTTAGTAAACTAGTAGTAACAAGCAGCGGGAGATTTTCAAAATATCCTCTGGAACGGTGTCGTTTTTTGAGAATTTTGCCGGGATATTGTTTTCACCTGTTTGTGGCGGTAACTTGAATAATAGTCCAAACTCCAAGCGCTGGGAATATTTTACCATTATCATCCGAATAGTAGGATTTAATACTACTACTTGATTAATCCACATGTCTACCACATCTAGGATATAACACTCAGTTAAGGTCTAACAATTTTTTCATATTGTTTTTTTTGCTTTTGAAAAAAGAGGAAAAGATGTATTTTATACTCTATTTTTTTTTTCTTATAAGAGGTTTTGGATGAATGCTTGGTGATATATTATAAGATAATATAAATGGTGCACAGAAAATTAAAAAAAAAACAAATAATATGAAATTGATTGAAACAAAAATAAATGGATAGATAATCTCATAACACAAGAGGGAATGAACATGATTTTTTTTTTTAATAAAATGCGTTTTAGTGTAAAATTGTAATGGGAAATTACACGAATAAAGATAAGCATTTTTGGGGTTTACCACAGTCCACAGTGACAACAAAGAAAGGAAACGAGGGAGACAAAAGTTGATACCTTTACGCTTTTCACATTGTCCAAGTGCTTAACCCACACCTCTCTGTTCTTTCTCTCTCTTCCCCCACCACATCACTTTACTCTCCTCCATCAGAAGAGATCTCATCTCCCCCATTTCAAAACCCTAGAACTCAATCACAAATTCTCATTTTCATTAATGGCGAGCTTCATTCTCTCCAGGTCACTCCTGGTTCTACTCCTGATTGTCATCTCATTGTTTTCCATAATCACCATTTCGGAAGCTGAAACATCGTTCTCGTTCACAAGTTCCGGTAAAAATGCGAGCTTTGAGTCCGAAGACTTTGCCCTGAACGGCGAAGCTAAGCTCGTGGACGGCGGATCTTCGATTCAGCTGACTGACTCAGTGAGTCACAGTGGTGGGCGAGTCATCTACAAGAAACCCATTGAGTCCGTGAAGAATATAAACGAGTACTTCGCCGGATTCTCTACTTTCTTCTCTTTCTCAATTTCTCCTAATCGTGGTGGGAGACTCGGATTTGTAGTGTTTCCTGTTAATGAAACGTTTGATCACTCTTTATTCCAAGTAAAGTTCGATACTTCTGAAAATCTCACACAAATTGGAGATTCTTATGTCGCGGTGATTGTTGATGGTGCTACGGTTTCTGAGAAGATTAGCAATTTCACGATTGCAAACTTGGAGAAGACGGAGAAAGTTTTGTTGTACGCTTGGATTAATTACCAAGCTGGTGGCAAGTTCTTAGAAGTGCGGTTAAGCAAATCAAAAAGCTTTGAATCTGTTCTTCCTCTGATGTTTGATCGGATTGATTTGTCACAAATGTTGAAACATGAGGATGAGTTCATGGTTGCTGTGAATTCGTATAGTGGGAATGTAAATCTTCATTCTTGGAGCTTAGAAGTGAGACACCCCGAGTATGAGCACTCTTGGGCGCCGGTGCTTTTGGAGGAACAACTTAGAAAAGAGGAGGCTGCGAAGAAGAGAAGAAGTGATAGGATGAGGGATATTGTGACTTGCTTAGTCATGACCTTTGGATCTACTGGTCTTGTGTTCTTCGCCATGATGCATATATATGCAGCTTTCAAAAGGAACAATCTTGCCATGGTGATGCAGGAAGAATGTGGGATCAAGACCAAGGAGTTTGAGTATGAGAAGATGGAGAAAATGGAAGTTGTGATGAGTAAAGCTGCTGCGAAACAAGAAAGGAAGTGAGAGTCATGTTTGGTGATTTTTGTGTGTTTAGGATATGTGATCTTTTATGTAATCAAGTAGAGTCTTGGTAACTAGTTTATCCACGAGGTTCTTCATTGGCTAATGTAGTAGTCCCCTTATTTTCATGTGTGTAAGCTTTGCAACGTTGTTACTTATTTGGCATTTGTAGTTTGATTTGGCATGTAAAAATGTGAGAAGAATGTTGTAGAATTCACACCAAACTTGAGTCCAAGGGATACTCGTTTGCAGTAGATGGCAAAAACAAATTCCAACTCCTACACAAAATAGATTTGTAACTAATCACGTTCGTTTTTAAGAACACAGTGTAGTTTATCTTCATCTAGACAAAATCTTCAACCGGAGATGAGTTTCAAGACGATGACTGCTGTGTTAATGAGCATGAGGGGTAGTCTCATGTACTGGCAGGCATGGATTAGACCGATGATTTGGCCTTTGGGAGAGTTTCTTCTACCGGTTTGGTGGAGTTCTCCGAGTGTCCATCCTCTTGGAACAAGGAAACGGTCTTCGTTGAGGATTGCCAGTGCATTTGCAAAGAGCAGCAGGCCTTTTAACAATGTCCAGAAGCCCATTGTTCTCTGTGATGCATAAAGTTCAAAATGATCATAATCAGGGAAAGAGGGTGGAACAAAGTTTTATTATAGAAACACAATGAATGGACACTAAGTGTAAGCTACTGATGTGTCCTGTAGATCTAAAGCGTCTATGAAGATAGCAGTGCAAACTCTTGATTCTAACACATAAATAGCCACCGGATTGGACTTATTCCTGCCTTGCAATAATATCTAGAAATCACAACAATGGCAGGACGGTCACCGAGCTAATTTCGAAGAGGCTTAACCTAGGCATATTGTATAGCAACACATAAGGATATAGTAATCACATAAGCAACATAAGTATGTATCATGAGAAAAGCACCAAGCTAGATCAACGCAAGAGCACTAGATGAGATTTTCTTATGGAGTTGGTTCAGTCAATCACAACATCTTGAACGATAAAAAGACGAATCCTAGGCTTAGAAGTTGGAGCAATCAAAAGATTTACCAAGTTCCATCACAAGTGAGGAAGACAATCTAGCTTAACACTATCATTGACAAAATCTGGAAAGAGATAATAGAGAAAATGCATATCGATTAAGCTAAGCTTTGGCGCAGAAACGGAGAATACAAAATCCCAATTAACGCAGAATAATGTCGATAAGGAATTAGCAGTAGAAATCATCGTTTTTAAGCTATGCAACAAATTACGCAGGAATCACTAAACCTAAAAACTGCTGATCTAAACGTGAGATCGAGACAGTAATTGAAGATCCAAGGTTTCTAATAGAAGAAGCAGCTAAACTAATCGATCGATTCCAACAAGGAAACGAAAACCCGAAATCTAGCAACAACCAGTGAAGAAGAAAATAAAATCGAGGAGCTGAATCGAGTGCGAGATTACCTAAGAAATCGTCCCGGCGATGAGGACGGCCTGAGAAAGAGAATCGAATCCGTCGGTGAGATCTTTATCGGGGGTTTAATTTGTTTCTTCTTTAGAAAATCTGAAACTGATTCTTCCGCCTTAAGTAAAAACCCGAACCGGGTTAGGGTTGACCCGGTTTGAATAAAAGTCGGGTCAGGACCCGATATGATTTTTTTTCGAAGAGGAAGATTTGGATAAACCCCGACACTGAAGTAAAAACCCTCCCATGGCTTCTCTTCTTCTTTTTCCTCATCTTCACCATTTTGATACTTCTTCACTAGATCGTAGAGAGATAGTAGTAGCTCGAAATTCACCAAAATCAAGGCGATTTCTCACTCCGAGAGCTTCAATCAATGGCGGCGGAATCACTAACGGAGCTGCGGCTGCAACCACCGCTAAACCTAGTCGCAAAGGGAGGAAGAAGAAGCAAACCTCAACGATAATTGAGAAAGATAACACCGAGAACGACACTACCGAGACTGATCCAGAATTGAATCCGGCGTTAGTGGATTACGACGACGGGATCGAGTTTCCGTACGACGATCCGCCTCTTGTGTGCTGTTTCGGAGCTGTACAGAAGGAGTTTGTTCCGGTGGTGCGAGTCCATGATAATCCGATGCATCCTGATATGTACTCGCAGTGGAAGATGCTGCAGTGGGATCCGCCGGAGTTTGGGCGTGCTCCGGGAGGTCCGCCGTCGAATGTGGCGATCTCTCATGTTCGTTTAGGTGGGAGAGCGGCGTTTATGGGAAAAGTCGGTGAAGATGATTTTGGGGATGAGCTGGTTCTGATGATGAATCAGGAGAGAGTTCAGACGAGAGCTGTGAAATTCGATGAGAATTCAAAAACTGCTTGTACTCGTGTCAAGATCAAGTTTAAGGACGGGAAAATGAAGGCGGAGACGGTGAAAGAGCCGCCGGAGGACTCGCTTCTTGCTTCAGAACTCAATTTAGCTGTGCTTAAAGAGGTAACAATCTTTCAATCTAGGGTTTATGACATGATAGCTCGAGCTTGGTTTCTTATGGAAAGTCTCTGTCTTGAGCATAAATCATATTGCAAATGACTGGTTTCTTGTTCGTATATGATTTGGATAATCAAACAGAGCACCTCTGCTTGGCTTATAAGCTTTTTGTTTGTTACTTGTGCTTACAATGCAGGCGAGGATTTTTCATTTCAATTCAGAAGTGTTGACGTCTCCTACAATGCAATCAACTCTTTTTACGGCAATACAATGGTCTAAAAAGTTTGGAGGGCTTATTTTCTTTGACTTGAATCTTCCATTACCGCTATGGAGATCGCGCAATGAGACTAGGAAGTTGATTAAGAAAGCATGGAATGAAGCAAACATTATTGAAGTTTCACAGCAAGAGCTTGAGTTTCTGCTTAATGAAGATTACTACGAGAGAAGAAGAAACTACACACCACAATACTTTGCTGAGGATTTTGATCAGACGAAAAACCGAAGAGACTATTACCATTACACACCAGAGGAAATCAAGTCATTGTGGCATGACAAGCTGAAGCTATTGGTTGTGACTGATGGAACACTTCGGCTTCATTACTATACTCCTACTTTTGATGGAGTTGTGGTTGGAACTGAAGATGTGCTTATAACTCCTTTCACCTGTGATAGGACAGGTTCTGGTGATGCTGTTGTTGCAGGGATAATGAGAAAGCTAACAACTTGTCCTGAGATGTTTGAGGACCAAGATGTGTTGGAGCGACAACTCCGGTTTGCAGTTGCTGCTGGGATCATAGCGCAGTGGACAATTGGTGCAGTTAGAGGTTTCCCTACTGAAAGCGCGACACAAAATTTGAAAGAACAAGTTTATGTTCCATCAATGTGGTAGAATAGAGAAGATGAAGAACTCAACTTGTCTACTCAATGTGTGAGATGAGATGTATACTGATTCAAATTTGTAATCCAATGTACAATCAATTTTTGAGTTCACTGATGAGCAGCTGATCTCTGTTTTGTTCTTTTCAGCTTCACAAAAATGTTCTGGCTGTCTAAATCTATTTTACAAGTTGTCTAAATCGACTTTCAGTGTTTGACGTCGGAATCTCTGACTGTTTTTGGTTACTGTATCGCCATTATCTAAAAGCACTCTTCTTCAATCCATGTCTTTGACTTAATTTTTTCCAGAGCTGAAATTTGTTTCTTTTCAATAAAGAAATAGATCTAACTGTAAAGATACAATATCATACAAATGCAATCAGATCAACAATGAACAAAGAGATATGATTTCAATTTAATTTTATATTATTCCTAATTCTAATTACAAAACTTTCCAACAATGAACAATGCAATCAGATCTTGCATTTACAAGTGTCACGGGCATTTTTTTTAATTTCACTTTGATTTGCGACTATCCATACTAAATGAGAGTACAAGCCAAATATTCAATTAAATATCAAAGATTTTTTTTTGCCAAAACTTCTGTTTATATAGATTTTGGCAAAACAAAATCTTTGACATTTAATTGAATATTTGACTCGTACTCACAAATACGGAAAATCAATTAATGATAAAAGAAAATATCACAATTCACAAAGACCAAAAGTTGTATAAATATAGCCTCTTTCCAAGATCTGAAAAATCGTGAACATCTAAATCTCTCAATAGTTTTAATACAAAAAAAAATACTATGGGAATTACAAAAACTTTGGTGACTTTTTTACTCGTTGTAATATTTGCAGTTTCGTTGTCCAACCACAACATTTTGGCCTCAGGTATGTTTATATATTGTTTTGTTATTTTAAAATCAGTATTGATCATTTTAAGGACAATAATAAAGATGTAAAATTTGTAATGTCTTTGTGTTTTTGAGTATAAGTATAGGTTAAACATGTTTTAAAACTTAGTTAATATTATAGTACTATTCAGAATAACTAATTAACTATATATATAAGGACTTGTTATGTTTGTATCGATTAACATTTATGTGGGTTTGTGCAGGTGCAGAGATGGACAAACTCTCATTTGACCACTGCAGGGTTTTGTGTTCAGATAGCTACGGATGGTTTGAATGTAATACTGATTGTTTAGGGCGTGGTTTTGCAGATGGGCAATGCGCTACTCGTTCTCCCAAAGAGCCTAAGAGATGTTGTTGCCAATGATCCTAAATCGCTTGTCAAAATATATAAGATAATATTCTCCCTTATAAGTGTTGCATTTGTTTTCTATAAGCTATTGGACTTAAATTTTCATCTCGTTGGTTCTATGAAAAAGAATAAAATAAAAACTAGTTAATACATATGCTTCTTTTTTTCCTTTTTAATAACCTACACAAAGACTAATTTACAGAGAGAAAGAGTAAACCAGGCAAGGGCCGATAAATCATCAGAAAAAGCCTCTCGATCTGCAGCACCCATGAAAGAAACAAAACCATCTAACGAGAACACAGCTCCTATTCCCACCAGTAACAACATTTCTGCCATGAAGGGTAAGGAACATCAGAAAAAGGTTTCAGCTCCTCTGACCGAATTTAATGAAGGTAACTCTAATGCTAAGAAGATAGTAATCTCCCCCATTGAGAAAAGGGTTCAAGGAAAATCAACTGGAAAGTCTATCTCTCAAGAAGAGGAGTTACAAATTCAGAAGGATTTAGACGAGATGAAGGAGAGACATCTAGCTTTATCTGAATAAGAGAGGAAGGTCCTGCAGGAACAGGCCAATGAGCTTTATGCGCTAACCATGCACCAAGAGGAGGTCGATAATGATGATTTGTTGGATGATGTTCTGCAGGATACAGATGTTCAAATGAGCGGTTTGCAGTTGCTGCTGGGATCATAGCGCAGTGGACAATTGGTGCGGTTAGAGGTTTCCCTACTGAAAGCGCGACACAAAATTTGAAAGAACAAGTTTATGTTCCATCAATGTGGTAGAATAGAGAAGATGAAGAACTCAACTTGTCTACTCAATGTTTTTGAACAATGTGTGAGATGTATACTGATTCAAATTTGTAATCCAATGAAATGTACAGTCAATTTTTGAGTTCAGTCTGGATGGTCCAAGTCTTGATGCTTCTCATGAAAGGAGAAACGATTCCACAAGCTGTCTGAATCGGGGTACCTCTGTTTCGTATATTGTACAAAAACGCTAGAACCTCAAAGCAAGTTGTTCTATCACTATCATATATGGCTATATATAAGCACTTTTCTTCCATGTCTTTGACTTAATCTATCAGCTTATGATTTTAGATTTTTCCAAAACTAAAATTGATCAAAATATAAAATATATTTATATCTTACTATAATTTCAAAATTCTTCCAAAACTATAATTTGTAATCAAATTTGAAAAATTAGTAGTTTTCTCTTAAATAGTTATAAGATCATATATAATTTTACAAAATGGTAATCGCTCCTTGAACATGTAAGATGTTATAGTTTCTCACTTTGTTTAGATTGTCCAGCGAAACCAACAGAAATATATGCACTGATAACAATAATGACTGAATCATTTCTCTCTGTATAGGAACCTTCTAAAGATCGAACGTCCGATTAAAACAAACCCGCAATAACCAAAAGAGACAGACAAAAGAAACGAAAAAAAGGTATCTATTTGGTGGAAAAGGCGTTAGTTTTAAGGAATTTTTTTATAGATGAATAAATATGTTGTTTCATAATACTATAAATACCATTATGTTTTGCTATGGTTTTGCTTTTATTTTGCTTTTATTTTGCTTTTGTTTTCCTTATTGTTTGCAAATATAATTCTTCCAAAATTTCCACTTTCCCAGTAGATATATAATTAGTATAAAAACATTTAGGTTTCAATTTTATAGATATGTTAATAAAAACAATAATTAAACAAATTTAGGCTGAATGTTCATTTGAATACTCCTCATGTTTGACACTTGTAGGTCCATTGTTTTTTGGGCACTTTATATAAAACTTGGCATGGTTAACTTTGTGATTAATTCAAAATTACTTCGAACCTCTTTACCATGTTTGGTAATTATAATTATCGGTTGCTATGAACAGTATGTTTCTTTCTATATTTCTAACAAAATCGGGTTTGGTTCGAATGACTTAGTATATAACTATATGCAACGTTAGGGTCAAATTAATATTCGGTTGAAGCTAAGATTGATAAATTTTGGTTCAATTTGATATGGTTCACATTTCGGATTAAAAATAAAAGGATTTTGGATACTTGCCTCGTGTCCTCCAGTGACCCTTTCCGCTGCTTCCCTCTTATGGGAAACCACCCTCCGTATTGGAATCGTCCCCTCTGGACAACTCATTCCGGTATTGTGCCATATCTGCCACTTCCCTGCATCTTCATTTTTTGCCATATTTGGAAAACTTGTTGGAGTTTCCTGTATACAACTAACATTAAGAAATAAACATACCTGAATTACGTGATTCTGAAGGAGAGGATGATAAAAAGAAAGTTGATCCCTCATACGGATGCAGCCAATAATGTTTCCATCTGGACTCTATTTATTTATAAGAAATAAAATAATAGTATCAATATAGGTTGAATAAATAAGTCGCACTTTTATTTAAAAAAAAAAAAGTAAAGTCACATGATCAGTTTTAGAAAATGTAGGATTATAAGAAAGAAAAGCCAATTGATTCTTCTTTTCATTTGAGCAAAGAAAAATCAATGGAATAGCCATATTACAATGACGATGAGATCAGGTTATAACATTAAACCAACGTATTCAAATTTATTTTTTCAATTTAACTATCAATTTGCTGTTGTTATGTTTTGTTCTTTTTCACATTTAGCTTTCCCACAAAACTATAATTTATACTTTATTGTATTTAAGAATTTTTTCTAAACGTTACAATCATTTATTACCAATACTGTGCAACAATAAAAAACTTTTAGCAATAAGTCTATCCATATATTTTTGATAAAATTATCCATTTCTCTGTCTCCGTTGTCAAAAATATATGGATATTTACAATTATCCCTTATATATGTATATATATCCACTGAAATAAGTGTATGGTAAAATATATACTCTCTGTTCTTTTTTATTTGATGTTTTAAGAGAATGCACACAGATTAAAAAATTATTTAATTTTTGTTTAATTCTAATATAAAACATCATTTATTATCTAATCAACGAATAGAAAAACAATCTACAAAATATAAATCGTCAAAACCAATAAAAAAAACTAATTAATATTGCATTGAAAACTGAAAACATCATCTATTTAAGAACAAAAATATAAGCCAACAACATCATCTAAAAAAGAACAGAGGGAGTATATAGGTTGGTTTACGACATGCATGGATGGTCATAAGTGGAGTTGAGATCACTCCTTGTTGACAGGCCCGTCTCAATGTATATTTGGGCCTCTGGCAAAACCAAAAAAAATCTAAAACCTCTAAGTAAAATAATTTTTTTTTTTAAATGGGCCTTTTCTACTTAAGAAATTTTTTGAAAATAGAAATGGACCCATGGCATTTGCCTAATCTGCCATGGGGTAGAGACGGGCCTGCTTGTTGAGTAAGGAGAAGTGATAAAATCATCATTAATGACTGAGTCTATTGGTTGTGATTGATGGAACACTTCGGCTTCATTACTATAATCCTACTTTTGATGGAGTTGTGGTTGGAACAAAGATGCGCTTATAACTCCTTTCACCTAGGACAGGTTCTGGTGATGCTGTTGTTGCAGGCATAATGAGAAAGCTAACGACTTGTCCTGAGATGTTTCAGGACCAAGATGTCTTGGAACGACAGCTCGGGTTTGCAGTTGCTGCTGGGATCATATTGCAGTGGACAATTGGTGCAGTCAGAGGTTTCCCTACTGAAAGCTGCGATACAGAATTGATAGAGCAGGTTTTATGTTCCATCAATGTGGTAGAATAAAAATATCAAGAACTCAGCTTTTACAAAAAGTTCTGAACCGTGTGTGAGGTGTATAATCATTCAAATTTGTAATCCAATGTACAATCAATTTTTAGCTCACTGATAACAACGATGTGAAAGAATGAGGAAAACTGTTTCACATGATATCTCTCTTTTGTTCTACACAGCTTCTCGTGCAAGGTCACAAACTTGCTCTAGCTGACCCAAGTCATGACGCTCCTGTATGGTGAATCGATCCTACAAGCTGTCTGAATCTTCCAAAAACTCAGGTTACCTCTGTTTCCTATAGTGTACAAAGACTATAAACTCGAAGCAGCCTGTTCTATGTCCTGATGCACAATCTCGACTCATTTCGATTACTGTATCACTGCTATCTTAAGGCACTCTTCTTCCAGCTCTTTGAGTCTGTTCTTAGACTTGATTGTTTCCTGAGCTGCTCAGGATGAGACTTGTTACAGATGCAATCGGGTTGTGGGTTCGCATAGAAGTTCTCCTCTAGCCTGGGAAGTGCAGCAGGCAGTCTCGCATATGCCGCTCCAATCCTGTCTCTATTTAATCTCTTAACCTCAGAAGAAAACTCTTCCCAAGATATGATTCCCTCATCAAAATGATCTATCAGTCTAACAAAATTCAGCCTGAAACAATCACACTAAACAAGTCAGCAAAAAACCAAAGAAAGAAACTACATAATCTCGCCAAAATGAAAAGTTTTATTTTATGTTACCTGTCTGGATTTATGGACTTCCTAAACCCTTCGAACCTTCTGTGCCCTTGTACCGCCTTAGCCATATTACCATCATATGTATACACAAAAACATCACTTTCAAGGGCCACAATGTAGTCCAATGCAGCAAGGCGGTTCTGGTATTGACTGAAAGGCTCTAACTCTTCTTCAGTCGCAAGAGTTGAATGAGAGAAGACATTTGGGTACTCTGCACGGAAAGCATCCATACTCTTGCCTCCATAGATTTCACCAGCAACTATATATACAGTGGTGGAGGACGGATATCCCATGGCCTTTAAAAATATAGCTGCTTCTCGCGGAGACATTGGACATCCGCCTTGAATCCGTCTCTCTCGGCTATCAATCTCTTTCTCCTTCCAATGTTTGACACTGTACCTCATGATTCTCAGCTCTTCAGCATCTTCAGTTGTAAGATTGTGGTTGCATCCTGTAAAGGCAAGCATGTCCTTCTCATATCTGCAAATCCAAAATCCATTTGATACGAAACCAAGATTCAAATTATTGCCCTTATTGATGATCAAAGAAATGTCGGATTTACCTCAAATGCAGAGCAATATAAGGCTCACTATTGTTTCTTAACCGGTTAACCAAAATCTTCCCTAGGTCCTCAATCTCCTTTGTGTATAGCAGTGCCTGGTAATTAGCACGACATCTCAGTCGTTGGATCGATGGTGGCAAGCCATTGTTAGCAAGCCGTGAGTCAGTAAGCATGAACTTTAACACCTTGTGACGTTTCAACAATGGCAACATTTCGCTTCTGTAGTAACTAGCCTGTATATCAGTTGTGAATTTAAGAATTTACTTCTCATGGTGAAAAGCCCTTACATCCATATAGGAGAAGAGATAAAAATCTGAAAGTTAACCATGAAACCCACAGTAATATGAATAAAGCACGGACCTTGGACCAAGAAACAGGGGCCTTGAGAAGAGGTTTCATTGCGGCATACTGAGGAGGCAGGTATTCCACAATGTCAACATCGTGTTTCAATACGTTCATGAAGTTTCTCCAGTCAAAAATATCTTTGAACGTGCTGCACTCAAAACAAGATATATTGGCATTCCACTTCTTTCCTAGTAAATATCTTGTGATATCAGGTCAATAAGAGTGCCAAGATATAAAGACAAGACCTCGGGTCAGTCCAGAAAGATTCATGGTCAAGCAGAGGAAGAACAAGAGTTGCATTCATAATTTTGGCAACAGCGACCATGTCACATATCTGCATATTGATCAAAACCAACAAAGAATGGTAAGTCAAAACAGTTGACAATGGAGAAAAGTAGAAAACGGAGATTAATACCTCCTAATATACTTTGGAGGTAAACTCACCCCAGTTCTCATCTGATTCAATCCTCCATTTGCGTGTACTAAAAGATACCCATTGGTTTGGCGGTACAGTCCTAGACAAAGACATATACCAGATATTGAAAATTCAGAACTGCAAACGAGCTTGAAGAAGAACTAGGAATTTCAAGATAGCAACATACGTGTGTAGTTCTTGGGACGCGCCACACACTGGCGGTAATTCCCGCTTTCAGGTTTCTGCCAAATTTCCGGAATCTGTATAAAGGAGACAACATAAACATATAATCCATGACCAAGATCCCCGAAAATGAAGTCAAACAGAAAGAAACTATCTTCCTTACATTGCAAAAACAGAGGAAATGATAAACAATTTAGTTAATTATCAAAACCTGTAAGACGATTACACTGATCACAGAGAACTTCTCGTACTTTAAATCTGTTACTTGACGAATTTAAGTCAAGTTACAATTAACTCAACAAAACAGATTAGACACTAACACAGATTAAAACCACACACGGAACGGTAATGAACTGTTAATCAAACCAATATCAACTTGGATTGTAATGGAACTTCAAGATTAAATATTGCAGAGCTAAAAGATTAAAAAGAGTTTCCATTTCAAGTCTTCTCAAACTATGACACAGAATGTTATGGATTCTAAGTCAACTAAAATTGTAGGAAGGTATGATCCACACATCAAAGCCGCCTATAAATCCATTGACCATATTGCTCGTCAAAGTCTCAATCCAATAGCAAAAAAGTAAAGCTCATAAAAATCGCCACCGAGATATTGATTGTTAAAAAGGCTATTATATTTGCACAATGATAATTCAGTTTTGCAATCATAAAAGTTGTTCTCAGAATTCATCTTATTACCTACCCCACTACTTCTTCTTCTTCCTCCCAAAAGGAGACACTAACGCAAACATTGCAATCTGTTTACACTAACTTAGCAATATTAGATCATTTCTACAGAACTGTTCAACAAAACCATCAAACAATTCAGTAAACAATTGCAATTGAGTATTCCTCAAATTAATCCAAAAGATTGATTTTTTACAGGCCTAAATGTTTAAAGTAAGAGAAAAAAAAACTCACGGGAAGCTTTTCGAGAATACGCATTGGCTGAGAAGAAGCTTGATTCTCTGCAACTTCACGTTGAGCCATTGACCAATCATCACGAAGCGTTCTAACAACAACAAACTCCTTCAAACGAGCGTGATCAACCACACGCACACCACCCATAAGGTAGACCCTAAGAAACACAGACGCAACCACAAGCACCATTAGAAGACTCAAGATCCGACGACCCACGTTTCTCCCGGATCTAAACCCTTGACCAATCACAACCGTCGATCCACCACCACCACCAAACGGAATCCAGAATTTTCGGAGAAGAAGGTAACGAATCGCCGGATGATTATAAAATCGGTGATAGTGATCGTGATGGTAATGAGATCCAGTAGAAGAAGCAGAGCTTTCCGAAGATGGTGACGAGTCTTGGCCGCTTGCATCTCCACCGTCTAAATCTGTTGATCCAACGATGGGTTGATTAACTGTATTGCTGTAGTCAGATGAATTCGAGGGTCGTTCGGAGATTACGTCTAGAGAATCGCCGACACGGCGGCGAGTGGTGGGTGCAATTGGTACAGGGTTAATCGCTCCGGCGACTGACATATCGTCGCCGGTGAAAAAAGGGAATTGAAGATCAGAAAAGGGAAAGATAGAGAAAGAAGAGAGAGGGTTGATTTTTAGGTGTTGGGGTAGTAGTTGACCATGTTCTGGTTTGTCTTCTGGTAATAGCCACCGTCACCGTGAATTTCGCCGAAGCTGAGTTTTTTGTTTTTCAGATTTATATTCGCCAGTGTGTCTATATTTATTTATAATTTATGTGACTGTTCTAATTTTTTTTTTTTTTTTTTTAGGTTTTGCATTATTTATGTATGATATGAATGGATAATTTCAAGAGTTGCTCACGTTTGTAGCACATCTTTTTTTATATGACTAGTTTTTTTATGGTAGTGGTGTAGTATATTTTGTCATATTTGAGGCTAACAAATATAGGCAAAAGAGTGATTAGCGTGTCATTTTGACTGTTCTAAGAGATATTAAGTATATATATTCATATGTTAATTAAGTTGATGATGGTTAAACTTTATCATCGATAGGCACTTTACATTGTGATGAAGATGTGAAGTAGAAGATGGCGCAGTCATTGCCACTGCTACAAAGTCATCAAAGATCAAATCAACTTTCTACCAAATATACAAAACTTCTTGTTTTATATGTGGGGATTATAACCCTTTAACAACTATCCAATGTAAAGCATGCTCCTTTCTTTGAATTTTTTACATTATTTTATATTGTTGTATGTTGTATATTGTATAGATATCAGAATTCATAAGTCTAGAGATAGATGGTTAAAGATATATATTCCAAATTCTACAGTAAAATTCGATCCAGCGTGGTGCAGTGTCATTGATTTGACTTTTGGAATTATGTGCACACAGTGAAAAGCATCATAAATGGATGGATGATATTATCAAAACACAGTTACACACGTGTGTATAAATAAGTAAAGCGCCCACTACTATTTCATTTCGTCGCAGAGAGAGAGAGAGGGACGATCTTTTCTAACTGAAGCTCTCGAGGCCAAGTTGCGTAGCCGTAATCGTCATCGTCGTCGTTCCTCTTCCCAAGAATCTATCTTCTCTGTTTTTCGATTTCGAAACCCTAACCTCCTCTCTCTGCTTCGCGTTTTCTGGATCGAAGATGGTAGCTGCTGGTAAATCCGACCTTTCCTTGCCTAAAACTTTCGCCTGCAGTGCTTTCGCTGCTTGCGTCGGCGAGGTAATCGCCGGATTCCTTAATTTTTCATCTCTCTTAACTCCATTTTATGTACCGGTAAAGTATTTGTTCGTTCGAGAAATGTGTGTCGCGATCTAGAGTTATTTAGCTATACGCGGAAATGTATTTCGAATTTCGTTGAAATTTGTGAAGTTTCGATCAGGTTGATCTTTATCTTTCTTGTCTTGTATCATCGTATCAGCTAGAGATTCTTGATTTTAGCTTCTTTACTATTTCTCCAGATTATGTAATTACGATCGAAATGATTTGATCTTGGAATAATCGTTCAGATCTGTGGCTAGAAATTGAGTTTTTGGCATTTGTATTGCAGTGTTTTGACGTTGTTGATTTATGCTTTGGATAATGATTTTGCGAATCATTGAAAAGATTATGAGACTTGAAAATGTTTAATTATCCTCAGAACAAACTGTATCTTCTTTTTGGCTGTGTTGTTTCCTCAGAAAATTCTGTGTTGCACAATCGGTTTTGAAAATTCTTATGCAATTAAACTCTCTGGACCAGGTATGCACAATTCCATTGGACACTGCTAAAGTTAGGCTTCAGCTCCAAAAGTCTGCTCTTGCTGGAGATGTCACTCTGCCTAAATATCGGGGATTGTTGGGAACTGTTGGTACCATAGCAAGGGAAGAAGGGCTTCGTTCACTATGGAAAGGTGTTGTACCTGGATTGCATCGTCAATGCCTCTTTGGAGGTCTAAGGATTGGAATGTATGAGCCGGTGGGTTACAAAATCTACTTCTTCTTTCACGCTCCAGAAAAGTGCTTAAACTCAGTGTTTTCGTAGTTACTACTTCTTAACCAATTTATTCTCCTCAGGTGAAAAACTTGTATGTTGGAAAAGACTTTGTAGGTGATGTTCCATTGAGCAAGAAAATTCTTGCTGGTTTGACAACAGGTGAGCATAACGGTAGACCGGCTTAGAAGAACCCCGTAATATATGTTTCCTCTGTATCACTTAGTTGGGTTATTGTTTTCTAACTCTCAGGTGCACTGGGTATCATGGTAGCAAATCCCACTGATCTTGTGAAAGTTAGGCTTCAGGCGGAAGGAAAGCTAGCTGCAGGTGCACCAAGACGGTATTCTGGAGCGCTCAATGCGTATTCAACAATTGTGAGACAGGTAGTTATCCCGACTTGGAAGTTGAGATTGTGCATAAGTTGCTTCAACTCTGCTTCATATCTTATTAATGTGGCTCTGACAGGAAGGAGTCCGAGCTCTTTGGACTGGTCTTGGACCTAACGTAGCAAGAAACGC
This sequence comes from Arabidopsis suecica, assembly GCA_019202805.1. Taxonomy (NCBI): domain Eukaryota; kingdom Viridiplantae; phylum Streptophyta; class Magnoliopsida; order Brassicales; family Brassicaceae; genus Arabidopsis; species Arabidopsis suecica. The sequence goes on from CM032909.1 coordinate 12,411,144, forward strand.
TATTATCAATGCTGCTGAATTAGCGAGTTACGATCAAGTGAAAGAGGTATGAAAACAAATTTATTCTCTGTCTCTTTTGTCTGACTAAGAGATCCTGATATTTGAAGCAACATTCCTTTTTTTGTTTGCGTTCAGACAATCTTGAAGATTCCAGGTTTCACTGACAACGTTGTCACACATATTCTATCTGGATTGGGGGCAGGATTCTTTGCTGTCTGCATCGGCTCTCCTGTTGACGTGGTACAGTATTTACACATGACACTGAACCTTGAGTTTGTTCACTACGTTTCCTGATTCTCTTCTTGAATCTTGTTGTGTGGCAGGTTAAGTCAAGAATGATGGGAGATTCTGGTGCTTACAAGGGCACCATTGACTGCTTCGTCAAAACTCTGAAGAGCGACGTAAGCAACTCTGCTTCTGATACCTCTCTGGAGGTCTTGTTCTAGATATAAGCCCAGAAAATGTTACAAACTCTTTACTGTTTCGTCTACAGGGTCCCATGGCATTTTACAAGGGTTTCATCCCCAACTTTGGACGCCTTGGCTCATGGAACGTCATCATGTTTTTGACCCTCGAACAGGTAACAACTGATAGAACTTTCGTTGTATCGCATTCGAATCAATCACGCAAAGTCTTCTGTCTCATTTTCTAATCCCGGTTCTTAATACTCTAATCCAGGCAAAGAAGTATGTCCGGGAACTCGATGCATCCAAAAGAAACTGAGACACAAAGTTTTAAGCAGAGAGAATAAGAGCTTTTTCTTCTTAATTTTCGGCGATTGAGAGAGGCCAGAACTTGGTCGACTATTGTTTTTGGAATAGAGTCAGTTTTCAAGTAAAACTGTGAAATAAAATTTCTGTGGATTGCTCATAGTTTGGCTGTACCATTCCAACACTTATAAAAAAAAACATACAGTTTCTCCCTTTCTTTCCACAAAACTGAGAATAAATTCTTGAAGAAGAAAGAAGTGACAGCATCTCAGCTCAATTTCTCTTTTTCTGAAAAAGCCAATATCTCGAATCTAAGGTATAGCTCTCTAACTTTGTTGCAGATAATCACCAAAGATCCATCAATGTAATCCTCGTATCTCTCATAGAAAGCTGGAACCGCCATAACCACCAAAACGCCTGCCAAAATGACCAAAACCACCACAGTCTATATGAATCTCCAGCTTAAAACATTCCAAGTTTATGAGAGTTTTTTACATTTACTTACTGGTGTGGCAAAGTGTCTGAAAGTCCATGAGACTTCCGATTAATGAGATGAGAAACAGAGAGATTGCTACTTTGGTATACAACTCTGCGTCTCTTCCCATTGCAATGTCATACGAAACTTGGAGTAGTTTATTAACATGAATGCGTAACCATATCGAAGCTTCTTCAGCCATCGCTTCACTTATTTGAAACTCAGGTAATGGCGGTGATGGCCTGGAGAGCCAGGGAAATTGAGTTAGAAATGTAGTAATATTAGTTACGAGTAAATACTAATTTACCTGTTGAGAATGGAAGCAGATTTGGACCAGAGGAAGAGAATAGAAAGCAAGAGAAGAAGAACACTCGAAATAAGAGTAAAGATGGTGTAAGCAAATGCCTCAAACACCATCCATGAAGCTATGGTCACTGTAACTATACCAACACTCACATTCTTCTTCCTCCACAACATCACATCTGCAACTGCAGAATCATTTCATAACAAGAAAAACAGGTTATATAGGTAAGAGATCACTTAGATTTTATAAGTCTTGGATTTGGTAAGTATATGGATTCACTTACCAATGCCTCCTCCCAGAATCTCATGTAATGTCCTCTCTCTGTTGAACAACTTGTCCGAAGAAGAACCCATTTAAGAAGAAAGATCAGCAAACTTGGATTCAGATTTCCTCAGATCCCAAAAGTTACCCAGATATGTGTGTTTTTTCTCTGAATGTCAGAGAAACAGATCATCATGAGCAAGGAAATCCTAAAGGCTCAAATCGAAGGAACCTGATGTATCAGAAGAAGAGAAAGTAAAAAACAAAAAAAGGGTGAAGAGACTAAAGTTGGGTCATCACCATCATGATCAAAGCCATCAACTTTGAATATATAAATAATTAATTAATAATTCAAAGGCTATGCTCTGTTAAGGGAAAAAGAAGGTGTTTGTTGGCCTCTCGATGTTTTTATTTCCAGCCTAAAAGTGTTATCCTTCTGGTTTTTCCAAACTGTAAAAGTTCGCCAGATTGGATTCTATAGCTGAATCAAATTTTACACCATCCCTTTATATTTACAGATATCAGTTCATTTATATAGTCAACAGAAGTAATTAATTACCTAGAGAATGTTGAAAAATAAAATAAATGCAAAAAAGATGAGAAGAAAAGTGTTTAATTTTGATGTATTTTTTATCAGACTCTAGTATGTTCCTTTTCAGATGTAAAATTCCTATGAATTCGAAAAGGTCGAATCTTTATTCTCAATTTAAGATTGTCAGAAGAATTTAAGATGGTAAAAGAAATCAAACAAAAACAATTCACAAACCATTTAATATTCTGTTTTCTCTATCTTTCGATGTAAGCTTTTTCTTTTTCTCTGTTCTGTATGTAAAATTGTTGATAACTCTCGTGATAACAAACCAAAACAAAGAAACAAAAGTGACTATTCCCCACCTCCATCAATAAGACTTCTTCTCTATTTTCTCTGCTATTTTCGTTTCTCAGTTTCCTCTTGAGAAGTCCCCACAGCGCCGAGATTCGCCCCAGCCGCAGAAGCATCAAGCAAACTCGCTGCAATTGCTGCCTTCAAGTCATCATCTTCCATCTCTGAAAAAGCCTGCACTTCCTCACGTGACAATGCCTGATTTGGTCTTTGTTGATCAACATTGTCATTACTTCTGTTGTTTCTAGCAGAAGAACCTCGTACTGAGCTCGTGCTCTTTATTAGTCTCTCTGCGTCTTCAGGAGAAAGCCACTGTCCGAAACTATTGGAAGCTTCAGATGAAGACGACATGGGACACTCCTGTGGGAAGTTTCCTTTCACTATGAAGATACTCCATCCTGAGCCTTTAAGAGAGTCGAGAAACGCGGAAAGGTAGAACTTCGATAAATGTTGCGGGGCAGCGAGGAGACTGTCAAAGTTATACCATTCACCATTCACTTTCCTTATGCAAAACCAATGGTCATGCAAGTGGCAGATGAAGGCGCTTTCAAGCTCAGGGTCTATCTGCGCAGGCTCTGCATCTGGACAATTGAGTGGAATCACTTGTAGATCCCACACTTCCAAAGCTTTTTGCAAGACCTGTCAATCAAACAGAAGCTTTCTCAGTGAAAAGCATATGCAAGCCTAGATCAACTTTGAAAGATTAAAATGCTACACCAGTCGCATAAACCCTCTGTTTGCAATGTTTTATCCGCATCCAACTTCAACATAATCCGTTAAAATAGCTTTAATTTTAGATGTCTAAAAATGTGATGTAAATCACTATTCAGTGCAATAAGTGGGTTGCTTTTTCTATAACCTTCAATCTCAATACATAAAACTTGCAATCAAAACAGACTTGTGTCGCAACCTTATCAAATATCAAGTTATCAACCAACTCGGTTTTAAGCTCTCCAAGAAACAAAAGATGATAATTGAAGATACAGAACCTCACTAATAGCTAAGATATCGAAAACCATGAGTCCCTAGATAAGAGAAGTCCTCTCAAGTTACTCTATTTATCAGCATAACAATGTTCGCATAATGAAGCTAGGCTTCAACAACAAATGAGTTTTAACCGAGAGTAAAGGCTGCAAAATTCACACCATTACTGATCTCAATTCTTCTTGAATCGATCTAATTGTACCTTAATCTTCAAATAAACGTAAATAAGCATTCAAAAGTTTATCACTTCAGCCTAAACCCAGCAACTAAAAGAACCATAAAATCGAAACCCTAATTTTGCCTAAACTTCCAATAACAAAAAGGCTTTACACAATCGAAATGTTGAATGCAACTCAAGAATCTTCAATTGCATATCCTAAAAACACGAAATCAGGATATCGCGATTCGTACCTGGATACTAAAATCGCCGCCGAGGGAAACATTGTGCGACTCTTCAGCTAAGAAATCGCCGGGCGCAAACCCTCCAACGGAAGCACCTTCAAGCATAACCTGACGCTCCTTCCCGTCAAGATCGGCGGCGACGGCAGCCAAATCGAATTCAGAGAAGAAAGGTCCTTGCAACACCGTGTTGACGCAGTGTACGGCGCACAGATTTGACTCTTGAACCTCGTGATACAACATTCCTCCGTTGCTTGTTCGTTCCATCGCCGATCAAGATTTGATAGCAAAACCCTAAAATTCACTGATTCCGTGAATGAATATATATTGCTCCGATGCAAAAGTCTCAAAGAGATTATGAAGCGAAGAAGAAGAAGAAGAAGCAATCAGAGATCGCAAGTTAACAGATTATTTAAATAAGAAAGATTAAAGGGACGGAAAAGTAAATATGCAATAAAAGGATGCCACGTGTATTATTAACCGACCTTTTTTTAATTTGAGATTTTACGCCTTTTTTCTTATTTTGCATACGAGCCCGAAACTGTTTCAAGATAGGCCCAATATCTAATATTGACAGGCCAATTTAGGTTTCTTGCTTCCCAAGCTTTTTGCTAAAGGGAAACCTGTCGACACTTCTGTGAGTCTTTGATGGCGACTTCTGAGACTGTGATGGGTATGATCAGGTTGTTTATGTCTGAATTTCGTAATAACCACGACAAGATCGTTTTCTCTGTTCACGCTTCTTTCATCATTTCTGATTTCGACCTCATTGCCACAGGGCGGCCTGCATTTGCCCTCGACGCTCTGTCGTCTTCGTCTCAGGGTTAGTATTGGTTTCTGTTTTTTTTGGCCTGATGATTTAGGGTTTTGAGTAGGGTTTAGGATTCTGATTCATTTTGTTAGATATGGTTGGGTTTGACGGTTGAAACGAATTTGATAAGGATTACGCGTTTGTGTATGTGAATAAGAAGAGATCGAAGAAATTTCTGGTTAAGTGTTTGGCGATAGATGATTATCTTCTTGTTGATGCCCTAGCTGATGGTGGAGATGATGTTACCCATCTTGAGATAAAGTATGTCGTGTTTCTCTTTAGTATATGGTGAAATCTTAAGGTTACTAGAGAGGTTCTGTTTTTTGTTACAGAGTTAGGAATTATACTAGTGAGAGCAGCAATGTCCGTGAACAGTTCAAGAATTTATAAGATACTTTATCAAGTTCATCGTCCTAATAAGTCCCAATCTTTTTCTTAATCAAGTAAGCCTTTTACATATAAGGAAGTATTCAGAAATACATAAGCAAAACCAAAACAAACCTACATCACCAAACAACAACTAGACCACACATATAAACATTTACAAGCAAAACACTTATCAAACCAAAAGCTAAACAAGCACTTTTAACTCCAAATCTCTTTGACACCAGTTTCTTCATCAATGTGCTCGACCCACAGCTTTCTTGTATTTGTAGCGTTTTGAAATCCAGAGGTACACTAAGAAGTTGAGGAAACTGAGAATTGCCAACAAGTAGAAAAAGTAATCAAGATGTCCTCTGTTCAAGTTATCCGGTATCCAACCCGGTTTACCGTTCTTCTTGGTTATTTTCATCACAACCGTCACAAGAACTGTGCTTAAGTAGTTCCCCAACGCAACCGTGGTCAATGACAAAGCAGAGCAGAGACTTCTCATGGCATCAGGAGCCTGATCATAGAAAAACTCAAGCTGACCTATAAAGGTGAAAACTTCTGCACAACCGATAAGTAAATACTGCGGGATTTGCCAAAAAATCGTCATTGGGATCTTTTTTTGGTCATATGCATCGTGACTTTTGACATAATCAAGCCTGACAACCTCCAAGACTCCTGCAGTGACCATGGCAAAGATGGAGACCACAAGACCTATACCCATACGTTGAAGCTGAGTGAAGCCTCGTTCATTGCGTGTGAACTTTCTTGCCAACGGGATAATGAACTGGTCGTAAACAGGAGTCCAGAAGAGTACGCTTACCGTGTCGAAAAGTGAAAGTGAAGCTGATGGGATTTCAAAGTTTTTCCCCATGTGTTGGTCCATTGTATTTCCTTGTAAGACAAACATTGTGTTCATTTGGCTATACACTGTGGCGAAGACTATTCCCGTGGCCCAAACTGGAAGAAGTGAGATTATGGACTTAAGTTCTTCAACTTGAGTAACAGAACATAGTCTCCACGGATTCACTTCCCCGTCTTTGATGCTATCAGATTGAATCTCAACCGCTGCCTTGTCGAAAAACCTGAGATATTCAAAACTTTAATTAGAAAACAGACTCAAAGATATCCAAACTTTTTATTGTCAAGTTGGGATTAAGATGAAACTTTTGTTTCTTACTTTAAGTTATCTGTGTGCACAAGTTTCCGGCTACCTTTGATATTACTCTCATCATCTGCGGTTTCGAAGAGCAGAGACTTATCCTCTGGAACCTTAACACGCATCTTCCGAAAAGCCGCAACTATGACCTGAAAGATCCGAGTAAGCGGACTCCCTCCAGGTCTCTGAAGTCTGTAAAAACGGCTGCCCAAAAAGAAAAAGCAAACCGCGATGACCATCGCGACTGTTGGAACACCGAAACCCCATCCCCAACCCACATTCATTTGTATCCAGACAAGAACAGTTGCAGCAATGAGAGCTCCAACATTAATGGAGAAGTAAAACCAGTTGAAGAAAGAACTTTTCTTGATCTTCTCAGCCTCATCATTCTCATCAAACTGATCCGCTCCAAAGGACGAAACACACGGCTTTATACCGCCAGTTCCAAGCGCAATCATATAAAGCGCAACAAAGAAAACAGCCGTCTGACCCGAGTTCGGGTGACAAGTATCAGCATTGCAGTTACCTGGTTTAAGTCCAGGAACTGAAGCTGATAATGTCAAAAGAGTCATACCCTTCAAGAGAAATACAAACTTATTAGTTTAACCATAAGATTCACATTTTAACCAAAAGATAAAACAGAGCAAGTAAAACTCACGGAGACATAGATGAAAACAAAGGTTGCAATAGTCCAATATCGCCCAAGATAAGCATCAGCTATAAAGGCTCCAATCAAAGGAGTTATATAACATGTTCCAGACCAATTCGTGACGTTATTTGCAGCCGTCGCATTGCCTTGATTCAAACGACTCTCAAGATAATTCACAAGGTTAGTGCCCATGCCATAGTAGGCCAATCTTTCACAGCACTCATTTCCTACACAAGTGTTTAAACAAACCCAAAAACTGATCAATCTTTCTATTTAAAGATCCTATCAGGGCCCAAGCTATTAAAAATATGGGCCTTTCAGACAATTTTTGAAGAAACAGAGCAGATTTTTAGGGTTTCAACTCTTTTTCCTTCTTTTCCAAGGTGATCTAGTAGTAACACCCATCAAAACTTAACATTTACAATATTATTTTAAAAAAGATTTTCTCTATCATTCAGTTTCCTTTTTTTATTGTATATAAAAGCCATTTTAATCATTACTTTTAAGATTTACATGTAAATAATTTATCAGTGGACCTAATAAAACAGGGGACACGAGGCCATTTTCAGCTGGTCCAGGTCCTCCTATAAGGCAATAATGAAGAAAAAAGGTTGGTGAAACGATTAGAACGTTACCGAGAATGAAGCGGCAAGCTTTCCAATTTCCAGTTTTCTCCTTGTTTGCAGGATTTTTGTGAATATCAACAGTTCCATCTTCCGTATACACATCTTTTTCTTCCATATTCCTAAAAAAAGGTTAGGTTACTTTTTCAACAAATATGCAACAAACCAAAACACACACCTAAAGATCCCCAATTTAAAGATCAACTCTTCAGGTGTGAGGCTATGAGAAAACCCTTCAAATTTTCAAGTAGCTGAGACATTTTTTTTATGGATCGACGGCAAAGACTACTAGATTTAGTTGATACGTACGAAATTTTCATGCTCTGAAATTATAGTTTATGTGTAACCAGATGAGCTTAAGGTTATAATGAAAGGAAAACTCAAAAAGACTTAAAAAAGAGAAACCTTTGTCGGAGACAGAAGTCGGTGCCGAGAAACCTTTGTCGGTGGCAGCGGAATCAGCGTTGGAGACGAGAGCCAAGAAGAAATTATTTGGAACGAGTAAAGAGATAAAAGAGTGGCCGAGGAATTACACGGCACTTGTCGGAGTAATAATGAGTATTGAGAGCATGAGCTTATAAAGTTGCAGAGTTCTGGTCCACCTGAAGAGTTGTTCACTTTTCTTCCTCATGTTTGCAATTTAACCCTCCAAGTTTTTGTATATATCAGTTAGAGCCTCAAGCAAAGATTCTGTGCTCTCAGCTCTATCATATTTGGATATTAGTATAATATTGTTTAGTTGTTTGTTTGACTCCAAAGTATAAATAGATCAATATCGAAGGACGTGTAAATCATCCACCAAAACGTTAGTGGACTTTTTTTGTTTTTTTTTTTCCGATATCCCGCAAGTGACAAGACCAGAAAGAAAACAAGCAAGAACTCCTGCTCAAAACAAGAAAGATAGATACAATCATACAAGTGTGAAAACAAATATTTTAGTCGATCGACATTAAAGAAAATTTGGATTTTCCTTATTTAAATTGAGTTCATCCTCGTTTTTTTTAATGGTTTAAAAATTGTGTTCATACTTTTGTGAAACTTTATTTTAATATCAGATTGTCGATTTTAATAAAATTAATATATGCGATAGGTCTTTGGTTTGTTCGAAAAATAAAATATTTGTAGTTCAAAGAAGTTCAGGAAAATAAAAATTTGATTAGGTTTTGGTTGATGTTTGTTTTAGATATGTGAGAAAATAAAGCCAAAAAAGGCGAGGCGCTAATAGACAATTAGTAATAAAGTAACTGTTGATCTAAAGATTCACCAAGCACGAATATTAAAAGATGCATGTGAATCGACTTAGCTGGATCGTCTTAACTACGAGGATTTGGCTGTATCTAGACTTAGTTGTTGACTTGAACTCTTTAATCCAACACTCAAATTTGATGATTAAAAAAACAAACAAATAGTTTTTTTTTGTTTCTTTGTCAAAGATAAACAAATGAGTTAGATATTTTTAAGATATCATCAATATATTTAACGATATTAATAGTTAGATAAATTTGATTAAATGTTTTTATAGCATTTTTAGATTGATAAAAAAAATCCCAAAATATAAAGAAAAAAAAATTGAAAAGCATTTAGCATGTTTTTGTAGAGTTATTATGAACCGATGAATATTATTGACTTGGTGTTTACATATTTATACAAGTGATAGAGGATCTTTCTAGAAGATATTATGCCTAAAGCGATAGATACAAATATAAGAATATATCTATACTAATACGCCCCCTCAAGATGAACGTCGCTTGCAGAGTCCAATCTTGTCAATCAATTCAACGAACCGAGCCCGAGGAAGAGGCTTGGTTAGAGCATCAGCAAGCTGATCGGTTGAGCTAATGTGAGAGACACGAAGAGTTTTAGCTTGAACTTGTTCGCGTACAAAGTGATAATCAAGTGCCAAGTGCTTCATTCGAGAATGAAAAACCGGATTAGCCGAGAGATACGTTGCACCGATGTTGTCACAATATAGCACAGGAGTCGCGGTTAGCGGAAGTCGAAGATCAGTCATGAGGGAGTGAACCCATTTGACTTCAGAAGCGGCTTCAGTGAGAGCACGATACTCGGCCTCGGTGGAAGACCGAGCCACTCCAGTTTGCTTCTTGGCTGCCCACGAAATGGGTTGTTTGCCTAAGTAAACGATATAGGCACCTGTGGACGTGAGATCATCTTGATTGCCACCCCAGTCAGCATCCGAGTATGCGTGAAGAGTGAGTGGTGATGAGGCGGAGAAGAAGAGGCCTTTGTCCGCAGTGCCAATAAGATAACGGAGTACTCGTTTTACGGCTTCCCAATGAGCTGTTGTGGGCTGATGCATGAACTGTGAGAGTTTATTCACGGCAAAAACAATGTCAGGACGGGTTAAACAAAGATACTGCAAGCTGCCCACGGTTGCACGATACTCGGAGCCGTCGGGAAGGATGTCACCGGAGAAGCGAGAGAGCCGTTCAGTTGAAGCCATGGGTGTGGAGACCGGTTTAGCGTCCGCCATCTTGGTTTTCCGAAGGATATCGGTGATGTATTTCGTTTGAGTGAGATGGAGCCCAGCCGGTGTCCTAGTAGCTTCCATACCAAGAAAGTAGGATAATTCTCCAAGGTCTTTGAGAGAGAACTTGGATGCTAGAAGATCAGTGACTCGGGTAATGGCTTGGAGAGAAGTACCGGTGATGACAATATCGTCAACATAGACTAGTATATAGACGAATGCTGAGCCCGTGTGAAGAACAAATAGAGAGGCATCCGCAAGTGAATTTTTGAACCCAATGCTTTCCAAAAAAACTTTAAGTGCGGTGTACCAAGCCCGTGGAGCTTTTTTAAGACCATAGACCGCCTTTTTGAGTCTACAAACATGATTCGGCTTGTCCTTGTCAATGAGACCCGGAGGTTGTAGCATGTATACTTCCTCATCTAGTGGACCTTGTAGGAAGGCGTTATTGACGTCAAGCTGTTGAAGAGGCCACCCCTTAGAGACAGCGGTACCAAGAACAAGACGAATGGTAGCATGTTTAACAACCGGACTAAATGTATCATGAAAGTCAATGCCAGGTCGTTGATGGAAGCCTTTAGCAACAAGTCTTGCTTTGTACCTGTCAACAGTGCCGTCAGGCAAACGTTTAATACGAAAAACCCATTTAGAACCAACAATATTTTTTGCCTGCGACCGGTCCACAAGATCATATGTATCATTGCGTACAAAAGCATCGGCTTCATCACTGATAGCACGACGCCACTTCTCATCTTTGAGAGCTTGGACATGACTTTCGGGTTCAACCTCATGAAGTATGGCGGTGAGACCATACTTTGGATTTGGCTTAACTATGTTGTTCTTTCTCCTTGTTGTCATGGGATGAGTGTTTTGCACCGGAACAGGTTCTATGAGAGGGGCTGCAAGTGGAATCGGGGCATGAGCCGTAGACGCAGCAGTGGAAGCGGAGGAAGTCGCTGAATCTCCTGACGTTTGATCATGTAATGATTCTTGTATATCCGTTGAAGTTGCAGGCAAAGGATCGTTACACGGAGGTGTTTCCACAGTGAGTGACCGATCGAAAATAGGAACAAGAGTTGCGGAAAATGTATCGGAGGAAGGAGAGGAAGAAGAGGAAGGAGAGAATGTAGCTGAAAGAGAGAGAAAGGGAAAAACCGATTCAACAAAGTCAACGTGTCTAGAAACGTATACCCGAGAGGTGGAGACATCAAGGCACAAGTAGGCACTTTGTGTAAGAGAGTATCCCATGAAGACACAAGGCGTAGACTTGGGGCTGAACTTGTTGTTCCCATACGGCCGTATCCATGGGTAGCAAAGGCAGCCAAAACTTCGAAGTTTTGCATAGTTGGGCTCCGTATTGAATAGAAGGCGATAAGGAGAGTGTTGCTGCAGATTTGGTGTGATCATCCGGTTTATGAGGTAAACGGCTGCAGCGAACGAGTATGACCAGTAGGTGCTGGGAATTTTGGCGTGTGTGAGGAGCGAGAGTCCTGTTTCAACAATGTGACGATGCTTGCGTTCGGCCATGCCATTGTGTTCTGGAGTGTGAGGAGGAGAGGTGAAGTGCGAGATGCCATGTGTGGAGAGAAACTGTTTAAGAGCAATAAACTCTCCACCATTGTCAGAATATAACATTTTAATTTTTGTTGAAAATCGGTTTTCCACAAGAGATTTGAAGATAGGAAAAATTTGAGCAACTTGGGACTTTGTTTTGAGTGGATATAGCCATGTATATTTGGTGAAGTGATCAACAAATATAACATAATACTTATAACCATCAATAGAAAGAACCGGTGAGGTCCAAACATCCGAGAAAAGAATATCAAGAGGTGCTTTTGAAAACAAGGTGGATATAGAAAAAGGTAGCTTATGACTTTTATTAATAGAGCAAGAGTTGCAAAATAAATGAGACGACATAGAAGACGAAATTGGTAAAGAGAAACGAGAAATCATATGACGAAGTGTTTGAGAATTCGGATGACCTAGGCGTGAATGCCAATCCGAAGGAGAAGACTTTAAGCATGAATAAGCGGAGATGATAGTGTTTGAGGACGGAGTGATCGGCCACTCGTACACTCCCTCATTGGCCTTGCCTTTGAGTAGTGTTATTCCCGTGTGTAGATCCTTCACCTGAAAATCATATGGACAAAGTTGAACCATTACGTTATTTGTTTTGCACAATTTGTTGACAGAAATCAAGTTCTTTTTCATGGTGGGAACGCATAGAGTGTTGTTGAGATGAAGAGGTCTTGAGTTAGAGGGAAAAGAGACAGAACCAGTGTGAGTTATTGGAAGACCGGTACCGTTGCCGACGATGACTTGTTCGCCACCATTGTAAGGAGAATGGAGGGACAAGTTGTTGAGGTCGCTGGCGATGTGGTGAGAGGCTGCGCTGTCAAGGAGCCATGGAGACATGTCTGGACTGCTTGTGGTCGTGTGATGAGCCTGAGGACTCCATTGCGGTGCGGGCAGCGGTAGGTGAGGAGCAGCAGCCCAAGGAGATGGTCCGCGGTATGGTGCATGTTGCTGTGGTCCGTACGAGGAGAACGTGTTTGGTTGTTGGTATTGAGGACACCGTTTTGCTCCATGTCCTTGGACACCACATAATTGACACTTACCAAGATATGGTTTTGACGGACGGTAGCCTCCACGAGACGAGTTGTAGCCACCACGAGACTGGTTATGGCCACCACGTTGGGCGGAGGATGATGATTGCTGCGGGAATTGAGTCACATTGGCGGTGATCGGAACAGAGAGATCAGTTGTTGCCGCAGATACAAATATAAGAAGATATTATGCCTAAAGCGATAGATACAAATATAAGAATATATCTATACTAATAGTTTTTAGGTGAAAAACAGTGTGCTTTGATTGTTTTCATTCCAGTGAAAGTCTTAGTTTCAGTCTTACCACGATTCCACGTTCTCTTTTAGGCAACTTTTCTTACATACTCGTCTAATCAGTTACCAAAATATTTTTGAATTTGTACATTAGCTAGTTGTTGGGATGTGACATATTAAGACTATGATGTTTGGGGTGGGTTTTTTTGTTCATCATCGAATATGCGAAGTTTGTGTCACAGAAAGGTTTCTTAGTGATTGGTGAACAACACTTGGTCCGAAATTTTACCCAAAAAAAAAAGAAAAGGAAAACACTTATCGAAAAAATAAAAGTACTACAACCGGGCCTTGTGGCTTAGTGGTAAAGGGGTCACAGCTGTGACTTCCGCCACCAGGGTTCGAGGCACGGCCACTGGCAGGTTTACATAGGGGAATTGCCAGCCTTGTGGGATTAGTCCTTGGGCCTAGGAAGCCTTTGGGAGACCCGCGGTTATTCAAAAAAAAAAAAAAAAAAGTACTACAGTAAATATAGTAAAAAGAAAATTTATTTTTGTATCATAGATGTAGGAATTTAATTTATTGATCTACGAGATAAAACATTACATTAAGAAGACCAATAAAATGCATGCATAAATAATATGAGTTTTGTATATGCGAGTCTTCGAATCATCCCGAAGATTAGAGAATAAAGCGATTGTTTAAAGATTGGATTATCTTGTAAGCAAAAAACACATAGCCGCTGACTTAAGAGAGACTGAGAGATCCAATGCATTTTTTAAGATTGTTTGTAGAATTATGGGTTCACATGGTTTAGTCCTAATAAGTAATCTTTAATTAGTGGTTTGAACTTTAAACTAATCATTGATATCATTTGACACATTTTAAAATCAAGAACTAATAAATAAGACTTCAACCTTGATATGAAAGGTTGTTGCGAGGTCCAACATTAATAGAATAAGTACGAAAATTGTTGTCAGATCTAACTGAAAATATAAGTAAACGATAATATTTGCTACAATATAATCATTTGATATCCCTTGATAGATCAAACAAAACAATGATGTGCAATTATATAGAAATTTGGATCAAGCATATTTGATTATTTCACGGGAATCATAGTAGTTGACCTGTTGATTCCAGTCTAATCCATTGATTCTTCAAATCCAAATTAAGAAAAAGAATTTGTGCTTCAATTCAAAGCAATCTTCTTCTTTTTTTTTCTTTCTGAAATTAAGATTAATTATCTTAGAAAAAAAAAGCTAGCTAAAACGTATACTTAAGAGCTGTTTGTCTGGATTAACTCTCTAGAAAGAAAAGCTAAAAGGTAAGTTAAGTATCACTATCGACGAGTACTACTTAGTTTTCCATTATCTTTAACTCTAATTTGTGGCAACTTTATAAAAGTTTTAACTAATTTCACAACAGATCAAGCTTGAACAAGAGTAGGTATTTATTAGAGATTTGTTCTGATATCAGTTGAAAATCAATAAAGTTAGATAAATGCATTAAAAATTTATATGAAATTGGTTAATGAGATTTGGTTTACTACTTATGACGATCACACGAGTATAACACTAATCAAATACAAAATAGCCGAGTAAACCCTTCAATTTCACAAAATCAACTTTACGATTCTTATCCTTATTTTTTGGGCGTCAAGAATATCACATTCATGAACAATTATATTATGACCCCTAAAGAAAAATAAACCTAAATTTTCGTTTGGGGAGACTCACAATAAGTGTAAAGATTAGCTTATTACATCTAGGCTTCTTTTTTTTGTTTTTTTTTGTTTTGTTTCTTTTTTGTGTGTGTGAATGGAAACTCCAGTTTTCATTTCTTTTCACCACCCAATGTTTCCATTCTCATAAAGTCTCCAAATTTATTTGTATGAAATTTCATTTTCTTTCAAACTTCCAAGTCCAATAATTGACATACTCAACATAAACTTTATTACTCAGTTGTACAAAAACCAACGGCGTTGAAATCTTAATATCGGATAACTGAAATCCAAAACAGAGTTATTGCTTTCTCAAATGGTTTAATCAGTTTTTTGGTTAAAGCCCGTAATGAATACTAAAAACTGACGATGACTTATCTTTTCATGCCTCATCTTCACTTAAATTTTGTTTCTTACTTTGTTTGTCCCCTTCACTTGTTTTTTGTTTCTTACTTTGTCTGTCTCCTTCATCAGATGGTTGTCGTCTTTCGTGTTTCCTCCCAACCTCCGTTTCCAGCAAGAGACCTTTGTTACTATCTTCGGACAATACTTGATCAGATTCGAATTTTACTTCCTGTTCAAAAAAAAATTCACCAAAACCTAAGTAACAATAATTGTTATTTTCTTAGCGAAAAGAAGAACAATAATTGTTATTTTAATGTGAAAAATTAAGTATATTTTTATATATTGAATGATTGCTTAAGATGTTGTAGTCATACCGGAATTTTTCCAACAACCATGTGAGCTTTGTAGAAAACATCTTTAACTTGGGCTTCATCACCCCAAGCATCCTCAAACTTGGCTATTAGATCTTCATTTATAAGCTCTACTCCTTTTTCCTTGGCCTTCATCGCGGGCTGCCACGATCTCAAGAACCCTATAAACCCTTTAAGCGAAAGTTTATGCGGAATGTCTAGAGTAATAGGCTTTCCTTCGGACCCCATCCCTATGGTCTCAAAAGGAAACGGCAACGTCTTATAACCGTCAAATGCTAAATTCATAATAGGAGTTCTAAAAGGTAGAGTAGAGTCCACAAGGCGCTTCATTATGGGATCGATCTCAGGCGAGATAATGATATCGTTGTATACCCAAACGGCGATTAGGCCGCCTTCTTTACGAAGAACACGTTTTGCAACGTTGTAAAATGTGGTGAGGTCGAAAAAATGGACAGCTTGAGCAGCAACTATGAGATCCATCGAGTTTTCTCCCCCGACTAGAGCAACCATCTCATCTTCTGTCATCGTTATTGGAGTGTGATGGTAATTGATTCTTGAATGTTTGATTGCTCGTTTAAGTTGTGCTTCGTTTATATCGGTAGCCACAACATTCTCGTAATGCTCCACAAGCTGTAACATATAGAGGGTTCTTATAGTGTTATCAAGATTAGTTCACATACTATATATATATATTCTACATGTGTATAATATGGTGAACAATATTAATTTTTTGTATCATAAAACTCAACACCAATAGGCAATATGCAAGAAGCGAGTTCACTTACCTTATTTTGATAACAGCATGTCAGCATACCATATATGCAAGCTTGAACTTGAGTGGTGACGACAGTAATACTAATCACTAGGTTACAAGTCTTGCTCAAATTCACTTACTATATATATTATATATGTATGATTTATCCATATGGTTTCATTTACGGTTGATAAAATATTGTTTTGTGAATCTAGTAAAATAAAACAACATCTAAGCTCAGTTTCGTCTTGACCTCATGAAAAACAATTATCTCAATTTCCTTTTAATTTGTAACTTCTTTCCTACGTATTTTTAAAGTTAATTTTTTAAAATATATATATATATATATATATATATATATATATATCTGGGTTAATGCATATATTGTATTCTTAATGAAACAGCAAAGATCTTTGACCAAAAAAATAAAACATAAAAATAACAAGATCTTGTGTAGTGGAGTATTAGCTTTTTAGCAAATCTCGAAAACAACAATCAAATTTGCCGCCACCAAGTTTGACTAATCTCTAGAATAATAGACATCATTCAATTCCTACCAAAAAAGATAGACATCCTTCAATATGAGAGTCCTAGTCCTAAGTAAATTAGTTATCTTGTTCTGGATTTATCAGCATAATCTCGGTAGCACAAATCATACTAACTAAAACTTACATACTAAAGAAAGTTTCAGATTTTTCCCAAATCTAAAGAAGAGATAGTATTAGAAAGCTTACCCCAATAGCAGCCTGACCGTTACCAGTTCCAACATCCCAAGCAAATTTGTGGTCAAGTGTCCGTGCGGCAATCTTTTTATACCAATCAATCGGATATCTAGGCCTTGCGTCGAGATAAGCTTCAGCCTCTTTCTCTGATAAGGCAGCCATCTTCTTCTTCCGCTCTCGTTTTCTTTCCTTGGTTTGAAATGAACACTCAACTTCGTTTTAGATATAAACTCTCTTTGAATAGTCTTTGTTTCTATTAATATATTATGAAAAGAGTTCAACGACGTCCAACTTGGCGTGAGGTTAAGTTTCATTGCAAGTCCTTCCGAAGACGTCTTTAATGACTTTTTTTTTGTTAAAAAGGACAAAACAGTCAGTATAAGTTGATCAATATGCAGCTAATACATGTTCCACGAAATGATAGAGAGAGAGCAATATATTTATGTTATGTAAATCCATGAATTTGGACTTTGTTACCTTCATTATCTCGATCAAAATTTCTTGGTATCCCTAAATTTCTTTTGTTACTTTATTTACTTTTGCAGTTTTGGAATTATAGAGTAATTCTAATGTTCTTAGACTTTTCTAGTAGTCATAATATCTAAATTAACCTGTAAATGATTAGTTGACCAAAAAAAACCTCTTTTTATATTCAAGAACAAGAAAAGTTACAGTAAAATTTGGTGGACTATTTTGATTACTGGTTAGTGACAATTTTATCACAATAAAATCAAGGTAGTTTCAAGTTTGTGTTCTTCTCTCATTAATATCAAGGTCTCTCCTGGATAAATGATACAATTCTTTAGATGCAATTGGACACCCATGAAATTCGACATTGGATAGGAAAAATGACTAAATCTCACTAAGTGACTGACTATCACTAAAATATCTTACATCAAAAAAGAAAAAAAAAGAATAATAAATGATTCATAAATTCTTTTGAAGAAAAAAATAATTATATCCTTAATTTGGATTTTTTCAAGTGTTTGCTAGGCCAAACCTAATACACTTGGTGGGAGTGGGAAAAATTAAGAGATGCATCATAATACAAATGGTTATTCTTTGCAAGAACTCATGATGGCTTGATTTACTTGAACTAAAAGGTCCAAAATACATTTCTCTTTTTTGCAACTAGTTAATAATGAATCTTCAAAAAAGAACAAAAAAATCGTATTTTTTGATTATAATCAGATAGAATTTTTTTTTTTACAGCAAAAAAAAAAAGAAATAAAAAAATTACTATCTGACAATTGTACATATAATCTGGGTTTTATCTGTAGTATTAGTATTATAGGCCCAAGTTCATTAGCTGAAGTTTCAACTCATAATGGGCTTGATTTTGGGCTTATCTCTTGGGTTTAGTTTTACAAGATAAGATTTAAAAACTCTCTCGACTCCTCACTCTTTCTTCTTCACGAGAGCAGTGTCGTTGCTCTGATATTGTAACTGTAACTCCGGCGGATTTTGCCGTTTATACTGAATTTTTCCGGGGTGGTGTGTGATTTCGACTCTATATACGCTAAATCACCGTTCACCGTGGAAATCGTACATCAAATTTCGTTAATCGCGTTTCTTTATCGCGTTTGAGTTCGACTACAATTCGTGAAATCATGAGTGAGATCGTGAGAGTTCAAGAGATACTTTCTAAACTCTGGAACCTAAAGATAGCCTCCAAGAACTGCTTGAATCTGGTTACGATCATATCAACTGTTGCTTATGATCCTTCATTTGAAACTAATGGAAGCTTCAAAGATTTCGTTTCAAGATTATTGGCTCGACGTGACATTTACCGTATAAGGAAATTCTCTTTGAAACTTCGGTCTATGGAATTTGACTCAGCTAAGTACAATCTTGTCAACGATTGTGTTCGCAATGTGTTGCATCGAGGTGTTTTGGATCTTGAATTGGACATAAATGTCAATGAAGACTACACATTGCCATTTGAGGTCTTCACTTGCAAGAAAGTTGTGAAATTGAAGCTAGGGTCTGGTTTTGTTATTGATAATATCCCTAAGGACGCTTTGCTTCCAGCTCTTAAGACTCTCTTTCTTGATAAAGTCCGGTTCAATGATAAAAGTGGTGGTTGTGCGTTTACAAGGCTTGTTTCTGCTTGCCCTGTGCTTGAGGAGTTAGTCATATATAGAAACAACCGAGAAGACTGGGATTGGGATTGCACTGTGTCTAGTAAGATCCTTAAGAGACTTACTATTCGGCGTCAAGACTGGGGAGATCTTGATGGCTCTAGTTATGAGTCTATTAGTTTTGATACTCCGAGTCTTGAATACTTTGAATACTTTGATGTTCTCCGAGATGAGTATCCAGTTGTTAATCTCAAGTCCCTTGTTGAAGCTAAGCTAAAACTTCCTCTTTTTATGGATGGTGATACCTACGATGTTAAGAATCTGATTAAGGGCTTAAAAAATGTCCAGAGTCTGAGCTTTGGTGCTCTTGACACGATGCAGGTAAGTGATACCTATTGTTTCTCTTTAATATGTTACTTTAGCTTAACAACTACTAGATCATGAGGAAATTTATATCTAGGAACCATAAAATCATAATCTTGCTAGACATTGGAATGTTTGTTGAAGTTATGACTGACTACTAGTTTGTTTTTAATTCTGTTCCAGCTGTTTTACATCTTCAGAGAAGCAGTACCAGTGTTTGAAAACCTGTTTCATTTATCACTTACCACTGAAGCAGCTTTCTGTTGGGATGTTCTGCCAATTCTGCTTGAGAAATCTCCAAATCTAGAGACTCTCACCATTGAGGTATGAGCTAAGACCCCCAAAAGTATATTGGACAAACAAAAGAATCAAAAACTCACAAAATCTTCTATCTCTCCTGTCTTTTCTAGGCTTTGCATTATACTACTCAAGAAGACACTGTTTGCGAATGCTTGGAGGGGTATTCTTTCCTATCGTCCTGCCATATTGAGGTTCTAAAGATAACCCAGTTCGAGGGAGATATTGGAGAGATGGTGCAAATAAAGCATATCTTGGAGAAATTGCCGAGTCTTAAGCTGTTGGAAATTCATGGTAAGGCAAGAGGAGATGAGAAAAAGCTGCAGATCATGTTGGATCTCCTAATGCTCGAAAGAGCTTCGTCTGAATGCAAAGTCCAGGTCAAGTTTCCAGTTTGTGTTGCCTCAACATGAACTTCCATATCTGATAAGAGAAACAAATGTGCTTCCTGTTTGTTGACATGAGAACTGGTTTGTTTAGTGTCTTTCATATATGCAATTTCTGAATATAACATCTTGACATTTTTGTCATCTCTGACTGGTTGTTGTGTCGTTTCTTCGTGCCTAGAACACTTGAGTTTGTAAGAGAGAGGCTATAGCTATTAGCTACATTAGGTCTACTATTACTCATTTGTTTTGTATGCTACTTAGTCAATTTGGTAAATGGAATATGATATGACTGATGTTGTTTGTTTTCGGCTCTACTGCTCTAGTAACATTATAGTTTATATGTTTTATCAATGAGCAAAAATCTCTGTATAGGCAATGTGCAGAGAACTAGAACAAAGCTTGAATTCAAAGATAAACACATTATAAACCAACATGACAACATACACAAGACTAGAGGATTATGGCTACAAGACCGGACAAATTGAAACTGAAAAAGAAAACAAGAGACTAAAGTTGTTGTAAAGATGGTGTCGAGCGACACAATACACACGAACTCATCATTAAGCATTGACACTCTAATTGTTACAAAACTCGAAACCATCACACAAAAACGTAGCCAAAGTCAGACAATGCGCAGAGAAATAGTTTTTTTTTTTTTTTTTTGAACAACGTGCGCAGAGAAATAGTTAAATCTCTCTTTTTTCACCTAATAAATATAATGAACTTGTTACAAAAAGAAAAATAAGGAACAAAAATTGGATTTTATTTTTATTTTAGTCGTATAAGTAATTTCTTTAAATTTTTTTACTAAAGGTGTTTGTTTATTAAACAAAAAAACCGGATCCAGACCGTGACCCGGTTGACCACGTTCTCCACTCCTCTTTCCCCAAATCTAAAACCCTAAATTCTCAATTACCGTCGCGCTCGTCACATTCCGTCACTCTACCAGCGACAATCTCCGCAGAAATCTCTGGGAAACTTGCTCCAATGGCGTTTTCATTACAAGATGACGATTTTGGAGGAGATTATTCCGCTGCAAATGCCACCAGGGCTTCAGGTCTCCTCCACATTAATGGATTCCTCACAAATTCATGGTTTATGATTAGATTGGATTGGAAATTTTCTCAATTTTCATCTGTATCATTCAGGTAATAAAAGAAGCTTCGGTGATCTTGAAGACGATGAAGATGATATTTTCGGATCAAAAAAGGTAGCCGCCTTTTGAATCACAAGTTCAGTTTTTTTTTGCTCACTTGCTTGATCTAATTTTGAAATTGTCGCCGTTTAGGGTCGAACTAAAGTGGAGGAAGCTGCACCTGGTGTTGCAACTGGGATGATTTTGTCACTCCGAGAGAGGTTTTTTATCCAATACTTTCTTCATATTTTTTCGGTGCGAAGAGAAAAGTGTTTTGCTTTGATGTATAATTCTAACTTTCTTTTGCTTTCTCTGTGGCAGTCTTCAGAATTGTAAAGATGATCTTGCTTCATGTCAAGTATTGTTACTATTCTTCTCTAATCTATTTCATTCTATACTATTGCTGTTTATCGTTTCATCGCTTTTGTATCTAACTATATCTTTTTGGTTAGAATGAACTTGAATCAGCGAAAACAGAGATTCAGAAGTGGAAATCAGCGTTTCAGAATGAGTCCTTTGTTCCCGCTGGGAAATCTCCTGGTTAGCCTCTATCTGTTGATGTTGTTTTGCACATTGTTATATCTAATGCTAATGCTTGACCATCCAATGTGATTCTGTTTGGTACTGTTTTTTTTTCCAGAACCTAGATTTTTGATTGACTATATTCAAAACCTAAAATCTTCTGAGAGATCTTTGAAAGAACAGGTTTGTATTTGAGTTATAAGTTGTGTATATATCAATATGAAGGTCTTGATTTTTCAAATAAGGTTTGATGGTTAATTTCTCTTTTCAGTTAGAAATCGCAAAGAGAAAAGAAGCGTCATGCATTGTACAATATGCGAAACGGGAACAGGAAATGGCAGAATTGAAGGTAATTCTCAAGAAACTCATTGCCTACCACTTTGATTCCTGACTGATACTCTCATTGCCTATCACATGTTTTCTTGACCATTACATAGAAGAAATGTCGCTAAACACAGTCTTGTATTTGTATTTCTAGTCAGCTGTTCGCGATTTGAAATCTCAACTCAAGCCAGCGTCAATGCAGGTATAAAGTTCTCCCAGTGTTTTCATTCTGGAATGATTTATACAATTGTGCCAACAACACAAATCGTGAAAAAAGTTAGCTGTTGAAGTAACTTGGACTTTTCTAGGCATAGTCCTCCACTTTTTATGCCATAGTGTACCTTTTATAACGGTCATCCTCAACCTTGATGCATGTAGAGGGAAACCTTTTGCTAGTCTTTTAGTTTTCAGTCTTTATACGATGATAAGCACATGTTTACTTGGCGTCTGAATTATTAATAAGTCTGAAATAGAAGAAATGGCTATAAATTTTGAATTGCAATGGTCATTTAGCAGCTTTTCATGATCAGATAGCACTTTGGTTGATTTATTCTTGGTTTAACTTTGTAGGCGAGGAGGTTATTACTGGATCCAGCAATTCATGAAGAATTTTCACGTCTGAAGGTCTGCACCTACTCTTTTGCTATTTACCCTTGACTACTTTTTCATAAGATTGTATTGTCGTAATATATCCTTAGATAATCCAAACTGTAGCTACTAAACAAAATCCCGCTATAGTTACGAAAGACCTGAAAGATAATTCCTTAATAACTGATAGCTGACACTGTCTCGATATATTCCTGGTAAAAGTTCAATTTGCTTGATCTTCTTTTAGGTTGTAGATACAGTTTGACGAACACTCCCAACTTTTTTTATATACATTTGTTGCAATTATGTAAGAGTAGATGAAGTTTGACCCCATGTTTCTATTATCCAGAATCTAGTTGAGGAAAAAGATAAGAAGATCAAGGAACTCCAGGACAACATTTCCGCAGTTACTTTTACTCCTCAAAGCAAGAATGGAAAGATGCTTATGGCAAAGTGCAAAACCCTGCAAGAGGAAAATGAAGAGATTGGGCACCAAGCTGCTGAAGGAAAGGTATAGTTTGTTCTACTCTCAGTCTTCAGTCTGGAATTATTTGGTTTATAGTAAAGCAGTAGTCGTCTTCAACCTTTGTAAATCATGATTCCCTGAAAAGGGTAAAGAAATTGATGCTTGCCTATGTTCATGTGGAATGGCAGATTCATGAACTAGCAATAAAGCTTACAATGCAGAAGTCTCAAAACGCGGAACTTAGAAGTCAATTTGAAGGTAAGAAATATATTGATATTAGTTCTAGCAAAGTTTTTTGTAGAGTTGGAATTTGGATCTGAGGTTTTGTGGAATGCAGGACTATACAAACACATGGAGGAATTAACTAATGATGTTGAGAGATCAAATGAAACGGTGCTGATCCTTTTCTCTTATCTCTTAATTCCATTCGATTTTTCTTAAACGGAAGAATCTGATTATGGTATTGTTTTAAAAATGGGACTTTGATGAATGTCAGGTGATAATATTGCAAGAGAAACTGGAAGAGAAAGAGAAGGAGATAGAGAGAATAAAGAAAGGAATGGAAATTGTGTCTGATGTAGTAGGCGACAAGAAAGATGAAGTTGATGAAATCGACGAAGATGCGAACGAAATTGCTGGTGGAGAATAGGAATAAGTAGCTTTCAAAATATGTTTTGTACATTTTGAAGTTAAAATCACATTTCTTCATTCGTTATCTGTTTTCATGAAACAGAAAGTGCTAATTTTCATCTTCTAGTAATATGTTTTAATTCGCACCAAAACTATCAAAGTTTGAAGCCACTGGTGGTGTTTCGATAGTTTCCCCAAATGTCTCGTGAATTTTTTTTATCTGTCGGCTCTAGCGAAGTGAAAGTAAAAAAACTTATTTACCCAAACTTTAGGTCAATCTGTTGCAGTTGTCACGAACGAATTCAAAATCCAAAGGAGCGGGAAAAACAAAGTGACGTGGAAGCATCTTAGCGAAAGCCTCTCTCTCTCACAGTCCATCATCTCCAATTCTCCATTAATCTGATAAAAAAATAGGGTTCACCAAAAATCCAGAAACCGTCACAGTTCAATTTTACGAAAAATCTCAGAAATGGAGAAATACGAGAAGCTAGAGAAGGTCGGAGAAGGAACATACGGGAAAGTCTACAAAGCGATGGAGAAAGGAACTGGTAAGCTTGTAGCTCTGAAGAAAACTCGTCTCGAGATGGACGAAGAAGGTATTCCACCAACTGCTCTTCGTGAGATCTCGCTTCTCCAAATGTTATCAACATCGATCTATGTTGTTCGATTACTCTGCGTCGAACATGTTCATCAACCATCAACCAAATCTCAATCTACCAAATCGAATCTCTATCTCGTTTTCGAGTATCTTGATACTGATCTCAAGAAATTCATCGATTCGTATCGGAAAGGACCTAATCCTAAGCCTCTTGAGCCATTTTTGATTCAGAAGTTGATGTTTCAGCTTTGTAAAGGCGTTGCGCATTGTCATAGTCACGGTGTGCTTCACCGTGATCTTAAACCGCAGAATCTTCTTCTTGTGAAAGATAAAGAGCTTCTTAAGATTGCTGATTTGGGTCTTGGTCGTGCTTTTACTGTTCCTCTTAAGTCTTATACGCATGAGATTGTTACTCTTTGGTATAGAGCTCCTGAAGTTCTTCTTGGATCTACTCATTATTCAACTGGTGTTGACATGTGGTCTGTTGGTTGCATCTTTGGTTAGTCGTCTCAATTATGCTTTAATATCTTTGAAATCGTCTCTTTGCTCTGTGATTTTATCTTTATGTTGTGTTTCCTTCTTTGAATTTGTATAGCTGAGATGGTCAGGAGGCAGGCTCTTTTCCCTGGTGATTCTGAGTTTCAGCAATTGCTTCATATCTTCAGGTATTTTGAATTTGCCTTTCATTGGTTCTTCTGGTTTTGTCCAGTTTCAATGTGAATTGCATCATTGAATGATATAGCTAGCTACCACCCACATTATAGTCCAGGATTCATTGACCATAGTACAATGGATATTAGAGACTATGATCTTTACTAATGGTATTTTTGGTTCATGGAGATTGCTAGGAACACCAACTGAGCAGCAATGGCCGGGTGTTTCCACTCTGCGTGACTGGCATGTCTACCCTAAGTGGGAGCCGCAAGACTTAACTCTCGCTGTTCCTTCTCTTTCACCTGAAGGAGTTGATCTTCTCACGGTAAATAACTCCCTGATGAGTGATGACCATATCACTGTTGCAAAAGTTGCTCTAATACTGTTACCTCTTGCTTCTGCTTCTCTCTTTTTATTTTCTAAGCTGAATTGCTTGGTTAAATCTTTCTGATTGAGCTTATGTTTGAACAAATGCAGAAACTGCTCAAGTACAATCCAGCCGAGAGAATTTCAGCAAAAACAGCACTTGATCACCCGTATTTTGACAGCCTTGACAAGTCTCAATTCTGAAGCAAAAACACACAAGTTGATTGCTGATTCTGTTGTCATCGTCTTGGTGAAATTTAAACCATTTGATTTATGTTGCTTTCCGACACATCAGTGTCTCATGTTTGGATTAGAGATTTGTAGTCTTTCATATGAAACTGCTATAGCTTCTTTTCTGAAGTGAATGTAAAACACAATGGTGTGGTAGCAATGAGATGATTTTCTATAGATTGCTTGTTTTTGTGTAATCAGACAAACTTGATGCTCAACTATCTGAATCATGTCAACTTTGAAAATTAAAGTGAGACCTTACAGGTGTGGAAATAAAGGGTCTTTAATAGAATTGTCAAAACCCAAATGTTACGTACAATGGTATTAGTGTACACAATTGGTATTCTGACGCACACAACTTGCCCACAAATGGTTTACAACACAGATGGCTGCTCAAAGACACTAAGTTAAAAAGATTTATCGCTACACACAATTGAACGAAACCAAATAATACAGAAGTCGTAGTAGTAGTAGCTACTGATGATGATGTTGGGTGATGTGAAATCAATTGGACCACACATGAACAAGGCCGTGTCTGTTTCCTGTGTATATCTCATTTCGTTCTTCGTCATAGAAAAGGGCGGTTATGTCTTCCAAAGCTTCAGCTACCGCGTTTCTTCTTTGCTTTGAGGTCTTTCCCAAACAACTACTGCTGCTGCTCTCATCTTCTTTTGGAGGTCCACTGCTTGGTGTAATTTTAGCTAAGCATTTCCCAGTCAATATATTGCTGATATTGATTGATCCCGCTGCATCGCACAAAACACTATTAATCAATCTCCATCAATGAGATTTGTTATAGGTTATAGGGTTATTATATATCTTGATGGGCTTATTCTTCTTACCATTTCCTTCTATCCACTGATCTTCAGTATCTGCTTTGCAGTACGAGATGATCAGATCTTGATCACTTGTTATGTAGATATTATTTGTGTTACAGTCCGGATGCCATAGAAGATGGTCCTCAAAGGAAGTCACGAGCTCTCCTCGAAAATTCCACACAGAAACATTTCGATTCCTGAATGTCAGAAACAACTGGTTCTCATACAGAAATATGAATGCAGACGGTGTCATGAACTCAGCTCTACTAACTTCCATTAGCTCAGCATTTCTGACCTGAGTTTGCATATCAGAAACCAATCTTTATTATAAAAAAACATATAAAACAAAAGCTAAAAGATTGATTGAGTCAGATAAAAATCAACTCACGTCAAGAATTTGGAGGTTCTCATTCTCTTGCTTAACAAGAAGTTTCTCATTGAATTGTTCAATGAAATCAACTTTCTTGTTTCGGTGAAGCAAATGATTGAAGGACTTGAGAACTGTGCCGTCTTCTATCGACAAAATCTTCAAAGGAACATGACTGGCAGCTCTCTTGAAGATCAATAACATTATCCCTGGACTGATGCAGGGAATCAAATGGGCACAACAGTTAGAAAATTCACAAGTCTTTCAATCCAATCTAGTGGACAAAACAGTTAGAATAGCAGTTTGCTTAATATTTGCAAAAAAAAAACAACAAAGGGTCAGAGACAGATGGAGAAAAGTTACCTGATTTTAATTTCCTGGACATTTTTATCTGATATCGAATATAGCATGGTGTAGTTTTTCAGATCAAAAACCTTGTACACACTGCAGAAACAGCTATCGGGCTAAGAGGAAGAAACTTATAGTAAAAAAAATAGGTTGTTAAGACCAGAAAATAACCTGTCCTGCGCAGAATAAGTCAGCACCTTTCCATTGACATCATCAAACTCAACAAAACCAGGCCACTTTAATGATTCAGACTCAAAAAGAGCAAACCCTGCATCTGGCTGACCTCTCAGAATATACCTAATAATAGTTGAAAACAACAAGAAACACACATTAGTTTGAATAACGCAA
Organism: Arabidopsis suecica; assembly: GCA_019202805.1. Taxonomy (NCBI): domain Eukaryota; kingdom Viridiplantae; phylum Streptophyta; class Magnoliopsida; order Brassicales; family Brassicaceae; genus Arabidopsis; species Arabidopsis suecica. The sequence goes on from CM032909.1 coordinate 12,438,533, forward strand.
CAGAAAAATAGACACTACAAATGAAACCGATTTGGTAGATGGTAGAGAACATACTCAATTCTAGTGGATCTGCATTTCAAAGAGCTGAAATTGTCTGAAGCATAAACAGAAACTGTGATGAGAGAATCATTGTTCTTGTTGTAGAACAAGCTCCTGATGACTTCATCTGGACTAACATTTAAAAAGCATATTCGTTTGTTCGACTCTGCAATTTTAAGGTAAAGCATACTCTCAGTCACAAAGACACAAAGCTAAGACTAAAAGTAGTCAAATTACACTAATTACCTCTACTAAAAGCTGCGCAAACACCAGAATGAGCAAGCGCAAATACAATGTCCCTTGCAGCAACAATCTCGATAACTTTAGTTCTTTTCATCAAAAACGGTAATGCAACTAAACAGTGTCCCTTTGGATCGTGAGTATCATATTGCTCCTGAAATCAAATCCCAATTAAGAGAATTTGAGTAAACTATGAGCAGAAGAGCCATTTCTAGGGTTTGAGAAGGATTGAAAATTAGGGCAAATTCAAAAGATTGAAAATTCAGAACATACCACGAGACGCATGTTACGAAATCTCTCTTGGGCGGTGCTAATAGAGAAAGCTCGATCTTTACGAGATGAGATTTCTCTTCGTTGAAGCTTTTTAACACTGTTGACGAATCCATCGGGTCGAGACCTTTTTTTAGCCACAACTCTTCTTCCACTACAAGGTCTAGGGCTTGCCGTAATCCTTCTTCCTTCCATCTACTTCTTCCTTCTTCCAAGCCCCAATATTTAAAGCAGGTTGTGGATTTGCTTGAAACCCTAAAGGATGAGGAAACCCTAAAGAAGAAGAAGCGAGATAGTTTGGGTAATCTCTAAGAGGAAGACGAGAAGTGACGGCTACTACATGGGAGTGTGACGTAAGAGTTTTTTGCAGATTCAGATTGGAATTTGGCTGATTCAATGTTTCAAAGCTCTTTTCTCTTTCAAAATCTCAATTTCGAACACGAACCAGCCGAACCAATCCGAATTATTTTTGCATAGATCGAAGACATATAAAATAAACATTGAATATTATGTTAAAACGCAGCGTTTAAGGGGTTGGAAGAAATTAAACTTTAATGGGCTGTAATGGATGGCCCAGTAAACCTTACTATGAGTCTATGACTATTGATTAATTTGCTCTTGGAAACAAATTTTGTTTGAAAACTTATACTAGTTTGTGTGAAAACTATCGTTGACTTTCACAAAATTTCTAATAATTTTTTGAAACTTTTAAAAAAAATTTGAATTGTTTTGGTAAAAGTATCATAAAATTTTGGAAACTTTTCTTTTTCAATCATGTGATTTCTGTGGTGATTAAAAAAAAACATATATATGACACAAACTCATCAGCAAAAACGTCAATAAAACAAATGGAGAGGCATGCATGATGAATTTTAATAAGCGAGACAGATTAAACGGGCCAAAACCCAGAAGTCGTCCCGTGTAAACGAAGAAATGGGCCCAGAAAAAGACGGTGGGTGAATTAGTCATTCAATATGTTACGTAATAAAACCACACGAAATTAGGCAAAAGCGATGGATGATGCATCAAGCATGGTCTCTTACAAAAGCCATGTGATTTATTGATTTCTACCCCTAACCTCACTCTATTATTTTATCATCATCTCCCTTCTTCCACCTACAGCTGAACTAATTAATGCACGTCTTCGAAACATTATAAAAATGGTCAATTAATACAAAATTTAATAAAATTCAACCAACAACCATTTTTTATGAAGAGCTGTCTATACGTCGTTCGACGAACTTGATATGTGGGAGTATAAACGGTCTTACGCTGTTTTAATGGCAATAAATGAGGTTGACGATTTTGTATGTTTTGTACGTCTAATTTTTTTTAAAAAATAGTTATTTTATGTATTTATAATGGAGTTGTTTAAAAAATAATTTAGACGGACAAAAAATAATGATTTTACAAAATGTACTCGTGGAAAATTAAGAAATATTTGTAGAAAACAAATTATTAAAAAGAAATGTGTTACTATTTCACTATTTAAGGAGTCATGTCATTAAAATTTGGTAACGAATCCGTGTACAAATAGTAGTCTCCTTTAGGAAAACAAAACCCCCTGAGAAACTCAACAGCGAGAGAACCACAAAGCGTAACAAAGTAAGTATGAATGGTTATTCAATCAAATCCGATGATAAAAAGGAAGAGAAGCCAGCAACAGCCATGTTAGCAGCAGCATCCAAACCAAACGCTTCTTCCATGGAAACGCAATCTGCAAACGGCGGAAGCGGTAAAAAAGTGCGACGGAAACGCAACTGCAAAATCTGTATCTGTTTCACTATCCTCTTACTTCTCCTCATCTTTGTAGTTATCCTCATCTTAGCTTTCACTCTCTTCAAACCAAAACGCCCAATCACAACCATCGATTCCGTAACCGTTGATCGTCTCCGAGCTTCCGTCAATCCTCTCCTTCTCAAAGTCATCCTAAACCTAACGCTCAACGTCGATCTCTCTCTGAAAAACCCTAACCGCGTCGGGTTTAGCTACGATTCGTCTTCGGCGTTGTTGAATTACAGAGGCCAATTGATCGGTGAAGCTCCTCTTCCGGCGAACCGAATCGCGGCGCGGGAAACGGAGCCGTTGAATTTAACGTTGACGCTAATGGCGGATCGGTTACTCTCTGAATCGCAGCTTTTATCTGACGTCATGGCTGGCGTCATTCCGCTTAACACTTTTGTTAAGGTCTCTGGTAAAGTAACTGTTCTCAAAATCTTTAAGATTAAAGTCCAATCGTCTTCTTCGTGTGATCTCACCATCTCTGTTTCGGATCGTAATGTTACGAGTCAACACTGTAAGTATTCGACTAAGTTATAAACAGATCGCGAATCGCATAATTTATAGATTCTAGTACAACACTTTTGTCTTCTTGTTTTGTTTTTGGTATTTGAATTGGTTTGTATTTATCTCTACGTATGTTTAAATTTACTTAAATCAATAGAGATTTGCTTTTGTTCTTTTTCTTTCATGTTAATATCTTTGTTAAGATCTCATAATTGATTCAACAAAATTAGTAAAACGTGTTAGTCAATGTGTCAACAACGTATACATGGTGGATATTTTTTTCCAACCTTTTTTAAGTTTAAGAAAAAGTCAGATAAAGAATCAAATCAGATTCTTAATGACTGTCACATAATGTAGGCAGATTGTAAGGAATTAGGTGGCAGCTCAAATCTCATTTAAAACACCTCTTCTCTACTTTAATCTATATTTCTTCTATAAGTGTGGCTCCAACCTCTCCAAATATACAAAAAAAAAAAAAAAACCCATCCACACATATACTGATATACATTATAGTTTTGTCATGACCAAGCGTATGCGTAAATCCAGGCGGTGCGATTGCTGCACAGCTTCCTGTATCATCTTAACCGTTCTAATCATCACCTTCGTCATTGCCTTACTCTTGGTATTCGAGGTTTACAAACCCAAAAAACCAATAAAGCAGATCTAATCAGCCATGAGTCACCTTACAAGGCATCGTATATCCTTACCATTTGATGTTCCATTTCACACTTATTAGTCTCCATATTCTGGTCGTGAATCGCAACCGTCTGAGTTTCAAGCACGAGATAGGGAAGACATTAGTTGTATACATGGAGAAGCAGGTTAGAGATGTTGATCTTCCCTTGGCTATTACATTGCCGGCTAAAGGTTCTTCGATTCTACCTTGTCGACACTAAGTTGCTATATGGGATTGTAAAATCACTCTTGACCTCCCTTCCGTGAAAGTTCAGAACCAAGAATGTGATATCCGCACTACGCTGAGAATTGAGTATCATCTAGATAACATATAGGCATAAGGACTGTATTTTTCATTCTCTTAACCAGAAAAAAACTAAAGCATACATCTATTGCCTAATAAAGACTGTATTTTTCATTCTATTAACCAGAAAAAACTAAAGCATCCATCTATTGCCTCATCGTTTCAACTCTAAAGAAAGCATTTTTAACAAGTCGAATTCTCAATAACAAAACAAAATGATCTCATATCTGCATCAACAACTGTTTTTAGATATTACAGAGCAAAAGTCGAACAATTTAGCAATTAAAGAAACAGAGAAATTGACCTTAGACAAGCTCAATGTAAGCCATTGGAGCATTATCACCTCTCCTTGGAAGAGTTCTGATGATCCTCGTATATCCACCGTTTCTCTCACCATACCTATCAGGAACCTCAGCAAACAGAGCGTGAACAATCTGCTTCTCGTAGATATATCCCAATGCTTGTCTTCGCTTATGCAACGAACCATCTTTAGCCAATGTAATCATCTTGTCAACGAACTTCCTCATCGCACTAGCTCTAGCTCGAGTCGTCTTGATTCTCCCATGCTTAAGAAGCTGAGTCGTGAGTCCTCGCAATAGAGCTTTGCGCTGGTCCGGTGGTCTGTTCAACTTCGGAACTCGTCTTCCGTGTCTCATCGCGTAGATACGACCACCACCGTCAACAATTTTGAATCCATTCTCAAAACTCTGCCAATCTGCGTTCAATATTCAAAAACCCTAACGATTTAGGAGATTCAAATTGAGCCAAAATTGAAACGATTATGTTTCTGTGAAAAGTTGAAATTTACCTGGAAGTCCAATTGAGATGAGAGGATTGACCGGAGAGAGACCGGAGAAAGATGGAAGTGAAGGAGATGAGATTGGGAGGCGGAGAGTGACCGGACGGCGAGAAGACGATGAAGGTAATCGGAGTGATGCGGTGGAGGGAAGAGCTGATTTGAGAGAAGCCATGCTCCAAACTCTGCTCACGGAATCTGTAGGAGTCGCCATTGCCATGGACATTGGAATCGCCATTAGAGTGTGATTCTCTGCAACAAAGGCGATTTTGCTGGAGTTGAATGGATAAGGGATAGAGGAAGAGGACTGTGTTTATCAGAAACCCTTTGATGGGCCTTAATAATGGGCCTATAAACTAACTCTCACACAATGTAGCGTTTTCCCAACAAGAGACTTTTTAAGGTTTTTTTTGCCAAACAGATATTTGCAATTGGTCTTGGACTTGTGTTTGGAGTACTTCTTTGGGCTATGTAATGTTAGAATAATTATATGCTAGATATGTTAACTACATTTGTGATTTGCAAACATTTTATTTTTATGAGCATTTCTTTTATTTAGAGTTTGATGTTATTGGTTGAATATTTTTTTGGATAATAAATGGTGTTCTAATATTAAAAAAAAAAGTTTATGTACTTTCTTAATTGAAGAATTTTGGGAAAATTTTTGATATCATTTAATTTGAACATAAAGAGTATGTTAAGAAAGATAAAATAAAAAGCTAATTTTTATATAATACATGATATTTGAAAGATTACTCTAAAATTAGCCAAATTAGAGCATCTCCAACTCACCTCTATATTTATCTATAAACTCTATTTTAGAGGCAAATTTACTCCAACCCACCTCTATTCTCACCTCTAAAATAGAGATCTCTATTTTTTTCTCTATATATAGAGATGAGAATAGAGAATCTCTATTTTTTTCCCTATAAATAGAGTTATACTTTTTAGAGGAAAAAATAGAGAAACACATTGGAGTAAAAATAGAGAAAACTTACCTCTATTATAGAGATAGAGCTAAAAATAGATAAATACATCGGAGATGGTCTTAGTCTAAAAGGGCAGAAAAGACTTTTCGAATATGAACTTGGAGAAAGACATTCAGCTTTTTACGCTGAGAAACTTTCATATTGAGCCGTGTGTTTGTGTTGTGAAGAGAATTAATAAAAAATAATTTGAAGTGAAAAAGGGTAATAAAAAAAGGTCGTAAAAAGCGTGGATGGTTTCTTCTTGGGTTCACTGCCATGCCAAGCCATGCGATTATTAAATTGGCCATGGGGCTAGTGTTTGACGTACAAAAGTCTAAAAATTGTCAGTCAAACAGGTCCAAAACTTTGTAAGAAAAATAATATAATAATAGTAGTTTTTAGAAAAAATTGTTAAAAAAAGGACAAAAGGGAAAAGATGAGGATGCAGATGAAAGCAAAATGTCAAACACTAGTTTCAGATTTTATCGGGAACTGGGGTTTGACAGTTGGTGTTGTGTAATGGCCTCTCATCAAAACATGTGCATCTCTTTTCTTTTTTTCGTCTTTGTTATTTACTGTTTTAGCTCTACGTCTTGTCCAATTCCTCTTTTTATGTAAAATGCCTTTTGATATTAATATTAATCTATATATACATTTTTGGTGAAGATTTGGCCTCAAAAATCCTTTTACAATTTCAATATTGTACATTTAGTCCCTACAAATAAAATCTGACAAAATATTTGTCTTAATGAAATTTACAAATCAATTAATAAACTCTTCTAACAATTCCTATTTTTATGCTAAGAAGATTTGAGATCCTAACATATGGAAGTCAAATATTCAAATTTTATATGCTATTAAACATAATATAGAGAATATCTAGCAAATAGAAACTACTAAAACAATAATATCAAAATCAAATCTAAACTTCTAATGATTATTCCACATATCTTATCATAAATAAGTAATACAATATAAATCATTAATTTGATTATTTAAATTAGGAAAATTTAGACGTTAGTTTCCAGATTTTTTTTTTTTTTTTGACAAAGTTTCCGCAATAAACATGATAATTAACCAAAAAAAAAAATAATCAACGACGTACCAGTTTGGAATTCATCGTGTTCTTCGTCGTGTGAATATAATTCTTCTAAACGAAGGCAAAACTTGAAATCCTAACATAAACCATATATTCATAGCAATAACAGAGATCCAATAATTTAGTGATAGAATTTCACATGTTGATCTGTCGAAGCAGAATAGTCAAGCGTCTCATAGTATCTTGCCCATGTTATGTCTTTAAGCCGTCAATATTATCCTGCACCCTATAATTCTAACCAATGAAAGGAACTATTATTTATTACCTTGGATACAGACTTGACGATGAAACCTTAGATAGAGACTCGACGAAGAAACTTAAGTGTTAATGTATGATGAAGCTTCCATGATCATGAATTCGTGATAATAATGAAGAAACGTATGTTTGATGGTTTTTTTTTTTTCTTTTTTACCTTTTGTGTAAACAGATCCGTGTCATAATTAATTGGAAATGGAATTATACCAAAAACAAATTAATCCGAAAAGGAAATATTCATTAAAATATTGATATATTTAAGATGATAATGTCAAATATAGTTACAAATCTTAATCAATTATGTTAATGTTCCATAAAAAATAATTTATATTTTAATTTAAAATAGATAACAATAAAATATGGTAGTTTTACAAATATTAATTGATATGATAACGATGTGATTTTTAAGAAAATATATAACTTCCTTTTTTGTAGTTATTATCGTCATAAAAGTAAAAAGCCTAAAAAAAATCCTACACCGCCTCTTACTTTGATATAAATACTTTACATGTTTACACTTTCGGATCATCACTAACCCTGCTTTTTTGCGTTGATTTTTTTTTAGCTATACATCTTATTTTCGTTACTAAAAATTCTAATGGTTTTTTTTAACGATTGTAGGTTTTGGATGAGTGAAACCAACCACGATACATGAAGAAGATTTGGGTGATGTTTTAACTGATTGACTGATAATCTTTTATCTTCTAATCAAGGTGCGGATGAAAATTTTATGTTCCAAAATATTGTTACAAATCGATGGGGAAAAAGGTATGATATTGTGATTAATTTATGCGTTTTCATTTGTTTTACCGATGCTTTTGTGGAATTTCAATATATTGAAAAGCTCTGGCTAATCTCTACGACGAGCATGTCTCCACGAGCATGCATGTGATCTCTCATATAACTTTAATATATTATTTTTTTAATTGATGAGTCTTATTTTTTGTGTGATAATCAATGTTATTGTCAAATTATCTCCACGAACATGTGATCTTCCATGTATTTTTAATCTACTCTTTGTTTTTTTGTTTGATGAGTTTTAATTTTGTGTGGATATCATTGTTGTGATGTAGTCAAAATTCCAATAACGACTATGGTCGTGGGTTGATGATATCAATTATGAACATGTAGGTATTTTTTAAATTTAGTCCTAATCTATTGTCTTTAATTTAATTTAGTCTTTTATTTCTTTTTGGTTTTTTTTTTCTTTTTTCCAACAGTGTTTGTGATAAATATGAATTAAATTTTATTTTTCTTTTGATATGTAGATATTGGCTGAAAATATCAAAACAATCTTAGATATATTCTTTAAATCTGATTCATATCTCTAATAAAATTTAATTTAATTTAATTTTTATGTCGATAATGTCGGTGAATCTAAAAAATGTAAAACATAGTAGTAAATCTAAATCGTTATGTTATTATTCCATCTTTGTATTTAAATAAAATGAAACATTACTTAAAATTAATATGTATAATATTGAATATAAGACAATTTTAAATAATTAATCTTTATGATAAAGATTCGATTCTCAAAAAAAAATAGAAATATTCTTTTTTTGTTAAACTCCAACATTGTTAGATATACAAATTCAAAATATTAGAAATATTTGAACTTTTATTAAAATTTAAATACTATAATTATGTAAACTTTTTAAAAAGTTAAACTTTATAAAACGTTTTAAATATTTATGATATTAAAATTTTATGAAGTTTCAAATATTATAAATATTTGAACTTTATATGAATTTATAAGAAGTTTAAACTTTATAAATATTTAAAAAAGGATATTAATACGGGACGATATACTACGGGTAAATCCTAGATATAACAATCAAAATACAATTATGAAGTTTGGGTCGATATTAAAACTTTTCTGAAGTTTTAAATATTATAAATATTGGAACTTTATAAGAAAATGACAAAATGATGTTTAATTTCATGGGACAGGTTATATAGTGGGATGGGTTATGATCAATATTAATACGAGATGGTATACTACGATTGAAATCCTAGAATTAACAATCGAAATACACTTAATTATACAATTTTAAACATAACAAAACAAAAAATATTAACAAAACAAATACAACTTAAAATTTCATTTTTTTTGTTATAAATATCGTCCTGCGGTGTACCGACATTTTTTTATTATTATAAATATTCAAACATACAACATACTAATCGTACAATTAACACTATAGATTTCCATATACATTCTAATCACACATGTAAATGGGTTATATATATAAAGACTTATTATATTTAAAACGTATATTGATTTTTCTCAAACAAACATATACTATTTTTTTAATAAAAATATAGTCCCGCGGTGTACCGTGGGTCAATCCCTAGTATTTTACAAGGGGACTATATGTTTTTTTTCTTGTTTTTCTCTTTCTTAAAATCTTTTTTTACTTGGATTCCTCTACTTTTCTCCTCTTCTTTCGTTTAGGACGGTTTAAGGAAAACCATCTTTCTAATTTTAGCACAAAATTGCAAGTTGGCTATAGAATTGGCGGGCACTGCCCATCTTAGTAAGCACATCGTAACACAAAAAGTCAGTCTTTCGATTGTGAGAGATTTCTTCATCCCATCTCTCATACCAAACCTAAATGACTAGTGGTGCAAGTGCAAGTGTGCAACCACATGATTCATACCAAACCCAGTCGTGTAATTCTGTAAAACCCCATTATTTTCACATAGTGAATGAATCCAAAATTTTATTTACAGAAGTCACTACTCAATTTTCAACAACAAAAAAAAAGTTTTTTTTGTCACTCTACTTTAGTACTTCTCAAAGAAATTTTGTTTCCTCTCACATAATTTCTATCCACTTTCCTATCATTACTTATCACAAAATCACATATTAAACCATTATCAACTACTATATAATTTAGTTTATAACCAATCTTACCTTCGTTTATGCGTATTTTGATCCATGTCGAGATTTATGATTTATCTCCCTCAATGGGATCCTTGATCTCTTCCTTCCTCCTTATTGGAAACAATAAAAAATGTATTTACTGAAGAAATAAAATCTAATTTAGGTATGAAAACGAATTCTTCGTAGGCAGGTCATGTATGATCGCATTACGATTTAAAAGATAACCGTAATTCTTTTCTTCGGAAGTGACAAAATGACCAAATTGTTAGTTTATTTGCTTTATGGATTGGCATTTGGTCATGAAAGCATGTTTTGCATATCTTGATGCCGACTTTATTTTGTATACTTGTATCAAATGTTTTGACGACTCTGAACATTACCCCTCTTCATAAAAAGTACTAGGTGTGGTTAAGAAATACGATTTTCGTGGACACTATTTTAATTTTTACAGGTCTAACCGTGGAGCATCGTTGGTCGTTGTGTATAGATGTTTTCGGGTTTCCACTAGTTACTCCACCGCAATTGCTGTATTCAGAAAATTACCTCTGAAATTTATTTTCCGTTACTTATAATTTATATATTTTAACATTCTGAAATTTCGTTATATTTGTAGATTATTTAGTAATAAAGTATAAAATATATTGCACCGGTTCCACGAAATAGAGCTCTATTATTATAGACCAAACAAAATATTATCTTCTTGTGGTAATTAGTTTGAGAGAGAGGTCAAGAAGAAAAGAGATGGATCGGCAAAAGGAAGACGTCAAACACACAACGACGAACATTTCCGATCACACCACCTAATCTCTTCCCATTTTTATTATTTTTCAATTCAAATTAATTAACCAAGAACAAGAAAACAGAGAGAGCGAAAGAGAGAGAAAGAGTTAAAACATGAATAGAGATAGAAAGAGTCATTAAATGTACGAAGCGACATTCACAATAATTCGAAAGGTGGAAGACGACTTAGATACGGCCAGGCTTCACTGTCCTCGTCCTCCTCAATACCCAAACCCCTTTTTCCGGGATTCATCTCCAACCCACTTCCTTCCAAATTCACACCCCCTCACTGAGTTTTTGCTTTTTCTCTTTTACTCATCGGAGATCGTGAAGAAGATGAAGTAATTTAAGAATCAAGAGTCTAGCTTTTCTTACTACAAACCCTTTTCTGTTTGGAAATTTTCGATTTTGGATTTTGCCCTTTTCTTCACTATTTATAACCATGCAATCCCACGACCAACCCTTCTATCTCCATGGCGGAATCCGGCGATTTCAACGGTGGTCAACCTCCTCCTCATAGTCCTCCAAGAACAACTTCTTCCGGTAGTAGTAGCAGCAACAACCGTGGTCCTCCTCCTCCTCCTCCTTTAGTGATGGTGAGAAAACGATTAGCTTCCGAGATGTCTTCTAACCCTGACTACAACAACCCCTCTCGCCCTCCTCGCCGTGTCTCTCACCTCCTTGACTCCAACTACAATACTATTTCACCACAACAACCACCGTCTCTTACGGCGGCGACGGTTGTATCTTCTCAGCCAAACCCACCACTCTCTGTCTGTGGCTTCTCTGGTCTTCCGGTTTTTCCTTCAGACCGTGGTGGTCGGAATGTTATGTCCGTACAACCAATGGATCAAGACTCTTCATCTTCTTCTGCTTCACCTACAATTTGGGTTGACGCCATTATCAGAGACCTTATCCACTCCTCAACTTCAGTCTCTATCCCTCAACTTATCCAAAACGTTAGAGACATTATCTTCCCTTGTAACCCAAATCTTGGTGCTCTTCTTGAATACAGACTCCGATCTCTCATGCTTCTTGATCCTTCCTCATCCTCTGACCCTTCTCTTCAAACTTTCGAACCTCTCTATCAGATCTCCAACAATCCTTCTCCTCCTATTACCCAACAACAACAACAGCAACAACAACAACAACAACAACAACAGCAACAACAGCATAAGCCTCCTACTCCGATTCAGCAGCAAGAACGAGAAAATTCTTCCACGGATGCACCACCGCCACCAGAGACGGTGACCACCACCGCGGCCACAGTCCCAAACACGGCGGAGGCGTTAAGAGAGAGGAAAGAAGAGATTAAGAGACAGAAGCAAGACGAAGAAGGTTTACACCTTCTCACATTGCTGCTACAGTGTGCTGAAGCAGTCTCTGCTGATAATCTCGAAGAAGCAAACAAGCTTCTTCTCGAGATCTCTCAATTATCTACTCCTTACGGGACCTCAGCGCAGAGAGTAGCTGCTTACTTCTCGGAAGCTATGTCAGCGAGATTACTCAACTCGTGTCTCGGGATTTATGCGGCTTTGCCTTCACGGTGGATGCCTCAAACGCATAGCTTGAAGATGGTCTCTGCGTTTCAAGTGTTTAATGGGATAAGCCCTTTAGTGAAATTCTCACACTTTACAGCGAATCAGGCGATTCAAGAAGCGTTTGAGAAAGAAGATAGTGTGCACATCATTGACTTGGACATTATGCAAGGACTTCAATGGCCTGGTTTATTCCACATTCTTGCTTCTAGACCTGGAGGACCTCCTCACGTGCGACTCACGGGACTTGGTACTTCCATGGAAGCTCTTCAGGCTACAGGGAAACGTCTTTCGGATTTCGCGGATAAGCTTGGTCTACCTTTTGAATTCTGCCCTTTAGCTGAGAAAGTTGGAAACTTGGACACTGAGAGACTCAATGTGAGGAAAAGAGAAGCTGTGGCTGTTCACTGGCTTCAACATTCTCTTTATGATGTCACTGGCTCTGATGCACACACTCTCTGGTTACTCCAAAGGTAAAATAAACACTAACTTTTTAATCACTCTTTAACTATAAATTGTTCTAGAGTATAGGAGAGAGATGTTCTAAAAAGTAGCTTTTTTGGTTAATAATTGGAAATAAACAGATTAGCTCCTAAAGTTGTGACAGTAGTGGAACAAGACCTGAGCCACGCTGGTTCTTTCTTAGGAAGATTTGTAGAAGCAATACATTACTACTCCGCACTGTTTGACTCATTGGGGGCAAGCTACGGCGAAGAGAGTGAAGAGAGGCATGTCGTGGAGCAGCAGCTATTATCGAAAGAGATACGGAATGTATTGGCGGTTGGAGGACCATCGAGGAGCGGTGAAGTGAAGTTTGAGAGCTGGAGGGAGAAAATGCAACAATGTGGGTTCAAAGGTATATCTTTAGCTGGCAATGCAGCTACACAAGCGACTCTACTCTTGGGAATGTTTCCTTCGGATGGATACACTTTGGTTGATGACAATGGTACACTTAAGCTTGGATGGAAAGATCTCTCCTTACTCACTGCTTCAGCTTGGACGCCTCGTTCTTAGTTTTCTCTCTTTTTTTCAGAAACAATGTGCCCATAAATAGATTTACCTGGGTTTTACTTTTTTTTTTTTTGTTATGTATCAAAAAGAGAGGATTCTTAAGTCAAATTGTTCTCACTCACCACACTCTGTATGGGCTACCTGATTGGTGGAATACATAGAAGTTGATGATCATGAAGATTAGAACAAAGTTGATATTGAAGAAAACACTTGAAAATGGTACATCAATAATAAAAATGTGACAAATCGTTTACAAATGTTTTCAGTTGCCGAATTCTTTTGAAGGCTACCATTTTGTTTTTTTTTTTTTGTTTTTATTGTTATGTATTTTTTTTTTGTTACAACTTGATTTTTTATGGTTTATTTGTTTCTAATAAAAAATTTTAAATGTTAACATGTAATTATGTAAAAAACTTTTGTTTCTTTTTTTTTGGTAGGAAATAACTTTTTTTTTTTTTTTTGGTAGAAACTTTTGTTTCTTTAATGGCTAAGAAATTGAGATGATTGGATTTTCCAATTAAAAAAAATAAAAATTATGGACGTCTTTTCATCTTTCTCTTCAACAACAACGAAACCCTAATCTGGTTAAGTTGGATTTGGCCAAGTCCACCACCACAGTGGAGCTCTGAATTCGTCTCTCTCGAAATTTGATTTTCTACATCCAGTTTTCAATTTTCTTCTGTAGACGGTAGAGACCATTCCGATTTATACGGCTACTTCATCGCTCGAGCTCTCTCGTTCTCTATCGATCGCTGCGTTATCTGATTTGTCACCGGTTTCAGGCTTGTTTCTCTGACCTCTGGTTCTCGGCTCCCTGATTTTGCGCTCTATCTATTTATTAATCTCTTATTCCAAGTCTTTGTTCCGCTGTTATCACAGCTCATCTTCATCTTCCATTCACTGGTGTCTTTGGTCCGGCGTCGTCGGGATTGCTTTCAGTTCATCAGAGGTATTCTCATTTTTACCTGTTTAATTTCTATTGATCAGAGGATTATTCATTTTTTTTCGTGGATGTCACCACTTCAAGTTTAGGCCTAATTGTCAGCTGAATATAGAATGATCTGTATTGTCGAATGCATTCATGTCGTGCTTTTGTTACTTAGAGAGAATCTCTAGCTAGTTCCCAAAAAGTCTCTTTGTGATTCAGTCCTGGGAATTTTTGGTTATATATGCATTAAGAGATACCTGTCTGTTTATGCGTGTATTTCAGGAAAGAGCCTACTTAAAACATTGAGGTTTGAATATTCTCTTCGACCATCGAAGATTTGCTTGGTGTACTGGCGGGAAATGGATCCTAGTCGATATGGTCGTCAACAAGAATGGGATAATAACAGTGTAATTGCGGTTTTCTCCTTACATATATGGGATGATAAACAAGAAATTTTTAGGAATGTTGTGAATGTCAACTCATCCGTGGAGTGAGAGACTTGGGAGAGTGAGGATGTGGATGGGATTTGGCTAATGTAATATCCGTCAATGATGTTTGTTGCTGACATAGCTTATTCTCTTCAATTCACAGGCTCCGGAGGGTTATGGTACTCAGAATGATCCAAATAATCGGTGAGTGCTAGTTGAATGGACTATATTGATGTAGTTTTTTGTTCTCATGGGGGTATAATTATTTTAACAGGTTTGGCGCATCATATGATGAGAGATATCCTGATGAAAGGTTGATGCGGGATGATGTTTACAATTATCCACCTGGGCATAATACTCTGGGTGCCTTGCCTCAATCTAGAAGGCGAAACTATGAAGAAAATTATCCTCGTGAACATCGTAGGCAAGAAAAGCCTTACATCGATTCAAATTATGCTGCTGACTATTATCACGATAGTGAAGCTGGGAGTCGTAATGGATATTACCGTGATCATGAACACGAAAGGTCGTCCCGATATGATGGCCGCGATGACTATTCTTGTTACGATAACAACTATAGATCTAGAAATTACCAACATAGCAGAGATGATGGTCGTGAACAAGATTATGATTATTCTCGCCGGAGTTATGATTCTGATTATGAAAGAGGCAGTGTGAGAGATGGCAGTCGAAGGAGCCGTGATCCGCAGGATAGAGAACGGAATTCACGAGATAGAGAATGGGACTCACGTGATAGGGACTGGGACAAAAGATGTTTCAGCCGCGAAAGAGATGAGAGTCCTCATAAGAGATATGAGAAATCACGATCTCGATCTACCGGACGTGGTGAGTTCTCTAGATCAAGATCTCCTAGAGGTCGGAGCCATGGGCGGAGTTACCGGGAGGACAGCTATGAGGGGGATCACTGGAATGAAAGTGAGAGGCGAAGAGAATATGAAGATAGACATGACCAGGATCATTTTTCTGCTGTATATAATATTTTCTCAACCCTGGTCTATATTATTTTGTTGCGAAGACATTTAAAAAATCCGTTCCTATATTTTTATGGTTTTTGCTAGACCCCATCCGCCACTGTTGTTGTGAAGGGTCTCTCGATGAAATCAACAGAAGAAGATCTATACCAGATTCTGGTAAACTCTTTTTCATTTTCCGAATCTGTATGTCCTCAGGGTTAAACAATTTTTCTTGCATGACTTCATTATTCCCTTTTGCATGACTAGGCTGAATGGGGTCCTTTGCATCATGTTCGTGTGATTCGGGAGCAAAGTTCTGGGATTTCTCGTGGATTTGCTTTTATTGATTTCTCCACTGTGGTAATTGCTTTCAACTAAGCTGTTAATTCCTGGGGCTCTTTCTTGCGGTTTATTCAACCCATTGTGTGCATTTATATATTTTTTCGGAGCAGGATGCCGCACGCACCATGATGGATAGACTTGAGCATGATGGTATAGTTTTGGATGGAAGGAAGCTAATTTTCAATTACAGGTCTTTCTTATAATCATAAGACTTTGATTGATTTCAATATTACTTATGGAGGGATCATAGAATTACTTCACATTTATATAATCGTTTCTTGACCTTTTCTATACCAGAGTATAACATTCTTACACTGAATTGCGTGTGTTGTAGCAGCCAACCTACTGGTAGGGCTGGTGTGTCCCGTAGGCAGGAACATGCTTCTAGACGCAGTTATGGTAACATGATAGTTCCCACAGATTGGATCTGTACAATCTGTGGCTGTATCAATTTTGCGCGGCGAACCTCTTGCTTTCAGGTTGGTGCTGTAAATTTCATAGTCAGGACTAGAGTACAAACCCATCTGTTAACTACAGACGAAATTACATATATTTAATAACCGGAAGAACTACTCATTGTAGTGTCATGATTTGGTGATGACAATACCAAAAAAGATCGAACTGATAAAACTTTCAGAATAAATCTGTTTTGTGCTCCTTAGAAATTATTTCCAGTTCCTTTTGGTGATGAATATGGATTCTCAATGGACACTTTGTTTGAGACTAAGGTGACATACATATTTTGATAGTAATGGTAAATGAACATTTTAATTTTATGTCGACACATTGACGTGCATACCTATGCTAACAAAGTATTTGTTTGCATATACAATAGTTTGTTTGGAAATAGAGACAATTTTCATTATTCAAATGTCTAAAAAAAAAGAAGAAGTTAACGAACACCCTTTAACTGATCTTTTTTTATGGGATTTTGATTTATCTTTCCTTCTATTTGCTTAAACTCTGTTAAGTCTTTATCAATATGTTGTGGTCGACAATTGTATCTGTAGCCCTTCTTTGCCATGCCGCTGTCTGTGTCTTGATTAATGATAGAACACTCAAAAGTGCAGTTATAATATAGTAGAACAAATTTGTGGCCATTGTATAAACGTCTGTGATCTCTGTCTCCTTACACAGTGTAATGAACCAAAGACCAAGGATTCTCCTTCAGCTGATGTAGGTTTATCAAACTCAGCACCAGGAAAACGAATTTCTGAGACAGGTTCTGATCAGCATTTTTTATTTAGGATGTTTTAGATTTCTTTCTTTAGTTAGAAAACAGTCGAAAGTGTTAAGGCCATAGTTTTTGTACTTTTCTACATACCATTTATACCTAAGATACATTCTTCTTATTTTCTTTTCCAGGTCCAACTCATGTCCTGGTTGTACGTGGGTTGGATGAAGAGGCTGATGAGGAAATGCTTCGGTATGAATTTTCCAAACATGCTCCTATCAAGGTTGACAAATACCCTTTTGGATTCGTTTTCTATTAAGATATTGTACTTTATACGTCAGTTGACCTGGGTTTCCTCTTTCCACCATTTTGTAGGATCTTCGTCTTGTGAGAGACAAATTCACTCATGTTTCACGAGGATTTGCATTCGTACATTTCTGTTCGGTAAGGTCTCAAAGCCAAGTTGGTTGTTGCACTTACTCCTTAAACTCTCTCTTCTGCTTCGCTTTTCCCTTGCTGATGATTTAAATTGCAAGTGCGCCTTTTGAGAAAAGAGTTATTCGATTGTAAAGAAATTAGAAACCCAGTCTAGATGATCAGTACCACCTGGTTTTGATTCTGATTGTGAAGAGTGATTATGCTTTATTGTTGTTTTTAAAAAAAAATGTTTTAAGTGTCTCTTTAGTAATCATAATCTGCTCGTTCTGTGGGTAGATTTTGCAATGTTTGGTGGTGAGCACACTCAATAATTTATTTTGTCGTACTATTGTTATAATCTACATTCGACAACCATGTTTTGAATTGACTTGTGAAGCTCTTGTAGTAGATTATTTCTGTTGTCACTGATTCTCTTACCAATTTAATATCTGAACGGTGATCATATTTTAAGTAGAACTGCTTGATATGTCTAAATATCTATTTTCCCCAGTTTATGAGTGTATTTGACTTTTAAATCCACCTACCAACTTGAAACAGAAGAATTTGATTATGTTCGTGTAGGTTGAGGATGCTACTAAGGCGCTTGAAGCAACAAACGGAACAGCTCTTGAAAGGAATGGTAAAATTCTTAGAGTTGCATATGCAAAGAGTGTTCATGGTTCTGGAACTGGTATATCAGCACCCTCTCACTCCAACAACCTCGCTGCTGCTGCAATTGAAGCAGCAACATTTTCGCAACAGGTACGTGAAGATTTTTTTGATCCAGTTTCCCTTGTTTGATCATTAATCAAATTTTTCAGTAGCACCCAGTAGCTTTTGTTGAGGATTGTCATTCTTATGATTCTTCTACTCCATGTGCACTGACACTCATTTTTGTCCTTATTAGTATGACGGTGTTGGATGGGCTCCAAAGGAATACAATCCTGATGAGAAACAAACCACTGGATGGCAAGCCCAGGGTGTTGGGGAAATTGAATCCCAGAAAGGGATTTCTGCTCCACAGTCTGGCTATGTGTGGGATGAAGCATCTGGTTATTACTATGATGCGGCTTCTGGATACTACTACGATGGAAATTCAGGTTGGCACTTACTTATATTTTTCTTTATTTCTTTGAATTGATTGTATGGTTGGGTAGCTGCAGCTCTAATTTTCATATCTGGTATTGCAAAACATGTAATGGGCAAAAGTAAGGTTGATCTGGTTGAATAGTCCTGCTGTAGATGTATTCTTTTTATAGGATAACTTCTTAGCAAAAATAAGTCGTCAGCTCTGGTTTATTCAAACTATCCTGTTCTTTTTATGGCTATGAAGTTCTTATACTTTGTATGCACCAAACTAGCAAACATCGAGATACAATCATACAAGTGTATGTCTTAATTAGACTTTTAAAGTATGGTGTAGGGATTCATCAAGAGTTATATGATACAGTTGATTATGGCTGCTGTAGGACTTTCTTTGGATCTTCTTTTAAATATTGCTGAGTTCGGCCTTCTTATATATATGTATATATATACACACATATGTGCCTTAAAATTTGGCATCAAATAGGGCATAATGATGGAAGTGTTTTAATGTTTTGGTTATCACTAGTCATCTTTTCTTGGTGTGTGGTGGTGGGAAACTTAGTTTCACTGGTGTAAGAAGAGGGTAATATTTTCTATTAATCGTATGTTTCTAAATATGCAGGTCTTTATTATGACAGCAATAGTGGGCTTTGGTACTCGTATGACCAGCAAACGCAACAATACGTTCCTTGTCCTGATCAGAACAATGAGAGTAAATTAACTGAAAACCAACCAGACTCTGCCAAGAAGGAGAAATCCAGTCAACAAAAAGTTATTATATCAGCGGCTACTACCCCTAATGTAGAAAAAGCTCTGTCCTTACCAGATGCGGTTCAGGCGGCTGCAGCAGCAGCAATTGCATCAGAGAAGAGAGAGAAAGAGAGAGTGAAGGAGATAAAACTTGCGTCAAAGACTAGCCTACTGGCTAGCAAGAAAAAAATGAATAACGTTTTAACAATGTGGAAGCAGCGGAGCCATGAAACCCAAATACAACGTCCCTCACCTTCACTTGTTGACAATCCACCTACAGTTCTGGCTGAAGCGAGGTCGTCTTTCTCCACTGGACAATCCATGGGAAAACTGAAATCTGATGTAATTATTGCGAAGGAGAAGAGTAATTCCAATCATGGAGTTTCTGCTCTGACAACTGCAGAAAGCTCGAGCAGCAGTACAACAGGAGGACCTTTGATGGGGGTGATGAGAGGTTCTTTTGGAGGAACTGTGGGAGGAGCTTCTTCTTCAGCTAGTGTACAAGTGCCGCCAGTTTTACCTTCTGCTTCTTCAGTTTCGGCTCCGGTTTCAGTTTCCGGGAGTGGGAGAAGAAGGTTCTCTGAAAAACCGACTGCAGTGCCTACTCACAGAGAACAGCCTCAGACATCATACCGGGACCGTGCTGCAGAAAGAAGAAACTTATACGGCTCATCAACTTCAAGTGGAAATGATGTTATTGATTCAAGTAAGCGCCCTTGACTCTGTAGATTTTTCTAAAAATAGAATCCAGAAATGAGTTGTATTATTGTTATTAAACATAATTGGGAAAATGGTGTGTTTGAATGAAGGTGAGGATTTAATGGGGTTGAGGAAAGGTTCATTGGATCCAACACCTTTTCCTCCTGGTGTGGGTGGACGTGGGATTACAACAACTACTGAAGTCAGTAGTTTCGATGTGATCACAGAAGAGAGAGCAATAGACGAGAGTAACGTGGGAAACAGAATGCTGAGGAACATGGGATGGCATGAAGGATCGGTAACTTAAAAAACCAGAAATTTGGTTTATGGGTAACGTTATATGTTTAATGGTGATTCCCGATTGTTGTGTATGTGCTCAGGGTTTGGGGAAAGACGGGAGCGGAATGAAAGAACCGGTGCAAGCGCAAGGCGTTGATAGGAGAGCAGGACTTGGGAGTCAGCAGAAGAAAGTTGATGCTGAGTTTGAGGTTCAGCCTGGTGACACTTACAGAACTCTTCTCCATAAGAAAGCTCTTGCGAGGTTTCGTGACATGTCTGACAATAATTGACTGTTTCTGTGTGTAGAGTAACTGTGAAAGTGATTTTGACTTTGTTCTTTAAAGTCTTTTGTTGAATTATTATTAATGAAAAGAGACGGATTAAGCACATTGCACTTGTACTACTTGAGTTTATCCATCCAAATTCGTCATACGCACCTGAAGACAACAACGACCTGAAAACCTTGTATAAGTTCACTTGCGTGTTTAATGGATCAGTAGACAGCAACCGACTGAAGACAGCAACAGCATTCTAAAAACTTACCAAAAGAATATGCTTAGTTGCTTACAATTACAAAGTTTTTAGTAAAATTTACAAAAGCTAGCTGCCAAAAACTGCTAAAGTTTTTTACAAGTTCCAGAATCTTTTGAAAATTTTCAGATTATTATACTTTTTTGTTAATGAATAATAATAAATTGTTATTTCATGCACATTAAAAAAAACTAGACTATTCTTTGCAAGTGTTCCAAAAGAATATATGCATTGATAATTTGATATGCGATTTGTTTTGAAGGCATAAGATTTCAATTAATTAATCATATTTGTTAGTAAAGATTACGATGACCATTATAATAAAAAAATGTAAAACTAGTTAATCTCGTGTCATTGGGTTTCCAAAAACAGATTGGTTAATACATTAGTTGGAACCATTGTTATAATGGCTGGGTTTTGTTGCCGCCGGCTATTTCCGGATAAATGCCTCAAAAGATCTTTCAGTGAATCCACCGTGATTTACGTTGTCATAACGTGAGATGGAAATGAAGGGCTTTTTTCTGTTAATTTAGTTTTACACAACCCTATAAATATATGTATCTGTATCAAAATCTACACTTTAAACCCATACCAATTTATTTTAAAATAAGTTGGTATTGCCCAACTTTTTATCAAGTTTTTTCAACATGAAGAAATGTGAGTTTTTATTGATCGTAAGTTTTGCAAAAGGGGAATGTGATCACTGATTTATTGATTTGACCAATTTGGCAGGGTTCATAACAGGAGCAGTGGTAATAGTGTTGATTGGATTAGGGGCATGGGCTTTTGTTTCCATTAGACCTCCACCTCCTAAGAGATGCGGAACCCCAGGTGGACCGCCTATTACCGCCCCTAGGATCCGTCTCAGCGATGGCCGCTATTTAGCCTATGAAGAACATGGAGTTAGTAGACAAAATGCCACTTTCAAGATCGTCTTTATCCACGCATTCTCAACATTTAGGCGCGACGCTGTTATCGCCAACCGTGTTCGCCCTGTAATGATTTGATCTCTTCCTCTCTTCCTCTCTTACTATTTTTCTTTTGCTTAAGAACTCAGATTGTTTGTCTGCATTTACATTGGCTGTTCGAATACAATCGAGGGGCCTATATAGAGTAATTCTGTAATTGCATTGTTTGTCTCTTCAGGGCTTTCTCGAGAAAAACAGCATCTACGTGGTGTCATATGATCGACCTGGTTATGGAGAGAGCGATCCTCACTCGAGTCGCAATGAAAAGACTTTAGCGCATGATGTTGAACAACTTGCTGACCAACTACAACTTGGTTCCAAATTTTACGTGGTTGGGTACTCAATGGGAGGTCAAGCCGTTTGGGGTGTTCTCAAGTACATTCCTCACAGGCTCGCAGGAGCGACATTGCTTTGTCCTGTAACCAACTCATGGTGGCCGAGTTTCCCAGATAGTTTGACATGGGAGCTGTGGAACAAACAATCAAAATCCGAAAGGTTTGCGATGCTCGTTACTCATCACACTCCATGGCTACTCTATTGGTGGAACAATCAAAAGCTATTCGCAACAACAGCTGTGATGCAATCAAGCCCCACTATGTTCTCTCCTCAAGATCTTGCACTACTTCCCAAACTCGCCGCAAGGGTGTCTTACAAGAACCAAACAATGCAACAAGGGACACACGAATCACTAGACCGAGACCTGATTGTTGGATTTGGGAAATGGAGTTTTGACCCTATGAAGATCGAGAATCCATTCCCTAAGGGTGAAGGTTCGGTACATATGTGGCAAGGGGATGATGATCGGCTCGTCCCGATACAACTACAAAGAATCATTGCTCAGAAACTAAGTTGGATCAAGTATCATGAGATTCCAGGTGCTGGTCATATTTTTCCGATGGCTGATGGGATGGCAGAAACTGTCTTAAAAGAACTCTTGCCTATTCCTCAATCATCTTAAATTTAATCATTCAATTTTACATTGTTTAGATCATCAAAGTTGTACATTTTGTCTCCACCCCACAAAATAGCAATGCTCTGTTCCTCATGTATAAATTTCATTTCATTTTTTTTGCGTTTTTTTCAAGTATTTATTGCAGCGCAGTAAAAAGATTTACTCAGGTAAAACAAAACCAAAGAATTTCTTTTATTTGGAAATAGTAAAGCTAAACAGTTAGATGACAACGAAGCTGCACCTATTCTGCCACAGATATCGTTTCTTAAACTTGCAGTAAAAGGATGCTAATCATAATATTAGTTTGAAGCTGAGAAAATACTCACTTAGGAAGGCCAGTTTCAGGATTGAGAAGGGCTTGAGTTTGGTCGTGAAGCACGATGGGACCTTTTCCAGGTCTAGTGCAGATAAAATAACTGACTTCTCCTTTTTGATCCTGAGATCCAATGTTGTCTTTAATTTCAGGCGGAGGTTGCAGATTTTCGACACCACTTGCTCCATCTAGTCCTGCTTCCTTTAGAATCGAATTATCCCCCACTACGTAACTGGTAAACAATGAAACCAAAATCATTACAAACAGCCTTTTTAGTCAATTTTATACTCATAGAAAACCGCAGTTAGCGGATCGATCACACAGTTTCTATCTCTTACCTCTTCATATCAGTGTCTGACTTAGGGGGGAAATAGTACAGAAGTCCCTGAAGCAATTGAACTGCAACCTTTCTGTTGCGTGCAATCAGTACAGCATTTGGACCAGCATCAAATGTGTAAGCAACCTGTCGAGATTGTAGTTTTTGAGTAAACAGTTGTTTATATACTTAAAATAACACAAAATAGTTTTTTCAAATGAGATTTGAGATGAGGTTGTAGGATCTGTCTCACATCCTTGTGTAAAAATGCTCAGAAATAAAAAACTATGCCGGTACATAAATTGTAAGTAACATCTTCCAAAGTAAAGTAATGATCAAAGGTCGAGCAAGACACTAGCACTTTACCTGTGGTGTCCCTTCAGAACGGTTCCACTTTTCAACTAAGCTAATTATTCTGAAAAAGCAGATAACAGGTTTGATATTATAATAAAGAAGGGTTTAATAGCAAAATAAACTGAAGCAGCGTATATCTGTCAAAATATACCTGTGGGAGGTGTCATTCATGTAGAATATGGGTGGAGATGTATCCAGACAAACAGCATGAAACTGATTACTATCTGTACATGTCAATTGTGTAAAGGATGCAAAGTCTCGACTTTTTATAGCTTCCTCCATTTGCAAAATCCGTTTTGGCACAACTTCCTATAGATAGAGAAAAAACAAACGATGAGGTTTAATAGGTAATACAGAATTTCATCAAACATCAAGAAGAGAACGTACTTTTGCTCTATGCTGTAAAAGCAAACTCGTCTCAACACTTTCACGCATTCCGGAGGTACTGCTCGTTTCCTTCTGCCGTGAACTCACCTGTTATAAAAAGAAGCTTTTACAGGCTATGACGGAAAACATAAGAAGGCATTAAATTTTCACAGATTTCTGATCACTCGTTCAAATAGAGCAACTCAAAATTGGGTCATGGAAATACTTATTTATATATCTTGTTCAATCAAATCGTGTGACGAGAGTAAATGTAACATATGGTTAATTTGAAAACAGCATGATCTGGAAGATGGGAGAGCTGGAGTAATCCTGCGAAAAATGTCTAAAAAATTCGCTTGAAAAAAGATTTAAAAGAGCCATACCACAGCAATGATGATAACAAGATCATCCCAATGCTTCTCATCTGCCAGTTGAACTGCAACGCTGTCACTTCCATCTTCTTTGCTTCCCATTGTCCACTTGACAAATCCACCAAATAAACTACGGCAAGCACTTCCTGAACCTTGCCTACATGAGAAAATGAAAATCAAACAATGTATACCAGTACCACTTAATTTCTATTACAACTGAGGCATTAATGAGATCATCGTATAATATGCTCAAAATAGTTTATCAATGCATGAGGAGCATATATTTACAGTGCAAGGAAGTCCACTACATGGTTACCTGGCTATTGCAGAAAGATGGCTTGGATCTTCCTCTACATTCATCAACTTTGCAAGCGAAAAAACTGTAGACAAAAAGCGGTTTGACATAAAACTACAAGCCATTCTCAAGCTCATGATCAACAGATAGAAAAAGCAGAATACCTAGACAAGCAAATCCAGCAGCTGAAGATGCTAAGCCAGCAGCAGTAGGGAAGTTGTTATGAGAAGCAATGTGTAGATACAATTTCTCCCAATCTTTCTTCCCTATCTTGATCCCCTTTTCCTTGTCTTCAACATCACCAGCACGACTTCGAATTTCCCTCAAACAATTTTGGTACCTACTTCCAGATAGAGAGATTTCCTGCCCGTGAAATCAAAGTTACTCCAAATCTAGCTCAGAATTGAAATTCCACATATAAGCTTTGTGGTGATTATCTTTGAATTCGATAAATGGAATCTCAGAAACACGAGAGATCGTAGTGGGAAATGAAGCGAGTACCTTGCCATTGAGCCACATTCGATCCCGATCAAACGCAGGACTAACGGCGACAGTAGTAACGGTACAGAGATGATCGGGATCAAGAGTTACGCTAATGCTATCGTTAACGGGGAGAATCCGAGTCTCATCTCTCTTTCCCCAATACTTAATCACCGCAATGTTCGTCGGAGTTTGCGCCGTCACCATCAACACCCATTTCTCCGTCGCCATATGAAGCTCCACGCGAAATCTCCAAAAGAGAGATCTGCAGCTTCAAAGTAGTTGAATCGAAGAAAATGAAAGCGACGGAGAATACGACAGAAGAATGACTCATTGGCTTTTAAATTTAAAATATTATTTTATTCAGAAAATTGGAGACATCAACCAAGAAATGAGAACTTCACTAACTAGTTTTTGCCATTTTGATGAGAACACCAAAACTTAACCTAAAAAGTTTTAGACAAAAAATGGAGTTAGGTAGGAGTTAACCAAAATTATAGTGATGTATAAAATCGTATTATCATAATCCATGGTTTTATGCCAAGTTAAACCACTTATTCTCCATCTATCACATGCTTTAAGGCCTGTGAATTGTTTTGTCTTTGATATTGGGATATTTGTTAGTTGGGAATGGATATGTAATATATAAAACACTGATTCATAGTTTCATACAAGTAACAACACCATTGGTTCATGAGTAAAAACAGAATCTTATAGCTCATACAACATTGGTTAAGATAATTGAAGAAAGCATCTCATTCCAAATATCCGGCACACCAGGCAAGCACCAGTGACTGCAATCTGATGAAGGTCTAGCAATACGATGGTGCTTCTCTTCCTCGTGCATTGCTCTCTTGAAGACCGAAGGATGACCATCTCTTCTATACGCCGACATCGTTGTGATATCGTGCAAATACACTCGATATTTCATTTTGCTAATCACTTTGTTCAACACTCTTGACTGCTGAGGCACGTGTGGTTTGCTAGAAGAAGATAAAGAAGGCAAGGGATGTTTCTGGTTGTAGCACATTTGACCACTTTCTCTGCCAAGAAATTATATACGTGATCATCTTTGCCTTTACATTAATGGTGTCCATTTTGTATATATGTACATTAACATTATGAAGAGAATATAAGAAAAACCTCGGTGAGACAGTGCGGAAAATGACTTTGGTTTTGGATGGATCAAGATTTATCTCAACCCATTTAGCCCATGTGGTTAGTCCTCTCTCATAAGCAACCATTGGGTCCATAGCTTTGAAGACCTTATTCCCATCCATGTAACAATCCCACCTAAAGCATCAATAACTTGCATTACTGTTAAAAATCCCAAATCTGAATAAAATGAGACTTGATATAACATATATAAGGAACATAGACGAATTCATTGCCAATTGATTTCGAGTTGGAAGTCTATGAACAGTTATATCCTAATCATTTTCTGATGACTTACGAACTCCATTTCTGAGAGTGAGTCCACCAGTGAGCGGAATCGAATACAAGAACATCGACACCACGCCAATATCTAGCATTGTCTTCGATTGAGTCCAAATGTAACACCCTTTTACGGTCAACTCCTCTCTTGAGTTCCACAAGCAGAGGAGCCCAACAAAACTCAATTGATGTCTCAAAATCCTGTAGTAACCAAACTTATTAGAAGCACTACTAACCGATGATGTATATGTGATCCAAAAGGAGGTTTGTGATTATTACCAGAGAATGGAAAGACATTGTAGGACCATTGTAAGTGAGCTTCTTACGATGAGTGGGAATCACAGACTGTACTAAGCAGACAAGAGATTCCCACTGGTTTCTCATTATTGAATCTCCAACCAGCATTATTCTTTTTCCTCTCATTTTCCCCAGATATTTCAATGCGTCAAACCTAAACACCATCATGGAAAGAGCCATTATTTTGGCTAGTTGCAAATTGTGGGAAAAACTGGTTAAAAAGAAGTAAGACGTAAGTAAAAAAGAGGAGTGTGGTGTGTGCCTTGGTAGTGGACAAGCCTTGGGGATCCATCTCCATTTCTGGTAATAAGAGTCAGGCCTTCCATTTCTCTGGCAACTTAGTGCAGAGCTCAGATATGGACAGCTTGAGTCATAGAGCGGATACGTTTCATCGTACATCCATTTCCCCACCGAGTAATCGCACCTCTCCCCTCTTCTTTCGCGCCTTGTCTGCAACGCGTTGAGTGGATCATCGTCCCCTACTAGCCATAGCTCATCAAACTGAGAGATTGCTTCTTGGCTGAGGATGAGACACAAAGATAAGAACAAGACTCGAGTGATTGAGGTAGCCATTTGACTTGGAAACTGAGCAGTGTGGGCTTGGAGAAAGAAATAATATAAAGAAGATAGGCACAAAAAGTGGATAAAGTGAAAAAGGCGTTAATTACGCAAAGTAGTGGTAATTAGTATTACTAATTAGACTTATGCTTGAAATCATTTTCCGTGACTTGCGTCTCCTCTTCTCTCCATCATATCATTTTCCTTTTCCTTTTCATAGATTACAGTATCCAAGGCAGGATTTGTGAGTGTGGTGGAGTACTGTTTTTTTTTGTATATGGTTAAAAAAACGAAATCTGATTTGGAAAAAATGATCAAATACATATGATGAAATAACTGAATCAGTTTATCTGAACCAAACGAAACAGAAATAGTAGAAAACAATCCATATAACCCAAAAAAAGAATTGCAAATCATACACAAATTCTTTCTTAATATGTAGAGGACAAAAGGTAGGGACCAAAGAAATGTAGGTTTTGTTGAGACCCAAAACTCTCCCTGCCCTGAAATGGTCCTGAACAGACCAAACTCAGGACCCAATCTTCCTTATTTGTAAAAAAAGTATTAAAACCAACACATGGCAACACCACTCTTCAGCTTTTATTCTTCTTCATGCTTATTATCAAATTCACACCATCCCAACCAAACATAACACAAAACAAACACACTATGTTCTTTGGTTAGCTTCTGTCCCAAACATGTGTCATCTTAATATGTCAGTCGAGATTAAATAATGCTTTAGAAAACCCATTTTTCTTGATCATCTGAAAAAGATTCATCTAACCATGATTGGTGGATGTGCATCCACGTCAGCCTTTGCTTTTCCTCCTTTCAATTTTAACCAATTTTCAGATTTTTCAATATCATTCAACCAAATCTAATCGCTTGAAATCTTAAAAGGACATGAATCAAGGTTTACCTTATAACTCAGTAAGACTTTTGTTGAACAAGACCGTACTTTTCCCTCTGCAAACAGAGCAAAACATTAGAACATGGAAGCAAACTTCTACAGTATACCCTTACGATGAGGAAACAAACAAATCAACATCTTTTGCTATCATCTAAACAAATCCTTAACACCTCCTACAATCCTAATTGTAATTATAGTCCTGTAATCAAGATGAAATCAGGTGATCGTAGTTTCTGCTAAATCATTTCCTGGCTCCATAAGTCACAAGTAGAAGCTATGGAGCAGAAGTGAACAGAACAAAAAGAAGATGAATTATATGGCAATGGTGATCTGTATGAAAAACAAGATATTGTTTGAAAAACTATGAGTCAAACGATTAATCTATATCTTAGATGAAATTTGAAAGATATCTGAAGAACTAGATTTCTTACCAGATAACTCATGCTTGTCAAATTTTGCAAGCCATGTATCTGAACTGATATGAGAAGACGAAACATTATCCAACCAAATGCGAAACTTCTTTTCCTTCCCATCACCGTATAAATTTTCCATCTCATCTATCCATTCATGTATCGGTTTCTCCACTCCAGACGGATGAACAAAAATACCAAGTGGACTCTGAAACATTGCAAAAGCATAACAATTAAGTCAACTAATCAGTCTACACAACACAGGCAACTGAAAACATCTTCAAAATTATCAATTTGAGCACTTTAATTTTTACTAAGTCAGATGCTTCCTCGAATGTGAATTATGTTGTGGAAGAAAATAACTTTTTGTTGGTCAAATAACAGACTTACAGAGAGCGATTTCAAATTCTGCAAATACTTGTCAGACTTCTCCACTTCTCCACAACGCCATCTCTCATAAAACAAATAAAACTGAACAACCTCATGAGCAGGATTCAAACTTTCCGCGAGGATATTTTCAGCGTCCAAAACATCTCTTGGAGAGACACTTGGTCCCAAATTAAACCTCTGAATGGCTTCTATAATACCAGCCCCACACCTCTCAGACGCATGAAATATTTTTGGATTGTCCTTTGCATTTTCTTCATGCCATTGCAACAATTCTTCATGCGAATTGCTAACCTTAAACAGTAAAAATATAAGCACATACTCACGCGTAGTCAAGTATGATCGAGCTTAAAAAGCAGTAGGGAACTAACCATTACACCATATACTTGAGAAATGTTGAAAAGCTCAGCATCGTTTCCAGAGTCACCACAAACAAGTGTGTTAGAAGGCTGATTGCCTTCAATATCCAACTTGTCAAGTAGATATGTCAAAGCACCTTGTTTGCCAGCTCCTCGTGGTAATACATCGAAAGCATATCCGTTGCTATAAACCAACTTCACATCCACCTAATAAGAAATTTTATCGTCATTAGTACCAATAGTAACAAACTATGATAAGAATATAGCCATCAAGCTCACATAAAGAGTAGACACAAAAAAATCTTACCCCACGCTCCTCTAATATCCCTGGAAGAACCTTCATTATTTCAACAGCGTCTTCTCTTTCCACAAAAAAACTCACTTTGTGCTCTTCTTGGCTCTTGTCTGGCTATAACAGACAACACACACACAAAAAAAAAGAGAGATTTAGAACAACCAAATTGCTACAGATTCAGCAGGAGATACAACATGGCAACTCGAATCAGGTAAGTCTCCAAACAGTAACACTAATTTTTTAACAGTCATCAATGTTAACAGTATTTTCTAAAAATAGGAACCACAATGCAAAACAGGAACAATAACAAATTAAGACTATCAAAATCCTCAAAACAATGATACAAACCTGAGGCTCAAGTTTAGGGAAATTAGAAGTTTCCTCAACAACAATTTCTCTATTCCACTTATAATCCAAACGAGCAGTCCAAACAACATCCGACACCGTTGATTCACCGCTGTATACAATCTCAGAACCCACAGAAGTTACCGCGATATCTGGAGTCAACAACGGTCTCTTCTTTCTTAGACTCGAGTAAGAGCTGAAAGACCTCCCGGTGCAGTATATAAGCAATGAATCATGGCGATAGTGAGCTTCCCAAAGCGCATTGAACCTAAGAAGATCGGTGTTTTCAGGATCATCGTGATCCACCTGAGAATTTGGTGTGAATTGTTTTAATTCTTCGAATCTAAAAGACGAATTTGAAATCAGAAGAGTGTGTGTGAGAGGAGAAGTAGAAATTACCAATGTGCAATCAAGATCAGCAACAAGTATGAGACGTGGTGGTCCTTCAAGCCTATCCATCGATTTCAGAAACCTAGGTTTTCTCTTTTTGATTCTCCCTCGTCTCTTTGCTCAACGAACTTTTTGGTTCCTTTGTTCTTAACTTCCTTGGGAAGACGAAGTTTTCCTTTTTTTTTGAACAATTCTGTACATTATTTGAATTAGTTGTAATCTTTTTAATATTTAAATTTTAAAACAATTAGTATTTATTAGTTAGAAATTTCCTTAAGCACGTATTTATATACCATGTCAACGTAACGAAATTCCCCTCAAATTTCAGTTTTATTACGATAACACGACGACCATCACATGATGCACTACCGGATGGTCGTCGACTCTTCCGTATTACTATTTTATCTTAAGAGAAAATGTGCAAGAGAAGTTGCTCGGTAAGTCGACGACTGGTGACAAAAATCGATAAAAGTTTTACCGGGAATAGAGAATGATAAACCCAAAGTTGTTAGAGATGTATGTAGTGGTAAAAAGAAAACGAAAAGAAAAAGATTGTTTTGGTACCGGTCTTGTGGTTGATAACTATTTAATGATAAACCTTTAATTACATTGGTAAGGAGTTACTAGTGTAAGTCTAATTCTTTCCGATCTAACTTTATTGTGATTATCCTCATCTGCGGTAAAATCTCAGAGTTAGCACACTTTCACACAATAATTTGCTAGCAACATCTTAAAAGCGTTAGTGACTTGTATGAGATTGTTCAAGTTTGTGACGATACACTCGAAAGCTACTTCAATCATCTCAACAACAAAATCATGTCGACTTTTACCATAGATGATCGTAATGGTAATGACCACGAGTTCTGCTCCGACTATTAAAAGCGTAGCTAGTAATTAGTATACGTGAGACGAAAAGTCACACCATGCATCTAGTCGTTTCACGAGAGTCCATCACATAAAAAATATCGTTCTGCCGAAACAGAAGCTGACTTAGAAAATTCGGCTTACTAGATTTGGTCATAATACCATAGGAAACATCCATCACATAAAAAAGATCGTTCTGCCGAAACAGAAGCTGACTTAGAAAAATCGGCTTACTAGATTTGGTCATAATACCATAGGAAAACCCATCGAATAAGCCATACACGAGAGAACCATTTGATTCGAATGACGTAATTTTTACGAGAACAAAGACCACCAAATCCAAAAATGTGTGGTACTTAGGAATTAGGATGGAGGTCAAAAAGTTTCTTTAGAAGAAGTTACTCAAGAAATTTAACTCATGTATATGTGAATTATATGTGGATAAAATAATAATTCATTAAACTCTTGTAAATAAAGTATCAGTATCTTTTTGAGGTCTTTGCTTTCTGTTATTTTATTTTATTTTCTTAAACTCGAGGTCTTTCTTCTAACAATTTTCTAATTTCATTTATCTTACAAAACATCTCAATTTTTAATATATAAATATTTGTCATAGGTACGGGAAGAGCGGTTTGTTTTCCAGCGAAAAAAAAAGAACGGTTTTTCCCCATTTGTTGTTATTTTTTTATAATAATTATTTTTCGCCCCTGAATTATTTTTAATTAATTTAATTATTTGCAATTTTTCCTGGGAGGCTAAAAGAAAGACGAGGAGGAAGAAGAAGAAACCAGCATTATATATGAAGCATTCTCTGCTCCTGAGAACCTCGCAGCCTTTACCAGGTAATAAACAAAACCCTAATTTTCTCTTTCTCTTATCAAATTTACTTTTTCTTCTCTTTCTCGGATTTTCCCTAGAAAATCACGAGGATGAAGACGAGAAACGGCTATCCCGAGCCAATCGAATTACTAAAATAAGCTTTGAACCAAGCTTTTTTGATTTTCTATTTCCGAATGCGTGATTTCGATTTCTCTTTTCCAGAATTTGGTCATTGATTTATCCGCAGTGTCTGTGTTGTAGGGTTATTAGTTTTCGCTAAGTGATTGAATGAGCTTGGATGTGGAAGTGAAGCTTAGCGGAGGTTCACTCTTGTTGTCATCATCATCAACGTCGTTGTCATTGTGTCCGTCATGGCACAGCAACAATCTTCCAGACTCAATCGTCTCCTCACTCTGTTGGACAGTATCCTTGATTTTTCCTGATTTTTCTTTTGTTACCAATACTCTATATAATGCTTCCTTATTTTTTGATCTTGTGTTGCGTTTCTTCGTATCCTAATCTTTTTAAGACGGTACATGTTCTCCTTAATTATAATTTCTTTATAGCTGGTTCAACTCAAGCTACTCGGCTAACTGCAGCCAAGCAGATCGGTGATATTGCAAAGTCTCATCCTCAGGACTTGAGCTCTCTTTTGAGAAAGGTATAGTCATGTATTTACTTTCTATGGATTACAGAGATATAGGGCTGTGGTTGATTGTTATACTGATGGGAATCAATGAAAATGGTAGTGAAAGTTTCATATATTACGCGTCCCTAGCGTAGATGCTCTCTTGGTCTTTGTTCTAAACCTACTATTCTACCCAATGTGCTCAATATAGGCGGGTAGACAGAGTAGAATCTTTGAGGCTTGAGGAGATAATATGTGATGTGTGGTTTTGCAGCTCCTTTGTGTATGGGTGTCATCCCTTGTTCGATGGGTTTCCATCTTGGCATTATAGTTTAGGTTTACATCGTTCTAAACTGCTAAGTCGGTCTTTACTTTAGATTTTTCTATTTGTCTCTTTAGCTTAACTCTATTTTTCCGGGAATTAGGTTTTGCATCACCTGCGTAGTAAAAAGTGGGATACGAGGGTTGCTGCTGCTCATGCTATTGGTGCCATTGTTCTGAATGTCAAACATCCTTCATTGAGTGAACTGTTAAATTCTTTAGCAACGAAGTTGGGTGAGGCCGGGATATCTGATAATGTAGATGAAGTGGTGGCTTTGCGCAATCTTCAGTCCAAGATTCTGGCAAATGCACCCTTTAGAAGGTTATTAATAGCTCTGTTACACAATACATATGTTTTTTATATCATCTACTGTTAAGACTTCTTAGCTGGATTTTAGATATCTTTCTCATGTTAAGGTTTTCCAATGTCTTTTGATGTCTCTAACTTTTGGAATGTGCTAACAGCTTTGAGATGAATAAGGTTTTAGAGTTTGGCGCTTTGTTGGCATCTGGTGGACAGGTAATTCATTATTTGCTATTGTTTACTTGTCTAGGTCATTTTGTAAGATTTCAGCCGATTTATCTCTGATGTAATTTCTTCATTGATATATTGTCTTTAGGCCTAATCAAACATCTTTGTGAAATTACATTTTTGTTAGTCTTAAATCGTTTGGGATAAGTAGGCCACTGGAATGACATTAAGTTTGCCGGCAATCTGGTTAGATTCTTAGAAGTGTTTAGGTTTAATCAAGTTTTCTCGGCATCACAAAGAAACATGTTGGATAGTCGCTACTTTTGAATTCTATACGCTTTTGTTGTTGAGGATCACATCCTTAGCATGATTGAAACTATTAGCAGGCTTTTTCACCAAAAATATCATTTGTCAGCTGCAACCTGTAAAATTTGTTTCCTACAGTTTTATTATTTGGCCTTAAGAAATTATGTGACTTGGTTTGTAACTAATTGTTTCAGCACAATCTGTTGATGCAACATGATACCTTGCCTTCGTTCTTTTTCTTTGAACTTTTGGTTTAGGGGAGCATGTGAAACCTTTATTTTTCCCTTTATCCTTACCTTTTTTCTCCTCAAATTTTGTTGTTTTTCCCATAAGATACGTTGCAGTTCCCTTGGTGCAAACCAAAATTAGATGATAGCCAAAATTATTAGCTGTTTCCGACATGAAGAAACTGTTTTTGTTGCAGGAGTACGACATTTTGAATGACAATTCCAAGAATCCAAAGGATCGAGTGGCTCGTCAGAAAAAGAATCTCCGACGACGTCTAGGTCAATAGCTTGTCTCCTTTTCTATTAATCAATTTCCATGGGGAAAGTGTTATCAGTTGTCCAATTTCATGAAATGTGATATACGGTACCATGATAGATTATATGTTTAAATTTTGAGAAATCAGTAGATGCATAAAACCATTCTTCTAAGTCTATTACATCACTACTATTGGTTCTACTTATTCTCTGTAAAGTTGACTCTGTATGCTCTAAATATTAATGTTTTACTTGATTGATGCATCTATTGAACATACTTCTGAAAATCTATGAAACAGGTTTGGACATGTGCGAGCAGTTCATGGATGTCAATGAAATGATTAGAGATGAGGATCTTATTGAGCAGAAGTCCAATGTTCCTGCGAATGGGGTTGGGAACAGATTATACGCAAACTATTCTCCACATCATATTCAACAATTCGTTTCAAGGATGGTTCCCCGTGTCAATTCTAGGAGGCCAAGCGCAAGGGAATTAAATTTACTGAAACGAAAAGCAAAAATAAGCTCAAAAGATCAAGCTAAAGGTAGCTGTGAAGTAGCAGATGTTGAGATGCCATCGTCTCAAGTTGCCTCAACCTCAAAAAGAATATCGTCCGACTCATTGGACTCGAACAAGGTATTTGGATAATGTATACTCATAATGACGGATAACCATCTTGCATAATATTAGTTGCTGAACGTTAGTACAACCAACTTGAAGTCTCATTAGTTCATTGATATGCTATCCTTGGATTCAACTTTGACTTATGCTGATTTCTCTTAGGTGTATAATCTCTTGCGAATATATAGTCCACACATAGGCACAGACTTGACTTGAAAGTAGAATAACAGTTTTCATATTTTGTTTTAGCAATAAATCTCAAGCTGCATGAGGAAATATCCTTACTTATTAGAATTCTTGGCACTTCTGATTTTGGCAGACCATATTTCATACTGTCTTTTCACTTCTGTACGTAGGCGGACATTGGTAATGAGGATGATATCGAGCCTGATGGGGATGGAAAGTGGCCTTTCCATAGTTTTGTTGAGCAACTTATTCTTGACATGTTTGACCCTGGTAAGGTTCATGTACTTGTGCCATATACATTTTACTTTTTTCCACTTATTGAGTTCTAGTAAAGTTGATTAATAATCTGATAATGTGGTCAGCATGGGAGATCCGCCATGGAAGTGTAATGGCTCTCAGAGAAATATTAATGCTTCATGGTGGTTCTGCTGGAGTGTCAACAGAAGAGTTTAACTCAGATAATGGATTTGAGTTGAAAGAAGTCTTGAACAAAGTAACACGAGAAAGAGAAATCGACTTGAATATGCAGGTTTCAGAAAATGAACTGGAGCCACTTCGGAAAAGACCTAAGATTGAAGATCCATCAAAATCATTTATTGATAACACTGTTTTAGAAGTTATTGGGGGTGACTCTGATATTAATGTTAAAGATGAAGATGCTGAGTTTTTACTGCCACCAGTGAAGGTCAATGGTCAAACTGACTCTAATTCTACGAAAGTGGAACCTCAATCTTCTATGGATGACTCGTCATCTCACTCTGAAATAAACCATGTGGCAGAGGTTAACAATCATTTTGAAGATAAGAGTTTTATTGAGGAAGCAGTTATACCTAAGCATCAGGAAGAAAATCTCGAAGTGTTGGATTTGGTTAAACAAGCTAGGCATTCTTGGATAAAAAATTTTGAATTTCTCCAGGATTGCACCATTCGCTTCTTATGTGTGCTTTCACTTGACCGGTAAGACTTTGGTACTTATCCTAGGTTTTCTTTCCATTTTTAGCTGTTTCTGCTTCATAGCATCTATGGTAGCACTATTGTTTAGAATGGTTCTGATACTGGCTGAGATTTGGTTGGTCATTTCTTAGTTAGTGATTAGCTTTCTCTCCATTGCAGATTTGGGGATTATATTTCTGATCAGGTAGTTGCTCCTGTGCGAGAAGCTTGTGCCCAAGCACTTGGTGCTACTTTCAAATACATGAATCCCTCGTTGATTTATGAGACATTAAATATCTTGCTTCAGATGCAGGTAATATTTATCTTTTGACTTTTTTAACCTACTCAAAACTAAGAAACTTGTTGCAGTCTCTATTAATTATAAAACTGTTTGGTAATCTTTATCATTTATATTTTTTCAGCGCCGGCCTGAATGGGAAATTCGTCATGGAAGTCTTTTGGGCATCAAGTACTTGGTTGCTGTGCGACAGGTAAAATTCCAGCACATGAGAGCTAATTACACATGTTTGGAAAACTCAAAAAGGACACTTTTACTGTCTTTTTTTGTGGTTTTCTCATGTCTAGAGAACAGAGAACATATATTTTTTCTATCATGATATGTAGTAGTTTTTGATTTTCTGAGGCTCTGTGTAGCTTATTTGACTTCTTGAAATGTTCTTGGTTTGTAGAGATGCATGTCCAGTGTTAGCTTTTCTTTCTTATTCGCCCATTATTTTGCAGGAAATGCTCCAAGATTTGCTTGGCTATATTCTTCCGGCGTGTAAAGCAGGGTTGGAGGATTCTGACGATGATGTGCGAGCAGTTGCCGCTGATGCTCTTATACCGGCAGCAGCTGCTATTGTCTCTTTGAGAGGACAGACATTACTTTCCATTGTCATGCTACTGTGGGATATTTTGCTTGAGTTGGATGACTTAAGTCCATCAACCAGCAGGTAAACAAGTGTAAAATTTCATGCTATCCTTTTCATTATCCAAAATCCTTCTTTTCTTGGTATTTGGAGTTTTCTGCACGAAATCAATTTTGAACCAGTGAAATATTTCTTGCAGTGTTATGAACCTCCTGGCAGAAATCTATTCTCAAGATGACATGACCCTGGTGATGCATGAGGAATTATCACTGGGGGAGGAACAGAGTATTGACCTCAATGAAATGGGTCATATCGAGAGTATTGGAGAAAAAAGAGATGTTAAGGAAAGCCCTTATGCATTATCAGGTTTAGCCCCTAGGTTGTGGCCATTTACGAGGCACGGCATTACATCAGTTCGATTTTCTGCTATTCGAACTCTGGTAGGTTTCTATTGTTTATTCTACAATAGAATCTCTCTCGGTGCTTGCTTCCTATGTTTGTAGCCGCTTTCATGATACATGTATCTTGTGCCTTGAGTTTCTCTGGCCTGTCAAATTTAACAGATGTAATCCCCTTTTGTTTACTTCAGAATACACTTTACTTTATGTTTCTTTTATATGCTTATAGTGTGCTTTCCTAAATTTTCCCCTGGCAGGAACGACTTCTTGAAGCTGGATGCAGAAAGAACATTTCTGAGCAGTCTAAATGTTCTTTTTGGCCATCTTCTATTTTAGGGGACACCCTGAGAATCGTCTTTCAAAATCTTTTGCTTGAATCCACTGAGGAGATTCTGGAGTGTTCGGAGAGAGTGTGGAGACTATTGGTTCAGGTACTTAGTAATGAAATGTTGCTTTTTTTCAAAACACTCCTAAATTTTTTCTATGCTTTTTTGCTCCTTCTTCTGCACCTTTAGAAATTAAAGGATCTTCGTTCTTGGTTTCCAATTTGCATGGTTATATGTGGTATTTTTTCTTGCATATGTAAGATTTTGATATTAAATCCCACAATGATTAGAATGTGTTTGCATCTGAACCCTTTTCTTTTATTAGTAGCTGGATGCCTTCTACCTTTAAAATTTTACCCAGAGCCTAAGCGCTTAATGGTATGGAGGTAGATGTCGGATGTCGTGAGAATCATGTTGCTGATTGCCTACGAATTTGGGTCATGTAGTGTATTTACTTGAAAATGTGTTATTGTGATTACTTTTTCGTTTCCTTGAGGTTTAAATGTTTAATACAGCCTAATTTTTTTCGTATTTGGGCCTAGATTATCTCTCATTTGTCTTCTTTTTCAGTGCCCAGTGGATGATTTAGAAGACGCTGCAAAATTCTATATGGCTTCGTGGATAGAACTTGCAGCTACTCCTTATGGCTCCACATTGGATGCTACGAAAATGTTTTGGCCAGTAGCTCCTCCTCGTAAGAGTCATTTCAAAGCTGCTGCTAAGATGAAAGCTGTCAAACTTGAGAACGAAGCTTCTAGCATTCTGGGATTTGATTATGCAAGAAGTTCTGCTTCCCTCGAAAAAAATGAAGATGCTTCTGCCAGGTCCACTAAAATTATCGTCGGCTCTGATATGGAGATGTCAGTGACCCGCACCCGGGTAGTTACAGCATCTGCATTAGGTATCTTTGCATCCCGGTTGCGAGAGGGTTCAATGCAGTTTGTGGTAGATCCACTGAGTAGTACTCTTACTTCTCTGTCCGGTGTTCAGCGCCAGGTATGCATCTCTCTATCTCTGTATCTCGTTTTCTCTCTATTGCATGTTTTGTACTAAACCTCTGGCTTTGCAGGTTGCGTCCATTGTGCTCATCTCTTGGTTCAGAGAAACTAAATGCAAGGCCCCTTCTGATGGAAGTGGAAGTTTGCCTGGTTTCCCTAGTCCTCTTAAAAAATGGCTGCTAGATTTGTTAGCTTGCTCAGACCCTGCTTTCCCTACTAAAGACATACTTCTTCCTTATGCTGAGCTCTCAAGAACATACACTAAAATGAGGAATGAAGCTTCTCAGTTGTTGCATACAGTTGAAACCTGCCATTGTTTTGATAAGTTATTATCAACGAATAAACTCAATGTGGAGAGCGTGACTGCTGATGAGACAATTGACTTTGCATCAACACTAGCTTTGTGGAACAAAGAAAGTGCTGGAAATGAATCCTTCGAAAAGCAAGTTTTTGAAGATGTGGAGTCATCTAGGCAACAGCTATTAAGTACTGTTGGTTATTTAAAGTGTGTCCAGGTACATTGGGATCTATTTTTGATACGATTCATGTGCCATTTTAAATCTTGATCTGCTAGATTATCATGTCATGTAAATTAAACGTTTCCATTTCTCGAGATTGAACCATTTTTATCCTCTATCTGGACCTATGTTATGCAGAGTAATCTACATATCACAGTCACCTCCCTGATCGCTGCTGCAGTTGTTTGGATGTCAGAATTTCCTGCTAGACTTAATCCAATAATCTTGCCGCTGATGGCTTCGATTAAAAGAGAGCAGGTAGCAACTAAAATCTAAATGTTTGTTTTTATGTTCGCTGAACTGAACACTGACTCTGTGCTGTTTCAAGGAACAAATACTACAGCAAATAGCTGCTGAGGCTCTTGCAGAGCTCATTGCATACTGCGTAGATCGGAAGCCAAGCCCCAATGACAAGTTAATCAAGAATATCTGTAGCTTGACGTGCATGGATCCTAGCGAAACACCTCAAGCTAGCATCATTAGCTCTATGGATATCGTTGATGATATGGATTTTCTGTCATCGCGGAGTAACGCAGGAAAACAAAAAGCAAAAGTCGTGTTGGCTGGTGGCGAAGATAGGTCTAAAGTTGAGGGTTTTATCACGAGGAGAGGATCTGAACTCGCATTGAAGCATTTAAGCTTGAAATTTGGTGGTTCCTTGTTTGACAAACTCCCAAAATTGTGGGAGTGCCTCACTGAGGTTCTTGTTCCTGAAATTCCTGCTGATCAACAGAATATTGACCTTAAAATAGAATCTATTTCGGATCCACAGGTCTTAATAAACAACATCCAGGTATACCCAGTGAAGTTTTTTGCTTGTGTTATTTGAAGGTTTAGTTTTAGGAATAGGCCAAAAACGAAGCTTAATATTGAATATGCAGAGCCTTAACTTGGTGTACTTTTATTTTCTATGTTTTCCAGGTGGTACGTTCAATAGCACCAGTGATGGAAGAAACACTTAAACCTAGACTACTCAGTCTCCTGCCTTGTATTTTCAAATGTGTTCGCCATTCCCATGTGGCTGTTAGATTGGCTGCTTCTAGATGTGTTATGACAATGGCTAAATCAATGACAACAGATGTCATGGCAGCAGTAGTGGAAAGTGCTATTCCAATGTTGGGAGATTTGACATGCATTAATGCTAGACAAGGCGCAGGAATGCTTATTGGTTTACTTGTTCAAGGGCTGGGTGTTGAACTGGTTCCATATTCTCCTTTATTGGTTGTTCCCCTCCTAAGATGCATGAGCGATGTTGACAGTTCAGTCAGGCAGAGCGTGACACGTAGCTTTGCTGCCCTTGTACCTATGCTTCCATTAGCACGTGGCGTACCCCCTCCTGTCGGGCTGAGCAAGGATCTATCTAGTAATGCAGAGGATGCAAAATTTTTGGAGCAGCTACTTGACAACTCCCATATAGATGATTACAAGCTTTGCACTGAGCTAAAAGTTCAATTAAGAAGGTAATTTAATCTCGATTAAATGAAAGTTTATTCTCTGTTCTGAGTGTCTCAAGGTGTCTGTGTTGTCTTTCTGATTTGGTCGTTTCACTGGCATATTTCCTGGTTTTCTTGCCTTGGTTTTCTCAGTTGGATCTAAACAAAATTGAGGGTATGGTTTGTGAGAAATGGTAGGACATTGAACTTATTGTTGGTTTGAGCAGGGTTGAATTCAGGAAATTTGGTCTTGTCTTAGCCCGGTCCTTGATTAATAGGGATTAGACGCATTTTATAATCTATATCAATTTTCTTTATTGTTGAATTGAACTGATTGGAAACTTTATTGCTTTTGAAATATTATTCTGGAATATTTATCAGTTTTCTGTTTTCAGGTATCAACAAGAAGGAATCAATTGGTTAGGATTCCTGAAGCGTTTTAAGCTCCATGGAATTCTCTGTGATGATATGGGGCTTGGTAAGACGCTTCAAGCATCTGCAATTGTGGCATCTGATGCAGCAGAGCGTCGTGGTTCAACAGATGAACCAGATGTTTTTCCATCTATAATTGTTTGCCCTTCAACATTAGTTGGTCATTGGGCATTTGAAATTGAGAAGTATATCGACCTTTCTCTGCTAAGCGTGTTGCAGTATGTTGGCTCTGTTCAAGACCGTGTTTCTCTCCGTGAACAGTTCAACAACCACAATGTCATTATAACATCTTATGATGTGGTCCGCAAGGATGTTGATTATCTGACACAGTTTTCATGGAACTACTGTATCCTGGATGAGGGGCACATAATTAAGAATGCTAAA
The DNA here is from genome assembly GCA_019202805.1 of Arabidopsis suecica. Lineage (NCBI taxonomy): Eukaryota > Viridiplantae > Streptophyta > Magnoliopsida > Brassicales > Brassicaceae > Arabidopsis > Arabidopsis suecica. Next base: position 12,480,080 of record CM032909.1, read on the forward strand.
TCTAAAATAACTTCAGCAGTAAAACAATTGAAGGCCCAGCACCGACTTATCCTTAGTGGAACACCAATACAGGTTACATTGGAGTGCTCGACTTCCCAGAAAGTTTATTACGCGTTCTTTTATCTTGAGTGATATTGTTTCTTTTTTTGCAGAATAATATCATGGAGCTGTGGTCCCTTTTTGACTTCTTGATGCCTGGATTTCTTGGGACAGAGAGACAGGTAGCGCTTATACATTTTCCCTGCTTTTATGTTGTTACAAATTACCAATTTTCAGGGTCACTTTTGAAAGTTGTACTTTGAAGAAGTAATTTTGGATATTCTTAGTTGTCATAAACGAGACATGTGTTTCTTTATTGGGCAGTTTCAAGCATCTTATGGAAAACCGTTGCTGGCAGCTAGAGATCCTAAATGCTCTGCTAAGGATGCTGAAGCGGGTGTACTGGCAATGGAAGCTCTCCATAAGCAGGTAATGCTGTTTCATGAGTTCATCTATTCCGGCTTCTTATTTTCTGTTGCAGTTGTTGAGAATTGGTAATATCATGACCTCATAACATCTTCATATCACGTAGGTTATGCCATTCTTACTCAGACGTACGAAAGAGGAAGTCCTCTCTGATTTGCCAGAAAAGATCATTCAGGACAGATACTGTGACCTTAGTCCTGTCCAGTTGAAGCTTTATGAGCAATTTTCTGGTTCAAGTGCTAAGCAAGAAATATCTAGTATCATAAAAGTTGATGGGTCAGCAGATTCCGGAAATGCAGATGTTGCGCCAACAAAAGCATCCACACATGTTTTCCAGGTATAATATTGTCTGCTGCATTGAAGGCAACAGCAATATTTATATTCACTCCCACCTATCAACTTTACAGTATGGGGAGACCTGATTTTTGTTTGGGTTTTAATTTTCCAGGCACTGCAGTACCTGCTTAAACTCTGCAGCCATCCGCTTCTTGTTCTTGGTGATAAGGTTACAGAGCCGGTGGCTTCTGATTTGTCAGCAATGATAAATGGATGTTCGGACATTATCACTGAGCTTCACAAAGTTCAACACTCTCCAAAGCTTGTTGCTCTTCAGGAAATTTTAGAAGAATGTGGAATAGGTTCTGATGCTTCTAGTTCAGATGGCACTCTTAGTGTAGGCCAGCACAGAGTTCTGATATTTGCACAGCACAAAGTAATTACATCTCTGGTTTCTTCCATTTTTCTGTGGGGTTTTGTTTCCTTACAAGGTTGTCCAAGACCTAACCATGTTATATTATGCAGGCTTTGCTGGATATCATTGAAAAGGACTTGTTTCAAGCCCACATGAAAAGGCAAGTTCAACTTGTGAATTTACTCTTTTTATTGTCAGTGTAGTTCTATTGGAGGACTCTGTATTGATTAAGTGGTCTCCTAATTTTTGACTTGAAAAGTCTAAAACTGATCAGCAGCCTTTTTTCGCTTAAGTTGTATTGAGCTTAGTTTGTTTTTTGTGATTCCATGTTCCATCCTTATATCTGGCTTCTTCAATATGTTGCTTATCTGTTTTCCCTTTTTCTTATAAACAGTGTCACATATATGCGACTAGATGGTTCAGTTGTACCAGAGAAAAGGTTTGAGATTGTGAAGGCCTTTAATTCAGATCCTACAATTGATGTTCTGCTCCTGACAACACATGGTATGCTTTTTCCATTCAACAATGAAATTCTGCTATTTTGAGTTGATATTGTAAGCAAGTTCTCTGAATTAACTTCTTTCTGATCCTTCAGTTGGTGGGCTTGGGTTGAACCTGACCTCTGCTGATACACTTGTATTTATGGAGCATGACTGGAATCCAATGCGTGATCATCAGGTAAAGATTTATATTTTTCTTTGGCTTCGTCCATGTAATTGGTCGAATTTCACTTTGCAAGGAGGACGAGTTCCACATCTCTTCCATTTTCGATTGGAAAGAATTAAAAGAGTATTGGCACACACTTAGATGGTCTATTATTATTGAGGTTTTGCTAATATAGAGGTGAACAAACTGTGGCAGGCGATGGACAGAGCGCATAGATTGGGACAGAAGAGAGTTGTAAATGTACACCGTCTGATAATGCGTGGCACACTTGAAGAGAAAGTGATGAGTCTCCAAAGATTCAAAGTGTCGGTTGCCAATACGGTAATCAATGCTGAGAATGCAAGTATGAAGACAATGAACACTGATCAGTTGCTTGACTTATTTGCTTCAGCTGAAACTTCTAAAAAGGTATTCATTTTATTTTATAACAAGTCTCTGTAACTGAAGAAGAAGATTGGTTAATCCTCAATTATCGGTCTTTATTGTAGGGTGGTGCGTCTTCGAAGAATGGATCAGAGGATAATGACCAGATTGCTGGAACTGGAAAAGGACTGAAGGCAATTCTAGGAAACTTAGAAGAACTGTGGGATCAATCACAGTACACAGAAGAGTACAATCTTAGCCAGTTCTTAGCTAAGCTCAACGGGTAATAGCATAGTCTAAAAGCCAAGAATGTGTGTACATATTTATTCAGCTCGATTCAGGAGTACCCGACAATTTTGACGTTCCAAACAGATAAAAGGTTACATCCACTCTTTTTTCTCCATTTTGTTTTGTTGTCAATCTTTTAGATTCATAAAAGAAGAAATGATTTTAAATTATAAAAGGAGAAAACGAGAAAAGAGAGGTTGATGACATCGAGTCGTTAGTTTTGGCAATACGACCGGTCTAATGTTTGTGACCGCCGAAGTAGTTTTTGTAGTGGATTCTGAATCGTGTAAATACGCTTTTAACCAGCTTTTCCTCTTCTGTTTCAGCTTTTTTAGTTAGTTTCTGTTTCAAGTCATCTACTTTTTCTTGTTTTGTCGGTGGTTAAGTCTTTTTTTTGTTGTTAAGTCCAAAAGCATAAAACAAGTAAAAGGAAAAAGCATTACTCTTGAGTAATCGACAAATCTCTCAAAACCGACACCAATTAAGCCCTATTATTAATCTTGAACCAATCAATTTTAGGTTTTTGGCCATTTTTATTCTATATCGAAAAATGACATAAAAAAAAAACGAATTAACTAAACCAAGTCGTGGTTGTTTCAATGGTTGAAGGATTCGAGTATTTATCCTGCACTTTAATATTGGCAACTCTTTTCACACGCTACGAAGATTAGTCTTAGATCGTAATTTCCCGATTATCAAAAATATAATCGAAATTAACCTTGCTGAAAACTTGGATAAACCATCCTAGAAACATCTCTTGCCCTCTTAAGAGTTACATAACCTTTCTTGTTTTTTTTTTTTTTTATCTAAAAGCTAAAAGAATGAGAAAAACATAGCAACACCTGAAATCGACAATCTGACTCTCTATATACACAAAATTCACAACCCCACACACAACAACAGTTTTCCACAAAGTAAGCCTATAAAACATAAATCAATCAACAACATCAGAGCAGAGAAAAGATGAGATAAGATTTGGATCACCAAATTTCATGAGCAAGTCAAGATATTGCATCGCTTCTTGAGGAGTAAGACCTTCCAGTAGAAAATCAAAGGAGTAAGAATGAGTCCCACTCATAACTTCTAAGCTTTGATTCAACAATTTCTTCTGCTTCTCTTTCCCCATTTCTGCAGCTTCCACCATAGGCAATAAATCTTTCTCTTCCTCTTCAAAATGTGTTTTACACATCATCTATGTTCAAAACAAACACCTCCAAAGTTTTAACAACAACACTCAATCATTACAAAAAAACACAAAGATAGACTTTTGTTCATTATACCTGCAATGATTTGAAACGTGAAGCAAGACTAAAGAGAGCTTCTGAACAAATCCCAGAATCCAAAACTCCAATAGATTTGATATCTTCTTTGATTCCATTCATCATTGGTAATTCTCTCCCATGTTCTTCATTTGCACTTTTACACATCCCTACACAAAAATTTGCAGAGAGATCAATTTCAACATTTGACAATAAAATCCAAAAAAATCAATTCTTTCTGTTACCTCGATCAACAGATTCAAGAACAGGGAACAAGATTCTCTCTTCCATTTGAGCATGTTCAAGCATAAGCTCTTGTAAATGTGTATAACTCTTTGCAAATTTCCTTATCTCCATCTTCGGTGTTCCTACCGACGGATCCACCGCTTTTTTACCTCCACGCGCCGCCAGATCCTCCGACCATCTCAACATCCTCTCCATATGCCATAACATACTCCTATGCTGAAGCCAAATCGCTCTCACTATCAATGGAGTCGCTTCGTCGAAACCTTCTAGATTAAACTTCCAAATCATCAAACGCGGCTCCGGGAACTTGTCCTCGATGTAACGGAGAAGAACCTCTTGAGATCCTGATACAGTCTCCGATCCGACTTGAATCGTCGGCTTTTGGTCTTCCGATGGAACGAAACGGAGAGGGACTTTCTTGTGAAGAAGAGCGAAACGGAGATACGAAGTCACCAGACTGTTAGGTGGTCCGTACAATCTCACTGTAGCGGCGAAGGTCACCGTCTCTGTTTTTGTGGCCGTGGCGGTGGGGATTCGTTGGGTTGGTGGTGCAGTGGCGGCGGCGGAAGGAGGAGGAGGAGGTTTGACGACGAGGTCAAAGGGAGAGATCTCAGCCGTGGATTTAGTGGAGCTGGAGAAGCAGGTTCCCATATTTGGTGAAGAAAACGAAATCTAGAATCTCGAGAGAGAGAGAGAAGAAGTTGGAGTGAATTGCAAGAAATTGGAGTCGGAGAAGATGAGAGAGAGATTAGAGGCGCGTTTGTTGAGAGAATGAAAAAAGGTATCACGCCATTATCAAATTGCCAAAAGCTTTAGGAACTTGATATTATTATTCAGAGTCCATTTTTCTTTCTCTCCATTAAAGTGTTTCCCATAATTGAACTAATAATTAAATATTTTTCTCTGTTCCTCAAAATTTTTTTTTTTTGAGATTTCTGACTCTTTGGAACTTTGCTGGATCACTGGTCAAGTCATAGTCGTCATGACTACATAATTATATGTTTTTCGATACAATTATTTGTTTGATCTAACAATCTACAAATGTTTGATTAGCTTCTAAAAAATACAGTTGTACTAATGTAGATAAAAATATTTCTGACTTTATGTTAAATTGTACAATCAGTGTATGAGAATTGAGGATAAAAGGAAGAAATCAAATGTTTTCTTTTATTGTTGAGATTTTTCTTCAGTGTTTATTTATGCCACCGAATTTTTCTTCTAAAGTGGATAAAGAGATCTCGGTGTAATTAATTCAAAATGGCATCTTGTATATCAATTATCTATCAATTTTGGAGGATTCTCTTTAGTTATTGCGAGATACACCACATATGTAATGTCTTTGTTGAAGAAGATCTTCTCTATATATAAACCCAAAATAAAATCAATGGTAATTAGGAAACCAGTTCTTGTTTATTTCGAAATCAAGTTAACATTATTTTTGAGATAATGAATCGGTTTCTTTTAGTATGTTTTCTATCAATCTATCATCGAAATCACTCTTGGACTCGGCACTCACATAAATCCAATTCTCTTTCGAATATATTAGGTTAAAATACAATTTACATGTATCATGCAACCAAAAACCCTTTAATGTATTTTGACAAGATGGTGTTAACTGTTAATTTAAGTATCACGCAACCATAATTTTGCTAGTAAAGTCTTTTATTACATTCAGTGCAACCTTCATGGCTTAAATTCACTTTTCACTTTACCTGAAAGAAAGATATCATTAATGAAATCTTGTCATATAGTAATATTCAAAGCATCGAGATATGTAAATTTTCAAGAGTTATATAACTCTTTATTGCGATCACTCTCTTGTCTCAGGAACGTTACGTATTGACGCCGGAGTGTTTTACCTATTAGTCAAGGAAATATGTCAAATATGTAATATGCCTTTTGTGACATCTTGTGTAGCCTTAGTCTCAATTGTATATATTGTGATCAATGTAATGATGAACACACAGAGATTTAATTAACCAATTAAGTAACATCCAGCGATGCTCTTCCTCACACACAACTTTTTTCTATTGAACCTCTCTCTGGTAGTTTGTATATATAAAAGTTTGATTGTCATCATGATGATTTATCAATATAGAATCCCTACAAGGCTATAACTATCAACTATATACTCGCAGGCCCGTGCCAGCTATTTTGGGACCTGAGGCCAAATAAGATATGGCAGTTTCTTTTGATACTTTTTTGGCTAATTAACTTTTAATCAAGTTAAATGACACTAGAAAGGTTCATTCTTTTGTTGATAAAATTTGGAATGGCACTAGAAAGTTAATACCATTTAGCTAAAGTTTGGAAGAATGGATATGGATAGAGCCATGGAACACGGAAGAGACCTTTAACATTTGCTATGCAGTGTAAACGTTCTTTACTCTATAAACCATGCAAATGTACGGATCTCTAAATCTAAAAGACTGGAAAATATTTAAGTTCATACATTTCTATAATTCTATAGATCTATGAAAATGATTTATGATTCCATGCAACTATCGTTAAAGACCGCACTAACTAGTGTATACCTTCGAATTCCGATGGATCATGTGGTATATTTTGGAAACACTAATCTTTGGTTTGTTATGTATGGTTGTTATCAATAAGGTCCCATGTTTACTTTACTCATTTATATATTTGAATATTTTAATTCATAACCTTCCACTTATGTCAAATACAATTTACTTTTTAGAAAATCGATTGGTTATAAATTCTCACCATCCACAATCATATATAGTAAAAACGAAGCCAACCGTATTTGCTTATTCGTATCTCGCTTTATCTCTGTAGACAATTTATATAGAGAATAGACAGAGAGTAGGTGTGTAGATAATTGAAAAGATATGAAATATCCCATTATGAAATTATTTCATGTCCGCTTTATCAAACGAGAAACGGTGTAGAAAAACAAGCAGCAGACATGACTTTGTTACCTTTTTTTTGTTCCTGCCATGTGATTTGCCCTACTTAAACCTCACCTTTACGCTTCGCCTTTTGCTCTTTGCTTCATCATCCACAGAGTTTAAAGTCGTCTATGAGAACATTCTAATATGCTTTTGGATTATCACTTTTTCCTTCTTTTTTTTCTAAAAACTTAATACCTACAATTTCCTTGTTCTTTTTTCTTAATATCACTTGAAGCCTAACCAAGGGCATAACCGCATACCATACTACACATGTATCTTGAAGATCACCATAAAGAAAATTGCTGATCGCATAGAATAGAACAGACACGGCAACTTGAAAACACAACACTTTTTTTTTTTTTTTCCATTTATAAATAGCATCACAGCATGTGGGAGATGATGATGATATGTTATTATAAGTTCTTCAATGTACAAACATGAGCATGCGATTTAAGTGTTAAAACAGGTACAAACGAAGCGAAACATCATGATGAACATTTGAAACCTCCACAAGCAACAACCCAAACGATGAGAATAAAGGAGAGAACAGCACCAGCCACCATCAGCTTCATCTGCAAACTCTGTAGCCACATCTTCCTTCTTAACTGCCTTCCTTGTCTCTGGAAGCTATCCGCCTGGAACTGTAGGTTCTCGGTTTTGTCAACCAGAAGTTCGATCTTCTCTCCTCTGTCCAGAACCTGTGTTTCACACAACAAGAGGATCAGCAAAAAGAAAAAGCTCCATTGCCTCATTGTTTCTTATAATCTATATCTATTGGCACGAGTTATTTCAGAGAAAACAGACAAACCCATCTTCTGTTGGAGATACTAGGACAAATTCTGAGAACTATTTCCAACATTAATAGGTCCTAGGTCCAGTTTAGCTAACCTTTTCCACCACCAAAAAGTGGATTTTGTTGAAAATTAGTTGCAGTTACTTTGTTAATAGCAAATTCAACCTCAAACTTAAGGCGAATAGAAACATAATTCATAGTGCAAAAGCGACGGATGATATATCGTGACTTGGATCACCACTATAGCACAATCGATTCCTATAACGAGAAGCAGGGAGTTTTATGCTCTAATGATTCCATTCAGACTTCCTAAGTAAACTATACACAAATGTATATGAAACCAAGCCGGTTTAAAGGTCTAACAGGGGTCTTGAAATCTACTCAAGCTGCATGCAACTTCATCATTTCTAACAGAATTAGATACTCAAGCCAGACAGTACTGTTGGACAAGGGTCTAGAAATATAACACAGAGCAATCCGCAAACATTATAAGTTACCAGATAAAGATTGCTGAAAGAATGGTTGTGAGAAAAGCAATTGATACTTTTATTCAGTAAAACTTCCAATAGATTTAATCCATTTATTTGGTATCAAATAGCTGTTCCATAAGTTATGAATTGTTCAGTAACCTTTTCTACAGTACCTTTTTTTTTTTTTTTTAAATCAGATTGGATAAAAATGCTATCACCTTAAACCAAAAACACAAGATCTGTGTGCTACTGTTAATTAAAAGTTTAAAATGTCTCAGCTTGTTCATCCTTTTCTATAACAACAAAAGCATACCTTCTCAATGTTGTCCATCATGATCCCCTTGACCTCAGTTATTTGGGCCTTCAACTTTGAAAGTTTGCTCATCTCTTCTGGATGGCTCATACAATACTGCATATGCTCCTTAAGTATGGGCCTATTTAGAGAGGAAAGAAACGAATCAGAACACGGCTGCAATGTAAAACAATGATTGATATCAGATAGTTACAGCTATAGACAGACCCAAACTCCCTGTCAAGATTGTATGCAATGCTAAACCGATCTCCAAACAAATCATCATCTTCGTCATCATCTGCAAGAGGATGTCGCTCATCATTCTTTATACTCGCTTCATACCGCTTCTTAAAGTCTTCCTTGACCCGTTCAAGAAACACGAAAGGAACACTTCTTCCAGTGGACTCATCAGCAACCACAAGAAACACTATATATATACACACAACAATCACAAAGCATCACCAAACCAGAAGTAAATAAAAAAGCTTCAACTAATTAACAAGTATAAAAAGGATTCAGAAAACTCACCAAAACCATTGTCAACAAGGAAATTGAAAGTATGACCATCGCAAGAGTAAGTATACTTGCTGCTATTAGTGGGTAGCTTCTGCAGACATTGAACAGCGATGGTGCTAAAGTTGCCTGAATAAGGAGTATGCTCCGCTAGAACAACTGTTCCTTTAGCAACAAAGCTATATATCAAACCCTTCTGACTCATTTTTGAACTCGTGAAGCCTCTAGAGAAGAAGAAGTCAACCAAACCACAATCAGATCTGGAATACAAAACCAAATATGGAATCATAATCCAGAAAAAATATGAGAAAACAATTTCAACTATAGATCACTATGTAAAATCAGATAAAACCCTAGAACACCCAGAAGAGGACGAAGAGTAAATCGCAAAATCGGGAGATAAAAATTACAAATCGTATAGAATCGCGATCCATAATTGAGTAGATTAACAACGAAGAGCAACAATTACGAATCGGAAAACGTGTTCTGTTGCTTCGATAAGTTTGAAAATCGACGCAATTTAAAGATCGGTGTTATTTAGTTCCGGAAGCAAAGTATAGAGATAGGTCAAAAAAGATGATCGGATAAGAAGAAATTGAAGGAGAAATCAATCAAACAAGGCATAGCAATTGCAGTAGCAGAAGAATCAAGAACGAGAGAGGAATGAGTACCTTGAGACTCTTAGCTTGCTGATGAAGAATTAGGCTCAAAATTCTCAGGAATGTGGTAATAATTAATATCAGAGACGACGAGTCACGAGTCACGACTAGTTTTAGCAGGAGATGAAATGACATTACTTAATTCTGATTAATTAATTCTTAATCTCCAAATAGTTTGGTTTGATTGTTTCCGGTTTCTATTCTTGGTTTATGAAATTTAGCTATTAAAATGAGAAACTATTTCTATTTTGCCTTGGTTTGGTTTGGATATTACCGGTTCTTTTTCATTTTTCGGTTTAGAATTGAAATCACCGTAACTGTGTTCGATATGGTTTCATATTATTGTACATTTATAATTTTTGGGTTAAATTAAATAAACCATCATAGATCTAATTTTATTTTAAGCATTTTTTTCTTGTAAACCGCAAAAATAAATGAAAAACGAAAAAGAGAGGGACCAATTCCTTTTCCTTTTTGAATGCCTTATGTGTAAATTCATCAATTATAAATTATGAATTTGTTAAATCCGCAAATCACACCTGAGTATTAATGAAAACGTACACGCAAACAAAGATTGAAAATCTAAATGATATAGTTTTTTACCAAATACTTTTTCCAATCCAAAAGATAAATATGTGGACATTGCCACAAAACTAGATGAGCCAAAATTTGAGAAAAAAGCAGCAAAGTTTGGGGTAAGTAGAACAAACTGGAAACACACCATTTTCCCTAAACAAAATGACTAGACTACACTTCTTTCAAAAAGTAATCCCAAACTGCTTTCAGACCATCTTTCAGCATGTCTGAAACACATTTCCTCTCCACATTTTCCTCCTGAAATTGTAAACGTAACTACTTTCATTTGTTGACCATCACTACAATTAAAAGATCCTGTCTAAACAAAAAAGAAGAAATGAAAATGTTACCTTGAGTAGTATAGTACTTAAGGCTTTCAATTTGAGATTCACAACACTTGAGGTTCCTCCAATCCCAGTGCGGAAATCATATCGATCAGCCTCTAGGATTTGAAGCCTCAGAGCCTGGTTTCTGTACGTAGTATTTATAGTATGCCAAACACCACAAACTCTATATCGATCCGCACAAGAAGATTTCCCAAGTGGCCACCTTAACCCACCTTTCACAGTTGGATCTATCACCGCTGAATCAGTCAATTCTTTGAGATTCTTAATCTCATTCTCCTGGATACAATTAAAGAGGCATATTTCACATCTTAACCTATATCACTTGTTTAATATTCTTCATCTCATTTTCTTGGATACTAAATATGGAATACACAAAGTCAACTCACTGAGAGATTGGTTAATGTCCTTTTTGAGTCAACCATCAACCTCATGTCAAGATCTTGATCAAGGCATGAGACGTCAAGATTTAAGTGCCTCAAAGCACTAAGCTCCGCCTGAATAAAAAGCAAACAAAAGCTTCAATATAATTCTCTTATAAAATGTGGTAATTAAGTAGGAACGGGTACGGGACGGAACAGGACTATACCAACCCCTAGTAGGACTTACCTTATAGAAATTGAGTCGTTTATGTTGTTGGTCCACCATACATTTACATGAGATGGTTGCATCAGGACGAGTGTTGTCTGCGACCTAAAAAATCAGAAACCAAAACCTCAAAAAATAAAAATGAAATAAGAGACACAATCATGAATCTTACAAAAGAAATAAAAAAAAACCACCTTCACGTGATACAACTCTTTGGTTTCTTCAACACAAAATCCCATTTTGTGCACAACTCCATACCTAACGTTTTCGACATAAGACTTTGGGACATTTGTACGAAACGTTTTCTTCAAATTTTCCAATGTGCTTTTAGTTAACGGACCATCTCTTAGGGTATCTGATGAACTAACACTGCATCAATTTGATAAGATAAGAATCGGTATTCGGTAATATCTTTTACTCCACATAAAAAAAGACTCCATTAGCGAGAAATGCTCAAACCAAAAGCCCCTAACTCCTTCTGCCTACATGTTAGCTCTCTAGCAACCGACTCAACTATAGTTTCCGAGTTGTCAACACAGTTTCAATCCACTACAAACCACCTAACACAAGGCTAGTCGCTAATCCTGCACCATGTAAAACAGAGTTTTTGTGTGTATGGAAAAAGATTTGAGGAAAAAATCAAAAACCCTTACCCATGGAAAACAACTTTACCAAATCGAGCGATCAGTCTGAGTTTGACATCCTCTGATCCACCGTAACGAAGCAACGTCTTCTTTGCCCTATCAAACCCCTTTATAAGATCATCCTCCACTTTCTCTGTCACCCATAACCATGGAGTTTCCTGTTTTCCAAAATCACTCTTCGCTAAGATTCCCAAAGATTTTTCTTCTGCGTCGTTCCGCCACTTTAAAGAAACGGGCACAAGTTGAAAGTTGTTGTCCTCTGATTCTGAACCAACGAGAAACCATCTATAAATGAAATCGTTTGCGTAGATTATCTTTGTATTAGTACTCCCGAGGTTTTTATTGAGCTTTGTAAGAAGAGAAGGTGGAACAGAGGATGCTATCAATCCAACATTTTCATGTCGTTTATGTGGTGGAACGTAAGACATCTCTGTAAAAGTATATGATACGAGAAAAATTAAACCTTATTAATTCCAAAAGAAGAAGCAAATTTCTGAGCCAGTAGGAGAAGAAGAAACGAAATCGTACCTTTTATCAGCTCAAGAACCTGTTTAGATACTCACAAGTCACAAGAAGAAGAACGATCACAGAAGAGAGAAACTGAAAAGACTCGGGTGAACTGAAGTGGAAGAGACGAGACAGTTCGGTCTCTTTATCAGTACCACTTAGTCTTGGAAATGTGCATAATATTTAATTTTTAGTTTTGATTTTCAAATCACAAAATAAACCGAAAACGAAACTCTTGTTATCATATTATGACGTTGATATTTTAGAAATTCTCTGTTCTTTTAGAAAATTGTGTGAACATTTTGTAGCAATTAAAATAGTACAATAGATTTAAATGCTAAACCTCGTTATTTATCCAAAATGTAGGAATCTTAGGATTCCTTTTTGTGATTTCTCTTAGGATCTATACTTCATGTTTAAATTTCTAGGCCGTTTTAAATCTAAGGGATAAGTTGCAAAATAGACAGTTTTTTCAAACATAATTAGCAAACTAGTATGTTCACTAAATTTAATTAGTATTGTTGATAAAAATACTATGTCGTATATTTAATTTTATTAGTATTTAACAAAATTAAATATAGGCCATAGACAGAACAAAACAATTATATCTCTAGAGTAAAAAAAGTTTTATAAAAAATTTAGTCAAATGTTTTTATTTGCCAACCCAACTTAATTCATTAAAACGAATCACTAGAAATTTAACCTACTACAAAAGTTGCAACTAATTTTCTAAAACCGATTTAGACTACCGTTGATCTTGGTGGTTTTTGGATGTTACATGTCTATATTATGATAATCATTTTTAAACATTAGAATTAAATAGTTTTGTCTATAATAAATGAGGTTTGATTGTTTTAAGCGAATATAAACACTCGTGTGTCTGCTTAAACCATGTGTAAAGTTAAAAATGATAACGGTTAGAACATCTAACTTTACATATGCTCTAGTTAGGCATTTTCTACAATATGCTTCGGATCGACAATTGTTAATCATCTAGTAATTTTTTCACTTTCTATATGTTCTGATTTGACATTTTCTACGATGCTTTTTAGATCGACACGTGCTAATCATCTGACTTTTTTTTACTTTATATGTTCTAATTATGTATTAATACGATAAGCATTAGATCGACACGTGCAAATCATTCGACAAATTTTCGAACATTGAATACCTAATTTGGTATTATAGAGCTCTCTCAAAGTGCGTTACAACTAATTTGGAGCGTTTAAGGAAAATATAGACGAATATGCTGATAAAAAGATTTAAAAGTTTAATAGGTAATTAACACATTTTACAAACACAAGCATTAAAATTTAAAGCTAAAAAAACATATAAATTTAAAAGTGAAAATAACTAGTCAACTTTCATAGACCATTACCATAACAAGCTAAGAATATAATTCAATGAAATTAATTTTTGGTACATTTTTTCTTTTCTAAAATCAAAACATATTCATAGTAGATTCTACAATTTTAAATATAGAATTCAAATTGTTGACCAGGGAAAAAAAAATAGAATTGCAAAGAAACAAACTAAGATATTTTTCATTCCAACTTTTTCCCCAAAAATTAGAGAGAAAAAATTAAATTAAATAATTCCAAAACATAAAACGTACAAAAAAGTTAATGATAAAAAAAACGTATAAAATACAAAAATACAAACAAAAAAAGAAGACAGCGTGGAGAGTGAAGCTATTGGTAGCATGGCTGCAACAGAAGGCCAAGTGTTTGGTCTTACAATTTTATTTTAACTCTTTGTGTTAATTAACCCAATTAGCCCTTTCCTCCTTCAGGGTTTATTTAACTTGCCCTTTCTCGTTTCCTCCTTTTTTTCTTAAACCACTCTTCTTCCTTCTTCCTCTAAAAAAATCACTCACACTCTCAAAAATCTTAAAACTTTTTTTTGTTTTCTCAGAGTTTAATGAAGAAGCGCTTAACCACTTCCACTTCTTCTTCTTCTCCATCTTCCTCTGTTTCTTCTTCTACTACTACTTCCTCTCCTATTCAATCGGAGGCTCCCAGGCCTAAACGAGCCAAAAGGGCTAAGAAATCTTCTCCTTCTGGTGATAAATCACATAACCCGACAAGCCCTGCTTCTACCAGACGCAGCTCTATCTACAGAGGAGTCACTAGGTTTTTTTGAAATTAAATGATTGGTTTTTAGAATTTGGTTGTTGAGATTGGATTTGGGTTTTGTCTGAAACTGCATTTGTAAGATTGCATGTTGTTTTGTGGGATATTACAGACATAGATGGACTGGGAGATTCGAGGCTCATCTTTGGGACAAAAGCTCTTGGAATTCGATTCAGAACAAGAAAGGCAAACAAGGTTTGGTCTTTTTTTCTTAACTCTTGTTTTTTTTTAATGAAGATCTGGATTTTAACTGATAAATTTGGTTTCTCTGATCTGTTGTTTGATCTCAACTTCGTCACTGCCCATCTACAACTTCATCAGTTTATCTGGGTAAGTTCTAATTCTCTGAAACAAAAGATCAATTTTTTTATTTTTGTGTGTGTTTTACTAAATTGAAGAAAAAAGAGAGAGTGGATTTGGTCAGAAGAATCTCAACTGCTTCACGCGTAATTGCAGGAGCATATGACAGCGAAGAAGCAGCAGCACATACGTACGATCTGGCTGCTCTCAAGTACTGGGGACCCGACACCATCTTGAATTTTCCGGTAAACCAAAAAAATCAGACTCTTGATTGATGATGCATGTTTGTGATTTTGGAATCTGGATTTTTGGTCTTAATTAAATAAAAAAATTGGGGACAAATCAGGCAGAGACGTACACAAAGGAATTGGAAGAAATGCAGAGAGTGACAAAGGAAGAATATTTGGCTTCTCTCCGCCGCCAGAGCAGTGGTTTCTCCAGAGGCGTCTCTAAATATCGCGGCGTCGCTAGGTTCCTTTTTTTTTCTTTCTCTTTTTTTTTTTTTTTAAATCTCTATAGATTTATTCTTTTAATTTCGGAATTCACTACCAAATTGAGAAATAATTTCCCCTTTTTTGGATATCTGAATAACAGAATTAATTTTAGGAAAATTATGATCATGAAAATTTGCTTTTTGAATATTCTCTCTTTTTTTTTAAAAAAGAAAATCAGTACTGCAAAAAGATGAGATTTTTTTTTAACTTTTTACAGATGTGTTAGCAGAAATGATTTTCTTCTATGGATTCAACAGTTTTTTTTTTTTTAATTTAGCCTAAAAAGTACTAATAGAAATTGTGCTTGATAAAAACAGGCATCACCATAACGGAAGATGGGAGGCTCGGATTGGAAGAGTGTTTGGGAACAAGTACTTGTACCTCGGCACCTATAGTACGTTACCTCCTTTCTCTTTTTTTTTTTTTCTTGTAATTTTTTAATAAATATATTATGAATTATTTTAGATTTATATAAAAAATTGTTTAAAATAATTGACTGTTTATAAGTTACCGGGCATAACGGATCCTTTCTCTGTTATGCTTTCTCAAAAACTAGTTTTGTAAGCATAATAAAATAGTGTGTGATAATGTTTAAACTGTTTTTTTTTTATATTTATAATGGTGATTTAAGAATATTAATTTGTTTAGTTAGACAATTAGAATAATATATACAATGGGTAGGCAGTGGGGGTTTGAATTTTACACACACTGACTCACGTGAGGCGAGAGTTTTGACATCATGTCTCTTCAACTCTCTCCTTAATTGATTTTTATCTTTTAATCAAAATCAACTTTTTTTAAAAGAAAATTATCTGATGATCCCTCTGCATAATTACCTTTTAAATTCTGCATTTTTTGTGGATCCGATACTCTGAATACAAAAATTGAGAACTCTGCAGAAGGGAATATTAACAACAACTCTTTTACTGAAAAGTAATCTCATTTTTTTTATTGTTTTTGCTGACTCTTACCGGGTCCTTAGATTATTTAAGGACCGCCTAATCTTCAACAAATCTCATATTTTTTGAAATTTCACTTTTTTTTAGTAATACAAATTCAGATTTGCAAAAATATAGGATGTGTTCTATTATATATAAACTTAAATCATTCTTTATTTTATACCGAAAAAAAAGTAGAGATGTCAAGAGCATAAATACAAAAAAAAATGAAATTAGTAGTTGTGAAAGTTGTATAGAATAATAATGTAGGTTACAACTTACAAGTGTAAAGGCGCGTGTAGCGCGCGTAGGTCACGTGATAACACCCTCACTTCATAAAAGGACAAAATAGTTCAGAGGGGTTAGGACCAAACCCGAGGTCGATCTGGTTTGCTCTTGTTTTTTTGGTTTATTATAATGGTTTAATTAGAGTTGAGACTGCTCTGAGTAGGAGTCACGAGCCCTCACGTGCATTGTTCATCTCTTTCTCTACCATATCTTTCATCTTTGTCCTGCGAACAAAATCTGGTCTAACTTTATCTTCTTTTCTTTTAATAATTGTCTTCTCTACTTTACCATTATTGTTCTCTAGATTATTATGGTACCAAACTTAGAACTTAATAGTTGATTAGAGGTTAGAGTTGACACTAGGTAGGTGTTTTAATTATTGTTAAATAATAAACTCAGTAATCGTACGTTCGTGTATTAATTAATTTAAGTCACAAGTTTGGACTCTTTAGTGTTTAGAGCGGCGCAGTGGAGGAGAAATGGTCTTTGTACACGCCTCACCTCTTCACACAAATCGTGTAACCCTAGTTGTCCCTACAAAAACACGTCACCAAATTCTATTGATTCTTTGTCTTTATTAGGTATCATAAATTCTCTAATTTAAATATGAAACGACAAGAAGAAACACTTGTTTTAACACTTGTTTGGGCTTATTTGGTTATAGCCACTTACCAGCTATGTGAAAGTTAACAAGTTGTGGAAACTGTTAACTTTCGAAACACTGGCTTTGTTTGCATTGTCTTAATTTAGAAGCTTTTAACTAATAAAGTTGCTATTTATTGGTTTTACAGATACGCAGGAGGAAGCTGCTGCGGCGTATGATATGGCGGCGATAGAGTATCGAGGTGCGAACGCGGTTACTAATTTCGACATTAGTAATTACATTGACCGGTTAAAGAAGAAAGGTGTTTTCCCGTTCCCTGTGAACCAAGCTAATCATGAAGAGGCTATTCTTGTTGAAGCCAAACAAGAAATCGAAACGAGAGAAGCTAAAGAAGAGCCTAGAGAAGAAGTGAAACAACAGTACGTGGAAGAACCACCGCAAGAAGAGAAAGAAGAAGAGAAAGCAGAGCAACAAGAAGCAGAGTTTGTAGGATACAAAGAAGAAGAGGCGGTGGTCAATTGCTGCATAGACTCTTCAGCCATAATGGAAATGAATCGTTGTGGGGACAACAATGAGCTGGCTTGGAACTTCTGTATGATGGATTCAGGGTTTGCTCCGTTTTTGACGGATCAGAATCTCTCAAATGAGAATCCCATCGAGTATCCGGAGCTTTTCAATGAGTTAGCATTTGAGGATAACATTGACTTCATGTTCGACGAAGCGAAGAACGACTGCTTGAGCTTGGAAAATCTGGATTGTTGCGTGGTGGGAAGAGAGAGCCCAACTTCTTCGTCTTCACCATTGTCTTGCTTTTCTACTGACTCTGCTTCATCAACAACAACAACAACAACCTCGGTTTCTTGTAACTATTTGGTCTGAGAGAGAGAGCTTTGCGTTCTAGTTTGAATTTCTATTTCTTCTGCTTCTTCTTCTTTTTCTTTTGTTGGGTTCTGCTAGGGTTTGTATTTCAGTTTCAGGGCATGTTCGTTGGTTCTGAATAATCAATGTCTTTGCCCCTTTTCTAATGCTCCAAGTTCAGATAAGAAAAAAACTAAATGAACCGTAAAACGGAACAGAGAAGTAGAAGAGTCCCTGCCTTATTCTTGACCGGACTGTGAAGTTTCTCCCAACGCTCCTTTTTTCCTCTAATGTTTTTCAAGTGTAGGAACTAGGAGGGGAGGTAAAAGTTGATTCCTAACACTTAATTCATAATTCTGACTGAGATGATTTTTGGTAAAAGAGCCTTATCATCCAAACTTGCATCAATTGGTAACCGTGAACGTCTTCATTAGGGTGAATATTTGAAGATCTTTGTTTTCGTGTTACACATAACAACTCTAAAAGATGCATCTCTTTTGTTGCATTTTGGCTCGGAATACATCTTGTATTAAAAATGGATTTGCTTTTTAATTTTGTAAAAAAATTCGATAGTACCATTGGTAGTCTATTCGTTTTGTGGAAACAACTTCAATTTGTATTCCATCAAACAATATATATATGCATTCAAGTCGAAAATCAAATCGAGTAGATTTGGAGCATAATTAGTAGAGTGGTCAATATAATAATATGATACATGATAAAAGTCTTGAAAACATTCCACACACAATAAGCCTAAGCAGCAAGCTATACTGATCACACAATCCATAGTTCTTAAGGCTTTAAAATACATAACTAAGAAACATAACAGTTTAAGGTTTTAGCAACACCAGTCGTTTGCTTTTAAGTAGTTATTAATTAGATAGATAATGATAGGACCAACAAACCTTTTAGCCCTTAATTATTCAAGAAGGTGGAAGGTGATGATGTCAGAGGCAGAGGGAGCATGAAGGGCATGGTTTGGGTAATGGTGGTGATGGTTCTGGTGGAAACGAAGAGCGTAAGCACGCGACCCTTCGATCTGATATCCAAGAACTGAGTCGTAATCTCCTCCGTTGTCTACTAGTCCATAGTGAGGATCTTCAGCTCTTAGTTCCTATTCATCACCAAAACATGTTTTAAACCATTTTCCACATAACTGAATCCAACATTATTAGTTTGAATGATATGACATATTTGGTAAATGATTCGGTCGAATAATTTGATTAAGAGAAAACATAAGAGTGGCTGATCAATCATATATATTTCTATCCTTAACTGGCTAAATGCATGTATTATGCCTAAAACAACATGAAAGGAGAGAAAAAAAAAAAGAGATATTACCAGCTCATGTATGAGATTCTTTTGTATGTCTTGTTGACTTTTGTTCTGCAATTGTGTAAACCACAAGAGAAATTATGAAGATATATACCGAAGTTATTATGACATCACTATATTATATGCTTGGTGTTTCTTTTATCCATTAGCTTAAACAAAAAAAAAACAAGATAATTTTCCTAGAAAAGTTTTATCAACAGTTTTAGTAAGTTCATAATTTCAAGTTACACAAAACTGTTGAGACAAATAATATGATAAAATTGGGAAAGTGAGTGGACATAGAAGATGTGACCTTTTTCTTGGTGGTCTCGATCTGATTCCCAAGAGATTTAATCTGCACAATTAACATATATATAGATTATTAAAAAACGACCACATATATTATCCAACAGTAAACAAAATGTTTCATTTTTCTAAAACACCTAATACAACAACAAGTCAACAACAGTCATTTATCTATAATTAAATTCAAAAATTAAAGCTTGTTTATACGATAATTAAAACCCTAGGTAAGGGAAACATATGAAGAGAACCTTTCGCTCGCGAACGAGTTTGAAAGTGTTGTCCATTTCATCCTCAAGACGACGCAGCTCCTGAATGTCAAGCTCGTCCAAACACTCACCTAGCCTCTGCCTACAATTTTAACAAATTATGTATATGTTTTCGTAATCTTTTTTTTTTTATTTTGTAAAATAACTCATCTAAACAAAAATTTGTTGTTGCAATTCAAGGTTAAGTTTAAGAGAAATAGATGAGTAAAGAGAGAGAAACAAATACTTGATCTGAGTCCGGAGATTTCTATTTGTTTCCAACAGTTTCCTCTTGGTTTCTTGCATTCTCTGCGACAAAACGCATCTAGAATTATAACCAACCATGAATAAACACATATCGAGAAGAAGAAGAAGAAGAAAGATCTAAGAAGGAAAAAAACCTCATATTGAGTGGCCCAAACATCAACATCAGAAACTGTTTGGTACAGATCTACGATCTCCTTCGTTCTATAACCATAAAAAACACCAAAAAAAGTAGTGGTTAATTAATTAGAAGAAAACAAAGCAATCTAGCTTAATTTAAGAGTGGTGTTTAGAGAGATCCATCTACGTGGTGTTAGGGCTGATATACTCATGAAGCTTGTTGGAGCTAGAGAACATGATAATCGAAACCCTAGCATCACACAAAACCGTGAGCTCATGTGCTTTCTTGAACAAACCATTTCTTCTCTTTGAATACGTCACTTGTCTGTTTGTCTGGTTCTCTATCCTCTTGATCTGGATCTTCCCTCTCGCCATGATATTCTTCTTGCTTCTCTCTTTGTTTAATCTTTTTGTTGAAGAGAGATTTGGTGGAGAGGACAAGAGATATAATGAGAAGAAAGAACTGAAATAGAAAGAGAGAGAGAGAGTTGAAGAAGTAAAGGGTCCACTTGAGTTACTAAAAATAGAAAGTATTGCCTAATCCATGAAAGGTAAGTTCAGAAGTTGATGAAAACTAAGTGATAAATTTTCCATTTATGTAAAGTGGTTTTTTTAATTACAAGACACTGCTTAAATCAACGGACATCGATGGTTGTATAATTACAAGACACTGCTTAAATCAATTGTCACTAGGTAAAAGAGGGGGACCAAATCTATAAACTTGGTTTGCTTTTCGTCAATTTAATAACGGAGCTCCGTTAGTTTGTACTTTGTTTTTTGTTTAGACGGTGACATACTTAACGGCGTTTGTAAACGTCAAATCAGTGCAGGTGGATTTTTGGTTGGCTTTTTGCACTTACCCTAAAGTAAACGAAAGTGTTTAGGTGTGAACCAAGTTTTTATTTTGGTGTTAAAAGCCAAGATTCCACTTTTGTTTGTTGGATTTAGGAAATAAGAAGAAAGAGATATATGTTTGGATTAATTGTCACTTCCATCTAACTCAAATCTTTGATATGTTTCCCCAAATGATTACCAATAATTTCCCGCATTTGCCTTTAACTAAAGATCCATGGAAAATCGAATATTACCCCAAGGGTTTAAGAAGGAATCACAAGTTAGGAGAAAAGTCATTGTTTGTAGATAATGCTTTGGTCCAAAACTCACCACCAAATCAGATATATGCACATTACAATTCTTATTTTAATGTATTCAAAATAGTGATGAAACTCTTATTTTTTTTCTTCGCCGAGTTAAGTGTCGTTTTGGGACTAAGTTGGCCACAGTATAACATGGATTGTTTCTATTTTCAACATCAAGTTTCAAGCAATGCAAATCAGTGTGTGAGTCACGAAAATGGAAACCAATCCCTTACATTGATAGGGTATCCAAAGAACTCTTGTATCAACTTCACAAGCCAAACACAAGAACAATCATTCTTCGCTTAAAACCTAAGAAGTTCAGTTACAAGAGACTTGTATTTTCGTTTCAACGCTTTAAAACAGGGTCAACTATGCATGATGCGAACTAAAAATGTAATAAAAGATCTACAAGACGTGTTCCTATGGCTAAGGTACATTACACAAGAGGTGCATCATTCATCTACACAAACAACACGCACTCTTGTTCTGGTCTCAGTTCAGTTTCCCTGTTCTCTTCAGGTACTCTTGCATGCGACTTTGGTTTGTTTCAAATATGAAAGGCATTCCCCGTATCTGCGCACAACCATATATATCTCGGGATTAAGTACGGACCTAGAAGCGTAAGTAATGATCATAAAAGAGTATCCAGGATCAAACCTCAACTAGACAATCGGATTTGAGGATTAAACTCTGTCCAGGATCTACTTCCTTCTCATTTACTGATATTGAATACTTCCCCAGATTTTTCATATGAAACGACCCATCATCACCCAGCCGTATGATTGCCTGCATTCAGTAACCAAAAAAGGAAAAGAACACACACACAACAACCGTTACAGATCCTGAGCTGCTGCTTCTCACACAACTCAAAGACCTAAATAGAAATAGAAGTATCTACTATTGACCTACCTGTCGTCGAGATATTTTGCTACCCCGCTTTTCTCTTCCCAAATCAATGTCCACAGCGAGGTCTTCTGTTGATCTACCCACCAAAACCTATGTTAAGAAAAAAGAACCCCGGTATAAACAAGTGCTACTGTAATTCTTAAGAAGCTTATCAAATCATACAAGGAATATACTTAAACGAATAAGCTAATAATACCTCAGGCTTCTTGATGTAGTGTTTTGAATATCTACCATATAAAACAGCTAATGCACCACGGGAAGCAATGGCTCTTTGCATATATGAATAAGCAGCCTGCTCAAGTCTTATGATTGTTCTTTTCATGTCCTGGCTCTGATACTTGGCAACTGCAAGTGAAAACATTTTACGGAATTAAACACAAGCCTTAAACCTCTTATAACATCTCTTGCGCAACCCATGGAAAAGGTTCCCCACATAATTGTGGCATGTAATGACTTTTGTGAGCCAAATACCGAATATATTCCTGATTTACATACTAAAAGCTTTCTTTTTTCCAAAAATGTAGATAGATAGAAAGAAATGTGAGTTCCACTGAACGAGAAGGGATGCCCAATTACCTTCGAGATCAAAATTATCTTGATCATCAGGTTCCAAGTCCATGTCAAGTATCTGAAATCAAAAAGAGTGTTATTGATTAGGTGTTTAACTGTCATGGAACCATAACACAAGAATAAAGATGGAAGTCAAGAGTTACCATAGCCTCAATGTCAGAATAATTGGGTAAGTCCTCATCACTCTCACAAACATGCGCTTCTACTTCTGCTTCTGCACGAGTGATCTCCAGCTCAGGGTCTGTAATCTCTATCAAGCCATCAGCAGTATCTTTAGCATGTGGCGATTCATTAACAGGTGGTACAACATTTTTCTCTTTACAGTTTTCACTATCCTTCTCCTGATAGCTGCCATGGCCATCAGAACCGACAAAGAGTGTTCCACTAGCAGTTTCTTTCTTTCCATCTTTTGCACCGGTACCAGTAGAAAGCAGAGTATTAGAGCATGCCTGTGCAGACCCAGCACAGGTAGAACCACCAGGAGCTACAGTATTCTTTAACTCAGCACTAGTCGATGCCCTGAATTTGCTAGCTTGACTTGGTTGGCCCATCTCTGGCTTTCCTTGAGTAGACCCCTGTAAACGTCCTGGGTTTTTCTTTTGAGTCTGGAGTGAATATCCCTCACTTTTTTCCTTACTGGCGGAGAGGTCTCTAACACATGTAGTTAATGGATTATTGGTATCCTTAAAGTTCCGCCGGGCTAAGGAAGAAACTGACATTGGATGGGAGTTGTTGGATAGGAAAATGTCATCATTACACGGAATATCAGGATCCTCTTGGTTTAATAAACAGCAGATTACACCCCCAACAATCTCAGGATGAGGATCTAAAGCAGATGCAATTGCAATTGTACCATCTAGCTCAAGCATCACATGATCATCCAGAGTTGCATCTCCTGAATGAGTTGGTGCAATGGAAGGATCTTGCTCGGTGGAGTTAGGAAAAGCCTCGCGATTTGTATCATTTGTTGAGTTCACCAACAGTGAGCTAAGACCATCATAATATGACTTGTCAACTTCTTTGCCATCTACTTCCATGAACGGTTCCACGTCTTCTTCGAAAAGAGAAGTTGAAAGCTGTGCCAGGAAATCAGTGCTAGCCATTGTGGTTATTGCCTCGTGATCAGTATTCTCTAGTTTCTGCTCGGAATCTTGATGAACCACATCACATCCTGATGGACCTGCATGTTCAGCGAATGTGAGATTTTCTCCTCCTACGTAAGGAATGTTTCCCTGTAAATCATCTTCCGGCACAACATGAGTTGTCACGCAACCGCCTTCAGCCAAAATTTCTGGAAACGCGTTGTGGATAATATCCATGTGAGAGTCCTCAAGACCAAGATGTGTTGCATCACCATTATCCATGAAATGGCTATCATTTGGTGGTACGAGGAAACCTAGATCCAAGGAACTAAATGGCTCAGTCCGAAATTTCTTCCGCAAGGAATGATAAGTACTTCTGAGCCTTTCAGCATTCCTCTTCCTAGATGAGCTTTTGTTTTCTTTTGAATATCCAGTTCTACCAAACTTTGTAGGAAAATTAGGGTTAGTACGTTCAAGCTCAGTCATCCGAAAAGCCGCCTCGGCAGAAACTACTGGATCATAAAGCAGTGCATGCCATCGATCTTGCAGTTCTCTGATAGAAAATCTTCTAGAAAACTGCACAGCACCTTTAGCAAGCGATTCCAAAGAAGCACCGGCCTGCAAATAAATTAAGGATTCTGGTTCACTTAATTGCTAGAATACCAGACAAGCGGAATGAAGAAACACGCAATACATCCAGAAGCACTAATTTAGTAGAGGAACTTTTTGGCTAGCCTAGCTTGATATATAAAATGCTATATGAGAGAAGCAATGAACATAATTATTTACCGTGTGGTGATGGATGAGCCATCAGTAACAAGACAAAAGGAATATTTTTTCAATCATATTATGTTCTCCTCATAACTGAACAGAAAACAGAATTAATGAAAACTATTTGACAGTCCTTTTCAAGGTGGAGAGAAGCGTGATACATACAGCTCTGATATCAGTGATCACAAAACAACTAATTAGCTAAACGGTATAAATTTTTCTAGAACAACAATTACAGCTTGGCTCATCGAGATAGCCTAAATTGGTTTCCCATAATACTTCATACTATAGCGCATATAACACTGGCTCAAGATGTTAACAGGATCAAACAAAAAGTTGTCCTGATAATTCAACTATTTCTTGATATCTGTAACCAACCTTTTGTCTCAAAAATTCAAGTCACCTCAAGACAAAAAAAGAAGGAACGAATGCAACCAAAACAATATTAATAGATGAAGGAGTACGAAAATCAAATATAGGTACAAGCAACTACGAAGATCAAAGCCCAGAAACAATGTGAGAGTCACAGAATTGATAATCATTAATGTTCCAACTACTTCTATTTAAGCAATTGATAAAGCTCTGCAAACAAGCATGGTAGAATACGAAAACTACATGACCATTGAACTACATAAAACGCATGAAAGGACCGGAAATTCAGAGAAATTATGCCTAACCCTCAATTGAGATCAAATCCATGGCGCAATCCAACATTGAGACAATAGAATATCTTCCACTTCCGGTAGTAAAATAATGAAAACTGAAATGTAACCAAACTCAATGATTATGGGAGCTCACCTCGACGGCATTCTTTAGCAGCAGGTCGTCTTCGGGTATCCACGGAACAACCTGGGCAAGAGCCCCCATGTCCACTGCACAACCAGACCTTGTCTTCTCTTATGAGAGATTCTTGTAGAAGGGGTCTAAAAAGACGGTGACAGCACACAAAACCTAATTAAAAGAAATCAAAATCAGACCGATACAGGTAACAATATCATCAAAATAGAGAATTTGTGATCAAAATCAGACCAATGCAGGTAACAAGAAGAAAGGAACTGACTTGAGGGATCAAGAGGAGCCGACGGCAATTCACTAGCTCGAATTGAAGAGACAAAATCTATAAATCTGAAACCCTAATTTTTATCTGACAGTCTCCGTCGTCCGGAGAAGAAGATAAGGACGTTTGAGAAACTACACCGTTTTATCTCTTTGAAACTGAAGTTGCGGATGTGGCAGTTTTGATTATTTTTTACTGTCAAAAAAAAGAAAGAACCTACACCGTTTTGATTTTTTTTTCTTTTTTTTTCCCCACAGTCCATTCGGGTCGATCCAGAAACCCGATGACCCGAAAATCTTTCCGAGGCGGATTTAAGAGAACTGCGGATTTATATTCTTTGTGATATTTGGATGAATATGAGAAATAATGTTTGTTTAGTGTAAAAAAATGAACAATATCCAGATAGATCATTTCAATAATTTTTTAGAATTTAGGAAAATTCGTTAAACTCATCTGGATGAACATGATTGAAGGATTTGAATGAAACCGGTTTAGAAAAAAAATGACAAATATAACCTCATTTATAATCATATATCAAATAATGTAAATAAACTATAGATTTCTCATTTTATATTTTAAAAATCACATATTTATACCCATAAAAATCGTGAAATCACGGATTATCATTTTCCGTCAAAATCATATTTTCTCGTCAAATCATATTTTCCCGTAAAAAACTACAAAATCATATTTTTCCGCCAAATCATATTTTACCGCCAAAATGTTTGATCTTCTGTATGGTGTGTGTTAGGCCTGGGATAAAAACCCGACCCGAATTTTCCGACCCGACCGAACCCGAAGAAACGCAATTCGGCATGCTTCGGGTATGGGAGATATACCGATCGGAATAGATGAAATTAGGACTTCGGTTTTCTATTCGGTCGGTTCGGTTCGGTTATTCCGATCGGTTACCGACGAATACCGAAAATTAAACCTAACTATAAACCTAAAATTACCCTAATGGGCTAATCTCTCGACAAACCTCACATCTCACTCTCCCACCCGACGATAGCCACTCTGTCTCACCATGGCGATTTGTTCTTCTTCTACAACATCTATGACTCTTCTTCAGCTTCTTCTTCTACATCTTCTCTCTTCTCCTGTTTTCTTATTCTCTCTTCTTCTTTATTCTTCTTCCTTGTTCTTCTGTTATCTTCTCCTTCTTCTTCCATCTTCTTCCATCCTCTTCAGATCTTGGAGGAAAGAATGAGACATGAAGGAATCTAGATGCAAGACGAAGCGTGATGGTATATTTTTTTTTCGTCGTTGCTCAGATTCGCCGTAGCCGCCGTTCAACGTCAGCCGCTCAAAGTATGATAGTAACTGAAAACCCTAATCGATTTTGGATGCTGGGCTTGAGCTTTAGAATTTTTTTTTTATTTGTGGGCTTGTAAACCCAAAATAACTGGTTTTGGGCCAGCAAAATCTAAAATATATATATATATTAAGAAAATCGGTTATTTTCGGGTTTTAAGCTCAAAACCGAAATAACCCGTTTCCGAACCGAACCGAACCGTAATCAGTTTCGGTTATGTTCGAATACATTTAAAAATTCAGAATTAACCCGAAACCCGAAAAAACCGACCCGACCCGACCCGTTTACCCGAACTCGCAGGCCTAGTGTGTGTTGTTGTGAGGCCCGACCTCAACATAAACCCAACATAATTAGACCCCCAATTTTGTAGAAATTTTTTTTAAAGGCCCCAAAAATCTAATATTCTTTTTAAAGGCCCCAAAAATCTAATATTTTTTTTTAAAGGTCCAAAAAAATTAATAATCCAATTGTAGCAGTTTTTCTTTTTGTTAAAAGGCTTCAATTTTTTTTTCTTTATTTGGTCCCAAATAATACCGGACCTGCACTGCTTGTTGCTACTCCTTTTCCAAAATGATTTTTCTGATTGAGCCACAGAGAAAGACGAATGCAAGTATAAGAAGATACAGCAAAATCTAAAAATATGAACACATTTTCAGCCATTGGTGTACACAGAGTCCATCTAGAAAGCCAGAATCTAGTTTAGACGAGAAAGAACTTGTTTTAGTATTTCCCCAAATGCCATGCTATAAGCACAAGAAAACTAATTTAACCCAAAGAAAAACTAAGGCTTACTTGCAGAACACATGTGTGCAAGGCACACATCTACTACTCTCATATAGAAGTGCTTGACATAACATACAGCTAAAAGGCCCAAGCTTGAATGTTTGGGAGTCATGATAACCAAACGAGGCACTGTTGCAGAATCAGTAGAGTCCTTATTCAATCTTCCTTCTTGTTCAGGACATCCTTTACTTGAAATTTCGCCTTGCTTTCAAGCAGAGGCATCGTCAGGACGAGGAGCTTTAGAAAAAGGGCAACCAGGAGCAGTCGTTTCGCCTTGTTTTCGAGCAGAAGCATCGTCTGGACGAGCAGCTTTCGAGTTTCGAGAAAGGGCACACGTAAGTCGTCATTTGTGTAGATGACATGTTATACAACAACCCTACACCTCAAACAAAATTTCAAACCCAAAATCACTAAAACTGCTTCCCAACTATGAAAATCTGAAATTGATTCTTTAGCTAACACAGCTTCTGCTAAAATTGAAATTTCAAAGAGCATTTGAGCAGAGCGTTTTCAGAAGTATCTCAAGAGAGAGAGAGAGAGAGAGAGAGAGATGTAGGGGTTGCTGTTGATGGATGTTGATGAAGATGAAGAAATTAGCTAGAGTATAGATCCATTTGACGACCAAGAGACCGAAACCGATGTCGCAGGTGTGATAGTCTTTTCAAAGTATTTAAAATTGGTGAATCCATAAACATATATATACTAACTCTATGAAGATTGTTTTGTTTCAGTTGTTGCAGAGAACTCGAACATTGGAGCTGTAACTAATCCACACTTTCCGACGACCCTCAAGATCAATATTTATGAGCTGGTAAAAGACTTAAGATTCATCTACTGTCTCTCTTTACTTCAATATGGTTTTTACATGTTGTGGTGGTTTTTTGTTGATTCATCTACTGTCCCTCTTTACTTCAATATGGTTTTTACATGTTGTGGTGGTTTTTTGGTGATTCCATCACCTACATTGATAAAGAAGGGCCCTTAACAGAAAAAGAGAGAGAAAATCTTGGAGATGCAGATAAAAGGATTGCTTTCAGAGGATGGGAGAGGCAGAAGGTATAGGCATGAAAATCATAAAGGTAATGTTTTATGCGAGCTTCTTCATGACCAAAGGGCACGTTCGTTCTATCAGAGTCCACGTCATGCATGGAGCTGCTTGAGTCTCTCATTACCATGTGATATCTAGAATGCTAATAATTAAATTCATCCATAGCTTCTTAGTGTTCTTTAACTCGCTTTTTTGGAATCAACTTCAGTTCTCTCTTTTACAAAATAAAAAAACAAAAAAAAACATCATGCAACAAAACCCCAAAGACAAATTTATGTTGTAGTTGCAATTATACTCTTTGCAGCTGATTGAAATTGCAAGTACTTTCATTTTCCTTTAATATCAAAACAAAGTGTCTCAATCTCTGTTAGGCACTTAAGAGATGTCTTAATTTATAATTTAAGTGCATAAAGTACAATCATGCTTCTCATGCTTAACATTGCAAGGCTAGTGCAGTGAAACCATCACAATTCACAACATACAGACCACTCTGTTTCTTTGTCCCTTAAGCGCAAATACAACATTTTTTGCTTTCTCGTTCTTTTATTCAGCAAAATGCCACAGAGGAGAGCTTAGGTATACATTCTATATATATATACTTACATAAGCATGCATCGGTTTAGAGTGCAGTTTCTGCAGACTGTTCAGGCTTCTCTACTTGCTTCTTAAGAAACTCCAGCACAGAGAGCCGCTGCATGCATGTTAAAATTACATTGTCAGATAAAGTTTTACTGATATTCAGCAGCTTTGGATAAGATACAAGAAAGGGAGTCGTGCAAGAATCTCACTCGTTGCTCGAGAGCAGAATCTTCAGCGTCCAGTTTCAAAGATTCCAGCAGTTTCATGCCTTCCTTGAAACCATCTGTCGCTGCAACTTCATTTTGTAGAGTCCTGTCTATATCCGCAACTTTGGCTAAGGAAACTGCCACATCCAGAATCTACAGAAAAAAATGTCGAAATAACAAGCAATATCAATTTCTACTTCCGGACAGACCTTGCTTGCGATCTTTCAGTTACAATTTCTCTAAGCAATAAATCAAATAAGAAAACCAAAGAGAAGATTTCCAACTAACACAATAAACCCATTACAATGCACGTAAATCTAATTATAGTTATCCACAAGACAGTAACTTTATCACCAGAACTAAATGACACCTCATCCAAGTATACTGCCACACCAACACGTCAGTTACCTAAACCTCAGTGC
Source organism: Arabidopsis suecica (assembly GCA_019202805.1). NCBI lineage: Eukaryota > Viridiplantae > Streptophyta > Magnoliopsida > Brassicales > Brassicaceae > Arabidopsis > Arabidopsis suecica. The sequence goes on from CM032909.1 coordinate 12,510,097, forward strand.
AACCCAGGCAACAAAATAGCAATTGACTTGAATAAAACCTAGGAAATTATTTAGAGAATTTCTCTGAAATGGCAAGAGTGGACCAAGAAACCCGCTTGAACACATTGAGAACAAGTATACTCTATTCACTCAACATCTTATTTCAGATCCTTGATCCACTAGCACCTTTGGTTAATCTCTACATCTTTTAATGCTTTGAATTCATTTTGCCTGGACCCAAGTGAACATCAAGATGTAACAATCACATCAAGAAACGCTTTCTGCCTCTAGAGTGAGAGCTTACGATCTACAAAGAAGTCTTCACGAATGCTACAATGAGTCAATAACTTAACTAACAACAGATATCTTTCTGCGAGACCTTGAAATGTATATGGCGACTAAGAGTGGCCAGTTCAGCTAACCAAACATTGGGACAAAACAAAGAAGAGCAAAACAGAAAATTGTATGAGGGCATACTTACTTGTGAAGGAGCATTTGGGTGATGCTTCATTGCATCACGTCTGACATTTAAAGCTCTATCATAATACGATCTTGCAGCTTGTAGATCTTCGTCATAATATTTAAGATCTCCTATTTTATTGAGTGAGACAGAAAGTGTATGTGTAATCTGCAAGTTAAGTTAAAATTGTTAACAAAATGGTAAAAAGTTTGCAAAATCAAATATAACAAGAACCAATGTGCTATAACCTCCAAATCATTCAACGGCAGTTTCATAAGGAATTCAACACTCTCTTCAAAATGCTTGACTGCAGAGCTTGAGTCTCCCATCGCTCGGCTGCAACCACAACAAAAAATAATTTAACCATCAACCTTAAGTCCCAGAAAAAGAAAGATTTCAACACACCAAACAGAAGATCAAACATTTTGGCCAAAATAACACAGTTCAGGAGGAGAAAATGATTATGTATAAAGGAGGTTTTCCGAACCAAGCATGTACTGTTGCTTCTCCTTTCCATTAGAAAGATGTATGCAAATGATAAGAGGATACATAAAAATCTGAATATATAAATATATTTCCAGCCATAAATGTAGACAGGGTCCATCTTAAAAACCAGAATCTAGTTCAAACGAGAAAGAACTTGTTTTAGTATTTCCCCAAATGCCATGCGCACTCTAAGCAAGATGAAAGCAACAACCAGTCGACTTGAGAAACTATCAACTGAGGAAACTGCCAAGGAAGGGCCACATACTTGAGAAACTCCAAATTTTAAAAAATCAATATGAACAATAAAGTGGCTATAATCAGTCTAATCAATAGAATAGTTAGGTGGCAGCGGGATCATAAAAGACCATATTGGTGACCACATTCGAAAGCACCGTTGTTTCCTTAATCTTATTTGTTCACAGAAACTCGAGAACGGATAGATCTTAGAAGTAAACAACTTGGGATAAAAAAGAAGACAAAATCATACCTACAGTCACCAAGCATGCCAAGGACTGCACCAAGCTGTGAACACAACTCTGGTGTATTGCCCTCCCTCCCTAGTTGATCCCGAATATCCTCAGTACACATTGCCAACCTTGATTTAGCACTTTGATAATTTTGGGCACTAAATGCCTGCACATACAGGTTGAATAAGAACAAGAACTCACAGCAGAAAATCATAACAAAGGTAAGTGGTGAAAAGAGAATTAACCCCATCGGTTAGGTCAACAATATTTAGAGACAGAACTCACCCTCATAGCTTGTTGCACCAAGAAAGAACCTCTTTCCATGGAAACATCAGCGTAAATCACTTTTTTGTTATCATTTTCAACCTCTTCTTTTTCTGTTCCATTGACGACAGATCTCTTGATTCTAGCATGGCCTTCAATAAATTGATCAACCATCTTTTGAAGGTTTTCATCAGCTTCAATACTTTCAATGTCAGCACCGCATAGAGGGCAGTCCTTAAACCGTGTTAAGCACACTCTGCATTCAAGAAACCACAAAGTTTAAGAAAAGTAGACCCAATCATGAGCCAAAAACTAAATAAGGGATATAATTTTACACTAAGCGGCTGAGCAACTAGGGCTTACTTGCAGAACACATGCGTACAAGGCACACATCTACTGCTCTCATATAGAAGTGCTTGACATAACATACAGCTAAAAGGCCCAAGCTTGAATGTTTGAGAGTCATAACCAAAGGGGCACTTGGCAGGCACCGTTGCAGAATCAGTAGAGTCCTTATTCAATTTTCCTTCGTGTTCAGGAGATCCTTTAATCCCATTTTCGCCTTGCTTTCGTGCAGAAGCATCATCAGGACGAGCAGCTTTAGAAAAAGGGCAACCAGAAGCCGCCGTATCGCCTTGTTTTCGAGCAGAAGCATCGTCGGGACGAGCAGCTTTAGAAAAAGGGCAACCAGAAGCCGCCGTTTCGCCTTGTTTTCGAGCGGAAGCATCGTCAGGACGAGCAGCTTTCGAGAAAGGGCAAACAGAAGTCGTCATTCGTGAAGGTAACAACAACCCCTGCACCTCAAAAGAAAAATTCAAACCCAAAATCACTAAAATTGCTTCCCAAAGATGATGAAATTCGAAATTGATTATCTAGCTAAACACAGCTTCTCGCTAAACCAAATACATAAAAAAAAAAAAAAAAAAAAACAGCTGGAAATCGAGCATAGAAGAAGCTAATCGAATGACAACAACATTCTTCTCGAGAAAGTGAAAATTCAGAGAGAATATGAGCAGAGCGTTACGGAAGTAGCTCAACAAAGAGAGAGATGGATAAACGACCTGTATTGAAATGGATTGAGATTGAGATTTGGAGATGTCTCTTTCGCGGCTTCTCTGCAATCAATCAATGATCTATTGATAGCTTCTTCTTTTTTTCCGATAAGTTTTTTTTTTTTCTTTTGGTTTCTCTCAGTCAAAAGAAAGAAAGATAGAGATATTATTGAAGGATCTGTATGGATTGAATTTGGGCCTTCGGTTTTTTTTGCAGCCTATTTAAAAATTTGGGTCACTAGCCAATTTAAGAAAACGGTTGTTCTGAATTATGATTGATTAAATCAACCCGGTTATAGCACCAGTGTTATGACATCTAATCCGCACCACCACCCCCAAAGCTTCATTGCACCACAACTCCCAAATAACCGATGAAATAAACAATCTCATCATCTACGACTTTGGTCTCTTTGTGTGTATTTACAGTATGCGAATGTCGTCCTTGTATTGATTTAAATGTCTTCCAATTTCTGTAAAAAATCACCTCTTCTACTAACTTAATCCATAAAAATTGGTTTTTTTCTCAACACATAAATCGACTTTAAAGTTTTAAGCAATCAAAACTGCCATGAACTCTAGATTAAAATTGAATTACTCTAGATTAATATCAGATAAATATTTAGGAATAATTCTTGACTACTTGAAATATAGAAAAATCTTTGACATCAAGGTTCAAAAGGATGTATCAAACGTGGATAGAAGAGCAAAAAAACACATTATACTATTTGATTGCTAAGATCGTATAACTTTAGGTGTTTTAGAAATTCAATTTCTTCTTATCATAAGAGAGTATGAAGCATTTACACATAAACAACAAGCCAGAGGTTCAAAGCTACCTCTCAATCCGTTCAATTCCAATCAAATCATAAACTTTGAACTTGTCCTCTGGATTACGAAAGGTTGACTGCTTCGCGGGTAACACAGCGAACCCATCAGGATCAGTACATGTCTCAAGACCACACTCATGGCATAGAGATTCAACATCCAACTCCTGAAATGTACAAAGTTGACTTGTGATATTTCAAGTTTACGAACAATATGAAAATAGAAAAGACAGGGGATCTTTAGTCATAGGTGTATTATTACCTTCATCATCAGGTTCTGAGATAACCGCAAGAGAGGATAAGGTTGAAGCTTGTAGCAAACATTGTTTATGTATTGGACAGCGACTGATCGCATCTTTTACCATGAAAACATTAAGCAAATGATCAACATAATTGAACAGAACAATTTACTGCAAATATCATTCCATGTATAGGCACTTTATACCCACCCATATATGAATTCCATGTCACTATCTAATTTCCTTACCATACCGGTAATATTTTCTAGTCCAAACTTCTTCTACATCATCTTTCTCATGCTTATTGTCATTTCATATTACATTAGCCGCTACCAATTAAAGTGCCACAAAGACTATCCCTGAGAGCTAGAAGGACATAACTACATATTTATATCCATGCAAGCGCACCTCTCTAATATGAGGTTCACTTATGCAATACTGCAAGTATGTCGCCTCAGAAGCGGTTCTACTTAAGAAGTTCTTGTAATTGCCCATCCGATATAATCTGGAAGAAAACATCAAGAGAAAAGACAGGTATCATCATACTTCAATTCATATTGCCTAAATTATGTTTAAATTAAATAACTCACACGCAAATGATTGAACAGCATAACACTACCTTAAAAGGTTTCGTACAAAACATATTTCCTTGGATTTTACTAAAGCAAAAGTCAACTTGCGAAACCATAAAGAAAGTGGTTCCCCCTGCAGATCAAAATCTCAAATATATTAATGGCAAAAAGAAGGTGGCATGGTAACAAATCAATTAAGGGTAAAGAAAACAGAGAAACAACCATCACTCCACTACTGGGATTGAGATGAAGCAGCACATAGAGTGAGCGGAACTCGGCTTCATTTTCGTAGATATAGTCCGGTTTCCTATTTGCATCATATATATTATACAAAGAGGTAAGAGTTTTTGCTAGCTGCTCCATGTTCAAGTGATGCATTGAGCTATTACTTGTACCACTACAACTCTGAAGCCTCTTGTGAGATATGACATGAAATTTAACCTGTTAGAGAAGCCATTCTGGAGTCAATGATAATAACATCAATGGAACTCTTCAGAGAATAAAAAAACTGATGTTTATCAATCAGAAGAGAATGATCAGTCAGAGTGGTATATTTCTATGAAAATTACAAAAAGATGAAAAATGATCCTATTGGAGCGTCCTGAACAAGGTTATGACTACGAAAACTACAATCAACACATGAAGTCAAAGTATCTTAAATTTACAAATATTCTTTTGATAATAGCAGGAAGTAAACACGCAAACAACTTTCAGCAAAACCCAGGGAAAGCAATTCTAACGAAAAAGGATAGACATGTTCAGTGTAACCCATTTACCGAACCAGGGAGAAAAGTAGCAGTAAGAAACAGGTCATACCATACCATTTCCTCGTAGAGGTAGATCACTCTCTCATTGGCTAAATTCTGGATGCTAAGATCTTGTCTAATAGACCTTGTCCTATCGAAAATAAAATCATGAACCGCTTCAAACGGGTGCTCCTTGGAGTCTAGCAAACTTAGAAGGTATTTCAGGGTTTCTTCTAAAACTGGGAGCGGTCTTACATCCGATGCCTGAACATCCGCTGCTGAAAGAGTTCTACAAAACTAGCAAGAACACAGAAAGAGAGTATAACTGCCTTTGGTATCAGACAAAAATGAGTAACACAAACTATTCATCTTGACCATTCAGAAAGAAATTCTGTAGAATCAAGCTATTGGATTCTAATTTGCATAAATGACGAACTTCAACATCAAATTTCTTTCAATCACAAGTTCTCTCAGCTCAGTGTCAAATATTGAAAGCTAATGCGTCAGCTGAAGGTGAAAGTTTCCCAAATTAGTACCTTTTTGACAGCTAGATCTGTGGATGATTTTGAGGGGTTTCCATAAAGCCTCTCAAACACTGCAAGATCACGCAGGCGTTCCCTTGTGACTCTTTCCCTCTCTATTGATACCAAAAACAACTCATTAGATGAAGCTGTACACACTCTATTTGCTGCTTCAAGTGTAACTTTTACCTAAACTCCTAGCAAAAGACAATTTCGTTATGAATCAACACTCATCGCCCATGAATACAACTCTGAATCGACCTAAGAACTAGATCAAATTCAATTCAGGTGCAGGACAGGGTTGAATTTTGGCGGAATCTCAGGTCAATTAGAAATTTATCTGCAGCTTACATAGTTCGATGATTACCTGGGCACATAGAGGAACAAGTTCCTACGATGAAGGAAACGTCAGCAAGATCTTCGTCCTTATTGTTTGATTCGTCTTCATCATTGTTTCGTTTGAGTGGTGCATCGGATCTTCTCCGAAAGGAATCGCTAGCTCCGCCGCCGGATCCAGTCCTCGGGTTATCAGAGGTCTGGCGATTCCCATAAGTATTCGAAACCCTAGAAGTAGAAGAAGAAGAGCCACGATTACGACGATTCATGGCTTAGAGGCAACGAGATCTTCTTCCCTCCCAAGTCCCAACGAGACTCTGAAGAAACGAAACCAATCGATGCTGTTTACCGAACTACTATTTGGAATAAACCGGGAGATAACCAAATCCGGTACATTACTTTCAACGAATTAAATCCGGTGGCAACCGGGTCAATTTAGTTTTAACCGGTTCTGACTTGTACACAAATTTGCATTTCTACAAATGTACAGCAATTTAAATTCAACTCAAGTGTAAGAATGCAGAACATATCACATTTCCACAACAATGTAATTTACATATATATAGTTTTGGAGAATCCGATTTTAAGTTTTGTTTTGTTTTTCTTTCCGGTTTTGCAGATTTTTCTTTTAAAACTGAAACCAAATCAAACCTTTCGTATATGGTTTGGTGCAATTACATTCGGTTAAGTTTTGTTTTATACAAACAAAATTTTAATTAGATTATTTATATATTTGACGGAATTCAATTTTGATTTTGTCAGTTGAGCATTTCATTTTGGTGGTATTCGATTTTTTCCCAACCCTTAGGCCGGTTGGTGGGTCTAGTAGTCACGGCCATTCTCTAGACAGCAAAGAACAATGTGTCCACCTCTACAAATTTAGGTGTCTTTTCCTCAACCATCCATAACAAGAATCTAACTGCTAACATTCATAACACATAGACTAGAACCACTAATAAAGTAATAATAGTGCAATTTTCCATCATAAAAAACTCCATATTAGAAATGCAAAGAGAAAAAGTTGATTCATCTCCACTAACACTAGACAGTTGTCTCGCATTCTTTCTTAGCTGCTAACACTCTTATTTTCTCTTTCACTCGAATTTCTAACACGACCAAACTGATCCAACCGAACTATGTAACAAGCATTCTCTGTAAATCTCTGCCTGAAGAGTCAAAACACTTGAACCACACAAAATTGAGACAGTATTGGCAACTCTACGACTAATGATTGATGATATTCATATGACAAACCCATACATTTGTTGGTGGAACTGTGTAAATCGCCATCTATCCCAGGAAACAATTATTGGTCTCTCTCTCTGAGAAAATTTGACAAAACACTTGGTATGTACACACAATATTTTGAGTCTCCCATAAAAAAAAACAGAACTCAATTTCTTCCGATCCTTAATGAAGAATCAACACCTTTGTTCTGTCCAGACGAAGCTGCAACTGCAAAGAGTCTAGCAATCTCTAGTTGAGTATTCGCCATTATCTCCGTTCGTTTCAAATCCATTTCTCCTCTCTTAGCTTCAGCTTCAGCTCTCATTCTCTCTATCTCTTTCATCGTCTCCATTCTTGCTCTCTCAGATCTCATCACCACCTCCGCTAACCACCGTATACTTCCGGCGATCTCTTCCTTCTCTTCTCTATATCTTCTCTTTACTTTCTTCCCTCTCACCTTCGTTTTAACCACCGGCGTACTACTGTCTGTGTCCATCTCTGTCGCTTTTTCCGGCTTTTGCTCCGGCTTGAATCCATCTTCCTACACGCAAAATAATTTCATTAGAAAATCTCCAAAATTTGGTTAATTTAGCTGGTCAGACCTTAGGAATCTTGCCGACGCCGTTGGATCCGTAAGAAATCTGCGGCGGATGAGCCACCACAGGCGACGGCGGCTCGAGTAAGAGCAGAGGAACAGAGCAATTCAGAGGCAGAACAGCCTGAGGCTGAGGTTGAGGTTGAGGTTGAGTTCCACGGAGGAGATGATCAAGACGAGAATAAAGAGGCCAAGAGGAACCATCAGCAGTAGCGGACTCAGAACGGTACCGTTTCTTCATGGACTCGATCTTGTTCTTGCACTGTGTTTGGGTCTTTGGTGACTTGGTTTGAGTGGCGCGTGAGGACACGTGTCTAGCCACGTCTTCCCAGTCTTGACCCTTGAGCTTGGCTCTGTTCCTGAGAACCCATTTTGACTCGTAGGCTTCAAGTAAACTCGAAACAGCTCCTTCGCTCCATTCATCACGCTTTAACCTATCCACAACGACGGAGGAAGCAGAGGGCTTCTTGGATGATTCTTCGTGGTTGAGAGATTTGAGATTTTCTTGGTTAAATTCTCCGTTCTCCATATATTTTTTTCTTCAGGTGAGTAAAAACAGAGACAAGACCCAAGTGTGTGATAAAATGAGAAAGAAAGAGAAGTTCTTTAGCAAGTCGTTTGATAGAGATGGGAACTTTTTGAGAGAGTGAATGGAGTTTAACATATGAGAACTGTGTAAGATTTCGCTGGTGGTCTCAAAACTAACCAATGAGTTTAGGTACACGCGTTTCTTGCATGTTCAATGGTCGTGACTCGTGACTTAAAGCTAAAGAAACTTATGTTTTCTCACTTGTATTATTACTGTGATTTTATTCTCTTTTTCCAATTTATGGTTTGTGTAAGAAGATTACAAATACAAACAGAGAAACGCATAATTGCACCGGCTTTTACTTACCCTTCACAAAAGTTAGTGGAGCAACCCGTCACACATAATATAGAGGAGAATAAAGAGAAAAATGTGAAAGAGTGGGTTACCATTGAAAAATAGGTTTTATTTTCTTTTATTTGTCAACTTGAAAAAAGGTTTTACTTTTGATTTTATGTTTTGAAAAGGGTTCACAATAATGAATTCAAAATCCTCTGATGCAAATGCTTTTATTCATTTAGCTATAAAACCTTTTTATATGCTTTTTTCTCTTTTTAGGTGTATGGTGGAGTTAGTCTGGCTGTTAGCGTTGATGTCAAGCCAAACCGCAAAATCCATTAGGCAAAGATGGTAATGGACCTAATGGAAGTGGGGTTACACTTGTCGCTCTCTCACCCATTCTATTTTTCTCTCTTTTTCTTCTCATGTTTGCTCAAAGATCCTATATTTGGGGTTGTTCCTTTGTACTTATTGAAAGTGTATATCTTGCAAAACATTCAGAAAATTTTCGGGTTTGTGTTCTAAGTAAAACTTCATTAGTCACTATAGCACATGTTTTCGTTATTTGCTGAACTAACACCTCTAGCAATTTATCAAGACATCCAAAAACTACTAACACCTCTTGGTTAATTATCAAGACCTCCAAATTTATTTACTTATAAATGAATACCCAATTTTAGGTGACGTCTTTAATTTTCACACTTTTTTTTTTACGTACCAAAGGAATGAGGGAGTTTATTGTAAGAGTGAATTTGTTTCCTCGTTAGTGGAGTATGATGGACCTTGCAACTTCAAAATAGCACATTGGACATTTTGGGTCTACAAGAATATCATCGAATATTTTTAAAGAGCCACTTAGAACTTTACAGTCTCATTTGGGTGATGAAATGCCTTGTAAGGCATAATCATTTGTTGTTGACATTTTGGTATTTAGCGCATATGATTATATACTAGAAAGAATGGTAGGTTTTAGAGCCAGAGCTGCTCGATTTAGTGATATAAAAGTTCAATTTCCTAAAATATGAGCTTAGTTCATGCAAACTGGAATAGTAATGCATAAGCGGATATACTAACTCTCAACATTGTTGTAGAAATTTTGTGGGAAAGTGGCACTATGGGACACTTTATGACAAAGTATATACAATTAGGGTTTGGTTCGATTATTGCAATGAGCGTAATTAAGTGGAAAATGAAAAACACCAATGGTCGAATAATAGTAGTTTTTTAATCCACCATCAAATTCACCACTTTAAAGCCGCTCTAGAAGTTCGAAAGAACAAAAACAAAAGTTCTCTGCTAATTCATTGTAACTCAAGAAAAATAACCACACGATCTACATGCCGATACTAGGTAGGTTACGTCGTACAAAACATGTACTGTCTGGATGCACCAAAACCTTTAAAGAAAGTCTTGATGGACCTTATCCGGCAAGACAGTACTCATGATGTAACGGTCGAATGCAAAGAAAAAGTCCATTGGTTATATATGGCGAACTTTCTTTTGATAAGAGTTCCACAAAGTAAGTATGCAAATTCCTTGGTTTCGACACAACAACAAATCATCACAATGGATTACGGTAGAGATGGTATTTCCATGATCAAGGCAGCGAGGCTTGGCCTTAGGATTGACTGCGTCGGGGTCAGACATGGGATCGATGACGCACACCATGTGATCAAGTCGGAGAAAACGTTGTCGAGACAAATCGAGGTGTTTTCAGATGTAATTCATATCAAACGTTATGTTATAAAAAGCTCTACATGCTAATCTGAAACGCGTCTGAGATTCTATTGGAACCCTTCAAATAATCTCTTCCAGAACCAAATCAAAAGGGAGATGCTTCATATGCTCCTCCATGTCCAAATATAGAGAATAAATTTCAACCAAACCCTAGAAGATCGTGTAGTTCTTTTTCTTGAGTTACAATGAATTAGCAAGGAGTTTTGTTTCGAACTTCTAGAGCGGCTTTAAAAGGGGTGAATTTGATGGTGGATTAAAGAATTAAAACTATTCGACCTTTGGTATTTTTCATTTTCGACTTAGTTACGCTTATCGCAATTATCGCAATAATCGAACCAAACTCTAATTTTCATTTATCAATGCCAACGTTTGATAATAAGCTAACCTGAACCACATAAAATCTTGTTTTATACCGAATTAACTAAACCGCTCCAATAAATATTTAAGATTTTGTGTGAACACTGAAACTAAAATCCATTAAAAACTATATTTCCAGTTTTTTCTTAAACCTAGAACCGGACCAAACCTTAACCTAACCAAAAGTTTTCAAACAAAACCGATGCTAAAGAAAATTGGGGATTTAAGTGTTTTGGTTTATTTCTCTTTAAACGCGGTTGTGGTTAAACGCGTTAGTAAACGGTTTAGAAAATTCCTAAACACTTTACTATATCTATTTTTATTTTTTTTCGTTTATATGAAATAATAAGAAAGTCCTCTGTTCCAGCCTTATCTTATCCGCAAATTCATGACAATCCTTTAAGAAAACAGAGAACAGTGAAAGAAAATCTTAGGAAAGATTTTACAATCATATGAGCTTCAACAAAAATCAATAACTTATATAGTTTCCAAAATTCAAAAGTTCAAAAGGCATTACGAAATCGACCGAAAACAAAACACAATCCGATAAAACTTAGGTGCAAGTTTCACGGGAAATGCCGAGCCTGGAATTTGGAACGTCAATGAGAACACGGTGGTTCTGCTGTTGCATACTAGCGATGACGTTAAGGACAGAGTTAACGTTGGTCGGAGCTGCAGCCATGGCGAGGCAGCTGAGGTTACCTGCGGAGCTGTGGATGAGAAGGTTGTCCGGAGGCAGAGTCACGTTCATTCCGGCGAACATAAACGTCACCGACGGGAACACGACGGAGCCGGAGTAGCATGTGTCGAAACCTCCTAGTGAAGTTGCGTTTGCGTTCTTAACACGTCGCCTGAACTCGTTTCTCACCGCCACGTATGCTGGTTCGACTAGCCTCGTGTAGACCGTCCCTGCGTACATTCAAAGTGTTTATGTTATTAAAAATCAAATTTCTTTTTAAAATGTAATTTTTATATGAAGCTTTTGGATTAGTCATTTTTTTTTGTTTAATTCGTTTTCAATTAATCGATTTTCGTTAAAGGTTCTCTCTTAAGTAAAATCAAAATGATATAATTTGGTTTGTTTCATAAAATATTAGTCCAGAAATATCTCACATTACGTGTGAGAGAGCAAGAGCAAGTAGGTTACTTCCCTCTCACGACTTATCATTCCAAATAAAATAAAATTCAGACCTCAAGCCAAAAATAAAAATTATTAAGGAGGATTGAGAAGTCCATACCGGAGTCAAAGATGGTGCCGGCTCCGGTGGCCGGATCAAAGGCGAGTGCACTTGTAGGAATATCCACAATTTTATTCCCGACACGAATTCCAACCAAGTTAACATAGTAAAGCGATGATCTTCTAGGGTTCTTTAACAATGGAGTGGTCTTGATCCGGATCGGTTGGTTCTTAGGTCCCAGTCTTAGCGAACCGGAGAAATTGCTGGACTTACTATTAGGCAAGCAATACGAGAATGTAGACTGATAAAGATTTTGTGACTGTGAGATTAAAGACAATGGACCACGACCTAAGCCCATGAGTCCTTGCGCTGGCAACGATGTTCCACTAGCTTTGTTGATGCACCCAAAGGTGTAGTTTGGGATGACATCAGTGGCCAATGTTAGTGTGTCTTGTGTCAGATATGCTTCGATTGCTGAACCACCATAGGTCATGTTGAAACCACATGTTTTGCTTACGGTGCAACTTGGATTTGGAGCCTGCAATTAATTAAAAAACTTTATCGATTAATATTTCGATTTTTTTCTAACTTTTACAACGTATTTCCATAAAGAATTGTTTTATACATCTTGGATCTGGTTATTAAAATGCGCTACTAACGATGTGTTACGTTATTTAATTGTAATTGTAAGTGGGCTTTTTGTATTATAGGCAAAACCTAACTAGCATGACGACAAAGTATATAGATCAAAGTTCAAATTCAACAGTAAAATATGCCCTACTAGTTGGAATTGTATAAATACTATACCCGTGACTTAGACTCATGGTACAAAAACCCGTGACTAGACTTCTCGATCATGGTGTAATAACACGCCAAAACTAAGTTCACATTCACATCTTTTGTGTAGACGCATCCAAAAATTATCAAACCGCCGCGTGAGTCCAGCATTACGCCTGACATTCGGTTCGTTTTTTCTGTTTTGGTTAAAAATAATCAAGTCTAAATAATAACCATTTTTTCTCTTTCGATTTGACACATTTCTGTTCTGATTAGATCTTGTTTTGAACAAAGTAAAAATATTATTTATACGTTAGTATAATTTAAATGTATTTTTTTGCATATCTATTTAATTCAAATTCTATTTTTTCGGGTTTATTACGATTCAAAAAAATTATGTTGAGTATAGTTTTCAAGTCCATCCAGAGAAGGCATGCACATATCTAATTCATTCGGAGGGTATAACGATAATAAAGCGATATTTAATTACCTGTTTACACTGAGGAGCTTCGCATTGAAGAGTACGAGAGGAGCTTGACTTGGAAGGGTCAAAGAGAACAGAGGAAGAACAACCAACGCAGCCAGAACAAGGAATCCAAGCAGCGTCATTGCTAGTGTCAAGAGCCACGAGCATGGCCTGAGCCGGTGTCCCGATGTTAGCTCTCACGATATAAGTCGGGCTCTGAACGATGCCGCGACCCGAGGCGATTGGGACTGATGATTTCCTAACGCCGGCGAGGCTTGACAAGTATAGGAAACGAGCCTTGTCTTGAAGAAGTGTGTCTTCCCATGAGGCAGAGGTTTTGAATGGAGAACATTGACTGTTAATGTGGAACACTCTTAGATCTGAGGAATGGCTCTTTTCATTGCAGTTTATGGATTCAGATTTCAAGATTAAGAGAGAGATTAACAAAATCAAGAGATGGGATCTCATTGTTTAAGATCTTGATTTGGTCTTTGTGGTTTTTAGTGTTTGTAGAGTGAATGTGTGAGTGTGTGTTTATATAGTGAGTGATGATGATGAGTGTGTAGAAAGTAATAATAATATAAAAATGAAGAGTGGGGTTTGGTTTATCTTAGAGAGAACAGACTGTATTCCATCTCCTATTTTTTCGTTGTTTCTATCTGTTTTTTGGGTCCACACTAATATTGGCTTTCTCTTCTCTATCGACATGCGCGTTGCTCTCCATCCACAAAAACTCATTACTCAAGGGGTTGTAATTTGTAATTCTGTTTGTGTATTAGGCAATGTGTTATAGCTGATTTAAGAAAAATAGTGACGCATTCGGAAAAAATTCCATTAAGCGTGTTTAAGTTGTAGCAATTTGATGAAGTATATATGACATACTAAATCACAAGTGTTTTTTCAGTATCGTGGAAATAAAGATCAAACATGAAAAAATATCTTGTGGTGATATGTAAAGAGAGTCGACAAGCGTTTTGAAGTTTTCGCATGGAGCCAACAACAGTAGCGTTTGGAGAAAATTGGACAAGGTTGAGAAGCATCCAAAAGCTATTATTTCAAAAATACTTTGTATTTTCCTATTTTTTTCAGATAGGAAACATCACAGATTTCTAATCCCTTACTGGCTTATTTGGACTCATCTATCGAATGGTAATCAAATCAAACCGGACGTCTAGCTGATTAATCGGTCTATTGATAACCGATGCTCATTTTAACAAAATAGTTACAATTTTGATAAATATCCAATTTAGCCAACGATTCTTAGAGGGTATTAAAATACAGAGGAACGTGTGGAGTGATATTATTTAGAGATCCGAGAAAATGAGTTTGATTTTTTTTTTCTCAAAGAGAAAGCTCAAAGGTTTCACGTGAGGAGTGGCTAGTGGAAGACCGACATAAATGCATTATGTATTGTTGCATATTATGGAATGTATCAAACTACTCAATACTCATTACCATGTGGTGGGTTATATCTCACATTGGCCTCTTCTCCACTATATAGTGCTGTCCATCAATTATTTATTCCATTTTAAAAATTTTAATTGTGTAAAGTATCTCAATTATTGTTTGTTTCTTAAGAGTTGAATGTGATATGTCAATATCCTCGATACTAAAATAATTGATATAGTTTGGTAGAGTTTTTCATGTGGTGAGGTCTTAAACTAAAGAAGAACTTGACCTTTGCATGTAGTTGTAAAATAAGTAGCTTTGCTTGTTGTTGGACTTCGTTTAGTCTCTCGCGCGTTTTGTAAGAAAAAAAAAAGTGGTTGCAGAGAAAATGAAAGTTACACAATTTTACAAATTTATAGCCAAAAATGAATGTCTCGTCCCAAACTTACTCCTAACTTAACCCAAAAATCACCTTTTTTAAAAAATTTTTTTTTTAAAAAAACACCAATCACCTTTGTTCTTAAGCTTACAAACTCATTCTCTTTTGCTCATCACTTATGTGAAATGCACTAAAAAAATTTCTTTTTTATTAATAGAAACAAATTGTTACTGTGTTTATTAATATCAGTGGATATCATAACTCAATAGTCTAGATAAGAGCATGCATATAGTTGATATTCTATGAGTATCATTAACATTATTTTTGTATTAATTTTAATGTTTGTTTATTGTTTGTGATTTTTTATGATGCCACGTCACATGATACTCGGTATCAAAAGTATCACTGGACTGATACGGATCAGGTCCATTCTAATTGTTTGGTCCATTAAAAAATAGTTTTTGGGCTTCTGATACTCATAAAATATCACCTATGTGCATGGTCTAAGGATGTAATTTCTTAAAGATATGTTTAAGTGCATTTCGCTTAATTTAGTTCAAAAGTGTTTTGTTTTTTTCTTCGGAGAGAATTCAAAAGAGAAGTAAGACAAGTCATTTATTTTTCTTCAAATATTTGATTTCTTAAATCTGTAATTTAATTCTTATTTTTACCTCAGTTAATTCCCACTTAGTTTAATTTGCGTGTAAGTCACTTCTACAATTATGTTAGAATCATCAGTCTATCAGACCTAGACCTTACAGTACACTGGAAAGAGTCCCAAACATAGTAGTAGGAGTCAAAAATATATACCCAATCGCAACTTGGAGTTGTATTGAATGTACCTAAATCACGTGAGAAACAGAAAAAGGGATTTTTAATTTCATACCTTTACAAAAGAAAATGAGAATAAAGGGTCAATTTAACTTTTAAGGAAGATGAGACAAGTACTTGAGAGCATTTAATCTAGTAGTTGAGGACTGAGGAGTTTAACTAGTGAGAGGAAGAGGCTCGATCGAGGAGGATCTCTAGCATTATCAAACTCTCTCATCTTCTTCGTGCACTGCAAAACATCTTCTCGTCTCTCTTCAAATCAATCGCACATAATGGCACATGGAACACCGGCACACCGCCCAGTACAAGAAAGAGGATCTACAACTTATTCTTGATCGTTTGTATCATTGCATGTTTGGTTGGTTTACTCGTTTGTGTATACATCAAAGAATCCAAACGTCCGGCGCCAAAAGTAGAATTAGCTTCTATGGATTTCACGGTGCTTAATATCACACAGACTTCAGTGTGTTTTGTACGACATGCATGATATAAAAAACAAATTATCATAATCAAAGTGAACTTATATAAAAAAAATGACTTTCCTTACTTCTCTTTTGAAATTCTTATGTAAGTAAAATGTTTGTGTTTACATAATTACATCAACAAACGGAAAAAAAAAATGTTTGTGTTTTAAGCCATGCAAACAAAAAAAAAAACGAGTAATAATGTAATATTATGATATTATCCATGGACTCTTCATAACCCTCATAAGTCAGAAGTCAGAACCAAAGTCCTTTAATAAATGTGAACTGAAAACACTTTTGTAAAGTCATCAAATACAAAGGTCAACTAAATTAACGATCAAAAGTCCGCAAACATCTCGATCGTCCAAGAGACGACTTTTCCAAATTGTTAGGCGCTCTTGTAACTTTATGAAGAAGATGCAATAGTACTAGTGGCTCGTTCACGTCCACACATTTACATTGCGACTTTTCTTGCATGCCGTCTCACACACTATATTTAGGCATAACACGATTATCTTTCGTTTTAAGACTAGTTCTTGTTTTCTCCATATTCTCTCAACAAAATCAAAATGTTGACTCACACAATTTCTAAATCCATCTTTTTGGTAATTATTCTATTAGCTCTACAAGCTTTCTATATCACAACAAAGGCACAAAATTGCGGTTGTTCGTCAGAGCTATGTTGTAGTCAGTTTGGATTTTGCGGTACCACTTCAGACTATTGTGGTGTAGGTTGCCAACAAGGGCCTTGTTTTGCTCCTCCTCCTGCTAATGGTGTGTCTGTGGCTGAGATTGTTACGCAAGATTTTTTCAATGGAATCATTAGTCAAGCCGCGTCTAGTTGCGCAGGCAATAGTTTTTACAGTCGAGGAGCTTTTCTTGAGGCCTTAGACTCATATTCTCGTTTCGGTAGAGTTGGATCGACCGATGACTCTAGACGTGAGATCGCAGCGTTCTT
Organism: Arabidopsis suecica; assembly: GCA_019202805.1. NCBI lineage: Eukaryota > Viridiplantae > Streptophyta > Magnoliopsida > Brassicales > Brassicaceae > Arabidopsis > Arabidopsis suecica. The sequence continues at coordinate 12,527,266 of CM032909.1, forward strand.
TGCCCATGTCACGCATGAAACTGGACGTAAGTATATCTGAATATTTATTAATAAAACAATAGTATAACTTGTTTTTGTTTTATAATAATCATTAGATTAAATGACATGTTTTACTAGATTAATTAGTGATATCTTTTCATCAAATAATACTTTTAAATCGTCCGATGCATATAGCATAATCACTTTTCAAGATCGTAGAAACTTAACTAGAGATATTTTGATGCTGCAAAATTCGATATAACTATTTCGACTTTTGTTTTAGATTTCTGCTATATAGAAGAGATAGACGGAGCCTCAAAGGATTACTGCGACGAGAATGCAACACAATATCCATGCAATCCTAACAAAGGCTACTACGGCCGCGGACCGATCCAACTCTCTTGGAATTTCAACTACGGGCCAGCTGGAACCGCAATTGGTTTCGACGGCCTGAATGCACCGGAAACAGTAGCCACAGATCCAGTCATATCTTTCAAGACCGCCTTGTGGTACTGGACCAACAGGGTTCAGCCTGTTCTCTCTCAAGGTTTTGGTGCAACAATCCGAGCCATTAACGGTGCTTTGGAGTGTGACGGGGCCAACACAGCCACCGTTCAAGCTAGAGTTCGTTACTACACGGATTATTGTCGTCAACTTGGCGTTGATCCTGGAAACAACCTCACTTGCTAACAAAAACATCTATTAATTGATCTATTTCTTTGTATACATAAAAAGAAGACAAGCTTTAAGAATGGAATGGCCCATTAATGTATTTGTCCCTTAATATAGAATCCACATAGTTAAAAAAAGACAAAAACTTTGAGATAAAAACAGAGAAACTCTATACAGAATCCTATGAAGTAGTTTTCATCATTTTTGAGAAAGACATGGAAAAGCTTTGTTATGATCAACACCATAGTAATGAAGAAAGCCTTTGAAGACATGGCCACTAATGGTTACAGTTGCTTGATAATTAATCTCTGCTTGCTCGTTGTTGCTTATTGCTGTTACTCTTGTCCGTTTAAAAACCGCCGGAGCTTCAATTTTCCCCGGTAACCCCTCTTTGAAGCTTCTCTCTGCAATTTTCCACACAAAGATCTCAAATTCAGATTAAAAAAGGTTTCTTTTTTGTTCAATTCTAGTTCCAATTTCCATTACCTTGACGAGAAGTCGTTGTCGGAAGTAGCGAGACATTAGCGGAACTTTGTTTATCGATTTTGAGCTTCTTCTTCCTCTCAGAAGGGGAAGATGAAGAACGAGTTGCAGAAGAAGGAATCCACGTGCTCTTCACGTGAGTGACACAGTTGTATCCTCTGCTTTTACAACAAGTTCTACATCTTTCGAACAAACACTCTTTCTTTGCTCTGTTTCCACAGTCTCTGCATACTTTTTCTCCAACTGTGTTGTTGTCTTCCACCGCCGCGATGTTTACCGGAGAAGGAGACGGCCGTGTTGTTATCTGCGGTGGTGGGGGTAAGAGAATGATGTTTCGAAGACCTAACATGTAGTCTGGAGTACTGATTCCAACGGCGGAGGAAGAGTGATCAGGTGGGATTGAGACGGCGGCGAAAGGTGTTGAAGATGATGATGGTTGTGGTGGTGGTGGCCATGAGAGGGAAGAAGGTGGATTTGCCACTGTGGCAGTAATATAAAAGCGCGTGGAGGCTAATCTAGTAGGTGGAGCTTAGCTATGGAGGAGTCTAGTGAGAAACAGAGAGAGAGCAATAAGGTGAGTGAAAAAGAAAGTTTTTTTATTTTATTTTTGGGGTTTTTGACAGAGTTTTGTGGTCACATGTCTAATGGTTAAAAATGGTCTGCAGAAAATGAAATAATTATCTTTTTGAAGTGGGTGGTCCACTTCCTTGGGAAAGCACCCGTCTAAAACGGCTTTTATATCCCACTTTGTGGGTCTCTCTATGTGCTTAAGCTTTGATGGGATAGATTTCTTAAGAGGTCTGGATAGTTTGTACTTTGTACTTTGTGTTACACCAGGGATAAAAAGTATCACAAAGAGATTATGGAATCGAATGTTTTAGTTTATTTAGGTTTTTCACTTGAGGAATCTAACTTGGAAGCATTGCAACACTTTCAAGTCTAGTTGTTTATAGCATTCAACTTATATGCAACAAGAGATTTCTAGCAGGGAAGTTGATCCTTGTAGATGTCCAAGACCGATGTGGATGCAGTAATTGGCCGCAATCTGAGAGAGAATGAATATGGTTTGGGTGGAATCAGATACTTATCGTGAACACATGGAGTCCAGCTGTCATCTCCCCCAAGGCCCATGTGTTTGTGGTCCAGATGTACCTGCACAATAATCACCATTCAAATGAGCTAACCAAATGCCAATTGATGCTCAGGTGCTTGATCAGTCGCTTCCATTCTTGAATTCAAATATATCTGGTCAAGAGGATCAAGAGATTGAGGAAAAGACAAAGATTACTACCTCGATGTTTTGTCCTTTGATAAGATCCTCTTCATGTGTTGCACGATGAAGCTCACTGGTTGAATAGTAACTAGCATTCATCTGCATTGGAGAAGAGCTACCATACGTTGAAGCATATATTCCTACACCATCCTTGTTTCGGAATGTCACCCACCTAACATCTGTTCTACCTCCATTTTCTCCTGGAACAATATAAGGGACATGCATGTCTCCAACATTGTGTTCATATATCGCCACATGGGCTGCTGCTTTTCGGTCTGGGTAACACTCAAATGGACCTTTGCCATACCATTCTACACGGTCCAATGTTTTTTCAATGTGAAATTCTATACCTACACGTGGTAGCGGTGGAAGATCAGAGTTTGGTTCTACAGACCAATTGGTGATGATATCTCCGGAACCATAGATCAGATATGTAACATTGACTTTGAATAAGGCATCTGACTTTGAAGAGCCAGAAGCTGAAGAACCAAGGTAAATGAACTCTATCTCTACGGCTTTATCAGTGATGCTCTTCACTGAACAGCTTTCAACAAGGAACTCCACATTATCCAACTGTGCTGCTTTCCACCTCGAAAAATAACTAGAGTCACCTCCACCTTTATCATTGTCTGTAGGTGCTCGCCAAAAGCATGGCAGTATAGCTTCCTTCATAAGGAGAACTCCTTGAATCTGTCATTTTTGATATAAGTATAAGAACATAAACATCCTCGCTAAAGCTGAAAAAGTGTATGCATAACTTCTTCAAGATTGAATCTATTGTTTAAATTTTACGTGTTGTACTTTTCTCTGCCTAGCTAGTTAGATTCCTTTTTCCTATGGTAGTTCTTTCTTTTCAACAACTATGTACTCAGTATAACCCGAATGCGTTTAAATAAATCAGGAAAGTGGTTACAAACGGTTATATCAAACTTTTGATCCCAACAGTATCGTTTACTTGAGGAACCTATATGCCTACAGTATGTAAGACTTCTTCCACATAATTTAATGCATTAAGAAATTGTTTAAGAGCTTCCCAATCAAGAAATAAAACAGAAAAGAACATACCTTCCAACCTTCAATAGCTCCTTTTCGGACATTTATCATTAGCTCCCATGAATCTTGCTGGCTGATCTTAATGAAATCTCCAACAGTTTCACAAGTGATAATAGTGTCTGTCTTTTTTATCGCCTAGAGTAGGAGGTTACTTAAAGATGTCAGGACTTCATGAATTAGAGATCTTTCCAAAAGAAATATGACTTGTAGAGGATGTGGGAAATACCTGCGGTACTATTTGTCTCTTTGCTGGTAAGGGAATCTGCGTTGAAGACAAAAGATGACCAGCTTCAAGCGAACGAGTAGGATTTAGAAGCTTGGCATTTATTGTCAGAAACAATTCTCCAGCATTTGAGTCATTCCAGAAGGAAAACCATGGACCTGACTTCCACTCTATCTCAAAACTATTTTGTGGCCTTATCACAGGAATAGAGAGAGTTCCAGATCCAAGTTCAAGACCATCCCCATGAATTGTCCAACTAAACTCCAATTCTTCTGTTGTGTGGAAAAAGTAAGTGTTTGCAACCTGCAAAGATTAAGTTTGAGCTACATAGATAGTATTAAAACCAAAGCCAACTGAAGTGATGTATATATTAAATTGTACCTTTATCAAGCCATCCGTCAATGAAACCTTGATTGGTTGATAGCAATGCTTAACCTCTTAAGCAACACAAAGACATGATGCAAACAGAAGAAATCAGTGCCATATGAACATGTATCATGGTCAAGTATTCAGAAAAAGGGAAACATATGTGATACGTTTTAGATTTCTATTCCTTAACTTAAATTTCTTGATTTAGGAAAATATTTAGAATTTCCATTTCTTTACTAGTTTACTTTAACTAGAATGCTTTTTAAGTTTTTATTACGTTCTGGTATAAGTAAGGATGAGATTTCGTCTGTGATTCTCATCCAGGGTAGAGAGAGCGTTGGGGGATATCCGGATATGGGTTCTCTTTTCCATTGAGAGAAAAACTTTTAAGCTTTCTTATCGGCTTTGCCAAGAGAAACGTTTCTAACAGTTTTGGTGATATAGTTCTGATTAGTTTCTATTTCAATAAAGAAGATTTTCGATTTTCTTTCGTGACTCTTAAACTCTACCAAAAGATATGACTACTACTCGAACAGAGAGAAGTTTGGACGCGTTAGAGAAGAATCACAAAATTCTGTGTGAAAAGTTGGATAGTATTCAAGCTGGTTTGAAGGATGTTTTAGATGCAATTTTGAGTTTGACAACAATGGTTGCTGCAATTCAAGGGGACACGGTATCTGAAGTATCTCAAGAAACATCTGCAGATTCTACCGTGGTCCATATAAACAACAACCACTGTGCCATAAAGGGCGACAAATATGTTAACGAGGGTCAAGCAACAGAGATTCCCAACTTAGATACAAATGAAGAAGCTGTCTTATTGAATCTCCAACCTCAAGTTCCTGTGGAACGTTGGCCCAAAGTTGTTTGTGGAAAACAACAAAAGTTAACTGATGTTCCGCCTTATTTGGATTTTGATGAGGATGATTTCATTGTTTTGGAAGGGCTTGCTTTGGAATGAACTCTGAGTCCAGCCTTGAGGACAAGGCTGTTTTTCAAGCATCCAGCAATGATACGTCTTAGATTATTTAATTATAATTTATGTTTCGCTATTTACGAAGTTATTCATTTCTTTTACTAGGGTGCTTTGCTTTTAAGGTTTAGTATATATATAAGAATGAGATCTCTGTTGTGACACTCATCCAAGCTAGAGAGAGCTTGGGTTTCAACAGAGGAAAAAGCTTTTAAGCTTAGTTATTGGCTTTCCCGATGGACATGTTTGTAACGATTTAGGTTCTATAGTTCATTTGCTTCTAACAATGGAAAAGCTTTAAGTTTTTTAATTCTTAGCTATATCAAAATGTTACCATGAAGTGCTGGATGAGGAGTTCGGTCAGGCCATATAAGCCCATTGAGACAGAAGTTCAAATCATTAGGCTGGTCACCAAAGCCCCCTCCATATGCCCAACGCTTAATGCCATCTGACCCCAGTTTCAATAGCCCCTAAATGATAGAAGAAGACTAATATTTAAATACAGATTAGCCAAGAAAAGTGCATATTAATTTTTATACATGGATTTGGCTGACCATAGGATCTTACCAAAGATTTAATTTCTCTTTATGTAACAAGAATAAGAACTTTCAGATCATTGATAAGAGAAGGGATTAACAGGTTTAATTTAGTTGTTATGGGCATATACTATTGTATAAAGAATCAGCTTATACTAAATTTCAAGATATGAACCTGGTCAACCCAGTCCCATATGAAACCTCCTTGCAGGCCGAAGGTATTGTCAATTGCCTCCCAGTACTCGTCTATATTCCCGTTGCTGTTACCCATAGCATGTTGATACCTGCGTTTTATTAAGAAGAAATCTCTCAAGTAGACACAAAAGAAACATGAAATCTAAACAATGATGTAATAAATTGTCACTATATGATGCCAAATGCAATTCAGGAAAAGTGAAAGAAGTCTGAAGAAATTGATCTAACATACTCGCATAATATCAATGGCCGTGATTCATTTTGATCAAGTGCAATCTTGATGATGTCCCAAACCCGCATGTACATAGGGCAGACTATATCAGTAGAACTTGTTCTGGAACCACCACCCTCATAATGCACCAGCCGTGAGGGGTCCTTTTCCCTAATCCAACCTGTTCCACAAGTTCAACAACAATAACTGTAAGATAAAATGGATATGCAAGTTGATTCTCTATCAGGATTGTAAGTAACATGGATCAAAGCTTATTCAAAATGTTCTTCACATAAACTCTTACTTCAGCATTGGCCAGATATAACCTATAGATTATCTTACAAATATACTATCACGATAAGATATAATTAGTATTTATTCCAATAGTACAATTTTCAAATGGACTGCATACCTGCCATAGCAGAATGATTAGGCCCATAGCCAGCCTCATTTCCCAGTGACCAAGAAATTATGCATGTATGGTTTTTGTCTCTTTCAACCATCCCAACAACTCGATCCAGCATAGCGGCTGCCCAGCTTGGCTCTTTCGCAGGGTGCTTCAGATGCCCAGAGAGATCAAAACCGTGTGTCTCTATATTGGCTTCATCGATCATGTACATGCCGAACAAATCACATAATTCATACCAGCGGGGATGTTGAGGATAATGACTGTTCCGCACCGCATTGATATTATATTCTTTCATCATGATTAAATCCTGGGAACAGTACAAGGGGTAAATCAAAATCCCGATAGAGTACACAAGTTAAATAGTGGTATCCTAAGTAAACCATGGAAGGGAGAAAGCAAAGCTGGACAAGAGAAAAAAAAACCATGTTACCTTGACCATGCAGGCCTCTATATTCGTCTTCCCAACACGTGGATGGTGCTCATGCCTGTTTACACCTTTTATCACGACTGGGTGTCCATTAACAAGAAGCTGTTTGAAGGCCTTTGATACTTGCCGAATGCCAACAATGCTTGATTCAGAATCAAGGACTTTCCCAGATGTATCTTTTAGGGTTAAAACGAGGATGTAAACATTTGGCTGTGCACAAACATAGATAAAATAGGAAAAACATGAGTTATAACGAACTTACATCAGAACATAATACTTCACAGACACATATCATTTCAAATTTCCCATAACATCTTTGGTAATATCATTTCAGTGTTTCATGCTACCAAGATAAAAGTACTGGATAAAGATATGGGAAGACAACCCTACACAGTTTTGGGCAAAGAGCCCAGCATTGGATACAGATAACAATTCGAACAATACCCAGCCCAAATTCAATGAACTAGTCGCATCTGAATACATGATAACATTATCACATTAGCAGGATTTCAATCCATATTTTCCTTAATAGCTGCAGCAGATAGAAAATACTAATCTTATTCATTTTTAAGGTTTCTCATTTTACTGTTCCAGACTAATACATCACTTATTTATAGTAGGCTACTGCATGTATGAGAAGCAAAGCCAAAATTGGTGATAGACAATGAGCTGCTTACTTGTTCAGCTGACCAGAGATTTGGCGAATCCAGTTTTCCCTCAAGCAAATAACCATGAAATCCAAGAGTTGGGCTTGGAGAAGGATTAAGCTTCAAATTCACCTTGGGAGAAAGTTCACAATTAAATCCTTCAGAGTTATACCAACTTTTAGTATCAAATACGGCAGCCTCTATGATGAAGTTAGAAAGAACAAGATGCTTTGAGGACTCCTGCATATTGTCTATCTTCACTTCAACCTGCAAGATTATAAATAAGGAAACTTAAACAAAAAAAGTGCACACACTACTTAAATAATACCGAAAGAAGAGTAGGTAAATACACAGCAAGATAAGAGTTAAGTAAAAAAAACAGAAAATTATTTCGAGGCACATGAATAAGTGGACTGTATACTGAAACAACTTCGATAGAATATACTACCTGGATGTCTGCATAGGAAAAGTCATCTGCCAATTTTGACTTGAAAAAGTAGTCAGCAATGAATACCTGCATACAGAAGTTAATCAATTCAATGGCCGTATATAGTGGAGAAGAAAAATAAATTGGCATACACTCTGGTTAACGAAACTAGAGGGAAAACCTTGGGCTTTGCTAACAAAAGCACGTCTCGATGAATACCAGACAACCACCAATGATCTTGGTCTTCAAGGTATGAACCATCACTCCATCTAAAGACTTGAACAGCAAGAACATTTTGTTTTCCCGAGTCCCATGGATAGCAATAATCAGATATTTCAAATTCAGCCGGTAACCTGCTGTCTTGACTGGTTTAAGAGAAAAGGGAAGATTAGTTTGGTAAGGTATTACTTATGAACTTTACTGTCAAACACAAAATAGGTGCTAGAATATAAACGAAGTTGAAATGAGACTAGTCTTTGTATCTCATGATTTCACTAGAACCCTGGCTATAGCTAAAGATAGAATTCTAAGTTAGATGTTTTGTGATTAGGTAACCAAAGCAAAGTATTTACAGCGCACAAAAAACTAGTTTTCCAGTAAGTGCAGCATTATTTTTATGTTTCCAAGTAAATTTGGCTACGTTTTAAGAAATAGAAATGGATTGGAAGTTGAAATATTCAATTTTCAGCATATATTTTCTATCAATTCTTATATATAGAACATTTCCTTGACTAGGCAGTTTAGACTCAAGCTGGGCTCAGAAGACAGAATTTGCCTCAATATACTAGGACACAACATTAATAGAGACAGAAGAGTATATGTCACACCTGTACCCAACAGGGTTGCCATTTATCCAAGCAAAGAATGCGGAGTCTACAGCTTCAAAGTGAAGAAGTATTCTTCTGTCTGCCAAAAAGACACAACTTATATTTAGAAAGCAAGGAAAAACGAAAAGGAAAATTATACAGAAGAATCATCCAGGGAAAGTTGTTCACATTTTCACTTATACCTAACATGTGAAAAGCACAATATTAATGGTCATTTAGTCATTTACATTGCGTGCTGAACTTAGCATCTTTGCTGCAAGTTCGAAAACAAACTCTTCAAAATTAAACTATAACACTAACTTTTAAAGTATATTTCACTAGTCTCTCTAGCAGTACAAGGCTCAAAATGCAAGAGGCATGCTTATCGAAACAAACTATGGCCCATTGCAGTTAATCTTGAGAAGAAAACAGTACTGTTAACCATTTAAGAGTAATGTTGCTGTTGTTCAATAAAAAGTATTTCTGTACATTAGACCTAAACGAAAATGTCAAAAAATCAAACTTGGTAAAATAATCCTATCAAAGATTAAAAGATATAAAGTTGGCCACTTGCATCCAAATTATATGAAAATACATTGTATTAATCCCAATCTCAGGCCGTTACCTGGATAATGAAATTAACACATGTACAACGAGAGTATGAAAAGATATGGAACATAAAATCTTATTTTCTTGGTTAGATATGTTTACATACCCTTCCATTCTTTGGGAATCTGGAAGTAGGTTCTGTAGCAACCAGTAGGATTATCCTCAGGAACATGAGGAGGGTCATTCGGGAAAGGGTACACCACATTCGTATAGATAGGCCGATCAAATCCATGACACTGCCAATTGGAAGGAACTGTAGAACGAAGGAAGTAATTCAAACTTTGCAAGACACCAGAAGATTATCAACAGAACCAAGTCTCACGTTCTGTTATACAAGTGAGACTTGCAAGTTGAAACACAAGTTACACAACAGTAACCAGTATATTATTGGCGGAAGCAACTCTCAGATTACAGAATTATAACACCCTTAACCATCTGAAAATCTATCACACCATCATTTTGAATCTAAGCATTACAAGAAAACATGACAAGCTACTAGTATAATTGATTGATCTCAGGAATCAAGAAAATCTAAACAAACTGAGATATGAAAACTGTAGAGAGAAGATCAGAAACTGACCGGGTAAAGCGTTCCAGTCTGAATCAGGAAATGCAGGATCATAAAATTTGTCAGGAACATTTGCAGGTTTAGGAGCCAAGAAAAACTTCCAGTAACCAGATAAAGACTTAACAAAGGGTAAGCCATCGACCCAAAAAGCAGCGCTATCAAGAGCAGCTTGAACAGCATCATCATTCCAAACAGCAGATTTTGATACGGTGAGATCCACGTTATTGCGCTGATACCAGTACCTCAAAGCCCCTATACACAATCATATAAAATCTCCACTGGGTTACAACTAGTTAATTAACAAGTTAAAACCACACTCAAAACGGAGATGAATTGCAGCTAGACAGAACCAAAAGACCCGAACTTTAGCTATCATGAGCAAAGATAATATAGATAGAGAAGATATTCAATTGAAAAGGATCGTTCTTTACAAGCAATTTGGCAAAAGAAACGTCAAAATCTCTCGAATTAGTAATTGAGTGAGTATTAAGAAGAAAGCATGAGTTTTTAGGGTACCTTGGACGGATTCATGGCAACGCAAGGTGACATGAGGATCTCTCTTACGCCACTTGAAAAGGGTCTGATCCTCCCAAACTCTATACCCATTTTCAGAAGGAAGAATCATTTGGGTAGCTAACGAAACCATGCTTACTTACTTACTAGCTGTGAATTTACGGAACAGAGAAGAATGAATGGTTCGTCGTGTAAGGTCGCCAAGGAAGGATCAAAGTTGATCCATTTCTGTGATTTGTCGATGGAACATAGGCAAGAGAAAGTGAGAAACACAACACTGAGAATATCCAATCCTACTACTTCACAAAACGACAAATACCACGTGGCGTCGTGTTCGCATGATTACGTCTATGATCAAAACTCAATTAATGATGAAATGGGTAGTCACCATTTTTAAAAAAATTATTTGTAAAAAAGGTCCATTTTCAAGAAAAAATAATAATCCCACATTACAATATATTTGGTAGATTCCAAAGCATTTTCGAGGAAAATTATGTAAATTAGGGTCTAAATAATTAAATTTTAATCTAAATGAGATTCAAAATATCATAATGTTTGTTCATCATCAATATCAACTCCTCCCTAAAGCAAGAAAGATCAAGAGATGAAGAAGAAATGAAAGATACCTTTTCTGCAAGGTCTACATCGATACGATTACAACCACAGTAGCTAGTCAACGAAACCTTCAGGCTTTGCACCAGAAGTAACAATATCATTCACACTCATAGCGACCTGGAACCAAAAGTAAAGCAAACCATGAGTGAGTTGTTTGGGTTTAGAAAAAGAGAAACATATAAGTCCCATATTTGTTACCAAGTCGATTCCAACAGTTTCATAAATTCCGGTCTCAAATGCCAATTTAAGTTTAGTCCCTACACCATCCATACCCATTACAAGATAAACCTCACCTGCTCAAACGAAACAAAACAAAACAAAACATTAGAACGAACAAGAACTCTCAACTACGAAATTCATAGAACTTGCATGATTCATAGATAAAAGTTGACCTAGACAAATGTTAGTCACACTGTGAATATCCTACTTCTTCACAAAACGACAAAAGCGTCGTGTTCGCATGACTTTTACGTCTATGATCAAAACTAATTAAAATTAATCAAAATATCAGATGGCTCATTGCTAACATTTATTGAGTTGAGCAGAGATATAACTTCTTTTTCTTGGTCAAATTTATTCTTTTACAACTGATCTAAAACGCAATTTGTTTAGGGTGGTAATAATGACAAGTAAAACTATTTATATATATCTTGTAGTTTTCCAAGTCTTAATGTAGTTGGATGAAAATAAAGATTTTAATTGTGTCCATCTATCTCTTAATTAATCGTAGAAGAATCATATATAGGGATTAAAAACTCATTATCACACGAGCACCATGCACCAATCTAGGAATTCGAATTATAGGAAATCGAAAATTATAAATTAATTTATTAGTGGAAACATTATTACACCTAGCCAGTAGCCACCACCATTATGCATTTTACAAAAATAAAAATCTTATAAAGGTAAACCATTTCTTCAAAGAGACCCCTCACTTTACATTTAAGAAATGTATAAATATTAAACAAACACATGCAATAGAAAACTTCCCTAGAGATCAGAATCAAATTTCAAATATAAAAAAGGCCAGGCATCTGGTGATCATAACAATCTCCATACCTGTAGAAAAACGTCTAGATACACTCACAATAATCTCAAGGTGCTTCGACGACTAGCAAAATTTGCTCAGCCATGGCAGATTCAACCTCCATCATCAATAAACGAACCAAAGGAGGCTGGAACGCTGCCGTTTTCATCATCGGTAAACATCCTCCTAAATACTCTCACGGATTTGGATATATTTTCCCAAATTTCATATTGTCTAGTCTTTAGAGAAGTTGATACTACATGTGTACGTACGTGTGATTAATTCATTAATCTTTGCAGTTGTGGAGATGGCAGAGAGATTTGCGTTCTACGGTCTTGCAAGCAACCTAATAACGTTTCTAACAAACGAGCTTGGCCAGTCCACGGCCACTGCAGCCAAACACATCAACACATGGATCGGTGTTTCTTGCATGTTCCCCATTCTCGGGGCGTTTCTAGCTGACTCAATCCTAGGCCGCTTCAAAACCGTTCTCTTGACTTCTTTCATCTATCTCTTGGTCTACATATCGTTACCAAACCTAAACCTTGACTCATTTTTCAAGATCTCAAACTAAAACTAGGATTAATATATACGAACGTTCATCAATGAATTTCAGGGAATGATCATGTTGCCATTGTCGGTGACGGTGGTGGCGCCGCGGATGAGAGAAAAAGTGTTATTTATGGCATTGTATGTGATGGCGGTTGGAGAAGGAGGGCATAAACCATGTGTCATGACCTTCGCAGCTGATCAGTTTGGAGAGGCCAATGCTGAAGAGAAAGCAGCAAAGACATCTTTCTTCAATTATTGGTATATGGCTATCGTCCTAGCTTCTTCCATAGCTGTTCTTGCCCTCATATTCATTCAGGTTTTTTACTTTTTAATTTTCTCTTAACATTAACTCTCTCTTTTTGTTGTAGGAGAATTAGCTTTCGTTAGAGATATATTCATATGCTGGTTTCAATAACTAATCACGTTAGCGAGTTAAGAAAATAAATATGTTATATGTAAGATAGTTACCTAAACAATGTAGTAGATATTGATAACTGTATCTTGAATAATGAAAAGCGAAACAAATCCTATACAATATGAAATTTGGTCTACATATATACGTCAACTTTTTCATATATTTAAAAATTGGTTGGCATAATAACTAGCGAACATGGTTGGCAGGAATACAAGATTATTTGATGACATTATTTTCCAGCTTCATTGAAGTTTTATTTTTCATTTTTTTAATCTTATTATGAAAAAAATAATTGCTTTTTTAATTATATCTCAAATCAAAACATTACTATTTTTTCCACAGGAACGAGTGAGTTGGTCACTAGGATTCAGCATAATAGCAGGAACTGTGATGATAGCTATAGTGATATTTCTGATAGGAATTCCAAAATATCGAAAACAAGTTCCGGTGGGAAGTCCCCTCACGAGGGTTGCTCAGGTCATCGTCGCGGCTCTGAAAAAATGGCGATTGAGCTCCACGCGCCACCACTACGGCCTCTGCTACGAGGAGGAGGATGAGCACAAGTCGGAGTCAACAAATTCTAATCAAATATATCTTCTTGCCAGAACCAATCAATTCAGGTACTTGCTTTCTATTAGTATACATTTATTTATATCACCACTTTCTATTTATATACATTTATATCACCTTAATTTCAACAACAATTATTTTACATAAAAATTGATATATCCAAAGTGGTCCAACATGCTGGTTTTATGGGCACATCATATGCATCTTAATGTTAATATATTGGCATAAAGTATGACTTAAATTACGTCGTCCAATTGGAACTGAGTCGTTGGAGGGACACCTGTTTTTCTATCGATTAAATATATATATATATATATATATATATATATATATATATGTGTGTGTTAATATAAAACTTTTGAGAGGATTGCATTGTACATTTCCAGCTGATGAAATCTTCTTATTGACTTTGCCGAATTTTTTTATATCCAAATTTGTAAGATTTTAAGAATACTGTATATAACCATTTTCTCTAATACTATTCTAATGAAAAACTATATTATTGTGATTCCATTAATGTATGAATTCGAATATATAACCACGTTCATAAGTTAGCTGGATAATGACACTAAATTGGATCATTGAATAAGATCTGTTTCAGAACCGAAGTTAAAGGAATTCAAGTAAGAGTAATTAACTAATCGAACAAATTCAACAGAGTACGAGATCGAAAAAGAAATAATAAAAAAAAACTTTTGGCATAATGACATCACTTTTAACTTTGCAAGTCTTAATTTGTTTTGAAAGGTGAAACCATTGCATCTAATAGACATTGATTAAAAATGTGTTTAATTGATCTACTACTAATTTTGCGATATATCGATTTTACATAATGCAGATTTCTTGATAAAGCTACAATTATTGATGAGATTGATCATAACAAAAATAGAAACCCATGGAGGTTATGTACCGTGAACCAAGTGGAAGAAGTAAAGCTAATATTGAGGCTCATGCCAATTTGGATAAGCTTGATAATGTTCTGTGCCACACTTACTCAGCTCAACACATTCTTTTTAAAGCAAGGAAGCATGATGAACAGAACCATTGGAGATCACTTCACCATTCCTCCTGCTGCTTTCCAAAGCATTGTTGGTGTCACTATCCTCATCCTCATTCCTCTCTATGACCGAGTTTTTGTCCCTATGATCCGTAAGATCACCAATCACCATTCTGGAATCACATCTCTCCAGAGAATCGGGGTTGGCTTATTTGTTGCTACTTTCAACATGGTAAAGTGAATTGTCAATTACTTTAATAGAATTCTATAAATAGACTTGTTACTGTCATTCTATAGTTTTGAATGGTGGCAGCAGATGGAGCAAACTATGCAGACTAAAACGTTTTGGTCCTCAATAGACTAATCTTAATCTAAGCAATCAAATGAATGGCCTAACAATTTATGGAGTTGTGTTTTATAACAGATGATATGTGGGCTTGTGGAGGCAAAGAGACTTAAAGTTGCAAGTGATCATGGATTAATTGACTCTCCGAAAGAAGTTGTTCCAATGAGTAGCTTGTGGTTACTTCCCCAATACATACTAGTTGGTATTGGAGATGTATTCACTATTGTTGGTATGCAAGAGCTTTTCTATGATCAAATGCCTGAAACTATGAGAAGTATTGGTGCAGCGATCTTTATTGGCGTCGTTGGAGTCGGGAGTTTTGTTAGTACTGGGATTATATCAACCGTTCAAACAATCAGCAAAAGCCACGGTGAAGAATGGCTTGTCAACAACCTTAACAGAGCACATCTTGATTACTACTATTGGATAATCGCATTGCTAAATGCTGTTAGCCTCTGCTTTTATCTGTTCATAGCTAACCATTTTGTCTACAAGAAACTGCAAGACAAAGATGATGATGTTGAAGGCGAAAGATAAGTTTGATCAAAGATGTTTTGAAAGGATCGGCCTTATATTTATCCTAGTTTATATCCAAACTTAAAATGTGTAACAATTAATTGTTGTGATTACAAAATAAACCTACTTTTCTTAAGCTAATTGGTGCTCTTTTAAACCTCCAAGCTGCGAAGCTGCAATTTCCATTTTGCCATCGGATCGGACAAAGCTAAGATGAGACAGGTAATTGCTTTCTGCCAAATCATGTAGCGTTCGGCGGCACCGTGTTGTCTCCTGCTTCGCTTCTATGTAATCTCCACTCAATAATCTATCACTCTTTTCTGCATCCTGCTTAAAACAATACACATAGGGGACATTTGACATGTACACGATGCTCAGACTTTCACCAAATGTATGTCCAAGCTTTTATAGTCTGATGACTAAATAATTACGGAGCAATGAGGGAAAAAAAAAGAAACCGTACCTCTAGGAATCTAACCATTTGTTCTTCAATCGTGCCACGCATGGTTAAGGTTTCTACATAGATAGGGCGCTTTGCGCCCATCCGATGAGCACGACTGATGACTTGCTCTTCCAAGCTACTCATTTGTGAACATTGTAAGAGTCAGCAACACCATGGAATGGAAAAATATTTGACCAGATATGGAATATTAATATAAAAGGCGTTGCCGTGAGGAAACCAAATTGTGAACCACTAAATTTAGCTTTTAGTTTTATCCATACGAGATAAGTATATAGAACGGCCAAATGATTCATTCCAGAAACTCCAAAAAATTTAAAACAAAATGAAGTGAAAAATACAAGAACATCAAGTTTTATATTTGTTACTGATATCTCCTCTGTGTTTGCTGAATGTAAAATTGCTCAAAGTCGTACCTTTTATCCCAGATTGGTTCCATCAGGAAAACATGTGTTACAAAGCTCAAATCAAGACCAAGGGCCGCACTTCCATCCATCAAAAGTGCCATGCAATCAGCATCGTTCTGGAACATTGCCAGAGATTTCATCTGAAAAGTTGAAATCGAAAGTTATTTGACTTATAAAGGGTTGCAAGATGTGAGAAAGAAATACAAATCAACAGCCAAGTACCTTATTACATGAATGCATTGGACTGTACATTTTACCAAACTTGATGCCAGCAGTTGTCAACTACAAAAGCATAGTATAAAATTGATCAAAGCTTAAAACACGAAGGAAAAATAAAGAATGATGTTACAAATACAAGGTAATCCATACCTGTTGTTCAATCACGTGAATATGCTCAAGAAATTGAGAGAAAATTAATACTTTATCAACAAATACCATCTGAGATCCACAATCCTGTCCATGGGATTCTTTCCCCAAAAAGGCTTCCGAGGTACCAGGGGGATTGTCTTCCAGGTTGTCATTGTCAGTCTTGTTGAAAGACAAAATGCTTTTTCTATTACCCTCATGTAACTTCCTCAGCCTGTCTACGAGATAACTGACTTTACTGCTGGACGTAGATTGCCAGTCAGGATTCCAGTCGTCCTGAATAATAAAGTAATGCGTTTGAGTATACTATTCCAGGAACCAAGTCGTTAACTTATAAGATGGTTTATGCACATATCTACCTGTTTATATGAAGGCTGTAACTCAATAAGATCCTTTGGCACAGGCCACTTTGGATTTGGATTTTCTGGTCGAGCCAACGTTTCAGGAGTTTGCATCTCATATAAATATCCACAACCAGGAATAGTACACCTTTCGCTATCAAGAGCAACACAATCAAGGCACAGCAGGTGTCTACATGGAGTGATAACAGGAAGTCGGCACCATTCCCCACATCTATTTATAAGATGAGAAGCAAAAGCCAAGTTAGATACTTGTGACAAATGCCCCAAACTAATGAAAACATTGGATTTAAGATATACCTTTTACAGTTACAGCCACCAATAAGGCTATCTTGAATAAAAGAATACTCCTCCGTCGAAAGATCCAGACCATTTTCAAGTAAAGCATCCATTGTCTCTTTAATATCATGACCAGCGTCAGTCATTTTAATATGCCCAGCCACACAGCAAGATAGTCTGACATTGCTGATGGTAATGCTTCGAAATTTCCACTGTTTAGAGTTAAGCAGACTTTCTACATGAGATGGATCATTCCAATCAGCTAATAAGATATTACGCCTAACTGTCTCCACTAGTTCATTGTAGCTTCTTGCATGACCTGGAAGGAAATTAAGGTATGTCACCTTCTTGATACACGGAGGAATCATCTTCAGATCTTTCTTTCTAGAGCTTATCATGCATCTCTGAAGCAGCTGAAGTAAACGCAAACGACCCTCCTCCATTTCTGCTTCAAATGGTCTAAGGATGCCAGCTTCCCAAAACTTTGGATTTTCTCCATATACTTCCTCGTGAAGAAACTTCAAAAGAGGTTGGATATGTGAAAGCTGGCTATTTGGTGTGTTAGGGGTTGGTGTTCCTGTCAATAGCCAACGATTACAAGCTGTTAGAGAAACAGCCATCTGAAATTTATTAGTCAAATTGACACTAGAACCAAGAGTGTGTCCTTCATCTAGTATGACCCTAAGCCAATGCACTTGGATCAATGGGCTTTTCTTCCGGGGATTCCATTCTGCACTTAAGCGACTAAAAGTTGTGATCACAACATCATAATCCCAAGCCAAGCTGTGTGGAGAAAGCTCTATATGGTCAGTCCAAACGAGAATACGAAGCTGATCAGAGCAAACATGTTTTTGGATTTGTGTTGTCCAATGATTAACTAAATTTGTGGGGACGACGATTAGAGTTGCTTTTGACAAATACAGTCTAAATGTATCCAGCGGCTGACAGAGAGCAACTTTGAGGGCAGGTACATCAAATACTAAGTTCTCAAGAAACTTCGGGTAAAACCATTTGGTGACACCCTTTTCAATTCTACTCTTAAGACCAAATGCTCGAAATATTCTCTGGAACCCAAGGGCCTCTTTATTCAAACCCAACACTGGACCAGGTAAGCCAACTGTTTCCATCTGTGAGAGCTTCTCAAGAGGGAGTTTAGCAAGCCAAATTAAGGCTTTCTTTACGGTTGAGTTTACTGAAGACTTGTGTTCCCGAAGGACACTGGTGAAGAAAGAGATATTATCATTTTCTTCACCAGAGGCTCCCTTAGTATAAAACCCTTGCAAGAATTTTATAGGTTGAGATCTATCCCATAATTCTTCAGGATCATTACAACTCTGATATGCAGGGTCAGCATTGTTGCTACAAAACCATGCAGAACCAGTAACAGATACACCTTCATCTATTATTCTCCGCCACTTTGAGCAAGAATCACACTGTATCCAAATATCGCTTTCCAAATCCGAATCAGTAAGACCCTTTCTCTTGCAACCTGTTATCATACCACATTTCTTCCAATTACCGATTCTTTTAGCTTCCATCACTCCGGAGAGCTCAGATGCGCCATTATATGCATGCAAGAGATTTTTTCTGACATTACCCAAGCTCTTTCTACATTGAGCTTTTACATCCAGGGACACAGGGATGTGAGTTTCAAATTCGTTTCCAAAGTTTGAGTTCTTAGACTCCAATGTTTGATCATCTGGATCCATCAGCCTAGCTTGCTTAAGTGGCAACGATTTCGACTCCAGCAGTGGACGAAAGGCTTCAAAAGAGAACTGGTTTCGACAGCTACTTGGACTTTGAAACCTCTTTACAGCAAACATGCCGTTAGAAGTGAACTGATCACTAGTGTACTCATAATAGGCACATTTTTTGTCACTTTTATGTGTACACCAAACGATAGGAAGTCCCTCAGGCGGATCAGCCATTGTTCCCTGCGTCTTTAGGATAAGGGATAGTGCTGTTATCGTCTTTCCGAGACCTGGTTCATCGCAGAACATTCCCCCACGGAAATCCTTGACCTTGGGAGCTGCCTCAGTGATTATATCACCAGTCACAGCATTTACGTAGAAACTAAACCCATCCTCAGTATCAAAACTCAAGTAAAGGGGATGCGAGGAAACATCAGCTTTCCTCTCACGGTCCAGCATCCAACCAACTGCTGCCTGCTGATGAGGAAAGAGTTTTAGATTCATACATGGCACAATTAGAGAGGTCAATGATCTGAAGAGACGGCAGACTGCTGAAATGCTAAAAAGATCCTTCGTGTCAAGTTTCATCAGTATGCTAATCAAAACGTCATCTGAGAGATCCCATACACCAGATGCACAAGAGTCAGTAGACGGTAATACTCTAGAAGAACAAGACACATCATGATGTCCTGGACTGGGCAAGCTCTTAAAGATTTCATGTAGTTTGAATAATCGTCTTTTTGGAGAATCTGGGGCATTACAGAGTAATTTGCAACCAAACACATGACAGTCAGATAGATCCCAGATGGCCTTTATTTTTCCATTGGCCTCTTCCCAAACACTTTCCCCGTCAAGGATTGAGACTCTCAGTCCCCAGTCACAGCTGCAAAGAACTGGAAAAGATTAAAAATGCGAGAGAAGTATCTATTCAGACCCATCCACAAAAGAAGTTTGCATTCATGATAACAACAGATGCATTACCATTTGACATATCAACATAAAGATCACTAAAGTGATACAGAAGAAAAAGAAAAACTTACACTCCTATGGAGATACTTAATAAAATATTCAGAGATATCCAATTTTTTATTAATGCATTAAGGTTGCTTCAAAACTTTGTCCAAACATAAACAGGAGGAAATCAAACCAGAAGTTGATCCACTTAACTTCTATTACCAGAAACAAGAAAAAGCATTACTTATACAAACAGTGAACCTAATTGACATAGCTCAGCAGTAGAATTCCAAAGTAAATACACGAGAAGCACACATGACATCAGAAATGACAGATAGAACCTGAATTCTATATACCATGAAATTGAACATATCTACTTAATCTCTCTAAACCAAGCCACCACAATTTAGAAAACTATGCTAGCTACAGAGAGATAACTGAGAGTCCAAAAGAATTACCTCAAGTGCTTGAACAATGCAGCAGCAGTAGCTTGGGATTTGGGAAATTGCCACCCGGACCACAATGCAATAGGCAGGTAAACATCAACTAACACCACAGCTCTTTCTTCTCCATTCTCACCTTTATCAATCTTCACCACTTGAGAAAATATCTTCAAACATTTGTTGGCAACCAAAGCGTGAAGCTGCTGCACTACACTTATGCTTCCATTCACCATGCCTATACTCTTTACCCTCTTCCTTCCCTGTACGGTCTTCTCCTTGCTCCCGGATAAAACTCGGCTTTTCGACTTCGGAGACTTTCGTGTACGACTACTCTCTCCCTCAACGCACTTACGGCGTTTCTGTGGAGTCTCCAATCCACCGTCTTCAATTGTTCCACAATTCTCAACATCAGACGAAATTAGGGATTTGAGATTAGAGGTGGGATTGATGAGGGATAAGATCAAGCCATTGTCGGATTTGAAACCAGTGACGGAACCATCATTGAAGATGAAACAGGAAGAGCCCAATTGAAGAAGACCAGGCGAATCGACGGAAAGAACGGTACAGAGAAAACCACAGAGTTTGTGATCATCATCGGCCATCGCCAGAATCTAAATCGACCACGGAATGCAGAAAGTATAAGGCTTTATAGATTTTCTCTAAAAAAATCGCATCTTTCTCTTTCGACCTCTGCGAAAGAAAAATAAAGAAAAAGAAATTAAAATCACAAAGCAATTTTACTTAATTAGGGTTTATGTTTTTTTTAAGAAAATAAATATTCCAAGAGGGGAAATAAATCTCATTTGTTATTGACTTATTTTTCTCTCATCCAGCTCAGCAAAACAATTTAGAATCATCGCGTGATTAGAGTTCTGAATCTTCAGATAGATTTTTTTTTTTTTTAAACATTTGACAAAATCATACTCCCTCCGTATTTTAATAAGTGTCGTTTTAGGATTTTTTTTTTTTAAAATTAAATGTCGTTTTCAAATTTTTATGCAAAATTTCTTACTTTTTAATGTTTTATGATGTCATAAAACATTAAAAAGTAAGAAATTTTGCATAGAAATTTGAAAACGACATCCAATTCAAAAAAATAAAAATTCTAAAACGACACTTATTAAAATACGGAGGGAGTATGAAAGATTAACTACTCTCCACGCTTTTTTTTTTTTTTTCCAAAGGGTGTCTTTTGTATATATAACATCCAAACAGCATCATCCATCAATGGAGAACCCATGTTGGAGAGGCAAGTACAAGATACAACAATAAATTTTACAATCAACCAAATACAAGTAAAGTACAACACATTCTGCCACTTAAGAGAAAGTTGTGAAATGGTAGCTTGTTAACAGCAACATCATAACTAATCTCAATAAGACCAAACATCAAAACTCAAAGGTTTAGAGTTGGTCTTATAGCTTCCAACATATGCTTGTAGTATGATTGCTTCTTGCTCACCATCTTAACATCCGAGCAGGGTGATATCTTCTACTCTGAATATAAAACAACTAAACAGATAAAAGTATAAAACTAAAACAATCTAGACTAGAAGCTTAACCATGATTAAAAAGCCAAACTAAAATAAAATATCAAAAGCGATAACAAAGAGATAAGGATGAATCCACGTGTTGCACAATCAGCCAAAGAAAAGGTGAGTCATCAAAGTGGCCTGAGTAATGACGCCAGCAAAATGGAGTCACCGGAACATCTTCTCCGGTACACTGAAAAACGTCACAGAACCTTCAAAACCACCGTGCCCAAACTAATTCTAAGGCAACAAAAGCATCCTTAACTGCTAAAAGAAACATCTTCTTCTTTATTCATTATGTCACAAAACGAAGACTGAGATATTGCTTCAAAAACCTGCAGCTTTCCAACAAATCAAGTCAAAGGATGGTTCGAAAAACAGATCCAAAATCCCAAATTTTTGATGCACCAACAGAGACTCGAATCGAAGTGAATTCTCCAAGGCAAAGGAAGCTGTCGGAACCTTCGAGAAGAAGCAACTTCACAAACAGCAAAAACCAAATCAAAAGATAAACCGGAGCTAGACGAATCACAGAGACGAAACAGTGAAACCCTAGACGAAAACCGGCCATGATGTCGCCGAAGGAGCCGACACATGCCGGACTCAAGCCGTCCATCACCGTAAAAAGGAAACGGTTGATGACGGAAATGATAGCCGACCCAACCATCGCATAATAAGCCGGTGGTTGTCGGACTGAAACCGGTTGCAACCACGCTTCACTTTATTATTATTGAGAAATGAGAATCAAGTGAACAATCAACGAGACATGAGTCTTTAAATCCATCCTCACACAAAAACTAGCACAATCTTATATCACTAGAACACAAAAACAGAAACCTCAGCCATCTCTCAGGATCGAATCTACTGAGAGCATTTCTCCAAGTATGCATTCCATCCTTGAACTCTATACTCATGAGCCGTCTCTGCTGGGTTTTCCGCCTTTATGATTCCCCGTCCCACGATTATAATATCACTTCCCCTCTCAGTAATCACCTGAACAAAGAAAAAGAGCAATCGGCATTATATTTCCGACTTAAAATACTAACAATGGATGTAAGATGAATGTAAGGTTGAGAGAGACTCACAGAATGTGGAGTGTTATACTGCTGACCAAGTGCATCACCACCTTTCACCATTTGAACACCAGGTGTTGCATGAATCATAGACGGATACACATATCCGCATTTCCAAGATGCCGGATTAACTGAGATGAATCCCATCACAAAATCAGAATGAGCGTCTGCGATTTTTACGGCTGCTGCAGTGTAGTCTCCTGTAGCAAGGTTACCCGCAGAGCTCATTTCAGCAAGCAAAAGCAAACCTCTGCCACGAGGCATACCCTGCAATGATAGGAATGTAACAAAACATTAGAAAACAAAAGAATCTATAATCAAGTAATAAAGAGAAATGAAAAATACCTTCAATTTCAGGCCATCCACGATTCCTGGCCCCGATATTATATGAGCGTTTACAATATCAGCCCACTCCAATATTTTAAAGATACCTCTGCGAACAAACCAGAAACATTGGCACACGAAAACTCGAAAAGACCTGAATGAAGGCTAAGTGACATAATGTAGAAAAATTACCCTTCATACTGCATAGTGACAGTGTTACCAATGTCTGCAAACTTACGATCTTCAAATATGAGAAATTTGTGCTTGTCTGCGATCTAAAGTAACCATAAACAATGGATCAATGAGTATCAAAAAGACCAATTCATCACAATAACAGACATGAGACTCATGTTTATTGCAGAGATTACAATCTTAACTTACTCTATGTAACTAAACCTATCAAAGAAACAGATTTTCTTAGATGTGTGAGAGCAAATTAGTACAAAAGTAATTACCGCACGGAGTTTAGAGCCAAAGTCAGGGGTGAAATCAGGCAGTATATCAACATGAGTCTTCAAGAGACAAATCTCTGGTCCCACCTTCATCAACACAAAACATTTGGAAAAAGATGTCACTAAAACATAATTCAAATGAAAAGTCTTCAAATTTCGATACCAAGAACCGAAAATATCAATGATTCTAACCTTATCTGCAATGTCAAGCAATTCAGCAGCAGTTCCAACATCAGCAGCTAAACAAAGATTGGTTTCTTTCTTCAACATAATATCAAACAGCTTCTTCCCCGTGGGATTCTTGGAAAGCTCTGACCTTTCCTTGAACCCCAAAACCCTAGGCTTAGGCTTTGGTTTCTCCACACTTGGAACACTAACCCTACGATTCTCTTCCAAAAACTTAAGCAAATTGACTTCAACCTCCTCTTCAATTTTCCCCTTTTCCTTCAAAACCCTAACCATATCCGTCAACATAATCATCGAATGTAACTTAATCCCATTCTCGGCCAGATTCTCCCTACCACCTTGTTGCCTATCGATCAAAACCACCGCGTCACTAACCTTTAACCCCACAGCACGAAGAGGCGCAGCAGTCTCAAGAACAGAGGCACCACTGGTTACAAGATCTTCAATAATCAAACAAGTTTGATCCTTTTCGAAGATTCCTTCAATAGCTTTGGATGTTCCATAGTCTTTAATATCCTTGCGACGCATAAGCATAGGGATACCATTGGAAACAGAGACGACGGTGGCGATAGGGAGGGCAGTGTAAGGGACACCACAGATGACGTCGAAGGTTGTGGAAGGTGGAAGAGAAGAGATGAGAGTTTGAGAGATCTGTGTTAAGAGAGATGGATAAGAGACGATGAGACGGAGGTCGATGTAAACCGGAGAAAAGATTCCGGATTTGAGCTTGAAGTTGCCGAATTTCACGGCGCCGATTTCGTGGAGCTGGAGAATCAGTGCTTCCATGGCGGACATTTTTCTTCTGCTGCTTTTTGGTATCGGATTCGATGAGAGGGGACTTGGAAACGACTGCACACTGGAGAGTGTGGGCTTTTATATACTTTAGGTTTTGTTTTTTTTTTGGGTTTCAATGTTTTTTTTTTTATACTAATAAACTGAAGAACGTTGTGGAAAAAAAAATCATTAAGCACATAGTTATCAACTTATCATCTTTACAAATTTATTTACCTTAATTTTTTCATATTTAGATAATCTTTTCATTCAATTTCTTAACAGTATTGGAAGATGCAAACTGAATCTTTTGAATTAAAATTCGAGATTTCGATTCCACTAACACATTGTATTTTCCAATAATTTTATGTTTTATTTTCTAAATTTTGTAAATTAACAAAAAAACACTTTTAGTATATTAACTACTTTACTGCATAAAAGATACAGGCAACATAACTGAAACCAGTTGAAACTGAATTCGCCCTAAAAAGGACATTATTCTGAACATAATAAGCATACAACAAAGGACCTGTCCGGTCTTAAGGGGAAACACAGTACAAATGAAGATGGATCATTTCCCATCCCACAGATTACTTATGTTACAGATTGAAGAAATATATTAAAAAAAAAAACCAGCAAAGATTACTGATAATCTACATCAAACCAGAAATAGAGGTAAGCCTTGGAATACATGACTCGAACACGCTGCAGAACCAAGTCTCCGCTTGTCGAAACAGCCTTTGCACCTCCCTCGATCCTTGTCTGCAAAACTGTTACACTGTTTGCTTTAATCTTTTCAGTAACAGTTTCTTTCACTTCCACATTGCTCAAGATATCTTCAATGTCTTCATCTCCAGCAGTGCTCACGATTGGGCATGAGAGATGATCCAAAGGGTTTGTCTCACATTGAAGCACACATCCATCAATCGTTACCCTTCCACTCCTATGAAGCAAACAGCACCCGAGCTCTGCTTTCACTGTTAAATTCGCAAGCTTGCAGGTCGATAGCAATTCCAGGGCACTGCACAATAAACCCAACAACAAAAAGCCGTATACCAAAGTATTTTCTTTGCAATAAAAAGCAACAACATAGAACAGGAAGTCACATCTATATTTTTCTTTAAACCTCAACAGGAAATGCGTTAAGCCGCAGATTTTAAGAAGTTCCCAGAAAGATTTTTGAAAACAACTGCAGAGAGGAAATGACTTAAAAGGGAAATATGAGCTCCAAACCTGTCTGAACCACGAGCACAGACGAGGGTGGTTTCATCAGGAATCTCGCCCCCACCGACCTGAACAAAGCAAAGATAATATAAAACTGAAACTACTATTGAACATTGGGAC
The DNA here is from genome assembly GCA_019202805.1 of Arabidopsis suecica. Taxonomy (NCBI): domain Eukaryota; kingdom Viridiplantae; phylum Streptophyta; class Magnoliopsida; order Brassicales; family Brassicaceae; genus Arabidopsis; species Arabidopsis suecica. Next base: position 12,553,317 of record CM032909.1, read on the forward strand.
TTATGTATCAACATCATACCACCCATTTATGAGATAATAAGATTAGGAACTCCTTTTAACCTCAAGGCATAGAGTTTTCCACATAAACTGAAACTAAGGACACTGATAAGCCAACCCCTAATCCACACTCAGGTATTCTAGAGGTGTGCATTGATACATTCATGATTAAATCACTATCATTCATATTGCTGCAACTCTATCTTTTCATCCTAGTTCATCCACCAAGCTCTACTTTCAATATCTTTCATTACAGCTTACCGTCATTCCATGTGTTGCCCAGTATGAGAAGAGGAACATTGAGAGGCAGGTGGCAAGTGCATATTAGACTATGAAGTCGAACTGAATTCTTTTTTCGAGTTCTTACCACAGTCAAAGAATTTTAGTCATCAAGTTCTAATTCTTTAACATTCGTTAAAACGTCCATGTCACAAACAGCTCGTGCTTAGTTTCCAGTTGTGACATTGGAAGTAATTGTGTGCAAGCTTAAGATGTCTATCATTTTTATTTTGGTACCTAAAATGTGGCATTGATCTCTTTGGATCTCTTCAATGCATATTGATCTCAGATGCCGAGACCTATGGCATGGAATGGATCGCCATCCTCTCATGAGAATAGATATGTTACCATATGTTCACATGCTTTTTGGATACTAAACATTTACTACACAGATGTTGGTATAAATGGTTTAGATTAACTCCGATAAATTATTTGCGATTTTTGAAGTCTAATTTTTATGGCAAGACTCAAGAAACATGAGAAAGTAGACCAATTCACATTGCCATTTCTAGAGAAAGTTACAAACGATTCTTCCAGAAATATCAAGCAATTACACTAGACATATATTCTTTGAAAGACATACCAGGCAAAGAGGCTTTTTAATCTGAATATTAGAAACACGATGATTCCCACCGGCTCCTATTAAAATGGTATCGCCGGGTCTAGAGGTGACAATTTGGTCAGGTTTGTGGACCCTTGTAGGAATAACAAAGAAGTGTACAACAAAAATTGATAATATCACAAACCTTGCTGCAGATACAGCTGACTCAATGTTGTGGAAAACTCCAGGCTGAGATAAATCCTTAACAAAACGGTCAACACGGAGCCACAATCGAGGGTGACACGCCAGATATCGCCATCTGTGGCAAACGAGTGCTGTGTTATACCTATCTGCAAACTCAGAAGAGATACACAAAAAGCACTGAAATAGACTGTAATACGCAACAAATGCCCAAGTCAATCATCATGCAAAAAAAATATGAGACTCTCGAAGCTTCACACAACACAATACAGATGAAAACATAGCAATTCAATACAAAGACAAAAGCTTTCTTGCTAATCGTGTTACATTACTACAGAGCCAAGTCAAGAAGAACAGATAATTCATTATCGAGATTAGGATTGAATTCAATTATGATTTGATTAGGATCTGAAAAGACTAAAAGTAGTAAATTTGAGCTACAGAACTGTAATTGAGATGTGGAACATATGGTCAAATTCTAATTGAATTACAAACAACGAAACGATTAAAAGCAGAACTGAACAAAGAAGTATAAAACTATCAGAAAACCAAAGTAATAGATGCGAAAAAGAAGCCAAATTTACCTGGAATTGGAGATAGGAAGCTGAGGATATGCATGAGGCAACCATCGTCGAGATTGTTAATAGACGTGAGAGAATGAGGTTTCATTCTCTTCTTCATCCTCGATTCGACAATTCTCTCGGGATGTTTCTCGTTGTCGAGCTTTGAGATCTCTTGAATTTCCATGGCCGCTTTAGGAAGTATGAACCCTAACTCGTCGCCGTCGTTAATAACTGCCGACTCAATTATCCATTATTGACGATTTGACGTCATCTCGACATTGGTTATGTCCGGTCCAACAAAAACATGTCTTTATGACATTTGGTTATGATTTTTTGGAGTTTTCTTAAAAAGTAAAATTGAAAAAAGCAGAGAAATCGTAACCGTTGGTTGATTAGTGCAATGGACAGTCCAGATGTATTTTAATGAGGCCGAAGTAAAGGAACCGAGAAGGCCCAAGCACAACAACACTCTCTCTTGTGTTGTGACAAGACAAATTCATAAAACCTTTCTATCTTCCAACTGCAAAACTCTGAAATTGACATGACAGAGGAGGTGAAAATGGCCGAAGAAGGGTGCTGTGAAAATGTTGAGTCGACGTTTAACGATGGTAGCCACTGTATTTCGAAGACTGAGGACACCGGAGGAATCGACAGCAAGAGGTTTTACTTGGCTCGCACGACAGCTTTTGAGATGCTTCGCGACAGAGGCTACGAAGTTAATGAGGCTGAGCTCTCTCTCACTCTTTCTGAGTTTCGTTCTGTTTTTGGTGAGAAGCCAGACCTTGAACGCCTCCGTATCTGCGTGCCTCTCCGCTCAGATCCCAAGAAAAAGGTTTCAGCTTTTCTTTGTTCCACCTCTATTTTTCGATTTGGGTGTTAGTTTTTTGTTTGAAACAGATGAAAATGTGAAAAAGGCATAAACTTTTTTCGATTTTGGGTTTGCATTTTGGTTTAACGCCTTCAAAGAGAGGAAAATGTGCAAAAGGCGTTAACTTTTCTCGATTTTGAGCTTACAGCTTGGGTTTAGGGTTTGAGAAATTTGAGAAATGCATTAACTTTTTTGATTTAGGGTTTAACCTTGGTCTGGATTTGCCTTAAGACAACAAAAAAATTTCAACCTTTTGATTCTTGGGCATTTTTAGGGTAAGACTAGTGAGAATTATAGGGGTTTACTTTATCAGAGATCTTTTTTCTTTCCATTGATGTGTGGTTTGCGTTTGGTCTCGTTGAACCTAAAGCTTTTGGATTTTGGTTATGTTTTGGAAAAACTGAAGAACTAATGGCATACCCATTTTTTTCCTTGGGGACCAAGAAAATTTGTTATAGCAGTAAGGTTCCTCACATGGTACTTGTGTATGTATCGAATGGCATGTTGCTATAACTTTTAAATGACAAAGGGTTGGAGCATTTTAGTATTTAGGGTGTCATTAAAATGTTATGTTTGAACAGCTAGTAGAGATGAGAATGTAACCAGACATATTCTCATGGTTTTACCAGTTTTTCATTAAGCTTATTGAAATGGTTTTATGCAGATCCTTGTTGTGTTCATGGGAACTGAACCAATCACCGTGAAATCAGTTCGTGCTATTCATAGTCAGATTTCCAACAATGTAGGCGTGCATGCTATGATTCTGATTTTACAAAGCAAAATGAACCACTTTGCCCACAAGGAATTGACAACCTTCCCTTTTACAGTTCAAACTTTCCCGGTAATTAAGCAGTTATCTGTATTCCTACATGATGAAACATTACAGCTTCGGATTTGGATCGTCTTGCATGATATTCTAATGAGGATCATGAAATTGAGACCTGAATTGGAAAATAAAGACTTAACTGAACAGTTGCATGTTTATACTTATTCAATGTGCCAACAGATTGGAGATTTGTTGGTCAACATCACAAAGCACATTGAGCAGCCAAAGATTGAGATTTTAAACAAAGAGGAGAAAGACCAATTGCTGAGGAAGCATGCACTTGAGGATAAACAGGTCTGTTTCAATTCTGCACAAAGCTTCTTTGCCTATTTGTGTATGCTATGTTTTAATGGATGTTTCTTTTTCATTTCAGCTTCCTTATTTGCAGGAGAAGGACAGCTTCGTCAGATACTATGGGTTAAAGAAAAAACAGGTGGTGAAGATTACATACAGTAAAGAGCCTATTGGGGATTTTGTGACATACCGATGCATCATCTGAACTCTGAAGAAAGGCAAATTCGTTGCAGCTACTCTATGATTAATTAAGACACTCCTTCTGTTTCCCATTTCTTCTCCTCAAAACAGTACTTTATGTGACCTTGGTGTGTGCTTACAATTGTATTATGAGATTGAATCTGGTTTTGAATGAGGAAAAAAACATTGCAAACTACACGAGTTTTCCAAAATGTAGTTGTCATGGAGGTACGTGTAACAAAAGAGGTTTTTGAAAAGTAACAAAAAAAAAATCTAATTACAAGAAAGGAGCAATGAGGAGATTGTTTCAAGGACGCAGAGAGATGTTGTCTAGTCTGCTGAAATTCCCAAAGCTCCTCTCTAACACGGCAACCTAAACTGATCGACAACAAAAGCAACACCTGCCTATTAGTTACAAACAAATCTGTAGACAAGCTCTATGAACGTATATAAAAGGGCATGGAAGCAATTTATAGAGTATAGAAAGGAATTAATAACCTTCTAATTTTCACAACTTTCTTTTGTTTCCTTGGGATGCTTCAACAACCCTCTCACCAACAGTACTACTGGATCCAGAGTTGGGTGCATTCCCCAAAGCAAGTAAATCTGCAGGTCCTTCTTCCTTTTGAGATTTCTGCTTATTTAAGTGAGTCTCTCGTATGATGCATTTAGGAAAATTTCCCTTTTCTTCAGTTCCCATCTTCGAAGAAGCGGGTGATTTTGGTCCTTCCATACGCTTTGCCGCCAACATATCAAAAGGCCTATGAAAGAGCAAATGAGCCACAGTTCTGTCTGTGGGGTTGGTCACTGCTTCTGTATCTGGCATCCCAGCATATCTGTAGTATCAAATACAAAAGATAGTTATGTAAACCACAATTTGATATTGATGATGAACTCGGTAGCATTTATAAAAGGTTAGCCCACATTTAAGAAAAAGTATGCTTGTAGTTTACATTGTCTAAGTACAAAGTTAACCATATTGAATAATATGCATAAATTTGCTTACCTATATCTGGATTCTTCTCTGGGAATAACTTCCTGTTCATCCTGGCTAGTCTTGTTACTGTGGGCTGTATCACTAGTGTAATGTCTCTGAGCTGCGCTACCAGCCAGCCGGAATAAGCTATCCCGTATACAAGTCCGTGTTCCCATATCCAACTGCAGGTCAATAAAGAATATTAGTTACTCCCAACACAAAGTTCACCTACAAAGTACCGTAGGATTATGTCTGCGTCCTTTTTTAACATAACAAGTCAATCAACCATTTGAGTACCTTTGCTACAACATCCTGAAGCCGATAAAGAACTGAGAATTCTGCTGAATTATCAACAGCAGCAGCAAATTTGCCAGAATCATCTTTTTCCAAAGATGAACTAGGATCAAAGGAAGGCATTGCAGTTAGCCCTTGGAGATTAGTTTTGTCGACAAGCTGGAGTGGAATATCTTGGAGACAGTTTTGAGTAATGGATTGATCTGCTATAGGCACCTGATGAGAAAATTGCTTCTGTTGTCTTTGAATGGCAAGCAATGCCTGCATTTGCTGTCTGCGTCTAAGTTTTTCTAGTTTTTCCTGTGGTGTCATTGTTGAAGGCCGTGCAGAGGCATCTGTTGCCATGTTTACGGAGGTAGCAGTAGCAGGATTGTAGGAAGGATGCATCAACTGATTCTTAACATCAGGATGTTGGACGGCCGAAATTACAGGCACACTAGAATATGGATTTGCAAGATTACCAAAAGCAGAAGTAGCCATGTATTGGTTTGGCATATGTGAATAGTGTGATGTCCCAGATCCTTCAGACTCACTCTGCAGATTAACAGCCATCAGAGAAGATCGTGGCGATGTCAACTGATTTACCAACTTTCCAGGTGAATTACTAGATGGAATCCTCTGACCGTACAGATCTTGAAATGCCCATGCTTCAGAAGTCCTAGGCATTTTCGAAAACTTCATCATTTTATTTTGTTGATATGGCTGGTCAGAAAAAGGAAATGAAACGAAAAAGGTTCAGTGGAGCTGTAAGAATTAGAATGCATAAGAATTTGAAGACATAGTTCATGCTACCGATCCGGATTGACAGAAACTATGTACATACATTCATTCACTTTATCATAAACGTGTGAGTGAGCAATACGCAGCAGTCTGCTACGCATAGTACCTGGTCCTCAACTGAGGGTTGACCCTTATGCTCACGATATTGGTCAGCCTTTAGAGTTACACGTACACTCGGCACACTTTGGGATGACGGGCCATTGGCTTTTCCAGTCAATGGAAATTGCTGGTTCTCTTGCTGCTCAAACTCAGTTCTAATATCCAATCCTAGATCTTGAGAGTCCAACATTGATGATAATGATTTTGGACTATTGGATACATCTTTAGAAGAAGACCATAACTCATCACCACCTCTGAGACTGCCATCGCCAAATATAGGGACATCATTGCTGCAAAATCATCACTTGTGAGGATACTGTGTTAGATAGAGGCCGATGTGCATGAAATAACCATTAGTAGTAATCCTGAGGTTAGTGCTGTCCTTTGATGTTGAAATGTACCTCACTTGAAGGGAAAAATATCAAAAATACGGGGAAAAATTAGCGGTGCTACAAGTTAGTGTTCTACAAATGAAGCAACTGCACATATTTTTTCATTATTTCACCTAATTCCTTCAAAACATGATATCTTGACAGTTCTCATCACAAGGATCTTCCAACACATTCACATCTGGTATCTTATAGTTCTTGAAGATTGTGTAAAGTACGTTTGTCAAGACGAATTCAAGTCAGCATATGACACATTATACATGGCACAAAAGAAGTATGTCATAGAAAAGTTACCGCATAGCTAAGTGAGGATGAGAAGTAGTTTTACCTGAACATTCGATCAAGATCATCAAAACTACCAATGTTGGCCCAGCTGTAGTCATCAAAATCACCTTGCTCTTTACTCTCATCAGAGCTATGAAAAATATCAGGGCCTTTCCCAAGTTCAGACGTTTTCTCTGGTAAAAACAGAGTGAGCACACAACTTTAAAATGATTAGATTGGAAAGAACGTACCCAAGTAAAACATGACTGTTTCAAGAAACGCACCACCTCTTGTTGAATCATATCTGGCTGGCTCAGCTAAGCATTTTGAAAGTTGAGTCGCACTTAAATCTGGATCAGCTTTTGTGGAGTCAGGCCATGAGGTCATACAGAAATCTGGCTGAGGAGTCCCCTCATCAACATTATGGCCCGAACTGCTCCCCAATTTATCATCATGGAGGTCAGTTTTAGTCCCAGTTATCTTTTGCTCAGCCGGTTTAGCTGTCTTAGTTTCTTCACTCTGTTCCTTCTTATTAAGTTGTTTAAAAGGCACAATATGGTCGCCTGTCTCACCGTCATTACCCCATATCATATTAGTTAGCTGAAAGATAGGTTAAGACCATAAACAATAAGGTTCAGGCACAATCAACATCTACTTGCGACTAAAACCGAATATAAACATGTAAGCACTAGGGTCGACTCTGTGAATCGAAGAAGACAGAGAGCTTCCCACACAGACAAGAAGCAAAAAAAAACTCATAATTGCAGGACAACCGATCGTTATCCATACTCTGAAGGATACAGAATTATACAGGTTCCAAACAAGATAGCAACAGAAGAGACTTACCTCTTCTTCTTCCCAATCAAACATGACTTGAGAAAAAAAATCGAATCAAAGAACCTATATCACGCTCCCGAATTGCTCCACACATCGCCAGCTCCACAACGGAAAAAAAAAAAAACAAGATCAACAAATCGGATAACGTAAATCTAGAAACAATAATAAAAGTAAAAGAAAAAACCATAAATAAAAGAATATAAAACTGAAAAAGCAACAAGCTTTGAAAAACCTTGATTCAGCAGAAGAATCCTTCATGCTCAAAGGATATGGGAAGAGAAAGGAGTTACAGTGGAAAAGAAAAAAAGAGTTTTTTGGTGGACTCAGAGAAATGTCACGTGCCAAACGAGTGGCTGAGAGGAACGAATTGCCACGTCAGACGAGAAGGCCGTATCTAAACATGTGGCTGAGAGTTAACACGACTTGATTCCATGACAGCACATTTTGACTTTCCCTGGCTGTGGTCTTTTTTTGCTGTTTTTTAATTTATTTTTATATTTTTATGTGTTTATCTGATTAGTGTTCGAGGAAATAAGAGACACATATTATCTGTTTTTTTTTTCTTCATTGGGTAAATGTGTTTTTTAAAGAGTGGAACCAGTGTTCAACTTTTAGATTTGGTGGGGTTTGTGTTCATAGAGACCACAATTTTTATCTTTTTTTATGTTTAACTAATTAGCTTTCATTGATACCCACCTTTTTTAAAGTATTTACTTGTATCAACTTGTTGAAAAAGAACTAATGCCTTATCCTGAACAGTTCATCTATATAATGAAACAGTGGATATATAAATGGTTGCAATTGACATACAGTTTTTTTAATAAGTGTGTTTATTTCTCAATTATAATGAAATCGTTTTGGTCCTTGAAGACTAGCTAGGTTGAAAAATTTCAGACCTTGTTAATAGGCTTTGTGCTTCAATTGTTTATGCGCTTGTTTATCTTGTGTTTGTACTTTGTACTTAGTATTCGATATCAAAGGGGATTGTTGTTGGTAGGGGTTACTCTTGTTTCAAGATTGATCACGAGTAACGTTCGACACATTAAGCAGTAAAAATTGTTGCTAGCTACAACTACGAGGATGCAGTACCAGTATTGTGATAGAGACATAGATACAAAGAGTGAGTCTGAAACAAAAGCAAATTAGCATTGTATATTGAAAATTAGACATGTGCTTGCTGACTTGATAAATTTATATTTGTTTCATGCACAAGCTTTTAGTGATTTAGAGATATTAAAATCATGAAAGACGCTAGAGATGTTTCTAAAAACCTATAAGAACAAAATATGTTATAGACAAAAAAAAAAAAAATCATTAACAAAGAGTGATGATCCTATCTGAAATTCTCTTTATAGTCCACAAATTCACTGAAATGATGTGATTCCAACCATTTTTTTCCCACCAATTCCACAATTTTTAAGTACAACACTTCTGTGATTCTAATTAAAAAATAACATTTTGTTGTTAAACGAATTTAATAGTACTAGAAATTTCCTCTTTAGGGAGATGCAAAAATTCAATGATCACACTGCTATTTTGGTCGATGTGTAATAAAAAAGAGACAAATGCGGCGTGGAGGCCTTGTGTTTGCATGCAGCATAAGGAGGGCCACATGACATGACATCATGTGACTCTGTTTCACATAGTCAGAGAAAAGAAAAAAGATGACGCCGGAAAGCTTGTTAGCGTCGGCGTCGATCAACATAGGACTCGCCGTCGTTGCACTCTGGCTCTTCTCCGTGCTCAAGAAGCAGCCCCGTAACGCCGTCGTCTACTACGCTCGCCGCCTCTCCGATCGCCACCACCACCGTCCTCTGTCTTTACACTCTTCCCTTTGCCTCCCTCGATTCCTCCCTTCCGTTGCGTGGATCCCACGCGCCTTCCGTGTCCCCGAGGACGAGATCCTCAGCCGCCACGGCCTTGATGCCCTCGTCCTCATCAGGCTCTTCAAATTCGGGTGAGGATTTGGTTTTACTATTTATCCTCTGATTTCGCATTTAAACACGATGATCAGATTCTTTAAAATATGTTACAGAATTAGATTCTTCTTGTTGTGCTCGTTACTTGGAGCATCACTGCTTCTTCCGGTTGATTATTACAATGAGTCAGATTTACCAACACGAAAAGAGTATTCAATGGATGCGTTCACGATATCAAATATCACACGAGGTTCTAACAAGTAAGCATTTTTGTTTTGCTATGTCTTAATTTGCATAATTCTCTCAATTAGAGTTGTGTTTCTTGATATCTGTGTTAATTTTCCTAGGTTATGGGTGCATTTCTCATGCTTGTGGTTCATATCATTCTATGCATTGTTTTTGTTGCATAAGGTAAGCTTTTACTCTTGTCTATCAGTGACGCATTATTATTTTTATAGAATAGGTTTATTTATTGGATCCTCTCCATCTAGGAATATAAGGAGATTCTTGTGATAAGGCTTCAACAAATGAAAGAACTTAGACATCGTGCTGACCAGTTCACTGTTCTTGTCCGCCAAGTTCCTCTCTGCCCTGAGCATGACACTCGTGGCTGCACCGTTGATCACTTCTTCTCTAAGCATCATCGCTTTAGTTATCATTCACATCAGATGTTGTATGACGGGAGAGATCTTGAATACCTTTTGGTAAGGTTTGAAAGTTTGTGGTGGTATCATATTAACACTAGGATGGTTTCAAATTTTAGCAGTTTTTTCCTGCAAATGTGATGGTAGGATCCTTTGTGTAGGGGAAGCAGAAGAAGCTTAAGAAAGAGATAGAAGACAAGAGACACACAGACATGCTTTCGAATGGATCACAAGAACATAAGCACATATCCACATCTGAAGAAAAGCTTCGAGAAATTACCAATATGATTTACCACCTTCAAAGTGAAACTATGCTCAGAGAGAAGGTAGTACTCTTTATTGAGGTCAGAGTTAACAAGTTATTGTTTCTTTCTTATAGAAAAAAAATTCTATATTTTGCGTAAATTTCAATGAAGGAGTTACCTGTTGCGTTTGTCACCTTCAAATCCCGAAGAAATGCCGCGCTGGCAGCTCAAACACAGCAGCATTCAAATCCTCTAGAACTGATAACCGAAATGGCTCCTGAACCAAGAGATGTATCCTGGAGAAATCTTGCTATTCCACAAAAGATTTTGCCTCTGAACAAGATCGGAGTAATCCTTGCAGCAGCACTTCTTACAATCTTCTTTGCTATTCCGGTCACAGCTGTCCAGGGAATTGCAAAGTATGAGAAGCTCAAGAAATGGTTTCCTCCAGCCATGGCTATTGAATTCATGTAAGGTTTCTCTTCTCATCCACTATTATTTATTCATATAAAGTAACATATTTTTTTTCTTGATCCCAAAACAATAAGATAAGATTGTTATTTGCAACAGACCAGGGCTTAGCTCAGTTGTGACAGGTTACCTCCCAAGTGCTATACTCAAAGGTTTCATGTACATTATTCCTTTCGCTATGCTTGGACTTGCCTATCTCGGCGGATCTATCTGCAAGAGTAATGAGGAGATAAAAGCTTGCAACATGGTCTTCTATTTTCTAATGGGAAATGTTTTCTTCTTGAGTCTTATCTCTGGTTCCTTGCTAGATGAAATTGGAGAATATCTCACTCATCCTAGAGACATTCCTAGTCACCTTGCTGCCGCTGTTTCAGCCCAGGTAAAGTCTATTACACACTCTTCAAATATATTTCAATTCCAAAACCAAATTTTCTTCAACATAGTAACTTTTTTCTCACTTCCTTTTTTATATATAGGCAGAGTTTTTTATGACATACATCTTGACAGATGGGCTGTCTGGATTTTCTTTGGAGATTCTCCAGTTGGGACTTATACTATTTGATATCATAAGATCCTACACTTATGGAAGAGGAAAAGAGAGAACTCCTTACCTCTTTTCATTTCCATATTTCAGAGTAATCCCCACAGTTTCCTTATCGATAATGATCGGTATGATTTATGCTGTGGTCGCGCCATTGATGCTCCCTTTCCTAGTTGGTTATTTCTGCCTTGGATACATTGTCTACTTCAACCAGGTCCAGATTCTCTTATAACCTCTTTCACACATACTACTACTAATTTGCATTATATTAACTCTGGTTTCCTCAGATGGAGGATGTATACGAGACTACATATGATACTTGCGGTCGATTCTGGCCATTCATTCATCATTATATCTTTGTCTCAATAATACTAATGCAAATCACAATGGTGGGTCTTTTTGGACTTAAGTCAAAGCCATCTGCAGCAATTGCTACAGTACCTCTCATATTGATCACTATAGCTTATAACGAGTACTGCAAGATCCGCTTCCTCCCATCATTTAAACATTTCCCTATACAGGTACTTATCAACTTTTCTGAGGAAATGATGGATAGATTCAGGGGACTCTTTTTTTATCTACATAGTGTTTTTGTGGTGTAGACAGCAGTTGAAATAGACGAAGAAGATGAAAAGAATGGGGAGATGGAAACACATTGTGTTGATGCTGCAACGGCATATAACCGGCATCAACCTTGTTTAGAGCGTGTAAGCTCAGCGGAATCACCAACAAACCTGAGCCAACCATTGCTTGGAACGGATTCCATATGAGGCTAGGGAATAGGGATAATGGATGTCTGGGATTTTGAAGCTTCTCCACGTACGTCCTCATGTGTTGTCACTTTGGATCGGCTATATTACATATATGGCCAAATGCTTATAGAGAAAGACTAGTTAGATTGAAAATGTTTAAATGCCTTTTTGCAAGTTGTTTACTGTTCTAGTAAGTCCTCTATTTATAGTTCACCAACACTTGCTTCTAAATTAGTTTGGGTTATTACATGTTTTTTTTTTTTTTTTTTTAACTCGTGTTTGAAATAGCAACTTTCAGAGAATTTAACAGATCAGATAAATGTTCATCAAAATATCTTCCGTCAAATCTGAAGTTTTTTCTTCTGGATCTCTTTATTTTCAACTTCTCATAAATTAGTGGCATTGTGTCGAACATGTGGTGGGCAACATAGCATCTACATTTTTCGGAAGCTTGGATTTCAGTTATTCTCATCCCGTACCTCACGAGATCGTCTGCCTGTTGAATTCCTTCCTCTACATCACCTCTATGAATCACTTATATGAATCGACAATGTACTCTACTACAATCTATCGCAATCATCATTTGCGACTTCCACCTGAATCGGAGCATCACCCAAGAGTAAGTCGTAACGTAGTTTTCGCTTCCGTTAAGAATTTTTAGGACCTAGTACATAGCTGATTGAAAAGCCATGAATGTCTTCCAAATAACCCATGATTTTGTTTCCTATTTCATCCAATTATCTGAATTTTCCCTAAAGCTAGTATGACACTTGCTCATTGCACCAATTTGATAGATTTGGAGTTGTAACTATCTTAATTTCTCTGTGAATACCTAAATATAGAACCCTAAGGATGAACTTTCAAAATTTGGACAACATTTTCTGTTCTGTGCCAGAGTATAAAATCTCTTAGAATTTGGAGAACATTTTCTGTCTTATGCTTTAGGGTTACAACCTCACAACTTGAATTCACATCTCTGGAAAGATTCTAGAGGAATGGTGGCATGGTTAACTAACATTATGATCTGGATACATGTATGTTCTTCAACCCAACAATATACTTCTTTTCTTCATCCCATTTCCCGCATATCCATTCACATTTTTTCTCTAGATGCCTCATCTTTTCCTCGTGACCGTTATCAGTCCTTGTCTCTATTCCTCTTTCTTTTTCAAGCTTTTTGATTACCTTTGTGAGAAGCTGTTGGAATACAAAGATCATTTTCGTTGATTAGTTTTAAGTTTTAAGAAACAAGACAATTAAACAAAAGTCTTATAAAGGAGGAAAGGGCCATGATTTAGATTACTTTTATTTCCATCTCTATAGAAATTGTCAAAATGTCCTGACTTGTTGGGTTGTTAACAAGTTCACCATTGGCAATAGCTTTATCCTTCAACTTCTCTGTGTCTTTAAATCTCCTCAGCAGATTGTAAACTGCTTTGCTGTTGCTACTTTTTGGAATTTTACTTTGACTGTAGTCGAACTGATTTATTTGTAAAATGGTTAAGTATAAAGGCCAATCTACAATATAAATTAAAGACTAGTAAAGTAACAGTAGTAGCACCTCCCAGCTTATTTTTGTGAAATGAATTGTTTCTTGACCAAGGTCATTGTTTTCCAGGTGTTCTTGTCTTTCTCCTATCTGTTGTAGTATCCTCTTTTCTTGGGCCAAGCTTTTACAACCGTGGATCATCGAGACTTGCTTCCACTAAACAGGTATGGTGCGTCCAAGTACATGCAAAATAGATGTGATATGATTTCCATTACAAAGAGATTTCCTTCACCTTTATATCCTAGGCTAGGTTCTTAAAGAAACTTATCCATATGTTATATCTTTTAGAAGAACAGAAGAAACTTATCGTCTGGTCATTTAAGGCAAGAGGCTGATTATCCTCTTTTCTAATTCCTTATAATCTTGTTTTTACAGTGAAAAACAAAATGTTCTTGATTGGTTGTGAGGACTTACGTGATCAGGCCTTTCTCTTCCTCTCTGTGTTGCTTCTGCTTTATTCAATTTGTCAAGATTATTCTGCAGTTGCTCTCGCAGATTCTTGTAATATTTGATATAGTTTCCAACCTGTTGACTGCGATACGTAGAATGTTTTGCTTCAATGTAGAACCTATACCTGTTTGACTGCCCAAAAAGTTCATTACCCTGCATAATAAGCTTTTAACAACAGTACAAGTACTCAATGTTCTATTTATACAGATGGTTACTCGGGTTTCTATGTAGTTCTCGTAGGTGTGTTGATAATCCCTCTCGAGCTTTTTGAGTCGCTTCTCTGCTTTGGAAACTGACATGTGCACAACTGGATCAACGTCAGGTGACATCTTGTCGTGGTAAAGTTTCCCTAAACCCTTTTCATTATAGTTGCCTACAATACCAATAGAGTTGGATATTTTGTTGACATCGTTGAGCTGAGTAGAAGCTTCCATGCCACTGATTGCAAGAATTTTCAAAGCTGCTCCTAAGTATCATTTGAAGGAATTGCTCTTTTATGTTCTTATAGGAACGGAAAAGTCATAGCTTGAATGAAGCAACCTATCACAATTGATTATCCAAAATCGTGCACCCCACGCCAAGTAAGTCAATGGCTCATCCTTGAAGATATCTTCTTTTGTATATTATGTTTAATTAAGATGATGTCTTTATTAAAAAAACATTGGAAAAATAACCTCCTGGAGGCATAAAATATAAAGAAATGCTTGAATTCAGTGTGATGATATGAAAGAGAGAAAGTATAGTTTGACCAAAAGCCACATACCCAAGTCAATGGCTTTTGGTCAAAAGGGTTTCAAATATAAGCTACGTTATTGTAAGACAACCCATGGATGCATCAGATACAAAGAAATGATTAATTTGATAGTCTTAAGTTTATTTGATAATATGTTAGTTGTTAGTTAGAATCAATTGGGTTGGTAATATTTGGTTAATATGTTATAGAAAACATTCAAAAACAGTTTAATATATCACCATAAAGGTTTTTCTTTGGGGACTTGGTCTTGAAAATCACCCTCAAAATTCGTTTCAACGATCCAATGGTGAGATGAACCGAAAAACTTTGTGGAAATTAATCGATTGAAATCAACATTTCGTATTGGATTTTAGTGATTATATGAAAAAGATAAAGTCATATTTTTGACCAAAGCAGCTTCTGATTCTGCATCCCAATCCAGAAGGCTTTTAAGTTTATTCTGGTGATATATGGTTAGTTGTTTAGTGGAATTTCTCTGTTCATAGCCAATGATCCAATGGCGAGAATGTTGAAGTCTATTCGAGAATGATTTGGTTGCTTATATTGATCTGGTAAGGAAATATTGTAAAATGCATTGTATCATAAAATGAATCATCAATGTGATTTACAACATGATAGCTTAACATGTTTGTTCTTCAGTTACATCATCCATACATATATAGGCATCTTGCTTTCTATTCTGTGGAATAGATCTTAGCATGTCTTTGAACTGATAAAAGTACATCTCTGAAGTTACCCTTTTCGGCAGCCTTTTCTTTGTGAAGCAGTTTTGTGCATCTCCCTGAAACTTTTCTTCAAATCGAGCAAGAATTTCTTTTCTGCATCACGTTTCTCACCTATGCATTTACATTTTTCCCCTAGAACCCTCATTTTTTCTGTGTATCCTTTTTCATTTTTTCTTGCAAAATGTACTCTGTCTTGCAAAATATTCTCTAACTCCTTTTGCTCTTTCTCAAACTCTCTGATTACCTTCGTCACAAGCTAGTGGCAAATAGACATCATCACATTTCTTAGTTTTAAGAAACAAGCCCATGAGTAAAGAGGAGAAATTTGCTGTGAGTCTTCATTACCTTTATTAAGACACTTGTAGAATTTTTCATATTGTCCAGACTCGTGTGGTTGCCCATTAGTGCACCATTGGAAATAGCCTTTTGTGTCAGCTTCTTTATCTCTTTAACTCTCCTCAACAGATCATGTATAGATTTCTTGTTGCTAGTCCGTGGAACTATTCTTTGAATGCACCTGAACTGATTTTATCATAAGATGGAGAAGTAAATATTTAAAAGCTTATTTACAATAATTATCTAAGAGGCGTTTAGTAGGAGTAGTGGTACCTCCTCATTAATTCTTTTGACGTCAATTGTTTCTTGGCACAGGCCATCAGTGTATTGCTCTTTGTTTTCTGCTTTCAGCTGCTGCAGTACCATCTTTTCTTGTGCCAAGCTTTTACGACCGTGCATCAAGAAGAATTGCTTGCCCTAAACAAGTATATGGTTCACCCCGGGAACACATGAAAAATACATGGTAAGATTTACTGACCAATGATCAGTGCTTCAATTTCGTTTCCTAGGTTGCTAGAAAAAACTGATCTATGGGAACAGAACAATGGTAATTGTTTGGTCATAAAGGCAGGACGCTGATTCATTTTTTAAATCTAGTAATTGTGTGTACGGTGACAAACAAAATGATATTGATTGGGTGTGAGGATAACATACGTTTGTAGGTGTTTCTCTTCCTCTTTGTGATGCTTCTTCTGTATTCAGCTTGTCAAGAACATTCTGCAGTTGCTCCACTACATTTTTGCTGCGAATGATACAGTAGCCAACCCAGCGACTGTGATGTCCTGGATGCTGTAAAACAATGTTGTACCTATACCTGTCTGACTGTCCATAAAGTTCATTATCTTATAAAACTGGCCTTATAAGTTTCTAACAACACTACAAATATTCACTATTTTGTTATGTATTGATGCTTACTTGTAGTTCTGTGTACTTCTCGTAGGTGTGTTGATAATCTAGCTCGAGCTTTTCCAATCGCTTCTTTGCTTCTGCAAATGATGAACGCCCAAATGGGCCAAGGCATGGTGACACTACGTTGCAGGAAAGTTTCTCGGAACTCGTTTTACTATAGTTGCATCCCATACCAACAGGGATGAATATTGTTTTGGAAGTAGAAGTTTCCTGACCATCGGCTTCCATAGCTTCTTCTGACTGTTATATGTATTTTAGGAAGCAAGTTTTTATATGAAAGCCTTGTTCTCTTGTGTTGTTATATAAAGGAATGAGGAAAAATCATTGTTAACATAAAGCAACGTATCACAACTGAGTATCCAAACCCTTGCACCCCACTCCAAGAAAGAATCTTCTTTTGTATTTTCTTTCTTTTTGGTTATTAATAATAGTTTGGCCATCTGTCTCTTCTTTGAAGCTATATATAATATCATCTACTTGAGGCATAAAATACAAAAAGAAATGTTTGTCATGATAATTAGAGCTTATTGTGATTAAACAATGAAATGTGAATGATTGGGATTTTGATAAGTCTTCAATCTAACAGATTGTCACGGAACAGGTTTTGGTCACATTAAGTTAAGAGTAATGCTTCCTTAGATCCGCGTCTTACTTACTAAAATGGCAACTAATAGTCATATAGGCTGCTCAACAACCTTAGCACGTTCTTGCTGCTGCAAAACCTCAAAATTCTGTATCTGTTTGATTGATTCTTTGAAAACTGTGTGTTAATAAGTGTATCAGTACGTATTTAGGTAAATACAGAATGTCAAGTTTGTGTGTGTGTGTGTTTTTTTTTTTGCGGAAATAACTTACCTCTTCTCTGTTCTGTTCATGTTTAATCTTTGTTCTCGGTCTCACGATACGATCATGCTCTGCAGTTCTACGCAGGTTCTCACTCATAATTCCCACAGAGACATACTTTTTTTAGTATTGTGTGAGCTTGTTCTGTAACCAGATCAGCTGTTGATTGGTCTCAGAGTCAGAGATCCGCCTCAGCTACTTAACAACCATCTCTTGGTAAGATTTCATTTCGAATTCCAGCCTCGTTTGGCCTAATGAATCATACATAAATACATATGATGCATTCACAAGAACCAAAAAAAACTCTAAATCCCAATGACAAGACTTAAAATATATATATTGAATATCTGAGGGAGAAGAACCGTGATGGTGTTCATTGAATGACTCAAAACATATACCTAATATCTGAGGTAGAGAACCTTGTGACGCATGCATCAAATAGTAGCAGCAAGAACCTTATGAATAACATATGTCTTAGGGAATGTAAGCACATCATCAAACCACTCAACTTCCCCCAAATCACACCAGATCTACAGATATGCTGATGGGTGTAAAATGAAATTAAAGGATATACAGATAAGTTGCCTCTTGGACGTTTACCGAAACGTTACTTCCTAATCCTGGCTGCAAGCTTGAAAGATCTTTTTGTGGTCTCAAGTCTCAATGGTTTTTGAAAATTTTGCAACAACCTTTGCCTTATTACGTAGGCTTTTGTTAAATCCTCTGGTGATCCCGTACTTGATTTGTTAAACGTACAAATGGTGTTTCCTTGGTGTGTTAAACCGGAACCAAAACCGAATTTTGAAAATCAAGTTGAACACGCTCATGTGTCACAAAAGAATAGATAAAATGATGATATTTTTTTATAACATTTAGTTGGCGGGACGAGAGTGAGAGAAGAGAATGTTATTGTTCGCCTAATCCCCAAAATTTCACCAAAACAAAAGTTGAAGGAGGAAACCAGAGGAAGGAGACGACTATCACAACGCATCTCCACTCTTCCTTAATCCATATGGCAGTACGATTTCTTGTTTTATTCTGTTTCTAGTTTCACATCTTTTGATTTTGATGTTTACGTGATTTTTGTTTTTCTGGTGGAATTGTTAAAGTTGTATTATTTCTCTTGGTTTTTTTTTTTTCTTTTGGATTCTATAATAGTTAATGGGCTTCTATATGTTGAATGCTTTACCTCTTTATACAATTTGGAAACAAGAGATAAAGCCCAAATATTTCAGCTGTCTAAGCCCTAGGCCCAATAAGACAGAATGGAGTTAAAACTATTTGTTGATTCTCTTCTCTCTGTCTGCTCTACGCAGCTTCAATCCCCTTTTTTTCGTTTGTGTCGTCTGTTCTTCTCTATCTCTCTCGTTCATCTACGCAATCTCTCTCACTAGGTGAATTCCATAATCTTCTCCTGAATGTTCTTGTTGTGAATTTTGTTTTAGATATGTACCGAATTGAAGTTCCCTCTGTTTTTAATCAGATTCGAATCGATATCTCTCGTTCGCAGTTTTGGGTTTTAATTTCCTTATAGTTGTGCTTATTTGAAAACTTAGTCCTTTTCTTCGGTAGAAACGCCAGTTTCATTCCGTTTTAGGTTTTGTCTATTATTTTGTTGATAAATCCGAATTCTTTGATATCTTTTGTCTATTTGAGACCAGAGACGAGAGATTAGATGTTAAAGAATTGAAATTGATTTGAGAATGCATCAGA
This sequence comes from Arabidopsis suecica, assembly GCA_019202805.1. Lineage (NCBI taxonomy): Eukaryota > Viridiplantae > Streptophyta > Magnoliopsida > Brassicales > Brassicaceae > Arabidopsis > Arabidopsis suecica. Next base: position 12,572,556 of record CM032909.1, read on the forward strand.
TTTGTTTATATGGATAGATATTTGCTGGGTTTCAATAAAGTTATGAGTTTTAGCTTTTTGTGACCATTGTCAAGTATAAAACCCTAATTTTGGTGAGTTTAGGAGTTTTCGATTTTTTTTGCTAGATTATATGATTACTCTTTGATGAAATATGTAATTAAAGGTAGTAAATAAAATCCTTATCAGTTTTTTTGTTTTTGTTTATTGATGTCTCTATGTCAGATACAGTTTATAAATGGGTAAGAAGAAGTCAGACGAGAGTGCTGCTACCACGAAGGTGAAGCCAAGTGGGAAAGATGCTTCTAAAGATTCTAAAAAGGAGAAATTATCAGTCTCGGCCATGCTTGCAGGCATGGATCAGAAAGATGATAAACCGAAGAAGGGCTCATCATCTAGATCCAAAGCTGCTCCAAAATCTACATCCTACACTGATGGCATAGATCTTCCTCCTTCTGACGAAGAAGACGAAGGTGAATCTGATGAGGAAGAGAGACAGAAGGAAGCAAGGAGGAAGCTGAAGAGTGAACAAAGGCACCTTGAGATATCTGTGACTGATAAGGAACAAAAGAAGCGAGAGGCGAAAGAAAGATTAGCTCTCCAGGCTGCAGAGATGGCAAAGAGGGAAGCCTTGAAGGACGACCATGATGCATTCACGGTTGTTATTGGAAGCAAGACCTCAGTGCTTGAAGGAGACGACTCGGCGGATGCAAATGTTAAGGATATAACCATCGAATCTTTTTCTGTATCTGCTCGAGGTAAAGAGCTTTTGAAGAATGCCTCTGTCAAGATTTCACATGGTAAAAGGTATGGGTTGATCGGGCCAAACGGAATGGGAAAGTCTACACTGTTAAAGCTTTTAGCTTGGAGGAAGATTCCAGTGCCAAAGAATATTGATGTTCTTCTTGTTGAGCAAGAGGTGGTCGGTGATGAAAAGAGTGCTCTGAATGCAGTTGTTTCTGCCAATGAAGAGTTGGTTAAGCTACGGGAAGAGGCTGAAGCTCTGCAGAAGTCGTCTTCTGGAGCTGATGGAGAAAATGTTGATGGCGAGGATGATGATGATACTGGAGAAAAGCTTGCTGAATTGTATGACAGGCTGCAAATTTTGGGGTCAGATGCTGCTGAAGCACAGGCTTCCAAAATTCTTGCGGGGTTAGGTTTCACAAAAGATATGCAAGTGCGTCCAACTCAGTCCTTCAGTGGTGGCTGGAGGATGCGAATATCGTTAGCTAGAGCTCTGTTTGTGCAGCCTACTCTTTTACTGTTAGATGAACCCACTAACCATCTTGACCTGAGAGCTGTTCTATGGTTAGAAGAGTATTTGTGTCGCTGGAAGAAGACGCTAGTTGTTGTTTCACATGACCGGGACTTCCTCAACACAGTCTGCACGGATATAATACATCTCCATGACCAGAATCTCCACTTCTATCGTGGTAATTTTGATGGTTTTGAAAGCGGATATGAGCAGCGTCGCAAGGAGATGAACAAAAAATATGATGTCTATGAGAAACAGATTAAAGCAGCTAAGAGGACTGGAAACCGGGCTCAACAGGAGAAGGTAAAGGACAGGGCCAAGTTTACTGCTGCAAAAGAAGCATCCAAGAGTAAGGCAAAGGGTAAGGCACTTGATGAAGAAGGCCCAGCACCAGAAGCTCCAAGGAAATGGAGAGATTATAATGTGGAGTTCCACTTTCCAGAACCAACCGAGCTCACTCCTCCTCTTCTGCAGTTAATTGAGGTTAGCTTCAGCTACCCCAACAGGCCAGATTTCAGGCTCTCGAATGTTGATGTAGGTATCGATATGGGGACACGGGTTGCTATAGTTGGGCCTAACGGAGCAGGAAAGTCCACTCTATTAAATCTTCTTGCGGGAGATTTAGTTCCAACAGAGGGTGAAATGAGAAGAAGCCAGAAGCTGAGGATTGGCAGGTATTCTCAGCACTTTGTTGACCTGTTGACAATGGGAGAAACACCGGTTCAGTATCTTCTTCGTCTTCATCCTGACCAAGAGGGATTTAGCAAGCAAGAGGCAGTGCGAGCGAAGCTAGGCAAGTTTGGGCTACCAAGTCACAACCACTTATCTCCAATTGCGAAATTGTCCGGAGGACAAAAGGCTAGGGTTGTGTTCACCTCGATCTCAATGTCAAAGCCTCACATTTTACTTCTGGACGAGCCTACAAATCACTTGGACATGCAGAGTATAGATGCATTGGCGGATGCACTAGATGAGTTCACAGGTGGAGTTGTTTTGGTGAGTCATGACTCGAGACTCATATCGCGTGTCTGTGCGGAAGAAGAGAAGAGTCAAATTTGGGTTGTAGAAGATGGAACAGTGAATTTCTTCCCAGGCACATTTGAAGAGTACAAAGAAGATCTCCAAAGAGAAATCAAAGCAGAAGTTGATGAGTGAAGTTTTGTTGTTAGCTTCTAAGGTAAACTCAAACTCCTTTATATTTTATAACAAACTCAAAAAGTTTTGGACAATTTTATTTTTAGCAATCGTGTTCTTTCATCATTTGTGCGTTAATTACATGACACTATATACATCAGTTTCCCCATATTACATATGTTCTGAGTGTAGGTTGTTGTGTTTTGGGGGGAAGAAAACAATAGACATATGTAATTCTTTTTCATCAGTGTGTTTTCATTAGAGCCATAATAAACAGCAAAGGTTTCTTTATATTTTTAGCTGTCTGAAATTTTGTTCAGTTTCTCTCTGGTTTATTATTTTTGGTTCTATCTCTCTCTTTTGCTAGTTTAGTAGTTCTGGCTTTCTTTGGTTGATTGTGTTTACGAAGCCTCTTCCTTTGTGTTTATTTTGATTAAGATAGTGAGTATCAAATGATTGATATAGGGTTCTAATCTTAGAGTGTAAGCTTGGGATTCAGAAATGGAAGCCGAACGGGTAGAGATTTCGTGTTGATTTTCTGGACTTCACAAAATTAGGCACTTGAGGGATTTACTTAGTTCTTTTGTGCTCTGACAGTTTCGTGGATTCTCTTTTTTAACAAGCTTGAACTATTCTTAGCCATAGGGTCACCTAGATCAGCTATCAAATCTTTCATAGAGCTCAGTTCGTTTTGAACATGATAAATCAACGAGTCAAAGTTTGTATATGGTTTAGAGTTCAGAAGAGCTATATGTGTCTTGCATTTTCAGCATTTTGATATCCTTGATTTCGTAACCCATGCCATGTAGTTTAAGTATCATGTTTTCTTGAACTGAACATCAAGAAATAGTTCTGTACTCTCAGCTGTTGACCAAGTAGAGACAGATCTATACCACTATAAGCCATTAAGCAGCCATTTACTTTCCCTCCGACTGCTCTTCTAAGACTTAGTATTGATGTTGAGAAGTTGATTACTCGTATACAATATGATGTAGTACTCTAATAATATCAAACTAAGAAGACTTTGAACTCTTTCAAGCATAGTGACCAGCAATCTGCATCACTCAGACCGTAGATTATGATGCTAGGTCCACGTTCAGACATCTTATGATTACCTCCTGTAAAGCATTCTGGAGAGCTATTTTACCAAATATCATCTTCACCAGCTTTGGTTAGCTAGAGCTTGTATACCACCCTGGTCAACTGGTTTTATCATCTTCACCAGGTTTGGTTATCTAGAAATAAACATTTTTCTACAAGACTTATCAACTTATATAATTGGATTTAGATTATAATGATTTTTTAGTCAATGCGATGAAAATAAACAGACTCAAAAGAAAGATTGGTTTCTTCTACAAGGGATCAGAAGAAAACCAAGAGGATATGATCATGATCATTAAAATCATACCCTTAAAAGGGATTAAAATCCCATGTTTTATTCATAATTAAGCTACTATCATTTATTTAATTCTCGGCAGCACCAGCTTCTCCACTGGTTTCTCCTTGAGTTTGCTTAGCACGGTCATATTGAGACACCCATTTGGTTAACACATACTCTGCTCTCCTCCATGGTGGCATAAATAGCCCTTTCTTCTTGAAGCTCTTCTTTGCAGCTTTAGACACAAACACCACAACTTTCTTTAACCTATCCGCTTGTCCAACAAAAACGTTAGGCAATGTCTTCGATATCGACTCGTAAGTGTTGGTTGGTTTAGCAATCTTGAACTTCGATCGGAAATCGATGTCGATGAGCACTCTTTCTCCTCCGATGTTAACATCCAAGTACTCATAGTCCCCTGTTTACCATTTTCCACAAAAATGTTGTTATTATCTTAACAATTTTGCAACTTAAGAGTGGATCATAATGAAGAAACGTACCAGCAGGAACACGATACGATTTCAATTTTGATTTCTCCCAGCGAGATTTGCATATTGCTGCATCATATCCTAAAGCCACCAGTTCATCAGCAACATTCTTCAGTCTGGACTTATCTTCAACCTCTCTCTTGACAATCTCGCTGGCTTTTGTCTCAAGAACAGTCTCAGAGACGTTAGCACAAAGTAACAGACTCTACAAAAACATTGAAAAGAAAACAAACTCTGTTTACATCAGATTTCAAACATTAGCATCAGAGATATTATTCATACCTTGAGGCTTCGAAGAACTCTGCGGGAAGAAGAAGATTCTTCGTCCTCGTCGGAGCTATCAGTGCCACTTCCACTGAAGCAGTTCCAGTGGTTACGGACAATGCACTGTGATTGTGTCTCACTGTCTGGATCCTCGATATAGTTCTGAACCATCCTCCTCAAACAGACCGAGCTAGGTTCGAATTCTTCCGAATTGCTTCTAGTAAGCGATGAATCTACACCGGCTAAGTTCTTCAGAGAGAACGGACGTTCAAAAAGCCGCTTCAGTCGTGATCTCGGGGCTTGTCTCGTCGCTACACCATTGATGTTGATAGGCTGGACTTTAGAACGGAAAGGCATTTTTTTCAAAATGGCTCAAAACGTACGAAACCCTGAGAAAGAAAATTTTTTTTCTACGTCCAAAAATCTTAGAGAAATCAAAGAGATCTAACGGAAAAAAATATGGAGGAGGAAGGTGTGCAAATGATAGGAAACAAGACTCAAAATCAAAAAATATTTAGATGAGAAAATCCAAACGTTTATGATTGATTTACTTAAAGTTTCTTGAGGCATATATTTAGAGAAACAACCACAAAAAAAAAAAAGGGAAAAGGTCACTTGAATGAAGGTTTTTTTTAGATACGGATTGATACTCGACGACACGAAAACGTCATGCTTTTAATGTTTTTTTTAATTTTATTTTTGTTTATTATAAAAGATGTTTATTATGTGGATGATGTGATTTTGGTTTAGATTTCTCCCAAAATTCATAGGAGATTATCTTCAAAGTTTTGCAAGGGAAAGAAGAAGTTTTGCTAAAACATTAGGGGAAGAAGAAAGCAATGTTTGATGCTTCTTATATAGGAAATGAGAAGAGAGACCTACACATTTATCATTTTGTAAAGGAAGTTAATTAGTCCCTATGAATTACGTGTTCGTTTCTTATTGGTCTATTCTACGTCATTGATACTGCTTTTGATGTAAACCGGTGTGTTGCACCCGGTTTACATTCATAGTGGTGTTTACTTCTACATCACAAAAATTTAAAGGTCAATCTAGTTTCCATTTTACATTGCAATTTAAGTTGACGCGTAAACTTTATTACTTACCTAAAATGAAAAGTTTAATGTACATCTCTCTTTTACTAAACAATTTATGTCAAGTTTATAATTTTCAAGAGACGGACGGTCATATCTTCTGTTTATTCATAATTGCTATTTTTAGCATCGTTGTAAATAATGTTGGTCAAATAAATCATTGAGTGAATTCCAATTGTATTGCCTAAAAACTAAACAAGAAAATAAGTAAAAATCTTAATACATTTATGATGAAATGAGTAAAAATCACAAAGACTAAAACAAATTTACACGCGTCAATATTATATTTGAGTAGTTAATAAAAAGCTGAAAGTAAATTTTGTTGACTAAATATTTTATGTTAAGTTTATAATTCAAAGGAAAATAATAGCAATATCTTTATTTTGACACTAAAAAACTAATTTTATACAGCGCAATAAATAGTTTTGCAAAACAAAAAACAAAGATATCTGACTGAATTTATTGAGTCGCAGATACCAATTGTATTGCCTAAAAACCAAAAGAAAAGATAAATCAAAATCTTGAACTATTTATGACGAAGCTAGTATAAATAACAGAGACATCAACCACAAATTCATCACAAAAACTTGAAGAAACTGGTTCATCACGAAGCGAAATCATATAAAGGTACGTCTAACAATCTCAAATCTTAACAATTAAAGCATAGAATAATCTCTTGCACCATTTAGTTTTACCACAAGCATAGTTCCTACAACCTTATGCAAACTTTTCTTTTCATAAAGAAAGTGGATCTTTATGTTACAAAAAAAAATGAAAGCTGATTTTAAAATTTTCTAAGAAATAGAGGGCTTAATGGCAAAATGTTGAAATATTTTAAGGCTCCAAAGTGAAAATTTTAACCGCCAAAGCGTAGGTTTCCCCCCAAGATTTTAAAAATATTTAAAAACTCCCACCAAACTTTTTAATTTTAAAACTCTAATCCCATTCAATTCAACCAGATTTCGTTTCTTTCGTCCTTTTTTTTTTTTGCATTCTCTCGTCGTCGTCTCAAGGTACTTTTTTTCTCTCTTCCAAAATTCGAGATTTGTTTGTGTTTTTCGAGAAAGTTTGGTTGGATTCTCAATTCTGTTCTTCGATTTAGTCTTCTTTTACGATAGATCTGGTAGATTTATGCATCATACTCTTTGTTTTTTTTTTTCTGAAACTTTCTTTGTTTTGTTTGACTGTGTACGGTTAGATCTAGAAGAAGGAAAGAGCAATTTGAAGCGACATGGCAGGCAAAGGTGGAAAAGGACTCGTAGCTGCGAAGACGATGGCTGCTAACAAGGACAAAGACAAGGACAAGAAGAAACCCATCTCTCGCTCTGCTCGTGCTGGTATTCAGGTCATCTCTCAAACCCTAATTTCGACCTTCTTTGACTCTGATTGTTTTCGTTATCTATCAGTACAATTCAGATCTTCAGGAATAGATTTGTGTTTTTGTTGCTGGATATGGAATTTCTTTTTACTTGAGACCATGTTCTACTTGCGTTTATGTGTGTTTCCATGTTCGTGGGTGAATTTTGTTGAAATGGTATTTATCAAATTTGTCTTGTGGTTTTGGATATCTGAGAATATATATCGTTTTTTTTGTCATATGTTACGACTCTTCAGATTGTTTAGGTAGTGTCTTATGGTATGTGCCCAAAGTTCCCTTTCTCTGAATCTTACTATTGATATTCATGAGTCCTGAAGGTTTTTATGGGTTTTGTTTGGTTCTGGTATGTGCTATGTTCTTTTTCATATTAGGTTATATGATTTAAATGGAACTATTTGGTGTGCTCTGCTATAGGACATTGATGCTGTGCATAGCCATACAAGTAGAAAGATTGGTCTTTTCTTTTGCAGTCTAATTTTACGATACTGATACTGTTTCTTTGTTGATTTCAGTTTCCTGTGGGTCGTATTCACAGGCAACTCAAGACCAGAGTTTCCGCACACGGCAGAGTTGGTGCAACTGCTGCTGTTTACACGGCATCAATCCTGGAGTACCTAACTGCTGAAGTTCTTGAACTGGCTGGAAACGCTAGCAAGGATCTGAAAGTGAAGAGGATCACTCCGAGGCATCTGCAGTTGGCGATACGAGGAGATGAGGAGCTTGACACACTCATCAAGGGAACCATTGCTGGAGGAGGTGTGATCCCTCACATCCACAAGTCTCTCATCAACAAAACGACCAAGGAGTGAAATGATGTGTTTCTTTAGTGATATGATGTGTTTCTTTAGTCTTGGACTCATTTTCCTTTATCCTTTTCTTAGTTCTTTGACTAGTGTTGACCTCTTCTGGACATCCTCAGGTGTACATTAGTTAATTTGAACTCTTTAGGTTTCTTTTGTTCATGCAAATGTTCTCTTTGAATGCTATTGTGATTTGCTTATTATGTTTAAAGTGAACTGTTTTCTGTGTTTAACAACTGAGGAAAATCATTTACTCGCATGCTCTCTTAGGTAACTGGACTTAAAAGAGTCTCTTAGTTATAGAACTTGGTATCAAAAATCATCAGCATTTGATTAAGTCACATTTTCCCAATTATTCACTAAAAAAAAAAAAAGAGTTCATCATTCATAAACTCACTTGGTTCCAAGGCTTTGATAGCATGTTAATTGCAAGCTTGAAGGTGTCTTGCTTAAGTGAAAACTGGTGAAGGTTATTTAGGTACTGTTGTTTCAAATGCCTCAACGAGCAATGCCACATCCTTCTTCCTTTCTACAACAAGTTTAGTTACGGTGTGTTGCAGAGCATAATCAATCATCCACTCCTCTGCCTTCTTCCTCTCATCCATGTCCTGATGCTTGAGATCAACTGTTTCGCTGCTCGGCTCTGCGGTAGTTTGAATGTAATTCGGTTCTCTTGGGTTGAATCCCCTCCAATCCTCAGTGTACTCTTCTCGGTTGCAGGGTTTTTGTGCAAGAGATAACAGAGTTTCCTCTGTTTTCGATGCAAGTTTAATCTGCTCTTTCACTTTCTCTCCATCTGCCGCCTTCCAACCTTCTGTTTCCTTGGAGTCCAGCTTCTCATCAAGAGCATTCCCTAGAATGATGTCATCTTGTTCAGATAATAAAGAGTTGATTGTGTTATCCGAGAAACCACCCTCTTCACGTTCTTGATCCTCACTTGAATTTTCGGATTGTTCAAGAATCGCAAAGTTTTCAGTCATCATACCGATGTTTTCATTACCATAGCCACATGATTCAATGCCTTCCCCTTCTAGTAAGCTCACCATCTCTGCACTTTCAGAATCTAAATCTTCAGCCTCTTCCCATTCCACCTCCATATTCTCAGCCTTAGAATCAATTACTTTGCTATCAGTTTCTCGAGTGCTTCTATTTTCTTTCTCCTCATCAACATAGATTTCCACACAACCATCATCACATTCACCACTCATCTTCATACCTGCATGGGACTTCAAGAAGCGTCTCCTTGTGGATATAAAGCTTTGAATAGGTGGGAATTGGCGGTGAAGATGCGCGTTGAGTGAACAGTACGTATAAGGACAGACTTTCAAGACAGCAGGAGAAGTAAGCATCATATCCTCTGTGAACTTTGAGTTTTTAAGAAACGAAGAACAAGTTGCTCTATGCGCATTCACATCCCCACAACGAATACTCCTACCACTTCTCTTGAAACTCAAACCCTTTTTCAAAGACTTACTACTACTACTACTACTACTCAGTTTCTTATCTCTAGTGCAAGAATCGAGTTTCTTACCGGTCTGGCTCTTCTTTTCTATACCAGCTTGAACACTGTGGCTCTGTCTCCTAGCCTCTGAACTAATCGTTCCCTTCATATAATTAGGTGACCCGCCTTTGACTTTAGCAACGATCTGCTTCTCCGGTGTCGTTGGTTGAGGAAGCCTACTAGCTCTTGGTCTCTTCTTCATCATCTCCGGTCCAAGTCTCCTCCCATGTCCTTGCCCTAACAAAGCTTGAGCAGTCTTACGCTGAACCAATGATCTTTCCAAGGCAAACCTGTGAGAGGCTTCTATGTTTGAAGCTTTTACTTTCTTTTCTCCTAATAATACGTTTCCGGTTATATCTTTTTTTTTTTGGTCTTTAAAGAAAGATTTGCAATTGCATGTTTTTGCTTTGGAAGTCCACTTTCTGTTTCTTAATTATTGCTTCTAAATCAACATTTTTTTGTTCTCTTCTTATAACGTCTTCCGCTAAATGAGCATTATGTTCTTCTTTTTAAGCCCCTAACCAAAAATAAAATTTCCTTCTATTCATGAAATCGTGAACCGACAAAATAAGTATTTTTGTATTATTAATTTGTTTGAGATAACCAAACTAAGCAAAATCTAACTTTTTTTATTAGCACGTATTGGTTGATAAAATAAATGTATTTAGATAATTGATAAATGAGTAATGTGTGTGACAAAAAAAAAAATGTCTGTGACCAAAAGATATCATATCCTTTAAATTTCTTCCGATTGTTGCCACCCTAAAAAGGTTTATTTGATTATCAATTTTATAAAAGCTAATGAAACATATTAATCTGTTGTTATTTAATCGCTATTTCAAATTACATACACAAAAATCTGGTGTTCTTAAATATGACATTTGTATATCATGATTCAGAGATTTTGAAAATTTGGTGTTATTTAACTAATATTTCAAAAACTTCATTTATTTGGTAATATATAAAACATTAAATTTAAAATATCTTTGTATATTAAATCACTGGAAATTTTTCTGGGAATTTATGAGTAAACTATTAAAAACAAAATCTATGATATCACACCAAAATTCTAACAATCCACACACATAAATTGTTATAAATATTATCAAATATTTCAATTCTTGAAAATTAGAAAACATAGATAATTGAAGTTAATCTAATAGGCTCTCCTAAATAAATAATGTAAGAACTAAGAAGGATTAGAGGGGAACAATAATATTTAGAAAGCCTTTGGCAAAAAAAAAAAACAACAATGACAGAGTCGGGCGTCTTATATGCAAAATGGTCGGCCAAGGAAGGGGCTCATTGCTCACGCTCTCTTCTCCTTTTCGCAGTCAGTCACAATCGAAAACCTTTTCAAACTTATAAATATTTCATATCTTATATTAATGTCCTTTGTCAAGATTTCAAATTTGATCATGGTTATTTATTTTTTTTATTTTTTTTTGATCAAAGATCATGGTTATTTATTACGACTTGCAATTTCGTAATGTAAAAATTCATGAACTTAATATACAAATTCCCTTAACGTATATGAAGCCGTCTTGAGTTTGATCAGTAAGCTTGCAACCGTTGAAAATGTTACTATATCGATACGAACCGTGACATATTATTGATGTTTCGGTTATTTTCTACATTTTATTTTCTGAAAATTACCCAGATTGACTCAAATCTGGAGATTAATAACTAGATTAACACTCTGATTTTTCAGTTTACTAGACTAACACAAATTTTGTGTTAAATGACCAAAAACCCAATTTAATTGTAATAGTCTCAAGAAAAAAAAAACACAAAAACACAAAACACAAAAAAAAAACAAAAAAACACTTCCCTAACCCTAGTATGTATTTACGATTTTCTCTTTCTTTTTTTTTTTTCAGCCTTCGCAAACGCTAGAGTCCGAGGCTACTCACTCCGACGAAGACTTGAATTGAAATCGGAGCTCCGTCGAAGGCTTGAATCCGCTGCAAATTGAGTTCCACCGCTGATTCGAAGAAAACAGCCGCAAACGCCGAAGATTAGAGAAGAGCGGCTATAGACGAACGACGGTGCTCTTTCTCTGGGGAATCCGCCGCCAATTTCTCTGGTTCTCCGGCGTCTTCGGCTACTTCCAGGTCTTCCCGAAGTCTCCGGCGTTTCCCCTAAACCCTAATCTTCATTTGCTTTCGCCGCTTGTGTCTCTGTGGTTCTGCTTTGCGAGGTCTCGTCCTATAATCATCTGTTCATTTGATTTTCCGGTGTAATCAGAGCTATTGGCCATCACCTTTACCGTTCTTCCTCCATCGACGACGTCTTTTTGCTCAATTGACAATTGGTTAGTTTAATTTTTCACTATTGAAATTATTTGTGTGAATTGCAATTTTGATTGATTCTCTAAAACCCTAACTTTTCATATTTTCTTAGGAGAACACGATCCGTTTCTTATTTCTTCGTGGCATCTCTCTTGTAGGTTCAAGTTCAAGCAACAAGGGAAATCAATCTTAGGTGAAGTTTATCTAAGTGATTCACCTTTTTTACAGATTGAATAGCTACTTTTGTTGATTTCTCATTGTTCTTTTGCTGCATTGCATAAATTTTCATAAAACAAGACTCAACTGTCATTTCGGTGCTACTAGGGAGCAGATTACAAGAACTCAGTATGAATTAATGTCATTCACTTTAAGTCACATATGATTATTGAAACTGATATCTCAATTTTGATAATGTTCAGGAATGGCGTCTTCGAGTAATGTCTTCAAATATCCTCCTCGTCTTTATGCAGAAGGGAAATCACCTTTGCAACATAGAAGCATGAACCACAATTGTTATCTGTCCAAGATTGGTCAAATCAGAGAAGGATTAGGTATTGATGTGTGGGATGAATTGGAGAAATCATCACTAGGTGTGTTTATCAAGCTAGCTGAACTAGAGTACACATGGGCTGCCAAGAAAGTACATCTATTCCTCACAAATCAGTTGAAAGTGGATAACAGTCATGAGATATGGTCTATGATTGATGGTAGACCAGTCCGGTTCTCCTTAAATGAGTTTGCTGCTATAACAGGACTGAATTGCGATCCATTTGACCCGTCGGAAAAGTTTGAAGCTGATCACCGTGAGCTATGGGAGGCAATGAAAGTACCAATCTCAGAAGGTCCAAAGTTCAATGAGTTGCGAACTGTGATGGATCTTAGCAAGGCATGGGACTTCAAGGAGAGGATGATGGTGGGTAGGTTGTGTTTATTATCAGTGGCAATACATGGAGTGCACCACGGATCTAGATTTCCTTTGTCTAGTGCTATAAGAGTTCTTGATCCAGTGAGTTTTGAGAAATATCCGTGGGGACGAGTGGCTTTTGAATGTCTACTTAAAGCGGTGCAGATAGTTGACTTTAACAAAGAGGGTTATGTTATTAAAGGATGCGTTCACGCTTTGCTTATGTGGGTGTATGAGAGTTTCCCTGGATTAGGAGAGGGTTATGGGTTGAGAAGGCCTATCTTGACTGGTATTCCACTTCTTGATTGGCAGTCAACTCGGAAGGATATCGACCTAACAGAATTCATTAAAAACGAGAAGGAGCTGCATGGGCAGGTTAGTTTTTGATCTTTTAAATGTTGTGTCTTTATGTGTCAAAGCAGTAACTTCTTTATGTGTACATTTTGTATGTTGTATATAGGTGCGTGTAAGACACATGATTCCTGTAACTGAAGAAAACATGTACCCTCAATGGAATAATGCGGAGGAGGATAAGGATCCAGCACTAGACAACTTGATAAAAGATATCATCCATAATCGATTGGCTTTAGATGCTTGGAAAGGTGTGCCAGCTTATGGTGTGTCTAAGAAGAAACGGAAAGTAAAAGCTACTGTTGATGAAGAAGGTAGTATCACACGGAAGGGGAAAAAGATCAAAAAGGCTGAATTCTCTGGCGAAGAAAGAGTCAAAATTCAAAAAGAAGACGAGAAGATAGTCTCAGAAGATATACAGGTTATGTTTTCATGCCTATTCATGATTAGTTGTGTTTTATAGTAATGTACTTATTGTGCTTCAACTTTTTTTTTTTTAAATCTGAATATCTTACTTGTTGTAGGTTGATAAGGATGACAAGAAAGGCTTCTCTGATATTTTATTGATGATGGAAAAAATGAATGGGAGTATTGTAGACATGGGTAAGAATCTGAGTAGTAGGATCGATGACTTGGAGAATACCTTTGACTCACGGATTGTAGCAGTCGAGACTGATTTGAAGGAACTGAAACACGCAAAACCAGCTTCTATACCTACTGCCCAAGTCGCCAACTCCATCAACAATGAAGATGAAGGTGCATCGAGTAAATCTCCTGCAAGTTATAGTTTGGTGAGTTTTAAAGTTGTTGATCTTATTAAGCAAAATGGTGAATGAAAATACTGTTTTGATAACGTTTATTATTTTTTGCAGTCTTGGAAAGTAGAGGAGAAGCCATCTTCAGTGGATGGTTTGCCTGTTCAAAGAGTGGTGAAGAAAACTTATACTGTTCAGAAGAAAGTAAAGAAAGAAGGTGAAATATCTGAAGATCTTATCTTAATTGAAAAGAAAGATGGTTCAAAGGCTGAGAGGAAAAAGTCTGAAAAGGCTCCGCTGAAAGAAGAAGCTACAAAGCCTGCCAAGAGAGGTGTCTCAAAGCCTCCGGTGAAAGCTGCAGTGAAAGAAAAAGCTGCTAAGAACCAGGGTTTGAAGGCTGTGGTGAAGAAAGAGGCTGCGAAGACATGTGCTACAACGGCTGGTAATAAGATGAAGAAGAAATCTACTACCCAAGAAGAAGATGTTGTAGATATCACTGCCAAAGTTGAAGAAGAAGCTCTGAAAATGATTTCAAGTTCTGAAGACACATACTCGGATCCTGGACTGCAGAAAGCTAATAAGGAACTTGATGCAACATTGACAGCAATGGTAGAGAAGTTAAAGGATCTAGGTGAGGGTGTTAATGTGGGAAAAAGAGTTCCACAGTTGGCTGGTTCTCAAAAGTACCCGTTTCTTGGTAACTCTACAGTGAAGCGCATCATTACGGATGGAGAACCTTCTTCCTCGATACCTGATCACATGATGCATGTTTCTGACGATAAAATTCATCAACTGTTTGATTTCCTAGAGACAGATGACGAGTAAGACTTGACAATTAATTTATCTTCAAATATCATAATGTAACTTTGTCATTGTAATCAGTCTTATGTTTTGATTTTCAGGGAAGACTTTCTTAACACTACTAATGGAGATATGAGATTCTATAGGCAAATTATTACTCCAAGAGCAGAGTGGCCATACGAAAAATATGGATGGTTGAAAGATTATGTAAGTCATCTAAGATTAAGAGTTTAGTTTAATCGTTTCAGGTTTTTATTGATTCTAATCGTTTAATCCATTTTAATGTAGCATATGGGTGCTGCGATGACTATGTTCCGCAAAAGGTTGATGCGTAAGCCTTCAGCGTACCCAAATCAACGAATTACTTTCTTGGATCAAGACATGATGAGGGAGTTGGCTAGAGATTACGAGCACTTTTCAGGAGGACGTAAGAGCTTCAAGTTCAGGGATTATTTTGAGGAACACCTCAACGGGACAGCTCCAACTGAATCAGCTACTTACAAGAAGTGGTTCATCGATGTTGATCATCTTTACGCTTGCCTCTTTATCAATGGGGATCATTGGGTTGCTCTTGATATTGACTTGCCTGTGAGGAGGATTAACATCTACGATAGCATCCCACACTTGACCACTGATCCTCAAATGGCGAAACAATGCATGTTTTTGCGGTTGATGATCCCTGCCATGATGAGTGCTTTCGTACCTATCAACATACGTAAGAAGAGTAATGCAATGTTGGACGTGAAAAGGATTACAAAGAAGGTACCTTTGAATAAAGATCCCGGCGATTGTGCTATCTACACACTCAAATACATCGAGTGTTTGGCTCTAAGGAAATCATTCGATGGGCTTTGCGATGAAAACATAGATGCCATACGTGTTAAACTTGCAGCGGAGCTATGTGATGAAGTGAGAGAGTCAGCCAAACCGTCTAATCTTGATCTTTGTGGTGTAGGTTTCAAGATCCCTCATCTCATGGACGAGTCCATCGAATGAGTGACTTTGATTTATGTAATCTCGTACTTATAGGTCTTTTGTTCTTTATTTCCAGGATTTAAAACATTGTGTCACCTTGTTTCATAGTTTTTCATGCTTATTTTCAGACTTGTTCTTTAATCCCGTTCATGATAGTATTCTCATACGTACAGAAGCAAAAACTATTGAATTCACTTGCTAACCGCCGTTGGGACCTGGTATGTGGTTACCATCGTCACTTATTTTGTCCATCGTCACTTGTTTTGTCCTTTAAGCCGAAACTCCATAATTTTTTATAGAATTATGAAACCAAAAAACTATCAAGAGCAGATGAAAAGAAGATGGAATATTCATAATCTTTCAAACGTTTCATGACAAACATAATCTATCAAAATTTAACCAAAGTATTATATGAAAACGATAAAGAATTCAACTGTAGACTTGCACCACAATAACTAGTCAATGATGAAAAAAGAAATTAAACTTGAAGATTACAAGTCTTACGATTATGACCAACTTGATTGCAATTGCCACAAGTGTATAATTTTCTTGGCTTTTTCTTTTCCATAGCAATCTCTAATGCTGACTTTATTCTCGAATTCTTTGGCCTTCCCGGTTGTTGTTTGGGTATGGGTGGTAAACAAACCGTTGTTGCTACATGTTCAGGAACAGGTATAGCAAACTCCCTTGGCATGATGGCGTTAGCATAGGAATTGTAAAGATAGTTCTTGTGATAATACGGATGGCACATTGAAATTCGAGAGACTTTCCTGTTCTCAGCCGCCGCAATTGCGTGTGCACATGGCAATTTCTCCACATCAAACCTGCAACACGTACACTTTTTATCGACCAAATTTACAACGTGGAGAGATGTTGCACTTGTCACTTGTACTTGTTGTGCATCTATATCTTGCACAGCAAGTAACTTCGCATAGTCAACGCGGCTCTGTAAAAATGAATAACATTGTTAATAGTGAAACAAATATACTTGTTTAACTGACATTGATTGAAAGTATGAGAATATACCTGCAGAATTTTCTCGACACCACGTGTCAAAGATGTAGTCATTTTTAATGCATCACTCCGCCGATCTGAAAACCATTTAGTCATCATGGACCTTATTTCTTCTAACAACTGTGTAATAGGAAAACTCCTGGCGTGTGACATCACATTATTCATTGATTCCGCAATATTGCTTGTAAGCAAGTTATACCTATCACCGGGGAAATGTACACGTGTCCAAAGTCGCACATCAGCCCTATCTAGATATGCATGTAGTTCAGGATTTGCCACTTCTATCTGATGGAATATGGTTTGAAAATCTACTTGTCTGAATGCATTCGCAGCCTTCTTAACCAATCCAAATGTTTCTTTACCTTTAAAACGGACCAATATATTTTTGTACAGATGGTATGTACAAATTCCTCTACTCGCCTTCGGATAAACCACCTTGATTCCTTTCGCAATTGATTTGTGCCTATCTGAAATAATGGCTAGGCCCTCATCATCTGGTATGACACAGCTCAGTTGCTTGAAAAACCATTCCCAAGATTCATCATTTTCAGTATCAACCACAGCAAAAGCAATCGGAAAAATCTGAAAATTACCATCTTGAGCTGTTGCTGTAAGAAGTGTCCCTTTGTATTTTCCCTGTAGAAAAGTACCATCAACAACCACCACTTTCCTCATGAATGGAAATCCAAGCATGCTTGCACCAAAGGCTAGAAACATGTACTTAAATCTTTTTTCTTCATCAACTTCAAGTCTCGTCAATGTCCCCGGATTAGCCCTTCTTAACATGTACAAGTAAGTAGGTAGTTGCTCATAACCACTCTCTGGACTTCCTCTTACCAATTCTCGCGCATACCTCAGCGTCCTATAAGCCTTCCAATAATCCATCTATTAAGAAAAAATTATTGTTTCTGTTAAACATTAAAAACTTTTTGTTTTAAAACGCCAAAAATTATTAAAATTTGTATTGTACCTTGATCTGAAAACGTTTGTTCAATGATTCAGCAACATGCATTGGCAATACTTTGGGGCCAATTCCACCAACAAAATCCTTGTATAATACTCCAAGAATATCATGAGTTGCTTGACGGGCACGTGCAGAACGCTCTGTTACTGAACATGAGTGTTCAGAAATAAAAACACGAATATGAAACTTTGGGTAGTCTCTTTGTGTCGTAGCTCGTACCCTCCACGTACACCCTTTTATCCAGCACTTGACAATCAATAGAAAAGGTGTCGATTTGTCTACGTAGAAATCGAATCTCTGTACTACGGTTAGTATCTTCAGTCGTGTTTCCAAGTGTTCTTTTGATTCGTAACACTGTCCAACAGCCAAATCCACAGAAGGCAATTGAAACTTTGCATAATAATCATCATCTTTTTGTTCTTCAATATAGATACCTGAACTCTTTTTCTTCAACGGCAGTATTTGTTTTTCTTCTACAACTGGTGGAATCCCATACAAGCTATAATTCTCATCATCAGAATCTGTTCCGTCAGAGTCGTCACAGTAATCAAATCTCGTTTCTTCGTCGTCATCGCCGTCATCACCAACAGCTTCATTAATCAAATCCGTAACTTCCTTAACCAACTCGTTTGCAATTCTTGTTCGTTTTCTCTGCAAGGTACTATCAACGATGCCATCGGTGTTGGGTTGATTAGATTCAATTGTAACTTTCTTCTTCACTTCAACACAAAGTCGAATTGTATCGCTCTTCAATTGCCCCAAAAAAGAGTGAAACTGTCTTGAATTAGTAATAATAACGGGTGGTGTATCATCCGGTAGATTCTGAGACAACATCTTCGAAATCTTGTAACTCAACACAACATCACAGCCTCTATTCTCGATTCCGTAATCCTCCATTACCATTCGAATGCATTGAGAGTAACTGGTTTCCCTATTAGCTTCCAGAACTCGACATCCTCTATTTGTATCAATGATGAACGACCATTTGTTATTCTCGAAAATCCATTTGCCACATACGAGAATCACCTGATCCATCTCCAAACCTTTCTTTTGAGACATCATGGTGAATTTAAAAAAACGTGGCTGTCAAAAAAGGTGGCTGTCGTGGAGATATAGAAACGAGATAGATAGAAAAACTGTTAGGATAGCCCAAAACCCTAGGAAAATAAGGTAAGTTAGATTATCTCGTCATTTATTATTTTTCAGTTATGGAAATTCAAAACAAAAAAGTCTGTCGTGTTTAAAAAGTCTGTCATGTAGTCCATCATGAAAAGTCTGTCATCAAATATGTATAAAAAATCTGTCATAACATGAATAAAAATTAAAATCTGTCATTGCATAAAACATATCTGTCATCACTATACGAAGTCATTCCAGCAATTTCTTTTTTCATCACAAAATCTGTCGTAATGTGACAGTTTTCTTTGAACTAATCCTAAATCTGTCGTAATGTAAATAAAATCTGTCATCACAGAAATATTTCATTTGCGATTGTAAGTCAATCTAGCAATTTTTTTTTTTTAATGACAAATCTGCTATCACTTGACAGTTTTTTTTGTTTAAAAAAAAAATCTGTCATAACATAAAAAAAATCTGTTATCACTACTAAGTCATTCTAGTAATTAGAGGTAATTATTTTTTCAAAAACAAATCTGTCACTTGATGACAGATATTTTTATGAAAATTTAAAGTCTGAGGCCACTAGGAAAATAAATCTGCCACTAATTATAATAAATCTGTCAAAGTGATGAAAGTCTGTGGTGTTAACTTAAGTCTGCCACAACCTGTTAAATTAAGTCTGTGAGAGATAAAAAATCTGTCACAAAAAATCTGTCGTTGATAAATAAGTCTGCCATTTAAAATAAATCTGTCATAACGAACCCAACAGACTTTTCAAAAACCAAAAAAATTTCCTAAATTTTTTTCTAACGTTTTTCCAAAAATTTTAAGGGTAAATTTGACTTTTTTTTTTTTCCTAACAAAGAGAGCAAGGGTATTATCGTCATGAAAATAACCAGTCTAACCCCCATATTTTATGAGACATTCTAGTAATTAAAGTCATTATTTGGGTCAAACTAGTAAGTTTCCCTTTTATTTTTTGTCTAGTTCCATTGGAGTTTTGCAAATAGCATCATGTGTTTGCCTTGAGTTAAATTTTGTGGTTAACGCCTACTACATAAGAGAATAATAATCTCCCCATGCAAATTAGGTAATATGCGATCCTTATCCAAAGCTATAAAGTCAAGAATTTAATTCAAATTTGCAAAGGACTTCATATAGATTGCAAGCAATCTTTACACAAATAGAAGAAACAAAACATAAAACCATACAAAGTTTTTGTAGACAAGTTATTGATCCAAACCCAATGAAAGTTAAAAGATACAAGAACAAAAGGAAAGAAGAAATCAAATAAAATTCGGTAGCTTATTTAAAAATCCCATTTCCTGTTTTCAGTTTAGAAGTTTAGTACTCAGTTTTTGGAGAAGGTGAATACGATGGTGGAGGTGGGGATTTGTAAACATATGGTGGTGGAGGAGACTTGTACTCAACCTTTGGAGAAGGAGAGTAATAAGGTGGTGGTGGGGAACTGTAGACATATGGTGGTGGAGGAGACTTGTAATCTACCTTAGGAGAAGGTGAGTAGTATGGTGGTGGTGGAGAACTGTAGACATACGGTGGTGGAGGAGACTTGTAGTCTACCTTAGGGGAAGGTGAATAATATGGTGGTGGTGGAGAACTGTAGACATATGGTGGTGGAGGAGATTTGTAGTCAACCTTAGGGGAAGGTGAGTAGTATGGTGGTGGAGGAGAACTGTAAACATACGGTGGTGGGGGAGACTTGTATTCTACCTTAGGAGATGGTGAGTAGTATGCTGGTGGTGGTGGAGAACTGTAAACATATGGTGGTGGAGGAGACTTGTAGTATACCTTAGGGGAAGGTGAATAGTATGGTGGTGGTGGAGAACTGTAGACATATGGTGGTGGGGGAGACTTGTTGTATACCTTAGGGGAAGGTGAGTAATATGGTGGTGGTGGAGAACTGTAGACATATGGTGGTGGAGGAGACTTGTAGTATACCTTAGGGGAAGGTGAGTAATATGGTGGTGGTGGGGAACTGTAAACATATGGTGGTGGAGGAGACTTGTAATGCACCTTAGGAGTAGGTGAGTAATATGGTGGTGGTGGAGAACTGTAGACATATGGTGGAGGGGGAGACTTGTAGTATACCTTAGGAGAAGGTGAGTAATATGGTGGTGGTGGAGAACTGTAGACATATGGTGGTGGAGGAGACTTGTACACAACCTTAGGGGATGGAGAATAACATGGAGGATGTGGTGGAGACTTGTAGTAAACCTTAGGCGAAGGTGAGTAATATGGTGGTGGTGGGGAGCTGTAAACATACGGTGGTAGTGGAGACTTATAGTACACCTTAGGTGAAGGTGAGTAGTATGGTGGTGGTGGGGAACTGTAGACATACGGTGGTGGTGGAGACTTGTAGTACACCTTAGGAGAAGGTGAGTAATATGGTGGTGGTGGAGAGCTATAGACGTACGGTGGTGGAGGAGACTTGTAGTACACCTTAGGAGAAGGTGAGTAGTATGGTGGTGGTGGAGAACTGTAGACATACGGTGGTGGAGGAGACTTGTAGTACACCTTAGGAGAAGGTGAGTAATATGGTGGTGGTGGAGAGCTGTAGACATACGGTGGTGGAGGAGACTTGTAGTAAACCTTAGGGGAAGGTGAGTAGTATGGTGGTGGTGGGGAGCTGTAAACGTACGGTGGTGGAGGAGACTTGTACTCAACCTTTGGGGATGGTGAGTAGTATGGTGGTGGTGGAGAGCTGTAGACGTACGGTGGTGGTGGAGACTTGTAATCAACCTTTGGAGATGGTGAGTAGTATGGTGGTGGTGGAGAGCTGTATACGTATGGTGGTGGGGGAGACTTGTAGTCAACCTTTGGGGATGGTGCGTAATATGGTGGTGGTGGGGAGCTGTAGACGTACGGTGGTGGAGGAGATTTGTACTCAACCTTTGGGGATGGTGAGTAGTATGGTGGTGGTGGAGAGCTGTAGACGTACGGTGGTGGAGGAGACTTGTAGTCTACCTTAGGGGATGGTGAGTAGTATGGTGGTGGTGGGGAGCTGTAGACGTACGGTGGTGGTGGAGACTTGTAGTCAACCTTAGGGGAAGGTGAGTAGTATGGTGGTGGTGGGGAGCTGTAAACGTACGGTGGTGGAGGAGACTTGTACTCAACCTTTGGAGATGGTGAGTAGTATGGTGGTGGTGGAGAGCTGTAGACGTACGGTGGTGGTGGAGACTTGTAGTCAACCTTTGGAGATGGTGAGTAGTATGGTGGTGGTGGAGAGCTGTAGACGTACGGTGGTGGAGGAGACTTGTACTCAACCTTTGGGGATGGTGAGTAGTATGGTGGTGGTGGAGAGCTGTAGACGTACGGTGGTGGAGGAGACTTGTATTCAACCTTTGGGGATGGTGAGTAATATGGTGGTGGTGGAGAGCTGTAGACGTACGGTGGAGGAGGAGATTTGTACTCAACCTTTGGGGATGGTGAGTAGTATGGTGGTGGTGGAGAGCTGTAGACGTACGGTGGTGGAGGAGACTTGTAGTCTACCTTAGGGGATGGTGAGTAGTATGGTGGTGGTGGGGAGCTGTAGACGTACGGTGGTGGAGGAGACTTGTACTCAACCTTTGGGGATGGTGAGTAGTATGGTGGTGGAGGAGAGCTGTAGACGTACGGTGGTGGAGGAGACTTGTAGTCAACCGTAGGGGATGGTGAGTAGGTTGGTGGTGGTGGAGAGCTGTAGACATACGGTGGTGGAGGAGATTTGTAGTCAACCTTTGGGGATGGAGAGTAGGTTGGTGGTGGTGGAGAACTGTAGACATACGGTGGTGGAGGAGACTTGTATTCTACTGGAGAAGGTGAGTAAGTTGGTGGTGGGGAACTGTCGACATATGGTAGTGGGGGAGTCTTGTATTCAACCTTAGGAAGCGGTGAAGAATACAGTGGTGGTGGAGAACTATCTGTGTATGGTTCATAGGCAGCAACCATTGTTGCCATGATGATAACTCCTAGAGCGCAAATGAGATGGGTGGAAGGCCCCATCCTTGAAGAAGATCTCATTGAGATTTTGTTATTCTTTACCAACGCGTTACTACGTTGGTTAGTTTTTCTTTTTTTTTTTGGTTTGTGTTGTAAAGAATTGGCGCATGGGGTTTTATAGCAAAGTGTTTCTCTGAATCCAGCTCTACGATTCTGTTTGCCCTGTCCTTCTGGACTCTGTCAACTAAATCGTGGAAACATGTCTACACGATTCTAGTGTGAGACGTGCAAGAACGTTTTGCGAATGTCAACGAGTCACTTTCCATTTTATATTTGCAAGTTCAATAAGAATGTTGTGTATCATGGATGCTTCATTTTGATTAAAGACCTTGTCTAATTATCTTTTTACGTTTTAAAGGGCCACTTCAAATATATATACCATTTTGAAAAGTGAAAAGAAAATTTGATTATTCGGATGATTTCATACATCCCAAATATATTAAACTTAAAAGTTTGAAATTGTTTAAATGGATACTTTTCAATGATATTATATGATTGATGCTAATATTTTCCTAAAACGATTACAATATATATTGCACTAGAAATTTGACATGATTTATGCGCTGGTATAAAAATTTATTCTAAGGAATGTAAAGGATAAAAACGAAGTACTACGAAGACTTTTAAGATGATATCAAAATAAATATGTACGTACATATATCCTTACTTAGTTAAAGTAGAGAACTGTTTAAGTGATACTTTTTGGGACTAGCTAGCTAAAATGTGGATTGTGTAATATTTTCAGTCATTGGCTAAATGAGTTTACACATATTACCACACTTACAAAATTGGATATTTTTACCTCAAAAACAAACTATAGGATATATATAAACTAATCAGTTGATAAAAGAAACTAGTATAAAAAAATAATTTATTTATATACTTACTCTAAAAATCAAATCATGAAAAGTTGAAAACCATCCTTCATGCACGATCAAGAATCTTCTGATGTCAAAAAAAAATGAAGGAAAGATCAAGAACCTTCTATGGTTAATGAATGACGATTTACCATTTCGTTCTTAACTCATCTCATCAATTTGTTGGTTAATTTTTGACAGCCAGTTAGTCATAGCTTTGCTGCATTTGCAAGACTTAATTGTATGTCTAGTAATATGTATGATTGTAACTATATGTTTTAGACATTCATTTTTGTATCATTATTGAAAATGTATACATTGAAAGGTACGTAGACATTATATTCTTACGACTTTGGAACAATTGGAAGGATATATGGTTTATGTGGTGGCTGGATCGTTTCAATCTCAGGAATTTCTCTTAAAAGTCTAGATGGAATGGAAGACACGACGATTCAAATTAAGAGAAATGATAGCCTTAATTAAATTAGAAATAAGCTAGATTTTTATTTTATTTTTGTAATGTGATTTATTTGATTAGTAAAATCAAAACGAATCAGAAATATTTCAAAGACATGTTTGTACTAACATATATGTAAAGCTCGTGACCCTCATGAAGACACACACCGAAGAAAAGAAACTTGGAGCATCTTTGCGCAATTGCAGAGTCGTCGATCGTGGTTTTGTTCTTGCCTGCATGGTGGTTGAATCTTGACAGTCGTTTTCTGGAGGAATAATTTATGTAATTAACCATAATGGCGGATTAAAAGAGTAGTACTTTCATTTACTCTTTTGAGGATACTTATTTTTTTTGTTCATGTAAAGTTCTTATCTCTACGAAAACAAAGTAAATGAGTAAGTATAGGAAAACTGAAACTCTTTAATATATATCCCATATACAAAACTCATTTTGGAGAATTACATCTAGACTGCAAACAATCTTTACACACATAAAAGAGAAAACATTCAACCATATAGATATAACTTAGTCAAATAATGTATCAAAATCCTCAAGAAAATTGAAATTAATAAAGAACAAGAGGCGAAATGAAATCAAATAAGCTCAGTAGAATTGTAAAATTGAAAAGCTCATTTGTTAGAAAAATTTTGTGTTAAAAAATATATTTTATACATGATAACTAAAATGTAATTGGTTATCTTTTCTATGTTACAATCATGTCGTAAGTGTGGTATTTAGCGTGAGTAAAGTATCCATTTTCCACACCCAAAAGATACATTTACAAAAAATTCTACTCTAATATAATAGGAGATGCATATTTACTTAACCATTTAAAATTTAACTTTAAGAAATCTCGTATATAACCATTTTTATTTTATTTTACATATAGACAACCAAAGACGCCCCTTTAACAAATCGTGTTAGTTATCTAGTACAATTTACCTTGTAAATCATTGATGATTGATAACCAGGTGAGCCAAATATGCAAAAATATGATATCAAGTGACCCTTTTTTTTTTTTTTGTAAACCTATATGAAGTGACTCTTTAGAAAGTGAAAATTAAAAGTAAACTAGCTCGTTGACTAAAATGATGCATCCTTGATACATAAAATTCTTCTTAAACTAGCGAATATAATATGTGGCTCGTTGACATTCGCTAAACGTTCTTGCACGTCCAAAACCAGTATCGTGTCGACATGCTTCCACGATTTAGTTGGATGAAGTCCAAAACAACAAGGAAAACGTATAGTCTAGCTGCATTTAGAGAAACACTTTGCTATATAAACTCATGCGCCCATTCTTTTACAACACAAACCAAAACAACAATATCTAACCAACGTAGTAACGCGTTGGTAAGAAAAAGCAAAATCTTAATGAGATCTTCTTCTAGGATGGGGCCTTCAGCCCATCTCATTTCCGCTTTAGGAGTTATCATCATGGCAACAATGGTTGCTGCATATGAACCATACACAGATAGCTCTCCACCACCGTTGTATTCTTCACCGCTTCCTAAGGTTGAATACAAGACACCCCCACTACCATATGTCGACAGTTCCCCACCACCAACTTACTCCCCATCTCCTAAAGTTGAATACAAGTCTCCTCCACCACCATATGTTTACAGTTCTCCACCATTACCAACTTACTCACCGTCTCCAGTAGAATACAAGTCTCCTCCACCACCGTACGTTTACAGTTCTCCACCACCACCATACTACTCCCCTTCCCCTAAGGTAGACTACAAGTCTCCTCCACCACCATACGTCTACAGTTCCCCACCACCACCATACTATTCGCCTTCCCCTAAGGTCGACTACAAGTCTCCTCCACCACCATACGTCTACAGTTCTCCACCACCACCACCATACTACTCGCCTTCTCCTAAGGTTGACTACAAGTCTCCTCCACCACCGTACGTCTACAGTTCCCCTCCACCACCATACTACTCGCCATCACCTAAGGTCGACTACAAGTCTCCTCCACCACCGTACGTCTACAGTTCCCCACCACCACCATACTACTCACCTTCCCCTAAGGTCGACTACAAGTCTCCTCCACCACCGTACGTCTACAGCTCTCCACCACCACCATACTACTCTCCTTCCCCTAAGGTAGACTACAAGTCCCCTCCACCACCGTACGCCTACAGTTCTCCACCACCACCATACTACTCACCTTCCCCTAAGGTCGACTACAAGTCTCCTCCACCACCGTACGTCTACAGCTCTCCACCACCACCATACTACTCTCCTTCCCCTAAGGTAGACTACAAGTCCCCTCCACCACCGTACGTCTACAGTTCTCCACCACCACCATACTACTCACCTTCCCCTAAGGTGTACTACAAGTCCCCACCACCACCGTACGTCTACAGTTCTCCACCACCACCATACTACTCACCATCTCCTAAGGTGTACTACAAATCCCCTCCACCACCGTACGTCTACAGTTCCCCACCACCACCATACTACTCGCCTTCCCCTAAGGTCGACTACAAGTCTCCTCCACCACCATACGTCTACAGTTCCCCACCACCACCATACTACTCGCCATCACCTAAGGTTGACTACAAGTCTCCTCCACCACCGTACGTCTACAGCTCTCCACCACCACCAACTTACTCACCGTCTCCAGTAGAATACAAGTCTCCTCCACCACCGTATGTATACAGCTCTCCACCACCACCATACTACTCCCCTTCACCTAAGGTATATTACAAGTCCCCACCACCACCGTACATCTACAGTTCCCCACCACCACCATACTACTCACCATCACCTAAGGTGTACTACAAGTCCCCACCACCACCTTACGTCTACAGTTCTCCACCACCACCATACTACTCACCTTCTCCTAAGGTGTACTACAAGTCTCCACCACCACCGTACGTCTACAGTTCTCCACCACCACCATACTACTCACCATCCCCTAAGGTGTACTACAAATCCCCACCACCACCGTATGTCTACAGTTCTCCACCCCCACCATACTATTCTCCTTCCCCTAAAGTGTACTATAAGTCTCCACCACCACCATATGTCTACAGCTCTCCACCACCACCATACTACTCCCCTTCCCCCAAGGTATACTACAAGTCTCCACCACCACCGTATGTCTACAACTCTCCACCACCACCATACTACTCACCTTCACCTAAGGTGTACTACAAGTCTCCACCACCACCATACTACTCACCTTCTCCGAAGGTGTACTACAAATCTCCACCACATCATCATGTATGTGTTTGTCCACCACCTCCTCCATGTTATTCTCCATCCCCTAAGGTTGTGTACAAGTCTCCTCCAACACCATATGTCTACAGTTCTCCACCACCACCATACTACTCACCTTCCCCTAAAGTGTACTACAAATCTCCTCCACCACCATATGTTTACAGTTCCCCTCCCCCGCCACCTTATTATTCTCCTTCACCAAAGGTTGAATACAAATCTCCCCCACCTCCATATGTTTACAAGTCTCCTCCTCCACCATCGTATTCACCTTCTCCAAAAACTGAGTACTAAACTTCTCGGCTGCCTCTGTATTACTGAAACCAAAAATGTAACTCTTAAATAAGCTATCGAATTTTATTCGATTTTATCTTTTCTTTTGTTCATGATTTTTTTTTCGTATATCTAATCAATTTTAATTTTCTTGGGATTTGTGTTAATAATTTGGCTACAAACCCTCATTTGGTTTCATGTTTTTCTTTTATTTGTGTAAAGATTGCTTAATTTTCCTACCTAATTAAATCTGGTATGGATTAAAAAAACACTCAAACTGAAAATCAATTACGACGACGATTCCCAAAGGTATCAAGAACTACATTTTACTCCCTCATTATATTCTATCGCATTACATTTATTAATTAAAAGATTTTCATTAATAAAACGGAATTACAAAGGAATCCTAATCTACATTACATGCATCCAACCCAAAAAAAAGGAGAAAAAAAAAAACATGAAATAGCTAAGTCATATTAAAAACTAAAAGGATAAAACTTGCTTATGTTTAAAATTTAAGTAAGTCGATTTTATTTATCCCAAATCTCTTGTTCGTCCCTTACTATTAACTTCAGTTTTATCTACCAAAGAAGTGGTGGTCTAGTGGTAATACGAGGGGATTGAGTGTTTTATGCCTCGGAATCAATTTATCTAGGAATCAAATGATGGCTCCGAATAATGAGAGAGATTCTGGATCTAAAGTCCGGAACTCCCGCAGTTTAAAAAAAAACACTTCAAAGCTCACAAATATATTGTCATATGATATGGTTAGGTTTTTAAATTCTAAATTTATATACGTCGCAAGTGCACCAACACTATAATCCATATACAAGTGCAAATCAATATTCGATAGTTTAGTATCTCTACATTTCCGAAGACAAGTTCTATATAAATTAAACCCAATATTAGTGCCGGGTTTATATTATCTTAATTTGATAAGAAGATTATTATTGGACGCTAACCCACGAATTATCCTCACAAGTCGACATACAAAATAGCTAGATAAGCGATCCCTAACTAAACTATTGTCTCTCGTCCCTTCAATAGCATGTCTAGACGGCAGCTTATTATTCTACCATTTCCCCATTTCTTATCATGATTATGTTTCTACGTAACTCTTATATATCTGTTTTGACTGTTACTCACCTGTGGAATCATGATGGCTGGATTGGTGATTCGACCATTTTGGACATTGAAAACCGGTCTCCCTCCAATTACCTTGAAGCGTTATGCAATAAGTGTTCATTTCTGCTTTTGGATGGTTTTAGCAGTCCCTGAGACCAATCGACCCAACCCAACTTATAGACTATAGAGATACATCATTAATCATTTCCATCTAAAATGCATGCAAGCCTTGTAATTTGCTTATGTTCAGTAGATTCTTTTCTACGCCGGATTAGACACACTAATTGTTTATGATTTGTTTCCTTAATAAAATCAAAATTTCGTTTGTTCTGTTGCTGGCTCTGAAGCAACATTTTTATTTTATTTTTGGCTTCCCGGTTAAGCAGAAGAAGATGTCAAGTAGGTGAGAGGTTGGTGGTTAGGAAAATTGCAATTAACACGTGTTTATTTTAACTCTTCAATATTAAATGGTGAGAGTGGACATAGCAAATATAATTAATCTACTCGCGAACTAAACCGCTCTATATTTTTGAAACGAAATAAAAATTGTTGCAGTTTGATATTAATTTATTTTTTAATAAATCTACTGCAAATATTTTCCTATTATTATTTCTGCTCACGTATAATATAATTAAACACAATGGTATCATCCGCATCTTCATATGGAACCTTCTGCTTAATTTCATTGAGATCGACCAAGTTTATTCGAGTTTTGAATGGTGGCTACAAGACTATTGAGTTTTAAGTTTCATGTATAACAAAAAAAAAATATGTTGACGGTAGCAAAAACAATTTATTCAACAAATACAATTCTCCTCCATCCACTCCAAAGGAAACCCAAATTAATTCAGCTAAATTGCTGTTTTATTTCTTTACAATAACAAGTTGGAGAAAAAAATTAATTCAGCTAAAGCACCGTATCCACTTATATAAAACCTTATCTCTTTCATTATTGGAGAAAAAAAGTACACTGTCATAATTTGAACTCATATATATACACACGTAGTTGTGTGTGTTGTGTGCTTGTCTTAAGAGAAAATTATGGGATCATTAATGGCTCATAAATCAGTATTGATGTTATGCGGAGAGTTCATGGAAGCCTATGAGACTATAGTACCTCTCTACGTCCTCCAAGCGTTTGGCGTTAGCGTCCACTGCGTTTCTCCTGGTCGCAAAACTGGCGACAAGTGCGTCATGGCAGCTCACGATCTCCTTGGCCTCGAGGCATTTCTCTAATCTTTCACTTTTTCTTTATTTCGGTTTAGCCCTTCCAATCGTTCTTTGCATATTTAGTAAACAAAGCGATCAAATGCAAATAGTTCACATATATAAACTTTCAATCACCAAAGAGATGATTCATGTATTCATGTGATTACTCAATCCATACTTTTACCCGTTTAAATTAATTATTATGATCCAAATGGATATTTGATTTCTATTATCTTTATCCAAAAAGTTTAGATAATTGGGTGGTCTCAACGCAAAATGCATGGGCCTACTCTTTATAGTAAAAAAGAGGAGTAACAATTTGATTTTTACCTTTTCACAGATATACACGGAATTGGTGGTTGACCATCTAACACTAAACGCAAACTTCGATGACGTCATCCCAGACCACTACGACGCCATCATCATTCCCGGTGGACGTTTCACGGAACTTTTGAGCGCCGAAGAGAAATGCGTGAGTCTGGTTGCTAGATTCGCCGAACTCAAGAAGCTCATCTTCACGAGCTGCCACAGCCAACTGTTTCTCGCGGCGGCGGGTCTGCTCACCGGTGGAATGAAGTGCACGGCGTTCGAAAGCATGAAGCCGTTGATAGAGCTCTCCGGTGGCGCGTGGTGGCAACAGGCTGGAGTCCAGACCCTTTTCGACATCACTGATTGTGTCAAGGACGGAAATTTCGTTTCCACTATGGGGTGGCCAACGCTTGGCCACAGTCTCAAAGTTTTGTTTGAATCACTTGGCTCCAAGATTTCTAGCTCTAAAGAGAATCATCAGCCTTCTTTGCTTTTCTTGATTGGGGTAAGCTTCTTTTCATAAGACTAACTATTTAATTTCTTTTTTAGATTTTATTGGAATTTAAAAAACTATTATATTTTATTTTAAACCTTAAATGGAATGATTTTTCTAATTTGTATTTAATTTTGGTATATATAGGATTGTGTTGAAGATTATAGTATCAATGTACCATTTAAAGCGTTTCAAGCTTTGGGATGTAAAGTGGACGCAGTGACGCCAACCAAGAAGAGAGGTGAGAAATGTGCTACAATCGTTCACGACCTTGAAGACGGACGGCAACTTCCAACTGAGAAGTTTGGTCACAACTTCTATGTGACCGTTGCGTGGGATGATGTCTCTGTGGATGATTACGACTGCATTGTGGTTCCCGGAGGAAGATCTCCAGAGCTCTTGGTGATGAATCCCAAGGCTGTCGAATTGGTCAAAACGTTTGTTGAGAAAGGCAAGTTTGTTGCTGCCATTGGAATGGGAAATTGGCTACTTGCCGCGACAGGCGCTCTTAAGGTAATATCAACCAAACTGAATAAAATCAAAACGTTATACTAAGACTTAAAAGTTAAAACTGAAGCTGAATCAAACCGCATTTTAATTTAAAAGATACTTCTTTATTCAATCATAGATATGGCACCACTTCCTTAGCAGAGGTTTAATTTCTGCCAACTTGTTAACTCATCTGATTTTCAATGTGGCATACTATTATTACATTACAGAAGAAGAGATGTGCAAGTAGTTATGGGACAAAGGTGGCTATGAAAGTTGCTGGTGGTGAGATCGTGGAATCAGAACGGTGTGTGACCGACGACAAGCTGATCACAGCCGCATCAACTTCCGATCTTCCTGACTTTTTGTATGCATTGTCGACTGCACTTGGTCTCTCTGTTGTATTCTAATAATTATATAATGTCAAGTGGTGCTTTAATTTACTGTCTAATGCCCGAAAATAAAGATATCTTTGTACTTAATTGCGTGTCTAATTATCTATGTACAAGCTTGGATTGCATATATGGGGAAAAAGAGTTGCCACACTTTTTTAAAGAGAAAAATGTCATTTAAATCATCAGTTTACTATTTTTGTTGGTTTAAAGCATGAACTCTGGACGTGGTGATTTAAATCCTCAATTTTATGTGAACCTGGTGATTGAAATCTTCAATTTTATGTTGATTTTCAACTTAATCACAAATTCTCGTTAACTAAGCCAACTGAAACATATCGTTAACTGGCTAAACGGAACAATCAGACTAAAAGTAACATATTCCAAATATATGTGATTTTTCTAAAGTAACATATTCCAAACATAATATTTTTTTGTTGCTTTAGATTTAACAACATACTTTTTTCTTTTGTGCAAATAACAACATACTATAAAGCAACATATTAACGGATTGAAGACGGAATTATTCCATATAATGTATAACAAAAATAAGATTTTTAAAAAAAAAATTACCGACGAATATGATACTATATATTACTTTATTACTTGTAGCCGACCAATGGTAAATCACATTTTTATAGTTATAGCCTTATTGGAATTACCAAATTAGTTTCGGTTTAAAATTTGTTGGATCATAAAAAAAACTGAAGCCCAGAATATTCCGTTCGTCGGCGTCGTCTTTCCCGCCCCCATATATCTGAGCAAAACCCTAGACTCTCGATTTCGTCACGATTTGCTCAATCACCTTCACTATTCTGCTTCAATGGACTCTCACTCTTCCCACCTCAACGCGGCCAATCGTTCCCGCAGCTCTCAGACTCCTTCTCCTTCTCACTCCGCCTCCGCCTCGGTCACTTCTTCTCTCCACAAGCGCAAACTCGCCGCCACTACGGCAGCGAATGCAGCCGCGTCTGAGGATCACGCCCCTCCTTCTACCTCTTTCCCTCCTTCCTCCTTCTCCGCCGATACTCGCGACGGCGCCTTAACCTCCAACGATGAACTCGAGAGCATCTCCGCTCGTGGCAATGATACAGATTCAGACCCTGATGAATCAGAGGATATAGTCGTGGACGATGACGAGGACGAATTTGCTCCTGAACAGGACCAGGACTCTTCTATCCGCACTTTCACCGCCGCTCGACTCGATTCCAGCTCAGGAGTCAACGGTTCGACTCGTAACACTAAGCTTAAGACGGAGAGCTCCACGGTTAAGCTTGAGAGCTCTGATGGTGGAAAAGATGTTGGATCATCTGTGGTTGGGACTGGTGTGAGTGGCACTGTTGGAGGAAGCTCAATCTCAGGGCTGGTGCCCAAGGATGAGTCTGTTAAGGTATTGGCTGAGAATTTTCAGACTAGCGGAGCTTACATTGCGAGAGAAGAGACTTTGAAAAGAGAGGTAGCTTATCACTGGATCCTATCTTTATAGGCTTGATCTATGCCTATGACTTATTAGATGAGTTCAGAGAATCGCCATTGACAACTTTGGTGATATCTTTTCTTTTAGGAGCAAGCAGGACGACTCAAATTTGTTTGTTACTCAAATGATTGCATTGATGAGCATATGATGTGGTAATTCCTTATCTCAATTGTGTCCTGCCACCGAATTTTAGCTTCTAATTAGCTATACCTTTTTCGTTCTAACCTCATTGCGGAGGAGTTTTCTGAATAATTGGTTGAATGTATCCTAGCTTGGTTGGGTTGAAGAACATATTTGCAAGACAGTTGCCTAATATGCCCAAGGAGTACATTGTTCGTCTTCTGATGGATAGGTAAAGATGATAAACTAAAGTAAAACATTACTTTTTTGTATCGAACAATGGCAAAATGGTAAGCATTCTAATATCTGTAACTTATGTTATTTGGCCAGGAAACATAAGTCTGTTATGGTCCTAAGAGGAAATCTAGTTGTAGGTGGTATCACGTATCGTCCATATCGCAGGTAAGGTTTTGACCTCAATGATATACTACTAGTGATGATTTTTCTCCACAAATATATATATATATGAATACACTTATACAGCTTTTTGCTCTTTAGAGAGTAGTTTATTGACTTGTTATCTTATAGTATCATCAAGCACATCTTACTCTTCCAATTGAATATTTCTGTAACTGTCTGTGTGATAATGAGCATGAATACAGTCTTGACATGCTTATTAACTCCACTGTTTTCCTGGGATTCAGTCAGAAGTTTGGGGAAATAGCATTTTGCGCAATCACAGCAGATGAACAAGTAAAAGGTTATGGTACCAGATTGATGAACCACTTGAAACAACATGCACGTGATGTTGATGGATTGACGCATTTTCTTACTTATGCTGACAACAATGCCGTTGGTTACTTTGTCAAGCAGGTTGGTGTATTTCGTATATTGTGCAATTTTTCCTACAACAAACTTCAACCAACTGTTAGTACATTTCAAAAAGGGAATTGAACTGTGTTTTCCATGCAATGTTTTCTATAACTTCATGTCCGAATAGAATAAAAGTGGTAAAAAGAAATTGGAACTAAGTCATCTCGTTAATAGGATATACCTCATTTTTTCACTTCAAAAAAAGTTCTGTTTCCACACTTTGCTATCAAGTCTACTTTGCTGGGATACTAACTGTAATTTTGAAATTTTACAGTCGTTCTCTAAGTTGATCTGTTATGTCTATTATCTTGTGCAGGGTTTTACTAAAGAGATTTACTTGGAGAAAGATGTATGGCATGGGTATGGAAACTATTTATCTCTTAAGTTCAAACTGATATTTACCGTTCTTAACTTCTGTGCTTTATATGTATGATGTCTGACTGAAATATATGTTGGCCCGATTAAGCTCATAAACCTTAGAATACGAGCATTTTATTTCTTAGCTGATTATGCTACCAGAGAGCTTTTCAAAATTTGTCTTATCATTCTCTTCTACATCAAGAAACTTACTTTTGCAAATAAAAAACCTTTGAAAATTTCTTAGGTTCATTAAAGACTATGATGGTGGTCTCCTTATGGAATGCAAAATTGATCCAAAGCTTCCATATACGGATTTGTCAAGCATGATACGCCAGCAAAGAAAGGTAAGCCATTGAAAATATCTCGAGCCTTCAGGTTTATCTATACCCAAATAGTTTTCAGGTTATATGAAGATGTTTGTTTACTTTCTTTACTTTCACTATATAACTGCATTATTGCTGATTCTGAAAAGATTTAAAAACATAAGAAATACAAACCTCAGGATTCGATTATTTTAAGTTCCTCTCCTCTCTCTCTCGGAATTAATTAACGGAAGTTCCTGTCTTCCCCTATGAGCCCAAGAATCAAGCTGTCCTCCCAAAAGCTATCTGCTTATTCTTTAGAGACTAAGAGAGCATAGCAACCTACCACTAAAAAAACCCTCACAGCCTAAAAAGTAACCACTAAACGAGTAACCATTGGTTACATTACTGTCTAACTATACATATCAGTTTCTGATCCAGTTGTACTTTTATAATATCAGGCAATTGATGAAAGGATAAGAGAGTTATCAAACTGTCAGAATGTGTATCCAAAAATTGAGTTTCTAAAGGTAAACATCAATGGTTTTGTGTCTCTTGTGACTATTATTATACAATGATTCCAGTAGTAATAATAAATGAGATGATTTTTGCAGAATGAAGCTGGAATTCCTAGAAAGATTATCAAAGTTGAGGAAATTCGTGGCTTAAGTAAGTTATGATTTTACTTAATGGTGTACAGCTTTTACCCAAAAAAAAGATTTATCTCCCTTTAACATGTTCTAGTCATCTCAAAATTAAGCTTGTGCTAGTGGCTCCATGAGATTAAGTTGATTTGCGTCTTTAAGATTCCTGCATTTGCTAGCTGTGGGCTAAGGTTTATCTGTAATACTTGAATTGGCTTAAAACCTGTAATAGTTCTCGTCATGTTGTGTAATTATAGTTTGATAATTACTAATACAGAAATTGTGGTAAAATATTGCAGGGGAAGCTGGTTGGACCCCAGATCAGTGGGGGCACACTCGTTTCAAATTATTCAATTGTTCTGCAGATATGGCGACAAATCAAAAACAGTTGAATGCACTTATGCGTGCGCTTTTAAAGGTTGTGATAAGTCTTCCTCCTTTCAATGCTTTGTTATGAATCATATTGTCCTCTTACACATTATGTTATTGCAATTACATGCCCTTAAGTTTGACAAGCTGTAGTGAATTGCAACAGACAATGCAAGACCATGCTGATGCTTGGCCTTTCAAAGAACCAGTCGATTCTCGCGATGTCCCTGATTACTATGATATCATTAAAGATCCCATTGGTAAGAAGATATAGTTAATATATCAATTTCGGTATTGAGTAGTCCAGAATTTGTCCTTTTAAGTATAAATGTTATCACTTTGGTTAACCAAAAATCGTATGAACACAGATCTTAAGGTTATTGCAAAGAGGGTAGAATCAGAACAGTATTACGTGACACTCGATATGTTTGTTGCTGATGCGAGACGGATGTTTAACAATTGTAGAACTTACAATTCCCCCGATACCATTTATTACAAATGTGCAACCAGGTAAGACGTTTTTTTCTTTCATTTATTTTCTTCTCTTCTTATTCAGTAATGAAGTAGTGCATTTATTTTGTGTTTTTTTTTTTTTTTTTTCTCCTTAAGGTTGGAAACACACTTCCATAGCAAAGTACAAGCAGGTCTCCAGTCTGGTGCTAAATCTCAATAGAAGAAATGGTAGAAGTCATATTAATTTCATTTTTAGAGACTTTCTTGGACACAACCTGAAACTCATATTAGGCCCATGTATGATGGAGCTTTTTTTTTACTTTCCGTGATTTGACGTTCCCATAGGTAAATAGTTAGATTCATAATGTTTAAGTTATTGTTTTGTTGGTTATATTTAGTTTATAAAGCTTATTTTCAACTGTAAAGAC
Source organism: Arabidopsis suecica (assembly GCA_019202805.1). Lineage (NCBI taxonomy): Eukaryota > Viridiplantae > Streptophyta > Magnoliopsida > Brassicales > Brassicaceae > Arabidopsis > Arabidopsis suecica. Next base: position 12,608,819 of record CM032909.1, read on the forward strand.
ATGTTTTATTTTACTAATTTTTTATGATGAAATTCAAATAACCAGATTTTGATATTGAACGGGATCACCAGTTTTTGGCGGTGAGAGGCAAAATAAGAGATTGAGCGACATTGTCACTTGAAGTGCTTTACAAATTTTTTTAATCTGATGTACGCGTGAGTTGTTGCCAACGAAACATTGTTGATTTCTAACTTTTCGTTAAAATGATTACGTTTGCCATAACTTAAGTATTATAAAAATGTTTACGCTTACGCAGCTTCACATGTGTTTACGTCCGCGACCATTTCAACTTCGATTTGCCTTAGAAATACGATAGCTTTAACATTCTTCCATTTTGTCCAATCATATATATAATATTAAGAGTTTACCGTCGCTGAGTCACAGTAAATAAAACATACAGACAATAGTTGCCTTACCTCAATCAAAATCACAAAACCATTGACTCTTCTTATGGTTAATGCTTGTGATTCCAATGGGGTAGGGTTTCATACAGATTAGAATCATGAGCAAATGGATTCTGCATGCCTTCACGGTTCACCTGTTCCGGCAAGAAATTTGCCGTCTCTACTCTCTGATTTGATGCTAAACCGGCACTGGTGGTGGTACTTGGGATTGCTGGTTTCAAAATGTGGTTAGAGTTTGGCGGAATTCTAGAGGAAGCGTTCGGTGTGTTGTTGAATGGTACGCCCATGTTTGGTCTTGACCAATGCAAAGGGTTCACTCCTGTCACTCTTTTCACAGTTTCCTCTGCCATCTTAACCTGTACAAGTTTTTATCAATGCAACAAACATAGTTATTAAATAAGATTGGATCATAATCTTGGGTGTTATAAATTCTTAACACGCATGAGTCACAAGAACAGAATCTATTTATACCTTTGTTCTCAATGTTTCGATATCAGCTCTTAAAATTCTGTTGTCAACAGCAGCTGCATCATACTTATGATTCATGTCACTAAGACGATTAATTAAAGTTGAATGCTCAGCTCTTAATTGGCCTACCTACACAATTGGTAAAAACTTTACCTATAAAACCCCGACGACCGCTGAAAAGCAAGAAAGAATCGAGAAATGTATAAAATGTATGAGCAACTATTGAAAGACCGAACCTGTGTATCAAATTCATTCATTTGTTCTTGCTTTCTTCTCCTAGAGCGCCTAGCGGATTCTCGGTTTGAGAGCATCCTGGGTAATTACAAAATATTGAATCACGATGACCTTGAAAAAGTCAAGTATATAGAGCCTGACTGTTTCCTAAGAACAACAGTTACAACATAAAACTGACTGAAACATTCCCCTACTAGACTTCAGTTCTTTCTTTACTCTATAAAGAGAGTAGAAACTCTCAGCCACAAACCTTTCTCCAAAAGCATGTCTATATTTATCAACCTCGAGATTCAGAACGATTACTAAAAACATTCAAAGACACAAAAATCAAGATTTGTACCTCCTAGCACGCTTCACATCAGTAGGATCTCCATTATCTGCGTCTCCATCAAGATCATCGTCATCAGAATCATCTCTTGATGAAATACTAGTAGTTTGTCTGGCTGGAACATCAGGTTTCTTTTGCGTGCTTGTTGTGGGAGAAAATCTAACAGATGAAGCACCAGGTGAGGTTTGTGCCACAATGGAGCCTAGAAAAATCGAAATAATCTCATTATCCACCAACTGAAAAACATTTCATCAAATATTCTAGTCAAATTGAAAAAACTAACTCCTGAAGCTCTCTACGTAATCTAAACATGGACATTGAAGAGAAACAAAGCTAAAGAGAGTCAAAAACCAAAAACCAAAACAAAGCAACGATACGTAACCTTGAGCTTGCTTTTGATTGGTAGCTGAAGCACTTGAATCTTCCGGTTTCACAGTTCCCACCTGCGAAAAATCAAATAAATCAACACCAAAATGTTATGCTGAATTCGTTTCGTCTGAACACATAAAAAGATGGATCTAAAAGACGTACACGACGAGCAACAGCAGCGCAAGCAAGCTCGAGCTTGCTCTTAAGAATCGCATGATACTGATTAGGATCAACAACCCCAGCAGCTGAAGAATCCAACGGATCAGACGACGGAGGACGAGTCCGATTCTTCCCTTGATCATCGGCAGGAAGCCGTCGATGATTCTGCGGTTTCTGAATCTCGACAACATCTTCGGTTTCGTCAACGGTTTCTTCTAATCTCGAAAGAGACTGAACCGGTGGAGGTGATCTCTCGATTGCGTTAGTCGTAGGGCTCGAATCGGAACCGGATAACTCATTGAGAAGCCTGTGAAACGCCCACTCCGATTGACTTCGAGTCATCCCATCCGCCACGTTCTGCGTCGGTGCCGGAGTCGATGACGATCCCGGCGACGGCGCCGGAGCGGGAACAGGCCAGAAGGATTCGGTCAAATCATCGACAGAGAAGACGATGTGCATCGCTTACCCAATCGCCTCAGATTCTTCTCTTTTTTTTCTCTCTCTCTCTAATTTTTTTTTTCTCTTTCTTTTTCTCTGTGTTGTCTTACGTGGAGCCGCCATTATTGATTAGGATACTTGACACGTTTCTGTTTTGTATTGGATTTGTACTAACCAACATTTCTTTTTCTGTTAATTTAATTGAAAAGGCAAAATAAGGCATTCGTCGGGAAAAAAATCAAAAGGTATTTAAATTTCTTACTTTAGTTGCTGTGTGTCATTCATATCATCAATTAAGATATTCACCACATATGATCACGAGTAAGCTAATGGAGAACAATAAAACCAAAAAAAAAAAAAAAAGAATGGAGAACAATGAGTTAATTATGGATATAGCTATCGAATGAGTTAGTCATTTTATGTGTATCACATAACAATCATTGGAATGTGGAAATGGTGGAAGAAAAGATTTTACTTGGTTGTTGATATTTGAGATTGTTGGACTTATCTTTATTTGATTTTGTTATGCGATGAATGAGTTGTTGAAGTCTTTTGGGATTTATGTTCGTTTCATCTCATCACCAATGCCAATTTGCAGAGTGGAAGTCGGATAAATCTGTTTTCTTGGGTAACCGATTCCAGATTTCAAATGCTCTCAAATTTGAGAGCCTTAAGTGACACAAAGGACAAGTTAGAAACGAGTGAACTCCCAGAGCACCTCCCAAGATACAGAATTGACCCAAATGGATAATTTCTCCCCACAAGGAGAGATGGAGTGCCAATCCAATAAAAGGAAATGCTCCTATCAGTCGAGTTTCATCTAGCCATGTGTATTATGAGTCATCATCAATGAACCAAACCGTTCAAAGTGTCAGGGAGAAACTCAGTGGGAGTGAAGAAAAGTGATAACCCAAAGAGGTTACAACCGCGCCAGCCAGCATCTGCAAACAAAACCTGACTTCAAGAGACCCCAGAGCAGGTAACAGAACAATCATCTAAATCCGCTTATGGTAAAAGAAGGTATGAGTTATTCACTGGAAATCCTATGTAACTTGGTCATAACAGCGTCCTTGAGTAAAACAATGTGAATATTAGAATCTGTGCCTATCATTCAAGTTTCAATGAAAAAAAACACAGATTCTTATATACTACTAGCACAGCTGAGCGATTTCAATAATCCATCCTGAAAACTCATAAATACCACATAGATGCTAATATGACTATTTGAACAAAAGCAACAAAAGATGCAAACTACTCACGCTTTTAACAATCTCTTGGCTCAGTTGATGCCAATCCCTAGATACCTAGGTGCTTCTTGAAGTTTGCTTTGTATATCTCTGAAACAGCACTGGCAGTATCAGCAACACCAGTTTTGATCTCCAATATCTTCAAATCCATGTACTCTTTCTGTTTCGATATCGAATCGATAAGTGCAAAGAGTTGTGCAGCACATGCTTGGACCTCCTCTTCACTCTGCTTCACTGCCTCTTGCAATCTAATCTCCGAAGCTTTTAAAAACTCAGCAGCTTCTTTCTCCACAACCTCCAGATTCAAAGCCTCCGTTTTCACACTCTCAACCAATGTTTTCGCCTCCAAGTCACATTTTGTAGTCAACTCCTGAGTTTCCTTCTTCACCAACTTCATCTTTTCTTCGAGTTCATTGATCTGCAACTGAATTGACCCAAGAAGACTCTTTTTGGATTCGATCTTCGAAGCCATTTCAGACACCTGGTGCTGTAAAGTGACCAACTCCTCCATTTTCTCCGTCAAGCTTCCTTTAATCCCATCGTACAGCGAACAAAGAGCTGGCTTCACCACAGATTTATAATCCACACCCATCACCTTTGCAGGTGTTTTCCCTCTCTCATTTACAGCAAACTGAATATCAATCTTCAATCTTCTAAGAGCTTGGTTACAATCAATGGAAAGTGTCTGAATCTGATGAAACTGATTCCCAATCTGTGAATTGAGTTCCCAAGCTTTCAGATCCCAACCATCTCTAGCAACCTCAGCCTCTGCAACATCTCTTTCCACAGCTTGTAACTCTCTTCTCATCCTCTCTACATCTCTGGCGCTAAAGTTCTGAAGCTCCACACTCTTCTTCAACTCTTTATTCTCTTCAGAGATTCGCTCTCTCTCTTCTTCCTTAGCTTTAAGCTCCTTATCTTTCTCCTCCACAACTTTCTCCAGCGCTGGATTTTTTTCAGTATATTCCGCAATAATAGTTCGGAACTTGTTGACGTCATTCTCCAAATCGGCTTTAGCTTTCTCCAGAGACTCTTTCTTCGACGGACCTTTCCTCAGGGACTCAAGTTTAGCCTCCAATTCACCAGAGATTTTCTCACAACCAGAGATAGTTTCACCGACGCTAGTCTTCTCCGCTTCCAATTTACCCAAAAAATCAGAATCTAACTCGTTAACTTTATCATCCTCGCCGCGAATGAAGTGACTAAAGCTTTGAATCGCGAAGAAATTCATGGAGTTAGCTTCGGGTACAGAGGTGGAATTGGATGATAGATGTTGATGGAAACGAGCGAGCTCAACCAACCAGTGAACAACGGCGAGAACAGTAGGCCAATTGTGAGGCGTATTGGGAGCTTTGAGGCTAGATTTAGTGATTTTGAATGGACATTTCTGCGATTTGAGGAAGAAGACGAGATCCTCGTCCCATTTGATGGAATCGCAAGGGTAATCTAATTTGGAGAGAATGAATTTTAGGGTTTCGGAGATGTCTTTGACAGAAGGAACAGGATTAGCGCGGATAGAGATCAGAAAGTTATGAGAGGAGAGGAAGGCGTTGATGAATCGAATCATCGAAGATCTGTCATCGGACGCTCGGCCGCCTAAACCGATCGATGAAGGACGGCTGCTGGCGAAACTGGCGTCGGAGTCTCTTGAGTTAAAGAGGTGACGTTGTTGCTCGATTGATGGTGGTGGTGGCGGCGGCGCTCCGCCGAAACCCACCGTCGTTCTTCTCTTTCCCGTGGCTCCTCCTCTCATCTCTTTTTGCTTTTTACAGATAATCAACCGACTACTGGAGAACTGGATGGGAAATTAAATAATAAATCTATCGCGGGATGGAATATTTTGTAATTTGAATTTGGGAAAACCTAAAACGCTCTTTTATTTATTTTTCATTCAAAAAAGATTATAATATGGGACTTGGTTTAGTTCGGGTTTAATGGAACCAGAATACCAAACCAGGTCGCAAGTTTATCGAACCAAATTTGAAAACACTCGTGAAGTCTTTGAAACCGAGCAACTGGTTTGTTTGTGGCTTGAGTCACCGTAACTTATTAAATCATACTTGAAATGTAACAAAAGATTGATACATCATTGTCACACATTGATTATAATCAGCAACAAAAAAAAAAGCACAATCTACGATGTTGTCTGCAAATGTTTGTGTTTCAAAGAAGAGCAGATTTGAGAGACTTGGTGAGTTTCTCAAGCTCCTTCAGTCCTTCCGTTGGCGACTTTGCATCCCCCAATAGCTTCACCATCGCACTGCCTACGATCACTCCATCAGCTCCCCATCCAGCTATCTGTTGGCACAACAAAAAAACAGTCATCAAAGAATCAACAATGAAGACAACATAATAGGAGCCTTAGGAAGAAGCATTTTTAAGGTTTAGGACCTGTTTCACATGCTCCGGCTTTGATATTCCAAAACCGACTGCCACTGGCTTGTCTGTCGCCTGCATTGAATTACAAATGACTAAACAACTTGAGCATTTTCACATCATTTCAAGATAATTGAGAAACAATAAAAAAAACTGTTATTAGACCTCTTTGATATCCTTCAAGAGCGACTGAACCTTTCCGCTTACAGATGCTCGTGCACCAGTCACTCCAATTGAGCTCACCTGTTAAACCCAATAACAAGGGCCAATACATTCTCAAGTTAAGAAAACACATGTGAACATCTGCAAAAATAAATATACACTGAAAGTGAGAGGGATCTTACGAGGTAAATAAATCCTTCTGATGCGTCAACAATTCGCTTCATTCGTTCTGTTGGTGTGGTTGGTGTAGTGAGTAGGACCTTGATTACAAGCATTGAGAAAAATTATGTTTACTAAAAGGCAACGATACTGAAAGCCGAATGTCAAAATAGATAGAGGCAGATCCAGCAAATCACATGTACAGTCTCAGTGCCTACACTAAACAATGCTTCTACTGTTTCTGTTGAGGAGACTAGCAAATAAAATATCCACGGAGACAAAATGATAAGGAGGTTCAGCTAAGAAAAACCCAATTCGAGGAGAAGAAGAAAACAAATGAATATTAACTATACTGCACTGGCACGACTGAGGATCGTGCTACCCAAAATTAAACAAGATATATGCGTCCTTCAATGAAAGCATATGCTTACCAGCTCAATGTCGTTGTTGAGGGCTTCTTTTCTCAGCATCTCAGTTTCCTCAAGAGGAACATCGGGAACCACAAGTCCCTGTACACCGACAGCTCTGATGCTAGACATGAACTTCCCCAACCCACGTTTAAGAATCGGGTTGTAATACGTGAACAACGAAATCGGACAAGATATTTGTGGAACAACCTGCACCAAGTCCAACAATAAGAACACAGATATAGGATGATATCTGACAGAAGACACAAACACACATCTTTGCTTCAGAAACCAAACTCACCTTATCCAACATCTCAAGGATGTGATCGAGGTTGGTTCCCCTCTCCAACGACCTTGTCGCCGCAGCCTGATTGAATAGATAACAAAAAGCAAGATGATCAAATAAAAATGTGAAAACTATAGGCAATGGAAGCATATCTGATATAAAGGCTGCATTTTGATAGTAGGTTTTAAACCTGAATAACAGGTCCATCAGCTAAAGGATCAGAGTAAGGAACACCCAATTCGATTATGTCAGAGCCACAAGCATCAAGAACTTTCAATGCTTCAGCGGTAGTAGAGAGATCTGGATCACCAGCTGTGATATACGGTATGAATGCTACCTTCACACATAAAGTTATACAAATTGTATGTGATCAATAAACAACATTCCCAATGAACTGTTACAAATCCAATTGTATCAGTAGGAGATTACAGACCTAATCAAACTCAATGCTATTCACTTCAGAACTAACGATAAACAGCAAAAGGATTGATCTTTCAAATCCAATTTCCCACCAGAACTAACGATAAAAATTTAAAATCCAATTCTTGAGAAACGGATTGGAAAAATGAAAGACGGAGAGTTTATTTACGTACTTTGCCTTGTTTTTTGAGCTGGGTGAAAGTATCAGCGAGACCCAGAGTAGGAGAAGAGGTGGAGAGAGAAGCCATGGGAGTGAATCTCTTGAAAGAAAGCGAAGAATCAGGAGAAGAAGAATGACGGAATCCAATTTGGGATTTTGGGGATTGGAGGAAGAAGACGCCGGATTTGAAAGCAATCGCCATTTGAAAAGCTTTGTGGGATTTTGGAAATAGTTTTGGTTGAAGAAGAGAGAGTGTATTTTTATATAAAAACTGAGTAACAGCGATTCCACGTTTGGGATATATGAAAAAAGAGGTAGGTGAAATCTACCAGCCAAGAGTATTCAGGCGCCGTCACTTACATTTTCGAGCTATTTTGACTTCTGACTTTCATCTTCCATTTTTGGTTTGTAAAAATCAAACACCCATATTTTTGTTTTTACATTTTATAAGATACAGTATTTGATTTCATTATTAAATTTTTTTGACTGAGATTATTCTTTGATAAAAATTAGTGTATTTGAACCTTCTAAACTATTTGAAAAAAAAAACAATTTGTAAAACAATCTGATGAAGAAGATTACGGAGGGGTTAGAAGATTAAGGAGGGGTTATTGGTTCAAGGATCTATAAGGATGTATTTATGCTTTGAGAGAATGAGACCAAATAAATTTGAATAACTATTCTCATGTGAAGCAAATAACAAATCATAAACTAAAACTTGAAAACAAAGAAAATCCCCCTATTAGTATATAAATTAAACAAATAACAAATACAGAATGTTATTATACAGTTTATTCGAAGCAATTGGAGAACAAAGATAAACACGTAAAGTTGATAAGTGAAACAACAGAACAGAACGTAATCCAAACATAATCAGATGTACACAGTACAGTAAAATATAAATATAAATAGATGAAAATTGTGATGAGTCCAATAAAGGATTATTAATGTATAATGGTACACACTTCTTTCTCCAACTTCCTTCTCTTCCCTGCATAATTATCATCCTCTCTTGTCTGCAAAATAGAATAATGGAAACGTTCAGTTACTTATCTTTCTTGCTTTCTTAATTCTCTCTCAAAACACTAGAAATAAGACTCACTTCTTCGTATAATGAAGGTAGAGCTTGAATCCTCTTCGACGCATCAGCCAAGCGTTTCCGTGGCATATGGTTTTCACCAGCCGCAAAGTTTTCAGAAACCTATCACAAAGAAGGAGACGCTTCTTAAGAGTTTGGGTTGGGTAAGACTCAAACAGATTATTTTTAACTAATCACATGTCTAAGACATCACACATGTCTAAAACATCACACATGTCCAAGGGATTACCTGTTTCCGGATAGCTTTGGTCAATAGGTCTTGACATCCTGATGCGTACACAAGTTGTAACTTTGGACATTGTAGCACCAAACTCTCTGGATGCAAATTGCTGCATAAGTTCAAGTTCAAGTCCATGAGCTCTGGGCAGTTTAGGAACAAAGCCTGCATCAAAAGATCGAAACTATGAGAAGATGATATTAAGGTTGAACTTGTTTAGAGAGCATTGATGAGGAATCTCACGTCCAAACTGGAGCATCCCCACAAACTGAGTTTTTTCAGTCGTTTATGTTTGATAAACATCTTCTGATTGTAGCCCGGTGCTTTATGTGGACTTGGATTCTCTACAATGGTCGGATTATCTGAGTTGGGATCAGACACAGTCATGCCACAATCCATCAGCTCAAGAAGGGGCAATTGAGCAGTAGCAAATTGAATGCCACCTGCAAGAATATTCAATATAAAAGAAATGAGAATCCAGGGAATAATCTCAAAAAAATATAATACATATGCAAACCAGAGATCAAGAATTTACTTGATGTAATGTTGGGACAAAGAGCAACAAGTAATTTTGAGAGTGTATCAGGTAAGACATCGCAGATCATCCCAAGGCCAGTATCAGTAATGCTGGAACTAAAACCAACAAAGAATCATGTCTCAAAATTACGCTCTTCATGTGTATACTTCTCTGAAAACACTAGAGATATAAACAGGATATACTGAACGAGAACAAAACATACCCACTCAGATCAAGCAGTTCAAGGTTTGTGTAACTTGAGGAAATGGCAGCTACAGATGCATCGGTGATATCTATTCCAAGAACTAGCGAGAGCATTCTCAAATACCTGGACGAAAAGGAAACTGACATCAATCACTAAGAACAACTGCTCTCAAATGAAAATAGTGGACTAAATGTGCATAAGAAGAATTATTACAAACAAAACAAGACTATAAATAGGGATATTGGACAAACCTGAAATTCACAGCAGTAAGAGCAAGTACAACAGTATGTGAAAGCTTCAAAGAGGCTATATGAATGTTCTGCAATCTAGTGCAAGTCCTTCCCAAACCATCAACCATTGTTATAAGATCAGTTGAATCATCTTCTTGGCGAGAAAATTCAAGTGATATTTCCGTAAGATTTGGACAGTTGAAGATCTGATAAAACAAAAAGAACAAAACAATCTGCACTTTAAATACACAAATTCCCTTCCTGAACTATAAAAATGAGAGAAAAATGGAAATTCAATTACCATCTTTGAGAGAGAATGAAGATCCGAGAGCCAGAGAGTGGAGAGGCTTGATGAAGAGAGGGAAAATCCTCCCAAGTTGGAACATCCTTCCATCTTAAGGCTTGTTAGTCCTCGTTTATTAGCAACAAACCGACCCAGCTCATCTCTATTCATACAAATAAAACATTCAACAATCAAAGACAGATCCACAGAAGAACACACAACTATTTTAAAGTCGTTCTAAACCATAAATCACATACAAAATGACTGCTTAGCACAGAATAATGTATAGTAAACAGAACCAACAATTTCAACATTCATGACATGATCACATCAAAATCAAGAAGCCTAATCTCAATCTCACATAGCAACTCAAAAATCTGGACTCGAACAAGACTATTTACCCAGAAATCCTATTGACAGCTGCACCCGAAGTAGTAATCTCCAAAACCTCCAGGTTAGGACAAGAAAATGCAATGCAAGCCAGAGTTGTTGCGTCAAAATCACTGCAGCAGAACAAACAAATCCAATCAGAAACATGTATTGTTACAATAAATTGCAATTAATCCAATAAACAGAAGACAATTAATACTTATGATTCTCAATCATCGATAATTTCTAAGATTTCATTAATCCAATTTTCAAATGAATTCTCAGATCTAATAATAGATCTTACGAAAGAAGAAGAATCACCTCTCGATTTTGAGTGAGAGTCTAATAAGTCGAGGACACTTTTGTAATAAAGATCCAATGTATCCAATCTGAGCTCTCTCCGGAACCCTAATCCGAAGCTCCTCCGCCGCTTTCCACATCTTCCTCGATGTCTCTCTCCATCCTTTGCAAACCCTAGCCGCCATCAGTAAACTCGACGGTGGCAGCCGCTTAAGCACCTCCCATAAACCAACCGCATGGAACCTCCCAGGCTGAACAATATTCGTATCCAAATGTAGATCCAGATCCGCCGATGCAGCATCCAGATCGGATTCATCCAGTGAATTGCGCGCATCGACATCATCGAAAGATAAAGCGCGGCGTAAGTGAGTGAAAGACTGACGCGATGACGGCGCCGCCGTTAAGGATAAGACAGTAGACCGAGAAGAAGATGCGGCGGCGGAGATGCAGCTCACTGGCTCTGAAGCGATCGGAGTAGTGGGAATATCAGGTGGAGCAGTTAAAAGACAGACATGGCCTTTCTTAGGTTGACCACATCTACCGCAATTGTAACTTCCTCGGTTTTTTCGGACGCGCTGAGATTCAAGCGCGGCTGAGATCGCGGCAGTTGCGGTGGTCGGAGAAATATGCGGCTGAGGTTGCATCGTGAGATTTGGGAGAGAGAGAAAGAGAGATTGGAGCTTGGGAATGAGATTTGAGATTGAGATTTGAGATTAGGAGGGAGAGATGAAAAATAAAAAGGGAGGGAAGGAACGGCGGGAGATAAAATGGTGTTTTCGCGCGATTGATTTCGAAAGACACCGAAGCAAAAAATATGTTAAAAATGAAAGACTAGCCGCTCAGCTAATTGAAGGAGCGTGAGGTCTAGCTTGGTGAATTACAGTTTTGTCCTTGGTTTTGGAATATATCACGTGGCTTTTTTTGTAGACGTTGGGATCCACTGTACTTAACCTGTGCCGTAAATAGTTGACTAATATTACTATTTTGTAAGGAAAAGATTCTTCCTAAAAAAACAATTTGTCGTAATTTGTTACTAGTTAAAGACTTAAGCAAACACAACAAATAATAATAAAAATCTGGAATTCGTGTCGCGATAAGCCAATAAATATAATTATGACATATTTGCTTTATCATAGTTGGAAATCTCATCGACAATCTTTTTTAAAAGAAATTATTTTTATCTATTTATAAAAAAAAGTTAATGGCCAATCAAAATTATAGAGATATTGTTACTTATAATAGTGATTTTTTGTTATAGGTATATTAATATAGAATAATCTCTTAAATGTATATATTTCCTTTTTAGTATTTTAACTTATTATTAATCAAAACGTATCTCTGTAAAATGTAATTTATTTGTTTCTAACTTTTTTGGTCAAAATCAAATCAATTCGAAACAGGAAAATTGTATAATGGTAGGAGACTCTGATTATGATAACGACTAAAGGATTTAGTTAGTGATCTTGTTGAGTTCTCAAAAGCTTATTTCATTCGCAACGATGCTAATATGAAGTCCCAAATGGTGGCTTCAACGAGACAAGTTCAACACAAAAACTACAAATCCAAAGAGAACTCGAAACTGTTTTATCTATACAGCCTTCTTTACGATGTCACAAGAACTGAAAGCTTCAGTTTTTAGAGCTCTTTCGGAATAAGTTACAACCTCTCTCGAGGAATTTGGTCGTGTAGGTCAAACGATCAAAAGTATTGCAGGACGGCGATCATATCTCCACGCGACATTATCAAAAATTATTCTCTGCCAGAAAGAAAAAAAAGTTCTTCTTCTTCACAGAAACAATGTTCTCCTGCAAACATGCAAGTCAGATATCAAACACAGTTACGGAGGAGGATTCTAGTCTACCCTAATTGACATCTTAAGCACGTATGAGCTAATGCATTGCATGTCTTTTCTAGGTTTAGGAATTAGGACCAATACTTCGGAAACTGGTGAATACCTTGTCAGGGAGCTCCAATGCCGTAGATACAATCTTTTTTGCATCCTTCTCTACACCCCAGCAGCAGTTTTAGCTTCAGGACTTGCCTTTCCCTGAAATGAAATTGGAATTACACACACCTCAGTTCCAATCTTTTTTCCGTGTTGCAAAACAACGAGAAATAACTAGATGGATAAGTTTGACATTTCACAAACAAACCTCAGAGGAGTCTTTGCGGATTTTCCTGGTTGGAGTCCTCATAGTGACAAACTCCTCAGCCGCTGTGGGGTGAACACCCACTGTTGCATCAAAGTCGGCCTTTGTTAATCCAGCTTTAACTGCAACCCCAAATCCCTGGAAAGTTGTAAAATAAAATTCATATTCAATCATACATGTTTTCCATGTTTACTTTTCAGAAAATACCAATCATGTTGACAAGTGAAACCTGGATGATTTCTGGTGAATCCTCTCCACACATGTGAACACCGAGAACTTTATTGGTGTTTGCACAGACAATGAGTTTCATGAACACCCGGTCTGGAAGTCCTGAAAGCGTAGCCTTTAATGGCCTAAAGTTTGATGTGAAAACATCGACATCACCATATTGTTCTATGGCCTGCAAACATGTATCTACATTTATACGCAGTGACAAACAATAAACCATATTTTTGACAAATCATCCTACTTACCTGCTCTTCAGTTAGACCAACTGTTCCAATAGGTGGCTGGGAGAAAACGGCGCAGGGAACAGCTCTAGTTGATTATAGAACACAGAAAAGATAAAAAAGCCATCAGAGACAACAGTTGTAAAATGTTCTAGATCACTGATGGATCATGTACGACTAAACAGAGAAAACTCTCATCAATCACCACAAATTCCAAAGGTCTAAACATCAAAAGTTAAGATTGTTGTGTTACCTATAATCAGGCTTTGTTGGCTCATTTTGAAACAAAGTTTTAGCCAATGCACCTCCCTCCATCAAAGCAACTGGAGTCAAATTGATTCGGTCAGTGACATCCCCAACAGCCCAAATGGATGGAACAGACGTCTGTGAATATTCGTCAACCTTACAAAACAAAGTGGAAACAAGGACCAAAATTACACAATAAGTAACCAGGTATAACCAGAGAACTGTGCACAATGCAATAATAGAAATACTAGGTGACAAAAAATAGTTAAAACACTGAATCATACCTCTATTGCTCTATTTTTCGCCATTTTTACGCCAACATTCTCCAACCCTAAATTCTGTTATAACAATACATCAATGATCAATCATATTCTACGACAATTGTAATAGCTTCCATTTAAATCATAAATAAGGGGCAGCAGTGGTCAGTTTATCTTAGACAAATTATTAAAGCAATGAACTTTGCTAACAGTTTTCATTTTTTACAAATATCCTTCGGAAATAAAAACCATACTATACCTTTGTGTTTGGCTTGCGACCAGTTGCAAACATAACATGCGAAAAGCCCTCAACAGTTCCCTTGCTGGTCTTCAGAGACAACGATCCATCTCCAGCTTTGATGATGGCTTCAGGGGATTCTTCAGTGTGAAACTCAATCCCTCTTAAAGACATCTGCTCTCCAACAAAATCCCTGACCTGAAACAAGAATAATAATAACAATTAGAAAGTAGCCAGAAGGATAAACAAAGCAGCTAAAGTCATTCTCATTTTTTTACTCACGTCTTCATCAAATCCCCTCAGCACCTTCTTTTGCCTTATAAATACATGAACTTCACTGTTAAGACCATTAAAGATGCCCGCAAACTCCAGGGCTATGTAGCCACCACCAACGATTGCAATTTTCTTGGGCTTGGAAGGCAAATCAAGAGCGGCATCAGAATCAATAGCAAACTCTTTTCCTGGAATGTCAGGAATGAAAGGACGTCCACCAACTGCAATCAGAATATTTCTCGTAGTATAGATTTTCCCATCTACATCAACAGTGTGTGGGTCTATAACCTACACATAAATACATAATCAATACATAGAGCCTAGAGGTTAACGCATGACCTATATAAACTCCGAGCTTCAGCGTACCTTTCCACGACCTTCAATCAACTTGACATTAGCTTTGCTCAGTATATTCTTATAAATACCAGTCAACCGCTGCAACTCAGCATTCTTGTTAGCAATCAAAGTAGTCCAATCATGAGAAGGCTCAGTCTCATACTGCCAACCAAATCCATGACTGTCTTCAAACTCGTGACTGTATTTGGACGCATACACAAGCAACTTCTTTGGAACACATCCTCTCAGTACACACCTGTAAAATAACCAAAAATAAGTTCACTCATTCGTCTTTTGAATCTTAGATCTAACACAGCTTAGAATGACATCTCTCTACAACACAATCAAACCATAAATCATCAAGCAAATGCTTCAAATTCTGGTACAGCTATTACTAAATCAAATTTATAACAGATGTATTAAAATAAGCCACAGAGGCGAAAGAAATCTTACGTTCCTCCGACGCCTCCAGCTGTATCAGAAGAGATGGTGGAAAAAGGAAGCTCGCAAACGGCGGCGGATGCACCGAAGCTAGTTGAGATGCGAGAAGCGCGGACGCCGCCGCTTCCGGCACCGATAGTGAAGAGATCAAAATCGTAGTGGCGCTCGGAGTCAGCTCCATTATCGGTGCTGGCACGAACAGAAAACCGACGAGAGTGGTAATAACGGTAGTTTGAGAGTACGGCGATACGGGGACGCAGAGAATAGATAGAGGTTAGGGTTTTAGGGAGTGAGAGAAAGCTAGAGGAAGAAGATGATGATGATGATGGTAGATGAATTGCGATTGGGAGCTTTTTGCAGAGGATTTGAAGAGATGGGGAAGATGAAATTGTACTAGTAAGCTTCGGAGTCGAAGCCATCTCCACGATTCTTCTTCCTCTCTCTCTCTTTTTTCTTTTCTTTTTTTCTTTATATGTAAAGCTTATTTCGATAATTCTACTTGTGGCATTTAAGATTTATGACATATTTTATTGTTTTGTTACAATTTATAACATGTTTTTTTGTGTGGTCATTAGACCATCTGCATTGGGGGATCACCCCCCCTGATCTAAGCATTATTTAAATCCAAAAAAATGGGTTAATGGGCTTAAGATCAGGAACTGGGCTCTTGACCTGGATCTGTTCTTGTGGGTGTTGCGGGGTGACGTGGCATTTGGGCATTGGTTGGAATATTCAACATATTTGGAATAAATTTGGATAATAAACTATGTATTAATTAGATAAAATGTTTTTGTGCTTTTATTAAGTAATATATTTGTTTGTTTATTGTTATTTATATTTTTAATGTTTTTTTCATAAATATTTAGTATTGTATTTTCACTTTTATTTTCAGTTTTTCATAAATTTGGCATTTGCAATTTATATGTTATTTTTAAATGTTTTAATAATTGTAAAATCTTAATTTAATTTAGATTATTATATTATTAAGTCTTAAGATCTTACACATGTTCTCCCACTAATCAACTTCTAAACAAAAGATCTAAACACGTGATCTTACATTATTTTAACATTATATTCTCTATAAGAACACCCTCACATGATCCCCCATTGATGATGCCCTTAAGACTCTACCAAACTGACAATAACTCCACCTACGCTACTAAATTTGAACCGGGTTTATTACACGAATACAACTGATCTAATTGATGATATAGGTTTTGATTGGTATCCGTCTTACCATTTGTTATGTAATCACTTATACAGGTGGTACCAAAACTTTAAAAATCCATGTATCGTTGTGGAAAGATCACTAAGCTATGGAGAAACTTAATGGAAGAATCAGAATTAATCAGTCCACCTTCCCTTGATTCCTATGATCCATGGAAACTAGGATTGATAATTTGGCTCACAAAAAAAATATACAATTGGCTGCATTTTTATTTTGCCTTCAAATTATCAGAACAAAATTGTGAATTTATGTTTCTATCTAATGCACGAGTGAGATTTGATGTCTCTACTACCTAGTTCTCTTTGTTTCCCTATATTTGATTACCTTAGACTTAAGCTACGATCATAGAAGTAAACAATGGCTAGCAATGACTTAAGCAGTTGTAACATTCCCTTAGTTCAATGTATTCCAAGCACACTTTTACTTAAAAATATTTAGATTTACGAAAACTATAAAAAGTAAAGAATTATATATACACAATACCAAACAATATTTCTCCTAAACCATTAACAATACTAATCCATGAACTTTTTTCTTGCAAAATTTCATAAAACATTTAAATTTCTTCAAAAAATTATCACAGTACTTTAAAAAGATGTGTTCCATCATAATTTGAAAAAAAAAAACTTTCAAGAAACAAAACAATCACTAAAAAATAAGAGAGAACAAAAGAGTCGAGCCATACGAAACTACGCCGTATCATTCGGCCCAGCCATCTGAAACTACACCGTATTACTAGGCCCGACCATTTAAAAACGACGCCATATGCTAGGCCCCTTTGATAAAATTAAACGCACTGAGTCTGTGAATTCTTCTCGGCTTCGACTTCCGGATTTAGGGGAAGAGATGAATTCTGAAATCCCTTGAGAGAAAATTTTCTTTCGCCTCTCAAAACATTTTCAATTCCCGCCAATTTTCTTTTCCGAGAATATCCCCAACCTTCTACAAACCCTAATTTGGTTAAATTTCACTCTCCACTGCTTTCTCTGAAACCAACTCGAGATCTCTCCAACCATGCCTGCGATACAAACCCCATCGGGGAAGATCTTGCAGCTTGAGATGGAGAATTTCAAATCTTACAAGGGTCATCAATTGGTTGGTCCTTTCAAGGATTTCACTGCTATTATTGGTCCCAACGGTGCTGGCAAATCTAACCTAATGGACGCTATTAGCTTCGTGCTCGGTGTTCGTACCGGTCAACTTCGTGGTTCTCAGCTTAAGGATCTTATCTACGCTTTTGATGATCGTGACAAGGAACAGAGAGGTCGGAGAGCTTTTGTTCGACTTGTTTATCAGATGGACGATGGAGTAGAGCTTCATTTCACTCGTACTATAACTAGCGCTGGTGGGAGTGAGTACCGTATCGATAATAGGGTTGTGAATTTGGATGAGTACAATGGGAAGCTACGATCTCTAGGGATACTTGTTAAGGCTCGTAATTTCTTGGTGTTTCAGGTTGGATCTTCTTCCCCCATTTCGATTTAATTATATTTTTGTTGTGTTTCTATGAATGATTCTCTTTGATGTCAATTTCGTGTTTAATTGTTCTGGATGATAAAATTTTGGTATATTTGACTTGTGACATTGCAAAATTTAGGGTGATGTTGAATCTATTGCTTCGAAGAATCCAAAAGAACTTACTGGACTCCTCGAGGAGATTTCTGGGTCTGAGGAGCTTAAGAAAGAGTATGAAGAACTAGAAGAAAAGAAGGCCAGCGCCGAAGAAAAAGCAGCTCTTATATACCAGAAGAAGAAAACTATAGGGAATGAGAAGAAGCTGAAGAAAGCACAGAAGGAAGAAGCTGAGAAGCATCTAAGGCTGCAGGAAGAACTGGTATTTATGTAGATTTGGTGCTGTTCTCTTGTGGAGAAGTGCTTATTTATTTAGTTTGTGAACTATTCTATCTGCCTTCTTGTTAATCTGTCTTCACGCCATGCAGAAAGCTCTGAAGAGAGAACGCTTCCTATGGCAATTATATAACATTGAAAATGATATCGAGAAGGCGAATGAGGATGTTGATGCTGAAAAGAGCAATCGTAAAGATGTCATGAGAGAGCTGGAAAAGTTTGAACGTGAGGCAGGTAAGAGAAAGGTTGAACAAGCAAAGTATCTGAAAGAAATTGCTCAACGTGAGAAGAAGATTGCTGAGAAAAGCTCGAAGCTTGGAAAAATTGTGAGTATACCTTGGAAATCTGTGGTTAACAGATTCTATTTTCCCTTTCAAATATAGCATTTCCAGACATCTCTTACAATTTATTTTTTGTTACCCTCTGGAATTTTACTAACTTTCTCACTTGAGTAGCTTATATCTGTACTTTTCCTGTGAGCAGCAACCTGAGCTTCTGAGATTTAAGGAGGAGATAGCTCGCATAAAAGCAAAAATTGAGAGCAACAGAAAGGACGTGGATAAGAGGAAAAAAGAAAAGGGGAAGCATTCCAAAGAAATTGAACAGATGCAGGATAGCATTAAGGAGCTGAATAAGAAAATGGAGTTATATAATGAGAAGAGACAAGATAGCAGCGGAAAACTCCCAATGCTTGACAGTCAACTGCAAGATTATTTTCGACTGTAAGTTTGAAAGAAATAAGGACTTTTTTTCTCTTCGTAGACAGAAGCATTGCCGTTTTCCAACTCTCCTAAGGTTATAGTCTTATAGATATGCAGCAACTTGCTTTCTCTATATTGCCTATTTAATCTTCTTGCTTGAGTTTTTGTGGTGTAATGACTACTACATGGGTTTTTACATGTTCCTTACCCTCTCTTTTTTTTTGTTTAAGTTTAATGAAATAATTGTTGGGTATGAGTACTTATTCCGTGCTTTGAAGAACAGTCTAAGCAAAC
The DNA here is from genome assembly GCA_019202805.1 of Arabidopsis suecica. Classification (NCBI taxonomy): domain Eukaryota; kingdom Viridiplantae; phylum Streptophyta; class Magnoliopsida; order Brassicales; family Brassicaceae; genus Arabidopsis; species Arabidopsis suecica. The sequence continues at coordinate 12,628,120 of CM032909.1, forward strand.
AAATAGTTAAGCGTTTTGTTTGACAGAATGACATATATCTGGTTGTTTACAGGCTCTATTATTGGTGCTGTTGTTGTGACTTTGTAATATGCATCTTCTTCCTTTTGTGCTGTTGTTGTGATTTTTGTAATCTGCTCTATTATTCACCCTTTTGAATCTTTATGCCTCTCTTTGTTTCCGAATTGATGTTCCTTCATGTTTATCAATGTGGTTTTGTCTCAGAAAAGAAGAAGCTGGAATGAAAACCATTAAGCTAAGAGATGAGCACGAGGTTCTAGAGAGGCAACGGCGTACTGATCTCGAAGCATTGAGAAATCTGGAAGAAAATTACCAGCAGCTAATAAACAGGAAGAATGATCTTGATGAACAAATTAAGCGATTTAAAGACAGGCAAGAAGAGATTGAAACATCTTCTTCGAAATATAAGAATGAAACAACTAGTCTGAAAAAGGAGTTACGTGCACTACAAGAGAAGCACGTAAATGCCAGGTTAGTATATGTCCTCTACTCACTAGATTGTCTAGCAATGGACGGTTTACTTGCGATATCCTTTAAATGCTACACATTGCTGCAAGTTTTTTGAAAACCACCTTAGAGATTCTTCTTGTGGTTGCTTCATCTTTTGAACTATGGCTTGAGAGATATTGGTAATTCATTTATCAAGAACACATTATTTTCCATCTTCCCTATCCAGAGTATAAACCCCTTCTTGAGCAGGCGGAATGCATTTTGTATCCCCTGATACTCAAATTCAGGATCTTCCACTGTACGGAATTCCTGGCTAAACCAAAGTGAAGCTTGTAGGCTCATAGAGAAAGCTTCAAATTCCCTCGTGGTGCACCTCACCAAGCAGAACTTTTTATTTATTCTTGATAGTTGCTAACCTGCTTATATGATGAACAGGAATGCCTCTGAGAAGTTGAAGACTAGAATCGCGGAATTAGAAGACCAGTTAAGTGATTTAACGGCTGAAAGGTATGAAAATGAGAGAGATAGTAGGCTAACACAGGCTGTTGAGTCTCTCAAGCGTCTATTTCAAGGAGTTCATGGTCGGATGACTGATCTTTGTCGGCCAAATCGGAAGAAGTATAACCTTGCTGTCACTGTTGCCATGGGAAGATTTATGGATGCAGTAGTTGTAGAAGATGAAAACACGGGAAAGGATTGCATCAAGGTACTAATCTTATTCTTGTGGTGTTTTATCCTGTGCAATCTGTGAACTTTTAATTCGTAAGTTCTATCTCTTCTCTGCTGACAATTATAGTTTCAGACTTTCAGTAACAGGTGAGTAAGATATTCTTTACCATATTACTGCTCTCTGACCTATGCCAGCAAATTAATGATGTTTTAAACACTACAACCTCTTAGTGATGCTTTAAACTCTACCACGTTCTAAATGATCAATTCATATTATTTAGGTATGTAACATATATGCTGTAATCATCTCCAGGCAGACTTCATTCCATATAATTAAAAATTAACCCCTATTCTATGATACTTGGCTTCAACTTAACTTTTTGAAGCTTTTTCTACCTTTCTTTTAAGCAATTTGAAGTAAATGTTTAAGAGGATTTTGTACCACTACTCTAGGTATGTGATGAAATAAGTTTTTTTTTTTTTTTTTTTTTGTAATTTGCAGTACTTGAAAGAGCAAAGGCTTCCTCCTATGACATTTATTCCTCTTCAGTCAGTACGTGTCAAGCCAGTGTTTGAAAGATTGAGAAATTTGGGTGGCACAGCAAAGCTGGTGTTCGATGTTATCCAATATCCTTTGCAAATAAGTGAACTGTTTTGACTTAAGCATATTCAAGGTTACCTGTATTGAAAATTTCTCATCTCTTGGATTCATATCATTGCGTGCATAGCTGTTGGTAGCTTGAGATTATTTTAATATATTAAACCAAGTATTGAGAAGTATAGAAAGGTTTTACGTGAGCAGGTTTCTAAAATATATATTTTGGTCCTTAACTACTCCACGTTCGATCCTGAATTGGAGAAGGCGGTCCTCTTTGCTGTTGGAAATACTCTTGTCTGCGACGAACTTGAAGAAGCCAAGGTTCTTAGCTGGACCGGAGAGAGACATAAAGGTATGTTCCTGTTTCCTTCTTTAGATAATTAGATGTAATTTACTCATACGCTTGCACTAAAGTTGGCTTTACTTTCTACATATCCTGATTTCTATTATTTTTAGTTGTGACTGTTGATGGTATACTACTCACAAAGGCGGGAACAATGACTGGTGGTACCAGTGGTGGAATGGAAGCAAAGTCTAATAAATGGGATGATAAGAAAATTGAAGGTTGGTTTGACACCAGCTGGTTTAAAGCCTCTTCACTTCTGATGTATTTTCTTAGAACAGATACTTGTTTGTGCAGGTTTGAAGAAAAAGAAAGAAGAACATGAACAAGAATTGGAAAATATTGGATCTATTCGAGAAATGCAAATGAAGGAGTCTGAAATATCGGGTAAAATAAGTGGACTTGAAAAAAAGATTCAGTATGCTGAAATTGAGAAGGTAACAACCAATTTATCTTTTCCAAGATGAGTGGTCTCATATATTTTACTTGCTGTTGTCAAGAGAACCCTGATTGGGATAAGAATGCCATACAGTTTTATCTTTCCTTCTGCTAGGAGGAGCTGTCACTGTTCAGAATATACTAATTGGTGAATTTGTATAACAGAAAAGCATCAAAGACAAACTTCCACAGCTTGAGCAAGAGAAGCGGAATATCATTGAAGAAATTGATCGCATAAAGCCTGAACTCTCTAAGGCAATTGTCTATCTTTTCTGATATTTGGTAGAGTTAATACCTGATGACAATAGTATGACTGAATGTCATTGGTATTTATTGTAGGCAAAAACTGAGGTTGATAAGAGAAAGACAGAAATGAATAAGTTGGAGAAAAGAATGAATGAGATTGTGGACCGTATCTATAAGGATTTTAGCCAGTCTGTTGGGGTTCCAAACATACGTGTATATGAAGAAACTCAGCTCAAGACTGCTGAAAAGGAGGCTGAAGAAAGGCTGGAACTTAGTAATCAGCTTGCTAAGTTAAAATACCAGTATGTCTCTTCTGCTCTGTTTTTCTGGTTACATATCAGTTCTAGTCAAACTACACAGATACAGTGTTAGTCTCTTTTGATTTCTTTTTCCCGTTTTTGTGCTAACATATAGCTCTGATTCTGAAGTCAACATGTCATTCCTGATTTTTTCGTTTTTTGTAAAAATAAACACTATCTTGTGCATCATATTGTTGTTACATTTTGACTTTCACGCTCCTACTAAAAAGAAGGCACTACGGCGCTGTGTGAATTTTGTAATTATTAGGCAGCTATGGTCGACATTATCTTGTATTACCAAGTAAGGGTCAGTATCCTGTAGCCTGCAAAAAACGGTGTTACAAACCTCTGCTATACACTAACTGGTTGGCTGAGTTGACATACTGCTTTCTATTGAATGGAGCTTGAGTTGTATGATCAGAGTAAAAGTAAGTAATTTAGTTGGTTCATGAAAATCATTTTTTCGAATTTCAGGCTGGAATATGAGCAAAACCGAGATGTGGGGTCACGGATTCGAAAGCTAGAGTCTTCTATCAGCTCTCTGGAAACTGATTTGGAAGGTATACAGAAGACAATGTCTGAACGTAAGGAGACAGCAGTAAAACTTACTAATGAAATCAACGATTGGAAGAAGGAAATGGAAGGTATATTAATCCTATTTCTACATACATCTGATGGCATTGTCAGTTCTATGCTTTTCTTTAATCTCAGTCCCATTTTGAGTTGTCAATTTAAGGATTGCATTCGTAGCAGACATTAACATGATCCAGTAAAAGTACATTGTCTGTGTCGATGTTGGAGCTCTGTTACTGAATTGATGTATTTAAATATGAAATTTTCTTATTCTTTTTAGGGGATATATCTATGGATATTTACACGCCGTTTTCAACCAACTGTCTGTTTGCATTACATAATCCTTGATGTTTGTTGATTGCTCTTTGAACAAATTTTGGAAGTACATGATCTGCTTGACATCTTGCGTAAATGTATGGTTACGCTACATCTTAATCTAATTCAGAAAGAAACTATCATATTATGATAACTGCTCGAGGCTTACAGATGGTTGATGTGAAGAATCAGTATGATTGATTCTGTAGCGCTGTTATTCTCTTCTTTGCTTTTGCTTGTATAAGCATAGGTTACAGAACCATATACTTTGATTCTAACCTTACCTGTCTACTGTTCTTTGCCTAGCAAAAATCTGAACTGGTATCTTCTTTCTTAGAGACTATTTAATGCTCCTGCTTGCAGAGTGCAAACAAAAGTCGGAGGAGTATGAGAAGGAAATCCTGGATTGGAAAAAGCAGGCTTCTCAAGCGACAACAAGCATAACCAAGCTCAATCGTCAAATACATTCGAAGGTACAATGAGATTCATCAAATCCTTTCCTAATGATCTGATATGTCTGAGTATAGATACACTAAAGCTTCCATATGTTATCAGGAAACACAAATTGAGCAGCTGATCTCGCAGAAACAGGAAATAACTGAGAAGTGTGAGCTCGAACATATTACCCTTCCTGTTTTATCAGATGCTATGGAGGAAGATGACTCAGATGGGCCACAGTTTGACTTTAGTGAGCTAGATAGAGCTTATCTCCAAGAACGGAGACCATCTGCTCGTGAAAAAGTGGAGGCGGAATTTAGGCAGAAAATAGAATCTAAAACATCCGAGATTGAAAGAACGGCTCCAAATTTGAGAGCGCTTGACCAGTATGAGGCTATACAAGAGAAGGAAAAACAAGTTAGCCAGGAGTTTGAAGCGGCCAGGAAAGAGGAGAAGCAAGTAGCGGATGCCTTTAATACTGTTAAGCAGAAGAGGTAACTCGAAATTTCTCTTGTAAAATGATATCTAGAGCTTTGAAGAAAATTATTACCAAATGTCAACGACTATATGGTAATATGGTGGAACAAAAAACCGAACAAGTAAAAGTCTGAAGATTCTAGTCCTGTGGAAATTACCTGTCAAAGTTACTGTTTGGATACAATGCACACAAATGTGCCCACACATACACATGTACAAAGAACATTTTCAGTTTTTCCCAACTAAATTCATATATTCCATTATAGTTTTTTCTGCTCATTTCAAATTGTTGTGCAGGTATGAGCTATTTATGGAAGCTTTCAACCACATTGCTAGCAACATTGACAAGATCTATAAGCAACTAACCAAGAGTAATACGCACCCACTGGGTGGGACTGCTTATCTAAACCTAGAAAATGAGGATGATCCGTTTCTACATGGTATAAAGTATACTACAATGCCCCCAACAAAGCGATTTCGTGACATGGAACAGCTCTCTGGAGGAGAGAAAACAGTTGCGGCCTTGGCGTTGCTCTTCTCCATCCATAGGTATCCTCAACAACCTAGATATCCCATTTGTTTCAATGTTAAAAGTGATTTTGTAAGTTTATATTGATTTATTTCTAATGTTTAGTTTCACTCTTTGAAATTGGACTAGCAGACAGTGATCTTGACACATAAAATTTGTTATTTGTGTCTGGAACCATCAGATTTGTTTGACTCCTTAGCATTTTTTTACCAGACTGACATCGTTTTAAGTTTTCTGTTCCTAGTAAAATACCCATGTTCAAAGTCGCTTTTTGTTTCTTTATGATCTGAGATTTGGCCTAGGCTCGTGTAAATATAGTAGTTGTTCTGCAAAGAAAGTTTTCCATGGTCAGTTGTTTTGAGGATTTGATGAAGTTTGTGGTGTTGTTTACCTTTCCATTTTTCAGCTATAGGCCTTCACCCTTTTTCATACTTGATGAAGTGGATGCTGCGCTTGATAATTTAAACGTGGCAAAAGTTGCGAAATTCATTCGTAGCAAGTCATGCCAAGCGGCACGTGACAATCAGGATGCAGAGGATGGGAATGGCTTCCAAAGCATTGTAATATCTCTCAAGGACAGCTTCTATGACAAGGCGGAAGCTCTGGTTGGAGTTTACAGAGACACTGAAAGGAGGTGAGGAGAATTTCCACATCAATCTTTTTTACTTGCGTCTATTTATTCATGGGGTAGTAGCAAAATTGTGGCTTAATATCTGAGAACTCCTTGGTGATATATTATTTGCTGCAGTTGCTCGAGTACAATGTCATTTGACCTTCGGAACTACCAAGAATCGTGATTCGTTCGACAACCCTTGGTGGGGTTTAGGGTTTAGGTAAGTATAATAAACCCTAACTTTGTAAATATAGCAAGTACTGAATGGTGTTTGATTTCTAGGTTTTAAAATTCTGTGCCACACTGTTAAAAGGGTATTTCACAGTTGTATGGTATGGTGCTTTATTTGCGATTTGATGCGGCACAGTACCTTCTAAGATCTGACAATGTAGAACCTATGGAAACCTTTTTTTATGTGATATAAGAAACTCTTGATCTTAGCTGAATCTGGTTGACGTCTTATATAGATTATGAAACGTTTAATGATTAGTTTTTGGAGATATGTTTTTAAAGTAGAAGTAAAATCAAATGTGTCTTTATTTCGTCAGACTAGAAATCAAATAATGAAAAGCCATTTTTGTCGTCCCAATCGACTTTAGAAAAAGCTTTAAATCAGAACGACCCAGCAATGAATGAACCCGGTTGGGCTTTATTCCAAAGGTTTGACTTCTCAGACTTAAAGATTCGGATATAATCTTAGTCTTAAAACTCCGTAATCATATTTATTAACAGATAAGATCCAACAGAGCTTCACAATTTGTCTAATTCATAATCTTATACTCCCTCCGTATTTTAATAATTGTCGTTTTAGAATTTTTATTTTTTTGAATTGGATGTCGTTTTCAAATTTTTATGCAAAATTTATTACTTTTTAATGTTTTATGACATCATAAAACATTAAAAAGTAAGAAATTTTGCATTGAAATTTGAAAACGACATCTAATTTTTTAAAAAATAAAATCCTAAAACGACAATTATTAAAATACGGAGGGAGTAATATTCTAATTTCTACTATTATAATTCGATGGATACGTGTCATATGACTAGTTAATGACATCACTTGCGTCTTCCTTTTTCTCTTGTCCTCTTCGTAATCATTAAAGTAATTTTAATTATTTTTTTAAATAAAGAAACCAGCGGAGGGAGAGCACGCAGAGAGAAAAAAAACAGAAAACGAGAAAACCAGAGATTCATTCATTCTTTAGTTCTTCTTCTTCCTTCTAACCTTAGAATCTTATAGCTACAGAGAGAAGAAGAAGAAGAAAGCAAATTGAATGGCGGCAAGAGCCAACAACAAATACACCTCTATCAACTTCAACCACATCCTTCACAAAGACCCTCCTTCTTCTTCTTCTTCTTCATCATCTTCCGCTTCTTATTCCTCCGTCGCTCGTTCCAATGGCCGTATGCTCGTCCTCACCAAATCTTCCCCCAAACCTCTGAGATCTCCCTCCCCTGCTACCACCACCACTACGACCACGCCTCCGATCTCTCCAGCTCCGAGGATTTCAAATCAAGCCATCTCTGATCCAGATCCGAATCAGATCTCTCTTCGTCCCTTAGGTCATACAGGACCTGGTTCCTCTCTTTCGTTCCCAATTCGGACTCCTGAATTCGACAAGGTCCCGGAGGTTCCTGCTCCTGCTCCGATTTCATTGTCCCCGAAACCTGATCGGTTCGTGCCGCCGCATCTTAGGCCAGGTTTCGTTCGGAAAGACGAGAAACCTGGACTCGACTCTTCTCGAGTTAGAGATCCGAATCTGAATCAGAGATTGCCTAACCAGGAACAGCCACGGCAGGGATATTTCGGGTATGGACAGACCGGACGGCCCAAATCGGGCGGGTATGAGAGGATCCGGACGGATCCGAGAACAACCGGAAACCGGCCCGGCACCTCCGGATGGTATGTTCAACCCTCTCGTAATAATCATATAATCTCAAATCCTTTGTGTAGTTCAAGGGATACTAGAGTGTCTAGGCTTCTTAGCTCTGCCTCAACCGAATTATCTTGAGATTTTATTCTACGTTTTTGCCAATTTCATTACTAAATTGGAAATGAGATTATTCTCATGGTTTGGATGTTTGCTAAAGAAGTAGTCATGGGACCTCTTGAGCCGAATCCACCATGTGTCTGAACATTAGGATTCATTCGTTTGACCAACGAGAATGTCATCATCTTCATGTGGATTCGATTTTGAGATGAGAAAGTAGGTGTTTTTGTGTGGAGAAGCTACTCTTGTTTGTCCTTTACTCTTTTTTTTTTGGGGTTTGTGTGTTTGTCCAAGCGTGTGCTTAGCTTAAGCCATAGATATTTGTCTTGGAATAATCTCTGTTCATTGCTCATCTCATCTCTGTTCTGTCTTTTAAGCTGTAACTAGAATTGATGATGTTTGTGCAGATGAGCTTGCTGGGTTGACGTCCAGTTTACTCACTCGATGATGGAGATGGAACCTTACTTACCTCTGAACGTTGAAAACAGTGACTTGTTACTTCTCACTTCTTTTGATCAAAGACCACCCCCTAAGATTCAGTAGATTTGTACAAGATGTTATTGTTTTGGGATCAGGGTGACACAAATAACACTTGTTATCTTACTTGTCTCACTTATGTTTCAAAACTTTGTTTATGTACGTATAATTCTCTTAGCACTTGTTGTTTAGGTATTAATCTATAGATTCTATACCAGATAATCTCTTTTGGGGTTTGTTTATAAGAAAAAACAATTTGTTTCTTGATGTTATTTCGCCAGGAGAATTTTGCCACTTTTGTTTATTTGGCCATTTACAATTGAAAGAACATCTAACGAACAATAGCACACAAAAAAGGAAAAAGAAAAAAAAAAGGCAAATTGAGCAAAATGGAAAATATGTAGTTTGGCTTCACCACTCTTGTGAATGTTATTCGTTTTGAGCTTAGATAATAGTATAATACCTGTCATGATGGTAAGATCCTCCTATCGTGCTAATACAAATAAATTGCAAAACAGTTAATAAGCAGCACGCTAATTATACCTTTGATGCAATTAATTACCACCGATCGCCTCAATCACCACGAAAACAAAAGAACCCTTTAAATGACTGATTTACCCCTCCGTCTCCATTAATACACACTCTGCGTTTTTTGAGATCTCTCTCCTCAGCACAAAGCAATCACAAATCAAAGCTCTCTCAGAGATCCAACAATGGGATCTCTTCCACCGCCATCTCTAGATTTCTCATCAGTCGATCACAATTCCCTCAAAAATGGCGGATCCAGCCACCAAGAGATCTCCCGCGATAATCTCCTCAACCTCTTCACATCTCAGCAAGATCTTCTCAATCACTTCTTCAAACATCTCGATCTCTCTCAAACCCTAGATTTCTCACGCATTCTCCTTTCCACCACCGGCACCGTTTTCTTCACCGGCGTCGGTAAATCCGCTTTCGTAGCTAACAAGGTTTCACAGACGCTTGTTTCTCTCAGCTTCCGTTCCTCTTTCCTCTCCCCTCTCGATGCGCTTCACGGTGACATTGGCGCTCTTTCTCCACGCGATGTTCTCGTTTTCTTCAGCAAATCTGGCGCCACCGAGGAGCTTCTCCGTCTTGTCCCTTGCGCTAGAGCTAAAGGAGCGTTTCTGGTGTCTCTTACCTCTGTTTCTGGGAATCCACTCGCTGGAGTTTGTGATATGAATGTGCATTTGCCGCTTCTGAGAGAATTGTGTCCGTTTAATCTCGCTCCGGTGACTTCTACGGCGATTCAGATGGTGTTTGGTGATACCATTGCCGTTGCTCTCATGGCGGCTAGAAATCTCTCCAAGGAAGAGTATGCAGCTAATCATCCCGCCGGTAGAATCGGCAAGAGCTTAATCTTCAAGGTCTGTTCTCGAAATTGCTCAACTTTGGAATTTCAATTTCCTAATGTTCTGATTTGGCTATACTATATATAAGCTTAAGAACCAGTATGATTGATAAATACAACAATGGGGATGAATCTATTGACTGTATTTTGTAGGTGAAAGATGTTATGAAAAAGCAAGAAGAGCTTCCTGTGTGCAAAGAAGGAGACTCGATAATGGATCAATTAGTGGAGCTAACCAGCAAAGGATGTGGTTGTTTGCTTGTGGTTGATGAACATTACCGCTTGATCGGTACATTCACAGATGGAGATCTTCGTCGGACTCTCAAGGCTAGTGGAGAAGCAATCTTCAAGCTCAGTGTTGGAGAAATGTGCAACAGGTGAGAAAAACTCTGTTTTTTAGATCCTATAAACATTGTTTGGTGTATGTTGAAATCTTTACCTTGAAACTTTTGTTAAAAACAGGAAGCCGAGGACAATTGGACCGGAAACAATGGCTGTTGAAGCTATGAAGAAAATGGAGTCACCGCCATCACCTGTACAGTTTCTACCAGTGGTCAATGAAGACAACACCTTGATTGGAATTGTAACATTGCATGGTCTAGTTTCAGCTGGTCTCTGAACACGAAGTTGCCTCTATATCGAGTTTTATATAGTTGATTCTTTTACAGAAACCCAAATCCAGAATATTGGTGTAATTTGATTGATATTCACAGCCAGTGAATTGTATCGTGTCTAGTTTTCATGTATTGTTCATCGTTTACTTAAAGATATGTATAGAGTAAAAGAAAGTCTTGTATCCTTACCCAAAAAAAGAAAGTCTTGTATCTTTGTCTTGTCTTACCTTCATTTTCTTCTACTCATGCTTTCATTTTTGCCTTCGAAAGCTACCTGCAACATCTTTCTTAGTGTCACCACACTCATAGAACCATTTTGATGCGACCATTTCTAGAAAATAAAAATGCAGTTATTTGCTTTTGATTGAACAAAATTTGGCTGAAGAAGCTGAAAGAATGCAGTTTTTGCTTGATGTTGTTACTAAAGCATGTTTGATTCTAACAATTCTTCTTTAGTTCAGTGGTGACAAAGAAAAACACAGTTACATCATATTAGCTTTCCATTTTCTCCATTGTCATTTGTCACAGTGAACAGAAGAAAAGCGGTTCTATATGTAAAAGAATCAGATCCTATTGCATTTAACGATCAATAATAAGTAAAACATAAAGAGAACTTGAGTTGCTAGTGAGAAGAAATATGAAGAAAGAAAAAGAGATACATAGAAAACAAAGATACAAGACTAGAAAACAATGTCTTTTAAATTCTCTATGCAGTTGACACTGCGTTGTTACGGTTGTTGTTGTTGCTGCTGCTGCTTTCATCATTTTGTTCGTTCTCACCGGACATTTCCTCGAGAGACTTGCCTTTAGATTCAGGAACCAACAGTGTAAAAACCATCCCCAAGAGATTAACCACACCCAAAACAATGAGCGAGTTCTTGACTCCAATACCTGGAGGATATCCATGCTCTGTCTTGGTCTTGTCAGGACTTTGTGCTAAGTACAAGAACCCAAACGCACCAACCATTGCTCCTAATTTTCCAGAAGCCGCGGAAATTCCATGACAGGTTGATCTAAACCTAGCCGGGAAAATCTCAGCGGGCACGACGAAAGTTGTTGCATTGGGTCCAAAGTTGGCGAAGAAGAATGTCAGAGAGTACATAGCCACGAATCCGATTCTGTTCTCCTTGTGAGTCCAGTGGTCGTAAGGGATGGCGAGAGCGAACATAAAGACGGTCATGAAGAAGAAACCCATCATCTGTATCGCAAATCTACCAATGACGTCGATGAAGGCCACTGTGAACCAGTAACCGGGTACCGTGCTGCACAAGGCGATTAGTGTTTGCGCACGTGCAATCTTGAAAACCTCTTGAATTGCGTTCATGGTCTGGGCAGGAGGAATCCATCCGATCGCGCTGAAAATATCTTTCTGGAAAAGGTTCTGACTGTAGAAGGCGATGTCGAGTAGGAACCATGTGCTTGTAGTTCCGAGCAAATGAAGGCCATGACGTTTCATGAATTCCTTGGAAAACAAGCCAAAGGAATTGGACTTATCTTCACTTCTCTGCTGCTCTGCTTCGATCTCCACTTGCAAAACCTTAGACATGTTTGAAGCCGCTAGTTTCGCGTCCTTGGCCACAAGAGCCGTGTACCGGGCGGTCTCAGGCATCTTCGACCTCGAGTAATACGTCATTGCGGCAGGCAAAGCACCCACCATCAGAATGATCCGCCACACGTAATCCGCTTGGGGAACTGTGGATGCCAAGGCATCAACTTTATAGATAGGAGCCGGAAACTTAGCCTCGAAAGCGGCAGCCACGATGATGGCAAAAATACCCCCGGTCAAGATTCCAAACCCTTGCATAGCGAAAACTGCGGCTATAAACGCACCACGGGTCTTTTTATTGGCGTATTCAGACATAATCGTGGCGGATAACGGATAATCACCTCCTATGCCAAAACCAAGCCAGAACCGGAAGAAACAGAGCGTAGTCATCACCGTTTTTGGGTCACTCCCAAAGGATAGACCCGAGGCGATGGAACAAAGGACCATGACCATGAGGGTCATACCGTAAACTTTTTTCCTCCCAAGCTTGTCACCGAGCCAGCCAAAGAAGAGCTGGCCGGCGAGTGTACCGCAGAAGGCGACGCCATTAACAGCGGCTGAGACGTTTGGAGGCAGCGTTCCTGGCTTCTCCGCACCGTCTACATGGTAGTAAATGCGGCCAAGAAGCTTAGTGACGAGGGAGATACAAAAAAGGTCGTAAGCGTCGGTGAAGAATCCCATTCCGGCGATGATAATCGCAGTGAAATGGTACCATTGTGTTTTGGCGACGTCGAGTGCGTTTAGCACGTTTAGTTGATCTCCTGCCATTGCTCTCTTTCTCTTTTCCTCTGCGTTAATATTAAGAAACACACATTCAGTATCAAATTCATATATATAACCTGATTTCAGACATGTTTTATTGGTAGGAAAAAAAAAAAAATCTATAGCATCAATAAGGTCAAGAATTCGTCAAATTCATTAATTTTTAATTGTCTTTCTGGCTTAGGTATACGTAAAGGTTGACTTGTAACGCGTGGAACTGGAAAAAGGACACGAAGTAAGATGGTGACGCACACCGACAAAAGATTTGATCATTCCATAATATCCAGTTCAATGACAGTCAAAATTTTCCTTTAAATCACAACATATTTCGGACCACTTTTTTTTTTTTTTTGAAAGAAAGGTGCCGAAATTATCTGATCCAAGAAAGAATGTTATAAACAAATTAAGTTTCAATCTCAGAACATCAACAAAAACAAAAAGCTGTATAATCATATATAGTTACTGAAAAAAAAAAAAAAAAAAAAAAAAAATATATATATATATATATATATATAGTTACTGAACAATTTTGTAAAAGACGATTTGATTTTTAGCTTCCAAATACAGATTTTCGCCTATCAAACATTGATCAGCTATATATCATCGAAAATGTTTCTTAACGAAACTACTCTATTTAATTAATAGACATAACACAAACACATGCTACACACACAAAAACTATAACCAAACGCTTATATAACCTCATTTCTCATTCACACAACAAATCGTAAAAGTTAAAAAGATTCATAAACACATAATTAACCAAGAAGAAATTAACTTACAGAAAGAGTAGTATTTTATTTTGCTTACTTTCTCGCAAACAATCTCTCCAAATGTGGGATTGTCTTAAAGAAAGAAATAAAGAGAAGAGTATTAGTTTGTTTGTTGTTTGTTCAGAAACTGTAAGAGAGAAAGGAAGAAGAAATGTGTTGTGAAATGAATAGAGAGGCAGCGTCGGGAACGGCTACTTATACGTGATCATATTTCTGTTTTTGTTTTGACATATTCTTGTGGTATATTCTTCTGACAACGACATCGTTTTTATTTCTTCTATTTGACTACTTCTTCTCCACCTTTTTTTTACTTCTTTTAGGAGACACTATTGGTTCTGTTGTGCGGTTAAATTTTTTTTGTTTGGAAATTGTTTTACTATCTGTTCGAGTTTTAAAGACTCACGCGGTTAAAAAAAGTCGTTTTAAGTAATAGTTTTCGTATATTCTTTGGGGGAAAAATAATATTCACACACATGATGAGCTGTTATATATTTTCTTTTTGGTAATTAATCCGAAATTAGTGCAGAATTTGTAAGAGAAGACAAACGTAAAACAGTCAAGATATTATTTTGGCCATAAATAGTAGAAATTTGGAAATCGATTCGTTTTCTATTAGTCTTCTTCGTTTCCCTATATACATTAATTTGCATAAACATAATAACACATTGTATTTCACCAACAAAAAAATATACAGTATATTCTATGTCCCATAAGCATTTCTATAGATAGTAAAATTAATACTATAAAATAAAGAAAAAAATTATAAGAAAAATAAATTGTAATTATCATGAAAGTTTCAAATGAAAAATGAGGAGAGAAAAAGTAATACAATAAAAAAAATAATTTGACAAAAAGAGACAAAAATCAAAACAAATTAACGCGAAACCAGAGAAAGTGATTAGCTCATAGTGTAACAATGTCATGTATATATCACAAAAGTAAACAGAAAAATAACAAATTTTAAAAAATCAGTGTTACAATATTTTTGTTTCATTGATTATACTTTTATATGGTTAAGGAAAATAGCGGGAACCAACGTTTTAGAATCGGTTTGAATGACGACGTGGCAAATCTGGGCCCACAGCTATAGATTGCCTTCTTCTTCAACCTGTTGACCCTTTAATAACCTTTAAACCCTAATTTATTAGAGCCGTTACGCTCTCTCATTCACATCACTTCCCTAATCTCTCTTTCTACAATGAGCTCGTCGTCTAAAATCGATTCAGAGAAGCCAGTTATGGTGTCAGAGTCACTATTTTCTACTACGACTCCTAACAAAACCGTTAAAAGGCAGATCTTTTCTTCGTCCCTAAAAACTGAATTTGTTGTAAAATTACCTGACAGGTGAGTTTAATTGATTGATTTGTTCATTCACTGTTCTCATTTTTGGACTCTTGTTTTTTCAATTTTATTGATTTTTTTTTGGCATTACAGGTTTGAGATTTTGGAGGAGTTTTTCAATGGGTTGGATACTGCAATTAGGTTACTTAAATTAAAGGGTTCGTCAACGACATACGCTAATATATGTCCCAAGATCGAGTATCTTACTAATCGGTAAAGTTATTGACTTTATTACAGCTTCTTCTTTTTTGGTTTGAAGAACATCAATTTAACAGATTCTGGTGAATCTTGAGAGTTTAAAGGATCGAACTTTTGATGCATATGATCAATCTAATGTGTGTGTGTTGTTTGATTGTATTTGCTCAATGATTTTTTGCATATGTGGGTCTACAGGATCTTCTCGTATGATCATTTGGCTCAGATGAAGCATATTTATCCGGAAGCTATTGAACTAAAGAGAGTTTTGAAGTATGTTGAAGACACTTGTTGTATGAAACCCAGTCTTCACATTAACTTGAATACCGATGCAATTGTACTTGACGATACAATTTGTGGAACTAAATACATGGAACTTAGGAAGGTTTTCCACTCAAAGCTTGTAGATTTTTACAAAGCTTATCCTAAGGTACATTTTAGGTTTCTCTAATCTATTAATTAGCTGTAGATTTTTGAGAGATGCTTTTATATCTGATTGGTGTTCCATCTTTTTGTTATCTGTATTCAGGACGAAGTTCCGAAAGAACTGCTTCCTGAACCGTTCAATTCCCCCAAAAGGGATAGTTATTCAGGTATAGTAAGTGTAGGTTTAGAAGAACCTAAACTTGAAGTTGGAGGGTTTGATGTTCATATGGAGGAGATAGAGCAAGAAGAACAAGATGTTAACAAAGCAATGCCAGATTCTACTTTGTCACACATAGAATCAAGAATAGTTGAAACCCCAGTCAAAGATTTATCTACTCCCTCCAAAGACTTATCTACACCAATCCGTCTCATGAGTGCTACACCGACGTTGCAGCTATCTAAAAGATGTATTGAGTTGACTCCAGAGGGTGGTGATGATAACTCTGTTAGATCAACAAATAGCCTGGCAAGGGGTCCATCTCGCAGTCTGAATTTTGATACTTTTGAGGAAGATGCAATTGTGAAAGATGACATTGGTAACGAATCTGATGATGAAGGAATCAACTATGAAGAAGATGGCCTTCTTCAGTCAGTAAAGGGTCCATCTCGCAGTTTGAATTTTGACACTCTTGAGGAAGATACAATTGTGAAAGATGACATCAGTAACGAATCTAGTGATGAAAAAATCAACTATGAAGCTGATAATGCTTCTGATGATGATAGCCTTCTTCAGTCAGTAAGTGATGCTTTCCTTTGCAACCATTTTGCTTTCACATTGTTTCCGGGGTTAAATTGTTTAAAGGGATTGATTCATTTTATGTTGGAAACCATGTTGAAACAACAGCCATCCTTACTTACCATTGTGTGTGTGAGTCTTTCAGATGAAAGAGAGACCAAAGACTGAACCTAAGAAGGACAATTGGCAACAGCTTGTTAATTTGATTCATACATTGTTTCACTCAACAAATCGAACAGTCATCACGAAGGAGGAGCTTCTTCACAAGATTATTTCAAACCAAATCAATATAACCGATAGAAGTAGGGACAGTTAATATTGAATGTTTGATAATAATGTTCCTGTCTCTTCTTCCATCACAGGCTCACAGTTTCTTTCTTGTTTGCATTCCCAGGGGAAGTGGAGGAACAATTAAGTTTGATGTTGCGATTAGTCCCGGATTGGATCTCTGAAACAAAAGCAGCTTCGGGGGATCTTCTTGTTCGGTGAGTACTATGTTCCACCAAAAATGATTATGATTTTCTTGATTTGGCCCTGAGTTTCACAAATGAAAAATACACTCTTTGTATTGAAAACATCTATTTGCTTCCTCTTGAGTCTTGAGGCTCTAATATTTGTATATCTGTTGCTTTTTGCAGGATCAATAAAATGTCTGCTGCCGAAACAGTACGTGCAAAACTTGAAGAAGCAACTTCACAAGACATTTCACTTGTCTACTGAAAAACCATAAAACTGAATTTATTTTGTGTGTTTTCATCCTCTTCACGAATTCAATTATCATTATTCTTCACAAATAGCTTCTTTCTAAGCTGGTCCAACCTATAAACTTGTATTATTCTTTTTAAACATATTTGATATGAGTATCAGGAGACAAAACATCATTTGACGATTATCAATTCTACTATATGTTGACTGTGGATATTAATTTAAGAGGCTCTTGCTAAAGAAGAGTGTGTGTGAGACTCAGATTGAGAAAGAGGATCAAGATTCGTTAGATCTTCTTTGAGACTAAAGTTGAAAAGATTAGTACTAAAGCAAAGGATAAAAAACAATGAAAAACAGTAATCACTCTCCAATCATTACCTCTGGCTCTGCGAAGAAAGATGAATAAACAAACGTTTGAAGGGAAAAGTAATGGACCAAATGATTAACTATAGTGTTTAGTTCATAAGTGGTTATGAAATTAGTTCATAAGACGTTATTCTTCTACAATCTACAGTCACAATATATACACAAAAGAGAACTCTTTGAGATTTTCTCATGTGAACCCTCCTTTAAGAGCTTTGCTTGCTCTCTGAATCGCTCTTGCGACTCTCCATATCTCGTGCTCAATTACTCCCTCTGATGCGTTTATCGCAATCGCATCTGCTATTCCCGGGAAAAATCCCAGCTTGCTCTCTGGTTCAGCCGCTGGTCCATACACCTATGCATAAAACACAAACAAGGTCACATGAGGTTTGGAAAATTGGTGAAATCTGATTGAAAGAAGCTAAAATGTTTTAAATTTACTCACAAGATGCTTGAACCATTCCTTCCCTTTGATCCCTTCTGCATCCAAAAACCCTCTTTCTACAAGCATCAACCTGCCATTTAGCTCTCTTCTCTTCGCCGCTGCTGCAACATCATCTTTGCTATATGATTTCTCCTTTAATTTCTGTAAATCAACCACCAAAACATGTATAGGTGAGACAAAGAAGAGAAAAATTAAGCTTATACGTTAATTAGCATAACCACTAGAAACCTTTGCTTCATCTGCGGCTTCTTTTGCAACCAAAGAGAACTCTTGTATCGCCATGCTCAAGGGATTAACAGAGACTTTCCCTTCTAAGAGCGTGCTCAGAGTATCTCTATGTACCTAAATCATTACACAAAACATAGACTCAGTTTCCTTCTATCTTACGTATAAGGGAAGTAAATAGAAGAATGTACCTGCAATTGTTCTGTATAAGAGATGTAATCGAATGGTATCAGTGGCTCATCAGCCAAGATAATTCCTAAAAGTCCCCAAATTCCAGCCACTGAAGAAATATAGAAAGCAAAGAAGAAAGTTAATTCTCTTCATATCATCTATGAAAACAGAACAAAGAACTAAAAACTAATAGTAGATCAAAAGAGAGAGAAGTAAAAGCTTTACTAGCAACATGGCGGTGAAACAATGGATCGGCATTGTGGATCATCCAATCATAGGAGTCAAATGCGGTGTGATAGACAGGATAATCTGAAAAACTCGCAAGATAAAAACATATATTATTGACATTACTTGCACTAGAACATCACATTCTGATTTCTGAACATAATATTTTTCAGGTAGTCAGAATATTTACCTGCTCCGTAGTACATGTCTATAGATGGTATCCCGGCATGGTGAAGAAAACCGGAAAAATCAGAATCAACTCTACTTAGCCTCTGTATCTGCAGTCCATTAAACCATACGTTGTTTACAAAACTTATAATCTAAGAAAGTAACAAAAATACAAGACAGAGTCTACTCACAATGTTGTTCTGAGACTTGAAAGTCTCTTCCACTGTCAAGCCTACTGTATCAGGATCCTGAACCTGACCACACAAAAATGAATACCAGACACTAAGACATTTCTCGACGAGTAAACAAATAAAGTTTTATCAATGCTTGAGAATACCCCCATTGTTAGTATCATTACCAGCTTTAAGACATCTACAAGAAGACCGTCTAATTGAGGAGTTGCACCAGCAAAAAAACCAGAGCCTTGGACCGCACAATCTACATTAAGATAAGCCACAGCACTTGCACCTAAGTTAAGAACATTTTCTTCAATCCATTCAGTTGATCCAATCTATACAACAAAAAGAGACACTAAATGGTTTAGTAAAGCCATCAAATAGATTCAACTTTTCGAAGTTACTAATTACTAACCATTCCAAATTCTTCTGCATCCCAACTACAAAGGAGAATGGTCCTACGTGGTCTCCAACCAGATTTAAGCAACAGAGCGAATCGTCGGCTAATGTCAAGTAATGCAGAAGTTCCACTGTTTGGATCAACAGCTCCATATGTCCATGCATCTCTATGGTTCCCAAGAATCACATACCGATCCGCTTCTTCACTTCCTCTTATTGTAACCACAACATTGTGAATTTTCTTCATTTTCATCTCCCCCTAAAGTTTAAAAGAAGCAATAACTTCAAATTGAGCTCAAAATTCCCACTTTTCAACTACAATCAAATTCCCAAAAAAAAACTAATTTTCAAAAACGTTATAACGGAAATTAGTCACATAATTAGGAAATATAACGGAAAATTACAAAAGTCAAACCAAGAAAACATAACGGAAATGCGAAATTGCAGTTAACCTGAAACGTCATGTTAATAACCGTCCGTCCAGGGCCAACCCGTTGACCCGATCCGACCCGACCCGAATTCCGCCACTCCAACGGAGCTCTAGCACCGCCAAGAGAAGCCAAAATGATCTCAGCATTATGAAGAGACAAAGGCAAAGATGGAATCTTGGGGAATCTCCGAGTGACCAATTCATCTTCCAAGCTCAGTTTTTCTCCTCCGACAACTCCGGGCCAACCCGGACTAACCGGATCTCCGATTCCTCTCATAACCGTACCTCTCTCAATGCCGCCAAATCCGCCACCGTCATTCTCGGCGTATATTAGCACTCCTAGCGCACCTTTAGTTTCTGCTATCTTAACAATTGCTCCTCTTCCTAAGGTTTCACCTTTCCTCGCTAAAACCACACACCCTTTAACGCTCACACCAATCGACTCAAGCGCATGATAGTCTCTCTCCTCGCCGTGATTCACGAAAACCACGTTACCTTGCGCCGACCCAGATGGAGAATAAGCGTGGTAAGGCCTAACGACCGGAGATGATGAGGAAGAAGAATCTCCGGGGACGTCGTTTAAGTCAAACTCAAGAGTCGTCGTGTTGCTAAAACGCGCCGTGACGGAGATGTGCGTAGGATAAGATAAGAGCGCTTCGTATTCGGCAACATGGGTCTCAAGTCCGAGGCTTTTGAAATGGTTTTGGACGTAGTTGAGAGTTTCTAAAGAGGGTTTAGTTCCGGCGAGGTGAGGATGACGGGTCAATTCTCGGAGGTAAGAGGAGATGGTGGCGTTGGAAGCAGAGGAGAGGAAGAGGCGGTGGAGACGGAGGGCATTATGGGAATTTCGAGAAAATAGAAGAGAAGGAGTAACGGCGTCTGGGTGATGGAGAGTGTAGAAAGTGGCGACGAAAAGGACGATGACGAAGAGGAAAGTACAGAGCGGCGGCGGTTGTCGGAAAGGAAATATAGAGATTCCGGCGACGGTGGGTCTGGTGGTGAGAGGCTGTGACATTGCAGAGAGAGAGAGAGAGTAAATTGTTTTAGTAAGTATAGTGGCTGAGCCAAAGTATTTATTTATGAATCATCCATCTTCTGTCTCTTTTATGTTTTGTCTTCTTCGTCTTTATGAGTATCTTTGTCTTGGTCAAAACTCTGTTATTAATCTTCTTTTAATCATTTTCATCAACCTCCGAGAAAAAAAAAAAGGAGACTGATTTTTACTATGTAATTACGAGAATTTAGAATTTTAACAGAGTGATAATTGATAAATCTAGGAAACTAGAATTTTAAACCCTTTTTTCCCACTAAATTACTTGAGCTTAGATGCTAGACATTATTATTAGAGTGTGGTGGCGACCAGTCGAATGATGAAAAGCTGCGATAGTATTGAGAGAGAACCAAAAGAAAAGAAAGAGTATTGTTTGATTTAGTAGTAGTGGGTGGCCAAAATATCATTTTCAGTTTAAGTATCATTTTCAGTTTCTGTTAACTCATTTTTATATTACTCGTGATGTATCGGGTCGTATTTGACATATTCCATTTTGATTTATCAAACAATTAAACATTAGCATATTTCTCGTGATATTCTCCATTGTGATTATCATATGTTTTCCCTCGAATTTTCTACTGTCCTTGTCATTAATTATTTAAAGTGAGGGCATCATTGAAAGACAAGAGGAGGCACGAGACTGAGAACGGTGTTGGAACCTTGAGATCAATAATTTTATCTGTAAATGCGTTAATGAACATTGTTTCATGGAGCATCCTCCAAACATGAATGCATTGATGAACTTGTTTCGTTTTGCATGATGTCCACATATCTATTTTTTGAAGAAAAATAAAATGGGATTTACATTAACTAAAAACTATAGATTGAAAACAAAATAAAAAAAAACTTGCAACTATTTGAACAAATGATGAGCACGGAATAAAAATGATAACCATGAAAAGCTTTTGTCTTTATGCATTTGATTCATTTGGTCGGACCTATTGTCTTTATGCATACATACATAATACATTATAATCCACGCCGAATTGACTAGAAAAGAAAAAGAAAAAAAAACTTTATAAGAAAATGGAATTATCTCTAACTAGTATTTTTTATTATTCAGTATAGATTTTTTTTGTCGCCTAATTTAATTTAGACTTATAGACTATAATTCAATTCAATTGACCCAAATACAAATTTTGGTTCGTCAGTTTTGGTTCCTTCTATGTTTTATGGACAAAGTTTACTTTCGCAGGACTATCTAAGTAACCCCATCGATAAGATTATTTAACATCTAGGTAGTCGTCGACTATGCTCTAGATATTTTACTAAGAAAATAAGATGTTTAAAATTTTAATGTACTTCTTCTAAAAGTGTGGGAATTTGATCGAATGATTGAGGTAATTATAGAAATCTGACAGCACTATCGTGAGAGATAGGGAGGACAAATCTAAGTGGGTCCTTCAACGTATCTTTGTAGTGGACCTTCTTAAATATAATCCGAGTCATCATTCGGACAAAAAAATTCTAGGGACATTGGAAGTGTTGGGTTTAGACAATAGACTTCTATAAATCTGGTAGACAAAAGTTATCAAAAAAAAATCTGGTAGGCAACAAAAAAAAGACTACCTTAAATTTGTTTCTTTGCTCAATCAAAATCCATACAAAACTATTAAAATTATTAGCAAATATTATTTTGATAATACTTCCAAACTCTTGCAACACTCTAGCAGATTTTTTAAAGTATAATGTCTTACTCATCACCCAATTGAGTGAACTTCTTGTAAAAAAATTGAAACATCCAAACAGAGTTTTGTAAAGTATCCGAATCAATTGAGTAGACTTTACTATAGAGGTCTTGAAACAATTAAGCATACTTAGTAAAAGCTGGTGTTGTCCTCTTAAATACTTGAGCACTCTTCATGAGATGTATGCTCTGAAGAAGCACTTGCTTAGAAGTGCATCTTTTAAAGTGATGTTTTTAATTTTGCAGTTCTCTGCTTACAAGTGTACAAAGGAAAAAAAAAAATTTCAAATATAATAACTAGTGGAAATAAAGTTATGGGTTGGAATCTTGGAGGCTAACAATTTAGCGAAGAGAGGAGAGGGCTAATGTTTTGGGCCAAACAATTTCTAAAAGCCCAAGAGACGAAAAACAAATGTTCAAAGCTAAACAATGTATTGAAAAAAGAGAGTAAATGGAATGGGCCTCTAGTTGCAGATGCTTTATGTTTCTCTGACCAAACCAAAGTAAAAGAAGCCATTTGCATAATTGCATTTATACTAAGCAATTACAGGAGCTTGATTAGTGAACTACTACTGCAGATAACAAATGCAGAGGAGAATTTAATATTCATTTAGGGACTTCAACTTTGACCACCAGAGTCAACTTTACTATTGAGCGGGAGAATATAGTCCACAAAATTGAAAGAGGACTAATTCAATTGTGGGCTCAATTTAATATTTTAGAGATAGTAACACAGAATCTTTTATTTTAAGGTCTTTTGATTGAGAAACCTTAAATTAACATGACCACAATCTCATTTCTTAATTTTCCTTTTTCTTTCCTTTTGTATTTAATTTTTTCTTTATCATTTTTAATTTTTTTCTAAAACTATTTATGATCTTTGAAAAATAATCACGTGTTATAACCAACTCTATTTAATTTCTGTCACACTTAAAATTTAAAAGACTGACACCAAATCCATGTGAGCCAAAAATACAATAAACCAATGAAAAATATATCTTACCCAATTGACAAATGTCATGCCTACCTTATTTATGTAAAGTGTTTTTCTTCTTTTTTTTCTCTAGCAACCATATCTGTGCCTTTATAAAATAAATACTGAATATATATATATATATATATATGTATATATGTTGAAGTTTGATAAGATGACCAAAACATAAAAAATCTTCAAAACATATTATCAAAGGTGGATTGAAATTTCTGTTTATGATATTGCTTAGTTTTTGAGACTTTTAGTAGTTCTGGTGGGGTGAATCAGTAGAGTTGGTAAAACATTTTGATTCTAATCATAAATCAAAACTTGTTAAGGTAGGATTCTAAATTTATAACTATGCCCATATGATTAATTAATTATTGATTATTGATTTAGCTTTTGCTTTTTCTCCTCAAAAAGGGAAAATTATTTCATTAGTATGATAATAGCTGGTCTCTGTGGGCACGTAGCCCAAGAACTTTGAAATACGCTCCGATAAAGGAGGGAGAGAGACACGAGGAAGAGGAAGAGGAAGAGGAAGATGAAGAATCAAAGACAGACACAAAGACAATATTATCCTCCTAATTTCTCTCTCTTTTCTCTTCTTCTTTCGTAGGATTATCAACATCTTCCTTCTCTCCCTCCGGAAAATCCCGCCGTTTCTTACATTTTCCTCTGTTTTTTTCCCGGGAAACAGAAGGAAAATTTCTTTTTTTTTTTCTTCTTTTTCCGGGAAGGAGAGATCTTTGTGAATTAGGTAGCTGCCCACATCTCTTAAGTCTTGTCTCGAGCTTCTTGAAAATATACCTTCTTTGGGTCTTGAGAATCATAAACTTGTCTTCTCTGTTTGGCTATGCCAAAACTTTCTTGCTTTTGTTTTAACGGCCTCGTTACGGGGCTTCATTGTTGTGGTTAATTCATTTGGAGAATGCAACAAAGGTTACTGCTTTTATTAGATTCTAAAGCTAGGGTTTTTGGGAACGTGCTTAATCTGTCTCTATCTCAGCATTTGAGATTGGTTTTTTGGGTATAACCTATTATGGATTCAGAATTGAGATTTCCTTCAAGAGATGTTGTGAATTGCTGTGAATTTGGTTGTGATTATTCACTTGGGGCATGTTCTTCAGATCCTTGGGCTAGGACGGTGAAAAGAAAGTTCAACGAATTCAAAGAAGGGAACATGATGTTGTTACGAGGTTCTTCTGATTCATCTTCAAACGCTAAGATACTGGTTGAGAACGAATGTGCAGCTTTACTTGAGGCTCTTTCTAGCCAAAGGAAAACAGTTAAAGATCTTCATTTAGAGCTCGAAGAGGAGAGAAATGCTGCTGCATCAGCGGCGAATGAGACTATGTCGATGATACTGAGGTTGCAGAGAGAAAAGGCTGAGATTCAGATGGAAGCTCGGCAGTTCAAAGTGTTTGCTGAGGAGAAAATGACGCATGACCAAGAAAAGCTCTCGGTTTTGGAGAATTTGTTGTATGAGAAAGAACTAGCTATCGAGGCATTGACTTATGAGGTCGAAGCATACAAGCATAGATTGTTGAGCTATGGAGTCTCTGAAGCTGAGATACATGATCAGATACTTGGTTTTGGCAGAGACTCGAGCACGGTTGGTTTTGATGTTTACCCGTGCGAGTATACTTCTTTGCAATGTAGTGTGGATGAGAACCCGTGTGAACCAGATGGTAATGTTGATATTGAAGAAAAGGTGATAGTTGGTCAGTCTCCAAGATGGCCATATTATGATCCCAATTCGCCTTTAGGAACTGCAAAAGATATAAAGGGGACATCTTTCGCAGACTCTCCTATGTCTAGTAGTAGCGACAGAGTTTATACTATCGACTCAATCCATGTGGGAGTTTCTGAAGTTAAGATTGACGACGAGCCTAATAAGATGTGTAAGGGAAAGTTAAATGGTGATCTCTGGAACTCTCCGAGATACCAAGAACCGTTCACGACTCAGCAAGGAGTTAACGAGCCAGATATAGAGAAGCTTTACACAAGGCTTCAAGCACTTGAGGCAGACAGGGAATCATTGAGACAGATCATTGTGTCGATGCGGACAGACAAAGCTCAGTTGGTGTTGCTCAAAGAAATCGCACAGCATTTAACAAAGGAAACTGGCATAACAGGCAGGCGACACCCAGTTAGCAAAATGTCATCTTTTAAAGGATTCTCTGTAGTAACGGTCTTCAAGGTAAATAAATCAAAACAATCTCTCCTATCTAACTCTTACATGTTGCATACTGAAACTCTGTGTGAGCCTGAATTTTGCTTTCCCTTCATTCTCGTGTTTCAGTGGATTGTGTCTTTCGTTTCGTGGAAAAGGAAAGCCAGGCAAAACAAGTAAGGAGATTTACGAATTACGAGTCAAAAAGATTTGCTTTGGGTTTCACTCACATTCTGGCTGGTATTACTACTGTTTTCTGATGAAATCAATTACAAATTGCATTGCAGGTATGTTTATGAATTGTCAGCAAATAATATGGGGATGCTTATGATTCTAGGCGAGGGATCTGGAACTCGGAGATGGAGATGTTTAACGAGTTCACATGTCTAGATTTCCATTTTTTTATGAAGTTTCTTTGGCGTAGTTAGTGCAACACAAATGTACATTGCTCTGCACTTCAATCAATTATGTATGGATGGTTCAGAATCTGGTTGAATATGATAAAAAATTTCCTTTTCTTTTTTTTGGCTCTTGCATATCCTCAGGCCAAGATCAAAACAGGGTATGAAAAAAACATTCACAATATGGATGCGTTTAAAGATAGACGATTCATACAAACGTTTTTGTGCATTGCCATATTACCCTTCACATTACCATTGGGTCTATAACTTGATTTTGGGTACATTCATTTCATACATAATGATGAAAACCTGGAAAGAAAAACAGAGACAGATCACGAGGGAGACAGCGAAACCGTGTAAGACTTGTTGCAATACTTCAAGCTCTTTAGATGGCCTGATTGAAGCTGAGGGCAGATCACTGCTCCGGGAATGTCAGATGCATTGTCGTTTGTTTCTCCTGTGCCTTCTATGACTCGAGACTCCGGGTCTGTCTTCTCAGGGACTTGTGGTAGACCAATGTTTAAATTAACCGAGGTTGGCTCGGTCACAAAGCTGAATCAAACTCATCAAATGTTAGCATTTTCTAACAAAGACTGAAAGTTTTTGGTTTGGAAGAGGAGAAGAGATTTTGCATCAACGAACCTGGCTTCAAAGTTTTGTCCATTAGCACCTACATTTGCACATATATTGCTAATAATCCACGGCGGAAGATATTCACCTTTTAGCTCAACCATGCAGCAACTTTTATGTTCTGTTCTTACCATCTCAGTGCATTTGATCTGGAGATCAAAGAAAAATTAACCTCAAAGTGTTATCATATAGAATAAGGATGTCACAGCAAGAGAACCACAGAGCAAAGCATTAAATGTGGAATATACCTCAGGAGAAGACAGTGCAGCATTCTGAAATGGCACTGGTGAATATAAAACAGGAACGTCTGCGGTAGGAAGAAATTCAAAAGACGACCTACACATGATTGAGAAACAATGGTTATAATCATCATCAAAATTCATTAAGAAGATTTACATGTGCACGATATGTAATTTCTTTTCTAAAAGATGTTTATAATCACCTATAATTTAAGAGAAGATCATACAATCCATGTACGCTCTCATTTCCGACAAAAGCCAAGAAAGATTCTGGAGTATTATCAATGTTTGAGACGGAACGCGAACGACGAATCTGCACACATTACAAGGAGTCAGGAAAAACACACCAATAGTCTCTCGTATAAGCAGGTGCTTCACATGGTTAATAAGTCATAACAGTGAAAGAGTAGACATAAATATGTTTCCTGAATAGATAAGTAAAGACGCACAAACCTGGCCAAGGTTATGATTCTCTATCTCTGAGAGTTCAGCAAGATCTTCAACAGTGGTCTGATCCATTTTAGTTTTGCAAAGAGGCATAGAGTAGCAGATGTCCTGTGAAACATAATCAAAGCAAACTTAGTAAAGTACGGATGAGAACGTATTGATAATTAGCACAAGTTTGCATAACATAGAGGAGAAGACAATGGATAATTCGATAGTTCTCTCCTGATGTCTCAAGGAATGCAAAACACAAACAATCTACGTAAATAAATAAGGTTAAATGCTTAACAATAGTGAGAGAACATATCTTACAAGATCGTTAAGCATGGCTCTCAATCTTCTAGTTGACTGGGTGATATAGCCATTGCATGAGCGTTTGACACCTCCTGACTCACAGCTTCCAGTGAACATTGCCACAAACTGAGAAGTACAGACTACAAGCCAAATAATGCACAATTAAATTTAGTTTCATTTATAGAGTACAGCATACATGTCATTTACAATACGAGAGATGGAACATGACAAAGAAGCTGTGCATGAAAGTTCACATTTGAATAGCACTAGAGGTTAACTTGACTTTGTTGCATCTTTGCAAAAAAAAAAAAGTAAAAGCAAGGTTTATACCAAGTCCTTCTAAATGAAAGTGTTAGTGGTAAACAAAACACGGAAGGATATATGTGTCTGTGGAAAAAATTTCCACCTACATATATCTGTATTATAATAAGTAAGCACTACAAATTTCCATTGCCATTGAAGTTCGTCTTTATTAACGAACTGTGTTATACCCAAAGAAAAGTCACATCCAAACCAGGCGAAGATAATATGAAATTACCATAAAATATTTTGCAGAGATTCTTCCGAAACATGAAATATAGACTTCGAAAAGCATCCTCCCATGCCAATTTTCGATTTTGTAGGAAATCAACTTCACCTAAAATAGCAAAATGAGGATCTCTTTATAAAATTCAGAAGGAAGATGACTGATAAATAGGTAAAACTTATGAATTCTCATTAAAAACCTCTGTCTGATCCAGATGCTACCAATGCCGATAAGACAAAAGGTGGCAAGGTAGACTGAGGATAAACCCACGAGTGTAGCGACATAGAATTTAACACTTGGGAAACCACAGCTGATCCAGAACCACTACTGTTATCTTGATTTACCACATTACACGACAGCGACTTCAGCTGTGGCATACCATTGTAGGTACTACCCATGATTGACCTATGTAACCTAGAACATTAGAATGGAAAAAAATAGACTGAATCAAACTTTGGATGCAAAGGAAACCACTAGTCAACAAGATTTAATAAGGTAAAGAAGAGAAGATAAAGGGAATACTTCTGTGTGATTACAAAACATATTTCATCTATCATCATCAATAAGTGGTATGTGTTAACTAATAGGAGATGTCAAGGAGGAATCACTCAGATTCAACTACAGCCATCATATGATTCTATCACAAAATGTACAGGAATATCAGATATAGCTCAACTCACCAACTTAATGGAGAAGAGGAGACAAGTCGAGCATAAGTCTTCAAGGAAAGGTCCAGAGGGATCTTTTGCCCAGGAACTTGGAACTCAGACATGAAATTTCCACTTAATGAAGCAGAAGTATCATCTTTCACACTTATGTCGGCAGGATGAACCAGCAATGGTTCACAAGTGGCAAGTCCTTTCAATGCTTTGTTCTGTTGAAAGATGACATAAGTTTCAAAAGGACCAGATACATAACCATCTGAGGGTAGCAAAGACTATCTAGTGAAGCATACCATATCAATATCTGGCAAGCAGGATAATTCTTCACCCCTGGTTGAAAGTTCTGTGACACTGCGAAATATGCTCTGGCTACATCTCTCATTTGTTTGACGAGCTTCAGCCTTAATATCATCATAAACTTCAGTAGAAGCATTATTCTCCTCACTGCTAAGACATTAAAGCATTAACATAAGTAACAGCACATAAAGTCTGCTTACTCCAGATAGAAATTGCCTGAGGGGTTTTACCGAATAAGTTGTCTTTTGGTGGCAGCAACATTCGAGAGTAAAGAAACATTGATTAGGCCGCTGGATTGCTTCGCACCATTTTCCTGTGTTAAAGACAGATAAACTAATAAGATAGATGCGTACTAAACTATAATTTATTCACAAAATCAAAGGAAACAGTATTAGAATCAGAGAGGTCATGAACCTTAGAGTTTTCTTTGCCAGAGAGCATCCAAGGCCTAGCCTTTTTGACAGGATACAGTTCATCCATACGCATCTCTATGTATTTTGGATTCTTCGAAAGCTCTTGTTTCTTGAGCCCATTATCTTTCTCAGCACTACTGCCAAGATAAATCTAGTAAGAAAAATATAAGTTGGAAAAGACTTGACGACATGATGATTTATATACCTTTTGCAAGGACGCAATGCATCAAAAGCTTCTTTAGCTTGGTCCACAAAAGCAGTCCGTTTCAATTGTTCTCCCTGTTCAGTGAGAAGGGTATTAGAATGAACAATCTTCAGAGATAACTTCCAATAACTCAACGGAAAAAACATTGCAAGATGAAGAGAAAGAAACAAACTTACTCTCAGTTCAGAAGGCGTCTTCCTCTTAGCTTTTGGCGCAGCTTTGGACCCTCCAGTGGTCTGAAGAAAACTACTAGGAGCAACTACTTTCACCATTTTCAAATGATACTGTTCGCTTGATCCCACAATACCAAATCTGAGGCACAATTTGGTATTTTATCAACCCATTCAAATTCCATTTACACAGCAAGATCATTTTCAATATTACAAATCAATTCGGTTCAGAAATCAAAAAGTTATCTACACAACCCTAAAGAAAATTACACTATGAACCCTAGAAACTGGTGAATAGCACCGGCGAAGACCTTACTTACAAGCGAAAAATCCAAAATTACAAACATAAATCAGAGATGGAAACTTACTCACTACGCTCGATGGTTAATCTCTTAGCGATGTAAAGATAGAAACCCAGCGATAGCGAGATCGATGTCTCCGATTACGAGCTCGTCGTGGTGTGAATCTCCTCCACGGCGGAGCAGACTAGGTTTTTTTCATTATTCTCTCTTTTGTAAATTTTAGGGGAAACGAACAAAAATGGTGGACAGTGAGATTGGAGGGAAGAGGAAAGAGCGTGAAATCGGAAAAGCTTTTCAAAAAATTTGGTCAAAATAATTTGGGATTCCCTCCTGTTAATGTTTTCGTAACAGTCAATCTAACGCCGTTACTTTCATAACGTTGACTAGTAAGCCATGGATTGGTTTGAGTTTTCCGGTTTATAAATGTGAAAACCGAACTGAAACAATAAACATTCGGTTTGTTTTAATTAGTTTTTTTTTTTTTTGTGTTTAGCTAATTTCGGCTTCAATCGGTTAAACCGGATTGAATTCCCTGTGTAAAATTAACCCAACTTGGTCGAATCATCTCACGCTTATTAGGCACCAAATTTAATGATCAAAATCACTTCAACAAACACTCTCCTAATTTCACTTGGTTTAAAAACAACAAATCAAATGTTTTGCGACCAGGAAAAGAAAGAAAGTAGAAGATTAACCTCTCTAGCCTCGACAAATTACACATAACCAAGAACTCTTGTCTCTAGAAAAATACATGTTTTCATACTACACATCCTAAATGATCTCTCTGCCTAAAAGGTAAACAAAACACACATGCAAGAGCCTCCAATCTCCATTGAGCCACTTCATTGTTTACTTCTCTTGATGCCTGCCGTTTGTTTTCACCTGAAACAAAAGATCAACCATTCTGTTTGAATCAAACAACATTTACAAACACAACAAGCAAAGACATGGCTTCATCAATTAGTCGTCATCTATGATTGAATCTACCAGGGTACTATGTATCCAATTCCTCTTGGTCCACATATGTGAAAAAGTATACATGTTAGCTATTAAAAACTATGCATCCAAAGGAAACAACACATCAGCTTTCACACCAGTAAATATCAGAAGAAGTACAAAAGATATTAAAACACAGTGGAGGCAACAAAGCAGATTTACCTGAACCAAAACTCCATCTAAGAGGGAGGACATACCGCTGCATCCTCCTCACCTAAAGTCACAACATAAGGCTGAACTTTGAATGTTTCAGTAATAGTATGGCTGATCTCGTACTTCACAACCTTCGCCCCAAAGATGTTGAACCTTCCTGCGCTATCGTAAGCAACCTCAGCATCAGCCCCCTTCCTAAAAACTACCCTAGCCCGGTTTTTCTCCTTGTCAACTTCAGTCTGTGACTCCTGTATAGGTCCAAAATACCTGAACATTTTACTCAGACTCTTCTCAGAAGGTATTGTATCCGTTTCAGAGAAGTTAATTATAATCTCCGCTGGTGCATTCTCATCAAAGTCTGCTGGTTTCTTAGAGGCTGAATGAGGAATACTGATCTGAGACTGTCGTCTTCTGTATGGTCGGCGAGTCCTTTGAACCTCAGCAGGTTTCAACTCAACCGGCACGACTTGATAATTTCCTTTTTCAGTAGGTGGAGTTTGCTCTTCACCACCATTATGGATCACCCTGTCAGTCCAGTATGTGTCTCCCGTTTCCTCGAAATCAAATGATTCAGTTCCTGCTACATCAGAATTGGATGGTCTACCTCTTTTCTTGCTAACCTTTTCTGTGGTAACTTGCTGCGAAGCTGATGAGTTTCGGAAATCTAAGAAAAAGCCAGCAGCAATGTCAGATACAACGTTCTCTTTAACAGGGTCTGTTGCTGCGCAATGGAGCTGGGATACAAAACTCTCAGTGGAAAGAGTTTCATCACCAAAGTTACTACCCTTCAAAACTGAAGGAGATCCTGCCATCTGACTAGCAGCCCTGGCTATGCATGCACCGATCTTAAAGGACGGCCTTTCGGCAAAAGACACCTTTGCGAATGAAACAGTCTTCCTACCTTCTCCTGGTGAATCCTCACTCAGGACATCAGCCTTTCGTTTCACACCATTGGTTTTAATGTTAGAACCGGTTTCATCATCAGCATAATCAGAATTGTTGGGATTTTCTTCCATTTCTGTATCTTCCTTTTGGTTTGGATCGATACTTGGAGCTTCATGAGTAATGTCATCTTCCTCTATCATTGTATCTTGTTGATCTGCTGTTTTCTTATCCAGGGATTGATGATCCTTATCTTGTTGGTTTTCTTCATATCCAAAAGTTGCATCAGAAGTCTCTTTTGAACAATATGTTGCAGCAGCTGGAGATTCTGCCCCAACACCAACACGGGCTTCATTCAATTCAGTTTCGATACCTGCGGGACTTAAGCTTAGATTAGCATCTGCTGTGGCAACATCCTCTGCCATGTCAGTAGCTTTCTTAGCATCTTTTAAAGATACATTCCCGGTTTCGGTTTTAAGGTCTTGTATATTTCCTGACCAAGATGATACACCACTGAAATCAATAAAGTTGGTAATATCAGAAGTTGGATCAAAAAGAGCATTATGATCCAACGGTTCAACTTCACCTGGAGCAGCATCTTCAGTGGGACTATTTTGGATTGCTGAATCAGCAGATTCAATTGTTCCGGTAAGATCACTTGCCATATGAGCATTATTTTTGCGTTCATCAGTTTCCATTTTCTTTACTACATTGGAACCATTGTTGTCAACTTCAGCTATTGGAACATCTTGGGTTTGTACCATACTTGCGCCAGCAGATTCATTGCAATGATTATCCAAAGCGCGGTCCACTTTAACATCCTTTTCCACCTGTTCCTCTGCTGCACAATCAATTTCCATGGCTTCTCCGTGTTCATGAAGAGCAACATTCTCTTCATTTTCCTGTTTGCTATCAACATCCATTTCGTTATTATCCTCCTCCCTTTTGTTTGCTGATTCCTTCTCTTGTTTGCTATGATCCTTCTCGCTTCTCTGTGTTGCCTCCTTCTCTTGGTCAGCTTTATCTTCTGACACAGAAAGCGTCTCACCAGCGACTGACTTTTGCTGGGACTTTTCAGTTTCAACATCTTGTTCTGCATCACAAACACCACCGTTATCTTCAACTTCACATGTTGCCTTCTCATCAGTAGCTTCATTTGCAGCAGAAATTACAGTCTCCTCTTCTCCTGCAGTTTCATCATGACTAGCACCATGGTTACTCTTAACTGCAGACTTAGCCGTTTCATCATTCAACTTCACCTCAACAGTTCCAGTATCTCCTTCACACTCCATATCTGTGATAGCATCAGTCCTTTTAACACCATCAACAACATCAGCTTTCCCTTGTTTCTCATCAGAAACCGAATTACCCGCTTTTAAGCTCCCATCACCAGCAGCTAAACCTCCATCATGTGGGTTTTCAACAGAAACGCCTAAATCCGAAACCTCACCAACTAGGGTTTCAGTTTTAAAAGATAAACCTAGTCCCTTACCAGCTTCCTCCATGGGCTCACGAACAGACTCAGTTTCCTCTCTCGGTTCCTCCATGTGAATTATCTGAAAGCAGCTCAAAATTACTCAAATTGTCCGTGATAATTAAAAAAGGCGAAAACTTGAAACAAGAAACAGAAATCAGAGCAAAGGGTATTCACAAAAACCATGAAAGATTCCAGATTTCACTGATAACGGAAGTGAAATTAACAACGAGAAAGCTGAAATAGGCGAAATTACCTCAAGAGATCTTGCAAGAATTGGAGAAACAAAAACAAAGGTGAGGGCTTTGTTGGGCGTGAGTAACAGAGACGACTCCGACGAGTGTGGGTTTCCACGAGAGAAGAAGAAAACTGAACGCAGATAATGTTTATGATTCTGAATATTTCATAAACCCGTAGGTAAAGAAGTATTTATTTATACAGCCCTAGAATTGCTAACCTAATAGAAATAGGAAATAGAGGAATTACCTAAACTATAAAAGGAAAATAACAAACATTATCGAGAATATATCTCAATAAACGCTACGCCGAATTCGTTAGTCGAGCGTGTTGATATCATCAGTCATCTTTCTTTTATGTTCTTCGGAAAATATTTAGATTCGGAGAGGAGAAGCCACCACCGAATAACTCTTTTGGCTGTTCACGATTTTCGGGGAGGTTCGTTTTATGATATGCATCTTTATGATCCATTTAATCGACCGTCCTGATTTATCCACGTTGCTCTTTCTTTTTTCTTTATTCTGAGGTAAAGCGCTGAATTTTTTTCATAATTTCTCTCGGATACGGATACGGATATACGCAGATATTCGATCTAGTCGGGTTTTTCTGTTGTAAGTTAAACATGGTGATTGACTATGGATTATGGATAGCGAAATGCATAATCCAGTCATATATGGATACCTTTTTAAGTTCATGTCTACTTTCATGCCAAAAATTCAAACATGATGCAGCTTAAGATCAGTTTATTAATATAAACCATGACATGTAGCTTCGTGATTTGTGTTTGTGCCGTTGCTAGATCTTTATTGTTTGGTTGCGGAAATGTTGTTCAACTTAAAATGTTTGCACTATTTTATTAGTGTTATTCCCCTGTATTTTCTGTATCCAGGGGAGCTTATACCAATGCCGATTGATATGCTTGAGAGAGATAAAAAGTAAAAGTAACAAATGAGGCTACTATGTGACTATGTGACAGACTTCTTTAGGTGTGAAACCAATCAACTCATCCATGTCTTTGTGACTTCGTCTTGTTTGGAACCAAAGGTATGTTTCGAGTACCTAATGTGGAGTGTAGAGGATCAAGTGTCGTCGGTGAAAGCTTGAAAATCAAAATCCAATGATCATTTAAGTAATTGACTACTCCAAATCATTTCACCTAATAACCATTAGCAGCAATGTCCTAACATCACTTGGTTTAGTAACAGCAAATAACATGTTTTTGTCACCAGAAAAGAAAAGATAACTATCTTTCTAACCTCTTAGTCTCTTACAATAAATAACAGATGATACTCTGAGAACTCGGGGAATTACATGTTTTCTCATGTTACAATTACACAGCCTAAATCTCTACCCATTACATAACAAAAAACACAAGCAAGAGCCTCCAATCCATTGAGCCACTTCATTGTTTACTTCTCTTGATGCCTGCAGATTGTTTTCACCTGAAACACAAGATCAACCATTCTGTTTGGGTGTTAGAAAGAATCCATATAATTCCCTTTTAAGGAAAAACACAACAAGCAAAGACATGGCCTTTTCACTTAGTTTTCATGTATGTGTTAATGGGGATCTTAACTTCCTAGCTTGAATCTACCAGGTAACTATGCCTATATCTCTTCTCACTCTACCTACGTTAAGAATTCCACACCTTTGTTATCACTACCATAATAAAAAAAACTGAAAAAAAAAAAACTGTGCACTCAGAGAAACAACACATGAGAAGCAGGTTTACCTGAAACATGTCTGAAGCAAAACTGTTTCTAGGCTGGAAGACATAGTGCTGCATCCTCCTCGCCTAAAGACACAACATAAGGCTGAACTTTGAATGTTTCAGTTATCGTATAGCTGAGCTCGTAATTTACCGCTTTTGCCCCAAAAATACTGAACCTTCCTGCACTGTTGTAAGCAACCTCAGCATCAGCACCCTTCTTATAAACTACTCTAGCTCGGTTATTCTCCTTGTCAACTTCAGTCTGTGACTCCTTTATTGGTCCAAAATGCCTAAACATTTTACTCAGGCTCTTCTCAGGAGGTATTGTATCCGCTTCAGAAAAGTTCATTACAAGCTCAGCTGGTGCATTCTCATCAAAGTTTGCTGGTTTGTCTGAGGCTGAAAGATGAATATTGATCTGAGCCTGTCGTCTTCTGTATGGTCGACGAGTCCTTTGAATCTGAGCAGGTTTCAACTCAACTGGCACAACTTGATAATGTGCTTTCTCAATAGGTGGCGTTTGCTCTTCACCACCATTATAGATCACCCTGTCAGTCCAGTATGTGTCTCCCGTTTCCTCGAACTCAAATGATTCAGTTCCTGCTACATTAGAATTGGATGGTCGACATCTTTTCTTGCTTACCTTTTCCGTGGTAACTTGCTGTGAAGCCGATGAGTTTCGGAAATCCAAGAAAAAGCCAGCAGCAATGTCAGATACAACGTTCTCTTTAACAGGGTCTGTTGCTGCGCAATGAAGCTGGGATACAAAACTCTCAACAGAAAGAGTTTCATCATCAAAGTTACTACCCTTCAAAACTGAAGAAGATCCTGCCATCTGACTAGCAGCTCTGGCTATGCATGCACCGATCTTAAAGGAAGGCCTTTCGGCGAAAGACACCTTCGCGAATGAAACAGTCTTCCTACCTTCCCCTGGTGAATCCTCACTGAGGACATCAGCCTTTCGTTTCACACCATTCGTTTTAATGTCAGAACCGGATATATCATCAGCATAATCAGAATTGTTGGGATTTTCTTCCATTTCTGCATCTTCCTTTTGGTTTGGGTCGATACTTGGAGCTTCATGAGTAATGTCATCTTCCTCTATCATTGTATCTTGTTGATCTGCTGTTTTCTTATCTAGGGATTGATGATCCTTACCTTGTTGGTTTTCTTCAGATCCCAAAGTTGCATCAGAAGTCTCTTTTGAACAATCTGTTGCAGCAGCTGGAGATTCTGCCCCAACACCAACACGGGCTTCATTCGATTCAGTTTCGATACCTTCGGGACTTAAGCTTAGATTAGCATCTGCTGTGGCAACATCCTCTGCCAGGTCAGTAGCTTTCTTATCATCTTTCAAAGATACATTCCCGGTTTCGGTTTTAAGGTCTTGTATATTTCCTGACCAAGATGATACACCACTGAAATCAATAAAGTTGGTAATATCAGAAGTTGGATCAAAAAGAGCATTATGATCCAACGGTTCAACTTCACCTGGAGCAGCATCTTCAGTGGGACTATTTGAGATTGCTGAATCAGCAGATTCAATTGTTCCGGTAAGATCACTTGCCATATGAGCATTATTTTTGCGTTCATCAGTTTCCATTTTCTTTACTACATTGGAACCATTGTTGTCAACTTCAGCTATTGGAACATCTTGGGTTTGTACCATACTTGCGCCAGCAGATTCATTGCAATGATTATCCAAAGCGCGGTCCACTTTAACATCCTTTTCCACCTGTTCCTCTGCTGCACAATCAATTTCCATGGCTTCTCCGTGTTCATGAAGAGCAACATTCTCTTCATTTTCCTGTTTGCTATCAACATCCATTTCGTTATTATCCTCCTCCCTTTTGTTTGCTGATTCCTTCTCTTGTTTGCTATGATCCTTCTCGCTTCTCTGTGTTGCCTCCTTCTCTTGGTCAGCTTTATCTTCTGACACAGAAAGCGTCTCACCAGCGACTGACTTTTGCTGGGACTTTTCAGTTTCAACATCTTGTTCTGCATCACAAACACCACCGTTATCTTCAACTTCACATGTTGCCTTCTCATCAGTAGCTTCATTTGCAGCAGAAATTACAGTCTCCTCTTCTCCTGCAGTTTCATCATGACTAGCACCATGGTTACTCTTAACTGCAGACTTAGCCGTTTCATCATTCAACTTCACCTCAACAGTTCCAGTATCTCCTTCACACTCCATATCTGTGATAGCATCAGTCCTTTTAACACCATCAACAACATCAGCTTTCCCTTGTTTCTCATCAGAAACCGAATTACCCGCTTTTAAGCTCCCATCACCAGCAGCTAAACCTCCATCATGTGGGTTTTCAACAGAAACGCCTAAATCCGAAACCTCACCAACTAGGGTTTCAGTTTTAAAAGATAAACCTAGTCCCTTACCAGCTTCCTCCATGGGCTCACGAACAGACTCAGTTTCCTCTCTCGGTTCCTCCATTGAAATTTATCTGTCAAAAGCTCAAAACTACTCAATCTATCGATGGGTCTTATACAATCCGAAACTCGGAACAGAAATCGGAGCAAAGGGTATTCGCAATTAGCATGAAAAGTTCCAGATTTCGCTGAACCCAGAAGTGAAATCAACAATGAGAAAGCTGAAATTATCGGAATTACCTCTTAAGATCTTGCGAAAATTGGAGAAAAGATATAAAGGGAAGGGCTTTGGGTCTCTCAGTTACAGAGACCACCAGTGTGGTGAAGAAGACAAGGCAATGCTCGAAGAGAGAGAAAACCTACGATCCATTTTTTTGTTTTTGAGATAAATTCCTGACTTTTCTTAAATGTTGTTTTTACCCCCAATATCTTGTTAGTTTCACTTTTAAGACCAAATCTTTTCAAGAGTACTAAAAGAACCTTTTGAAATTTTCCGTATTTGTGCACGTTGAGTTAAAAGATACTAAAAGAACCGTTTTCATTATAAAAAGTAAAAACTAGTTAATACATAAATTATAATTATAATTAACTATATATGTAGATTGTAGATATATAATTTAACTATTCTTCTATAGATATGTTATGTGCAGTTACGTATATCTATATATAGTTGAATAAATAAATTAAAAAAAATGTGAATATAGTCAACTATGTAAATATATATTGTTAACTATTTTTGAATGTGATCAACTATATAGATATTTATTTGCTATTTGTGAATATAATCAACTATATATGTAAAACTTTTATCAAACAACTATGTATAGATATATTGATGATTATATTATGAAGTATTCATAAATTCTATGTTGAAAGTAGAATGAATACTATGATAAATTATACTCGAAAGTTAGCACTTGAAAACAGATCGATATAATGAAAGAAAATGAGTCTGTTGCCGTCTATTAGTAGAATTTTCTTTTGTTCTTCTTTTCTTAGATGTTAATGCGATGATTGTACGAGTCACCAGCGTTGTTGGGCCGAATACACTGCCACTGTCTATGGCAGATTCGTTTGGTTTTAACGGTACATGAGTTTTAATTTTTTGTTATAAAGGTACATGAGTTTTTTTTTGTTATTTCAATTTTCATGTATATTTTTTATTAATCTCCTGATCATGGAAATAAACTGTCATATCTCCATACTATAGTCTCTTAATTATTTGTTATTTTTCTCTTAGAAAAAAAACAAAAAAGTCGGTTGAAAATCGATGGATGTGGGTGGTCATTGCTAGGCTAACCCAAGATTGATGTCATGACACCTTCCACTCGTATTTAAGTGAACACTTCATAATAGAGTTTTTTTTTTTAAAACTCTATCAGCTTAGCTTCAATGAATAAATGATTAAATGTAACGAAATTAAATTATTACATGTCTCTGGTAAAAAATAAAGCTTAGTGAGATGGAGAAAATGAATTAAGTTTTGGCTGAGTCATTTGATCAACAGCTTGTAGCCTATCAATGTATGGCCTTCTTCTGTATGCTCTCTCCTCCAACTGTGCCTATTCAACAGTCAAAAAAGCAAATCTTTATAATATCAGTTTAATAGATTTTCCGACACACGAAGATCACAACATCTTGCATGTAAGAGGCCTTTTCGTTTTTTATTAACCTATAAGCACCAAGATCCAACTAAATTATTACAGAGACACGTGCTACAGCGAGGGATCACGTGCCAAAGCAGGGCCTAGCTAGTTGAGGGTGGATGCATGTGATACCACATCATGGGCACATGAGGCCATGACTGACATCAACTTAATAACGTGACCAACTTGTGTATACATGTGTGCGTATGTCTCATCATATTTATTTGGTGCATATATATAGAGTAAACAAAAAAATTGATGGATATACAGAAGCTAGATGGTTAAGAACACTATATGTGAAGAAGACACATTTTAGATTATTCTAATTTGATTCCTTTAACCATGATAATATTACTGATTTGTTAAACTGTAATCGTAGTAAAAGTGGGACAAAGAAAAAACATCAGATCAAATCTAACTTCTTCTTTTTTTTGGTATTTTATAACCAAAATATATACTGCATAATACAAACAGATAATCCAATGATGATATTGACGTAAAAACAATCTATTTATGTTAACTAACTACGTATGTGAAACAAATGTTGATTCTGATATAAATTTTTCTCAAATGATTATTGCAATAGTACTTATTTAGCCAAATATGTAATTTTTGATATATTTTTTTAATTTTTAGTGAAGTAGCTTTCGTTATTTTAAGGTTTCGAAATAGAATGACAAATACCTGATATGGGAGGAGTGGAAAAAGAAAGGGGTTTCGAAAAGGAAGGTGGTGGAAACCCGATGGCTTGAGATTGATGATAAGGATAGACAGTGTAGAAAGGCACCATTGGACTTGCTGCCCCAACCATAACTCGTCCTCCACCATACATGTGATGCTGGTAATATTGCGGTTGCGGCTGTGATTGCGGTTGCGGTTGTGGTTGCATTTGTGTATAGTATCCGTTCATATAGGTCCCTCCCACATATCCAATTTTCTGTTCATTAAACAATCACAAACAAATTCATAATTAGTGCAAAACCATAGAAGCATATCGTTTTTTTTTTGTTGGTTTGAAGTAGAAATCATGAGACTTACTTGATTGAAGGTCATGTTCGGGGCAACGTAGGAGGAAGGGTACCTTAATTTAATATCAAGACGGGACTAATTAATCAAATACTTTATTAATTTACGTACATATTCAAAAAGATTAGACTTTAGAATGAAAATAATTTACCCATAGAAAGGAACGGCTTGATGATCATGATGGTGTTGTTGTTGAAGTTGATATTGCTGGTTTGTGAATCCGGACGGATAGTACCATTGAGAATGATTTCCAACATGTGGTGGCGTGGCCCTGTTACCATTTTTTGTTCCTTCACATGTCAAAAAATCATTGATGATAATGTTAATATTGGTTTTGAAAAATGATTTCTAAAAAGTTTGAATAATGGCAAAAGTGGTCTCTCGATTTCATTCATATCAAGGTTTAATCCTTAAAATGTCTCCTATCTTTGGCAATTTTTTTTTTTTTCTTCCAAATTGTATGTGTTAACATTAGCATTAGACATCTCCACATAAAAAAATTCATATATGACATATTATGGCCAATTATGTGTATATATATAGCATTTTTTTTTTTTTTTAAAACACTTAAGATGGACCTTGTTGAGGAGAGGTCATGGTGGGGGATTTACGAAGGCGGCCACCGAGGGAGGCGAGATTGCAGTTGGCACGGCGGCCATTGATGATCGGAGTAGAGTCTTCGCAAGCTCTCGAGGCAGCTTCCGCATCTTTGAAAGTCACCTATCAAAAACGTATTTTAAAACAAAATGAGAAAGGAACAAAGCAAAAAGTGAGATATAAAGAAAGAAAATAAACGAGATAGGACAGAACATACAAAGCCGTATCCTTTGGAACGGCGAGTGAGTTTGTCGGAGATGATGACTGCCTCCAATATGTCACCATACTTGATGAAATGATCATGCATTGCTTCTTTGTGAGTATCCCAAGCCAATCCTCCTACGAACACTTTGGTCAGCTTCGTGTCTCCGAAACATCCGTTCACGTTGTTGCTCGTCGTCATTGGATCGTGTGTGTGTGTGAGAAAGAGAGAGAGAGAGACCAGAGATATAGATAGAGAGAGAAGAAGAGTGAATTGAATTATATATAAAAAGAGAGGGAATAATAATAAAGAAGTTGTGTAAAATAAAGAGTGACAGATTGGTGGACAGGTAAGTCTTAACGTGATCACTACACCCTTCACAATATGTCTCTATTCATATCTCTTATACATTTTCTCTTGATACGATCGGGAAAACTTATAATAACATCACCACGAATATATTTTTGCACTGTCATGGCCCATGCATGGGTTTCAGCAATGTTGTTGATTGACTTGTCCTAGCCGTGCCAATT
Organism: Arabidopsis suecica; assembly: GCA_019202805.1. Classification (NCBI taxonomy): domain Eukaryota; kingdom Viridiplantae; phylum Streptophyta; class Magnoliopsida; order Brassicales; family Brassicaceae; genus Arabidopsis; species Arabidopsis suecica. The sequence continues at coordinate 12,669,978 of CM032909.1, forward strand.
GATGCTGTCGACGGCAAAATCTATTACAACTACAATGAAGTACTTCATTTTCTTAGGAAAATTGTGTTGTCGTGCAGTGATGAAATCAGCTCGATTGGCTTCATGAGATCTAACCCACATTTGAAGTTTTTGTTATTGTTTTTCATGTATGTTTATAATTGAGCCCCAAAGTTGTTTTTGCTTTAGGAAACTTATTAAAGTAAAACTTAAAGAAACTTATTCTAGTTATTCTTTAACCGAGCTCCAATTTTGAGTATCATACACATTATGGTACATACCCCAAACTCCATTTCTAGTGACGCTCCAACAAACAAACAAAAGAAAGGGATGGAGTTGGACAGTTGTTGTTAAACCTGGATCTGATTTAGTCAAGAATTTAGGCTGGGCCAAGTTTGGGCCCAACAGCAACACTAAAAAAGATCGAGTCGATTGCCTTCTTCAACCACACATGTTCCGCAAATTCACAGAGCGTATTTAAATTTGGAGAACGGGATTTAAAAAAGAGAAAGAAATAAAAATGAATGCAGCTTTTGAAGTTGACTTAGAGCATCTTTAACGCTAGTCTCTTAGGGTGATCTTAGCTTAAATGCAGAATTAAATTAAATCAGAAATCTCGTTTATAACTAAGAACGTCTCTTACTTAAGAGATAAAACTAATGTTAAGAGACGTCCACGTGGCGCTTTTTTTCTTTCTTTCTTTCTCTTTCTCTCTCTCAAATCGCGAAAACAAAGACGATTTCGAAAACTCATGCGAGCACCGATCGGTATTTTAAGGTATGAATTTCTATCTGATTATGTGAATTGATGTGATTTAAGTATGTACAAATTAAGCTTCTGCTTGAGATCGAAATCGAATGGAGTAGAAAAAAATCTCAATGGATGCTGATGACGATTTCTACAGCGGCACCGAAAACTACTCCGATTACGCTGACTCCGACGAATATGATGCCGACGCCGATTACGAGTTCGTTGAAGACGCCGCTGATGATTCCGATGACCTTATCTTCCGCCGCCGCCAGGTTTTTCCTCTCATCTTTCTGGATCTATTTCTTAAGCAAATTGAAATTAATGTTGTTTCCAATACAGAGAGAGATTTTGTAGTCAAGTTTTGGTTTCGGAAATAATTGCAGGACTTTTCTGTAATATTGATGATGATTTGAAATGAATTGAGAAAATTTATAGATTTAGAGCTTCGTCACTCTATAATGTGGTAGAATTGGTTGTGGTGGTTTTGAAGTTGTTTGACTTAATATGCACAATTCACAAAAGTAGGCCACTAACTCGTCTTGTAGGATTCTCAGATTTATAACAGCCTCTCAAGGTTTTTGTTCTTTCATTGAGAATACAAACGAATGTATTATTTTTGAATCAATGTGTTGGTATACATGGGGAAAAATGTAGCTATTCGAGTCGATACATCTGTGATATTATGAGATGTATCTATCATCGTCTTCAGAATCAATATCAAACATTGAACTATCATCCTCAATGTCATGTAGTCCGTCGCCGCATCAACTCCAACTCCAGCTTTTTATCGTCCAAGATCTTCGTCGGTGAGCCGCTGCTCGTCCATGTCCCCCTCTTTCGCTGCCTCCTCGTGCAGCTCTAAGTGTCCTTTTAACAAAGTAGAACCACTCCTTTTTGAACTGATTTTTGTTGACGTGCGGAAGAAGCCACAGCTCGTCTTCATAAAGCTTGATGTTTGATATGAAAATGCTTTTGCCATGTTCTCAATTTCTTTTATGTTCATACACTCAAATGTAACCAAAACTTCATATACTCAAATCAATCACTAAAGTTTATACACTCAAATGTAACCGAAATTTCTTTCTTTCTTGTCTAGTTTCATACACTTAAACACTTTGCTATATATATGTTGTAACCAAATTTTTAAAAAATCAAAACACTTAAAAATTTTGAAAACCAAAACATTTCAAATTTTTAAGAACCAAATCACTTCAAAACACTTTTTTGTCATATGGACAAAATATTCCATAAATCAAGTTTAAAACAATTGTGGTTTATGTTATTTATGTTATAAATTGTATCTCATCATTCTCATGTATGTTTTAATTTTTTTAATTTGCAACAATTATTAAATTTTCTATAATTATAAATTTTATTTTTATATTAATATTTTTTTTTTTAAGAACCACATGTTAAGAGCCTACCATTAATCACACAAAAATCTTAACTCAAAAATACTATCTCTTAACAATCATTTTTACAAATAAATTACTTAAATATTGCTAAGAAGTATTTCTAAGAGACTACCTATAATCATGCTCTTAGACCCAAAAAGTTTAAGAAATTTAGCGACACTATAAAGGCCTAAAGGGAATCCTATCCTCCACCTTCATAAAGATTAGCCAAAAGCTTCCTCTTTCCCATGATCAAAAGATAATTTAATTAGTCGATGCAAAAATACGGAAAATACCCATTGTTTATAAAAACTTACGTCTCATATATTATTAAAAACAACTATGCTTTTTTTAAATAACGACCCAAATGAATATTTTGAATGTTATTATCCATAAAGTTGATGTCAAAAAAGATTTGAGAAAGGGAATAAGATAAGCTTAATAATGTCAAAAAAGATCTGAGAAAATTTTATCCCTTTCAAAAGTTTTGCCTTTCAGATTAAATATGTCTCTACAAAAAAAAAAAACGAAATTAGTTGTCCGTTTCTTTCATTTTCTTGCTTTAACAGACTTTTTCCTCTTTGCTCCTTTCTTTTTTTATTGCCTTTAGCTGTGTCTTGACTCTTGATTTTTCCAAGTTGGATAATAATGCAGGCTTCATGAAAACATTCATTGCCGTTTACATTGTACACATAACACACACAATAAGATGTTTCCGTCACGCAGTGTTTTACTTTAAATATACCAATCATTAGAAAAGCTGTTATATACTATTGTATTTGATTATTTTTAACTAATAAAATTTTATAAACGTATTAGTTAAGATTATGCTGAAACGTTAAAGAATTTTCTTAATTTTTTTTTTTGGTCAGAAGATTTTTCTTAATATATGTTAAAATCTTTAGAACTTACTTAATAATGAAATGGGGCTAATATGAAATAAAATCTTGAATCTAGTATAATGTGTATAATAACATAAATACACTATAATAGATATGGTTAACAAAACGTCAAAATATAGAAGCCATCCGAGAATAATGTTGGGAGGCTGTTCCTAGATGACAAAGTTTGACCACTCGAGCTCGTCGAGCCCTTCGGTTACGTCTTTCAAGACTTTGTCTAGTTGCATGGCATTTTCCGACATTCCAAAAAAACAGCCAAACACTTTGAAAATCTCACCGACGCTTGTTTTATCGCACTTTCGAGTCAATATTTGACTATTTTTCCGTGGTAAATTGATTAAACAACAGTATGCATACCAAATTTTAAGAAACCGAATCTAACCTATTTGTACGTGGCATAGGAAACCAAAGTTATAGCAAGTTTTTAACCTCATTTAGCATTTCTCTAATTTGTAGCCTTTATATGATCATACAGTGAATTTTGCGCTACAATAATTTTAACCAGATAACCAAACTTTTATCTATCTTTGTTTTGTTTTGTTTTGCTTAGTTTACAAGATTGATTGAACAAATATATACAAATGATAATAGCGTAGAAGTAACAAGTTGTTAGGAAAATACTCAAATAGCATGCCATGATTAAACTACAAAAGATCTATAAAAAAGAAAGAAAATAGAAGGAAAGAAGATTGACTTCGGAGGGTAATGACATATGCCGGAAGAAGGTGATAAAGTGCACGTGTACCTGAAAAAATATCATCATCTTAATGTAGAAATCAAAATTTTCCGTATCATATTTTTCAAGAAAAGATAAAATGTAAACATCATTCCTTCTACGCCCAATCCTTTTTCATCATTTACTTTTCGTCACCAACTGTATTTCTTCTTCTTCATCCACCAATTTATTTCAAAAAACAAAGTGTCAGGACTTACGACAATGATTTTGTAGAAGAATACTCGAAAGCGATTGTTAATAGTAACACCATTTTTTTTTTTTACTATAGACAATAGTTTTTTATTTTGTTAGAGAAATATTCAATTAATCATTATTGTTGAACAGTAAAATTTACATTTCCATATTCAAAATCCGATACACATAAATTTCGAAGTGGACTACCATAATCAACCGTAATTATTGTGTCTTTTATTTTTCTAGCATAAATTAGTGTTTACAATAATGGCATAAAGCAGACGCATTAACTTTTGTAATTGGGCTTTACCTTTCGTTTTCACTTTAATTATTTAATTAATCCTTTTTACAAGACCCAAAAAAACAAAAGTCAAAATACTTGCTAGTCTCAAAAAGTCAAGAGTATCTCTCTCTCTTTCTCTCACACTCATCATGAACGTCACCACCAAACAAACAGTTAACAGTCCATTGATCCTCATAATAATCTCCACCAATTCTCACTTCCCTCTTGGATTCTTCAAACCTCTCTCAGAAAGTTCTCATTTTTGGTTTCATTTCCTTGGAGTCCACTGTTTTAAAATGGTGAGCAAGTGGAAGAAGATGAAGCTAGCTTTGAGTTTGAATCTCTGCACTTATCTCCCACGAACCCTCGAAGAGGAACCACCATCATCAGCTTTAAATTCCGCTGAGAGATTATCAGATGCTGCTTTGCTTTCTCCTCTTAACTGGCCCATGACTCCAACACCTTCTTACCGTACAAGGTTGTCCAGAAGTATCAGCAAATCGTCAAAGGTTTGTTTCATCATGACCCATATTCTCAAATCTGTTTTATTACGAGAAAGCTTGATACTTTTGGTTGCTGAGACACTAACCTGACCTTTGTGGTTCAAGAGTTTGTCTTGCCTGATCTCTGCTTCCTGTCTTTGATTGGATAAGTCTTTTGCTCTGTTTTCGAGCTATGTGAATTGAAAATAATATACAAAAAGCTCAAATCTTTCAGTCCTATTGTGTGTAGTTAGTTGTAATGAAGAAGAGCATAGTCCTAATTTTGTTTCAGTGAAGCCTTTATATTCCTTAGAATATAACATTTATCATCATCTTTGTCCTGTTTAAAGTAGAAAATAGTCTTGTCTCCTGAGATCATGGATTCTTTCTTCTTTTAGATTTTTGTGGGTAGTTTGTTTCTTTAAGTAGCACTTGGTTTCATGTGGGTTTCTTTGTCTTCTTCTGATGAGCTTGTTGACTCAAAATCCCTGCATCTTTTTGTTTTCCTACTCTCTTAATCAGCAGACTTGCTCTATATGCTTGACTAAGATGAAAGAAGGTTGTGGACATGCTATTTTCACAGCGGAGTGCTCGCACATGTTTCATTTTCATTGCATTGCTTCGAATGTGAAACACGGCAACCACGTTTGCCCCGTGTGCCGAGCTCAATGGAAGGAAATCCCTATACAGAAGCCGAGTTTGGATCTTCCTTATTATCCCTTTGACCGGTCCAATAATGATGCAGCCATTAGGCTTATCCGCTGCTTACCTCCTTCTCAACGAGCTGTAAACCAAGGGCATCCTGAGCCAGCTATTTTCGATGATGATGAACGGTTAGAGAAGCAGATTGTTTTTGCTGGTGAAACTGATGTCTTGAAGAAAAAGAACCGTGATTCTGTGCGAATGGTGGACATGGAAATGTATCCAGAGGTGTCAGCTGTACCACAATCCAAGTCATGTGAGAATTTTGATGTATTAGTGCATCTCAAAGCAGTTACTGGTGATCAGATTTCTCAGTATCGCCGAGCGCCAATTGATTTAGTTACAGTGCTAGACATCAGTGGTAGTATGGGAGGAACTAAGCTAGCACTTCTGAAACGAGCAATGGGTTTTGTGATTCAAAATCTTGGGTCCAGTGATAGGCTCTCAGTGATTGCTTTCTCTTCAACAGCTCGTCGTCTCTTCCCTTTAACTCGAATGTCTGATGCAGGAAGACAGCAAGCCCTTCAAGCTGTTAACTCATTGGTGGCAAATGGTGGGACCAATATCGTCGATGGTCTTAGGAAAGGTGCTAAGGTTATGGAAGATAGACGAGAGAGAAATTCTGTTGCCAGCATTATCCTTTTGTCTGACGGGCGAGATACCTATACTACGAACCATCCTGATCCAAGTTACAAGGTGATGCTTCCTCAGATCCCTGTCCACTCTTTTGGTTTTGGATCAGATCATGATGCTTCGGTGATGCACTCAGTCTCTGAATTTTCTGGTGGAACCTTCTCTTTCATTGAAAGTGAGTCTGTGATCCAGGATGCTCTTGCACAGTGCATTGGTGGACTTTTAAGCGTTGCAGTGCAGGAGCTACGAGTAGAAGTTGAAGGTGTGTGCCCAAGTGTTCGACTTAGCTCGATAAAAGCTGGGAGTTACTCTAGCCTTGTAACTGGTGATGGCCACTCAGGACTGGTTGATCTTGGTGATCTATATGCCGATGAAGAGAGAGATTTCTTGGTTTCTATTAACATCCCTGTTGAGGAAGATGGACATACACCATTGCTAAAGCTGAGATGTCTCTACATTGATCCCTTGACAAAGGAGATTACGACGGTTGAAAGTCACGTGCTTCAGATTCGAAGACCAGAATATGTTGCTGAAGAAGAAGTTGTCCCCATCGAAGTGGTCAGGCAAAGAAACAGATTCTTAGCTGCAGAGGCAATGGCCCAAGCAAGAACTTTAGCAGAGAATGGAGATTTAGAGGCAGCCGTTAAAGCCATTGAGAATTTTAGATTGGTTTTGGCAGAGACGGTTGCAGCAAAATCCTGCGACAGGTTTTGTGTTGCTTTGGACTCGGAACTGAAGGAAATGCAAGGTAGAATGAGGAGTAGTCACGTGTACGAGGCATCGGGAAGAGCTTATATTCTTTCTGGACTTAGCTCACACTCATGGCAAAGAGCAACAGCGAGGGGATATTCAATGGACTTTGTCCAGGCTTATCAGACTCCATCAATGGCTGAGATGCTACGTCGGTCACAGGCCATGTTACTGGTTAGTCCATCACATCAAAGACTCATTCAGCCATTGCTGTCTTTTGCTTCACAACCAAAGCCAAGGTAAAAGAACAAATTTTGACATCAATCCAATGCTTTATGTACGAGTAGTTAAGTAGCAAGCTTAAACTTGTTTTGTCTGTAAAGAAACAAGCAAAAGCAGTCAAAACAATTGGAGGAATGTAACATAAATATATAATGAATAGTGGGTTTAGAGTTTGGGAATATCTTTCGTAGTAAATCTTCATTGCCTATATATACTGAAAACTCACAAATTGCACATATATATAACTACTACACAGCAACATTAACACAATACATAACAAGAACCCAACACAAAAGGAGACACCGAGACAGAAGAGAAGACACTATTCTCCAGCTAATGAATGTTCTTGACAAAATGAAAGAAAAAATAAAAATTTATAGCAAAATAAATCTCCCGAGGGAAATGTTCAAATGGTGTCTCTTCATGAATCATGATCTACCTTTCTTCATTCTTGCATCTCTTTGGTTTCGGAAGTGGCTGAGAAGTTGCTGTGCCTGCAAAGAACAATAATATTCAGATATCTCGATCAAAAAGAAACTGAACTTGGTGTATTTTCGTGTAACCGCAGAAGAAGAATATAGTCTTTACCTTCTCTTTTGCTCTCTGTGTACCAGACTGAGACAAGGCAACAAGGGGAGGTATGGCGCCTTCTTGCAAGACCAGAGTGCAAAACTTGGGACTGTTCAGACACAACTGCAGCAGCACAGAAGCTGCATTCTCTTTCCCTCTCTGAGATCCTAAGTCAACGGTCTCAACAAGCAATGGGATCCCACCTTCCCTCACGATGGCTTGACGCCCTTCTCCGACGGCAGAGAGATTTGCAAGAAGAGCAACTGCTTTATCAACCATGTCTAAATCTGGGTCTAACAGCTCCACAAGATACTTAACCGCCTTAGCTTGCACGATACGGGCCTTGTTATCATGAGTAATCGATAGATTGAACAAAGCAGAGGCAGCGTCTTTCTTTCCTCTAAATGTTCCTTTACCAAGAAGATTCACCAGAGCCTGTATCGCTGCGTTGGACTGGCCTATCCTTTCTCTGTTGACCTGCAGAACAGACAGACTGAACAATGATGCTGCTGAATTCTCTTTGGCTCTGTCATTTCCTGTGTTCAAAACATGAACAAGCGGTTCTATCGCCCCAGCTTCCACAATCATGGCTTTGTTTAGTTCACTGATCGAAAGGTTCAGAAGGGCCGTGACTGCGTGTTCTTGGGTTAGCTTTTCTTCTGAGTATAAAAGTGACAGCAGTGGAGTGATGGCACCGCAACGCCCGATGTGAACACGATTTTCAATGCTGTTAATGGTGAGATGACGTATTTCAGCTGCAGCAGCAGTCTTCACTTTGTTAGATCCGCTTTTAAGATCTTCTACCAATTTTATGGTATGTGAAGTAATCATTGTTCCTGAACCATCTAAATCCTGTACAGAACACTCATAAGTCTTCGCTGCGCTATGCTCATGATTTACATTGCTTGAACTTTCTGAGTTTTTCTTAGGAGACATCTCACTGGAGCTTTGGTGATTCCCTAGTATACTTTCTGTCTCATGTGTCACCGAAGGCACATAATCAACAGACGAGACAACACTGCAAACTGATTCACTCCTGCTGTGAGTGTACGACTGCCCTGGAGACAAAAGTTCAAATATCTCAAGATCCTTGCTTTGAGATTCCCCGCATAAACTGGCAGGCACGTTGATCTTTAGTTTCTCAAACCCATTTCCAGTTTCAAGAGATGATCTTGAGGTAAAACTGCTGCTCCGTAGAGAAAAACGAAAACTCTCGGTGCGGTTAAAGTCTTGAGAACCCATATTATTAGCCATGGATGAAGCATCACCACCATCATGCTGATGACAAGAGTTTGCAGCAATGTTGATCCTGTTTGCCTCCAACCAACTCGCTATCATAGCCTTAACCGTGTAATTCGGAATGAGTTCTTGATGAGTCAGCACCTGCCGCGTCCTGGGACAAACAGCTAACCCGTTATCAAGCCATTTCTTAATGGATGTTCTGTCAAATGTCTGTCCTGAAGCTACTATTACCGGATCCAGCATGAGTTCCGTTGACAAAGGACATCGGAAATACGGGGGTATCGAGATACCTTTAGCCACTTCAAGAAACTCAGTTTTAAGCATGTGTTCACGGATGCACAAGACGAGTTCTATCAATTGTTCGGTTTGTTCCATATCTTCTTTCGACTTGCTGGCCTGGGATCTTATCCTCTCCTTCTCCACAGCAATGCTTTCCTTTAAGAGATCCTGGTTTGATATCAATCCAAGCATTTGAATTATGCTTTCCAGATGATTGTTATCCAAAGAGGCAATATCATCTTTCTGATCCCGTAAAGCATTCTCCATGTGTTCCATTAATGTCCCCTCTTGCTTAAAACTCTCAATCTCCTGCACGCAGCGCTGAAACCGTTCCAAGAGATTAATAAAAGTGGCTGCAAATAAGACACAGAGGGCTAAAGAAACGAAGAAATACTAGTTTACCTCTACACTTTGTACGCTTGAAGTTTCCGGACTTGACTGTGATAACTGAAGAAGTATGCGACTAATCTCCAAGGAACAAGTTTGGACCTTTCCCAACAAAACCTCGCATTGAAACACCTGCACAACAACAATGCATTGAATAATACTGAAAGCTGCACGAAAACTGAAATGAGAACTTATATCATCAACTTACACCAAACAGCTTGCTCAACTTTGGTGACCAGTCCTCTAAAAACTCGCGAGCCTGATTAACAACAGAATCAAGGTCTTCACATCCTTTATATAAGCAGTCATCAGAAGGTATCTTGCAATCAACAACTTCATCGAGCAACGGTTTCAAGAGCTTCAACAAGAGAACCATATTTCCAATACATGTTTGTATAGGATTAAATCTTATGGTCTGGCACGCGACCAGATGAAGATACCGAGATATACTGTTAAGAAGACATCGAACAGGCACAGGATCCATTCAACTATCAAGCTGGACAACACAAAAACAAAACACAGATATCATCAACTTGTGAACATTCTAATCTTTCACAATAGACCTCATGGCTTTGTAAAAGTCAAGACTTTATTCTTTAACACAAATTTTCTGAAAGAACAAGATATAAAAAGCATTGACTTTTTGACTTATTAGTCTGAGAAGACAGACATGACTAAATTCAGTCAATTCTTGTGGACAACTGAAGAAAAGGAAGTAAATTTTAAACAGAGACTTGACTTGGGCACATTCTCTCAACAGATGTTTCTGCTTTCTAAATTTCCTTTTAGCCTTATATATTTGATTAAACTATTTTACACAGTCTAATAAAGTGGGAGAAAACAACAGAAAATACGTTATATTCCTCTGAATCTGATAAACCTATCAAATCGAAAAAGAATCTCAACAAACAAAGACAATTCAAAGAAGTAAGACAGAAGAGTAAAAACCCACAAGTAAGAAACCCTAACTTATTACAAAGCTAATGTCGAATTTGAAAAAAAAAGAAATGTAAGGAGGTGGAGAGATACCCAAGAAGATTCAAGTGATGGAAGAAGAAAAGGAATCGAGGTATCAAGGGAACAAGGCGGCGATCATTCGAGCTTGCAAGAGGAATAATGACGAGTTTCCAAAATTATCTAAAGATTGGTTCTTTGCTTACACAAAGAGAGGTGAGAGAGAGAAAGAGACTGATGCAAGAATTAAGGCAACGAAACAGAGAAAAAAAGGAAAAAAAATAAAATAGTAAGTAATGGCGGGGGGCCCCAAGTTGGGTTTTTTTGCAGGTATCTCTACTGTTTCTGTAATGTGGAGTTGGTAAAAATCTTAAAGCTGTCTTCTTTTTTGTTCTTTTTATGTTTCTGATTATATAAAATTTAACACTAAGTAATTTTACTCATATTGTTTTCCTTGACAAAAGAATAGTTAAGGTTGAAATTGCGAATTTTTTTTTTTTTTTTTTTTTTTTCCACATTGCGAATTTGTTAAATCATTACTTTTAAGATTAGGAATTATGTCAAAGGAGAAGAAGATTCATTGGTCCTTGGAGATAAAAAGGTACAATGATTAACTTTGTTATTTTTGGGTAATATATGGGTTTCTTTCTACATCAATATTTCAGATTTGTTTTTTCTTTTTTGTCAACATATATCAGAATTCAGATTGATATTTGGTGTATTTCCCTATTTTTTCTCCCTTTTTTCCTATACCAAATAGAAAAGTCAAAGAAATGCTGGGCCGTATGAAACAAATTGATGGGTTAAGCCCAATTGATAGGTTAGGCCCGTTATTGTTTTGTAACGAACTGAATCTGTCTTTGGTCTTTCTCAGTTTAGAAGTTAAAGAATTCTTGTTTGGAAATAAGATTTTCAATAGTCGGACGATATATACTAACTTGTGACTTGTGTAATGTGTTGTTGGGTTACTTGTTTCTCCAATACTCACTGATTACTCGTTAATGATTCCACTAATTGGTCAGTCATTCACCGTACAACTTAGCTTTTGGAACCTTCTTATAACAAGAAAAAAATATCGAAGGACATAACGAATAGCAAAATTAATTTTAAAAAAAATCTAATTATAGAATTTAAACCTAAAGACAGAAGCGCCAATCATTTAACCTCTCACAATTAGCAAGCAATTTTTAACCATCGATGTTAAAAATTTATAACTAAATCGAAACGTAACAAGTAACAACAATAAAAGAAGAACAACACAAAATAATTGTTTGTTTTTCTCTCTTGATTGAGAGAAAAACAAAAAAAAAATCTAAAAAAAATATTTTTTTTTCTTTGTAGCTGATCTTTCATACTTTTGATTCTCTGTTTCGCTTCGGCGGAATCAGAGAATCGCTTCAAGTTACAAATTCGAGACAAATACGTTTTGTGATATCTAATTTATATTCGTTTACGCGGAAGAAGCATTTCAAGTGGTAATGCATTTCTTGATGGATTCTATGTAGAAATTTTGAATCATTTGAAGAAATTTAAAACTAAAAAGTGGATTTTGTAGAGAAATGGGAGTGTCTCAAACCGACGGAAGAATGGAAGGTTGGCTTTATACCATCCGACATAACCGATTTGGCCTTCAATTTTCCCGTAAACGATATTTCGTTCTTCTAGAAAACAACCTTACAAGTTTTAAATCTGTACCATCCGATCACAATGAGGTTTGTCTTTTAACATTTTTCACATCTTTTCTTTGTCTCGTAGGATACATTTTGTTCATGTGTCATGAATTACGTATAGATACAAAACAACATGAATAAGTAAATTGTGATATATCAACGAATGAGCCATTTGAAACTCCAAAAAAGTTATGTTTAATGTGTAGGAACCTGAGAGAAGAGCATCTTTAGATTGTTGTATTCGGGTTACCGACAATGGAAGAGAGAGTTTCCATAGGAAGGTAACAAATTTTATATATTAATAAGCCTACAATTTCTCTATTTCACAGAAATTTTAGTAATTAGTTATTTTTTGGTTTCCTGTGTTGTTTCAGATTCTTTTCATATTCACTCTTTACAACACTTCGAACCATTTGGATCAACTAAAGGTTTGTTTCAAATTAAGGTTTTGTCTTTACTTTTCAACCTTCTGTGTAAATAATCAGTTAGGTTTCTGACTTTTAACAGTTGGGAGCAAGTAGTCCTGAAGAAGCAGCCAAATGGATCCGATCATTGCAGGATGCTTCACAAAAGGTTTTTTAACAGTTGTAACTTTTTCTTTACACTATAATTTTAGAGACTTTTCTTTATTGGATTTGTGTTTTCATCAGGGGTTTCCGTTTCCGGATTGCGAATTTGTATCTCATGCAGAGAAGGGACTTGTGAAGCTTGATGTATCAAAGAGGAATCGTCGCAAAAACTCTGTGGACTGGACAAATTACTCATCGGCAAATTACTCATCAACATCATTGAATGTCGAAACAGTAGTTGCGCCTGATGTCATTGCACCTTCTCCATGGAAAATCTTTGGATGCCAAAACGGTAAGAAAAGACAATATTTCTTGTCTTTCAAGAAACCGCTGGCCTTATTCAAACTTTTGAATTTCAGGTTTACGCCTTTTCAAAGAAGCTAAAGATTGGGATTCCCGCGGAAGGGTAATACTTATTTGTTCATATTATTGCACTATCGCTCTGTGAATCATAATTGGTTTCTTCACTTATTTTCTTTTGCTGAAATCGTACCTATTGCACTTGCAGCATTGGGATGATCACCCTGCAATAATGGCAGTTGGGGTCATTGATGGTACTTCAGAAGATATTTTTAATACGTTAATGTCTCTCGGTCCCCTAAGATCAGAGTAAGCTCTATAACTTTTGAGAACTTGTCCTATTAGGTCGAGTCTCACTTACTTTGTTTCCAAGTTAGCCACTTTAGGTCTACATATTTATCTGGTTTTCAGCTTAGGATTTACTTGCTTATTATGAATTATATTAAGAGATTGAAACTTTGTTGGATTTCTTGCAGATGGGACTTCTGTTTCTACAAAGGTAGTGTGGTGGAGCATCTTGATGGACACACAGATATAATCAATCTTCAGTTATACAGTGATTGGTTGCCATGGGGCTTGAATCGAAGAGACTTATTGCTGCGACGTTACTGGAGAAGGGAAGAAGATGGAACATATGGTATGATGATTATTCTTGATACTGTTCTTGATTTGTTGAGTTTTCGGGTTTATATATAACCTTCTTAACCTTGAATATCACAGTGATACTTTGTCACTCTGTCTATCACAAGAACTGCCCACCAAAGAAGGGATACGTTCGCGCTTGTGTCAAAAGTAAAGTTTCTTACTTCACTCTAATTTGGTTTTTTCCATATCAAAAGTTAGAAGGGACCTAATATAGTAAGGGACATCGGAATGTAGGTGGTGGTTACGTGGTGACTCCGGCGAACAACGGGAAACAATCACTAGTAAAGCATATGGTAGCCATTGATTGGAGAAGCTGGAACTTATACATGAGGCCATCTTCTGCAAGATCCATAACCATCCGTGTGGTTGAGAGGGTTGCGGCCTTACGAGAAATGTTCAAAGCGAAACAAGGACACGGCTTCACTGAGTTCGTTTCAGGGGAGTTTTTGGACACCAAACCCTGCTTGTCCAAGATCAACACTAGGCCGCTTAAAACAGAGGCCAAAGAGGTTGATCTAGAGACTGTGAAGGCTGAGGAAATGGATAAACCTACTTCAGCACGCAATAGTTTGATGGACTTAAATGATGCTTCTGATGAGTTTTTCGACGTTCCTGAGCCTAACGAGTCCACCGAGTTTGATAGCTTTATTGATACCTCTCCATATTCTCAAGGACATCAGGTAATTTTCTGCTTAACCACTTTGCTTGTGGATCAAACTAATCTGAAAGGTGTGTGTGTGTGTGTGTCAGCTCAAGATACCAACACCAGCTGGTATCGTTAAGAAACTTCAAGATCTAGCCATTAATAAGAAAGGCTATATGGATTTACAAGAGGTTGGTTTGGAGGAAAACAACACATTCTTCTATGGAGCCACACTTCAAAAAGACCCAAGTCTCACTCTGCCTTGTAGTTGGTCTACCGCAGATCCATCGACATTCTTGATTCGCGGAAACAATTATTTAAAAGATCAACAAAAGGTAATCCATCTTTTAGTTACAAATATGTTTTGTTCTTCTTGAATCTTAAATGCAAAGTGATGATGATGTTTGTACTTCTCATACGATAGGTAAAAGCAAAAGGCACATTGATGCAAATGGTTGGAGCGGACTGGATAAGTTCGGATAAGAGAGAAGATGATCTTGGTGGACGATTAGGTGGTCTAGTTCAAGAATTCGTAGCGAAAGGCGGTCCCGAGTTTTTCTTCATTGTAAACATACAGGTGAATGAATTTTGAGAGCTTATAAATCTAAAGAATCAATGGTTTTATAATAGTTAAGAGACACTAATTAACAGAAAATGTATGAATCAGGTCCCCGGTTCGGCTATGTACTCTCTAGCATTGTACTATATGCTGAAAACTCCATTGGAAGAGCATCCTTTGTTAGAGAGTTTTGTGAATGGTGACGATGCTTATCGCAACTCGCGCTTTAAACTCATCCCACATATCTCCAAAGGTTCATGGATTGTGAAACAAAGTGTGGGAAAGAAGGCTTGCTTGGTTGGTCAGGCACTTGAAGTACGTTACACCCGCGGCAAGAACTACTTAGAGGTAAAATATGAATAAAAGTTGATCGTGTATGTGATATGATAACATAATCATAATGTTTATGGGCTTTGTTTCTTTCTCAGCTTGACATTGATGTTGGGTCTTCAACTGTTGCAAGAGGTGTAACCAATCTAGTTCTTGGATATCTCAACAATTTGGTTATAGAAATGGCATTTTTGATACAGGTAAGCAAAAACAGAACACTGGTTTAAGTTTTCGAATTGTAAGATCTTTTGTTCAGATAATAATGATCATTTTTCAATGTTCTAAACATGAATCAGGCAAACACAGCAGAGGAACTACCAGAACTTCTACTAGGAACATGTCGGCTCAATTATCTTGATGTCTCAAAATCTGTAAAAGAAAGATGAGACATCTCTAATAAGAACAAACAATATTGCAGGAGCAGAGGATATTTTCGATTTTTTTGTTTCTTTGTAAAAGCTGTGGTTTTTTACTGTGTTTCTTGTTATGTCAACTCGTTTTCACACTCAAACTGATGTATAGTCAGGATCAGTAGTTTGGTTCTCTGTGTATTTGATCCAAGATTGAATAAATAAACTTGTTGATAAGACATGAAAGTCCACAG